>CM060905.1:835109209-840109209 GCA_030737815.1 Allium fistulosum
TAAAATTTAAACATTGATCTATGATGAAACAAGCAATTCTTGTTTATATCCTAAGTCCTAACAGCCATTAGATCAAGAGATCCTGAATTTAAATCAAAACTCACATTTTAAAACTGGAACAGAGATGTCATAGGTTGTTTACAGGCATGCACACATCTATTATGCAAATATTTATAGATAATTCAGATACACACAAACAATCTTTGCTTCAGAGATTCACATGAAATCGGATTTATACTTAAACTTTTTAAAAAGAAATGTTACTCACTGGAAGAAGATGAAGAACAGAGCACACTATTGTTTTGAAAAGCTTTTATTTTGAAACAGGCTTTTGAAAGTTGCAACTGGAACCTCTTTGATCTTCCTCTAAATCACCTTGCTTTTGTTTAAATGAATGATGCTTCAGTTGTAATGTATTTACTGGAAAGGCTAAGTTTCTTTTTGTAAACGAAATAAAATAGAGAAGATTGATATATAGATAAATTGTTTACAGGGTTGTTTATTTTATTTGGTACAAACATGTTCAGAGATTTTTCTCTATGGGGACTGAAATGATCTATATAATGTACTAGAGATATTAACATTTAATGCTTTGTCCTCCATGTCTACAACTTATACTTTATTTCAAATTTCGTATGTACTTATGCTAGTTTTCTTTATACCCTTTCAAGTGTACATAATTATTTATACTTCCTGTACAAGCATGAAGATATGATTCCTTTTATACTTATGTCCTACAGCCTTAAGTTTTGCTTTAGTCTTATTCTTATTAATATAAGTAGTTTCTATATTTAACAAGATGAAAGAATTTGTCTAATGTATTTTACTTTATATTCATATTTTATTTTTAAGTTAAAACTTTATTCTTATGAATTACTTTTTAGAGAAAATAAATTAAATCTATTTATATATATACAAATAACAACTTATACAAATATCTTTAAAATCCAAACATTTTAAATATTTACTCTTTTTAAATTCAAAACTTTTAAATTCAAAATAAATCCTAGAATCAAATTTTAAAATCAAGTTATATATATACATATATAACAACATATTAAAAATTTAAAATAACACTTCTATTTTAAAAATCTATTTATATTTATATATAAAACAATACATTAATAAATGTTATTTGAAAACAATAATTTGTCAAATTTAAAATAATTTATAAAAGAGATTATAAATCCCTATCATCATTAAATGAATTAATATCTCATATTTATTAAACCATATTTTAAAACAAACCTTTTAATTAATCTTAAACTTAATCTAAGAGATAAATTTAATCATTTATCTTAAATAATTTAAAACTATATATTTTAAATTAAATCAAAATTCCCAAATTACCAAAATATATTAGAATTTGGAAACAGGATTTATTTATTTATTAGATAGATTCAAACAAAAGATTTCTATTTATAATATATACAAATATATACACATTAAAAATAGAAAACAATTTATTAGCTTTTAAAAGATAAATTATCAGTTAAATATTTATTTAAAGGAAGATTATTAAATCAATTCAAATCTTATTAACAAATATTATCAAATCAATTTAATTTTTAATGCAAATTATTAAATTGATATTGCCAAAAATTCTGGGATGTCACATGTACAGTAGATATAAATGTCTATGTATACTTATTCCTTATGAGATGGTTTTTATTTTTTGGAACCTATATATTTATATTTTTAGGCTTGTTTACTGGTTTCTTTTGACTATCATCCTTCTTTTTAAAATTCATATATAATGAACTTTATTTCTTAGGACTGGATTTTACTTCTTTACTAGTTTTATTATAACCCAAACATTTCTTATTAAAAGAAGATTATGAATTATTCATAATTCTAGATAGGTTTTCTCTACATTTATTAAAATTTGAAACAATTTTAGAAATATTTTCTGACTTTGTTTGAAGGTCTGTCACTTCTATGCCTAGTGTATTAATACTAGTATTTAAATCACAATTTTCTTTTGTTATTTTATCATTCTCTTTTTTCCAAACTTCTATTTCACTATTTAATATAGTGATCTGAGATGTTAAATTTACACCAAATGCTTAAGATTTCACTAATTCTTCTTATAATATTTTATTTTCATCTTTTAACATAACAACTTCTAATTCGCTTCTATTTAACTTTCCTAAAGTATCTTTATATATTCTTTTAGATCTTTTAGCCTATCCGTTAACTCGATATTTATTTCTACTAGATCATCAAAAGAAAATTCACTTACACCGTCATTAGTCGCCATGAAGCATAGGTTTACATGTTCTGAATCACTCACACTATCCGAGGAAGAAGATGAGTCTGATTCATCCTATGTGACTGCAAATGCTTGCTGCTTCTTTTTGTAGAATTTCTCGTTTTCATTCTTGAAGCTATTCTTCTCCTTGATGTTTGGGCAATCTTTCTTTTACATGATGTATCTTGTCACATTCATAGCATTTGAGAGAAGAAGTTGGAAGATTGTTATTGCTACTTGTTTTGTTGTCAAACTTTTTATTCTTTTTAAACTTTAGAAATTTCCTGAAATTCTTAGCTAGAAACGCAACACCATCGTCATCTTCGTCGGATTCTTTTTTCTCTACTTGTAATGCGAGTGTTTTTTGTCTTGGGTTTTCTACCCGTTTTGCCTGCAAGTTCACTTTATAAGACATGAGATTTCCTATTAACTCTTCTGGTTTTATGGTTGAAATGTCATTAGCTTCTTCGATAGCTAAGACCTTTCGTTCTCA
Organism: Allium fistulosum; assembly: GCA_030737815.1. NCBI lineage: Eukaryota > Viridiplantae > Streptophyta > Magnoliopsida > Asparagales > Amaryllidaceae > Allium > Allium fistulosum. The sequence continues at coordinate 835,111,954 of CM060905.1, forward strand.
GTCATCCGTTAAAGAGTTAAGGTTTTTCGAAACAATATCAAAATCAGTGTATTTTTCTCCTAATGCAAGAAGTGAATGATAAATACTTTTAAATCTGGAATATATATCATTAATATTCCTACCTTTCTTCATTTTAAAATATTGAAATTGATTTTTAAGCATAGAGATTTTACTTTGTTTAACCTTATTTGTACCTCCATGAGTTACTTTTAAGGTGCATCAAATTTCATAAGCAGTTGTACATATACTAACTTTATTGAATTCATTTTTGTCTAGTGACCAAAAAGCATGTTCATTGCTTTAACATTACTAGTAGAATCAATATTCTAAGTGTTTGACCATTGTGCATAGTTAGTGGTAGGTACTATGTATTCTTTTTGTGTGATATTCCAAGTGTCATAACCATTAGCTTGCATATATATTTTCATCCTATTTGACCAATAATATAATTTAATCTGTTAAATAGTGGTGATCGTGCTGTAGATTGACCTTCAACAAAAGTAAAAGTAGTGTCGTCCATACTTGAATATCAAAAACTTTGTTACGGTTGTAGGATGGCCTTACTCTAATACCAAATGAAAGTCGTTATGGATCGAGTAATATGAAAATTCTACTTAAACTAAGACTTGTATATTAATAGTTTAAATATAGTCTATATATCTAACTACTAGTAAATAAGCAACGGAATAAACTAAAGAAAGTAAAAATGATCACACAAGAGATTTTTATACTGGTTCGAACTTCTCATTCTACGTCCAGTCCCACTCCTTCAAGATTTAAACAATACTGAGGAATACGTATATTATAAACCGCCTGAGCTACCGAACAGGACTTCGTGCCAGAAGATCACCAACAGCACTTCGACTACAAATGCTAGTGAAAAATGTTTGACTTTGTGTGTTCTTGAATAACACGAATTAGCCAATAATGTACATCCTTCCTATAATCCCCTTAAAATGATGATTTGAACATGATGATTCATGAAGTAGAAAATTGAAAGCCTTTGTAATTCATAAGAGAAAGAGAATAGTAAATCAAGTAAGAATTAGTAGTTAAAAGGATAGATTTCAACTTTATTTATAGTTGTAAAGAGTTCTAATTAAAGGGTTACAACCATTAGAAGGATTGCAACCTTTGGGGAAGAAGGCTACTCTTCATAATTTGAATTTCTGTGAAGAGACTTCTTCTCGTACAGATCAGTTGGTCGAATTTAAAAATCAAACGGCTGAAATTATGCAGGAAAAAGCAAAAAGAAAAGAGTTAATAAAACATCTATTTCAGACGATTGAAAATAAATTTCAGACAAATGAAATTAGTTTTCAGCCGTCTAAAATACATTTTTCAATGTATATTTATTTTCTGCCTTTTATTTTAAATTTCTTTGAAAATCTTAATTCCTTATAATTTTAAAATATACTTTTTGAAATCAAGTTTTCAAAGCAATATTTGTGTGTGTGTGTGTGTGAAATCATCATATAGGGGATTGTACATTAATATCTAAAATAACAAATATACGACTAACATTATTTTTGTTTTTAATGTTTGAGCTCGTTTCCAATGTTGATCGTCTTGTCTCCTTGTATACATTCCTGCAAATATAACAATAGCGTGTGTGTATGTATGTATATATGAAAATATATAATTGTCTCATTAAAACTTAAAAAGGCGGGGTCTAACAGTCTCGAACACCCATAGGATTTGACATGACTATTGGGTTGGTGACATCTTGGGTTTTTAGACTCAAAGAGTTAACTACATTTCTAGCTATAAATGAATGTGATGCTCCCGAGTCAAATAAGATGCAAACAGTATTCTCGGAAATAACAATTGTACCTTCCATTGCAGTTTTTCCATGATCTCTAGGAGGTCTACTCAAGATAGGTACAGCCTCAATGGCATAAGTTTACTAATCTGTCCCTCTTTTGCTAGCTTTGAACACCGATTCTTGTAGTGTCCTTCCTCATGGTAGTGGTAGCATCTTCTTTGAAATCCTTCATTATCAAGCTCACCTTGTAGTCCTTAGCAACATATCCCTTCTTTCGACATCTATGACATGTCACACTTCCCTTCTTGATCTACCTCTTGGCCTTCTTGTCGGCCAAAATCTTCCTTTCTTAGCTCCAGCTTGGTTTTGCATCAGTCCCACCTTCTCCTCAATATCAGCAGTGTGACGACCGCCCATGACCCCTGCACCGAATCTAGAGATAGAGCGCTGTAAAGTGTGCCAGGCGACCATGGACGATTGTCAAGGTAAGATTAAAACAACAGGATCTATCGTATTACTCACAGCGCATGGACAAAATACAATAGAACATATGTATAGTGAAGCTTTACAGAATAAAATGACATCATATAAAACTCCATAATAGTTGAATACAAGCATCCACATAGTCAATACATCCAGCCTCACTACATAACTCTCAGAGAATACAAAACAGCGGAAAAATCCAGTACATATAAGAAGATAATATGCAACCCTCTAGCTCGTCTTCGATATCAGCATCGTGAGAAGAGAACAGCACCTGTCACCTGCTACCTAGTCTGCCCGTCCCAAAATGGACGAACAGCCCAAGGCAATAAGAATTAAAACATAAAGCCTTGAGTCAGACAACAGTCTTAGTGAGCAGTAAATTAACTAACAACATACCAAAAGAGCATAAAGGAAAAGGAATAGGAATACAACCCTCCCACTCCAACCTCATTCTACAGTGATAGCCCCCAGACACACACTAAGCAGAAGCAAACATAGCAGAGCATACAATTTAAAGTAAAGCAATTGTCACTCGAGTCAAGAGCGATGTTTTCCAAGTACAAATCCCAAGGTCTAAAACCAAGGTCAGATAAGCACCCAGGAAATACCGCTCTTGAGACCGAATGATGATACAACCAAACATCCATGACTCGGCTATCACTGTTATCATTGTTGCGATATCACCGTTAATTGAATGACCGGCACATTCTTTCAGCCGTCCGTCAAGGGCTAATGGTAACCCCGGTTCTAGACATAACTCCCGCACGTCATCGTGACCCGTGCCTAGGATTATCGAATCTACCCAGAGTACTCGACCATCAACTTAGTCTTTTGGGCGTCCCCATGTACTCTTGCTTAGAGCATGCTAGAACCTTCAACAACGATGAGATCTCAACCTCCTAGTCATCCTCCTCGACGACTATTGCCATACTAGCTCAAGCGCCTCTCGAGCATCCATTATCCTCAACTCGAATCATATCACCGAGTTATCAACATGCTTGGAATGATCCCGCCTGGATTAGACCAAGTCTTCATCATATGATTGCCTCGCTTCATTACATCCTCGCAAAGCCTCATCTCATCACCACATCATCAAATCTATGCATAAGAGCTTCATCATCCCGCTACATATGCCACGAGCAGCTTTTCCATTTTCAAGAGCCTTTCCCTTAGCTTTTGAATCATCTTCGATCTAAATCTAATCATCAATCATCTAGTTCATAACAAGCAATCAAATCAAACATCAATCCAAGCAATCAAGCATTCAAATATGATCTAAGTAGACAATTATAACAATAATGGCATTTTCGTAATTAAAGAGTTGAAAGTCCAATAAGCATGAAAACATGGATTATATCTCTACAAACTTGATGAATGAACTTGCATAGGTTAACATATGATAAAATGGATGTAACATCATCATGAACAATGGATCTATATGGATCTACACATAGGATGAAGAAAATGCATGGAAATCTCTATTTTAACACCAAAACGAGCCAACAATCCGATATACTCCTTTGGATCCGTGTGAGAGATAATCACCACTCACCAAATCACCTAAACAACCTCAAATCAACACACTTCAGATCTGGACAGCGAAGGATGAAGCTAGATCTACCACAAATCCGCTTCAAATGAAGAAATCTCTCTTGAAAAGATGAAGATCTTCAATCTAAGCTCTTGAATCTTCAATCTTGATCTTCGATTAGGATGGATGGAAGCACTAGATTAAAGTGGAGAAAAGAAGTGAAGAAGTGTAGAAGTCGAGCTCTCAAAATGGCAGCACTTCGTCGCTTCAAAAATCCGGATCCCAAAAAGTGAGAACAACCCCTCCTATTTATAGCTGAAATCTGTCCTTAAGTCGAAATCTGGCTATCTCCCTAAGTCGCTTCCGACCTAAGCGACCTAAGCCTCTCCGACCTAAGCCTCTCCGACCTAACAGATGTACGTCTTAACTTCTTTGCGACCTAACACTTAGGAAACCCAGCGACCTAACAACCTAACGACCTAACTATCTAAGACTCAGTTGGGTTGCGACCTAACACAAGTCGACCTAAAACAACACGCGACCTAACACTTGAACTATCCTAGCGACCTAACAACTTAGCAACCTACGCGACCTAACACAACAGCCTAACTCCTAAGGTCGCCAACTTGTTAACTTCTTAGGTCGCCAACTTGTTAACTCCTTAGGTCGCCAACACGGAACCACTAGGTCGCTAACTCAGAACCACTAGGTCGCTAACTCGGCAACTACTAGGTCGCTAACTCGGCAACTACTAGGTCGCTAACTCAGAACCACTAGGTCGCTAACTCAGAACCACTAGGTCGCTAACTCGGCAACTACTAGGTCGCTAACTCGGCAACTACTAGGTCGCTAACTCAGAACCACTAGTTTCCTTAGGTCGCTGCCGACCTAAATATACTAGCCCGGCACCACTAGGTCGCTCATCCCTAGGTCGTCAACTACTGGGTTTACTTAGGTCGCTACCAACCTATCTCTTAGGTCGCTAACACCTTAACTCGCCAGAAACTCTAAAGTCTCCTTCCTTTTAGGTCGTCTACGACCTAAACCCTTACCATCCATCACACGACCTAACTCCAAACCTTAAAGTCACCAATCCCCAACATTCTTAGGTACGACTTATCTCCTAAGTTGCCAACAATACTTAACTAACCTCTAGGTCGCATACGACCTAGGACTTAGGCAAATTTCAACCAAGATCTGGAATAACTAGAAAATGCTGAAAATCCCAGATTTTGACAAACTTTTCGATCCGAAAAATACGGGTCGTTACATTCTCTCCCCCTTAGGAATTTCGCCCCCGAAATTCCAAGCAAACAAGGCAATCAAAGGCTATTCTGTACGCCTACCATCCATAGCAATCAACAAACCATGCATCCAATTCTAGCTTAGCGTACAGAATTCTAAGACTTAGAACAAGTTACAATATCGCGAGATGAGACGACACCTTAGGGCCATACCTTGAAGAGTTCAGGATGAGCTGCCTTCATCCTCTCTTCCACCTCCCACGTACAGTCGTTATCATCATCACTCCATTGTATCTTGAGCAACTTAACTACCTTCCTCCTAAGCTGTTTCGTGTCGGTTTCAACAACACGAAGCGGCTTACGAGGTCTTCTATCAACTGGATCAACTTCTAAGTCTTCACAGCTATCAGCAGAAACCACTGTATTCGAGTCGTGCACATACTTCCGTAGATAAGATACATGAAAAACATTGTGCACACCCGACATCTTCTCAGGTAACTCCAATCTGTAGGCGAGCTTTCCAATTCGCTCGATGATCGGGAATGGTCCAACAAATCTCGGAGTCAATTTTCCTTTCTTCCCGAATCGAATAACATTCTTCAGTGGAGAAATCTTCACAAAAACCATATCTCCCACGTCGAACTCCAAATCCTTTCGACGCTTATCAGCATAACTCTTCTGACGGTCTTGGGCTGCCTTCATTCGTTGCCGAATGATCTCTATGCAATCCGAAGTCTGTCGAATCATCTCTGGCCCAAGTATCAGCTTTTCCCCAGTTTCCAACCAACATGTCGGAGAGTTACACGGTCTTCCATACAATGCCTCATATGGTGCCATACCAATACTTGACTGGTAACTGTTGTTGTACGCAAACTCCACCAAATGAAGGTGATCTTCCCATGATCCTCCGAAGTCCAAAACACATGCTCTAAGAAGATCTTCCAAAACTCGGTTGACTCTCTCGGTCTGACCATCTGTCTGAGGGTGATAAGCTGTACTCAAACACAACTCGGTTCCCAAAACTTCCTGGAAGCTCTTCCAAAATCCACTAGTGAACAATGGATCTCGATCGCTCACTATACTCTTCGGAATACCATGGAATCGAACTATCCACTTCACATACAACTCAGCCAACTTTGATGCAGTCCTAGTCGATCGAACAGGAATGAATCGTGCACTCTTAGTCAGACGATCCACAATGACCCAAATCCCTTCATTTCCCGTTCTGGTTCTAGGCAATCCATCAATAAAATCCATCGACACTTGTTCCCACTTCCATGTAGGAACTTCTAAGGGTTGAAGCAATCCACTTGGCTTCCTCTGTTCAGCCTTTACCAACTGACAGTTCATACACTTGGAAATGAAATCCCCAACATCCTTCTTCATGCCTTCCCAGTAGTAGTTTCTCTTCATATCCCGATACATCTTATTTCCACCTGGATGAATTGTCAACTTCGAGTGATGACTTTCCTTCAGAACTTCACTCCTCAATTCATCTATATCGGGAACCACTAGTCGTCCTTGCTTTCGAAGCCAACCTTCTCTATCGACCTCGACTCCTTTATCCTTTTCTGGCTCCAATCCAGATTCCAATTCACGGATAATCTTGACAAGCTTATCATCTCGCTTTTGACTCTCGCCAATCCTTTCCACAAGAGTCGGTCTTATCGATAAGTTTGCCAACATTTCAGGTTCCAATTCGCATCTAGGCCTGAAGTCAAATCCAGCTAAATACTCGAGACTCTTCCATTCAGAAAACATGGCTCCCAATCCTGCATGTCTTCGACTTAACGCATCAGCCACTGCGTTACCTTTTCCCGGAGTATAAGCTATACCAAAATCATATGATGCTAAGAACTCTAGCCAACGTTGCTGCCGAAGATTCAAATCCTTCTGGGAGAAAAGATACTTCAACGACTTATGATCCGTAAACAACTCGAATCGAACTCCCAACAGATAATGCCTCCACATCTTCAGAGCAAATACAATCGCCGCTAACTCCAAATCATGAGTTGGGTAATTCCTTTCATGCGGCTTTAGTTGTCGACTGGCATACGCAACAACTTTATCCTTCTGCATCAGCACTGCTCCAAGTCCAGTACCACATGCGTCGGTGTAAACCACCATCTCATCATTCCCACTAGGAATAGTCAAAACAGGAGCACTCGTCAATCGCTCTTTCAGGATTCCGAAAGCTTGCTCACACTTAGCATCCCAACTGAACACTTGGTTCTTCTTCGTCAATCCTGTTAACGGTGCAGCTATCTTGGAGAAGTCTTTGATAAACCGTCGATAATATCCCGCTAATCCAAGAAAACTCCTCACATCAGATGCATTCTTAGGTCTAACCCAATCCTGGATTGCTGCCACCTTAGCGGGATCAACCGCTATTCCATTTCCAGAAATCACATGGCCTAAGAACCTCACTTCACTCTTCCAGAAGTGACACTTCGAAAACTTAGCCTTCAGCTGATGTTTCCGTAAGATCTCCAAAACAATACGCAAGTGCGTCTTGTGCTCTTCTTCCGTTCTGGAATAAATCAGAATATCATCCACGAACACAAGTACGAACTTGTTCAACTGATCTCTGAACACTCTATTCATAAGATCCACAAAATATGCTGGCGCGTTAGTCAATCCAAATGGCATTACCAGCCACTCAAAGAAACCGGATGGTGTCCTAAAAGCAGTCTTCGACACACTATCCTTTGCCACTCTCAACTGGTGAAATCCCGTTGCCAAATCCATCTGAGAAAACACCTTAGCTTCGTGAAGCTGATCAAACAAGTCATCTATTCTCGGTAATGGATACTTGTTCTTCTTAGTCACCTTATTCAGCTCACGATAATCGACGCACAATCTCAACGACCCATCTGCCTTGGTTGCAAACACAACTGGTGCACCCCACTCGGACACACTACGCCGAATGAATCCTTTCTGCAAAAGATCATCAACTTGCACCCTCAACTCCTGCTGTTCCCTAGGCGCCATCCGCCTAAGAGGCATCACAACAGGTCTGGCTCCTTCAACTAGATCTATACGAAACTCGATCTCTCTATGCGGCGGCAACCCTTTGACTTCGTCAAAGACATCCTCGAATCCATTAGCGATCGGCACTGATGACAGTCCATCCCGTGGAACAACTAGCGAATACATGAAGCTCATGAAGACGCCTTCTTCATGCTTACATCGTATCACAATCTTTCGCCCCTCCACATTCTCGACTGTCACTTCCAACCTTTCGCAATCAACCTTAGCCGCATACTTCCTAAGCCAGTCCATACCCAATATAATTCCGAACCCCGCAAAGTTCAGAACAAAGCAATCACAAACAAAAGAGCAACCATGACTCGACACAACTAGACCACGGCATAACATACACAAACAAGACGAACCCCCAACTGGATTAGTCACAACCAATGGCCTATCAACAATATCCGGCTTCAAACCTAACCGGCCTACTAGTTCATTACAAACAAATGAATGCGACGCTCCAGTATCAAATAGAACTCTAACTGGAACACCACATAGGAAAAGGGTACCTTGAACAACCACACTCTTTCCCTTTTCTTCAGCAGTAGGAGCTTTCGAAGACGACGGAACGGCCCCCAAAGCATAGGCTTGCACAATCTGCCTGTCCTTCCTTGGTTCTGGACAATTCTTCCTGAAATGTCCCGGCTTGTCACAGTTGTGACACTTCATCGGTGCCTTCGGATTCTTACAATCCTTGGAGAAATGGCCCTTCTGCTGACAATTGTAGCAAGTCACCTCGCCTTTCGGCTTCTTCTGGCCATCCTTACCCTTCTGCTGCTGCTGCTTCCTCTTCTGGTTTCCACCCTGCTGTGGTTTAGATTCTCCCTTGGTAGCAGCAACAACAGGTCCTTCCTTAGGAAACAGACTCTCATGCCTAAGAGCCTTCTCCACAAGCTTCTCAAATGAATCGTCCAAATGATCCACCAACTGTCTCCCAAGATAACTATCCAAACCAGTCACGAACTTCTCATTCTTCTGGTAAGCAGACTCAATATATGACCGAGCATACTTGGACAAAGCTTCAAACTCAGAAACATACTCAAGAACAGATCTCCCTCCCTGCTTGAGCTCCACAAACTTCTTGAACAGAACAGACTTCTGAGCTGTAGAAATGAACTTAGCTTCAAATCTAGCTTGGAATTGTTCCCAAGTAATCTCTTCCTCCGCAGTATTGATGGTAATAGAGTTCCACCAATCAGAAGCTCTCCCTTGAAGCTGCCTTGATGCCAACTTCCTCTTAGTTGCATCATCAATTCCCAAATCACCAAAGATCCTTCTACAAGCATCTATCCACCTCTGGACCTCAATGGTAGATTCTGTTCCCAAGAAAACCTTCCCTCCAAGAGCAGTATAATCCTTGCACAGCTTAGCAAAATCCACTGGTTTCGGAGTTTGGACTTGAACTCCAACATCAACTGCCGCCCCCGGAACTGGTATCCTTCTCATGATCGAAGTCATCATAGCTTCGAACATGGCTGCATAATCAGCAGTCTCTTCAGTAGCACGGCCTTCCCTAGCAGCTGGTCTCCCCCTTCGACTCATTCTCAATATCTACAAAAAGGAATGATTAGAACATCTAGAGAAACAACTGCATAAAGGACTCAAACTCTACTAAGCTACTATATCATATATAGTAATCATCCATCAAAATACAATTACGTCTCTCATACGTAGTTACTACAGCGAGCGTTGGGTAAAATCGATTAACCAATGCTCTGATACCAAATGTGACGACCGCCCATGACCCCTGCACCGAATCTAGAGATAGAGCGCTGTAAAGTGTGCCAGGCGACCATGGACGATTGTCAAGGTAAGATTAAAACAACAGGATCTATCGTATTACTCACAGCGCATGGACAAAATACAATAGAACATATGTATAGTGAAGCTTTACAGAATAAAATGACATCATATAAAACTCCATAATAGTTGAATACAAGCATCCACATAGTCAATACATCCAGCCTCACTACATAACTCTCAGAGAATACAAAACAGCGGAAAAATCCAGTACATATAAGAAGATAATATGCAACCCTCTAGCTCGTCTTCGATATCAGCATCGTGAGAAGAGAACAGCACCTGTCACCTGCTACCTAGTCTGCCCGTCCCAAAATGGACGAACAGCCCAAGGCAATAAGAATTAAAACATAAAGCCTTGAGTCAGACAACAGTCTTAGTGAGCAGTAAATTAACTAACAACATACCAAAAGAGCATAAAGGAAAAGGAATAGGAATACAACCCTCCCACTCCAACCTCATTCTACAGTGATAGCCCCCAGACACACACTAAGCAGAAGCAAACATAGCAGAGCATACAATTTAAAGTAAAGCAATTGTCACTCGAGTCAAGAGCGATGTTTTCCAAGTACAAATCCCAAGGTCTAAAACCAAGGTCAGATAAGCACCCAGGAAATACCGCTCTTGAGACCGAATGATGATACAACCAAACATCCATGACTCGGCTATCACTGTTATCATTGTTGCGATATCACCGTTAATTGAATGACCGGCACATTCTTTCAGCCGTCCGTCAAGGGCTAATGGTAACCCCGGTTCTAGACATAACTCCCGCACGTCATCGTGACCCGTGCCTAGGATTATCGAATCTACCCAGAGTACTCGACCATCAACTTAGTCTTTTGGGCGTCCCCATGTACTCTTGCTTAGAGCATGCTAGAACCTTCAACAACGATGAGATCTCAACCTCCTAGTCATCCTCCTCGACGACTATTGCCATACTAGCTCAAGCGCCTCTCGAGCATCCATTATCCTCAACTCGAATCATATCACCGAGTTATCAACATGCTTGGAATGATCCCGCCTGGATTAGACCAAGTCTTCATCATATGATTGCCTCGCTTCATTACATCCTCGCAAAGCCTCATCTCATCACCACATCATCAAATCTATGCATAAGAGCTTCATCATCCCGCTACATATGCCACGAGCAGCTTTTCCATTTTCAAGAGCCTTTCCCTTAGCTTTTGAATCATCTTCGATCTAAATCTAATCATCAATCATCTAGTTCATAACAAGCAATCAAATCAAACATCAATCCAAGCAATCAAGCATTCAAATATGATCTAAGTAGACAATTATAACAATAATGGCATTTTCGTAATTAAAGAGTTGAAAGTCCAATAAGCATGAAAACATGGATTATATCTCTACAAACTTGATGAATGAACTTGCATAGGTTAACATATGATAAAATGGATGTAACATCATCATGAACAATGGATCTATATGGATCTACACATAGGATGAAGAAAATGCATGGAAATCTCTATTTTAACACCAAAACGAGCCAACAATCCGATATACTCCTTTGGATCCGTGTGAGAGATAATCACCACTCACCAAATCACCTAAACAACCTCAAATCAACACACTTCAGATCTGGACAGCGAAGGATGAAGCTAGATCTACCACAAATCCGCTTCAAATGAAGAAATCTCTCTTGAAAAGATGAAGATCTTCAATCTAAGCTCTTGAATCTTCAATCTTGATCTTCGATTAGGATGGATGGAAGCACTAGATTAAAGTGGAGAAAAGAAGTGAAGAAGTGTAGAAGTCGAGCTCTCAAAATGGCAGCACTTCGTCGCTTCAAAAATCCGGATCCCAAAAAGTGAGAACAACCCCTCCTATTTATAGCTGAAATCTGTCCTTAAGTCGAAATCTGGCTATCTCCCTAAGTCGCTTCCGACCTAAGCGACCTAAGCCTCTCCGACCTAAGCCTCTCCGACCTAACAGATGTACGTCTTAACTTCTTTGCGACCTAACACTTAGGAAACCCAGCGACCTAACAACCTAACGACCTAACTATCTAAGACTCAGTTGGGTTGCGACCTAACACAAGTCGACCTAAAACAACACGCGACCTAACACTTGAACTATCCTAGCGACCTAACAACTTAGCAACCTACGCGACCTAACACAACAGCCTAACTCCTAAGGTCGCCAACTTGTTAACTTCTTAGGTCGCCAACTTGTTAACTCCTTAGGTCGCCAACACGGAACCACTAGGTCGCTAACTCAGAACCACTAGGTCGCTAACTCGGCAACTACTAGGTCGCTAACTCGGCAACTACTAGGTCGCTAACTCAGAACCACTAGGTCGCTAACTCAGAACCACTAGGTCGCTAACTCGGCAACTACTAGGTCGCTAACTCGGCAACTACTAGGTCGCTAACTCAGAACCACTAGTTTCCTTAGGTCGCTGCCGACCTAAATATACTAGCCCGGCACCACTAGGTCGCTCATCCCTAGGTCGTCAACTACTGGGTTTACTTAGGTCGCTACCAACCTATCTCTTAGGTCGCTAACACCTTAACTCGCCAGAAACTCTAAAGTCTCCTTCCTTTTAGGTCGTCTACGACCTAAACCCTTACCATCCATCACACGACCTAACTCCAAACCTTAAAGTCACCAATCCCCAACATTCTTAGGTACGACTTATCTCCTAAGTTGCCAACAATACTTAACTAACCTCTAGGTCGCATACGACCTAGGACTTAGGCAAATTTCAACCAAGATCTGGAATAACTAGAAAATGCTGAAAATCCCAGATTTTGACAAACTTTTCGATCCGAAAAATACGGGTCGTTACAAGCAGTCTGCAGCAGGGCCATTTCAACTATCATCTCATAAGTGTTGCCTGTAGGTACTTGAGCCATTTAATACCTCTTAAATGGGAACTAGGCATACTTTGACCATTTAATACATATATCATAGGCAGATCATCGTCGTTTAATACCTAATTCAAGGCGGACTCCTCTTTGGTACTCCATAACTAACATCGCACAAAATCTCATCAAGCCACTTAATACTTCGTTATGGGAAGAGGCAGACCATACAGTAGCCACTTAATACCTCGACCCCAAAGCGGACCCCTCTCAAGATTCCCAACTACGGCACTTAAACAATAATATCAACCATATAATACTTCTTAAGTGGAAAGGAGACAGACCCTACAATAGCCACTTAATACCCATAACCCAGAAGCAGGTCTTACGTCTTATGGTCACTAACCCAAACTGTGACGTCTCACATTATTTCAACAATTTGTAGGTGCTGGTGGTTGGATTAGTTGGGCATACTTACCCTATAGAATCGGGACTAACCTCGTGTCCTCCATGGGTACTTATTATAGGTGATGCCTTACATCAGTCCCAAAGTCACACTGTTGGTAGCTATTAGTTGGGGAGACTTTATGTGCTTTTGACTGACCTCGCATCCCTATAACTTAGTCATAATTCCTCTCTCCTAACATATTACCATATATGTACCTCACCGCATTTCGTATTAAGGCCATAAAAGAAAATTTCATATCCCGTCTTTAATTATGGATTAATTTCCATAATTATCTCAACTTCCTTCTTAAAGAGTTTAATGTTAATTACCAAACTATTTATATTACACGATTAATATGTTATTTATATATTCATACACTAATATATTTATACATATGTAATTTTGGCTAACCACATATTTCTAAGCTGCGAAGATTTCCGCGTCCTATACTTATCATTTAAATGTCAAAACTTTCAATTCATACAAGTCTAACTCTATGCAATAACTTACAAATTAGCTCATATCCTTAGCTAAACAATAGATTTGCATTAATAAAATAGAATCAAATACCAAACTTATTTCATATATTAATATAGTAGAATCAGCTCCTTTATTTCAAGGAATAAAACTTACAATTTAAATCATTTATATTCTATTCAACATTTATATATATGAACTTAAAGTGAAAAAGGGACTCATATTTAAATTACGGAAATAGGCAATGCAAACTACGAATGGAAGAATTCGCATTTTACACACCATTTCTTAACTTATTTTCTTTTTAGAACCCCTTAGTACAACAATATGGGAAGTTGAAAGTGGAATAAAATATAAAAAATTCAAATTGCAGTAACAAAACAAATTTTACTATTTTAATATATAAAATAATCGAGATTCCAATACACATAAGAATTGACATATCATTTTAAGGGAATTTTGGGGTTTTAGTTTTAGGGTTTTCATGTAAAAAATTCCCTAAGGCATAAACAAATCCAAACTTCTAATATACAAATACTAAAATATGAAAAACTAAAATTTCCACTCACAGATAGTATCCAACTTCTCTTTGGATTCGAATCACACATTTTCTACTCCTTCAGAGTTCCTCTCTTTGAAAATGTACAATAATTCAATAGTATATAAATTAGATTCGGAATTCAGAGATTGGGGAAAATAGAAAAACGTACATCTATATAAACCTATTACTTTTTCCCTTTTGGACTTGAACTCTTGAATCTAATCGAGAGAAAAAAACTGATGGAGTTTCGCTAGCGTTCTAACTAATTGTATGAATAGAAGTGAGGGGGCTTACCTCTTATTTATAGTGGTTAGAAGGCGTTCGGACCGTAGGATTTAAGTCGGTTTAAAATAATGAAATCCGAGCCGTTCGTGTATAAGAAAACCCTAGCCGCCTTCACAACATTGGTCGACCGCCCACCCCTAAACAGCCGACAACTAGCGATCGATCAGTCATGGTGAGGGGGTCGACCACCCACCCCTAAACAGCCGACAACTAGCGGTCGATCAGTCATGGTGAGGGGGTCGACCACCCACCCCTAAACAGCCAACAACTAGCGGTCGATCAATCATGGTGAGGGGGTCGACCGTTCCTTATTTGGAGTGTGGATTTATTTCTATCTTAATTGCTTTATTTATTTTCCTATTTATTTTTAACGTTAACGTCTATTACTTAACGTTGCTTAAACCCTAAGCATCCATCAACGTTAAAAATATTCATTAGCGTTTTTAATTTCAAATGTTAACATTAATTAAATTTGAAATTTGAATTCGTTCGAATTATTTTAAATTCAAAAACTTCAAATGTCAATAATTTTTCTGTTTGAGCTTCGATTACAAAACTTTATATATAAAAGTTGATCAGAAAATCGCCACAAACGCAGTGAAATAACTTTCATGGTCAAATTTTGACATCTACAAAAATTTCATTTTTAGTCTTATTACTAATTAATTTGTTTCTTATTAATTTTTATGGGGTATTACACCTTAACGTCTATGGTACTTCTCGATTTGCTTCTTCATATATAACCTCTGCATTGGATTGAGTTCATTTAGGTTGCAACTTAAAAGAGCCATACCATCGTATCTTTGTTGCCGAACTAATTTTTGTTTTCTTTACTTCATCTTGTTAATTCTTAATTGATATTTATCAGCATGATGCGGTTGTCTATCCATTTCCCTCTCAAGCCTCTTTATTTCCTTTGCTTCCGCAATATTATATTTGCATTTTTAGCGGCAGCCATACTCTCCGCAATAGATTCATAGTGTGCAGTGTAATCGGTGGTGGTTTTCTTTTCCCCTCATACTTTCTCAAAGGCCCACTCTCCGTACTATTGTTGAAGGGTGTGTCATCATGTGCATTGGAACTTTCAGGACTGGATTCATAACCCATCTTTCTAGGAAGAAAGGACAATACAGAGTGTTCTTGTCGCACCATACTCCATTTGTCCTCGGTTGGAAGTAAATCGTAACAATGTTGTAGGTTGAATGGTTGATTATTATATTTATCCATATACAACGCATTAGCTTGATTAAGCTGTAGATGATGAAATACTATTAAAACATGAAACGGGAGAAATAGCTAAGAATTTGAATTAAAAATTAAAAATCACTACCAAATCCATGTTGTTTTCCTCGCATTGTTCACTTGTATGCAACCCCGCCATTATTTCTTTCCAATGGGGACAAGTGGAATTTATTCTTTTCCATTGAGTTTTCAATGAATCAACGGTTCTTGGAATATTATTAGGACGTCGAAAGTTGAACAAATTACAAATAGAATTCGAAAAAGAACTTTCAGATTGGCACCTACGTTTCTTCTTATCTTCAGAATATTCAACCAAACAGAATGCTAACTCAGATTGCTCGTTCGATGACCATTTCCATGATTTAGGACCATTTGGTAGCAGATCTGATGGATCTGCACTTTCTGCATTAGGAGATTCATTAATATTGATTCCTATTGGTTACCTTTTCTTTCCTCGAGCGGTAGACAAATTAAGGATCCTACAAACATCTTCTTCGGCAGTTTCATCAACCTCGAATTATGATTCTTGAGTTTCACAATCGCAATCCCCGAATTAATTATTCAAATTTCTTGTCACATTTTGAGATTGATAAGCTACTGTTGATCGTTGTTGGCTATTGGAAGACACGTAACTTGGGTCGTAATTAAAATTTTGTTGAAATGAAGAATTTTGTGAATAATTTGAATTTTGAAAATTTTGGTAGTGATTCAAATTTTATTGGGAATTATATATGTTTGATTTTGTAGAGAATGATACGAATACGGATTTTGTTGTGAAAAATCAAAATTTGAATTTTGGTTTTGTTGATGAGAATTTTGTGAATGTATTGAGTTTGATTATGGTGAGAATGAAACATATTTTGATTGTATTAAAGAGGATTTTGATAATTGGGTTTTGTTGTGACAAGAAATTTAAATATAAAGATTGCTGAGGTTTTCTTTTTTGATTTTTTTGACATTTTTATAATTATATATAGAGAAGCGATTGAAGAGAGTAAGAAAATTTAACATGGATGGTGTATTTAAAATTGTTAATTTGTGGATGTGTGTAGGAATATGGCAATGGCCATTATGTATATAACCGGCTATAAAAGCCGACTATATAGTTGATCTTCAAGGTTGTCTTGGCAACCTTATGGACTGCAAAAACAAGTCAAATTGATTAATATTTCTTCTTTTCTAGATATATCGGAAATGTTTTGTTTAGATATGAACATTCATTGTTTTAAATAAAAACATAAGGAATAAAAAGTAGACAAAACAAAAAGTTTTAGAGGTGAGTAAATCAACCCCTAGTAATTCAGAAAACTTATTATGCTGTCGTGCATTCATATATGACAATGTCCAAACATCATATTCCACAATGCAAATACAATTAAGGAGATGGAAGCCCAGAAACAAACCTATTTAAACAAAGAAAGACTTCATACAGTACAAGTTATACAGCAATCACCAATCTCATTCATATCAAACTTATGGCAAAATCAACATATTCAGAATACCTTGACATAGTTCAGAACTTACATACATGAAAACTGGAAAATGGTAAAACGTATTTGTTATTCAAGTTTGAAGGAACATATGAATCCCAGAATAAAGAATGCTGTACCAGAAAAGGTGAAATAATCAATAATATCTACAACATCTGAAACAACAGCAAATATAAACAAGGTCAGATGTACCAATAATACAACAAAATGTTACAGAACCATCACAAACTGCTGCTGCTACCAGACCAATCAGCCGTACAAGGACTGCCATGAAACTCAGCGGTGTCGAGAAGACACCCGTTAGAAGCAATGTGCTTCAAATCAATAATGAAACTATCTCTAAGGAACCCAAATCCGAATGTACCGTCTTCATATTCCCATACCCTGCCCTCGGCATTTCTAGGAATTGCAGATGAGTTAGGCATGTTTGGTAACACCAAATCATAACTAGAGTTGATATATAACATCCTAGAGACGGTTCCCTTTTCAATATCAGAATGATTCTGACTAATATGATGTCGACTGTTATAAATATCCTGCTCTTCTTTAGAAAATGGGGGGTTGATAAAGGTAGTGTCTGAGGTCCAAAACACAGGACAGTATCCTGAAAAGGGTTCCCCTGTATCACCAACTCGCCGGCAAGCTATACCACCAATATCGTCGTATCCTACTAGAAAGAAATCCAAATTCTTGCTTTCACAAATACCCTGTTATAGCAAGTCTTGTTCAGAGAGATGATAGGAGAAGTAAGCTGAAAGTATAAGATTAGACCAACAATTTGGTCTGTATTGAAGTAATATGGTGTGCTCTGGAATCCTGATTAAATAAAAAGATCACATAACATTTTACTACTAGTTTTAATAACATCAAACATTTTAAGTGACTAAACTATGAATGGACCACATTTTATTTTCTAGGTTAAGAAGTTGAATGATTTTTCACTTGGAATCGGTTAAAATGCTGAATTGCCAATCGCCTTCACCACATTTTATTATCCAGCCAACGATTCAAACAATCACCGACGCTTATCAAGATTCACATTTATTAGCTTTCAACTCAAATCATCATAGCTCAGTGCCACTCAGTGATCTAATACTTTAGATCAGATGGAGTCCCATCATATCACTCCAACCTCTTCCTTTATAAGGTATGTTACAATCATCGTTTGTAAATTCACAATCTGCAGTTCTAAATCAAGAAAGGTCAAAACTGAAACTTTATGAAATAATTTGCTACAACACCCATTACACCTGTTTTAGTAAATTATAAATGCTATAAAATAAAGAAATCGATGTTGGTGTGTGTGTGTGTATGGTGTGTGCGCGCGAGCGTGTGCACACACATGTATTGTTGGAGTGCACACGGGCATGCATTTTTGTGAATATCATATATACTGTATGTCAGAAACTGTCTAACCTCATTTCAAGTACTGAAACTACGAAAAGGAATTTTTCGAAGCAAATTTGATATGAGATCAATGGACTACTTTGCCATAGGATTAGTTTTTTAGCATCGAATGGATGAGGAAGTTTCTTTATATTGTTGTCAGACTTGAAATTAAATAGGTTTTTTATTTAATATTCAACCGTCTTGCTTATTTGTATGGTGTTACCATACTATGTTATAACCTGTGCACCACTACGGGTGAGGATTTCTTAGTTCCAACTAATTAAAACAACCAAACAAAAAAGAATCAGTTATTTCTGTTCAATTAGTTAAATTGGTTGGTTAGTTTCATACTTTATAACTTGTCATGTCAATCTTCTCGCATCTCAGTTTCTCATTAAGCTATCAATCTGTTAAAAAGCAAGGAATGTGGTTTTCTTTTTTCTTTTCTTTTTCCTCAAAATAAAAAATACCGTATAATTAATCCACTTCATCAAAAATCTGAAAATACATAAAATTTTCTGTAATTTTCTCTTCAGTTTTTGTTTATAAATCAAGTACATGACTACCTTATTTTCTCAAGTAAGTGAAGTGATTCCTATTTTCATAATTGTTTAACTTATACTTGTTGATTATTGTAGCTATTGTGCTTGAAATTGCTACAATAACTATCATACTTGCTAAAATCAATTGCCAGGCTACTTTTTGGAGTGCAAAAAATGGGAAATATGTTGCTAGAATAGAGTTTGAATTCATGTCTATTATCATGAAATAAATGCATGATTTAATTGGTTCAATTAACTTTTTAAACAGGATTAGATGTATCAGAGCTTCCAATTGACTGTTTATCATCTTGGTTTCCATTTCATGATGTTGTATTAGTGTTTCATCAAAACATTTTTTGCTATATTGAAAGGATAAACAGAAGTAGAGTTCAGATATAACTGCAAGGTACGATCTCAAAATTCATTGTTAATACTTGGCTACAAAATGATTTCGGCTACAGCACAAATAATATGAAAATACAGCCATTATTTATCGGTTTTATTATTTCTGCAAATGTGTACCGTCTTCCAAAAATATTTTGCTATCATGACATGTCAACAACCCCCGCTTCCAACAACGAAGGAAAATCCAACATCAGTTGTAACCAACATCAGTTGTAGATCCATCAATAATTCCAGCTATACATGATGCTCTCTTTACTTCAAGTTTTCTTTCTAATTTTACTTTTACTGAAAAGTGAGATAAACTTGCAAACAATACATCATGTTATTGCACTGTATATTTTTACATGGTTACAATTTAGGTTCATACCTTTTTTTTCTAAAATCATGTTGTTGCCAGAAAGATTACATCAAGGGTCAGTTTTAAGCCTCTACATTTTTTCCCGGACTATGGATGAGGTTACGAAGAGCATACATACAAGGCTGAAATTCCTTGATGCATGCTCTTTGTTGATAATCTTGTGCTAATTGACGAAAATAGAATAGGAGTTGATAGACAACTGAAGTTGTGGAGGTAGACTTTAGAATCAAAAGGTTTTAGGCTTAGCAGAACTAAAACAGAGTATATGAAAAGCGAGTTCAGCAGTGTCAGGTCAGAGGATGGAGATGTCACTCTGGCCGGATAAGTAGTGTCCAAGAATGAATCCTTTCGATATTTAGAATCAAAGTTGCAGTATGATGATGAGATTGATGAAGATATTAGTTTTAAAATTCAAGTGGGATGGATGAAATAGTGACTAACGCCTGACATTCTCTGTGACAGGAAAGTCTCACAAAAGCTTTAAAAAAAATTCTACAGAACGTCAATCAGGCTTACGATGTTGTATGGTGCAGAATGTTGACCTATTAAAAGACAACACGTCCAGAAGATAAATGTAGCAGAGATGTGTATGATGTGATGGAGCTGTGGTCATACAAAACGAGACCGAATTAGAAATGATGATATACGTGATAAACTTGGAGTAGCACCAATTGAAAAGAAGCTAGTCCAACACCGCTTAAGATGGTTTGAACATCTCCAACGGAGGTCTCCCGAAGCACCTGTGCACGTTAGAATTATAGACTACATCGAATGCTCAAAACGAGGCAGAGGTCGATCAAGATTGACATGAGAGGAAGTAGTAAAAAGAGACTT
This sequence comes from Allium fistulosum, assembly GCA_030737815.1. NCBI lineage: Eukaryota > Viridiplantae > Streptophyta > Magnoliopsida > Asparagales > Amaryllidaceae > Allium > Allium fistulosum. Next base: position 835,132,652 of record CM060905.1, read on the forward strand.
AAGGGATTAAAATATATCCGAAGAGCTGGTGTCGGACAGAAACGCGTGGAAGTTAGTGATACACATACCAGAACCATGAGTATTTTTTGCTTAGCATTGGTTTAGAGCATGGTTTGAGATTTCGGCCGAAACCTCGAAATTCCGACCATCTCGGTTCGGTCCCGACCATCGCCGGGACGAAACCCTAGGCTAAAGCCGTTTCGGTCAAAATGTTTGATTCATTATGTAAAAATCGATTTTTATAATGGAAAATCAAATAAATCAGACTTGAGAAGAAAGAATCGTAAGAAAAATACAAAATAATCATTAATTTGAAATCAGTATGAACCGAACTTACAAACATACCTGAAGAACCCTAATTCGGCATTCGACCTGTCGATTTTGTTAATTGAATAGAGCTAGGGCTTGTCGATTTACTAGTTTCGTCTCTATTTTGTGTAGTCGATTTGTTTGTGTCTTGTGCAGTGTAGCTAAGAATGAGAATTAGGGCTTAGCTGAAACGTTGAAGGAAGATGATGAGTTGAAATGTTACAGGCCTCTTTATTAAGTGGTCAAACTTTTTTATTTGACTTGTATTTTCAGATAACAGTAAAAGACTTCAAAAGCATGTGAGCTACATTGTATTGGGCTTTTTGATGAGTTGGGGCATAACAATCATGTGTTGGATTTGGACTGTGTTTGGGTGTACAATTAATTTCTAAAATCAGTTTACTTGTTTATAATATACTATTTTGTATTCTATTTCTTTATATACAATATTTTATATTTTATTTACAATGATTATTGGTACATCTTCATTAACAAATCATTAAAAATAAAAACGGGACCGAAACCTAAAACGAAACTTCCGAAATTTCCGAAATCCTCCGAAACTTAAAAAATTTCAACTAACCGAAACCGAGACCGAAACCGAGTTCTCGAACCTTGGTTTAGAGGTAGTGTTATAAGTTTTAGATTATAGAACTAGTGAATAGAAGTCTAAGACGTAGTGTTTGATCTTCGGTCTCTATTACCATTATTATTATTATTATTATTATTATCATCATCATCATGGTTTTTTTTTATTTCTTTTTATATTTTTATTTTTAATTTTTATTTTTATCTTTATTATTATTATTATTATTTGTTTAATTATTTTACTTTATTTTATTATTATCGTGATTTTTAAATTGACTTTGTCATTTAGTTTTGGGTTTCATCTCTAGCTGACCCCAACTGGTTTGAGAATAATGGCTCGGTAGTGGTGGTAGTAGTTGTAAGAAAGATTGTTATTTTGATACTACTAAAAATGGTACATAAAGTATGAAATCTCATGTGGCTTTATGGAAGGAATTTCCACGTAAGAAAAACACTTAGAAAACACAAAATAACCTTAAAGTTGAAATATATGGTAAGCCGTTGTTTTAAGGCGTGAAGATTTGATGCTAATGAGTTAAAAAGCATTATCGCAATTATCATTTTAGACGAGCTTTCATTTAAATAGCAGAAGGAATTGGAACTAAGAATTTATTAAAGCACTTGAACCTCAATTTTATTGTCCGTTTAGGTTTATCATTTAAAGAGATTATTATGAAATATATCTAAAAGAAAACCAAATGAAATCAATTTTACAATATTCTTGTCATATCATCTTTCTCACTATTGATACATCAGATCAATACACTGAATTATTTACATATATCTAACTACTCATTGTATCAATGGTGACTGAAAATCAAAAGGAGAGTTTTAATGTTATTGTTTTATTCAATGTCAAGTCATTAGGAGTTTTGGTTTTTTATCCAGTATCAACTGCGTTTAACTCACATTAATATATCTGCCTCATCATATGTAACTAGCAATTGTCATTTGTATGAAATACGTAAATTTATTGAAGATTATAAAAACTGAGTGATGATCCTCACTTACTATGCATCACAAAAAATGAAATACAAATAAATATTATGGTAGTCGAAAGAAAATTAATATCTTAACATGTTGGGGTATTAAGGAGAAAATGAATAAGTTAACATATACCGATGTTGTGCTTGATTCTGGAAATTTAAATTTAATAGCGTTTTCATTAGAAATTTTGCAACTCTCTACAAAATATAGAAAAAATTCAACTAGTTAAGGTGCTATTTTAAAACTGTTTAATCAATGGCAGTAAAACAAAAAATAGAAGCTTTAACCAACCTAATGGAGTAACTAACACAGCCGAGAATGTTGATGACGCAATTGATTTAAGGGTTAGTTTTAAATGCTCAAAGCATTGGATAATTGTAGAGTAAGTCTGAATCGAAGACCTGTTTCAATGAAGAAAATAAGCTTGACTATGCAACATTTGATATTTCAAAATATACGTAGAAAAATCGTTCAAAATTTCCCGTTCCTTCTAACATGACTCCCAATATACTACGCCTATAACAACGATAGCTTCATAACCTACGATTGGCACAAGTGGCCATATTTTTTATCCATTTACAAACTTCGAAAATCATAATCTCTTGTATGCACGAAAGGCGGGTTATCCAACACTTTTTCTACGTCAAATTAGCTTTTGAGGAAGACCTTATAATTTGGAGAAACTAGAATCTGATAACAAAAACCAAACCTTTTTTTACTTTATATACTATACTCTGTGTGAGTTTTGATATTTTATGTTAGTTTTAACTTCAGATATGAACAGATTGGCATTTGATCCCCTTTCGAATATGAGTGCTTTGGTCGGGTATGAATTGGTAGTAGGTGATGATGTTATTCATTTACATATTCACATTGCATTCTGTTTTGCAAAGTACACACATTTTTCTACTAACAAAGCATATAAAATACGCATGTGTGTGATTTCGTGTTCTAAATCCAGAGAAGTTCAAAATATCATTTATAATTGAATCAAAACATTGAAAGTTCACGTGTAGTACTAAGGATCGTGTAATATGGATATATGATAATACAGAGTATAGAGATGATATTAATACTATAACTAGTGCGGAATATAAACGCAGTACAGTAAAATGACACCAGGAATTTTTATACTGGTTCGAACTTCTCGTTCTACGTCCAGTCCCAGAATACCCTCTGGATTTAAACTCAACCCCTCACTTAACCCGGAGGAATAGGTATACGACACCTGAGCAGCCGAACAGGAATTTTCCGCCTCAACAGCCGAAGAGGACTTCAACTTAATACAAATAGTTTGTTGACGAATGTGTTCTGAATAACACTGATTGTCTTTTGATAGTACAACTTTCCTATAATCAAATCCTCAAGAGTATGTATGTGTGTGAAGATTTAAAAGGAAGATAATCACGTAGAATCGAAGTATATGAATTAATTCAAGGATTCTAGTGATATTGAATGAGAATGAATGCTTTTTATTTGCAGAGAATAATAGAGAATAGATTTCAGAATTAAAACATGAATTAGTTATTGTAGAAGTGAATTGAATATGTTTATATAGTTGTAGAAGAGTTGTAATCTTTCATGAAGAGTTTTAGTTAACAGTTGTGTCCATACCTCTTGAAATAGAGGACATTTCTCTTCATGAAATGATCGCGTCTCTTCAGAAAACTAGTCGTTTTTCTTTGGTCGGTCGACCGGAAAACCTGACCGGTCAGCTGAGTTTGAAATCGTATATAAAACAGAAAGTCACTGTGCACATAACACAGGGTCGGTCGACCGAGGATCCTGGTCGGTCAGCCGACCTGATGTTATTTGCACAGTGTACACTTATATATGTATAAATTAACATGGATCAATTTGTGTGTGTGACTACTTGAGGAATGATTTTAACAATATTCTAAGACTCAATAAAATAAAATATTCATACTAATCTCTGGATTGTAGTCTTATCTCCTTTGTAGTTCACAATATACGTTTATTCTCTTTTTGTCGCTTTCATATACTATTCTCTTTGTATTTCGTCGTATGATCTCTGAAGCTTGTGTCATGAATCAAAACTCATGAATCAACATTCTCCCCCTTTTTGATTGATGACAATACTTATGTGACGAAGTAAAACTTATCTATATTATAATTCTCCCCCTGAATATATGGCGACTTTTCTGCAAAAAACTTGTTAGCTTTCATATATTTCTCCCCCTTTGTCATCGACAAAAAGGAATACTTACTAGATGTAATATGTAAAAGAATACTTGAAATTATGAAATAGCAAGTTGTAAAACAATATGATGCATGTATAGATATTCAAAACATAGCAATAAAAGAAACAAGCATTCATACATTGCATCATCACAAATAAGAGTTTTAAGGTAATACTTACTTTTCTCCCCCTTAATCTGTGCTTGCATTGTTTATTTTTGAAAATTGTGTTAGAGCAATATCTTTCTCCCCTTTGTCATTGACGAAAAGGAGAGTTTATGTGATAACGAATATTATATTTGTTATAAGTGTTAACAATATAGAACAAAATAATTACTACTTGTAAGGTATCAGAAAACAATGAACATTTAAAGCATGTGATACCCAAGGTTCTTATAATTTCCTAATTTTTAGGGAACCATACCCATTTGGGTGTGGTTGTACCTTTATAAATATAATTTTTATTATTAACTACCATATCAAAATAATTATTAATGCATTTTTCTCTATTTTTCCAATTAACAGGAACCCAAATACTTAGATAATTTTTATTCATATTTCCCGTTAATGATTTTGTACTTTTAGAGAAATTATAAACATTATTGGTCATAGCAGTTTTTGAATTTCGATGAAAATTTGATATCGACTTTACTCGAAATTTAGTAGTAGCACTAACATTTTTATTATACATAAAAGCGTATCTAGTGCTATTTCTATGATTATATCATAAACTATTTTTATTATGTAAAGGTCTAGAACTAGATAAAATCATGTTTAAATCATTTTGACCTTTATTAAATTTTGTGACTTCAGTGTTGAGTTTATCAAATTTAGCTTTAAAGTCACACTTATTATTTTTAAAAGAAATATTACTATTATTTAAAATATCCATTTTCTCATTTAATTCAGAATTCTCATTTTTTAACGTACCGTTCTCATTTTTGAAAAGGAAATTTTGAGATTCTAAATTATCTAAAGAGGATTGTAATAAATCATTTTGTCTTTTCAAAACAAAATTTTCTTTTGAAAATTTTTCTCTCTCATTTTCAAATATGATGTTTTGTTTATCTAGAAAATCTGTAAGAGTTATAAAATTATTCTTTAAATCACCAAGTTGGTTTTCTAATTTTAACTTCTCGTTTTTCAATTTCTCATTTTCAAGTTCAACAGATTTCATCTTTTCTAAAATAATAAAATTAAGCTTTGAAATCTTATTGCTTATACTAACTAATTCATTATTATCTTTTACTGAAATTTGTAAATTAGAAAGTACCTTTTTACAGTCCTCATTGGTCGTTGCTCTAATAGTTTCAGGCTTTTTGCTTGGTGTACTTCGACCGGATCTTTTTCTAGCCATTATTCTATGATGTTGTGACGATCGATAGAATACCAGGCTCTGATACCAAATGAAAGTTCACGTGTAGTACTAAGGATCGTGTAATATGGATATATGATAATACAGAGTATAGAGATGATATTAATACTATAAATAGTGCGGAATATAAAAGCAGTATAGTAAAATGACACCAGGAATTTTTATACTGGTTCGAACTTCCCGTTCTACGTCCAGTCCCAGAATACCCTCTGGATTTAAACTCAACCCCTCACTTAACCCGGAGGAATAGGTATACGACACCTGAGCAGCCGAACATGAATTTTCCGCCTCAACAGCCGAAGAGGACTTCAACTTAATACAAATAGTTTGTTGACGAATGTGTTCTGAATAACACTGATTGTCTTTTGATAGTACAACTTTCCTATAATCAAATCCTCAAGAGTATGTATGTGTGTGAAGATTTAAAAGGAAGATAATCACGTAGAATCGAAGTATATGAATTAATTCAAGGATTCTAGTGATCTTGAATGAGAATGAATGCTTTTTATTTGCAGAGAATAATAGAGAATAGATTTCAGAATTAAAACATGAATTAGTTATTGTAGAAGTGAATTGAATATGTTTATATAGTTGTAGAAGAGTTGTAATCTTTCATGAAGAGTTTTAGTTAACAGTTGTGTCCATACCTCTTGAAATAGAGGACATTCCTCTTCATGAAATGATCGCGTCTCTTCAGAAAACTAACCGTTTTTCTCTGGTCGGTCGACCGGAAAACCTGGCCGGTCAGCTGAGTTTGAAATCGTATATAAAACAGAAAGTCACTGTGCACATAACACAGGGTCGGTCGACCGAGGATCCTGGTCGATCAGCCGACCTGATGTTATTTGCACAGTGTACACTTATATATGTATAAATTAACATGGATTAATTTGTGTGTGTGTGACTACTTGAGGAATGATTTTAACAATATTCTAAGACTCAATAAAATAAAATATTCATACTAATCTCTGGATTGTAGTCTTATCTCCTTTGTAGTTCACAATATACGTTTATTCTCTTTTTGTCGCTTTCATATACTATTCTCTTTGTATTTCGTCGTATGATCTCTGAAGCTTGTGTCATGAATCAAAACTCATGAATCAACAAACATCAATCTTGTTCATATATATTTTGCAAAGTACACACATTTTTCTCCTCACAAAGTATACAAAATATATGTGTGTGAAATTCCAAGTTCTAATCCAGAAAAGTTCAAAATATCATTTTATATTTGAATGAGACAAAACATCAATCTTGTTCTTATCTCGTCTAACATTCAATTCCCTAAGATCTTGAAATCTGTACCAAAAGCTAAGTTGAGATCTCAACCGAGATTGTATGTTTTTTTATATGACTTTTTCTATAAAACGGATCTCCGGTCCAATCAACATTTGCTAACATTTATTTTAGTTTTAGTTCTAGTAAGTCACTAACAAAAAATTGTGTATTTGCCCTTTGAGAAGAATTAATGTAATCACTATGCAAGCAACTACTCTCCTTCAAATAGAAAAGGTAAGTTTCTATTTCTTAGCACAAAAACTTCCATTTTACGGAAACTAAATATGTTCCAATTTTTATTTTTGTTTTTACACAATAGTCGCTAAAAGATCTTTAAAAATATCATATTCATGAATTGCTCCAAAATAGTCTTTAAATGTATTTAATTTTTCAAGACACGAGACGTCAATTCGGAAAACACAAACAGGTACGTGAGTCTCATTTGAAATTTCATTTGATACAAGATTTCATGTGCGGAAATCTCAAAACAAGACTGTAGGCAAAATTCGAGATCTGAAAATTGCAAGCTTTAATCGGGTTTAAAGTTGTTTTTTGGCGGCTGCATATTCATTTGTGCATTCACACAACTCTTATTTTGCAAGGTAGAGTTTGAAAATGAAATACACCTTTTTTGTTATATTTTCCTATATATTATATATGTAATAATGTTCCATGCTATTTTTAGATCAAACAAGCATTTGATCCCACTAAAACTATGTGAGCATTAGTCGGTTATGCATTAGTATTTGGTAAACATGTTATTCATCAGCAATTCCTATTGCATTCTATTCGTGCAAATTACATATATTTTTTAGGTTACTCATATTGCATTAAGTTATGAGCGTACGCTAGACCCAATTTTGGTATAATTTTTGGAACGTCAAGCTAACAGATTAAGCATTATATTTTTTGGTTTAATACATTTACCATTTGTGTTTCATTTTAAGTTCACCTATGTGTTACAGTTTGAATTTGATGTCCAATGATTATATTTGCTTTCAATTACATTTATCAGATACAGAGCTCAAAAATATTTGTTTTTAGTTTGGATTCTGCAAGGGCTGAACTGCAATTGGTTGATGTACTAGGTAGACTCAACTACTGAATGATCCTTCCTACTTATCCATAACTTTTTGATGATCATGTTCCAACTATTGGTTTTTGTTTTTATATGTAAGCTTATTGTTGTTTCAATTTTGAACTGAATTAGTATTTTGTTATGGTGAACTGTTAATAAAGGATATATTTTCTCTTTGTTATTAATGTCTGATACATTATATCGATTTATTTCTTAAGTACTGCAATGGTTAATTATGGAGATGATTTTGGTTACTTCTAATTCACAAGTTGCTATTAAAATTGAAGCTTTGTTATCTATCCTTTTTTTATAGCAAACCAGTATCCTTTTCTACTTCTTATATAATATTTCATAACTAAATAGTATGGGCCAAATAAAATCCAGCCAAACCCAACCACATCTGAACCAACTAAACTGAACCATTTACTTTTGATTTGGTTGTTTTCGGTATTGGGGAAAAAAAATTCTGTTTTGATTCGGTTATGTTTTTATTTGTTGAATGAATAGCCATGTTTTACTGTTTTTCTATAAATTTAAACCGAATCAACTGATTACTCACCCCCTATTTGTCACTTCTTCAAATTTTCCATCTTTATGACTAGCCAAACTGGTATGCTGATTTGCGTAATTTTACTGGTATAAATTTCAAACAAATTACCATGAACTTCTTAAATAACACAGAATTATCCCCATAAAACTGCTGAAACGTATAAAAACCACTCGATTAATTTTAGATATATCAATAACAAAGGTACTTAAAAAGATATACCTTCCAAAGACCTTGCAAAGGTCTCTCAGGCGTGGGATAGGAATTAACAATTTTGACAAAATGCTCAGCTTCCCACAACTTCCTCTTCTCGCTCCTCCTCCTCCTCTGCTTCCTCAACCCCTTCTCCTTTCCTGGACTAGTCTGATTAGCAAAATACTTATATGCCTCGTAAGCCACCTCCTGCTCTTTCGGCACCTCAAACCCCAACTCCACATCCTCACTGCCACCACATCCACTTTCTTGAACTACCATATGCTTCTCCCCCATGAAACTCACACTCACGGGAGTTACAACTTGATCCTCTTCCTCCAACCAATAACTCACCGCCTCTCCGCCCTTTGATATCCCTAGCCACAAGAAAGGAACTTTCACAACTCCATAACTGTTAGCCTCTTTGGTGGGGACAATGCGGGACCCGGTAATGCAGTCAGGGCCCCACTCAAAGAAGATCAAGGACTGGGAGGTGCCAATGTGGCGCCAGAATCCGAGGAGCGGGTCCCAGGAGTTGAGGGTATGGTAGAGGCGCGGGAATGGCTGGTTCCAGCAGTTGAGGACGGTTTTGGATCCCCACCTGCGAGAGCAGATGGAAAGGTAGAGGGATGGCGAGGTGGATAAGGTTGAGAAGTGGCGGGAAGTGCAGAAGAAGGCGGAGAGTTCGGGTGGAGTTAGGAACGAGAGTATGTTTAGCTGAATGTCGTTCGGGAAGTCGGAGAAAGAGGTTGGTGCCATGATTTTATTTTGAGGTCTTTTTGGAACTAGGGTTAGATTTGGGAAAATCTGGATCGGGAGAGGAGAATGAGCATGGGATAATTATTTGGAATCAACGAATATTCGGGGAGGCCCGGGGCTATTTGATCCGCTGGTTCGCTGACCCCGTTTTTTTAAAATAAATAAATTAATTAATTAAGACAAAAATACCCCTTTCATTATTTTTGTCAAAATTTACGCTCTATTTTTATTTTAAATTTTTTGTCGAGCACACAGAACCACTACATGGTGCCTTCAAGGCGCCGAGTAACCACGTGAAATAGTATTTTTGAATTATTATTTTTCTTTTGAAATGGGACAACTCAGCAAATCAAGGATTTTTTATGTTTTTTTCAAAAATTACAGGGCAACTCAGCAAGAACGTGGGTTTAAATAGAATTTGTCTCAGGGGAAATGCTTTTGCATTTTGTTTCCTCAAAGCCCGATCCTTTTGGAATAGATCCAAACAGGTTTTGCCGCGGTTGATAGCTTTTCAAAATTCACCTTCGTCCCTTGTCAAAAATAGATTTCATGAAAAACCCATCATTATTTTCAACGAAAATATACAGTCTACATTGAACATATTTACAATCCACGCTGCAAATATTTATTTTAACAAAATTGCAATCTACACTGTATATTTTATAAAAATATACGGTTAGAACTATAAGCATTTGCAGTCTACATTACAAATATTTTGACATGCACGCAAATATTTGTTAAAAATTTAAGAGAGATATTTCGTGAAACTTGTTTGTTAGTAAGGTTTTTTTGGGGTATTAAGTTTGAAATTAAAGCGCAAAGCCTAATTTCTACTAAAAATAGTGTATTAACTAAAACAATTAAATCATAGCTATAACACAGAATACAAACAAATTAAAAAGGGTGGTATATGTTGTGTAATGACGGTCGGACCAAGCACTCCATCTCTAGTACGTGTCGTACGCCTATAAGTTGACACACGCTTATTGTAACAAAGAGAAAATGTTACGTCCATACCAACTCAAATTTATAACCCACATCTCCAAGATATTTATCGACGTGTGACTATTTCAATTTTGAATCGGCGTTCTTATTTCCACATGTGAAACGAACCTAGCAGTACAAACCTTAAAAAGTCATGCTAAATAATAATTACATACAGTGAGTTTGTCGTATTGAAAATTGAAAATGTGACGTTAAATCGATTTTGAATATTAATGCTTTTGATATATGCTAAATTATGCATAATGTTCTTCTGTTTATAGTCTAAACTCATTAAAATGGATTATGAGTTGTGTTCCTTATTTTGGAAATGATATAAAAATAGTAAGAAAGTGAAAAGAGGTAAATTACAACAAAAATTATTTTTAACAATATAAATATGTCAAAAGTATCAACACTATTTGAGATCATATTAGTTATTACAGAGCACCAACGATAAAAAAAATTCCCAAATTACTAGTGTAACGACCCAGAATTTTGAATATTTGAAATTAGAATATTTAATTTATTTTAGATATTTAAAAGTTAATTTTTAACTTGAATTTCAAATATAAAGATTTATTGGATAATTTAATTATTGAATTTAATAATTGAAATTTGGTTAAAATATTGAATCTGGAGTTTTAAGCTTGATAAAAATAATTTAAAGGCTTATAAATTTTTTATTAATAATACTGAAGATAATAAAACTTTTTAAATTGAATTTAAAAGTGATTTGTTCAGTTTTAAAAATATATCGTTTGAATTAACATTTAAAAATAGCCTTCTTGGTACAGTCTCGGATTTCAACGAAACTAGTTCCATCGAATCCGTAATAGTGTATTATTATTGGATTTCAAATTTCGTAATGGTTGGAGTTATCGTTTGGTCGTACGGAGTATAAACGCACTGAAATTTATATCGAAAATTCAATATAATAATTAGGTCCAAAAGGCTATCTTCTACATACGATCGAATTAGGACTCGAAATATTTTCCATTGCGTTCGAAATAAGGGTATAACATTATAAACGCCTAGCGGCACGTCTCGATAGGGGTTCGAGATTTTGAGTTGCGTAATTGAGACGTTTTAAAATTTAAATAGTATAATTTTTTGTTGAATGACCAGATTCCCATCGGTTCTTTTCCCCCTCACTTCAATCACTGTGCTAGACTGATTCAAACACGTTTCCCGCTTTTTATCTTGTCCTTATCCTTTTTTTTCATCCAGCAGGTTGCAGTTCAAAAAAATAAAATAAAAATGGTGAAACCGTGAGCTTCAAAAATTCATATCTCAATGATTTCTCAATTAAAAATCACGAAACAAAATTCTAAAATCCTATTTCTTCAATCTCTTCAATCTGGTATGCTTTTTGTTGCGTGCAGTGATGATCGACTTTTGTCAGAGCATGAGTTGCAAGCTAGGGTTTGGTATTTTGGGTGATGGAGTGCTCGATTCGGGTTCTTGATATCGTTTTTGGGTTTTTCGAGGATAGGCGCACCTGGGGAGGGATTTTGGTAGCGTGCGCTGTCGGTTTAGGGGTCGTAATCCTAGGGGGGTTTTGTGGCATTCGTGGATGGGAGTCGCGTTTTGATGGGAAGGTGTGGGTGTGGCGTGATGGTGATGGGCAAGTAGAGTTTGGCGAGAGGGGTTCGAACGTGCTCTCGGGTTAGTCGATGACGAGGTGGTGGAGTGTGTCAGTGATTAACGTGCACGGCCTGGCTCCACTTTGTGTTCGCGTGTACAACTGTAGGGGATTGGGGAAGATGATAGGTAGATGGGGCGGGTTTGTTTTTCGAATGGGTGATGGGCCTGTTTATTTTTAAAAAAAAAAAAGAAAGAAGAAGAGAAAAAAAAGGAAGGGATCGCAAGTAGATGAAACAGAGGAGAGTGGAGAAGAAGGCTGGTAGCGGGCCGGGTTTGCTTTGTTTGGGTATGGGTTTAAATTTAAATTTAAATAAGTTATATTTGTTTATTTTAAATTTAAAAATTGTATCGACAACTTATAAAATGTATATCTCTCTCTCACGAGATCCGATTCGGGCGATTCAAGTTGCGTTGGGATCGTATTGCTATTGCCTACACATAGGAATTATATTGGTTGAGATCGGAGCTTGCAAAATTTTCGAATAATTTCAAATGCATTCAAATTAATCAGAACAGAACGCGAATTCGACAATAAAAAATCAAAGGTGAGTTAATCTCACTCAATTTTGAATTTACCGCAATTAATTTTAAATAGTTAAAATTATTTATTGATTGATTGATAGAATTGATAAATTATTATTGGTTGAATGTGATATTATATATAGTAGCATATATATTGGAGTGATTGATATTCTCGCATGTATATAGCGGATAAGACCCTATGCTCCCCGCATAATAGCGGATGACCCTGTATACTGCGATATCCCCCTCGAAGTGGGGTTGGTATTTTTTATATATTGTATTAACATCTGTGGATGCAGGGAAACAGGTTGGAGGGATCCAACTGGATTCCTCAAAAATGTTGAAATTATTTTCATATTCAGTAATATGATTTGTTTGAATAATCTGTGATAGATTATAGTGGAATTTGAATTTATTAGATGATATGGTATTACTGGATAGATTTTGGCATTTTAAAATACCATAAATATGAATATTGAATTTTTAAAAGAAAATAAAAAGGGAAATTGAAAGTAAAATATTTATAGTGAAATTTGGATAAATTAAAAGAAATGAATTTGGGGAAAAATAAATGGTTTAATTCAAATTTGTATTTAATAATTTCGAAATATTGTAAATAGAGATCTTGGAATATTGTAAATAGAGATTTTTGAATAATGTAAATAAAAGGATTTAAATAATAGAACTTAAGCGATATTGTTTAAGTATAAAAGGATTTACTTTTAAATTCGAGATTTAAATAGTTGGGAGAATAAAAAGGGAAATTTGAAAATAAAATATGGAATTGTTATACTAGATTTTAAATAAGATTTAAAATTTATGAAATGGAAGTGGAATCGGAATCAGTTGGGTTTTTGGAATATAGTTGGATTGATTAAGAAATTGTTTTAAAAATGGAATTTAATTTAGAAATCGATGTAAAATCGATTAAGTATTGTGAAACCGTTATAAACGGGAAATGAGACTATGAAATTTATAAACAAGGTTTATAAATAAAGTAAAGTGATTATCAGTGGATAAATTGAAGTTATAAATTCACGGTGAGGATTTATAAGAAGATGGGTAAATCGACTTAAAAATAAATGGTAGATTTATTTTTAGAAATGTGAAAAGGGAAATTACGGAATTGGGACGTAAATCAAATTAGAAATAAATCGAGAGAGATTTATAAATATTAGACTGGCTATATGGGAGTTGAAAAATATATTTTTCTAAGAAGTTAAGTTTATTTTAAAAGAGGATTTTAAGTATTAACTAGAAAATTTAAAAGTGTTAAAGAATATTTTAGAAAAATAATTATTTAGTTGTTTAAAAATTGTTTAAAGTATATTTAAATATTAATTAAGTTAGTTTATAGTAAGTTAATTATTATTAAAGATAATCAGTATTATTATGTTAAAGGGATAAATTATTCAATATTCAATATTATATAATATCTTTTATTTTAAAGAGTTTTGCCTAAGGTTTAACTTGGAAAATTATTATGGGAATTTATAAGTATTATTTTGAAAACTTTTAAATAAAGTTTTCGGGAAGTAATGATATACTCGCATGGCGAAATCGGAGGCAGTGAGTGCGTGCAGTTAAGTTTTGGATTTCTCTGGGATAGAGACGTAACCATTGAGTTGTGAATCCATGGTTTGATACCGTAAGGGTGCCTTCCAGATTATTTTAAAGGTTTCCAAATATTTTTGAAAAGAATAGTGTGAATGTACTAAATCAGGCAAGATAAGCATATATTTTTGTTAAAGATGTTTAATTTATTAAAATTAAATTAAAAGAGATTAAGTGTTTTTAGTGAAAAAGGAAATATTTGGTTGAATGACTGTTTATTTGATAGTTAAATAACCGACTATCAAATCTGGACCCAAAATATAACTTTGGGAATATCTAGTAGAAATACGGAAATTATATGGTACAGTTACCGTTCGAGGTGCTATACTGTACGTTTAAACTCGTTTCGTTATTCTAGGACGTTTATAAGGAAATCCATCCACTAACGGTTAGGAGGTGATCTACGATCTTATTTTCGTCTGTTTATTTCCTAAAGAACCAGGGTTGAGTTTACCGAAAAGTATCGAACGTTGTTTCAAAGCGACCGGGATCGGATAAGTTATCTGAAAACCACTTCGATCCAACGAGTACGTTTTCGAAGTGAAAACAAGAGCATGGAGTCGAAGATGGAGTAGTGAAGTGCAAGGGCTAATCGCTACTAATCATGAGGATTTTTCCAAAATGGATGTAGTAGGAATAGTGCCTTCGATTCCGTTCGAACCCAGAACGGACTTGTATGGATGAATGCTATCAGTACATTGTCATTGGAGGACAATGAGCATTCGAAGTAAAAATTCCTTTAAAAAGGTAATCGTAGCCTCTAGCCTTATCAATCGAGAATGACTGAAAATCAGGGGGATGCAGCAAGGCTAAGTGGGTCGCACCCAATTAGGGTATGTTTATCACCTTTCTAGATACCCTCGAATATTATTTTATTACTACGGTATATGAAAGGAGCTCGAAAGAGGGTGGGAAAACCCGGGGTGATAGCATATTCGGTTTATCTAGGTTAGGGATAGTCTGGTCTTGTGTTGCAGGGGATCCCGGCGTGGTCCTCGGTACGTTGTTCTAAACATGTACTGTGACAGGCGGTACCCCAGTGCCTAGTCATTCGTATGGAATCCATTCTCCAATACGTGCCTTTACGGTGTTGGTTGTAGAGCCTAGTATGCTGGAATTTAATTAATGTAACAATTTCAGCTATTTGAATAAGTATTTGTACTTAGACACTATTATAATATCAGAAGATTTGGTATGAAATGTTTTGGTTATCGTAAGGTAAAAACCCATCGTGTTTATTTGTGGCATGGTCTTACGAGATACCTTTGATTTTCAAAGGATTTTGATAACTTTAATAATTCAAATTGAGTGTGTTTTCTCACGCTGGTTTTCCAGACTGACTCGGGATTTATTTTATTATAATGCTCGGGTCAGACCGAGTATTACAGATACAGGATAGGATGCTATGGAGCTCAGGAGACGAGCTGGATGACGAAGACGTATTACATGTATCTGATTTATATTCTGCTGCGTATTGTAGGCTGTATATTTAGCATTTGTAAGGACAAGTTATTATAACCATCCGGTATTGTGTTATTGATGTGTTGTACTGTGATGATGTAATATGTAAATAACAGAAATAGTTTCTTTTTGTATAAAGACATGTTATTATCTATTGTATATTGTTCCACTGTGATTGTGAGATTCTGTGTTGTTATTTCTATTTTCTTCTTCTACCTCTTTCTTCTTTTCCCTAACAATCTGGTATTTCCGGCATTCAATTTTTCGGCATGTAATACAGTGGATGTATTGATGTCGATTTTCGGAGGTCGAAAAATCTCGGTCGTGACAGCTAGTTAATACTACAAAATCAATAAAGTAGAACGGTATCATTTATGTTATTATAAGATATATTACTTTTGTGTTGAACTCAAATATGCACATGGTGAAAATTTGAATTTTGTATGATAAACACTTTGGTAAAAAGCATACTTGTAGGAAAAAGTACGCATTCTTCCGTTGTTGTAAATATTTTTTGATCCATTTAGATTTATGGAAAAAAATCAAGTAAAAAGCATCACCATATGATATTCATTATCGAATCATTTCCAGCATTTTATAACATTAGTAATTCATAATGGTTAGTTAGTCATCACATTTCAATGATATGTATAATAAGAAGATGTTCTCATTTACTAGCAATCAATTTAATGTTAACCTTGTTTTGTGGTAATTAGGTACACATCACTATTTTCAAAATTATCTTTTTTACATCTCTGCCTTTTGTACATCCCTGTTACATCTGGTTCATTCATTTTTTTACTTCCAATTTTTAAGTCGTTTCTTAATCACATGAAATAAATAATCGCAGATACATTATCTTCAATTATAATCCCTAATCTCATGCTATCTTTAGCCCTAATCATACAATATTCGGCTCTTGTTGAGTAATAGTTAACTACATGAGGTAGTCATTTGTATTTCAGTGATTTTCGATTTTAGTATTTGTTTCTAATATTTAATTATTTTTATTGTAGTTTTAGGTTGATCTAGATCTTGCATTCTATTTTTTATTAATTTGTTTGTCGATAATTGGTTTAAGGTTGGATGTTTTGTTGTGACATAAACTTTTGCTTTACTTGTTGCAATGGAAGTTTTGTTTGGTATATATAAATATTTACCTACGATTACAAGTTGATAAATATTTGTCAAACAAATTGGAAATGTTACTCTGGAGAATATTTGGCTAGCAAATTTTTGTTTGGAGATATTTGCCAAGTCAATATTTGTTGAGTTAATATTTGGTATTTGATAGATATTTGTCAAACTAATATTTGATATTTGTAGGTCATTCCATATTAATGTTATTGTTCTTTTTATGTGGAGTAATGAGCTTGGGTTAAATTATTGTGTTTTGAGATTAAAGAATGAGTTATGTGAGCATTGTCCTAAATTAGCACTTTTGTCTATCAAACTGTAATATGAAAGGGAAGATATGAAAAGAGTTATTTAAACAAATTCTGATTTGCATAGTACATTGTTGCTTGTTACTTATAGTTGTGAGTAGTTTCTAGTTGTTTTGGTTAGTTCAGAGCAATTAGTATGTTCTTCAATTGGTGATGGTTCTCGTAGTTCTTAAGTTGTTGGTTCTTTTAGTGAGGATGGTTCATCAACTTCTTCTAGATTTTTTATGTTTGATCCTTCAATTGGTTCTAGTTCATTTTTTAATAACTGTTAAAATTTGATTGTGGATGTGATGACCACCCTACACCTCCGGTACCCAATACCATTAATAATACGCTGCTAAGGCACCCGATGGATGTGGAAAGGCAGTCAAGGTAGAGTAATATCAATCCAAAGCAGAACATGTAGTATATCTCACAGCGCATAGGATAAAATATAATAATTAATATAGATATAAAACATATGAAATAGTAATATGACGAAATGAACCAATCAGAATCAGAGTACAGTAGGCCCATCACAATTATACAAAACAAAATTGCAATAGAGTTTATACATCTAATATAAATAGTAAAATCCAAATAGAATATGTCTCTACTAAAGAAACAAGTATAGGCATAGCTTCACGGTGCTGCATGGTTGAAATAGAGATAACAACTACAATATTTATATAAGTGTTAACCATTCTGCTCGTCCTACGTACAGCTCCATGCGCTATCTCATACATGCTATCTCTAGTCTACCCATTTAAGAATATCCAAAATGATAAGAAGCAAAGAAAATAATTTCGGATCGAACATAACCCTAGTATGAGTGAACCTTTAATCTCAAAATAGATGTAAGTTTTAACGACCCGATATTTTGGACCATTCGCATCCATTATAAGTGTATAGGTAGACACTCATGCCGGAATTGAATTGCTCAAAATACCGCGTTGTTAATTTAAATTTGGCAAAACTGAACATATACAGTAAATAAATAATCACAGATCACAGACACAGAGTAATAAGTGCAGCGGAAATAAAAGAGATAGTAGTTCATGAAGCTACTATATAAATCTATGAGTTACATCAGAGTTAAACCAGATACAACGAAAGAGTAATATGATACATCAGATACAAATCAGAATACATCACTGGAATCATCGAAAACTGAAAGCAGAATAGATGGCTGGATCTTCAAGCAGAGCTCCAACTCCAAAGGTGAGTCTCGAATACTAGTACACTCAGTCTGACCCGAGCGTAAAGCAAAACACAAGACACTCGAGTCAGGATTAACATTCTTATATCAATAAATCCAACTCAAATGAAATAGCAATTGAAATACAAGTAACTCAAAGGATGTTTGGAATAACCATCCTTTAAGGATCCGTTAAACTATCTACTATGTAGTAGTGTACGATAAGTAGATAATGCCTATCAGTAATATAAAATATCAAAATAGTGTTAAGTCATGGCCCATTCCACCCTTAACATATTTTTATTCCCAAGAGCATATACAAGACCGTAGTTTCCCCAAAACCGGAAGTCACCAGAGGGCAATCCATATACTAAAGGTACAAAACAAATCGTAGTGGTCGCGTATATCGGGATACAAGTATGACAAGGCACATGAGGCAATACCCAAGGTAGTGAAACTACCGTTTGCTTGATCCGAACTGGTGAGAACGCATCGCCGCAGCGATCGCAACACCGTGAAACAACACTCCCAAAATCAAGGGTGCACCAATCGACAACAAGTAATGAGTAGTTCGAAGAAGTGTGTTCACTTGAGGTAGCTGACCTCCATTGGCCCGGCACGGCTCCTGTTTTAGTCATTTCCAATTTGACACAAGAGTCAAGGCTATCCATTATCATTCTCTTTCTTCAGTCATCACGCACATCATTCCAACCACTTCATTCTGGATCATCACTCCGCGTATAGTTATTAAAGTGGTTTCGGTTTAGACAGAGAGTATGTCCATAACCGATTCCGGTCTCTTTAATAACTTTCGCAATTATTACACCGATTGGTCGTTTATATATTTCAAAACCAAATTAATTACAATTTCAATTAGAATTTGTAAACCAACATTTCATTTCTCTTTCAAAATCAATTTCCAAAATTTACGTTTCAAAACTTCCAAATTCCTATTTTCAAAATCTTATAATTCAATTTCCATCTTTATTTAAACAATTCAAATATTGATTCAAGTTCGAATATAAGTTTCATTTCGAAAACATTTAAATTAATTTAATTTAACATTCAAATCAATTTAAATTCATTTATTGATTTCATTCAATATTTATTAAGTAAATTTGCCATTCAAAACAATTTCTATTAAATTTCCAATTCATTAAATCCATTTTTAAAATTCAACTTCATTATATCAAAACTTACAAATTGAATTAAATTAAATTCATCAAATCAAATTCTTTAAATTTCAAGTCTTACATTAATTTCAATAAATCACATTTTTATTTCTTGTTAAAGAAATTCAATTTCACCTATTTACTTACTTAAATAATTTTCCAAACGTAATTAATAAAGACTCAATTTCAATTATTTACGAAGTAAATTCACTTATTCAAAAGTCCAATTTTACTTATTGAAGAATTCAATTCAATTTAATCATTAAATAATTCAATCTTATTTAATTATTAAATAATTCAAAACTTAATTATTAAATAATTTCAAAGTTTAATAATTTCAACTTAATTATAATTTCAAACTTAATTATTAAATCATTTCAAAGTTTAATAATTTCAAACTTAATTATAATTTCAAACTTAATTATTAAATCATTTCAAAGTTTAATAATTTCAAACTTAATTCAATCATTTCTCAAATTAAACAACATTCTTTCATCAATTACATTGTTAATATTTTGTTTCAGATTATAAAATATTACATTTTCCTTTCATTAAAATTCAAATTTCAACTTCATTTCAAAACCATATTATTTATTCAAATAAAATCTTCGTTTTATTTTTAAATCAAATTATTGACCAATCGGGTTTTATTTAATTCTCTATCCTAGGCCAAGTTCATTTGGGTATTTATCATTTCAACCCGATTCCAATTCAATTCAAAATCAAAGCATATCAAAGGGAACTTGCAGTGTGATAACAGGGATGGTGTCAAAGTAAATAAACAAGCAATAACAACAATCAATATCAATCCAATAATCAATTCAAATAATCCCGAAATAATCGTATTAATTCGCATTGTTGTTTGTGCAAATTAATATAATTATTTCTAGAATTTACACTATCATTTCATGTAGATTAAAGATATTATTCCACTAATTTATTTATACGGTTCTTCACTTGTCAATCAATTTCAATTTTTCACTACAACAATTAATCCAATATACGTCGATGGTTCAAAGTGTAATTATCACTATTCTACATGTCAATTAATTTAACAATTAAAAGGGGTCATATTCACTAATCAAATTTAACATATAAATCAGTTTTAAAATTGTTAACTATCCTATATCCATTTCAATTTTGCATACTATTTATCATTTATCACTAACAGTTTAACGTCCAATATGAACATCAACAATCAATTATCAGCCAAACTGTATTATCATCACATAATAATTAACAGATAATGGTGTCAGATGTCACAGGTGAACTGATACAGGTAATAACATGTATAAAACAGTGTAAATAACTAACTGCAGCATATTTCAATTGTCGTTTCAATTGAAATCAAATTTAATAAATAAAAGAACATTAATCGTGAATGATTGCTCACCTTTCGAGGCTAGAGGCGAACGGGAAAGAGATGAGTTACGAATCCAGGTACGAATTCCAAAACAAGCTAGATTGGCCCGAATTGACGAATAAGGCTGATAAATCAAAATTGACGAGATCAAATTAGAACTGGACCGATGAAAACAATTTGAATAAATTTTTGATATACTATATATATATATAACATTATTATTTCCTTACTTAATCAATATTTCATTTTTAAGACCGATATAAAAAAAATGCACATGTAAATAAAATCATTGTTTTTAAATAAAACCCATATAAACACCATATATCTAAATAGTAAGATTTTAAATAAATAAATAAATAAATAAACAAACACACACATGTTATACAACTTATGTAACCAAACTATATATAGTACAAATACAGATCTGTACTAATTTATAAATGACTTATATATGAAAGCAACTGATCATATGCGTTTTTTTTCATTAACCTTCATAACTTATATAGCTAGTCTGACGTATACAATGGTATATAGCTTATAAAAGTACATATACATATATAAACAGCTTTAAACAAATATCCAAACTCATATACCGTTAACTCATCAACCACTTTTGTTATAAATAACATGTCAGACTTATATACTAATAAAATAGCAGCTACCTATATAAACTTTTACGAACATCATATGCATCCAGGTGGAACACAATGAAGCCAGGCATGAACTATGATTATCATATGTAAAATCTTCTTTTGAAAAGCATAAAATGTACTACATACAAACTTTTATAATCATATACATATATATAACAGATTAGCATATATATAACTAATATACTAATGTATAATATACCCTGTAACTTATAGATATAACAAACAGCTATATATAACTTGTGTACATCAACAGATCCAACTTTAAACATAATATATATATATAATATATTATAATAAAATATAGTATACATATAAATAACCAAGCTATTGACATACAGGATATATAAAAAAAACGCATGAAGTTCATATACAATATGTATTGCCGCATGTTTTAGCAGGCATACATTAACAGACATATAGACTATACTCATATATACACTATATATATAGACTTATATAAACAATAATAGGTTATATAACACATATATATATATATATGCTTTGTATGATCTAACATATATAACTGACCATTTTAAAGCAAAAGAAAAACAAATTGCTTACTGGAAGCATCTTATATAAGTACCTATAGAAATAAAAGAGGAGATACGGTCGGCTCGGTGAAGGCTGGAGATAGGTTTGCGAGTGAGGTTGCACGTGTGGCTCCGTTGGCACAACAGGGTGGCTCGGGTTTAGGCTGCTGTTCGGAGGAGGAACGAGTAGGCGAGGAGGAGGATCGGCTCGGCTATGAGCATTGAGGCGACGGGGAAAGGGTGGGGCTGAGTTTTGGGATCGGGTTGCTAGGTGTTTGTGGGTTTGGCGAGTGGGTGTTGCGGCCAGAAGGTGGTGGACGTGCAGCTTTTGTGGCTGTGGAGAGAGAAAAGCTTTGGAAACAAAGAAATGCAAAGGGTGGGAGAGAGTAGCAGGCTAGTGGATATGATATATATATCACCAATTTTGTTGACGTGCTGTCACTCTATTTCTCTCTCTTTGCAACTTGTACACTCTTCTCTTTTTTTTATCAAAGCATAGCTGAATAAGAATGAAGAGCAAAGAAAAAAAATGGAGAAAGAAAAGTATCAGGGGATGTGAAAAGCTAGAAGCAACGTTATGTTATAATATTACAAAAGTATAAAAAATATTGAAGTGAAGAGAAACAATCGGAAATGTAATAAATTGCAATGGGGAATAGTAAAAGTTGGATACTTATTTCTGGGAATATGAAAAGTAAGCGGCTATTTGATTTCACGATATAAATGAAAGGACGGGAAACCAAAAAGTCACAAAACGGGTATCGATACGATTATCAGTTTCACAGATTTCGCCGTGCACCGGATATCAAAACATAGAATTAAATATACCGTAGAGATCAGCACGACGAGACGATCAAAACGGTATACAGATATCAGTGGTATGATTGAATTATAAAAATTTGAATTTTTCTACTACGGAAAATGCAAGAAAAACACAGAAAAATAAGATCGACGGAGCTAAAGATGTTTGAATTTGGAAAAACGAAAAATGACGTCTTGCTCAGAAGATGGTTTAGAATTTTTCTATGTAAAAATATTTAGGTTCCGAAAACATTTTATTTTCATCGCTTTTTAACTGATTAAATTGAAGTAAATTTACGCGCGAAATAAACTTCCATATTTTCGGACGAAAAGTTACCAGTTGCTATGTTTAACTAGACGTATTCCAAATATTAAACTTTTATTTCAAAATTTTATCGTTTAAAATTTTCACAAAATTTCAACTAATTACGTTATTAAAACAGTTGAAATTTACGGGTCGTTACACTCTCCCCCACTCAAAACTTTTCGTCCCCGAAAAGGAACGAGGTAGGAGAATAGAAACAACCAGAAAGAAAACAAATTTGAAATACAAAATAACAATTAATTTAAACCATATAAATTCAAATTTAAATTAATTGATATTCAATAATTGATTTAATCCATTTGATTTCACTAAAATCAATCTCAACTATTTCTAAATTCATTATCTTATTGTCCAATTATCCTCAATTTACAATTTCTAAAACCATAAATTTGAATAGTCTTTTATTATAATCATTTTTTTTTCCAGCAATTTAAATTTTTCTTTATTCCAAATTATTGTTAAATTTATTCTACTTAATATATCTAATCACATATATTTAACCCATATTAATTTAAACCATAAAGCTCCGATTAAATTAATTTATATTTACTAATTGCTTTTAAATTCAAGGTATTTTCACAAGTTGATCAAATTTCAATTTGTTAATTCTTTCAGAACAAAATTTTATCATATTCATCTCATTCAATTAACCTATTATTCTATCACTTATTTGCTTTTTTTTAAATCTAAGTGTAAAAACATTTATTATAAACACTCAAATTTTATTTATAAAATCATTTTATATTGTATATTATCCAATTACATTTTAGCTTCTGAATAATTTAGGTAAGTTATATTGAAATGCAATTTAGTACTATACAAATAAAATTTTCAAATTCAATTATTTCAAGTTTAAATACTTATTCAAAATTTAGCTTTATTTATAATTGAAAACATCTTTTAACATAATTTTAAGAATTTAATTTTCGTTTAATTTCAAACCCTTTAGAAATAATTATGTATATATTATATATATTAGATCAAATTAAATTTAAAATAATATACCCATATATATATAAATCGAGTCATACTTAAGAAATTCTAATTTAAATTATTTTTCCAAACAAAACTGTAGCAAAGCTACAGAATGGTTTCTCCACTTCGAAACTCGAAAATGAACGTCGATGATGCGGTCGCCATCACCGAAATTATTTTCCAGCGACAAAGAGAAGAGCACTGATTTCAACATTTTAAAATTCTTTGAAAACGATTTCTATTTGAAAATATTCTCAATAATATACATTTTAAAAAAATTTAAAAACCAAAGCTTGAAATCACTGGAAATTAAATTCTCAAATTCTAAATTTTAAATTCATTTAAATTTCAAATCAGTTTATAACCCATGTTTAAAAATTCATTTATAAAACAATAAGTGATAATCAATTATTATCATTTCAACAACCAATTTAATTAACTTATTAAATTTTAGAAAATTTTACTTATATATATTTATAATATAATCATACAAATTTATTTCGTTTACAAGAATTTGAAAATAATATTGTGTTAGTTTGCTCTATTCAAGTGTTTTGGAAATCCTATCGATAGCGTTGATCAGACGAATCGATCGGAAACCCAAATCAACATCAACAACTCAAACAACACAGCATATATTAAAGCATTTATATATATTAGTTTACAAATACATTTCTTTGCTCGACGATACAGGAATGAATTTTCAAAATAAGGATAGGGTTTTCAAATTTGATGGGCTCAAATCAAAGAGAATTTTGATTCGAAAATAAGTTTGAAACAGAAGATAAGATAATTCAATTATCACAATCGGGAGATGGATGAGTTTATTTAATTCACGGGCAACCTTAACCGGGTCGCCCGTAACTTCAAGAATAAGATCGATGCTGAATTCCAAGGTAAATCAACACTCGATCTCAAGAGATGGAATTCAGGTATAGCAGGGAATAGATAGCATCGTAAACCGAGGATATAGAAATCTCCGGTAAATCAATGTCTATTGTAAAGGAGTTTCACTCCTTTTACAAATCATTCGAAGATTGGCGAGACCGCCGATCTATTATAGATATCATTCAAAATGGAGTTATGGGGTGCTCCAGAATTGAAAGAAGACGAATAGTGAGGGACACGAATGAATTTTTAGAACCGCAAGGAACGTTCAAAAATTCAAAGGAATCGAGTCAAAAGGAAGAGATTGAAACTCGAATGAGAGTGATTCTGTAAATACATTTACCCTATATGTTAAGTTTTGCCTGGAGCTACCAAAGCTCTGATACCAACTTTAACGACCCGATATTTTGGACCATTCGCATCCATTATAAGTGTATAGGTAGACACTCATGCCGGAACTGAATTGCTCAAAATACCGCGTTGTTAATTTAAATTTGGCAAAACTGAACATATACAGTAAATAAATAATCACAGATCACAGACACAGAGTAATAAGTGAAGCGGAAATAAAAGAGATAGTAGTTCATGAAGCTACTATATAAATCTATGAGTTACATCAGAGTTAAACCAGATACAACGGAAGAGTAATATGATACATCAGATACAAATCAGAATACATCACTGGAATCATCGAATACTGAAAGCAGAATAGATGGCTGGATCTTCAAGCAGAGCTCCAACTCCAAAGGTGAGTCTCGAATACTAGTACACTCAGTCTGACCCGAGCGTAAAGCAAAACACAAGACACTCGAGTCAGGATTAACATTCTTATATCAATAAATCCAACTCAAATGAAATAGCAATTGAAATACAAGTAACTCAAAGGATGTTTGGAATAACCATCCTTTAAGGATCCGTTAAACTATCTACTATGTAGTAGTGTACGATAAGTAGATAATGCCTATCAGTAATATAAAATATCAAAATAGTATTACTGATATATGCTCTTGAAGATCCAGCCATCTACGATAAGTAGATAACTATTTTGATATTTTATATTACTGATAGGCATTATCTACTTATCGTACACTACTACATAGTAGATAGTTTAACGGATCCTTAAAGGATGGTTATTCCAAACATCCTTTGAGTTACTTGTATTTCAATTGCTATTTCATTTGAGTTGGATTTATTGATATAAGAATGTTAATCCTGACTCGAGTGTCTTGTGTTTTGCTTTACGCTCGGGTCAGACTGAGTGTACTAGTATTCGAGACTCACCTTTGGAGTTGGAGCTCTGCTTGAAGATCCAGCCATCTATTCTGCTTTCAGTATTCGATGATTCCAGTGATGTATTCTGATTTGTATCTGATGTATCATATTACTCTTCCGTTGTATTTGGTTTAACTCTGATGTAACTCATAGATTTATATAGTAGCTTCATGAACTACTATCTCTTTTATTTCCGCTGCACTTATTACTCTGTGTCTGTGATCTGTGATTATTTATTTACTGTATATGTTCAGTTTTGCCAAATTTAAATTAACAACGCGGTATTTTGAGCAATTCAGTTCCGGCATGAGTGTCTACCTATACACTTATAATGGATGCGAATGGTCCAAAATATCGGGTCGTTAAATAAGTCGTAAAAAATCGTAAATAGGGACAAGTAGTTTATAGAATCATATCTGACATATAATTACATTCAACAAATTAGCAGATAACAGTATATGTTAAATTATCATAATATTGGTATATGTACTGAAATTCTACAGGATGGATCGTGTAGTGTATATGAAAGTATATGTGACAAAATATATGATGCAACTAAAACAATAATAATCTAGGTAACTATAGAATAAGCACACTAGGATTTTATACTGGTTCGGACCTCCCATCCTACGTCCAGTCCCGAAGCTCCCCTTTGGAATTCGACTATCAAACACCCTCGCTTCGCCCGGAGGAATAGGCTTGGTTACAATGAGTTGTTCTTGCCAAATGTGTGTTCTAGTATAACACGGATGTTGACTAATTAGTACAATTGCTTCCAATATATATCTAAAGAGTATTGTCTATGAAGAACTGAATATATGGAAGAGTGAATACAAGTATAGATTGCTAGAGTGCAGAAATCAAGAATATGATATAGTTAGAGAGCGTAAGTCAGTAAGGTAGTCAGATCTGTTCTTTCTCTTGATTCCTGATGCTATATATAGTTGTAGATAGGTATGTTGAGTAGTTGCATCCATTAATGAGTGCTCTATAGTTGCTTCTGTTGATGATGAAGAGTTGCAGCGAAGAGAAGCGGAGATGTCTATTCGAATGTGACAGTTGAAGTTCTTATTTGAAATCCGAGTTTGAAATCAGACGTCTGGTATTAGAATCAGACGTCTGATACTATATTTTTTTTGTATATAGTAGATTTTCAGACGTCTGAGTGCTACTACCAGACGTCTGGTTCAGTCTGTTTTTTGTTCCAGAGGACTTTCCCAGACGTCTGGCTTGTGTACCCAGACGTTTGATACTTGTGCATGTCTATTTTGTGCATCTTTTCTTTTGCTTTTTTGTATTTATCGACTTGTAGTCTCTTGTAGTGTCATTTGAGCCTCGTTCTTGTCTTTCTAGTGATGTTGTTCTAGCAAGTTCCTGTATATATACAAATATATGTACATTTGATTTTCATTGTATAGTTGTTGTCATTAAAACCATGGATTTGATTTCCTAACAATCTCCCCCTTTTTGATGGTGACAACTATACAATGTACTTATATATAATTTTTATAAATCTCCCCCTGAATATGTGCTTTCCATTATCTCTCCCCCTTTGTCGTTATCAAAAAAGAATGAGGGAATCATATTTGCAAATTCCAAAATCTTTCCTTTTGTTTCTCCGAGTACTTGCAATAAATAAAAATCATTTTTTGGTACCCACTTACTATGTTAGGGTCTGGGGGGTTAGGTGAAACCATACCCATTTGGGTGTGGTTGAACCTTTATAAATATAATTTTCATTATTAACTACCATATCAAAATAATCATCAATGTATTTTTCTCTATTTTTCTAATTAACAGGAACCCAAATACTTAGATAATTTTTATTCATATTTCCGTTCAATGATTTTGTACTTCTAGAGAAATTATAAACATTATTGGCCATATCAGTATTTGAATTTCTATAAGAATTTGATCTAGACTTTACTCGAAATTTAGTACTAGCACTAACATTTTTTCTATACATGAAAGTGTATCTAGTGCTATTTCTACGATCAGTTTTATTATATCCTAAACCACTTTTGTCATGTAAAGGTCTAGAACTAGATAAAATCATGTTTAAATCGTTTTGACCTTTTTTAAATTTTGTGACTTTAGTGTTAAGTTTATCAAATTTAGCTTTGAAGTCAAAATTATTATTTTCAAAAGGAATATTACTGTTTTTCAAAATATCAATTTGCTTGTTTAATTCAGAATTTTCCCTTTTTATCGTACAGTTCTCATTTTCGAGAAGAAAAATTCGAGATTCTGAATTATCTAAAGATGATTGTAATAAATCATTTTTTCTTTTCAAATCCGTAATTTCTTTTGAAAAAAATTCCTTTTCTTTATCAAAGATGGTATTTTTATTTTGCAAAACATTGATTTCCTCTAAATGATCATTGTTTTTATCTTCTAACTGCTCATTTTCTTTTTGTAGGAAATCTTTTTGTGAAACAAGTTCTTCTACGGTATTTTCAAAACATTTAGTTTGTTTTATCAAAAATTTATTTTCCTCTTTTATACTAGAAATTTCTTGCTCACACTCTTTTAACTTATCTAAAGCAATTCTATTAACTTTATTCAAGGTTTTACAATCTTTTAATAATTCATCATGTGCTAACAGAAGATCTTTATATAAAGAATCTAAGCATACCGATTATGATCTGAGTTTAGCCATGAAGCATTTGTTTGTTTTCTCCTTTGATTCTTCTTTATTGCTCTTCTTCTTCCTATTGTCTTGACTAGATCTCTTTATAGCCATTTATTCTAGGATGTTGTTACGATCTCTAGAATCCCAAGCTCTGATACCAATTGAAATTCTACAGGGTGGATCGTGTAGTGTATATGCAAGTATATGTGACAAAATATATGATGCAACTAAAACAATAATAATTTAGGTAACTATAGAATAAGCACACCAGGATTTTATACTGGTTCGGACCTCCCGTCCTATATCCAGTCCCGAAGCTCTCCTTTGGAATTCGACTATCAAATACCCTCGCTTCGCCTGGAGGAATAGGCTTGGTTACAATGAGTTGTTCTTGCCAAATGTGTGTTCTAGTATAACACAGATGTTGACTAATTAGTACAATTGCTTCCAATATATATCTAAAGAGTATTGTCTATGAAGAACTGAATATATGGAAGATTGAATACAAGTATAGATTGCTAGAGTACAGAAATCAAGAATATGTTAGAGTTAGAGAGCGTAAGTCAGTAAGGTAGTCAGATCTGTTCTTTCTCTTGATTCCTGATGCTATATATAGTTGTAGATAAGTATGTTGAGTAGTTGCATCCATTAATGAGTGCTCTATAGTTGCTTTTGTTGATGATGAAGAGTTGCAACGAAGAGAAATGGAGATGTCTATTCGAATGTGACAGTTGAAGTTCTTATTTGAAATCCGAGTTTGAAATCAGACGTCTGGTATTTGTATTAGACGTCTGATACTATATATTTTTTGTATATAGTAGATTTTCAAACATTTGAGTGCTACTACCAGACGTCTAGTTTAGTCTGTTTATTGTTCCAGAGGACTTTTCCAAACGTCTGGCTTGTGCACCCTGACGTCTGATACTTGTGCATGTCTGTTTTGTGCATCTTTTCTTTTGCTTCTTTGTACCTATCGACTTGTGTCTCTTGTAGTGTCCTTTGAGACTCGTTCTTGTCATTCTAGTGATGTTGTTCTAGCAAGTTCCTGTATATATACATATATATGTACATTTGATTTTCATTGTATAGTTGTTGTCATTAAAACCATGGATTTGATTTCCTAACATGTACTACTACTCAAAGCACAGTATGGAGTGTCTAAGCATTTAAGATTAATAGTACCTACCTTGTATGACATCTATAGCAAATCATAGCAAAAGTAGCAATATACAACTATAAAACATATCTCACATCCCTTGACTCAGATGATATTAGATGTATGGTAACTCGTATGATCACATTTGATGGTCAGAGACCATTCAACATCTCATTTTCCTAAGTGCTCAAACCCATGCCCCTTTGACAGCTAGGAACTAGATCATATATCGATAAGGTCCAAGGTTTACGAATCACATATCAATTAATCCAATTGAGTGTTCTTACATACCCCCTCTTTACGAGAACATATTAAAACCTCCGAATTATCAACGATCCCTTAGCACCCGTCATGATTGTAGAATGCATCGTTTGTTCCACTTTATAAGTTCACATCGTCGAACTTGTCTCCTTGGAAGATAACCAGATGCTTTAAACACTTCAACTCGCATCATTGAGTTGTCGAAGTTTGGAGCAATTATGGCTTCATCACAAAATCCCTAAAATTTCTCGCGTCGAGCCAAAGTAGACTTACCATTCCTCAAGTCAGACCCAAAGCAACCCTCGCGCCCATCATCTGCCCGCATCGACTATGTGCCTCAGCCTTCACATTAGATAGACCGACATGGGGTCAAACTAACAAACCACTCATTAATAATGAATGTGATCGATCGTGGTGCCTCCCTTAAGCATGTTGCACCTTTCCCCAAAAGTTTGAACGATGGTGCCAATCAATATCGATCGACCCTGATCGATTAGGCTTATATTTAGTCAATTTTGGCTAAGTTATTCGCATTGCACGTTGATCTACTGTCAGTTTGAAGTCAACTTCGTGTTTCCTTACTCAAACCTTAAAGTTGACACCATTTTGCCGCTTAGCTACACTTCTTCAACTTGGATCGATCGGTGGTCAAGTTTTCTCAATGTTTTTCCATCAAAGTCTCAAAGTGGCCATCGTATGTGGCTTTAAGTACCTTTAATTCCCATCCTTAAGTGCCAAATTTACATTTTAGCCCTTCTATAATGATTGGTATCGACCTATATAGGTCGGTGCCATCAATATAACTTAGTCAAAAATGTTGTAAACCATTTCTTCCACTTTTTGCATCAATCTTCATTTGATTTATGCTTAGATCTGAATGCAATCTTCACTTTGCACCGATACATTTTCAATCACTCTAGAATTGATCCATCTCCAAAAATGAACATTAATACGCTATCATCAAAAACTTGTTGATCGACAAAATTTCTATCGGTTTAGAAATTTTCCGAAAAAATTTCAAATTAAAATAATCGCAAGCGCACGGCGTACACTTTGTAGTACGTGGCGAATACAAGTCGATCCATAAGGAATTGTTAGAGTTTAAAAATCTATTCAATCAAATTAGACCAAATGGAGGATAAATTGTTAACTAGAAATAAAATGAAGCTAAAACTAGAATTAAAATTTGATTTAAAAACTATTGGACTAGAGAACAATTTAGAGGCAAATCCACTCTCATATTTTTGTAAATCAACAAACAAACAATTTATGATCTCTAGCTTTGATATTAAGTGAAATATTGTTGTATTTATCATAAGTATGGTTTGTTTATGTAATTAATTAACATAACTCAAACCATCAAACTATAATACAACAAATAAACCACTTATAATTCTCATGAAAATGAAGCCAAACCAAAAGCTGTTTTAAGTATGATCTATTTACTATTGTAACTAGTAATATAGATCATCAAATTTCTTTTTTACTTTAATTTCATAATCAAAAATGGATTAGCAAATGATGATGCAAATTGTGTTTATGTTGAATAAGAATAGCTCATTTGCATAAGCAATATAAGCTATCAAACCCACTTGTATAAACTTGCATCAAAACTCACTTCATGAAGCTTAAACCAAATGAGATCATAAATCATCAAATGTTGAAATTACATAATATTTGAAAGCTTCATTACCCCTAAATTGAAGGGGTTTAGCTACTCATTTGTGGCATTGAAGCAACACAAGTAAATTTCCACATTAAAAGAGAAGAAAATAGAAATATATCAAAGAAGATAATGTAATTAAACTACTCACAATAAAAGGAATTAAGCTACACTACTTGCATGAATGTAAAACTAATCTACTAACAAAGAAAAGAAAGAGAGCATAAATAAAAGCATTAACATGAAAACAAAGAAAAACATGTAGAAAAGAGAGAAGAAAGAGGCTTGGAAGCCATTTTTATTTCATAGAACATTGCCATTACAACTTGTATTTTTCATTTCCTAACCAATATGAAAGAGTAGATGATCCTTTACATGTACATAAGAGGGCTATTTATACATGCATAAAACCTTAATTCTATTTTTATGGGGCTTCCCAAAATACCCCTTAGGAAGTGTGGAGGCTAAGCAATCATTAGCTTCTACTAATCATCATTTAAGTGTACATGAAGCCATTAATTCCATAAGCATGTTCATTAGCATCTAATTTGTACATTAAGGTAGGTGGGTAGGTGGGGTCCTCCATGATCTTCTCTTTGAATTATTTCCCTCTTCTTTCCTTTGTATTCATTTGTGCATGCATGTATCTTCATATAAGCCTCTTACATATGCATCCAAATTCCTATAAAAATCATCAAAAATGTCCAAGTAAAAATTCTCAAATTTACACATGCACAAAAATGACCATTTTGCCCCACAATGAAGATGAAAATATGATGGTTTGAAAATAATTGAATTTTGGTTTTAACATGTAGAAATGCCCAAATATGATGTTTATTTAAATAAAAAGAGATAAAATATGGATGTAAATATATGCACATTTACATGCATATCACATCTAATCTATGCAAACAAATAAAATACAACAAGCATTATATCCATATAATACAAGCATCATATCGTTCATATCCTACGCTACCATTTATACGGCATACCAATGCATGGGTTTACATATGCAATCAATAAAAAACCATTTAAATTCATTTATAAATCCAAATTCTATCAAAGATTTCGTTTTTAACTTAAATGAGGTTTTAAAACACATTTTTAAACATTTAAAAGTATTTAAAAGGTCATGAGATGATAGATCACTCACATATTGATGTATAATCACCTAATTTCACAAAAATCGAAGTAGATATGGCCCACATAGGCAGTTGCACAAACCCCAATGCACCTAATTCAAGAATAGTCGATTCCCTTACTAACCACTTTGTTAATCCCACTTTAATGGCTAAGTAAACTAGCTTAAATGAAGATTTAAGATGGTTTTTCTAATAGACGTTTTAATGGAGGTTAAGAAATGTTTTTGGAAGATAGATAAGTGACTAGTGGATGCTTCTTAAGTTGCAGTTAACATTAATCCTGAAATGGGTTAGTGGGCTTGTTAAGGGTATAGTCTAATTACTTACTAAAACTATCTAAAAACTATCTAACTTAAAACAATCTATCTCCAAAATCATAAGGCCAAAATCTATTATAACCAATCTACAAAAATAGAAACCAACAAATCTTCCATGGAAGTGCGTTCAAACTTTAATTCGACTCCAATTAAAATTACAGCTCTCACAAGTTTTTAGAATCAAAATCATCCACAATTAATTTTAAGGGTAAAAAATGCCAATACTTGACATTTTCCAAAGTTATAGCCTAATTTGACCCGATTTAATTATGAAAACAATTTTTTGTAATCCGTCGGTATGAAAAATGTGGGTTGCTACATTCCTTCGCCTTTAGGAATTTTGTCCTGTAACACCTCGTAAATTAAACGGTAGTTGATTAAAATAAATTAATAAACAATTATTAAAGCCAAAAATGGAATTTTTACAAATGACAAAATTTGGCTACGAAACATGTACCGTTGCATTCGTGGCGATTTTCTAATCAATTTTCATATATAAAGTTTACTGATCAGAGTTCAAATGAAAAAGTTATTAACGTTTGAAGATTTCAGATCAGAAATAATTAAAAATATATCAAGGAAATAGATATTACAAATTTAACAATAAAATGAATGTTAAATACAAAACTTAACATCGAAGGCATCGTTAGCGTTAAATTAAACGAAATCAAGAAATAAATAAATGAAATCAATTATTAACACAAGACAACGACCGGTCGACACCTTTATTAGGCCCCGTCGACTACTAGTGATCGACTGGTTAAAGTAAGTTGGTCAAGCGGTAGAAGGCTGACAGCTAACATTGAACTTAGGTCGAACGACCCATATTTATTATAATTTAATCTAACGAATCATATTGATTCAAGCGTCTATAAATATAGGCCTAGCCCTTCACTCTTCTCCTCATATTTTCTAAATCAAGAGTGAAGCTCTGACGTTTTCTCTTCTCCAAATATTCTAAGGATTATAGAAATTATAAATTATTATATTATTATATAAGTGGAGAATAGCGGAAAACAAAAGAGAAGAAGAATAGGGTCGAATCGGTCCGTCAAAGCAAAACGGTAAATTATAAATCTAAATCTACGTTTAATTCAAGTCTATTCCTAGATCTATAATTCTAATAAATATGTATATTTATATTTATTTTGGTAGAAAGAAAGGGAGTCAATCATGAATAATGGATTTAGATCTGGAGATTTAGAAGCTTAAAGGTAAATGGAAAATTATGTGTTTTTATATGATATTGGACTTATATCATTGTGAATCTATTCCCTTTATGCCTAAATATAGATTTTGGAATTGTAGACTTATGTGTGTGTGTGTAACAAACTTAGAACCTTGCCTACATATTCTATGAATTGTTAACCATGATTAAATATTGTAAAACCTAAATTTTGATTGTAATGGGTGAAAGTGGTCCTAAAAAGTTATGAGATAATTCATTAATAAGATTTTATGTAAATTCCAAGTTTGTTATTTGAATACTATAAGTTATTAAACATGAATTAAAGATTGTTATAAATTTGAATGGGATTTAAGATACTATTTTAATTCATTGGAATGAAGAATGGTTTTATGTAAATTTCTATAAATTATCCAACTTTATAATTATGTATGAAGTTGTATTGTTTGAAATAATAAGGAATATTCCTATAAGAAAGAGATGTACAAAATATGAATGTTAACTGTATTTTGTACTGTCTATTTCGATAATAACAAAGATAATTCATTATAATTTCAAACACAACACAAATCCTCTTTTTGATAATCTATGGGAAATTACAATATTAACATTTCCTTTTGGGATATAGTTCCAATGCATTAAAATATGGGAATCCTTAAATGTAAAACCAAAGTATTATAAATGGAAATATAATAATAATTCCGTAGTCAATTTAATATACGTGATTTAGGTAAGTTAAGAAAATTACGGTAATCAAGAAAGATGGTTAATAAATTAAAAGGATCAATGAACTATACTTAATTATAATAGTTAAAACGGAGTAGTAAATTATATCTAATTATATTAATTGGAATTCAAGCAGTAAAAGATATTTAATCTACTAAATTAGAAAGAAGCGGTGAATGACATTTAATGGCACGAATAAAATAAGGAGTAAGTTCATGTAAATAAACACTAATAATTGAACTTAGGAGGCATAATATTCTCTAGCTAACATTATATAGCCTCAAGAATACGTTATGACAGATGTGAATTATTGGATCTAGCCAAAAATTTAAATTAACTATAATAAAGCAGTCATTAGTAAGGGTTGGAATATGAGATCAGTAATGTTACACAATAGAAGTCTGCCATCCGCAAGGGACCAGCTGCAGTTGTGTATACATTATACTGACATGGAACATCTTTAATTATAAGACCCGTGTGAATATACGTTTGCGTATAAGTAAAGGGAAAATACCAATGGGAGTTCACCTCGGGTTTGAAGTCTTTAATGGTCAACTAGGGTCTGTTTCAACCTTAATATGGGGTACTAAGTAACCAGGTGGACATTTCCTTAATTGCATTAAGCAATCAAAATGGGATAGTAGGTGTAGGCTCGACGCTATGTCAGCAAGGTTGGTACCATATATGCAAGGAGTAGGGTTGTACACATAGGTCGAGAGCATCATCGATCCTGAAGCGGTCATTAGAAAGACTTGGATTACGCCTAGAGATGGACTACACCTCCTACTAGTGTAGATTCCGTATGGGACATGCATTGCCTCAAAGTTGTTTATTATTTTGTTTGACATTAGGAGGCAAGGCTAGTTAACCCTTAGATGAGTCTTTAAGACGAATTAGAATACAGCTAAATAGTTGTGATGCTATTTTTAGGCACCAACGGGAGGTTCCTCAGTGTATGCAGGCCATTTAGCTGGCCTAGACATTGTTGGTAAATGCCTGATGCAGTGTAGAGTTATAGATGCTAGCGGGGAATGTATCCTGGTCCATGTGAGGACTATGATACTTATATATATGTATGTATATAGTTATTGTATATCTCGAGAGGGTTGAGTTTATCGTACTTGTATAGACTAAACCTTAAATAATAAACATATCACATAATGGAAAATAATCAACATAAACTAATGTTATGGATAAAGTATGTAACTTACCAGTCACCGGAACACTGTTCTTACCCCTCCTCATTACAACCCACATGATAGATCTAGAGGGAAAAGTATTGGTACCGAGCGGGAACGGTGGAAGGTTGGATTTTCTTATGCATGCTCTACATTGACAAGGGTGCTAGATACCAGAGGTATTAGTCTTGGTCAGTGTATGTATGCTTTATTATACATTATTATTTCGGTGCAAGTTCTTACCGATAGCTCTCTGATATGCTTTTGCCTACTACGGGATACCAACATCAACGATCTGTACTCTAGTGGATTTAGGTTTTTGATTTAGTGAAAATTTGGGCCTACTAAGGTGCGGGTTGTTAAATTTGGTATCAAAGCTTAGGTTAGTCGATTAAATGAAATAGAATACTTTGAGTGAACGTATTTGTGTGTATGTATATATATACAATACGCCAAACCCTATAAATTCCGACTATAAAAGTAATTGCAACCATATTCTAAAAAGATGGATAAGGCAACTATGAGTTGGAACAATAGATAGAGTTAAAAATACACACCTATCCCGATCTTCCCACGGGAGATAGGTCGTACTAAAAGGTGTTGACTTAAGAAGAGCCTGAGTGCGGCATATAGAAGGGTCCTTGAAGCTGGATGGTATTTGACTTCCTTATTGGGCCTAAATTGCCTTATGATGGAGGATACCCGCAGGATTGCTGATTGACGATATACGTTAGATCCAAATAGATGGGAAGTAAAGAACCTATACATTGCAAATATTCGAAAGCAAGAATTGAGCTAGTTCGTGAAGGAAGGTGTATAACAGTCACTCCAAGATGATAGCTGGATTTACAATATATTCTGAAAGAAGAAAAGTCCAAAATAAGGAACAAAATAAAACCCACTCTAAGTCCGACCCCATATGAAAAAAATTTAATAGACGGTTTTAGATTTTCTTAAAAATATTTGAAATGGTTTTCAAACGATTTATTTAAAAGTAGAAAAACTTTATTTTTGAAAAGTAAGTAAATATTAAAATTTCCTTAATTTAAAGTATCCTTTTATATTGTATTATTTTATTTAAATAGAACTTCTAGTTAGAATTAAAATTGTTTGGATCAAAAATTTCAATTAAAATGGGTTTTAACGAAGAAGAATTTCCTTTGAAATAAAAAGAAAGCAGAGTGTATGTATAGCTCGGATTTTTTCTAATTATGTAAATTTTTAGTTTTAAAATTCTTTTATGGGTTGGACAATAGAAAGTGATTGTGACACCCCACCTCTATACTCACACTAGCCAAGGACACTACGGGGTAATGCCGTCGACTAGCACGAAGAATAAGGCTGTTGAGGAGCGACCATCTGTGTAATTGCTTTATGCGAGTACCGATATGTCAGATAGTATGACATGCATTTCGTTTCAAGAGGAAATCCGACATATCAAATACAAACTCAAAGCTACCACACAGTGGCTATGTGGCCTTCGGAAACAAATATAGAAATAAGCATAACACAAATCAGTCACATATATTCATATCACAAAGGCGGAAACAGATATGAATATAACACATAGAAGTGTACATCAAGTAGCGGTCATACAAGATCCATTACATCACAAAAGAATAGGTACAAGTGCTAGACAAAAGAATAATTATACATCAAGGAGACTCTATCTCAAATGTATAATAACAAAAACTACTAAGCTAAAGTAGTTAGCCAAAAGTCAGGTGACGGACCCTGATAAGAAATCAAGCAGAAGCACCTGAAATACCTCGGTCTGACCTGAGTATTATTAAAGAAGAAACTAATAAACGAATCAGTCTAGCTATAAATATCAGATAAAACGAGATAGGATAAGAGGTATCACAAAAACGTATAATAACAATAATGCCATACTGTGACAAGTATACATCAGATAACAACAAAAATCATACAATGCCTCAAATATTCTCAAACACTAAAAAGAATGTCATATTCTTTAAATTATTCACCAAAACACAAATATTGATAAAACATATCAATGTCAATCGCATAAAAATCGGTGAAACACAAATTCTAGAAATCATCAATCCAGAAATCCAGAAATCACAAAAAGGGGAAGACCTATCACAAAACGGGAGCATGAAAACTCACCAACACGTGTATCACAAACGGGTCACTATCCCATGGTCGCTAACCATAGAGCCGGTGCCACGACGTAGTACAGCGAAACGCCCGAGGAACCTGAAACTCAAATAATCTGGAACTTCGACGTAGTACAGCGAACGCCCGATGAACCTGAAACTCAAATAATTTGGAACAACGATGTAGTACAGCGAACGCCCGGTGAACCAAACTCAAATAATCTGGAACAACGACGTAGTACAATGAACGCCCGATGAACCATACTCAAATAATCCGGAACAACGACATAGTACAACGAATGCCCGATGAACCAAACTCAAATAATCCGGAATAACGACGTAGTACAGCGAACGCCCGATGAACCAAACTCCATAAAAACCATAGGTCGCTAGCCTATAAAAATTGAGACAAAGCTCCATAAAACAAGGTATTGTCCCCCACGTGGACAAAGAGACATCGCACATCGCTAGTCTAAATCATAAAATGATCACCATTGGTCAATGAGAAGTGTCAATTACACTAAGATAGTAAATAAATGAGTTTAGCTTCATGTCCCATAACCACTAGCTTAACTTAAATATTTACGAACAAATTGTAGATTTCCACTCGAAAATTGTCACGAGAGTTCAATCGAACAAGTCCAAGAATTAACCAACGAAGTAAACGTAAGCATTTCATACCACTTGTTTTGCTAAGCCGTTTAATTAGATTTCTCATACGAATGAGGTAAAGGTTTGTATATACTAATAGATTGGAAAACGGTTTTAAAAGCGAGCTTTATATTTAAAATAGTGTCGAAATCATTTTAATGAAAGAGTTTTAGTATTTACTACTAGTATCGAAACCTTTGTATTTAAAGTGACAAATCACAAAAATGTTTGTAGAAATAATTAATCACCAAAAATTCACATTCGAAGACGTGAATCAAAACCATAGAAATCGATACCAAACCCATCAAATGGATATTCCTAAAAATCCAAAGAAAGAAGTCATCAAAGTCGATAATAAGTGATAACAACTAACCGGATCAACAAAATCGATTAAAATTAGAAATCCACTCAAAAAATAGGCAAATAGGCAAAATGCACAGTTCCAGATGTCTGGTTTATAATCCAGACGTCTGGATTTAGGTTTTGGAAATAATCCAGAAAACCCCCAGACGTTTGAAATTTCAAAGCAGACGTCTGAGCCTCAACCAGACGTCTGTACCTATAAATCAAACATTTGGAATTAGGTTCTGCCAATTTCTTTTCTGCGTGCTTATATATTTTTTTCTCCAAAGATCATAACCAGACGTCTGGACTTGATAACCAGACGTCTGGTCACCTGGTCTGGGCAACAATTTGCCTAGGCCATGATGGCCAAGACGATTTGGGAGCAATCGGACGAGCAACGACGACTAGGGATTTATGCCAAGCGACAACCCAGCCTTATAGGCTCTTTGATACACCCCAAATTTCATGTCCAAACATCCATAGCAAGATTTTCATAAAATTGGACCGAAACACCAAAATTTGGAAGATTCACCAAATCAATTCAAAAGCAAATGAACATGCACAAATGTTAGGAATTCATACCTAACAACAATGAAAGTTATAGACGTAGATGTGAGTTAAAGAACTCACCTTTAAACCCAAAAACAACGAATGAGAAGCTTAAAAACAAAGGAAAGATCAACCACTCTTCAACTTCAACTCTAGAAGCTTCAATCTATGATCATAGACAAATATTTCCTAAATTAGGTTATAGGAAATTTCTGAAATTGGAGAGAGATTGAGATGGAGAAGATGAAGAGGATGCTTACCTAAGCTTCTCTTTGATTTTAGAGCAAGAACTTGAATTTCTTAATCAAACTAGGGTTTAGGAATTTCTATTTCCCATTCTTTCCCCCATTTTTCTTTTGAGCTTGAGTGTTAGGAAATGGAATGAATGAATGAAGAGGAGTGGGGTGGAGTTAGGGTATTATGTTGGGTTAGTGGGTTGAAACCCAAACCCAAAGCCCAAAATAGAAAAATAGCAAAAT
Organism: Allium fistulosum; assembly: GCA_030737815.1. Lineage (NCBI taxonomy): Eukaryota > Viridiplantae > Streptophyta > Magnoliopsida > Asparagales > Amaryllidaceae > Allium > Allium fistulosum. The sequence goes on from CM060905.1 coordinate 835,173,198, forward strand.
TCCACTCAACTCCAAACATATCAATGTTTATACTCAAAAAAGTTGTAAACGCCACTTTGGACTCAATGGAAGTGGTCTCGAGTCCCAATTCGACTGTTTACAAAAAGTGACATGTAACGACCCATTATTTTGGACCATTCAAATCGACAATAAAACCACACATGTCGGACTTGAATAATACAAAACAATAGATTGTAATAAATTTGGAGCAAATAAAACAAATCACAGACACAGATTGTCAGAATAACTCGCAGCAGAAAATAAAATAATTAGTGGTTCATGAAGCCACTACAATACATAGTCTCAAAACAGATTCAAAATACATAGTCTGAAAAATAGATACAACAGAAGTCTGAATATATAAGTATAGTAGAAATCCCAAATACATATGTCTCTAATACAAACCTGACATAGAAATACTGAATGGAAATAGATAGCAACTAAATAAAAGATGATCTCCAGCAGTCCTAGCTCCAGAAGGTGAAATCCAAAGCTGATACTCAGGCTGACCCGAGCGTAAATAAAACACAAACACTCGAGTCAGGACATACATACTTATACACTATAAACCAACTCAAGTGAACTGTAATAGAAAGGCAAAAGTAACTTAAAGGATGCTTGGGACCGCCCATCCTCTAAGGATCTGTTAAACTATTTACTATGTAGTAATATTCACTATTATAATAATGTCTAATAATAAAATAAGCTTACTTTAAAATAGCATTAAGGAGTGATCCAATATTCCCCTTAACACGTAATAGTCCCAGTAGTCTATCCAGTATCAGCATACCCCCAGATCGGGAGCTACCCTCAATACTCCACAGGCTACGGCACAAAACCAAACTCGTAGTAAAGCTCGCTAGGGTAGGTGACACGGCACAACGAGGCAATGCCAGGGTAGATATACCAATTACGCATCCGGGCTGGTGGAAACGCATAGCAGCCACTACCGCCCACCTCGAGCCACACTCCAAAAATCAAGGGGTGACCCCAATCAATCACAAAAGTAATAGAATGGTATCGAAGAAGTGTGTCCGATCAGAGGTGCTACCTCATTGGCCCGTTAATCGCTCCTGTTTTAGCCACCTTATGTCAACTCATGGGAGTCGAGTCCACATATATACCTCAATAGGATCGTCGCCACCATCCTACTTCATTCTGGAATCTCCACCGCATACACAATTGTTAAAGTGATTTTCGGTATCGATAGAGAGTATGTCCACATCCGATCCTGGTCTCTTTAACAACCAATAGTTATTATAACCCGTGGTTATAAATTTCCAAATGGTTTATATTCCAAAAATCAAAATATCATTTCCATTTCAAAACCCAAATCAAAACGATATCATTTCTATTTCAAATATATATATATATATATATATATTCATTTGTATCATTTAAATATGAAGTCATTATACTTTCAAATCAATTATTAAATTTCCAGAATTGTAGCATTTTCTGAGTTCATTCATTTAATTACGAAAATTTCAAAACAATGTATTTTCGGAAAACAGCAGCACTTACAAAGTGCTACGGTAGGTATATTAGTTTCAAAACAGTTCAGTTCAAAAAAGATCATTTAAAACTGCTGCAGTAGTTCAGTGTTCATTTGAAAATCTCTTCATTTCAGCAAACAGCAGCACTTATCAAGTGCTACAGTAGCCTTTTAGTTAGTTTTTTATGTTAGTTTTCTTTCAGCAATAGCAGCACTTACCAAGTGCTACAGTAGCCCTTTAGTTAATTTCTGAATTTAGTTTTCTTTCAGCAACCACAGCACTTATCAAGTGTTGTAGTATTATTTACTTCAGGTTTTAATTAGTTTCAGCAACGACAGCATTTCTGAAGTGCTACCAATTCTAATTCCGGATTTATTATAAAATTTCAGAAACAACAAACTTCAATTTTTAACTATTTTAACTTATAAAATCATATTTTTTCTCTTCAAAAATGGTCATTTGGATAACCTTTTACTTATGATTTTATAAAATAAATTTTCATTAATAAATATCCAAATCTTAACAATAATTCACTTATTAAATCAAAGTGCACCATTTTCTTATTCTTTGTATTTTTAACCATTAACTTAACAATTTATTTCAAAATACCATTTCATAAGTAAAACTTAATTTCCATTTATTTACTTAACTTAAACTTCCTTTTCAAACCAAATCTCAAATTTTCAAGTTAAGTTATATTTTCAAATTATAATTTAACATTTACTAACCCATTTTAACTCATAGAAAAATCACTACACTTTATTTAAATCAATAAAATCCAAATTTAAGTCAAAATATCATATTTTACATTTAAAAATACTTAAAATTTTCCAGAGAATATATATAATAACCACGGGTCTGTATAATATTTTCTAACCTAAGTCAAGTGATACGGATAATATATCATTTCAATCCGTAATTTACAAAGAAAAATCCAAGTTCTATCATTTCAAACCCGCAATCCCAAGTCAATAAAAAAAATCGCCCAAGCCTATCATTTCAGCTCGTAACGATTTTTCTCTATTCTAAAGTCTGTTCGGGTATGTATCATTTCAACCCATAGTGATTCTATTCTACAGGGAACTTGCAGTGTGAGAAATAGAAATAAAATAAGCAGTAAAACATATAAATTAATAACAGATGATGTAACAGGTATAAAACAACATTTATCATCATGTAAATATATCACAGGTAAGTATGAATATCATATCAATTTATACAGCTTCACTTGCCATCATTTTACAATAATATAAGTACATATGTCTAGAGTGATAAAACTCACCTTTTTGAAGCTAGAGATCAATTCAAAACAAAAATATCCACACACCACAAAGCACGAGAAGGCACGATAAGATTTGAGAAGAAGCAACAACCAAATTCAATCTTGTAATCAAATAAATAAAACAAATATAAGTATGGCTTAACAAAAACAAGATATGAATTTAACAAGGAAAGACATGAATAGATTTGAAACAAATATGGGTTTTAACCACAAGTGGGCTTGACCACATCCTCTATAGGCTCGGTCTCATCACCCAAAGGCTCAGCCATGGTGTTTAGATGCAAGCAAGGCTAGAACATGGGATCACAAGGCACGGCTAAGACATGGAAAAGGGGAAGGCAAGGCAAGTAGAGGTAAAAGGCATGGATCTAATGAAGTTTGGGCTCGGCCTATGTCTAAGGTGGCTCGGCCTATGCTAATTTGGGTCAAGTCAGATCTGAATCAAGGCTAGGGTGGGTGTAGTCATGGCCAAGCAAGGCAAAGGTGGTGGCAAAAGAGGTGGCCGAGGCTAGCTTTGAGGATTGGATGCGTATAGTGGCTCGGCTAGGGTTTTTTTTATTGTTTGGTGGTGAGATATTCATCTAAGGTCACGGAAATGGTCTGGCCAGCGGAAATGGTGATGGAGGCCGGTCATGGGTGGTGATGAAGTGGTGGTGATGGTCGGTGGAGGAGGGGGATGGGTAGAGGCCAAGCCTTGCTTTGAGACAAAGTGAAAACAAAATTAGAAAGAAAATAAGAAAGGAAGAAGCCATGGAAAAGAAAAACTTACACATTTTTTTCTCAAAATGGAAATGAACGTGAGAATGAGATGTGGGAAGTATTTTTGTATGTGAAGTAATAATTATTAGAGGAGTTTTTACATGGCTAATTAAGTGGAAGAAACGGTCAAGCAATCAATGTTTTAAACGGCAAGAGAAATGAAGGGATTTAATTCCTATTAAAAAAAGAAACAAATGGAACAAAAAAAAGAGATGAGATACTTCCTTTTTTCACCTGAATTGCTAGGTATGCACGGCTATAATTTAGGAACGATTATGGTAGGAATTTAAAGAGGATAAGCCAATAAAGGTAAGAATTAAACCAAATGTAACCTATGCCAAATTAAATCAAAGTAACATACGTCAAATAAATTTGTTTCTTAGCCATTAATTACAAGATATATATACAAAGAAACATTCAATAAATAAAAATAAAGTTTATACAAACTTCAAATAAAAGATTAGAATTATAAAAAAAATTAAAATTTCAAAATTCCAAATAAAAGTCGAAGTTTGACAAAATATAAATTTTCAGAGAATGTTTATTTTAATTATACTTGGAAATGAAAATGGAAACAAAAATCCAAATACATTGGAAAAATCCCAACTTTCAATTTAAAATGATTTAAAAGTCAAAGTTTTCAAATAAAATAAATTTAAAATATTTACAAAAATTTTGGGTTGTTACACTCTCCCCCACTCAAAAATTTTCGTCCTCGAAAAGGAACGAAACAAGGAAAACAAAGAAAAGATCAGGTAGAAAAGCAAAAGTACATGAAACAAACAATTCCGGATTCGAAGCACACATGCTCTCCTCCGTTTCCTAGGTACAATCTCGGTCATCAGTACTCCATTGCACTTTGACCAAGTTGACAGATTTCCTTCTTAGTTGCTTCATACTTCGATCGACGATACAAAATGGCTTCCTTTCGATAGTCAGATTAGGCTCAATATCAAAACTATCAAAAGCAGAAGGCTGGATAGAAAGAGATGGATCATGCGGATAGCGACGAAGATGAGAAACGTGGAATACATTATGCACTCCAGAAAACTTCTCAGGTAAATCCAGACGATAAGCCAAAGAACCAATCCTTTCCAAGATACGGAAAAGACCAACAAACCTAGGAGCAAGCTTCCCTCTACGACCAAACCGAATCACATTCCCTAAGGGAGAGACCTTAAGGAAAACCAAATCACCAACAGAAAACTCCAAACTCCTCCTACGACGATCAGCATACTTCTTCTGCCTATCCTGTGCAATCCTCATCTTCCTCTTAATCTCCTCAACCCTCTCCGAAGCTTCCAAAATCATATCAGGACCAAGAACCAAACGATTACCGGATTCAATCCAGCAAGATGGGGATCTACAAGGTCGTCCGTAAAGAGCAGCAAACGGCGACATCTTAATACTAGCCTGAATAAGAGATAGAATGAGGTAGATAAAAGATTAAGACAAGATTCAAAATAAGAGATTGAGATTATACCAGATAACTATTGTTATAGGTGAATTCGACAAGATGAAGATGATCTTCCCAAGATCCTCCATAATCAAGCACACAAGCACGAAGAAGATCCTCTAGAATCTGATTCACCCTTTCCGTTTGACCGTCGATCTGTGGATGGTAAGCAGTGCTCAGATTCAGATGAGTACCCAAAGATTCCTGAAAAGCCTTCCAAAACTGACTGGTAAAGATAGGATCACGATCACAAACAAAACTGATAGGAACACCATGGAGATGAACAATCTCTCTCATATAGATCTCAGACAAACTAGAAGCAGAACGAGTAGACTTGACCAGAATGAAACGAGCTGACTTGGTCAATCTATCCACAATAACCCAGATACTCTCATTACCCCTCCTAGTCCTCTGTTATCCATCAATAAAATACATAGAAACTTGTTCCCATTTCCAATTGGGAACCTCAAGGGGCTGCAATAAACCAGGGGTCTTCTGATGATCGGCCTTGACTTGCTGACAAGTCGCACACCTACTAACAAAAATGGAGATATCACGCCTCATACCTCTCCACCAATACAACTTCTTTATATCCTGATACATCTTCGTCACACCTGGATGAATAGAAAGTCTGGATCGATGATTTTCCCAAAGCAACTCCTGTCTCATCCATCGACATTCGGGACACAAATCCTATTATTAATCCTCAAAATACCTCTATCATCGATCCGAGCACCACTGCCATCAAGACTACTACTACCTACCCTACTACGAACATTCTCCTTCATCAATCTAAGCATCTCATCCTCATCCTTCTTAGCCATGATACGATCCAAAAGAGGAGAAGAACCAACCAGCTGACACAACATAGCCTTCTTCCGACTCAAAGCATCTGCCACAACATTAGCCTTCCCAGGGGTATAGTTGATGTCGAGGTCATAAGAAGCAAGGAACTCTAACCACCTAACTTGTCTCTGGTTCAAGTCTTTCTGGGTGAAAATATACTTCCAAGACTGATGATCCGTAAAAAGCTCAAACTTAGCTCCCAAAAGATGATGCCTCCAAAGCTTCAAAGCAAAAACCACAGCAAGCAATTCCAAATCATGAGCAGCATAATTAGCCACATGGGTCTTCAACTGACGACTGGCATAAGCAACGACCTTCCCATCCTGCATCAGAACAGCTCCCAAACCTTCACGACAAGCATCAGTGTATACCTTTAATCCCTCATTTCCATTTGGAACGGTAAGAACTGGTGCGGAAGTAAGCTTGTGCATTAACTCATTGAATGCAGCTTTACACTCATCACTCCAAACAAACTTAGCATTCTTACGAGTCAAAGCAGTGAGAGGTGCAGCAATCCGAGCAAAATTCTCAATGGATCTCCGATAATAATCAGCAAGGCCCAGAAAACTACGAATATCAGTTGGAGTCCTAGGAGTTTCCCAATCCTGCGCAGAATAGGGATGAATAAGGACAACATAAAAGATAGAATAAATTAGCAAAGAGAGAAGAGAGAAAGGCTTACATTGATCGCAGCGATCTTGATTAGATCAACAGAAACTCCATTACCAGAAACAATATGTCCGAGGAATCGGACTTCATCCTTCCAGAAATGGCATTTAGAAAATTTAGCCTTCAATTGATGATTTCTAAGAGTCTCAAGAACCGATTTCAAATGCGACTCATTTTCTTCCTCAGACTTAGAGAAAATGAGAATATCATCAACAAAGACTAGAACAAATTTATTAGGCACATCACGAAAAACACGATTCATCAAATCAACAAAGAAAGCAGGAGCATTAGTCAAACCGAAAGGCACGACAAACCATTCATAGAACCCATTCTCACTACGGAAAGCAGTCTTGGGAATACATTCCTTAGCAAGTCTAAGCTGGTGAAAACCTATGGCAAGATCAAGTTGAGAGAAAACAGTGGCGCCATAAAGCTGATCGAACATATCATTGATGTGAGGCATTGGATATCTGTTTTTCATAGTGAGCTTGTTCAGCTCCCTATAATCAACACACATCCTCAAAGATCCATCGGACTTGGTGACGAAAACCACCGCTGCTCCCCATTCGGAGTGGCTAGGTCTGATCAGACCCTTGGAGAACAAGTCCTCAATTTGTTTCCTCAACTCAACCTTCTCACGGGGTGCCATTCTTCTAGGAGGAAGAACTACAGGTCGAGCTCCAGGAATAAGATCAATACGGAAATCGATTTCCCGCTTAGGAGGTAAAGTAGTGACTTCACCAAATACATCGGGATAGAATTTGACCACACGAGTCGACAGAAGATCAACAGAAGAAGAATCCAGAGAATAAATAAAGCTGCTAGCAAAATCATGGGGCATACTACACTGAATAACCAAAGGATTACCCCGATCATCCACAAGAGAAACAATTCGGAATTTACAAGAGATATAAGCATCATGCCTCTTAAGCCAATCACCTCCAAGCAACAAATCGAAAGCATCGAAACCAAGAACATAGAAATCGCCAGAAAATTTATGGCCAGAAAAGAAGAGTCTCACTTGCTTACAAATTCTATTAAGGTTCGCGGGACCACCAATAGGATTTTTAACACACAAAGATTCAACAGAAAACACAGGAGAAAGAAGATGCTCGAACTTTTCATAAAGATCCACAGAAATAAAACTATGCGAAGCTCCAGTATCAAATAAAACACGAACATGATGATTAAATAAAGAAAAGGTGCCCTGGAGAGTACCTTGGTCATCACTAGGAGCAGGAGCAGGTGCAGGTGGAGCAGGTGAAGAAGTAGAGGTAACAGCAAAAATAGCAGACGGCTTGCCCTTCTGATACAAAGGACAATCATTCTTGAAATGACCAGGCTGCAGACAGACATGACAGAGGTTGTTCCTGGTATTCTGAGGTGGAGGAACAGCAGCACCAACTGAATTAGGGCAACTATTAGCATAGTGTCCCTTCCGATCACACTTGAAACATGTGATGGAAGATAGGTCGATAGGGTGCCTTTGAGAAGGAGAAGATGAAGATCCCAATCTTGGATGCTTGAGCCAATTCTTCTTCTACTGATGGAAATTTGGCTTTCTCTTCTTAGAGTTAGCAGAGGAAGACTGAGATGAAGGAGCACTAGCAACAGTAGGACCCTTAGAAGTAGGGTTCTCATAACGGATAGCCATATCCATAAGCTCGGTGAAACTGCCATGAACATGAGAAATGAGACGATCGTAGAACTTTGGGCGAGCTCCAGCTATGAACTTCTCATTCTTCTTAAGTTGGGTGTCAATAAGGCCAGGACCAAACTTGGAAAGTTCATTGAACTTCCGCTCATACTCAGAAAATGACATGGTACCCTGCTTGAGATCCATAAACTCACGATAAAGCCGAGATTTCCCGGCTTCGGGCATCCATTTTGCCACAAAAGCCTCCCTAGAAAAGAGATAGATAAGCTTAAGATAGATTTTAAAGAGAAAAGTTGAACAGAACACAAGACAACACAAGAAGATACCTAAACTGATCCCAAGAAATATCTGCCTCCATAGTCTGAGCTGTGACAGACTCCCACCAATCCAATGCTGCATCCTTCAACTGCCAAGCTGCCAACTGTCGCTTCTGCACATCAGTAATCTCCAAACCAGTAAAAATCCTCTCAAGAATCCTCAACCACTTTTGAGCCTCTATAATGCTCTCAGATCCAGTAAACTTGGTACCACCAAGTTGAGTGAATTCCTTGCAAAGAGTAGTGAACCTGATGGGTGCAACAGGCTCAGGAACTAGGGCAATACCACGACCCCTACCTCTAGGATTCCTACGATTCATCCTGAAAAAATCAAGAATGAATTTTAGGACAAAGGTAAAACAGAAAGACAAAGATAAGATTCAACTAGAAATGGAAATCCTAATCAACGAATTTAAGTAACAAGATGGATTCGAAAGGAATGAAGTTAAGAAAATGAGATTTTAAAACAAGAATTTTTTTTATCCAAAATAATCTTTTTAAAATCTTTTAAAATCATTCGAAAAACATTTACACTTAAAAATACGTTCTCTCACAAAGAAATGATTCTAAGATTGATTTCACTCATTCTAGGGTATTTCTACCCTATCTCTAATGAGTTTTTGCTCCATAAGCTAAGGTTTGCCTAAAACCAAAGCTTTGATACCAAATATAACGACCCACTATTTTGGACCATTCAAATCGACAATAAAACCACACATGTCGGACTTAAATAATACAAAACAATAGATTGTAATAAATTTGGAGCAAATAAAACCAATCACAGAATCACAGACACAGAATGTCAGAATAACTCGCAGCGAAAAATAAAATAAATAGTGGTTCATGAAGCCACTACAATACATAGTCTCAAAACAGATTCAAAATACAAAGTCTGAAAAATAGATACAACAGAAGTCTGAATACATAAGTATAGTAGAAATCCCAAATACATATGTCTCTAATACAAAGCTGACATTGAAATACTACATGGAAATAGATAGCAATTAAATAAAAGATGATATCCAGCAGGTCTAGCTCCAGAAGGTGAAATCCAAAGCTAATACTCAGGCTGACCCGAGTGTAAATAAAACACAAACACTCGAGTCAGGACATACATACTTATACACTGTAAACCAACTCAAGTGAACTGTAATAGAAAGGCACAAGTAACTTAAAGGATGCTTGGGACTGCCCATCCTCTAAGGATCCGTTAAACTATTTACTATGTAGTAATATTCGCTATTATAATAATGTCTAATAGTAAAATAAGCTTACTTTAAAATAGCATTAAGGAGTGACCCAATATTCCCCTTAACACGTAATAGTCCCAGTAGTCTATCCAGTATCAGCATACCCCCAGATCGGGAGCTACCCTCAATACTCCACAGGCTACGGCACAAAACCAAACTCGTAGTAAAGCTCGCTAGGGTAGGTGACACGGCACAACGAGGCAATGCCAGGGTAGATATACCAATTACGCATCCGGGCTGGTGGAAACGCATAGCAGCCACTACCGCCCACCTCGAGCCACACTCCAAAAATCAAGGGGTGACCCCAATCAATCACAAAAGTAATAGAATGGTATCGAAGAAGTGTGTCCGATCAGAGGTGCTACCTCATTGGCCCGTCAACCACTCCTGTTTTAGCCCCCTTATGCCAACTCATGGGAGTCGGGTCCACGTATATACCTCAATAGGATCGTCGCCACCATCCTACTTCATTCTGGAATCTCCACCGCATACACAGTTGTTAAAGTGGTTTTCGGTATCGACAAAGAGTATGTCCATATCTGATCCTGGTCTCTTTAACAACCAATAGTTATTATAACCCGTGGTTATAAATTTCAAAATGGTTTATATTCCAAAAATCAAAATATCATTTCCATTTCAAAAACCAACATTTCAAACCCCAAATCAAAGTGATATCATTTCTATTTCAAAACATATATATATTCATTTGGATCATTTAAATATGAAGCCATTATACTTTCAAATCAATTATTAAATTTCCAAAATTGTAGCATTTTCTGAGTTCATTCATTTAATTACGAAAATTTCAAAACAATGTATTTTCAGAAAACAGCAGCACTTACAAAGTGCTACGGTAGGTATATTAGTTTCAAAACAGTTCGGTTTAGAAAAGATCATTTAAAACTGCTGCAGTAGTTCAGTGTTCATTTAAAAATCTCTTCATTTCAGCAAACAGCAGCACTTATCAAGTGCTACAGAAGCCTTTTAGTTAGTTTCTGATTTCAGTTTTCTTTCAGCAACAGCAGCACTTACCAAGTGCTACAGTAGTCCTTTAGTTAATTTCTGAATTTAGTTTTCTTTCAGCAACCACAGCACTTATCAAGTGCTGTAGTATTATTTACTTCAGGTTTTAATTAGTTTCAGCAACGACAGCAATTCTGAAGTGCTACCAATTCTAATTCCAAATTTATTATAAAATTTCAGAAATAACAAACTTCAATTTTTAACTATTTTAACTTATAAAACCATATTTTTTCTCTTCAAAAATGGTCATTTGGATAACCTTTTACTTATGATTTTATAAAATAATTTTTCATTAATAAATATCCAAATCTTAACAATAATTCACTTATTAAATCAAAGTGCACTATTTTCTTATTCTTTGTATTTTTAACCATTAACTTAACAATTTATTTCAAAATACCATTTCATAAGTAAAACATAATTTCCATTTATTTACTTAACTTAAACTTCCTTTTCAAACCAAATCTCAAAATTTCAAGTTAAGTTATATTTTCAAATTATAATTTAACCATTTATTTACATACCCATTTTAACTAATAGAAAAATCACTACACTTTATTTAAATCAATAAAATCCAAATTAAGTCAAAATATCATATTTTACATTTAAAAATACTTAAAATTTTCAAGAGAATATATATAATAACCACGGGTCTGTATAATATTTTCTAACCTAAGTCAAGTGATACGGATAATATATCATTTCAATCCGTAATTTACAAAGAAAAATCCGGGTTCTATCATTTCAAACCCGCAATCCCAAGTCAATAAAAAAACAAATAAAAATCGTCCAAGCCTATCATTTCAGCTCGTAACGATTTTTCCCTATTCTAAAGTCCGTTCGGGTATGTATCATTTCAACCCATAGTGATTCTATTCTACAGGGAACTTGTAGTGTGAGAAATAAAATAAAATAAAAAGTAAAATATATAAATTAATAACAGATGATGTAACAGGTATAAAACAACATTTATCATCATGTAAATATATCACAGGCAAGTATGAATATCATATCAATTTATACAGCTTCACTTGCCATCATTTTACAATAATATAAGTACATATGTCTAGAGTGATAAAACTCACCTTTTTGAAGCTAGAGATCAATTCAAAACAAAAATATCCACACACCGCAAAGCACGAGAAGGCACGATAAGATTTGAGAAGAAGCAACAACCAAATTCAATCTTGTAATCAAATAAATAAAACAAATATAAGTATGGCTTAACAAAAACAAGATATGAATTTAACAAGGAAAGACATGAATAGATTTGAAACAAATATGGGTTTTAACCATAAGTGGGCTTGACCACATCCTCTATAGGCTCGGTCCCATCACCCAAAGGCTCAGCCATGGTGTTTAGATGCAAGCTAGGCTAGAACATGGGGTCACAAGGCACGGTTAAGACATGGAAAAGGGGAAGGCAAGGCAAGTAGAGGAAAAAGGCATGGATCTAATGAAGTTTGGGCTCGTCCTATGTCTAAGGTGGCTCGGCCTATGCTAATTTGGGTCAAGTCAGATCTGAATCAAGGCTAGGGTGGGTGTAGTCATGGTGAAGCAAGGCAAAGGTGGTGGAAAAAGACGTGGCTGAGGCTAGCTTTGAGGATTGGATGCATATAGTGGCTCGGCTAGGGTTTTATTATTGTTTGGTGGTGAGATCTTCATCTAAGGTCACGACAATGGTCTGGCCAGTGGAAATGGTGATGGAGGCCGGTCATGGGTGGTGATGAAGTGGTGGTGATGGTCGATGAAGGAGGGGGATGGGTAGAGGCCGAGCCTTGCTTTGAGACAAAGTGAAAACAAAAATAAAAAGAGAATAAGAAAGGAAGAAGCCACGGAAAAGAAAAACATAGATTTTTTTCTCAAAATGGAAATGAACGTGAGAATGAGATGTGGGAATTTTTTTGTACGTGAAGTAATAACTATTAGAGGAGTTTTTACACGGCTAATTAAGTGGAAGAAACGGTCAAGCAATCAATGTTTCAAACGGCAAGAGAAATGAAGGGATTTAATTCCTATTAAAAAAAAGAAACAAATGGAACAAAAAAAAGATATGAGATACTTCCTTTTTTTCACGTGAATTGCTAGGTATGCACGGCTACAATTTAGGAACGGCTATGGTAGGAATTTAAAGAGGATAAGCCAATACAGGTAAGAATTAAACCAAATGTAACCTATGCCAAATTAAATCAAAGTAACATACGTCAAATAAATTTGTTTCCTAGCCATTAATTATAAGATATATATACAAAGAAACATTCAATAAATAAAAATAAAGTTTATACAAACTTCAAATAAAAGATTAGAATTATAAAAAAAATTAAATTTTCAAAATTCCAAATAAAAGTCGAAGTTTGACAAAATATAAATTTTCAGAGAATGTTTATTTTAATTATACTTGGAAATAAAAATGGAAACAAAAATCCAAATACATTGGAAAAATCCCGACTTTCAATTTAAAATGATTTAAAAGTCAAAGTTTTCAAATAAAATAAATTTAAAATATTTACAAAAATTTCGGGTTGTTACACATTTCGGACTTTAATCCGATTAACGATGCTATATTTAAATAAAACATTTAATTATACCATCGTAAAATTTGCGGGTTGTTACAGACTTCCCTCCTTAAAGAAATTGCGTCCTCGTAATACTTAAGAAGAAAATAAAAAGTAACAACCATACTAAGGCATAACAACACAAAAGAAGAAATTTGAAATGAGAAGTTCGCCTTAAGGAGCACGAGAGAGTAAGTCTGGATGTGTTCGCTCAATGAATTTTCTGGATTCCCAAGAGCAATCCTTAGGATTTGAGGACCGTTGAACTTTCACAAGCGGAACATCCTTATTTCAAAGGCGTTTAACCTCCGAAGCAATGACACGAGTAAGATGTTGCTCATAAGTCAAATTTGGTGAAACTTCAATTACACCGAACTCAAGAATAGAATCGGAATCCCTAAGGCATTTCTGTAGTTGAAAGACGTGGAATACGTCATGAATAGTAGAAAACTGAGCCGGTAAATAAAAAAGGCGATAAGCCACGGAACCAATACGTTCGGTGATGGGAAATGGACCAACATATCGAGGTGCTAAATTTCCCGATCGACTGAAACGCATAACACCCTTTATAGGGGAAACACTAATGAACACCAAATTTCTAAGGGCGGAAACAATGGTCGCGATCACTAGATCATGAGTGGCATATCCAGTCTCGGTAGGCTTTAATTGTATAGAAGTATAAGCGATAACGCGTTCCCTTTTTGCATGAGAACGACACCCAAACCAATACGACTAGCATCGGTACAAACAGTGAAGTCTTGGTTCACTTCGGGAATCACAAGAATAGGAGTATCGGTAAGGAGTTCTTTTAAATGATCCTCTTTCCCGAAAAGCTAAGACAATCAAAATTATAATTAACTTTATATAATCATCTTTTTAGAAAAATTTACTTTTTTACAAGTCAATTTATTGTGTCTAACCGTCTCATCATAGCGTTTAGGTAATTCCTATCGATAACGTTGATCAAGCGCATCGACCAGAATTCTTAAAACACTCAATGGGCAAAACAACACAAAATTATCTTCTATATGATAAACATGTCTCTTAAAAAATTTACGAATATTCTTTGCTCGTTTTAAGAACAAAATCCAATTATACTTATAAATATCTTATTAAAAAGATTTGCAAATTTTAAATTGTTGTTTTCATCCATAATCAATGAATACAAGGATGGTCTCATCGAGATATTCGCAGGATACTTGATTCATAAGATGGATGAAATAAGCTGAACAAACCGAATGACATCACGAGTCACTCATAAGAATCATAACGAGTGCAGAATGCGGTAAGTGGAATGCTACCCTCCGCAACTCGTAGCTGATGAAAACCGGTGGCAAGGTCGAGCTGAAAAGACCTTAGCACCACTCAATAGATCGCTTAGGTGGTAATCCTAAGACAAGCTCAAAAATATCGAAAAATTCACAAACTACTTGAATGAGAGGAATAACATCTTTCTCATCATGTGGGTTTAAAGAATAAAATGATGCCACCGAATTGGAATCAAAATCATTGAGAAAAATTAAAAACCTGCTTAACAGATTGAGAATGTCGAAGATGGATAGTCCTCATGGGACATAGGATATGGGCTTCATAAAGATTAAGCCAATCCTTTCCCAAAAATCATTCCGAAACCTAAGTAGCAACCGGATCGGAAAGCATAATCACATAAAATAATCACGACATCTCCACAAAGTAAACTGAGTGTTGCGGATCCACTAATCAGATTCGCAATTCTCAATGAAGTCATCAAGCCCATAATATTTAAAGAAAAAGTAACAACAAGTTCTTTCGATATAAAAGAGTGAGATGCACCCGAATCAAAAGAAATTTGAATAGGATAATCACGAAACAAAAAAAATACTATCCAGGATAGAATGAGAAATACCTTGGCTAAGTGAAGTGTTACTAAGGGCTTGCACAACATTCAACTCTCCCTCTCTCCTACTTTGTAGTATGGGACATGTAGATATAAGATGGCCCGAACTTTTGCAATAACGACAAAAAAGGGGTTTCAGACACTCATTTGCATAGTGGTCCGTAGAACCACAATTGTAGCATCGTCCATGACTAGAGGTAGGAGTTTTTGCTACCGAAGTTTCTTGCTTCCCTTTCTTATTGGGATTGGGGCCTTGAACTTAATAGGCCTCTTCTTGTTGTTGTTGAAGTTCTGTTTGGCATCCACAACTTCAACATCACTTTCTTTATCGGCCTCTTCGAGTCGAAGAGCGATATCAACAAGCTGATCGAAAGAAACCTCTAATTTCAGAAGTAATGGGTTTTTGAGGTTCTTATTCAACCCATAGACAAACCTCTGATTTTTCTTCAATGGGGTATTAATATACTCGACCCCATATTTAGAGCGAGATTCAAAAGATGCGACATAATCTGCCACAGAAGATTCACCTTGAACAAGGTTAATAAAGCGTCGGGCTAAAGTTACTTTTTCAGCCTCCGGCACAAACTTCAATTCGAATCTTTCCCGGAATTGCTCCCAAGTAAGATCCGCTTCGATAATCTCAGAAACCAAAAGCTCATACTAATCTAATGCTCTCTCCTGGAGCATGCTAGAAGCCACTTGGACTTGGTGTAGATCAATAAGATTCATGCGGGAAAAGATGCGGTCGCATGTTCTAAGCCAAGCTTGGATTTCTATAACGCTTTCGGAACCCTTGAATGGCCTTCCACCCAAATCGGTATAATCCTTGCACAAGCGTGCAAACCCCGATTTAGGATGAGTAGGCTCTGGAATGGGTCCAACAGCTTGAGCATTCTTCACAAGATCTAAGAGCTGCTGGGCAGACATAAATACTCCATCCTGAGGAGTAGCACTGGATTGACCGGCGCTGGGACAACCTAATCTAACCATTTCTCTTCTTTAAGAAAGAAAGAAAGAAAGAAAGAAAGAAGAGGAAAAAGGTTATTCTCAAAATGAATATCAAACAAACTTGATTGATAAAACAAGGCATCATAAAAAGAAATAGGATAGAACGGTACGAAGACTCGAATTAAATCCTATGGCACGATTCCTAAGAAAGACTTAGGACAATGATCCTTGCTAGATTATTCTACATTATTCCGAAGTTTTGCTCTGATACCAAGCTGTGACGCCCCACCTCTATACTCACACTAGCCAAGGACACTACGGGGTAATGCCGTCGACTAGCACGAAGAATAAGGCTGTTGAGGAGCGACCATCTGTGTAATTGCTTTGTGCGAGTACCGATATGTCAGATAGTATGACATGCATTTCGTTTCAAGAGGAAGTCCGACATATCAAATACAAACTCAAAGCTACCACACAGTGGCTATGTGGCCTTCAGAAACAAATATAGAAATAAGCATAACACAAATCAGTCACATATATTCATATCACAAAGGCGGAAACAGATATGAATATAACACATAGAAGTGTACATCAAGTAGCGGTCATACAAGATCCACTACATCACAAAAGAATAGGTACAAGTGCTAGACAAAAGAATAATTATACATCAAGGAGTCTCTATCTCAAATGTATAATAACAAAAAATACTAAGCTAAATTAGTTAGCCAAAAGTCAGGTGACGGACCCTGATAAGAAGTCAAGCAGAAGCACCTGAAAAACCTCGGTCTGATCCGAGTATTATTTAAGAAGAAAATAATAAATGGATCAATCTAGCTATAAATATCAGATAAAATGAGATAGGATAAGAGGTATCACAAAAACGTATGATAACAATAATGCCATACTGTGACAAGTATACAACAGATAACAACAAAAATCATACAGTGCCTCAAATATTCTCAAACAATAAAAAGAATGCCATATTCTTTAAATTATTCACCAAAACACAAATATTGACAAAACATATCAATGTCAATCGCATAAAAATTGGTGAAACACAAATTCTAGAAATCATCAATCCAGAAATCACAAAAAGGGGAAGGCCTATCACAAAACAGGAGCATGAAAACTCACCAACACGTGTATCACAAACGGGTCGCTATCCCATGGTCGCTAACCATAGAGCCGGTGCCACGACATAGTACAACGAAACGCCCGAGGAACCTGAAACTCAAATAATCCGGAACATCGACGTAGTACAGCGAACGCCCGATGAACCAAACTCAAATAATCTGGAACAACGACGTAGTTCAGCGAATGCTTGATGAACCAAACTCAAATAATATGGAATAACGACGGAGTACAGCGAATGCCCGATGAACCAAACTCCATAAAAACCATAGGTCGCTAGCCTATAAAAATTGAGACGAAGCTTCATAAAATGAGGTACTGTCCCCCACGTGGACAAAGAGACATCGCACATCGCTAGTCTAAATCATAAAATGATCACCATTGATCAATGAGAAGTGTCAATTACACTAAGCTAGTAAATAAATGAGTTTAGCTTCATGTCCCATAACCACTAGCTTAACTTAAATATTTACGAACAAATTGTAGATTTCCACTCGAAAATTGTCACGAGAGTTCAATCGAACAAGTCCAAGAATTAACCGACGAAGTAAATGCAAGCGTTTCATACCACTTGTTTTGCTAAGCCGTTTAATTAGATTTCTCATACGAATGAGGTAAAGGTTTGTATATACTAAAAGATTGCAAAATGATTTTAAAAGCGAGCTTTATATTTAAAATAGTGTCGAAATCGTTTTAATGAAAGAGTTTTAGTATTTACTACTAGTATCGAAACCTTTGTATTTTAAAGTGACAAATCATAGAAATGATTGTAGAAACAATCAATCACCAAGAATTCACATTCGAAGACGTGAATCAAAACCATAGAAATCGGTACCAAACCCATCAAATGGATATTCCCAAAAATCCAAAGAAAGAAGTCATCAAAGTCAATAATAAGTGATAACAACTAACCGGATCAACAAAATCGATTAAAATTGGAAATCCACTCAAAAATAGGCAAATAGGCAAAATGCACAGTTCCAGACGTCTGGTTTAGAATCCAGACGTCTTGATTTAGGTTCTGGAAATAATCCAGAAAACCCCCAGACGTCTGAAATTTCAAAGCAGACGTCTAAGCCTCAACCAGACGTCTGAACCTATAAATCAGACATCTGGAATTAGGTTTTGCCATTTTCTTTTCTGCGTGCTTATATATTTTTTTCTCCAGAGATCATAACCAGACGTCTAGACTTGATAACTAGACGTCTGGTCACCTGGTCTGGGCAACAATTTGCCTAGGCTATGATGGCCAAGACGATTCAGGAGCGATCGGACGAGCAACGACGACTAGGGATTTATGCCAAGCGACAACCCAGCCTTATAGGCTCTTTAATACACCCCAAATTTCACGTCCAAACATCCATAGCGAGATTTTCATAAAATTGGACCGAAACACCAAAATTTGGAAAATTCACCAAATCAATTGAAATCAAAAGAAAATGAACATGCACAAATGTTAGGAATTCATACCTAACAACAATGAAAGTTATAGACGTAGATGTGAGTTAAAGAACTCACCTTTAAACCCAAAAACAACGAATGAGAAGCTTAAAAACAAAGGAAAGATCAACCACTCTTCAACTTCAACTCTAGAAGCTCCAATCTATGATTATAGACAAATATTTCCTAAATTAGGTTATAGGAAATTTCTGAAATTGGAGAGAGATTGAGATGGAGAAGATGAAGAGGATGCTTACCTAAGTTTCTCTTTGATTTTAGAGCAAGAACTTAAATTCCTAATCAAACTAGGGTTTAGGAATTTCTATTTCCCATTCTTTCCCTTATTTTTCTTTTGAGCTTGAGTGTTAGGAAATGGAATGAATGAATGAAGAGGAGTGGGGTGGAGTTAGGGTATTATGTTGGGTTAGTGGGCTGAAACCCAAACCCAAAACCCAAAATAGAAAAATAGCAAAATTCCACTCAACTCCAAACATATCGATGTTTGTACTCAAAAAAGTTGTAAATGCCAATTTGGACTCAATGGAAGTGGTCTCGAGTCCCAATTCGACTGTTTACAAAAAGTAATATTTCGGACTTTAATCCGATTAACGATGCTATATTTAAATAAAACATTTAAATATACAATCGTAAAATATGCGGGTTGTTACAGTGATATTGGTTTTCAGTGGGTTAAAAAGAATATAGGGGCATAAGCTCTTGAAAAAGAGTGCAATAGAAATTTAATGGAAATGTGACAAGAATCCAAAGATTAAAGCGTAGTCTAACACACCGTTATAAGTAGATAGGGATTTTCCAAAGTAGACAAGATGAAGATGAAGAAGGCAGAAGTGGTATGAAATAACTAAATAAGGTTTAGTTATAATAAATTGTTTTATATTTGACCCAGTCCTAAAGGGTCCATATTCAACCTAGGCCGAATAAGTGGTAAGCGGTCGACCGATAGCGGTTGGCAGCTCGTATTCAAGCAGTCGACTAATCACCCGGTAAAATTGCAGACCCGAACCTTAAATGCAACTAAAAGTCACGTCCAGATCTCTCCTCCATCGTTTTCTTCCCGATTCCCTCTTCCCAACCTTCAAAACTCCTCCCTCCTCTTCTTAAATCAAGCGATGCTGCCTCCTCTGCCTCACGCGACACATGCCACGATCGCAGCCCCCTCCAACCTAGAAGACAGGCTGTGCTCCACCAAAAACAGTCCCTAGATCCAAATTTGAACCTCGATTTGATCCCCAAATCAAATCATGGCCCCTCCCTAACAAGCCAATAGCTCATCTTGCTATCCAATTCTAAACCCATAAGAGATCACCTATATAGTTAGTGAAGGTTGATAAAAGAAATTGTTTGATCTTAATGCTATTTCTTGTTTTTGGAAAAAAAATGTTACTGTAATACTGCTCCAAAAAGTTGGTGACCACTGTGAATTCCATTATATCTTAAGAACTCATAATCTGAAGCAAATGTACATAATTTAATCTTAATAGATCCATCATTCAATCATGAAAATACCATATAGATATTAGTACATTACTATAAATTGGACAAAAGCTAGGTGATGTACCATTTTCAAACATATAAACATATAGTGATAGAGTATTTATCCATTTTATTAACTTCTACGAAGTGATTTAAAATGACCATCAAGATTCAGGATAGATCTAAAACTAATCTTGGAAGGCCCTTATGATGCATAGAAAATTTAAGAGTATCATTTAATAATACATGTAGACCTTGAATTTTATGAACTACTACAAAAAAGAAAACATGACATTTACCAAATTTAAAAGGAAATTCAAACTGGGTCACTCAAATAAAAACCACTTAAATCCTATAAAAGAATGCAAACATATATAAATATATGGTAGAATAGTTCATGTACCTGCTTGAAAATAGCTATTTCTCAAAACATATGGATAAGACTCGGAATCTTGGATGATGAAAACTAAACTTTAGGTTCCAAGTTCGTAACACAAAACGGTCATTTTTTATTCCTATTTTTGTTAGTTCATATAGAAGTAAAATTTTCACACAAAATACCTAATTAATGAACGAATATTCTATAATTTATGAAATAAACAGAATGATCCATGTATAAACATGGATCAAAATGGATAGTTCCATGTCAAATAATAAGATGATATGTATTTATATACATTGAAGTGCATTGATACAGCCAAAAGCTTGTAAGGTCGTCATTAAAGATATAATTTGAAAATTAGATTTGAACTATACAATGAAAACCGAAACATTAGCTTCCAAAATATCATTATGATTTATATGTGTGTGTGTGGGGGGGGGGGAGGTAAAACATTCAAATACATTATATGCAAAATATGTAATTAGACAATGCAGTAGACATTTTATTTCATTAAAATTCGGACAATATCCATAGGAATTTCAATTTAAAATAGCTTTGTAAAGCACCAATGTACAAAAAAGTGCAATAAAAATAAGCTACAAATTAGATACAGGAGGAAGAAATTTAACTAAATTACTAGAATAAGTAGAAAAAAGATATTAAAAAAAACTACATGTCTAAAAGATACCGAACGCCTGATCATAATAAGATGATGTAAAACTACAGATTTATATTGTAATTTCATACCGAAAGCCACTGATAATATACACCTGAGATGTTCAATCTCTTAGATGCTCGCCATCTTAATCAATACAACAACGATTGGATATCGTTTAAGGAAAACTAAGGAGGCATTAGTTCCATCCGGTGCCTAAGAGCTGGATCTATGTTGAGAGAATTAAGTACGGGAAAAAGAGAAAACTATTATAAAAGGAAATAAATTTACATATTCAAACCTGAATGTGAGAGAATGGGAGACTAAACATGGAATTAATTAGAGGCACTAAAAGGAATTAATCTATCTTGAGAGAATTAAAGCAAGAGAAAAGGAGGAAACCGTTTTAAACGGAAAGACCGTTTCAAATTCAGACCCGATATACCGTGAGAAAGTGTGAGAATAAATATTGAATTAAATAGAGGTTATAAAAGGAATCAATCTTCTTGATAGAACTAAAGCAAGAGAAAATGAGAAAACTATTATAAAATGAAAAATATATATAAAAGCTTATACCTGTTATATATATATAATTAATATAAAGATTACTGTATATATATATATATTATTCTTGGCTTTTAAAAATATTAACAACCTTTTCAGATGTATGTGTGTATGTATTAAATTACCAATTCATTATATTCTATTTTATAATATATTAAAAAATTATTCTGGTTTAAAAATAAATTCAAATTTTATATGTGTGTATGTGTGTATATTTATATATTTGCATATAGAATTTTATTGTTAATAATGAAATAACTATATGCTCTCATATTCAGGTAAAAATTACAAAAATTATTTTGTTTAAAAAATCAATATTAAATTGGTACATATTTTATTTAAAATTATAAAACTAATATAATATTGTTAGGTCTTTGTTTTTGAAGTTCTGAAAAATAATTTTGAAATGTCAAACTATTGTGACTTCAAATTATAAACTACAAAATTAATTATGGATTATTAAGCAATAAATACATATTTTAGATATATATAAATTTAAACATATATACAAAAATAAGATAATAATAATAATAATTTATATATACAATTTTTAAATAACATTGTATTATATAAAATATGTTTATGTATGTATGTTGCTTAATAAACTAATGGCCAAATTAAAAAAGTTAGTTTATATTAGTGTAAATATGAATTTAAATATTTTTGTATGTGTCTGTATATGTTTTTGACACCATCATTGACTTACGACCTTAATTCTTTTTATTAACCATAAACCACTAAAATTAATTATGCATGTAATATATTCATCATTCTACCTCAATGTTAGATTAACCATATTTTATATAGTTATAATGTCTGTAATATGAATCAAACATACTATAATGTCAAAACATAAAATCAAATTAAAATCAAACTAAAATTAAATTAATAATAAAGTATTATTTTTAAATCATAATAAACCAACGTAAAATCTTAGTATACAAATTAATTTGATTAAATATATCCCAAATCTTTCATCAAACTAAATATGATTCAATATAAAATAATTATTTATATAATGTAACATCCCGAAAATTTTCGACTTTCGAAAATTCAACATCGATACTCACTTTATCGACTGCTGAGCCATCGAATGCCGGAAACCCGAAAAGTTATGGTTTTAAGAAAGAGAAAAAGGTAGAAGAAGAAGATAGAAGAAAAAGAAAGAAGAACAACAACAGAACAACAGAACAGCAACAGAAAACAATATCAGAATCTTACACATCGCAGCGGAATAATATACAATAGATAATTACTAGTCTTTTAAACAAAGAACTATATCATTTTATACATACATCAATCATCAGAGTCAATATACAAAAATGGACAGTTATATAAACTTGTCCTCATACAGAATACACAGCGGAATAAATACTATCAGATACAAATACTACGTCTCGCCATCCAGCTTATCTCCAAGCTCCAGAATATCCAGAATATCCTGATAATATAACTCTAGGCTGCCCGTGTGGAAATTGGTGGGCACCCAGAGTTTAGAAGGGAAACAATAAACTCCGAGTCAGTCATGGTCACTGGTGTGAGATCGTAAAACAGTTTATCTTTAAAATAAACAACAGGAAAATTTTAAAGTCAATTCGAAATGCTTTTGGAAAATGAAACTACCATAAGACCTCCCGCCACACACACAATGCAAACGCAGACTTGGAGGAGATTTCTTCTTATGATAGTCAAAGATGCTTACTACGCAAAAAATCAAATTCTTTTCGATATTATTATTAGTGCATAGTGGAAAACATTTCGAAAGTAGAATATAAATCTTAGCCAGCATAGGTACCATTATAGTATGCTTGCTATAGCTACCATATTAAATGGCAGGTTCTACAACTAAAACCGTACAAGGCTCGTATTGTTTCTTTGGATTTCCAACAAATGGTCAGGCTAAGGAACTTCCTATCCACGATGGGTATGTCCCTGGAATAGACGACCCGAGAACCTAACCGGATCTCTGCCAACACAAGGCCGGGTTACCTCTGCAAAAATAGGTAACTACTGACACGCGTATGCCATTCCCCGATCGTCACCGATCTTCCCGAGGATCCCCGATTTCCAACAAACCACATAGATATAATAATGCAGTAACCACAGAGGTTAAGTATCTGGGCTCCATACCATGATACCACCTTTATCCAGAAGGAATGACATACACTAAGGGGCGCTACTCCCTAGAACCTTGCCGCATCCTTCCTGTTTCGACCATTTCCGGGGTGTGAGGCTCGACGAAGTCTCGTCCACAAAGCTACGCTTTCTTAAAAAGCCCTGCTTCGGGTCAAACAAAATGATCAACCTATGATCACAAAGATATAAGATCAAACAAATGATCATATCACAAATGATCAAACACTGATCATTCCACAACAACACTCAGTATGCCACGTTACCAAATTGGGATATATCGTTGATAAATTTCAACTACATAACCTCTGAGCTCGTACGTCTCAGAGAAGGGTGTTAAGCTAAGAGAATAAATTCTCCGCCACCAACAGAAATGTATTTGAAAGAAATCAGCTTTATATCTCAAATTGTAACGTCAGACACACAATCCATACAAGTCTGTTCCGGGATCGAACAGAACCGAAGGCACTTCTCACGAAGCCCTTGCACATCCGGATAATTTCGATCACGTCAGGACTTCCCGTCACTAAGGGTGATAAAACCTCTAAATCGAAGATCAGTCGATGTAGAGTAACTCGACGGTAATCCTTCCGTTTTCAAAAATATCCGGTCTTCAACACCGGTCTTCGAATGCAATTCATAACGACGTATCACATATTTGGAATGGGTTATACGACCCCATGGTCCTTTCCCGGCTAACCCGAATAGTGAGCGTTTATTTAAAAACAAGTGTGGCATTCAAATTCATCCAATTCACAACAAATACCTATCTAAAGGTAATTATTGATAGTCGGTTATTTAACTATCAATAAAGATGCGCAACAACATCAGATTCGAAATAATTTTCCAAATTATTTCATCTTCAAAAAAAATATCTTTACTAGATATAAAATTTCCACACTTAACCGTTTGAAAACAATTTCAAATCAATTCACTTTTCAATTTATCTTTAAAAGATAAAATTTCAAACCCTTCGTTTCATATGGGAAAACCATTTCCATACTTATTTAATTATAAGTAATTCACACAACTATTTATTTTCAACATTTGAAAATATTCGATATACTTAAATCAAATTAAGTATATATTCATTCTTTAAGGAAAACATTCTTTTAACACCTTTATTTGAGTCAAAACGAATGTTACGTAAAACATCGTTACGACGACTCAAAATCACTAGTATAGGGATTCAGAATTTAGATAGATGTGTAAATCCCAATACTATATAAAACATTTCCTTTCGGAAATCATTTACTATAACAACAGTGTTATAGTCCATCATTTCCTTATATTTCTCGAAAACGTCTATTTCAACAATAAATGTTGAAATCTATGATTTCGATATTTAACACGTTTTAAAACATCTTTTAAAACAATTAACTTCATTTATAATATCGCTTTCCCAAACATAACCATTTTTACTTAAAAATATATTCACTGTCCAAAATCGTGAATATACTTCATTTAACCCAATTCCAATCATTTCTACACATTTTCATTTCAATAGGAATTCGCTATCCAAAATCGCGAATATATCTACTCTGATAATCTTCTATATTTAATTCATCAAATTCCATCGCTTTCGAATTTATAAACACGGTTATAAATTCTACTTCTATTTTAATAACACTTCGACTTGTAAATCTTCTTTTTATCAACTTCTATACTCTACTTATCAAAATAAGTGATTTCGGATTTATAACCAACTTTTATAAATTCCAATTCCATTTATTAAAACTTCAATACCAAATCAATTTCAATATTGATTTCTAAATTTATTTTCAATTTTAAATAAAAGATTCCATACTGATTTCTCAAAGTTCTTCTCCAAATACTAAATCAATTACAGATTGATTTCTAATTTTATTTATCACTACTAAATAAATTCCTTATTTTTCTCAAATTACTCAACATCCTGTTTTTAAATGGATTCTTTAAATTGAAATCATTTTACATTGATTTCCCAAATCGTTTCAACTTACCAATTAAATTTCTAATTGGATTTCCAACTTATCTCCTTTTAAATAAATTCCTTTCAAAGAAAATATATTTCAATTGTTTCTTTCAGTCTATTTAAAAATCCAAATTCTTAAATTAAATTCTTCAATTTATAATCACTATTTTACGAAATCCATTTATTTAACATTTTCACTTGATTCTGGAATTAATTCGATAAGATTAATAAAATTAACTTTTTATACTTTAAAATTTTCTTTCTTCAAAATTTATTCAATTTCAAAAATTGATTCACTTAGAAATTTCTACTTTGATTTCAAAAATTCAATTTTCGTTTATTTTTGGAATCCAATGATGTCAAAACATCCATTCAGCTAAATTTTAGCTTTTCAAACAATTTCCAAATATCAATTCAATAACAACAATAATCATTCACAGATTATCACATCACAGTAGAAATAAATTCAATCAATGTGAGGGGTCCAGTTGGATCCCTCCAACCTGTTTCCCTGCATCCAAAGATGTTAGCACAATACCAATTCCGCTCCAGTACGGAATTATCGCGGTATATAGGTTTTTATAAATCCGCTTACTAACGGCGCAATAGGGTCTCATCCGCTATACGAGGCGGGAAATCATCAATCCAATATATACATATGCCAATATGTATATATTGCTATATATATAATAGATATATCCTATCATATCTAATATCACAATCAATAGCAATCATCAATAACTGCAAAAATTCCACTTCGAAATTTTGAGTGAGAAGATCTCACCTTAGCTTTTATTTGCAATCCATTTTTATTCCAGCTTGTTCTTTACAGATTTTGACCTAGTATAAACATTTTATACCATCTATTAATATTCGAATCAACTGAATAATTACATTTTCATTTTAAAATTTTGATTCATTGGTGGTTTCATTTTAATAGTTAAATTAACTGATAGTTTATTTAAACCAATTTTAATTTCCAAATTTATTTCCCTTTTTGAATAAATTCTTTTTAACTCTTTCAAGCTATTTAAAATACGTATCTTAAATAATCTCTCCAACTATTAAACAAACTTACTCAAAATTTCCTTATTAAAAATATCTTTAACCACTAAAAAATTAAATAAGTTAATTTAAACTAATTAATTTAAACTTTAAACTATATATTTTAGTCACTGTATATCTATTTTATTTCATCATCATTTTTTTCAACTTAACTATAAATATAGTCATTTACAGTTTAATATTTTTTTTTTTAAATTCTCAATATGCTGTTAAAACAAAAGCAAACAATATCTTCATTGAAACTAAAATTTATACCTTACAGAAATTGCTCTCACGCAATCGAGCTCGCCAACGAACACCCTCACACCTGCAGCCTCGAGTCCCACTGCCTCGCGAAACCCAAACGACGTCACGCCAGTCACGCATCACCGACCCTCCACGAATGCGTCGCCACCATCGCTGATAAACCCCAGCCTTCGTCTTCACCACGCCGTTTCCATCACTTCGATCAACGATGGCCACCGCCATGCCTAACTCCAACTCACGCGATGACGACCTCGAGCAGATCTGGCGACTTCGAGATGGCTGCCGAGCCACACGATCGCGACATCACCCAACGATGTTCAGATCGAGATCGCGGTCCCCCAATCCTTCGCGTGAGCGCCTCCTCGCGAGATTGAATCGCTCGCGTTCGATTTCGCCTTGACTTCAGCTCGACCGTATGCGATTTTTGATTAACAGGGAGGAGGGAGGTAACTTAATTTGGATTTAAACAGAGGGGCAGTGCTTTGAATTCGAACGGGAGATAGGAAAAAATCGTAGGCAATGTACTGAGAAGTGAGGAGACTTCGGCCATTTTTCTTTGTTGAACGAAATGATTTTGTCGCCATTTTTTTCTTTTGCAGGATTTCGTTCTGCGACTAAGTCTAGAAAAGGGGACAGTGATTTGAAGGAAGAACGGCTGATGTTGATTAGAGTATAAATTTATTTTTAAATCAAATCGGTTAATTATTGTCTCGGCGTTTATATCTTGTACGATCATACGATAGCTCCGAAAGCTACGAGATTTGAAATCCGACAATAATTCAATATCACGGACCCAATGGAACTGGTTTCGTCGAATTCCGAGACCGTGCCTCGGACGGCTATTTTTTTAAATATCGATTCAAACAATTAAATTCAAAACTGAGTAAAACAGTTTAAATTTCAATTCTGAAGCTGCTGTTATCCTCAGTATTATAAATACGAATTTTAGAAGCTTTCGAAATATTTTTCTTCAACTGTAAATTGAAGATTTATATTTTTATTCAACTTTAAATCAATTAAATTTTAAAGTTTCATCGCAAATTTCAAAATTATATCGGTAATTCAAATTAAATCATCGTTCAAATATTTAAAATAAATTAAATATTCTCAACTTAATTTGTTCAAAATTCTGGGTCGTTACAGACTTCCCTCCTTAAAAGAATTTCGTCCTCGAAATTACAAGTTAGGAAAAGTGGTCCTTAACTCGTCTACTATTTTTCAACATCCAATAGTTTTATCAAATTTTATCAAAACAAATCTTTCTACTAAAGATTCGTTATTAATTCAACTAAATTTCTAACTTCAATTATAAGTTTCAAAACAACATTGTTTAACTTCAAAATTCAAATTTAAATTCAAATTCAAATTTAAACTTCAAAATTTCTCAAAAATTTTCTAACGCCCTAAATTTCCGAAAAATTTCGCCAGCGTCTCCTTTGCGCGGCTAATACGGCATGACTACAAAACGTCCCTACGGACTCTCAGATTTCAAAAAGAAAAAGAAAAAGCCAAGCGGCTAGACAAGAAATCATCAAAAACTCATATTATAATTCAAATACGTACCTTTTGTCGAGCAATTTAAATTATCTTCGAAATCAAAATTCCAATTCCTTTTATAACACCTGTATGTCCTACTAGCCATAATATCTAGTTATAACATCCAACTATTTTGCAAATTTTATTACAAACTTCTTATATCAACTTCTTATACCATTTCTAGTTTACTATTGAAGTTATATCCATTATCATTCAATTTCACATTTCACATTCATTTGAATCTAATTTACACTTTCAATCTAATTCAGATTCAGTTTACTTCCGAATATTGAATTTCATCAATTATCTTTAGTTCACTTCAAACTAATCTTAAAACTTCATTTTATTTCACACAATTCAAATTTGTTTCAACATTCAGTTTCAATTTTATTCACTTACAATTGTAAATTCCATTCATTTGAAATTTATTTCTTCTTACTTGAATTTATTTGCAATTCCGAACCATTCTTTTATTTAGTTCACAATTCAAGTCTCAATTTATCTAATTCAACTTCATAATATTCATAGATATTTTCATATGGTATTCCAGAATCTTACCAACATTTCAAAATCATTTGAAAACAATTCAAATTATCCTTTGAATTTCCAAAACAAAACCCAAATTTTTCCATTTAAAACAATATGGCAGCAATTCCTCCTTTGGAAACCCGAAAATGAACATCGATGATGCTGCAGTCATTACCGAAGTTATTTTCCAGCGACCGAAAAGAGTTTAGAGCTTTTCATCCCTTCAAAACCTTTGAAATTCATTTTCAAATCAAAAAGATTTAAACTTTCCAAATCTCCAAAATTTTCAAATTCTTTTCAAAACATCCCCAAATACTTCTCTGGAATTCCGTTTCAATTTACAATTCACATTTATAATTTACATTCTTAAATTTCATTAGTATGTGAATTTATTTTAACTTTGGAGTTATAATTCCAATTCCTCATTTAATTTCAATGATAATAATTTAATGTTACCATTTCTAGCAACCATGCAACCATATACTATAGTAATTCATAGAAAATCGTTTCTTTTCTATACAGAAATAGCTTTGGGTAAAATTATTTCATTTACCCTATTTAAAACAATACTGTGCCGAATTGTTCTATTCGAGTGTTTAGAGATCCCTATCAATGATCGTTAATTACTCGTATTGACCAGAATCCATATACCACTCAATAAATCAATCATCACAATATAAAACAATTTTTATATATTCACTAACAAATACGCGCTCATATCTATTATTACACTCAACTCATTCTAGAGTACTACTGACTCTATCTCTAATGAGTAACACCCAACAGAGCAGGGTTGTCGCTTAACCATATGCTCTGATACCAAATGTAACATCCCGAAAATTTTCGACTTTCGAAAATTCAACATCGATACTCACTTTATCGACTGCTGAGCCATCGAATGCCGGAAACCCGAAAAGTTATGGTTTTAAGAAAGAGAAAAAGGTAGAAGAAGAAGATAGAAGAAAAAGAAAGAAGAACAACAACAGAACAACAGAACAGCAACAGAAAACAATATCAGAATCTTACACATCGCAGCGGAATAATATACAATAGATAATTACTAGTCTTTTAAACAAAGAACTATATCATTTTATACATACATCAATCATCAGAGTCAATATACAAAAATGGACAGTTATATAAACTTGTCCTCATACAGAATACACAGCGGAATAAATACTATCAGATACAAATACTACGTCTCGCCATCCAGCTTATCTCCAAGCTCCAGAATATCCAGAATATCCTGATAATATAACTCTAGGCTGCCCGTGTGGAAATTGGTGGGCACCCAGAGTTTAGAAGGGAAACAATAAACTCCGAGTCAGTCATGGTGACTGGTGTGAGATCGTAAAACAGTTTATCTTTAAAATAAACAACAGGAAAATTTTAAAGTCAATTCGAAATGCTTTTGGAAAATGAAACTACCATAAGACCTCCCGCCACACACACAATGCAAACGCAGACTTGGAGGAGATTTCTTCTTATGATAGTCAAAGATGCTTACTACGCAAAAAATCAAATTCTTTTCGATATTATTATTAGTGCATAGTGGAAAACATTTCGAAAGTAGAATATAAATCTTAGCCAGCATAGGTACCATTATAGTATGCTTGCTATAGCTACCATATTAAATGGCAGGTTCTACAACTAAAACCGTACAAGGCTCGTATTGTTTCTTTGGATTTCCAACAAATGGTCAGGCTAAGGAACTTCCTATCCACGATGGGTACGTCCCTGGAATAGAAGACCCGAGAACCTAACCGGATCTCTGCCAACACAAGGCCGGGTTACCTCTGCAAAAATAGGTAACTACTGACACGCGTATGCCATTCCCCGATCGTCACCGATCTTCCCGAGGATCCCCGATTTCCAACAAACCACATAGATATAATAATGCAGTAACCACAGAGGTTAAGTATCTGGGCTCCATACCATGATACCACATTTATCCAGAAGGAATGACATACACTAAGGGGCGCTACTCCCTAGAACCTTGCCGCATCCTTCCTGTTTCGACCATTTCCGGGGTGTGAGGCTCGACGAAGTCTCGTCCACAAAGCTACGCTTTCTTAAAAAGCCCTGCTTCGGGTCAAACAAAATGATCAACCTATGATCACAAAGATATAAGATCAAACAAATGATCATATCACAAATGATCAAACACTGATCATTCCACAGCAACACTCAGTATGCCACGTTACCAAATTGGGATATATCGCTGATAAATTTCAACTACATAACCTCTGAGCTCGTACGTCTCAGAGAAGGGTGTTAAGCTAAGAGAATAAATTCTCCGCCACCAACAGAAATGTATTTGAAAGAAATCAGCTTTATATCTCAAATTGTAACGTCAGACACACAATCCATACAAGTCTGTTCCGGGATCGAACAGAACCGAAGGCACTTCTCACGAAGCCCTTGCACATCCGGATAATTTCGATCACGTCAGGACTTCCCGTCACTAAGGGTGATAAAACCTCTAAATCGAAGATCAGTCGATGTAGAGTAACTCGACGGTAATCCTTCCGTTTTCAAAAATATCCGGTCTTCAACACCGGTCTTCGAATGCAATTCATAACGACGTATCACATATTCGGAATGGGTTATACGACCCCATGGTCCTTTCCCGGCTAACCCGAATAGTGAGCGTTTATTTAAAAACAAGTGTGGCATTCAAATTCATCCAATTCACAACAAATACCTATCTAAAGGTAATTATTGATAGTCGGTTATTTAACTATCAATAAAGATGCGCAACAACATCAGATTCGAAATAATTTTCCAAATTATTTCATCTTCAAAAAAAATATCTTTACTAGATATAAAATTTCCACACTTAACCGTTTGAAAACAATTTCAAATCAATTCACTTTTCAATTTATCTTTAAAAGATAAAATTTCAAACCCTTCGTTTCATATGGGAAAACCATTTCCATACTTATTTAATTATAAGTAATTCACACAACTATTTATTTTCAACATTTGAAAATATTCGATATACTTAAATCAAATTAAGTATATATTCATTCTTTAAGGAAAACATTCTTTTAATACCTTTATTTGAGTCAAAACGAATGTTACGTAAAACATCGTTACGACGACTCAAAATCACTAGTATAGGGATTCAGAATTTAGATAGATGTGTAAATCCCAATACTATATAAAACATTTCCTTTCGGAAATCATTTACTATAACAACAGTGTTATAGTCCATCATTTCCTTATATTTCTCGAAAACGTCTATTTCAACAATAAATGTTGAAATCTATGATTTCGATATTTAACACGTTTTAAAACATCTTTTAAAACAATTAACTTCATTTATAATATCGCTTTCCCAAACATAACCATTTTTACTTAAAAATATATTCACTGTCCAAAATCGTGAATATACTTCATTTAACCCAATTCCAATCATTTCTACACATTTTCATTTCAATAGGAATTCGCTATCCAAAATCGCGAATATATCTACTCTGATAATCTTCTATATTTAATTCATCAAATTCCATCGCTTTCGAATTTATAAACACGGTTATAAATTCTACTTCTATTTTAATAACACTTCGACTTGTAAATCTTCTTTTTATCAACTTCTATACTCTACTTATCAAAATAAGTGATTTCGGATTTATAACCAACTTTTATAAATTCCAATTCCATTTATTAAAACTTCAATACCAAATCAATTTCAATATTGATTTCTAAATTTATTTTCAATTTTAAATAAAAGATTCCATACTGATTTCTCAAAGTTCTTCTCCAAATACTAAATCAATTACAGATTGATTTCTAATTTTATTTATCACTACTAAATAAATTCCTTATTTTTCTCAAATTACTCAACATCCTGTTTTTAAATGGATTCTTTAAATTGAAATCATTTTACATTGATTTCCCAAATCGTTTCAACTTACCAATTAAATTTCTAATTGGATTTCCAACTTATCTCCTTTTAAATAAATTCCTTTCAAAGAAAATATATTTCAATTGTTTCTTTAAGTCTATTTAAAAATCCAAATTCTTAAATTAAATTCTTCAATTTATAATCACTATTTTACGAAATCCATTTATTTAACATTTTCACTTGATTCTGGAATTAATTCGATAAGATTAATAAAATTAACTTTTTATACTTTAAAATTTTCTTTCTTCAAAATTTATTCAATTTCAAAAATTGATTCACTTAGAAATTTCTACTTTGATTTCAAAAATTCAATTTTCGTTTATTTTTGGAATCCAATGATGTCAAAACATCCATTCAGCTAAATTTTAGCTTTTCAAACAATTTCCAGATATCAATTCAATAACAACAATAATCATTCACAGATTATCACATCACAGTAGAAATAAATTCAATCAATGTGAGGGGTCCAGTTGGATCCCTCCAACCTGTTTCCCTACATCCAAAGATGTTAGCACAATACCAATTCCGCTCCAGTACGGAATTATCGTGGTATATAGGTTTTTATAAATCCGCTTACTAACGGCGCAATAGGGTCTCATCCGCTATACGAGGCGGGAAATCATCAATCCAATATATACATATGCCAATATGTATATATTGCTATATATATAATAGATATATCCTATCATATCTAATATCACAATCAATAGCAATCATCAATAACTGCAAAAATTCCACTTCGAAATTTTGAGTGAGAAGATCTCACCTTAGCTTTTATTTGCAATCCATTTTTATTCCAGCTCGTTCTTTACAGATTTTGACCTAGTATAAACATTTTATACCATCTATTAATATTCGAATCAACTGAATAATTACATTTTCATTTTAAAATTTTGATTCATTGGTGGTTTCATTTTAATAGTTAAATTAACTGATAGTTTATTTAAACCAATTTTAATTTCCAAATTTATTTCCCTTTTTGAATAAATTCTTTTTAACTCTTTCAAGCTATTTAAAATACGTATCTTAAATAATCTCTCCAACTATTAAACAAACTTACTCAAAATTTCCTTATTAAAAATATCTTTAACCACTAAAAAATTAAATAAGTTAATTTAAACTAATTAATTTAAACTTTAAACTATATATTTTAGTCACTGTATATCTATTTTATTTCATCATCATTTTTTTCAACTTAACTATAAATATAATCATTTACAGTTTAATATTTTTTTTTTTTAATTCTCAATATGCTGTTAAAACAAAAGCAAACAATATCTTCATTGAAACTAAAATTTATACCTTACAGAAATTGCTCTCATGCAATCGAGCTCGCCAACGAACACCCTCACACCTGCAGCCTCGAGTCCCACTGCCTCGCGAAACCCAAACGACGTCACGCCAGTCACGCATCACCGACCCTCCACGAATGCGTCGCCACCATCGCTGATAAACCCCAGCCTTCGTCTTCACCACGCCGTTTCCATCACTTCGATCAACGATGGCCACCGCCATGCCTAACTCCAACTCGCGCGATGACGACCTCGAGCAGATCTGGCGACTTCGAGATGGCTGCCGAGCCACACGATCGCGACATCACCCAACGATGTTCAGATCGAGATCGCGGTCCCCCAATCCTTCGCGTGAGCGCCTCCTCGCGAGATTGAATCGCTCGCGTTCGATTTCGCCTTGACTTCAGCTCGACCGTATGCGATTTTTGATTAACAGGGAGGAGGGAGATAACTTAATTTGGATTTAAACAGAGGGGCAGCGCTTTGAATTCGAACGGGAGATAAGAAAAAATGGTAGGCAATGTACTGAGAAGTGAGGAGACTTCGGCCATTTTTCTTTGTTGAACGAAATGATTTTGTCGCCATTTTTTTCTTTTGCAGGATTTCGTTCTGCGACTAAGTCTAGAAAAGGGGACAGTGATTTGAAGGAAGAACGGCTGATGTTGATTAGAGTATAAATTTATTTTTAAATCAAATCGGTTAATTATTGTCTCGGCGTTTATATCTTGTACGATCATACGATAGCTCCGAAAGCTACGAGATTTGAAATCCGACAATAATTCAATATCACGGACCCAATGGAACTGGTTTCGTCGAATTCCGAGACCGTGCCTCGGACGGCTATTTTTTTAAATATCGATTCAAACAATTAAATTCAAAACTGAGTAAAACAGTTTAAATTTCAATTCTGAAGCTGCTGTTATCCTCAGTATTATAAATACGAATTTTAGAAGCTTTCGAAATATTTTTCTTCAACTGTAAATTGAAGATTTATATTTTTATTCAACTTTAAATCAATTAAATTTTAAAGTTTCATCGCAAATTTCAAAATTATATCGGGAATTCAAATTAAATCATCGTTCAAATATTTAAAATAAATTAAATATTCTCAACTTAATTTGTTCAAAATTCTGGGTCGTTACATATATACACAAATACAATCTTGTACAAATAATGAAAGGATTTTTTTTAAAATTCCACCTTTTAACCAATGCATTTGATCCAAAATTTTGCCCCCATTCTCACAAGTACCATATGATTCATATGTATAATTAAAGAATTATTCCTTAAAGATATGGCTTAGTCCATAATTTCTAAATTAATTGTTAAATAATTTAGATGCTTCTGCATTTTCAATAGCTACGACACTACTATTGTTATGAAATCAAATACCATCATCAAACGCCAAATTTTTTTTATATATACATAACAAATATTAATAATTTTTATATTAGAAAACTACATCAATTTTCGATCAAAACCGAAAATAGTTATTATTCCATAATTAGTATTTGACATACACGAAAGTAGTAATTCAAAACTTGATGTATCTACTAGCAAGTGTCATATGGTATGCTCCACTATTCCATTGTTACAATAAGAAGTATTGAAATATGAAGCTCCAACCAATCACTTATTTTGAGCTAGTCATTTTGTAACGACCCGTATTTTTAACACTTTAAAAATACGAATTAAAATGAAAATTTTGGATAAAAATCCGAAGGAAATAAAATTTTGTGTTGTTAAATGTGAATTACAAGTTAAAATACAAAACTGAATTCTGAAATAACTTATTTGTAAATTAAATATGGATGTTAACTTGTAGTGAATGTAAATAATGAATTGAATTTGATTGTAAACCAAATTGGTTATGATTGTAAAAAGAGAATAAATAAAATGGTAGATTTAATAATGGAAGTTTATGTTATTGAAACCAATATAAAAAAAATGTAACTTAATATTACAGTTGATTGAAAGCTGATAATAACTGAAACTGTAATTCGATAAAGATGTCAACTTGTAATTGAACGTAAGTAAAGATTTAAATTTGAATGTAACAAGTAATTGAACTGAATTGAATTTGATTGTAAACAACGAAATAAATAAAATGTTACATTTAATATTGAAGTTATAATATGTAAATCAACGTTTATGAATGTAAAATAATATTACTGTGAATTTAAATAAGATGATAGCTGAAGAAAATTAAAGTAAATGAATTATAAACTATTGATAATAATGTATAAGTAAATGGTTGATTCAATAATGAAAGTGTAAATCGAAATAAAAGAATTCATTGGAATGTAATAACTTGAATTTGAATTACAATATAATTGAACGCTGAATCTAATATAATCTTTTATATTGGATCTATAATGGAAAACTGCATTGTAAAAGATTGTTAATTACTGTGAAATTAAAAATGGAATTTGTGAACAATTGAAATTTGAATTAAAAGTTAATAATTTAAAATTGGGAATTTTATATTGAAATTAAACAGTCGAATAATTTATTTTTCGAATATTGGATTTAATTAGACAATTAAATCGATAATTTAATAAGTTAAATTTCAGAAATAATTAAAAATCGAGTTGAATAAGATTGAAAATGATTTGTAAAATTTTATCTTATCATATTGGAGTTATAGTAATGTTATAGAACTTTTAAAATTGAATTTAAAGTTAATTTGTGAAAATTGAATATTTTAATATTTAATTATCGACTGAAAAATAGCCATTTTTCGAACAGTCTCAGAATTCGACGAAACCAGTTCCGTTGGATCCGTAATAGTTTATTATTATCGGATTTCAAATTTCGTAGAAATCGGAGTTGCCATTTGACCATGGCAGCTGAAAACGCTTAGAATTCATTTAATCGGTTTAATTTAAAATCGATCGGTTATTTCCATAACTCACACATACGATCGAATTAGGCCTTGAAACATATTCCGTTGTGTTCGGAAGGCGGGTAAAACCTTACGAACGCCTGTCGGCACGTGTCATTTGGAGTTCGTTCGAAAATCATGTAATTTGTGAGATTAATATTAAAATAATATTAGTTATACGCGTATATATACATTTGCAGTGGAACCCTAGGCCGAGAGTGTTCGTAGCCGCCTCTTATTCATTCTATGGCCGAAATTGTCCCATATTGTTCCTCAAATTATCTCTTGATCAAATCAATATTTTCGAAAACTTCCAACACGAATATCGTAGAGCACGATGTGAGCTTCGCATCCATACGGTGGGTCGATGCAAAACTCAACGAGATGGCCAGAATTTTCGCTTGAAGGCAGCGCGTTCGCGCACGTTTTCTGGAGACAGGGGATGACCGAGCTCGTCCATGCTTAGGGCGGTGGTGGAGCTCACGGAGGCGCATCGTTTGGTGGTCCTCGATCGATTTCTAGAGCTTCGTTGTGGGTGCGACAACGAGAAGATGGTGGCGTTGATGGGTTTGTGATAACCTGGGATACGTTCGTGAGAAGGGGAAGAAGTCTGGTGGCCCTTGATTCCAGAACGAACGGCTGTGATTTTCTGTGGGTAAATAAAAAAAAAAAGAAGGAAATTTGTTTTGAATTATAAATATATATATGCAATCTTGTAAAACTCATATCTCTTCCATACGTTATCAGAATCGGACGAAACTTTTTGCATTGGAATCGTGGTGACGAGCTCTACGTCATGGAATTGATTTGGAGACGTTTGAGGATAACTAAAATTTCAGGTTAAATCGAACATCGTTCGATTTGATTTGAAATTGAAAACCAAGGTGAGTGTTTTACGCTCACATTTGACTTAAATTTTATGTTAGTTAAATAGAAATTCCTGTGATAATATGTTTGTGTTGTTTGATGTGGATGGATGAAATTGGCTGTTTATATCGTATTGGATGATTTATATGACTTTAATTGCCAGTTAATTTAAGTTTGATAGTTAGTCTAGAATTTAAATTTATTTGCCAGTTAAAAACCCCGACACCATTGAATAGTAAATTTTGTGATATTATGACTGCTTGGATTTATGGTTGTGATATATGATTTTATTTATTGTATATTGATTATGTAACTGTTTTCCTGTTATTTATATTGATTTCATATACATTGTTAGTTTGGTCGTTGATTTGTATCGATTAATCCCAATTATTACCCTAGATGTTGCGGGCATCAAATTAACCGGGATTAATCGTTTAAAGAATTAAAATTGTAATAATAAAAATTTCACTTGGCCATAGGATAGAGAAATTTATACAGGCACCGATTGGATAAATTTACTGTTTTCAAACATTGAAATTTGGTTTAATTGAATTTGTTTAAAAGAGAAATGGATTTGAAAATTTTGAAACTAAAACTTGAATTAGAAACCGTTTGAAATAAAACTGAAAGTTAAATTTAAGTTAAGTATGATTTGAATTTAATAAAGGAATTGCGAATTTGGAATGATCATACTTTATTCGGTGGTATAAATTTAAATGATCGATAACTGGAATTTGAATTCGAAATTTTGTATATATATATAAAAAGTTTAAATGGAAGTTTAAGTGTTGTTAACTAATTTAATTGAACTATTCGAATCAAGTTGGATCGTGAAAATTTGATTGAAATTTATTTGAAATGAATGAGAATTTATCTGAAAATATAAACTTGAACTTTGATTTGTATGAACGGGAAGTGAAATGAATTTGAAAGGAATCGAAATATTTGGAAATTTAATTGGTTTGACTTGGGAAGATTTTTAAACAAATTACTTTAGAAAAAAAAAGAAACTATTTCAAATCTATTTTCATTTTTCAAACTAATTTGTTTTCTCAAACTATTTATTTTATAAACCATTTTATTTGTAAAACTATTTTCTATTAAACTAATACAAATATTTATTTATAAACCATATGTTTTCTTAAATTATTTTCTATTAAAACTATTTAACTATTTAACTTTCTAAAACTATTTTAAACTATTTTCTAAAAAACACCAAACCAGTTAAACGGAATAAAGGTTATTTTTAAACCCTTGATTTAAATGAAAATTGGATTTAAGGAATTTAATCAAAATTGGAATTCAAATCAAGTTTTGAAATAAACGATATATTGAAACGAACTAACTTATCAAAGTAAATTGTGGCTTTGAAATACTGTGTTGTTTTTTTAAATAGATTTGTTTCCCAAAACAAATGCGATATTTTGATATGAAACATGAAATTGTTTTCGAAACGTAATAAAACCAAGCGGTGTAATAAATATGTAGTTATTAAAGAGACCGGGATCGGATATGGGCATACTCTCTGTCGATACCGAAACCACTTTAATAACTAATATACGCGAAGTGTTGATCCAGAATGAAGTGGATGGTTTTGGTGAACGTGTTGACTGAAGAAAGAGAACGATTTTGGACGACCCCTGACATGACTAAAACAGGAGCCGCACCGGGCCATTGAGGTTCGCCATCTCTAGCGGACACACTTCTTCGATACCTTATCTATTACTTATGTGATTCGATTTGGGTGCACCCCGCGATTATGGGAGTGTTGTTTCGCGGTGTTGGGGTAGTAGCTGCTATGCCCAACATCAGTCCGGATCAGGCAACTACTAGTATCCTAGTTGGTATTGCCTCATGTACCTTGTCATACTGATTATCCTATTCGCGACCACTACGATTTTGGTTTGTACCTTTAGTATATGGATTGCCCTCTGGTGACTTCCGGTTTTGGGGAAACTACGGTCTTGTATATGCTCTTGGGAATAAAAATGTGTTAAGGGTGGAATGGGCCACGACTTAACGCTATTTTGATATCTTACCTTACTGATTAGACCCTAGTGTATATAGCGTACATACTATGTAGTAGATAGTTTAACGGACCCTTGGGAGATGGAAAAAAAACCCGTAACATCTCTTAAGTTATTGCATTCATATTTATCCATTTCGATTTATCTGACATAAGATATTTTAGTCCTGACTCGAGTGTTTTGTTTTTCATTACGCTCGGGTCAGCCTGAGCATTTCAGTTTAGATTGAAGATTATTCTAGAGGACGAAGACGAAGATTTGGTATATTTACTATTACTATATCCATGCATTGTACTATGTTCCGCTGCATTGTTGTATTACTCTGAATGTATGTAACTCTGATTATTGTTGTATAATAATATTCCAATGTTTATTTAACAGCTTCATGAACTGTTATTTTATTATTATACTTTATCCTTCCGCTGCAAGATTCTGAGTTTGTTTCTGTTCTTTCCTTTCTTTTCTTATTTAACCCCAATAACCATCCGCCCTTTTTAATGGTTTAGAATCGGCATGTGTGTTTGATTTGTCGATTTAAACTGTCCAAAAAGGTGGGTCGTTATAGTTGGTATCAGAGCTTTGATTTAGCGATAAACCTTGGCTCTAGTGGGGAATAACTCATTGAAATAGAGGTAAACTATAAGAATGAGTTGAGTGTATATGAGAGAGCGTATTTGTAATTTTGATATAAAAATGATTTTATATTGTGTTAATTTGTTCGGTTGATTATTTATGAATTCTGGTTGGTACTTGGGACGCTAAGGCATCGATAGGAATTTCTAAACACTCGAATAGGACAGATTGACATAATATGTTTTAGATTATATTTTATATATAAAAGAATTATCTTGAAAATTTATAAATTTTGATTGTATTGGTTTTAGGTGATGATAATATTAGATTATCATCATTTATTGTTGATTAGTCAATATTTCTAACTATTGACTATTGGATGATTTTAAGAAATGAAACTTGTAAATATGATTGACAATGAATATAAATGGTAAATAAAATGAAATAAAAATGAATTTAACTTAAGATGGAGAATTTAAATTCCAGTGTTTGAAAATTATTAACAAAAAAAAATTTGAATTGTATAATATAAGTACTATATGATAGTATATTCGATTAGAAATTGTTTTCAAAGGATTTCAAACGAAGTAAGTGTTATACTCCCCTCTTGACATTGGAGAATGATTTCGGTGATGAGTGCACGCATCATCGACGTTATTTTCGAGAGTCCAAGTGGGGGAGACCACTTAATAGTTTTTCTAAACCCTGTTTGATTAAAATTGAATTTTATTTTGTATTCTCTATAGTATGACTTGATCCACATTAATATAAGTATATATTATTTTAAACTTGATTTGAAATAAAACCGGAAATGAAATTCTTAAGTTCTTAATATTTAATGACTTTAAACTATTGAGATATACAAATACTTAAATCATTACGGAACTTCTGAATTGTGAAATGAGAAATGAACCTAAGAGCTAAGTGAAAATATCAATTGAAGTAGAAATCCTTAGAATTAGGAAATTATGAATTTAAAATGAAATTGAAACTGTAAAACTCGCATAGTATAAAATTTCATTCTATAGCATAGATAAAACTTACCAAAATATTTAAGAAGTTCAAAAAATGTTATATGAATTGTTAATTGGATAATATACAAGTATATGTTTGAATAACGAAGTATGCATTTAATTAATGGTTTGCAAATATAAATAAAATTGTTAGTAAATAATTGGAATTTAAATTAACATTTAAAGGTGATTCACAATTATGTTAATATAAAATGGAAATACTATATGTGAATGTAAATGTGAAATTAAATTATAGTGAAATTTAAGTAATGACTTAAGAATTAATTAATTGAAAATTCAACTTTGAATGAAAAGAGGTTGTATGTTGTTTAACTACATTCTATTTGCGTAACTATAACTTACCAAATACTTAAAAAAAGTTTAAAATGCTTATAAGGATAAGTAGAGGAATAATATACCAGTGTGAGAGTGAATAATAAAATGTGAAGATCTATTGATAGTTGTAAATAGAAAGGAAATTTAAGTTGTAAAATGAATAAAATTTAAAATTAATGAAATATAAAATTTTTAAATGGAAACTAATTAAAGTTGAATATAGCTAAATGTCAATAAACTTGGAAGTGTATGGAAAAAAAAAAAATTTACTTGGAAATGTATAATTGATTTAGTGTAGATTCTGGATGGATGGTAATGTTTGATATGCATTGGTTGTTTGATGGACGGTAATTGATTTAGTAGAATTCATTAGTGTTAATGGAATTGAATAAATGGAATAAAATTTTAAAATAATTAAATTCAAATTTGAAGCAAAGTGAAATTAAATATAATTGAATTCAAATTAAATTGAAGCAAATTGACTTGAATTTAAATTATGAATGAAACAAACTTGAATAAATCGGAAACAAATCGAATGTAAACTTATTTCATGAATAAATAAGAAAATAAACGACTTTGTATTTATGATTGTTCTTTAGAAAATTTGAAGTTTGATGATTTGTACTTTGAAATAATAAAAGCAAAATTTTGGAAAATTCAAAATTGTCCAATATATACTGAAACGAAAATAACCATAACTTTTAAACGGCTAGACGAAATGAGACGATCTTAGACTTTTCGGAAAGCCTAGAAACTGTGCTACATCTTTTGTTTAGAATGTTTTGATAAATACCTTCATACACTAGGCTTAAAACACCAATATTAGTCGCTGGCCTGGGCGAAGTAAAAATCTGAAGCACATACCCTTAGTATTTTCACCATAACTTTTTACTGGTGTATCGGATTTTGACGATCTTGCACTTCCTGGAAAGCTTAGAGCCTAAGCTCCAACTTTTGTTTTATAAGCATTTCTTATTTCTGTCATTTAGGAGGTCGAAAATCTGAAATTACATTTCAGGCCTGCGCTAATTGCTCGGGGCTGAAGCGTATCATTTTAGTAAAATGGCCGTAACTTTTGAACGGATGGTCCGAATTCGATGATTTTGGACATTCCGGAAAACCTGAAACGAATGCAACAACTTTGGTTTAGATTCCATTATCAAATTTTATCGTTTAGGTGACCAAAAACTGAGGTTCGTTTGCTGTCCTGGAATTGGAATTTCAGTTTTGAAGCTAAACATGTTATATGTAAGTTGTTTATGCTAAGTATATCGATCTATCTTTATATGCATGGTTCTAACTTGGTTATTGAGCATTTTAGTAGGTAGTATGCGCTTCGCTTGTGGAGCTCGCTTCTGCGCTTAATGCAAAATGTAAGTTAAATGCTAATAAACGCTAAATAAAAGGTACGTTCTCGGATTACGGTTTATGTTGTGGTATATTATTGTGTTCCCCATGTTTTGGGATGCCTCATTCTTGTAATGAGATGTATATCATGCAATTATTACCACTGTGAAATTTTTCGGTCCTAGCCGCGCAAAGAAGGTGCTGCCGAAATTTTTCAAAAATCCGGGAGTTAGAAAATTTTGTGAAAAAAAAAATCCTATAACGAAATTTTGCACATAAGTAGAATATTTTTGAATAAATTATATCTAAATGATGGTTTCCCCTTCTCCATTCCTTTTTGAGGACGAAAAGTTTTAAGTGGGGGAGAATGTAACGACCCGTATTTTTAACACTTTAAAAATACGAATTAAAATGAAAATTTTGGATAAAAATCCGAAGGAAATAAAATTTTGTGTTGTTAAATGTGAATTACAAGTTAAAATACAAAACTGAATTCTGAAATAACTTATTTGTAAATTAAATATGGATGTTAACTTGTAGTGAATGTAAATAATGAATTGAATTTGATTGTAAACCAAATTGGTTATGATTGTAAAAAGAGAATAAATAAAATGGTAGATTTAATAATGGAAGTTTATGTTATTGAAACCAATATAAAAAAAATGTAACTTAATATTACAGTTGATTGAAAGCTGATAATAACTGAAACTGTAATTCGATAAAGATGTCAACTTGTAATTGAACGTAAGTAAAGATTTAAATTTGAATGTAACAAGTAATTGAACTGAATTGAATTTGATTGTAAACAACGAAATAAATAAACTGTTACATTTAATATTGAAGTTATAATATGTAAATCAACGTTTATGAATGTAATATAATATTACTGTGAATTTAAATAAGATGATAGCTGAAGAAAATTAAAGTAAATGAATTATAAACTATTGATAATAATGTATAAGTAAATGGTTGATTCAATAATGAAAGTGTAAATCGAAATAAAAGAATTCATTGGAATGTAATAACCTGAATTTGAATTACAATATAATTGAACGTTGAATCTAATATAATCTTTTATATTGGATCTATAATGGAAAA
The DNA here is from genome assembly GCA_030737815.1 of Allium fistulosum. NCBI lineage: Eukaryota > Viridiplantae > Streptophyta > Magnoliopsida > Asparagales > Amaryllidaceae > Allium > Allium fistulosum. The sequence continues at coordinate 835,217,807 of CM060905.1, forward strand.
CTACATTGTAAAAGATTGTTAATTACTGTGAAATTAAAAATGGAATTTGTGAACAATTGAAATTTGAATTAAAAGTTAATAATTTAAAATTAGGAATTTTATATTGAAATTAAATAGTCGAATAATTTATTTTTCGAATATTGGATTTAATTAGACAATTAAATCGATAATTTAATAAGTTAAATTTCAGAAATAATTAAAAATCAAGTTGAATAAGATTGAAAATGATTTGTAAAATTTTATCTTATCATATTGGAGTTATAGTAATGTTATAGAACTTTTAAAATTGAATTTAAAGTTAATTTGTGAAAATTGAATATTTTAATATTTAATTATCGACTGAAAAATAGCCATTTTTCGAACAGTCTCAAAATTCGACGAAACCGGTTCCGTTGGATCCGTAATAGTTTATTATTATCGGATTTCAAATTTCGTAGAAATTGGAGTTGCCATTTGACCGTGGCAGCTGAAAACGCTTAGAATTCATTTAATCGGTTTAATTTAAAATCGATCGGTTATTTCCATAACTCACACATACGATTGAATTAGGCCTTGAAACATATTCCGTTGTGTTCGGAAGGCGGGTAAAACCTTACGAACGCCTGTCGGCACGTGTCATTTGGAGTTCGTTCGAAAATCATGTAATTTGTGAGATTAATATTAAAATAATATTAGTTATACGTGTATATATACATTTGCAGTGGAACCCTAGGCCGAGAGTGTTCGTAGCCGCCTCTTATTCATTCTATGGCCGAAATCGTCCCATATTGTTCCTCAAATTATCTCTTGATCAAATCAATATTTTCGAAAACTTCCAACACGAATATCGTAGAGCACGATGTGAGCTTCGCATCCATACGGTGGGTCGATGCAAAACTCAACGAGATGGCCAGAATTTTCGCTTGAAGGCAGCGCGTTCACGCACGTTTTCTGGAGACAGGGGATGACCGAGCTCGTCCATGCTCAGGGCGGTGGTGGAGCTCACGGAGGCGCATCGTTTGGTGGTCCTCGATCGATTTCTAGAGCTTCGTTGTGGGTGCGACAACGAGAAGATGGTGGCGTTGATGGGTTTGTGATAACCTGGGATACGTTCGTGAGAAGGGGAAGAAGTCTGGTGGCCCTTGATTCCAGAACGAACGGCTGTGATTTTCTGTGGGTAAATAAAAAAAAAAGAAGGAAATTTGTTTTGAATTATAAATATATATATGCAATCTTGTAAAACTCATATCTCTTCCATACGTTATCAGAATCGGACGAAACTTTTTGCATTGGAATCGTGGTGACGAGCTCTACGTCATGGAATTGATTTGGAGACGTTTGAGGATAACTAAAATTTCAGGTTAAATCGAACGTCGTTCGATTTGATTTGAAATTGAAAACCAAGGTGAGTGTTTTACGCTCACATTTGACTTAAATTTTATGTTAGTTAAATAGAAATTCCTGTGATAATATGTTTGTGTTGTTTGATGTGGATGGATGAAATTGGCTGTTTATATCATATTGGATGATTTATATGACTTTAATTGCCAGTTAATTTAAGTTGGATAGTTAGTCTAGAATTTAAATTTATTTGCCAGTTAAAAACCCCGGCACCATTGAATAGTAAATTTTGTGATATTATGACTGCTTGGATTTATGGTTGTGATATATGATTTTATTTATTGTATATTGATTATGTAACTGTTTTCCTGTTATTTATATTGATTTCATATACATTGTTAGTTTGGTCGTTGATTTGTATCGATTAATCCCAATTATTACCCTAGATGTTGCGGGCATCAAATTAACCGGGATTAATCGTTTAAAGAATTAAAATTGTAATAATAAAAATTTCACTTGGCCATAGGATAGAGAAATTTATACAGGCACCGATTGGATAAATTTACTGTTTTCAAACATTGAAATTTGGTTTAATTGAATTTGTTTAAAAGAGAAATGGATTTGAAAATTTTGAAACTAAAACTTGAATTAGAAACCGTTTGAAATAAAACTGAAAGTTAAATTTAAGTTAAGTATGATTTGAATTTAATAAAGGAATTGCGAATTTGGAATGATCATACTTTATTCGGTGGTATAAATTTAAATGATCGATAACTGGAATTTGAATTCGAAATTTTGTATATATATATAAAAAGTTTAAATGGAAGTTTAAGTGTTGCTAACTAATTTAATTGAACTATTCGAATCAAGTTGGATCGTGGAAATTTGATTGAAATTTATTTGAAATGAATGAGAATTTATCTGAAAATATAAACTTGAACTTTGATTTGTATGAACGGGAAGTGAAATGAATTTGAAAGGAATCGAAATATTTGGAAATTTAATTGGTTTGACTTGGGAAGATTTTTAAACAAATTACTTTAGAAAAAAAAAGAAACTATTTCAAATCTATTTTCATTTTTCAAACTAATTTGTTTTCTCAAACTATTTATTTTATAAACCATTTTATTTGTAAAACTATTTTCTATTAAACTAATACAAATATTTATTTATAAACCATATGTTTTCTTAAATTATTTTCTATTAAAACTATTTAACTATTTAACTTTCTAAAACTATTTTAAACTATTTTCTAAAAAACACCAAACCAGTTAAACGGAATAAAGGTTATTTTTAAACCCTTGATTTAAATGCGAATTGGATTTAAGGAATTTAATCAAAATTGGAATTCAAATCAAGTTTTGAAATAAACGATATATTGAAACGAACTAACTTATCAAAGTAAATTGTGGCTTTGAAATACTGTGTTGTTTTTTTAAATAGATTTGTTTCCCAAAACAAATGCGATATTTTGATATGAAACATGAAATTGTTTTCGAAACGTAATAAAACCAAGCGGTGTAATAAATATGTAGTTATTAAAGAGACCGGGATCAGATATGGGCATACTCTCTGTCGATACCGAAACCACTTTAATAACTAATATACGCGAAGTGTTGATCCAGAATGAAGTGGATGGTTTTGGTGAACGTGTTGACTGAAGAAAGAGAACGATTTTGGACGACCCCTGACATGACTAAAACAGGAGCCGCGCCGGGCCATTGAGGTTCGCCATCTCTAGCGGACACACTTCTTCGATACCTTATCTATTACTTATGTGATTCGATTTGGGTGCACCCCGCGATTATGGGAGTGTTGTTTCGCGGTGTTTGGGTAGTAGCTGCTATGCCCAACATCAGTCCGGATCAGGCAACTACTAGTATCCTAGTTGGTATTGCCTAATGTACCTTGTCATACTGATTATCCTATTCGCGACCACTACGATTTTGGTTTGTACCTTTAGTATATGGATTACCCTCTGGTGACTTCCGGTTTTGGGGAAACTACGGTCTTGTATATGCTCTTGGGAATAAAAATGTGTTAAGGGTGGAATGGGCCACGACTTAACGCTATTTTGATATCTTACCTTACTGATTAGACCCTAGTGTATATAGCGTACATACTATGTAGTAGATAGTTTAACGGACCCTTGGGAGATGGAAAAAAAACCCATAACATCTCTTAAGTTATTGCATTCATATTTATCCATTTCGATTTAACTGACATAAGATATTTTAGTCCTGACTCGAGTGTTTTATTTTTCATTACGCTCGGGTCAGCCTGAGCATTTCAGTTTAGATTGAAGATTATTCTGGAGGACGAAGACGAAGATTTGGTATATTTACTATTACTATATCCATGCATTGTACTATGTTCCGCTGCATTGTTGTATTACTCTGAATGTATGTAACTCTGATTATTGTTGTATAATAATATTCCAATGTTTATTTAACAGCTTCATGAACTGTTATTTTATTATTATACTTTATCCTTCCGCTGCAAGATTCTGAGTTTGTTTCTGTTCTTTCCTTTCTTTTCTTATTTAACCCCAATAACCATCCGCCCTTTTTAATGGTTTAGAATCGGCATGTGTGTTTGATTTGTCGATTTAAACTGTCCAAAAAGGTGGGTCGTTATAAATTTCTTTTACCGTTACTAATTTACCTTTGAGATTTTTAGATTAAATATCTTGGACTCAAGAAATGGATCTTATAGAGAACAATTTTCTCTAAGAAAAATACTTTTGGACAGAAATCATATTTCTTATTCCTTATTAGCGTCTGCAAATAATTCAAACAAGCTTGTTTTTTATGCCTTTTCATGATGCAAAAATAACTATTCAATTTTCTCATCCTAATTGTGCTAACATATTACCATTATCAAAATTTCGCTCTCTCTTTTGGAAGGTCGAAACATTCAAAACAAAGCCTTTACTACAAGACTGTACCTAATTCTATATAGAAATGCATTCGATCATCCTTAACATTTTTAGGATGTCAAACAAGTTGCTCTTAAGTAAACATATCAAAACTAACTTTTCAATGATTGAATTCCAAGGTCATTCTATGGTCCTTGGTCTAGTATTGTTCTTAACACAAAATATCCTTACTATATTCAACAATATTGAACACATGGTCTCATATTATATTTTACTTGCTCATTTCGAGTGAAATAAACGAGTGTGACATTTCATTATATAATTTTATATGTTATCGAATATGGATCAAATATCCATAGTCTTGTATTACTTTAGAGTTCAAAACTCATAAAAGACAATACATAGCCTTGGGTAGATTAACAATTAAGTGACCAAGGAATGAATGTTTTAATGGTCGTATAATTTTGGCTCTTTCATGCATTGGATTTGAAGTGACAACCTGGAAAATGATTTTTTGATAAGTATATTTTACATTTCTTTATCAATATTTAAATAAGTTCATTTCGTCTGGTTTAGTTGATAAACAATTTATCAATCATATCAAATGTGTAAATTTGTTTTAGTATAATATCACATATTTTTTTATACTTATTAGATTGGTTTATTATATCTAGCTAATAACGCTCCCATTGAATTACGCATCTTTCAAAAATCCTAAAAGACAAATGGAAATTACATAAATTCATTTAATGGGTGTTAGGACCTATTTATAATGTTACTGCAACTTTGCGGGTGCTCAATAAATTATAGTTTCCACAAATGGTAATAGCACTTTACTAATTATATTCTTATATAATTCCTAACACACCTAGCTATGCTTCTAATCTTATTTATGACCTTGAGAGCCGTAACAACCCGCAGTATCGTAACACAAGTCCATCAAAGCACAGAACGTGGGATTAGTACCTTCAAATAAGCATGGACATTATCAGAGATATATAAAATCTAAACTCACAGTGGAAACAATAATAGGATATAAATACTGATTATGGCTACTACCTTGGAATTAATAGTATTCATTGGATATTAGATTGCTACATCAGCATCATGCATGAGAGAAAAGAAGACTTCTCCAATAATCAATAATGTCTAGCTCCAGTAACCTATTCCTCTAAATCTATCATGTGGGTTGTAATGAGGAGGGCGTCAGAACAACGTTCTGGTGACTAGACTATATAGTGTCCACAACAAAAATTTATACTGATTGGTTTACATTTAATTATTGTGCCTACTATTTTAAGGTTAACCAAATTAACCTAATATTGCATGCACGATTTATCAACCTAGCATGATTTACCTACCCACCTCTCCCAAGGTATAAAATACCGACGTAAGTCTATCAACCACCTAATACTTCCAAATCCATTAGCCACTTAAATACTTTCAAATATGAAGCGGGCTCCTACTATTCTCAAGTCCATCAACTACTTCATATTCTAAAAGAGAAATAGGTAGACTTAGGCCATTTAACACCTCAGTTGAGGCAGACCCCATCATTTAAGACCTATCTCCAAAGTGGACTCCTAACATCGTCGTTGGTCTATTAGTCCTAGCTATAGAGACTTCTGACCACTATTTAAGGCTTTATAATATATAATAGCCATACTACTAATGCATCTATCGTTACTAAAGTCTTGGTAATGTGAGAGACTATACCCAAGCCACTTAATACCTTATTAATAAGGACTAGGCAGGCCCCTGACCATTTAACTCCTATTTATAAGTAGGCCTTTGCCATTTAATATCTAACATTGAGGCGGACTCCTCACTGGTACTATCAAGCTGACATTGCTTGGAATCTCACACGGCTACTTAATACTTCTTTTATAGAAAAATGGTGGACACTATAATCTAACTGCCGCTTAAGACCCCAATCTTGAACCGAATCCTTCCTGATATATCCACTATCACTCTTAATTATTAATTTGGAAACTCACCACATTACTTAATACTTCTTTTTAGGAGAGAGGCGGATCCTACAGCCACTTAATAACTTAAATCCGAAGTTGATCCCTTTGGAGATATTTCTCTCTGCTCTTAATCAATAATTTGGACCATTTAATAATTTTTATTTAGGAAAGAGGCGGGCCCTCAAACAACCACTTAATACCTCTAACCCCGAAGTAGGTCCTATCTCTCACGTACTCACTGGTCCTATGATTGGTGATGTCTCACATAAGTAGTAAGTGCATATGGCTGCTCGTAGCCTCTGAGTGAAGGGCAGTCTTCTATCGTGTGACTCTATTAACCTCACATCCCAATCTACTAAGTCCAAATAATTATCCTAAACCTATAAAAATTTAGGTCATATATCCTAGGTCTTAGTGTTATTCCAAGGTTGAATATTGGACTTAGTTTACTAATCCCCTTTTATTTAAGGCATCAAGATTTACCTTAAATACTTAATTATCCATAAATCCCCTTATGTCAATTTTTCTATAATAATCCTAACGAACATTTCCTAAGACAATTATGTATTATTACTAATTTCCAATTAATAACCTTTTTATAACTATTCCATTTTTATCAGTCCCATTAATCCATTTACACCTATTAATTGTAACCCCTAATTCTTTCCTCATTAATTGGAGTTACTACATTCTATGCCATATTAATAAATTGTAATCCCCAATTCAAATTCACAATTATTTCCAATTAATTGGGGTTACAATCTTTTGTATCCTATTAATTATTGGAAATTCTTAACTTTATTTTCCATTAATAGGAATTACTACCCTTTCTAATTTCTCCTATTCACTTTCCTACTCTACCTAATAACAATCTATCCTAAGCGGATGTTACACGTGAATAGATGTTATTATTTAAATTTTATACACATTTATTAGCATAATAAATACGTATAAACTACCTAATAAATATACATGAAATAACTATTCTTATCCAATTATATTCTAGTCATAAACATTTAACTAGAATATTCTTTTCATATTTAATTTACTGGAATGAGATTCCTTGGGAAGATTGTGTGCTATGATTTTCATAATTTAGTTTAAAACACAAGAAAAAGGAAACATTGACCTCGTTTGAAATTACAAGGAATGAATAATTTCTTTTTATTTGGAATAGACAGCGTAAACTACAAAGAATAAATATGTACTTTACATATCTCTTCATTATCTTTTGCATATATTCCCTGTAAATCAAACACTGCACTTTCTATGCAATTTGGAAACACAAACAAATTCATAAAAATCAAAAGGATGCTCTTTCCACAAATTAAACTACGGAAAATCTACAATTCAACATAATTAGGGCAATAATCCCAATCCTATTAATATTTTACACCCTAATTATAGATCTGGAATAAAACTATACACCATTCAAATTCTAAAATCTTTGGGACTGATTTCTAGATCAGGGTGTAAAATCTATTTCAAATCAAATCTAAAACAAGAATATGTAGGCAATGGTTTTCTAAGATAGATTAAGCCTACAACTCACAAATAAGGTTGATATAGGCATAAAAGTCAAACGTGTGCCAACGAAATAAATTCAAAATCATAAACAATATATAAATTTTCCACTCACCTTTTAAAAGTGATCCAAATCTCCAGATCAGAAGTAGAACCTTTGATTCTTCTACAAATCCTTTTTAATCCAAGAAAAATGTATAAAAAGGGTATAAACATATGTTAGAATTTCATATCTGAGAAGAGATTTGGAATCGAAAGAGAAATTAGACACAAATATATATATATATATATATACAGGAAAATAGGCATAGGGAAGAAGTTACAAAAAAATTTAGTCTCAGAGACAACAAATTTGTTTTTTAGTTTGAAGGACACTTTATAGTGTAAACAGAAAATGATAGTCAACTATCATTCTGTACTTTACATTATAAAGTGTTCTTCAGACTAAAAAAAAACTTGTTGTCCCTGCGACTAAATTTTCTTACAACTTCTTCCTTGTGCCTAAAAACCCCATATATATATATAAATTACCTTGAATACACGTATTGTTGATTGATTCTCTTTCTTTTCTTCTAATTTCTGTTCATCTCCAATTTGTATAAATATTTTATAATCTATAAGAATAGTGGAGAAGGGAAATGGTAGAGCATCGATGCTGCTTCAATAATAATATGAGAAGAAATGACAGGGTTAGGCCTGAATTTATAGACGCTAGAATCAACCACAGTCTTTAGATTTAAAATATTAAATCTGAGCCGTTTAGGCCAAGGCTAACCCTATCTGCCAGTTGCCCAACTGGTCGACCGTTCCAAATCACCCGTCGATCACTACATGTCGACCGATCGCAGTAGACCTACCGACCTGTGAGTCCTGGTAATTAATGTATAAACGTTAATATATTATACTTTAATTATTCCAATTTTGAATTTGTTTTTCACCAGTAACTTTTTCATTTGGACTTCAATCGATAAACTCCAAATATTAAAGTTGCTCAGAATTTCACCACGAACGCAACGGTGCAAATTTCGTAATCAAATTCTATCGTTTGCACAAATTCCATTTTTGGAGCCAATTAACTAATTAAATAACTAATGCCAAATTTTAGGGTGTTACACTCTTCCCCCCTTAATAGAATTTTGTTCTCGAAATTATATAAATAACTAAGTCTTGGTTCTAGTTCGCAGTTATCCTAAACTACACAACCAATTACTGTACAACCAATTATGCAACTAACATGCACAAATGCATAGTAAATCATATCATAGAAACATGTATGTAGAATGATTCTAAATCGGATCCTCCTATATGAATGCACTTCTTTGAAAACATTTTTGGAAAAATATGATGCAAATAACCTATATATATATTGGCAGTTCCATATGTATGTAGATTTTGAAAAATCTTTTCACCAAAAATCCCAAACTCCTACGAATAAAAGTAAGGTGCAACCAATTTGCATCCAATTCCTACCAAAAAAATTCTAACGCATCGAAATATAGCTTCCTAAACATTACTCCAATGCCGAAAAAGGAATTTAGGTGGAAAATTTTATATTCTTACCACTTTATAAGCTACCCATTTCCCGTTGTACAGTAGAATGCATTGAATTTTCTCCAAATTTTCCACGCACAAAACGCATAAGGAAGCTTATTTTCAAGCTCTAAAATGTAATTGAGTGTAACGACCCTAGATTTTAATTTATTTAAATTGATAATTAAATGAATTTTTAAATAAAAATTGTAAAATTTATTGATAAATTGATTCGAGTTTCCCGAAAATCAAATATAAATGTGTTACATCATTTAAAGTTAAATATTGTATATATGTATGAATATATATATATATATATGTGCATATGTGAGTAAATATGAATTTATCCATATATATATATTGAAGTTGAATTTAAATCTTAAAATATAAATGGTTTGAAAATAAATATAAAAGTATATACATTGACACAAGAAAGTAAATAAATGATTTAGATTTAGAATTGATGGTTAATAATAATTTGGATTTATAAAATTAAATACAAGATAATAAAATAAAAGTAAAATAAAATAAACACATTTCCTATAATCATAACATCATGTTAATATAGAAATTTAGTTATATTACAAAGTATAAGTCTAAAACAAGGCAAGATAAATGAACATTTGAAGTTCTGGAAATAAATGTAGCTGCTAAGATGTTAGACTAAAGCAAGGCAATAAACAAAGTATAAATGGATAATACATGTTCATGTTTTCTCAGGAAATGGTATGTACACATAAGAAAAGAATATAGGCAAGCATTAGTACCATACGAAATATAATAAAGGATAAGTTGTAGACATAAGGACAATCTCATTAATACAAACATCTCTAGTACACAAGGGGATATACATCAGCCACCAACATATTATCATCTCAGCCGAAATGAAAAGATTTTTTAAGTATATTGTACAACATAATAAATGCAAACACGCCTTAGTATCTTCTCAGCCGAAGTAGGATAATATTTTATCAGTAAACAAATGGAAAACAAATATCTTAGTCAACAATTAAAGTAAGCCTATACCAGTATGGCCTATTTGTACAAACCATCTCCTTTATATGTACATACCCATCCATATTCATTTCCCTGTTCGTTCAATGAGAAAGTTAAGCAAATAAGAGAAAGGAAAATGCAAACATCACCATCTACAAACTTAACATCATTCAAGTTCAAAGTAAATAAAAACCAGAGATCAAAGAAGGATATTTAGTTTGCAACTTCAAGCCTGTTTCGAACAAAATGTGGCTCTGTTATTCAGGAAATAGGTGAGCAACTTTGTTTTTTTTCCAGACTTCTTTGTTTTCACCTGTGAGTAACCTTCACCTTTGAAAACCCAAGTATCTAAAATTAGTTTCAAGTTTATATCTGGAAAATATGTATGTTGTTGTTCCTGAGTATATGTAAGTGTGAATGTGTAACTCTGTCCATGCCTGTATCTTTGTTCTTGTTTTTGTTCTTTTTAGGCCAGATTTACAAACAAATCCAAATCTCTTGATCTAAGCATAATTGGGATACAAGTTTTAAATAAAACTTGGTTGTTTTATTATAAGCTTTAGTTTAAAATTTTATTCGAGCTAAAAAAAATTTAGATTATCTCTGTAAATTTAAAAGAACAGACCAAGACTTTAAATTGGTCAAATTTAGAACTTCATAATTCTTGAATTCAGGGTTACAAACTGAACTCTTATACAAAAATATGATTTTTAAAATAAAAATTATGATTTTTAGATAAAGGGTTTAAGTGTAGTTCAAATTTGAAATAAAACTGCATTTCCACCTATTCCAGGAAATTGAATCAATGTAAAAGGTTGAAATTTGAATTGAAGCTTGTATTAACATCATGGATCTTGAGAAAATTATCAGAGAATTTTTATATTGTATAAATTAAAGGAACGGAATTGATTTAGGGTTTTAGTTGGAGTTTGAACATGTCTGTAACAATGGCGTGTTCGTCCTCTTCACGCGATCGAGTTGCTCGAGGGTCCGGTAGAAGGTGGCCTGGCGCGTTGTCATAGTGTGGCCGAAGTTCGAGCGCCTCCGGTGGTCAGAGGCATTTGGGCGAGGTTGTTTTAGGTTGGGTTATGAACTACAGATTAGAACTGGAATGCTCGATTTTTGATTTCGAGCTTATGATAGAATCTGGGCGCTCAGGTGAGGTGAGGAGATGATCGGTGACGGGTAGGCATTGACGTTGATGATCGGAGTCGCTCCGATTTCATGTGCACGTGCATGGCGATGGCGATGTTGATGGCGTCTCTGGGTTTTGAATCGAGATCGACTCGAAGTGGTTCTCGAGTAAGAGGGTGTTTGGCTCATGCGTGGACTCGTGTTCGCGTGAGTTTAGTCGTAGCAGTTAAGTTTAAAACTTAGAAAATAACTTAGAAAAAGAAAGAAAGGGAAAGACGCGAGACAGAGACGAGCGAACGGCAGGGAACTCGAAGCAGTTTCGAGTAAAAGCTCGGGTAGGACCCGAAGTAGGATCTAAACCCAGTTTTTTATAAGTTTTTAAAAGCACAGTTTTGAAATTTAAATAAATTAGTTTAAGACTTTGCTTAAGGTAAAAGGTAAGTTTAGGTAAGTTTGTGAATAAAAGTTTTTAAACATATTTGTAAATATCAGAATGAGTTTCACCTTAAATTTACAAAGATTGATTTGATTTATAATTCATAAATTTTTCCGTTAATCAAAATGAATAACTTATTTAGTTTATGGATTAATTAAATAAGATCTAAATGGAAATTGAGTGATTAATTAAGTCAATGGTTTATCTTTAAATTAAAAGATGCTTAATTAATGTGAGTAATTAAAGGGTGATTACTCAAGTGATTAAAACAATAATTAATTAATGGTTAATTAATTAATGTGATTAATTAAGGGTAAATTATTAATTAAAGATAATTAATTAAATGGAGAATTTAATAATTAAAGGTTAATTATTGAAAAATTAAAGGTTGATGAATTATAATTAAAGGTTAATTAATTTATTATTATTAGTTAAAAAAATGATTAAAGAATAATTTATCAAAATGACTTGTAATTAATTAATGATTAATTAACCAGGATTAGTAATATATTCATAAGTAATAAATCTGATCTAAATTAATCAGATAATTGAATTGATCCTATTTATGGATGTTTGGATTCTATTGAATGTGAATTGTTTGATATCCTTGATATATGATCATTTGTGGTATACCCTAATTTATGTTGTGCTGAGCTGTGATTTCTGTTTCTATGATATATTACTATGTGAATATGAAACCCTTTGCCCGTAAAACGACACTTGAATTTCGATGCGACAGGGAGTCGGATTCTAGTTGGTTATCCGAAACCCACATCGAATTATAATAGTTAATCTTTGTGATCGATAAATTTATTTTATCTATGAATCTGTGAATGAAGATAAGCGTTATTGATTATACCGCTTATCGATATATCTGTGATGATTGATGTTGCACTATTGTGTGTGAAACCCCTGGACCACACTCTTACACACACAAATATGGATTTCACGTGGAAATCGGTTAAGTCACAGATGATTTAAAATTTATGTTTTTGAAATTGAAATTTTAATTTCAATTGATTTTGAAATTAGAAATTTGGGTTTAAATGTGAAAAGCTTTTGAAATGTAATTTCAAAGATAAGACTTATTTTTGAATAATTTGATAAAGTTTTGAAGTTTAAATAATTTGATTTAAACTTAAATTCAAGATTTGAAATTGAATTATATGATTGAAACTAGGGATTAAAGATGTTATACTAGTTATATATGGGTTAAACCATTTTAAAAGTATTGATTTTGGAATGTGAATATAATTCAAGGGCTTTAACTCGTGCAAATATAACTGGATTTTTCTTAAACGAAAACTATTTGTTTTCAAATAATAACAGCTTTCATATGAGAAGTGAACTTCCAATTTGTGTTGAAAGGTTTCAAATTTAAAATGAAACTGAAATGTGTTTGAAAGGCTATGAATGAATTCTTTTTGAAAACTATGAATTGAATCTGTTTATTTTTAACAGATTTAAAATGATGATTTGTTTAAACCATTCGAAATGAGATTGTTTTGAAAGCTATAAGTTGAATCTTTGTTTTTAAAGATTTAACGAGTTAATCCAATTGAAACGGAAATTGTTTTGAAATCTATGAATGGATTTTTATGAAACTGGGTGAACTTTGTGAAATAAATCTTTTTGTTTAAAAGATTTGAAATGGTAATCGATTGGAACCATTTAAAAAGGAAGTTGAATTATTAAGTTGTGACTTAATTGAAATCCCATTATCCATTCATTTTGAATATTACGCTCACTATTCGGGTTAGCCGGGAAAAGACATTTGTGTCATATAACCCATTCCGAATAGTGATACGTCGTATATGGATAGCATTTGAAGACTGGTGGTGAAGACCGGATATTTTCGAAAACGAAAGGACAACTCATCGAATGTCTCTGCATCGACTGGCCCCGATATAGAGATTTCATCACCCTTTGTGATGGGAAGTCCGGACGGGATCGTGAATACCCGGAATTGCAAGGGCTTCGTAAGAAGTGCCTTCGGTTCTGTTCGAACCCGGAACAGACTTGTATGGTTACATGTCTGACATTACACTTTGAGACATAAAGCCGATTTCTTTCAAATACATTTCTGTTTGGTGGCGGAGAATTTATTCTCTTAGCTTAACACCCTTGTCTGAGACGTACGAGCTCAGAGGTTATGTAGTTGAAATTTATCAGCGATATACTCCCAATTTGGTAATGTGACATGCTGAGTGTTGCTGTGTGATGATCATTGTTTGATCATTTGTGATATGATCATTTGTTTGATCATTTATCTTTGTGATCATTGCTTTGATCATCTGTTGACCCAAAGCATGGCTTTGTGACAAAGCGCAGCTTTGTGGACGAGACTTCGTCGAACCTCACAACCCGGAAATGGTCGAAACAGGAATGATGCGGCAAGGTTTCAGGGGTAGCTTCCCTAGGGTATGACCATTCCTTCTGGAAAAGGGAAATATCATGGTATGGAGCCCAGATACTTACTCATGTGGACACACTTTATTTATTATGTGTGATGTTGGTTTCGAGGCGCCTCGGTTAAAGGTCCCAAAGGACCGGGGGTGGCATATCTGAGGTTTTGTATATTCCTCGGGAAGGGGGGTAGCCGGCCTTGTTTGGCAGAGAACAGTTTGGTTCTCGGAGCGTCCCGCCAGAGGCGTTCTTTCGTGGAATAGGAAGTTCCTTAGCCTGACCATTTGTTGGAAATCCAAACAAAACAATACGAGCCCTGTACGGTTTTAGTTGTATTACCTGCCATGGAATGTGGAGGTAACCTGCTATTGAACATGGTAGCTATAGTAGGCATAAGTGCTAAATGTCTATGCTGGCTAAGATTTATATTATACTTTCGAAATGATTTCTACACTATGCACTAATAATAATATCAAAAAAAGATTTGATTTTGCGTAGTAAGCATCTTTGACTATCATAAGAAGAAATCTCCTCCAATTCTGCGTTTGCATTGTGTGTGTGGTGGGAGGTCTTATGGTAGTCTCATTTTCCAAAAGCATTGCGAATTGACTTAAAAATTTCTCTGCTATTTGTTTTAAAGATAAATTGTTTTTTTTGCTCACACCAGTCCCATGACTGATCCGGAGTTTATTGTTTCTTTCCTAAACTCTGGATGCTCAAAATTTTTCTACACGAGCAGTCTAGAGTTGGGTCTTTCAGATAGTCAGGTTCAGTAGATTATCTGGAGCTAGTTCAGTCTTTGGATATGGACTGCACTTGATTATCTTTGTGCATCGTTATTGGGAGTTCGAGCTATTTCTGGATTAGTGTTTTGAAGATGGAGATTTTCCGCTGCTGATGTTATCGTTTTCTTTTCCGCTGCTATTTGTTGTATCATATCTCTGATGTACATTGATATTCATTGTATCATTCTGTTGTATCAGATATTGTATATCAATGTATTATTCTTTTTCTTCCGCTGTGTTATTTACTTAACTGTGTTATAAGCTCCGGCGACTCGGATTTGAACGGTCGAATCTACGGCATTCGAGTACGATGTAAAGTATGGATGTCGATTTTCGAGCGGGCAAAATCCGCAGCCGTTACATTGAGTCCAAAAAAAGACTCGCGTACGTCGTCGACAATGTATGGAAATAGAAATTCCAAGACTAAAACAGGCTTGCATTTATCGCATTGTCGATGCTAATGCACCGCTAAATTCACATTTCTAATCTATATTTCCTTCCCTACGCTTACCATGTGGCCTTCAAAATCAACATTTTCATAAAAAAATTCTTTTTATTCAAAATTTTGTGTGTCGCTTGAAAAATAAATTTTCAAAATAGTTGGACGCGACTTTTCCCTTGAAACAAACTTGATAAAAATTCTAAAAATTATTTGAGCGCCAAAAATAATTTATAAATTATTTTTTTTTCAAGCGAAACATTTCATAATATTTTTCTCCTCAAATTTTTATGATAATTCAAGCCAGACTTCAACGTTGTCGGAAGTCAGTTATGCGCTAAACACATAAACTAGATTCTAACATTCAACAACTAACCTTAATCCATAGAACTTGGCATTTTATTTAAAAATGTCATCACGTCTATTATTAAAAAAATTATCTTTTAAGAAATAGGAGCAACCCGTGATACCAAAACAACTTTACACCGCCCTTTGCTAAAAAATTTCAACTATTCTAAACTTCTAGTCTTATATTGCATTTACTGTTAGTTAAGTGTCATTATGAGATTTCCATATTCATACCGCTTCTTCACTATGCATATATAAGAGTGGTTTGCATGTTCAGAAACAATAACACAGTAAATAAATAGAAACTCATAATATCATGCGTGCCTTTTACAAGAGACAACTAGCAGTTACAAACCAAACAACCTAAAAGAAAAGAACAAATGCTGGAAAGGAAAGACAATAACACCATAAATCCTAAAACACTACCTACAAACTACGAGACAGTCTCGCTCCATGGCTGGAGCTCGATCGATTTCTACGACCTTTGAATGGTCATAGCATGCTGGCTATACACACAATCTCATGCTTCTAGTGTTGCTAGCAACTCCAGAATCACCATCTTCCTAAGAGAGGATCTAATGATGGTAGTAGAAACCTTCTTCTAAAAGCCTCTCCATGAAGGTTCACTCACATTGCCTAAAGATAGGAGTGGATAGGTGAAAATGCAAAAAGTGACTCCATGGAGTGCCAACTCCTTAATCGAAAAAATGAACCATAAGGATGTGGGTCTAATTGATGGCGATGCCCCTAATAATAGCATAGGTGGTCTTCCACACCGTGTAATAAATTCGGTCGTAACTCCCCGTCTTTGGAATGATAATATGCTGAATGATACGCACAACCAGACAGGCAGTCGAATGTATATTAACCGTCTTCCAAACACCGACATCCTAGGAAAAGATCTGTTGCAAAATCCCTAGGTCGGTCGCTATTAAATCATCCAAGTCTGTGTCCACCGTGGAAACCTCTAAAATCTCAGCGAGATCCCATAAGTCAGCTCAATTTGTACACCCTTCACCTCCGAACGAATCAAACTGTTGCCTCCATTGAAATTCTGTGCCAACAGGGCATCAAAAAGGAGAATGCAACGCGGGTAACATTCCTGCTCAAAGGTGTCGAAGTAGAGGATCGGTGCAAATCCTACCGCGATGAATAGCTCTTCCAGCCCAAAGTGACAAAATCTTCTGCTCATTTCGATTCACCCAAGTGACCTCTTGAGAGGTGAGACCAAAATGGCGTGAGGAAGAACTTGCAGTGCAAAAAGGTGTCTTGGACTAAGAAGTGGTCGGTGGGAAGAAATAGGGTTTAGATCTGGAGTGGTGGTAGGGCAAGATGTAATGCACAAAATCCAATGTGAGGGGGAAGGCGAGGATGTTGTTCTTAGGAGAGGGAGAAAAATGGCATCGTCTAGTGGAGGAAATGGAGAAGAGAGGCTGCTACTAAAGAGGAGGAGGATGGAGATTGGTTTCGGTTGGTTAAGGAAGGAGGAACTAAAGAATGCAACTTGGGGAATTCGTACGTGACTTTTAAAGTCACATTTGTGGTTCAAGTTGTGCCCTAACTCGTTAACTGGTGGTCAACCGCTAGAAGGGCTTTGGGTGTTGGTTGAACATAGACCCAATTAGGGTTGGATTAAATAATAATAATTGTTTCGCACCGTCTCCTTTGAATCGATACGATCCTCATCCTCATCAAGATAGTGTCAAAGCCAACCGTCTAACTCCGAACCATTCTCCAGCAATTCGTAGTAATTCCAATAAAAACTACTGCGACTAACAATCACTACCAAAAACCTGAAAATATTCCAACTGCTATTTCCTACATACTTCGCACGGAAATATTTCTTCCAATGGCTGGCGTGTACACAACAACATTTCTAACTACATACCCAAAAAAATTAAATATAACTACATACCCAAAAAAATTAAATATAACTACATACCCAAAAAATTAAATATCATTTCTCGTCCTTCCCTTAAGAGAGAATTTTTTAAAAACCTTGATTTTATAAACGAAAAAACCGTCAAGCTAAATATATGCTACTTTATACTTGTTTCTAAATAAATAGAAACTATTTCATACCAAAATTTCTTAAAAATCAAATTTTTATTTCAGTATATAAATACTATATATGTATAATATTTCAGGGTTTCAAAAACATTTTTAAAATACAAAATTACCAAAACAAAATTTCCAAAACAAATCATTGGAAAAAGAAATCATTTGAAAACCCTTTTTCCAAAATCTAAGGCATTTCGAAATATATTTTATAAAAATTCTTTATAGGTTTAGACTAAGAATTGACTAAATTTCTCCAAATTCGGTTTGCCATCTAAAGGAGATTGATGGACACTCTTTTGCCAAAACAGGTTTTCGAACATTAGTGACATACATAGTTCTATTTTCCACTAATATGGAATGATAGTGTATCTCCGACTGCAAGTCATCATCAAAATTCCAAAATCACAAGGTAGCTAGATCTCATCCATCAAGTTGAACACTCTCCAGTCTTCGGGATTCTACCATATATCGTACTCATGCTCTTCATCATCAGCGCCTTATGTATTGCCAACACTCTATTGAGTACTTCGGAGTCGGCATGAAAATATTAACTCTAATATATTTCTAACCCATAGTTGCTTTGCCCATTCCTATGGAGTGAAACTACAACTACATCTGTAGTCGGGATTCTTAAAGGCTTGCATAAAAATATAATAATACTAGATAAGAAAGAATGAATACATTCTCCCAATTTAACATAATTCCTCTGATCTACTAACATAGGCTTTGATACCAAATGTAACAACCCGCACTTTAATGAGCCTAAATTTTGACAAAATCGCAACCCATGTTCATCAATGCATAGATCGTTGGATTTGGTACCTGCAAATAAGCATGAGCATTATTAGAGATTTATAAAATCTAAACTCAAAGCGGAATAATAGTAGGATATAAATACTAATTATGGCTACTACCTTAGAATTAATGGTATTCCTTATATATCAGATTGCCACATCAACATCGAGCATGAGAAAAAAGAAGACTTCTCCATCATTCAATCACGTCCAGTCCAGTGACCTATTCCTCTGAATCTATCCAGTGGGTTTTAATGTGGAGGGGGTTAGAACAACGTTCTGGTGACTGGAAAAATCTATATAGTGTCCATAACATAAACTTATACGATTGGTTTTCATTTAATTGTTATGTCTACTATTTCAAGGTTAACCAAATTAACCTAATATTGCACGCACGATTTATCTACCTAACATGCTTCACCTACCAACCATTCCCAAGGTATAAAATACTAACGTAAGTCTATCAACCACATAACACTTCCAAATCCATTAGCCACTCAATCCTTCCAGATATGAAGCGAGCTCCTACTATCCTCAAGTCCATCGACTACTTAATATTCTAAAAGAGAAATACGAAGACTTTGGCCATTTAAGACCTCAGTTAGGAAAACCTCATCACTTAAGACCTATCTCTAAGGTAGAATCCTAACATCGTCGTCACTGGTCTATTGGTCCTAGCTACGGAGACTTTTGACCACTATTTAAATTTTTAATATATAATAGCCATACTACTAACGCATCTATCGTTGTTAAAGTCTTAGCCAGGTAAGAGACTGTACCCAAGCCACTTAATACCTTATTAATAAGGACTAGGCAAGCCTCTATCCACTTAACACTTATTTATAGGCAAGTCTTTCCATTTAATACCTAACTCGGAGGCGGACTCCTCAATGGTATTATCTAGCCGACATCGTTTGGAATCTCACTAGGCTACTTAATACATTTTTTATAGGAAAGGGGTAGACCCTATAATCTAACTATCGCTTAAGACCCCTATCCTGAAGCGAACCCTTCTTGAGATATCAACTATCACTCTTAATTTGTTAATTTGGAAACTCACAGGTTACTTATACTTTTTTAAGGAGAGAGGGGGACCCTACAACCATTTTATACCTCAAACCTAAAGCGAACTCTTCTGGAGATATCCTTCATCGCTCCTAATCACTAATTTGGACCATTGAATACTTTTAATCAAGGAAAGAGGCGGGCTCTCAAACAACCACTTAATACCTCAAACCCAAAGTAGGTCCTATCTCTCGCGTAATCACGGTTTCTATGATTAGTGGTGTCCCACATCAGTAGTAAGTGCACGCGACTGCTAGTAGCCTCTGAGTGAAGGGTAGTCATCTGTCGTGTGACTCTAATAACCTCGCATCCCAATCTACTTAGTCTAAATAAATATCCTAAACCTATACAAAATTAAGGTCATGTATCGTAGGCCTTAGTATTATTCTTAGGTTGAATATTGGACTTAGTTTACTAATCCCCTTTTTATTTAAGGCAATAAGATTTACCTTAAATACTTTATTACCCATAAATCCCCTTCTAATAATCTATAAATATCAATTTGTCCATAATAATCCTAACAGATATTTCCGAAGACATTTATGTATAATTACTAATTTCCAATTTGTTACCATTTTATAATTATTCAATTTTTATCGGTCCCATTAGTCCATTTACATATTAACTGTAACTCCTAATTCATTCTTCATTTATTTGTGCATTAATTGGAGTTACTACATTCTATGCCATATTAATTAATTGCAGTCTCCAATTCAATTCACATTTATTGCCTATTAATTGGGGTGTTAATCTTTTATATCATATTAATTATTAAAAATTCCTAACGTTATTTCCTATTAATAGGAATTACTACCCTTTCTGATTTCTCCTATTAGCTTTCCTACTCTATCTAATAATAATATATCCTAAGCGAATGTTATGCGTGAATAGACATTATTATTTACATTTTATACACATTTATTAGCACAATAAATATGTATAAACTACCTAATAAATATGCATAAAGAAACTATTCCTATCCAATTATATTCTTCATAACATTTAACTAGAATATTCTCTCCATATTTAATTTGCTAGAATGAGATTTCTTAGGAAGATTTTCCGCTATGATTTCCATAAATTAGTTTAAAACAAAAGAAAAAGGAAACATTGACCCCGTTTAAAATTACAAGGAATGAATAATTTCTTTTTATTTGGAATAGATGGTGTAAACTACGGAGAATAAATCTATACTTTAAACATCTCTTCCTTCTCTTTTGCATATATTCCTTGTTAAATCAAACACAACACTTTCTATGCAATTTGGAAACACAAACAAATTTATAAAAATCAAATGGATGTTCTTCCCACTATGGAAAATTTACAGCTTAACATAAATAGGGCAATAATCAAAATCCTATTAATATTTTACATCCCAAGTACAGATCTAAAATAAAACCATACACTATTCAAATTATAAAATCTTTGGAACTAATTTCCAGATCAGGATGTAAAAGCTAATTCAAATCAGATCCAAAACAAGAATATGTAGACAATGGTTTTCTATGCTAGATTGAATAAGACTGATATAGGCATAAAAGTAAAATGTATGCCAAAAGAATAAATTCAAAATCATAAACAATATATGAATTTTCCACTCGCCTTTTAAAAGCCATCCAAATCTCAAGATCTGAAGTAAAACCTTTGGTCCATCTCCAAATTCTTTTTAACCCAAGAAATATGTATAAAAATGGTATATATATGTTAGAATTTCAGATCTGAGAAGTGATTTGGAGTTGGAAAAGAAAATAGATACAACTATATATATATATTACATCTAATACGCGTATTGTTGATTGATTCTCTTCCTTTTCTTCTAATTTCTGTTCCCCTCAAATTTGTATAAATATTTTATAATTTGGAAGAATAGTAGTGAAGGGAAGTGACACAGATTCGCTACTGCCTCCAGAAAAATATGAGAAGAAAGGAGAGAGTTAGGCCTGAATTTATAGATGCTAGAATCAACCATAGTCGTTAGATTTAAAATATTAAATCTGGGCCTTTTAGGCCTAGGCTAACCCTAGCCACCGGTTGCAATACCAGTCGATCGCTTCAAAGCACCGGTCAACCGCTACATGTCAACCGATCGCAATGGACCTATCGACCCGTAGGTCCCGGTAATTAATATATAAACGTTTATGTATTATACTCTAATTATTCCCATTTCGAATTCATTTTTCGTTCGCAACTTCTTTGTTTGGACTTTGATCGTAAAATTACAAACATGAAAGTTTCTAGGAATTTCATTACGAGCGGAATTGTACATGTTTCATGGTCAAATTCCATTGTTTGAACAAATTCCATTTTTGGAGCCTAATTAACAACTAACTAATTAAATAACTAACACCAAATTACGCGGTGTTACAAGAGTGCTCAAAAAAATACATTATATACCCTAGACATATCATTTCGTGAGAGCCTAAGGGTAATTATGTAACCCTTGAGGGTGCTCAACAAAGTTAGATAATATTCTTACTTATTTGAGGATAGTATAAACATCACTTTAGATATTTTATAGCTTGAGGGTACCCAACAACCATAGGTATGTAAAGTACTCTATTTATATTATAAATGATGGGGAGTAACTTTAATTTTAAATTCATAATTCGAAATAATTTTTATAGAGTATTATCGACTATATAACAGATATGGTTACTTCTCATGACATCATATGTCTGTGTACATCCAATCACTATGCCAAATAGGTAAATTAGAAACACATGGTAATTTTACATTGAAATGGTTTTTCTATGTTTCTAACTTTGCAACAGTTGTCTAGTGTTTCATTACTTTGATAAATGTTTCCTTATTATTCCATTATTATTTAAATAAATAAATGTCTAATTCTGACCCAACATAAATTATCTAATTATAGGTCAGCATGCTCAACCGTAGCTAACCTAAACAAAAATAGAAAGTGTTCCTAAATCCAAAATAAGCCGCCTCTTTCTCAATTAGATCTCGGTCCCATTAGATCTAAAGTTGAGCTCTGCATCAGCTTTGGATGATCAATCCGCCGATCGTTCTTCTCTCCGCTAATCATTCTGCTAATCTTGCTTGATAAATCTTCTTCGAAAACCCTAAGGTACCACATCTTCATAAATTTCAAATTCATTTTCATATCTAATGCATCGGATTTGGAATGATTTTTGATATTCAATAATGTTAAAATGGATGACGTTTTCCATTGATTTACTAAGAATATGATTTTTACAACTCTTGAGTTATTTTTATAGGTTATTCCTTAACATGAATCATGTTAGTTTTTAAATTCTTCTCTTTATTTTAATTTTTGTATTTTGGATGTGTGGATCATGCCTACTTTAGTAATAATAACTTTTAGTGTTTCAATTCCATAAAATTTGTACGCTAAAATGTTATACGGTTTTGCTTGTGGATTTGATCTTCGAACTTGTAAAATTGAATGAGGTACGTTACATCTTCTAGCCTTATGACTTTTTTTCTCAAATTTATGTGGATTGAGTGAAACAAATATAAAGCGGTGGGTAGTGATGTAATGAAGTAGCGATGTGGAGAATATATATGTTGTACGTCATGTGTTTATTGGTTAATGCATGTGTTCCATCTAATTTTCATTTGAATAAGTATTTTAGTTCTAATAGTCTTAAATTTTTAGTCAATGATCTATAGCCATGTGTGTTTAGTTTAGGTTATCTTCATTTCCTTCAAAGTAACCGATGTTCCATGTATGTTACCATATATAATGATAAGATAAGATAAAAAAGAGACCCATAGATGAATGTAGGTTAGCTATAATAATGTCATGCACAGAAATGGTGAAAAGATTAAAAAGAGAAAATAATTAGAAAAAGACACACGAGCGTTCCCAACCGTGTCACGGTTGGGAAGCAACCAACCCCCAATGGGGGGTTGGTTGAGGCCTTCTGGGTTGCTTTGGTAACCCGGAAGGTTGCCAAAGCAACCCAGAGTGTTGCTCCTTAGCCGACGAAAATAAAGCCGGCTATGCATAGCCGGCTTTATTTTCGCCGGCTAGGCCAACGACTATTTTCTGGTCGTTGGCACTTAGCCGGCTCTTATTTAACCAGCTAAGTGCCAATGGCTACACCGTCCTTCCACCCGACCGTTGCCTATCCCTCCCCATTTCAGTTTTCATTTGACATTGAAGATTAATTACGACGTTGAGAATAAATGAAGATGTTGTGAATTTTCAATACAGAAATTTAGTTTAAATAGAAAGTTCATGATCCGTGTCTCGTGAATCAAGTGCCTTATAATACCCACGTGGCAAGCATCCACAAACGTGACTATAAACAAACACAACTGTGTTTGTTCCTTCACATAGTGATTTACACATAGTCAAGCAAAATATGAAATCTAAAGCTGATACAGTTATGAACAGTACTAGTAAGTACGCATACGGATAATACACTGGTATAAAAATGCTAGTAAATACAAAACAATGATAAAACACAGATACAGCCACTGCTAGTACATACAAACCACCGAAAATACAGTCATACAAACTCTTCTAAGAAATACATAACAATGATAATACAATGGTACACACATGGATATGACATACAAACAATAATAGTACATACAACCACTATGGCTCAATAAACCAGTACTCATCATCAAAACGATTGGCTGCATCACCATCATCGTCATCATCGTTATCGTCATCGTCGTCGTCGTCATCGTCGTCGTCGTCATCATCTACTTTGTGTGTTGGATGATATCGCTACTCATCAGCTGTAGTAAGCTCATTAATACTGTGAGGAATGCGGAATATGGATCTTAAGGCTAGAAATAACACTAGAGGGGGGTGAATAGTGTTTTTAAGAAATTACAAAATCTTTTTGAGTTTATGTTAAATTGAACACAAATGTATGCAAAATTCAGACACAGATATAATCACAGAAACAAACACAGATGCAGAAATAAAGTAAATGAAGTAAAGGAAAGAACACACCGGATTTTATACTGGTCCGGGGTTACCCTACATCCAGTCCCGCACAACTAAGTACGGATTTCCTTTCAAAAGCAATTCAACAATTACAACCCTCGGTTTCAAGGCTACGAGGTACACCCTCCAGAATCAAAATCGTCTGGGTAGAGATACTTGATTTCCGGGGCAACAAGTTCACCCAATTGATTTCCAAGGCTACAATCACACCTTTTCTCGCTTGATTGATTTTCAAGGCTACAATCACATATTTTCTCGCTAGATAGATTACAAAGAAGCCTATAACTCTGAATAGCACTTGGATCTTGTTGAGATAGTGATAGAGAATCAAACCAGAGATAATCTAGTTAGATTCAATGTTGATTTTGGCAGAGTAATGATAGGATTTTGAATAAGAAAATGTGGAAGAAGAAGAGAAGTGAAAAACCAGAAAAACCGATGTTAAATTCGTTGAAACTAACCCTTATTTATAGAGGAACAACAGCCATGTCCATTCGTGAAGAGTTATGACGAATAGACACTTCTTTTGAAATTTGAATTTTTGAATCTAACTGACACTATGTCGACATGGGGTACTAGGGCATGTTGACATCCCAAAGGAAATTTTGATGTTTTGTTTTTCTTTGAAAATAACCTTTATCTTATATTAAAACTATTTTAAACTTTATAAATATACTTGACTATAGATAAAATACATAGATGAATATAAGGAATAATATATATAACATTTTACTATAATTTTATATTTAAATCAAAGTATAAATATATTATAATTAAAAGATAGTTTAAAACAACCGAAGTTTAAAAACAAGAATATTTAAGGCTAAAACATCTTTTTGAAAATCATTTGAAAAGATAATTTTTAAGGCTAAAACATTTTGAAAATCATTCCGAAGTAGTTTTGAAAATCATTTTGAAGTAGTTTTGCAAGCTTCTTCCTGCAGAATAATCTCACCATGACAGGACTCGAGAACTTGTACAAAACCAGGATGTTTGTGGGTTTGTAAGCCACTTGTCGTAGGTTTGTAAGCTACTTGTCGTGGGTTTGTAAGCCACTAAAAAGGTAGAAATGGGTTCCATCCCAAAAGAAAAATGGAGTGAAGATTTCAGTGCTATTATGAAGTTTTAACATAATTCTAGACTCAATACTTATCTTGAACTCTTGATTATCTTGATACTCATGAGTCTTCAATCTTGATATCTTGAATCTCTATACTGTACAATCTTCATTCTTGGTACCTGCATGGTTAAATCCTGCATATACATATATATCTAAACTATAATGTTAGTATTTATATTTTATAATTTTATTCTAAGGTTGTTGTCATAAAAAACATCAACTCATGAACTAACAATTTCCCCCTTTTTGATGATGACAACCTTTGTTTATAAAATATTACTTCTATCCTAATAACTCCCCCTAAATCTAATAACTCCCCCTTAATCTATGCCTAATTACCCTATTTTATATTTCTCCCCCTTTGTCATCAACAAAAACAAACTCTAAACTATATAACTCCAAACTATATAGTTCTTACTCTAATATTCTATATGATGATAGTGTTATCATCAATACTTACTTGTAAACCTAAAACTTAGTCCTAAATTACTAACTTTCCTAACCAAGTACCTATATAATACTTATATATATATAGGAATCATATATAAGAACACACAATATTTATTAATTATATATTTGTTTATATTTACATTTTTCGTAGAGATCGTAAAAAAACAAACAACAAATAGAAAAGAAAGAGAAGAAACTAATGTGTGTCTTTGAACATAGGAGATCTATGAACCGAACAATTTGGATAGTGGAAACAGGAATTTCCACGTTGTTCGACAAGATTTCCATCTTTGTCAAAGCACACTTCGCCAACGCAAACGACTTTGTCGTTGTCTTCTGCATGCTCTTCTTCCATTGGTTCTTCTTCTTCTTCTTCACTTTCCTCTTGTTCATGATCTTCTGAAGAGTCCTCGTCAATTAAGATTGGGTTAGCATGATTATCCATAAGAAATTTTTGCAAATTCCTAAGGATTTTGCCTTGCCTCTCTTGTTCTTTGGCCATTCGAAGTTGCATCACTTGGATTTCAATCATTAACTGAAGGGTATCTTTCAGAAAATCCTCTAATTTCGTTACATGAGCGAGCGTTGATTGTTGAAACGGACCAGAAGTATGCTATGAGAACAAAAAGGTTGATTTTAAGTTTGATTTGGAAGAGAAGGCCATTAATAAATTGATCTCAGAAGGAAGAACAGAAAGAAAATAGAGAGAATGAAGAAAATTTCGAAATAAAAGAAATTTATAACCACTTATTTGAATTTTGGTGAGAAAAAAAAATTTTAAAAATAAAAACGTTATATGTCGACATGGGTCTAGGGGGGATGTCGACATGGTTCTTGAATTTTTGCCTATTTAATTTATTTTGAATTAATTTTTAATTATACCTGTTATTTATATTTTATATTTCAGTTAATGAACAAATACCTAATTCTCTTCTTAATTTAGTAAATGTAGATTCATTTAAGGTTTTTGTTAAGATATCAGCAATTTGATTTTCAGAATTGATATAGTCGAGAGTAATTACTTCTCTACTTATATTATCTCTGAGAAAATGGTGTCTGATATCAGTATGTTTATTTCGAGCATGTTGAGTAGTATTTTTGGATAAATTTATTGCGCTAGTATTATCACAATAAATTGGTGATTTTGAGATATTTAAACCAAAATCTTTTAAAGTTTGTTGCATATATATTACTTGAGAACAAGCCAAAGCAGCAGAAATATACTTTGCTTCAGTTGTTGATAGAAAAACTGTGTTTTACTTTTTACTAAACTAGGAAATCAGAGAATGCCCTAAAAAGTGACAAGTTCCACTTGTACTTTTTCGGTCTGATTTACAACCAGCATAATCAGCATCACAGTAAGATATTAAGTCAAATGAATAATTTTTAGGATAAAATAAGCCATAATCAAAGATGTGTTTAACATATCTTATAATACGTTTTACAGCTTTTAAGTGATTTTCTTTTAGTTGGGATTGATACCTTGCACAGAGACAGACACTATGCATGATATCAGGCCTACTCGCAGTGATATAGAGTAGTGATCCAATCATTCCTCTATATAATTTTTGATCTACATCTTTCGAGAGATCTTCTTTACTAAGGTACTCATTGATTGTCATGGGAGTGGGTTTTCCACTCGCAGTAGTCAAACCAAATTTACTAACTAGGTCTTTAGCATATTTTTCTTGACTAATAAAGATACCATTATCTAATTGTTTTATTCGTAATCCTAAAAAGAAGTTTAATTCACCCATATGACTCATCTCAAACTCTTTTGTCATTATTTCAGATAATTCTTTATTCATTTCAAAATTAGTTGATCCAAAAATGATACCATCTACGTAGACTTGTACTAGTTGAATATCATTTTTATTTCTTTTAATAAAAAGAGTATTATCTACTTTACCTATTTCAAAATTTGATTGTAACAAGTAAGATTTTAGTCTATCATACCAGGCTCTAGGAGCTTGCTTTAGACCATATAAAGCTTTCTTAAGTTTGTAAACATGATTTGGAAATTTATTATTTTCAAAAAGTGGTGGTTGTTTAACAAATACTTCTTCTTTTACAAAACCATTTAAAAATGCACTTTTAACATCCATTTGAAATAATTTGAAATTATTATGATTTGCGAAAGCAAGTAGAATCCTAATAGCTTCTAATCTTGCTACGGGAGCAAAGGTTTCATCAAAATCTATTCCTTCTTCTTGACAATAACCTTGAGCGACTATTATTTCTAACAACCTCTCCTTGTTCATTCATTTTATTTTTATAAACCCATTTAGTTCCAATTATTGTTTTATCTTCAGGTCTAGGAACAAGTTCCCAAACATCATTTCTAGTAAATTGATTTAATTCTTCTTGCATAGCCAAAATCCATGAATCATCGGTTGATGCTTCTTTTGGATTTTTGGGTTCAATAGTTGATATAAAAGCTACATTACTCATTTGACTTAGTTGGTTTCTAGTTTTAACAACAAATTGCATATCTCCAAGTATATTTTCTATAGGGTGATCTTTTAAAAGTTTGATCCTTTTATTAGTATGATTTAATTCATTATTAGTTTCATTTGACTCTTGGTTTTGAATGATTAAATCCTCTTCATCATTTATTTCTTCAAAAATTTTGAAATTTTCATCAAATGAAACATGCATTGTTTCTTCGATGGTATTAATTCTTAAATTAAATACTCTGTATTCTTTACTTCTATTAGAGTATCCGATAAAGATACCTTTGTCGGATTTAGGATCAAATTTATCTAAATTATCTTTTGTATTTAAAATAAAACATTTACTTCCAAAAATTCTAAAATAAGATACCTTAGGTTTCTTTGAGAAAATAAGTTCATAAGATGTCTTATCAGTTAAAGGTCTAACTAAAATTCTATTTAAAATATAACAGGCGGTAGCAACTGCTTCTGCCCAAAAGTACTTTGGTAAATTACTATTAGAAAGCATAGTTCTCGCACACTCTTGAATCGTCCTATTTTTACGTTCTACTACTCCGTTTTGTTGTGGAGTTTTTGGAAATGAAAAATTGAAATCAAATCTTTTAATTTAAAGGTACTTTTTCTAAGTTTTCCTAGTTGACACGCATCACATAGACTATCTACTTTAAAATTCATTTTAGGGAGGCCTCTTACTAGATCATGTTTTGACAGTCTAGATAAGAGTTTGAAATTCAAATGCCCAAATCTCTTATGCCAAATCCAAGGGTCACTTGCATTTGCCAAAAGACGCAAGTTATCATTTGAAAATTTCATACTAAGAATATAAATATTCTTTTTCCTAATTCTCTCAAATATTATGGTTGAATTATTATCTTCAATGCGACACTTATCTTTTTCAAATTTAATTTTATATCCTTTATCGCATAGTTGACTTATACTTAGCAGATTGTGTTTCAGATTCTTAACTAGCAAAACATTAGTAATAATGGGAGTTTCAGAGTTACCGACTTTGTCGATGCCGATCACATAACCTTTTGAATTGTCTCCAAAGTTAACCAGTCCTCCGTCTTTGTATATTATATCATTCAGCATATCTGGATTCCCAGTCATGTGTCTAGAACATCCACTATCGAGTATCCATTTGTTCTTTTTGATCTGCACAGTTTGTTTGTTCTGGATTGATTCCACAACTCCTATAAAGCATGATTCATGCACATAAAACAATCTTAGTAGACAACTTGTATTTGAATATTGATTATATGTAGACTCAAGAGACAATGATGATCTGAATATTTCTAAACATGCATTAACAAATTTCTTAAACATAGCCATTAAAAAAAACTTTTTCAAAAATCATATTATGAAACTTTTGAAAACCTTGCTCTGATACCAAATGTGAGAAATGCGGAATATGGATCTTAAGGCTAGAAATAACACTAGAGGGGGGTGAATAGTGTTTTTAAGAAATTACTAAATCTTTTTGAGTTTATGTTAAATTGAACACAAATGTATGCAAAATTCAGACACAGATATAATCACAGAAACAAACACAGATGCAGAAATAAAGTAAATGCAGTAAAGGAAAGAACACACCGGATTTTATACTGGTTCGGGGTTACCCTACATCCAGTCCCGCACAACTAAGTACGGATTTCCTTTCAAAAGCAATTCAACAATTACAACCCTCGGTTTCAAGGCTACGAGGTACACCCTCCAGAATCACAATCCTTTGGGTAGAGATACTTGATTTTCGGGGCAACAAGTTCACCCAATTGATTTCCAAGGCTACAATCACACCTTTTCTCGCTTGATTGATTTCCAAGGCTACAATCACACCTTTTCTCGCTAGATAGATTACAAAGAAGCCTATAACTCTGAATAGCAGTTGGATCTTATTGAGATAGTGATAGAGAATCAAACCAGAGATAATCTAGTTAGATTCAATGTTGATTTCGGCAGAGTAATGATAGGATTTTGAATAAGAAAATGTGGAAGAAGAAGAGAAGTGAAAAACCAGAAAAACTGATGTTAAATTCGTTGAAACTAACCCCTATTTATAGAGGAACAACAGTCATGTCCATTCGTGAAAAGTTATGACGAATAGACACTTCTTTTGAAATTTGAATTTTTGAATCTAACTAACACTATGTCGACATGGGGTACTAGGGCATGTCGACATCCCAAAGGAAATTTTGATGTTCTGTTTTTCTTTGAAAATAACCTTTATCTTATATTAAAACTATTTTAAACTTTATAAATATACTTGACTATAGATAAAATACATAGATGAATATAAAGAATAATATATATAACATTTTACTATAATTTTATATTTAAATCAAAGTATAAATATATTATAATTAAAAGATAGTTTAAAACAACCGAAGTTTAAAAACAAGAATATTTAAGGCTAAAACATCTTTTTGAAAATCATTTGAAAAGATAATTTTTAAGGCTAAAACATTTTAAAAAACAATTTTGAAAATCATTCTGAAGTAGTTTTGAAAATCATTTTAAAGTAGTTTTGCAAGCTTCTTCCTGTAGAATATCTCATCATGACAGGACTCGAGAACTTGTACAAAACCAGGATGTTCGTGGGTTTGTAAGCCACTTGTCATAGGGTTGTAAGTTACTTGTCATGGGTTTGTAAGCCACTAAAAAGGTAGAAATGGGTTCCATCCCAAAAGAAAAATGGAGTGAAGATTTTAATGCTATTATGAAGTTTTAACATAATTCTAGACTCAATACTTATCTTGAAATTTTAAACTCTTGATTATCTTGATACTCATGAGTCTTCAATCTTGATATCTTGAATCTCTATACTGTACAGTCTTCATTCTTGGTACCTGCATGGTTAAATCCTGCATATACATATATATCTAAACTATAATGTTAGTATTTATATTTTATAATCTTATTCTAAGGTTGTTGTCATCAAAACCATCAACTCATGGACTAACAAATACGAGCAATCAACTCATCTATGCTCCACCGATGCTCGACGTACATGACCTGGCGGAGTCCCATCTACATCTGAAACAAATCCTCATATGAAAATGCTACTGGATAGGGACACTGCGAAATCTGAGGCCGTGGAATATCAACATATCTATCAACCCCAGACGTTGTCGGAATACCAACTGTCCAACCGTAATCTCCTACCTGGGAGGACTGTGGAGCATGATACACCTGAGTACCCTGTGTAGGGTCCTTCAAAACAGGGGGCAACACTACTCCGTATGCATGAGGGCCCTACCAAATCAACTGATGTAGCATGAACAAAAGTGGCTGTATGCGATGGAGTGTAAAACCGTTGCCAAAAGGAAGCATAATCGACATTCACTATGATGAAGTAATTAGCGGACCACCACTCCCCTACATACTCCTGTAATGCAACGCAGTCATAAACCCTCAAAAAAGGTGTATCTAGATGTGGATTGTCGGGAACAAAATCACCATCTAATGTCCATCTCCAACTGCGCTCACCGAGGAACCAATAACATCCTAAGCTGGATGGGGATGAAACCAATAGAAAACGTCTCGTAGAAACAGCATGCACAACGATAAGATCGGTCATAAAAGGCGAACCATCATACAAATGCCAAACAACACTCTCTCGCGTGGTCTGTAACTCGATCTGATTTCGGGCCACAACAAAAATATGACGTGCCTCCCCTCCTTGCACCATTCTACAGTTATCACGGGCCAATGCTCTAACTCGAGGAAAGAAAACGGGTAATGTGGAGTCCAACGTCAAATAAGTCATGTTGCGGAAGTACTCATAGTACCAGTACTGTAAGAGCTCCCAAAAACCTGTAATGGACGTGGATCTACACCTAACGACGCACCGGTGATCCAAAGAGCGATACAAATACGCTAATATCGGAGTCCCCAATCATATGCGACTGGACTATCAAACAACAACTCCGCTACAGCTGCAACATATCCGGCCGGCAACATGTTCGATGCATTTGTGAAGAATAAGTTCCTCATCATGTACATAATAAGAAGTCTAGCAATCTCCAAATTGTTCTTTGAACTACCACCATGTATTAATTCACTGATTGCTTGTCTAATGTAAGAGCATCTAATCTGCAGTCCGGATGATAGTCCGTTATGTAAATCAAGATATGGAAGTATACTGGATAAACGGTGAAAGTGCTGGTACTCCTCATCATACGGTAAGGTCTCCCCGCTTCCAATGTCTAAACCGGTAAGCATAGTAAAGTCTAATGGGGTAAAAGCCAACTCTCCAAAACTAAAGTGGAATGTATGAGTGATCTTCCACCAACATGCGGCTAAAGCACCGAATAACTGAACATCCGAATTTAATAGATTATCGATACCTATTAAAGCAATTTACGATTATTGAAAGCCCTAAACATCATCAAATAAATAAACAGTAATTATGTAAGTACGTACTTAAGAAATCTCCAAATCCTATATCTAGTAGCAAAGCATGAATAATGCCATCGGCATCATAAGATCAGATCATTCTATAAAGGTGTATTATGCTAACTCAAGACCCACGGATGCGCTCACGACGAGCCTAATGTAAAACAGGTTGCATATTCAATTTTTATTGTCCAATTTTAGCTAATAAAATAAATTGAAGGTAGATAACTTACAAAATTATCAACACACGTGCTAACATGTACTTCGTTGTCTGTGAGTATGCAGAAATTGATCAAATCTTTGTCCGGTCCCAAATTTTGGTCGATGTGAGGGTCCAGAACCGCATTTGCTATATTTCTGCCCGCACGTCTTCGTCTAACCACCATGCTTCATCGACCTTCGGTGATCGTCGGCGATACGGCTACGCTGTCTTCGGCAGGAGCGTTTTCCACGGCCAGTGGAATATTTCCTGCGCTGTGACTGCCGCTACCTCGAAGTCTCTGGAACGCTCTTCTCATTTTTTTTTATTTTTTTTTTTACTGCTAGGTTGCTTGGGGAAAAAATGGCCGAAGATTGGTTGCCGGTAGGTAGGAAAATGGTGGAAGAAGAGAGTGTGAGGCGTGGGGGAGAGAAATGGGTAACCGACTATTGTATAGCTGGTTCCATTTGTCATTTAGCCGGCTAAGTGAGCGCTGTGGATTGCAATCCAATGGCTGTAGATTGCAATCCATAGCCATTCCCTTAGCCGGCTAAATTTTAGCCGGCTAAGGAAAAGCACAATTTGTGCTTTTTCCCAACCGTTTAGGGTGAGTTTGAGGTCGGTTGCCTTGAATCGACCCCTCCCACCCCGTTCGGTTGGGAATACTCTTATAGTTGTTCAATCGATGGTCTATGACCACCTTTTGTTTTGTTATTGAGTTTGGTTAACATCAGAAACTTATAAAAGAACGTTACTAAAGATAATCAAGTCAGCCCTTATCTTCTTCGTTTCTTTGTCTTTTCACATGCCATCTCTTCGTACCTCTTTGCCTTTTTAAGTACTACCTCTCCACATCAACTTTTATCAATTTTCACTTTGATAATTCCATTAAATCTCCCTTTCATTTTAACCTTATATGCAATTGATGACACCAAATGACACAATCCATTTAGTTGAGCCTTAACATTAATTGTGAGGTTCAACCGAAACTACTAATAATACGTTGTCAAGTCAAAAACACAATTAACATAACATATACATAATTGGAATCTTAAGGTGGTTAACAACACTGAGCATCATGTTCCTATAAGGTCAAGACAACTTCTCTAAAGAATTGTTCGACCAAACACGAGTGTAGTACAACCATGAAACTCATGCACTGTTATAGGTTCCTGATTTATATGTATTCCTTTCGAAATTTGTTTTGATTTTGCAACATGGTAATTTGTCACTAAAATTTAGTTGTTTGCTTGTGGTATTATGCTTGTTTTGATGGTTGATATAGTGATCCTTCAAGCATAAAAGGAGTATCCTCTTAACATGTAATGCAAGGACAAATTCCCGCGTCAAAGCACAAAAGTGCCACCAAGCACATATACCGAAGAGATTCCTCTTAAAACTGTGATTATACGTTGAAGCAAAGTAGGTTTTTTTTTAATTTGTTTAAAACCCAAGCAAATTGGGTTAAAAAAATGGCAAAATACCTATAATAACCCGTCTCGAAACATGTCTAAATTCCGACTCAGAAAAGCCTTATCGAAACATAGACTCGTTCCAAAACTAACTATTGGTTGGTATAAAGAACAATACAAAGCTATTTATCTACTCATTCAGAACTCACAGCGGAAGGATGAAATATAATAACATAAACAGTAATCATTTTATTTAAAATTCCAAATGTCATAAAACCATAATACAATGTCAATAATAACCGTTGTTGGTTGGTATAAAGAACAATACATAGCTGTTTATTTAAATTTAACTGCATTTTCTTAATGTGGTTAAAGTATAATTGTATTAAAATTGAATAAAATAATCAAATGCGGTCAAAATTATTAGTACATTACATAAATATGTTTAAATTAATTCAAAATATGTTATTAAAATATAATTGCATCTTCTTAAAATATTTAAATATAATAGCATTTTCTTATTGTAGTTAACTTATAAAGTGTATTAATATTATATAAAATTATCAAATGCAACTAAAATTACTACTACATCACATAAATGTAGTTAAATTAATTTGACGAACGTTGTTAAATTATAAATGAATTTTCTTCAAGCATTTAAACTTGATTGCATTTTTTACATGCAGTTAAATTATAATCGTATTAGAATTGAATAAAATTACAAAATGCAATCCAAAATTGTTATTGCATCCCACAGAGGCGGTTAAATTAATTCAAAATATGATGTTAAAATATAACTACATTCCATTAAAGCATCAAATATAACTGTATTTTCTTAATGCAGTTAAATTAAAAAATGCACTAAGAATGAATAAAATTGTAAATGCAACCAAAATTATTACTGCATTACATAAATGCAGTTAAAAAGTTCAAATGCAATGATTACTACATAATTCAGAAACAATTTTTTTGCAATTGGTTAAAAAGATAATAACTGCATTATCTTATTGCAGTTAAAAACAACTATATTCAGAAACAAATGGAATAAATTTACTTGAAGGATGGAGAAGGCACCATTGTTGGAGGTGTTACTTTGAAAATTTTAGGTAAATCAAATTTGGATTTTAGGCATGGGGCAATTAAGCAAAAGTTTCCTGTTTATAGTGCAGTCTGTCGAAATCAAATTTCAGGTATGGATGTGGCATTGGATATTATGAATGTAGTGCAAACTAATTTGTATTACAAGGTGGTAGTATTAATAATGCTGGTAATAAACGATTTTATATGTATTTGTTGTTATTATAATTGCATTTTTATGTGTATCCTGCAATAATTAAAAAACTTTCAACGTAATTATCTATGTTGCAATTCAACCTATCATGGTGCAAGCCAGTTTTGAGTATAGTGCTTGTCAATTTTTAGTATAGTGCATGCCAATTTAAATCATTGCGCAATTTAATTTAACAATCAACTTGACCATAAGCTTGCAAAATCAGTCAATGCGAATTTAAGAATCTGTTTGGTTTCATTTTGTATTTTGAGTTTCGTGTTTTCAACTTGTACTAAGAAATAACAAAAAAATAAAAAAATAAAATCTACAATTCTTAACCATTGCAACGATGAAGGGACAACGATGGAGTTGGATTTGTAAATCCTTTCTTTGTTACACACACGGGAATGTAGACATAGACTCCCTGGGGTTTTGATTATTTTAGTAATCTAATTGATGTTTTGTCAAATATATTATCATTATACAGTTAATTGAAACTAACTATAAAAGACAGAAATAGATAATATTTTGTAATTGTGTAATTGACCAGCGTACGCTTGCACTAGTAATAATCCGCCCCTATAAATGCAGAAAGGATCATTGAAGTCATACGGGTCTACAACATGGCTCGAACATGATGTGAATATTCGGTAGTTCCAGCTTTAAAATTTTGCTACATGCTAGGAAGCTTTAACTAAATGCATCATTACCAGGAGTGCTTGGAATCTACTTTCTATTGTTGTGGCCAGATTGTCCTGAAACTGAAAAAATTTCTTCCATGGCTAACAAAACAAAAAAAAAGTCCCGTCACCTATGAATTAAACCAAATGTCAAGTGGTAAGCTTGCAACACAAGTCTTTTTCAAATACTTTATAGTATTATCCCTTGGCATTCCATGACATAGCATCGAGACGATTTCCCCAATACATGAGTTCGTAAATTAAAGCAATTTGTGTGATGGAAGATATGTATGAGTTTGTAAACCACTACACACATGTTGTGATAGATATGCCATGTAGACAGTAATAGTTCTTCACATATAGATGAAAAGAACAAAAACCACATATTTCGCTCTATATAGATAATATTGTATCTGTGTAAAAGATGAGTAATTGACGGAACAAAACGATTTTGGTGTTTTTATTGGCTCCGAGTATCTAAAAGAGAACAAAACGATTATAGCTTCATTTGATGAATATGATATTGTCCCACTCATGGAAGGATAATAAAATACATGAAACTTATGATCACCATGTACCTAAAACTCGCACCAAGGTCGGCTTTCAACCATCGACCATGATACCCGTACCCTAATGGTCGGTTAACTTAGCATCACACTATACGCATAATCCAATAAAGTCTTAAATCTGACGTTGAATTATCTGGCTTTACTAATATGGATTCTAAAGGAGATTTGGACCTCAAGTCGCAAAAAATAATTTTAATACACAAAATACCATTTTTCATTATTTTATGTAAATTAGGCCTCTATCTACATCTTTCCCTTGCAGTCAACTGCTATTAATATATCCATATTAATATTCCACATCTTATTTTGATTTCAATATTTAAAATTCAACAAGTTTTTATAAAAATATCGTCTCAACGAACCGATTTCACCGTTAAATCATAAATTTTATGATCTTTTAAATGATATATGTTATACTTATTTAAATATCTAGTCGTTCAATATTTTTTTTGAAAAAGTTGCAACTTTTCCATATAAATAACGTATTTAAAACTGCATCATTTAAATGTAACCATAGCTGCATCATTCAAATGTAACTATAATTACATCTTTTAATCACCAGGTTCAAAAATAATAAATATTCACCGCATTATATTAACGCGGTTATAACTGCATTTTTTTAACGCGGTCATAACTACATTAAGATAGAATATAACTGCATTTTTTTTATGCATTTAAATCATAACGTGCGTTAAGAATATATAAAATTATCAAATGCAGGCAAAATTATTACTGTATTACATAAATGCTGTTGAATTAATTCTAAAAACGCTGTTAAATTATAATTGCATTTTATTAAAGCATTTAAATTTAACTGCGTTTACTTAATGCAACCAAATTATAACTGTATTAAAATTGAATAAAATTATAAAATGAAAGCAAAAATTATTAATGCATTACATAAATGCAGCAAAATTAATTCAAAATATGCTCTACAATATAATTGCATTTTCTTAACACATTTAAATATAACTGTATTTTCTTATTACGATTAAATTATAAAGTGCATTAAATTGAATAAAATCACCCAAATGCAGCCAAAATTATTACTGCATCACACAAATACAGTTAAAATTAGGGTTGTTATGGTAACGGTAAATTTTTCATTAACATACCATAACCAATCTATCAATTACCCTTTTTGAGTGAAATCAGTATACCAGTTTAATAATGTTCAAATTTAGTCCAGTAATTAAGTAAAATAATGCTAAACACAGTTCTTTTCTTTATTTATTAAGTAACACTATAAATTATATAATGAAACAGTGATATTGTAAAAACATGTCACGTTACCAACTATTCTAGATCAACAGTAATTTTCCATTACCAGTGCAACGGTTACCAGATTTTCGGTATATAAATCTTCGGTATACCAGCCTATTGGTAACGGTAATCAGTTTTAATTTACTAGTAAAAACAGTACAGTAACGTTATTTACGAAATAGTAACGGTAATCATTACCATAACAGCCGTAGTTAAAAATATTTAAATGCAATCATTACCGCATAATTCGAAAACAAATTCATTTCAATTAGGTCAAAAGATAATACATGCATTATATGTCTTTAAAACAACTATATAAAAGAAGATTAAGATCATCCATAATAAATGTAGTCACGCGAAGTGATAACACAAATAACTACATTACATGAATGTAGTTGAAATTGCTATATAAAATTATATTTTCAAAATCTTAATTTTAGGTATTAATGATGAATACCGTTGAAAAGTTTACTAAATGTGTAACTTTACGATGAAACGATTTTTAAATTCGATTAATGTAAAAAAAACTATTATATTTTAAAGATTGTAATTGAACGAGTTGATCTAGATGAACTGCTCCCCAAGGTTAACATACCAGATCCTTAAATGCGAGAGTGGAGATTGAAGCGTAAAAGACACAAAATTCGGTACCTTGAGTTGACCAAAATTAAATAATCAACAAATAGTGCAAACCTAATACTATTGTCTGCAAATCACTATCAATGCGTTTAACAGAAATGGAGAACTATATGGCCGTTTACCCGTCAGTTTCTTTGTTGATTTTTTTTTATTATTGGGCCGTCACGTCACTCGCATTAACGCGGATACGATTACTTGGAGCTACTATTATATGCACAAGTTGAACATATACACTTGTCAACACGATAAATGCACAAAACAAACAACAAAAACCTTAACAAAAAAAATTGCAACATTTTTATCAAAAGACCTCAATTCAATCACCAATTCAGTCACCAATCATTCACCGTTTCCAAACTTTGTTAATCAATCAAAACTTTGACTTCACAAAACCACAATCATTTCATGTACGGCTATAACTTGAAAACAACAGCAAAGTCAAGAACATCAAAGAGTATAATAACTTACCACTAGTTCTGCCTATGAGCGATGTAATCCGCCAAATACAACAACGGTTGTGCCTTCTCCTGATCAAAATCCTTCAACTGTTCCTTTGCATCCCTTAACAACTCCTCTGCAAACTCCCTTGACTTCTCCAACCCCAAAAGCTTCGGATAGGTTGTCTTATCAGTTACCAAATCCTTCCCTGCTGTCTTCCCCAACTCAGCCGAACTCTTTGTGACATCCAGAATATCATCAACCACCTGAAACAAGAGTCCCACGCACTTTGCGTACTTCCTCAATTTCTCGATCTGGATCTCTGTCCCTCCTCCCACGGTTGCCCCAATCACCACAGACGCCACAAGCAAAGCTGCAGTTTTATGCAGATGGATGTATTCAAGCTTTTCCATGCTAACTGGTTCTGCTAACCCAGTGGATTCAAGATCCGCTACCTGACCTGCCACTAAGCCTTCTGCGCCAGCACACTTTGCTAATTCGGACAAGGATCTGACCAAACTTGTGGCGCTAACATTTGGGGTTTTCGCCAGATGCTCGAAGGCCAATGCCAGGAGAGCGTCTCCGGCCAAAACCGCCATGGACTCGCCGTAGACGATGTGGTTGGTCGGACGTCCGCGACGGAGGTCGTCGTCGTCCATGCAGGGTAGATCATCGTGGATCAAGGACATGGTATGGATCATTTCAACGGAGCAGGCGGCAGGCATGGCAGTGGCCTGATCTCCTCCGACTAGCTCGCAGGCGGCGACACAGAGCATGGGGCGGACGCGCTTGCCGCCGGCGAGGAGTGAGTAGCGCATGGCTTCATGGATGCGTTGCGGGTGACTGAGAGGTACGGCTTCGTCTAGGGCTCGGTTGACGGATGCGGCCTTCTCGAGCATGTAGGCGTTGAAATCGAAGGAGGTGAATATGGTGGCGGCAGCGGTAGCGGCGGAAACAGATGATGCTGAGCTAGTAGGTGTTAGAACAGGTTTAGGAGGTTGTTTGGAGAACAGATTAGAAGGTGAGGATTTTTTGGGGAAGGGACTGAGGGAGGAAGATGACATCGTCGGGGATGAGGTGGGGGTAATGGTAGGAAGGAGGAAGGAGGTGTGGGAGGAGGAGAGGCTGAGCAGAGAGGTGGTTGCCATGGATTCGGTCAGAATTCAAGGAAGAATGTGTTTTGGTTGAATTGAATTGAAGCGGAGTGGATTGAGTTCAAAGCATTTGGGGATTTTGTAGGAGAATATGGCCAGTTTTTTATTTGGGAAATGGAAAGTAATAAAATGGATGCGGTTGGGAGGACTGTACTTGATGGGATGGGATCTGAAAGTGGATGTAAGGATAAACGCATATTGGATAAAGCTACGTTTGTTTACGTCCGTTGGATTACCACGGGTAGGCTTTTGGGAAAGGCTAGATTTCGCCAAGTAAAAGTCTCGTTTGATCATTGGATCTAGCCGTGTTCTTTCCACGATTCTCCTTTTGTTATTCTTTTGTTTTTCCCCGCCCCTTCATGACTGACATTTTATGAAATCATGAATTAACCAATACTAGTAGTAGTAGAGAAACTGACCGTTCGGTCATGTAATTAAAAAAAACAATTACCGTAAAATTCTCATCGATTTTAATTAAACACAAAATGATCATATGTTTGACAAAAAGTTACATGTACTATTAGAATCCAAAAATTAAAATATTATATTCAAAATTTAAAATACTAAATATCGCGAGTGTAAAACAAATAAATACAGATATTTCATAATTTTAATCTAAAATATTCATCATTTTACTAAGTTTACCAACAGTCAAAACAATTAAATAATAGTAAAATAGGTTTGGATGTTGCACTTGCTCTTTCTTAACCTCATTTCAATTACTTGTATTCATTTTTAAAATATAAAAATAGAAGATTACAAATATATAATTTATAAATAATTTTTTACCATTTCAAAATCATTAAGGTTGTCATCCAATTTTATTGGTTTTGCATTTATCGAAAAGTTTTCTAACGTAGAATATTCAAACAACATGTCATCAAAATCGCATAAAGTCAAATTTTGTTCATAAAATTTACCTACTTTTGTTATCTCTTCAACAATCAGTCCCTGCTTCTTGATTGGAGATGGGATAGCTAGGTCTTTCTTTATTTCTTCTATTTTTGACGCGTCATTATTTGTAATTTTTATTGATTATTCACATTTGTCGATTATGAAGTTTGGAAATCTTAAATAATTCTTTATTCTGTTATAAGAAAAAATAAATAAGAACATGTCAGTGTAGTTTTGCCCAAGCATGCTATTAGCACAACTAAGTTGTTTATACTAGTGAGAGAAGGGAAAGTGAGGAAAAAGCAAAAAATTGTATATGATTCTACTTGCACAAAGTGCAAGTTGATGACATAAAATCTTAGTATGTATGTGTGTCTCTATATTGTGAGCAAGAATCGGCTATACTTCATTTTTTTTACATTTCAAATTCCCGATTTGAACCACATGCTTCCATTTAAGTAATTGTAGTTTCTTTCCTCGGTCACTTATATAATTATTTAAAGGAGAGTATATGGTTGAAATAAGGGGATTTTAGGCATAGCAAAAATAAGGTGTGGTCGATCCTAGTCCTATACAATTATTTAGAGGAGAACATGTTGTCGAAATGGGGGGATTTGAGGTGTAGCAAAATTGAGGTGCAGCTGATCCTAGCCCTATATACAGGCGTGCGTGTGTGTATCTGTGTGTTTTTATGTGTAAGTCTGTGTACACGCATGTATATGGAGCATAAGTCAACAA
Organism: Allium fistulosum; assembly: GCA_030737815.1. Taxonomy (NCBI): domain Eukaryota; kingdom Viridiplantae; phylum Streptophyta; class Magnoliopsida; order Asparagales; family Amaryllidaceae; genus Allium; species Allium fistulosum. Next base: position 835,260,115 of record CM060905.1, read on the forward strand.
TTTACATAGGTTGAATTTTAAAAGTTCATAAGTGTCTACACCTTGGCTACGCAGGACTTCAAGTTCACCGTTAACCAAACACTCTTTGCTAATCACATCTTTGGAGTATGATGCATACGTTGCTACTAACAGTTTAAGTAATTGGCCACATAGCCGTGTTAGGAATATGCTTCTACTTTTAGAAGACAATAAAGTGTATCATTAATTTCTACACCATATATTGTGTGCATAGGACTCAACCCAAAATCTTTGTTATGTGTTGCTTGCTTCTTTTTTAACTTGAAAACTTCATTTTGGTGCCACCTATTCTGAAGTACGAATTAATGATACACTAGAGTTTATAGTCATTTAATTAAAAGACAAAATTTGCTACTCAATGAGTAGTTCCCCAGTGAAAAAAATAAAGATTTCCAAAACTATAACTAAAAGCAATATTTAGTGTCAGTATACAGAATATAGTTTAAACTAAAGAGATCGACAACATGAGTTATAAAAGCTAGTAAAATTATAATGGTCAAAAAATTACACATCATGAAGATTGCAACATATTTTGCAGGTTATGATTCAAGTCCATAATAATCTTATTTGAAATCTCTTACATACAAAGCATATATACATGGTAACTAACATTCAAATATATTATACTATCCTAAAATCCTGCACTACTATGGCGTGATTTCGATCTATCTTATCGTTAGCCACATGTCTGACTTGCAACTTCTAATGTAACAACCCATATATTTTACGATTATATATTTAAATGTTTTATTTAAATATAGCATCGTTAGTTGAAATTAGAGTCTGAAATGTGACTTTCTGAATATAGTCAAATCCAGACTCGAGACTACTTTCGTTGAGTTCAAATCGACGCTTACAACTTGTTTAGATATAAACATTGTTGTATTTGGGGTTGATTTGGGTTTTGGCATTTTGAGTTGGGCTTTGGGCATTGCTCTAGCCCGTTAACCCAACCCTCTTCTACCAATACCCCTAACTCTTCTCCTCTTCCTTCATTCCATTCATAATTTCCTAACACTCCAAGCTAAAGGAAAAAATAGGGGAAAGGAAATATTAAAATTCCTAAGCCATAGCTTTTCTTAGGAATTCAAAATTCAAGTTATAAATCGAAGAGAAGCTTGAGTAAGCATCCTCTTCATCTTCTCCATCTCAATCTCTCTTCAATTTTCAGAATTTCTATAACCTAACTTAGGAAATCTTTGCATGTGATACTGTATTTGGATATTCTAGAGGTGTAATTGTTGTTTTAGAGCTCATCTTTTCTATTTTTGAGTTTAAATGTGAGTTCTTGAACTCACATCTATGTCTGTAGCTTTGATTGTTGTTAGGTATGAATTCCTAACATATATTTCTTATTCAATTGCTTTTGAATCGTATTGGTTTGGTGAATTTTTCCTAATTTTGGTATTTTGAAGTCAAAATTTATGAAAACCCTAGTATGGGTGTTTAGACATGTTGTTTTGAGTGTATTGAAGAGCCTTTAGGACTGGGTTGTCGCTAGGCATGAATCCCTAGTCGTAGTTTCTCATTCAGTCGCTTCTGAATCAATGAAGTTAGGTTGGTTTGCCCATTTTTGGACTTTGCAAATTCTGTCCCACAACAGGCGACATACATCTGTGGATTATCCATAGACGTATGTGGTCCTGGATTGAAAATTCCCGAAACAGGGGGACAGACGTCTGTGGTTTAGTTTAGGAATGAATTTCCAGAACCCTATCACAGACATTTGTAAATTTCCACAGACGTCTGTGGCTGTTAAATTTATGGAATTTGGGCTATTTCTTAAGTGGATTTCTGATTTATCGATTTTTGATGATCCGTATAGTTATTGTCAATTAAAATCAACTTTGATGATTTCTTTTCTGGATTTTTAGTATTTCCATTTGATGGATTTGATATCGATTTCCATGGTTTTGATTCACGTTATTGAATTGTGGATTTTTTTGATAGATTGTCTTTACGGTCGTTTCTATGATTAGTCACTTTAAATACAAAGGTTTTATACTAGTAATAAATACTAAAACTTGTTCACAAAAATGATTTCAACACTGCTTTTGATACAAAGCTCGATTTTAAAACCGTTTTCCAATCTATTAGTATATACAAACCTTTACCTCATTCGGATGAGAATTCCAATTAAACGACTTAGTAAAACAAGTGGTATGAAACGCTTGCGTTCACTTCGTTGGTTAATTCTAGAACTTGGTCGATTGAAAACTCGTGACAATTTTCGAGTGGAAATCTACAATTTGTTCGTAAATATTTAAGTTAAGCCAGTGGTTATGGGATATTAAGCTAAACTCATTTATTTACTAGCTTAGTGTAATTTACACTTATTGATCAATGATGATCATTTTATGATTTAGAATTGCGATGAGCAATATCTCTTTGTCCGCGTGGGGGACTGTACCCCGTATTGTGGAGCTTCAGCTCACTTTTATGGGGTAGTGACCCATGGTCTTTTGATCGTTCATGGAGCTTCGGCTCATTTTTATGGGTTAGCGACCCATGGGATACCATCCCGTTTATGATACACATGTTGGTGAGTTTTCATGCTCCCGTTTGTGATAGGCCTTCCCGGCTTTGTATTTTCTGGATTTCTAGTTATTGATTTCTTGAATTTGTGTTTCACCAATTATTGTGATTTGCTTTGATAAGCTTTATAAATATTTGTGATTTGGTGAATAAAAATAAAGAATAGATATTCTTTTTGGATGTTTGAGAAAACTTGAGATATTGTATGATTTTTATTGTTATCATATATATTTGTCATATCTCTTATCCTATCTCATCTTACATGATAATTATTGCTAGACTGATCCGTTTATTATTTTTCTTCTTAAATAATACTCGGGTCAGACCGAGGTGTTTCAGGTGCTCCCACTTGACTTCTTAGCAGGGACTAGCTTCCGACTTTTGGCTAACTACTTTAGCTTAGTAGTTTTTATCTTTCATGTATCCGAGATAGAGACTCTTTGATGTATACATATTCTTTTGTGTAGTACATGTACCTATTCTTTTGTGATGTAGTGGATCTTGTATGACCACTACTATGATGTTCACTTCTATGTATTATATTCATATCTGTTTCCACCTTAGTGATATGAATATCTGTGCCTAATTTTATACTATGATTATTTTTTATTATTTCCGAATGGCATTTAGCCACTGTGTAGTAGATTTGAGTTTGGATTGGATATGTTAGATTTTCTCTTGAAATGAAATGCGTGACATACCATTTGACATATCGGTACTCGCTCAAATCAATTATACAGTTGGTCGCTCTTCAACAGCCTTATTCTTCACACTAGCCAACGGCATTACCCCGTAGTGTCCTTGGTTAGTATGAGTATAGAGGTGGGGCATCACAGCTAACATCTACAGCTAGTCTGTATCTACAATGAGAAAAGCAAGCTTGAATGACAGATACATTCAATCTTGTATCAGAGTGTGAACCTGTTCAAGCCATCAAAAGTGCTTGGCCATACCCATATGTACCCCACTAAATGGACTCCCTTCCTTCTCTTGCACATTAAAGTGTTAGAACCTCTACTCTATGATTTTGATGACAACAACTATACAATCACTAGCATCATCCATATGCAGGAAGACTTTTGCGACCAAGACTTAAAGACAGACACATGGATCATTATATCAAGAAATATTAGTATATTCTATTAATATCTTAAATAGATGATATGTACAATCTCCTTGAGTAATTGTTAATATCTTAAATAGATGATATGTACAATCTCCTTGAGTAATCTTTACAAGCATATGCATATACAAATTATTAAAAAGGTTTTTTACATGCTTAAGAAGGGAAATTAACAAGTTGTACATGTGTCAGACGTCTGGCTTGTTTACTCAGACGTCTGGCAATGATTTTTGTTTAAATTTTTTAATATAGGCTAGACGTCTGACCTAAACGTCCAAACGTTTGACCTAGGTAACGGCCAGCACTTCTTAACATACATCTTCTTCAATCGAAGAGTTGCATCCTCTATCTCTGGTCATAACTCTTCCTCCTCAAACATTGCAACTCTTGGAATGAAATAGAATGAAAAAAGGTCGTTACTTCTCAAACAAACTCTTCAACATCTATAAACAAGCATGAATTTGAAAAGTAAAACTTATTATGAACTCTTCTCTCTTTATTTTATAATATTCCTGTGATCTCTCTAATTTCTAAAATTACTCAAAAGCATACTTTTAATCCTTCCTTATATCAAAGCTTAAAATTACATACTACTCAAAGGAGATTATTGGAAGAAACTATACTTGTAGTCAAAATCAGTGTTACTTAGAACACGCACTTATCAAAGAAATACTCTTGTATAAAAGCCTATTCCTCCGGGCGAAGCGAGGGCAATTGGTTAGTGTATTTTCGAAGGGGAGCTTCGGGACTGGACGTAGGATGGGAGGTCCAAACCAGTATAAAAATTATGGTGTGATTACTTTTAATTTTACCTGCATTATTATTCCGTGTGATTCATACTATCATACACGTACTTGTCATATACTATATATATACACACACACATACACACGATCCACATAGACTTTCAATTGGTATCGGAGCAAGGTTAGTTCAAATCACAGTAACACGTATTTGAAACTTGTTAATATGGAAAGTATCTTTCAAGAAGGTCAGTCAACTGCACGTCCTCCTCTATTCACCGGATCTAATTATGCATATTGGTCAACCCATATGAGAATTTTTATGGAAGCAAACGGTTTAGAAATATGGTCAGCAACTCAAATTAAGTATGTAGCACCTGAAACAAATATTAGCACATGGACAGATGCACAAAAAACCGCTGCTTCTAATAATGCTAAAGCTATGATTGTACTGTTTTGCTCTCTTGATAAAAATAAATTTTCACGTGTTATGTTATGTACCACTGCTTATGATATATGGCGTACTTTACAAGTTACACACAAAGGTACAACTAAGGTCAAACAAACAAAAATATCAATTTTACAAAATCAATTTTCATCTTTCAAAATGAAACAAAATGAGTCAATTGTTGACATGTACTCAAGATTTCAAACTATACAACACGATCTTATGGCACTAGGAGTTAAATTTACTGATTTTGATTTAGTATCTCGAATTCTCAACTCTTTAACAATTGAGTGGGAAGAAAAGTATTGGCTATCGAAGAAGCTAATGACCTTTCTGTACTCAAAGTTGAAGAGTTGATTGGAAATTTAATGTCGTATGAAGCTAATTTGCGGGCCAGAAAGGAAAAAATCCATGAAAAGAAGAACATAGAATTTCAAGCAAGCAATGAAGATTCTGAATTAGATGAAGATGAAATTGTATTTATTGCCGAGAACTACAACAAATTTAAGAAATTCAAGAAAATGACAAGATTCCCAAAATAGCGGAAAATCAAATTCATCAAATCAAACTTCAATCAAGTGCTTTGAATGTGATCAATTCGGACATATGAAGAAGGATTGCCCAAAACTCAACAACGAGAAAAAGAAAAGTAAGTTTGAGAAATTTAAGAAAAAGAGAAAGGCATTCCAAGTCACATGGGATGGCTCTGACTCTTCCTCTTCATCCGATAGTGATAGTGAAAGTGATACAAAGCAAGCAAATGTATGTTTCATGGTGCACACACTAATGAGGTATGTCTGATCTTACTTATGATGAAATTTTAGAAGTAAGTATGGAACTTGATGATAAATATAGAGAAACTAAGAAATTAAATAAGGAATATGTTGCTAAGATAAATCGATTAGAACTTGAAATAGGTTTACTAAAAGATGAAAAATCTATTTTAGAAGAAGAATTAGAAATTGCTCAAGAAAAGTGTAAGAATCTTTCTATTAAAAATGATGCTTGTGAATTAGGAAAAGTTAAACTAGAAAATAATGAAATTAGTAATAAGCACATTATCTTAAAAGATAATCTACAAACTTCAAAATCCGAAATTACTAACCTTAAAAACAAATTGGATAAAATTACAAATAATGTTACAAAATTTAACAAAGGAAAACAAGATTTGGAGAATTTAATTAAAATTTCCAAGCCAGTCAAAAATCGAAATGGAATAGGGTTTGAGAATAAAACAAAAATTACAAAGTATAGTAAGGTTTATACTAAAATAAAAAAACCTTCTTCCAGAAATAAGAAATTAATCACAAGTTCAAAAATGATTAAAATATGGGTTCCTAAAACAAATAACAACCTAATTAAGCAGAAATATATAGGTAATTATATGAAAGAAGTGATTCACAATAATAATTATATTTCAAAAGGAACCAGACCATCATGGGTATGGTTACCCTCATCTACTAACACTTAGGACCCAAAAAGGTAAAAAGGGTACCAATTTAAACTTTTTTATTTTTTGCAGGTATCCAAATACAAAAATAAAGAAAAATGGATATTAGATAGTGGATGCTCCAAGCACATGACAGGAAATGCTCACATGCTATCAAATATAAAGTACATTGATGGTGGCACTGTAACTTTTGGCGATAATTCAAAAGGGTTCGTCATTGGCATTGGAGAAGTCATTAATATCGCACCTCATTCACATCCATCAAGACCTCGAACAGTCAAAGAGCCTTTACAGATCCATGCTCCTAGAAAATCTGCAATCAACGTGGACACTGAGGAAAGTGAAGACATTTCATGGCCTCCACAGGAAGCCCAACATTACGACCACTATCAATCTTTTCAGGGACTTTCTATTCGAGAAGATGAAGAGTATCATGATCAGTCACAGTGGCAACATAACGACTATGATGACAATGCTTCTAATCTATGGGGTTATTTTTCCTACCAATAAGTTATTTCATTCCAAATTCCTACTTCGTTGACTATGATATTTTGATTTAGTACTTTGACATTGTGATTAGTAACATTATGCTGTTATGATGTTTCCTCATATTGTTTCATTGTGATGTTTCCTCATATTGTTTCGTATACTCATTTTTGATAATGACAAAGGGGGAGAGAGTTTATACTACCTATAGATAGGGGGAGAAATTACAAAAGACAGGGGGAGCTTCTTAGAAATGAATTGTATAGTTGTCATCATCAAAAAGGGGGAGAATATTAGAACATCTACTCTATGATTTTGATGACAACAACTATATAATCACTAGCATCATCCATATGCAGGTAGACTTTTGTGACCAAGACTTGAAGACAGACACAAGGATCATTATATCAAGAAATATTAGTATATTCTGTTAATATCTTAAATAGATGATATGTACAATCTCCTTGAGTAATCTTTACAAGCATATGCATATACAAATTATTAAAAAGGTTTCTTACATGCTTAAGAAGGGAAATTAACAAGCTGTACATGTGCCAGACATCTGGCTTGTTTACTCAGACGTCTGGCAATGATTTCTATTTAAATTTTTTAATACAGGCCAGACGTCTGACCTAAACATCCAGACGTCTGACCTGGGTAACGGCCAACACTTCTCAACAGACATCTTCTTCAATCGAAGAGTTGCATCCTCTATCTCTGGTCATAACTCTTCCTCCTCAAACATTGCAACTCTTAGACTGAAATAGAATGAACCAAAGGTTGTTACTTCTCAAACAAACTCTTCAACATATATAAATAAGCATGAATTTGAAAAGTAAAACTTACTTGAGATTCTAAACTCTTCTCTCTTCATTTTCTAATATTCCTGTGATCTCTCTGATTTCTAAAAGTACTCAAAAGCATACTTTTATCTCTTCCTTATATCAAAGCTTAAAATTACATACTACTCAAAGGAGATTATAGGAAGAAACTATACTTGTAGTCAAATTTAGTGTTACCTAGAGCATGCACTTCTCAAAGAAATACTCTTGTATAAAAGCATACTCCTTCGGGCGAAGCGAGGGCAATTGGTTAGTGTATTTCTGTATGGGAGCTTCGGGACTGGACGTAGGATGGGAGGTCCAAACCAGTATAAAAATTCTGGTGTGATTACTTTTAATTTTACCTGCATTATTATTCTGTGTGATTCATATTATCATACACGTACTTGTCATATACTATATATATATACACATGATCCACATAGATTTTCATAAAGAACACCCATAACTCACCATGTTCAATCACAAATCAATTTGGTGAATCATGCAAACACAAGCTAACTCTATAAAATAAAAAGAGCTAACTTTTTTAAACCAAAATCAACAAAACATATTTACATATAAGCACAGTCATATTCTCTCCCTGTGAAACTTTAAAATGTCGCTTATGTGGTTCGAGCACTTTCAGAATCACTACATGGGCATAACCTCCTCATTTCAATAGAAAATATCACTATAAAAAATGATAAAACTCCCTAATATGATGCTTTGATTTTGAAAGTGAACGCATTCTCCACGTAATACCACGGTAAGTTGTAATTACTATTTGATATTTATTTTTAAACCTGACACATATAAATTATCTTACTATCATTGACTCTATTTTTCTAATAAAAGTTGCTTCATGTTTATTTTAAGTCGAATACATAAAAAATAACATAACTAAAAATATTAACTGTTTTAAAATAAACGTCTAATACTTTGTACTATGTCGTTGCGTTCAGAATCTACGAGAAACAAACTAAGATGTACACATTAACGACAATCCCATGTTGATTGTGCCACATCAAATCACTGTATACCATAAGAGATTACTTATAAGCAAAAAATAAGGCATCTGACTATGTCAAATACATACATCTACGATAAATATACATTAAATCTTTAGAAAAAGCTGATTTGAAGAGGTCAAACAATAAAGATCAAAATTTTAATCTAAACCAAGCATGGATAAAACTTCTACGTACTTTTGAAAACAATATTAGTAAAAATGTAAATAAAATCAGCATATATGCATGTGTGTGTGTCATATATCACCTTAGGAAATGAAGCAAGAATACAGTTCACGGACTAATCACCTATGCAACCCGGTGTCATTGCAAAATAAGGTGTAATTATTTCTTTAAAGAAAATTGTTGTCTTCTACTCTCAATTCTGAAATCTGCACAAAGTGAATAAAATTGTTTTTTGTCGAATGTATGCTTGTGTACAAAAAGTAAAAAACAATATATTACAAATATTGAAAGAAGTCTTTGTTAATAGCTTACATAATGAAACAAAAGCCAAATGTTGCAAATAAAAAAGAAGTGCAAATATTCACAACTTTACTAATGCATATTTTTATGTGAAGATACAAACATTGCGCAAATGAGCATTTTAAAATACTATCAGTTAAGCATATAAGGACGTAATCTTGAAATACACAATTTTACAATTCGATAACTACAAATTTTTTAGATTAACATAAGGATGTAACATTCAAAATAAGGTGGTGTACTCATTTCTTTAAAGAAAATTGTTGTCTTCTACTCTCAATTCTGAAATCTGCACAAAGTGAATAAAATTATTTTTTGTTAAATGCATGCTTATGTTAAAAAAAAGTAGAAAACAATATATTACAAATATTGAAAGAAGTCTTTGTTAATAGTTTACATAATGAAACAAAAGCCAAATGTTGCAAATAAAAAAGAAGTGCAAATATTCACAACTTTACTAATGCATATTTTATGTGAAGATACAAACATTATGTAAACGAGCATTTTAAAATACTGTTAGTTATGCATATAAGGACATAATATTGAAATACACAATTTTACAATTCGATAACTACAAAAAAATTTAATATAAGGATGTAACATTCAGAATATCGTATGTATTAGAAGTGTAGTTAATAAATCAATAATTTTGGAATACACGATTTTCTCGCTAGATAGATTACAAAGAAGCCTATAACTCTGAATAGCACTTGGATCTTGTTGAGATAGTGATAGAGAATCAAATCAGAGATAATCTAGTTAGATTCAATGTTGATTTCGATAGAGTAATGATAGGATTTTGAATAAGAAAATGTGGAAGAAGAAGAGAAGTGAAAAACCAGAAAATCAGATATTAAATTCGTTGAAACTAACCCCTATTTATAGAAGAACAACAGTCATGTCCATTCGTGAAAGGTTATGGCGAATAGACACTTCTTTTGAAATTCAAATTTTTGAATCTAACTGACATTATGTCGACATGGGGTACTACGGCATGTCGACATCCCAAAGCAATTTTTGATGATTTGATTTTCTTTGAAAATAACTTTTATCTCATATTAAAAACTATTTAAACTTTATAAATATACTTGAAAATACATAGATAAATATTGAGAATAATATATATATAATTTTACTATAAATTTATATTTAAATCTAAGTATAAATATATTATAATTAAAAGATAGTTTAAAACAAACGAAGTTTAAAAACTAGAGTTTATCAAAAACAAAGAATATTTTAAGGCTAAAACATCTTTTTGAAGATCATTTGAAAAGATAATTTTTAAGGCTAAAACATTTTGAAAACAGTTTTGAAAATCATTCTGAAGTAGTTTTGAAAAACATTTTGAAGTAGTTTTGCAAGCTTCTTCCTGTAGAATATCTCATCATATCAGGACTCGAGAACTTGTACAAAACCAGGATGTTCGTGGGTTTGTAAGCCAGTTGTCATAGGTTTGTAAGCTACTTGTCGTGGGTTTGTAAGCCACTAAAAAGGTAGAAATGGATTCCATCCCAAAAGAAAAATGGAGTGAAGATTTCAGTGCTATTGTGAAGTTTTAACATAATTCTAGACTCAATACTTATCTTGAAATCTTGAACTCTTGATAATCTTGATACTCATGAGTCTTCAATCTTGATAACTTGAATCTCTATACTGTACAGTCTTCATTCTTGGTACATGCATGGTTAAATCCTGCATATACATATATATCTAAACTATAATGTTCGTATTTATATTTTATAATCTTATTCTAAGGTTGTTGTCATCAAAACCATCATCTCAAGGACTAACAATCTCCCCCTTTTTGATGATGACAACCTTTGTTTATAAAATATTACTTCTATCATATTGGCTCCCCCTAAATCTAATAACTCCCCCTTAATATATGCCTAACTCTCCTATTTTATATTTCTCCCCCTTTGTCATCAACAAAAACAAACAAACTCTAAACTATACAACTCCCCCTCATTCTTGTACTTAAGTACATGCATTAATAAACTATATAATAGAGTATATTTAAGAAATAACTATACTTATAGACATGATATTCAATCAACAAATATAAATATATTAATGTATATTTATACAATCATTAAACCATACCAAGTATAAATCAAATCAATCAAAACAATCAATTTCAATCAAAACAATCAATTCAAACAAAGTAATTAAATAAAGCAAACAAATTAAACGATATAGGGGAACTTCCACCCATCCTTCTTCTCCGAAAATAGAGTCTGCTTTGGTGGCATCCCAATTTTCATTGTCATTTGTGAGAGAGACAGGAGGATGTGCTTCATTATCATCCTTGTGCAGGGAAGAAATCATCCATCTAATTGCCTCGAAATGCCTTTCTTGCTCCTTGATCATTTGTATTTGACTCAATTCTAAGTGTCGTCGGTTACGAAGAATGAACGAGAAAATATTCTTGAATGAATTAAGAGTTTCTTCAAGATTCTCAGATAAGTTATGAATTGAATTAGCCATTTTTGAAGTTGAGAGAAGAATGAGAGATAGAATAGATAAGAAATATTATTCAGTAATGAATTCTGGAAGAAATGGGTATATATAGGTGTAGAAATTTGTTTGAAATAAATAGACATATGGTAGTTATTCAAATTTCAAATTCAAAATGAAGTGTCATTTCTGAACAGTACATGTCGACATGGTCAAGGGGGGGATGTCGACATGGTCCAGTGAATTTTGATGACTTTGATTTTGTGAATAATTGTGTGTGTGTGTATATATATATATTTATATAATATACTAACATTTATTCAGGAGATAAGATAAGCTAGATAACAGAAAAGGAAATCAATTTCATTACATAATAGGATAATACAATGATTAACCATAAAGAACTATATAAACACTCAAAAAACAAACTTAAACTAATTCAACATGATATGAAAATATAGAATTAGTTAGAGGATGATGAAGATGAAGATAATCCAAGTTTCTTGCTGACTTTGGAGAAAAACTTGTTCATCTTGGATGATATTTTTTCCAACTTCTTACTAACGGATCTTTTAAGAACCCGTTGATTCTCAACAATAATATTTTGGTTTTTGAGAAGGGTTTTGTTGGTAGGATTGGAGGGATATTCAATACTTTCTAGGGATGTTTCTCCTTCTTCTTCTTCTTCCTCTTCCATTTCATCCCTTTCTTCTTCTTCTTCCTCTTCCATTTCTTCATGAGCCAAACGCTCTTCCTTTTCGGCAAGAGTTTCATAAGGTTGAAAAACATATGGGATTTTCATGAGAGAAATGTTTGAGATATTAAAAACTTTTCTTGAAATAAATTTTTCTCCTTTGAAATTTACTCCAAAATAGTTGAAAATCCGAGTAAGGTAAATTCCATGATATAAAGTGTTTTCTCCCATTTCAAAATTTTTAGGAGGACGAAGTTCATCCAAAATAACTTGCGCCCAATTGATATCATAATTTCCGAAAATAGCAAAAAGTGCTTTGCACACTTTTGAAGTAGGATTGTTAAAATTTCCCGATCTTGGGGTCAAAGTATGTTGTAAAAGAAGATTGACAATTCTTGCTTTAGGACGAAAGTTTCAATTTTTAAATTCAAAATTTTCATCTCCTTCAAAAATATGATGAAATGTCTCACGATCATGTTCATCGATTTGAAAACTAGAAAGATCCATTCGCGTGCTTTTGCAATTGAGAATGATACCCAAAAGATCACAATTCAAAACAATTTTAGTGCCTTTGACACTACTCCAAATTTCATTATCATTTCCTTCATAAAATTCTCGATTGAGATTTGCATAGAAAATTTTAACAAGATTTGGGTAACAAACAAAATCATTTTGAGAAGAATCAACAAGACTAAGAATTTAATTGTTTGCAAAAAGAGTATCAATTTCATAAGAAGAAAAATCTTGAAAAATAGCAAACTTTCCGGGATGGACTTTTCCATAATTAGCATAATTGATGTATGCTTTTATTGCCTCCGGATTATTGAGGAGTTGCTCTTTCAAGTTTCTGGAGAGTCTCATGGTGGAGGGGTTGCTTGAAGAAGCCATTAAAGTAGAGAGTAGAGAGCTTGAAGTTTTGAAGAGAGAGTTTGAATTTGAAAGTGAAAAGTTGTGATAAAAGATAGTGAATAAATAGATTTTTGAAAGACATGTTCTCTAGTCAAAAGATGCCTTTTCAGAGTATTGTATGAAGTGAAAAGATGGAGGGAAATTCAACTATTTGAATTCAAATTTTGAATTTCAAATTCTGGTACCTATGTCGACATTAGGGTAGGGACCATGTCGACATATGCCTATGAATTTCTATGATTTATTTTTCCTAAGTATTCTAATATATATATACTTATTATTTTAATGTCTATATATATATATATCTGGAATATTATTAGAATTATAGTATATTCCAGAAAATATTATTATATTATAAAAATAAAATAATAATAAAATAATAAAAAATAAATTTAAAATTCAATCAACACACCAATTCAAAATCAATCAATCATCTAATTCTAAGCATGCAATTTCAATCAATTGTATTGTAAATGTGTACCTTTTTCTGAGTCCGTTTCCTTGAATTTGTTGAAGTAGTGAACTGCCGTGAAACACAAATTTGAGTTATCTGTCTTCTGATCATCATCGCTTGAGGACAAGTCTGAGTCATCTAGAGTAGCAGTAAATGCACGCTTCTGTTTCTTTACTATATCATTGTTTATAGGAGGATTCTGCCTTATGGCCTGGTTCATCACAGTTGAAACATTTGACATTGTTTGGCACTGCATTCTGATTTCCAGAATTCTTATAGTTGTTTCTCTTGAGATTATTCATCTTTCTGTATTTCAGGAATTTCCGAAAATTCCTGGTCATAAATGCTATCTCTTCATCATTATCACTGTTTGAGTCTGATCCGTCGGTTAATGCATTGAATGCCATTGATTTCTTTTCAGATGCTTTGCTTTCTGTTCTCCCAATCATTTGGACTTCAAACGACATTAGATTTCCAATCAATTCTTCTATCTTTAAAGTACTGATGTCATTTTCCTCTTCAATTGCTAGTGTCTTTTGATCCCATTCTGGAGTGAGAGAATTTAAAATTTTTCTGACTTGATCTTCTTCTGAAAATTCCTTTCCCAAGGATATTAAAGAATGCACAATATCTAGAAATCGACTATACATATCTAAAATAGACCCATTAGTATTCATTTTAAATAACTGAAACTGATTTGTGAGCATGGAAATTTTGGTTTGTTTAATTTTCCTTGTTCCTTCGTGAGTCACTTGCAAAGTTTTCCAGATTTCATATGCAGACTTACAAACTGACACTCTATTAAATTCATTTCTTTCAAGTGAACAAAAGAGAATATTCATTGCTTTAGAATTATTTTGTGCAGCAGTCTTTTGCTCAGTAGTCCACTGTGCAAAATTAGTTGTGGGTTCAGAATATTCAGTTTGTGTGATATTCCAAGTATCTAATCCTACAGATTGTAAATATATTTTCATCCTACATGCCCAATATGCATAGTTACTGCCATTAAAAAGTGGTGGTCTGGCAGTAGACTGACCTTCTACAAATGAACTAGTGACAGGGATACTAGTGTTAATAACAGTACCAGTGTTGGTAGCCATTTTGAAAACTTTTCAAAAAAATCAAATTATGAAACTTTTGAAAACCTTGCTCTGATACCAAATGCGAGGAATGCGGAATATGAATCTTAAGGCTAGGAATAACACTAGAGGGGGGTGAATAGTGTTTTTAAGAAATTACTAAATCTTTTTGAGTTTATGTTAATTTGAACACAAATGTATGCAATATTCAGACACAGATATAATCACAGAAACAAACACAGATGCAGAAATAAAGTAAATGCAGTAAAGGAAAGAACACACTGGATTTTATACTGGTTCGGGGTTACCCTACATCCAGTCCCGCACAACTAAGTACAGATTTCCTTTCAAAAGCAATTCAACAATTACAACCCTCAGTTTCAAGGCTACGAGGTACACCCTCCAGAATCACAATCCTTTGGGTAGAGATACTTGATTTCCGGGGCAACAAGTTCACCCAATTGATTTCCAAGGCTACAATCACACCTTTTCTCGCTTGATTGATTTCCAAGGCTACAATCACACCTTTTCTCGCTTGATTGATTTCGAAGGCTACAATCACACCTTTTCTCGCTAGATAGATTACAAAGAAGCCTATAACTCTGAATAGCACTTGGATCTTGTTGAGATAGTGATAGAGAATCAAACCAGAGATAATCTAGTTAGATTCAATGTTGATTTCGGCAGAGTAATGATAGGATTTTGAATAAGAAAATGTGGAAGAAGAAGAGAAGTGAAAAACTAGAAAATCTGATATTAAATTCGTTGAAACTAACCCCTATTTATAGAAGAACAACAGTCATGTCCATTCGTGAAAGGTTATGGCGAATAGACACTTCTTTTGAAATTTAATTTTTTGAATCTAACTGACATTATGTCGACATGGGGTACTAGGGCATGTCGACATCCCAAAGCAATTTTTAATGATTTGATTTTCTTTGAAAACAACTTTTATCTCATATTAAAAACTATTTAAACTTTATAAATATACTTGAAAATACATAGATAAATATAGAGAATAATATATATAAAATTTTACTATAATTTTATATTTAAATCTAAGTATAAATATATTATAATTAAAAGATAGTTTAAAACAAACAAAGTTTAAAAACCAGAGTTTATCAAAAGCAAAGAATATTTTAAGGCTAAAACATCCTTTTGAAAATCATTTGAAAAGATAATTTTTAAGGCTAAAACATTTTGAAAACAGTTTTGAAAATCATTCTGAAGTAGTTTTGAAAAACATTTTGAAGTAGTTTTGCAAGCTTCTTCCTGCAGAATATCTCATCATATCAGGACTCGAGAACTTGTACAAAACCAGGATGTTCGTGGGTTTGTAAGCCACTTGTCGTAGGTTTGTAAGCTACTTGTCGTGGGTTTGTAAGCCACTAAAAAGGTAGAAATGGGTTCCATCCCAAAAGAAAAATGGAGTGAAGATTTCAGTGCTATTGTTAAGTTTTAACATAATTCTAGACTCAATACTTATCTTGAAATCTTGAACTCTTGATAATCTTGATACTCATGAGTCTTCAATCTTGATAACTTGAATCTCTATACTGTACAGTCTTCATTCTTGGTACATGCATGGTTAAATCCTGCATATACATATATATCTAAACTATAATGTTAGTATTTATATTTTATAATCTAATTCTAAGGTTGTTGTCATCAAAACCATCATCTCAAAGACTAACAGTTTTGTATCATAGGCTAGATGGAATGCACTTTGAACCCTATGTCTTATTAACAATTTACTTTTGTTTAAATATATATAAAAATCCACTTTCATGGAAATTCCCGATAAATTACTGTAATGAAGCAAATTTCTTCTCCTACTTTTCCATTTTCGCATACAACTTATATGCCAAAAAAACCAAATTAACTTTCAGGTACCCATAATGTTAGAAATGTTTCAAAACGGTCAGAACTTCAAAATAGAATTAAATTATCAAGAGCTCCAAATGTAACTGATTATAAAATGAACAATGTAAAATCAGTCAAAATAACATATGAGGTCTACAGATGTTACATACACACAGACACTATTTATGCAACTAAGTCCTATATTTTATGAATTAAATAACATGCTATCAGAAAAAAGAAGCATTATCACTAATAAAATCTATATTAATAAGTCAAGCTACATAAATAATCGTACACACCCAAGTACCAACATGACATGAGCCCCAACTAATGTTTAGTCTTGTTGATCACTAGTTATAAAAAAGTTAATTATTTTTATTGAAAACTTAATGCTAACATACTTAATAAAAGTGGTTGTGGGTTTGGCTTTTGGAGATTGGTTGTTGCGTCTGGTTGTGAGCGAAGAAGGGGGTAAATGAACCCCATGGTGCGGGGTGCTAATCCGAGAGTCGGTTGAGGGTTAAGATTTTGGAGGCGGATTGTTGCATGATTCCAATTGTAAGCTTTGAGAGGTTGTTACGGGTTAGGATTTGGAGTCGGTTATGGGCGATGAAGGGGAGGTGTTGAATTGGCGACTGTAATATCCCCTATCTAGAGGTCCAAAACTAAGCGCTACAGATGCTGTAGTCATCTATAGTATTAGCTTCCGGCGACTAAATACGGCTATGTTAATAGTATCAATAATATCAAAAGCACTTGAATATGAAACAAAACACAAATTTCAAAACCATAAATTACTTCATTACATTTTCAAATAAAAATTGTTCCACATTCACGTCACATAACCCAAATCTTTTTCCCAGGCACAGATTAAATATAGTTATTACAAATTACGCCGAGAGCGGCATATGAAGGTACCCCCTCGATTGATCAGAGTCATATGGTCATATTAGACCTAATACATCATAACACAGCGGAAAATCCATCAAAACATAAATAAAAACAGCAAATCCTAAGTAGCTATCCGTTGCCTCCTGCATCCTTCGGTAGCTTATTCGTCAACTTCCTAAAACCTGAAAAGATCCTTAACCTCTCAACCTACTCAAATCAATTTTGAGCACCTGAGAGTTTAAGGGGAAACATAAACTTCGAGTCAGACATAAAGCCTGATATGAATACTATACATCCCGGTTTAATTATGTTAAGTGAGACCATGCCGCTTAGCAAAACAGGTTTCCCCTCACTAACATCCTTTTTAAAACATATCTTTGCAAATCCTTTCATATAACCATATACTATGCTCCTGCATCCACAATGGTTAATTACTAAAAAATAAACATTATGTAAACATACATAAATATCAGGTAATAATAAACTATCTGTTCAACCACAAAAGTTTTGTTTGGATAACTTTTAACCTTTGGCTGACTCGGGCCTACCAGACAATGTAATCAAAATTAACCTAACACCTGTTAGATATTCATATTCAGGATTATCTATCCTTATCTATCTGTTTAACATTTCCCATCAGGACGATCTGTCCTAGACTATCTGTTAAATATCTCACTTCTAGACGGTCTGTCCCTAACTTAATCATCTCCCAGGTCTTCACGATCCTAATGGTTTTTCGGGCAAACCAATAGCCTATCTGTATACAACATATATTCCATTCGGTGTGTACTCAAAATTTTAGTCTACCGGTGACCAAGCCCAACACGCTGGAGTTTTGGACAATAATTAGTTGGGGCTACAAGCTAATGTATAGGGAGCGACCCCATACTAGTCCCATCTAGATTTCTAATATTTGAGTCATTTATACTTAAGGATCCCCTCCCATAATTTTCCTTGAAAACAATTTCAAAATGGTTTAAACCTTTAAATCAAACGTCAAACAAGGAAAAGAATAAAATCTTTATAATTTACTCAATTATATTACCATGTCAGATATATATCCTTTACTCAAAATTTAGTTGATGAAAACACTTAATCATTTAAAAGAACCTCTTTCACACTTTGAAATTATTTCCTTCAAAATCAATGTTTAAACCTTTCGAAATCATTTCTCAAAACTTTCGAATTCATTCAAAGCAAACATTTCGGAAGCTATAAACTTTAGACATCCTTCTTTAAAATCACTTTAAGTCATTGCCTTAGATAAACCTTTAGAAAACCTTCCCTCAAAAACCTTTCGAAAACATCTAATAAACCTTTCAAAACCGATCAAGGAATAAACCCTTCGAATGATTAAAACCTTTCGAAGGTATACTGGGTTCAACTTAAAAGAATCTGGAAATCTTCTTTTTAAAACCTTTTGTCTTTATCAGAATAACCTTTCGAAAGCCTTGGGTTATACTTTACAAAACAAGGGTAACCACCTAAGTCGGAAGCTTCCTTCCAAAAACATTGGAGAAACGACTTGTTTAAAAACAAGTAAACCTTTCGACTGGGTCGGAAGGTTCAAAGCAAAAACCTTTATAAAAGCGGTAAAAACCCTTCGACTATGTCGAAAGGTTTCAAAACAGAGTAATGGCGAAAACAACAACAACCTATCGACTTCGTCAGAAGGTTTAAAGTCTTTTCTTTTAAATAACTTGACCTGGTCGGAAGCGACCAAGTCGAAAGCTCAAATTCGAAAGCAAAGCAGGCGAAAGCTTTTCACTAGTAAAACAATTATATTCCTACCTCTTAGGCCATCAACCTTTCGGCTTAGAACCTTTCGGCTAAAAATTCAATTCATTACGTACCAATTAATTGATACCTTATGCATTAAACTTTGACCTTATCGAAAGCTAACCTTTCGACTGAGACGAAAGGTCTGGGGCGGAAGGTATACTGCCGTATGGGCTGAAACATGAAAAAAGAGTGATTTTTGTTTTTAATCTTAAAAAGGAAACTTTTCAACCAACCTGCCTTTGTTTGTCAAATTTTCATTGGTCAATAAAATACTTTTCAGAAATGTGCTACCGCAATTACCAGAATTTATAAATCATTTTATTGTGCAAAATGCCCCTTCTCCTTTATAAATATATCAAACATTCAAGTCTCATACCTTAAATAATTTTATATATCCCTCAAATGACTTAGGAAAATACTGGAAAAATCCCAGAAAATCTATTTTAATATATTACCTAACATATTGAAATCTCAAACCCAAACAATTAATAGTTTAGCCGAAAATAATTTATAACCCAATAAGCAATTTTCTTCATTCGAAAATTCATATAAAATCCATAATAAATTGGAATATTATGAAAATCAAAACCCATCTCTAAAATATTATTCCAGACCTATACTTAAATTTCCAAAGTGTAACGACCCGTATTTTTCACGGATCGAAAAGTTCGTCAAATCTGGAATTTTTGCATTTTTAAGTCATTTCAGATTTTTGGGGAAATTTGTCTAAGTCCTAGGTCGTGGACGACCTAAGAGCTAAGTCGTGACCGAGTTAAGGACTTGCGAGTTAGTGTTAGGTCGTGGGTTAGTTGGAGCGACCTATAAAATTGTGCAACCTAGGATTTAGTTAAGTAATTAGGTCGGCAGGGCGAGTTAACGACCTAAAGACTGACCGACTTAAGAAGTTTAGGCGACCTAAGAGAATGTTGTGAGCGACCTAAGTTTTGTTAAGTGTTAGGTCGGCTGGGAAAGTTAGCGACCTAGTAGTTGCCGAGTTAGCGACCTAGTAGTTGCCGAGTTAGCGACCTAGTAGTTGCCGAGTTAGCGACCTAGTAGTTGCCGAGTTAGCGACCTAGTAGTTGGCGACCTAAGGACCTAAGGAGTTAACAAGTTGGCGACCTTAGGAGTTAGGCTAAGTGTTAGGTCGCGTGGAGGCTTAAGGAATTAGGTCGTAACCTGTTAAGTCGTAGGTCGCTGGGTTTCGTCTAAGTGTTAGGTCGTAACCTGTTAAGTCGTAGGTCGCTGGGTTTCGTCTAAGTGTTAGGTCGTAACCTGTTAAGTCGTAGGTCGCTGGGTTTCGTCTAAGTGTTAGGTCGAAGTATGTGTTAAGTCGTAGGTCGACTTAATAGTTAGGTCGTATGCGCAGAAGTGTTAGATCGTAGGAGTTGAGGCGCGCGTATCTGTTAAGTCGTGGGGGTTTTTAGGTCGTAGGTCGGCATATGTTAGGTCGGCAACGACTTAAGGAGATAGCCGAGTTACGACTCAGGCAGTTTTCAGCTATAAATAGAAGGGGTTGTTCTCACTTTTTGGGATCCGGATTTTGAAGCGACGAAGTGCTGCCATTTTGAGAGCTCGACTTCTACACTTCTTCACTTCTTTTCTCCACTCTAATCTAGTGCTTCCATCCATCCAAATCGAAGATCGAGATTGAAGATTCAAAAGCTTGGATTGAAGATCTTCATCTTTTCAAGAGAGATTTCTTCATTTGAAGCGGATTTGTGATAGATCTAGCTTCATCCTTCGCTGTCCAGATCTGAAGTGTGTTGATTTGAGGTTGTTTAGGTGAATTGGTGAGTGGTGATTATCTCTCACACGGATCCAAAGGAGTAGATCGGATTGTTGGCTCGATTTGGTGTTAAATTAGTGATTTCCATGCATTTTCTTCATCCTATGTGTAGATCCATGTAGATCCATTGTTCATGATGATGTTGCATCCATTTTATCATATGTTAACCTATGCAAGTTCATTCATCAAGTTTGTAGAGATATAACCCATGTTTTCATGCTTATTGGACTTTCAACTCTTTAATTACGAAAATGCCATTATTGTTATAATTGTCTACTTAGATCATTTTTGAATGCTTGATTGCTTGGATTGATGTTTGATTTGATTGATTATTATGAACTAGATGATTGATGATTAGATTTAGACCAAAGGTGATTCAAAAGCTAAGGGAAAGGCTCTTGGACTGGGAAAGCTGCTCGTGGCATATGTAGCGGGATGATGAAGCTCTTATGCATAGATTTGACGATGTGATGTTGAGATGAGGCTTCGCGAGGATGTTATGAAGCGAGGCAATCATATGATGAAGACTTGGTCTAATCCAGGCGGGATCATTCCAAGCATGTTGATAACTCGGTGATATGATTCGAGTTGAGGATAATGGATGCTCGAGAGGCGCTTGAGCTAGTATGGCAATAGTCGTCGAGGAGGATGACTAGGAGGTTGAGATCTCATCGTTGTTGAAGGTTCTAGCATGCTCTAAGCAAGAGTACATGGGGACGCCCAAAAGACTAAGTTGATGGTCAAGTACTCTGGGTAGATTCGATAATCCTAGGCACGGGTCACGATGACGTGCGGGAGTTATGTCTAGAACCGGGGTTACCATTAGCCCTTGACGGACGGCTGAAAGAATGTGCCGGTCATTCAATTAACGGTGATATCGCAACAATGATAACAGTGATAGCCGAGTCATGGATGTTTGGTTGTATCGTCATTCGGTCTCAAGAGCGGTATTTCCTGGGTGCTTATCTGACCTTGGTTTTAGACCTTGGGATTTGTACTTGGAAAACATCGCTCTTGACTCGAGTGACAATTGCTTTACTTTAAATTGTATGCTCTGCTATGTTTGCTTCTGCTTAGTGTGTGTCTGGGGGCTATCACTGTAGAATGAGGTTGGAGTGGGAGGGTTGTATTCCTATTCCTTTTCCTTTATGCTCTTTTGGTATGTTGTTAGTTAATTTACTGCTCACTAAGACTGTTGTCTGACTCAAGGCTTTATGTTTTAATTCTTATTGCCTTGGGCTGTTCGTCCATTTTGGGACGGGCAGACTAGGTAGCAGGTGACAGGTGCTGTTCTCTTCTTACGATGTTGATATCGAAGACGAGCTGGAGGATTGCATATTATCTTCTTATTATATGTACTGGATATTCCGCTGTTTTGTATTCTCTGAGAGATATGTAGTGAGGCTGGATGTATTGACTATATGGATGCTTGTATTCAACTATTATGGAGTTTTATATAATGTCATTTTGTTCTGTAAAGCTTCACTATACATATGTTCTATTGTATTTTGTCCATGCGCTGTGAGTAATACGATAGATTCTTTTGTTTTAAATCTTACCTTGACAATCGTCCATGGTCGCCTGGCACACTTTACAGCGCACTATCTCTAGATTCGGTGCAGGGGTCATGGGCGGTCGTCACATTTGGTATCAGAGCATTGGTTAATCGATTTTACCCAACGCTCGCCGTCGTAACTACGTATGAGAGACGTAATTGTATTTTTGATGGATGAATACTATATATAATATAGTAGCTTAGTAGAGTTTGAGTCCTTTATGCAGTTGTTTCTCTAGATGTTCTAATCATTTCTTTTTATAGATATTGAGAATGAGTCAAAAAGGGAAACCAGCTGCTAGGGAAGGCCGTGCTACTGAAGGGGCTGCTGATTATGTTGCTATGTTCGAAACCATGATGACTTCGATCAGGAGAAGGATGTCAGCCCCGGGGCCATCAGTAGATGTTGGGGATCAAGTACAGGCTCCAAGATTGATGGATCACTTGGACGATTCATTTAGGAAGCTTGTGGAGGAAGCTCTCAGACACGAGAATCTGTTTCCTAAGGAAGGATCTGTTGTTGCTGTAACCAGGGAAGAGTCTAAACCCCAGCAGGGTAGAAACAAGAAGAGGAAGCAGCAGCAGCAGAAGGGTAAAGATGGTCAGAAGAGGCCGAAAGGCGAAGTGACTTGCTACAACTGTCAGCAGAAAGGCCATCTCTCCAAGGATTGCAAGAATCCGAAGGCGCCGGCAAAGTGCCACAACTGTGACAAGCCAGGGCATTTCAGGAAGAATTGTCCAGAACCGAGTAGGGACAAGCAGATTGTGCAGGCTTATACTTTGGGAGCTGTTCCGTCGTCTTCGAAAGCTCCTACCGCAGAAGAGAAGGGAAAGAGTGTGGTGGTTCAAGGTACTCTTTTCCTATGAGGTGTTCCAGTTAGAGTCTTGTTTGATACCGGAGCGTCGCACTCGTTTGTATGTAGTGAACTTGTAGGCCGGTTAGGCTTGGAACCGGGTATTGTTGATAGGCCATCGGTTGTGACTAATCCAGTTGGGGGTTCGTCTTGTTTGTGTATGTTATGCCGTGGTCTAGTTGTGTCGAGTCATGGTTGCTCTTTTGTTTGTGATTGTTTTGTTCTGAACTCTGCGGGGTTCGGAATTATTTTGGGTATGGACTGGCTTAGGAAGTATGCGGCTGAGGTTGATTGTGAGAGGCTGGAGGTGACAGTCGAGAATGTGGAAGGGCGAAAGATAGTGATACGATGTAAGCATGAGGAAGGCGTCTTCATGAGCTTCATGTATTCGCTAGTTGTTCCACGGGATGGACTGTCTTTAGTGCCAATCGCAAATGGATTCGAGGATGTCTTTGACGAAGTCAAAGGGTTGCCGCCGCATAGAGAGATCGAGTTTCGTATAGATCTAGTTGAAGGAGCCAGACCTGTTGTGATGCCTCTTAGGCGGATGGCGCCTAGGGAACAGCAGGAGTTGAGGGTGCAAGTTGATGATCTTTTGTAGAAAGGATTCATTCGGCGTAGTGTGTCCGAGTGGGGTGCACCAGTTGTGTTTGCAACCAAGGCAGATGGGTCGTTGAGATTGTGCGTCGATTATCGTGAGCCGAATAAGGTGACTAAGAAGAACAAGTATCCATTGCCGAGAATAGATGACTTGTTTGATCAGCTTCACGAAGCTAAGGTGTTTTCTCAGATGGATTTAGCAACGGGATTTCACCAGTTGAGAGTGGCTAAGGATAGTGTGCCGAAGACTGCTTTTAGGACACCATCCGGTTTCTTTGAGTGGCTGGTAATGCCGTTTGGATTGACTAACGCGCCAGCATATTTTGTGGATCTTATGAATAGAGTGTTCAGAGATCAGTTGAACAAGTTCGTACTTGTGTTCGTGGATGATATTCTGATTTATTCCAGAACGGAAGAAGAGCACAAGACGCACTTGCGTATTGTTTTGGAAATCTTGCGGAAACATCAGCTGAAGGCTAAGTTTTCGAAGTGTCACTTCTGGAAGAGTGAAGTGAGGTTCTTAGGCCATGTGATTTCTGGAAATGGAATAGCGGTTGATCCCGCTAAGGTGGCAGCAATCCAGGATTGGGTTAGACCTAAGAATGCATCTGATGTGAGAAGTTTTCTTGGATTAGCAGGATATTATCGACGGTTTATCAAAGACTTCTCCAAGATAGCTGCACCGTTAACAGGATTGACGAAGAAGAACCAAGTGTTCAGTTGGGATGCTAAGTGTGAGCAAGCTTTCGGAATCCTGAAAGAGAGATTGACGAGTGCTCCTGTTTTGACTATTCCAAGTGGGAATGATGAGATGGTGGTTTACACCGACGCATGTGGTACGGGACTTGGAGCAGTGCTGATGCAGAGAGATAAAGTGGTTGCGTATGCCAGTCGACAACTGAAGCCGCATGAAAGGAATTACCCAACTCATGATTTGGAGTTAGCGGCGATTGTATTTGCTCTGAAGATGTGGAGGCATTATCTGTTGGGAGTTCGATTCGAGTTGTTTACAGATCATAAGTCGTTGAAGTATCTTTTCTCCCAGAAGGATTTGAATCTTCGGCAGCAACGTTGGCTAGAGTTTTTGGCATCATATGATTTTGGTATAGCTTATACTCCGGGAAAAGGTAACGCAGTGGCAGATGCGTTAAGTCGAAGACATGCAGGATTGGGAGCCATGTTTTCAGAATGGAAGAGTCTCGAGTATTTAGCTGGATTCGACTTCAGGCCCAAATGCGAATTGGAATCCGAGATGCTGGCAAACTTATCAATAAGACCGACTCTTGTGGAAAGGATTGGCGAGAGTCAAAAGCGAGATGATAAGATTGTCAAGATTATCCGTGATTTGGAATCTGGCTTGGATCCAGTAAAGGATAAAGGATTCGAGGTCGATCGAGAGGGTTGGCTTCGGAAGCAAGGACGACTAGTTGTTCCCGATATAGATGAATTGAGGAGTGAAGTTTTGAGGGAAAGTCATCACTCGAAGTTGACAATTCATCCAGGTGGAAATAAGATGTATCGGGATATGAAGAGAACCTACTACTGGGAAGGTATGAAGAAAGATGTTGGAAATTTTATTTCCAAATGCATGAACTGCCAGTTGGTAAAAGCCGAACAGAAGAAGCCAAGTGGATTGCTTCAGCCATTAAAAGTTCCTACATGGAAGTGGGAGCAGATATCGATGGATTTTATCGATGGATTGCCTAGAACCAGAACAGGGAATGAAGGGATTTGGGTCATTGTAGATCGTTTGACCAAGAGTGCACGATTTATTCCTGTTCGATCGACTAGGACTGCATCAAAGTTAGCTGAGTTGTATGTTAAGTGGATAGTTCGATTCCATGGTATTCCGAAGAGTATAGTGAGCGATCGAGACCCATTGTTCACTAGTGGATTTTGGAAGAGCTTCCAGGAAGTTTTGGGAACCGAGTTGTGTTTGAGTACAGCTTATCACCCTCAAACAGATGGTCAGACTGAGAGAGTCAACCGAGTTTTGGAAGATCTCCTCAGAGCTTGTGTTTTGGATTTCGGAGGATCATGGGAAGATCACCTTCATTTGGTGGAGTTTGCGTACAACAACAGTTACCAGTCAAGCATTGGTATGGCACCATATGAGGCATTGTATGGAAGACCGTGTAACTCTCCGACATGTTGGTTGGAAACTGGAGAAAAGCTGATGCTTGGGCCAGAGATGATTCGACAGACTTCGGATTGCATAGAGATCATTCGGCAACGGATGAAGGCAGCCCAAGACCGTCAGAAAAGTTATGCCGATAAACGTCGTAAGGATTTGGAATTCGACGTTGGAGATATGGTTTTTGTGAAGATTTCTCCACTGAAGAATGTTATTCGATTCGGGAAGAAAGGAAAATTGACTCCGAGATTTGTTGGACCATTCCCGATTATCGAGCGAATTGGAAAGCTCGCTTACAGATTGGAGTTACCAGAGAAAATGTCGGGTGTGCACAATGTTTTTCACGTATCGTATCTACGGAAGTATGTGCACGACTCGAGTACGGTGGTTTCTGCTGATAGCTATGAAGACTTTGAAGTTGACCCAGTTGATAGAAGACCTCGTAAGCCACTTCGTGTTGTGGAAACCGACACGAAACAGCTTAGGAGGAAGGTAGTTAAGTTGCTCAAGATACAATGGAGTGATGATGATAACGACTGTACGTGGGAGGTGGAAGAGAGGATGAAAGCAGCTCATCCTGAACTCTTCAAGGTATGGCCCTAAGGTGTCGTCTCATCTCGCGATATTGTAACTTGTTCTAAGTTTTGGATGCATGATTTGTTGATTGCTATGGATGGTAGGCGTACAGAATAGTCTTTGATTGATTTGTTTGCTTGGAATTTCGGGGGCGAAATTCCTAAGGGGGAGAGAATGTAACGACCCGTATTTTTCACGGATCGAAAAGTTCGTCAAATCTGGAATTTTTGCATTTTTAAGTCATTTCAGATTTTTGGGGAAATTTGTCTAAGTCCTAGGTCGTGGACGACCTAAGAGCTAAGTCGTGACCGAGTTAAGGACTTGCGAGTTAGTGTTAGGTCGTGGGTTAGTTGGAGCGACCTATAAAATTGTGCAACCTAGGATTTAGTTAAGTAATTAGGTCGGCAGGGCGAGTTAACGACCTAAAGACTGACCGACTTAAGAAGTTTAGGCGACCTAAGAGAATGTTGTGAGCGACCTAAGTTTTGTTAAGTGTTAGGTCGGCTGGGAAAGTTAGCGACCTAGTAGTTGCCGAGTTAGCGACCTAGTAGTTGCCGAGTTAGCGACCTAGTAGTTGCCGAGTTAGCGACCTAGTAGTTGCCGAGTTAGCGACCTAGTAGTTGGCGACCTAAGGACCTAAGGAGTTAACAAGTTGGCGACCTTAGGAGTTAGGCTAAGTGTTAGGTCGCGTGGAGGCTTAAGGAATTAGGTCGTAACCTGTTAAGTCGTAGGTCGCTGGGTTTCGTCTAAGTGTTAGGTCGTAACCTGTTAAGTCGTAGGTCGCTGGGTTTCGTCTAAGTGTTAGGTCGTAACCTGTTAAGTCGTAGGTCGCTGGGTTTCGTCTAAGTGTTAGGTCGTAACCTGTTAAGTCGTAGGTCGCTGGGTTTCGTCTAAGTGTTAGGTCGAAGTATGTGTTAAGTCGTAGGTCGACTTAATAGTTAGGTCGTATGCGCAGAAGTGTTAGATCGTAGGAGTTGAGGCGCGCGTATCTGTTAAGTCGTGGGGGTTTTTAGGTCGTAGGTCGGCATATGTTAGGTCGGCAACGACTTAAGGAGATAGCCGAGTTACGACTCAGGCAGTTTTCAGCTATAAATAGAAGGGGTTGTTCTCACTTTTTGGGATCCGGATTTTGAAGCGACGAAGTGCTGCCATTTTGAGAGCTCGACTTCTACACTTCTTCACTTCTTTTCTCCACTCTAATCTAGTGCTTCCATCCATCCAAATCGAAGATCGAGATTGAAGATTCAAAAGCTTGGATTGAAGATCTTCATCTTTTCAAGAGAGATTTCTTCATTTGAAGCGGATTTGTGATAGATCTAGCTTCATCCTTCGCTGTCCAGATCTGAAGTGTGTTGATTTGAGGTTGTTTAGGTGATTTGGTGAGTGGTGATTATCTCTCACACGGATCCAAAGGAGTAGATCGGATTGTTGGCTCGATTTGGTGTTAAATTAGTGATTTCCATGCATTTTCTTCATCCTATGTGTAGATCCATGTAGATCCATTGTTCATGATGATGTTGCATCCATTTTATCATATGTTAACCTATGCAAGTTCATTCATCAAGTTTGTAGAGATATAACCCATGTTTTCATGCTTATTGGACTTTCAACTCTTTAATTACGAAAATGCCATTATTGTTATAATTGTCTACTTAGATCATTTTTGAATGCTTGATTGCTTGGATTGATGTTTGATTTGATTGATTATTATGAACTAGATGATTGATGATTAGATTTAGACCAAAGGTGATTCAAAAGCTAAGGGAAAGGCTCTTGGATTGGGAAAGCTGCTCGTGGCATATGTAGCGGGATGATGAAGCTCTTATGCATAGATTTGACGATGTGATGTTGAGATGAGGCTTCGCGAGGATGTTATGAAGCGAGGCAATCATATGATGAAGACTTGGTCTAATCCAGGCGGGATCATTCCAAGCATGTTGATAACTCGGTGATATGATTCGAGTTGAGGATAATGGATGCTCGAGAGGCGCTTGAGCTAGTATGGCAATAGTCGTCGAGGAGGATGACTAGGAGGTTGAGATCTCATCGTTGTTGAAGGTTCTAGCATGCTCTAAGCAAGAGTACATGGGGACGCCCAAAAGACTAAGTTGATGGTCAAGTACTCTGGGTAGATTCGATAATCCTAGGCACGGGTCACGATGACGTGCGGGAGTTATGTCTAGAACCGGGGTTACCATTAGCCCTTGACGGACGGCTGAAAGAATGTGCCGGTCATTCAATTAACGGTGATATCGCAACAATGATAACAGTGATAGCCGAGTCATGGATGTTTGGTTGTATCGTCATTCGGTCTCAAGAGCGGTATTTCCTGGGTGCTTATCTGACCTTGGTTTTAGACCTTGGGATTTGTACTTGGAAAACATCGCTCTTGACTCGAGTGACAATTGCTTTACTTTAAATTGTATGCTCTGCTATGTTTGCTTCTGCTTAGTGTGTGTCTGGGGGCTATCACTGTAGAATGAGGTTGGAGTGGGAGGGTTGTATTCCTATTCCTTTTCCTTTATGCTCTTTTGGTATGTTGTTAGTTAATTTACTGCTCACTAAGACTGTTGTCTGACTCAAGGCTTTATGTTTTAATTCTTATTGCCTTGGGCTGTTCGTCCATTTTGGGACGGGCAGACTAGGTAGCAGGTGACAGGTGCTGTTCTCTTCTTACGATGTTGATATCGAAGACGAGCTGGAGGATTGCATATTATCTTCTTATTATATGTACTGGATATTCCGCTGTTTTGTATTCTCTGAGAGATATGTAGTGAGGCTGGATGTATTGACTATATGGATGCTTGTATTCAACTATTATGGAGTTTTATATGATGTCATTTTGTTCTGTAAAGCTTCACTATACATATGTTCTATTGTATTTTGTCCATGCGCTGTGAGTAATACGATAGATTCTTTTGTTTTAAATCTTACCTTGACAATCGTCCATGGTCGCCTGGCACACTTTACAGCGCACTATCTCTAGATTCGGTGCAGGGGTCATGGGCGGTCGTCACACAAAGTATTCGGATGTCATTAAATACGGTTTTCATGTTAAACATATTTTAAAGCATAAATAAACATTTATAATTTCACCAACTATAAATATATATATATATATATATATCTTTAAACATCAAACATGGCAATAATATAGCAGAAACATTTCGTATCTAATCACAAAGCCAAAAATTAAAAGAATTAGGGATGTAGTTATTATTCACCTTAGATTTTGAGATTATTGATGAGATTTTTGAGTGATGAATTAGTTGATTTCTTCTCTTCTCTTAAATGATTAGCTTTACTTCTTCTCTTGAGAATGGGAAATGGTGGCCAGCCTTGGAAATTTAGTTT
The DNA here is from genome assembly GCA_030737815.1 of Allium fistulosum. Taxonomy (NCBI): domain Eukaryota; kingdom Viridiplantae; phylum Streptophyta; class Magnoliopsida; order Asparagales; family Amaryllidaceae; genus Allium; species Allium fistulosum. Next base: position 835,290,229 of record CM060905.1, read on the forward strand.
TTTTAGTGAAATGAGAGTGAATGAATGTGAGTTACCATCTCATAAGGATTTAGGGTATAAGGTTTTACTATTTCTGATAATGCCCTTCTCATTTCCTAACACATTATCTAGTGTTATTTCATTTTAGTTAACCCACTTAACATGGCACGACTACCTTTAACTAATCAAATCTCAACCTATTAATCTTCACATTATTCAATTTAATCTCACTAATTTAAATGTCTTAGATAAGGTTATAAAAATATGGGGTGTTACAGACTCCCCACCTTAAAGAATTTTGTCCTTGAAATTATGATAAGGTACACAACAAAACAATCAAAGGTAAAACATACCATCAAATAAATCTGGGTAAGAGTCTCTAATCCTTCTCTCCACTTCCCAAGTACCATATCTAACATCATTACTCCACTGAACCTTTACTAACTTGGCTGTCTTGTTCCTCAATTTCTTCTCATCTCTAGACACAATCTGAATCGGTTTCCTAACTATAGTCAAATCCGGTTCTACTACTAAGTCTTCTAATACTATAGGTGCTATAGTAGTCTCCGGGTATCTAACACATTTCCTAAGATGAGAAACATGGAAAACATTATGGACTCCAGCCAAACTACTCGGTAACTTCACTTTATAAGCGAGTTTCCCGATCCTCTTAGTAACACAAAATGGACCAATGAATCTAGGTGCTAACTTCCCTGACTTCCCAAATCTAATTACACCTTTCATCGGTGAAACCTTAACAAACTCATAATCTCCGACAAAAAGTTCTAAATCCTTTCTTCTTTCATCTGCATAACTTTTCTGCCTAGATCGAGCCTCCTTCATCCTAGCTCAAATCAACTCAACCTTCTTCGCAGCTTCCTTCACTAAATTTGGACCAAGAACTAATCTATCCCCGGTCTCCAACCAGCATACAGGAGACTTGTAAGGTCTTCCATACAATACTTCAAATGGTGCCATCCCGATACTAGTCTAATAACTATTGTTATACGAGAACTCGACTAGATGAAGATGATCTTTCCATGATCCCCCAAAGTCTAATATACAAGCTCTTAACAAATCTTCCAAGATTTTGTTAACTCTTTCCGTTTTCCCATATGTCTATGGATGGTACATGGTACTCATGTTGAGCTTGGTTCCTAATGCTTCTTGTAGACTTTTCCAAAACTCACTAGTAAATAAAGAATCTCTATCACTGACAATACTACTATGAATCCCTTGCAGCCTAACCACATTCTTCATAAATAACTTTGCTAAATCAGGTGCCATTCTAGTTGACTTTACTAGAATAAAATGGGCACTCTTAGTTAGTCTATCACTATGACCCATATGCTTTTGTTTCCTCTACTAGATCTCGGCAACCCATCAATAAAATCCATAGAGATGAATCCCATTTCCATAACGGAACCTCTAACGGTTGAAGCAATCCACTTGGCTTATGGTGTTCTGCCTTTGCTTGTTGGCAATTCAAGCACCGCTTAACACACAATCCAATGCCCCATTTCATACCTTCCCAAAAGAAATCTGTTCGTGTCCTAATACATTTTTGTTCATGTCCTAATACATTTTCGTTCCTCTTGGGTGGATAGTGAACTTTGAACGATGGCACTCATCCATAACCTCCTTCCTCATGCTTCCAACATTCGAAATACATAACCTTCCTTTCTTTCTCAACCACCCATTTTGGTTAAGATTGAAATCCTTTAGACCATCGCTCTCCGTTCCTTCCTTCAATCTTCTGATCCGCTCAGCGAATACTGAATCGTCCTCTTGCTTAGAAGCTATCTTCTCAATCATTACCGGTCGGACTTCTAAACAAGACAATATAGTACTTCCTGCACTCGATCCTACCTCAGACCTAAACCGCACACTACAAGCCGATAATGCCTCCAAGTCTTTCCACTCAGTGATCATAGCCAATACTGCATTCTGATGTTTCCAACCAAGTACATCCGCTACCTTATTTCCTTTTCCGGGTGTGTACTCAATTCCAAAATCATAGGCCGCAATAAACTCCAACCATCTCTGCTGTTTCATATTCAACTCCTTCCGAGAGAACAAATACTTCAACGACTTATGACCAGTATATAGCTCAAATCGCTCTCCCAAAATATAATGCCTCCATACCTTTTAAAGCAAATATTACGGCAGCTAACTCCAAGTCATGCGTTGGATACCTAACCTCATGTAGTCTGAGCTGTCTAGAAGCATAAGCAATTACTTTACCCCTTTGCATCAACACAGCTCCTAATCCAGTTCCACACGCATCTGTATAAACAACTAAATCCTAATTCCCCTCCAAAACCACTAACACTGGTGCATGGGTCAATAAGTGTTTCAAGCTCTGGAATGCTTCTTCATACTTATCAGTCCACACGAACTATACATCCTTTCGCGTAAGCTTAGTCATCGGTGCTGCTATCCATGAAAAATCTTTTATAAATCTCCGATAATACCCATCCAATCCAAGGAAACTCTTTATCTCGGTCACCGTCTTGGATCTCTTCCAATTGTTCACCGCTTCAATCTTAGTTGGATCTACAGACAACCGTCTCTCAGAGACGACATGACTAAGGAACTTCACTTCCTTCTTCTAAAAATGACACTTCGTAAACTTAGCCTTCAATTGAAGCTCCCTCAACGTCTCAAGCACGACTCTGAGATGAAATTCATGCTCCTTCTCATCCTTAGAGTATATCAAAATGTCATCAATGAAAACCAACACAAACCTATCCAAATGTTCTCGAAAAATTCTATTCATTAGATCCACAAAGAATGTCGGGGCATTAGTTAGTCCGAATGGCATGACTAACCATTCGTACGATCCATATCTCATTCTAAATGCCGTCAATGGAATGCTATCCTCCGCCACTCTAAGCTGATGAAATTCCGTCACCAAATCTAGCTGAGAGAATACCTTTGCTCCACTCAACTGATCGAACAAATTGTCAATTCTCGGCAATGGGTATAGGTTCTTTATCGTCTTCTCATTCAACTTACAATACATAGCCTTAACGATCCGTCCGGCTTCTTAGCAAACACAGCAGCAGCTCCCCATGGCGAACTACTCGGCCTAATAAAACTTTTACCTTCTAGATCTACTAACTGCACCTTCAACTCTTTCATCTCTGTAGGTGTCATTCTACTCGGCTGTCTACTCACCAGTTCAGCTCCAGGCACTAAATCAATTTGAAACTCAATGGCCCGTTTCAGTGGCAGTCCAACGACTAACTCAAACACATCGGCAAATTCTCTAACTACAAAGACCTGATGCAACTCATCCTCTAACTCCATAACACCCAGTAAAGCATTCACCTCACAACTAGGGTTCTCTATGGCATAAATTATCTGATCTCTACAATCTGGATGACTAAGTGATATTTTCCTATCTTGGAAAAATATCCTAGCGTCATACCTACTCAACCAATCCATCCCCAGGATAATCCCAAGTCCCACAAAGTCAAATACATGCAAACAACAATCAAAGGTATGGCCTAACAAATCAAATCCTAGATGGTCACACCTCATTCCAAGTGTTACATAACCTCCTATTGGATTAGTAAGGAAGTACCTAAGTAAGAGGGTTCTAGGTTAAGTCTATCTATCGGACATCGAGAAATAAAAGAATGGGATGCCCCAGTATTAAATAGGACGTTAACAGACATACCATGGATCTGCAGTGAGCCTCCTAAAACAACTTTTCCCTTTTCCTGAGCAACTGGTTTTGCGGTTGTGGGCTCCAAAGCCTAAACTTGCCCATTTCCTTCCTTTGCTGGCTTTGGGCACTTGTTCTTGTAATGACCCACTTGATCGCAATTAAAGCATCTAACATTCTTCTCTCCACCATCCACTTTTCCTTTTTCCTTGCTGGCTCGACACTCGTTGGCATAATGTCCTTTCTTGTTGCAGTTGTAACAAACCACTTCAGCCATACTTTTTCTTTTGTGCTCCTTCTTTATGAGCAATCTTTTTCTAGAAAAATTTCCTTTTTTGGGCCTGTCCCGTCTAAGCCTCTTTCACTTTCTTTCTTAAGCAGGCCAATGCCTCTTCTTGCCTCAATGCCATCTCAACAACTACATCACTGAGGTCTCTTAAGTGTGGCAAAGTAGCACTTATAAGTTCTGGCCTTAATCCACTGATGTACTTTTCATTTCTACTGATAACAGTATCAACCAAGGCATACCCATTTCGAGCTAGTTCCTCAAACTTCCTTGTATACTCCAACACACTCATATCTCCCCGCTCTAGCTCTACAAACCTCCTTACCAATGCAGCCTGCGTATTTACAGACATAAATCTCTCCGAAAACCTTCTCTTGAATTCCTCCCAAGTAATGGTCTCTTCACCAACTCCGGCAGTGATGGTGTTCCACTAAAATAGTGCAGCTCCCTGCAGCTGCCTTGAGCCAACCTTCTTTTTTGTGCATCATTTAGCCCTAAATCAGCAAAAATTCTTTCACAATGCAGTAGCCAGTTTTCCACCTCAATCACATCCTCGGTACCAATGAACGGCTTCCCTCCAAGCCTAATGTAATCTCTACTCAAGTTGGCATACTGATTGACAAAGAACCGATACATTGCCCCTATATCCATTTGGGGAACTCCTGCACCAGCATTTTCATCTTGTGCCTACCAGGACCTCTCCTTGTGTTTGGTTGGGCATTTCCATTAGTGGTGCTGCTATCTCCTTCGATATTTACTCTACTTCTCCTTCTTACAATATATGTATTCAAACCTTGTGAGATACAGATGAATAACCTAACTAAGATAGGAGTCTAAAGATATAACGTATACTTATATATATATATAATACAAGTACGTTACTGTAGCGTTATCCCATACCCCGATCTTAACTCTAATTCCTATGGATTATTTTTCCAAAAATCATTTTTAGTTAAAGTATTTCATAAACCATGCTATGATATCAAGCTGTAACATCCCCTTTCTAGAGGCCCAAAACTAAACGCTATAGATGCTGTAGTCATCTATAGTATTAGCTTCCGGCAACTAAATACGGCTATGTTAATGGTATCAGTAATATCAGAAGCACTTGAATATGAAAAAAAAACACAAATTTCAAAACCACAAATTACTTCATTACATTTTCAAATAAAAATTGTTCCACATTCACGTCACATAACCTAAATCGTTTTCCCAGGCACAGATTAAATATAGTTATTACAAATTACGTCGAGAGTGGTATATGAAGATACCCCCTCGATTGATCAGAGTCATATGGTCATATTAAACCTAATACATCATAACACAGCGGAAAATTCATCAAAACATAAATAAAAGCAGCAAATCCTAAGTAGATATCCGTTGCCTCCTGCATCCTTCGGTAGCTTATTCGTCAACTTCCTAAAACCTAAAAAGATTCTTAACCTCTCAACCAACTCAAATCAATTTTGAGCACCCGAGAGTTTAAGGGGAAACATAAATTTCGAGTCAAACATAAAGCCTGGTATGAATAATACTATACAACCCACTTTAATTATGTTAAGCGAGACCACGCCGCTTAGCGGAATGGGTTTCCTCTCACTAACATCCTTTTTAAAACATATCTTTGCAAATCCTTTCATATAACCATATACGATGATCCATAATGGTTAAATACTACAAAATAAACATTAAGTAAACATACATAAATATCAGGTAATAATAAACTATCTGTTCAACCACAAATGTTTTTTTTGGATAACTTTTAACCTTTGGCTGACTTGTGCCTACCAGACAATGTAATCAAAATTAACCTAACACCTATTAGATATTCATATTCAGGATTATCTATCATTATCTATCTGTTTAACATTTCCCATCAGGACGATCTGTTAAATATCTCACTTCTGGACGGTCTGTCCCTAACTTAATCATCTCCCAAGTCTTCCCAATCCTAATGGTTTTTTGGGCAAACCAATAACCTATCTGCATACAACATGTATTCCATTCGGCGTGTACTCAAAAATTTTGTCTACCTGTGACCAAGCCGAACACACTGGAATTTTGGACAATAATTAGCTGGGGCTACAAGCTAATGTATATGGCGCGACCCCATATTAGTCCCATCTGGTTTTCTAATATCTGAGTCATTTATTCTTAAGGATCCCCTCCCATCATTTTCCTTGAAAACAATTTCAAAATGATTTAAACCTTTAAATCAAAGTTCAAACAAGGAAAAGAATAACATCTTTATACTTTACTCAATCATATTACCATGTCTGATATATATCCTTTACTTGAAATTTAGTTGATGAAAACACTTAATCATTTGAAAGAACCTCTTTCACACTTTGAAATTATTTCCTTCAATATCATCGTTTAAACCTTTCGAAATCATTTCTCAAACCTTTTGAATTCATTCAAAGCAAACCTTTCGAAAGCTATAAACTTTAGACATCCTTCTTTAAAATCACTTTAAGTCATTGCCTTAAAAAACCTTCCATCAAAAACCTTTTGAAAACATCTAATAAACCTTTCGGAACAGATCAAGGAATAAACCCTTCGAATGATTAAAACCTTTTAAACATAAACCTTTCGAAGGTATACTGGGTTCAACTTAAAACAATATGGAAACTTTCTTTTTAAAACCTTTCGTCTTCATTGGAATAAACTTTCGAAAGCCTTGGGTTATACTTTACAAAATAAGGGTAACCACCTAAGTCAGAAGCTTCCTTCCGAAAGCATTGGAGAAATGGCTAATTTAAAAATTGGTAAACCTTTCGACTGGGTCGAAAGGTTCAAAGCAAAAACCTTTATAAAATCGGTAGAAACCCTTTGGCTACGTCGGAAGGTTTCAAAACAAAGTAATGGCGGAAACAATAGCCTATCGACTTCGTCAGAAGGTTTAAAGTCTTTTCTTTAAATAACTTGACCTGGTCGGAAGTGACCAAGTCGAAAGCTCAAATTTGAAAGCAATGTAGGCGAAAGCTTTTCACTTGTAAAAAAATTATATTCCAACCTCTTAGGCCATCAAACTTTCATCTTAGAACCTTTCGGCTATATTCGATTCATTACGTACCAATTACTTGATACCTTATGCATTGAACTTTGACCTTATCGAAAGCTAACCTTTCGACTGAGACGAAAGGTCTGGGGCGGAATGTATACTGCCGTATGGGTTGAAACATGGAAAAAGAGTGATTTTTGTTTTAATCTTAAAAAGGAAACTTTTCAACTAACCTGCCTTTGTTTGTCAAATTTTCATTGGTCAATAAAATACTTTTCAGAAATGTGCTGCCGCAATTAGCAGAGTTTAGAAATCATTTTATTTTGCAAAATGCCCCTTCTCCTTTATAAATATATAAAGCATTTAAGTCCCGTACGTTAAATAATTTTATATATCCCTCAAATGACTTAGGAAAATCCTGGAAAAATCCCAAAAAATCTATTTTAATATATTACCTAACATATTAAAATCTTTGACCCAAACAATTAATATTTTAGCCGAAAATAATTTATAACCCAATAAGTAATTTTCTTCATTCGAAAATTCATATAAAATCCATAATAAATCGAAAAATTATGAAAATCAATATCGCTCTCTAAAATATTATTCCAGACCTATACTTAAATTTCCAAGGTATTCGGATCTCAATAAATAGGGTTTTCATGTTAAACATATTATAAAGCACGAATAAACATTTATAATTTCACTAACTATAAATATATATCTTTAAACATCAAACATGGCAATAATATAGCAAAAACATTTCGGATCTAATCACAAAGCTGATCACTAAAAGAATTAGGGATGTAGTTATTATTCATCTTAATCTTTGAGATTATAGATGAAATTTTTGAGTGTTGAATTAGTTGATTTCTTCTCTTCTCTTAAATCTTTAGCTTTACTTCTTCTCTTGAGAATGGGAAATGGTGGCCGGCCTTAGCAATTTAGTTTTTTTTAGTGAAATGAGAGTGAATGAACGTGAGTTACCATCTCATAAGGGTTTAGGGTATAAGGTTTTACTATTTTCCATAATGCCCTTCCCATTTCCTTACACATTATCTAGTGTTATTTCATTTTAGTTAACCCACTTAACATGGCATGGATATCTTTAACTAATCAAATCTCAACCTATTAATCTTCACATTATTCAATTTAATCTCACTAATTTAAATGTCTTAAATAAGGTTATAAAAATATGGGGTGTTACAGCGACGCTGCTTGGAGAGTCAGTTGGATTGGGTTGGAAAGTGAAACTGGAAGAAGGGAGAAAGAGTACCAAGATTTGAGGATGAGGAGATGTAATTGAAGAAAATTCTGGGTGAGATGTGAGGAAAAATTAGGTGAGAAACATTTGAGCAGGGAAATACAACAGAGGAACATGGAGAATGTTTTTTGGGCTTCAAACTATTTTATTTTGGCTCTCACAGTAGGCAAACACCCATAACGGTCGGTTTGATTAAATTAGTACATATTTTTTAACCATAAAAAGATGTTTTACAACCATATTTATGACCGATTTATACCCGTGAAGATTGTATAGTAGTGCAATCATTTTTAAGGAGGTGATTAGCTTTCGAGATTACTGTATCAACTTGATCCTTTTCATTTATTCCTCCTTTTTTTTGCATAAGAGGGATCTGACCTTGGAAATCATCTCAATATGCTGACTCTAAATTTTATTTTTTGTCTCTTTTTCAATATCAAGAATTAGAATGCAACCATGTAAAGTATGATCCAACCGTGGACATGGAGTCCTGGTGGTTGCACACTAACACGACTATACCAACAGTACAATAACAAGAGTACTTGAAAACAACTGAAGACAAATTACTTTGGTATATTCCAATCGTTAAGCACCTTTTTTCTACATTGTCATGTGAATATTGTTTTCTTCATGTTTAGTCATCATGATTTGATAAAGTTAATGTAACACACCAAAAATATTAATGATTTTTTTAATAAAATGATTAAACTGAATTTTAACAAACATTCGAATCTAGCTACGAAACTTGCACCAGTGTGTTTGTAGTATTTTTCTACATGATTTTCATATATAACCTTTTGAAATCGAAGCCAGTATGAAGAAGTTATGAACGTTTTAAATTTGAAATTTATATTAATTAATTAAGAAAATAAGGAAAGAAAATATACTAAAAATAGAGCTCCACCCATTGACACCCATATTGGGACCGGTCGACTGCAAGCAGTTGACCGCCCCTAAGTATAGCGGTTGACTGGTTGATGATTCAGGACGATACTTTTTGAGTGGCCAACGACCCAGATTTAATCGTATATTTTTCTTAGTAGCCAAGTAAATATTTAGCGATCAGGATGTAAACAAATATTTTTCCAAAGTCCATTAACGGTTCGTATTAGGGTAATGGCTCAGAATTTCGAACACTTCGTATTTAAATATCTGAATTATTTACATATTTGAATCTTGAATTAAATGTGATTAAAATGATTTAATACCTTGTAACCCCCTTTTAATTAATAACTAATGATGGTAAACTAATTTTTGAAAAATGTTTACAAAAATAAACATTCGAAAAATATATCGATAATGTGATCAAAAACCGTTTTATCGATAAACAGCTTTTTGATCGATATAAATTGTTCGAACTCTTGTGCACTTGTCTAATGATCAAATGAACACATTAGGAACTAATTAACGTACTTTGGTTTATAAAGCAAATAGAACATTATAGAAAATTCTAATGGATAAGAGATATTAAAATGAAAGGGGTACAATGGTTATTTGCTAAAGTAAGAGGTGTAAATGAGAAGTGATTGGGCATTTGGGGGGTGGAGGTTGAGCCTTCCATGACATGGTTGTGGGGGGGTGAGAACTAGCTTAGGGAGCACCATCTTGAGCCTATATAAGGAGAGGCATACTTTTGAATTAGAATTACAAATTTACAAAAAAATAACAAGCTCTCTTTCATGTCTTCCTCTTTACAAAATTTCTAAAGAAATTAATTTCAAAACACATCTGAATCAACTCAAAATTTGCCATAAGTCTTAGGAAAACATTTCAAGACCTTTTATCATGTTAGATCTTGAAAAAGTGAAGCTCACCTCCCCATGACAGAAAGGGCCATGAGCATATTATGGGGTATTGGGCCTGAAGTAAGTGAAAGCAAGGAGATTGAAGGAAGGAAAGGTAGTTACAAGGTAGAGGTTGGACTTGGCTTGCTTGAGCTTACTCACCAACTTGAATGAAATTATTGTTTATATGTGTTTGTTATTGATTGCTTATACGTTGTTTGAATTGACATTGACATATGTTGAAATATTGGTTTTGATTCTTGCTTTGAAAGCAAATGACATATGTAATTTATATGTATGGATTTGAATGGACTTTTATGGCTTATATCCTAGCCTTGAAACAAAACACATAAGTTATAGCTAGACTTCGGTTTATACTGGACTTGAATTTGAAAGTGCTCTTATAGCAATAGTCACTATAGATGCACTTAGGAATTGCTTTGTATTCAACAATTTATATGGAATTTTGTAGAGAGATCCTTGGGGGTTTCTTTCCATATTTGTGATGTTTTATATGTATGCTTGCTCCCATAAAAATTTTGAATGTTAAAAAGTTGAGTAACATATTGAAAAGTTTGTCAAACTTCCACTTGTGAAAAATTGCCCCTTTTTAGCCTTTATTTTTGAACTTCAAAGGTTTGGAAAGAACTTTTAAATTAAATATTTGGTTTCATTCTTTTTAAAAATGTTGGATAACGCTTATTAGAGTATTTTAAAAGTGGTTAGACATTTTTATCAATTTTTAAGAATTAGTAATGAATTTTTAAAGAAGAGGGTTTACTTTAAAATATATAGAAAACATGGTTTTCCTAGTTTTTATGTAAATTATAAAATGATTATTTTTGATTAATATTTTGAATAAATGTTTTAAAACCTATTATAAGTACTTTAAAGTATTTTAAAAGTATTTTAAAGTGTATATAGATTTAGAAAATGTGTTGATTATTTTATCAAAGTATAAATATCTTATGTAATAAAATATATTTTAAATTGTTTAATTAAATATCTATTTTTGTAAATAAATTACTATACTTATATATATCATTTCTAAAAGGGTTTTAAATTATAAACAAAGGATTATGAAAGTGGTTATGAATTGCTTAGTGGCTAAATCATGTTTGGTTTAATTACTTGTTTGAAAAGCAAATTAACAATGGTTAACACTAAAAGCCAGCAAAGTAGGTTTATCTATTTATGAGAGTTAAGATTGATGTTCGAGTAGGGACAGAAGCAACGGTGCTCTAACTTACCGACTTTCCTCTTGACCGAGGAATACCTAAGTTGAGAATGTCGAAAACATGTTAATCATGTTAATTTCTTACTAGTTTATGAAAATCATTTATACTATACTTAACACTAAAAGTCGATAAGGTAGACTTATCTATCTATGAGATTCAATAATGAAGTGTCTAGGCAAGGCTTTGATATAAACCGGTGCTCTAACTTACCTAATTTCACTCTTGAAAGAGGGAAGTGTAAGTTGGAATGTCGAAAACGAGTTAAGTATATGAACCGTGATTTCTACAAGTGATCGATTTTAACTAGATAGTTGATTAGTCGACTATCGAACTTAACCAAATATTAACTTTTATCTTTAAAAGGATGTTTTAAAGATTATATAAGCATGGAATGGTTTTGGGTTTGTTGTGACAATGTGTTAATAACATTCGTCTTATACTCTTTTTAATTATACTTGTGAATTTAAATAGATCTTTAAAAGAATGTTTTAAAGATAAGCTTAAGTGAAATGGTTTTGGGTTAGTAGTGAAAATGTTTAAGTGACATTACTCTTAAACCTTTTGAATAGATTTGTAAAATACTTAGATCTTTAAACTGGATATTTTGAAGAAAATTATAAGTGTAGAATCTTCTGGAAAAGGATAGGAAAAGTAAATGTTTAAATTAAGAAATCTTGTTAATGGCCTGTGAATATTCTTATACCTATTGAGATAAGCATAATAATACTTTTTGAAACATTGAAAGAGCACAAGTGAATGGTAGGGATTGATAAATGAATTTTTATTAGGTAAAAGGAAGTGTTACTAACAAAAGAAGTTTTAATTAATAAAAAGCATTAATTAAATAAAAAGGGCATTAGAAGTCGCTTGTGTGACTTGATTGTGCTATGTGTGTTTATTCTTTGTGATAAGTATATGAGACTTAGTTTCCATTTATGATCGTCTATCTTGTACTGGATAGTCGATTAGTCAACTATCGAAATCGACCAAAATAACTTAGGGAATATCAAGAATAAACGCGAGGTTTATATGGTACAGTTATTGTTACTACAGATAAAATTATCGAACATTTAAGACAAGCATGTTGAAATACAAGGTGCCGAAGGAAAGCAACGAAACATTCTGTAAGGGATGTCATCTTTCAAACCTTTTAAGAAGATGTTGAACTTCAATAACCCTTGGGGGGTTGCCGAATATACGAAGGCTAGGAGATATAGTATCTCAGGATAGCTTCAAGGGATGTCACGCTTCAAGCATTACTAAGAGATGACGAAGTACTCAACGACCTTAGGGGTTGTCGAATGCATGGAAAAGATGAGATATCATGCCAGCCCTAAGTGATATCAAGTGGCAACAGATGCCAAAAAGCTATGATGTAGAGCATATCAAACCTAAAGACAATTAAAGCGAGATTCCGTATTGATAAATATGTTGAACATCTAGATATTGGGCCTTTACAATTATAACCATTGTAAAGTATACACAAGTGGTAAGGGATGTCGAATGCCTACAATTGCCAGTGATGTCGTAAATCAATAATATAGAGGAAGATGTCGTATGTCATCAATACCGTATCTCATCAGTGTAAGGGCGGATATCGAATACCAACAAGTTGAAGGATTTCAGGCTTCGACGAAACACTATGTTAAAGGTTGCCATATGTTAACAATAAATAAGGGGTTGTCACACATCACCAGATCATAGAAGATATCGAATACCTATAGTTATAAAGGATGCTGCACATCAACGGTATCCAGAAGGGTGTCAAATGACATCAACGTGAAGAAAGGTATCGAAGTTCATTAATACAAGGAAGGATATCGTCCATCAACAATAGAAGAGGATGTCGAATATTAATAATGTCGTATGCCATCAACTTAACAAGTAGTATCGAGCCATAACAATGTATATAGAGTATCATAAATCAGCAATATGGCAAGGGTATCGTATATAATCAACATGAAGGAAGATGTCGTATTTCATCAGTATGAAAGAGGTTACCGTGTATATAGAGGAATGTAAAATTTCTACTCTGAAGTGAAATGCCAAATGCCAACAACGTTATACAGATGCCATAAATCATCGGTATTCAACGGGATGTCATAACCCATTAATTCTCAATAGGGTGCCGAAAGCCATCAAAGAAGATGATTATACCGGTGGTTAAGGATGCTGAGAGCCACGTGGCAGCCATGTCGCCTGTTACAGTCCCTATAAAAATAGACCCTATGGCCACTTGGTAAGGGTATATATATACTATACTTTTAAAAACTTAGATTTCGAAAACAAATTTAAAACATAAGATATATATACTGTAACGACCCAGAATTTTCGAACCCGAAAATTCCAGATAGTTAGGAGAAAAAGAAAAGAGATAGAAGAAGAAACAGAACAAGACACAGGTTCTTACATTCGCAGCAGGATCAAACTTCCAATTTTAAAAACGTCTCAGGCCTTCTCTGTTAACATTTTACAGTGAGTAAATCTTTTCTCTTTAAAACAGATTTAAATCTATGATTAATACTTAGATGTTGTGATGGATTATGTAGTAGTATGGTTTGCAAATATTTATACATGTGAATGCATGTTGTATAAATGAAATGCCTGTACAAAAATCTATGTGTATGAATATATGTGATCTCTGTTCTTATGCCAGGTTTCATTTTCATTAGAAAAATTCATATCTTCACATACAATAGATTTTAGGCTAGGATTTGTAAAGGGAAAATATCTCTAACAATGTATTATTAATTATGAAAATGAATTCAAGAGTTTATATTGAGAAATTATTTCCAAAATAAGATTTTACAGTAGAAATAAATTATCTGCCAAAAATCAATGGTTATAATTCTAGGATTTGATCATATAAATAGAATCGTAGTGTAATATGATTAATTTTAGGAATCGAATCATGATTTTTAATTTGGTATATGTTGAGATTTGCTGAGTTGACCAGATTCGATGTTTTCATCGATTGCCGATGATCGGCGGCGAGATTTTCTTTGGGATTTGGTCTGGAGATGGCCGTGATATAGTTGATCTCAGGAAAAATGGTTCGAGATTTTTATGATGTTCATGGCGACTGGGATGAGGGATTTTGGAATCTTAACCTAGTTTTGTTCAAGCTAAATAATTTAATCACGGAGTTACCTCTGGTGATTCGAGTTGCATAAGCCTATAGGAAATGGAGGCGTGGGGGGGTCGGCAAGCTATGGCCGGAGTTGTAGCAATGTTCGTCATCGGAATCGAAGGTTTGAATGGATTTCCTGATGATGGTTTTGGGTTTTGGTACGTCTGGTTTGCTCGATTTTGAATCGAGGTTGGAGATGATGTTTGGATGATCATTGTTGCTTGTAGGGATGTTGGGTGACTTGACGATGGTGTTGTCGATGGTCGGAGTTGACTCAGGTGGTTGTGCAGGTGCACATGATGGGGGATGCGTGTCAGAAGGTGGGAACTGTGAAGGTCTCGAAGTCAGGCTTGAGAATTTGAATGCATAGCTCGAGTCGTTCTCGAGTAAGTTTTGAGTTCGACCCGAAGCAGAAATGTTAAACTATTTTAAGGTTTGTAAAGTTTTAACTTGGTGTTTGGTGAAATTTAAGAATTTAAATTAGTTTAAACTTGTACTTGAAATTTAATAAATGTTTTCTTAAACCTTTGATTTAAGAAGTTTGAAGTTTGATAGACTAAAACTTTGTTGAGGAAATTTTAAAGGGGTATTATAAAGATAGAGTTAAGAATGTAAATTTTTTTTAAAAAAAAAGTTTATATTAAAAGCAAGTTTTTATATTCAAATTTAAATAGTTTTACAGATTATTAATTGATGGATGTTTTAGCTATTTAGAGTTATGTTTTGCTAACTTAACTTTTAAAGATAGATGATGAGAATGAAAACTTAATTAATAATTTAATTAAGTAAAGATTATTTTTAGATAAATACGAATCATTTTCCTTTCTCTATTTCTTAAATTCAAAGTGTTGTAACCCTAAATTGAATTGGGGAAAAATCAAGAATTGATTTGTAACTCTTGAAACTTATGAACAAGGACTTGGACCGATGGATTTGCATAGCCTATTACCTTTATCATGCAAATTTGATTATTATTTAACATGGACATGCATATGACTAATTTTTAGGCTTGACTTTTAGGCCCAATTCTTAAATAAGGCCACTTAAGCCCTTGACCGAATTAACATTTATTTTGCATAATAACCAACTTGCCTATCTTCACATGAATAATGGATTATGGCCTACACATTACCTGTTTTTCCCATTAACTAATGGTTAACGAACTATTGCACCTTTATGCAACTTGCCAATCTTTCCTCTTGACATATGATGTGCACTCTTGGGAAATTTCATAATTCATTCAAGGGTCCATTAGCAACATGGATTCATTTAAAATAACATCATCTTGTGCTAAATCTTGGATGATAATCCAATCTTTAGTTTATTAACACCTTGAGAAACCTACCAAATGACTCCTCTTTAAATGATATCGAGGGTGTTAAACCAGTTTATTGGTTTAATATGGCATCTTGGATGTTAAACCAATTTTTGGATTAGCCTTTTGGTGCTAGGAGGAGAGCTTGAACTTCTGAGTCATTATAATTATATCTTCAAATAAATTACTTGACGTTTCTTTTCAGGAAAATGGTGAGAGCTAAAAAAATTAATGTTCCAAATTAGATAAATAATACAACAACGACATTGGAAGACAATGTCACTCTACACTTTAATCTAGAAAATGTAAAACTTGGTCAACCTTCAGAACCAGTGAAGCCAAAATCAAAGACTTAACGCAATAAATGGCGGCAATGCAAGAACTACCAGAGAAGGTTGGTAGACCAGCTCTCATTTTTTAGTGTAGACAAATTTTATAACTAGATTTCATAAAAGGACAAATATTTTAGTAAGGAGGACAAGGCGCAGCAAATGAGTTTGGATAATAGAGGAGGTTCACAATTGCTTCAGTGAAGGTGCGACCGATCTTGATGGCGTTGGCAACGATGTAGGTTGGTATGACGGTAGATCTCAATGAACGTTGGAGTGCAAACTGAAGTACTTTGACAGTGCAGTGGCGATGAATAAGGATGGAGAAGGGGTGCCTTTAGTTGCTCTAGTGAGATGTAGTGAAATAGTTATGTTAGAGAAGAAATAACAAATCGAGGAAGAAGAAGTATCGAATTGAGGATGAAGAAGACAATATGTATGTAACGAACCAGAATTTTGGTTATTTGAAATTGGAATATTTAATTAATTTTAAATATTTTAAAGTTAATTTTATAGATTTAATAACTTGAATTTCAAATATAACAATTTATTGGATAATTTAATTGTTGAATTTAATAATTGAAATCGTTAAAATAATTGAATCTTGGGTTTTTATTTTGATAAAAATAGTTTAAAAGCTTATTTAATCACTATTTAACAAGAGTGAGGGTAACAGAACTTTTAAATTGGATTTAAAAGTGATTTAATCGATTTTGAAAATAACCTGTTTTAATTAACATAAAAAAATAACCTTCCGTAGCACAGTCTCGGATTTTGATGAAACTAGTGTCATTGGGTCCGTAATAATAAATTATAATGCACCGTCAAATTTCGTAGCGATCAGACTTACCGCTTGGTCATACGGGATAGAAACGCATTGAAATTAATATTGAAAATTTAATATTATAATTAGGTTCAAAAAGCTATCTTCTGCATACGATCGAATTAGGTCCTGAAACTTATTCCATTGCGTTCAGAATAAGGGTATAACATTAGGAACGCCAGGCGGCACACCTCGATAGGAGTTCGGCATTTTAAGTTACTAAACGAGATATTTTGGGATTAAATAATAATATAATAAATTCAAGGTCAATCCCTATCAGCCATCCTACCTACCTGTACAAGCCACCCTATGCGCTGCCCTTCTTCTTTCCTCCTTTTATTTAAATGCGACTTTATAGAGAGCAACAAAGAAAAAAGAAAATTGAAAACTTCAAAATTTATATTTCAATTTTTATTTAATGAAAAATTGACAAACCAATTTTAAAATTCTTATTTCAATATGCTCTTCATGTAGATTGGTTTATGGAGGTAACGGCTTCGTTTTTGATGATCGATAGTGGATTGTCGAGTGGAGTGTTGAGTTAGGGCTTGAGATTCCGAACGTTTAAGGCGTCGAGTGGAGAAACAGATTTCGGAATTGGATTCAACATGGAAAACGCAGCTGTAGCCAGAGCTTGGGAAGGTCTGGTCAACTGTAGTTGATCGCGACAGTCGCATGCAGGGGGATGAGGACTGGTCGATGCATTTTGATTGAGGCGATGTGAAGTTGTTTCTTTGTGCTAGGTAGATTGAGTTCGGGAAGAGAAGGTCTCTGGAGTCGAAGGATTCGAATTTCGACAACCATAGCCCCGTATCTTAGCTCGAGCGTGCATGGCCATAGCATGAGAATCCTGTACATGTTCATTTGGGGAAGAAAGGATGCGGGGGTAAACTTGTAATTTTATTAAAGTTATTTAAATTTAAATTAATTTTATATCGCTAACTTATAAAATTCATAATTCCTTCATACGAGGTCTGGTCGAGACGAATTTTTGTGTTGTGCTCGTGACGACGAAAGCTTCGCAATGAAACTGGTTAGGATAAATTTGGAGACTGTGGAAATTTGGGCTAAATATCGGACGTCGTCCGGTTTTAGTTCCAAACCGGAACGCCTCGGCGACAACAGAAAATAAATGTGAGTAAATCCCAATCATTTTGGATAATTGGTTTTATTTTAAATAGTTAAAATTATTTATTGGTTGATTGGATGGATTGATAAATTATTATCAGTTGGATGTTATATTATATATGTTAGTATATATATTAGTAGTTGCATTGAATATTCCCATCGATTGGAGCGAATGAGATACTATGCGCCCCACATAATAGCGAATGACTCTTTTTATTCCGATATCCCGCATCGAAGCGGTGATTATATTTTTTGTGATTATATAACATCTGTGGGTGCAGGGAAACAAGTTGGAGGGATCCAACTGGATTCCTAAAAAATGTTGATTTTAATTTCATATATGGTGATATGTGATGTGTTTGAATAATCTGTTATAGATTATGATGTGGACCGATTTATTGGATGCTATAGTAGCACTAGATTTAATTTTTGTATTATATATACCATAAATAATATTTTTGAATTAAAAAAAGAAATTCAAAGGCGATTTTGGAAATGAAAATATTTATGTTGAACTTTGGGATTATTTAAAAGGAAATTGAACTAGATAAAATAAATGATTGGATTTTGAATATTTAGTTAGCTATTTTGAAAAATGGTTTCAAATAGGGAAATTTAAATGGAGGATTTTTAAACAATGGATTTTAGATAAGATTCTTAAAATACGAAATGGACGTCGAAATCGAGATTTGAATGGTTTTGGATTATAGTTTGGGTCATTTAAGAAATAGATTTATGAATGGAATTTTAATTAGAAATCGATTTATAAATGGGTTTTAGTAATATGAACCTGTTATAATTTGGAAATGAGATTATGAAATTTATTAATGATGTTTATAAACAAGTGAAAGGATTATCTTTTGATAAATTGGAAATATAAATTCATAGGGTGAATTTAGAATGAGATATGGAAATCGGTTTAGAAAGAAATAGTAAATTCTAATTTGGAATTTGGGAATAGTTATGAAATTGGAAATGTAAATCGATTATGATAAATTGAGAAAGATTTATAAGCATTAAAATGGGTATGTTGAATTTTAAAAATGGTTTTTCACAAGAAGTTAAGGTTTGTTTTTAGGAAAGGATTTTTATTTATTAAACTATGTAGTTTTAAAACTATTAATTGGATTAAAATATTTCAGAAAGTTAGTTATTTAAATATTTAAATTTGTGGAAACGAATTCTAAGTTTTATAAATAAGTTTTGAAAATCGATTAGAAATTTTATAAATGAATTGGAATTAATTATTGGCGTTTATTTTAAAAGTGCTTTGATATTTTAAATAATTATTTAACCTTGGTTTTTTGAATTTTATTATTATATATATAGTTTAAAAGTAAGTGATTGTGATTTATTTATAAATGCTCCCGAGATTTGTGAACCGGGTTTAATTTAATGGATGTGATTTTATAAGAGAAAATCTTACAATGGAATTCGTGAACTTAAGAACTTTGAGAAAAGGAAATTTCTAAATTGTTTAGATATGGAAACTTCGAAAATTAATCTGAATTCATTAAAGGAGTTATAAATTGTTAGCTGAATAATAAATAAGTATAATCGACAATTTTTGGAAATTGTAAAAGGAATTCATTAATAATTTCGAAGATTTATGAGATAAGTACGGAATATTTCCTAAGTATGGATATTAGAAATGATTTTGGAAAATAGACTTATAATATTTTCCTAAGTATTAGAATTAAAGGTTTTGGAGATATTTTAGCGACGAAATGATTTATATAGAAATATTTTTCTAAGTGTTGATATGGTGGAAATATACTATTATGGATATAAGTATTTGAAAGCGTTTCCAAATATTGAAATACTGAAAGAGATTGAATATATATCTTTATAAAGATATTTTGAAATAAATGATGAAAGATTTATAATATGGGCCTAGTGACAGCTTATGTGTGTAATTTGATAGTTAAATAACCGATTATCAAAATTTGGCCAAATTCGTTAAACGTTTCGAAGAGACCGGGATCAGATTTAATTACCCGAAACCACCTCGATCCGGTTTGAGCGTTGCGAATTGTGATATCGTGAAGATGATGAATACGGTGATTTTGGAGATTCGATTTGTTTAGACCTAGAACAACTTGTATGGATGAATGCTATCAGCACATTGTCATTGGAGGGCAATGAGCATTCTGTGTAAATTTCTTGAAAGGTAATCGTAGCCTCAAGCCTCATCAACCGGGAATGACTGAAAATCAGGGGAGATGCAGCAAGGCTAAGTGGGTCGCACCCATTAGGGTATGTTGTCACCTTTCTAGATACCGTACATCTACATATTTATGGTTTGGTTGTGCATGAGATCTTGAATAAAAAGGGTTGCAAAGCAACCGAGGTGATGACATATTCGGTACTATCCGGGTCAGGGGTAGGCCGCTTGTGTTAGTAGGGGATCCAAGCGATGTCCTCGGTACATTTTTTAGACGTGTACCGTCATAGGTTGTACCCTAGTGCCTAGTCATTGTATGGAATCCATTCTCCAATAAGCGCCGTACGATTTTGATTGTACCCAACTATGTTGAAATGTGAGATGCAAGCATTTCATCTATTTTAAATAAGTATTTGTACTTAGACACTATTATAATATCACAGGATTTGTATATAAAAGTGTTTTGGTTATCGTAAGGTAAAAACCCGTCGTGTTTATGTGCGGCATATCTTACTTGATACCTTTGATTTCAAAGATTTCTTATAACTTTAAATCCAGTTGTGTGTGTTTTCTCACGCTGGTTTTCCAGACTGACTCGGGTGTTATTTTATTATAATGCTCGGGTTAGACCGAGTATATTACAGATTAGTTTGGATGCTTGGAGCTTCAGGAGACGAGTTGGAGGCCCAGAGACGTATTCACGTAGATGGTTATTTCCATTGTATTCATTGTTGTGTTTATCAGCAATTGTGAGGACAGACTGTTATAACTGTCTAGGTTGAGATAGGTTAGTATACTCTGATTGATGTCTGTATATACATATATTACAATTTTGCTTTTGTGTAAAGATTTATGGCATATTATATATTATTCGTTCCGCTATGAGATTCTGTGTTGTTTAGTTGTCTTCTTATCTCCTTTCTTCTTCTTCACCCCTAGTAATCCGCCTTTTTGTTCAATCTTATTTGACATGTGCAGTTTATCATCAGCTTAGACTGTACAGAAAAGTGGTTCGTTACATTTGGTATCAGAGCTAAAAGTTAAGCGAGAACCTTGGCTTTGGTGGGGTCACTCATTAGAGATAGGGTCAGTAGCACCTTAGAATGATTTTGAGTGTATATATATGTGCGCGTATTTGTTAGTGATATAAAAATTGTTTTATATTATGTTGATTGATCTATTGAGTGGCTTATGGATTCTGGTCAATACGAGTAATTAAGGTTATTGATAGGGATCTCTAAACACTTGAACAGAGCAATTCGACATAGTATTGTTTTGAAATTAAGTAAATGAAATAATTTTACCTGGATTATATTTTATATATAAAGGAATAATTTTTCAGAAATTATTATTATATGGTATGCTTGGATGTTAGAATGATAATATTTGATTATCATTTGTTGTTGTTGTGTTCTAATAAAGTGGTTGATATTTTAATGTAAGCAAGACTAACAACAGAGAAATGATTTTATATAACCAAGGTGATATTATATAAATATATGATTTATAAATGTGATTTATGAATTAAAAGGAAATTTTAGAAGTATGTTTTAAATATGATTTGTAAGGGTTTAAAGCTTGGAACTTGGAAATTTAAATCCCGTTGGTTTTGGAAATGATTTTTCAAAGTTTGGAAAATAATAATAGTATTATTTGGAAGATACTTTTGGATAAAAAGATTTAAAAGGATATTAAAGGGAGTAAAAGCATTGAACTCACTTCGGTCGTTGGAAAATAATTTCGGTGATGACTACAACATCATCGACGTTCATTTTCGAGTTTCCAAGAGAGGAATTGCTACCATTGGGGTTTTGTTTTGGAAACACTAGTTTTGATTCTAAAATTCAAAATAATGATTTGATATACCAAGGGATTTTGTGTACATATATAGATGATTTCAAAAATAGTTTGAAATGTTTTAGAACCAAGTGTTTAAACTCTGGAGATTTTCATTGTGTATTTAATGAATATATGAGAAAATAAGTTTGATGACTTATAAAATGTGAAAATTAGCAAGTTAAAACAACGTTAAATTGTTGAATGTGAATGATGAATTGAACTATGGGATTGAACTTAACTTAAGTATAAAATGAATTATGGAAAGAAATTTAGCCTAGGTTAGGTTAAATGAAAAATTGTTGGAAATGAATTAAGGAATGAACTAATTGAATAAATTAGTGAGTGAATATGATTTTGGAATATGGTTGAAATATTGAAATTTAACTATGGAGTTGAGTTAAATAAAATTGGATTTGATTTAAAACAAATATAACTTTGGTAAAGTTTTATAAAATAATGCATCAATGAATTTAGCATAGAGTGAAATGTGGTTACACATAGAATTTAAGGGAAAAATTCTTAAGTAACATTAGCATTGGAAGAATTTTACTAAGAGATAAATGAATGTGGATAATGCAATGTAAATAACTGGAAGTGAAAAATTGAAAGTGAATATAATGAATGTGAACAAAAAGAATGGGGTATAGATAAGAAATCAATGGAAATAAATACATAAGTTGTACGTATATTATTTTTTGCATAACTATTTGATCTAAATTCGAGCACAGAATTTCGAGATAATTTATATCGATCTGAGCTAGGATTTTTCACTCGATTCTCGATGGCGAACACTTGATATGGATTTTTGATTGATTCTGGAATTCTCTATCATGGTATATGGCTATGCAAGGAGGATTATGGTTTCTAATCAAGGAACTAGATTTGAGTCCGCACTAGAGTGGTCGTGTGAACGATACTAGTTCGGAAGTGAAATTGTGTGATCGAGCGAGCGATCGAATTTGATATTGCGTACGGACGATATATGTGCATCATACGGGCTTTGGTGAGGTAAATGTTGGAAATTAAAATTTCAAGAATAATGTGATTTTGAACTATACGATTGGATATCATTGGTAAATAAGATGCAGGCATATAAGAGCAAGAGCTAATTTGATGCCTTGGTTTCTTAAGTGAAATTTTTTTGGGTTGCCCAACAAAAAGGTACATGTTTAAATTGTTGTTTGAATTTGATGGTTTTGTGATTCAGCCACTTGGCTTTTGTTTTCTTTTGCTGGTTTAGGCCCGTAGTGGCGATTTGTAGTTGTTCTGATCTAGCCATGCAAAGGAGACACAACGAAATTTTTCGAAAATTTAAAGAGTTAGGGATTTTAAAGGAATTTTTGATAACTAAAATCGGGTTTTGAGTTATAACTTGAAATGAGAATATGATTAATATTATTTGGAATCTATGGATGAATTTAGAAATTCATTAAAAGTAATAATAAGGTTTCGACAATTTGGTCTTGGGAAGTTAAAGGCTTAAATGGATTTGGGAAGTTATTTCAACTAATTTGTTTTAGAAAAAGAACGGGGTTGGGCATTTTCCCTATCTTGGCAATTTCGAGGACGAAATTCTTTTAAGGAGGGAAGAATGTAACGACCCAGAATTTTGATTATTTGAAATTGGAATATTTAATTGATTTTAAATATTTGAAAGTTAATTTTATAGATTTAATAACTTGAATTTATAATATAACGATTTATTGGATAATTTAATTGTTGAATTTAATAATTGAAATCATTAAAATAATTGAATCTTGGATTTTTATTTGGATAAAAATAGTCTAAAATCTTATTTAATCACTATTTAACAAGAATGAGGGTAATAGAACTTTTAAATTGGATTTAAAAGTGATTTACTCGATTTTGAAAATAACCCGTTTTAATTAACATATAAAAATAACCTTCCGGGGCACAATCTCTGATTTCGATGAAACTAGTGTCATTGGATTCGTAATAATGAATAATAATATGCCGTCAAATTTTATGGCAATCAAACGTATCGTTTGGTCGTACGGGATAGAAACGCGTTGAAATTAATATTGAAAATTTAATATTATAATTGGGTTCAAAAAGCTATCTTCTATATACAATCGAATTAGGTCCCAAAACTTTTTCCATTGCGTTCGGAATAGGGATATAACATTAGGAACGCCAGGCAGTATACCTCGATAGGAGTTCGGGATTTTAAGTTACTAAACGAGATATTTTGGAATTAAATAATAATATAAAAAATTCAAGGTCAACCCCTATCAGCCCCCCTACCTACCTATACAAGCCAACCTACGCGCTGCCCTTCTTCTTTCCCTCTCTTATTTAAATGCGACTTTACAGAGAGCAATAGAGAAAAAAGAAAAATGAAAACTTCAAAATTTTTATTCCAATTTTTATTCAATGAAAAATTGACAAACCATTTTAAAATTCTTGTTTCAATATGCTCTTTTTGTAGATTGGTTTTTAGAGGTTACAGCTTCGTTTTTGATGATCGACAGTGGGTTGTCGAGTGGAGTGTTGGGCTAGGGCTTGAGATTCCGAATGTTTAAGGCATCGAATGGAGAAACATACTTCAAAATTGGATTCAATATTGGAAAACATAGCTATAGCAGGAGTTTGGGAAGGTCTGGTCACCTGTAGTTGATCGCGACAGTCACGTGCAGGAGGAGGAGGACTAGTCGACGCGTTTTTATTGAGGCGATTAGAAGTTGTTTCTTGGTGCAAGGTAGACCGAGTCCGGGAAGAGAAGGTCGCTGGAGTCGACAGATTCGAATTTCAACAAACATAGCCCCGTATATTAGCTAGAGCGTGCATGGCCATGGCATGAGAATCCTGTATATGTTCGTTTGGGGAAGAAAGGATGCGGGGGTAAACTTGTAAATTTATTGAAGTTATTTAATTTTAAATTAATTTTATCTCGATAACTTATAAAATTCGTAACTCCTTCATACGAGGTCCGATCGAGACGAGATTTTTTGCATTGCGCTCGTGATGACGAAAGCTTCACAATGAAATGGGTTAGGATAAATTGGAGACTGTGCAAATTTGGGCTAAATATCGGACGTCGTCCGGTTTTAGTTCCAAACCGGAACGCCTCGGCGACAACAGAAAATAAATGTGATTAAATCTCAATCATTTTGGATAATTAGTTTTATTTTAAATAGTTAAAATTATTTATTGGTTGATTGGATGGATTGATAAATTATTATCAGTTGGATGTTATATTATATATGCTAGTATATATATATATATATATATATATATTAGTAGTTGGATTGAATATTCCCACCGATTGGAGCGAATGAGACACTACACGCCCCACATAATTGCGGATGACCCTTTTTATTGCGATATCCCGTCTCGAAGCGGTGATTATATTTTTGTGATTATATAACATCTGTAGGTGCAGGGAAACAAGTTAGAGCGATCCAACTGGATTCCTCAAAAGTGTTGATTTTAATTTCATATATGGTGATATGTGATGTGTTTGAATAATCTGCTATAGATTATGATGTGGATTGATTTATTGGATGATATAGTAGCACTAGACTTAATTTTGGTATTATAAATACCATAAATTATATTTTTGAATTAAAAAAAGAAATTCAAAGGCGATTTTGGAAATGAAAATATTTATGTTGAACTTTGGGATTATTTAAAAGGGAATTGAATTGGATAAAATAAATGATTGGATTTTGAATATTTAGTTAGCTATTTCGAAAAATGGTTTCAAATAGGGAATTTAAAATGGAGGATTTTTAAACAACGGATTTTGGATAAGATTCTTAAAATAGGAAATGGACGACGAAATCGAGATTTGAATTGTTTTGGATTATAGTTTGGGTCATTTAAGAAATAGATTTATGAATGGAATTTTAATTAGAAATCGATTTATAAATGGATTTTAGTAATATGAACCTATTATAAATTGGAAATGAGATTAAGAAATTTATAAATGATGTTTATAAATAAAGGGAAGGATTATCTTTTGATAAATTGGAAATATAAATTCATAGGGTGAATTTAAAATGAGATATGGAAACCAGTTTAGAAAGAAAAAGTAAATTCTAATTTGGAATTTGGGAATAGCTATGAAATTGGAAATGTAAATCGATTATGATAAATCGAGTGAGATTTGTATGTATAAAAATGGGTATGTTGAATTTTAAAAATGGTTTTTCCCAAAAAGTTAAGGTTTGTTTTTAGAAAAGGATTTTAATTTATTAAACTATGTAGTTTTAAAACTATTAATTGGATTAAAATATTTCAGAAAGTTAGTTATTTAAATATTTAAATTTGTGGAAATGAATTCTAAGTTTTATAAATAAGTTTTGAAAATCGATTAGAAATTTTATAAATGAATTGGAATTAGTTATTGGCATTTATTTTAAAAGTGCTTTGATATTTTAAATAATTATTTAACCTTTTGAATTTTATTATTATTATTATATATATAGTTTAAAAGTAAGTGATTGTGATTAATAAATAAATGCTCTTGAGATTTGTGAACCGGGTTTAATTTAATGGATGTGATTTTATAAGAGAAAATCTTACAATGGAATTCAGGAACTTAAGATCTTTGAGAAAAGTAAATTTCTAAATTGTTTAGATACGAAAACTTCAAAAATTAATCTGAATTCAATAAAGGAGTTATAAATTGTTAGCTGGATTATAAATAAGTATAATCGATAATTTTTGGAAATTGTTAAAGGAATTTTTAATAATTACGGAGATTTATGAGATAAGTACGAAATATTTCCTAAGTATGGATATTAGAAACGATTTTGGAAAATAGACTTATAATATTTTCCTATGTATTAGAATTAAAGGTTTTGGAGATATTTTAGC
The DNA here is from genome assembly GCA_030737815.1 of Allium fistulosum. Taxonomy (NCBI): domain Eukaryota; kingdom Viridiplantae; phylum Streptophyta; class Magnoliopsida; order Asparagales; family Amaryllidaceae; genus Allium; species Allium fistulosum. The sequence continues at coordinate 835,317,027 of CM060905.1, forward strand.
GACAAAATGATTTATATAGAAATATTTTTCTAGGTGTTGATATGGGTGGAAATATACTATTATGGATATAAGTATTCGAAATTGTTTCCAAATATTGAAATACTGGAAGAGATTGAATATATATCTTTATAAAGATATTTTGAAATAAATGAAAGATTTATAATATAGGCCTAGTGACGGCTTATGTGTGTAATTTGATAGTTAAATAACCGACTATCAAAATATGGCCAAATTTGTTAATCGTTTCGATGAGACCGGGATCAGATTTAATTATCCGAAACCATTTCGATCCGATTTGAGCGTTGCGAATTGTGATATCATGAAGATGATGAAAACGGTGATTTTGGAGATTCGATTTGTTCAGACCTAGAACAACTTGTTTGGATGAATGCTATCAGCACATTGTCATTGGAGGGCAATGAGCATTCTATGTGTAAATTTCTTGAAAGGTAATCTTAGCCTCAAGCCTCATCAACCGAGAATGACTGAAAATCATGGGAGATGCAGCAAGGCTAAGTGGGTCGCACCCAATAGGGTATGTTGTAATCTTTCTAGATGCCGTACATCTACATATTTATGGATTGGTTGTGCATGAGATCTCAAATAAAAAGGGTTGCAAAGCAACCGAGGTGATGGTATATTTGGTACTATCCAGGTCAGGGGTAGGATGGTCTTGTGTTGGTAGGGGATCCAGGCGAGGTCCTCGGTACATTTTCTAGACATGTACCGTGATAGGTGGTACCCTAGTGCCTTGTCATTGTATGGAATCTATTCTCCAATAAGCGCCGTACGGTTTTGATTGTACCCAATCATGTTGAAATGTGATATGCAAGCATTTCAGCTATTTTAAATAAGTATTTGTACTTAGACACTATTATAATATCATAGGATTAGTATACAAAAGTGTTTTGGTTATCGTAAGGTAAAAACCCGTCGTGTTTATGTGCGGCATAGTCTTACTTGATACCTTCGATTTCAATGATTTCTTATAACTTTAAATCCAGTTAGGTGTGTATTCTCACGCTGGTTTTCCAGACTGACTCGAGTGTTATTTTATTATAATGCTCGGGTCAGACCGAGTATATTACATATTAGTTTGGTTACTTGGAGCTTTAGTAGATGAGTTGGAGGCCCAGAGACATATTCACGTAGATGGTTATTTTTCGCTGTATTCATTGTTGTGTTTATCAGCAATTGTGAGGACTGTTACGACTCACCTTTTTGGACGGTTTAAATTGACAATAAACCACACATGTCAACTCAAACCATTCAAAAGGGTGGATTGTTAATAGGGTGAATAAGAAAATAAGAGAAAAGAAAGGAAAAAACAAAACACGGAATCTCACAGCGAAATGACAAAATATAATAATCAAATAAACAGTTCATGAAGCTGTTTTACAAATAACATTTGATTACACTTTTACAATACAGATCAGAGTTATATATACAGTAGGAATAAATGAATAATGCAGTGGGACAGCATGATGCAATGGAATAAATATAACAAATAGTAATAATATACTAAATCTTCGTCTTCGTCCTCCAAATTTAAGATCTTGAACGTTGAAATGCTCAGGCTGACCCGAGCATAATGAAAAGACAAAACACTCGAGTCAGAACTAAAAGATCTTATGTAAGTTAAATCAACAATAAATAAATATGAGTGCAACGGTTTCTAAGATGTTTAGGGGATTTCACACTCCTATCCAGTGTCTAACGTGAGTGCAATAACATAAGAGATGTTCGAAATTCTTTCTCCTAAGGTTCCATTAAACTATCTACATACATAATACAATACACTATTATAATATATCTACGGTAAAGCAAAGTATTAAAATAGAATTAAGGCCTTACCCATATCCTCCTTAACACATTTTTATATAAATACAGTAGTCTATACAGATACTGTAAGCTCCACTAAACCGGTGGGATACTCAGGAAGCACTCCATAGGTATGATACATACCAAAGTCGTAATGGTAAAGGCATATGACAAGGCACGCGAGGCAATCCCAGGGTAGGATTCTACCATTTGCAGAACCGGGCTAGTGGTAACGCATAGCAGCTACTATCGCCCACCTCGGAACAGACACCCATAAGCAAATCAAGGGGTGGCCACCAAATCAATCACAAAGTGATAAATATAGTATCAAAGAAATGTGCCCGATCAGGGGTGCGATCCCACTTGGCCCAGGTATAACTCATGTTTTAGTCATATCAAGCAGACCCGAGGAGGTCAAGGCTGCGTTCATACCTTATACAGTAGCGTTTGCCAAACCATCCTACTTCGTTCTGGATTCTCCACCACGTGCACAGTTGTTAAAGTGGTTTTCGATATTAGCAGAGAGTATGATAATATTTGATCCCGTTCTCTTTAACAACCAAACGCTTATTTCACGCCGGTTGGTTCTTTTACATTTCCAAAACTGATTCATATTTGATATCAAAATATCATATTCACTTCCGAAATCATTATTCATTTAAATCGTATTCATTTTCAAAAACCATAACCACAAAATAGGTTAAACCATCATATCAAAATATTCGCATTTAAATCAATTAAATCTAAATCATAACAGTTCCAACTTTAAATAGTTTGAATATTGAAGGTAGTTTATATATTGGAATAGTTATACATTAAAAATAGTTTATATTTTAAAAATAGGTTATAGTTTAAAATAGTTTATATATTATAAATAGGTTATATATATATAATGTTTTTTATAAATTTAAAAAATATATATTAAAATAGTTTATAATTTAAAAATAGGTTATAGATTAAAATAGTTTATATATTAGAAACAGTTTATATATTAAAATAGGTTATATATTAAAAATAGTTAATGTATTAAAATTATTAATATATTAAAATGGTTTATATGAGAAAATAGTTTATATTTTAAAGGAGTTTGTATACTAAAAGAGTTTATATCGAAAATAGTTTCAAATTAGAATTGTTTCTTCCAATTTCACAAATCAATTCAAACCAACTTTAGTTCCCAAAAATTCAATTTAAATCAATCTCAGTTCAACGATTTCAATTAAAAAAGCTAAAGGTTTCAATTCAAATTCTCATTAAAAACCATTTCAATTTATATCAATTTCAAATCCATGTTTGAACTACAAATTTAAACCACTTCAAATTCCATAGATTTCAAAGTTTAAATATTCAAACGTTTACAAGAACTCAATTTTTAAAAATTTCATTTATATTTCAAAAATTCAACTTTAAGATTTCAATTTTAAGTTCTTTAAATAATTCATTTAAACCAATTTCAATTTCAACATTTAAAATCATGGATTTTAAAAAAATTAAGTTCATATAAGTAAAAAAAAATATTTCATAATATCATTTAACTAGATTCAAAAATTAAGGATTTAAAATCATTTAATTAACCAATCCGATGTCCGTATATAATTTTCTACCCTATAGTCAAGTGATACGGATATATATCATTTCAACCTGCAATAATTTAATATATCATTTCAACCCGTATCCTGACTCACAATTTCCAAGTCCATAAAATCGCTCAGGTTTATCATTTCAACCCATAACGATTTTTCCCTAATCTATAAAATCATTCAGGTATGTATCATTTCAACCCATAGTGATTTTTCCTAACAGCAAACTAAGGGAACTTGCAGTGTGATAACAACATATAAATTAACATAACATCAAATCATCCAAAATGTCAATAATTAAGCATCCATCACAGTCATCATTCAAATCAACCAATAAATCACGACAATTAACTGGTTATCATAATCAGGTATTTAACTAGCAATTCAATTCCAATATTAATGTAAATGGAAGTTAAATTCGATATAAATTCAAACTAAACCTGAATGACAATTTAAATATACCAAACAGCAATCAATCAATTTCCAATCACATCTTAAATTTAATTTAACCAACATAAGATTGTTTATCATTTGTGAGTGGGTTAAAACACCCACCATTGATTTTTCGTCGATTTGAAATCCAATTAAGGCCCAAAATCTAACAGTCTCAAAATCCAACCAAACTAGTTCCATAATGTCCAGAATTTAGATACGATCGCAACGGAGAAAACCACGCGTGAATCCGAGCTCGTATGAAAAAGTTATGAATATTAGAACGTTGGAAATTTAATTTTTATATTAAAATAAATTAAGGGCGGTTTTGTAAATAAGATTACCATCTCTCACAACACATCGACTTCGAAACCCTAACATGCTTCAGCCGCCAGCATCGGATGACCACGTGCGCCACCTACGCTCGCTATCGTCAAGATCCATCATCACAGTTGCAACCACCATGCCAGGTCGCCCACTCCAGGCTTGCACGAATCCCCCTAGTTTGCCAGAGGTGAAGCGCCACCGCTTGCCTACTTCGAGATTTTTTGGCGATTCTAGCAACCCATAGACCAAACGAACCATACAGATCGACTTGCCTCAACGCCCTCTACAATCCGATGACCTCCGATCGAACCATCATTGAAGATCCACCGTTGAAATCGAAACCCTAGGATGGACGGCCATAAATAAATTGCCAATTTCTGACCAAATCATGATTCGATTACAAAAATGAACTGTAGTAGTAGATTGCACTCGTCGAGAGCTTTCTAACGATGTATAATTTGGCATAGTTTAATGAGTTTGAATTTTTGAAATTGATTTTGAAATGGAATTTGGAATTAGATTTCAGCCATTTGGAGGGAAGGAAGGCACAAAAATTTTCAGTACGTACAGAATTCATAAAATCTAGACTACTAGGGTTAGAAAAGTCTATTTATATATTGAGAGATAGATAAGAATAAACGAACATATTGAATTGGGTCGAAACGATAACAACGACCTGAAAAGCCCGTTTCGTTTCCGAAACGGAAGTTGGTCATCCCATATATTGAAATATATGTTTTTGATATTTTTAAACTCAATGAAACTAGTTTCAAACCCAAATTCCATTGTGTACAGAAGTTAGCTTTTAAAATCAGATTATTTTAATTGAATTCATTAAATTGATTTCTACGCGTTTCGAGCCCACACGATCAAACGATAAGTCTGATCGCTACGAAACTTGAAATCCTACAATAATTCACTGTTACGAATCCGATGAAACTGGTTTCGTCGAAATCCGAGATAGTAGCCAAAATGGTTAATTTTCACGTTAATTAAATAAATTATTATTGAATTAAGTTAATCACTTTTAGGATCTAAATTAAAAGTTAACCATTTTCATCAATTTTGATTACATAGAAATTTATAATCTTTTAAAATAAATTTTCCATGTTAAATTCGATATTTAATTATTGCACTAATTACAGCGTTCAATTACAACTGTAGTAAATTCATTAATTATAATTTAAATTCCAATAAATTCTTTTATTTTGACTTACACTCTTTTTATTTAATCATCCTATACCATATGAATTATTGGACACTAGTTTACATTTTATCACATTCTTATTTTACAGTTATCATATTTTACCATTTTAATTATAATATTTCAATTGCATTAATTCCATTGATTACCATATTAAATTCCATATTTACCATTATAACCAAATTAACTTTAAAATAATTTCAATTGATTGAGGTGACATTAAAATAGGTATCCATTACTTTAAATCCACATTATTAGATTACATTCTAATAATCTTTTCCATTTAGAAATCATAAATTTTAATTTCACCAAATATTAAATTTTAAAATCTTATTAAATTTAATAGTTTTTAATTATCAAAAATTACGGGTCGTTACACTCACCCCCACTCAAAACTTTTCGTCCTCGCAAAGGGAAGAAGGAATTAAGAAGCTTATATATATTTTTATTCAAATAATCAATTTATAACACTTTAAACTTACATAATTAAGTATTTTAAATAAAATATAAATTTATAAACCATTAAATCTTTCATATTCAGGTTTAATAAAAGTTTGAAAACATTCACGGAAAATTTCGGCTGAGTCTCCTTTGAGCGGCTTGGTCCGGAAAAATAATAATATCAATAATTACAATATATATTATATTTAAATAATATAATATCTTAACCATGGGAAAAATAATTAAAATATCGTTGCAATACATAATCCGAAAATGTACCTATTTGTCGGGCAAACAAACTTTATTTATGAAATCAAAAGCAATAGCTATTGCTTCCATAAACCTGTATTTTACTTATATAATCCAAAATAGTGAGAATTATGTACAGGAGAAATATTTAGTTGTTTCAATTAGTAACAAAAGTAAATCAAGACAAGACATATGCAAACAAAACAATACAACCATCACATGCAATCAAGGTATCCATCATACATCCATAGCAACCATACTTATAGAAACTTAAGAACTAAATGTCGGGTTCATTTCAAATCATTTTGAAATAATATATACATATATACATACATACATAGATATATATATATATATTATATCTTTTATATATATCAATCATACTTAAGAAATTTTAAACCAAAATCTGTTTTTCAAACCAAATACGTAACAAAGCTACTAAGTGGCCTCCCCCAATTTGAGACTCGAAAATGAATGTCGATGATGCAGCTGTCATCACCGAAATTAGTTTCCAGCAACAGAAGAGGGGAGTACAGAACTTATTTCCATTTAAAATTCCTTTTAAAACATTTCTTTTAAATCGCATTGAAATGTTTATATTCGAAAATACTTCCAAATAATTCTAATATTATATTCCAAAATCTTTGAAAACTAATTTCAAAACCCTGGAACTTAAGTCTCAAATTTCCAATTCATATTTACTTTATTTGTAAATTCTATTTTACAACCAATATTTATAAAATTTCACTTCCTAACAAACAAACATATCACATACAACTATATCCATCGATAACAATTATTCTTTTATATACAAAATATAATACTAGGTAAAATTATTTCATTTACCTATATTTCAAAAGCAATATTATGTCGGTCTGACCTATTAAGTGTTTAGAAATCCCTATCGATGCCATAGCGTCCTATGTACCGACCAGAATTTATAAATACTAAATAGAACAAATTAACACAATATAAAGACATTTTTATAACACTAACAAATACACTCTCTCATATATATATATATATACACTCAGACAAACTCATTCTCGGGCATTACTACCATATCTCTAATGAGTCAGACCCCGAACAGGCTAAGGTTATCGCTAAACCTCGCTCGGATACCAACTGTAATAACCCACCTTTTTGGACGGTTTAAATCGAAAATAAACCATACATGTCAACTCAAACCATTCAAAAGGGAGGATTGTTAATGGGGTAAATAAGAAAATAAGAGAAAAGAAAGGGAAAAAAAATAAAACACAGAATCTCACAGTGGAATGACAGAATATAATAATCAAATAAACAGTTCATGAAGCTGTTTTACAAATAACATTTGATTACACTTTTACAATATAGATCAGAGTTATACATACAACAGGAATAAATAAATAATGCAGTGGAACAACATGTTGTAGTGGAATAAATATAATAAATAGTAATAATATACTAAATCTTCGTCTTCGTCCTCCAGAAATAAGGTGTTTAACGCTGAAATGCTCAGGTTGACCCGAGCATAATGAAAAGACAAAACACTCGAGTTAGAACTAAAGATCTTATGTAAGTTAAATTAGCAATAAATAAATATGAGTGCAACGACTTCGGAGATGTTTACGGGATTTTACATCTCCTATTCAGTGTCTAACATGCGTGCAATAACTTAAGAGATGTTCGGGATTCCATCTCCTAAGGATCCGTTAAACTATCTACATACATAGTACAATACGCTATTATAATATGTCTACAGTAAAGTAAAGTATTAAAATAGCGTTAAGGCCTTACCCATATCCCCCTTAACACATTTTTTATATAAATGTCGTAGTCTATACAGATACTGTAAGCTCCACCAAACCGGTGGGATACTCAGGGAGCACTCCATAGGTACGATACAAACCAAAGTCGTAATAGGCTCGATAAGGCATATGACAAGGCACGCAACGCAATGCCAGGGAAGGATTATACCGTTTGCAGAACCGAGCTGGTGGTAATGCATAGCAGCTACTACCGCCTACCTCGGAACACACACCCATAATTAAATCGAGAGGTGGTTACTGAATCAATCACAAAGTAATAAATATGGTATCGAAGAAATGTGCCCAATCGGGGATGCGACCCCACTTGGCCTAGGTATAGCTCATGTTTTAGTCATATCAAGCTGACCCGAGGGGGTCAGGTCTGCGTTCATACCTCATACAGTAGCGTTCGCCAAACCATCCTACTTCGTTCTGGATTCTCCACCACGTACACAGTTGTTAAAGTGGTTTTTGAGATTGGCAGAGAGTATGACAATATCCAATCCCGGTCTCTTTAACAACCAAACGCTTGTTTCACACTAGTTGATTCTTTTACATTTCCAAAACCGATTCATATTTGATATCAAAATATCATATTCACTTCCGAAATCATTATTCACTTTAAATCGTATTCATTTTCAAAAACCACAACCACAAAATAGGTTAAACCATTATATCAAAATATTCGCATTTAAATCAATTAAATCTAAATCATAACAGTTCCAACTTTAAACTGTTTGAATATTGAAGGTAGTTTATATATTGGAGTAGTTATATATTGGAATAGTTATATATTAAAAATAGTTTATATTTTAAAAATAGGTTATAGGTTAAAATAGTTTATATATTAGAAATAGTTTATACATTAAAATAGGTTATATAATAAAAAAATATATATTAAAAGTTGTTTATAAATTTAAAATAATATATTAAAATAGTTTATAATTTAAAAATAGGTTATAGATTAAAATAGTTTATTTATTAGAAATAGTTTATAAATTAAAATAGCTTATATATTAAAAATAGTTAATGTATTAAAATTATTAATATATTAAAATGGTTTATATGAGAAAATAGTTTATATATTAAAAGAGTTTATATATTAAAAGAGTTTATATCGAAAATAATTTCAAATTAGAATTGTTTCTTCCAATTTCACAAATCAATTCAAACCAACTTTAGTTCTCAAAAATTCAATTTAAATCAATCTCAGTTCAACGATTTCAATTAAAAAGGCTAAAGGTTTCAATTCAAATTCTCATTAAAAACCATTTCAATTTATATCGATTTCAAATCCTTGTTTGAACTACAAATTTAAACCACTTCAAATTCAACAGATTTCAAAGTTTGAATATTCAAACGTTTACAATAACTCAATTTTGATAAATTTCGTTTGCTTTTAAAAAATTCAACTTCAAGGTTTCAATTTTAAATTCTTTAAACAATTCATTTAAACCAATTTCAATTTCAACATTTAAAATCTTGGATTTTTAAAATAATTCAGTTCATATAAATCAAATTTTTATTTCATAATATCATGTAACTTGATTCAAAAAAAAGGATTTAAATCATTTAATTTAACCAATCCGTTGTCCGTATATAATTTTCTACATTATGGTCAACTGATACGAATATATATCATTTCAACCCGTATCCCGAATCACAATTTCCAAGTCCATAAACTTGGATTTTTCATTTCAATCCATAACGATTTTTTCCTAATCTATAAGATCGTTTGGGTATGTATCATTTCAACCCATAGTGATTTTTCCTAACTGCAAACTAAGGGAACTTGCAGTGTGATAATAACATATAAAATAACATAACATCAAATCATCCAAAATGTCAACAATTAAGCATCCATCACATTCATCATTTAAATCGACCAATAAATCAGAACAATTAACTGGTTATCATTATTAAGTATTTAACTAGCAATTCAATTCCAATATTAATGTAAATGGCAGTTAAATTCGATATAAATTCAAATTAAACTTGAATGACAATTTAAATATACCAAAGAGCAATCAATCTATTTCCAATCACATCATAAATTTAATTTAACCAACATAAGATGGTTTAGCATTTTTGAGTGGGTTAAAACACTCACCTTTGGTTTTTCGTCAATTTAAAATCCAATTAAGGCCCAAAATCTAATAGTCTCAGAATCCAACTAAACCTGTTCCATAATGTCCGGAATTTCAATATGATCGCAATGGAGAAAACCGCGCATGAATCCGAGCTCGTATGCAAACGTTATGAATATTAGAACGTTGGAAATTTAAATTCTATATTAAAATAAATTAAGGGCAATTTTGTAAATAAGATTACCATATCTCACAACACATCGACTTCGAAACCCTACCATGCTTCAGCTGCCAACATCATATGACCACGTGCGCCACCTACGCTCGCTTTCATCAAGATCCATCATCGTCGTTGCAACCACCATGCCAGGCCACCCACTCTAGGCTCGCGCGCAACCCCCTAGTTCGCCAGAGGCGGAGCACCGCCGCTCGCCTACTTCGAGATTTTTCGAAGATTCTGGCAACCTATAGACCAATCGGACCGTACAGATCGACTTGCCTCAACGCTCTATACAATCCGTTGCCCTCTGATCGAACCATCGTTGAAGATCCACCGTTGAAATCGAAACCCTAGGATGGGCGGTCGAGAATAAATCAACAATTTCTGGCCAAACCGTGATTCGATTGCAAAAATGAACTGCAGCAGTAGATTGCGCTCGTCAAGAGCTTTCCAATGATATATAATTTGACATAGTTTGAAGAGTTTGAATTTTTGAAATTGAATTTGGAATTGGGAATTAGGTTTCAGCCATTGGGAAGGAAGGAACAAAAAATTTCAGTACGTACAAAAATCAGAAAATAGAGACTGATAGAGTTAGAAAAGTCTATTTATATAGAGAGAGATAGATAAAAATGAACAACATATCGAATTGGGTCGAAACGATAATAACGACTCGAAATGCCCGTTTTGTTGCCGAAACGGAAGTAGGTCATCCCATATATCAAAATATATGTTTTCGATATTTTTAAACTCAATGGAACTAGTTTCAAACCCAAATTCCATTGTATATAGAAGTTAGCTTTTAAAATCAGATTATTTTAATTGAATTCATTAAATTTGTTTCTATGCGTTTCGAGCCCGCACGATCAAACGGTAAGTCTGATCGCTACGTAACATGAAATCCTATAATAATTCACTTCTATGAATCCAATGAAACTGGTTTCGTCGAATTCCGAGACAGTGGCCAAAATGGCTAATTTTCACGTTAATTAAATAAATTATTATTGAATTAAGTTAATCACTTTTAAGATCTAGATTAAAAGTTAACCATTTTCATCAATTTTGATTACGTAGAAATTTATAATCTTTTAAAATAAATTTCCATGTTAAATTCGATATTTAAGTATTGCACTAATTACAACGTTCAATTACAACTGTAATAAATTCATTAATTATAATTTAAATTCCAATAAATTCTTTTATTTTGATTTACACTCTTTTTATTCAATCATCCAATACCATATGAATTATTGGACACTAGTTTACATTTTGTTACATTATTATTCTACAGTTATCATCTTTTACCATTTTAATTATAATATTTCAATTGCATTAATTCCATTGATTACCATATTAAATTCCATATTTACAATTATAACCAAATTAACTTTATAATAATTTCAATTGATTGAGGTGACATTTAAATAGTTATCTATTACATTAAATCCACATTATTAAATTACATTCTAATATGCTTTTCCATTTAGAAATCATAAATTTTAATTTCACAAAATATTAATTTCAAAATCTTATTAAATTTAATAGTTTTTAACTATAAAAAATTATAGGTCGTTATAAGGACAGACTGTTAAAACTGTCCAGGCTGTGATAGGTTAGTATACTCTGGTTGATGTTTGTATATACATATATTACAGTTTTGCTTTTGTGTAAAGATTTATGGCATATTATAGATTATTCGTTCCGTTATGAGATTCTGTGTTGTTTAGTTTTCTTCTTATCTCCTTTCTTCTTCTTCACCCCTAACAATCCGCTTTTTTGTTCAATCTGAGTTGACATGTGTGGTTTATCGTCCGCTTAGACTGTACAGAAAAGTTGTTCGTTACAATGTAATAATGCTATTGCTAAGGATATTTTTTTATAAATTAATTATGTATATTTCTATTCATAATGCTATGTCATAGTAGTATCTTATAAATTATGGTACGATTTTCTGAATTATAGTAGTAGTTTATTTTAAAATTGTAGTAGTAGATTATAAACAATTGTAGCATCGTTTTTTATGTGTGTTTAATGATACTACGTAGAATCATTTTTTTAAATATATATAATTATCTATATTTCTATTCATAATGTTATATTATAGTAGCGGTTTATGAATTGTAGTAGCATTTTCTTAACTGTACCGGCTTCTTTAAAATGTTGTAGTACTTTATAGCATCTTTTTATATATGTAGAATTGTACTATATAGTATCATTTTTTGCTTTTAATAAATATAATTATGTATATTTCTATTCATAATGCCACTTTACAGTAACATTTTATGGATTGTTGTAACCCTTTTTGAAGTGTAGTAGCTTTTTTAAAATTGTAGTAGCAGTTTGTAAATAATTGTAGCACTTTTTAGATGTTTATAGTAATGGTATCGTATTGTATCATTTTCTAAATTTTCTAAATAAACATAATTATGTAAATTTGTTCATAATGCTATTTTATAGTAGTATTCTATGAATTGTAGTAGCAGTTTCTAAATTGAAGTGGCTTTTTATAAATTGTAATTGCAGTTTATAAACCATTATAGCATCCATTTAGATGAAATGTGTATTGTATCTCGCAATATTATTTTATAATAGCATTATGAATTGTAGTATCAGTTTATGAAGTATATTAACATTTTTTGGTTTATAGTAAGTTTTTTTGAGTTGTAGTATCATTTTTGAATTAATATTTTTTAGTTCCACTTACTAGTATCATTTCATGATTTTTGGTGATTTAATTCTTATTTTATTTTTTGAGAGTTTGTAATTCTATTTTTATAAAATAATTTATAATGTTAATGCATAACTTTGTAAAGGTGGTATCATTTTTATTTAATTTTCGAATATTTATCATAAATTATTTGTAATACTATCGCTTAGTATCAGTTTTGTGTTTACTTATTAGAAAAAGAATAGAGTATTTATATTTTAATTTTATCATGTAATAGTTGACCTCACCTTGTGGCAGCATTTTACGGTTAAATAATATGGCTAAGTAGCATTTTGTACTTTCTATATTTCTTTTACATCGTTTTCTCGTGTAATGATACCATACAGTATCATTTTTGCATGTTGCTATTTTTGCAATAATTGATGATTAATGAGCAGGACGAGGATTGCATTAATGTTGTGATGTGTTGGAACATGTAGATGGCACGGTATATGGCAAGCAGTGACATGTTTTTAATTGTTAGGGTAAGGTTTTGAGGAGGCGGTGGATATAGGAGGTGGCTACTATGAGAGGCAGTGACTCTTAGCAATTACGAAGCATAAGGAATGGGGGGCGCCGGTGGGTGTGGTGGTGTATGGTGTTACGACATGGGGGTGTGGTGGCTTGGGAAGTAGCGGATTGGCCTACGCGTACATGAGGAATGATATGTGTTCATTTGACTAACTTTTGAAGGTTCTATCCTAGAGGTAAAAAAACTTTGAAAGTTTGTCCTTTAAACTAAATTCCCTTTTCTTAATACAAGAAAGAAGATTAAATTTCAACCTCCTCAGTTGCCCATAAATCATGAGAGTATAGACTTTGCCATTTGGTGAGATGTTAAAATGGTCCATGTATTTGATACCAAATGTTTTCTAATTCAATTCTTCCTTAATCTTCGATTCTGAATCTAATCCATATACAATTGGATTATTGTATATTCCAAAAAAAGAAATCTGAACGAGGAATTAGGAGAAAGTGCAAATCAAAACCAAAGGAAGGCGGCAAACTATGTGAGTGGAAGTCTTAGTTTTTCACATTTTAGTATTTGTATAGTAGAAGTTTGGATTTTTTTATGCCTTGGGGAATTTTTTTCCATGAAAACCAAAAGCCTAAAACTCCAAATTTCTCCCAAACAAAATGTCAATTCTTAGGTTTATTGGAATCTTAATTATTTTGTATTAAGGTAGTAGAATTTGTTTTGCTACTGCAATTTGAGTATTTTATATTCTATCCACTTCCAACTTTTCTTTATTGCTGTTTTAAAGGGTTCTAAAAAGAAAATAAGTTAGGAAATGGTGTGTAAAGTATGAGTTATCCTATTCGTAGTTTGCAATGTCTATTTCCGTAATTTGAATAAGAATCACTTTTTCACTTCAAGTTCGTATATGTAAAGGGTGAATAGAATATAAGGGGTTTAAATTTTAAGTTTTGTTTCCTTAAAATAGTGGCACTGATTCTACTATATTAATATAAAATAAGTTTGGTATTTGGTTCTATTTTATTAGTGAAAATCTACTAGTTTAGCTAAGGATATTAGCTATTTTTATAAGTTATTGTATGGAGTTAGACTTGTATGAACTTGGAAGTTTTGACATTTTAACGATTAGCATAGGGTGCGAGAATTTTAGAGTAGAAATATCTTTCGCATGCTTAGGAATGTATATGTATGTATGTATGTATGTATATATATATATATTAGTTAGCCTAATTATCACATAAATATAAATATATATTAACGAATATTTAATAGCGTATTAATCATGTAAAATAAATAGGTTAGTAAATAGCATTAAAATCCACAAGAAGGAGGTGAAGTATAATTATGGAGATCAGTTCATAGTCAAAGGAGGAATAAGGAATTTCCTTATACGGCTTAGTGTGTAAATGCAGATGAGATTTACTATATACATAGTATATATATTTATGGTAGTATGTTAGGAGAGCAGGGAGATGGCTATGTTATAGTGACACAAGGTCAGTCAAAAGTAAATAGAATTCTGTCCAGCTAATCTGGAAACCAGCATTATGAGTTTGGGATTGATGTGAAACATCGCCTATAAACCCCCGGTGGACGCGAAGTTAGTCCTAATTCTGTAGGGTAAATCTACCTAGTTAACCTGGCTACTAGTACATACGAATAGGCAGACTAATGTGAGACATTACGGTTTGGGTATGGATCATAATATGGATTATCTATTAGGTGCGGTAGCGGGAAATCTCCGATGGGGCCCGCTTCGAGGTTGAGATATTAAGTGGCTATTGTTGGGTCCACCTCTTCCAATAAATGAAGTATTAAGTAGTTGTATGGCATTTCTTATGATCTCGACAATGAGGTGCTGAAGAGGGTTCCGCATTGGGTTTAGGTACTAAATGATGGGGATCTGCTTAAGGGGTATTAAATGGTCAGAGTCTGCCTAATTCCTATTAAAGAGGTATTAAGCAGCTCAAATACTTTCTCTCGCATCGTTAGGGCATTATTGATGGTAGTTACATTGCACCTACGTTAGAGTTATGTAGCTGGACTAGAAGAGCCTTTAGGCTTACAGTTGGAGGTATGCTTGGTAGATATAGTATAGGATGCATAAGACATATTACATATCTAAATAATAATGCCCAAATACTATTATAGTAAGAGTTGAGATTTTCATTCACTAGACATTGTTGTTCTGACTGCCTCCCATTACAACCCATAGGTTGGGGGGAACGATGCTGATGGAGAAAACAGAGGTGGTGGTGAAGACTTGTAGTAGTTTATCCTTTTATTTATGTTTTGATATATTTTGATGTACCATTTTTCAGACATACTGATGTTATTTTGAGATATTGTATTATTAATATTTTAGGATAATATGTTGTATTTTCGAGATTTGAATTTTTGTAAAATGGGTACTTATTTCAGTTATTATATTTTATTCCTTCCACCGTGATATTTTAAAAGCATAGATAGATAATTCTGCATATTGTTCTTTATACCAACCAATAACCAACTTTGGAATGAGCCTAAGGTTCGATGGGTTTTTATTAGGTCGAAAATTAGGCCCATTTCAGAGAGTGATGTAACATTTGGTATCAGAGCTTAGGTCACTGGATCAATAGTGATAGGCATATGTAAGAGTGCGTATTTGTTATTTTTGAAAGTATTTTTCAAAACCCTAATGTATATACTTTTATGAACATATGCAAACACACTAGGCAAATCTTTATTTCAGCAATAATTTTATCTTAGGAATTTGTAACTAAAAGTTCAAACCTATAGATAGTTCATTGCTGAAAATAGTAGCTTAGAGGCTTGGAACCCCTTCCACCCAAGAGATACCCACTATCCGAGGGATTCCAGAATGGTTCAAGCACCTCGCTCAATAGAATTGCCCAAAATGTGCTAAGACTTTCAGAATATGGGAGGATAGGTGTATATGGGGGCTGAAGATTTCATGGAGACAAAGGCTTGGATTAATGACTATGACCGTATATTCCGGGAGCGAATACGAGAAGACTGAATCAAGAGGAGGATGGCTACGCGGCATCTTAAAGGGTAGGCGCTGGACTAGTGGACCATAGTAGTTAAGGAGAATTCCGAGGAAGGATTACTTGAGCTGGTTTCCGAACTCGCTTTGAGTCGCGATTCATGTCCAAAGATGATGTAAGTCTACAATTGGAAAAGCTTATACAACTAAGGCAAGGAGACTCCATGTTAAAGAAGTACATCAGTAAATTCACAGATTTGGCTAAGTCTTGATTGAGTTTGATTGACACCCCTCATTAAGAAGGCTATGAAGTTCGTTAAAGGCCTAAATGCTCCACTTAGGGAGCTTCTTTTGATCAAAGTACCTGTAAGTGCCACTTATGAGATGATATATGAAATAACCCTACTACATACTTATACTGTTGGTATTAAGGAGAGAGAGAAGGTAGCACAAGTGCAAAATCATGGTGGAGTTAAGAAAGGAGGATTTTCGATGGATAAGAAGGCTAAGGGAAAGAGCAAGAAAGGAGGCTTGCCATGCTGTAGATGTTAGAAGAAGGGACATGTTGCTAAGGACTACAAGATGAGCTTGTATGTAGTTCAAAGAAAGGTGCTATCATCGCCATGAGGAGGGACGCTGCAAGAATTGATGCTCAAAGTTAGCAAAGGAGCGACATAGTGGGCAAGCTTATGTCATTGAGGGTTTACCTGTCTTAAGTAGACCTCCTCCTATAGACCAAGGAAAAGCTGCATTGGAAGGTACAACTATTATCTCCGAAAATACTGTTCATACCTTATTTGACTCGGGAGCATCCCATTCATTCATAGCTAGAAATGTAGTCAAATCCTTGAGTAAGAAAATCCAAGTTTTCACTAATCCAATAGCATGTCAAAACGTATTGGGGGGTCGACACATCTTTCTTTAATTTGTAAAGACCTAGTTGTGGATATATGTAATGTTGACTTTACATGAAATGCATACAATCTTAGTTTTTAGGGGTATGAATTATCCTAGAGATGGATTAATTAGCTTGCTATAGGGTTGTCTTAGATTATGATTGGAGGATCGTTTGGTTATGGAGTTGTAAGGGACAAGAGAAAGAAGTTCAATGTACACCCAAAAACTCAATCAAGATAAAGTTACTATAGTCTCTTAGCCTATCACAAGATAAGCTCTCATTCATGCCCATAGTCCAAGACTTTTCAGAATAGGCTTATCGATGGGTCGCCAAGGTCGAATAGGGAAAATGAAAGTATTTGGGTCGTGGTAGATAGATTGACCAAGAGTGCATACTTTATTCCTGTTAAGTCGATAAGGACGGCCCCTAATTTGGCGAAGTTATTTATGATGAATATTATAAGACTTCATGGGATTCCTAGTAGTATAGTTAGTGATAGAGATAGTGTGTTCACTAGTGAATTCTGGAAGAGTCTACAATAAGTGTTAGGTACGAAGCTGAAGATGAATACCGCTTACTATCCACAAACGAAAAGAGTTAACAAAATTCTTGAAGATATGTTTAGGGCTTATAAACTAGACTTTGGAGGGTCATGAGAAGACCATTCGCACTTAGTCGAGATTTCTTATAATAGTAATTATCAAACTAGCGTAGGAATGGCTCCTTTCGAAGCTCTTTATGGAAGGCCATGCAAATCATTAGCATGTTGGTTGTAGATCGGGGACAGATTGATTCTTGGGCCAGATATAGTGAGAGAAGCTATAGAAAAGATTGAGTTGATCCAAGCAAGGTTAAAAGAAGCTCAGTCTAGGTAGAAAAGTTACGCAGATAAGAGGCATAAGGATTTAGAATAGTTGTTTTGAGACCATGTTTTTTAAGAGTATCACCGATGAAGGATGTGGTGTGGTTTGGAAAGTCGGGAAAATTGGCAGAAGATATGTTGGCCTGTTTCCTATCATAGAAAGGATTGGGAAACTTGCTTATCAGATAGAGTTACCATATAGTTTGGCAGGATTCCATAATGTTTTTTATGTTTCTCATCTTACAAAAGTGTGCGCATGATCCAGAGACTACTATTGCACCGACTGTATTGGAAGATTTAAGTAGAACCAGATATGACTTTTGTTAGACAACTAGTTCATGTTGTAGTAAGAGATAAGAAGAAATTAAGAAACAAGACAGTCGAGTTAGTGAAATCCATTGGAGTGACAATGAGAAAGACTGTACTTGGGAGACAAAAGACAAGATTAGAGATACTTATCCTATGTTATTTTGATGGTCTGTTAAAAATATATGTCATATAGACTTTTTGGGTAGCAGGATATGCTAGTATTGTTGTTATATGTTGTCACACATGTTTGCATGATTTTTATGCTTATTGTTTCCCTTATCGAAATTTCTAGGATGAAATTCTTTAAGAATAAGAACCTATAACACACCTAATTTTTATTTAGCATTATTCAAGGAATTTAATTAGATAAATTAAATGGAATAATGTGAGGTGATAATGAGAATGAGATTTGTTAACTAATTTGGGTCATGCCTTAAGTAATAATTAAATAATTTTTTTTAAACATAGAATAGGACAGAATCAATGAGAGGGGCGTAATGAGAATAACGGCTTCATTCATTCCCTATACCCTTCCTCTCTCATTCATTTTTATTTTATTTTCATAAATCAAAACCGATCTCAAAGGAGGCCGGTTATTACTAAAAAGAGAAGAAAAGGAAAATCTAAAGAATTCAAAAGGAAAAGCTTAGGGGAACAAATCTATATCAAATCTCAATCTCTCTTATCCAATCTAAGGTGAGTAATAGTTAATAATCTCATTTATTTATGCTTGATTTTGAGTCTATGATCGATTTCTGAAATTGTTGTGACGATATATCATGTTATGGTTGATAATATAGTTATTTGATTGAATGATGATTTATCGGAATTTATGAAATTATTCTAATGTGTTTTAAAGGCAAAAAATCTACTTTTTAATCTCCTATTGACTTGAAATTTGAATATATTATGTAAAACGTTATTTTGGAAATGGATTTTTAATTTCATAATTTGCCAAGTTCATATGAATATTTTATGAATTTCCTAAAGGGAAAAGGTGTTTATTTCGGGTTCAAATTATTATAAATAATTAAATTAATATATTAGTCCCAAAAATTTTGTATAGAAAAGAAGAAAGAAATTCGGATTTTTGGTGATTTTTGGGAATTTTCCATAATGGTTATAATTTTTTATGAATTTATTATTTTAGAATAGTGTTAAATTAATACAATGTAAATATATTAATTATAAGGGTTTACAAAGTTATTGTGAAGGTAAAATGTGATCCACTAGCAAATTCTGAGAAGAATATGAAAAGAAATTTTGTTATCCAATAAAAATTCGACAAGAGGCAGGAGTTGGTGGAAAATATTTTCATTAAAAGGAAATAATTCAGTTTTCAAACTATTTACAAAAATGCCATTACATATTTTAGAGGTACGACACCTCATATTTGGAGAATCTTTATCTCGTATTTTAAAGGTACGACATCTCATATCTGGAGACTCTTTATCTCCTATTTTAGAGGTGCGACACCTCATATCTTGAGACTCTTTATCTCGTATTTTAGAGATACGATACCTCATATTTTAGAGACTCTTTATCTCATATTTTAAAGTCGCGACACGTTATATTTTAGAGACTCGTTATCTCATATTTTAAAGGCTCGACACCTCTTAGGTATTCTTTATCTCATATTTTAGAGGTTCGACACCTCATATTTTAGAGACTCTTTATCTCATATTTTATAGGCTCTTTACCTCATATTGCTTAAGTATTTTAGAGACTCTTTACCTTATATTTTAGGGGTCTTTACCCCATATTGCTTATGTATTTAAGTGGCTCAATAGCCCTATTTTAATAGAAAATGTTTTAAAAGCTATGCAAGGATGTGTGATTGAACATATTTTGATGAATGATGTATTATGTTCTTGTTATCATATGATCGGTTAAATTTACATGTTTTATCATCTATCATACTCACATCCGCATTACCCTAACACTCCATCTTAGGGTTTAGGAACATAATTACCAGTTAGGTTCCAGTAGTGAGTATGGTCAGACAAAGCTCCTCAGTTGTAGGGTTGCATCCAGGAGATCAGCTAGATCAATTATGTTAGGATACATTGAACTTATAAAAAAGAAATGACTTTTGGACTTAACATCCAGATAGGTTGATTAGTTACATGTGAAAACTAGTATGTTCATAGTAACCCTAGGAAAACTATGACATATGAGACAGACAGTTCCATATGATTTCGGATAAGGTTGATTAGTTACCTGTGAAAACTAGTAGGTTCATAGTAACCTTAGGAAAACTATGATTTCAGATAAGGTTGATTAGTTACCTGCAAAAACTAGTACGTCCATAGTAACCCTAAGAAAAATATGATACAGGGACAGGTAGTCCTCTAACTCGGACCGACGGTTGAGTTTTACTCCTAACCGTATTTGCAGATTTTGAAATATCCGGTTAAAAGATTTGGTCCGAGTCAGCCCGATAAGTTATTGGTTGGCCTGCAAAACCATTAGTTTCATGATGACCCTAAAAAAACTATGATTTGAGACAAACAGTCTATTTTTGGGATGGGTAAACCTTGGATGTGCATAACCCTAGGGTGACAGACTAATCAGGCTTACCCATATTGCATGCATGCATATGATCTTATTCTATTTGTTCTAACGATTGTGGTTACAGGTGCATGATTTATGATTGACATATTTGGATAAGATACTAGTGAAGGGAAAATCCATTTCGCTCAGCAGTATGGTCTCACTAGATATCTATTTTTGTTCGAGATGATATATTATTATTCACAACATACTTTTCATCTGACCTGAAGTTTTTGTTTTTCACTCTAAACTCTCGGGTACTCATCTAAGTAGGTTCGGAGTAGGGATTTCTAGGTTAGACGAATAAGCTTCCGAAGATGTGCAGTAGGCAAGTGAGCTAGTATTAGGAGTTTATTTCCATGTGTTGTTTAAAGCTTATGTTTTGTTTGAATGAATGTAATGACATGATTTATAACAGTCAAGTAGTTAGACTCTAATCACCAAAGGGGGCATCTTTATATGTCAGTCTCGTAATATAATTATAATTATTATTATATTGTATCTGAACATGGAATCGATGGGATTATGTAATGGGATGTAATGAATATGAAAGTTATTAATGAAATGAGTTTTAAAATTTTTTGTATTCATATGCTCTTGATATTATAGATACAATTAACTGATTTCCCTTTGTCATCGAAAATTAACACTATGGATGACCACAACATCCGTAGTGCATAGTTTCGGGCCTCACAAGTGTTTTGGAGGTCAGGGATGAAGAAAAGGGTAGCGGAGTATGTTTCTAGGTATCTGACATGCCAAAAGGTGAAGGCGAAACAACGGAAGCATGGAGGACTGTTGTTGCCGCTAAAGGTGCAAACTTGGAAATGGGAGCATATATCGATGGAATTTGTAGATGGGTTGCCTACGAGTCAAAGTGGCAATGTGGCTATTTGGGTCATAGTGGATAGGCATACTAAAAGTTCCCACTATATTCCTGTAAGAAGTAATAGGACTACAACATCCCTAGTGCAAATTTATATTATGGAGGTGGTACGATTGCATAGATTTCCGATCAGCATTAGTAGTGATAGAAACCCCTGGTTTACTAGTAAGTTCTGAAGGAGTTTGCAGCCAGCCCTAGGGATGACATTGAATCTTAGCAACGCTTACTGCCCGCAGATAGATGGCCAGGCTAAAAGGGTGAAAAGGATTTCGAAAGATTTGCTAAGAGCTTGTATCATGGATTTTGGAGGACGTTGGGAGCAGCACTTACCCTTAGTAGAGTTCGCGTATAATAATAGTTACTAAGCGACAATTGGCATGACACCCTTTGAAGCGTTATACGTTAGGCCATGCAAATTGCCAAATTGTTGGTGGGAAACCACTGACAAAATTCCACTTGGATCAGATTTGATTCGCGAGATCTTAAAAAATATAGAGATGATTAGACAGCGAATGAAGGCTGCACAGGACCGTTAGAAGTCCTATGCTGATAGGCGAAGAAAGAAATTGAATTTTTCGATCAGATATATGGTATTTATTAAAGTTTCCCCACTTAGGAAGTTATGAGATTTGGTACGTCGGGGAAGTTGGGGCCAAGATTTTTTGGCCTTTCCAGAACTTGGAAAGGGTAGGGAAACTTGCGTATATAGTGGAGCTTCCGGCCAAGCTAGCAGGAGTACATGATGTCTTTAATGTTTTGCACTTAAGGAAATTCCTGCATAGCACAACTACTGTAGTAGAGCCTGACCAATTAGTAGATATTGAGATGAAGGCGATAGCACCTCGTGCCACCACACACATAGTGAAGCACGGAACTAAGAAGCTGCATAACAAAGAAATTAGGCTGGTTCGAGTATAATAGGAAGATAATCCAGTGGGAAGCGCGTGGGAAACCAAAGAGAAGATGAAGGCTTCTCATCCTGAGCTTTTTTGTGATGAACTTTCTCTAAAATTTAGGTTCTTACTTGAATCGTGGTTGCTAAATTAGATGATGGGGAATGGTTGCATTTTTAATATTATTTTTACACCTATATAGAACCTAACAGATACTTAGGATGCTCGCATACATGACTATATGTCATGATCTTACATTCACATTAAGATTGAGCTCACCTACAATATGTTGCATACATAATTACATTGCACTTTTTGCCGAGTAGATGGTTGTGTAGATAACTTCGTTGTATAACATGGATATAGAGTGCACGTTACGCTATATGTCCCTTAGGGATTTCGGGGATGAAATCCTTTTTAGAGGGAGAATATAACACCCCGTAAAAATTAAGAAGAAAACAGTTAATTAAAATTGGGCTAAAATGAAAATTTTTTAACCATTAGAATTTGGCCAAGAAAGTTACACCATTGTGTTCATGACAATTTTCTGATCAACTTTCATATATAAAGTTTTGTAATCAAAGTTCAAATGGAAAAGTTATTGACGTTTGAAGTTTTTGAATATAAAATAATTCGAATGAATTCAAAATTTTGAATTTAAATAAGGTTAATGTTAAGATTTCAAATGGTTATAAGTAATCTAATGTTTGGGTAGTTTAACGTTGGAAAAAACGTTAACGCTAATATTAATAAAAGGAAATAAATAAATAAATTTAGGCGAAATAATTATACGCCATTTATAGAGGACCAGTCGACACCCTCCCCTTGACCGGTCGACAGATTAAAAGTGAGTGGTCGACCAGTGAGTGTGTGGCGGCTAAGGTTAGGCACTAACAACTCAGATTTTATTATTTTGAGCCGAACTAAATCTGATGGTTCTAGTGGATTCTAACCACTATAAATAAGAGGATAGCACCCTCACTTTTATTGACAAATTATTTGGAGCGCTGGAGAAATTCTATCAGTCTTCTTCTTCAACCCTACAATTTAGAACTAATAGGATTTTCAGGTAAGAGACTTTAGATATTTATATATACGTTTTCTAATTCTATTCTTCCCTAATATCTGATTCAGAATCTAACTCACATAAAATTGAATTTTTGTATATTTGAAAAATAAAAAATATGAACGAGGAATTAGGAAAAGGCACGAATCAAATCCAAAGGAAGGTAGGCAAACTCTCCATGAGTGGAAATTTTAGTTTTTCACATTTTAGTATTTGTATAGTAGAAGTTTGGATTTGTTTTATGCCTTGAGGAATTTTGTACAAGAAAATTCTAAAACTAAAACCCCAAAATTCCCTCAAAAGAAATGTCAATTCTTAGTTTTATTGGAGTCTTGATTTTTTTATATTAAAATAATATATTTTGGTTTGTTATTGCAATTTGAATAGTTTATGTTCTATTCCATTTTCAACTTTTCTCTATTGTTGTGCTAAAGGGTTCTAAAAGAAAACAAGTTAGAAAATAGTATGAAAAGTACGAGTTCTCCTATTCGTAGTTTGCACAACCTATTTCCATAATTTAAATATGAATCCTTTTTCACTTCAAGTTCGTATATGTAAAAGCAGAATAGAATATAAAGGGTTTAAATTATAAGTTTTGTTTCGTTAAAATAGAATCACTGATTCAACTATATTAATATTAAATAAGTTTAATATTTGATTCTATTTTATTAATGCAAGTCTATCTGTTCAGCTATAGCTATTTTATAAGTTATTGTATGAAGTTAGACGTGCATGAACTTGGAAGTTTTGATATTTTAACGATTAGTATATGGCGCAAGAATTTTAGAATAGAAATATCTTCGCATGCTTAGGAATATATATATATATAGCTAATTATTGCTTAAATATAAATATATTATTAACATAATTAATAGCTTATTAATCATATAAAATAAATAGGTTAGTAAATAGCATTAAATAGCAAACACTAAGAAATTCTATCTCTCGGCAATGGCTTCCCTCTCCAATCTATCCCAAACCCCCTCAAGCCCCCTCTCCCCTTCTCCAACAACCATTCCACCTGCTCCTGTATCGTCCGACAACCCCCCCGATCTCATTCGTACCCAAGAAATACGCCTCCCTTCTTTGCCCTAAGTCCACCTCCACTCAGCCGATCACGGGTAGATATACCACCGATAAAGCCAATCCAGCTAGCCCAAAACAACCCCACCCAGTCAATATCAAAACTATCCCAGAAAGATCTTATGCACAAGTGGCCGCTCTCCCACCACTCATTCTCGAACTCCCGAGACAGAAACGTCGGCGTTCCTTGCCGTCTTTTGCTAATGTACGCTCCATGATTGACTTTCTAAAATCCAAGGGACGATGTCTAAACTGCGCAGGGAGTGGACACCTGGCACGAAACTGCAGAGACTCAAAGATCTGCTATAAGTGCAATCTTTTCGATCACTCGCAATCAACTTGCCCCGAGGAAAACAAAGCCAAATCACATGCTTCGTTTCCCGTGCGAGCCTCTGCCCCTCCCGTAAAAAACAAAACATCAGTTCACTCCTATCGGGACCCAACACCACATTATTACACTGCCAAGCCAAAAAGCACCCTTAAACCAATTAACATTCCGAAGTCCCCTCGTTCCCCGCTCCATTCTCATTCCAAAAAATATTCCCATCCCTCAATCTCTGCTCCCTCTCCACAATAATTTTCAATGGACAACTCCGCACTCTACCTCACAGCAACAGTAATTAACGGAATCTGGACACTAGAATCATTACATCAAACCCTCTCCACCGCTCTCCATCATACTGAGCTGCCCATCTGGATCTTAAACAACAACAGCTTTATCTTTTGCTGCCCTACCCACGAAACACTCGTCCGCGCCCTCCAACTCCGAACTATAACCAAACCAGGCGGGGCCGTTCGCATCCAGCCCTGGTCAGACCCTGAGCCCTCCTTTGTCAACCTAGAACCGGTCACCTGGGCTCGTATCTAAGGCTTTCCAGAGCTCCTCCGTGACAAACCAGACGCGGTGCGTTCCTCCCTGAACCCCTTGGGCCGCTTCATTGAATTCGATTGCTGCAATTGGGCAATGCTTGATCACCGCTACTTATTCGTCAAAATCCAATTTTTTACAGGCGTCTCAACTCCCACTGCTATCGTCGCAAACTTGAATAACCATGACTACCTCCTCACCGTAGAAAGATGGGAACATGCGCAACCAAACCAAAATCCCGAGTCGTTACCAATAGGGACAGATTTGGAGGAGGCTTTCAGATGTTTCGACGAGCATATCCCCTTACAGGAACTTAATTCGGAAGACAGATTCGATGCCATGAATCTAGACCCAGATATCTTTGCTCCCCTATCTCCTCTTGACCCTACCCCTATGGTTGACCCCATTCCTCAAGCCGCACCAGAACCCGATGCCCCTAACCCAATTGAAAATTCCTTCGAAGTCATGTGTCCCCTTGGCTGGGACAGCTGGCCGATAGAAGACCAGAATTGGAACCCCTACGCAGATCTAGACCTTTCCAACCCATGGTTCCTCCAATTCCCCATTCACACCCATCCTCCTGCTCCTAACTCCGTTAGTCAACTTGCCCTAATCCCCTCACCACTTCACCCTCCTCCAGACAACTTTCATATTCCTCGCAACCAATCTGAGAACAACGCCCTCATTCCCACGGACGACCGAGCAGCTGCATCTTCTTCACCTCGGGTCGGACAAGAAATGATCACTCCTACAGCAGTCAGACGGAGCGCTAGACTACATAAAGCAGCATCTCATCCTGGTAGTTTTTTCAAACCCGTTGTTTTTTCCTCTGCAAATAAAACTTTAAATAAAAAAATTGCACGTTGCATGGGGGTGAATCTGCGAGATGAACATCTCGCTGCCATGCAAATACTAGAACTGGAGCGTTCGTCCCCATCCCAATGAAGATTATTACCTGGAATGTCAGGGGCTTAGGGGACCCCAGCAAAAGAATCGCCCTAAATCTCACACTGTCCCCACACAAAAGTGATATTCTCCTCATCCAAGAAACTAAACTTGTGGACCCCTCTCCTACCCAAATAAGACAGCTAGGTGGGCCCCATCTTTCTGGGTGGGCCCATTCGAATGCTATAGGTTCCAGTGGTGGTTTAATCACCCTCTGGAACGAATCCATTTGGTCCCATTGCCAAACCATCCTTCATCCTTCTTCCCTTCATGTTTCACTTCGCCACATCCAAACCAACACCATTTACTTCTTTTCCAACATTTACGGCCCTCAAAACCCGACCGATAGAAATACCCTCTGGAATAACTGCCTCACCTTCGCCACCCACCTCAATGGCCCCTGGTTACTCGGGGGAGACTTCAACACCACCAGAAACACCCACGAAAGAAACTCCGGAAACACCTCCCAAGATTCAGATTCATTCAACTCCTTCATCAGTTCCGGTTCCCTAATTGACCCACCAATTAACAACAGACTCTATACCTGGTCTAACCGTAGATCAGACCCGTCACTAGCCAAGCTAGACAGATTTCTTTTCAATATCAATTGGGATGATCTACACCCCCTTTCCACTGTTTCCGGCCTAGCCTCGACCATCTCAGATCATTGCCCCCTAATCTTGGATTCGGGTTCATCTCTCAACCTAAATCGCCCCTTCCGCTTTGAACGCCTATGGACCTTGGAACCCTCCTTCGACAATTTCATCCAGTTAGCATGGTCTCAGCCGGTGGTGTCCAATTCCGCAATCGCCAGGGTTGTCTCCAAACTCCGTTCAATCAGAAAGATCATCAAACCTTGGGCCAAAAATATTTGGGGTTCCCTCCGCTCGTGCATTTCTTCCACACAAGATGCTATCCTTGAACTTAACATCCTCGAAGAATCCCGACCCCTAACTCCAACCGAATATTCTCAACTGAAGGAATTAGAATCAGAGCTCGATAGACTAATCAAACAAGAGGAAATTGGATGGAAACAAAGATCCAAAGCCAAATGGTTAGAGGAGGGAGACAGGAACACCTCCTTCTTCCATCGTATGGCCAACGGCAGACGCAGATCTAACAACATCACGGATCTTGTCCTCAACAACTCCAGCTTCATCGAATTGTCTGATCAACTCCGCCTCTTCACCGACTACTACCGAAGCATTCTTGGCCAGACTTCACAGGCGCTACCCCCCATCGACTGGAACCTCCTATACCCATCCTGCCCCCCAATTTCTGTCGACCACCCTTTTTCCGAAGAGGAAGTTTAGGCCGCGCTTAAGGCCTTGTCGGACGATAAGGCCCCAGGCCCAGATGGTTTCGGCCCATATTTTTTTAAACGCTATTGGGAAACCATCAAAACCGACATACTTGATATGTGCGAAGAATTCCAAGCTAATCCCTCTTTAATTGCCCGCCTCAACTACGCCAACATCATCCTCCTCCCCAAATACCCAGGCGCCAACACCCTGCCCGCTTTCAGACCAATCAGTCTCCTTAACACCACTTTCAAAATCATCACAAAGTGTAACGATCCCGAAATTTAATTTTATTTAAATTGATAACTAAATAAATTTTCGAATTAAATTTGTGAAAATAATCAATGCGGTGATGCGAGTTTCCCCGAATTCAAGTATATTTTGTATAAATCATTTAAATTTAATAATACTGTAAATATTGTACATATATGTGAATATATATGTATACGTGATATATGAGAAAATTTGAAGTTAATATATATGTATATTGAATTCGAGTTTAAATCTAAATCTAAATAGTTTAAAAGTATAAAGTAATGACAAAAGAAATACAAATGAAGTTGTATGTGAATTAGGCAAGTTTAGAAGTTTTCAGCCTAAACAGAGAAGATAATAAAAATACCTCAACCTGGAAAAATCAAATGATAAAGTACAATAGCATATCAAAGCAAGTAATGCAAGCCACCACAATCATCTTCTCAGCCGAAAATGATATGCATAAGTTTTTGAAAAACAAGACTAAAAACAAGAAGAATATATATATTCAAATATAGAATTGTAAAAATATCAATTAAAGTTGAATCTCTAGTACGTAGCATTAAATACAAGATTATCTCTAGCCAAGATATGTATCACTTCAGCATGCCTATTGTACAAAGTAATGTCACCCTGAACAAAGAAATAAAATATCTACAAGTTTGCCAAATTAAACAAAGTGAATAAAATACATTCACATATGAACACTTAGAAAGAAGTACAAAGCAAGAAGATTTGCTGTAAACAAAATAAGAAACAAATGTACCAACTACCCTCATCTCAGCCGAAATAAAACAAGACAAAGACAAAATAAAATAAACAAAAAAGAAGCAAATCTCTACCTATAGTACAAATAATATATACCCTGTCACTCTCTTTTTATATATCAAACATCTTCAGTTGTTCATTCGAGACTAAGTAAAACCATAAACAACTTCAACCTGAAAACAACAACAACCAGAAAATCAAAACAAAAGCACAAGATCAAATTCAGTGTTTCCAGTTCAACAATTTTTCAAGCTTCTCTGTTCTTCTTGATCTCTGTTTCTTCTAAAACCAGGTGAGCAATCCCATTTTCATTTGCCTATACTCTTTGATATTGTATTGATGATGTTCTGGAATGATCGTTAATATGCCTGGATGTTGTTTAAGTGTGAATGGTATGTATACATGTTGATACTTTTGGTGTGATGGATGATATCAACTCTGTGTAGTTACAGAGCTTAAAATCTAATCAAATCCCAATATCTCATTTTCAAATCTATGATAGACTTAGGAATTTAAGTTAAATAAACTTGTTTAAACTTAAAAATCACAACCTGGAGATTTTTTGAAGCTTGACAGTATAACATAGGCTTTGAAGTTTGAACATTAAATTTTACTGTAAGAGGAATTTTCTTTTGATAAATTCGAATACTTAAATTTGTTGATTTGATTATATAACTCGAATGAACATACAAAAATAGGATTTTTAAAATAATAGTGATGATTTTTAGTTAAGCATTTCCAGTGAAATTCACGTTTGAACAAAATCTGCATTTTTCTCAAATTCCTAACATTCGATTCAATTATAAATGCTAAAAATTGGTTCGAAGCAGGCTGGAACATCAGTGGCTTCATGAAAATTATCAAAGAATTTTTCCATTTCGTGAATTGGGAGTACGAGGTCGAATTAGGGTTTTAGACTCGAAGTTTATATGGTCTGAAAAACAAGGTGCGTACACCACCTCTGACGCATCGAGTTCGAAGATTTTGAGGGTGATGATGGCTTGGGGTGTGGACGTGACGGTGACGGAGTTCGAGCTGCTCCGATGGTTGGAGCGACGAGGGCGAAGCGAAATTGTTTGGTGAGGATGGGTTCGAGTTTCGAACTGGAAGCTCGATTTCGTTCTAGGGTCGTTGGCATTGAATCGATCATCGCTATCGAATGGGGGGATGAAGCGCGACTTGCTGGCGATCGCGATGGCCAATGGAGCGGAGGCGCGGTGACGTGCACGTGCACGGGGATGGTCGCGTGTCAGGGGATGCTCGCGTTTAAATGAAGTTTTGTTTCAATAGCTTATAACTTAAAAAAAAATAAGGGGGAAAGAGAAGCAAGTACGAGAGAGGAGCTGATGTATCTGGGGCGACTCGAGTAAAAACCTTAGGTTGCTCGGGTTACTTTAAACACGAGTTTGGCCCAAATAAAGTTTAAGTTTTAGTGTGATCAGATTTTAGATTTATGAGGAAATTTATATTGACTATATTGAATTAAAGGCTTATTATCAAGTTTGTTGAACTAAGTGGATGCTTAATAGTTAATTAATTAAGGAATGTAATTAAAGATTATAAATTGGATAAGATTAGATATGTTAAGAGAATTAATTTTCGATTAGAAATAAATCAATTAAATAATTAGAATTAATTTAGTTATTGCTAGGTACTTAATTTACTAAATAATTAGAATGAATTAATGTGTCTTAATGGTTATTCAATTTATAATCAATAATGATCAATATGAGTGATTTCTTTAGCAAAGTAATTAAAGAAATTTTAATAGTTAATAAAGGTTATTAACTAAGATTTATTTAGAAGTTAAAGATCAATTGATTCATAAATTAAGGATGGTTAGTTAAAAATTAAAGGGAAATTTATCTCAGATGATTTGGGATTAACTTATGTTAAGTAACCAGAATTAATGACAAGTAATACATCTGATCTAGATAAATCAGTTGATTAATAAATTTTACCTATGAATGTTTAGATCTTATTGAATGGTTGAATTGTTTGATATCCCTGATATATGATGCTTTATGATATACCCTGATTTGTGTCGTGATCTGTAATTTATTTATCCGGAATGAATGTAATTGATTATCTGCGATATATATATCTGTTTCTGTGATATATTACTATGTGAATATGAAACCCTTGGCCCATTAAACGACAATTGAATTTCGATGCGACAGGGAGTCGGATTTCAGTTGGTTATCCGAAACCCACATCGAATTATAATAGTGAATCATTGTGACCGATAAATTTATTTTATCTGTGAAATTGTAAATGAAGATAAGCATTATCGGTTATACCGCTTATCGATATATCTGTGATGATTGAATGATGTTGCACTATTGTGTGTGAAACCCCTGGACTACACTTTTACACACACAAATATGGATTTCACGTGGAAATCGGTTAAGTCACAGATAATTTAAATTCAATGTTTTTGAAATTGAAATTTTAATTTCAATTGATTTTGAAATTAGAAATTTGGGTTTAATATGAAAAGCTTTTGAAATGGGATTTCAAAGATAAAAGTTATTTCGAATAACTTAATCAAGTTTTGAAAATTTAAATAATTTGATTTAAATTTGAATTCAAGTTGAAATTGAATTCTATGATTTGAAACTAGGGATTAAAGAAGCTGTACAAGTTATATATGGGTTAAACCATTTAAAAGTATTGATTTGGGAATTTGAATTTAATTCAAGGGTTTTAACTCGTGTAAATATAACTGGATTTTTCCGAAAACGAAAACTATTCGTTTTCAAATAGTAAAAGCTTTCACAAAAGTAATGGATTTCCAAATTGTGTTGAACGGTTTCAAGTTTGAAATAGAATTGAAATGTTTTGAAAACTATGAAATGAGTCTTTGATTCAAAGACCGGACGAGTTAATCCAACTTGAAATAGAATTGTTTTGAAAGGCTATGAATGAATCTTTGGAAACGAGTTTTGAAAGCTATAAGTTAAATCTTGATTTAAAGATTTAACGAGTTAATCAGATTGAAATGGAAATCGATTTGAAAATATATGAATGAATCTTTGTGAACGGGGTGAACTTTGTGAATTTAATCTTTTTGTTTAAAAGATTAAAAGTGTGGAAATTGTTTAAACCATTGAAGGTTTTTGAAATAAATCTTTTTGTTTAAAAGATTGGAAATGGTAATTTGTTTTACCATTCGAATGAAAAGTTTTAAGCTTTAAGCTGTGATTTAACTGAGACCCCAGTATCCATATGATTTTTATTTGCGCTCGTTATTCGGTTTAGCCGGGAAAGGACCTTTGTGTCATATAACCCATTCCGAATAGTGATACGACGATATGGATCGCATTTGAAGACCGGTGGTGAAGACCGGGTATTTGCGAGAGCGATATGATGACCTATCGATTTTCTCTGCATCATGGCTCCGGTATAGAGATTCCCTAAGTGATGGGAAGTCCGATCGAGATTGTGAATACCCGGATGTGCAAGGGCTTCTTCGAAAGTGCCTTCGGTTCTGTTCGAACCCGGAACAGACTTGTATGGATGTGTGTCTGACGTTACACTTTGAGATGTAAAGCTGGTTTCTATCAAATACATTTCTGTTGGTGGCGGAGAATTTATTCTCTTAGCTTAACACCCTTCTTTGAGACGTACGAGCTCAGAGGTTATGTAGTTGATGGTTACTAGTGATACATTCCCAATTTGGTAATGTGGCATACGAAGTGCTGCTGATCATTTGTTGATCGAAGCATGGCTTTGTGAAAAAGCGTGGCTTTGTGGACGAGACTTCGTCGAGCCTCACAACCCGGTAATGGTCGAAACAGGAATGTTGCGACAAAGGTTTGTAGGGGTAGCGCCCCTAGGGTATGTCATTTCCTTCTGGATAAAGGGTGGTATCATGGTATGGAGCCCAGATACTTAACTCGTGTGGACACGGTAATTTATTACTGTATGATGTTGCTTTGTTGGTTTTCGGGATCCTGGGATAAAGGTCGGTAACGACCGGGGGATGACATGACTCGTGTGTTAGTTACCTAGTTACAGCTGTACAGCGTGAGGTAGCGTCAGTGTGTTAGTTACCTAGTTACAGCTGTACAGCGTGAGGTTGCGTCGGCCTTTTGTTTGCAGAGATCCGGTTAGGATCCGAGGCGTCTTTCCAGAGGCGTTTCTATTTCGGTAAGGAAGTTCCTTAGCCTGATCATTTGTTGGAAATCCAAAGAAACAATACGAACCCTGTACGGTTTTAGTTGTATTACCTACTATGGGATGTGGCGGTAACCTGTTATTGAACGTAGTAGCTATAGTAGGCATACGATGAAATGTTGTATGCTGGCTAAGATTAATATTATATTTTCGAAATGTTTTTCTACACTATGCACTAGTAATAATATCAAAAGAGTTTTTGTTTGCGTAGTAAGCATGTTTGACTATCATAAGAAGAAATCTCCTCCAATTCTGCGATTGCATTGTGTGTGTGGTGGGAGGTCTTATGGTAGTTTCATTTTCGAAAAGCATTGCGGATTTCAATGTTTAAAATCCTTTGTTGTTTGTTTCAAAGATCTGTTTTTGTTGCTCACACCAGTCCCATGACTGATCTAGAGTTTATTGTTCCCTTCCTAAACTCCGGGTGCCCACTATTTTTCCACACGGGCAGTCTAGAGTTGGGTTTCTCAGATATTCAGGTTGAGTAGATTATCTGGAGCTAGTTCAGCCCTTGGAGTTCATGGATTGACGTTGCTTATCTTGGAGCATTCTATTGGAGATTATCCGCTGCTGGTGTTATCTATTTTCTTTCCGCTGTTATTTCTTGTATCATATCTCTGATGTATATAGATATTCATTGTATCATCATTGTATCTGGATATTGTATCAGATGTTGTATATCTATATTCTTTTTCTTCCGCTGTGTTATTTACTTAACTGTGTTATAGCTCCGGCGAATCGGATTTGAACGGTCGAATCTGCGGCATTCTAGTACAATGTGAAGTACGGATGTCGATTTTCGAGCGCGAAAATCCGGATCATTACACAAAGGTTCTTGCAAATAGACTCCAGGCAGTCATCGATCCCCTGGTAGGGGCGGAACAGTCTGCCTTCATACAAGGCAGAAACATTTTGGATTGTGTCGTTGCCACCCAAGAAGTTGTCTCCTACTGCCATAGAACATCAACCCCTGGAACCCTTCTAAAATTAGATTTTTCCAAAGCCTTCGACACGGTACACTGGGACTTCATCTTGGACCTTATGAAACATAGGGGTTTCCCGACAAAATGCTGTGGGTGGATTGAAGCGATACTCAACACAAGTATCTCATCCATCTCAATCAATGGCTCTTCAGGTGACCACATTAAATCAACCAGGGGTTTGAGGCAAGAGGACCCGCTCTCTCCCCTAATCTTTGTCTTGATAGCGGATGTGCTCAACCAGATGATCAAGCTTGCCTCGTCCAACAATCTTTTTAAAGGTATCAAGCTTCAAAACTCAGATTTGTCTGTGTCTAACCTTCAATTTGCAGATGATACAATCCTATTCGCTTCCACCGACATCAACCACATCCATTGCCTCAAGGTTGCGTTGTATGTCTTTGAAACAATTTCTGGCCTCTCTATCAATTTCAACAAGAGCTCCGTCATCATGCTCGGCAACTTCGCTAACCTCGGTCCTACAATCTCATCCCTGCTCAATTGTAACCTAGCCACATTCCCCATTTCTTATCTAGGCATCCCCATCCGCCCATCCAATCTCCACCGTGCTGACTGGCTTCCCCTCATTTCCAGAATTGAATCCAGACTCTCGACCTGGAAGGCACACTCGTTATCTTCTGCAGGTCGTCTTGTCCTAGTCAAATCGGTCCTATCAGCTATCCCCTCATACTGGATGTCCTTCCTCAAGCTTCCATCTTGGGTTATCAAGAAAATTGACTCAATCAGGCGCTCGTTCCTTTGGAACGGTGGCAACGCAAAATGCTTGGTCAACTGGAAGACGGTGTGTTTACACCGCAACCATGGTGGGTTAGGGATTACTGACCTTCGCACTTTCAATCAGGCGTTGCTGTCCAAATGGCTTTGAAGATTACTCACACCTGGAAATTTCATCTGGAAATCGTGGATCCTATGTCAACATTACCACTCAAACCCTCATTTGGCACTCCACCTCACCACCCGGTTCCGCCCATCCCCTTTCTGGTCGGGGGTCCTTCTAACCTTACCTAGAGTCAGAGCACTTTTTCAGGTTAAGGTCGAAAGCGGCAACAGATGCCTATTCTGGTTAGACACTTGGTATGGACAATTGCCCCTTGCTAAGCTACTACCCAACCTCTTCTCGCACGCCGCCCTCCCAAATGCAACAGTTGAAGACTATCTCACCCTTGGCCCCGAACACCTTTGCCCACCTTCCATCTTCGATGCAGACCTGGTTCCTGAACTCCTCTCCGCCACAAATATCCTCCTGTCGATTCGCCCTTCCATCAGTCAAGACCACTTCCTCTAGGCCCTTGCACCTTCCAAAGGATTCTCAGTCGCCTCCTGTTATCAATACCTAAATCACCCCGGTCGCCTTTTCTCCTTCCCTAGGGTCTGGCATTGCAACCTTCCACCTCATATAGCCTTCTTCCAATGGTGCCTAATTTCTGGCAGAATTAATACCAAAGACAGACTCAACAGACTCAACATCCCCATTGATCCGCGCTGCGTCTTTTGTTCAACTCATAATGAATCCGTAACCCATCTTTTCTTCGAATGCGATTTCTCTTACTCAATTTGGGCTGCAACCAGTGCCTATCTTCTGGGGTTTATCCCCAGCGTGTCCTCTTACTTCGAGTATTGGCAGTTTAATCAGCGGAATTTGCTGATGGATACCTTCATATCAACCTTTAGTTGGTGCATTTGGAAAGAGAGGAATGCACTTGCATTTGGGAAACCAACAGGTCATTTCGATGGAACCTGCAGAATTATCACTCACATTTTCTCCTCTATAACAGGTCAATGCTCCTCTGCGCCTTTCCGCTTGAGTCTCCCGCCATGCAGCGTCCAGCCAGTAGAATCCCAAGGAAGCACCACTGCATCTGCGGAGAGGTAGTCTTAGTCTACAGTGGGATATCACTTATTATAGTTAGTATGTAATAGTCCATGATACTCTAGTGTTTCTATTGTAGTTTGTTGCTTCGCACCTATTTTTTGGCCATCGATCGGGCTTGTTGATCGACCTCTCCAATATTATATAATATAACTACTTAACCGGCTGTGTAGTTTCACTCTACACACCCGTCACTCTCAAAAAAACTATGGAGATTAGTCCATAATTAAAGGTGAAATAAGGAGTTATCCTTCTATGGCTTTATTGTGTATGTGGGTGATGTCTACTATATAGATAATATATATTTATGGTAGTATGTTAGGAGAGCAAAGAAATGGCTAAGTTATATGTAACAACCTGCCTTTTTGGGCATTTTAAGCAGACACACATGCCATAGTCAAACCATTCAAAAGGGCAGATTGTTATGTGGTAAATAATAAAAGTAGAGAAAGAAAGAAAACAAATACAGAATCTCACAGCAGAATGACAAAATATAATAATCAAATAACAGTTCATGAAGCTGTTTTATAAATACATTTGATTATTCTTTTACAACACAAAAATCAGAGTTACATAAATAGGAATAAATAAATAAATGTAGTGGAATAACATGATACAGTAGAATAATATGATAAATAATAATAGTACCAATCTTCGTCTTCGTCCTCCAAAAAAAAGAATCTTCAACCTTGAAATGCTCAGGCTGACCCGAGCGAATTGAAAAGACAAAACACTCGAGTCGAAACTAAAAGATCTTATGTAAGTTAAATCAATGGTAAATTAGAGTATAACGGCGTCAGAGATGTTTACGGGGTTTGACATCTCTTATCCAGTGTAGTAACTTAAGAGATGTTCAGGATTTACATCTCCTAAGGATCCGTTAAACTATCTACTATGTAGTGCAATACGCTATTATAATATGTCTACAGTAAAGTAAAAGTATTAAAATAGCGTTAAGGCGTTACCCATATCCCCCTTAACACATTTTATATATTCCCATAGTCTATACAGCACCATAACTCCTCCGTAAACTAGAGGCTATCAGAGGGCACTCCATAGGTATGGTACAAAACAAACTCGTAGAAGGCGCTCTAGGGCATGTGAACACGGCACTCAAGGCAATGCCAGGGTAGATAAACCAATTGTGGATCCGGACTGGTGGTAACGCATAGCAGCTACTACCGCCCACCTCAGACACACTCCCAAATCAAAATCAAGGGTGGCCACCAAATCAATCACAAAGTAATAGAATGGTATCAAAGAAATGTGCCCGATAGGAGGAATGACCTCACTTGGCCCGACGTGGCTCCTGTTTTAGTCACTTCTAAGCTGACTCACAGGAGTCAGGGTCACGTCATACCTTATACAGAAATCGTTCGCCAAACCATCCTACTTCATTTTTGGAATCTCCACCACGTACACAGTTGTTAAAGTGGTTTTGGTATTGGCAGAGAGTATGACAATATCCGATCCTAGTCTCTTTAACAACCAAACGCTTATTTCACACCGGATGGTTCTTTTACGTTTCAAAAGTCCATTCATACTTAATATCAAAATATCATATTCTCAAAACCATATTATTTTCAAATCATATTCACTTTAAAAATCACATTCACTTCCGAAATCATATTTACTCAATATGTCACTTCACAAAGGTTATCGATTCTAAATTTCAACTTAGGTTGTATCATCATCAAGGATATAAATATAAATACTTCAACTTTACACAGTCTGAAAAAAATAGTTTAGGTAATTATAAATAGTTTATTTAATTTTAAAATAGTTTATATTGATAAAAAATAGTTTAAATAGTAAAATAAGTTTAAATAGATTTAAATTAGATTTAATTAGATTTTTAAAATGATTTAAATAGATTAAATATAGATTAGATAATTTAAATTACATTAAGTAGATTTTTAAATAGATTAAATAAATTAAAAATAGATTAAATATATTTAAATTATATTAATTAGATTTAAAATAGATTAAATAAGTTAAATTAGTTTAAATAGGTAAAATAGATTAAATTGTATTAAATAGGTTATAATAGATTAAATAAATTAAAATAGTTTTAAATTGATTAAATAGTTTAAATTATTTTAAAATAGATTTCAAAGCATATCCAAACATTTCAATAACTCAATTCCGATAAATTCATTTATATTTGCCACTTTGAAATTTCAATTTAAATCCTCTGAACAATCCATTTAAATCAATTCCAATTTCAGCATCAACACTTGGATTATCGAAAATATTCATTTTATCTAATTCAATTTTTATTCCAAAATACCAGTTAACTGAATTCAAATTTTAAAGAGTCAAAAATCATTTAATTTTAACCAATCTAGTATCCGTATATAATTTTCTACCCTAGGGTCAAGTGATATAGATATTTTTCATTTCAATCCGCGATTTAAAATTTTACGTTTATATATCATTTCAAACCGCAGTCCCGAATTAAATAAAATACATAAAATCGCTCGAGTCTATCATTTCAATCCATAACGATTTTTCCCTAATCTATAGATCATTCGGGTATGTATCATTTCAACCCATAAGGAACTTGCAATATTATAACAATATAAAATACAACATCCAATCATCAAATATCAACCATCAAACATACATCACAATCATCATTCAAATCAATCAATAAACATTAATAGATAACTGATGATCAATACAGGTATTAAATGATGATGTAACGACCCGTAAATTTTCGATAATTAAATTAGTTAATTTAATAAGATTTCATGGGTTAATGTTGGATGAATTTAAAATTTGTAATTTATTTATTTATAATAATAACTAGAATGAATTTCAACAATATTTATCTAAGTTAATTATTAATGAATTGAATGAAATTCCAATCAATTGAAATGACCCAAATGTTATAACTTGGTTATAAAGGAAATATAAGAAAAACAAATGTAAATATTGGGTTAACTAATGAAACAATATACAGTCAGTGGTAATGGAATCTAATTCGTATTGTATAGGTAATTGTGACACTTGTTTGTAATTAATAAACTTATAAGTGTGATTTAAAGTAAATGGTGATAATTATTTAACTTACTTGTTTATTTAGTCAGTCGAATTGAATTTCGAAACCAATTGCAATTGAAATGAAATTTTATATATTAACTGGGTTTACAATCAATAACTGAAGTTTAATAACAAATGTTGGATGCACTGGATGTGAATAAAGTAATTGACTGATAACGGAAATTTATTTAAAAATCTAATATTGAAATATAAATGCTACTTAGTGAATGTCTTTACAATCTATAGTTGGATTTGATGATAATGCCGAGTTTAATAGATGTAAATAAAGTAATGGATTGATAAGTAAAAGTCATTTAAAATCCAATATTGGAATTTGTTGAATATTGAACAGTTAAATTATTTAAATTCAATATTTGAAATTTACTGAATAATTGAAGAACGGGAATGGAATAACTGTTTAATGGAAACAGTTGTTCTATAATTTGATTTTTGTTTTAAAAGTTAAGTTTACAAGTTCATTTTCAAATATTTCAAAGATAGTGAATTTTTGAATAATCAAAATCGTTTAAATTTAATATTGCAATTATTTGAATAATTGAATTTTGAATATAATTTGATGGAAAATGAAACCGGAAGTTGAAGTAAAGTTTATTTAAACAACAATGAAGTGTTAACATTTAAAATTTTGATTTTTAAGTGAATAACTAGAAATTGACAAATATTATATTTTAATCGACGAGTAAAAATAGCCTTCCGGGGCACAGTCTCAGAATTTGACGAAACCAGTTCCATTGGATCCGTAATAGT
Source organism: Allium fistulosum (assembly GCA_030737815.1). Classification (NCBI taxonomy): domain Eukaryota; kingdom Viridiplantae; phylum Streptophyta; class Magnoliopsida; order Asparagales; family Amaryllidaceae; genus Allium; species Allium fistulosum. Next base: position 835,356,899 of record CM060905.1, read on the forward strand.
GTATTATTATCGGATTTCAAATTTCGTAACGTTTGGAGTTATCGTTTGGTCGTACGGGTTAGAAACGCGTCGGATTAAATATCGAAAATTTAATATTTTTATTCGATTCAAAAAGCTATCTTCCGCATACGATCAAATTAGCCTCCGAAACACGTTCCATTGTGTTCGGAATGTGGGTAAAACATTACGAATGCCTGTCGGCATGCGTCATTTGGAAATCGTTTGAAAATGTTGTTTAAAAGTGAATTTAATATTAAAATATTTTTATATATGCTTATATATTCGTGAAAAGTGCAAACCCTAGCTCTATCTCTCGTGGCCGCCACTTAACAGTTTTAATGGCCGAAAGCTAGTGATCTTCTCCCTCTATTTTCTCGAAATCCACGCTCCGATGGAGGAAACTCCCAACTAGGAAATTGCAGAACCCCTCGCCCTCTTCACATCCATACGGTGGAGTGGAACGAAAGTCGACAGGATGGCCGGAAATCGTCACCAAATGGGCAACGTTTATTCACGATTTTTGAGTGGTAGGGGGCGCCGAGCGTGGCGGCATGCTGGCTGTGGGTGGAGCAGGCGACGACGTGCCTGGTAGCTGTAGTGGATTGGCGTCACGGCGAGCATTATTCGAGCGATTTGTAACCCTAGTGTGTGTTGATGGGTTCTTTGCTCCTGGTTGTTGCGTACGAAGAGAGCTGGGAAGAAGCTTTGGTTTGTGGCCGTGATTCTTCTAGTTCAGATCTAGCGGCCATGTTTTTTCTGTGGGTTAATTTTAAAAAGAAAATTTGTTTTAAATTATATTAATATATATATATATATATATATATATATAATCTTTAAAAAACTCATAACTATTCCATACGTTATCAGAATCGGGCGAAACTGGCGACGTTGGAATCGCAGCGATGAGAGCTACGCTGCAGTGCAGACCCGGGACTGTTTCAAGCTCGTTAAATTTTTTGGTTAAATCGAACGCGCTCGATTTAATTTAAAATTTGAACGATTGGCAACGTAAAATCAAGGTGAGTGTTTTATAACGCTTACAATGTACTAGAATATCTTTATGCTAGTTAAATTTGACATTATGAAGTAATATGATTTTTATTTGTCGTTGTTTGATAAATTTTATCGTCATCTAGATTGTCATTAAATTTAATGTTAGGAATTGAAATTGACAGTCAAAATTTGAATTGGAATTTAATCGCAATTAAATTACCGAACATGTATAACTATGAAATTTCTGTGAATTATATTGTCTGTTTGGATGATTGGTTGCGATGGATGCTATTGATTGATAATTTGAAATGTTTGGATGTTTATTTGTTTGTATATATACTGTCATCACCCTTTGTATTAATTACAGTTGTAAATTGAATCATTTTGAATAAATTGAGGAATAGGTTGAAATGATATATACCTATGACACTATGATTTGAATTGAAATGATATATATATCTATTCCTGAAATTTAATTGAAATAACTGATCACTTGGCCATAGGATAGAAAATTATATATGGGCACCGGATTGGTTAAATTAAATAATTTTTAAAATCTTTGATTTGGAATTACTTTAAATGGTTGATTTAAAGGAATATAAAAATCAATTTTATAGAAATTGAATTTATCGCAAATTTGAGGTTGAGATGTTGAAATAAATTTTGGTTTAACAAATTATGTAATAATTGAAGTTGAGACTTTGAAATTAAAATTGTGATATGATTGAATTTCGTAAATGGAGTTGTTTTAAAAAGATTGAACTTTCATTCGAACTTTGAATATTACTAAGTAACAATGATATAAAAACGACATTTCGAAATTGAGCTCGGAATTGAATTTTATCTAAGATTGGTATTTTAAATTGAATATTAGAGGATAATTTGATTTAAATGTTTTGAATTGATATTTTGGAAATCGAGCTCGAAAATTGTTATAAATTGAATTGAAATTGAATTAATTGGATTTGAAAATGGAATTGAATTAATTTGAAATCGAAATTGATTTGAATTGAAATCGAGATTTGAATTGACTGAATGGAAATTTGAATTTGATTCAGATTGGTAAGTGGAATTAAAGGGTTGATTTTGAAGCTATTTCATTTTGGTTTTCCCAAATTATTTTGCTATATAAACCATTTTCAAATACTTAGACTATTTTATACTAAACTATTTTAACCTATATTAATTGTATTAAATTATTTTAACTTATCTTAAAACCGGGTTAACTTATTTTAATCTATTTTTAAATCTACTTAACCCAATTTAATATATTTTAAACTAATTAATTATTTCAATTTATTTTAATTATATATCTATTTTAAATCTATTTAACCTATTTAATTATATTTAATCTATTTTAAATCTATTTAACTATATTAAATCAATTTAAAACTATTTTGAAATCTATCTTTAATATTTTAGAGTATTTTAAATATTTCAAATTTTTAAGCTATTTTTAGAACTATTCAAACTATTTTCCAAAATTTCCAACTGGTCAATAAGGTGAAATGTTTATATTTAAATCTTAGATTTAAATACGAATTGGGCTAAAGGAAGTTACAACCCAAATTGAAATGTGAAACGATTTTGAAATTGAAATGAGATATTTTGGGCGAAATGATTTTCAAATGGAATCGTATATTTTGAGTAGATACGATGATTTTGAAATGGATTTGATTTGAAGCGAACTTGATATTTTGATATCAATTATGAATTGATCTTGAAAATGTAAAGGAACCATCCGGTGTGTAATAAGCGTTTGGTTGTTAAAGAGACCGTGATCGGATATGGGCATACTCTCTGTCGATACCGAAAACCACTTTAACAACTGTGTACGTGGTGGAGATTCCAGAAATGAAGTAGGATGGTTTGGCGACGATTCTATATGGTATGACGTGACCCTGACTCCCGTGAGTCAGCTTAGATGTGACTAAAATCAGGAGCCAGCCGGGCCAATGTGAGGTCATTCCTCTTATCGGGCATATTTCTTCGATACCATTCTATTGCTTTTGTGATTGTTTTGGTGGCCACCCCTCGATTGTTTGGGAGTGTGTCCGAGGTGGGCGGTAGTAGCTGCTATGCGTCACCAACAGTCCGGATCCGCAAACGGTATATCTACCCTGGCATTTCCTTGTGTGCCATGTTCACATGCCCTAGAGCGCCTTCTACGAGTTTGTTTTGTACCATACCTATGGAGTGCCCTCTGATAGCCCTCCAGTTTACGGAGGAATTACGGTACTGTATAGACTATGGGATTATATAAAAAAAATGTGCTAAGGGGGATATGGGTAATGCCTTAACACTATTTTAATACCTTTACTTTACAGTAGACATATTATAATAGCGTATTCTACTATATAGTAGATAGTTTAACGGATCCTTAAGAGATGGAAAATCCCATAACATTTCTTGAGTTATTGCACGCACGTCGACACTGGGTAGGAGATGTCAAACCCCGTAAACATCTCTGACGCCGTTACACCCATATTTATTTACGATTGATTTAACTTACATAAGGATATTTTAGTCCTGGCTCGAGTGTTTTGTTCTTTCATTACGCTCGGGTCAGTCCTGAGTTTTTCAGCTTATTGAAGATTTATTCTGGAGGACGAAGACGAAGATTTGGTGTACTATTACTATTATTACTCTTGCATCATGCTGTCTGCTGCATTATTTTATTTATTCTGTTGTATATGTATAACTCTGATAAATGATGTATAAATGATAATCAAAAGTATATTAAACAGCTTCATGAACTGTTTATTTGATTATTATATTTTATCTTTCCGCTGCGAGATTCTGTGGTTGTTTCTTGTTCCTTTTCTCTTCTTTTCTTATTTACCCCAATTAACAATCCTCCCTTTTGAATGGTTTGAGTTGTAATGTGTGTTTGATTATCGATTTAAACTGTCCAAAAAGGTGGGTCGTTACAGATGAATTTAAAATTCAATATTAAATTAAACGATAATTAAATGCAATAACAGTCAAATTTAACTAGAATGTCAATTTAACATCCCAAACAACAATCAATAAATTTCAAATCAGATCATAAATTTAATTTAACTAACATAAGATAGTTTAGTAATTGTGAGTGGGTTAAAACACTCACCTTCGATTTAAAATCCAATTAAAGGCCCAAAATTCAAAAGTCTCAGAATTCGTCCAAACCAGTGTCAAAATGTCCGGAATTTTAATACGATCGCAGCGGAGCCAACCGCGCCTGAAACGGACCTCGTATGTGAAAGTTATACGAGTTAGAAGTTATATAATTTCAATTTAAAACAAATAAAATAATACTATTATTATTACAGGTCATACCCTTTCTACCGTTCGAAACCCTAATCTGCACCATCACGCAAACGATGATACCCAGCCGCCACTCGTTGGCTCGACGCCGCCGACGTTCACAATCGCCGAGGCTTCGATCGAAGGTCACCACTGCCTCCCCCATGGCCCAGCGCCCCCTACCGTACTCGAGCTACACACAGCCTCGCTAGAAACCGAGCCACCGTCGCCACCTTCTACGCCTGACCACGACAAATCCAGGCCACCTCCTAACGAACGGACAAATGGATGCGAGCTGCATGACAAACTCTACAACTCTGCACTCCCCGATTGTCGTAGAATCGACGATCCACCGCATAATCCATCGATCACTAACGAAGGGCCAAAACAAATTCATGGATTTCTTGACAAACAGTGATTTGGATTGAAAAAAGAATCACGTAAGTGAATTACGCTCGTTGAGAGCTTCGAATTGATAAATAATTTGATAGGGTTTGGAGAGATTTGATTTTGAAGTTGAATTTTGAATTGAAATTGAATCGAGGAGTTTATGGTTTTTAGCGATTGAAAAGAAAAGGCATATAGCTGAATTGTACATATAGAAATGAGAAGTAATAAGGCTGCTAGGGTTTAGAACAAGACTATTTATAGGCAGAACAGAAATAGAAATGAATGGACAAGATTTGATTTACAAGTTGAATGATAAACGACCCGAAAGCTCGTTCTGTCTCCGGAACGAAAATGGGTCATCCCATATATCAAAATAGATGTTTTCAAAAATTTTAAACTCAATGGAACAAGTTTCCAGTCCTAATTCCATCGTATGAAGAAGTTAGCTTAGAATCAGCTTGTTTCAAATTGATTTCAATTGAATTGAATTTAATTGATTTCAACGCGTTTCGTGTCCGTACGATCAAACGATAAGTCCAATCGCTACGAAACTTGAAACCTTACAATAATTCACTGTTACAGATCCGATGAAACTGGTTTAATTGAAATCCGAGTCAGTGGCCAAAATGGCTAATTTCACGTTAATTAAATAAATTAATAGTTAATTAATTAAATCACTTTTTCATTCAAATTTGATAGTTAACAAATTTCACCTTTTTTAATCACTTAGACATTTACAATGACTTAATACAGGTTTATATAACAATCCAGTGTTGGTTATTACACTAATTACAGTGTTCAATTTCAACTGTAATTAAATCCAATTAATATAATTTAATTTCAATAAATTTATTTAATTTGGTTTCGATCTTTTAGTTCGATCAATTATTTCTCTACATACATAGTTATCATTGTTATATATTTCATTACATTAACATTCTACCATTTTCATCATACTTTTATTAACGTGATATTTAATTACATTTTATTGTAATAAATCCATTTATTATACTTTAAATTCCAATAAATTGAGCAACTTGATTCCAATTCTTTTTATTCAATCAATTTTCATATTATGCATAAAATTTCATTGGCTACATCTTATTGAATTAACATTATACAATTATCAATTTAACCTACATTAACTGCACTAATTAAGTGAATTAATTGCAATTGATTTCCAATTTTAATTTAACAGGCTAAATAAATAGGTAATATATAATAATTGTCACTATTAACTTTTAGTCGCATTTGTATGTTTGTTACCTACACATAAATGTTATAGTTATTCACACGACATTCATTTTTTCCAATTTACAATTTATTACATACCATTTACTTAATACAACATTTAAATTATCAATTGCTCTTTTAATTCAGTTATCAATTAAGACATTCATTATTACAATAAATTTACAATTTAACCAATTATAACCTTTTTAATCCTTTTAATTAATTGAATCACATTTAAAGCAGTTATCAATTACCTTAAATTAATACCATTTCATTTCGATTCCAGTTATATTCTTATTTTTAATCACAAATTGTTATCTCTTCCAACATTGCATCACAAAGTCTTATTAAATTAACTATTTTAATTATCGAAAATTACAGGTCGTTACACTCTCCCCCACTCAAAACTTTTCGTCCTCGAAAAGGATAAAGAAGGGAAAAGAAGAAATTTATAAAATCAATATATCTTATTAAAAATATTAAATTTATAAACAATTAATTTACATAATTAAATAATTTAAATAAAATATATCAATTTATAACAATTAAATCCTTTATATTTATGTTAACAAAAGTTTGAAAAAAAATTTACAAAATTTTCTAAGTTCAAAATTCACAGAAAATTTCGGCAGAGTCTCATTTGTACGGAGAGGTCTGGGGAAAATAATAATATCAATAATAACAATATATCATATATTTTCAAAATTATATATCCCAAATAACGGGAAAACAATATAATATCGCTAGAAAACCGTAATCCGAGAACGTACTTATTTGTCGGGCAAATAACGCTTATTTTATGAAATCAAAAGCAGTAGCAATTGCTTCCATAAACCTGTATTTCACTTATACAATCTAAAAGAGGTTAATAATTATATACAAGAGGAATATTTTAATTTATTTCAACTAATAACAACAAAACCACACCACATAACAGCCATTTCTTACAAACAAATCATACAATCATCACATACTCTAACAACCCTATATTTTTGTAAATATTTTTAAATCATTTTAAAATAAATTTTATTTTAATATTTCTATTTTTAAAACATTTTAGAAGTATAGTTATAATTTTTAAAAGTGTAGTTATAATTTTCTAAAGTTAATTGCATTTTTGTTTGCAATTTTAATGCTAGTTTGAATATAATAAGCTATTTTCTTTATTTACTTTTATTTTCTTTTTATTTTTTTTCTATGAATAATTATTTATTTTCATTTTTACTTTATTTTGTTGTCTTTTATTTTTATTTACTGAATTTTTATTTGTTTATTTTGAATTAAAAAGAAATGGAAATTTGAAGAGACTTAAGCTTTAAAACATTTGACCTTTCACTTTCTAGACTTTTCATATTTTTGGCCGTTCCTTTCCTTAATTTTAGCCTTGAGTTTTTATTACTTTTTCAGGTGAAAACATCTCACTTTCATCACAAATTTTAGGCCATTTCAGATCTGAAAAAATCAAGTGAGTCATGGCTTCCATTTTCCTTTTTCTCTTCATTTTTTTTCATGTGTTTGCTTGATTTTTGCCTTGCCTTCTTCTCTTGTTTGCTCGTCCTTAAACCTCACCACCACCAACCACCACTCCTCCTCCTCCCCATGATCCACGGCAACAACCCATCCTCCTCCTCTGTTCAATTCAGGCCGTGACACCTAGTTGATCCAAACATCACAAAAACAATGTTAAACTCCACAGAAGTGTACATAGCTGAGCTACTTTCAACTTCCACCTTCATTTGTGACTTCGGCCACCTCTATAGCCACCACCACCAGCCACCTCTGAACACCACCTTTAGATCTGACCTGACATGTACTTGCCTTTGGCCGAGCCTAAATTATTGAACCAAACCCTTGTTAGCCTTGTCTATTTGCCTTCTTTCCACTTGTAACTCCATACCCCTTTGTATTCTTGACATAGCCGTGCCTTTATGACCCCAAACCAGACCCTTAGCACCTTAAACCATGTTGTGGCTGAACCAATAAAGCCTTATGGTCAAGCAAAGTTGAGTGGAGATCAAGCAAAAATTGTTTAAAATGCTTTGTGTAGTCAATTGTCTATTTCTATTTCAATTTGTTTCAATATATTCTTTTGTATTGTATTTACACTTATATTTGGCTTTGTTTATTTTGTGAATACAAGATTAACATCTTGGCACTCTCTCCATCCAAATCTAGTCGTGCTTTCGTGCTTTCCGGATTTTTGTTTGTGTGTTTGTTTTGCAAAACTTCAGCGTAAAAGGTGAGTAATCACTCATGACATTCATACTTATATAACTGTGAATTGATAGCAAGTGAAAGTGTAGAAATAATTATATTATGTTATACCTGCCTGTGATGTTAATTATATGATGATAAACCCTTTTATTAACTTGTCACATCATCTGTTATATTTTATTTTATTTTATTGTTTATTTATTTCTGTTAATCACACTCCAAGTTCCCTATAGAATAGAATCACTATGGGTTGAAATGATACATACCCGAACAGACTTTAGAATAAGGAAAGATCGTTATGGGCTAAAATGATAAGCCTGAGCGATTTTTATTTAATTTTATTTACTTGGGATTGCGGGTTCGAAATGATAAAACCCGGATTTTCTTTGTAAATTACGGATTGAAATGATATATTATCCGTATCACTTGACTTAGGCTAGAAAATATTATACAGACCCGTGGTTATTTTATAAAGTTTTCTGGAAAATTTTAAAGTATTTTTGAAATGTAAAAATATGGGAATTTGATTTAAATTGAATTTAAAATGATTTAATAAAGTAATAATGATTTTCCTATGTATTAAAAATGCAAATAAATGAATGGAAAATTGTGATTTGAAACCTAACTTAATTTGGAAATTTGATTTTAATGAAAGTTTAAGTTAATTAAATAAAATGGAAATTAAGTTTTATTTATCAAATGAAATTTAAATTTAAGTGTAAAGAGAAATTGTTAAAATGAAAAGAATAAGAAAATGGTACACTTGAATTTAAATTTTGGAAAAATTTGATTTTTATTGAAAAAAATTCACTTTATAAAAACCATAAGTAAAAGGTAATTAAATGAACATTTTTGATGTGGAAAAAAGTGATTTTTATAAGTTAAATTGATTTAAATTGAAGTTTATTTATGGCTGGAATTCTATTTAAAATCTAGAAATTCATTTAGTAGCACTTCAGAAATGCTATCGTTTCTGGAAATGAACTAAAATCTGAACTAAATAGAATCTGCAGCACTTTGTAAGTGCTGTAGTTGCAGAAGTGAACTAAAGACTAAATTTAACTAAAGGCTATGACAACACTTTGTAAGTGCTGTAGTGGCAGGAACTAAACTTGAAACTGAAATTAATAAAAGAGCTATTGTAGCACTTGTTAAGTGCTGTAGTTGGCTGAAATGTGATTTTTGAATATAATTGAACTATTACAGCAGTTTTTAAAACGCTGCCTTTGCTGAATTGAATTTAAATCTTCTAAATTAAACCCTGAACTATTACAGCAGATTTAAAATGCTATCTTTGCTGAAATGAATTGTTTTCAAATATAACTTACCGCAGCACTTTCTAAATGCTGTTAAAGCTGGAATTTAAATGTTTTAATGTATTTAAGTGAATAAACGAATTCAGAAAAGGCTAAATTTTTGGGAATTGAATAATTAATTTGAAGGAATAATGATCTTAATTTTTAATGGTTTAAATGAAGTATTTTGATTTGAAATATAAACTGTTTTGAAATTTATAACCATGGGTTATAATAACGATTGGTTATTAAAGAGACCGGGATCGGATATGGACATACTCTCTGTCGATACTGAAAACCACTTTAACAACTGTGTACATGGTGGAGTTTCCAGAATGAAGTAGGATGGTGGCGACGATCCTAAAGGTATATACGTGGACCCAACTCCCGTGAGTTGGCATAAGGTGGCTAAAACAGGAGCGATCGACAGGCCAATGAGGTAGCACCTCTGATCGGACACACTTCTTCGATACCATTCTATTACTTTGTGATTGATTGGGTGCACCCCTTGATTTGGGAGTGTTGTTCGAGGTGGGCGGTAGTGGCTGCTATGCGTTACCACCAGTCCGGATGCGTAATTGGTATATCTACCCTGGCATTGCCTTGTGTGCCATGTCACCTACCATAGCGAGATTTACTACGAGTTTGGATTTCTCCCGTAGCCTATGGAGTATCGAGGGTAGCCCCATTTTGGGAGTATGCTAATACTGGATAGACTACTGGGACTATTACGTGTTAAGGGCTATATGGGTAACCCATTGACGCTATTAAAAAGTATGTTTATTTTATATTAGACATTATTATAATAGCGAATATTACTACATAGTAGATAGTTTAACAGATCATTAAAGAATGGGAGATCCCAAGCATTCTTTAAGTTACATGTACCTTTATTACAGTTCACTTGAGTTGGTTTACATTGTATAAGTATGTATGTCCTGACTCGAGTGTTTGTGTTTTATTTATGCTCGGGTCAGCCTGAGCATTCACAGCTTTAGACTTCACCTTTCTGGAGCTAGGAATCACTGGAGATTCTGCTTATCTAGTTATTCATCTATTTTAGTTTCAGTTTTTCCATTTCAGCTTTTGTATTAGAGACTTATGTATTTGGGATTTTTCTAAACTTGTTTCAGAACTGTATTTGTTTTCAGACTATGTATTTTGTATATGTTTTGAGACTTTGTATTGTAGTGGCTTCATGAACCACTATTTATTTTATTTTCCGCTGCGAGTTATTCTGATATTTTGTGTTTGTGATTCTGTGAATGATTTTGTTTGCTCAAAATTTTATTACAATATGTTATTTTGCATTATTCAAGTCTGACATGTGTGGATTATTGTCGATTTGAATGGTCCAAAATAGTGGGTCGTTACATTTGGTATCAGAGCTTTGGTTTTAGGCAAACCTTAGCCTATGGAGCAAAAACTCATTAGAGATAGGGTAGAAATACCCTAGAATGAGTGAAATCAACCTCAGAATTAATTCTTTGTGAGAGAATGTATTTTCAAAGTATAAAATTGATTTTAGAATGATTTTTATAATGATTTTTCAAAGGATTTTTCAATGATTATTTTGATATAAAATTTTCTTGTTTTAAAAGCAAACTTTCTAAACTTCCTTCTTTTCGTATCTTCCTTGTTAGAAATTTCTTTAATTAGGATATTCATCCAAGTGATTTTATCTTGCCTTATCTTATCTTATCTTCGTCTTCTTTGTACCTTTGTCCTAAAATTCATTCTTGATATTTTCAGGATGAATCGTGGAAATGCTATATGTTAGGGGTCGTGGTACTGCCCCAGCTCCTCATCCTGCTGCACCTGTTAGGTTTACTGTTCTTTGTAAGGAATTCTCTCAACTTGGTGGTACTTAGTTCACCGGTTCAGAGAGCATTATCGAAGCCCAACGATGGTTACGGAGTTTAGAGAGGATCTTTACTAGTCTCGAGATTACTGATGCCCAGAAGCGTCAGTTAGCAGCTTGGCAGCTGCAAGAGTCAGCCTTAGATTGGTGGGAGTATGTTACAGCTCACACTAACGAGGGTGATATTTCGTGGGAGCAGTTCAAGTATCCTTTGTGTTATCTTGAAATTTTCCCCATTTCCTTTCTTTTGAATCTATCTTAAGTTTTGTTTTGTATCTTCTTTCCAGGGAGGCTTTTGTGGAAAAATGGATGCCCAAAGCCGGGAAATCTCAGCTTTATCGTGAATTCATGGATCTTAAGCAGGGTACCATGTCCTTTTCTGAGTATGAGCGGAAGTTCAACAAACTTTCCAAGTTTGGTCCTGGTCTTATTGATACCCAGCTTAAGAAAAATGAGAAGTTCATAGCTGGAGCTCGCCCAGAGTTCTACGATCGTCTCATTTCTCATGTTCATGGCACTTTTACTAAGCTTATGGATATGGCTATTCGTTATGAGAACCCCACTTCCAAGGGTCCTGTTGTTGCTAGTGCTCCTGCATCTCAGTCTTCCTCTGCTAATTCTAAGAAGAGAAAGCCCAATTTCCACAGCAGAAGAAGAATTGGCTCAAGAATCCGGGTTTGGGATCTTCATCATCTTCTCCTTCTCAAAGGCACCCTATCGACTTATCTACCATTACCTGCTTCAAGTGTGATCATAAGGGACACTATGCTAATAGTTTCCCTACTTCCGTTGGCGCTGTTGTTCCTCCACCTCAGAGTACCAGGAACAATCTCTGCAATGTATGTCTTCAGCCCGGTTATTTTAAGAATGATTGTCCTTTGTATCAGAAGGGAAAGCCCTTTGGCGTATTTGCTGTTACCTCGGCTTCTTCTCCTGCTGCACCTGCTCCTAGTGATGATCAAGGTACTCTTCAGGGCACCTTTTCTTTCTTTCATCATCCTGTTCGTGTTTTATTTGATACTAGAGCTTCGCATAGTTTTATTTCTGTTGATTTGTATGATAAGTTTGAACATCTCCTTTCTCCTGAGTATGCTTCTGTTCCTTTATGTGTTCCAAATCCTATTGGTGGTCCCGCAAATCTTAATAAGATTTGTAAGCATGTGAAACTCTTTCATTCTGGTTATCAGTTTTCTGAAGAATTCTATGTTCTTGGTTTCGATGCTTTTGATTTATTGCATGGAGATGATTGGCTTGATAGGCATGATGCCCATATCTCTTGCAATCCCGAATTGTGTCTCTTGTAGGAGATAAGGGTGATCCTTTGATTATTCAGTGCCGCATGCCTCAGGATTTTGCTGGAAATTTCATCTATTCTTTGGATGCTTCTCCTGTTGATCTTCAGTCGACTCGTATGGTCAAACTCTATCCCGATGTATTTGGTGAAGTCACTACTTTACCTCCTAAGCGAAAAATTGATTTCCGTATTGATCTTATTCTTGGAGCTCGACCTGTAGTTCTTCCTCCTAGAAGAATGGCACCCCGTGAGAAGGTTGAGTTAAGGAAGCAAATTGAGGACTTGTCTTCCAAGGGTCTGATTAGACCTAGCTATTCAGAATGGGGAGCAGTGGTGGTTTTTGTCTCTAAGTCCGATGGTTCTCTTCGGATGTGTGTTGATTATAGTGTGCTGAACAAGCTCACTATGAAAAACAGATATCCAATGCCTCGCATCAATGATATGTTTGATCAGCTTTATGGTGCCACTGTTTTCTCTCAGCTTGATCTTGCCATAGGTTTTCACCAGCTCAGAGTTGCTGAGGAAAGTATTCCTAAGACTGCTTTCCGTACTGAGAATGGATTCTTTGAATGGTTAGTCATGCCTTTCGATTTGACTAATGCTCCTGCTTTCTTTGTTGATTTAATGAATCGTGTTTTTCGTGACGTGCTTAATAAATTTGTTCTAGTCTTTGTTGATGATATTCTTATTTTCTCTAAATCTGAGGAAGAGCATGAGTCACATTTGAAATCTGTTCTTGAGACTCTCAAAAATCATCAGTTGAAGGCTAAATTTTCTAAATGCCATTGCTGGAAGGATGAAGTCCGATTCCTCGGGCATATTGTTTCTGGTAATGGAGTTTCTGTTGATCCAGTCAAGATCGCTATGATCAATGTAAGTCTTTCTTTCCTTCTCTTTCCTTGTTCCATTCAATTTATTCTATCTTTCCAGTTGTCCTTATTTATCCCTATTCTGTGCAGGATCAGGAAACTCCTAAGACTCCTACTGATATCCGTAGTTTTCAGGGCCTTGCCGGTTATTACCGAAGATTCATTAAAAATTTTGCTCGGATTGCTGCACCTCTCACCGCTTTGACTCGAAAGAATGCTAAGTTTATTTGGAGTGATGAGTGTAAAGCTGCATTCAGTGAGTTAAAGCACAAGCTTACTTCCGCACCAGTTCTTACCGTTCCAAATAGAAATGAGGGATTAACGGTATACACTGATGCTTGTCGTGAAGGTTTAGGAGCTGTTCTGATGCAGGATGGTAAGGTGATTGCTTATGCTAGTCATCAGTTGAAGACCCATGAAGCCAATTATGCTGCCCATGATTTAGAGTTGCTTGCTGTTGTTTTTGCTTTGAAGCTTTGGAGGCATCATCTTTTGGGTACTAAGTTTGAGCTTTTCACAGATCATCAGCCTTTGAGATATATTTTCACTCAGAAGGATTTAAACCAGAGACAAGTTAGGTGGTTAGAGTTTCTTGCTTCTTATGACCTCGACATCAACTATACCCCTGGGAAAGCTAATGTTGTGGCAGATGCTTTGAGTCGGAAGAAGGCTATGTTGTGTCAGCTTGTTGTTCCTTCTTCTCTTGTGGATCATATCATGGCTAAGCAGGATGAGGATGAGAAGCTTAGATTAATGAAGGAGAGTGTTCGTAGCAGAGTTGGTAGTAGTAGTCTTGATGGTAGTGGAGCACAGATCGATGATAGAGGTATTTTGAGGATTAATAATAGGATTTGTTTCCCGAATGTTGATGGATTGAGACAAGAGTTACTTCGGGAAAATCATCGGTCCAGACTTTCTATTCATCCGGGTGTGACCAAGATGTATCAGGATATGAAGAAGTTGTATTGGTGGAAGGGTATGAGGCGTGATATCTCCATTTTTGTTAGTAGGTGTGCGACTTGTCAGCAAGTCAAGGCAGATCATCAGAAGACCCCTGGTTTGTTGCAGCCTCTTGAGATTCCCAATTGGAAGTGGGAACAGGTTTCTATGGATTTCATTGATGGATTACCGAGGACTAGGAAGGATAATGAGAGTATCTGGGTTATTGTGGATAGATTGACCAAATCAGCTCATTTCATTCCGGTCAAGTCTACCCATTCTGCTTCTAGCTTGTCTGAGATCTACATGAGGGAGATTGTTCGTCTCCATGGTGTTCCTCTCAGTATTGTTTGTGATCGTGATCCTATCTTTACTAGTCAGTTTTGGAAAGCCTTTCAGGATTCTTTGGGTACTCGTCTGAATCTGAGCACTACTTACCATCCACAGACCGACGGTCAAACGAAAAGGGTGAATCAGATTCTAGAAGATCTTCTTCGTGCTAGTGTGCTTGATTATGGAGGATCTTGGGAAGGTCATCTCCATCTTTTCGAATTTACCTATAACAATAGTTATCAGGTATAATTTCTAACTTCTGTTTTAATCTTATCTTAATCTTTTATCTATCTCATTTCTATCTTTGAATTCAGGCCAGTATTAAAACGTCTCCGTTTGCTGCTCTTTATGGACGACCTTGTAGATCTCCATCTTGCTGGATTGAATCCGGTAATCGTTTGGTTCTTGGTCCTGAGAAGATTTCAGAGGCTTCTGAGAGAGTTGAGGAGATTAGGAGGAAGATGAGGATTGCTCAGGATAGGCAGAAGCAGCATGCTGATCGTCGTAGGCGGAGTTTAGAGTTTGCTGTTGGTGATTTGGTTTTTCTTAAGGTCTCTCCCTAAAGGAATTTCATTCGATTTGGTCATAGAGGGAAGCTTGCTCCTAGGTTTGTTGGTCCTTTCCGCATTGTGGAAAGAGTTGGTTCTCTGGCTTATCGTCTGGATTATCCCAAGAAGTTCTCTGGAGTGCATAATGTATTCCACGTTTCTCATCTTCGTCGCTATCTGCATGATCCATCTCTTATTGTTCAGTCTTCTGCTCTTGATAGTTTGGATATTGAGCCTAATCTGACTGTTGAGAGGAAGCCACTTCGTATTGTCGACAGAGGTACGAAACAGCTAAGAAGGAAATCTATTAGTCTGGTCAAAGTACAGTGGAGTACTGATGATCGAGACTGTACCTGGGAGACGGAGGAGAGCATTCGTGCTTTGAATCCGGAATTGTTTATTTCAAGTACTATTCGCTTTTCTATCTTGTTTTCCTTATTTCCTTGTTTCGTCCTTTTTCGAGGACGAAAAGATTTGAGTGGGGGAGAGTGTAACAACCCTATATTTTTGTAAATATTTTTAAATCATTTTAAAATAAATTTTATTTCAATATTTCTATTTTTAAAACATTTTAGAAGTATAGTTATAATTTTTAAAAGTGTAGTTATAATTTTCTAAAGTTAATTGCATTTTTGTTTGCAATTTTAATGCTAGTTTCAATATAATAAGCTATTTTCTTTATTTACTTTTATTTTCTTTTTATTTTTTTCTATGAATAATTATTTATTTTCATTTTAATTTATTTTGTTGTCTTTTATTTTTATTTACTGAATTTTTATTTGTTTATTTTGAATTAAAAAGAAATGGAAATTTGAAGAGACTTAAGCTTTAAAACATTTGACCTTTCACTTTATAGACTTTTCATATTTTTGGCCGTTCCTTTCCTTAATTTTAGCCGTGAGTTTTTATTACTTTTTCATGTGAAAACATCTCACTTTCATCACAAATTTTCGGCCATTTCAGATCTGAAAAAATCAAGTGAGTCATGGCTTCCATTTTCCTTTTTCTCTTCATTTTTTTTTTCATTTGTTTGCTTGATTTTTGCCTTGCCTTCTTCTCTTGTTAGCTCGGCCTTAGACCTCACCACCACCAACCACCACTACTCCTCCTCCCCATGATCCATGGCAACAACCCCTCCTCCTCCTCTGTCCAATTCAGGCCGTGACACCTAGTTGATCCAAACATCACAAAAACAATGTTAAACTCCACAAAAGTGTACATAGCCGAGCTACTTTCAACTTCCACCTTCATTTGTGACTTCGGCCACCCCTATAGCCACCACCACCAGCTAGTACTCACCTCTAAACATCACCTTCAGATCCGACCTGACATGTACATGCCTTTGGCCGAGCCATAGGACCTTTGGCCGAGCCCAAATTGTTGAACCAAACCCTTGTTAGCCCTGTCTATTTGCCTTCTTTCCACTTGTAACTCCATACCCCTTTGTATTCTAGACTTAGCCGTGCCTTTATGACCCCAAACCAGACCCTTTGCACCTTATACCATGTTGTGGCTAAACCAATAAAGCCTTATTGTCGAGCAAAGTTGAGTGGAGATCAAGCAAAAATTATTTAAAAAGCTTTGTGTAGTCAATTGTCTATTTCTATTTCAATTTGTTTCAATATATTCTTTTGTATTGTATTTATATTTATATTTGGCTTTGTTTATTTTGTGAATACAAGATTAACATCTTGGCACTCTCTCCATCCAAATCTAGTCGTGCTTTCGTGCTTTTCGGATTTCTGTTTGTGTGTTTGTTTTGCAAAACTTCAGCGTAAAAGGTGAGTAATCACACTTGACATTCATACTTATATAACTCTGAATTGATAGCAAGTGAAAGTGTAGAAATAATTATATTATGTTATACCTGCCTGTGATGTTAATTATATGATGTTAAACCCTATAATTAACTTGTCACATCATTTGTTATATTTTATTTTATTTTACTGTTTATTTATTTCTGTTAATCACACTACAAGTTCCCTATAGAATAGAATCACTATGGGTTGAAATGATACATACCCGAACAGACTTTAGAATAGGGAAGATCGTTATGGGCTGAAATGATAAGCCTGAGCGATTTTTATTTAATTTTATCTACTTGGGATTGTAGGTTGGAAATGATAAAACCCGGATTTTCTTTGTAAATTACGGATTGAAGTGATATATTATCCGTATCACTTGACTTAGGCTAGAAAATATTATACAGACCCATGGTTATTTTTTAAAGTTTTTGGAAAATTTTTAAGTATTTTTAAAATGTAAAAATATGGGAATTTGATTTAAATTGAATTTAAAATGATTTAATAAAGTAATAATGATTTTCCTATGTATTAAAAATGTAAATAAATGAATGGAAAATTGTAATTTGAAACCTAACTTAATTTGGAAATTTTTAATTTGATTTTTAATGAAAGTTTAAGTTAATTAAATAAAATGGAAATTAAGTTTTATTTATGAAATGAAATTTAAATTTAAGTGTAAAGAGAAATTGTTAAAATGAAAAGAATAAGAAAATGGTACACTTGAATTTAAATTTTGGAAAAATTTGATTTTTATTGGAAAAAATTCACTTTATAAAAACCATAAGTAAAAGGTAATTAAATTAACATTTTTGATGTGGAAAAATGTGATTTTTATAAGTTAAATTGATTTAAATTAAAGTTTATTTATGGCTGGAATTCTACTTAAAATCTGGAAATTCATTTAGTAGCACTTCAGAAATGCTATCGTTTTTGGAAATGAACTAAAATCTGAACTAAATAGAATCTGCAGCACTTTGTAAGTGCTGTAGTTGCAGAAGTGAACTAAAGACTAAATTTAACTAAAGGCTATGACAGCACTTTGTAAGTGCTGTAGTGGCAGGAACTAAACTTAAAACTGAAATTAATAAAAGAGCTATTCTAGCACTTGTTAAGTGCTGCAGTTGACTGAAATGTGATTTTTGAATATAATTGAATTATTACAGTAGTTTTAAAAATGCTGTCTTTGCTGAATTGGATTTAAATCTTTTAAATTAAACCCTGAACTATTACAGCAGTTTTAAAATGCTGTCTTGCTGAAATGAATTGTTTTCAAATATAACTTACCGCAACACTTTCTAAATGCTGTGAAAGCTGGAATTTAAATGTTTTAATGTATTTAAGTGAATAAACGAACTTAGAAAAGGCTAAATTTTTGGGAATTGAATAATTAATTTAAAGGAATAATGACCTTAATTTTTAATGGTTTAAATGAAGTATTTTGATTTGAAATATAAACTGTTTTGAAATTTATAACCACGGGTTATAATAACGATTGGTTGTTAAAGAGACCGGGATCAGATATGGACATACTCTCTGTCGATACCGAAAACCACTTTAACAAATGTGTATGCGGTGGAGTTTCCAAAATGAAGTAGGATGGTGGCGACGATCCTAAAGGTATATACGTGGACCCAACTCCCATGAGTTGGCATAAGGTGGCTAAAACAGGAGCGATCGATGGGCCAATGAGGTAGCACCTCTGATCGGACACACTTCTTCGATACCATTCTATTACTTTGTGATTGATTGGGTGCACCCCTTGATTTGGGAGTGTTGTTAGAGGTGGGCGGTAGTGGCTGCTATGCGTTACCACCAGTCCTGATGCGTAATTGGTATATCTACCCTGGCATTGCCTTGTGTACCGTGTCACCTACCTTAGCGAGCTTTACTACAAGTTTGGATTTCTCCCGTAGCCTGTGGAGTATCGAGGGTAGCCCCCATTTTGGGAGTATGCTAATACTGAATAGACTACTGGGACTATTACGTGTTAAAGGCTATATGGGTAACCTCTTGACGCTATTTAAAAGTATGTTTATTTTATATTAGACATTATTATAATAGTGAATATTACTACATAGTAGATAGTTTAACGGATCCTTAAAGAATGGGTGATCCCAAGCATTCTTTAAGTTACTTGTCACTTTATTACAGTTCACTTGAGTTGGTTTACATTGTATAAGTATGTATGTCCTGAATCGAGTGTTTTTGTTACGCTCAGGTCAGCCTGAGTATTCACAGCTTTGGACTTTACCTTTCTGGAGCTAGGAATCGCTGGAGATTCTACTTATCTAGTTATTCATCTATTTCAGTTTCAGTTGTTCCATTTCAGCTTTTGTATTAGAGACTTATGAATTTGGGATTTTTCTGAACTTGTTTCAGAACTGTATTTGTTTTCAAACTATGTATTTTGTATCTGTTTTGAGACTTTATATTGTAGTGGCTTCATGAACCACTATTTATTTTATTTTCCGCTGCGAGTTATTCTGATATTCTGTGTTTGTGATTCTGTGAATGATTTTATTTGCTCAAAATTTTATTACAATCTGTTATTTTGCATTATTCAAGTCTGACATGTGTGGATTATTGTCGATTTGAATGGTCCAAAATAGTGGGTCGTTACACATACGGTCAAAATATCAATTTTACATCCATAGCAACCAAAAACAAATGGTTTGTTCAGGTTCAGAACTTCTAATCATATAAAATGATAAATAAACTACTAAGTAAACCATACACTCAATAGTCGTAGATAACTTTATAGATTATTTATACATCTCTATACAAAATAGAAGTATCCTTTCCCAACCAATCCGTCAATCCAGCAAACAAAGAATTCAACACATTTTAAGCTTACTCTATTTATCCTTTTTACATCATTTATTGTTCATTTTTTTTTCCATACAATGATTTTCTTAATTCACGTTCATTACTTACAAAAATTTAATTTCCTTTTTTTCAATAAGGCTTATTTCATTACTTTACATTCTTCGCTTACATAAGTTATATCCATTTCAATTATTTGGATCATAATGAATTCATTATTGAAGTATTATATACATTTTATTTTAGTTTACTTCACATTTACAATTTAGTTTGATTTTCCCCTTTTTTCCATCATTTATTTTTATTTTCTCATTCATATAATTTTTATTTTCATTAATTTACATTCGTTATTACTTACAAAAGTTCATTTCTCCCTTTTTTTCATAGAGTGCCATTTTCTTTCATTTCATTTCTTTACATTCATTACTTAAATAAGTTATTTTTATTTCAACTATGGGATTATACATTATTATGTAAGTTTCTTTACAAATTCCATTTACCATTTATAGGCTATTTCTCCTTTTCACATTCATTCTTCCATATATAGCATTATTGAACATTAACTTTATTTCTAAATCCTTTTAATGTTTCTCTGAGTTATACTCATTCAATTTATATAGTACTCATTTGAATTATAATTGGCTTCAATTATTAATTCAAGTTTTATAATTATTTACTTACAGTATTCACCTTTTATATTCAATCTGATTATAGATAGCTTAAATGTTAACTTAAGCTTTTAATCATTTTTCTTACATTGTTTACTTTTATTACATTTAATTAATAGCATTTCGAACTATTAACTTTAGTTTATAACAATTTATAATATCAGAATCCTTATTTATAAAAGTAATTCCATTAAACACTTTCATTTACTAAAGTTTACTTGCATAATATTCTATTACATATCCTTATTAACATTAAAACTTTTACATTTTGGTAAGTTATATATATATATATGTCCTTTAGAATGCAATGTAATATTACCCAAGTTTCTCTTATATATTTAGATAACAAAATGTTCAATAGTTACCATTCCTTATTTTCATTTCCATTTTATTTACAGTTTTCAAAATTTCAGTTTCTTACCTATTTCATTAATCATTTTAACATCAAACTTTCTTATTTTCATTTCAAAAGTTTCAAATTATTACTATAGTCAAGATTCCATTTATTACGATGATTCCAATTTCTAATTTACAGAAACTTAAGAACTAAACAACCCGGTTTCATTTCAATTATTTTAAAATAATAATATATATAATCATATCTTTTATATATATCAAATCATAATTGGAATTCAAAAATTAAGATTAATTTATCAAAATAATTGTGGAGTAAAATTACTACAACGGTCTTCCCACTTTGAAGCTCGAAAATGAACGTCGATGATGTGTGCACTCATCACCGAAATTATTTTCCAGCGACAGAGAGGGGAGTACAGAACTTATTTCCTTCAAAAATTCCTTTAAAACATTTCTTTCAAATCATATTGAAATATTTATATTTGAAAAATACTTCCAAAAATCCTTTGAAAGAAATTTTCAAAATCCGGAACTTAAGTTCTCAAATTCCAATTTATATCCATTTTATTTGTAAATCTTATTTTTCCATTAGTATTTATAAAATTTCGCTAACTAACAAAATATATATAACAACCAACTACATCATTTATAAAATTTATTATTTTATATACAAAATATATAATAGGCAAAATTATTTCATTTACCTATATTTCAAAACAAATATTGGGTTGGTTTGTCTTATTAAGCGTTTAAAATTTTCTACCGATGCCATAGCATCCTATGTACCGACCAGAATTTATAAATACAAAACGGAACAAATTAACACAATATACAAACCTTTTATAACACTAACAAATACGCTCTCTCGTATATATACACTCAGCTACTCATTCTAGGGTATTACTACCCTATTTGTAAAGAGTCAGACCCCATAAAGCTAAGGTTATCGCTAAACCAAAGCTCTGATATCAACTGAACGACCTGCCTTTTTGGACGTTTTAAGCTGACATACATGCCATACTCAAACCATTCAAAAGGCAGATTGTTATGTGGTAAATAAGAAAAGTAGAGAAAGAAAGAAAACAAATACTGAATCTCGCAGCGGAATGACAAAATATAATAATCAAATAACAGTTCATGAAGCTATTTTATAAATACATTTGATTATTCTTTTACAACAAAAAAATCAGAGTTACATAAACATGAATAAATAAATAAATGCAGTGGAATAACATGATGCAGTAGAATAATATGATAAATAATAATAGTACCAATCTTCGTCTTCGTCCTCCAGAAATAAGAATCTTCAACCCTGAAATGCTCAGGCTAACCCGAGCGAATTGAAAAGACAAAACACTCGAGTCAGAACTAAAAGATCTCATGTAAGTTAAATCAATGGTAAATATGAGTGTAACGGCGTCAGAGACGTTTACGGGGTTTGACATCTCTTATCCAGTGTCTAACGTGGGTGCAGTAATTTAAGAGATGTTCGGGATTTACATTTCCTAAGGATCCGTTAAACTATCTACTATGTAGTGCAATACGCTATTATAATATGTCTACAGTAAAGTAAAAGTATTAAAATAGCGTTAAGGCATTACCCATATCCCCCTGAACACATTTTATATATTCCCATAGTCTATACAGCACCATAACTCCTCCGTAAACTAGAGGCTATTAGAGGGCACTCCATAGGTATGGTACAAAACAAACTCGTAGAAGGTGCTCTAGGGCATGTGAACACAACACTTGAGGTAATGCTAGGGTAGATATACCAATTGCGGATCCGGACTGGTGGTAACGCATAGCAACTACTAGCACCCACCTCAGACACACTCCCAAATCAAAATCAAGGGTGGCCACAAAATCAATCACAAAGTAATAGAATGGTATCAAAGAAATGTGACCGATAGGAGGAATGACCTCACTTGGCCCGGCATGGCTCCCGTTTTAGTCACATCTAAGCTGACTCACGGGAGTCAGGGTCACGTCATACCTTATACAGAAATCGTTCGCTAAATCATCCTACTTCATTTTGGAATCTCCACCACGTACACAGTTGTTAAAGTGGTTTTCGGTATTGGCAGAGAGTATGACAATATCCAATCCCGGTCTCTTTAACAATCAAACGCTTATTTCACACCGAATGGTTCTTTTACATTTCAAAAGTCATTTCATACTTAATATCAAAATATCATATTCTCAAAACCGTATTATTTTCAAATCATATTCACTTTCAAAATCACATTCACTTCCGAAATCATATTTACTCAACATGTCACTTCAAAGGGTTATCAATTCAAAATTTCAACTTAGGTTGTATCATCATCAAGGATATAAATATAAATACTTCAACTTTACACAGTCTGAAAAAAATAGTTTAGGTAATTATAAATATTTTATATAATTTTAAAATAGTTTATATTGATTTAAAATAGTTTTAAATAGTAAAAATAGTTAAAATAGATTTAAATTTGATTTAATTAGATTTTTAAAATGATTTAAATAGATTAAATATATATTATATAATTTAAATTACATTAAGTATATTTTTAAATAGATTAAATAAATTTAAAATAGATTAAATAGATTTAAAATAGATTAAATAAGTTAAATTAGTTTAAATAGGTAAAATAGATTAAATTGTATTAAATAGGTTATAATAGATTAAATAAATTAAAATAGTTTTAAATTGATTAAAATAGTTTAAATTAATTTAAAATAGATTTCAAAGCTATATCCAAACATTTCAATAACTCAATTTTGATAAATTCATTTATATTTGCCACTTTGAAATTTCAATTTAAATCCTCTGAACAATCCATTTAAATCAATTCCAATTTCAGCATCAACACTTGGATTATCGAAATTCTTCAGTTTATCTAATTCAATTTCTATTCCAAAATACCAGTTAACTGAATTCAAATTTTAAAGAGTCAAAAATCATATAATTTTAACCAAACTGGTGTCTGTATATAATTTTCTATCCTAGGGTCAACTGATACGGATATTTATCATTTCAATCCGCAATTTAAAATTTTACGGTTATATATCATTTCAAACTGCAATCCCGAATTAAATAAAAATCCATAAAATCACTCGAGTCTATCATTTCAACCCATAACAAATTTTCCCTAGTCTATAGATCATTCGAGTATGTATCATTTCAACCCATAGGGAACTTGCAGTATTATAACAATATAAAATACAACATCCAATCATCAAATATCAACCATCAAACATACATCACAATCATCATCCAAATCAACCAATAAACATTCATAGAAAACTGATGATCAATACAGGTATTAAATGACGAATTAAAAATTCAATATTAAATTAAACGATAATTAAATGCAATAACAGTCAAATTTAACTAGAATGTCAATTTAACATCCCAAACAGCAATCAGTACATTTCAAATCACATCATAAACTTAATTTAACTAATAGAGATAGTTTAGTAATTGTGGGTGGGTTAAAACACTCACCTTCGATTTTAAATCGATTTAAAATCCAAGTAAAGGCCCAAAATTCAACAGTCTCAGAATTCGTCCAAACCTGCGTCAAAATCTCTGGAATTTTAATATGATCGCAGTGGAGCAAACCGCGTGTGAAACGAACCTCGTGTGTGAAAGTTATACGAGTTAGAAGTTATATAATTTCAATTTAAAACAAATAAAATAATAGTATTATTATTACATGTCATACTCTTTCTACCATTCGAAACCCTAATCTGCACCATCATGCACACAATGATACCCAGCCGCCACTCCTTGGCTCGACGCCGCCGACATCCACAATCGCCGAGGCTTCGATCGAAGGTCACCACCGCCTCCCCCATGGCCCGGCGCCCCTCTACCGTACTCGAGCTACACACTGCCTCGCCAAAAACTGAGCCGCCGTCGCCACCTTCTACGCCTGACCATGACAAATCTAGGCCACCTCCTGACGAACGAAGCATATGGATGCGACCTGCTCGACAAACTCTACAACTCTACTCTCCCCGATCGTCATAGAATCGACGATCCACCGAACAATCCATCGATCACTAACGAACGGCCGAAACAAATCCATGGATTTCTAGACAAACAGTGATTCGGATTGAAAAACAAATCACACAAGTGAATTACGCTCGTTGAGAGCTTCGAATTGACATATAATTTGATTGGGTTTGGAGGGATTTGATTTTGAAGTTGAATTTTGAATTGAAATTGAACTGAGGAGTTTAGGGTTTCCAGCCATTGAAATGAAAAAGCATACAACTGAATTGTACGTACAGAAATGAGAAGTAATATGGTTGCTAGGGTTTGGAACAAGACTATTTATAGGCAGAACAGAAATAGAAATGAATGGACAAGATTTGATTTACAAGTTGAACGATAAACGACCCGAAAAGCCCGTTCTGTCTCCGAAACGAAAATGGGTCATCCCATATATCAAAATAGATGTTTTCGAAAATTTTAAACTCAATAGAATAGGTTTCCAGTCATAATTCCATCATATGAAAAAGTTAGCTTAAAATCGACTTATTTCAAATTGATTTCAATTGAATTTAATTAAATTGATTTCAATGCGTTTCGTGTCTGTACGATCAGATGACAAGTCTGATCGCTACGAAACTTGAAACCTTACAATAATTCACTGTTACGGATCCGATGAAACTGGTTTCTTTGGAATCCGAGTTAGTGGCCAAAATGGCTAATTTCAAGTTAATTAAATAAATTAATAATTAATTAGTTAAATCACTTTTTCATTCAAATTTGATAGTTAACAAATTTCACCATTTTTAATCACTTAGACATTTACAATGACTTAATACAGGTTTATATAACAATTCAGTGTTGGTTATTACACTAATTACAGTGTTCAATTTCAACTGTAATTAAATCCAATTAATATAATTTAATTTCAATAAATTTATTTAATTTGGTTTCGATCTTTTAATTCAATCAATTATTTCTCTACATACATAGTTATCATTGTTATATATTTCATTACATTAATATTCTACCATTTTCATCATACTTTTCTTTAACGTGATATTTAATTACATTTTATTGTAATAAATCCATTTATTATACTTTAAATTCCAATAAATTGAGCAACTTGATTCCAATTCTTTTTATTCAATCAATTGTCATATTATGCATAAAATTTCATTGGCTACATCTTATTGAATTAACATTCTACAATTATCAATTTAACCTACATTAACTGCACTAATTAAGTGAATTAATTGCAATTGATTTCCAATTTTAA
The DNA here is from genome assembly GCA_030737815.1 of Allium fistulosum. Lineage (NCBI taxonomy): Eukaryota > Viridiplantae > Streptophyta > Magnoliopsida > Asparagales > Amaryllidaceae > Allium > Allium fistulosum. The sequence goes on from CM060905.1 coordinate 835,383,067, forward strand.
TTTAACAGGCTAAATAAATAGGTAACATATAATAATTGTCACTATTAACTTTTAGTCGCATTTTTATGTTTGTTACCTACACACAAATGTTATAGTTATTCACACAACATTCATTTTTTCCAATTTACAATTTATTACATACCATTTACATAATACAACATTTAAATTATCAATTGCTATTTTAATTTAGTTGTCAATTAATACATTCATTATTACAATAAATTTACAATTTAACCAATTATAACCTTTTTAATCCTTTTAATTAATTGAATTACATTTAAAGCAGTTATCAATTACCTTAAATTAATACCATTTCATTTTGATTCCAGCTATATTCTTATTATTTAATCACAAATTTTTATTTCTTCCAATATTGCATCATAAAGTCTTATTAAATTAACTATTTTAATTATCAAAAATTATGGGTCGTTACATTATAGGGATGCAAGATCAGTCAAAAGCACACAGAAGTCTGCCTAGCTAATCTGGCAACCAGGAGTGTGACTTTGGGACCGATGTGAAACATCACTTATAATAAGTACCAACGGTTAGGGGTGGGCTTGGCGGTTAACCGACCCAATCGGTTAATTTCTACGGTTAACCAAAAGTCACAGGTTGTTCGCTTAACCGATGGTCGGTAATATTAGTCAAGTAATAGACCGAACCGATAGTTTTAAACTTCGGTTAACCGTTACTTTTAATCGGTTAACCGTTTTATTTTAATCAGTTTACTGAAATCGATTAACTCTTCAATATGCATAGTTAACCGATTATTGTTTCTCAAATTTACAAGCACAAAACATTACACCATACATATATTACATAGCTCACTAGTTCAGATCAGATAAACAATTCCAAGTCCAAGTGTTACAAACATGAAGCACTACAAATACTACAACATTTACAAACAGATTGCTTACCTGGAAAATACCAATGAACACACACATTTACATTCAACAGGATTAACACACTGAAAACTTCACATGTTAGTGACCAATACACAAACATAAAAATAGCAAAATAAACAAGTTACACATTAGTTCATTTGCTTGTCGAATACAAGTATGGAGCAAGTGAAATGAGTGAGCATCGAGCATTCTTCAAATCCAAATTGCATCTAGTCTTCTAATAGTTTCACCACTATAGAAACATGTCACATGTAAATAAAGATAAGCAAATAAAGTGGGCTAGTTATAACATAAAAGAATTATAACTAAGGAAATGAACACATTGTGAAAAATCATGAGCATGTTGATAAATTGAGTTACTGAGCAATAAATATAATGTTGTAGACTGCTCACTTAGATAGTTTTTGGGGTGTAAATAATGTTGAATGCCATTGTTGGGGTGTAAATCCTTAATTGCAAAGGCTGAATATTGGCTGGTGGAGTTGCTCTAAGGGAACTGGACAGCCCCGTAACATGTTTTCATATTAATACATGGACTGGAAGTAGCAAGTGCACCACAACAAGTGTTTAAATCAGTATATCCATTATTATTGTTCATTTCCTTTGTATGGTTCTGCTGTTAAAAAGTATATTTGAACGTTCTTGTGTTAAGATTAAACTGTGAGGAATCTACGCGATTCTGTCAAATTATAGGCCATAATTGTTGGAGCATATGACTAAACAAAATGTACTTGGAAGTGCTAGAACAACTTTAACAAGAACCATAGCTTGTGTTTCTTACAGTTACAAACTTCAGAATTTTTAGGCAAAACATCTAAAGAATAATAAGTCACAATGTAAAGTCAATGGAATTTAGATGCAACCATCATTTCATTTCAATAATAATAATAATAATAATAATAATAATAAATAACATTATGATACAAATGGTTAAATATATGTTTCCAGTCTATTGAAGTCATGTGTATGTTAAAAGTCTTAAAACATTAAGGCATGCATCTTTAATATGCATTCACAACATAAATGGTTTCTGATTATTCAATTCAATAGTAATAAGAAAATTTGTTTGCATGCATGCTCATCTAGCTTTTCAAAATCAACCAATACAGAAGTTTGGCTATAGCTTAAACTCATAGTTAAGGTAGAAATGTTGGGCATTAAAAATCAGTTGTATTGTAGGTTTTGATCATAAAAAATTGAATACATAACACATATAGCATATAAACATTACAAAGGATTAGTATGCATATAAACATTACAAAGGAATATAAACTAAATAAATTGCATGAAGCAAAGAAACTAACGATAATCATAACTATATGAAAGTAGTTTTAACTTGTTAAGTGAATCTTCTAAAAGTACACATAAATACCCTAGGTATTATACCGAATATTTGAATTTAGCACGATTGAAACTATAAAACAAATAAAAACTAAAATTACACATAATAAATCAAACTCACATTCTTCCTCTTCCTGCTAGCATTCACTATAGCTCAAATCGACAAGCTAGACAGCGAAGAATCAAGACAAAGGCGGCGACGCTGTAAATATGTTGATCGATTTATATCTGGAAGATTTAACCATACACAAATTTGCGAAAATTTTAATTTGTAGATCTAGGTTAGAGTTAGGGATACTGGGTGGGCCGGGTCATGGATAGTGAGTATTAGACAGTTAAACATAAACTTTCGGTTAACAGTTAACTGAAATATGCAATATGGTTAACCTTTAACCGACCTGATTTTTGTCAGTTAACATCAGTCAATTAACCGAAAGTTCGGTTAACCGATTTTGTCGGTTAAAGCAGTTCGGTTAAGTAGGTTAGGTCGGTTAACTCGGATAAATGCCCATCCCTACCAACGGTGGATGCGAGTTAGTCCAAATTCTATAGGTAAATCTGCCCATTTAATCTAGCTATTGATTCCTACAAATAGGTAGACTAGTGTGAGATGTCATGATTTGGGTATTGGTCATAATACGGATTATCTATTGGTGCGGTAGTGGGAAATTTCAGAAGGGGCCTGCTTCAAGGTTGAGGCACTAAGTGGCTATTGTAGGGTCTGCCACTTCCAAAAAATGAAGTGCTAATTGGCTATATGGGATTTCTTATGATGTCAATTAGGAGGTACCAAAGAGGGGTTCGCCTTGGTTTTAAGTATTAGATGGCAGGAATCTGCATAGAGTATAGGTATTAAATAGTTGGAGTCTGCCTAATTCCCATTAAATTAGTATTAACTGGCTCGGGTACTTTCTCTCGCATCATTAGGGAATTATTAACGGTACTTGAATTGCACCAACGTTAGAGTTATGGAGTTGGATTGGAATAGCCTTTTGGCTTACATTTGTAGGTATGCTTGGTAGGATATAATATAGGATGCTTAAGACATATTACTTATCTAAATGATACTGCCAAATACTATTATGGTAAGACTTGAGATTTTCATCCACCAGACATCGTTGTTCAGACTCCCTCCTCATTACAACCCACAGGTTAGCGGAACAATGCTGATGGAGAAGACGGAGTCGATGGTGATGATTTGTGGCAATTTATCGATTTATCTATGTTTTGATATATTTTGATGTACCTAGTTTCAGACATATTGATATTATTTGGGGATATTGTATTATGGATATTTTGGGATGATATGTTGTATTTCTAAGGTTTGAATTTTTATGAAATGAGTATTTATTTAAGTTATTATATTTTATTCCTTTCGCTGTGAGATTTTGAAGTCATAAATATACAGCTCTGTGTATTATTCTTTATACCAACTAACAACCAACTTTGGAATGGGCCTAAATTTCGGTGGGCTTTTATTAGATCGAAAATTTGGCCTGTTTTGGAGAGGGTTGTTACACTTCCAATGACGTGTTACCTGATTTGTTGGTAACATTGGAAGTTAGACCTACAATTACCAATTAGATCGGTTCTGGCCAAAGTATTTATGTGAGCATTATAGAGATCTTAGATCGATTTGGGAAAGGGAAGAAGGCAAATCATATCGACTGGTTTTCGATTAACATGAAAAGTTGACTTTGTAGAGATGATAAATTGTATGTTCCCAAGGTAGAGAATTTGATTAATGAAGTGCTTCGAGAGTGTCATCACTCTAGGGTGAATATTAAGCCAGGTGGCAACAAAATGTATAATAATTTGAAGCATGCCTATTACTGGAAGCATATGAAAAGGCATGTTTCGTAGTTCATAGAGAAATGCATGACTTGTCAATGAGTCAAGTCCAAACAAAAGAAGCACATGGTTTATTATTTCCTTTAAAAGTTCTGTATTGGAAATGGGAGCATGTTTCCATGGATTTTATGGATGGTTTTCCATAAAGTTAGAGGGAAAATGAGAACTGCTCAATCTATAGCAATGTTGTATGTACTCGAGTAGTGAGGTTACATGGTCTACCATCTAATATTGTGATTGATCGAGATGCACTATTCACGAGAGAGTTTTGGAAGAGCTTTCAACATGCATTGGGAACATAATTGAACTTGATTATGGCCTATAATCCTTAAACTAGTGGCCCAACCAGAAGAGTGAATCGTGTACTTGAAGACATGCTGAGAGCTTGTATTCTTGATTTCAGAGGATTATGTCAGGATCACTTGCTACTCATTGAGTTTGCATACAAAAACATCTTTCCAGCTAGCATTAGCACATCGCCATTTAAAGATTTTTATGAAAGACCTTATAAGTCGCCTATAAGTTGGTGGTAGATGACCTATAAGGTAATACTCACATCAGATGATGTACGAGTCTTTGGACAATGTCAAGTTGAGATGGAAAAGGGTGAAAGCATATCTATAACAACCCGCATATTTCACTATTATGTATTTAAATGTTTTATTTAAATATAGCATCGTTAATCGAATTAAAGTCCGAAATGTTACTTTTTGTAAATAGTCGAATTGGGACTCGAGACCACTTCCATTGAGTCCAAAATAGCCTTTACAACTTTTTTGAGTATAAACATCGATATGTTTGGAGTTGAGTAGAATTTTGCTATTTTTCTATTTTGGGCTTTGGGTTTGGGTTTCAGCCCACTAACCCAACATAATACCCTAACTCCTCTACTCTTCATCCATTCACTCATTCTATTTTCCTAACACTTAAGCTAAAGAAAAATGGGGGAAAGAATGGGAAATAGAAATTCCTAAACCCTAGTTTTGATTAGGAAACTCAAATTCAAGTCCAAAATCAAAGAGAAGCTTAGGTAAGCATCCTTTTCATCTTCTCCATCTCTATCTCTCTTCAATTTCAGAAATTCCCAAACCCTAACTTAGGAAATATTTGCTTATTAGCTTAGATTGGAGCTTCTTGAGTTGAAGTTGAAGAGGAATTGGCATTTCCTTTGTTTTAGAGCTTCTTGTTCGTTGTTTTTGGGTTTAAAGGTGAGTTCTTTAACTCACATCTACGTCTATTACTTTCATTGTTGTTGGGTATGAATTCCTAACATCTATTTATGTTCATTTGCTTTTGCTTTGAATTGATTTGGTGAATTTTCCAATTTTTGGTTTGTGAAGTCCAATTTTATGAAAATCCTACTATGGATGTTTGGACATGATATTTGGGGTGTATCAAAGAGCCTATAAGGCTGGGTTGTCGCTAGGCATAAATCCCTAGTCTTCGTTGCTCGTCTGATTGCTCCCGAAACGTTTTGGCCATCCTGGCCTAGGAAAATTGTTTCCCAGACCAGGTGACCAGATGTTTGGTTATCAAGTCCAGACGTCTGGTTATAGACCTGGAGGAAAAAATATACACAGCAGAAAAAAATAAAATGGCAGAGACTAATTCCAAACGTTTGAAATATATGTTCAGACGTCTGATTAGGGCTCAGACGTCTGCTTCGAAAGTTCACACGTCTGGGAGGTTTTCTGAAAATTTCCAGAAAACAAATCCAGACGTTTGGATTCTAAACCAAACGTCTGGAACTGTTCAGTTTTGCCTATTTACCTATTTTTTGAGTGAACTTCCAATTTTAATCGATTTTTGTTGATCCGATTAGTTGTTATCACTTATTATCGACTTTGATGACTTGTTTCTTTGGATTTTTGGGAATATCCATTTGATGGATTTCCTATCGATTTTTATGGATTTAATTCAAATTCTCGTATGTGAATTTTTGGTGATTGATTGTTTTTACAATCATTTTGTGATTTGTCACTTGAAAATACAAAGGTTTCTATACTAGTAGTAAATACTCAAACTCTTTCGCAAAAACGATTCCAACGTTATTTTTAATACAAAGCTTGCCTTTAAAACCGTCTTCCAATCTATTAGTATATAAAAACCTTTACCTCATTCGTATGAGAAATCTAATTAAACGGCTTAGCAAAACAAGTGGTATGAAGCGCTTGCATTTACTTCGTCGGTTAATTCTTGGACTTGTTCGATTGAACTCTCGTGACAATTTTCGAGTGGAAATCTACAATTTGTTCGTAAATATTTAAGTTAAGCCAGTGGTTATGGAACATGAAGCTAAACTCATTTATTTACTAGCTTAGTGTAATTTACACTTATCGATCAATGATGATCCTTTGGTGATTTAGACTAGCGATGTGCGATGTCTCTTTGTCCATGTGGGGGACTGTACCCTGTTTGGAGGAGTTTCGTCTCATAGTCCGCAAGGGGGACTATACCCTGTTTGGAGGAGTTTCGGCTCATAGTCCGCAAGAGGGGACTCTACCCTGTTTGGGGGAGCTTCGGCTCATAGGAGGAGCTTTGGCTCACAGTCCGCAAGGAGGGACTATACCCTGTTTGGAGGAGCTTCGGATCATAGGAGGAGCTTTGGCTCACAGTTCGCAATGGGGGACTATACCCTGTTTGGAGGAGCTCCGGCTCATTTTATGGGATAGCGACCCATTTGTGATACACGTGTTGGTGAGTTTTCATGCTCCCGTTTGTGATAGGCCTTCCCTTTTTTGTGATTTCTGGATTTCTAGTTGATCATTTCTAGAATTTGTGTTTCACCGATTTTTATGCGATTGGCATTGATATGTTTTGTCAATATTTGTGTTTTAGTGAATAATTTAAAGAATATGACATTCTTTTTACTGTTTGAGAATATTTGAGATATTGTATGATTTTTGTTGTTATCTGATGTATACTTATCACAGTATGGCATTATTGTTATCATACGTTTTTGTGATATCTCTTATCCTATCTCATTTTATATGATATTTATAGCTAGACTGATCTATTTATTATTTTCTTCTTAAATAATACTCGGGTCAGACTGAGGTATTTCAAGTGCTTCTGCTTGACTTCTTATCAGGGTCCATCACCTGACTTTTGGCTAACTACTTTAGCTTTGTAGTTTTTGTTATTATACATTTGAGATAGAGACTCCTTAATGTATAATTATTCTTTTGTCTAGCACTTGTACCTATTCTTTTGTGATGTAGTGGATCTTGTATGACCACTACTTTGATGTACACATCTATGTATTATATTCATATATGTTTCCGCCTTAGTGATATGAATATCTGTGACTGATTTGTGTTATGCTTATTTCTATATTTGTTTCCGAAGTCCACATAGCCACTGTGTGGTAGCTTTGAGTTTGTATTTGATATGTCGGATTTCCTCTTGAAATGAAATGCATGTCATACTATCTAACATATCGGTACTCGCACAAAGCAATTACACAGATGGTCACTCCTCAACAGCCTTATTCTTCGTGCTAGTCGACAGCATTACCCCGTAGTTTCCTTGGCTAGTGTTAGTATAGAGGTGGGGCGTCACAGCTTGGTATTAGAGCCAAACTTCAGAACAAAGTAGAATAATCTAGCAAGGATCATTGTCCTAAGTCTTTCTTTGGAGTCGTGCCTTAGGATTTAATTTGAGTCATTGGACCCGTTCTATCCTATTTTCTTTTGTGATGCCTTGTTTTATCAATCAAGTTTGTTTGATATTCATTCTGAGAATAACCTTTTTCCTCTTCTTTCTTTCTTTCTTAAAGAAGAGAAATGGTTAGACCTGGCCGTCCCAGCGCCGGTCAATCCAGTGCTACTCCTCAGGATGGAGTATTTATGTCTGCCCAGCAGCTTTTAGATCTTGTGAAGAATGCTCAAGCTGTCGGACCCATTCCAGAGCCTGCTCACCCAAATTCCGGGTTTGCACGCTTGTGCAGAGATTATACCGCTTTGGGTGGAGGGCCATTCAAGGGTTCCGAAAACGTTATAGAAATCCAAGCTTGGCTTAGAACATGCGATCGCATCCTTTCACGCATGAATCTTATTGATCTACATCGAGTCCAAGTGGCTTCTAGCATGCTCTAGGAGCGAGCATTAGATTGGTATGAGCTTTTGATTTCTGAATTTATTAAAGCGGATCTTACTTGGGAGCAATTCCGGGAAAGATTCGAATTGAAGTTTGTGCCGGAGGCTGAAAAAGTAACTTTAGCCTGACGCTCTATTGACCTTGTTCAAGGTGAATCTTCTATGGCAGATTATGTCGCATCTTTTGAATCTCTCTCTAAATATGATGTCGAGTATATTAATACCCCATTGAAGAAAAATCAGAGGTTTGTCCATGGGTTGAATAAGAACCTCAAAAAACCATTACTTTTGAAACTAGAGGTTTCTTTCGATCAGCTTGTTGATATCGCTCTTCGACTCGAAGAGGCCGATAAAGAAAGTGATGTTGAAGTTGTGGGTGCCAAATAGAACTTCAACATTAATAAGAAGAGGCATCCCTTTATTAAGTTCGAAAGTCCTAATCCCAACAAGAAAGTGAAGCAAGTAACTTCGGTAGCAAAGACTCCAATCCCTAATCGTGGAAAATGCTACAATTGTGGCTCTGAGGACCACTATATAAATAGGTGTCCAAGGCCTGTTTCTTACCGCTATTGCAAAAGTTCGGATCATTATATATCTTCATGTCCCAAACTTCAAAGCAAGAGAGAGAGAGAGAGAGAGCTGAATGTTATGCAAGCACCCAGTAACACTTCTCGTGGTCAAGGTATTTCTCATTCTATCCTTGATAGTATTTTTTTTCGTGATTATCCTATTCGAATTCTTTTGATATGGGTGCATCTCCTTCTTTTATATCAAAAGAACTTGTTGATATCTTTTCTTTAAATATTATGGGTTTGATGACTTCACTGAGAATTGCGAATCCGGTTGGTGGATCTGCAACACTCAGTTTACTTTGAAAAGATGTCGAGATTATTTTATGTGATTATTCTTTTCGAGCCAATGTGCATGTTATGCGTTACTTAGGCTTCGAAATTGATTTTTAGGGAAGGATTGGCTTAATCATTATGAAGCTCATATCCTATGTCCTGTGAGGACTATCCATCTTCGACATTCTCAATCTGTTAAGCAGATTTTTATTGTTCTTAATGATTTTGATTTCCAAATTCGGTGGCTTCATTTTGTTCTTTAAACCCACATGACGAGGAAGATGTTATTTCTCTCATTAAAGTGGTTTGTGAATTTCCCGGTATATTTGAGCTTGTCTTAGGATTATCACCTAAGCAATCTATTGAGTGGTGCTAAGGTCTTTTTAGCTCGAACTTGCCACCGGTTTTCATCAGCTACGAGTTGCGGAGGGTAGCATTCCACTTACCACATTCCGCACTCGTTATGATTCTTATGAGTGACCCGTGATGTCATTCAGTTTGTCCAGCTTATTTCATCCATCTTATGTATCGAGTATTCTGCGAATATCTTGATGAGACCATCCTTGTATTTATTGATTATGGATGAAAACAACAATTTAAAATTTGCAAATCTTTTTAATAAGATATTTATAAGTATGATTGGATTTTGTTCTTAAAACGAGCAAAGAATATTTGTAAATTTTATAAGAGGCATGTTTATCATATAGAAGATGATTTTGTGTTGTTTTGCCCATTGAGTGCTTTAAGAATTCTGGTCGATGCACCTCATCAACGTTATCGATAAGAATCTCCTAAACGCTATGATGAGACAGTTAGACACAGTAAATTGACTTATAATAAGTAATTTTTTCTAAAAAGATGGTTATATATGCCAAAGGGAACGTGTTATCGCTTATGCTTCTAGGCAATTAAAGCGTGCCGAGATTAGATATGCCACTTATGATTTAGAGCTCGCAGCTATTGTTTTCGCCCTTAGAATTTGGCGTCATTATCTTTTGGGAGAGAAATTTTTTCTCTACACCGATCATAAATCTTTGAAGTATTTATTTTCTCAAAAGGAACTTAATTTGCGTCAACAACGTTGGCTCGAGTTCCTTGCATCTTATGATCTTGATATTCTCTATACACCCGGAAAGGGTAATCGAGTTGCCGATGCCCTTAGTCGTAAGCAACAAGCAGTTGTTTCAATGATGATATCCGAATGGAATGATCTCGAGACTTTATCCACTTGTGAGATTCGAGATCGTGAATCCAATTTATGTTCATCTCTTGTTTTGTGTAGCCTTGAGGCTCATCCTTCTTTTTGGACCGTACCTCTTTTGGCTAAACTCTATGTCAAAGAAATTGTTAAATTGCATGGAGTTCCTACTTTTATTGTTAGCGATCGTGATCCATTATTTACTAGTGGATTTTGGAAAGGTCTTCAAAAAGCTTTGGGAACAAAGCTTAATTTTAGCACCGCTTATCATCCTTAGTCTGATGGACAAACCGAGCATGTGAATCAAACTCTTGAAGATCTCCTTCGTGCATGTGTTCTTGATTTTGGTGGAAGTTGGGAAGATCATATTTCTCTTATTGAGTTTTCTTTCTATAATAGCTTCCAATATAGTATTGGTATGGCACCTTTCGAGGCACTCTATGGAAGGCCGTGCCGATCTCCTTCGTGTTGGCTTGAAGTCGGTGAGAAGCTGGTTTTAGGTCCAGATTTTATTCGTGTTTCACCTATGAAGGGTGTTGTGCATTTCAATCGATCGGGAAAGTTAGCACCTCGATATGTTGGTCCATTTCCCATCACCGAACGTATTGGTTCCGTGGCTTATCGCCTTTTGTTACCGGCTCGGTTTTCTGCCATTCATGACGTATTCCAGGTCTCTCAACTACGAAAATGCCTTAGAGATTCCAATTCTATTCTTGAGCCTGGTGTTATTGAAGAAATTGAGATTTCACCTAATTTGACTTATGAGCAACATCCTATTCGTATCTTTACTTCGGAGGTTAAACGCCTTCGAAATAAAGATGTTCCGCTTGTGAAAGTTCAATGGTCCTCAAATCCTAAGGATTGCTCTTGGGAATCCAGAGAACTCATCGAGCAAACACATCCAGACTTACTCTCTCGTGCTCCTTAAGGTGAACTTCTCATTTCAAAATTTCTTCTTTTGTGTTGTTATGCCTTAATATGGTTGTTACTTTTTAATTTCCTCTTAAGTATTGCAAGGACGCAATTTCTTTAAGGAGGGGAATCTGTAACAACCTGCATATTTCACGATTATATATTTAAATGATTTATTTAAATATAGCATCGTTAATCGGACTAAAGTCCGAAATGTTACTTTTTGTAAATAGTCGAATTGGGACTCGAGACAACTTCCATTGAGTCCAAAATGGCGTTTACAACTATTTTGAGTATAAACACCGATATGTTTGGAGTTGACTAGAATTTTGCTATTTTCTATTTTGGGCTTTGGGTTTGGGTTTCAGCCCACTAACCCAACATAATACCCTAACTCCTCTACTCTTCATCCATTCGCTCATTCTATTTTCCTAACACTCAAGCTAAAGAAAAATGGGGGAAAGAATGGGAAGTAGAAATTCCTAAACCCTAGTTTCGATTAGGAAACTCAAATTCAAGTCCAAAATCAAAGAGAAGCTTAGGTAAGCATCCTCTTCATCTTCTCCATCTCTATCTCTCTTCAATTTCAGAAATTTCTAAACCCTAACTTAGAAAATATTTGCTTATTAGCTTAGATTGGAGCTTCTTGAGTTGAAGTTGAAGAGGAATTGGCCTTTCCTTTGTTTTAGAGCTTCTCGTTCGTTTTTTTGGGTTTAAAGGTGAGTTCTTTAACTCACATCTACGTCTATAACTTTCATTGTTGTTGGGTATGAATTCCTAACATCTATTCATGTTCATTTGCTTTTGCTTTGAATTGATTTGGTGAATTTTTCCAATTTTTGGTTTATGAAGTCCAATTTTATGAAATCTTACTATGGATGTTTGGACATGATATTTTGGGTGTATCAAAGAGCCTATAAGGCTGGGTTGTCGCTAGGCATAAATCCCTAGTCTTCGTTGCTCGTCCGATCGCTCCCGAAATGTTTTGGCCATCTTGACCTAGGCAAATTATTGCCCAGACCAGGTGACCAGACGTCTGGTTATCAAGTCCAGACGTCTGGTTATAGACTTGGAGGAAAAAATATACACGGTAGAAAAAAATAAAATGGCAGAGACTAATTCCAGACGTCTGGAATATAGGTTCAAACGTCTGATTAGGGCTCAGACGTCAGCTTCGAAATTTCAGACGTCTGGGAGGTTTTCTGAAAATTTCCAGAAAACAAATCCAGACGTCTGGATTCTAAACCAGACGTCTGGAACTGTTCAGTTTTGCCTATTTGCCTATTTTTGAGTGAACTTCCAATTTTAATCGATTTTTGTTGATCGGTTAGTTGTTATCACTTATTATCGACTTTGATGACTTCTTTCTTTGGATTTTGGGAACATCCATTTGATGGATTTGATATCAATTTTTATGGATTTAATTCACATTCTCGTATGTGAATTTTTGGTGATTGATTGTTTTTACAATCGTTTTTGTGATTTGTCACTTTAAAATACAAAGGTTTCTATACTAGTAGTAAATACTCAAACTCTTTCGCAAAAATGATTCCAACGTTATTTTTAATACAAAGCTTGCTTTTAAAACCGTCTTCCAATCTATTAGTATATACAAACCTTTACCTCATTCGTATGAGAAATCTAATTAAACGGCTTAGCAAAACAAGTGGTATGAAACGCTTGCGTTTACTTCGTCGATTAATTCTTGGACTTGTTCGATTGAACTCTCATGACAATTTTCAAGTGGAAACCTACAATTTGTTCGTAAATATTTAAGTTAAGCCAATGGTTATGGGACATGAAGCTAAACTCATTTATTTACTAGCTTAGTGTAATTTACACTTATCGATCGATGATGATCCTTTGGTGATTTAGACTAGCGATGTGCGATGTCTCTTTGTCTGCGTGGGGGACTGTACCCTGTTTGGAGGAGTTTTGTCTCATAGTCCGCAAGGGGGAGTATACCCTGTTTGGAGGAGTTTCGGCTCATAGTCCGCAAGGGGGGGACTATACCCTATTTGAAGGAGCTTCGGCTCATAGGAGGAGCTTTGCCTCATAGTCCGCAAGGGGGGACTATACCCTGTTTGGAGGAGCTTCGGCTCATAGGAGGAGCTTTGGCTCATAGTCCTCAAGGGGGGACTATACCCTGTTTGGAGGAGCTCCGACTCATTTTATAGGATAGCGACCCATTTGTGATACACTTGTTGGTGAGTTTTCATGCTCCCGTTTGTGATAAGCCTTCCCCTTTTTGTGATTTCTGGATTTCTAGTTGATCATTTCTAGAATTTGTGTTTCACCGAATTTTATGCGATTGGCATTGATATGTTTTGTCAATATTTGTGTTTTGGTGAATAATTTAAAGAATATGACATTATTTTAAGTGTTTGAGAATATTTGAGATATTGTATGATTTTTGTTGTTATCTGATGTATACTTGTCACAGTATGGCATTATTGTTATCATACGTTTTTGTTATATCTCTTATCCTATCTCATTTTATATGATATTTATAGCTAGACTGATCTGTTTATTATTTTCATCTTAAATAATACTCGGGTCAGACCGAGGTATTTCAGGTGCTTCTGCTTGACTTCTTATCAGGGTCCGTCACCTGACTTTTGGCTAACTACTTTAGCTTTGTAGGTTTTGTTATTATACATTTGAGATAGAGACTCCTTAATGTATAATTATTCTTTTGTCTAGCACTTGTACCTATTCTTTTGTGATGTAGTGGATCTTGTATGACCACTACTTTGATGTACACATCTATATATTATATTCATATCTGTTTCCTCCTTAGTGATATGAATATTTGTGACTGATTTGTGTTATGCTTATTTCTATATTTGTTTCCGAAGTCCACATAGCCACTGTGTGGTAGCTTTGAGTTTGTATTTTATACGTCGGATTTCCTCTTGAAATGAAATGCATGTCATACTATCTGACATATCGGTACTTGCACAAAGCAATTACATAGATGGTCGCTCCTCAACAGCCTTATTCTTCGTGCTAGTCGACGACATTACCCCATAGTATCCTTGGCTAGTGTGAGTATAGAGGTGGGGCGTCACAATATCATATCAACAAAAATTGTATGCCGAAAAGAGACATATTGATCTTGAATTTGAAGTAGGTGATATGAACTTTGTGAAAACATCACCATTAAAAATATTTATGAGGCTTGGAATTCCAAAAAACTTGCAGCTAGGTTCATTGTGCCATTCCTATTGTGGAACGAATTGAAAAGCTTGCATATCGGGTTGATCTGCCCGAAAGGATGTCCAGATTTGACGATGTGTTTTGTGTTTCACACTTGCAAAAGTGTATGCATGACACAAGTGTGGTGGTCGAGCCAAGCTAACTGAAGGAAGTGGAACTGGAGATTTCTATACCTAGAGGATCTATTCGGATTACAGAGAGTAGTGTCAAGAGACTTCGAAATAAGATAGTGAAGCTTGTTTGGGTCCAATGGGGTGAGGATTCCAAAAATAGCACCTGAGATTTGGAGGAGAGTATGTATGCTTACAATCTAAAACGTTTTACCAGTATGACTCTATTTACCCTGAGTATTTTTTTTCATTTAGCTAATTAGAATTGCATGCTAGTGTAGAATTTGCTTTGAGATACTAAGATTGGTTTGCTTGTTTTGGTTGTGTGACGCTAAGTATGTATGGCGGGGCACCTGAGTGTTAGTGTGATACATTGTTCCAATGTTTATGATTTCGAAGGCTAAATCCTTTTAAGGGGGAGTGGAGAATGTGACAACCATTATTTTCTCTTCGTAATAAATTGCAATTAATCGTTTAACTAAAGATTAAACGAACCAATGACTTAAAAGAAGAATTTTTAAAGTTGGATGAATTAGGAATCGAGACCTATTTTGTTGATTTTGTAATGTTGTTTATATATGAAAAACATATAAAGTTTGTTAAAATCAAATAAGATTACTAAAGTGAGAAGAAAAGAGAAATTGGGGCAAAATAATCATTTGGCCATAACATCTCTTTATAATTTCAGAAATTAATCTATACATCCATTACCTCTCATTCCACTTCTTTCTCTTTATTTATTTCTTAAGAAAGAAAATAATTTTTTTAACTTTAAATCCACATAACTTCTTTATGTCTCAATGAAAAATTCCAAAATAAATATCTAAATTCAAATTAAAAGACACGCTAAAAATTTATACCATCAAGTTTGCATGTTAGAGAAGATAGAGGCCAGATTTTTGAAATCAAAGGAAGGTTTCGAGTTGGTTTCATTGAGCTTGGATTTCTAAGTTATTTGGTGAGCGAGATCTCTTCTCTAAGCTATATGGTCATTTGATTCTAATGTTGGTTAAGGCTTGAGCAATGAGCTTGATTAGGAATTTTAGAGAGTCTTGTTGAGTGAATGTTTTAAAGCATAAACAATATAATTTGATGTGTTAGGAATTCTTAGAAATTAAATGATATTGGATACGAATGTGTGGTTTGATTGTTGATTGAATTGTTGGTACCAATGTTTGGATTCAATGATAGCTAAAATTTTCGTTGAATGATGGAATAGGGAGTTGGAGTAGTTGATCAAGTAGTTAAACTCATATGATTTGTAAAGCATATAAGTTCAAGGATGATTTGTTGAATTATCGTCTTGTGGTATTCGTCCCATAGTGGATCGTCGAAGATTTGAACTCAAGTGCGAAGTGTAGTAGGCGATCACAAGATCATAATGCCATAAATTAAGACATTGGAGCAAGGTAAGCCGAGGTGATGGTCGAGCATAGTATAGAGGTGGGATGAATTCCCTTTGGCGATTTCACCCCACCAGGGTGGTGGGGTTTAGATTGGCCCCCCTATAGGTGAGCAGTCGACTGATCAAGGGTCATAAATAACCGATTAAGGTATGGTTTCATTACCACAATTACTACCACTTACACTTGTTAGGTTTTGGCCTTATCAGGAAACCCATGGCCCATTAGCCTAGTATGTGACTTTTGGGTTGTGATTAATGCCATGTTGTTTAGGAAATAATAGTATTATCATATAGAGTAGCATGATAGTTGGAATGTGCTAACTTGTTAGATGTACGTGAAGATGTAGGTTAAGGTATGATTTCATTACCTCAAGTATTACCATTTGGTGTTATTCATGATATATAAACATATAGGTAATCATGTAAACAGACAATATTTCATTTTCACCAAACTTAATGTCTGACCCTCTCTTTGTTGTTTCTTTGTTATCTATTCTTGGGTAGGTTGATTTAGAGATAGAAATCTCTGCTAGTTGGAGGTGATAATAGTACCATAGGTATATTACAACCATAATTATATGTATCTAATTTTTGGTGTATTAACATATAGACCATATACATTATTTTGTGACATGTATACTAATGGGATTTAATGTACCATTTAAACATTGTGTTATGATGTTGGATCTTATGTCTCTTGATATAATATGCATCTACACCCTTACATGTTTGTGTCCATGTTAATTTTATATCCTTTCACTATGAAAACTGGGTTGTTGAGATAAATATGTTTTGTGACATTCATTGCTGTTAACGAATTTCTTTATTAACTTGAAAAATATAGGATAAGTGGATTTGATTAAGGAGTTAATCAAGGTAATCCTAGGTTTAGTTGCAAGGATAAAGTATGCTTGATGTCAAATTCACCACAGTCCAATGTGCATTTGATTTCAAGTTTAGGCCTATGTTGAGAGTCATAGATGATCATCGAATATGGTATGCGAGTCTCAAGTCATAGACGGGTCAATACACAAGTTATGAGTCGAAGTCAAGTTGATAAACTAGTCATAAATTGTAGTTCATCACATCAAATATGCCATGTAACTGTTCAATGTTCAATCCTTTATAAGTATAAAGTTTAAGTGTTACAATCGGCAAAATCCCCAAATTGATATAAGGTTGAAAAAATTGAAAATGAAAGAAGAGTGAAGAGAATTGTTCGTAAAATAGTACCCTTAGGTCCATATTCATAGAGGAAAAAGGCGGCATGGTGCACGATATGTGTAAGCTTTGGCAACAGCCTTGACAATAGCTTCAGCGACTTTGATGTCGTTATGTGCTTGGCTTGTTTGATGATGACAATAGTGGAACTTCAGTTCCATCTTGGTAATGATGGTCTTCGGCATCAACGACTCTTTGCCTTAAGATAATCTTGATTGATTACTAGTGGCATTACTTAGAAGTAGGGTTGAGTATTGACAAGGAGCGGTGTTACTTAATATTCCTTCAGCATTGATGATCCTTGGCGTCATCATAGAGCTATATCCCCGAAGTGCTGCGAAGTGCGGTGTTGCTTTAGTGCAATGCTAATATCTTTCGTAGTTGATGAGCTTGTCTTGGTTACAATAGGTGAATATCGGCATTACCAGAGTATCGCATCAATTAGATGTGATATGGGTTGCATCGACATTCAATGATGGCTTACGATGTTGGTCTTATTTGATGCCTTTACCTCTTTGGTTGCATGTAATGCCGCATAGATTTCTTTATTGATGAAGCACAACATCATACTCCTTCGACGCTGATCTATCCTTCTGTTCTCGATGTTGATCATTAGCGCCATTAGTGTATCGCTGATTACATATCTTTGATATTAATGATGGCAGATGACATGAACAAAAAGTAGTTCTACATCATGAAAGGTGATGTCAATGCTCTAAAGCGTTGAACTTGATTGGTGCTAATGGTATTCATGTCATCCCGTAATTCTTTGAGGGTGTAATTCTTCGGATTCGTCCATCATAACTCTTACATTAGTGTCGACACTATTACTTTGGAGAGGCGTCGAGATTAGGTAGCATGTCGAACTCCTTTGATGACAATGATGGTAGTAACATTTGCCTCCCTAGTGTAGAGGAGCCATTGGCTTTTCAATTCAATAGTCTTGACATCAACTTTTTGTGCCTTTTAGTCTTCTTTCGTCGATCTAACCGTTTATTTAAAATCAATCCAACAACAATCATGCATCGGTTTCTTCCTATAGATATGCAGTCTCTTCTCTTTTCTCCATTTACCTGCAATTGATAGCTCAAGGAAGAAACCAAAAATTTCTAAGAAAATTTAAACTTCTTTAATTCTTAAGTATTCGATTCTCGTTCAGGTATGACTTTCATTTTGAACCGATTTAATTAAGAAGCCGATTCAAACAACCGGGTTTTAAGACTGCTATTAGGGTTTGATTTTGGGATTTCGTTAATTTTAGTTTGATTATCAACGTGTTAAGGATTGAGATCGCAAATTTGTTATTGTTGGATGTCATGTATTTGTATATATCTTACCATTAGCAAAACATCACCCATGACACTATTAGGGAAAATTTGGTTGCTTGTATGCGTATATTATGGATGTTATGGAGGCGGGTCATCACATAGTGAATAAAGTTGCAGATGCGCTTAGAAGAAAGCATCAAAATGTTTTCCTAGCGATGCTTGTCGAATAGAAGGATCTAGAGATGTTAGCTTCTTATGAAGTTTACTTGAGATTGACAGCTAGTACTAGATAACACATAGCTTTGTTATATTGCCTAGAAGCTCAACCAACTTTAATTGATAGAATTTGTGAAGGGTAGATATATGATCCAATGACAACCGAGTGCATTAGACAGTAAGAGATGCCATGAATATTGAGGACCCAAAAGACTTTGATGTTGATCAAAGAGATAGGCTTGGAAAGAAGGAATGCTTGTGCGTTCCCGATGTTGACAACCTTCGTAATGACGTACTTAGAGAAAGTCACTGATCAACTATTCATCCTCTAAGGACAATGATATATAGAGACATGAAGAGGAACTTCTTTTGGAAAGGGATGAAAATAGATGTTTGCTTGTATGTAAGACAGAGACTTAATTGTCGGCAAGTGAAGGCTGAGCATATAAAGCTAAGCGGGTTACTTCAACACCTTTAAGTACCTCTTTAGAAATAGGATTCAATCTCAATGGGTTTCATTGATGGATTATCAAGGTCAAATAGAGTGAATGAATGAATTTGGGATATAGTTAATGGACTAACAAAAAGGCACATTTCAAACTAGTTATACCAACGCGAACAACATCAAGTTTGGCTAAGTTGTATGTAAAGAACATCATAAGACTTCATGGAATCTCAAGGAGCATTGTAAGTGACAAAGAAACTTTATTCACTAGTGAGTTTTGGAAAAATCTACTATCTACTTAAGGTACCAAGATGACATAAGTACAGTATACCACCCCAAAAAGATGGATAGACCGAGAGGGTTAATAGATTGCTTGAAGACTTATTAAGAGCTCGTGTTTTAGACTTTGGAGGGCTTGGGAGGACCACTTACATCTAGTGGAGTTCTCATGTAACAATAGCGACCATCATAGGCATGGTATCGTTCGAAACTCTTTATAAGAGACCATGTAAGTCATCTGCATGTTAGTTAGAAATTATAGATAAACTTGTACTTGGACAAGACTTAGTTAAATATGCGACCAAGAAAGTTGACTTTTATACATACCCAGATGAAGATAGCTCAATCATGGAACAAAAACTATGATAATCGATAGCATAAGGAGTTAGAGTTCTCAGTTGGAGATCACATATTATGAAAGTATCACCTATGAGAGGGTTGTGAGATTAGGAAAGGTGGAAAAGTTGGCACCAAGACGCGTAGGGCCATTCAGTATTATTGAGAGAATTGGTAAACGTGCCTATCAAGTGTAACTACCAAGCAAGTTAGCAGGGGTGCATAATTTATTTCAATTTATGTGCATGATCCTGAGACTATTATTGAGCCAAAAGTTTTATAGGACCTAGAAATGGAACCAAATATTACCTATGTCAGGTAACATATTTGTATCATATGCCATGATACGAAAGAGTTAAGCAACATGGTCAATAAGATGATAAAGGTACAATAGAGTACTAACGTTGATGATTGTACGAGCAAAGTTAAGGATAAGTTTAGGAAGATTTACCCTCAGTCGTTTAAGATATGACTTATAATTTTTAGGCACACAATACTTAATCTACTGAAAAATGCTAATATATATTCCCTTATTCACTAGTGATCATGTACATGTGATTATTTTGGTTCTGGTACTTAATTTGAATTTCGATGATGAATTCTTGTAAGGAGGGAAGTCTATAATATCCCTTCATTATCACTTATTATTATCATGAAGTATAGATATTACGATAAGCTTTTGCCTAACAATTAGTAAATGATGTGGAATATCCAATAAATAGGAACAATAACTAATGTTTATGCATTTCATGTTTATAGCGATGAGCATACGAATGATAAACCTGATAAGAAGCATAAATTCATGAAATAAAATGCATAAATATATATATATGCATAGGAGTGTTTTATGAGTGCAAGGTAATGAGAGTATGTCACATGTATAAACATATACATCAATATAAACAAATACATATATATATATACATAAGTATATACACATACGTAAATGTATCCATTAAAATAAAGGTGTATATGTATATATACATGTTGATGGCTCTATTGAAGGGTCATTGGCTGGTTAAAAGGTTGACAGGTCACCTAGAGGAAGCCAGGGGTTATTTAAGGGCCATTTTGTTAAATTACAATAATAACCCCATGTTACACAATAAATATCCTTACACCTCCTCACCTTCATTATAAAAAATAAATATATCCAAACTAATTAAATCTTAAGGAGACCGGTGTATTTGAGTTAAGGCTAGAGCATACACCACTAAGGAGAGTAATATTATCTAACTTTAAAAATTCATATTATTTTATAATATATAAAATGAGTAATGACATGATTAAGATGTAATTTGAAGTTTGTATACCCTCTCGGTAATTTCAGCAAAAACTTTGATATTCTTAAATATTTTGAGTGATCTTTAGCTTGTTTGAAAGGTGACTAAAAAGATCTACAACTTTTATTTACACATTTTTTCAAATTATAAAGTTTGTTATCATGGAATCTTATTGGAAAGTCATATATGTTTTCTGGCATATTTGACATAAGTAATATCCAAAATATGTTCTGAGATCAGGTTGCATAGTAGAATATGTTTTTTGCTAGTTCAATATATACACTATGCAGAACTGTTTTTGTAGTTTGAGCACATATTATGAAATACTAATGGATTTTGATAAATGTTAGTTTATTGGAAAGATAAGTAGAACACCAACAACTTCTGTGTTACAGACTTTTGCAAATTCATTATTTAATTAAATAACAAAATTTAGTGGTGTTTACTAAAAAGGTTTTTTTTATTAAAAAGATATTTTATTTGAAGTTTTTAACTGAGACGATAAAACTAGACTATGTAAGACGAGGTAAGATGACTCTTGAGTTTGCTTGACACACATTGTAACGATGTTACCATTATAGTTATTATGTGTGATTCTCCCTAATGAGCTATATGGATGTCTAATTATTCCCTTTAGTAAAAAGAGTTAGTATATGAAGAATGGACTGTCCATTTCAATGTTTGGGATAGTCGCCTTATTGGTTGTGTTCATTTGCTTTGAATGAATAGTTTGTATTACATTTTTGTTTGTTAAATTAATTGCAATTAAGAAAATTTGTTGCTTATTTACCCTCCTACTTTTTAATTTATGTTAAGCTTGTTTGAACTTATTTATTATGATTATATCATGTTTTTGATGGTTTGTTTTACTATGATTAGTTTTAACCGTTACTGGTTGAATGTTTACTTAATTAATCCATGTCATGCTTGTTAGAATTATTTTTCTTATTTGCTTTATGTTGTTAATTGTTTGTTATAATATGATTTATTTTTTAATTATTATTTTGCTTATTTGTTTGTTTGACGTTCATATATTAATTCATGTCATGCTTGTTTGGATTAATCTCTTTTGCTTATACTGGTTGTTGTTGATTGTTTGTTTACTTTACACTTGTTGTTCTAATTGGTTATTATTTGTTTAGTTCCTTACATGTTCACTTGGTTGGTTATTGTTCGATATATTGTGGTTGTATATACCTTGTTTGACAATGAAATGCGAAGAGTTTCATGAAAATGAGTAATAATGGTTAGAGGATTTTTGTGACTAAAGGCTTGATGAATATTGTTGAGAAACCAAGGATAGGCAAGAAGTCCATTATACAAAATTCTAAAAATATGTATTTCAAAATCTATTTTTGGCTTCCAATAGTATTTAAAAAAAAGAGTTTTTATTTCAAATAACGATTTGATTTCTTATATAAAACAAAGTTTCCTCGAAAATTAATTAAAATGATGGTAAATATTTTGAGAAATTATTTTATACACTAATGGTGTATTTTTTGGATGAAAAGGATATTTTGTTTTAAAGTGAAATGGAAGCTTTGATTTGAAAAAGAAAAAAAATTGGTAAAAGTTTTGCTTTTAAGGTTTATTGGAACTCCCCTTGCTAGCAGGTCCCTTTTTGCTATGTTGGGTGTGTTCTCTAGTCATTAGACTGAGAAATCGATATGGAAAATGGAATAAGGATGTCTAGAAGTGTTTTGAAGATGATGGTTCGATGTTGAAGGGAGTCGTGTGAATGATTATCCACAAGGACGGGTTCTAGGAAGGGTGACCAATGGATAGAATGTTGAAAGGTTCTATCATGGAAAGAAAGGAATGTGGAATGGTTCCTTAAGGATGGATGGAAAATAGATGGAGCAAGTAAATGGCTTTAATACACGTGCGAAGGGATTATTGATACTCGGAGTGTTTTCTTATGTACTCATAAGCAGGGGTATTATGAGGAAACTCACTAAGTACTTGGAATGGCTACCTCAGATCAGAGGAATAGATCCGTATACCCTGGGATCGATAGAATGGATCTAATGTCAACTTTAGGCTGGTGAGCGATTAGACTGGAAAATGGGATTTATTTTCATTTATCCCTAGCAAAGTAATGGTTATATGAGTTATCATATATCAAAAGCATGCAAGTGATGCAAGGATTGATGCCATTAAAGCACAAATGGATGATCAAATCATTTAAAGAGTATAGCCATGACCAAAGATAGACTATTTTAAGGATGTGACCATAGGTAGGTGCAAATAATATTTTAGATGATATAGGTATGAAATGGTACACCGGATATCTTGAGGATGAGACTATGGGGAGGAACATCAATAGTTGAAGGGTATGTATACTATGATGAGTATAGTCAGCATATAAATTAATACACACATGTTATTGGTTATTGGTTAGTATGGTGATGATACCATATTAAATATGTGTGTTTATTTGGATGAGCTATGTTGATTATTAATTTGTGTTTATTTGTTTATGGGTACATGGGTGTTTGGATCAATCTATGTTTTGTTGTAGACGTTAATTATAAATAATTTTGGTTAAATTATTGGAATGCATGAGATGAATTAATCTATGATTGATATTGTTTTACCCTTATTAATGAAGTATTATTTTACAAACTATAGTTTGGATTGTATGGTTGAGAAAGCGTTTGTGTTACTATAGTGTATGTGAATGGAAATTTGAACTCAGTTTATGGATGAATTTGACTACACCATGTTAATGTTATTTGGTCATTATATATTTTATAAGTAACTAACTTATGACTGGTGCGTTTCCCTATATTTTGTAATTATAGCAGTAATTTCTTAATTTTGATTGAAAATTGTATTTGGGAAATTACAAGGGTGTAATTCTTTTAGGGGGGAGATCGTAACGACCCGAAAATTTAACATTATAAATATTAAAGTAATTAAAAATAATTTTTAATAGAGGGGTGAATTGGGTGCCGTATTTATAACTATTACGAAGGTCTTTTTGATTGATCAATTTAATATATAATTTTGATATATTTGGAGTTACGTTTGCGAAATTGAGGCGTTATAGTGTTTAAACAGCGTATGTAGCTGTTTTGGGTCAAACAAGATACATAACCCATAACCCACCATAACAACTATATAAGTGAGGCCATGAAACCCTTGATGTCACTTCTATCTTTAGTTTTCTATATAATTTCAAAATTCCTTAATCACATGCTAATGGCAGATAATTATCTCTAATCTAAAATTGATTTAAAATCAACTATTAATATATGTACTGTTAATAATCAAAGTATTGAACCATACAAGTAAAAGTAACAATGGCGACAGCGATTTTAGGCGACAACGATTTTTGGTAATCCCTTTTCGTCTTAGCTACTTCGTTTCGTTCTGCCTTCTCCTCGTCTGTCCCAGTTAGATTCGCATCTCTTTATGGCTCCGAAAAAGAAGCCTTATCCCCTTCCTCCTTTGCCAGATCCTGTTGTCATGCATTTTGGCATTGTGTCTCCTCCGGTTACTTCGTTTTCAACGGTGGTGGCCCCAGTTGTCTTCCCCTCTGGTAAGGAATGTCAGGTCAATGTGGACGTAAATGTTAATCCCAACTTGGGTCTTACTGCTGTTTCGGGTCTTACTGCTGAAATGTGCATTGGTGAGCCTGCTATGCCAGTTGCGGAAATCGTTCATCCCCTCACTGGGTTGCTGAAGGAAATTGATTTGTTACCCCCTATGCTTCCCTCTTCGTTGTCCTCTGGTGAGCACCATCTGACACCATATTTAGCTTCATCTTGTAATTTTCCTTGGTCGAACACTAATGTGGGGTTGCCGGTCAAGTCTAATTTGGGTGTTGTTAATACTAAGTTAGGTGATTTATTATCTTGTGGTACAAATGTTGTTGACGGAGATGTATTTTTGCGTGTAGTTGAGATAGAAGGTTTAAATTCTGCTGACAACGACCTGGTTTGAAGCTGCCTACCATCTGCTCGTATTAATGCCGGGCTCGATGCCCCCTCTTCTAGTTTAAATGGTCCGGTCCCTGAGGTTCCTTCTCCGCTTCAGTTAGTTACTAAGTGGTCGTCGTTATTCTCCAACATGCCAAAAAATGCGTATGTGCATTCCCCTCGTTGTTTTGACAAAGTAGAGATTGAAGGAGTTATGATTCCTCCGGTGGAAGTTATAGAGGTGGGTGTCGAATACTGGAAAGACTATTTGGTGGGTTTTTTCCTTGATTCCAATCCTGCTTACCACCTTGTTAAGGCGCGTTGCAATCAGGTTTGGAAGCCTAAAGGGGGAATAAGTGTTCACCACTATAACGTAATGTTCTACTTTAAATTCTCGCATAGTGAGGAAAGACAACGTATTCTTGAGGCCGATCCTATCCTCATTGATGGGAAACCTTTTATTATTACAACCTAGAGTCCGTCTATTGGTAGGGCCAAGGATCAGGTATTATCTATTCCAGTTTGGGCCCAATTTTCTCATATCTCATCTGTTCTTCAGCCTTTGATCGGGATTGATTGGCTAGCTAGCCTAGTTGGTAAGGTAATTTGTTATGACGCTAACACTGTAGCCAGAAAGAGAATAGTTTATGCCAAAGCTCTGATTGAGATAACCCCTGCCAAGCCTTTGCCTTCGAAATTGAAAGTCAGACTCGATGATAGGGCTGTCAATGGGTCGGGTCGGGTTTGGGTCCGGTCAAGTCGGGTTCGGGTTGATTTTAAATGGGTCGGGTCAACCCGTTTATTAAACGGGCCAGAAAAGCTCAACCCGAACCCGACCCGTTTATAAACGGGTTGACTCGACCCGACCCGTGTAACTCGATTATAAACGGGTCGGATCAGGTCGGGTTGGGTCGGGTCAACCCGTATAAGGTGTAAATGGGTCGTAAATGGGTCGTAAACGGGTCGGGTCAACCCGTATAAGGTATAATTGGGTCGTAAACGGGTCGGAACGGGTCGTAAACGGGTCGGGTCAACCCGTATAACCCGTATAAGGTACAAATGGGTCATAAACGGGTCGGGTCGGGTCGTATACGGGTCGGGTCAACCTATATAAGTACAAACGGGTTGTTAACGGGTCAATTTCGGGTTAGCAGGTCAACCCGAAACCCACCCGTTTATAAACGGGTCAAATTCGGGTTGACCCGAAAATGACCCGCCAAATTAACGGGTCGGGTTAACCTGCTAATTTCCGTGCGGGTTTCGGGTCGTGTTTCGGGTCGTGTAGGAAATTGACAGCCCTACTCGATGAGGGCCACTTTGCCGAGGTTAGAGTTCGCTATAGTTGGAAACCAGACATCTGTACGTCCTATCAGTCCTTTGGGCATCTTTCGAAATGCATGTTCTAGATTGGCCTCTACTGATCCTATTCCTCTATCTGATCGGATTTCACTTCCTCGTCCTCCTATCAAGAAGTGGGTCACGAATGTTGCTCCTTCCCCTCTTCTACTAACCCTGTCCCTTCTGCTATCGCTACTCCTTATGTTGTCCCTGTCCCTACTGCTGTCACTCCTCCTTGTATTGTCCCTATCCCTTCTGCTTCCGCTACTCCTGGTGTTTCTCCAGTTGTTGTTGGTCCTTCTGTTGGGGCCCAGATTGAGAGTGCATCTTTTGTTTTCTCTTATTCTATTATTTGGAATTCTGAGGAGCGGGTTTGGCTCCACGTTCCATCTGAGTTGGGATACTCGCCGAAGACTAATACTTTTTATGCATTTATCAGTGATATTGAGGGAGAGAGTCGATTTCTTATATATCACATTGACGGTGAGAGTCTGTCCCTTACTAGGGTTGGTGAGATTGGTGAGGAGAATAAAAATAGGTTTTATGACGTCAGTTGGGATATTAAATTTATTTACTCTCCTACTTCTGAAGGTTATGATCTGCATCTGACTGCTCTTTTCTCTGGGTATGTTCATGTTATTGGCCCTTCGTCTGTTTTCTGTAGTGGCGTTTCTTCTTCGAAGGGCACGTAGTCTTAATTGATTAGTAGTTTTGGCTCCTTTTGCCTAGACCTTATGCTTTATATTTCTCTTTGTTTTAGGCTCCTTGTGCCCGTTTTAGTCGTTCTGTGCATGTGCAGAACACCTGTTTTCCCATTATTTATACAGTGGCACGACCCACTTTAAAGCAGGCTAGCTTTGCTAAAAAAAATTGATTTAAAATTCAAAGTGTCTAAACCCTATCAAATTGTATACTGTTGCGAAGCTATCGACGAATGGAGTTGATGAATATTGTCTATTTTTTGTTAAAATGCTAGAGTCAATGGCAATTAGAGGTCAAAGGTAGATCCGACGAAACCTTAGGCATTGAATTGAGGCTTACTGATATGAGGACTGATAGATGCAATTGAAAGCGGGAAATCGTAGTGCACGACGAGGGGATTCTAGATCTGGTTTCGATTCGATGAATGGAGCAACAAGCCAGTTGGAATTTGCCTTGATAATTGGAGGTGGTGTCAAAATTATCCGATTCCTTTAGCTGTGGGCGACATCGTTTGGTCGTGTTGATGGTGGTGGTTGTCGGCATCACTCTAGTACTAGTCGGCAGTGGCCAATGGGACAGACGGTGGTGAATTTTATGGTCAAAACTGACCAAGCGCGGGCAGTAGCTAAATGTGTTTACGTGAAAACCTACGATCAAAGATGATTACGTAACTAAATTGTAGTTCTTTCTTTTATTATTTTAATATAGGTATTTAAAACTATGCACTAATCGCCATTACGTCTACATTCGAACTCCAATTTACATGCGGTTTCTTCCATTGGACTCATGGTAGAATTCCAGATGACACGACGCTAGTTTTGTTGAGTTCGAAGACAGTTGGAAAAAACATATTGGTATGAATTATTTTATTTAAGTAATTGAACTTTGAATTATAAAATCTATAGTTATTGATGAAAAATCATATTCGTTGAAGTATGTTATATTCTATGGATGAGTGTTTAATTACAATATTTTGAATGTATTATGCCTTGGTTGGGTAATTGTTGTTGATTGTAGTATTTTTGGGTATTTAATAATAATCAATTGTTGATTTGTATGGGAAAATGACTAATTGAAATTAAATGAACAATAATGATAAAATTAAATAAATAAATGATAGATAAGGTTACTTACAAATTTTAGGTGGTTTCTATAAATAAAAATGATTTTAAAATTTTTAATTTAAGTATGGAATTAAATAAGGCTATTACTTATGAATTTTTGACGAAATTCATAAATAATAACTGAAATTATATTTTAAATAAATACTTGAGAAATTTATTATTTACAAAAATAGAAGGAGACTTTAATTAATAATAATGTGAGTTTCAGTGAAATTAATCTTATTTTGTTTAAATGATCAAATGATTGATTTTATAGTGTTTATAATAAAAGGTATTATTATTGTTTTTGGATGAATAAATAAAATGGATTTTATTATAATCAATAACAAACCGATTTTTAAAATTAAGAGAATAATGGATGCAAATATTATTTTGATGGTTGTTGAATGTGTGATTTGCTGTTAGTTGTAATTATCGCATATGTTTGATGTTGGTGATGGTATCGCATTTTGACAAGTGTGTGATATTTTACCATTATTACTACTAGTTGATGGGTAGTTAAATAAGGTTATTTGATGATGGATGTTGTGTCACTAACGTTGATTTGATTAGCATACATTTAATGATTAATTTGTGTCACTTTATGGGATGATTAGCATACATTTGATGGTTTATACTTACATTGGTGATCCATTGATAAAATGGATGATTAGTATGTATGTAAGTATATTTGTGTTGTTGTATTCTTGTTTGATAATTGAGATTAGCATTGAATGTTGTTAATGATTGATGGCCATATGCTATTATTATTATTATTATTTTACCCCGTAAGATGATTTGTTGAGATGGATGAGTAGGAATACTATTTTCAGCTTTTAATATTCGCATTGGTTGCGATGGTTCCTATGAGTGTGTTGATTGCATTGATTGCATTATTTGTGATGGTTGTATGGACGCTACGGTTGTAATGCACTAAAAAGTATTTGGATGCAAAAGAAGAGCAGGAAATAAAACTACGTGGGCTTGATCCCGCAAAAAGTGTATCTATGTAGTTCTTTCTTATGCAATAACCACTGGATCCCTTAGGTTGGGATGGGGTTTATAGGGTTAGGCACAATCCAAACATGGTTGAAACTTTTTCCTTTTTGCTTTGTATATATCTGTACAGGTGTGAAGTTGCAGGTAGGAGCAAAAGAGGGAATGGAAAGGTGGATGAAAGCTATATCGTAGATTGCTGATTTGGTATATTCTTTTGTACTATATTTATATTGTCCATGAGTTATTGATAACTAATGAATTGTAACGGGAATTAATGTTATAAATAGTATTACGGAGTTAATGTTCATTTATTCTGATGATTAATTCCGTTGTGAGGTTTTTCTTTTTATTTATTATTTTAGAATTTTTAAATTTTAATATGCTACGGTACACTACTTTTAATATCTGAAATTAGTTGTAAATATATTTGACATTTTTCATGATTTTTTTAGACTTTAAAAATAGTGGGTCATCACACTTGATATCAGAGCTTAGGTTTAGCGATTTCCTGAGCCTTGAGTAGGTTTGAACCAATTAGAGTAGTTTATTTCACACCTTATATTGGGTTAAAATATAAATGTTAGAGCGTTGAGTGACAATTGTACGCTTTGTACGTGTGGTTTTATTTGTTACCTCACTCTAAAATGATGTTTATTCATGATGACCTTCATATGTAAAATAAATAAAATGGGAATGAGGTAGGATAAACACTTATAAAAGTGTTACATGTGGGTTATAACTCGAGTGACATGCATCCAATGTAAATTGATTGAAGTCTGACCTTAGTAAGACGGAACCACTTTTATTTTTAAGTGAATAATATTTTATTTGGAAGATTTATGAAGTATAGATTCCCAATTTTTAAGCATGTTTTATTAAAAGGGAAATCAATGCTTATTTTTGACATGAAGTGATTCGTCAAAATTTTTGTTGAAAAATAAAGGATTTAAATTAGCGAAATAAAATACTTTTAAGAAGATATTTTTGTAAGAAAGAATAAATATTTTAAAAATATTTTATTTGGAGGCTGAATTTATACCTTGAATAAACATTTTAGTGTGAGAAAATTCACTTATTTTTAAATCAACTTTTTGAATGTACATTTAGAATGGTATTATGGTTTGGGAATCTTTTGTTAATAAAGGAATATTTTATCTACTAGAAGAGAGTTTTTGTAGAAAAATGTTCTATTTGAAAATATTTTATTTTGAAAGAAATGTTTCAATAAGAACATCTTAAATAAAAAAATTAATTCGGGAACATCTTTTGAAAAAAAAGTATGTATTGAAAAGTGTTGTGTAACCTCGTTTTTTCTATTTATTTACGATACTTTATAAAAATATTCTATTGAGGTACAATTTGGTAAAGAAAATTGTGGTTAATAGATATTTCAAAATACGTACTAAAAGGTTTGAGGAATATATGTTTAAAAAGATGCTTTAAGGAAGAAAACTATTTTAATGATAGTAAAAGATTTAAAATGTTTTTGTTGAAAGTACCTTGTAAGAGATATCCAATGAGAATAGTTATTTTAATGAAAAGTATATTTTGTTGAAACATTCATCATAGTGAATGATATTTGATTTAAAGGAAATTTATTTTAAAGATACTCTATAGGAAAATTGTTTCCACGGAAAGATATTTTATTTTAAATGAATTATTTTCTCAAAAGAAGAATATGAAAATAACACAGAGTAAATATTTTTAATTGGGAAATTATTTCATTGGTGGAGATATTTGAAAATAATTGGTGGAGGTATTTTGTTTGAGAAGTTTATTTTTGAGTAAAGAATGTAATAAAATATTTATTTGAGAAGAAATGTTTTATCAAAGGAGTGCGTTTTATTTCAGAAACCTTTTGTTTAAAAATTGATTTTTGTTGAAAAGATTTTCAATTAAAAAGGTACTCTTTGATAGATGGCTTTTAAAAAGAAATTATTTTTGGGTAAAGAGATTTGGTTAAAAAGACGCCTAATTTGAAAATCATTTTTTTCAGAATATATATATCATTAAGAATGTATTATAAAATATCTAGTCTTACAACTTAGAAAATTATTTTACTAAGATAAGCATGATTTGATTTGAAAAGTAAATCGTTAAAATGTAAAATATTTAATTAAATAAAAAAATTTAGCGGTGTTTATTAAAAAAAGGTATTTTATTAAAAAGATGTTGTATTTGAAGTTTTTAACTGAGACTATAAAACTAGACTATGTAAGACGGGGTGTAAGATGGTAGGTTAAGATGAGTCTTGAGTTTACCTGACACTCATTGAAATGTTGTTACCTTTATGGTTGTTGCGTGTGATTCTTCCTAATGAGCTATAACTTATGATTTTTGGGCATAAAAAACTTAATCTATTGAAAAATGCTAATATATATTTCCTCATTACATGGCGGTCAAATACACGTGATTATTTTTGTTATGGCCCTTGATTTGAATTTCGAGGACGAATTCTTATAAGGAGGGAAGTTTGTAACATCCCTTCATTATAACCAATTATTATGATGAATATAGATATTACGATAAGCTTTTGCATAAGAACTAGTAAATGGTGTGGAATATCCAATAAATTAGGAACAATTTTGTAAGTAATGTTTATGCATTTCATGTTCATAGTGATAAACATGCAGCTAAAACGGACAAGAAGCGTAGATTCATGAAATAAAATACATAAATCTGTACAGATAGGAGTGTTTTATGGGTTCATAATAATGAGTGTATGTCACATGTATAAACACATACATCAATATAAACAAATACATGTACATATACATACATACACACACATACGTAAATATATCTATTAAAATAAAGGTGTATATGTATATATACATGTTCAATGGCTTTAATAAAGGGTTATTGGTTGGTTAAAAGGTTGAGAGGTCACCTAAAGGAAGTCCGGGGTTACTTAGTGGTCATTTTGTTAAATTACAATAATAACCCCATGTTACATAGTAAATATGCTTACTGCACCTACTCACCTCCATCACAAAAAAGAAATAGCTCAAAACTAATTAAACCTTAAGGAGGTTGGTGTATTTGAGTTAAGGCTAGAGCATACACCACTAAGGTGAGTAATATTATCTAACTTTAAATTTTCATATTATTTTATAATATATAAAATGGGTAATGAGATGATTAAGATGTAATTTGAAGTTTATATACCCTTTCAATAATTTTGCTAAACCTTTGATATTCTCAACTACTTTGAGTGATCTTTAGCTTATTGGAAAGGTGACTCAAAGATTTACAACTTATGTTTACACATTTTTTCAAATTATAAAGTTTGCTAACTTGGAACTTATTGCAAAGTCATATATGTTTTCTGCCCTATTTGACTTAAGTATTGTCCAAAATGCATTAAGAGATCGAGTTGTGAAGTAGAATATGTTTTTTGCTAGTTCGATATATATACTATGCAAAACCTTTTATATAGTTTGAGCATATATTTTGAAATACTAAATGGATTTGGGTAAATGTTAGTTTACTGGAAAGATAAGTAGAAGACCAACAACTTCTGTGTTATAGACTTTTGCAAATTCAAGCATTTACTATCCTAAAATCAGGTTGCAATGTGAAGTATGTTTTAGGAATAGTTTGATAAGTACAATCCAAAACCCTTTATGTATTTTGAGCATATATTTTGACCATCTCAACAAATTTGTATAAACTTTGGTTTATTTGGAAAGCTAATGAAAATATATATGGCTTTTGATTTATATACATTTACAGAATTGAATGTTTTCTAACCAGAAATTAGGTTGTAAAGTCGCATAGTTTTTTGGGTGGCTTAATATAAATATAATATAGAGACCTTAATAAAATTTGATTTGCTAAATCTATAATATATTTTTTTCTAAAAAATGACTTAAGGATCTACAATTTTTATTTTACACGCTTCCCAAATTTGGTCATTTACCATATGAAAACCTTTTTTCAAAGTTAAGATTGTTTTTGACTGGGAGTTAAAACTCAATCTAAATCATTTATTGTATTTATGTCATAACTTTTGATTTGCTTAACTGTTTTCGAAGATTTTAGACTTTCGGAAAGATATTCAAAGAGATGTACAACTTTTGTTTATAACACTTCTCTTAATTCTAAGGTTTACTGCCTTTAAAATTTGTTTCGATCTTGCAAATGCTATCTGGGTTGTTTTATGATTCCAAAATTTTACTTTTTAGTGCAGTAGCCATAAATTTTGGGTCACACCATATTTTTGAAATCTATGACATGATTCAGAAGTTTTATTTGGTGTTCTAAAATTTTCCTTTTGAATTCTCTTGCTAATTCCATGATTTATAGCTCCAAAAGTTTGCATGAATACAAACTACTTTCACTTTCATGATCTAACTATCACGAAAGCATTTATACATAGCATCTAAAGATAAAGTGAAGCAAATGTTTCAAATGAACCATATTGCTAAATATAATCTTAATTGAATTAGAAAAGTCTTAACCTTGATTCTGTTGAACTCGAAAATCATGTTAAGATAACATAGAGTGTGCGAGATGTACACATAAATGAATCTTGGACGTTGATGTTATAACGGTATAGATATAACTTGTATATGTGATAATTGATGTTACTATGATGTGCAAAACTAATTTATGTGACTCCGTAACCTTATGATTATGGTTAAAAGACAAATTTATGTCATAAATATATATAAAAAGGGTTTATTGATTTATGATTTGGAGATTATATGAATCCCATTTAATGTGTATTGTTTAATGTAACATGGGTGTCCGTTGGAAACTTTTGTCACCTTAATGAAATGGCACACTATATATAATCGATGTGGTTAACCCTTTTGTATGCACTTTAAAGTGGATAAGGTTGATTTGTAACTTGGACAAGTTACTTTATAGAGTATGAATAGTGATTAAATACGAATGACAAATTTGTTAAATGAGTGGCTCATCAATAATAAAGTATGGATAATAATGAATAACAAATTTGTTGAATAAATGAATTTCCGACACTTTGAAACTTAATAAGAAGATCGAAATCGATGATTGACTGCTGCCAAGCTCGCTCATTGGGTCGTTGTTTCTGGGCCCTGAACCGACAGAGTCAATAGTCTACATGCATGGGTTATACCTCGTAACAAGTTCATAATGAGTGCATGGGATAGACCGAGTGAATTATGAGCAGGTCAATAATCCTAAGTATGAAAGGATGTATTGATGAATGAACGAAAGAACGAAATGATATCTTGTATCGATTCAAGTTAAATGGAAGGTTTCCTTGGAGAAACTAATTTGATATATGAAACACTTAAAAAAATGTGCATGTAGCACAAGTAACATGGACATACATTTTGTTTATGAAGCACCAAAATGAACATTTAATGAAATGCATTGGTAAAAGTTAAGACTTAAGCTCGCATCATAGAGTGTTAGAAATTGATAAAATGTTAAATTAGATGGCCTAAGTGAATATATAACATATGTACTGTATTTAGTTAAATAATTATATTCACGTAAAATGCAATATAAACCCGTTACGTGTTTTAGTCAATGTAATTAAAAGTTGCAGGTCAGGAATGACTTTTTTACGTTGTTTTTGTAGATTACCAAGTTAAGGAAAAACCCATTTCATTCCGCGGTGAGGTCTCACTATGTATTACACATCTACTCATTGTTACTTAAAATTACTCGTACATTTCTTATGTCTCGTCCGAAGTTTTTGTTTTTCCCTTAAACTCTCGAGTACTCTTTGAAGTAGGTTGAGAGTTGATGGGTACATGATTTTTTTTTTGTCGTATTACTATTGAAGATGCTATAGGAGGCAGGATATTTAGCTATCATATATTCAGTATATACAATTAAACAACTCTAGTTGCTTTTTGTATAATTACTCTCATCATATATGGTGGCATCTCATATGTTGATTATGTGGTAATTTCTTTGTATGTTATATTGAGAGTCCTTGTTTTCTCCAAGTATAACTATAACCTTGCAATGAAGTTTAAATCATTTTGGCTTATATTATACAGTTCTTAAAGCCAAGTAAATGTGAAAAAGGAAGAGGCTAACCTCCCTTTTCTTCTGGATGAAGAGATCTCCCAATAATAGCTAAGGTTAGGAAATAAACTTTGAGTCAATAATAGTGTGTTCCCATAATTTCTCCTTATCTTCATATACATTATGAGCATAGACTGTAGTTATATGGATTTGTAGGCCTTCTTTATTTCTCAGTTGTAAGTAACATGTCGAGAGCTTTTACTTATGGTTCAAAATTCCGGTGGGATTCCGGTTGTTCCGGTGATTCCGTTCCAGTTCCATTCATAACCGGAACGGAATCCGGTCAAAATTTTGGTTTCGGTCTAAATTCCGGATTTTCTTTTCAATTATTGAAAAAAACATATAAAAATTAAAAAAATACAACAAACATATAGTAATTAAAAAAGAAAACTAATTAATCGGGACAATAAATAAATGGAGAAGAAATCATGTAGTTTCTTAAAAAAAGTTGTTATACTTTGTTAATTTACGTCGAATCATAATAAAAAATTTAAAATTTTTAAAATTGATTAAAGTTTTAAATTCTCAAATGAACAATACAAAATCTTACACAATGGATTTTTAATCAAAGTGTGTATTTTATATGAAACGTAAAAAATGTACTATAAATTTACGACAGTATTGGATATTTATTAGCATATATAGCAAATTAAAGCAAAAAAGTATCGAAATTACAAAACCGAAATTAAAGCGGAACTTCCAGAATTTCTACAACGGAACCAGAAATTTTAAAATTAACAATGGCCGGAACGGAAACAAAAAACGGAATTTTGAACCTTGCTTTTTACCATGCACTATATATAAAGTTCCAAACTTCTAAATCAATAAGGACAAAAATTCTTCCATGCATTCCAGCAGAAGAACGTCATTTATTTTTGTTCGAGCTACCAATTGATCTTATAGGAGGAGAAGTTGTTCAAGAATTTGTTTCAAATGATGGCAACTGATTTATTGTTTCACATGCAGAGATTATGATGCAGCGCATACACACAGAAGCCGCCTTACCTTAGGTCGCTCCACCATAGGTCGCTCCACCATAGTATGTCGCAAAAACCTAAATCGCGAGGAAGAAGATGCTCCAGAAACCCTAGGTCGCGAGAGCAGAAGGAAGAAGGTCGCGAACGAACTCCTTCTTAGGTCGCGAACGACCTATGCCAAAACCAGTCTCCAGTTAAGTCGCGAGCAGAGCAGAGGTTGCTTATGTCGTGAACGACCTTCCAGTTAGGTCACCGACGTGCTTCTTCCTTAGGTCGCAAAGCTTGTTATGTCGCTCAGATTTCTTATGTCGCTGCTGAATCGCGAACGACCTACCAGTTAAGTCGCTGAAGCTTAGGTCGCGAAGAAGCTTAAGTCGCTCAGTTTTCTTAGGTCGCTGCCTGTTTTGCCTTAAGTCGTGTAATGTTTTGTTAAGTCGTTTGTTTTGCTAAGTCGTATGTTATAACCCGTGTTTTGTAAAGTTGTACGTTGATAGGTCGTAGATCGTTGCTGTTGAGTCTTAAGTCGCTGTTTCTTGTGTTACTTCTTAAGTCGCTGTTTGTATTTGTTAAGTCGTGTGTGTGTGTTGTAACTTTCCCTATAAATAGGGGTATGTTGTCATTTGTAATAAGTGGTTGATTTTTTGGAATAAAAAATTTGGTTTGTGCTTCGTGCCTCCATTAAAAATTGGTAGTTGAGTGTTATCTCCTATCTCCACCTTCGGCATTCGAGTGCGCTCGAATCAACGATTGTTGAAGCCAATTCACGGAATCAAGTGCACTTGATCAACGTTCGAAGAATTATAGATCTTCTTTCACGGCATCGTGCGCAATCAACGTGTCGAAGATTGCTAGAATCCGGTATCTTCGTGATCAACGGATTTGGGCATTTGGGTATTCTTAAATTCACCGATTTATCATCGATTCACCGATTATTTCCGCTAATCGTGTGAGATCCTGAATGGATTCGATTTACAT
The DNA here is from genome assembly GCA_030737815.1 of Allium fistulosum. NCBI lineage: Eukaryota > Viridiplantae > Streptophyta > Magnoliopsida > Asparagales > Amaryllidaceae > Allium > Allium fistulosum. The sequence continues at coordinate 835,420,051 of CM060905.1, forward strand.
CGTCGAATTCGCTTCCTTGGCTGCATCAGTTTGGTATCAGAGCGAGGAGACGAACTTTTCCAAGTTCGTTGGGTGTGAAGTTCCGAGATTTGAAGTTTTGTGAAGTTTTGTGTTTTGATTTGTTGAAGATTTGATCATGCCTCCGAGACGTGCTAACAAATATCAAAATGTTGAAGAAGTATATAAAAGACAAGAAGCTGAGCAGATGGAACAGCGTATCAATGAAAGGTTCAACGAGGGTATAGAAAAATTGGCGAAAATGATGAACGACATGAATCAAAGTCACAGGAGAACTTCACCAGTTTCGAACCAAGGTAGAAACAGGGTTTCGCCGTCGGTTTTGGAAGAAAGGAGAATGTCACCACAATCTCATCGGGATAGAAGAGAGTCATCGGTTTCAATGATGAGAGATCATCATGGCTATCGAGATGAAGAGAGAAGAAACAATCGAGGATTTGAGGAAGAACCATATCATGATGTTGAAAGACATAGTAGAAGGGATATTCGTGGATGTAGAGACATCGATAGTCAGGATCGATATCGAAGTACATCTGATTTTGAAGAAGATGGTGATGGAGGTAGTATTCATTATCGAAATCAAGGCCGAGTGCGAAATCTATTTCGGGATTCAGAAAATGATCGTAAATGGGAGTCAGGTATGAAGATGAAAATTCCAGAATTCAAAGGTGGTATGCAAGCAGAAGAATTTCTTGATTGGTTGTCGAATGTTGAAGAAATTTTGGAATTCAAGGATGTGCCTGAGAACCGCAGAGTCCAATTAGTTGCTACAAGACTAAGGGGAAGAGCTATGGCTTGGTGGCAACAAACTAAACAGACTCGGGAGAGAATGGGAAAATCAAAAGTTGTCACATGGGAAAAGATGAGAAAGATGATGAAAGCGACTTTTTTGCCGTACAATTACCAATCTCTTATGTATCAATGTTTGCAGAACTTAAGACAAGGGACGAAGACAGTGAATGACTATGCAGATGAATTCTATTAATTGATTGCAAGGAATGATATTATGGAAACCGAGGAACAACTAACGGCTAGATATGTTGGAGGGTTACGAATGCAAATTCAAGACATGGTTAATATGTTTAATCCTATGTCTGTTGCCGAAGCACATCAGAAAGCTCTAGCTTGGGAGAAACAAGGGAGACGAGGAAGTGGTGTGTTTAGGAGTTCCAACAACCAGAATAAGGGTGCTAGTAGCAGTGCTAATGTTTCCAAGGCAGTCAATAAACCAGTTGTCAATGAAGCCGCTAAAGCGAAGGTCACTAATAGTATCAAGTGCTATAATTGTCAGGAGTTTGGCCATAAAAGTAATGAATGTACAAAGCCAAAGAAGAGAGCATTAGTTGCAGAAGAATGTGGGTATGAGGATGTAGAAGCCGAAGTTGATTATTCTCAACCATCGAAGTTTGATGAAGAAGAAGAAGTTGTGTCAGGAGATGAAGGGTGTAACTTGATGATGAGGAGGTCTTGTTTAACACCAAAGCAAGAGGATGATTCTAGTTGGCTGAGGAGCAATATTTTTCAGTCTACATGTACTATCTTGGGAAAGGTTTGTCGATTTGTTATTGATGCGGGAAGCTGCGATAACATTATTTATGAAGAAGCTGTCAAGAAGTTAGGGTTGAAGACTGAAAAACACACTAGACCTTATAAACTAGCATGGCTAAAGAAAGGTGGAGAAGTGAAAGTGGGAAGACGAGCATTTATTACATTTTCTATTGGGAAGAAGTACAAAGATGAAATATGGTGTGATGTTGTAGATATGGATGTGTGTCATCTACTATTGGGAAGACCATGGCAGTATGATAGAGCTGTACAACATAATGGTCGCACCAACAACTACAGTTTCATGTTCGAAGGGACTCAAATCACCTTAGTTCCTAAGAAGCGTGAACAAAGTGAAAGCAAGTCAGAGCCGAAAGTGGAACCAACTAGTCTTTTATCTACAAGAGAATTTGTTGAAGAAGTGAAAGATAGTGCTGAAGTGTTTATGTTGATTGGGTATGAAACGAGTGAAGATCTTGAAATTTCTGAGGAAGTTAAGCCGGTGTTGAATGAGTTTGAAGATGTCTTTCCTTCGGAATTGCCCAAGGAATTACCACCACTGAGGGACATACAACATCAGATTAACCTAGTGCCAGGTGCTGTTTTACCGCACATGCCGCATTATCATATGAGTCCGAAGGAGCATGAGGAGTTGAGGAGACAGGTTGAGAGTTGCTTAATCAAGGGCGTGTTCGAGAGAGTCTCAGTCCTTGTGCTGTACCAGCTTTGTTAGTGCCGAAGAAAGATGGTTCATGGAGAATGTGTACGGACAGTAGGGCACTCAATAAAATAACTGTCAGATACAGATTTCCTATGCCAAGACTTGATGACCTATTGGATCAGCTTAGTGGATCTGTAATCTTTTCGAAGATCGATCTTAAGAGTGGTTATCATCAGATTCGCATAAAACCAGGAGATGAATGGAAGACAGCATTCAAGACACGAGAAGGATTATATGAATGGATGGTCATGCTGTTTGGTTTATCTAATGCACCAAGTACATTTATGGGGGTGATGAATCAAATTTCCAGACCTTACATTGGAAAGTTTGTTGTGGTTTACTTTGATGATATCTTAATCTATAGTGCTAGTACAGAGGAGCATGTTCAACACTTGCGGAAGGTGTTAACTATTCTTCGTCAAGAACAATTCTATGCAGCAACGAAGAAATGCATGTTCATGACGCGAAGTGTTTTATTTCTGGGATATGTCATATCCGAGGAAGGTGTACAGGTGGATCAAAGTAAAGTAGCCGCAATCAGAAATTGGCCACAACCCAAAACTATAACAGAAGTCAGAAGTTTTCATGGGTTAGCTTCATTTTATCGAAGATTTATACCGCACTTTAGTACTGTGATGGCGCCTGTGACTGATTGTATGAAGGGAAAGCAATTTTCATGGACGAAAGAAGCAGAACTTGCTTTTGAGCGGATCAAGGAACTTTTAACGTCAGCACCAATTCTAGTACTGTCAGATTTTCAGTTGCTATTTGAGTTATGTACAGATGCATCGAAAGTTGGAATTGGAGGAGTGTTGAGTCAGAAGGGACGTCCAATTGCATATTTCAGTGAGAAACTTTCTGGAGCAAAGATGAGATACAATACATATGATGTGGAATTTTATGCTATTGTGCAAGCTGTGAAGCATTGGAGACATTACTTGTTCCACAAAGAATTTGTTTTGTATACAAATCATGAAGCGTTGAAACATTTACAAGGGCAAGATAAAATTGCAGCTAGACATGCATCGTGGATAGCTTATGTAACGACCCGTATTTTTACGGATCGAAACATCGTAAAACTATTTACATTTGGCCGCATTGTTGATAAGTCGTCTAGAGTCTAAGTCCTAGGTCGTATGAAGGTTTGGAGCGACTTAAGGAAAGTTGGCAACTTAAGAGATTTGGCGGGTTAATGACCTAAGGGGTAGGTCGGCGACGACCTAAGGAAACTGGGGTAGCAGTGAGCGACCTAAGGAGGTTATGTCGTAGACGACTTAGGAGTAGGTCGTATGATGGTTAGGTCGTATAGAAGATAGGTCGTGTGCTGGCTTAGGTCGTGAGATAGGTAGGTCGAGTATAGCAACTTATAGGATTAGCGACTTAAGATAGAAGCGACCTATAGAATGTTGCGACCTATAGGAGTTAGTGACCTACAGTAGTTAGCGAGTTAGTGAAGTTAGGTCGTAAGCGACCTAAGATGATAAGTCGTATCCTGGCTAAGAGTTAGGTCGCGTGTGTGTATTAAGTAGTTAGGTCGCGCATTGTTTCAAGTCGTTGGATCTGTTAGGTCGTAGGTCGCAGATGCGCGTAGGTCGTTGGATTGTTAGGTCGCATGGAAGCGCATCTGTTAGGTCGCAGGTGTGTTAAGTCGTAGATCGCGTGGAAGCGCATGTGTTAAGTCGCGAGCGACCTAGGAGTTAAGTTGCTAAGTCGTATCTCGTTGAGTCCTGGTTCGCGCGCGCATGTGCTATGGCTTAAGTCGTAGGTTGGTATTGTTAGGTCATAAGTCATAGAGGCTTGGGGTTGTTGAGTCGGAGGTTGTTAGGTCGAAGATTTTAGGTCGGTGGGGTTTTAGGTCGTAAGTCGTGGACGACCTAACTCCGAGGGGACGACTTAAGGAGGATTTCAGCCTATAAATAGGAGGGTTTTTCTCACTTTTTGGGATCCGGATTTTGAAGCGACGAAGTGCTGCCATTTTGAGAGCTCGACTTCTACACTTCTTCACTTCTTTTCTCCACTTTAATCTTGTGATTCCTTCCATCCAAATCGAAGATCGAAAAGCTTAGATTGAAGATCTACATTCTTCGAAGAGAGATTTCATCGTTTGAAGCGGATTTGTGATAGATCAAGTTAGATCCTTCGCTGTCCAGATCTGAAGTGTGTTGCTTTTGGGTTGTTTAGGTGATTTGGTGAGTGGTGATTATCTCTCACACGGATCCAAAGTAGTATATCGGATCGTTGGCTTGATTTTGTGTTAAAGTAGTGATTTCCATGCATTTTTGTAAACCTAAGAATAGATTCATATAGATCCATTGTTCATGATGATTTGACATCCATTTTACTACATGATAACCTATGCAAGTTCATTCATCAAGTTTATAGAGACATTTCTCATGTTTTCATGCTTGTTAGACTTTCGACTCTTTATTTACTAAATTGCCATTATTGTTAATATTGTCTATCTAGATCATATTTGAATGCTTGATTGATTGGATTAATGTTTGACTTGATTGATTGCTATGAATTAGATGATTGATGATTTGATTTAGACCAAAGATGATTCAAAAGCTAAGGGAAAGGCTCTTGAATTGGAAAAGCTGCTTGTGGCATATGTAGCGGATGAGGAAGCTCATATGGATAGATTCGATGATGATGTTGAGATGAGGCTTTGCTATGATGATGATGAGGCGAGGCATGATATGAGATAGTCTTGGTCTAATCCAGACGGGATCATTCCAAGCAGATTGATAACTCGGTGAAATGTTCGAGTTTGAGGATAATGGTTTGCTCGAGAGGCGCTTGAGCTAGTATGGAAATAGTCGTCGAGGAGGATGACTAGAAGGCTGAGATCTCATCGTTGTTGAAGGTTCTAGCATGCTCAAAGCAAGAGTACGTTGGGCAGATTCGATAGTCCCTGAAGGCTAATGATTGGTAGTCAAGTACTCTGGGCAGATTCGATAGTCCTAGGCACGGGTCACGATGACGTGCGGAGTTATGTCTAGAACCGGGGTTTCCATTAGCCCTTGACGGACGGCTGAAAGAATGTGCCGGTCATTCAACTAACGGTGATATCGAAGCAATGATAACAGTGATAGCCAGAGTCATGGATGTTTGGTTGTATCGTCATTCGGTCTCAAGAGCGGTATTTTCTGGGTGCTTATCTGATCTTGGTTTAGGCCTTGGGGGTTTGTACTTGGAAATCATCGCCCTTGACTCGAGTGATAATTGCTTTACTTTACATTGTATGCTCTGCTATGTTTGCTTCTACTTAGTGTGTGTCTGGGGGCTATCACTGTGGAAAGAGGTTGGAGTGGGAGGGTTGTATTCCTATTCCTTTTCCTTTATGCTCTTTTGGTATGTTGTTAGTTAATTTACCGCTCACTAAGACTGTGTCTAACTCAAGGCTTTATGTTTTTAACTCTTATTGCCTTGGGTTGTTCGTCCATTTTGGGACGGGCAGACTAGGTAGCAGGTGACAGGTGCTATTCTTGCCTTCCACGGTGTTGATATCGAAGACAAGCTGGAGGGTTGCATATTATCTTCTTATTATATGTACTGGGTGTTCCGCTGTTTGTATTTTCTCTGAGTGTTACGTAGTGAGGCTTGTTGTATTGACTATTCAGATGTTTGTATTCAACTATTATGAAGTTTTATTGATGAGATTCTATTCTATGAAGCTTCACTATATATATGTTCTATTGTATTTTGTCCATGCGCTGTGAGTAATACGATAGATTCTGTTGTTTTAATTTACCCTGACAATCGTCCATGGTCGCCTGGCACACTTTACAGCGCATTATCTCTAGGTTTGGTGTAGGGGTCATGGGCGGTCGTCACATTTGGTATCAAAGCCTTGGTTAATCGATTCTACCCAACGCTCGCTGACGTAACTACGTATGAGAGACGTAATTGTATTTTGATGGATGATTACTATATATAATATAGTAGCTTAGTAGAGTTTGAGTCCTTTATGCAGTTGTTTCTCTAGGTGTGCTAATCATTCCTTTTTATAGATATTGAGAATGAGTCGAAGAGGGAGACCGGCTGCTAGGGAAGGCCGTGCTGCTGAGGGGACTGCTGATTATGCAGCTATGTTCAAAGCTATGATGACTTCGATCATGAGAAGGATACCAGTTCCGGGGACAGCAGTTGATGTTGGAGTTCAAGTCCAAACTCCAAAGCCGGTGGATTTTGCTAAGTTGTGTAAGGATTACACTGCTCTTGGAGGAAAGGTTTTCTTGGGAACAGAATCAACCATTGAGGTCCAGAGGTGGATAGATGCTTGTAGAAGGATCTTTGGTGACTTGGGAATTGAGGATGCAACCAAGAGGAAGCTTGCATCAAGACAGCTTCAAGGAAGAGCTTCTGATTGGTGGAACTCTATCACCATTGATACTCCGGAGGAAGAAATCACTTGGGTGCAATTCCAAGCCAGATTTGAAGCTAAGTTCATTTCTACTGCTCAGAAGTCTGTTCAGTTCAAGAAGTTTGTGGAGCTCAAGCAAGGTGGAAGACCAGTTCTTGAGTATGTTTCTGAGTTTGAGGCTTTGTCCAAGTATGCCCGGTCGTATATTGAAACTTCGTATCAGAAGAACGAGAAGTTTATGACAGGCTTGGACAGTTATCTTAGGAGGCAATTGGTGGATCATTTGGACGATCCATTTGAGAAACTTGTGGAGAAGGCTCTCAGGCATGAGAATCTGTTTCCTAAGGAAGGATCTGTTGTTGCTGTGACCAGGGAAGAGTCTAAACCCCAGCAGGGTCTAAACAAGAAGAGGAAGCAACAGCAGCAAAAGGGTAAGGATGGTCAGAAGAAGCCGAAGGGCGAAGTGACTTGCTACAATTGTTAGCAGAAGGGCCATTTCTCTAAGGATTGTAAGAATCCGAAGGTACCGATGAAGTGTCACAACTGTGACAAGCCGGGGCATATCAGGAAGAATTGACCAGAACCGAGGAGGGACAAGCAGATTGTGCAAGCTTATGCTTTGGGGGCTGTTCCATCGTCTTCGAAAGCTCCTACCATTGAAGAGAAAGGAAAGAGTGTGGTAGTTCAAGGTACTCTTTTCCTATGTGGTGTTCCAGTTAGAGTGTTGTTTGATACTGGGGCGTCGCATTCGTTTGTTTGTAGTGAACTTGTAGGCCGGTTGGGTTTAGAACCAGATATTGTTGATAGGCCATTGGTTGTGACTAATCCAGTTGGGGGTTCGTCTTGTTTGTGTATGCTATGCCGTGGTCTGATTGTATCGAGTCATGGTTGCTCTTTTGTTTGTAATTGTTTTGTTCTGAACTTTGTGGGGTTCGGAATTATTTTGGGTATGGACTGGCTTAGGAAGTATGCGGCAAAGGTTGATTGTGAAAGGTTGGAAGTGACAGTCGAGAATGTGGAGGGGCGAAAGATTGTGATACGATGTAAGCATGAAGAAGGCGTCTTCATGAGCTTCATGTATTCGCTGGTTGTTCCACGGGATGGACTGTCATCTGTGCCAATCGCTAATGGATTTGAGGATGTCTTTGACGAGGTCAAAGGGTTACCACCGCATAGAGAGATCGAGTTTCGTATAGATCTAGTTGAAGGAGCCAGACCTGTTGTGATGCCTCTTAGGCAGATGGCGCCTAGGGAACAGCAGGAGTTGAGGGTGCAGGTTGATGATCTTTTGCAGAAAGGATTCATTCGGCGTAGTGTGTCCGAATGTGGTGCACCAGTTGTGTTTGCAACCAAGGCAGATGGATCGTTGAGATTGTGTGTGGATTATCGTGAGCTGAATAAGGTGACTAAGAAGAACAAGTATCCATTGCCGAGAAAAGATGACTTGTTTGATCAGCTTCACGAAGCTAAGGTGTTTTCTCAGATGGATTTGGCAACGGGATTTCACCAGTTGAGAGTGGCTAAGGATAGTGTGCCGAAGACTGCTTTTAGGACACCATCCGGTTTCTTTGAGTGGCTGGTAATGCCGTTTGGATTGACTAATGCGCCAGCATATTTTGTGGATCTTATGAATAGAGTGTTCAGAGATCAGTTGAACAAGTTCGTACTTGTGTTCGTGGATGATATTCTGATTTATTCCAGAACTGAAGAAGAGCACAAGACGCACTTGCGTATTGTTTTGGAAATCTTACGGAAACATCAGCTGAAGGCTAAGTTTTTGAAGTGTCACTTCTGGAAGAGTGAAGTGAGGTTCTTAGGCCATGTTATCTCTGGAAATGGAATAGCGGTTGATCCCGCTAAGGTGGCAGCAATCCAGGATTGGGTTAGACCTAAGAATGCATCTGATGTGAGAAGTTTTCTTGGATTAGCAGGATATTATCGACGGTTTATCAAAGACTTCTCTAAGGTGGCTGCACCGTTAATAGGATTGACGAAAAAGAACCTAGTGTTCAGGTGGGAAGATAAGTGTGAGCAAGCTTTCAGAATCCTGAAAGAGCGATTGACAAGTGCTCCTGTTTTGACTATTCCAAGTGGGAATGATGAGATGGTGGTTTACACTGATGCATGTGGTACTGGACTTGGAGCAGTGCTGATGCAGAAGGATAAAGTTGTTGCGTATGCTAGTCGACAACTGAAGCCGCACGAAAGGAATTACCCGACTCATGATTTGGAGTTAGCGGCGATTGTTTTTGCTCTGAAGATGTGGAGACATTATCTATTGGGAGTTCGATTCGAGTTGTTTATAGATCATAAGTCGTTGAAGTATCTTTTCTCCCAAAAGGATTTGAATCTTCGGCAGCAACGTTGGCTAGAGTTTTTAGCATCTTATGATTTTGGTATAGCTTATACTCCGGGAAAAGGTAATGCAGTGGCAGATGCGTTAAGTCGAAGACATGCAGGATTGGGAGCCATGTTTTCAGAATGGAAGAATCTCGAGTATTTAGCTGGATTTGACTTCAGGCCTAGATGTGGATTGGAACCTGAGATGTTGGCAAACTTATCGATAAGACCCACTCTTGTGGAAAGGATTGGCGAGAGCCAAAAGCGAGACAATAAGCTTGTCAAGATTATCCATGATTTGGAATCTGGAATGGACCCAGAAAAGGATAAAGGGTTCGAGGTCGATCGAGAAGGTTGGCTTCGAAAACAAGGACGACTAGTTGTTCCCGATATAGATGGATTGAGAGATGAAGTTCTGAAGGAAAGTCATCACTCGAAGTTGACAATTCATCCAAGTGGAAATAAGATGTATCGGGATATGAAGAGAACCTATTACTGGGAAGGTATGAAGAAGGATGTTGGAAATTTTATTTCCAAGTGCATGAACTGCCAGTTGGTAAAAGCCGAACAGAAGAAGCCAAGTGGATTGCTTCAGCCATTAGAAGTTCCTACATGGAAATGGGAGCAAATATCGATGGAATTTATCGATGGGTTACCTAGAACCAGAGCGGGAAATGAAGGGATTTGGGTCATCATAGATTGTTTGACTAAGAGTGCAAGATTCATTCCTGTTCGATTGACTAGGACTGCATCAAAGTTGGCTGAGTTGTATGTTAAGTGGATTGTTCGATTCCATGGTATTTCGAAGAGTATAGTGAGCGATCGAGACCCATTGTTCACTAGTGGATTTTGGAAGAGCTTCCAGGAAGTTTTGGGAACCGAGTTGTGTTTGAGTACAGCTTATCACCCCCAAATAGATGGTCAGACTGAGAGAGTCAACCGAGTTTTGGAAGATCTCCTTAGAGCTTGTGTTTTGGATTTCGGAGGATCATGGGAAGATCACCTTCATCTGGTGGAATTTTCATATAACAACAGTTACCAGTCGAGCATTGGTATGGCACCGTATGAGGAATTGTATGGAAGACCGTGTAACTCTCCGACATGTTGGTTAGAGACCGGAGAAAAGTTGATACTTGGGCCAGAGATGATTCGACAAACTTCGGATTGCATAGAGATCATTCGGCAACGAATGAAGGCAGCCCAGGACCGTCAGAAAAGTTATGTCGATAAGCGTCGTAAGGATTTGGAATTCGACGTAGGTGATATGGTTTTTGTGAAGATTTCTCCACTGAAGAATGTTATTCGATTCGGGAAGAAAGGAAAGTTGACTCCGAGATTTGTTGGACCATTCCCGATCATCGAGCGAATTGGAAAGCTCGCCTACAGATTGGAGTTACCCGAGAAGATGTCGAGTGTGCACAATGTTTTTCACGTACCGTATCTACGGAAGTATGTGCACGACTCGAATACAGTGGTTTCTGCTGATAGCTGTGAAGATTTTGAAGTTGATCCAGTCGATAGGAGACCTCGTAAGCCGCTTCGTGTTGTGGAAACCGACACTAAACAGCTTAGGAGGAAGATAGTTAAGTTGCTCAAGATACAATGGAGCGATGATGATAACGACTGTACATGGGAGGTGGAAGAGAGGATGAAAGCAGCTCATCCTGAACTCTTCAAGGTATGGCCCTAAGGTGTCGTGTCATCTCACGATATTGTAACTTGTTCTAAGTTTTAGAATTCTGCATGCTAAGCTAGAATTGGATGCATGGTTTGTTGATTGCTATGGATGGTAGGCATGCAGAATAGTCCTTGATTGCTCAGTTTGTTTGGAATTTCGGGGGCAAAATTCCTAAGGGGGAGAGAATGTAACGACCCGTATTTTTACGGATCGAAACATCGTAAAACTATTTACATTTGGCCGCATTGTTGATAAGTCGTCTAGAGTCTAAGTCCTAGGTCGTATAAAGGTTTGGAGCGACTTAAGGAAAGTTGGCGACTTAAGAGATTTGGCGGGTTAATGACCTAAGGGGTAGGTCGGCGACGACCTAAGGAAACTGGGGTAGCAGTGAGCGACCTAAGGAGGTTATGTCGTAGACGACTTAGGAGTAGGTCGTATGATGGTTAGGTCGTATAGAAGATAGGTCGTGTGTTGGCTTAGGTCGTGAGATAGGTAGGTCGAGTATAGCGACTTATAGGATTAGCGACTTAAGATAGAAGCGACCTATAGAATGTTGCGACCTATAGGAGTTAGTGACCTACAGTAGTTAGCGAGTTAGTGAAGTTAGGTCGTGAGTGACCTAAGATGATAAGTCGTATCCTGGCTAAGAGTTAGGTCGCGTGTGTGTATTAAGTAGTTAGGTCGCGCATTGTTTTAAGTCGTTGGATCTGTTAGGTCGTAGGTCGTGGATGCGCGTAGGTCGTTGGATTGTTAGGTAACATAGAAGCGCATCTGTTAGGTCGCAGGTGTGTTAAGTCGTAGATCGCGTGGAAGCGCATGTGTTAAGTCGCGAGCGACCTAGGAGTTAAGTTGCTAAGTCGTATCTCGTTGAGTCCTAGTTCGCGCGCGCATGTGCTATGGCTTAAGTCGTAGGTTGGTATTGTTAGGTCATAAGTCGTAGAGGCTTGGGGTTGTTGAGTCGGAGGTTGTTAGGTCGAAGATTTTAGGTCGGTGGGGTTTTAGGTCGTAAGTCGTGGACGACCTAACTCCGAGGGGACGACTTAAGGAGGATTTCAGCCTATAAATAGGAGGGTTTTTCTCACTTTTTGGGATCCGGATTTTGAAGCGACGAAGTGCTGCCATTTTGAGAGCTCGACTTCTACACTTCTTCACTTCTTTTCTCCACTTTAATCTTGTGATTCCTTCCATCCAAATCGAAGATCGAAGAGCTTAGATTGAAGATCTACATTCTTCGAAGAGAGATTTCATCGTTTGAAGCGGATTTGTGATAGATCAAGTTAGATCCTTCGCTGTCCAGATCTGAAGTGTGTTGCTTTTGGGTTGTTTAGGTGATTTGGTGAGTGGTGATAATCTCTCACACGGATCCAAAGGAGTATATCGGATCGTTGACTTGATTTTGTGTTAAAGTAGTGATTTCCATGCATTTTTGTAAACCTAAGAATAGATTCATATAGATCCATTGTTCATGATGATTTGACATCCATTTTACTACATGATAACCTATGCAAGTTCATTCATCAAGTTTATAGAGACATTTCTCATGTTTTCATGCTTGTTAGACTTTCGACTCTTTATTTACGAAATTGCCATTATTGTTAATATTGTCTATCTAGATCATATTTGAATGCTTGATTGCTTGGATTAATGTTTGACTTGATTGATTGCTATGAATTAGATGATTGATGATTTGATTTAGACCGAAGATGATTCAAAAGCTAAGGGAAAGGCTCTTGAATTGGAAAAGCTGCTTGTGGCATATGTAGCGGATGAGGAAGCTCATATGGATAGATTCGATGATGATTATGAGATGAGGCTTTGCTATGATGATGATGAGGCGAGGCATGATATGAGATAGTCTTGGTCTAATCCAGACGGGATCATTCCAAGCAGATTGATAACTCGGTGAAATGTTCGAGTTTGAGGATAATGGTTTGCTCGAGAGGCGCTTGAGCTAGTATGGAAATAGTCGTCGAGGAGGATGACTAGAAGGCTGAGATCTCATCGTTGTTGAAGGTTCTAGCATGCTCAAAGCAAGAGTACGTTGGGCAGATTCGATAGTCCCTGAAGGCTAATGATTGGTAGTCAAGTACTCTGGGCAGATTCGATAGTCCTAGGCACGGGTCACGATGACGTGCGGAGTTATGTCTAGAACCGGGGTTTCCATTAGCCCTTGACGGACGGCTGAAAGAATGTGCCGGTCATTCAACTAACGGTGATATCGAAGCAATGATAACAGTGATAGCCAGAGTCATGGATGTTTGGTTGTATCGTCATTCGGTCTCAAGAGCGGTATTTTCTGGGTGCTTATCTGATCTTGGTTTAGGCCTTGGGGGTTTGTACTTGGAAATCATCGCCCTTGACTCGAGTGATAATTGCTTTACTTTACATTGTATGCTCTGCTATGTTTGCTTCTACTTAGTGTGTGTCTGGGGGCTATCACTGTGGAAAGAGGTTGGAGTGGGAGGGTTGTATTCCTATTCCTTTTCCTTTATGCTTTTTTGGTATGTTGTTAGTTAATTTACCGCTCACTAAGACTGTGTCTAACTCAAGGCTTTATGTTTTTAACTCTTATTGCCTTGGGCTGTTCGTCCATTTTGGGACAGGCAGACTAGGTAGCAGGTGACAGGTGCTGTTCTTGCCTTCCACGGTGTTGATATCGAAGACGAGCTGGAGGGTTGCATATTATCTTCTTATTATATGTACTGGGTGTTCCGCTGTTTGTATTTTCTCTGAGTGTTATGTAGTGAGGCTTGTTGTATTGACTATTCAGATGTTTGTATTCAACTATTATGAAGTTTTATTGATGAGATTCTATTCTGTGAAGCTTCACTATATATATGTTCTATTGTATTTTGTCCATGCGCTGTGAGTAATACGATAGATTCTGTTGTTTTAATTTACCCTGACAATCGTCCATGGTCGCTTGGAACACTTTACAGCGCATTATCTCTAGGTTCGGTGCAGGGGTCATGGGCGGTCGTCACAGCTTATTTGCAGCAATTTACATTTTTCGTAAAATACAAGTCTGGAGTAACTAATCGCGTTGCCGATGCATTGAGTTGGAGGAATAATTTACTAACAACCATGCGAGTAGAGGTGATGGGTTTTGATTTGCTTCCAGATTTGTTTACTTCAGATTCATATTTTTCCAAAATCCTAGATAAAGTCAAACAGGGAGAAATGGATGGATATATGTTGGTTGATGGTTTTCTATTCAAAGGAAATCAATTGTGTATTCCAGATTGCAGTCTGCGAATGAAAATCATCAAAGAATTACATGAAGAAGGACACTTGGGCCGTGATCGTACTATGCAGCTGATTTCAAAGTCTTATTTTTGGCCATCAATGAGGAAGGAGGTTGGAAAGTTTGTTCAGAGTTGCCATATTTGTCGGGTTTCAAAGGGGACGGTGACAAATGCAGGTTTATATATGCCGTTGCCTATACCTACTAAACCGTGGGTGGATGTTAGTATGGACTTTGTATTGGGATTGCCGAGGACGCAACGTGGCAATGATTCTATATATGTGGTGGTTGATCAGTTTTCAAAAATGGTACATTTTCTCACATGCAAGAAGACGGCAGATGCGGTTAATGTCGCGCAGTTATACTTCAGAGAGATCTATCGTCTTCATGGATTGCCAGAATCTATTGTATCAGATAGAGACACTCGTTTTCTGAGTCATTTTTGGATGAGTCTATGGAGAATGGTCGGGACAAAGCTGAAATTTAGTAGTGCTTATCATCCACAGACGGATGGACAGACAGAAGTTGTGAACAGATCTCTAGTTAATCTATTGCGATGCCTCGTAAATGACAATTTGAAGAGTTGGGATTCCAAGCTGTGTCAAGCTGAGTTCGCACACAACCATGCAGTTAATCGTAGCACTGGGTTCAGTCCATTTCAGGTTGTTTACTCAACTATTCCTAAGGGACCATTAGATTTATCTACAGTACCACAGCAGAAAGGAGTGATCAAACGAGCTAGTGATTTTGTGAATGAATTGCAAGAATGCCACAAGGTTGTGCAGGAACGATTGCTTAAGGCGAATGAGAAATATAAGCAATCCGCAGATATTAAACGACGAAATGTGGAGTTCAAAGAAGGAGATTTCGTATATGCAGTATTGACTAAGGATCGATTTCCTGTTGGCACTTACAACAAACTAGCTGCTAGAAAGATTGGTCCTTTGGAAATCATGAAGAAGATTAATGAGAACGCACATCAGTTGAGATTGTCGGATCATATCCATACTGCTGATGTTTTCAACGTCAAACATTTGATTCCGTATCATGAGCATAAACTTATCGAAGAAGAGGAGAGCGTGAATTCGAGGTCGAATTCTTTCCAACAAGGGGAGGATGATGCAGCCCATACACACGGAAGCCGCCTTACCTTAGGTCGCTCCACCATAGGTCGCTCCATCATAGTATGTCGCGAAAACCTAAATCGCGAGGAAGAAGATGCTCCAGAAACCCTAGGTCGCGAGAGCAGAAGGAAGAAGGTCGTGAACGAACTCCTCCTTAGGTCGTGAACGACCTATGCCAAAACCAGTCTCCAGTTAAGTCGCGAGCAGAGCAGAGGTTGCTTATGTCGTGAACGACCTTCCAGTTAGGTCGCTGACGTGCTTCTTCCTTAGGTCGCAAAGCTTGTTATGTCGCTCAGATTTCTTACGTCGCTGCTGAATCGCGAACGACCTACCAGTTAAGTCGCTGAAGCTTAGGTCGCGAAGAAGCTTAAGTCGCTCAGTTTTCTTAGGTCGCTGCCTGTTTTGCCTTAAGTCGTGTAATGTTTTGTTAAGTTGTTTGTTTTGTTAAGTCGTATGTTGTAACCCGTGTTTTGTAAAGTTATACGTTGATAGGTCGTAGGTCGTTGCTGTTGAGTCTTAAGTCGTTGTTTCTTGTGTTACTTCTTAAGTCGCTGTTTGTATTTGTTAAGTCGTATGTGTGTTGTAACTTTTCCTATAAATAGGGGTATGTTGTCATTTGTAATAAGTGGTTGATTTTTTGGAATAAAAAATTTGGTTTGTGCTTCGTGCCTCCATTAAAAATTGGTAGTTGAGTGTTATCTCCTATCTCCACCTTCGGCATTCGAGTGCGCTCGAATCAACGATTGTTGAAGTCAAATCACGGAATCAAGTGCGCTTGATCAACGTTCGAAGAATTGTAGATCTTTCACTCACGGCATCGTGCGCGATCAACGTGTCGAAGATTGCTAGAATCCGGTATGTTCGTGATTAACGGATTTGGGCATTTGGGTATTCTTAAATTCACCGATTTATCATCGATTGACCGATTATTTCCGCTAATCGTGTGAGATCCTGGACGGATTTGATTTACATCGTCGAATTCACTTCCTTGGCTGCATCAGATTATTATCAACAAAACATGACAAGTTCTTTACCGCTTCAGACGCATTAGCTATGTCAGATATGTTTTCAAATGTCTGCTCTGTAAAATCTTCACTCTCACCATATAACTCATCAGCTGCATGGTTGAATTCTTCAGACGATGTATCTTTGTGCGGTTTTTTTTGCTGTGAAGGAAGGCCTGGACAGGGTGTTGGTTCAGTTTTGGCATGCTTTTCAGGTATCTCTTGCAGTATTTCCTCTTGTTGAAGTACTTCAAACATATTTCCAGTATTAATGCCTATTTCGTGATTCAGTATAGTTTTGAAGAAGAGCTAATATCTTAGTTTACTGTCTTAGTTGATGAAGAGGCTACAATAGCAGTTCTTTATTGTTGCTGAGTATTACATCACATTTCTGGTCGATTTAAGGACTCGATATTGGAGAAATCGGTGTTATCTTTATTATGTATGTCTTCGTTATTCTTTTAGTAAAGATTTTGTTCTACATAACATGGATTGGATATTTGTATATTTGAGGACTGTTATGCATTCTGACTTATTTCAGTGTTTTGATCAACTTTTGTCTTTTGCATCCACTGTGGGGTATCTTTTGTAGAACATTTAGTAGTGCTATGTCCAAAAATACAGTAGTGTTTGCACTTGGGTGGAACATAATCATATACTACTTTTATCAAGATAACTTCTCCTATATGATTTTGCCTATATTTCTTCCAGTAGTTCGATTTCAAAATCAATTTTAACAAGCACTTTGCAAAAGCTATTAGTTTCTCTATTGCTGTAATTTTATCAAGCATTATTGGTCTGCCTCTAATGCTTATTACTTTAGAAATTGCTTCAGAATCTCATATCTCTATTTCAAGATTATATAGTCTAACCCATACCGGAATGGACGATAAGTAAGTTTTGTTAAATTTCATCCTAACTGTTCGCTTTTTAATCGTTCGTGATTCTAGAACTAAAAAGTATAAGGACCCTCTTTAAGAATTATTTTGCAATCATCTTTACCATTAAATATGACCATTAAATATGACTAGAAACAAACCATTTGGTATGCTATAAATTTCAAAACCACCTTCTGGTTTCCAACCCTAGTAACTATATGTTTTTTATAATGCAGGTAATATGGACTTGAACCAAAAACATGAACAATTAAGGAGTTACCCCTCTTGTTCTCAGATCTGGTGTATATACTTTCTGGTAGGATAGCCATTTTGTTTTTTTGTTTTGCCGTGTAATAAGTTTGTTGATTGTCTTCTCCCTATATTCCTATGTCGTCATCAACCAATTATGCCCACGTTTTGGCTTTTTCAAAGAGATTTCCATTAGTAACCCCTGCCTTCCCCGTAGATCTGTTAAGACATGACCGTTCTCTAAAGTGCCACCTTCGATGGCTAAGAGGTGGGATTATTGCTTGGATCTAGTGGCTCTGAGGCAGTTTTCTGATGGAGGTTAGTGGAACATGATTCCGACATTTCTCTATTAGATTTTATGTTTGTGTATATAAAATAAATAAATTTATTTTTCGGTTTTATAAATAAAAACTTTTACTCATAGCTTTATGAAAATAAAAAAGGCAACAATTTTATTTTGGTTTATACATTCATACACACACATATGTATATATGTATGCTGCCGCAAAAAGATTTTATTGATAGATATTTAATTTTTCATACCTGATTCAAAATTTTATATATTTATAGATGTGCGTAACTATATATATATATATTTTAAACATAATTAAATACACAAATATAAATAAACATTTTTTAGTTTGGCTTTACATGCATATTAATTTAAAGCTGATTTTTTTCTTTTAATGTAATTTACAAAATTATATACACACACAAATATCGACACACATATGTATAATATATTAATATATACACACACGTGCATATACATAAATTTATTTACTAATGGTTCCCTTAGTATAACCATAAATCCCAATGGTTATTTTCCCTTATATGTTGTAGTTTATAATATTTACATTGTTTGCATTATGGATGCGAACGCTCAATAAATTAAATATGATAAATTGTTCTAAAATAATACATGTTATCATAATTATTGGTCATAAAGATGGACGACTTGCAACATGATTAAAGAGCTAGTGATATCGTTCAGCATTGATACTACATGTGACTAATGTCGCACATTCTCACTATTGCCCTTATTCAAAGTTGCTACTCTTCGATGTCATCAGTCAAGCAACACCGCATGTCAACAAGGCCAAGGTTGATAATACACTTAAGCAATGTCGCCTCTAATCAGTGCCGCACTTTATTGATACCACTATTTCATGCCACTACTCTTCTATATTTATTGATACCGCACTTTATCAATTATTGAATGTTATCACATGATGATGCCGAGAATCATAATTGCTAAAGCTAAACTGGATGAAGTCGCCTCCTATCAACATCGCTCATCGTTGATGCCGATTGTAATAAATGTCGTTGAGTGACGATGTCACATCCTTATTGATGATGTTTCCATTCTAAGGTCGCACTTCTTGGAATCATCTTTCAAATAGCACCATCCAGCATTGACATTGTAAATGGTCAACGCCGCACATCATCTTTTATACAGCACATTTCATCAACACTTGGAGGACGCCGCATACTTATGCATGCGATGTTGATGGCGAACGCCGTCAATGTCCACAGAAGTCACCAATGCTGACACTAAATTGGATGAAGTTGCTCTTTCTCAGTACTGCCATATATCAACGCCGCTCCTCACTAATGCTTAGTGTCGCCTTCAACTAATGTCACCGATAACCAATCAAGAGCACCTTAATACATAAGATTATCGACGTTGATGACCATTGCTCCTAAGGCGGCATCAAGGTTCCATTATTGTCGTCATCAAATGAAGACCAGTGCATAGCAGCATTGAGGTTGTCGAAGCTATTGCCGAAGCTGTTGTAAAAGCATGTCGAAGTCATGCTGCGTCCACCTCTATAAATACGGACCTAGGGGTTATGGAGAGGGGCAAATCATTCTTACCTCTTTTCTTACATTTTACACTTTGTAACCCTAAATCGAATTAGGGATTTTTGCCAATTGTAGCACTTGAACCTTGTACACATAAGGAATTGAATATTGAAACATTACATAACATATCAACGTGAAGACTTATGACTTGTGACTTGCATATTGACTTGACTTGTGACTTGCATATCGACTTCGATCGAACATGATATTCAACATGATTTTTGCCTTGATACTGAATGCATGCTGAAATTACTATGGACTTGATATCAAATATACTTCATCCTAACGACTTAGTTTAGTCTTGCCTTAGCCACTCTTGATCAATTTTACTTTCCTCGTACTTTGAGGGTTAACGAAAAAATTTGTTAACATTTTGATGCTAGAAGGAGGGTCTGAACCTCCGACTCCATTAAAATCTTAAGTGGAACTACCCTAGCTTGCATATATATGGCTTAAAGGACTTGCCTCTACCAAGCATATCTTATTCCAATCTAACTTACCTTTGATATTCAACACCAATTAATCGCATCAACTAAGTTTTGCTTAGTCATGCCAATTAATTTTATTAAGATCTCCGAACAAGGATTCTCCGAGCCTCAAATAACTAGGCCAACTTATCAAATCACTAATGATCCTCGGTTTCATGAAGAACAAGTATTGAGAATCAAGGCACTACAATTAATCATGTAAAATAAGAGAAGACCAGTAGCATATTACAACCAAGATAGATGAAGCTTGAATCCATTTCACATAGGGCCAACGTCGATCTTCGCCCTAGAAAAGTAGTGCAAAGGGATAGAATTTTCTTGAAAATAAGGAGGGAAATTCAACTCAATGCAAAGGGGACCATTTTCGAAAGGGAAATAACAAAGAATTTTGAACGATTCACTAGAAGGTTGGAAAATGTCTTAACCACTCTTAAGAACTAAGTGAAACTCGAGATTCTTTAAAAAGAAAGCTTGTTATGGAAGCTAAGGAGCCTATCATGCATAAGATAGCCAAAAAAAATTCTAAAGGATCAACTTCCAAAAGATCACGGCTTCCTAAAAATTTGTCCCTTATCACCTCTTACGAGAATATCTACTTCTTAACTAAGGAAAAACTCAACTACCAGCCTTCGTAAAAGAAACATCCAATGAATGAAAGAAACCTCGGAGGACTATATTGTTATTACCATTCAGCAAATGGACATGACACAAACCAATGTCGAAGCTTAGAGCACCTAGTTAATAATTTCCTAGGACGGGGAAAGCTGAATGAATTTGTACAAAGACGTTAAATTCGTCATCAATAAAATAAGATCTTTTAAACGAAATAAGTGTATCTATATGGTTAAAGAGTAAAACTCTCATAAAATAATGGAAAGCCGAAATCATTGCCTAAAATGGTAGTAAGGGGCTAAGCCTTTGTCCCCGCCAAGATGGCCTGGTCAAAGTACATCCTAGAGGGAGGTCAGAGTAAGCCTTTGGTCCTATCCAAAAAGGCCTGACCAAAGCATATGCAAGCCTTCAACCCTTGCCAACGCGGTCTAGTTGGAGCGCCTCCTAGAGGGAGGACGGGTAAGCCTTTGGCATGTCCAAAGCGCCGAACCAACCTTTAGTGCCATCATCAAATGCCTCACTGAAACGCCTCCTAGAGGGAGGCCAGGTAAGTCTATGGTTTAGCTAAAAGAAAGTTAGCCAAATGCACTTGACAACAAACCTAAATCATTATTTAAGACAGTGATAAGGGGTCCGAGCCAAGTAGCCCTCCAAATCAATCATCCTTCTAGAGGAAGATCTATCAAAAATCTAAGCCAAATAGAACTCCAAATCGATTAATCTTATAACGGAAGACCTATCAAAAGTTAGTGCTTTAAGTCAAATAAATCTTCTAGAGGAAGATCCATCGAACATGAGCTATTCACGCTCCCCAAAAAACACAATTTTCAGTTGGCAGATGGGTTCTCTAGTCTTCTATCTATTGCCAGATAATGTTTTATGGTCTTCTACCTAGTGCCAGATTGGTTTTCTGCCGGATTGGTTATCTAGTCTTCTGTCTATTGCAAAATTGGTTTTCTGGTCTTCTGTCTATTGCCAGATTGGTTTTTTGGTCCTATATCTGTTGCCAGATTTTTTTTATGGTCTTCTATCTATTGTCAGATAATTTTTTTGGTCTTCAATTAATTACTACCAAAAGGGTTTTTCAATTTATCAACTAACAGACAGAATGCTTCAAGAAATTATTCAAAAAAGTTATTGCTTTGACGATAGAAAGTCACCAAATCAACTCTCAATTTAAATTCATTTAACCAGAATCTCCGTTACTAAACAAGCTGCTGGATACTCATTAATGAAAGGTAGAACCTTATATGAAGTTCTAAAAAGCTCAATTAGCAAGGGTCTTAGTTCTATTAGCAAGTAGAATATTGATCTATACATCGAAAGCTCAAAATATAAAAGAGCCAAGACATTAATTATCAAGCAAATCCAAATAAGAGCAAGTATTCGATTCAAAGCTACATACCTTATATCCGAGGTAACATTCATTTAAATATAAATTTATCTGTGATCTATTACATTATACGTAAAGGTGCAGGTACAAAAATCGGGCAAAAAGAAGAATTTATTTAAAGCAAATCTTCACTAAAGGTCAAGGCTTAGTGCTAGCTTGTCCAAGTCTTTGGCCATTAAAGAGTCGGTAATGTGGTGAAGGGCCACGTCTAAAATCTCTTTGAATTTTTTTTCCTCTTTCAAATGGTATCAACATCATCAACTGAATCAATTTATGTTTTCAAAGCATTTTGGAATGTCTTGTTGGCTCCTCTCAAAGTTTTAACCATGCTTTTAACTCTTCAATTTCCTATTTAAGAGTATATTTCTCACGTTCAAGTTTTTCAACTTTGTTTTCATAGTCATTAAGACACTGAGCTACTTTTTCATTCCACTTCTTGTTGAATGTTGCATATATTCAAGTTTAACTTGTCTACTCCATTTTGAGATAGTCTGATTGCTAAAGCCCAAAGGTAGATTTAATAAGGTGGGAAATTCTTGACTAGCCAAAGATCGAGATTTGGTCATTCTACCGGAAGTAGGCGTAGGAAGGCCAAATTTGCCTTTACTCACAATAAGCTCTAATGATTGACAATGGACTTGACTTTTCATTAGCTCTACTTCGAGATTGTTTATTTGTTGATGTAATTTAGCTATTCCAATGTCAATCTCAAATGAAGGCCTGGATTCTAAGGCTAAATTTATCCATTCTTTCAACTTTGGAATTCCTTTATCCTTCTTCTTAATCTCTTCTTGTAAGTTGAAAATTCGTTCCTTCAGACCTTTAAAGGTCAGTTTCAGTCGAAAGTATCTCTTATTCCATTCTAGAGCCTCTAGATAATTTGAAAATCGTAAGGCTGAAGCATCTTGAGAGGACTTCTTCTTTTCAATGTCTACTAGTAATCTATCTTTAATCTCAATCATTCACCAGAAAACATCTAGTGGATCAGATGCACAGATTAATTGGGTCTCCTATTTAGAATAAGTAAAACAGTGATTCATACATGAAAAAAAAAGTTTTCCATTAATAACAGTAAAGTTTATAAACAATAAAGAAAGTCAAATCAATTTACAATTCCATTTTCTAAACATTCAATTGACTTTTAGGGTTTCGAAACTTTATTTTTGGCCTTTTCAAATAATCTAGTAGATAGGATGAAGATGGAGTCGAAAGAAGTATTAATCCCTTCTAGAGTATTAACTAGTGGGAATCGATGATAATCCCATTCCATAAACGAAGAACTAGGGTGATTGCATATTAACTTTGCATGATAGGTTCGAATTTCACTAAGCAACTTATCCTTTCCATCACCCAAAAAGTAAAAATGGAAACAAGGAAACCACATGTAAACTTCATGTAGATCCCTAAGAAAGCAACATCTTGCTAACTATGATGTCATAAGAATTAAAGATTTTCCTTTAAAATCTTTGTTTAACTTGACAAATTTACTCAAAAGTTCCATTGGAACTGGACTTCAAGAGATGTCTTTGGTCTATACAATATGATAAACTTAGACTAATAGAAGAAGAACAAAAAGAAAGTTCATAAGCTACTAGAATATAATTATGCAATCACTCGAGTTCATATAAAATTGATTTCTTATACAATTCGAAAATAAATCTTTTCTTTTTATGTTTGAGATTTTTGGGGGAAAGAGAACGAGAAGAAAGAGGAATAGAGGCAACTCTTGGGAGATTCCAACATACCCTGGGATGAGGATCAAAACCATGCTCATCCAATTATCTACGATGAAAGCGCCTGAGCAAACCTCCGCAATTGTTGCCTAAAGGATAAGTCTACAAACTTACCCCTAGAGTAAGCTCTATACAGAAACTCTTCTAAGGTATTTCTATCATCGATCAACATCCAAAAAAGGGTCATTAGCTCTGCGTTCACTATTAAGAGTTTATCCCAGTAAGAGGCATGCTCTCTTCAGCCATGCATGGAGCAACTACTCTTTCTTTGAAAACTTAATTTTGACGCACTTGCAGCAAGGTTCTTGTATCTCTCTAATGGCTCATTATACTCTTTTAGTTGTTTATCAAACTCTCTGTTCAATAGGTTTATCTCCATTTTTTTCTTTTCAAGCATTACTTCATAACGGTATTCTGATTTTCTCCTAGACTAAAATAATTAATGTATTAACTAGGAATTGCTGGGTAATTCAAAACATTTAAATAGAGAAAACCATACTTGAGAAAGTGGGATTGGAGAAGAAGAAAATTTTCCTTTCCCTTTGGACTTGTGGCTTTGAGAAGCACCGTTTATCCAGGAAGAATCTCTAGTAGTAGGATCGAGAATTTCAGTAGCTTCTGTACCATGGGCCGCCAAGTTCGGGTTTGCATCTCCCGATCCATCCATATCATCTAGCAGTCCAGAGAGACCCATTCCATCACCTCCACCATTGCCATCATTATTATTATCATCATCGTCATCGTTATCGTCATCATGGCCATCATCACCTTTGCTCTCATCGTCATCCTCCTCTTCCTCATCTGACCCCGTCTCCTTGTCAGTTGGAGGATCATCAAAAATAAATAGCTTATTAGCATCAATCTCCTCCTCTTCCTTAGAGGGTCCTTTTCCAGGTGCTTGAGTTTTATTTCACATTGCTTTAAATTTCTTCATAAACTTCTTATTCCAAACTAGAGGAAGAGAAGGAAAGTCAAAATTTAGACATTTATGGGTGTTTTCAACATAAGCCATGGAACCTACTCATATGATCTCTCAACAATGGTATCGAGAGCCGAGTCAAGGAAATGGGATGCCTTCTGGTTTGTGTCTATAATCATGTTAGTTGATTTCTACAGAAGGATTCTTTTCTTTAGCAATTTTCTCTTTAGAGATGCATTCTCCTCCACAAGCTTGGCCTCCTCAAGTACCATTTCCAAATCTTTTTCCATATTATCTAAAAAAAATTTGCATTTCTTTCTTCATGTAGTAGAGTTTCTAATTTATTAAGTTAGGTGGCAAGCCTTTCGTTTTCTTTTATAGCCTCATCCCTTGTCGTTGAGATGTCTATTATGTGATCGTTCAGCGAAGAACCTGCTCTTTAAGCTTGGACAATTCATTATAAGATCTCGAAGCATCCTCTTAAAGCATAAACATATGTCTAGTAGCCTAAAATGAGTAGCAAACATGAATGAGGATGTTATGCATGAAAAATTTAGTGACTTGAAATGGTTAAGCAGGAAAACTACACACTGACAGAAATTGTTTAAGAATAGCAAATTAGCGATCTTGAGTATAAGAGGAAGGCTGTGGTGGCTTAAGGGCAACGAAAGATGGGGATTACTAATAGGAGTTGGGGGTTGAGATTTGGAAGGAAGTGGGTCCTCCGAAGTGAGATATAGACCAAGATCTTCGCATAAATGATTTAAAGCTCCAGGATAACCTGGAAAAGTAATGTGATGAAGCGGGTCCTGAGACTACTCTGCTTTGGTCAATTGTTAGGCTTTTCCCCAGACATGTTAAGGTTCAAAGCTTCAGGAATCGGGTAATATCCACAAATGGAACTTCTTCTACAATAACGAGAGTATGCACGCCCCCAACGTTAGGCTTCTTAATAGGTGTGGTAGAAGCTACAGAACCATCGGTTAGTTTCTTTTTTATAGATTTGAACGAACTAGCAATGACATCCCTGAGAGATTGGGATTCGGGAGCCTGAGCCAAGGCAGAGCTATCATCTTTACTCATTTTATCTTTAGGGATATCACATGCACCCCCCTTCTTTGTAGGAACAACCACTAAGGTGGATAAGTCTGAATTAGGAAAATAAACTTATGAGATAATGTTACAAGAGATTCCGTATAAAAGGCAATGATATTTTACCAATCATCTCGGGCTAAATTAGTGAATTAGAAGTAAAGGAATTTGACCTGCCTATTATACTGAAAATTTTCCTTGAGTGTTATACTTGAGCACGAAGGCTCCCCCAAGACCTTGTGGAAATCCGAAATAATAGAATACTGAAGAAGTTTAGCCAGATTTAATAGCTTCAGCCTAGTTCATATTTTCTCTGCTGCCTAAGTTAGGGACAACACAATTTTTTGATCTTCAGGGTTTAGTTCTTAGGGACGGGATCTAAAAGAAAAACACCTATTAGTAAAGGATAATAAATTAACATGGATAACCAGGAAAAAGAAACTTACTAGCAACGAAAAATGTCCCTCTAATGTTAGAGAAGCACTTGACAAAAAAATTATGTTTCTCATCCTCTCGTCTCATTGACATCCTCGGCAATCATACTTTTTGGGTGGGGATGGATTTGGTATAGTTGATGATCTGGTTGTTCACCAACATTAGCGGGATTAGCTATTAAATGGAGAATTTCGGCACTAAGGGAAGGGAGTCATGCCTCCTGAACCAAGATTTCTAAGTAAGTCGATATGTATAAGAGTTTGGCAAGAATTAAATTGGAGCAATGTCCAAATGTTCCAGATATCTCAAGAGAAAGGCGAGAAAAGGAAGGTAGCCTATGTATTAGATATTTATGGGGGTAAAAGCGAAATACCCCACTGTTGGGTTATAAATGTTGTCTGCAGGGCCTTTGAGAATGGCTTCAATCCCAGTAATTCCAAACTGCTCAAGGATGGAATTTACTTCTTCCTGGGTCGTGATATATGATGGGTTCAAAAGATTATCTCCTTTCTTACTGGCTGAAGGTAAAGTTTAAGCCCTTTGCTAGGCTTCTTAACAGACTTCTTACTATGTTGTTGACCTTCCATTTTCCTGCCAGGTGATATTGTTCCAATTTTAATAAGTAATAATGCTTGTTATATGGTTTATCATATACTAAGTTAGGATATATCCAAATATTCAACCTATTACCTGAGCTATGACATCAAAATACTAAAAATCTAAAGCTTAACATAGTGTTTATGATAAATCAATAATAATTAGATAGTCAATGTAGAGTTCAAAAAATTAAAATATAAAAGCTTTTAAATCGATTAAAACTATACTAATTAAGCTTATAATAACATACTAAGCCTATGAAATTTGCATAAAAATTGAATAAAGTTAACATGCGGCATCAGTAAGCCCGTATTGACTAAACAAATCAATGCCTAAGGATGTGTAGCTTATAATACGAAACGATAGTGAATGCCATAATTATAATCCAAGTCGAAGTAATAGGGATGTCGATATTAATGAATGATGACGATATGGTTCGATAATGTACTGATCGTTTAAGTAGCTTATACGATGTTAAAATAGTAGTGTCATAAATAAAGATATTGAAGAAAGCTCAATTTATAATAATGAAAGTGGCAACAAAAGGATGATAACAGATAGTAATACTAATGATATCAAATACATATCGAAAGTAAATGGCATCGCCCGTAATGAATACTAAGCTAAGTGATGCTGTAATAACCGACGAAGTCTTTCTCATAACAATAAAGGTTGTCGCACTTCATCATAAGAGTCTCACGATGAAAATGTCAAGCTATTAGGATAACAAGTTAATATAGAGCTTCGCTAGTGTCGAGCATCATAACAATGATGTAAATGATTGATGTTGATATAGTGAAAGTCGGTATTGAGTTTTTATAGGATCGTTTTTACCTTAAAGGGGGGTTGAATAGGGTTATACTAATAATAACAAAAATTAATGTGAAAATAAAAACAATAATAGTAAATAATGCAGAAGAGATCACACATATATTTACCCAGCTTCGGCAATAACCTGCCTACGTGTTGCCCCTATGGTTTCTACTAGAAATTAAGTAGTTAGACGCTTACACACGTAAACTTGTGACACCTGCTAATGACTAACCTAACTCTATGCTTAAAACCCTACCACGACTCAACCATTGAGTTGCGAATTCTCAAACTACGCCCCGTAGTTTGTCCCTAGTCACAAGACTAGAATTTACACAATTTAAAATAGAAAAAATTCCAAAACAAAGTAAAACCCTAGTTTAAATAACTTAAGCCCAATATTATATTTAATAAGACCGACCCAATTGTAAATAAAATAAAACGTCTTCCCTCTTTTATAATTGCAGCCTAAATAGAGAAGTTCGTATCCTTTGGCGGATACTATCTTCGTTCCTCTTCAAAAAGCTAGGGTTCTTAAAATTGAAGTGCCACTTGATAATTATTCGATTGATTTGAGGAGTTTGCTTTGCTTTGCATGCTTCGTCAATCGACTTCTGGCTTGACTTCACTCGGCTGCTTCAATTTCTCGAGTTCGACTGAATAGAAATTGGTATGTAAATTTTGCTTTGATTTCTCTGTTTGATATGCTGAAACTCGACGAATGCCAATGATGATTTTGGGTTTAATTTATAGGGTTCGAACACCCTATATTTTCGTTCGTATAATTGTGTTTGAATTCTTCAGTGATTTTTGCTTGGCCATTCGATTTTGCTTGAATACTTGTGATAAATCTGACTTGTTAAATTCATATTTGTTATTCCATGATTTTGACTTTTGCTCCGTTGCTTTGGGTCGGTTTCTTCTTTTGCTCCTATTACTTCGGCATTTTGAAATTTGTGATGACTTGATGAATTTTGAATTGTCATCCACTATTCCATTTTTCTAAGACTTGTTCAATTCGTGTTATCACCTGCCTTTGGATTTGGCAATTAAAATTGACATGTTCATTTTGAAATCCCTGTGACATTGACTTGTTTGAACTGTTGCAGATCATTTCTCTTCGAACCATGACTTGATTTTCTCTACGACTATATTCACACTGCTGGCCACTAATAATTTTCTAGATTTTCATAACACACGGCTTCACTGTCATTTTATTGTTGAAACTGCTCTTTGACTTTGGCATTTTGAATTTGTGATAATATTTGCTGATTTCGACTTGTTCATCAATTCCTTATCACTTCTGATTCTGTTCAAAACTTTGACTCACGGCTTGATCATTTTTACTATATATTTGTGTATCACTCCATGTATATACATATATATATATATATGTATGTATATATGTGTGTAATGGCTCTGAAATCAATTTTGGTCGTTTATGTATATACATGGTGCACTTGAAATTGTTCATGCCTCTGTTTCATGTGTTTGTCACTGAACTATTTTTGACACACTGCTTTGGTCTGATTCATCTTGATTTTGTCTACCTGAGTGCTTGTGTGGGTTCATGCCTTCATACCTTTATTCTCTGGTGGTTGCAGCCCTTGTTGTCAAAACTACTAGTGTTTGTGTGTGTATTCATGTAGTCTTGTTCACTTGAATCTGATTTGGTTTGCATATGAGCTTCATGTGTACTGCTCTGGTGCCATATTGATGTTGTGTTCAATTGAAGTTTGCACTGGTCGTTGTCTCATTTGCATTCATGTTGCTTTGAGTTGAATTGTAGTCTGCAATTTTGACTGCTTCCATTGTTTGAGTCATTATTGAATTCACTGGCTTGTTGCTTCAAGTTCCATTTGAGTCTATTTATGCCTAAGTTGCCTTCATGCCAAATCCATTGTCATATGAGGTCTGGTTCTGGTTGGAGTTGTTTTGTTTCGAGTTGAATTGCCTTTATTTTGTACTGTAGACTAGAAGGTCTGATTTGATGCACTTTGATTTTCATGTCTAGCTTGGTTGTATATATGTAAATGTTGTTTATCATGTTGCTCTTGAATTGAATTCTCTGTTGCTTCGAGTACTTGTGTTCAGTTGGTCTTGATTTATTCTTGCATACTTGCTCTGTTTACTTGAGTGCACTTGACCATTTCATTGTTGAGTCAGGTTCCATATGTTGGAGTGTGGTCTTCATATTGCTTTTATGCCATATGCATTGTCATGTTCAAGTTGACTGGTGCACTATTCTGGTCATTTTGGTGGCCAAGTTATGTGGTTTAGTGCACTTTGAATGTTGACGTTTTGTTTTGTTTCTAAACCCGCATTAGCTCATTGATTTTGACATGTACATATTCATGTATATACATGCATACATATGCATGTATATATGTGTAGTTGTGTAATACATGTGCCATATCCATTTTTACTCGATTTGTACACGTGTGCATTTGCACTAGTTTGTGAGATGAAATTGGGAAACGACCTTGTGATATTCATAGTGATACACTGGGAATATTACAAGTTGTTCGTGTACATATATTTGGTCCTTGTCAGAAAATATGAAAAGAAACAACCCAAATACCTGAGGCAGAAACAAATTTTAAATTCAATTATATTTTTGCAATTTAAATTTGTTTCCTTTTCCAGTTTACTGCGCTATTTATTTAACAAATATAAGAGATGGCTGGATATAAGCTGGAGCTAGTCAAGATCAAATGTATGAGTGTTGAGTGAATATTTAGTGAGGTGAAATTGTAAAGTGAAAATTGTTTTGTAATTGAAAATGTAGTGAGAGCTAAATTTGTACTATTCGAATTTGTAATAAAATATTTGTTTAAATAAAATATTTGTTTAAATATAAATTCTAAGTTATTTATTTTATTCAACAAATATTTATTTGATTATGTGAAAAACAAAATAGTACAATAACAAATACATTTAAACGAATATATATATATATATGTTTATTATCATCAAACAAAAAATCATAGGCTATCGTATTCTACATTCTCCCCATATTGATGATAACAAACATATATTAAGATTTTGACTTTATTAAATGTATTTGGTTTTGATGAATTCAATTTGCTCCCCCTATTTGAATGCTCCCCCTACAACAAAGCTCCCTCTTCACATATGCATGAAAATAACTAAAAAATATGCAAATGAACCTAGATGGGAATATGCAAATTAAAAATATAACTTGACTTATTTGCCAAAATCTTAACTTCTCTCTCCTCCTTTTGTTATCAGCAAAAGAGTAATAGTGCTAGAAAAATAGAGATAAAGTGATAGAGATTAATACAACATTAATACCTATTCGAGTATAAATATTAAATTTCAATAAAAAATCAAACAAAAATCATAAATACTCTGTTAGGCGCATATTCCACTTTAGAGTGACAGGGGTGACGGCGGTATATAAAACCATATAGTTGTATCTATTTGTGATATATTTATGACAGGAATTTGAATACTTACTAACCATGCATGACCGTTATGACTTTTAAATGAGATTGGTAGTATTTCCAAATTTAAAAAAAATGAATTTCAAGTATCTTCTAACCACGCATAATCATGAGGACTTTTAAATGGGATTAGAATCAACTCGTCTATTTAATAATCAATTTTGATATGTGTTCCATACATGCATAACCGTGAGGACTTTTAAATGAGCATGAAAGCACATAATCAAAGATTCCAAGTAATTCACACATGCATAACCGTGAGGACTTTTAAATGAGAGTGGATACTTTGGATGTTTTTGTTGCTAATTAAATTAAAAAAGAAATGAATAATTTGCCGTTTAAAATACCACATATTGACATACTATATTGGATTTCGATGAGTGACAGTGGTTAGAAATATGGTAGAAATAGAGATGGTCATGGAATTTTTACCAACCAAAGTTATTACAAATTTTATTTAAAATTTTAAAGAAATTTACTAAATATACTGTCTCAAGTCATAATGTATGATTAATATCAGCACTTACCACCTTTTTTAGTAACTATTTTTCTTTTCGGTAATCAGTAGGGAGTCAGAATAGTTAAAATAGGCATTTAAGATCAAATATAAAATCAAATTTCTAAAATGCCTAAAATGAGATGAAGTCAACAAAACTATTTTCTGAAAGGGGTTTTCAAAAAAAATGTCTACCGACTGAAAATTTGTTGAAATGAAATTTATGCAGATATTTTCTTTATGAAATGTGATGCAACTAATGAATGCCTCAAAATAAAACATGTTCCATTAGTACTTTTTCTATCAACTAGGCTACCAGTTTAATCTGCATCTGAATTTCCCTTTGACTCCAAGTTATCATTAGATAGATATCATAGACCAAACTGCGAGGTGTGCAATAAATACCTAATAATCATTTTATAGCTTTTAAAATAAGACTCTGTTGGATTTGATTGAAACCGTGCACACAAGTAAGCAGTGAACATACTGTCTAGAAGCAGTAGGATGAAGAAGTGATCAATCATACCTCAATATTTCTTTTGATCAACTACCATACCTTTTTCATCCTTGTCAAATTTAATTGTGGTGCTCAAATTTTCTCAGTTGATCACTGGCTGATTGAAATCTGATTATGGTGCAGATTTTCAACATATAATACATCGTTTGTTGCCTATTTTGATTCTGCCACCTTTGTATTTCTCTACGCTAAGGAACTTTGATTTGTTGCCCGTCGTGTGCCTGGAACAGTCAGAATCTAGGTACCACTCTTGTTGTTCCTTAGCCTGCCACCACTTCTACACGAGGAAAGATTTTTGTGACCTACTTGTTTTTATAGGTCCATGATTGTTAGTGACAAATGATTTTGAAAAATAAGTTTGCATAGAAGCAAAACAGTCTATATTTATTCCATTTAGCGCCCAGATTTGTTTGATTTTAAGAGTAATA
This sequence comes from Allium fistulosum, assembly GCA_030737815.1. NCBI lineage: Eukaryota > Viridiplantae > Streptophyta > Magnoliopsida > Asparagales > Amaryllidaceae > Allium > Allium fistulosum. The sequence continues at coordinate 835,452,071 of CM060905.1, forward strand.
CATTTGTGTCTTTTGGAAGCCAAATTGGTATGGTTTTCGTGTGTTTAGGTCTAAACCAGCAATTATTGTGATTGTGTCCAATTTTTCCACAAATCGTGCACTTGGAATTGTCCTGATTAGTTTTACTTCTAACTCTTTCCGATTGAGTGTACCTAAGTCCTTGTCTAACAGTATTAACAGTTTGTTTCCCTAATAACATATTTAGCGATCTTTCTCCTTTGGAAAATTTTCCTAAAGTTGTGGACAATTGTTGGACTTGTGATTTAAGTGATTCATTTTCATTCAATAACATGGTGCACTTTTTAATATAATTTTCTCTCCTAGTATTTTCACTTTCTTTCAAAATCAGAATTTCATTTTCAAGAGATTTAATTTTTGATTTTTTAATTTCTTCTTCAATTGATGGACACTTATCACACTTAGGGCACTTATTTTGATAGTTTTTAACCAATTGATCAAGCTGCTTATTTAGTTCTATCAAACCATCTCTTTGTGATTCAATTTTAGCGTACTTCTCCCTATGTCTTTCAAAACAGCCATTTACTTCATGAAAATATATAAGTAACTGAGAGTGAGTAAGTTTTGATACCTCGCTTGGCTCGTCATCATCGCTGTCGCTTGTATCTCCTCGAAGACACAGATTTTCTTTTTCATTCTCACTACCCGTGCTTTCATTATTATCTGAATCACTTTCTTTCCAAGTTGCTGCAAGACTTCTCCTTTTCTGTTTCTTTCCTTGGTTGAATCTATTTTGAGGACAATTTGGCTTGATATGACCGGGTTTATTGCAGTTGTGACAAATGATCTCCTGCTCTTCTGAGTTGTCTAGAATTTTGACGATTCCGCTCTTTGGTTTTTTATTTAGGGCAGGATTTCCAAATTTGCGATTCCACCTTTTGAATCTCTTTAATATCAGTGCCAATTCAGCTGCTCCATCATCATCATCACTTTTTGTTGTACCTTTTAGAGTTATTGATTTATTTCGCGTATCTCCTCCTTCACGTTCTTCTTGAATTTGATTTCTAACTCATAAGTGGTGAGATTTTCGATGAGTTCTTTGATTTTAACCTGTTTCAAATCCTTCGATTCTTGAATGGCAGTCACTTTTGCTTCAAATTTTCATGGAAGAATTCTGAGGATTTTTCGGACTATTTCCAGCTCTGTGTATGGTCTTCCAAGAGATTTTGATTTGTATACGAGATTAACAAGTCGTCCATACATTTTTTTGACACTTTCATCCTTTGCCATTGTGAAATTTTCATATTTGCTACTGAGCATGGCAAGGCGAGATGCTTTGACCTGGGAAGTTCCTTCATGAGTCACTTCAAGCATGTTCCAGATTTCCTGCACGGTTTGACAATGTGATACATGATTAAATTCAATTTGATCTAATGAACAAATAATAGAATTCATAGCTTTAGCATTAGCATTTTGCAATTTATTTTCAAGATCTGTCCATTGATCCATTGGTTTTGCTACTTCTAGATTATCTACCACTAAAGTTGGTGTCCTATATCCCGTCTTAACGATATTCCATGCATCTATAGTTTTCAGAAAAAATTTCATTATATTTTTTCAATAAGCATATTCACCATTAAACATGGGTGGTCTAACTATGGATTGACCCTTAGCAAAAGCATTATTAAAAGAAGCCATTAAAAAAATCAAATTTCTAATTGAAAGAAAAAATAAAAAAAAATTAATAAAAAAGTGGTTTTTGTTCCTAGTTCTGATACCACTTGTAGGATCGTTTTTACCCTAGAGGGGGGGTGAATAGGGTGATACTAATAATAATAAAAATTAATGTGGAAATAAAAACGATAACAGTAAATAATGCAGTAGAGATCACACACAGATTTACCCAGTTTCGGCTATAACCTGCCTACGTGTTGCCCTCAAGGTTTCTATTAGAAATTAAGTAGTCAAACGCTTACACACGTAAACTTATGACACCTGCTAATGACTAACCTAACCCTACGCTCAAAACCCTGGCACAACTCAGCCACTGAGTTGCGAATTCTCAAACTACGCCCCGTAGTTTGTCCCTAGTCACACGACTAGAATTTACACAATTTAAAATAGAAAAAATTACAAAATAAAATAAACAAAGTAAAACCCTAGTTTAAATAACTTAAGCCCAATATTAAATATAATACGACCGACCCTATTGTAAATAAAATAAAACGTCTTCCCTCTTTTATAATTGCAGCCCAAATAGAGAAGTTCGTATCCTCTGGCCGATACTATCTTCGTTCCTCTTCCAAAAGCTAGGGTTCTTAAAATTGAAGTGCCGCTTGATAATTATTCGATTGATTTAAGGAGTTTTCTTTGCTTCGTCAATCGACTTCTGGCTTTGACTTCACTCGGCTGCTTCAATTTCTCGAGTTCGACTGAATAGAAATTGGTATGTGAATTTTGCTTTGATTTCTTTGTTTGATATGCTGGAACTCGACGAATGCCAATGATGATTTTGGGTTTAATTTATAGGGTACGAACAACCTATATTTTCGTTCGTATAATTGTATTTGAATTCTTCAGTGATTTTTGCTGAGCCGTTCGATTTTGCTTGAATACTTGTGATAAACCTGACTTGTTCAATTCGTATTTGTTATTCCATGATTTTGAATTGCGCTCCGTTGCTTTGGGTCAGTTTCTTCTCTTGCTCCTATTACTTCGGCGTTTTGAAATTTGTGATGACTTGACGGATTTTGAATTGCCATCCACTGTTCCATTTTTTGAGACTTGTTCAATTCGTGTTATCACTTGCCTTTGACTTTGGCATTTAAACTTGACATGTTCAATTTGAAATCACTATGATATTGACTTTGTTTTAACTGTTGCAGATCATTTCTCTTCGAACCATGACTTGATTTTCTCTACGACTATATTCACACTGCTGGCTACTGATAATTTTCTAGATTTTCATAACACACGGCTTTACTGTCATTTTATTGTTGAAACTGCTCCTTGGCTTTGGCATTTTGAATTTTTGATAATATTTGCTGATTTCGACTTATTCATCAATTCCTTATCACTTCTGATTCTGTTCAAAACTTGACTCACAGCTTGATCATTTTTACTATATATTTGTGTATCACTCCATGTATATACATACATATATGTATGTATATATGTGTGTGATGGCTCTGAAATCAATTCTGGTCGTTTATGTATACACATGGTGCACTTGAAATTGTTCATGCCTCTGTTTCATGTGTTTGTCACTGAACTGTTGTTGACACACTGCTTTGGTCTGATTCATCTTGATTCTGTCTACCTGAGTGCTTGTGTGGGTTCATGCCTTCATACTTGTATCCTCTGGTGGTTGCATCCCTTGTTGTCATAACTGCTAGTGTGTGTATATTCATGTAATCTTGTTCACTTGAGTCTGGTTTGGTTTGCATATGAGCTTCATGTGTACTGCTCGGGTGCCATATAGAGGTTGTGTTCAATTGAAGTTTGCACCGGTTGTTGTCTCATTTGCATTCATGTTGCTTTGAGTTGAATTGTGGTCTGCACATTTGATTGCTTCTATTGTGTGAGTCATTACTGATTTCACTGGCTTGTTGCTTCAAGCTCCATTCGAGTCTGTTTATGCCTGATTTGACTTTATGCCAAATCCATTGTCAAATGTGGTCTGGTTTTGCTAGGAGTTGTTTTTTTTCGAGTTGAATTGTCTTCATTTTGTACTGTAGACTAGAAGGTCTGATTTGATGCACTTTGATTTTCATGTCCAGCTTGGTTGCATATATGTAGATGTTGTTTGTCATGTTGCTCTTGAATTGAATTCTATTTTGCTTCGAGTACTTGTGTTCAGTTGGTCTTGATTTGTTCTTGCATACTTGCTCTGTTTACTTGAGTGCACTTGACCATTTCATTGTTGAGTCAGGTTCCATATGTTGGAGTGTGGTCTTCATATTGCTTTTATGCCATATACATTGTCATGTTCAAGTTGACTGGTGCACTATTCTGGTCATTTTGGTGGCCAAGTTATGTGGTTTGGTGCACTTTGAATGTTGACGTTTTGTTTTGTTTCTAAACCCGCATTAGCTCATTGATTTTGACATGTACATATTCATGTATATACATGCATACATATGCATGTATATATGTGTAGTTGTGTAATACATGTGCCATATCCATTTTTACTCGATTTGTACACGTGTGCATTTGCACTAGTTTGTGAGATGAAATTGGGAAACGACCTTGTGATATTCATAGTGATACATTGGGAATATTACAAGTTGTTCGTGTACATATATTTGGTCCTTATCAGAAAATATGAAAAGAAACAACCCAAATACCTGAGGCAGAAACAAATTTTAAATTCAATTATATTTTTGCAATTTAAATTTGTTTCTTTTTCCAATTTATTGCGCTATTTATTTAACAAATATAACAGATGGCTGGATATAAGCTGGAGCTAGTCAAGATCAAATGTATGAGTGTTGAGTGAATATTTAGTGAGGTGAAATTGTAAAATGAAAATTGTTTTGTAATTGAAAATATAATAAGAGCTCAAATTTGTACTATTCAAATTTGTAATAAAATATTTGTTTGAATAAAATATTTGTTTGAATATAAATTCTGAGTTATTTATTTTATTCAACAAATATTTATTTAATTATGTGAAAAATAAAATAGTACAACAACAAATACATTTAAACAAATATATATATATTTATTATCATCAAACAAAAAATCATAGGCTATTGTGTTCTATAGTTTTAGGTCTAATAAGTCAACTTCATCATTAATAAACCTAAAAATATCAGTTTTCATACTAATACCGATTTATATCAAAACCTATTCATGCCATATAAAAGTCTTGCACTATTGATTGATCGATATCAAACCTTCCAGTGTGCCATTAACGTCGGCACGGGTCTAAGTAGTAACCGGTTCTGGTTTGATAAGCCACCTGCTTCATCTTAAAGCGGGAAACCCCTAAATTCCTAAATCGGTGCCACCAAACAAATAATCAATCTAAACTTAGTAAGGCAGTACCATATTTTCAAATGAAGGCCAGCGCATAACAACATTGAGGTTGTTGAAGCTATTGCCGAAGCGTGTCGAAGTCATGCGGTGCCCAACCCTATAAATACAGACCTATGGGTTATGGAGAGGGATGAATCATTCTTGCCTCTTTTCTTACATTTTACACTTTGTAGCCTTAAATCAATTTGAGGATTTTTGCTAATTGTATCACTTGAACCTTGTACAAGGAATTTAATATTAAACCATTGCATAGCATATCAACACGAAGACTTATGAATTGTGACTTGCATATCGACTTCGATCAAATATGATATCCAACATGATTTTTGCCATGATACTGAATGCATGATGATATTGCTATGGACTTGATGTCGAATGTACTTCATCCTAACGACTTGTTTTAGTCTTGCCTTAGCCACTCTTGATCAATTTTACTTTCCTCACATTTTAGGGTTAACAAGAAATTAATTAATAATACATATACAATATATTCATAGATTTAAGCCATGACCTACACACACATAGAGATACATACATACATACATATATACAAATACACACACGCATACATACATATATGTATAGATGTGTGTGTGTATGTCTGTGTGTTTGTTAAAAATTTAAGAAAAATTAAATTAAACTACATTTTTTTTATTAATGATCACTAAATATGATTTAGTGTAAACAAAATTTTCATGTAAACACAAAATAAGATCTAGTGCAAACTAATTTTTTTACCTTGTTGCCAATGCACCTAATCCAACATGCAAACATAAGTAGCTAGTCAGGTATATAAATTACTTATCTTTAGATGTTTCTAGTAGACACGTGTTGTGAAAAGCATATCAATACATATTGAGACTAGTGAACTCTCCCTTAGAATATGCGGTGAATTATAATAGAGTTAAAGTGTGCTCTAAGGTCAATTATGTAATTATAATTATACAAACCACTTATCTCTTATGTATAATTCGTATTAAAAATGAAATTATATTTTCTGATTTTTGTTTCTACTATATCTTACATAATGATAATCCCCAATGTTATCGATAAGCCTTTGAGATTAATGACTCTACCCTGTGGCTTGATGTAATGAGATCTGAAATGGATTTATGAACTTTGGAGTATATGCTCCAAGTGGTGAAACCTCTATGATAAAAATGGATCTTCATGAAGAAGGTGGGCGCAAGTGGAAAAAGTGAGATTTATAAAGCTAGACTAGTGGCTAGGGAATTCCATTAAATTCAAGGTGTTGGCTATGACGAAGCCTTTCCACCAGTTGCAATGCTTAAGTGCATTCGGATCCTACTAGCAATAACCACTTACTATGACTATGAAATGTGAAAAATGGATGTGAAAATAGAATTTTTAAATGGCGATTTCGAAGAGATAGCTTACATGTCACAACTAGAAGTTTTAGATGTCACTGGGAGTGCAAACAAAGCTTGTTGGTTGTTTAGATTTATTTATAATTCCAAGTAAGCATCTAAGGGAAGGAATAAGTGTTCTAATAAAGTATTCAAACAATATGGTTTTGATAAATAACCTTATGCTTGTCGCATTGGGGATTTGAGATTCGATAACCAACTAGGATTATTCAAATAGTGCGTACGATTGGGCATAGCTCATATGTATGTAGAATTGCATCTAGGATGTCGGGAAGATCTAATTGCATTAAGATGATAATACTCATCTTGGTTACATAACCTGTTCAATATTAGAAAACCAGGTTGAGTGGCTTGGTTTGGCCATGAGGTAGCGCCTTCCTTTGTAACCGATTATCCCCCTAGGTTATTAAGGTTAATAAACTAGGTGCTAGTTCTTTCCCAACGTCAAGGTTAAGTTTATGGTATGTGTCAGAATGACTAAATGGGGATGCTCACTATGTTATTCTTTCACCATGGAGATATTTGATATTCTTATGAGAAGAAAGGGTCGGTTTTCTCTCTAGTATAGGTTTTAATCAACCTCATAGGTTTTTAGTTGATCTATGAGAATTAATAGATCTGTAGTTAACTTAGGAAAATCGATGTATTAAACACTTAATAAAATATGTAGGAAACAACAAAGGCATGTGATACATTATTATATGAAAAGTATTTTTTAAATATGGAAAAATCAAGTAGATTAGGGAATTTGTGACACTTAAACCATACCGAATAAACAAACACATTCATATGAAAGCCAATTGATGAAATTCGCTATTACATTATTTTTAATTCTTGAGATTATAAAAAATGAAGTGAGCGTAGTACGTTATGTCCATCTTATCCCTGTCTATAAATGTCAGGTATAACTTAAATTATTTTATCGAGTGATGGTGAGGTGGAAACTCATTCCGCTTAGCGATGTGATCTCACTATGTATTGTAATTACTATTTTGGTTAGGTAATATTTGTTTATATGAAGCTTTATGTCTAATCTGCAGTTTTTTCGCCTCAAACTTTAGCGTATTCGATTGAATAGGCTGGGAGTAATGGATTTTTCTAGGGTACTATTTTGGATGAATAAGCTACAAGGGGTGTTATAAGAGGTAGCTAAATAGCTATTATCTGCTTATAGTATTACATTATGCAAGTTAGTTGCTTTTAGACATAATGATGATCAAGTTTATAACCATATATTATTTTTGACTTTGATAATACAATGGAACATCTTCATATGTCACTCTTGTAAAGAATCTATGTGTTTGACTATTATAATTTGTCTATATGATGGATGTTTTTTGAGTTAATTAAATCTAATAAGGTAATTCTAAATGAAAAGTTTTAATTACCAATGCTCAACAATGTTAAATGTAAAATAATGGATCTTGTTTTTTTGCTTGAAAATAATTACATTGATGATTACAGTATCATTGTTATTATTTTTGGATCTCAAAATGGAGGATGTTACACAGTTTTTGAGTTCGGGTTCCTTAAGAGGACCAAGGGAGTTGCTCACATTTTAGTCAGTATGATACTAAGGAAACCTAAAGTGAGGCTTGGTAATTTCATAGGTGATGAAATAGCCCTATCCGATGAATAATAGTTCAAAGACAAATTTAGAAACCTTAGTTTGTGCTAAGGAAAATTGATAGATGTGCAAGTTCCTAAATATTGAGTTACAGATCAACATTGATACTTGTATCGAAGTTATTAGGATGTTAGTAACATATTTAAGCTCGAAGACCAATAAAGATCAAGGAGGTACTCCTATGATAAGGGTAAAGTTACAACCAAACTTGAGTCAATGAGTCATAGTCAAGTGTATATAGGATTAATGCTTGGTCAAGTCGTAGCAAAACAAAGAAATTCATAATGTGAAGTTATCTTTCGAGGGTGTACTCAAAGATGTTTTAAGTGATATGGTTGGAGAGTGTGCTCTTTTCAATGCCATGAGTCCTTAGGGGTATACTATAAACTATGTGAAGTGATTTGGTCAAGGGGCGTACTTTGTTCTATCCAATGTGTTAGTGTGCTTAGAGGGTGTACTCCAATCATTTTAATGACTATGAGATCGAAACATATACTTTGATTGGTGTGAAATGGGAGGTTAGCTCATAACTAAATTAGGACTCTAGAGAGAGGTGGTAATCATGGAGTGTGATGTGCAACATTATATGTTAGGTATGGTCAAAATGAAGGGGTGTATATTTATACTTTTAGGGTGCATTATTTGCAAAGCGAACGGGGTATTCTGAACGGGGCTGCTAGTGAGATTTTTCGTTTCAGAAACACCCAAGAATTTTTCGAAGTAATCACGATGTTGAATGCTTACATGATTAAGAATTAGTAAAATTGAGTAATATTAAAATTTCCTTTAAAGGAAGTAATTATGTGCTGTAATGCTTACAAAATTATGAGGGAAAATATTCAAAATTCTATGAAGGTCGCCATCCAATTCATTAAGCAATACATTCCAATTTTAGCACTAAAAACAGAAAAAGTAAAGTAAAGTACTGAAACCAATAAATGACACAATGAATTTACATGGTTCGGATGTTAACGAATCCTATGTCCAAGAAAAATGTCTTTATCTTCTCCTTTCATTCTTAGTACAGGTGAAAAAATGGCAAAGAGTACAATTTTGATTTTAGTGCTAAAAAGGAGTAAAGTCGAAACTCCCCTTTTCCTACTACAATTCCCTATTCATTTATAGTACACAAAGGTTCACACAGATCGCTAACATCTATCTTCCGCTCTTTTGTTTCCTACCAATGGATTTTGCCATGTGTCGATTATTTATCTTGCTTATTTACTGTACACGGATTACTCACGTGATCTTTGGTAGGAAACTTTGACTTGGGCTGATGGATTTTGAATTTGGGCAGTAACTTTGAATTTAAAGCGGAATACCCTAATTTTGAATAAGCCATTATTTTATTTAGATTTTTATCTGTTTGACACTACGAGGGTCGAGCAGTATTGACCTTTCCTCATTAACCTTTGTTCTTATGGTGATATAGCTGCAGTCTAGATTATTGCTAGAATAGCTTTGGTTAAGTTTTGGTAATGTGGCTAGGCTTCAAAACGGCGGTGCAACCTTACTCAATGAGTTATATAGTTTGACTTTATTTACTCTTGACATTGTGCTTTGTTGTCATTTTTGATGTAATGGTGCAGTACAGCTTTGGGAGTGCTAGCACAGTTTGGATGTTGTATAACATTGTTCTCTTATACAATTACGGTCGCACAGTTTCTAATGGTGCATTTCTAATAGTGAAGTTTTGCAGTGCTTATAACCATGCCTTTCTTCTACATTGAGGGCAGTTTCTTATTGTGGCTTTGTCTATGCACGTGGGCGGCTTGTTGATTTGTTTCTTCCTTTAAGTCTTTGTATTTGAGTAGTATTTTTTTAGGATTGCAGAGCGGTTACCATAATTTGTGGCTGTCTTAGGATACCGGCGCAGTTTTATAGTGCTGAAGCTATGCTCAATGGGTGGGCATGGTCCTTGTGTTTCTTCATTGTCCTAAGACTTTGGTGCAGTATTTTCTAGACTTTGCTTTTTCTTCTCCCTTGCTTTTCATAGTTCAACTTCTATTGTGGAGTAGTTCTTTTGGCTTAGTGCTTACATCAATTCTCCTTTATCAATATTTAGAAAATATGGGTGTAACACTTGCCCCCAAATCTGCAGTGATTGAAAATTTGTGTGGACTTGTCTCTACCTACATATTTTTCATACTTCCCTCTAACCCATTACTTCTTGCTTTTCACTTTTTTTATGTATGGAAAAAGTATTTATTGCCTTTCCGCTTTTAATGCTCGATTACACATATCTACTTCTTATTGGCCGGTTCTCTTAATAGCTGTAACTTAGTCTTTTCGTCTCCAAAGAAACTCTATATGGATCCTTGTGTTAATCTCCCATATCATTAATCAATTGACGTCTTAGGGTTCTTTCATCATTCCAATTTCATGTTTGAGATTCAAATTGAGGTGACTATATGTTCTTCCTTTTCTTTTTTATTTCTTTACGTGCAAAAACCTTAGATGCAAACCTCATCTTCTCCAATAAATAGTTTACCTTTTGAACAAAAGTAAAGGTATTCTTTTTCTTGTTATTTCTTCTTATTTATCTTAGTGGTAGCTGGTAACCAATCCTGAATATTTTTTATGAAAACTACTTCTACCATGGGGACCCCCTCTCCCTTATCCTTGCCATCTAGAATAACTGAATTAGGGAAAATATAGGGTATTTTGGATAATTTTGGGAGGTGACCCTTTCTCCCTTTTCTTTGCCATCTAGAATAACTGAATTTGGGGAAATAGAGGATATTTTGAATAATTTGGGTTTGAGGGTTATGTAGCTAGGTTACCTGAGTCTCATGATCACATCCATATGCCTCCAAATGACACTATTTATGTTACTTTCAAGCACATTCGATGTGGGCTCTATCTTCTAACCAATCAAATTCTTCTTGAATGACTCTCTGCCATGGCATTGCTCCCATTCAACTTGTCCCAATTTCTTATTCCATTTTGATCGCCACTTTCTTCCTTTATGTGGAGAAGTGTTCTCCTTCCTCCTGCGAGGAACTTCAATTTCTATTTGATATTCACAGAAGTCTTTCTGGGTTGATAATGAGTTTTATTATGCCCAAACAAAGAAATCGGTTCTTACATTTATTACTCGTAAAACCCAGAAAAGGAACAATTAACATTTTTTCATTTCAAATTTAGATAACTTCCCTTCTTTCCAGCCACAACTCTATCATCCTATCTTTTTTGATTAATCCACCATGTCATTTGTATCTCGTAGGAATAACATCCTTGATTTGGCTGAAGGAGATAGGAGAACACAGTTATTCTTTACTAAGTCGTTACTATGCAAGTACAACTTTCTGTGTACTAGTCACAACTTCCCTCACTCTATCTTTAAATTATCCTCGCTTATAGATGGATCTAGGGGTATAATTTGATAACACGGACAATGAAATTATATTTCCTAATTTTTTGCAAAGATAATTACTACTCTTAATTTCTTTTTAGGCAGGCAAAATGGCCAGAGACCACTCTGATGTATTTTACGATGATCCCCCGTCAAAAATTAGTGACGATAAAGAAGAAGGAAGAGAAGTGAAGAAAGGATGACGTCGAAACTTCTGATCGACTTCCTAAAAGGCTTATGCATCTCCTCCCCCTCTTCCTTCCTTAGAAGTATTTCCTATCTTACCTCTCTGGTCCTTTCGAGATCCAAACATCTGCTTTCTGCTCCTACACGAAAGACCCATGATTGATCTTCTTGAGAAGGTTGGGTGCACTGCATTGGATGGTTTATCCTATATTGCTTCTACCCTCCAATCTTACCCTACTACACTTCCATTTCTTGCACTCCTCTTCCCTAACTTGCTACCGAGATCAATAGTGCTTGGGCCAATGTAAGTTCCTTTCTTTCTTTCTTTACTCAATGACGATTTACTTTGCAAATTCTCATCTTGTTCATGTTTTCTTTATATAGATGAGGGATTTGAAAATTGAGGTTCAGAAGAAGGCTGTGAATGACTTGGTCTCATCCACTTCTTAGATTGCTAAGCTTGAGGTGGACCATGGTGTGACAACTTCTAAGAAAACCAAAGTAGATGAAGAGCTCAATGTTCGACCAGAGAAGGCTAAGAGGGAAAAGGAGGCGGTGAGGGAAGCGGAGGAGGCTTTGAAGCTGAAAGGTTAGGAGTTGGAAGGGAAAGATAAGGCTTTGGGGGAGAAGGAGACGGAGTTGGAGAGGACAGCCCATGAGTTAGCCATGTCTAAGGATAGGCTTAATCAGATTACTTATTGGGTACTCTTCATGATGTAAGCCTTTGTTAACTACCATTTTTTTGCCGATCGCCTAGATGATACCACTGCTGAGGTTGATCTTAGCTTCTTAGGGAAACCCACAAAATCGAAAATGCCCTTGTTTATTGTAGGATTGAGAAGGCTAAGGAGCTGGCAAAGGATAGAGCTTCCCCTTCTGCCTCCCAGGACACTTTTTATAGCAGGTTGACGAAAATGCGTTGTCTCAGGGGATTGAGGTTGTCTCTACGTATCAAGTCCATGCAAATGTAAATAATCCCACTGTTTCCCTTGTCTTTCTCGAATATGTCGGTATGTAATAAAGTAAACTTCTTTTTCCAGTATTATCATGACCAATTTCTTTGATTGTCTTACTGTTTTTCTACTGCACTACGAATGACTGCATTTTTTTCATTACTTTGTTCTTTGTAGTCTTCTAAGGAAGTAATGTTTACTAAACTCCTAAAGAAAAGTATGGAAAAAAAATGCAAACTCAAACTTTAGATCGCCTTTGTCTTAGTGCAACAGCGATTTACAGGCAAGAGAATAAGTTAGATGGGGCATTTCTACAACTTAGAGAAGAAACCAAAGTTTGCATTCCTAAATCGATCAAGTAGTTAATGAGAAGGAAGCACTTAGTGACTTCGTACTACATCCCCAACGTTATGTCAAAAAGTGCGGTTCTTTTTCTCCAAATAGTCCTTATTTGGAATGGTTTAGGGTTAGGCTTAAGAATCTAAATAAGGGGTGAACTCTATGTATTATTATTATTTCTGTTTTTTATGTGAACTTGTTGCAATCCTTCATATAAAACTTATCATATGCAACACATTGTTCCAAACTCAACTTTATGTAATTTATACCCTTTGAGATTAATTCCAATGATTATCAATTAGGTTGATTCCCTTTTCTTTATGGACATACCACTGAGTATATCGAAGTCTTTGAATTCAATGCACCTTCGGTTCCCACTATCTACGTCTTGAATGACTCAAGCATACCAGAATTTGATGTTGCGGCTATAACCACTACTGTAATGTTAGAGGAAGAGAACCTCCACCTAAGACTTACCAATGAAAAATTTGAAAGAGATTTGAAGGATGCTCTTTCTGATTTCAAAAAAGTTAAGCATACCATAGAAAACTTACATCTACATGATGCTCAACAGTATGAAGAGAAGGGGGATGTCGAAGAATGGGAGATGGTCAAGAAGCATAGCGAGGGTGCGATCCTTGTTCCTCCTGTAGGCATGGATGATGCGTTGGAAGATGAGTGGAAAAATAAGTCAAAACTGCATTATTAAGGTAAACTTAGATAATCGGAAGATCATTACATGCAGCAGTTAGAGCGATCGGGCCGAAGATGCTCCCTCGCACACAGAGGAAGGGTGGAAAGTGGATGTCCTCAGATATTTTGGTTGTTTTTCCAAGGACTCAAAAAAGACAAGGGCTAAATTAATAAAGACTTTAAAACAGACGAGAGAGACCACTATAATTAAGATTTACAAACTCGAAGATCGACTGCAAGAAGCTCGAGCTACTTCCAATATCGCAACAGTGCCTATTAGTGCCCTAGGGTAGGGTCGAATTGTTGATCTTGAAGAGAAGCTTAGAAAGGAGAATGTTAGACGTAAGATAAGGCAGATTTCTTTACAACGAGCTATAGATGATTTCAATTATTTTTACCCTGCGCTTAATTTGTGTTTTCTTTATAATAAAGAAGGCTTTATGATGGTTGGGGAGGATCCAATGGAAACCATGGACATGTCCCAACTATGATCCTAGGAAGACTTTTCATATAAGAATGGATCAACCTTTGGCAATTATCCCTTAGACTCGATACTTCATAATAATAGCAACATTTTGGAACTTATAGTTTAGAACACTTTTGTAAAATTATGCTGTAAAAAAAATTAATTTTGTCGTGCAAATATCTATATAGGTACTGTAGAAATTGAATTATCTTGTAAATGAGTATGAGTATCCTATGAGCTTTAACTTGTTTGCACTTTCTTTTAATTTTGTTCGTCTAGATTTGCTTGATTTTCAACATTGTATCTAGCTTTTGTTCATGCGGTTGGCACGGTCTGCCTCCGCCATTTGGGGGCATACTATTTTTTGACTGTGAAGTCTGACCTTGTATTTTCAACCTTTCTCGATACATGAGCATGGTTTTTTGTGCTGGTTCAGGCCGTCTAATATCCTTACATCCATTGTAATTTTTTGGCTGAAACGTAGAGTTTTGTATGATACAACTTAATGCTGTTAGCTATGTTAGTAAAATTAACATAAAGAGATCATCGGTTAGGGTCGTCTAATATCCTTATGTCCAGTTCATTGTATTACCACTTCTCATAATAATTACAGTACATATTGTTTTTCTATACAATTAACACTGCTTATACAAAGTAAGGCTGGAGATGCTCTGAATTCCAAGTTCTTGGAACTAGATTTCCATCCGGTCTTGAGAGTCGGTGGTCTCCATTAGCTAAGGCTTCTGCCACAGCTAGCGGGCCTTCCCAGTTTGGGCCCAGAGCTCTATCTATTGGGTCCTTCATGTTGCCACTACTCTTCGCAGTACTAGATCCCCTTTGTAGAAATTTCTCTCTTTGAGGCTAACATTGTAATTCTTCATCATCCTTTGTCAATATGCGGCGCATCGGACTACCGTCTTGTCTCTTCTTTCTTGAATAAGATCAGGGTAGCTTCTTTTAACTCCTTGTTCTACTGTGCCACATACGATATTCATCCGTGTGATGGAACCTTTTGCTTTAACTAGGAGCATCGCTTCATAGCCATAGGTTAAGGAGAAAGGTGTGTGGGTAGTTAGGGATCTGGGTAAGGTTCTATAAGTGTAACATCCCCCTACTTGGAGAGCCAAAACTAACGGCTATGGATACGACAGTCATCCATAGTTATTAATCCTGGACGACCAAATACGGCGATGTTAGATTCATTGATACACAGAAACATATGAATATGGAAAAAATTTAAAACTTCAAACAAGTTTACATTCCATATCAAAGCATTTCCAATTCATTACATAATCCTATAATCTTCAACCACGTTCAGAGAAAATATATTTATCACAATATACGCCAAGAGCGACATATGAAGATGCCCCCTTCGATGATCAGAGTACATATAGGCAATATAACAACTTTGCCATTACAAACAACATAGCAGAATCAAATAAAGAAAACTCTATATAGCTATCATGCCTCTTGTACGTCTCCGGAAGCTTTATTCGTCTAAAGAAGTACTTGAAAACCTCAACTCTCAAACTACTCAAAATCAATTGAGTACCCGAGAGTTTAAGGGAAAAACATAAATTTCGAGTCAGACATAAAGCCTAGTATGAATAATATTAATATACCATCTCAAATCATTTAAATATCTAGTGAGACCAAGCAGCTTAGCGGAATGGGTTTTCCCCTCACTAGTATCTTAAAACCTTTATGAAACCATATACTATGCTCCTGCATCCACAATGGTTAAAAACATAGTCATTTCAAAATATTATGGTGATATGCATACATATAAAAACATACTAGATTTCCCATCCTCTGTTTAATTGACTCCTTGTCATATTTTGTAGTTTCTAGGGTCACTATTGATCTATTAGTTTTCGTGGGCTTACCAATAACCATTTCATATTATATGGACTCTCTGTCCTATCTCGTAGTTTTCATGGGTGCACTATGAACCTATTGACCTCTGCCAATTTAATTAATTAATTCATGGGTTCCCCTGAACCTATTGGTGACTCCAATAACTTCTCTCTTATCCTAGTTTTCATGGTTTGACTAGGAACTTATAGGCTCCTGTCGATATCTTTTCTTCTTATCCTAGTTTTCATAGGTTGACTAGGAACCTATTGACATCTGTCAATAACTTAATCCAGATATAGTTTTCATGTGTTCACAACAAACCAATTGGCCCCAGCCAACCACTCTTATAACATAGTTTTCATGGGATCACTATGAACCTATTGGTAACTCCAATAACTTCCTAATCATAGTTTTCATGGGTGCACTATGAACCTGTCTCCTTGACAACTTCCATATTTAGGCATCCTATATCTTGGTCGCCCTGACCTCTTGGATGAAAATCTACTTATCGAGGAGTTTAATCAATTTCTATTCACTACTGGATCAACTTAGCTGGTTCTTCTGCCATTTATCTGCAAAATTCAGTTATGGGTCCATTATAATGTGAATATATTTATATTTGAAGAAGCAAACATAATAACATAACAATACCACTCCTGTGGGTTTAATATAAAACATGGTTAGTCCCTTTAACCTATTATTTTATCAAGGAAAGCTTCTTCTCAAAACCATTACAAAAACTCCTTTAATTTAGCCATGAGTTTCTCCTTTTAAAAATTGAGTTTGGGTTACAAAACCTTTCGAAACCTTGCTTTCGACTACCTTAGATACCCTCCTTCGAAAGCATAAAAATATATTTTCAAAACATTAGGCTCATGCCTTTCGAACACTTTAAAACCTTTCTTTTGAAACCTTTCGAATGTATTAAAGCATTAGCATTTAATCATTTAGAAGCATAGCTTCGAAACCAGTTGGAAGTACCTCTTTCGAAACCATTGGAAGTAACCCTTCTGAAACCATTGAAAGTCCCCCTTTCAAAACCATTGGGTTTGTACTTAAAATATTATTTGGGTCAAAGTGAATATAGGCGAAAGCATCTCTTTCTAAACCATCCTTTCTCATATAAAAATATTGGGGAAAAGATGATGGCGTCGGCACCATCTCTTTCAAAAGCTTCAAACCATTTAAACAAAACAATGAAGGATAGCATCGAAACCCTTTTCGAAGCCATTGCTTTCAAAACCCTTGGACCCTTTCGAAAGCCTTTAGGAAGTGACTCAAAACATCTTTAAAAACAACACTACCTTTCGAAAGCCTTTAGGAAGTGACCCAAAACATCTTTAAAAACAACACTACCTTTCGAAAGCATTGATGTCTTCAATACCTTCGAAAGGCAAAAGAACGGTAGCAGGGATTCGACTAGGTCGGAACCCCTTCTTTCAAAAGCATTCTTTCATAAGTAAAGGAACCCATTCGAAAGCAACTTATGTTAATGGCAACCCTTTCGAAACCTTTCAAAATCCTCTTTCAAAAACATATGCTTTGACTCCTTTGAAGGCTTAAATAAAACAATGTTAGGCGCTTCTCTTTTTAAAACAAACCAAGGTATCGACTCCTTCGGAAGCCATGTTTTCGACACCTAGCCTTTCGCCTTTCTCCAATCCACTACGTACCATCTTTGTGATACCTTGTGTATTGGTTTCGGCTTAGTAGGTTTCGACTGGGTTGAAGGAGAAAGCTCTATGTCGAAAGGTACTTCTAAAGTAGCCGAGACCAACTTTTCTGAGTAAACCTGGTTTAATACTAAGTAAAGCAAACCTTTTTCTAACTAACCCGCCATGTGTCAATACCAGATTGGTTGCCTTAACTTTTCAAATTCTTTACTAAAATAACTGCCTCTAATTTTATGCATGATAAAAACAACTACTGGAGAATAGGAACTTGACGGTTGTGAGGCAAGGAAATTGAGTAGAGATCGAGACGCCGCCATAGCTCCGGAGCTGATGAACCCTAATTTAAATTAGGAAAGTGTTTTTTGTCTTGTTAGTTGTGTCGAGCTGTCTGCTGAGATGCTACATTATATCATATATTGCGGTTGTATTATTTGCTTTGGGCCGCATAGCCCAATTATAATATCATTAACCAATTTTCAAAAAAAAATGCCGCTAATTTTAGATCTAAACCATGGTTAAGTTAATCAAATAAGCCCTTCCATTAAGCAAAACCAATTTTGCAAAGAAGTCCCTCTTCTAAAATAATTTAATTTGCATAGCAAATCACTTTGGAAAAATCCCCAAAAATTCTAGAAATTCACTTTAATCATGTTATCTAACATATCAAAATTTCAGACCCAAATTCTCGATATATTTTCAGAAATAAATTTATAAACCCAAATAACCAATTTTTCTTTGAAAATTCATAACAATCTTTCCATAGCTTGAAAAATTATCAAAATTAAAACTCAACTCCAAAATCATGTTTTATAACACAAATTTTTTCCATGGCATTTAAACATCAACATATATCATTTTTTCCCTAAAACCGTGTATATTCCCATTTAAACAATCTTGTTTAAATTAAACAAATCAATATTCAAGCATAACATCATCTAATTCATCATAAAAATGAATTTACCCGTAAATTCAAAAACATATGATTCAAACCAAAAATAGAGATGGAATTATTATTCCCCTTGATTTAGATAAGGATATTGGATTGAGATTGATTTCTCCTAAGCTTGATTCTCTAGCTTTTAATTGAATTCTTCTTTCTTAATGGTCGGCCCTTCTTTAAGCTTTTGGTTTGAGTTTCTCAAAATTACATGAATGGGAATAAAATGGTAGGAATGAGAATATATAAGGGTGTGGGTTATGGGCGGAAAATTCCTAATATACCCTTATGTAATTTAATTAACCTAAAAACCATTCTTTAACCCATGTTAATTATTTTAGTAGGCACGTCCTTAATTAGATTTATTCAAATCTCAACCCCATTATCACTTAACATTTACATTATTTTATTTTATTTATCTAATTAAATCTTCTGAATAATCTTATCAAAAATTAAGGGTGTTATAGGCTCCCCGCCTTAAAGAATTTCATCCTCAAAATTCAGCAAGGACTAAATACTAAACATAGCAATCATCTGTAACGACTCCTAACACCCATACTAGTCTACCTAACTAGGAATTATCTATATAAATCTAATATAGACATACCCTCAAAGCAAATCAGGATAAGTATCTCGAATCCTGTCCTTTGTCACCCAAGTACAGTCCTTCTCGTTGTCGCTCCACTGAACTTTCACCAACTTAACTATCTGTTTCCTCAATCTTTTCTCATCTCTCGCTACAACCCAAACTGGTTGTCTAACAAAAGTCAAATTAGGCTCTACTACTAAATCTTCCAACCCTATCAGAGGAATAGTAGTCTCTGGATCATGCACATAATTGCGAAGATGAGACACATGAAATACGTTATGGACACCTGCCATACTACTTAGCAACTCCACTCTGTATGTGAGCTTTCCAATCCTTTCTATAATCTGGAATGGACCAACATATCTCGGTGCCAGTTTCCTTGACTTCCCAAACTGTACCACACCCTTCATCGGTGATACCTTAATAAAAACCCTGTCCCAAAATCCGCCAAAATCCAACATACAAGCTCTCAACAAATCCTCGAATACCTTATTGGCTCTCTTTGTCTGCCTATCCGTCTGAGGGTGATGTGCAGTACTCATCTTGATCTTAGTGCCTAACACTTCCTACAGACTCTTCTAGAATTCGCTAGTGAATAAAGCATCTCTGTCACTGACTATGCTACTAGGAACTCCATGAAGTCTAACTATGTTCTTCATGAACAACTTCGCCAAAACAGGTGCCGTCCTGGTCGACTTTACTGGAACGAAATGGGCACTCTTGGTCAACCTTTCCCGAATAACCCATATACTCTCATTTCCTCTGCTTGACCTTGGCAACCCATCTATAAAATCCATGGATATTGAATTCCATTTCCAAACTAGAATCTCTAGAGGCTGAAGTAACACACTCAGCTTCTGATGTTCGGCTTTCACTTGTTGACAGTTTACACACTGCCTAATCCACAAGCCAACATCCCTCTTCATGCTTTCCCAATAAAAACTCCTCTTCTTCATATCTTGATAAATCTTGGTCCCTCCAGGATGAATCGTAAACTTGGATCGATCACATTCCTTAAGAACTTCTCTCCTCAAGTTCTAAACATCTAGAACACATAATCGCCCTTTCTTTCTCAACCATCCTCTCTGGTCAAGACAAAAATCTTTCAACTCATCGATCTCAGTTCCAACCTCAAGCCTTCTAATCCTCTTGGCTAATATTGGATCCACCTTCTTTTTAGAAGCAATTCACTCAATCAACACTGGTCGAACTTCTAAACAAGACAATATGGCTCTACTCTGACTAGAACTAGCAGTCGGTCTTAACTGCATCACAACTAGCCAAAGCTTCTAGATCCTTCCATTCTGCCAATATAGCTAACACCACATTCTAATGTTTCCTGTTGAGAGCATCCGCTACCCTATTTTCTTTTCTAGGAGTATACTTCATACCAAAATCATAAGCAGCCAAAAACTCCAGCCACCTCTGCTGCCTCATATTCAACTCTTTCTAAGAGAATAAATATCTTAAAGACTTATGATCGGTATACAACTCAAATCTCTCCCCCATGAGATAATGCCTCCAAATCTTCAATGCAAAGATCAATGCAGCCAACTCTAAGTAATGAGTAGGATATCTTACTTCGTGCGGTATAAGCTGCCTAGATGCGTAGGCAATCACTTTACCCTTCTTCATCAACACGGCTCACAATCCAGTTCCACATGCATCAGCATACACCACCAACCCTTGGTTTCCGTCTGGAACTACTAACAATGGTGCATTGATCAACATATGTTTTAACTTAAGGAATGCTTCCTCACATTTGTCGAACCAAATAAACTTCACCTCCTTCGTGGTAAGCTTAGTCAAAGCGCTGCTATCCGTGAGAAATCCCTGATGAATCTCCAGTAATAACCAGCAACTCCAAGAAAAATTCTAATCTCGGTCACTGCCTCTGTTCTCTTCCAATTGTTCACAACTTTGATCTTATCTGGATCGACTGACAATCCTTTCTCTGAAACCATGTGACCAAGGAACATAACCTCTTTCTTCCAAAATAACACTTGGAAAACTTCACCTTTAGCTGATTCTACCTCAGCGTCTCAAGCAGCACTCTAAGATGATCTTCATGCTCTCTTTCATCCTTAGAGTATACCAAAATGTCATCTATAAACATGAACACAAATCTATCCAAATATTCTCGTAAGACTCGGTTCATAAAATCCATAAAGAAAGCAGGTGCATTCGGCAACTCGAATGGCATTACTAACCACTCGTATGAACCATATCTAGTTCGAAATGCTGTTAAAGGAATGATGTCCTCTGCCACTCTTAACTGATGGAACCCATCGCCAAATCCAACTGGGAAACACTTTGGCTCCACTCAACTACTCAAATAGATCATCAATTCTCGACAAAGGATACTTATTCTTTATTGTCCTCTCGTTCAGCTTACGATAGTTGATGCACATCCTCAACGACCCATCTGGTTTCTTCACGAATACCGCGGTCGCTCCCCAAGGCGAACTACTTGGTCTAATAAAATTTCTTCCTTCTAGATCCACTAGCTACACCTTCAGTTCCTTTATCTCAGTCGGAGTCATCCTGCTAGATGGTCTACTTACAGGTTCGGCTCCTGGCACAAGATCTATCTGAAACTCAACAGCTCGTTTTGGTGGTAGTCCTCTGACTGACTCAAACACATCTGCAAACTCTTTTGCTACTCGAACGTAACTTAGATCTTCTCCCACTTCCATTGCTCTTAACAAAGCACAACTACTTCGGTCAGAATTCTCTACTTAGAATATAATTCGGTTATGACTATCAGAGTGTCTTAGTGACATCATCCTATCTTGGTAAAAATATCCTAGGATCATACCTTCTCAACCAATCCATACCCAAAATGATTCCGAAATCTACGAAATCAAAAACATACGGACTGCATGCGAACATATGACCTAACAAGTCAAGTTCTAACTGGTCACATCTCATTCCCAAAGTTGCATACCCTCCTATTGGATTCGCAACCCTTAAGGAAGTAACAAGGTATGTGGGTTCTAAGCATAACCTATCAACCAAATACTGTGATATAAATGAATGTGATGCACCGGTATCAAATAGTATCCTAACTGGTATACTCTGAATCAAAAACGTACCTTCCATCACAATCTTTCCTTTATCAGCTGCAGTAGGCTTAGCTGATGATCTAATAGCAAAGACCTTTCCTTTGTCCGCCCTGACTGGCTCTGGACACTGATTCTTGTAATGCCCAACTTGATCACAGTTAAAGCACTTTCCATTCTTCTTATCTACAGCCTCCTTCCCCTTGTCTGACCAGAACTCATGAGCATAATGACCTTTCTTGTCACACTTGAAGCATACTAGATCAGCCTTTGCCTTCTTGGCAGCATCCCCTTTCTGGGCTCCCATCTTCTTAAAGAATTTCCTCTTCTTTCCCTGAGGACCTTGGGATTCAACTAGCTTCTCTCTTGCACAACCAGCCAGCATCTCTTCATGGAGAATGGCTATCTCTACCACCACATTACAAGGTTCTCGGATATGGGTCATGGTCATTCTAGCAAGCTCAGGTCTCAGTCCTCGAATGAACCTCTCATTCCTTCTAATGTCAGTGTCAACCATAGTATATCCATATCGAGACAGCTCATCAAACTTAGCAGCGTACTCGATTACCGACTCTCTCCTTGAACTAGATCCATGAACTTTCTCATTAATGCCGCCTTAGCAACCACAAATAGAAACCTTTGCTCAAACAGATCCTTCTAAAATCAGCCCATGTTAGTTCTTCCTTCGGAACTCCAACGGTCACACTATTCCACCAGTGAAGCGCTGCCCCTTGCAACTGCCTAGTGGCCAGCCTCCTCTTTTTCCCATTATCCAAGCCTAGATCATTAAAGATCCTCTCATGGTGTAATAGCCAATTCTCTACTTCAACAGCATCATCCGTTCCAACAAACGACTTTTCACCCAGACTTGTTTAGTCTCTGCTCAATTTAGCATAGTTATTCCCAACTGGAGCCACGGGATTAACTCCTCCAACATTACTAGCAACCCTAGCTTGTAAAAGATTGGCTAACAACTTATACACCATCCCTGCATCTACCGGTGGATTTCCAGCACCCGCATTAGCTTAAGCATT
Organism: Allium fistulosum; assembly: GCA_030737815.1. Taxonomy (NCBI): domain Eukaryota; kingdom Viridiplantae; phylum Streptophyta; class Magnoliopsida; order Asparagales; family Amaryllidaceae; genus Allium; species Allium fistulosum. Next base: position 835,475,228 of record CM060905.1, read on the forward strand.
TGGGTTAGCATTAGCCTTTCAACCTTGGTTTCTCCTAGTATTAGGTCGAGCATTTCTGTTGGTTGTGGTGCTTCCTCCACCTAGATTTCCGTTTCCTTCTTCCATATCCTATTTCTCGTAAATCTGCATCCGAGCCTTAATAAGATACAGAAGAACAGTCTAAGAGAGAGGGGAACACATAGTTATATATATATATATATCAAATACAAGTACGTTACTATAGCGTTAACCCAAACCCCGATCATATTTTCAAATTCATTGGATTATGTTTGAAAATACTCTAGGTTTAAAATTATTTTAAAGTTTCATAAACCTATGCTCCGATACTAACTTCTAACATCCCCCTACTTGGAGGCTCAAAACTAACAGCTACGGATGCTGTAGTCATCCATAGTTATTAATCCTCGACGACCATATACGGCGGTTTTAGATTCATTGATACACAGAAACACATGAATATGGAAAATTTTAAAACTTCAAACAAGATCACATTCCATATCAAAACATTTCCAATTCATTGCATAATCCCATAATCGTCAACCACATTTAGAGAAAATATATTTATTACAATATACGCCAAGAGCGATATATAAAGATGCCCCATTGGATGATCAGAGTATTTATAGGCAATATAACAACTTTGCCATTACAAACAACACAACAAAATCAAATAAAAGAAAACTATATAGCTATCATGCCTCTAATACGTCTTTGGAAGCTTTATTCATCTAAAGAGGTACCTAAAAACCTCAACTCTCAAACTACTCAAAATCAATTAAGTATCCGAGAGTTTAAGGGGAAAACATAAACTTCAAGTCAAACATAAAGACCTACTAGATTTCCCATCCTCTGTTTAATTGACTCCTTGTCATATTTTATAGTTTCTAGGATTACTATTAACCTATTGGTTTTCATGGGCTTACTAATAACCTTTTCATATTTTATGGACTCTTTATCCTATCTCATAGTTTTCATGGGTGCACTATGAAGCTATTGGCCCCTGCTAATTAACTTAATTAATTCATGGCTTGCCTTGAACCTATTGGTGACTCCAATAACTTCTCTCTTATCCTAGTTTTCATGGGTTGACTAGGAACCTATTGGCCCCTGCCAATATCTTTTCTTCTTATCCTAGTTTTCATGGGTTGACTAGGAACCTATTGACATCTATCAATAACTTAATCCGGATATAGTTTCATGGGTTCAGTACAAACCAATTGGCCTCTGCCAACACTCTTATAACATAGTTTTCATGGGATCACTATGAACCTATTGGTAACTCCAATAACTTTCTAATCATAGTTTTTATGGGTGCACTACGAACCTGTCTCCTTGACAACATCCATATTTAGGAATTCTATATCCTGGTCTCCCCGACCTCTTGGATGAATATTTACTTATCCAGGAGTTTAATCAATTTATATTCACTACTGGGTCAACCTAGCTAGTTCTTTTGCCTTTTATCCCCAAAATGCAGTTATGGGTCAATTATAATGTGAATATTTTATATTTGAAGAAGCAAACATAATAACATAACAATACCACTCTTGTAGGTTTAATATAAAACATGGTTAGTCCCTTTAACCTATTATTTTATCAAGGAAAGATTTTTCTCAAAACCATTACAAAAATCCTTTTATTTAGCCATGAGTTTCTCCTTTTTAAAATTGAGTTTGGGTTACAAAACCTTTCAAAACCTTGCTTTCGACTTCCTTGGATACCCTCCTTCGAAAGCATAAAAATATATTTTCAAAACATTAGGCTCCTGCCTTTCTACACTTTAAAACCTTTCTTTTGAAACCTTTCGAATGTATTAAAGCATTAGCATTTAATCATTTAGAAGCATTGCTTCGAAACCAGTTAAAAGTACCCCTTTTGAAACCATTGGAAGTAACCTTTTCGAAACCATTGAAAGTCCCCATTTCGAAACCATTGTGTTTAAACTTAAAATATTATTTGGGTCAAAGCGAATATAGGCGAAAGAATCTCTTTCAAAACCATCCTTGTCATTTAAAAATATTGGGGAAAACATGACGGCGTCGGCACCATCTCTTTCGAAAGCTTTAAACCATTTAAACAAAACAATGAAGGATAGCGTCGAAACCCTTTTTGAAGCCATTTCTTTCGAAACCCTTGGGCCTTTTCGAAAGCCTTTAGGAAGTGACTTAAACCATCTTTAAAAACAACACTAGCTTTCATAAGCATTGATGTCTTCAATATCTCTGAAAGGCTAAAGAACGGCAGCAGGGCTTCGAGTAGGTTGGAACCCCTTCTTTCAAAAGCATTCTCTCAAAAGTAAAGGAACCCATTTGAAAGCAACTTATGTTAATGGAAACCCTTTCGAAACCTTTCAAAACTCTTTCGAAAACATATGCTTCGACTCCTTCGAAGGCTTAAATAAAACAATGGCAGGTGCGTCTCTTTTTATAACAAACCAAGGTATCGACTCCTTCGGAAGCCATGCTTTCGACACCTAGCTTTTCGCCTTTCTCCAATCCACTGCGTACCATCTTTGTGATACCTTGTGTATTGGTTTCGACTTAGTAGGTTTTGATTGAGTTGAAGACGAAAGCACTGTGTCGAAAGGTACTTCTAAAGTTGGCGAGACCAACTTTTCTGAGTAAACCTAGTTTAATACTAAGTAAAACAAACATTTTACTAACTAACCCGCCATGTGTCAATACCAGATTGGTTTTGTTAACTTTTCAAATTTTTTACTAAAATAACTGCCGCTAATTTCAGATCTAATCCATGGTTAAGTTAATCAAATAAGCCCTTCCATTAAGCATTGTAAAGAAGTCCTTCTTCTAAAATAAAGTAATTTTCATAGAAAACCACTTTGGAAAAATCCTAAAAAATTCTAGAAATTCGCTTTAATCATGTTGTCTAATATATCAAAATTTCAAACCCAAATTCTCAATATATTTTCCAAAATAAATTTATAAACCCAAATAATCATATTTTCCTTTGAAAATTCATAACAATCTTTCCATAGCTTGGAAAATTATCAAAATTAAAACCTAACTCCAAAATCATGTTTATATAACACAAAACTTTTCCATGGCATTTAAACATCAACATATACCGGTTTTGCCCTAAAACCATGTATAATCCCATTCAAAAAATCTTGTTTAAATTAAACAAATCAATATTCAAGCATATCATCATCCAATTCATCATAAAAACGAATTTACCCTTAAATTCGAAAACATATGATTCAAACCAAAAATAGAGATGGAATTATTATTCACCTTGATTTAGATAAGGAGACTAGATTGAGATTGATTTCCCCTAAGCTTGATTCTCTAGCTTTTAGTTGAATTCTTCTTTCTTAATGGTCGGCCCTTCTTTAAGCTTTTGGTTTGCGTTTTTTAAAATGACGTGAATGGGAATAAAATGGTAGGAACGAGAATATATAAGGGTAAGGGCTATGAGTGGCAAATTCCTAATATACCCTTATATAATAAAATTAACCTAAAAACCATTCTTAAGCCCATTTAATTATTTTATTAGGCACGGCCTTGATTAGTTTATTTAAATCTCAACCCCCTTATCGCTTAATATTTAGACTATTCTATTTAATTTATCTAATTAAATCTCCTGAATATTATTATAAAAATTAGGGGTGTTACAATAAGCCCACAATACTAAAGATAACTTCTTCGCCCATTTTCCTTTAGACTTTTGTAGTCTTTTCCTAAGCAGTTTCTTGATGGATTTGTTTGCTGCATCGACTTGTCCATTCACCCGTGGATGTGTGACTTAAGAGAAGTTTTTTGTCCATTCCTTTCACAATGGTCCGCAAACTCCTTACTCATAAATTAGGTTCCATTATCATAAATTATTTTACGGAGGATCCCAAACCTAGTAATTATGTTCCTCACAATAAAAGTGATTATCTCCTTGCAGTAATTGCAGCTATGGGTTCCACTTCTACCCATTTGGTGAAGTGGCCTATTGTTACAACGACATACTTTGCGCCTCCTTTAGACATTGGAAGTGTTCCTATCAAGTCTATGCCCCATATGTCAAACGATCATGGCTAGCTAATAGGATGAGCTTGTGGGAAGGTAGTCTGGGATATTGGCAAATCTTTGACATCTGTCACATTTTCCTACATATTCTTGCGCACCTAGAAGTGTAGTAGGCCAGTAGTATCCATGTCTAGCACTTTCTTTGCTAACTTAGCTACTTTAGAGTGAACTCCGCACTATCCTTCATGTACTTGGCCCTAGACTCATATTCCTTCTTCTATGGAAACACATCTAAGATAAGGGGTAAAGTATCCTCTCTTGTATAATATGCCATCAAAGAAGGAAAAATACATAGCCTGATATCTAATTTTATGGGATTCATTCTTGTTTGGAGGTAGGACTGCGATTATCAAGAATTGTTTAATAGGGGTCATCCATGAGTCTTCCTCTCTATGTTGAGGGATATGCGTGGCTGGAGATTGCTCTTGATTTTCAATTGTTACTTAGTCCTGAGCTTCTCAATTGTAGTCCATCATGCTCTAGTCAGGACCAATATTTGGTTGGCCTTGGTGATGCTTGGTTCAGCTTGATGACCTATTGGAAAACTTTCATTTCCTACGCTACTCTAGTGCTGGCAAGTTTAGCTAATAAGTCCGTAGAGGAATTGTTCTCACATAGGATTTTCACTATATCGAATTGATAAAACTATACTATCAATCTTTTGGATATTGGTAGCTGCCTAAGCATCATTTTTGAATCAATCTCTCAATCTCGTTCCTCAAGTGTCGGCAGTTAACAATATGGTGGCCATTGGCTCTATGGAAGCGGTAATATGCTCCCTCCATGTAACGACCTGTAAATTTTAAAAGGTTTTAATAACATATTTAACTGAATTTTTGCGAAATTTTAAATAATTTAATTTGGAAATAAAAATTTGATATTTGGAATACGTCTATCTAAACATAGCAGATGATAAATTTTCATAAGAAAATATGGAAGTTTATTTTATTGTGTAATTTTATTTATATTTAAATCAGTTAATATTTGATGATAATAAAATGTTTTCCAAACCTGAATATTTTTATATAATAAATTTGTAAATCATCTTCTGAGTGTGACATCATATTTCGTTTCGTCAAATTTGGAATGCTATTGCTCCGTTTATCTTATTTTCGGCTTTTAGCAACATTTTTGGTAGCTGATATCGACTTTTGATAGGATGGTCCTATCACTGATATCTGTATACCGTTTTGATCGTCTCGTCATGCTGACCTCCGTAGTATATTCATTTGTACATTTTGGTATTCGGTACGCGACATATTGCGAAACAATTAATAGTACCGGATCCGTATTTAAATCTTTTGGTTTCTCTGGGCATCCAATAGTCTATAGATGTAAACAAATGGACATTTAATTCATTTTTTACTAGCCGTCCCATACCATTTTGAAATTAAAAAGAAAAGAAAAAAAAGTATAAAATTTGTATACATTTTTATTCATTTAATGGGCAACGATTCACATTTTTAATTGCCCTTTATTGTTAGCACCAGAATTGGTCACTAACACCCAAGAGTAGATTTGTGTAGAGAAATTAATGAAGATAGTAAATTAAAACTGAGGAATATCACCGTAGAATGCAAAAAAGAATAGTAGAAATGAGAACACCAGATTTATAGTGGTTCGGCGTAACTGCCTACGTCCACTGTTAATGTAATCTTTATTGCTTTTCCTGAAGACTTGAATACAGATTCAATACGTAAACCAACTACTCAAATACAAGTTTAAATTAAAAGAAATAAGTGCGCAAAATGGCAGAGTATCCCTAGAGTTCTCCCAAAAAAGGCCCCTACAACTATGCCCCTGCTTCTCTATTTATAGACGAAGATAGGCGGGACTCCCTGCGCAAGCCCAAGAACAAGGTAGCTCGGCCCATAGATGTAGTTTCAAGTCGGCCAGTCCAGACATACTGAGCGACCTATGGTCGAACGACAAGTGCCGACCCAGGATAGCCGAACGGTGGTCATTGAGCAGTTGACTCGAAGCGAAACCTTATAAGATTCAGAGCAACTCGTGTTGGGTCTCGAAGTAAAGAGGTGCCGGCTTTCTCACTCACTGTTGATCCCTTGCACAGGCTAACTTCCTCATCGTACGTCGAACCAGATACATCAAGCACACATGTCGAACCACTTCTGACCGAACGGCACCAACTTCCCTTCTACAAACAAAACCTGCTTACCCATCTAGGCCGAGTCGTAGGTGACTTACGTCATTGACCGAGCGGTGTGTGCCGAAGCATCTGGACCGAACGACATATACCGAACTACCCAGCCCGAATAAAACAACACATCCCTCAGCCGAGCGACAAATGACTATTTTCTTTTAGGATTGGAACAATTCTACATCGAACGACAATTTATCGAACGACGAACTTCTCCTCTAAGACGAGCGATATATCTAGAGTTCCTAACAGCCTCTTTCTTTAGCCGAGCGACACACGCTATCTCACATAGCCGAACCACTCAGCTTGAATATTCCACACATTTCCAATCTCTCACTGGCTTGAGCCCAGTCTCGATTCAACCAAAGCCTTTGTAATTATCATCTTGTAGCCGGGCCAGGCAACCGGATAACATTTGCCCCCCAAAGTGCACTGTGTGAACCAACATGATGCACTTTGAATTTGCAGTTCCTGCTTTCAAAAGCTGAACGTCTACGATCTCACGAAGGTCGAAACATGGCTGACTTCCGGATCATCACGTGCTCACGTTTATATAAATTTTTATTTAGTTATATCCCTTTTTCTCCCCTTTTTTATATGAACACCGAGCCATGCAGTCAGTCTTACTCGATACCGTTCGGCTGCGTTCATTCATCGACTCACTATGGCGATCAGACCGGTTCCACAGGGTAATGCCTGTTCACCTTCCCTTCTTCATATAAAAGCCAACACTTCTCCTCTTCTTTCCTTTACTTTCACTTCAACTCTACAGGACCTTTTAATTTACCTTCCCTAGAATTTCGGCTACCGCCTCAACCTTCCTTTCTCATCCAAAATCCCGTACGTTTGCTCCGCAACTCCCTCTGATAACGAGTCTAAACGAACTTCGGTCCCAAATCTAACAATTCCCTAAGCTTCGGTTCATCTTCTTAGGTATGAATTTTTCATTCGTTCGACTTTCCCAAATTAGGGGTTTTGTATGAAATTCGAATTCACGAATCTTCTTCTGATTACGGACGGTAGGAGCCGTTGTAGATGAGGAAGACGAATCTGAGATTAGAACATGCCTTAGGGTTGGAAGTCGATACAGTTTTAACTGATTTCGAGGCTGGTGAGATGGGGAGGAGAAAGGAAAAGGATGTCGGTGGTCTTTGGGACACAGGCTCCTGTTGAGCCACTGAGCAAGGGAGCGTGGTTGTTAGGTTATTGAAGTAGAGTTGAATTGGCGATCTGGTACGAAGTCGTTCAGCTAATAGGGAACAAGGGAGTAGGAAGTGGGTCGGTAGGAGTTAGTAAGTTTAGAAGGTGTAGGCTGAGTATCAATGTCGAGTAAGTAGGTTGGGTGGAAGTCCATTTTTTGGTAGATCTCTTGTGGTAATAGTGCTAGGGAGGTAAAGGGAGAGGGCGTCGTTCGGTCTAGAGAGAGGGTGTGAGTGTCGTTCGGTCTATAGAGAAGGCGTCGTTCGGTCTATAGAGAGGGTGTGAGTGTCGTTCAACCATTAAGGAGAAGTACCGAGCGTGTGGGTCGGCATTGGTAATCCGAAGTGTCTTAACGTTCGATCACAAGGCACATTTGAGTGACTTATCTCCATAACCATCCTTAAGTAAAGTGGATAAAGCATGACAAACAAGATAGCATACAAGCCTAAGCACTTGACTTAAACTAATTCCCTTGCAATATGAACGGTCACCAATGCAAACTTAACTTAACAAATGTAAATGACAGTCTTTACATCCTGTGATGCCAATGTCCAACTCCAAAACCACTACTATCAACCACAGAACAAATTTTGGAGACTGCCAGTGATGACAGTTTCTAAAGACAATAACTAAAAACTCTATCAAAACACATTTGTGCCTTGAACTTTAATTTCTTCTATGCTTGCACTTCAGTTGTAGCACTACTGCACACACAACACGGGAGGATATATCATTATTTGTTATATCTGATTTCGATTGTATTTCAAGTATAGTTTAAACAGGATTTTATCCACATCCATTGCTCTTTAAAGATGTCTAGAAAGTCGAGCTCTGCTACAGTTTCTGATAAGCCTAGTCCAGGATCTCAGCAGGAGGTAGTAGGTACTTCGGATCCACCAACGACCTCCACGCAGGGTATTCTGGATCCATCCGCTGCAATTATTGGCTCGGCACCCGATGCTATAGATGGAGCAATCATCCTGGACAATCCAACTGATTCTCAAGCTTCAAGAATCAATGAAACTGTCCTTCGCCGGCTATGTTCAATCCACGAAATCCCTTTTGACGACGTATTAATTCCATCGAGACAAGATCGTCCTCACCTGCCCCCAGCTGGATATACAGCTTGTAACAAATTCATGTGCTTGGTCGGGAGTGTGCCACCGTTCAATTCATTTCTTCGTAAGGTGTTGCAGTATATCGGGATCGCTCCGGCACAGCTTCACCCCAACAGTCGTGCATTTCTCCATGGCACTTGCATTCTCTTTATGAGCATCTTATCCAGGCTCCCCACTCTCATGGATATTCGCTACATTTATCGGTTCAAAAGGTGATCTAATAGCCCCTCTTTCATATTCCTTGAGCCACACTCTAAGTGTCATATCCTGACGGGGGCATGGAGTTAATTCTCCCAATATAAGTAGGAGTGGTTCTACGTGAACTGCCCCCCTGGCTTTGCGAGAAGATGGTTGGAAGGGAGTAATTTCCATTTCGGACTCGTTACTTACCTGAGGCATGAAGTGCATTTTCTCTAAACTTCCTTCGGTCTTTTGATGGCATCAGCCCACGTCCCGAAGGTGCGAGGTATTATGAGGCCATCGAGGCCATTCGTTCTACTCCCGTGGAGGACCGGGAGATCAAAATAATTATTTCCAATGAGTCACTTCTAAAGTTTGGGCTATTGGTGGAAGGTTGTCGAACTAGTCTCCCATCCAGCGCCACTACAGCCAGACCCACGGTGGAGAATGGTAAAGAACAAGCCGAGTCTTCGGTGCCCCCTACAGGCGGGGCCTCCGACATGCCCGAGGAAGGTGAGATTAGAGAGGCTGGGGTTTCTGGAGCATCCGACGAGCATATAAGTCCTCTCTCAGAACAGGTGATCGACGCACCCGGCATCGATGAACCGCCTCCTCCATCAAAAGGGAAAAAGAAACTATCCTACAAACTAAGGAAGAAGACAGTGGGTGGAACCTCGAAGGTTACAATTACTCTGATGGAGAAAGAGCCATCTCCACAACACTTAGAGGGTTCAATAAAAGGCTTATCAGATCTCACCATCCCCGATGACTTGCTGAATTACGGCTTCGACGACCCAGAAGCCCTAAAACTTCACTCGCCCGTGAGAGGTGACGAAGGCGTTCAAGCCCATCACCAAGGAGAAAAAACTTCGATAAGTAAAGCTAAAGAAACTAGTACGTCGGGGGGAAACACTAGGACACACACTAACACTCACTTTCCACCCCGCACTTAAGTTTTATCCATCGTATGATCATCTCTAACTTGTTTTCACTTAATTTCTGTGCAGGTGACATGGGATGCTCACACGGCTTCGACCGCCTTCGCGGTTCCTCTATCTTTCATCACTCTAGCCGAGACTCGGGGCCCGGAAAACGCCGAGATAGAGATGACAACAGCGATAGAGACTATTGTCCTCGAGATTCATCATCTCGAAGGAAAACTTACAGCCACTCTTCCTACCCCAACGATCCTCCTCCTCAACCAGAGCATAGCAGGGAGAAATCTGCTCAAATGGGGTCTCAATCTGAAGCTCCTTGTGATCAATATTCTGGTTCATCAAGCACTAGGCAATCCCGTAAGCTTTACAAGAAATCTGCAATCTCGACTAAACAAACTTCCTCTGGCCCTACACATGATCCATCGATAGCAGAAAAGCTAGTTTAGCTTAAAACCACATTTCCAAAAATATGCTTTGATGGACTAAAGTTTCTTCCGACGATCCATCCTATTCCAGGGCATGTTAAACAAAGTGCCATTGCTTGCAATAATGATGTCTACATCCAACATGACGCATTCGTTCATTTGGTGGAAAAAGTTTCAGAAGTTTCGGTGGAACGTCAGCATGAAATCGATCGCCTGAAACTCGAAGCTATTCACGATAAAGACATTATCAAAGCCCAGGATGAAGAGCTTTCCTCGTATAAATTTCAGCTTGAAACCGCTCAAAAATCCGCTAAAGACACAGCTGAAGCAGTTGATCGTTTGGAAGCCGCACACAAAAAGGAAATTGATGAGGCGGTTCAACGTTGTGGCGCTTTAGCCTTAGAAAAGGATTCCATCCAAAAAGAAAAGGATGTTCTCGCTCAGCGGGTTAAAGAATTGGAGGAGCTACTCCTCAAAAAAAAGAAGAAAAAACTACAGCTCAAGAGGAGTCACAACGATATTGTGATGAGATTGTTGCCACACGACTTTTAAAAGCAAAGCTTGATGAGGAGCTCTCCAAAGTTGAAGCGCTAAAGGACGCGGCCCGTGAGGAGGGCAAAAGAATGGCGCTCTCGGAAATCGATTCTCGCCTCGAGGCGGCTGTTGAGGCTGGTAGGGAGGAAATTAAGTGCATGTTTGATCCACTCATAACCGATTATAACGCTCGAGTTCTCATGCATCGCGACCTAACTTTTCTTGGCGAGGATTACCTTGAATCTTTGGCCAAAGCATGGGACAATTTAATAAAAATTAAAAAGGTCGAATTGGGAACTAAAGAGGTGGATGAGGAGTCTCTTGTGATGGAAATGCTTTGCGAGAATGAGCGCACTGACCTATCTATGGCAAAGGCCCTTTATGGAAGGGACTCTTCCTCATCAAAAGGAAAAAATGACACTATCGGTCCATCCGGAACCAAGTCCTCAGTTCCTCCTCCTATTCAGACGACTGGTCACCCATCAGTCGATCCCTTCGAGGAGCATATTGGCTATGACCCAGAGAAGCCTGGACTTCATATTCACGCTCTATCTCCTATTCCGGAAGGTGAAACTCCCCGAACAGTTGAGAGTCAGCCAGAAACTGGTACATAACTTTTCTTTCTAGAGTTTAAAGGACCATCGTTTTCGGCGAATAATAAATATATCCTAACATTTGTCTCTTACGGTTTCGTGTAGGTCATTCTGATCCCGAGCCAACTCCAAGGAGCGTTGTTGCCACAGAAAAGGAGGGGAAAACAGGAGAGACAACTCAGACTGGAGAGGCTCCCGGACCCGACGCCCAAGTGATCGAGGCGCTCGATGAAGACAAATCTGAAAATTTATCACCCGTGGAGGAACATGATGAAGTTGAGATTACGGGCGCCTCTGAACACACTTCAAAATCGAGCATGAAGGAGCAAACCATAGAAGAGAAGAAGAAAGCTGAGATTATGGTTGAGCCTCAGGTGGTGGAACTTGATGATCCGTTGAACAGGCCCCTGAAGGTTATTCTTTCCGGTGGAACCTTGCCACTGGAAGTTCCCCTTCCTTCCCCAGGCACCACTTCCTTAGTAAGCAAGGCGTCCAAGAAAAAACGCTTGGGGAGGAGTCTTCAGAGAAACCGAGGAAAGAGAAGTAGTCAAAAAAGTAGCTATCATGCCTCGCTCAATGTGAATAAGCCTGGATAATGTAATTATCTCTATTTATTTTCGTAGTCGTTGTAAATAGATTTTTTGCTTCGAGTTTAGGAGAAGTTGTAATGAAACTGAATCCTCGATTAGTAAATAAAATTTTGTTTTTTCTGATGATCTTTGCTACTTAGCTTTACCATCCATCTTGTATATTTTAGCCTGTGCTCCAGAGGCTGCGAGATTTTTGAATCGTTTATACTCTAGTACGCACTCTAGGGACTCAGAGTACTCTAGTCCGCACTTTGGGGACTTAGAGATTTTTGAATCGTTTATACTCTAGTCCGCACTCTAGGGACTCAGAGTACTCTAGTCCACACTCTGGGGACTTAGAGATTTTTAAATCGTTTATACTCTAGTCTGCACTCTGGGGACTCAGAGTACTCTAGTCCGTACTCTGGGAACTTAGAGATTTTTAAGTCGTTTATACTCTAGTCCGCACTCTGGGGACTCAGAGTACTCTAGTCCACACTCTAGGGACTTAGAGATTTTTGAATCGTTTATACTCTAGTCTGCACTCTAGGGACTTAGAGTACTCTAGTCCGCACTTTGAAGACTTAGAGATTTTTAAATCGTTTATACTCTAGTCCGCACTCTGTGAACTCAGAGTACTCTAGTCCGCACTCTGGGGACTTAGAGATTTTTAAATCGTTTATACTCTAGTCCGCACTCTGGGGACTAAGAGTACTCTAGCGGACTTAGAGATTTTTAAATCGTTTATACTCTAGTTCGCAATCTAGGGACTCAGAGTACTCTAGTCCGCACTCTGGGGACTTAGAGATTTTTAAGTTTGGATGCGCGTTCATGCGCTAGACAGAATAATGTAATTTAATTTATGTTATAGAATTGTAACATATGGAAACATCAACAGTTCATGGAAAAGATGGCTTCAAGCCTTTATTGATCATAACAAATGGAAACAAACTGAATTGTCTTATTGCATACCGAAAACTAAGGACAACAAAATCAACATACACTGGAAATAATTTCAACTAAAATGTAAAAGAAATAGACTAAATGTAATAACGACGCAAATGCTCGTTATTCCATGCACGAGGAAGTGTCACGCCATCTACGGTCGCTAGCTTGAAAGTTCATTCTCCAAGCCTTCGTTCGATGACATACGGACCTTCCCATGTGGGATTCAGATGTCATGGGGAAAGAAAGACTCGCTTCAAAACGAGATCACCCACATCGAAAATTCTCGGTCGAACTTTTTCATTATAATATCGAGCAACCCGGTGCCTATATGCAGTCGCTCTTAAATCAGCTTCTTTGCGTTTTTCGTCGACAAAGTCCGGCGATTCCAATAAGAGATTCTATTTCGTCTTAGGATCATAATAAGTTACCCGATGAGATGGAACTTCAAGTTCCACGGGTATCACAGCTTCAGCGCCATATGCCAAGGTGAACGGATTGTGGCCAGTCGCGGACTTGTGGGTGGTTCTGTAAGCCCAAAGCGTTGTCGGAAGCTCATCCACCCACTTGCCTCTAGCCTTCTCCAAACATTTCTTTAAAATTGATTCGATTATTTTATTTACGGCTTCAACTTGTCCATTCGCTTTAGGGTGAGTGACCGCCGCAAACCTTTTCTCAATGCGATACTTTTGGCAGAATTCTTTGAACTCCTTACTCTCAAATTGAGTTTCGTTGTCCGTGATGATAGTTCGTGGGAGGCCAAAACGGCATATGATGTTTTGTACAACGAAATTAATGACCCTTTTAGTGGTGATCGTAGCTAAAGGCTATGCTTCTGCCCACTTGGTAAAGTAATCGACCGCAACAATTGCATATTTTGCACCACCTCTGGAAATTGGTAAGGAACCGATTATATCGATCCCCCAAATTGCAAATGGCCAGGGACTAACCATTTGTGTGAGTTCCGTTGGCGGAGCTCTCGGGATTTTACATACTTTTGACATTTGGCACATCTTCTTACGTAGTCCGCAGCATCTCGATTTACAGTTGGCAAATAGTATCCATAGCGGAGGATCTTTTTTGCTAGGGTCTGCCCACTAGTATGGTCACCACATTCTCCTTCATGAACTTCCCTCAAGACTCGTTTTATCTCATCGTGGGCGATGCACCGAAGTAAGGGAATCGAGAATCCCCTCTGATACATTATTCCGTCCTGCATTATATATCGTGAATCTTTGCGAATGACTTGGCGTCTTTCGTTCTTTTTATCGGGCAAAGTCCCATATAGTAAGTATTGTTTGAATAGGGTTATCCATGACTCCCTTTAAATTTCTGTTTCTAGCACAAAATCTACTTCCATCTCGTTTATACTTGGAAATTGTAAAACTTCGATGGGAACCAAGCCCATATGCTGTGCATCGCAAGTACTTGCGAATTTTGCCAATGAATCGGCTTCCCTGTTTTGTTCACGCGGGACATGCGAAATATCGTAATATTCAAGGTCTGCCAACAGTACTTGAACCCGAGCGAGGTATGGAGCTAGCCTCTGCCCCTTTGCTTGATAACCTTCCCGCACTTGGTATACCACCAATTGTGAGTCACAAAAGATTTCAACCGATCTTACACCGAGTTCCCTAATAATTTTTAAGCTAGTAATCAATGCTTCATACTCAGCTTCGTTATTCATAGCTGGGGAAATTAAGCTTCAAAGCATAACAAATTGATCAGTTTTCAAGGGTTACAAGAATGACTCCAGCCCCAGAACAACAGTCGTTGGATGCCCCATCGGTGTATAGTTTCCATCGAATGGAGGGAATAACATCATCACTATTTGGTTCGTCTGATATGGTGAATTCTGCGATGAAGTCTGCTAGCGCTTGCCCTTGTATGGCCCTTCATGGCAGGTAGGTGATATCGAACTGACTCAACTCAATATTCCATTTTAACAACCTTCCAGAGGTTTCTGGTCGTTGGAGGACCTGTTATAGGGGTTGATCGTTATAAACACTAATCGGGTGTGCTTGAAAATACAGACGAAGCTTGCGTGATGAAATCATCAAGCAGTAGGCTAGCTTCTCAATTTTGGGATAATTTCTTTCTGCCCCCGTTATATGTTTACTGACAAAGTACACCGGCTTTTGAACTCGGTCCTCCTTGCGAACCAAAGCCGTACTGATGGCATGTTGAGATACGGCCAAGTATACATACAACACTTCATGGTCTATGGGCTTCGACGGTACCGGGGGACTTTCTTAATGTTTTACCAGAGCTCGAAATGCATCCTCGCAGTTGGGCGTCCATTCAAAATTTCTCTTCCCTTTCTTTATCACATTGAAGAAGGGAATACACTTGTCTATCGCTCTGGATATGAATCGACTCAGCGCGGCCACTTTTCCGTTCAGGCTTTGTACTTGCTTTATAGTTTTGGGCACTTGTATGTCTCGAATAGCCTGAATCTTTTCTGGGTTAGCTTCAATTCCCCGTGAATTAGCAATGAAACCCAAAAACTTTCCTGATGCAACGCTAAAGGAACACTTTAGAGGATTGATTTTCATTCCGTAATACCTGAGTAGACCAAACATTTCCGCCAAATCTCGAATGTGGTTGTTTGACTACCTTAACTTCACGAGCATGTCATCCACATAGACTTCCATCGTCCTACCAATTTGGTCTTTAAACATCCGATTTACCAGACATTGATAAGTCACTCCTGCATTTTTCAATTCGAAAGGCATCACCATATAACAGTACAGTCCAACGTCTATGACAAAACTAGTGTATTCCTGATCTGGAATGTGCATCGGGATTTGATTATATCCCGAGTACGCATCCATAAATGACAATAACTCGTGTCCTGCTATTGAGTCGCCCAGCTGATCAATTCTGGGTAAAGGGAAACTATCCTTAGGGCATGCTTTGTTCAGATCCGAGTAATCCACGTAGGTCCTCCATTTCCCATTTTCTTTTCTCACAAGTACGGGGTTAGAAACCCATTATGGGTAGAGGGCGTCGCGGACGAACCCATTGGCTTTGAGTTTGTCCACCTCCTCTCTGAGAGCAACGGACCTCTTCGGGTCCATGCCTGTCCTTTTTTGCTTCACCGGCACATATTTCGGGTCTATGTTCAACATATGACTCACAATGGCGGGAGAAATCCCGCACATATCGCAATGCATCCAACGAAGACATCCAGATTCGCTCGGAGGAAATCAGTAAGATCCTCGATCATCGAGGGGTTGAGTTGTGATCCAATCTTAAGTACTCGTGATGGGTCATCGCGGCTGACCGAAACGTCAATCGTTAGTTCAGCCGGTGTTTCTTTTGCCTCCTTAGGTTCCTCATCAGTGTCCCTTGGATCTATGTCTCTATATATCCGATCGTGTTGCCCAAGCCAAGGCTCGGGCAATACTTGTCAGTCTTCAGTGGCTCGGATGCGGACGGAGTTGTCCATAACTTTTCCTTTCTCTCTTCGTTGGGCCTCTCTCAGCTCAGCCACATAACACGCATGACCAGTCGCCAGATCGCCATGCACAACACAACCTCCTTTATCCGTTAGAAACTTCAAGGTTAAACACCACGAGGCCAAAGCTGCCCTGAACTCTGACAGGGCCGGTCGACCCAGAAACACATTATACGGAGAATCGACATCCAAAACGATGAACGGTAGGATCTGCACCCTCCTACGTTCACCTTCTCCAAGTTCAACTAGCAATTCAACAAAACCCACTGCATCAGTAGCCGCACCATTAAAGCCATGAATACGGGCTTTAGATGGTTTTAGATCCTTTATCTCCATCTTCATCTGGTCATATGGTTTTTTGAAGATAATGTTAATAGAACTTCCACAGTCAATCAATATTCTTCTCACAAACGCTGGCCCAATGGTGGCCGAGATGACCATCGGGTCAATAGTAGATGCCTCCACCTGATCGGCATCTCTGCTTCTAAACACTATATCATCCGTCATCATTTGATGCTGCTTAGCTGGAGTCCCATCCTCCGTGTTTGAACAACATTCAAAACCTGCATGCTTTAGGGAACTAGCATAACGCTCTATTTCTTGCCAATTCTTGTCTACAGGGTGAGGCCCACCGACTATTGTGTTTATGACTAATCTACCTCCAGTCCGAACGGGTTCCTCAGATCGTCGTTGAGCCTGTCCGCGATTGGGGTCGGATGTCCCCTGTCCATCTTCTTGAGGATTCTTTACAAACTCCTGTAACTTTTTCTGTCGAATCAGCTTTTCAATAGCATTATGGAGGTGCCTACAATCCTCGGTATTGTGCTCATAAGTCTCATGGAAGCGGCAATACTTCCAGTCTGCTTTTGCTCCTCGGTGGACTCTTTTAGGCGTGGCTTTCGATATTGGAAAGTATTACAGGTGGATAGGTAAATATTTTCCAGAGATGCGTTCAGAGGATTGTATTCATTGTAAGTTGGGATCCTTGGTTTCCACTTTCCAGCTTCCCTTTTCTTTCCGGAATTTCCTCCTCCGGAACCTTTTGACTGCTCAGGCTTGTTTTGAACATTGACCTGGACTTTTCCAGAGTTGTCACCAGATTGTTTTACAGCAATGTTTCTCTACACAGTCCCCTTGCCTGGTCCTGGTGCATTGTCTCGCCTCATCCACCTGGCTTCCTCCCTTCTTATAAATTGGTGTGCCTTTGAATAAAAATGTTCCAGCGTAGCAGGAGGCTTTCCTGCTAGCCAATCACTAAACTCTGAATCCGGATCTACTCCTCGCATCATTGCCATTAAAATGGCACGGTCATTCGGGTTGCTAACTTCAGTAGCAGCAACGTGGAATCTTTGTAAGTACTCCATTAACGATTCCCCTGTGTCCTGAATAACACTAGACAATGACATAACATCATTGGGACGAGTGGCATGAATCCTAAACTGCTCCACAAATTTTGTCGCTA
This sequence comes from Allium fistulosum, assembly GCA_030737815.1. NCBI lineage: Eukaryota > Viridiplantae > Streptophyta > Magnoliopsida > Asparagales > Amaryllidaceae > Allium > Allium fistulosum. Next base: position 835,492,844 of record CM060905.1, read on the forward strand.
ACTCATCAAAATTGGAGATAGACCGCGGAGGAAGTCAGGTGAACCACATGGTAGCGATTCCAGATAAAGTTATTGGAAAACACCTACATTTAGTTGCATCGTTTCCCTAGCTGAATCCATCATCCACCCATACCTTATTACATGCTGTCGGGGATCAGTCTTCCCTTCGTAAGCCGGGATAGTCAGCATATTAAACTTCCTGGGGTACTCAGCCTGTAGGATAGCATCCGTGAATGGAGTAAGACTCCAAGATATGCCCCAATCATCCTTAGTTAAACCTTGATTTTCCCTCATCAGTTGTCTGACCATGGCTGATAGGTTTGGGGTTTGTTTGGAAGATGGCAAGTTGGAATCCGTCCTACGGGACCGTTCTGGTTGGTGCCTCCTCTGTTGGCGATCTACCAAATGTGTATCATGGGACCTGCTTCGTCGTGACCTTGGTGAGACAGTCGTCCAGCTTCCACCCATGCTCTGGATCCTAAGTTTCCTATTTCAGCTTGAGCACGATTTCCCTGGTGCACTGCACCTATTTGCGTTGTTTCACTTCTACGGCTACTACGCTTGGGAGGTTCATCAGATAAAGCAGAGCTGTCGGACAAGGAGTAGGAAGCGGGACTTCCTCCAGCATTCTGATGTTGTTGTTGAGTAAGCTGAGTCATGAGGTTGGCGTTAGCTTGAATCTACTCGTTAAGCTGTCTCCTGCTTTCCACGAGTACTCTCATCAGCTCGTTGAACTCTGTTTTGGTGACAACTTCCGTTTGGTTTTGGGCGACTACGGTCCCTACGCCAAGATTAGCTTGTTGATTGCTGGTTCCTATTTGCTAGACGCTAGCAGTCTCGTTGACATCCGCATTGTGGGAGGCTGATCTAGAACGTGGTCTTCCCATTGTAGATTTATCGGTTGGAACTCTGAGTAGAATCAATGGACTTCTTGTGAATGAACACGGATCTTCTTCGGGGGATTTCTTCAATCCAGTAGCAACAAAGGAGATTCTAACAGCCTGAGAATGCGTTCCCAATGAAAGCACCAAAATGTTAGCAATAGAATTGGTCACTAACACCCAAGAGTAGATTTGTGTAGAGAGATTAATGAAGATAGTAAATTAAAACTGAGGAATATCACAGTAGAATGCAAAAAAGAATAGAAGAAACGAGAACACCAGATTTATAGTGGTTCGGCGTAACTGCCTACATCCACTGTTAATGTATTCTATATTGCTTTTCCTGAAGACTTGAATACAGATTCAATCCGTAAACCAACTACTCGTATACAAGTTTAAATTAAAAGAAACGAGTGCGTAAAATGGCAGAGTGTCCCCAGAGTTCTCCCAAAATAGGTCCCTTCAAATGTGCCCTTGCTTCTCTATTTATAAACGAAGATAGGCGGGACTCCCTGTGCAACCCCAAGAACAAGGTAGCTCGGCCCATAGATGTAATTTTGAGTCGGCCGGTCAACACATACCGAGCGACCTTTGGTCGAACGACAAGTGCCGACCCAAGATGGTCGAACGGTGATCATTGAGCAGTTGACTCGAAGCGAACTCTTATAAGACTCGGAGCAACTCGTGATGGGTTTTGAAGTAAAGCGGTGTCGGCTTTCTCACCTCATTGTTGATCCCTTGCACAGGCTAACTTCCTCATCGTGCGCCGAACCAGATACATCGAGCACACATGTCGAACCACTTATGATCGAAAGGCACCAACTTCCCTTCTACAAACAAAACCTACTTACCCGTCTAGGCCAAGCCATAGGTGACTTACGTCGTTGACCGAGCGGTGCTGTAACGACCCCGGATTTTAATTAAATTTAAATTGATAATTAAATTAATTTTTGAATAAAAATTGTGGAATTAATTGATAAATTGATTCGAGTTTCGCCGAATTCAAATAAAATATGTGTTAAATCATTTGAATTTAAATCTTGTATATATATATGTAAATATATATGTATATGTGCATATATGAGTGGATTTGAATTTATATATATATTGGATTTGAATTTTAATGTTAATTAAATGGTTATAAAATCATCTATGAAAAATATAAAGTAAATATATTAAACTAAATCTTAATATCATGTTAATAAGTTAATACAACTATATAAAATAAATTATGAAAAATATATATATAAAGTAACACATGGATAAAATTTACCAACATATTGGAATAGAGATTTATTTACATTATACTACAAAGTAATGAAACAAACAAAAAGAAAAGAAGCAAACAAAATATATAGTCATGTACACTTGCAAAAAAATGAATGTACTAGATTGTAGAAGGAAACAAAGGTATATATGTAGACTTGTAAAAGAATGAAGAAAATAAAATATAGCTTGCAAAGGAGACATAAGGTACATATGCATTTAATGTTTGCATCTCTAGCATAGCAAAGAAAAAATTATCAGCCGAGACAAACAATGCAAAGCAATTAATGCAAGTATCTCTAGTACACAACATATTACCCATCAGCCTCCATAAGCAAGAAAATCTCTGCCTAGTATTGTACAAACAATATTTTATCACTTGTACAAAATAATACATCCCTGCAAACTTCTTTTATATGTCAACTTCCTCATCACAGTTTCGTCCATCAAAATTGAAAGAAAAAAATGAGTGAAGTAATATCATTTCATACTTTAAAAAAAACTTCAATCTAAAACAAATCAAACCAAAGAAGATTCTAGCAAGAAATCAAAGGTTGTTTCAAATTTAAAGCAAATCAGTTCCAACATAAAGGAAGCTCTGTAATTTTTCTCTGGAAACCACTGTGAGTAACCTCACTTTTAAATTGTTAAGTATATATATCTGTTCAATTCTTAACCACTGTGAGTAACTCCTTAACTTGCTATATCTTGTGTTAGCATGTGGTAAATCAGCGAAGTATAATATGAAATATGCCTGTATGATGATATAAATAAAATTAATGTATAAGTATGAGGTATTATGTGTGTGCATGTCTGGATATCTCTCTGTTCTAGTTCCAGTTTTCAAAAACTTGTTTAAAAATCAAGTTCTTCTTCTTGAATCCATGTTAGGCTTTGGAATCTAAATGAAATATACTTGTTTTGACTGGTTTCAAGTTAAAAAATAAATTTGAGTGTTTACATTTAAAAGATTATTTCAAAAATAATATAGTTACAGAGAAAATCAAATATAAGTTAAAAATTGAATATCTGGAAATCATGTTTGGGTTTTACCATCAGATTCGCACTGCAAATTCATGATTTTTGATAACCATTTGATGATTTTAAAGTTAGTATATGTCGTGAATTCATGAGTTGACCAGATTTGGTATTATCGTTGATCACCGACGATTAGCGAAGTTTTGTGGGTCGTGCCTTACGTCGAAGGTAGATTGGAAGTCGTAGATCGATGGAAAAATAGTTAGGGATTTGTCAGATGATCGGCGCGGCGTGGGTTTATCGATTTAGGGTTTAAGGGTTTGTTTTGGTCGATGAAAATGGCAAGATCGTTGTGTCGTCGTCAAGGCAATTAGGTCGATCGGACCCAGGGGTAGCGATGCATTGGATCGTGACGAAACCTTGGTCAAGCTCGCGTGGATTCTGGTGATCTTGGGTGGCGTTGCGAAGAGGTTTGTCATCGGTAATGGGTTCCATGTTGAGGATCGGAAGCTCGATTTTGATTCCTGGTGGGTTTTGGCGATCTGGGTGGTCGATGGGTTTTGGATGGTTGTCGATGACCTGAAGGTAACAGCGAGGTTGGTCGGAAGTGGCATGGCCGCCTGTACACGTGTACGCGTGTACGTGCGAGGTTTGAATGGTTTGGGATGATGTGGAAGACGAAGATTTTCGGGTTCGACTCGAAGTAATTTGCGTGGTGGCTCGGGAAAAAGAAGGTGGAGGGAAACTCGAGATTGGGCTCGAGTATTTCAAACGTTGGCTCGGGTTTTAGTTGATTGAAAGTAAGCAAGTTTTTAATTTAAAAGAAATAATAAGTTTTAATGTTTATAACTTAATCAGGATTTGATAAATTATTAACCATTTCTTTAAAAATAATTAATGTTTAATTAAGATGGAGTTTATAAAAGATTTGAAATTTTTTTTTTTGAGTTTAAAGTATTTCAATATATATATATATATATATAACCTTTGTTTTTAAAAGTTTATTTTAAATAAACTTAGTGTTGTGATTAAGTAAATGATTTAAAGATGAAGTGTTTTAATCCTTAATTAACTTAAAGATTTAAAGTTAATTGGTTAATTAATTAAAGTGACTAATTAAAAGGATAATGACCTAATGTAATTAAAAGGATTAATTATGTAATTACTTAAAGATTAATTTATCAAGATGATTAATTTAATTATGTGATTAATTAAAGGTTAATTAATTAATAATTGAGATTTATTAATTAATGATTAAGGAATGAATTAAGGGTAATTAATTTATTATTAAAAGTTAACTAATAATTGATTAAAGGATAATTAAATAATGATTAAAGGTTAATTAATTAATTAAAGGATAATTAATTCAAATGGTTTGTAATTAATGATTAATTAACCAGGATTAGTAATTTATTCATAGAAATTAATATGATTTAGATCAATCAGATAATTAAATTGATCCTACCTACGGATGTTTGGATTGTATTAGATGTTGAATTGTTGATATTCCCTGATCTATGATGCTGTGTGATATATTCTGATTTTGTGTGTGACCTGTAATGTAGTTATTTATCTAGGATAAATGTAATATATTATCTGTAATTTATATATCTGTGATATGTGAATAAAAGATAAGCGTTATAGTTATACCGCTTATCAACTATATCTCTGTATTCTGATCTGTGATGATTGAATGATGTTGCACTACTGTGTGAAACCCCTGGACTACACCATACACACACAAATATGGATTTCACGAGGAAATCGGTTAAGTCACAGATGATTGAAATTTAATATTTTTGAAATTGAAATTTTAATTTCAATTGATTTTGGAAATGGATTTGGATTAAATGTTAAAGCTTTTGAAAAGGAGTTTAAAATAAAAGTTATTTTGAATAACTTGGTAAAACTTTCAATTTAAATAATTTAATTTGAATTTGAATTCAAAATTTTGAACTGAATCCCACGTTTGGAAATTATAGTTAAAGATGTTATAAATGTGTTTATATGAATTTAAACCATTTTAAAAGTATGATTTTGAGAATTTGAATTTTACCCAAGGACTTTAACTCGTATATATGGATCAGATTTTCCGAAATGAAAACTACTTGTTTTCAAATAATAGAAGATTTCATATAAGAAATGAAATTCCAATTTAAATTAAAGGAATTTCAAGTTTGAATTGAAAATGGTTTCCCAAGCTATGAATAGATCTTTGTGAATGGGGTGAACTTTGTGAATTGGATCTTTTTGTTTAAAAGATTAAAAGTATGGAAATTTGTTTAAACCATTGAAGGTTGTTGAAATGAATCTTTTTGTTTAAAAGATTAGAAATGGTAATTTGTTTTAACCATTCGAATGAAAAGTTTTGGACTTTAAGCTGTGATTTAACTAAGACCCCAGTATCCATATGATTTTTAATTGCACTCGTTATTCGGTTTAGCCGGGAGAGGACTTTGTGTCATATAACCCATTCTGAATAATGATACAACGTATATGGATAGCATTTGAAGACCGGTGGTGAAGACCGGATACTTTCGAAAACGAAAGGATTGCCATTGATTGTCTCTGCATCGGCCGATCCCCAGTATAGGGATTTTAGCACCCTTTGTGATGGGAAGTCCGGACGTGATTAGAAATTATCTGGATTTGCAAGGGCTTCTTCGGAAGTGCCTTCGGTTCTGTATGAACCCGGAACAGACTTGTATGGTTGTATGTCTGACACTACACTTTGAGATATAAAGCTGATTTATTTCAAATACATTTCTGTTGGTGGCGGAGAATTTATTCTCTTAGCTTAACACCCTTCTCTGAGACGTACGAGCTCAGAGGTTATGTAGTTGAAGGTTATCAGTGATATATTCCCAATTTGGTAGTGTGGCATGCTGAGTGCTGTTGTGTGTTGCTGATCATTTGTTGATCAAAGCATGGCTTTGTGAAAAAGCGTAGCTTTGTGGACGAGACCTCACCGAGCCTCACAAACCGGAAATGGTCGAAACAGGAATGTTGCGGCAAGGTTTTTAGGGGTCGCGCCCCTAGGGTATGTCCATTTTCTTCTGGATAAAAGGTGGTATCATGGTATGGAGCCCAGATACTTAACTCGTGTGGACACTATAAATTTATTACTGTGTGATGTTGCTTTGTTGGTTGAGGGGCCCCTCGGATAAAGGTCGGTAACGACCGGGAATGGCATACTCGTGTGGTAGTTACCTAATTACAGCTTGGTTAAAGCGTGAGGTAGCGTCGGCCTTGTTTAGCAGAGATTCGGTTAGGTTCTCAGGGGCGTCCTTCCAGAGGCGTTCCTATTTCGGTAAGGAAGTTCCTTTGCCTGACCATTTGTTGGAAAATCCAAAGAAACAATACGAGCCCTTTACGATTGCAATTTGTATAACCTGTCTCCTCAGGCGGCAGCTATAGCAGGCATAATATAACGGCACCTATGCTGGCTATGATTAATATTGTATTTTCGAAATGATTTTGTACACTATGCACTAGTAATAATATCAAAGAGTTTTCTTTTGTGTAGTAAGCATATTTGAATATCATAAGAAGAAATCTCCTCCAAGTCTGCGATCGCATTGTGTGTGTGGTGGGAGGTCTTATGGTAGTTTCATTTTCCAAAAGCATTGCGGATTTCAATGTTTAAAATTCTTTTGTTGTTTGTTTTAAAGATAAACTGTTTTTGTTACTCACACCAGTCCCATGACTGACCCGGAGTTTATTATTCCCTTCCTAAACTCTGGGTGCCCACAATTTTCCACACGGGCAGTCTAGAGTTGGGGTTTTTCATATAGTCAGGTTTAGTAGATTATCGGGAGCTAGTTCGGTTTTTGGAGTTCACAGAGATGACTGCACTTGCTTATCTTTGTGGATGGTGATGGTGGTTCGAGCTTGATGTTGGAGTTGTTGGACGCATTCACTTTTGAAGATCTTTTGGAGTATCACTTCTGTTATTTCCGCTGTATCATTATTTATCTCTGATATTGTTGTATCATATTGATATCATTGTTGTGTATCATTCTGGATATTGTATTCATTGGAGTTGTATATGATATCATATGTTTCTTTCTTTCGCTGTGTTGTTATACTTACTGTGTTATAAGCTCCGGAGAACCAGATTCGGCATTTGAATCTGCGGCATTTTGAGTACAAGTGAAGTATGGGTGCCGATTTTCGAAGGCCGAGTCCGGGATCTTTACATTTGGTATCAGAGCAAAGGTTGAACTTTAGCTCAGGAGTATAACACATTAAGTAGCTCATTAGAGATAGGGTGACGTATACCCTAGAATGAGTATCTCTAAGATATCCGTCCGCACGCCTTAGTAAATTCTCTTACTATCCACTGATAGTAAGTATGAGTGCGAGAAGTGGATGAGATAGAGGACAGGGGAATACAAAGTATAAATGGTCAATACCCTGTAACAACAAGGAAACAATCTTTTCTCTACCAATCTCTTTTGTTCAACATCTTTTCTCAATTCTTTGATAGTTTCTGGTAGATCCAGGAAGAAGATTTGATATATTTGTATGGGACATAAACTCCAAATAGGCCAGAATTGTTTGTTTGAATGAATTGGTTGCATTGGTTGCTATGGTTGATAGGTATACTTTAGTTTCTAAACTTAAAGTTTTGAAATTGTATCCATATATCTGTCAATTCTTTGGGTCCCGATATGTTCTACGAATGGTTAGTTATTCCTTCGAACTAACCAATGCCATTGCATATTTCGTAGATCTGGATAACCCGAGTATCTTGTGCAAAAAATTAAAAAGATTTATTCTTGTATCTATTATTGATATTCTGATTTGGTAAGCCAAATGAGAATAGATATTCAGTTTGATTTGATGAAACATTCTTCATCTATCTTTGTGTCTCCCGGGCAAATTTCGGGGACGAAATTTTTTTTAAGGGGGGAAGTCAGTAACGACCCCGGATTTTAATTAAATTTAAATTGATAATTAAATTAATTTTTGAATAAAAATTGTGGAATTAATTGATAAATTGATTTGAGTTTCCCCGAATTCAAATAAAATATGTGTTAAATCATTTGAATTTAAATCTTGTATATATATATATGTGAATATATATGTATATGTGCATATATGAGTGGATTTGAATTTATATATATATTGGATTTGAATTTTAATTTTAAGTAAATGATTATAAAATCATCTATGAAAAATATAAAGTAAATATATTAAACTAAATCTTAATATCATGTTAATAAGTTAATACAACTATATAAAATAAATTATGAAAAATATATATATAAAGTAACACATGGATAAAACTTACCAACATATTGGAATAGAGATTTATTTACATTATACTACAAAGTAATGAAACAAACAAAAAGAAAAGAAGCAAACAAAATATATAGTCATGTACACTTGCAAAAAAATGAATGTACTAGATTGTAGAAGGAAACAAAGGTATATATGTAGACTTGTAAAAGAATGAAGAAAATAAAATATAGCTTGCAAAGGAGACATAAGGTACATATGCATTTAATGTTTGCATCTCTAGCATAGCAAAGAAAAAATTATCAGCCGAGACAAACAATGCAAAGCAATTAATGCAAGTATCTCTAGTACACAACATATTACCCATCAGCCTCCATAAGCAAGAAAATCTCTGCCTAGTATTGTACAAACAATATTTTATCACTTGTACAAAATAATACATCCCTGTAAACTTCTTTTATATGTCAACTTCCTCATCACAGTTTCGTCCATCAAAATTGAAAGAAAAAAATAAATGAAGTAATATCATTTCATACTTTAAAAAAACTTCAATCTAAAACAAATCAAACCAGAGAAGATTCTAGCAAGAATTCAAAGGCTGTTTCAAATTTAAAGCAAATCAGTTCCAACATAAAGGAAGCTCTGTAATTTTTCTCTGGAAACCACTGTGAGTAACCTCACTTTTAAATTGTTAAGTATATATATCTGTTCAATTCTTAACCACTGTGAGTAACTCCTTAACTTGCTATATCTTGTGTTAGCATGTGGTAAATCAGCAAAGTATAATATGAAATATGCCCGTATGATGATATAAATAAAATTAATGTATAAGTATGAGGTATTATGTGTGTGCATGTCTGGATATCTCTCTGTTCTAGTTCCAGTTTTCAAAAACTTGTTTAAAAATCAAGTTCTTCTTCTTGAATCCATGTTAGGCTTTGGAATCTAAACGAAATATACTTGTTTTGACTGGTTTCAAGTTAAAAAATAAATTTGAGTGTTTATATTTAAAAGATTATTTCAAAAATAATATAGTTACAGAGAAAATCAAATACAAGTTAAAAATTGAATATCTGGAAATCATGTTTGGGTTTTACCATCAGATTCGCACTGTAAATTCATGATTTTTGATAACCATTTGATGATTTTAAAGTTAGTATATGTCGTGAATTCATGAGTTGACCAGATTTGGTATTATCGTTGATCACCGACGATTGGCGAAGTTTTGTGGGTCCTGCCTTACGTCGAAGGTAGATTGGAAGTCGTAGATCGATGGAAAAATAGTTAGGGATTTGTCAGATGATCGGCGCGGCGTGGGTTTATCGATTTAGGGTTTAAGGGTTTGTTTTGGTCGATGAAAATGGCAATATCGCTGTGTCGTCGTCAAGGCAATTGGGTCGATCGGACCCAGGGGTAGCGATGCATTGGATCGTGACGAAACCTTGGTCAAGCTCGCGTGGATTCTGGTGATCTTGGGTGGCGTTGCGAAGAGGTTTGTCATCGGTAATGGGTTCCATGTTGAGGATCGGAAGCTCGATTTTGATTCCTAGTGGGTTTTGGCGATCTGGGTGGTCGATGGGTTTTGGATGGTCGTCGATGACCTGAAGGTAACATCGAGGTTGGTCGGAAGTGGCCTGGCCGCCTGTACACGTGTACGTGCGAGGTTTGAATGGTTTGTGATGATGTGGAAGACGAGGATTTTCGGGTTCGACTCGAAGTAATTTGCGTGGTGGCTCGGGAAAAAGAAGGTGGAGGGAAACTCGAGATTGGGCTCGAGTATTTCAAACGTTGGCTTGGGTTTTAGTTGATTGAAAGTAAGCAAGTTTTTAATTTAAAAGAAATAATAAGTTTTAATGTTTAAAACTTAATCAGGATTTGATAAATTATTAACCATTTCTTTAAAAATAATTAATGTTTAATTAAGATGGAGTTTATAAAAGATTTGAAAAAAAATATAAAATAAAATTTTTGAGTTTAAAGTATTTCAATATATATATATATATATATATATATATATAACCTTTGTTTTTAAAAGTTTATTTTAAATAAACTTAGTGTTGTGATTAAGTAAATGATTTAAAGATGAAGTGTTTTAATCCTTAATTAACTTAAAGATTTAAAGTTAATTGGTTAATTAATTAAAGTGACTAATTAAAAGGATAATGACCTAATGTAATTAAAAGGATTAATTATGTAATTACTTAAAGATTAATTTATCAAGATAATTAATTTAATTATGTGATTAATTAAAGGTTAATTAATTAATAATTGAGATTTATTAATTAATGATTAAGGAATGAATTAAGGGTAATTAATTTATTATTAAAAGTTAATTAATAATTGATTAAAGGATAATTAAATAATGATTAAAGGTTAATTAATTAATTAAAGGATAATTAATTCAAATGGTTTGTAATTAATGATTAATTAACCAGGATTAGTAATTTATTCATAGAAATTAATATGATTTAGATCAATCAGATAATTAAATTGATCCTACCTACGGATGTTTGGATTGTATTAGATGTTGAATTGTTGATATTCCCTGATCTGTGATGCTGTGTGATATATTCTGATTTTGTGTGTGACCTGTAATGTAGTTATTTATCTGGGATAAATGTAATATATTATCTGTAATTTATATATATCTGTGATCTGTGAATAAAAAATAAGCGTTATAGTTATACCGCTTATCAACTATATTTCTATATTCTGATATGTGATGATTGAATGATGTTGCACTACTGTGTGAAACCCCTGGACTACACCATACACACACAAATATGGATTTCACGAGGAAATCGGTTAAGTCACAGATGATTGAAATTTAATATTTTTGAAATTGAAATCTTAATTTCAATTGATTTTGGAAATGGATTTGGATTAAATGTTAAAGCTTTTGAAAAGGAGTTTAAAATAAAAGTTATTTTGAATAACTTGGTAAAACTTTCAATTTAAATAATTTAATTTGAATTTGAATTCGAATTCAAAATTTGGAATTGAATCCCACGTTTGGAAATTATATTTAAAGATGTTATAAATGTGTTTATATGAATTTAAACCATTTTAAAAGTATGATTTTGATAATTTGAATTTAACCAAAGGACTTTAACTCGTATATATGGATCAGATTTTCCGAAATGAAAACTACTTGTTTTCAAATAATAGAAGCTTTCATATAAGAAATGAAATTCCAATTTAAATTAAAGGAATTTCAAGTTTGAATTGAAAATGGTTTCCCAAGCTATGTATAGATCTTTGTGAATGGGGTGAACTTTGTGAATTGGATCTTTTTGTTTAAAAGATTAAAAGTATGGAAATTTGTTTAAACCATTGAAGGTTGTTGAAATGAATCTTTTTGTTTAAAAGATTAGAAATGGTAATTTGTTTTAACCATTCGAATGAAAAGTTTTGGGCTTTAAGCTGTGATTTAACTGAGACCCCAGTATCTATATGATTTTTAATTTCGCTCGTTATTCGGTTTAGCCGGGAGAGGACTTTGTGTCATATAACCCATTCCGAATAATGATACGACGTATATGGATAGCATTTGAAGACCGGTGGTGGAGACCGGATACTTTCGAAACGAAAGGATTACCATTGATTGTCTCTATATCGGCCGATCCCCGGTATAGAGATTTTAGCACCCTTTGTGATGGGAAGTCCGGACATGATTAGAAATTATCCGGATTTGCAAGGGCTTCTTCGGAAGTGCCTTTGGTTCTGTTCAAACCCGGAACAGACTTGTATGGTTGTATGTCTGACACTACACTTTGAGATATAAAGCTGATTTCTTTCAAATACATTTCTATTGGTAGCGGAGAATTTATTCTCTTAGCTTAACACCCTTCTCTGAGACATACGAGCTCAGAGGTTATGTAGTTGAAGGTTATCAGTGATATATTCCCAACTTGGTAGTGTGGTATGCTGAGTGCTGCTGTGTGTTGCTGATCATTTGTTGATCAAAGCATGGCTTTGTGAAAAAGTGTAGCTTTGTGGACGAGACCTCACCGAGCCTCACAAACCGGTAATAGTCGAAACAAGAATGTTGCGGCAAGGTTTTTAGGGGTCGCGCCCCTAGGGTATGTCCATTTTCTTCTGGATAAAGGTGGTATCATGGTATGGAGCCCAGATACTTAACTCGTGTGGACACTGTAAATTTATTACTGTGTGATGTTGCTTTGTTGGTTGAGGGGCCCCTTGGATAAAGGTCGGTAATGACCGGGAATGGCATACTCGTGTGGTAGTTACCTAGTTACAGCTTGGTTAAAGCGTGAGGTAGCATCGGCCTTGTTTAGCAGAGATCCGGTTAGGTTCTCAGGGGCGTCCTTCCAGAGGCGTTCCCATTTCGGTAAAAATGTTCCATTGCCTGACCATTTGTTGGAAAATCCAAAGAAACAATACGAGCCCTTTACGATTGCAATTTGTACAACCTATCTCCTCAGGCGGCAACTATAGCAGGCATAATATAATGGTACCTATGCTGGCTAAGATTAATATTGTATTTTCGAAATGATTTTGTACACTATGCACTAGTAATAATATCAAAGAGTTTTCTTTTGCGGAGTAAGCATATTTGACTATCATAAGAAGAAATCTCCTCTAAGTCTGCGATCGCATTGTGTGTGTGGTGGGAGGTCTTATGGTAGTTTCATTTTCCAAAAGCATTGCAGATTTCAATGTTTAAAATTCTTTTGTTGTTTTTTTAAAGATAAACTGTTTTTGTTACTCACACCAGTCCCATGACTGACCCGTAGTTTATTGTTCCCTTCCTAAACTCTGGGTGCCCATAATTTTCCACACGGGCAGTCTAGAGTTGGGGTTTTTCACATAGTCAGGTTTAGTAGATTATCGGGAGCTAGTTCAGTTTTTGGAGTTCACAGAGATGACTTCACTTGCTTATCTTTGTGGATGGTGATGGTGGTTCGATCTTAATGTTGGAGTTGTTGGACGCATTCACTTTTGAAGATCTTTTGGAGTATCACTTCTGTTATTTCCACTGTATCATTTTGATATCGTTGTTATGTATCATTCTGGATATTGTTTTCATTGGAGTTGTATATGATATCATCTATCTCTTTCTTCCGCTGTGTTGTTATACTTACTGTGTTATAAGCTCCGGAGAGCCAGATTCGGCGTTTGAATCTGTGGCATTTTGAGTACAAGTGAAGTACGGGTGCCGATTTTCGAAGGCCGAGTCCGGGATCTTTACAGGTGCGTGCCGAAGCATCTAGACCGAATGACATATACCGAACTACCCAGCCCAAATAAAACAACACCTCCCTCAGCCGAGCGACAAATGACTATGTGCTTTTATGATTGGAACAATTCTACATCAAAGGACAATTTACCGAATGATGAACTTCTCCTCTAAGCCGAGCGATATATCTGGAGTTCCTAACAGCCTCTTTCTTTAGCCGAGCGACACACCCTAACTTACATGGGCCGAACCACTCAGCTTGAATCAATTCCACACATTTCCAATCTCTCACTGGCTCGAGCCCAGTCTCGATTCAACCAAAGCCTTTGTAATTAGCATCTTGTAGCCGGGCCAGGCAACCGGATAACATTTATAACTTCATTTTTTTTCTTTTAAATTACAAAGCTTAATATTTTACATTTTTTTATCTCCCCTGACCCTGTTCATCTTCACCATTTTTCAAATCCACCTAGCTGCTCCACCATTTTTCTTCTTTTTCCTGTGATAACTGAACGCCATGCATCGCCTACCCTCATTTGCACACAAACCCAATACTCCATTCTTTCCCTTCGACCTTCCCCTCTCTCTTACATCTCCTTATTCCTCTTCCCCTCGGCCAGCAATCATCAACTACCCCAAAACCGTAGCCGAACCTCTCCATGCCTACAAGCTCGGCCATCCTCCATTGCATGCATGCATCCTCGCTCGCCTCGACATAGCCATCATCTTCACACGCGGCCTTGGACCCGACCTAGCGCCTCCTCTCCCTTGTCGCGACCATCCACTAGCAACCGTGCCTCTCTCCTTTTCCTCCAACACCCTTCCTTTCCTCTTACCTCCACCAATGGCCTCGGCCACTTTGCCTCGGCAGTTGCGCCACACACCACCACCTTTGGCCGCCTACCCTCCTCCTTGTACTCTCCTCTCACATCCTGTATAAAGGTATTATATATATTAAACTTGTATATATATATTTTGATTCTTAGTTATAGGTGTTATCCCGCCTTTTGGCAAGGCCAGGACACCAAGGAATTGATTGGATTCCAAATATCGCTAGTCATGGATATCGATGAATTTTGTCCGAGTCCGGATCGAGCTACGATTGATAGGACATGACCAGAAAAGCTAACAGAACCAACGTTCCAAATTTCAAGTCGATCTGAGTTCATATGATCAAATTATGATGGATGCAAGGTGAGGGGAAAAGCTCGTTTTCGTACCCATCAGTAAGTCCCATTTCGTATCCATCAAAGAGCATTGGCTTGTATCGATGAACTTGGCCATATTTCGAATCCATCGAGTTCATATCGATGGACTTCGTATCCATAAACTGAGGCAACAGTCACTACTTCGTATCCATCAATGGTCCTCACCTCATATCCATCCACCTCGTATCGATCAACCTTCAGCCATAGAGGTTTGTTCGAATCCATCAGTAAAGCGTCTGCTTCGCAACGATCACCTAACGACAACTTCGCATCCATCAGGAGTTCATTGCTTCGTATCCATCGTGGGATTACGTTCGTACCCATGAGCAAAGGTTTGTTCGTATCCAACAAGTCAACAGGTTTGGATGACGTGTCATCCCTCGAAGCGAACGAAGCGAGATATATGGAGTCGAAGCGGTCAACACGGAGTGAAGGCCAGATCGAAGCGAAGCGCGCGCGCCACATCAGCCCAGGAACACGTGCAGTCATCGACACGAAGGGATCGAGTCAAAACCATGGAGACGAACCAAACAGCCGTCGAGAAATCTCACTTCGTATCGACCATATATCGTGATCCACTGATCCAAATGCAACGAAATTTTCATAGGAGCTTGCGTACACAAAAGGGAATGTCTCTGCAAAATTTCAGCTCGATTGGACATCATTTTGATCGATGCGAAATGGATTCGTATCGATCGTAGATCGAAGCGAAACTTCCTGAGGTTGGTCGGGTGGGCCCCCTCACGTGCCAGGCCGAGTCTCCCGAAGTTTGAACGAAATCTTAGCCTCCTACGCCTATAAATAGAGCCCCAGAGCATACAGAAGGGGGGACTTTTGGATTCTAAAGCGCCCAGACTCTGCCGGATTGAGACTTGCATCCCACTCTAGCTATTGAAATCGAATTCTAAACTGTAATTCGTTGTAGTTCGCTGTAATTGCTTGTAGTCATTAAAAGAGAATCAATAAAATCATCAAAACTTCATAGTGGACGTAGGCAACACGCCGAACCACTCTAAATTGTTTGTCTTTGCATTTTACATTTCTGTTTATTGGAGTTTTTGTTAGATAATCTCTGTTTTGCATTTATACTCTTCATTTTATCTCTTCAAATAACTTCCGAAGAGTGTTGTGCCTAATTTTGGTACAAACACTTTGGTGCTTTCATCGAGAAAACCAGCTTTTTCTCCTGCTCCTTGGATCTACCGTCGATACCGGATTGCATAAATCCAAGAGGAAGATCCAGATATCTGCTCCTGAATCCTTCCATCCTATTCAGATTTGCATAAAGTCTAGGAAAGGACTCCATCACTGAAAATGGTTAGTACAAGGACTGGCGCTACCGCCACAAATCAAGAAGGCCGGGATAGGCACAATCCTACACAACAGCCTTCATCCAATCAAGACAACACTGCTCACTCGGATCCATCCGGACCAGTCACCCGACAAGAGTTCCAAGTGTTGCTCCAAGAACTGACCCAGAGCCGACAACAGTTGGCTGAACAGTTGCGCGCCAATGTTGAATTGACCAACCAACTAAACCGCCAAAGCCGCAGAAGGTCCAGGAGGGATGATGTTTCCCGTGCGTCTACTGAAAGTTCCGCCTCGTCTGACTATCACCACAGGTCTACCCGTCCCCGGTTAGAAGGGAGTCACGCTCAAACTACTGGATATCAACCCGCCTTGACCGTTGGACAGTTAAGGACAGGGCCGTCGACCAGCTTCCAAACAGGACCCTCAACACGAGAAGGCACTGCTCCATAGTACACCACGGAAAACCGCGCTACAACCGCCGCGGTAGAAACGAGGGTTGATACCCGGAATCTGTCAGAGCCGAACAATCAGCAGCGCGGACATACTCCTGAACCATATGTCCCAAAAGACGCTGAGCCAAGGAGGCGAAACACGGACCGTCGACAGCGCCCGGTCCAAACTCGCACTGTGGAACCCGACCACACCTTAGCTCGGCATGCCCAGAATGTGCCAGTGTCAGATATCTCGACCATGATATGGCAGATGATTCGCGAGAGTCAGGGGCTCACTAATGACGACTGGGGAATCTCCCGTAGTCATACCCCTTTTACAGACGAGATATTATATGCTGAACCCCCTCGGCGATTCAAAATGCCAACTCTCCCGATGTACGAAGGAAATAGTGACCTGAATCAGCATATTTTGAAATATGAATGGTCAATGAGTGCTGCAAGAGCAGATGATGCGGTGAAGTGCCGGAGTTTCCCCATCTCTCTGGGGGGAATCGCGACAATGTGGTTTACAAGTTTGCCACCCAGATCTATCTCTTCGTTCGATCAACTGGCTAAAAGATTTGTGGAACAGTTTCGTATGCATGTTGCTAGACCGAAAGACGTTAACACCCTGTCTAGTGTCACCCAAGCTCATGGAGAGACACTCAGGCGTTATTTAGAGAGATTCCACGCTGCATGTGTTGAGATCAGTAATCCCAACGATAACTCGATCTTGATGGCATTAACCAAAGGAATCGACCCCGATTCTGAATTTGGGAACTGGTTAGCCGGAAAACCGCCCGCATCGTTGGACCGTTTCTACTCCAAAGCCGCCCAATTCTTACGGGAAGAGGATGCGAAACAGTCTAGGAAGCAGGACGATGTGAGGCCCAATATTGAGGGAATACAGAGTAACGTAGCGGTTAAGCAATCCGGTGAGAGTTCCGGAAAATTTCAGCTGAATATACAGAACAAGCAAACCCAGCCGAGAGGCAACAATGGCCAAGATAAGAAAAGAGATCAGAACCGAGGCCCACGGCGTAGGGCTCCAATGTTTGACAATTACACGCCGTTGAATAAGTCATTGGAGAACGTATACTTACAGACTTGCAACACTGTACAGTATAAGAAGCCTGCTCCGAAACCCTCATCGGAGAGGCAGATCCAAACAGGAAAGTTTTGTAGATTTAATGAGAGCTACGGCCATAATACCAACGAGTGTCGGCATTTGCAGGACCTCATCGAGAAGTTGATCAGGGAGAGGAAGTTAGATCAGTTTGTGCGGGCGCCGCAGTCTGGTGGTGCGGGCCCTTCAAATCAAAACCGTCCACAAAATCAAGAGAGACAGGAAGAACCCGCTCGTACGGGCGGAAGGCTGGTTATTAACACGATAAGTGGTGGTCCCCACCCAACAGACAGAAGTTGGGGGGAAATGGAGTCGTATGCTAGTTCGATCAGGCATGCAGAATTCGAGTGTTGCAGTAATTATGAGGATGGAACTCCGGCTAAACAACAGAAGATAATGTTTGATGATATCGTATTCAGGAGCCGAGACGCTTATAAGGTCGAAGCCCTACAATCGACCCACTAGTCATATCTGCCCAGGTAGGTCCTGCTTGGGTGAAGAGGATCCTGGTTGACAGTGGGAGCTCTGTAAACATCTTACTTAAGCGAGCTTACGATTTAATGAAAATGGAAACAAAGGATTTGAAACCCTGTCAATCCCGAATCCACGGTTTTAACGGGAGTGCTACTATACCCGTTGGAATAACAGAACTACCGATGGAATTGGGAGTTGGAGAACGCCGGAGAGTCCGGATGTTACAGTTTGTTGTTTTAGAAATTGATTCGCCTTATAACGCATTTTTGGGCCGACCGGCCCTTGCTGAGTTCAGGGCAGCCATTACCCTATGGTGTTTGACTCTGAAGTTCCCCACCGATCGCGGGATTGGAGTCAGCCAAGGAGATCAGGCAACGGGAAGGGCATGCTATGTTGCTGAGCTGTGCGGGGCGCAGCGAATGGAAAAGGGAAAGGACGTAGAGGAGTCTCTCTACGTCCGTTCTATTGATGATTGACAATTGGTGCCTGGGCCTCGGCCCGGGCACCACGACCAATTCCTGAAAGACCTTGACCCTAGAGACAATGAAGATAAAGACGAGTCCAAGGAGAATCAAGCTTCTCCGGCCGAACTGACTGTGGACGTCCCAATCAGTGAGGATGATGATTCAAGGATGCTAAAAGTCGGGTCTCATCTGAGCAAACAGACACAACAGGAATTGGTTGAATTTCTCCGGGTGAATCTCGATGTCTTCGCCTGGACACACTCTGACATGTGTGGGATCTCACCGAACATTGCAAGCCACTCCTTGAATATAGATCCACGTATGTCCCGGTCAAGCAGAAAAGACGCGGTATGGATCCAGAGAGATCTGCCGCCCTTAAAGAGGAGGTTGATAAGTTACAATCAAATGGGTTTATCCGAGATGCCTTGTATCCAGAATGGGTGTCCAACCCCGTACTGGTTCGGAAGCCCAACGGGAAATGGAGAACTTGCGTCGATTACTCTGACTTAAACAAAGCTTGCCCGAAAGATATCTTTCCACTTCCTCGAATTGACCAGCTTGTAGACTCGACGGCTGGGCACGAATTACTATCTTTTATGGATGCTTATTCTGGCTACAATCAAATACCCATGCATTTGCCTGATCAAGAGCAAACCAGCTTCGTAACCGATCTAGGACTCTACTGTTACAAAGTCATGCCATTCGGTCTAAAGAACGCCGGAGCAACATACCAACGCTTGGTCAACCGGATGTTCGCCAACCAGATCGGGAAGACCATGGAGGTTTATGTGGATGACATGCCAGTGAAATCTCGATTCTCCACGGATCATGTCAGAGATTTAGATTCGATGTTCTGCATCCTTCGGGAATATGGAATGAAGCTTAACCCATTAAAGTGCCACTTCGGCGTTGCATCTGGAAAGTTCCTCGGGTTCATCGTCAACGCTCGAGGGATAGAAGCGAATCCCGAAAAGATCTGGGCAATAAGGAACCTGCAAACTCCAAGAACCATAAAGCAAGTCCAGAGCCTAAATGGGAAAGTAGCAGCATTGAGCAGGTTCATCTCAAAGTCCACTGATAAATGCATTCCTTTCTTTGATCTGATTCGGAAAGGAAAACGAAACTTTGAATGGACCACGGAATGTGAAGGCGCGTTCCAATCACTGATTCAACATCTTTCCACGCCTCCGATCTTGTCAAAACCAGTCGACCATGAGCAACTGTACCTTTATCTGGCAGTATCGGAGCATGCGATCAGTGCCGCTTTAGTTCGGGAGGAAGACAAAGTGCAGAAACCGGTCTACTATGTTAGTAAACGGCTAACAGGAGCCGAAATAAATTACCCAAGACTGGAGAGACTGGCTTATTGCCTGGTCATTTCCTCAAGAAAGATCCGCCCTTACTTCCAAGCTCATCCTCTTACTGTGTATACCGATCAGCCGTTACGACAGGTCCTCACGCGGCCTGAGACGTCTGGTAGATTACTCAAGTAGAACATTGAACTAAGCCAATTTGATATCACTTATGCTCCGCGGAGAACCATTCAAGGACAAGTCCTGGCAGATTTCATAGCCGAATTTACCATTTCATAGGACTTGCCCGAAACTAGCAAATCCCCCGAATACATTTGGAAGTTGTATACTGACGGTGCATCAAACGACCGGTGTTCGGGCGCTGGTGTTGTACTTGAAACGCCCGAAGGCCGATCTATATGTTACGCTTTGAAGTTCGATTTTCATGCAACTAATAATGAAGCTGAATATGAGGCCCTCCTAACCGGCCTAAAACTTGCCAGAGATTTGAGGGTTATCGTTGTGAAAGCTTATTGTGATTCACAGTTAGTGGTGTGTCAAGTACGGGGAGAATATCAAGCGAGAGATCGAAGGCTGGCTGCTTACTTGGCTCAAGTTCAGAAAATACTGAATCAATTTGATTATTATGCCATCTATTACGTACCTCGAGAACGCAATCAAAAAGCCGATTCATTGGCAAAGTTAGCTAGCACAGGTGAAGCACAACAAATGGGACTTGTCCCTGTTGAAACTTTATCCTCCCCGAGTATTGATCAAGTAGAGACGGATTTTGTATTCGAAACCGCTCCCAGTAGGGAATCGTGGATGACTCCATATCGAAATTACATTGAGAACGGGACGTTGCCCGAGCATAGAAATGAGAAAAGACAAATTCTATGAAAAGCTTCATGGTTCGTCATTCAGGACGGAGTCATGTACAGAAGAGGTTATTCTGTTCCTCTCCTCCGATGTATCGCACATGATGAAATCAAACGAGTGTTACATGACGTACACGAAGGAGCGTGTGGCGATCACACCAGTGGGCAAGCTCTTTCCAAGAAGATACTCCGATATGGGTACTACTGGCCGACGGTGAACCGAGATGCAGCAAACTATGCCAGAAAGTGCGATAGGTGCCAGAAACATGCCCGAATTCCAAGAGCCCCGCCTACCGAGATAACTCAAATGGTCAGTCCCTGGCCATTCGCGATGTGGGGCATCGACATCATCGGCGCTCTACCTCTGGCAAAAGGTGGTGCGAAGTACGCCATCATCGCCGTTGACTACTTTACGAAGTGGGCTGAAGCTGAAGCCCTCGCAACCATTACGACAAAGAAAGTGATAAATTTTGTGGTTCGCAACATCATCTGTCGATTTGGGCTCCCGCATACCATCATCACCGATAACGGAGCCCAATTCGAAAGCGCAAAGTTCAAGAATTTTTGTCAACGGTTTCATATCCATAAAAAGTTCTCGGTAGTCGCACATCCACAGGCAAATGGACAGGTTGAAGCTGTCAATAAAGTTATAAAATCCATCCTAAAGAAACGGCTGGAGAAGGCCGGGGGCAAATGGGTTGATGAACTTCCTATGGCATTATGGGCTTATCGAACAACTCACAAGACCGCAACCGGACACACCCCGTTTTCCCTATCTTATGGCTTAGAGGCCGTTATCCCAGTCGAGACGGAAGTGTTTTCCCATCACGTGACTTACTACGATCCGAAAACGAATGCTATATTGCTTTCCGAATCTTTGGATCTACTGGATGAGAAGCGGGAAGAGGCTGATTTGAGAGCAGCCGCATATCAAAGTCGAGTCGCCCGATTGTACAATACCAAAGTTCGCCCTCGAACTTTTGAACTTGGCGACCTCGTTCTCAAAAGAATCTATCCAGTTCCTTCACACATGAAACCAAATTGGGAAGGACCATATGTGATTACACGAAGACTCCGGGATGGCACATTCAAACTATCGACCGTTGACGGTCTTGATTTGCCAAGGGCCTGGAACAGCGAAAGTCTCCGTCGCTATTACACATGACAGGCTTTATTTGTTTCATTATATTTTTCCATTTAGCAATTTGTTTCTGCATTTTGAAATTTGAATCCTGTAATAAGGCAACTGACTTTGCCGCATTTTCTTATTTCAGCAATAAAATGCCATCTCTTCGAGCCAGAGCTGTGATTCATTAAAAACAATATACGAAGTCACGATGCACGGAGAGCTAAATTCCATCACGCAATGGGACTTATTCAAATAGGGAGTGGCTGTGATATGACCGGTCGCTCGCTAAATAAAACCCGAGCTCGGGGACAAGTCATCTCACACCAATGTTAAAAAGAGTTGGCACACAACAATCCCGTAACCGAATCTGTATTCCCAGAGTGCGAAACGGAGTATAAACAATCAACTCCGTATTCTCAGAGTGCAAAATGGAGTATAAAAAATCTACTCTGTATTCCCAAAGTGCGAAACGGAGTATAAAACAATCAACTCCATATTCCCAGAGTGCGAAACGGAGTATAAACCATCAACTCTGTATTCCCAGAGTGCGAAACAGAGTATAAACCATCAACTCCGTATTCCCAGAGTGCGAAACAGAGTATAAACCATCAACTCCGTATTCCCAGAGTGCGAAATGGAGTATAAACAACCAACTCCGTATTCCCAGAGTGCGAAACGGAGTATAAAACAATCAACTCCGTATTCTTAGGGTGTGAAACGGAGTATAAACAATCAACTCCATATTCCCAGAGTGCGAAATTGAGCATAAACATTCAACTCCGTATTCCCAGAGTGCGAGACGAAGTATAAACAATCAGCTCCGTATTCCTAAAGTGTGAAACAGAGTGTAGACATTCATCCCTGTATTCCCAAAGTGTGAAGCGGAATATAAACAGTCAACTCCGAACTCCCGGAGCGCGAGTCGGAGCAAGGACACTAACTCCAATTTCCCAGGATATGGGTTGGAATACTAACGTCAATCTTAAGTTCCCAGGATGTGAACAACGGCTTACGAGATAACTTGTATCCCCAGAGTGTGGATAAAACGATTCATAAGGAAACAAGTGTAGTTCGATCGCTCGATCCTCACTCCTTGCGATCGCAAGCTGATCACCATAACTTCACCCCGGAACTGGGGGCAGGTTCAAATGTTAATCACTACCCGAAACTGCATGGTGTTCAAGTCCCACTCAATCTCCGATCGCAACTCAAGTCTGAGATTTCCAGGCTTGGCAGACAAAACAAGTTATACTTAAGCGTTAAAATAATGCAAGTACACTGGACTAAAGTTCGAACGCTGCAACATTTAAGCGTAAAAGGAATTTAAGTTGAAACAAGAGAACAAAATTTTATTTCAACTAATCAAAAGCAATGGTTCATACACGAGCCTTTCCAAAAAATTCCTACTAGCAGGGGCCGAACCCGCATCTATACACGGCCTACAAAAAAGAAAAAGATAACGAAATTCCTGACTGCAAAAAGGGAAAACACATGCCTAAAATAAAAAAGAAAAGCCCATCTAATCTTTTTGTCTTCTCAGCTTCTTCTTCTTTGAAGAACTACTGAAGCCACCAGTGATCTTTCGTTTAGAGCCTTTCTCCTTAGGCAGGCTTCCCTCGGACGAAGGCATGATGTCGACATCATCCTCCGAGCTGGAATCTATGGGAATACTTCCCGTAGGAGGAGTTGGAGGAACAGGATCTACATCCGGGGGCGGAACTGGCACACTAGTATCAACGAGCGTGCCCCCGGGAGATACAATCATAAGAGGAGTAGGGCACTGCGCTTCTGCTCTGCCATCTAAGCTGTCGCCGTGCGCCGCTGCCGCCATCTCGGCGTTAATCTCGGCCAACATCGTTGCTTCTCGTTGTGCTCTGGCCTCACTATGTGCCATAGTGGTCCGAGTTGAAATATCAGAAGTAGACGAGAATCCGCCCAGGCCGAATGATAAGTCTGCAAAGGGATGACTCTGTCGGCCATGGAGCTCATTTATCATCTGTTCATCGAAAGAGAGTGAGCTCCCCTGCATTACTTCGACCGGCGTTATTCTCACAACGGAGGTCTCCTCAGAGATGATGGCCTCCAGCACTTGGCGTGATTCCTGGGATACGGGAGGCGCAGTTGGCGCAACTTCGGTCACTGATCAAAGAAAAGAAACGGTTGTTAATATACATTTCTATACAAGTTCTTCAATCCGGACGTACAAGAAGTTAGTTCAGAGTACCTTCCTCGGTTTGGCTCGGGGTCATCTGAACGACTTTAGAAGGATGCTCCTTAATAGGAGATAGATGTGGTCGGTCTGGATCATATGCCGGTATAGGCTGGGAGTCGATGGTCGGAGTTGGCTCAGATTGAGATGACATGACAATCTCAGAACTCGTAATACGGTGCTCAGCACCAGAGCCTTCTCCAACTACCTGAGACTGGGTGCCAAGCCTCTCCTTCTCGTGAGAAATCATGGAGCCATGGAGAACTTTCTTTTCATCATCATTAAGAATGCGGTTCTCCAGCTCAAATCATCGATGGCATCATCGTGATGCCCAGATTTCTCCTTCTCAACCAGCGTATTCCAAGCATTGTAGAGATGTGTTGGATAGTCGTCGAGCCAAGTCAGATCTTGGTGCCTTAGCATGTTGGCATTATAAGTGACGAGTAGCCCTTCCACCTCAGCCTCGATCCTGGCTTTCGCCTGTCGTACTTTCTCATCAAATCCGGCTTCAGCTTCGCGGACTTTTTCCATAGCCGCATCCTTCTCCTTCCGAAGCACCACCGCCTGGTCACAGGCCTCCTGCGTAGAGACATTGGCAGCATCTTTCTCCCTCGCGGTTTCGAAGAACTTTGATTTCAGCTTATTAAGCTCCTTGAGAGCGGCGTCACTCTCGGCAGTAATGGTGGTATTCCTATGACCCATGTCTTCAATTGCGGTATAGTGCTCTTGTTTCATCCTGGTCATGGCCGAGTTTACCTCATCAACCTTTTTCAGAGCTTCCATTTCAGACTTACGGGAAGACTCGACCTTAGTGTTGAGCACTTTCATAATTCGATCTTTGTGACCCAGCTCCTTTTCCAGTTTTTCAATGGCGACAGCCCGATCAAATGCTACTTTGGATGCTTTCCTCGCGGCCCTCGCCCACTCCTTGTACTGAAAGAAAATGTCCGCAACATAATCACGGATAGTATTTTCAGCTGTTGGCGGAATTCTCTTCAGGTAGGGAGGAAAGACGTAACCATCAAAACAGATGTCGGGGAATTCCTTCCTCATCTGTGCCAGTTTGAGCGCTCCTTCCCCGGTTGGGTCGGTCGCGACCGATGTAGTAGCTGAGGAGGTGGCTACTTCGGTTCCACGCGGAGGATCGGATCTAGGAGTGTGAGAAGGTGGCCTGGGCCGTGAAGTCTCAGGAGGGCGTGTCACAAGAGCTGTGGGCGGTACAAAGGTCCTAGGCGGAGGAGAGCAGGATCGAGACCGGCGTACGTACCCCCTATCTCTGTCCGACTTCTCCTGACTAGAATGCCCTGAATCATAGTCTCTATCTCCCTCTTTCCTTTGTGGTTCATAATAATGGCGCTTGTTGCGCAAACTGCCGAGCACAGAGCTGCGACCAGACATCGTACCTGAAAAGTAAAACAAGGAGGATTAGTCGCCATTTATGATATGCGATTTGCGGTCAAAATTGTGTAGTGCCGTGAAGAGTGTATGGATGTGTAACCCCCCAGACCAACTAGAAGTGTCGACCACGCTGGTAGTAAGAGACTCGTTAACATCGAGAGTATGATGCGTTTCATCCAACCCGGCATCATGCTGTGTGAACGCAAGGTCCGGGATTGGAAGGTCAGCGAGCCCTTTGAAGGAGCTTTCCGTCTGCAGGGGGGATGGTTATGAGATTCTAGCTCCAGAAAGGGGGCGGTTTGTGACTACGGATTTCTTTCTCCCTGATTTAGACTGTTTAGAAGCCACTGCCTTGCCTTTTCTCTTTTCCTCAGAATCCGGGGTCCCGTCGGTGGGCCCGACCAATGGATCCTCATCGGTATGAGTTCTTTCGGAGTCAGCTTCCTCAATTATAACGAATTTAGGTTTCTTCCATTCGACTTTTTCTCTGGAGACAGTCTTTAGCGCGCCATCAAGCCTTATGCTCTCTCTCCGCCCAATCAACCCGAGAATTCTGAGATTCCGGTCCGTCAACAGCAATTCAATATTCCTCTCTTCACTTGGAATTTCTTGGAGGACCCGGACTATCTCTTTATAGTAACCGCCTTCAGGTCGCTGGATTATTGCTGGAAGAAAAGAAATAGAAAACATGAGTTTAATTTCATTCATGAATTGCCATGTCAACTACTTAGGAAAGAGACGATACTCACGTCTGAACAGCCATCTTCTGGCAAACCCCGGAGGACATCGGACGTAGAACCACTCCGACTTGAAGTAGCTCAGTCTAGTCCACGACCCCGTGACCACTTGGCAGTTTCTTACAGACTCCAAGAATGTGAAAGATGGACTGTCGGTTCGGCTTTTGAAATTGAACAAGTATCTTATGTCGGTCATACGGGGAGTCCGATAAAGGTACTCCATGAAAGCAATGAACAAGTTGTTATGTGAGGCATATCCGTTCGGGTGTAACTGAGACGGAGCAATCCCCAGATAAGCCAACACTTCTCTTATATATTCGTTGAATGGAGGAAGTGTCCCAACTGCGCACGCATGTCGGTTGAATGCCGTATATCCCTCCGGGGGATTATGCGGTCTTCCGTCTGGTCCCGACAGTAATACATCGTTTAGCGACAGACCATGCCTTAAGCATATCCTCCCTAGCATATCTTCGGAGATATTGGACGGGATAGAATCAGGTGGACTATTGATGAAGGACGCATCAGGCAACTCGTCCGGAGCCGGACCGGTAACTTCGGCCTCAATATCCGGAATCTCAAGTCTGGGAGGGGTTAGATTCTGAGTTCCTTGCTGCTGCGAACTTAACGGTTCCATAACTAGCTAACTCACGAGAAACCATCATTAGAAGATAAAAAGCCCGTGCATTCCCCAGTGTAAAGTGTATGAATGAGTTGTGCAATGCAAGTGTTGTGCATGATTTGAGCAAATTCTACAGAATTAAAGAAAATATGCAAACGACAAGGTTTCGAGGTCCAGTAGGAATGGCCGTCATCGCTGACCGCCACAACCACGGCATCCAGATACTAACGGTTGATTCAAATTGAAGTTCGTTATATTTTCATTGTTTTTCACTAAGTTATAGTTCCATCGACAAGCTTCGAAAGGCGGTCAAATGTGTAGTTTAACAGTCAAGTCCAGACATGCGAAAGTGAAGCTCATCGGAATTATGCTAGAGAATGTCGCATATTCAAGTACATCGGGATATAAATTCGAATCGATCCCGAGAGGCCCATTTCGAATCCATCATAATACCAGTTCGAATCGATCAAGAGGAGGTCATTCGAATCCATCAAAGCATCAGTTCGAATCGACACCGGTGAACATGTTTCGAGTCGATTATCAAGGGCCGACTTTATATCGATTAGGGTGAGATGACTTCAAATCGATCCTGAGCTGCTTGGTTCGTGCCGATCGAAAAAGCCTTAGCTTGACATCGATAATGCCCAAATCAACATTTCTCATATCAATTATAGACGTAAGATTCGTATCGATCTGAAGCTAAAGACTTCATAACAATCATTGACTGATTTTCTCGTATCGATCACTTCGTATCGATACGATTAACCACCATGACCATCGGCTCGAACTGCATCGTCACTGGTTAGTCCCAAGAATCGATTTGAAATCCAGAAAAATACCATTGCTCTCATCAATTCGAACGCGACTCCCATATCGATTTGAAATCGTCTATTCCACTCTTTCTTCTCCAATCTGCAAAAAACGCCATGGCCATCATACTTTCAAGCCAGATCTGGTTTTTCCAGTTGCCAAAAGGAAAGATTGGTGGAGAAAGAGTAGATCCATGGCGGCCTTATCATTTAGATTCACAGTTGCTTACCTAGTTTGGTGTTTGGATTCGAAGATCTGGAGGAACGAGTTTGATCGAGTCGAAAGTGCGGAGTTGTTATCTCTTCCTGAATCGATCGCAAGAGGCTAAAGGCAAGAATAAAAAAGTAAAAGTGAAAAAATGACAAAGTCCCAGGTATTTATACGGAGTCTAGGGGTAAACTGGGTCGATTCGTCTCCCAGTCAACCTGACCGGTCGTAACCAGTCAAACAACGCATCGATATGAATGCTCGTTTCGAATCCACCTAAAGACGATGGACTTCATCGATTCGAAGCGCACAAGGAAGCCACCCGAAGGCGATGGACTCCATCGATTCGAAGCATCCATTTTATGAGCCATCGATTCAAAACAGAGCAGGCCTGTCGATACGAACATGGTTTTCGTATCCATCAGAATCCATCGATACGAATAATTGTTTCGTATCCATCGAAGAATCATCGATGCGAAGCAGAATCCACCATATTTTAGGACCATCGATACGAACCTTTGTATCATGTCCATCAACTCAGCCCGCATTGCTATAAAAACTACTTTTCAACCTTCTATATCGATCCAGGAGAGGATCAATACGAAGGTGCTACTCGAAAACAACCATCAGACGTTGTTTCAACTCGAATTTCAAAGCGGTTCGGGAGAGAGTCAATATTCAATAATGAGCTAAACTAACAACGATCCACGAACTTGCAGCTTTTCAAATCACGTCATGTTTCCACAAGACGTACTTTGGGGGGCAAATGTTATCCCGCCTTTTGGCAAGGCCAGGACACCAAGGAATTGATTGGATTCCAAATATCGCTAGTCATGGATATCGATGAATTTGTCCGAGTCCGGATCGACCTACGATTGATAGGACATGACCAGAAAAGCTAACAGAACCAACGTTCCAAATTTCAAGTTGATCCGAGTTCATATGATCAAATTATGATGGATGCAAGGTGAGGGGAAAAGCTTGTTTTTGTACCAGTAAGTCCCATTTCGTATCCATCAAAGAGCATTGGCTCGTATCGATGGAGTTGGCCATATTTCGAATCCATCGAGTTCGTATCGATGGACTTCGTATCCATCAACTGAGGCAACAGTCACTACTTCATATCCATCAATGGTCCTCACCTCATATCCATCCACCTCGTATCGATCAGCCTTCAGCCAGAGAGGTTTGTTCGAATCCATCAGTAAAGCGTCTGCTTCACAACGATCACTTGACGACAACTTCGCATCCATCAGGAGTTCAATGCTTCGTATCCATCGTGGGATTACGTTCGTACCCATGAGCAAAGGTTTGTTCGTATCCAACAAGTCAACAGGCTTGGATGATGTGTCATCCCTCGAAGCGATTGAGGCGAGATATATGGAGTCGAAGCGGTCAACACGGAGTGAAGGCCAGATCGAAGCAAAGCGCGCGCGCCACATCAGCCCAGGAACACGTGCAGTCATCGACATGAAGGGATCGAGTCGAAACCATGGAGACGAACCAAACAGCCGTCGAGAAATCTCACTTCGTATCGACCATATCTCGTGATCCACTGATCCAAATGCAACGAAATTTTCACAGGAGCTTGCGTACACAAAAGGGAATGTCTCTGCAAAATTTCAGCTCGATTGGACATCATTTTGATCGATACAAAATGGATTCGTATCGATCTTAGATCGAAGCGAAACTTCCTGAGGTTGGTCGCGTGGGCCCCCTCACGTGCCAGGCCGAGTCTCCCGAAGTTTGAACGAAATCTAAGCCTCCTACGCCTATAAATAGAGCCCCAGAGCATACAGAAGGGGGGACTTTTGGATTCTAAAGCGCCCAGACTCTGCCGGATTGAGACTTGCATCCCACTCTTGCTGTTGAAATCGAATTCTAAACTGTAATTCGCTGTTGTTCGCTATAATTGCTTGTAGTCATTGAATGAGAATCAATAAAATCATCAAAACTTCATAGTGGACGTAGGCAACACGCCGAACCACTCTAAATTGTTTGTCTTTCATTTTACATTTCTGTTTATTGGAGTTTTTGTTAGATAATCTCTGTTTTGCATTTATACTCTTCATTTTATCTCTTCAAATAACTTCCGAAGAGTGTTGTGCCCAATTTTGGTACAAACAATAGGTAATACACATATATTCTGTGTGTATATATATATATATACGTTGTTGCTATATAAATAATGTTATAGTGTAAATTTATATTAGTTATATATATTATTAGTTCATTCTTTAATATATACATATATGTATTATGTGATTAGCTATATATATTGGTATTAATGTGTATTGTTTGCATATATATTAAGTCTATACTGCAGCTTTTACATAACTTTAAGACTGTAGAGAAACGATATGTAAAGGACTATTTTGATTTTTGTTTTCTATATATGTATATAGGTTTTATTTTATTTGATTTTAAAAAAAAGGTATTGTATAATATATTTTGAAGTTGCTGTTACTATGTACTTAGATATAAAAGCAGATAAAGTGGTTCAATACTTGCAACACATGTACATTATATTATATAAGCCTACTATATAAGTTACAGTATATATATTTTCTCTTCATATTGTATATATATATAGATTATAAAGCTGGTTACATTATTTATGTTTATACTTGTAACAACCCTGTATTTTGTGATTATTTTAATTGTATATTTTAATTATTTTAAATTGAATTTCCAAATTGAAAACTTTATTTTATTTATTTAAATGGATAATTTTTGTCATTTTAAATATAAATTTTGATTTTGATGTGAATTAGAATTCCAAACATGACTAAATAGAATATTTTCCAGAAAAGTGAATTTTGGTCAATATGGTCAAACTTTGACTTTTAATTCAGAAATTTGAAAGTTTGAAAATTTGAATTTTATCTTTTATTATGAAAATAGATTAAATTTTAAGAATACTACTTTTCATTTCGTTGAAATCCGATTTATATTGTGAAAGTTATGCTTTTTACAATATTGGGTGTATATTGATTTATTTAATAAAATTATCTATTTTAATTTATATAAATAATATTTTTATTTGTCAAATCATGTTCTAATATGTGTTATATGACATGTTAGGTATATATTTTATTTTTAAATATTTTTAAAATGATAATAGAATTTTTCCAAAATTTATTGCATTTATTTCCTATTTTTAAAGGCTAGTTTCCATTTTCTGCTATTTTCTTCATTTAAATTATATTTAATTAAAATTTATTTATTTATTTTTGTGAATGCATTTTTATTTTGTGTTCTTATCTTTATTTATAAATATTTTTCAAGTACATAAAAATTTTCCAAGGTTTATTCCATTTATTTTCAAATTTTCTAGACTAGTTTATAATTTTTGCCATTTTTCCTAATTTAATTATATATAATTAATGTTTATTTATTTATTTTTGTTTATATACTAAATTTTCGTGTTTTTATCTGAATTTATATGTATTTTTCAGTAATTTAAAAACTCCAAAAGAAATATGGTAAATTGAAGAGTTTGTGACCTTTGATTTGCTTAAGGCTTTTTGTCTTCTTGTCTTTTCATTATCAACCAACACTTTAATTCATTTGCTGCCTTAACTCCTACCTTTCAGCCGACCATTTCATTTCCATTTCACGTGAATTTCTTTTCTTCTCATCTCACAAAAAAAATTTGGCCTCCTTCCTTGTAAAAAAGTTTGGTAAAAATCTCTTTTCTTTTCATTGTTTTTATACTTGTTTTCATGAATTTGCACTTGCTTCTTCTATCTCTAGGCTCGGCCCCTGCCACCACCAGCACCTTGGCCGCCTCCACCATCACCTCAACCAATCTCCACCACCTCCAGTCCAACCCCAAGCCATGCCGTGGTCCCTAGGTTGAAGATCCACATGAAAATGCACCAAACTCCACTTGAATGTACATAGCCATGCACCATGATGTTCCACCACCTCAAACACCCCCTTGGCCGCCACCTACACCACCACCACCACCTCCAACCTGACCTGCATCCTCTACCATGCCATCCAACGACCACACCAGACCTGGTCGTGCCATGATTGCTTTGGCCGAGCCTTTGTTTGCTTTGAACCATGTTGTGTTGCCTTGTTTTGTGTAGTTTCATGCCATACCTTTGCACCATCTTTAAATCTATGCTAGGCCGACCCATTTGAACCCAAAGACCAGATCCTAACCCATGCTTAGCCATGTGTTTCTGACCCTAGACTGAAGCACAAGTGGTTGAAGCAAGTGCAAATACTTTGGTGATGTTTTGTACATTCATTTCTAACATTGTTTTATTATATTCGGGTTGAAAACTTATGTAGATTGTTTTGTTTGTTTGAATGTATTCAAGGTGATTAATCTTTGACTTTCCCAATCTCAAATCTTATTCGTGCTTTTGTACCTTCAAAGATCTTAGTTTGAGTGTTTCAGTTGTCGTCTCCAGCTTATACCAGTGAGTTATTCTCACCAGACAGTGTATACCTATATAACTAGTAAATTGACCACTTTTGAATCTGTAAAATGCATCACCATATTATATCTGCTATGTTATGATTATATGATGTTCACCCATGCTTAAACACCTGTTATATCATATGTTACTGTTATATTATGTTGTTCTGTTATTTTTATCAGTTTATCACATTGCAAGTTCCCTTTAGATTAGAATCACTATGGGTTGAAATGATACATACCCGAACGGACTTTAGAATAAGAGAAAATCGTTATGGGCCGAAATGATAGGCCTGAATGATTTTCAATTATTTTCATTTACTTGGGATTGCGGGTTTGAAATGATCAAACCCGGGTTTTCTTTGTAAATTACGGGTTGAAATGATATATTACCCGTATCACTTTACCTAGGCTAAAAAATGAAATACAGACCCGTAGTTAAAATATGTTTTTCTAAAAAATTTAAAATATTTTAGAAATGTAAATATTATAATATTTTGATTTAAATTTGATTAAAAATGATTTTCGTAAAGCATTATTGATTTTCTGAAAATTTATAAGTGAAATAAATTAATGGTAAAGTTAGAAAATCTGAAATGTAAGTTATTTTGGGAAATTTTAATTTGGTGATAATTGGAATTTAAATTAAATATGAAATATGATAAATTCATGATAATTTGGATTAAAGTGAATTTAAATTATTTTATAATATATTAATGATTTTTGAATAAAGTTAAAATGTGAAATGAATGAATATTTAAGTTGAAATTTTGAAATATAACTAAAATTGGAAATTTATGAATTTGGCTTAAAAGTGAATTTTAAGTTAAGTAAACAAAAATGAAATTAAGTTATATTTGAAAATTTAAACTTAAGTGTTAAGTTAAATTTAATGAATTTAAAATTTAATGTTGGAATTTAATAAGTGAATTATTATTAAATTTTGATTTTTGAATGGAAATTTAACTTTATAAAATCATGAATATAAGGGTATTTAAATGATGACTATAAAAGTGAAATTATATGATTTTATAAGTTACAAAATGATTTAAATAAAAATATAATTGTTTGTGAAATTATACTGAATATTTGAAGTTAATTAACTGTATTTCTGAAATGCTATTAATTCTAATGTAAATGATAATACAGCATTTGTAAATGCTGTAGTTGATAATAATGAACCAAAGGGCTAAATTTAGTTAAAGGCTATTATAGCATTTTTGTAAATGTTATAATTGATGAATTTAACTAAGTTTATTTGAACTAATGTAACCTTATTACAGCATTTTTAAATGCTCTTTTGTTAAATTGAACTGTTTTAAATGTGACTTTCCGTAGCATTTTCTAAATGCTACGAAAGGTGAATTTTCACTGTTTTGATAAAATTAAGTGAATGAATGAACTTTGAAAAGTTAAATTTTTTGAAATTTAATAATTTAATTATTAAATATAATAACTTCATTTTATGATTTAAAATGAAGTAATTTGTTTTGAAATATAAACTATTTTGAAATGTGTGTTGAAGTGGAATTTTAAATAAATGAATGTGGTTTGGAAGATACGATATTTTGATATTTTGAAATGGATTTTTGAATGATATTGAATTTTGAAATGATATTTGATTTCGAAGTATAAATCACCATTTTGAAATTTTAACCACGGGATGTATTTAATTTATAGTTTAACTGATCCTTAAAGGATGGGCGGTCCCAAGCATCCTTTGAGTTATTGTGCATTTCTACTACAGTTCACTTGAGTTGGTTTACATTATATAAGTATATATTGTCCTGACTCGAGTGTTTTGTGTTTTACTTTACGCTCGGGTCAGCCTGAGTATTTACAGCTTAGCTTTGGATTTCTTTTCTGGAGCTAGGAATCGCTGGAGATTCTGCATGTCTAGTTATATGTTCCTTTCAGTTTAGTTGTTATATTTCAGTTCTGGTATTCATAAACTTCTATTTATTTGATATTTCTATTGTATATGTTTTCAAACAGATATTATGTATTATGTTTTGAGAGTTTGTTATAGTAGCTTCATGAACTACTATGGTTTTTATATTCCGCTGCGAGTTATTCTGATATTCTGTGTCTATGATTCTGTATTTGATTTTATTTGCTCCAAATTTTATTACAATCTGTTATTTTGAATTATTCAAGTCAGACATGTGTGGATTATTGTCGATTTGAATGGTCCAAAATAGTGGGTCGTTACATTTGGTATCAGAGCTTTGGTTTTAGGCAAACCTTAGCCTGTGGAGCAAAAACTCATTAGAGATAGGGTAGAAATACCCTAGAATGAGTGAAATCAATCTCAGAATCATTCCTTTGTGAGAGAACGTATTTTCAAAGTATAAAATGATTTTCAAATGTTTTTAAAGGATTTTTAAAGATTATTTTGATATAAAACTTTCTTGTTTTGAAAGAAAATTTTCGGGACTTTATCCCTTTCGTATCCACCTTGTTAGTAATTTCTTCGATTAGGATTCCTTTGAATTTTGGAAAGCTCCCACTTGTTCTGAAATCCATTCTTGTCTCCCCTAATTATATTCTTTTGATTTTTGAAGCATTCCATAACTCCACTTTGAATGACCTCTATAAAGATCAGTGATTCCGCCAATCTTTGAATGATTTGTAAAAGGGTGAAACTCCCTTTTAAATTGGCATTGATTCACCGGAGATTTTTGTATCCTCAGTTTACGATGTTTTCTATCTTATGCTATATTTAGATTCTATCTCTGGCGATCGAAGGTCGATTTGCCTTAGATTTTCGCATCGATTATATTCCTGAAGTCACGGTTGACCGGTTAAGGTCGCCCGTGATTTACATGAGCTTATCCATCTTCTATTTGGTAATTTAATTATCTCATCTTCTTTCGAGCTTATCTTCGAATCAGAATTCTATTTAATTGGAGTTCCTCTAAATTTGAATATCTTTTTTTTTAAATCCATCCTTGAATCATCCCTTGACAAATTTGAGATTGATTGTAATTTGGAATTTGTGTATACATCGAAATTGTTATTTTGATAAGGGTGACCATATTTTATATATATAAGTGAAATGTTTTAGATAAAGATTATATACCCTTTTAAAACGAGAATTTGAAGTTTCGAAAGGATTTGAAATTGTGAAAATTTTATAAGAAATGGTTTCATATAAAATAATTTATAACTGAAGGTTTTGAATCTGAATTTGAGTGATTGAACTCCGACATTTTTGAAACTGGTTTTAAGATTTTGAAGTAATAAATAATATGATTTGAAAGTATTTTCCAAATATGAAATGTTTCAAATGGTTTTAATGAGTTTCAAATGATTTTGAAGAAATTTCAAAAGAAGTTTGAGAAAATAGAAGTCCAGAACCCACTTATGTCGCTGGAAAATAATTTCGGTGATGAATGCATGCATCATCGACATTGATTTTCGAGTTTCTGAGTGGGGGAGAGGCCACTTCGGTAGCTTTGCTATGCAATTGATTTGTGAAACCAATTTTGATTTCAAATTCCAAAGTGTGATGTGATATTCGAAAGATATATGTATATATATTTGAACAATTTGAAATGAGCCGGTGTTCAGTCCTTGAGTTTTGGATTTGATTTGATATAACCCTATTTTTGGAATTGATTTACTGATTTAATTGTGATTTCCAACTCTTGGATTGAAATATGATTTCTTCGACTATTTTGAAGGTTCGAGCACTTCCAAATCAAGGTTAACTTTTCAAAAGCTAAGAAATTTTGAAGTATATAGTATATAAGTTTTGTATGTATGTTTAAAGTATGTAGTAATCTGATTTAAATAAGTTGAAAACTGTTTTGTTAAGTAAATGAATAAGGATATTTTGAATTTTTTTTCTAATATGAAATTTAGATTTGAAATGTTTTGAGAAGAATTTGGTCTTCAAAATATTTTCAATAAAATTTAGTTTAAATGTTTAACTTAGTAACATCTTTATGAAACTATATATTTAAAAAGTTGGAAGAGATACATAAGTTGTACGTATGCTGTTTTATTCGCATAATTAAATTGATCCAAGTTTGAGTACACAAGTTCGAGGTGAATTACACCATTTCGTGTTAGGATTTTTCATTTGATTCTTGATGGTGAATATTTGATATAGATTTTGGGCTTGATTCTAGAATTCTCTATCATAGTATATGGCTATGCAAGAAGACTGATGGTTTCTAGTCGAGAAACCATATCGAAATCCGCATTAGGGAAGTCGAATAGACAATACTAGTTCGAAAGCGAACTTGTGTGATCGAGCGAGCGATCGAATGTGATTTTTCGAAATGATGACATATGTACATCTTATATTCTAATATCATTGATATACTTGCCGCTGAAATTGGAATTTGTTGGGTTGGATATCTTTGTAATTTAATTGGAATTCTTTCTTTTATGAAAAACTACTATCAATTTAAAACCATTTTTCAAACTATTTTTCTTTTATTCTTCTTAAACAAACTATTTTATTCTTTTTTACATACAAAACTATTTTATTTAAAACCATTTTTCAAAAAAAAACTATTTTATATACACACTATTTTACAAACTATTTTATATACAAAACTATTCTAAATTAAAAGTCTTTTATAAAGCAAAGAT
The DNA here is from genome assembly GCA_030737815.1 of Allium fistulosum. Taxonomy (NCBI): domain Eukaryota; kingdom Viridiplantae; phylum Streptophyta; class Magnoliopsida; order Asparagales; family Amaryllidaceae; genus Allium; species Allium fistulosum. The sequence goes on from CM060905.1 coordinate 835,529,746, forward strand.
GTTCAATCCCATATGACTCTTCATGCAGCGAAATTGATTTTTTGAAAAAAATTTGATCCTTATATAAGATGGACCTTATGTAAATATATGATGATTTTGAAAACCATTGATTTTGGAAATGAATTGGTTGACTTAAATTATATTGATTTAGAAACTTGGATTATTCTCCAAACCTATTATTTTGGAAACTTTGAAACTGAAGATATTTGATTTGGAAGAATAATTTGGTGAAGCATATATGATTTTGAAAATTGTATTGATATTTAAACAAATTGAAATTTGAGAACCTTGTGTTACTAAATACTTGATTTGGGAGTTATCGAACTTATATAAAAATTGGTTTGTATAAGTATGATGTTGATTCGAAAACTATGGATTTGAAAAGGTACTCAATTTGAAAAGTGAAATCTTATATAATTGAAGTCTATATAAGTGTGATTTGATATACTATTGATTTTGGAAAGGTATTTGATTTGAAAATAAAATCTTATATATAATGTACTTTATATAAGAACGATATTTGAAAGTGATTTGAAAAGGTACTATATGATACATATTTTCGAAGTAAAGATATGGAAAGTGCCTTCTGCTTGATATCCGCTTTGTGGCCACATTGTGGATTCATTATATCGATATTTCTCTGATTTTTGGTTTTCCGGATATGATACTCGAGTGTCCATCGAATTCCATGGCATTACCCATGGTCTTACGAGCGCGACTACATAGCGTAATTCACCTGGCTGGATGGCCCAGGGGTACGGATGTTTCCTGGGGGATTCAGGTGTAACAATTGTGTATCATGTGATCTATGTAGGTCGTATTAGTAGCGAAATCCGCAGGGCTGAGAAAGCTTACGGATACGGATGTTTCCTGGGGGATTCAGGCGTAACCATTGTGTATCTGCGGTCTACTAGTCATCATGGCGCAATTCGCAGGGCTGAGAAAGCTTACGGATACGGATGTTTCCTGGGGGATCCAGGCGTAACCTTTGTGTATCTGCGATCCATGGTTAGACAAAGGTTTTGTTTGTTTGGATTGTACTTTCCATATCTGTTTTTAAAAGTTTTCTAGTATTTTCACTGGGTGTTGAAACAAGTCTACTAAGTACCTGGAGAATTCTAGCTTTGCGCCTGATCAACGCACTGCCAGAGTCTCCAGGAACGAGGATAAACTTGTTAAGACATCGAGTTATAAAAGTATTTTGATAAAGTGTTTTATATAAAGGATATTTTGATCAGTTAATTCCTTTTAAAAGATTTTAAAGTGTTTAAATATTGTTTACCTCTTTAACCAACAATTTTAATTAATGGCTCATCCTTGTCTTTCGTCCAATTTTCCCTTCTAGCTATTCCTATTCTCCACCTTGTTAAACTTACCTATAACAACAGTTATTAGGTATAATTTTAATCTTCTTGTCATCTTGTCTTAATCCTATTCCGTTCTATCTTTTCTGTGTTTTCAGTACCTCATCCCTTTTCGAGGACGAAAAGATTTGAGTGGGGGAGAGTGTAACAACCCTGTATTTTGTGATTATTTTAATTGTATATTTTAATTATTTTAAATTGAATTTCCTGATTGAAAACTTTATTTTATTTATTTAAATGGATAATTTTTGTTATTTTAAATTTAAATTTTGATTTTGGTGTGAATTATAATTCCAAACATGACTAAATAGAATATTTTCCAGAAAAGTGAATTTTGGTCAATATGGTCAAACTTTGACTTTTAATTCAGAAATTTGAAAGTTTGAAAATTTGAGTTTTATCTTTTATTATGAAAATAGATTAAATTTTAAGAATACTACTTTTCGTTTTGTTGAAATCCGATTTATATTGTGAAAGTTATGCTTTTTACAATATTGGGTGTATATTGATTTATTTAATAAAATTATCTATTTTAATTTATATAAATAATATTTTTATTTGTCAAATCATGTTCTAATATGTGTTATATGACATTTTAGGTATATATTTTATTTTAAAATATTTTTAAAGTGATAATAGAATTTTTCCAAAATTTATTGCATTTATTTCCTATTTTTAAAGGCTAGTTTCCATTTTCTGCTATTTTCTTCATTTAAATTATATTTAATTAAAATTTATTTATTTATTTTTGTGAATGCATTTTTATTTTGTGTTATTATCTTTATTTATAAATATTTTTCAAGTACATAAAAATTTTCCAAGGTTTATTCCATTTATTTTCAAATTTTCTAGACTAGTTTACAATTTTTGCCATTTTTCCTAATTTAATTATATATAATGAATGTTTATTTATTTATTTTTGTTTATTTACTAAATTTTCGTGTTTGTATCTGAATTTATATGTATTTTTCAGTTATTTAAAAACTCCAAAAGAAATATGGTAAATTGAAGAGTTTGTGACCTTTGATTTGCTTAAGGCTTTTTGTCTTCTTGTCTTTTCATTATCAACCAACACTTTAATTCATTTGCTGCCTTAACTCTTACCTTTCAGCCGACCATTTCATTTCCATTTCACGTGAATTTCTTTTCTTCTCATCTCACAAGAAAAATTTGGCCTCCTTCCTTGTAAAAAAGTTTGGTAAAAATCTCTTTTCTTTTCATTGTTTTTATACTTGTTTTCATGAATTTGCACTTGCTTCTTCTATCTCTAGGCTCGGCCCCTGCCACCACCAGCACCTTGGCCGCCTCCACCATCACCTCAACCAATCTCCACCACCTCCAGTCCAACCCCAAGCCATGCCGTGGTCCCTAGGTTGAAGATCCACATGAAAATGCACCAAACTCCACTTGAATGTACATAGCCATGCACCATGATGTTCCACCATCTCAAACACCCCCTTGGCCGCCGCCTACACCACCACCACCACCTCCAACCTGACCTGCACCCTCTGCCACGTCATCCCCTGACCCCACCAGACCTGGTCATGCCATGATTGCTTTGGCCGAGCCTTTGTTTTCTTTGAACCATGTTGTGTTGCCTGGTTTTGTGTAGTTTCATGCCATACCTTTGCACCATCTTTAAATCTATGCTAGGCCGACCCATTTGAACCCAAAGACTAGATCCTAACCCATGCTTAGCCATGTGTTTCTGACCCTAGACTGAAGCACAAGTGGTTGAAGCAAGTGCAAATACTTTGGTGATGTTTTGTACATTCATTTCTAACATTGTTTTATTATATTCGGGTTGAAAACTTATGTAGATTGTTTTGTTTGTTTGAATGTATTCAAGGTGATTAATCTATGGCTCTCCCAATCTCAAATCTTATTCGTGCTTTTGTGCCTTCGAAGATCTTAGTTTGTGTGTTTCAGTTGTCGTCTCCAGCTTATACCAGTGAGTTATTCTCACCAGACAGTGTATACCTATATAACTAGTAAATTGACCACTTTTGAATCTGTAAAATGCATCACCATATTATATCTGCTATGTTATGATTATATGATGTTCACCCATGCTTAAACACCCGTTATATCATATGTTACTGTTATATTATGTTGTTCTGTTATTTTTATCAGTTTATCACACTGCAAGTTCCCTTTAGATTAGAATCACTATGGGTTGAAATGATACATACCCGAACGGACTTTAGAATAGGAGAAAATCGTTATAGGCCGAAATGATAGGCCTGAATGATTTTCAATTATTTTCATTTACTTGGGATTGCGGGTTTGAAATGATCAAACCCGGGTTTTCTTTGTAAATTACGGGTTGAAATGATATATTACCAGTATCACTTTACCTAGGCTAAAAAATGAAATACAGACCCGTAGTTAAAATATGTTTTTCTAAAAAATTTAAAATATTTTAGAAATGTAAATATTATAATATTTTGATTTAAATTTGATTAAAAATGATTTTTGTAAAGCATTATTGATTTTCTGAAAATTTATAAGTGAAATAAATTAATGGTAAAGTTAGAAAATCTGAAATGTGAGTTATTTTGGGAAATTTTAATTTGGTGATAATTGGAATTTAAATTAAATATGAAATATGATAATGTAACGACCCTAGATTTTAAAATATATTTAAATTGATAATTTAAATTAATTTTTGAATAAAAATTAGGAAATAAATCGATAGGGTGATGCGAGTTTCCCCGAATACAAATAAATTTTGTATAAACCATTTAAATTTAAAAATATTATAAATATTGTGTATATATGAGAACATATATATGTATATAGATATATATGAGTAAATTTGAAATAAATATATATATAAGATAAAATTTTAAGAATATAGAATAAATACACATAGTTAAAATTTTAACAACAAATTAAATTATAGAATCTCATTTAAATATGTACAAAACAAATAAGGTAAACATGTTAAATAAAATCTAACAATATAACAATAAAAGAACTTCATTAGATTTCGAAGTATATGACCAAACAAAATATATCAACATATATATACTTGCAAAACAAGAAAATGCAAACGAAGTGATAAAACAAACAAATAAACAAACTGTACATACATAATTAGATAGTATAGGCTTGTAAGCAAAATAGGACTTCACTTATATTCCTAAGTAATGAGGCTGAAGCAAAGGCAAGTAAATTATGTTATGTACATAAAGTAAAATCAAGTATAGGCAAATGAAAAACAAAGCTATCAGCCGAGTAAAATAATGCAAGGATAGAATAAGCAAAAGAAAACAAAGTATATACAAATGAAAAGTTCGCATGGGAAGAAGAATACATATCTTCATGTTGAACAGGTAAACAACTATGTACATATAAAAAGAAAATATATACAAGGACAAGTACATACGAAATTGAAATAAAAGATATGTGTGTAGACATAAGGACACAAAGCATTTAATGTGAACATCTCTAAGTACACAAAGTAAGATCATTTCAGCCTCCAAAGGAGATAAAAATCTCTGACCTATTTGTACCAAAAGAAAATAAACAACCCTGTATATTTGTATACATATTTATCAATCTTCTGTATCTCATTTTCGTTGCAAAGAAACTTAGCATTCCAGTAAATACATTTACAACCTGAAGCAACTCATTCAAACGTCAAGAAAACAAATCAGTTTCAAAAATCTAACCCAAAGTAAAGATTCAAATGCAATTTCCAGTTTTTCAAACACATCATTTCCAGGCCTTACTTCTTTGTTTCCTGTCTTCTGTTCGAACTGTTCCAGGTGAGTAACTTATTTCTTAAAAATTTAAAATATAAATTTGTTGTATTTATATAATTGTGAATAGGTTATATATATACGTATGTGGATCCCCTGAATATAAAAGAAAACTGGAATTGTTATTTCTGGTTGTTGGTTACTCAAGTCCCCTGTTTGAGTTCCTAAATACTAACGGTTGATGTTAGAATCATTTCTCTGGATATTCTAAATTGTTTGAGCTGAGAGATAAAACGAATATAGGTTGTTATATCCTAACCAAAGATTTAAACATGTAGTCAAGTTAAAAACAGTTTGAAATATTTCTGGAAAAGCAAAGACTGAGAAACATCATTATATATGCAATAATTTGAGTGTCTTAATTCTCGAATTCGAATATAAAATTTGAATTCTTATACTTTAACATGAAATTTAAAGCAAAGATCATGAATTTTAGAAGTGTAGATTATGAATAGTTCTTAGATGATCAAAATATGCTTTTTGATCAACTACTGGCGTTCGATCAGTTATTAAATATTGAAACTTTGCTCGAAGCAAGTTTGTCCATCGATTATATCGGGAAAAATATTCGATAATTTTTCTATTGTATAGATTGGGGGTACGAGTTCGATTTAGGGCTTTGTTCGAGTTTTTTTGGGCATGTCTGTAACGAGGCATGATCGTCTCCTATACGCGATCGAGTTTTACGAGAATTTGGAGAATGGTAGTAGGGGGTGTTGCCGTGGTGTGGATGGATTCTGAACGTCTCCGGTAGTCTAGGCGGCGTAGACGAAGCGATTTGACAGATCGATGATGGTTTCAGCGATGTCTTCCAGGTTGCGACTTCGAACTCGAATTTCGATTTCGAGGTGACGATGAAGTTCTGATGGTCGAGGAAGGGTTTGTGGATGGTGGTCGACTTGTTTGACGTGGCGATGTTGATCGAAGGCGAACGGTGGTGTTGTGCATGTGCATAACGATTTGGGTTGTGTCAATGGAAAGGAGATTGGGGAAGAAGGCTCGGGTTCAAGCACGAGGGAGCAGGCATTCGACTCGAAGTCGAACTCGAGAGAAATTATTAAAGTACCGGGTCGAAAATACTTAGAAGATTTTCAAGGTTGAAATTTTGGCACTCGGGCAAACTTTCGACAAGACTCGAAGTAAATGAGTATTTTTCTCGGGGAATACCCGAAGTAGGTCTCGGGTTTTTAATTTCCAGTTTTTAAAACTTGAACAATTTAAGTAAATTTAATTTCTAAACTTATTTTTCTTAAAATAATGATTGTTGTTAAGTACAAATATGTAGTTAAAGGTTTTGAAATAAAAATATTTCTAAAGTTAATTAAGTTTAATTAAAATGTTTTTAAATTTATATTTGAAAGGGGTTTATTTTAAATAAAACTTAATTAAGTAATTAAGAAGTTGATTTAATGTTTTAATTTGTTAACTTAAAAGTTAAGTTAATTTATATTGACTAATGATTTATAATTAACTAAAGATCAATTAATTATTAATTTAAAGCTAATTAATTTATAATTAAGGATAATTAATAAAATGGTAATTAATTAAGGGTTAATTTATTTATTAAAGACAATCAATTAAAAGGTGAAATTTATAATTAAAAATTAATTATTTAATAATTAAAGGTTGATGAATTATAATTAAAATTTAATTAATTTATTGTTAATGGTTAATTAATAAATGTTTTAAAGAGTAATTAATCAAAATGATTTGTAACTTATTAAATGTAAATTAACTAGAATTAGAAATTCATAAGAAATTAATCTGATTTAAAATTAATCAAAGGATTAAATTGATCTTCTTATGGATGTTTGAATTGTATTGAATGGTGAATTGTTTGGTATCCCTGATATATGATGCTTTGTGATACATCCTGATTTATGTTGAGATCTATAGTTTACTTACTTGTGATATATATATCTGTGATCTGTAAAAGAGTGATAAGCGTTATAGTTTATACCGCTTATCAACTATATTTCTGTATTCTGATATGTGATGATTGAATGATGTTTCACTATTGTGTAAAACCCCTGGACCACACTGTTACACACACAAATATGGATTTCACGTGGAAATCGGTTAAGTCACAGATAATTTAAATTTGATGTTTTTGAAATTGAAATTTTTAATTTCAATTGATTTTGAAATTGGAAATTTGGGGTTTAAAGTGAAAAGCTTTTGAAATGGAATTTCAAATATAAAAGTTATTTTGAATAACTTAATCGAGTTTTGAAATTTAAATAATTTGATTTGAATTCAAGTTTGAAATTGAATTCTATGATTCGAAACTAGGGATTTAAGATGCTGTACAAGTTATATGAATTTAAACCATTTTAAAAGTAAAATTTTGGGAATTTGAATTTAACCCAAGGATTTCAACTCGTATGAATGAATCAGATTTTCTAAAATGAAAGTATTTGTTTTCAGATGATAAAAGCTTTCATATAAGAAATGAAATTCCAATTTAGTTAAAGGAATTTCAAGTTTGAATTAAAATGATGTTTTTCCAAGTTATGAATGAATTGTCTTTGAAAGCTATGAATTGAATCTGTTTATTTTTAACAGATTTAAAATGATGATTTGTTTAAAACCCTTTGAAATGGAATTGTTTTGGAAGCTATGAGTTAAATCTTTGATTTAAAGATTTAACGAGTTAATCAAATTGAAATGGAAATTGATTTGGAAAATCTGCGAATGAATCTTTGTGAAACTGGGTGAACTTTATGAATTTAATCTTTTATTTAAAAGATTAAAATGTGGAAATTGTTTAAACCGTTGAAGGTTGTTTAAAATGAATCTTTTTGTTTAAAAGATTTGAAATGGTAATTTGTTAAACCATTTGAAGAAAGATTTTGGGTAATAAGTTGTGACTTAATTGAAATCCCAATATCCATATATTTTTAAATATTGCGCTCACTATTCGGGTTAGCCGGGAAAAGACCTTTGTGTCATATAACCCATTCCGAATAGTGATACGTCGTATATGGATGGCATTTGAAGACCGGTGGTGAAGACCGGATATTTTCGAAAACGAAAGGACAACTCGTCGAATGTCTCTGCATCGACTGGTCCCCGGTATAGAGATTTGATCACCCTTTGTGATGGGAAGTCCGGACGTGATTAGAAAATTATCCGGATTTGCAAGGGCTTCTTTGGAAGTGCCTTCGGTTCTGTTCGAACCCGGAACAGACTTGTATGGTTACATGTCTGACATTACACTTTGAGATATAAAGCTGATTTCTTTCAAATACATTTCTGTTTGGTGGCGGAGAATCTATTCTCTTAGCTTAACACCCTTCTCTGAGACGTACGAGCTCAAAGGTTATGTGGTTGAAGGTTATCAGCGATATATTCCCAATTTGGTAATGTGACATGCTGAGTGTTGCTGTGTGATGATCATTGTTTGATCATTTGTGATATGATCATTTGTTTGATCATTTATCTTTGTGATCATTACTTTGATCATCTGTTGACCCAAAGCATGGCTTTGTGGACGAGACTTCGTCGAACCTCACACCCCGGAATGGTCAAAACAGGAAAGATGCAGCAAGGTTATTGGGGGTAGCGCCCCTTAGGGTATGTACATTTCCTTCTGGATAGAAGTGGTATCATGGTATGGAGCCCAGATACTTAACTTATGTGGATGTCGCAAATATATATATATATATATATATCTTATTTTGTGATTTGTTGCTGGGGCTACGATTAAAGGTTGGTTACAACCGGGAGATGGCATACTCGTGTCAGTAGTTACCCAGTTAGGGGTAACCTGGCCTTGTGTTGGCAGAGATCCGGTTAGGTTCTCGGGACGTCCTTCCAGAGGCGTTTCCATGTGGCAATGGGAAGTTCCTTGGCCTGACCATTTGTTGGAAATCCAAAGAAACAATACGAGCCTTTACAATTTCAATTGTATAACCTGTCTCCTCAGGAGGCAGCTATAGCAGGCATAATATAATGGTACCTATGCTGGCTAAGATTTATATTCTACTTTCGAAATGTTTTCTACACTATGCACTAATAATAATATCAAAAATGATTTGATTTTGCGTAGTAAGCATCTTTGACTAACATAAGAAGAAATCTCCTCCAAGTCTGCGTTTGCATTGTGTGTGTGGTGGGAGGTCTTATGGTAGTTACATTTTCAAAAAGCATTGCGAATTGACTTTAAAATTCTCTGCTATTTGTTTTTAAAGATAAACTGTTTTTGTTGCTCACACCAGTCCCATGACTGATCCGGGGTTTATTGTTTATTTCCTAAACTCTGGGTGCTCAAATTTTTTCTACACGAGTAGTCTAGAGTTGGGTTTTTCAGATAGTCAGATTAGTAGATTTTCTGGAGCTAGTTCAGTCTTTGGATATGGACTGCACTTGCTTATCTTTGTGCATCGTTATTGGGAGTTCAAGCTATTTCTGGATTAGTGTTTTGGAGATGGAGATTATCCACTGCTGGTGTTATCTATTTTCTTTCCGCTGCTATTTGTTGTATCATATCTCTGATGTATATTGATATTCATTGTATCACTCTGTTGTACCAGATATTGTAACAGATATTGTATATCAATGTATTATTCTTTTTCTTCCACTGTGTTATTTACTTAATTGTGTTATAAGCTCTGGCGACTCGGATTTGAATGGTCGAATCTACGGCATTCGAGTACGATGTAAAGTATGGATGTCGATTTTCGAGCGGGCAAAATCCGCTTCGTTACAGATAAATTCATGATAATTTGGATTAAAGTGAATTTAAATGATTTTATAATATATTAATGATTTTTGAATAAAGTTAAAATGTGAAATGAATGAATATTTAAGTTGAAATTTTGAAATATAACTAAAATTGGAAATTTATGAATTTGGCTTAAAAGTGAATTTTAAGTTAAGTAAATAAAAATGAAATTAAGTTATATTTGAAAATTTAAACTTAAGTGTTAAGTTAAATTTAATTTAATGAATTTAAAATTTAATGTTGGAATTTAATAAGTGAATTATTATTAAATTTTGATTTTTGAATGGAAATTTAACTTTATAAAATCATGAATATAAGGGTATTTAAATGATGACTATAAAAGTGAAATTATATGATTTTATAAGTTACAAAATGATTTAAATAAAAATATAATTGTTTGTGAAATTATACTGAATATTTGAAGTTAATTAACTGCATTTCAGAAATGCTATTAATTCTAATGTAAATGATAATACAGCATTTGTAAATGCTGTAGTTGATAATAATGAACCAAATGGCTAAATTTAGTTAAAGGCTATTATAGCATTTTTGTAAATGTTATAATTGATGAATTTAACTATGTTTATTTGAACTAATGTAACCCTATTACAGCATTTTTAAATGCTGTCTTTTGTTAAGTTGAACTGTTTTAAATGTGACTTTCCGTAGCATTTTCTAAATGCTACGAAAGGTGAATTTTCACTGTTTTGATAAAATTAAGTGAATGAATGAACTTTGAAAAGTTAAATTTTTGGAAATTTAATAATTTAATTATTAAATATAATAACTTCATTTTATGATTTAAAATGAAGTAATTTGTTTTGAAATATAAACTATTTTGAAATGTGTGTTGAAGTGGTATTTTAAATAAATGAATGTGGTTTGGAAGATACGATATTTTGATATTTTGAAATGGATTTTTGAATGATATTGAATTTTGAAATGATATTTGATTTCGAAGTATAAATTACCATTTTGAAATTTTAACCACGGGATGTATTTAATTTATAGTTTAACTAATCCTTAAAGGATGGGCGGTCCCAAGCATCCTTTGAGTTATTGGCATTTCTACTACAGTTCACTTGAGTTGGTTTACATTATATAAGTATATATTGTCCTGACTCGAGTGTTTTGTGTTTTACTTTACGCTCGGGTCAGCTTGAGTATTTACAGCTTAGCTTTGGATTTCTTTTCTGGAGCTAGGAATCGCTGGAGATTCTGCCTGTCTTGTTATCTTTTCCTTTCAGTTTAGTTGTTCTATTTCAGTTCTGGTATTCATAAACTTCTATTTATTTGAGATTTCTATTGTATATGTTTTCAAACAGATATTATGTATTATGTTTTGAGAGTTTGTTATAGTAGCTTCATGAACTACTATGGTTTTTATATTCCGCTGCGAGTTATTCTAATATTCTGTGTCTACGATTCTGTATTTGATTTTATTTGCTCCAAATTTTATTACAATCTGTTATTTTGAATTATTCAAGTCAGACATGTGTGGATTATTGTCGATTTGAATGGTCCAAAATAGTGGGTCGTTACAATACTAGTATTCGATCTAGTTGTATATATAAGTTGAAAAAGTTACAAATAATGTGCTGATTATATATGTTAATCATGTAACAGGTCAGTTATATATATATATACATATATATATAACTAGGTCATATATATTAAATTCTGAAAGAAGTGTCATATATATATTATTATATGTTCAAAGAGTGTACATGTTACCGTATATTTACAACAATAGGTTAAAGATATTATATATATTATTTTATTCATTTGCTCTGTTTATAAATATATATGTTAAAATAATAATTACATCAATGAGGTTTGTTAATGTATATGGTTCCGAAAGGTTGCATTTGATGTCTTGTTTATATATATATATAATAATGATTTTGAATTATATATATATATATATATTGTCTTAATTTAAAATATTGATTTAATAAAATAATCATAATAATAATGGTATATAAATATTTTCCATTTATGTCAAGATGATTGATTTTTCTCATCGATTCCTATCTATCAGCTTTGTCTGTCAAATCCGCGTTCAGCTTACTTCGCTTTGAGATTGTTGTTTGGATTGGTCGATTGTCTAGATCGTGATCCAATTCGTAGCTTGTTGTCAAACTCCTCTAGCCTCGAAAGGTGAGCAATCACTCACGATTAACATTCTTATATCTATTAAATTTGATTTCAATTGAAACGACAATTGAAATATGTTGTTGCTAGTTATTTAACTGCTATATATATATATATGCCATTATCTGAAGTTGTTCACCTGTGACATCTGACACCATGATCTATTACTTATATTTTATCTGTTATTGATGATATATGCATGTTGCTGATTATTATATTATTATCATATATGTTCTCACTCTACAAGTTCCCTGCTAGTAAAGAAATTCCCTATGGGTTGAAATGATACATACCTGAACGATCTTGTAGAATAGGAGAAAATCGTTATGGGTTGAAATGATAAACCCAAGCGATTTTCATTGCATTGAATTTGGGATTGCGGGTTGAAAAGATATATACCCGTAGATATTTAAATTACGGATTGAAATGATAAATATCTGTATCACTTGAACATAGGATAGAAAATTATATACAGACACCGTTGGTCTATATATATTTTGAAATGATTTCCAAGGTTTAAAAAGAAATATATATAGTTTTAAATAATTATTTATTTTTAAAATATTATATATATATATATTTATTTATTTAAAATTTTGTTTTAAAAGTAGATTTTATATAATTTTAATAAACTAAGGATTGGAAAGATAAATAGAAATTGATTTGAAATTTTATTTGTTTAAGAATTATATTTTTGAATAAAACCGATTTGAAACTTATTGAATTTGAAATTTTAATGATATGGTTTTATAACTTGATTTTGAATCAAGGTGATTAAATGAATATTTTCAAATTTAAATAAATCAAAATGGGATATTTAGTTTTATTTAAATTTATAATCTGAAGTTTTATTTAAATGTTATTTGATTTATTAAGTGAATATTTTAAAGTTAAATAATAGTAAAGTTGAATTTGAAATATAAACGAATTTATCAAAATTGAGTTATTATAAATGTTTTAATATTTAAAGCTTTGAAATCTATTGAAATTGAATGGTTTGATTTGTAGTTCAAATCTATGTTTGAAATCGATATAAAACGATTTATTGAGATGTTGAATTAAATTGAAATTTTTGAATTAAGATTTAATTTAATTTTTGAATTCGAATGATTTGAATCGATTTGTGAACTTGAGGAAACTATTTTACTATCTTAAGTATTTTAATATATATAAATATTTTACTTTATAAATTATTTTAATATAAACTATTTTTAATATACTAATTACTTTAATATAAACTATTTAATTTATAACTATTTTATATACAAATTATTTTATTATATTAACTATTTTATTTATAACTATTTTAATATATATACTATTATTAATATCTAAAAAGTTGTATTTTCAAAGTATTATGATTTCAAAAGTTATATTTTCAAAGTGTTATGGATTTCAAAGTATTATGATTTCAAAGTGTTAAGATTTCCAAAGTTATAATTTCTAAGTGTTATGGTTTCGAAAGTGTTATAACTTTGAAAGTACTATGATATTGGAAATGGATATATATTAAGTGAATAATAATATTGAATTGATATGTTTTGAAATGAATATGATATTTTGATATGAAGTATGAACTATTTGAAATGAAATGACCATGGTGTTATAATAACGTTTAGTTGTTAAAGAGACCGGGATCAGATATTGTCATAATCTCTGCCAATACTGAAAACCACTTTAACAACTGTGTACGTGGTGGAGATTCCAAAATGAAGTAGGATGGTTTGGTGATGATTCTGTATGGTATTTACATAGCCCTAACTCCCGTGAGTCAGCTTGATGCGGCTAAAACAGAAGCCATGCCGGGCCAAGTGAGGTCATTCCTCCTATCGGGCACATTTCTTCGATACCATTCTATTGCTTTTGTGATTTGATTGGGTGCACCCTTTGATTTGGGAGTGTGTCACGAGGTGGGCGGTAGTAGCTGCTATGCGTTACCACCAGTCCGGATCCGCAAACGGTATATCTACCTTGGCATTGCCTCAAGTGCCTTGTCGCATGCCCTATCACGCCTTCTACGAGTTTGGTTGTACCATACCTATGGAGTGCCCTCTGATAGCCCTCCAGTTTACGGAGGAATTACGGTACTGTATAGACTATGGGAATATATAAAAATGTGTTAAGGGGGATATGGGTAATGCCTTAACGCTATTTTAATAGTTTACTTTACTATAGACATATTGTAATAGCGTATATTACTACATAGTAGATAGTTCCACGGATCCTTAGAGGATGGGTATCCAAAACATCCTTTAAGTTACTTGTATTTCAGTTGACATTTCACTTGAGTTGAATTTATTAATATAAGAATGTTAATCCTGACTCGAGTGTTTTGTGTTTTGCTTTACACTCGGGTCAGACTGAGTGTCACAGCATTTGAGACTCACCTTTGGAGCTTTTGAGCTTTGCTTGAAGATCCATCTATATCTGTTCAGCTTTCAGCTATCCGGTTGTTTTGTTTAGACTTTTCATCTGTTTGTATTCGAGACTACATTGTATTGGAGATATTCTGTTGTATTTTATTTTTCTCTCTGATGTTTTATATAATAGCTTCATGAACTACTATTTATCTATTTCACTGCTTATTGTTATATTACTCTATGTCTGTGATTCTGTGATTGATTTATTTATTGTATATGCTGAGTTTTGCCAAATATAAATTAACAATTTGATAATTTGAGCAATTCAAGTCCGACATGTGTAGATGCGAATGGTTCGAAATAGCTGGTCGTTACACTCCTTGTTCTGTTCTGGCTTCTTCTCCATGTTTGGGACATCGTAGACCAGTTCAGTTCTGGTCATCTCATATATCTGACCATGTATATAGGTGAGGGGAGTTTTAACTATGAAGTTAAATTCTCTTTGTCGCTTCGCAAGTGGATGGCATCCTTTTACCCCCTCTTTTTTTCATTATGAGGAGTAGAAGTCCTTTTAGATGAAAGTAATTCTGCGACCTCGGCTTCTTCCATTTGGATGTAGCCACTGTCCATTTCATAGAAAGTCTTCATACTATGGCATGACTTCCTACTGTTCTTATTCCACATAGAGGTGTTTATTCTGATCCCAGCATATGATGCCATCAGTAGTGCTTCTTCATAAGTTACTGCAGTTCAAAGAGCCTCGGATTTGAAGCATTTTATAAATTTGCGTAAGCTTTCATTTTCTCCATGCTTCACGCAGGACATGGTATTCACATCTTGGGAAGCCTCTCTCCCCCAAGGTTGAACTGTTTTAAGAAATCGACAACTAGTTGTAGCCAAGAACGATCCTCCCATGGTCCATACCTCCTGAACCATCTAGAAGCTGCTCCACCCAGATATACTGAGAAGAGCTTGCACCTGGCCATCCTTCCCACCTTTAGAACATCCATGTAGTGCTCAAAACTGAAAATATGGTTATTTAAGTTAGTACTCCCATCAAATTTATAGATCGATGGGGCTTTGAAGTTATCAAGGAAGTCTACCTCTGTAATAGTTTGCTAAATGGGCAAGAACCCTTTTCCATCACCTCCTCTTGGTTGTTCTGCCGGCGAAGTCTCGCCAGCTGCTTTACATGAGCTTTTAATTGACGGATCTCTTCCACCTTGGGGTCTAATTGGGATGAGCCATCTTTGCAAAGTGAGTAACATCATCATCCAGTGCAATTCATGTTTACTTTTTCAGCAGTAATGGGTTGATGTTCGCAGGCTTCAATTTGATTTGGGGATTGATTTGAATTTTGCTTTTGAGCTTGGTAACTGTTTACTTCAGACTAGCATCACTATTCTCATTTCTGAGGTTGCGGTTGTCACTCGCACGCTGCATAATCGATACAGTCGATGAAAGATGGTAGTGAGTTGCGGAAGGCTGTGGGGAGATTAGTTTATGGATATGATATTGGGCAATGGATCTCTTTCGTCCATCAATGAGTTCATTTAGTTGGTTTGTAAAGGCCTGGAGAGTAGTTAGGACAGGATTCAAGGGGTCTCTATAGAAGCACCTGCCTCGGTTTGGGTCATAGAGGCAAGGAGTTGCCTTTTTGGTATTTTTGAGTAAACAAAATTTTTCTTGGTTAGGAGTGTTGGAACTAGTGGGATTCATGGTGTTATAGAGGTGTCTAAAGGAAATGTGCGCAAATTTTGCCAAAGAGGGAAATAGTTGTCCCTCCTTCTAGCATCAAAAATGTTAGTGAGATTTTTCGTCTCAGAAACACCGAAATATTTTTTGAAGTGATCATGATGCTTAATGCATACATGATTAAGAATCAACAACATTAAGTAATATTTAAATTACAGTCAAAGGAAGCAATTTTATACTATAACGCTTACACAATTATGAGAGAAAATATTCAAAATTCTACAAAAGGTCTTCATCTAATTCATTAAGCAATACATTTCAATTTTAGCATTAAAAACATGAAAAGTAAAGTACTAAAAGAAATAAATGACACAAAGAGATTACGTGGTCTGAATGCTAACAAATCCTACATCCATGGGAAAATGTCCTTATCTTCTACTTTCATTCTTAGTATAGGTGAAAAAATGGAAGAGGATACAATTTTTATTTTGGTGCTAAAAAAGGAGTAAAGTAGAAAAATCCCTTTTTCTTGCTATAATTCCCTATTCATTTATAATACATGAAGGTCAACGCAGATCGCTAACATCCAACATCTGCTCTTTTGATTCCTACTTTTGGATTTTGCCATGTGTCGATCACCCGTCTTGCTAATTTACTGTACATGGATTGCTCATGTGGTCTTCGATGGAAAACTTTAATTTGGACTGATGGATTTCGAATTTGGGTGGGAAGCTTTAAATTTTAGTGGAAATACCAAATTTGAGTAAGTCATGACTTGCTTTGGGTTTTTATCTATTTGAGATTGTGGGGGTCGAGCGGTATTGGCCTCTCCTCAATAAGCTTTGTTCTTATAGGGGTGGAGCTACAGTCCAAATTATTGCTAGAACATCTTTTGTTGGGTTATGGTGATATGGCTAGGCCTCAAAATGGCGACTCGGACTTATTCACTGAGTTGTATAGTTTGGTTTTAATTACTCTTAACTTTGTACTTTTTCGTTGTTTTTAATGGAATGGTGCAGTACGACTTTAGACGTGCTAGCACGGTTCAGAAGCTGTGTAACATTGTCCTCTTATACAATTATGGTGGCCCGGTTTCCAATGGTTCATTTTTGATAGCGAAATTTTAGGATGCTTATAATCATGCATTTCTTCTATGTTGGGGAAAATTTCTTATTGTGGCTTTGTCTGTGCATGTGGATGATTTGTTGATTTGTTTCTTCCTTCGAATCATTGTATTTGGGTAGTACTTCTTTAGGATTGCGGCATTGTTCTGTCACATCAATGTCAACTTAAGCTTGTGGTATATTTCTGTTGCTTCGATGTTAATATAAGATTGGGGCGTAACCTTGTACTTTAATGTCAGTTTAAGATTGTGGCGCATCCCTGTTACTTATAATTACTTTAGAGAATGTGTCGTAGTTCTAAATTATTGATATTGCTTTTGGGGCGGTAACACAATCTCTACATTTTATTATTACTTAAAGATTGTTTAGTAGTCCCAACTCATTAAGGCTTATTTTTGAAACTGTTACACAGTCTTCATATTTGGTACTTGAAGGTTGTACTGCAGTTCTGCATATTGAAGTAAATGTTAGCAGTCACTGTAATTTTGTAGCTGTCTGAGGATACAGGTGCAATGTCATAGTGCCGAATTTATGCTCAATGGAAATGCGCGGTCCTTATGTTTTCCCGTTGTCTTAATATTTTGGCGTAGTATTACCTAGACTTTGATTTTCTTTTCGCTTCCTTTTCATAGTTCAATTTCTAATATAGGAGCAGTTCTTTTGGCTTAGTGCTTGCATCATTTATCTTTTATCAATGTTTGAAAAATATGGGTGTAACAGGGGCATGAATGGAGAAAGTTCGACGAAAGGGGAATGCGTTTTTGTGGTGAAAACGGGACAGGGAAAAGAAAATAATTATTTATATGAATTTGTATATTTTTTGTTAAAAATTGTTTTATTTATTTTTGAATAAATATTAATAATTGATATTGCAATTTAGTTACCAATAGAATGCAAAAAAAAATAGTAAGCTATGAAAATAGTTAACTGTACATTTCACTAAAAAGAATACAATTAAAGTTAACAGTTCATCAATTATGTTTCTAAATTGCACAATCATGCAGTTTAATAAATTTCTAAGTTCAATATCATTGTCTAATAGAAAACAATTTTTTTTTTAAATTAGCATGTTGGAGCCCAAATATAGTATGAAGCTCCCACCACTCATAAATGTCGACCGGGTTAGAATTTTGATACAATGTTCAACACTTTGTTTGAGCACGTCGGAATTTGATTTGTCCTCTCTCGAAGTAGTTCTCAAGGGCCTTGCCAGAGACGATGAAACAACATCGGATGTCCAACGAAGTATAACGATGGTAGGACTAGAATACATGTCACTCACTATCCCGTTAAGAATATCCAAGTAAAGCTGGATGTCTAAGTGGACCGGAGTTAAAGCAAAATTATTGTAGATGTGTTTGCCTTTCATTATAGCACCGTCACATTTGGTCAAGCTGTGTAAATTTTGAAGAAGCATGATCTTTGAAACCGCGGAATCATAAAGCGGTTGTCTTTTGCCATTCATCGTTTCCTTGATCTCAGTCGCCTTTCAAACGACCAAACAACTCCTGGTGTTTGTAGCATATCGATCATTCCATAATGCCTAAGTTTGTTCCATGTTGTCACATTTATTCTTCATATGGTTTTCGATGAAAATTGTGCCTAAACGATGTTGAACATAGCAACATTTACCAACTGCTAACTCGACTATGACGGGTGTCTGGTAACGAAACGAAAAAATATCAATGGAAAGCAAAGTCATTTCAACATTCTAATCGATGGTATTTCTAACAGAAGAACAGGTGGAAGCTGTCGACATTCTAAAATTCAAAAAAGTCGTAAAAAATATATGTTGCATAGAAATGTAAAATAAACATAATTGTAACAGAAATTACCACGATTTGAGTTTGAAAGACACGATTGAGCTAGAAAGGTTTGGATTTGGGATGTATGATTTTGATGGAGGAGGGAGAAAGGGATTAAAGTTATATAGATAAAAAAAGACCATTAAAAATTGAACCATTGGGATTTGATGCGTCTAATGTGTCGAATCCCATGAGTCCAATTCTCATCGTTTCGTCCAAATGGTGTAAATGAGTTAATTTAGGTGGTCAATTCACATGAATGGTCACATACAAACAATAATAAGAAGAAATCTGCTGAATCTAAGTAAACCGCAAATTCGTTCAAAAGAGAAAGATTCAGTTAAGTGCTTTTATTGTCTATACGGGGATCATGTTCCATCACATAAATGTCATGAGGCGAGAAATGAATGATACATTGTTTCTTCTCGACTTTAGTCCATGAGTGCATGATTGGTCCATTTGGGCTTTCCATGCATAGGACGTCCAAACAAGCTATTTAATGTTAGCGAAAGCAGCACCCGTAATATTGAGCTAGGTGAACAGCTGGTCATCGGTTATTAATTTATTTTGTCACTTTAACTGATTTTTAGTATTGAACATGGATTGAAGTTAGGCTTCCATACATTCCAATTGGGGATAGGTTTATGGAGCAGGCGTTCGATTGTTTTGCTATCTAGTGATGTTCTATTTTTCCTCTACAGTTAAGCTAAAGGCGTAGCAGAAACGTTGCTATGAATGCTTCCACGAAGTAACTAAAATTTCGTGCAATCTATTGCGTATTGCACTTAGATTCAAATATTTATTTTTTCTCTTTAAGGTTGCAGGTAAATAAATATCTACACCATTGCTGCAAATTGCAACTATATCCGCTTTGCCTTTGAATGACTAAAAGTTTACATAATTATTTTAATGCTGAAGTTACTTCAGGTATTTGCACTAAATAAATACAGTTTTGCATTCTTTATTTCAAACTATAAATATTTACATTATTTTTTTCAATGGGTAAACAACTGCTGTTTTAAGTTGCGAATATTTGTAGCCGTAAAGTTCTACATATGAATTTTGTAAATATTATAAAATTTGTGATTTGCTGTAAAAATAAAATTTCGCCTGGATGTTTTTTTTTAATACGGGTACATGGCCCAAGGCCCATAAACAAGTAAACGGGTAAAATACTCGAAGCCTCTACATAAAACACCAGAGTAGGGTTACCGCCAACATACGCGAGAAACCCTAAAAGACTTAAAACACTTAAAAATGGCGGAAGACACTCGAGCTTCAGCCATATTCTTTAGCTCCACTCTTCTCCCCTCTTTTCCAAAAAGATAAAACGTCTTTGAATCTACACCTCTTCCCTTCTAAACCACTATCAAAGCTTCTATTGCTCGATTCACTAATTTGCTTAGTAGATCTGTGCTCCCAATGACATAAATATGAAGAATCCTTCATATTATCCGTCTCCTGATCTTTGTATGAGCTAAAGTTGCCAGCTTTAGCAGAACTGCTCTGATGAAGCTCCGGCTTGCTTGAGATAGCTATCGGGTTATGCAAATATCTCTCCATATGTTTATTACCAGCTTCTCTAGTCCAGTGTTCAGCTAAAAGGGCAACTTGGTTTGATTTTTAACCTTTTTCTTTGATTTTTGAAGCATAATTCTACTATCCGACTCTATCGGTAACTCTTTAGTAAGTTTTGCTTTATTATGAGCATGATTGTTCCTTTCTTTCCATATGTGATAAATAGCAGTAGTAAGCAGAACATTTGCAAAGTCTTTCTCAAGTGATTTGCCATTGAAATTGATGTTGATATGTTGAACTGCATTCTTAAGATCCATAAGTCCATTGTTCTGAATTCCCAGTGTAGTTTGAATGTGACTCCAGATGTAATAGGCATAACTGCACTCAAAAAATAGATGATTAATACACTCTTCCTCACTGTTGCATAAGGAACAAAGTGGTTTAACATTTTTATCCCACTTCTTTAGTCTGTCCCAAGTTGGCAATCTATTATTTATAGCAAAATATGAACAGATTTCCATCTTGGGATTATTAACTTTGTTCCAAATGCAATGATACCAGTCTACTGTAGACTGTTTGTTTCTGACACACTCCCAGGTTTTTTTAAAAGAAAACTTCCCTTTACAACTAGCAGTTCATTCCCAGTAATCAGTCTCAGCATTAGAATCAAGGGGAATACAACTGATCACATTCTTGTGTGGATAAGTAATGGGATGTAGCTTAGGCTGCCATTGATTATCTTTGATAATCATGGAAACATTTGCATTAGCATTGCCAAAATAACTAAATTATCCCAGTCAATTCTATTAACAAAAGTCATGCTGAAACCAGGGGTCAAATCATAAATTAGTTTCATTCACTGATTTAAAAATCCTTTTTAATAGGAGTTTACCAATGTTTCTACGTTTTAAAATCCATTTCCAAGCATTTGATTGATTATCTTTAGGCAAAATGTTCCAAAAATTTCCTTTTTTAAGATACTTGGCCTTCATCCAGTTTGACCATAATGAATCGATGTTCAAAAATCTCCAAAACATTTTTAAATGACAAGTGATGCTTAAGTCATTCAAATTTATAATCCCCATCCCCCCTTCTTTTTTGGGTTTGCAAATTTTTTCCCAACTGATTTTATGGTAACCCCCTTTCCAAAGGAAATTAGTGCATCTGATTTCTAATTTTTTAATAGATGCTGGTGGGATATGATGTGTTTGAAGCCAATATAAAATAATGGCGTAAATAACAGTTTTAATCAACTCCATTCTCCCAGCTATGGAGAGGAGTTTACAAGACCATGTTTTCATTCTTACTTGAATTTTTCAATAATCATAGAACAGTCACTATCTTTAATTTGATTAACAGAAAGTGGCAGCCCTAAGTATTTAATTGGCAGCTTCCCTTCAGTAACATGCAGTATGTCTAACACTTCCTTTTTGTATTTACTACATTTACTGAAATATGCTTTACTCTTAAGATCATTAACCTGCAAACTTGCATACTTATGTACATGCTCAAAAATTTGTGAAATAGCATAAGCATTCTGTTCATTTGCTTTTGTAAAGAGCACTAAATCATCTGCATATACAAGTTAAGAAATAGTGGGCTGAACTCTATTAATAGGAGTAATATAACCCTTTAAAAGCTCTATCTCAGCGAGAATGGAGAAATATTCCATGACCATAGTGAATAGATAAGGTGATAGAGGGTTACCTTGTCTAATACCCCTATTGCTTTTGATAAATACTAATGGTTTACCTTGAACTAGAATAGACAAAGTAGGGGTGCTAATGAATTCATATGCCAAATCACAAAATTTCATGGGAAAACTCATGCTATTCATCATATGGTAAATAAACTGTCTGTTGACTTTATCATATGCCTTTTGTAAGTCAATTATAAGGCACATATTATCACTACTTTTACTATTGAAGTTCCTAACCATCTCATGAGCTAGCATAAAGTTTTCATATATCAATCAGCCAGGAACAAAAGCACTTTGGTTTTCTGAAATTAAAAAAGGCAAGAACACCTTGATTCTGTTGCTATGCACACTAGCAATAATCTTATAAATGACATTGCAGCAAGATATAGGTCTGTAGTCTCCAATGCTTGATGGATTTTTATTTTAGGAATTAAAGTAATAAAAGTATGATTAATACTTTTCAAAAGTTTACCTTCATCAAAAAATTCATTAACAACATCAGTCACCTGGCCTTTTAAACTGTCTCAATGATTTTTATAAAATTTAGCATTAAAACCATTAGGGTCAGGACTTATATTATCACCAGCATTAAAAATAATAACCTTAGTTTCATTCTCTGACATAGGAGCAAGCATAATTTCTTCTGCTACACTATTCAATTTATATTTGCAATTGATTTTTGGAAAATTATGAATTTGATTTTCAGAAAAATATAGTTCATTATAAAAATTCAAAGCTTCTTCAACTATAGAGTTATAAGAATTGGTAGACTTACCAGAACTGTCAATAATGTTCCCTATGTTATTCATATGCCTTCTAATAGACATTTTAGCATGAAAAAATTTGGTGCAGTCATCCCTCAAAGTAAGCCAGTCCACTTTAGCTTTCTGTTTAGCATTAACAGAATAGATGTACATCTCTCTAGATAGATTCTGCTGATTCTCAAAAAAAAATTAATAGAATTTAAATCCTCAAGCTTTTGATCAGCAAGATCATTTAAAAAATTTCCTTCTTTCTTAAGTTTGTTCAGAATATTTTTATCCTGTAAGTTATTCTTATTCCAATCTTTTAAGTTATGTTTAATATGTTTCAATAACATATTAAACTAAAACTGTTTATTACCTTCACAAGAAAAATTAAGACAATCTTTAATTAAACCATCATACTTATCATCACAAATCCAACCATTTTTAAATCTAAAAGGCACATTTTTTTTTCATGATTGTCCACTTCATTAAAAAGCTTTATGAAAATAGGTGTATGATCACTTGAATTCTGTTCTAAGGTGCAACAAGCAAAATTTGGGAAAGTATTAGAAAAATCATTATTCACTAGCACCCTATCAAGTTTACAATGAATATTTTTCTCAACACCAGATTTCCAAGTAAATTTATTTCCAGAAACACAAGTCTCAATCAAACCAGTTTCAATCAAAATTTTGTTAATCTTATCTAACTTATTTTGGGGTATATGACTTCCACCAGAATTTTTCATATGAATGAAGAACTAGATTAAAATCCCCCATTATAATCCAAAGAGATTTAATAACATGATTCATAGCTTTAAGTCTACACCATAACCCATTTCTTTCACTTTCAAATTTGCTACCATAAACACTAGTGATTTGAATTGAGAATCCACCAACATTTTTGAAACCACTATCAATATACTGCAAGTCTTTATTAATATTATCAATGGACCAAATGTTAGAGTCCCGTATAAGCATGATTCTACCCTTACAACCATAGTCATTATTATTAACATACTTCCAGTTTCTATCAAGTTTCATACTGAATTTATTCATACTATCATCATTCATCTTGTTTTCAATAAAAGCAATAATAGTAGGCTTATATACCCTAATCATATGCAAAATATCAATCTGCTTGGTTGGGGAGTTCATCCCTCTAACATTCCATGCAAATATCTTCATAATAAAATAATAATAATAATTGGTTTAAATTTTACCTGTCACATTGGTACTCTTACCTTTCCTCTTACAATCAGAACTCTTTGCTTTTAACCTTGTTGTCATTTATGTCCATTCTGGGTTGCTAGAAACATATTTATGCTTAAAATCAAATTTTTCTTTGTTCTTTCCTTTGCTACCTTTCTTTGGAATATGCAGTTGGGAAATATCAAACTGCTCGGTTGTTTGAGGCAGAACCGAGTTATTGCAATCCATATCCACTGTTTCTGGAATTTGAATCAAGGAGATATCGAATTCAGAAGATGTGCGAGGCAAGGCTGAGTCAGTATTTTGAATCTCCTCAGTCTCTGCAACCTTCTCTGGAGGAGGATCGGTCTCTATTGATTTATCATTAGATATTTTGGCATTATGTTGTATTTTGTCTTTAATAACTTTGCCATGATTGTTTGTAATTAAACAAGATTTTGAAACAGGAGGGGTTTCAAAATCTAAGACCATTGCATTTACATCTCCCTCCAGCTCTGTGTTCTGACTGTCTTTCATTTTGCTCTTTGTTGATTTCTTTGTTTGATGAACTCCCTCTGCTGTGATATGATTTTCTTGATCAGTGAGCACCTTTTCTTGGCCGAAGATGATTCCTTTCTGGATGATCCACTCTGTATTACTTTTAAAAGCACGATCACCTTCATTTTCTATGTTTTCGTCTATGTCAACTATTTCTTGATGACTATTTTCTTGAGATTCTTGATTGTTTGCTTTTGGAACGCATTCTTTTTTCGAGTTGCACTGTTCTTTAACATGCCCAAAACATTTGCATATTATACATTTCGGTGGAATCCATTCATATTCCACCTTTTGAGTTATATTTTCTCCATTGTACATTGTTAAATTAATTTCATTTGGGAGTTAATCTTCTGCAGCAATTTCAACAAGGAGACGAGCGTAATTCATTCTCGTTTTCAAAGTAGTTGCTACATCCATTTTATTGGGTTTACCAATGATACTAGCCATGACACTAAAGGCCTCTCTGTCCCACAACTTTAGATTCACACTGGGTAACCTTACCCATACTGGCATAGTTGTTAAGAGATCTCTGTCCAGTTTTAATATTTCAGACCACCTCTTCATGATGATGAATTTGCCATTATAGAAATATGGTCCGTTTTTTAAAACTGACTCACGGTATTTTTGATTTTTGAATTTGATGAGGAGAAGCCGTTCTCTCTTGTGTACATTTCAAACTGCCCTGTTGGTTTCCACACACGTTTAATGTAAGATTTAAAAAACAAGTAGTATGGTTTGGTACTCACAACATAAACAAGAACAGAACTACTGCAGCATTCTCCGGTTCTCTTACAAACTGCCTCTTTTACCACACCATACTTCTTGTTGTTAATCACCATTGGAGCAATAACTTCAAGATTGCATTCTTCCTCTGGTGGTTCTTCTGACTCGGCAGCTACTATATCTGCCAATGATTTCAAACCTTGCTCTTTATTCAGTGAGAAGGTAGCTGACTGCTTAGGTTCTTGTGCATTCTTAATTGTTGCGGTAAAGGTATTCTTGGAATGTTTTTACCCCTTAAATTGATAGAATTTAGAGCCGGTGGCAACTTCTGTCTATTCTTGGTCTCTTTCCTCCTTTGAGATCTGGATTGAATGGTTTGAAAGCCTTCTTCATCGATGTTGACTCCTCCTAATGGCTTTCTGATATGAGATAATTGAAACCCATCAGGTGGTCTGTCCATTGAAGCTGTTTCAGAGATCTTAGATGCAATATTTTCAGAAAATATTGATTTCCCCGTGACTAATTATGTTTCCACAACTTATTTTTTTAATAATATAATTATTTGATATATGCAAAAGTTATGGTCAAACTACTAATTTCGCCTAGATGTAAAAATAAGAGATGTAATTTATTTTGTATTCGAATAAGTATGGTCCCAATTTCAAATAAAGGACAACCGATCAAAATAACAATTTAAATTTCATTTGCTAGTTATGCATGAGTTTCTTTTTTTAAAACTAAATTTTATTTCAGTAACGTTTTTATAACATTCACAAAGTCATACACGTAATCAAAATTCAACCGTTGTTTACATCTCATGAAATAACAGTTAACCGATGCATTATTTTAATAACTAAACCGCTTGCTTTTGTAGTCATATGTCAGCCATATTATTTAACATACACGAAGAGAGTAGAACATTCACTATGCAACAAAGTAATTCATCGTCACCTAACAAATTAAGAAAAGAGAAGGTACAATACTTGGTTTATTTTATACTAAAGGAATCTGTAACACGCTGAAAAGTGAGAGTGCGTAGGATCCAGATTTGGATTTATAGTCATATCTGGCCAGCCAGTGAAGACATCAACAATAATACTACGAAGCATCTTTTGATCAGGTCTCACACACGGACATGAGAGATCCGCATCGATCAGGCTTTATTGTATCTTGACCGTATACCCAACTCTTTATATTTACATAATCAAAGTTTTATTGTACCTTTTGATTAGGTCATCATAGCTGCAAAAAATTAGTTTAATCCAGTACTAAACCATCAAAAAAAAGTTATCTTGATATATTATAGTTTACAAACTCTAAAGGGCAGATATAAAAAAATAAAAAAAATTTAACCTTCTACGAAATTTAGCAATAAAGACAATTTCTTCTTCACATCTCTTTCCCACTATCTCATTTCATTACAGCTCAAACCGTCACATCCAACATCATCGTCTTCCATGCCACCGCACCACACGCCACTCTACACTTACGCTTTGCCACTACCCAATGTCACCACTTTTCATATCTGTCACTTTTTCAAAATCTAACCCTAACAAACAAATTGATGCACCTACCGCCTATATCCTCCAGCATATCTCATTACTCACCTCGTTTTGTTCATCAATTACCAATTGCTGTAGAAATAGCTAAAGACCAAAAAAAAATTGATATTGTACAGTATCATTATATGAGAATATGATGTAAAAGGAAATATAGCAAATACAAATAATACTAAGCCTTATTATATAGACATGAAATGCTATTGCAAATTAAGATCAACTATTACATAATAGAAATGAAATATAAGTGTTTACTCTTATCTTTAATTCAGTAAATACAAAACTGATACTACACGGTAACATTATAAAATAATTTATGAAAAATAGCATGATAAATACTCAAAAAGTTTGAATAAAATGATACCACTTTTACTAAAATTATATTAGAAGCTATAATTTAAAGTCCTCCAAAAATGGTAGTGGTTAAACAAAGATTTACAAAAAAAAATGATAAAATTACCAATGTAATACCAATAAAATGCCAATACAAAGTAGGATAATAAAAAAATCTTGATTTAAAAATGTTACTGCAGCCTTATTTTAAAAGCTCATATTTACATTCCAAAACTTTTTTATCTCATTTACGGTATAAACATTATATTCCTTTTCTTGCAATTCAGTTCATAATAGCATTATAAATTAATTTATGAGAAATATTATTACAGATTTCAAAAAATAAAAAAATGATATCACCTTTACAAAAATCATAAAATGATACTCGAGTGTGAAATTAAAACATCTTAATTCAAAAATTATACTACGTTCATAAAAACCTACCATAAACCAGAAAATGCTAATATACTTTATAAACTGCTATTACAATTCATAAATGCTACTATAAAACAGTATTGTGATATACAATATATACATCATCTAAAAAATGCTCTAATTATTTAAAAGTTATTACTACAATTCAAAAAATGCTACTATAATTTAGAAACTGCTACTACAATTCATAAAATGATAATACTAAAAACGGAGTATGAATAAAAATACATAATTAACTGTTTAACAAAAAAATGATACTACACAGTAGCATTCCTAAACTTAACTTATTTTTCCACAATTTGGAATTGACCCTCCATAATCACCATTATAATTACCTAGAAAATCCCTAACCTACAATTTCAAAGCCATCCAAAAACTCATTTCAAAACTCAAAATTATCACTTCCAACAGAGCTGTAACAACCTTGTTCAAAGTAAAATAAATCAACTATATTAAAATTGATTTTAGGAATTTAATTAGATATTTGAATTGGAAATTCAAATATTTGAATATAAATTTGGAATTAATATTTAAACTGACTTCAAACGTTGAATAAGTGTTTTATATGGATAAATAAAGTAAAAAAAATTATTAATTCAATAAATTGAATTTTTGGATTTATTTGATAATTAAAAGAAAAATCATTATAAAAATGAAATAAAAGTGTGGGAAAACGTCTTGAGTTGTAATTAAAATGGGTAAAATATCGTGATTTAAGTGTTTGGGGGTGTCAATTATAATTAAATGGCAAACTAAAATAAAACTTTCATATCGTTGGTGTGATGCTAAGGGTACCTCATTTTCTTCTACCTAATACTATTGTTAAAAATACCATAAAATTTTATACCATACTCTTCATAATACCAGATTTTTTAAGGGGCTACCAAAGACAACATTTTCGACTTTTTTTTAGGGGCTTTGCACTAAAGGTCTCTATTTCTGATGGTGTTACAAGAAAAGTCCCTGTAGAAATAAATATGTAAATTAAGTCCCTGTTTTTACTAAATCAGAAAACGCAAGTTAGTTTGCGCTTTTTAAAATTTCAAAATTTTCAAAATCAGAAAGCGCAAACTAGCTTGCGCTTTTCTGATAGAAAGCGCAAGTTACCTTGCGCTTCTCAAAAATTTCAAAATTAGAAAGCGCAAACTAGCTTGCGCTTTTTTGATAGAATGTGCAAGTTAACTTGCGCTTTTCAAAATTTTCGAAATTTTTGAAATTAGAAAAGTACAAGTTATCTTGCATTTTCTGTCAGAAAAGTGCAAGACACTTTGCGTTTTTTTATTTTGAAAAAATAGGGACCAAATTTACATATTCATTTCTGCAGGGACTTTTTGTATAACAACATCAACAATAGGGACATGCGATTCTTTTCTTGTTTTTTTTATATGACAAACAATCGCCGACCAACACCGTTTTCCATGGTGATCAACCACCGAACAACAATAGTTCGGTAGTTGATGGCCGTGGAAAATGGTGTTGGTCAACGGTTGTTTGTCGTGCAAAGCAAATTTATGCGGTGGTTGATTGCTGTATGAAATGACTTTGGTATTATGAAGCATGCAAATTTTATTACGCTTATTTTTTTCTATGATATTAGGAAGAGGAAACTGGATGCCCTTAGCAACACACTATCGTTATTACCTTTATCAAACCGCCTTCCTCTCTCCTTAATCCTTACCGAAATCCTCTCCCATGCCCTAATTCATGAAATCGAATCACAAATGAAAAATATTGAGAACCATGAAAAAAAGTAGCAATGCAACCACAACATGAAGCAACCTTGATGACGACCTGGAGTCGTTGAGTTGTGCAACCGCGATGCGGCGCAACCTGAAACAATGAAGGTGACTAGGGCGGTTGTTCTAAATCTAGGCATTGGTATTTCGAACCGCTCGACCTGGAATGAATGGAGGCGACCAGAACGAATGACGATAGGGAAAATAAATCCAAAAAAAATTGAAAAATGAAATGCGATTAAATTCACGTATGGAGCATTGACTAATGATGTGCATGCAATGACGCAACAGCAGATAAGCATGAGTGTTTGCTGGCATGAGAAACAGGCGCATTAGGGACATAAGTAATGGCGATGTGATAGTAGCATCGTTCTGGCTTGTGACTAGGCTAGTAATGGTAGCAAAGCAAGCATTGGAAGCTAGGGCACAAGTTTGGTAATTCTTTCATTGTTTCAGTGAGTATATTTTAACTCACATCTATGTTTAAATTCTATTTCCTTTGGCATGCCATTGTTTGATTGTTATGTGATAGAAATGATGGAAATTAATTGATTTTGGATGAGAACATGTTGCTAGAATATAGTTGTAGCAACATATAGTTAATTCCTTTAGTAATAGAAGGAAACCTTTGTTTGTTTAATACAATTTGGTCATGGGTTGGTTTGGAATTAAATATATGATGTTTTCTTAGTCGTACTTTTCTTTGATAATGACCAGACATTGTGCTCGAAATTGATTAGAAGGGGGAAGTGTGGGTTAATCACTTTTGGAATTTGTTGAAGTCAAATGTTGATTTCTTTGGAAATGTTTATATACATTTGTTTGAAGTGTAACACCTCGGAAATTTAGCAGAAATTTAGATGGAAATTCAATGAGAAAATTAAATTAAACAGAAACATGGACTTTAAAGCAAATTTTCACAAGCGTCCGAATTTGACTACGAAACTTGCACCATTGCGTTCGTAGCGGTTTTCCGGACGGTTATATAACATTCCAAAATCGGAGTTAGTATAGGAGAATTATGGGCAGTAGAACGAATTAAAAACTAACAAAAATACATTGCCACCTGTCGACCTTTAGGGGTTCGTGGTCGACCGGTGGTGGTTGACCCATGCATGGGGGCGGTCAACCATGGTTCAAGTAAAATCGAGCAAATCGATTTTCAGGGAAGTGAGATGAACGAACGTGATTGATTGCTTGGGAACGAAGTTTGAGATGTGCGAACCAAATTTTATATAATTATTCCCTAAGCTAATATAATGGCCCAAAACTAAAACCTACTATAACAACCCTATTGTTAATTACCTAATTAATTATGTTTAATTATAGATAATTAATTCTAAATTGTGGTTTGTGAAATTTAATTATGAAATTAAACCTAGTTTTTGAGAATAGTTGATTTGATTTATGTAAGAAAGGAGTTTTATTTCTTAAAGATAATTTCAATTTAAATTTTGAAATATTATTAAAATCAATTATTTAAATTTGGCATTTAACGGTAAATTGTTAATACTGAGTTATTGTTAAAATGAGTTTTTTAGCAATTAATAATTTATTTTTATCTAAATAATAGGAACAATTTTTGTTTACGAATGTTATATTGAATTTATACAAAACATTTCAATATTGTTAAAAATGATATATTAGTGTTTGTCAAATTTTGTGAAACCAAATTTTTAATCGATAAATTGTTTTGTGTAAAATAGTGTTTTGTAATAAGTAAAACTAAAGAATTATAACACATTTCTTTTATTGGGTCCTTGGTGAACCCATTTGGCCCATGTAGGAGAAATAAGAGAAGGGAAAATAAAACCTACATTCATTTTACTTCTCAAATTGTTCTTACATTCATTTTACTTCTCAAATTGTTCTTTCTTCTTAAACATAAACAAACCTTTCTTACTCCTCAACCCAAGAAATCAAATAATCCCCAAATCAAGATCAAATCAAAGGGCTTTTCAAAAATAATTGAAGAAATAAGATTAAGGTAATCTCCTACACCCCTAGTGAATCAATTAGGGTTATTAATATCAGTTTTTATCTTTTGTTGTAGTCTTTTTATTACAATTTCTGAAAATAACCTACATAATTATCAAGAGAAGCAAATTCGAGTTTTAATCTTCAATTCAAGCTTATATATGTGAGTTTACCTCACACTGCTATCTCTAAATATAATGCATGTTGCCATTTGTTGATTTGAATGAATTTATGAGTGGTTTGATCTCATTTCTTATGATATTTTCAACCTCAGTTCCATTTACTGCTTGCTGAAAATTGTGACCATATATAATTAGCCAACTTGATAATCAAATTGAGGTTATGATGTCTTGTATCACTTCAAATGCTAGAATATACACCTCTAATCAACTGCGCGAAACACTAGACCATCATCAACTGAGATCCATTGGGGGGCTTCTTAGAACTGAATTAGCTCTAGGATTCATGACCACCGTTGCATTGGAAGGCAGCAACCTGGAGTTGTTTAGCTCTAGGAAATTACCCGCAGTTCACCCGTTCTTCGCCTTGTTTGTTGCTGGTTGTTACTATTGTTTTGATGGATGATTGTAATATGTTATGGAGGCAATTTCAACTCATATTTTCTAGTATAATACATTTCTAAAAATTGATTTGGAGATGATATAAAGTTGGAATAATATGGATCAATGCATGGCTATAATCTTGTGATGACCTAGTATTTTGTTATAGTGAATTCTCTTGTGCTCTATGGACTTTGAAATACTTTGATTCAAAGGTTTGGAATATTATAAACTTAAATCTATTTATTTTATATAAAAGAGAGTTTATTTTAAGTTCATAAATATCAAACTTGTTTCTAAATTAATCTAGTTCCTTTTATAAATGATTTTTAACAAGTAATTATTACTATATTAAGCATTACTAGTATAAATGTTTATGGATTTGGAAATATGGTCTTGGAAATATAAATCTAAATTATTTCTTAAATTAAATGTTACGTATCAACATGAATTTGGAAGAGTAATAAATATGGTTTTCTCAGATAAATGGACTAATATATATATATATATGGGCTTTCAAAACATGGTTTGTTAATTAAGTATCTTGTATGGAAATATGAGACAACTACGTATATATAAGTGCAATTTTGGAACAATTTAGATTTATGGAAGATTTTATCAAATAGGGAGTATTTATACAAAGTTAAATAATGAAGATATTTATAGAAAATTATAATATTTGCTTTCTAAACTTTAAACTCAAAAGAGAAAGATGTTTTTAGAATCTTAGTTCTATAATGTGGGAGTACTAATAATCGACTTAGTGTTACCGATTTGTTTAAATGTTCTCGTGTAACACTTCATCGAATATGGTATAACCCATTGAATAGAATGTTTAAGTGGAACTTACTAGCCTATTAGAGAATACTCGAATTCCATCGGGTAGTATAGGATGCCTTGGTTACATTCTTTTAATTGCTATTAGGAAGTATTTAACATTTTAGGGTTGTATTCTCTTTTGGTGTTTGGTGGGACCGATAGATCCTTAAGGTAATGTGACGCCCAACCTCTATACTCACACTAACCAAGGACACTACTGGGTAATGCCGTCAATTAGTATGAAGAATAAGGCTGTTGAGGAGCGACCATCTGTGTAATTGCTTTGTGCGAGTACCGATATGTCAGATAGTATATCAGGAAATCTAACATATCAAATACAAACTCAAAGCTACTACACAGTGGCTATGTGGCCTTCGGAAACAAATATAAAATAAGCATAACATAAATCAGTCACAGATATTCATATCACAAAGGCGGAAACAGATATGAATATAACACATAGAAGTGTACATCAAAGTAGTGGTCATACAAGATCCGCTACATCACAAAAGAATAGGTACAAGTGCTAGACAAAAGAATATGTATACATCAAGGAGTCTCTATCTCGAATGTATAAAAACAAAAACTACTAAGCTAAAGTAGTTAGCCAAAAGTCAGAAGCTAGTCCCTGCTAAGAAGTCAAGTGGAAGCACCTGAAACACCCCGGTCTGACCCGGGTATTATTTAAGAAGAAAAATAATAAACGGATCAGTCTAGCTATAAATATCAGATAAGATGAGATAGGATAAGAGATATAACAAATATATATGATAACAACAAAAATCATACAATATCTCAAATCTCCTTAAACACCAAAAAGAATGTCATATTCTTTATTTTTATTCACCATACTACAAATATTGATAGGGCTTACCAATATAAATCACAAAAATTGGTGAAACACAAATTCCAAAAAATCATCAATTAGAAATCTAGAAATCACAAAAAGGGGGAGGCCTATCATAAACGGGAGCATGAAAACTCAACAACATGTGTATCACAAACGGGACGCTATACCATGAGTTGCTAACCCATAGAGCCGGTGCAACGACGTAGTACAACGGTACGCTCGAGGAACCTGAAACTCAAATAAGCCGGAACAACGACGTAGTACAACGGTACGCCCGATGAACCGAACTCCATAAAACCCATAGGTCGCTAGCCTATAAAAAAATGAGACGAAGCTCAACATAACGAGGTACTGTCCCTCACGCGGACAAAGAGACATTGCACATCGCAAGTCTAAATCACAGAAATGATCATCATTGATCAATAAAAGTGTAAAATACACCAAGCTAGTAAATAGATGAGTTTAGCTTCATGTCCCATAACCACTGGCTTAACTTAAATATTTACGAACAAATTGTTGATTTCCACTCTAAAATTGTCACAAGATTTCAATCGAACAAGTCTAAGAATTAACCGACGAAGTAAATGCAAGCGTTTCATACCACTTGTTTTGCTAAGTCGTTTAATTAGATTTCTCGTACGAATGAGGTAAAGGTTTGTTTATACTAATAGATTGGAAAACAGTTTTAAAAACGAGCTTTGTATTTAAAAGTAGTGTTGAAATCGTTTTTGTGTAAGAGTTTGAGTATTTACTACTAGTATAGAAACCTTTGTATTTTAAAGTGACCAATCACAGAAACGATTGTAAAAACAATCTATCACCAAAAATTCACATTCGACGACGTGAATCAAAACCATAGAATTCGATATCAAATCCATCAAATGGATATTCCCAAAAATTCAGAAAAGAAGTCATCAAAGTCGATAATAAATGACAACAACCAACCGGATCGACAAAAATCGAAAAAAATGGAAATTCGCATAAAAAACAGGCAAAGTGCCAGATTATAACTACGCCGGATGTTTGGTGGTTCTCCCCAGACGTCTGAGTTGAAGGTCTGGAATTTTTCCAGACCACTCGGATGTCTGAGCTTAAGATCTAGAACGTTTGTTCCTTTGCCTTAGACGTCTGAGTATTTTACCAGACGTCTAAGCTGAAGCTCAGGGCAAAATTTGCCTAGGCCATTAATGGCCAAATCGGTTTGGAAGTGATCGGATGAGCGATGGCGACTAGGGATTTATGCCAAGCGACAACCCAGCCCTATAGGCTCTTCAATACACTCCAAACAACATGTCCAAACATCCATAGTAGGATTTTCATAGATTTTGACTTCAAAATACCAAAAATTGGAAAATTCACCAAACCAATTCAATTCAAAAGCAATTGGACAAGAAATAGATGTTAGGAATTCATACCTAACAACAATGAAAGCTATAGACATAGATGTGAGTTCAAGAACTCACCTTTAAATCCAAAAACAAGAAACGAGAAGCTCTAAAACAAAGCAAGATCGATTTCTCTTCAACAACATCTCAAGAATCTTCAATCTATTACCAAATGAAATGAATTTCCTAAGTTAGATTATAGGAATTTCTGAAAATTGAAGAGAGATTGAGATGGAGAAGATGAAGAGGATGGTTACCTAAGCTTCTCTTTGATTTATAACTTGAAGTTGAATTTCCTAAGAGAATTAAGGCTTAGGAATTTCTAATCTCTTTTCTTTTCCCCCATTTTTATAGGGCTTGAGTGTTAGGAATTTAGAAAGTGGAATGAATGAATGAAGAGGAGTGAAGTGGGAGCTATTTGGTAGAAGGTTTGGGTTCTCTTATTGGGTTAGTGGGCTAGAACACAAACGAAAGCCCAAACAAAATACCAAAATCCTAATCAACTCCAAACATATCAATGTTTATACTTAAAAAAGTTGTAAACATTGTTTTGAACTCAATGGAAGTGGTCTCGAGTCCGGATTTGACTATTTACAAAAAGTCACATTTCGGAGTTTAAATTCAACAAACGATGCTATATTTAAATAAAACATTTAAATATATAATCGTAAAATATGCGGGTTGTTACAGACTCCCCTCCTTAAAGAAATCGCGTCCTCGCAATACTTAAGAAGAAAATAAAGAGTAACAACCACTCTAAGGCATAATAACACAAAAGAAAATTTTGAAGTGAGAAGTTCACCTTATAGAGCACGAGAGAGTAATTCCGGATGTGTTCGCTCGATGAATTCTCTGGATTCCCAAGAGCAATCCTTAGGATTTGAGGACCATTGAACTTTCACAAGCGGAACATCTTTATTACGAAGGCATTTAACCTCCGTAGCAATGATACGAATATGATGTTGCTCATAAGTCAAATTAGGTGAAACCTCAATTTCTTCAATAACACCGGGCTCAAGGATAAAATCAGAATCTCTAAGGCATTTTCGTAGTTGAGAAACGTGGAATACGTTATGAATAGTAGAAAATTGAGCCGGTAATAAAAGGCGATAAGCCACGGAACCAATGCGTTCGATGATGGGAAATGGACTAATATATCAAGGTGCTAATTTTCCCGATCGATCGAAACGCACAACACCCTTCATAGGTGAAACACGAATAAATACCAAATCTCCCACAGAAAATTCCAAATTCCTTCTTCGGTTACCGACATAGGATTTTTGTCTACTTTGAGCTTCTTTCATCCTATGACGAATAAGGTCAATCTTTTCTGTGGCATCACGAATAAAACCTAGACCTAAAACCAGCTTCTCACCGGCTTCAAGCCAGCACGAAGGAGATCGGCATGGCCTTCCATAGAGTGCCTCGAAAGGTGTCATACCAATACTAGATTGGAAGCTATTATTATAAGAAAACTCAACAAGGGAAATATGATCTTCCCAACTTCCACCAAAATAAAGAACACAAGCACGAAGAAGATCTTCAAGAGTTTGATTCACACGCTCTGTTTGTTCATCGGACTGAGGATGATAAGCGGTGCTAAAATTAAGCTTCGTTCCCAAATATTTTTGAAGATCCTTCCAAAATCCACTAGTAAATAATGGATCACGATCGCTAACAATAGAAGTAGGAACTCCATGCAATTTAACAATTTCTTTAACATAGAGTTTGGCCAAAAGAGGTACGGTCCGATTGGACCGAACGGGAATAAAATGGACGGATTTTGTAAGTCTATCTACAATGACCCATAGACTATCATGATTCGAACGAGAATGGGGAAGACCATCAATAAAGTCCATGGAGACTTGATCCCACTTCCAAACTGGAATGTCCAAAGGTTGCAATAACCCACTGGGCCTTTGATGCTCGGTCTTTATGAGTTGGCAATTCATGCAACGCTTAATGAAGTTAGCAATATCAGATTTCATTCCATCCCAATAATAAAGTCGTTTCATGTCCGCATACATTTTACTACTTCCGGGATGAATGGTAAATTTAGAACGATGAGAATCATCTAAAATGTTTTTACGAAGATCACTAATATTCGGCACGATAAGTCTATCAAATTTTCGAATGCCACCACGAGCATCGATTTCAAAGACTTTCAGACCATCAATATTATTTTTATCCCTACAACTTTGGCTGAGAAGAGCCAATTCGGGATCTTGCTTTTGAGCTTCAAGGATGCAGTCTAAAAGAGATGGATGGGCCTCAAGGCTACACAAAACAAGAGATGAACAGAAATCGGATTCACGATCTCGAATCTCACAAGTGGACAGAGTCTCGAGATCGTTCCATTCGGATATCATCATGGAAACAACCACTTGTTGATTACGACTAAGTGCATCGACAACACGATTTCCTTTTCCGGGAGTATAAAGAATATCAAGATCATAAGATGCAAGGAATTCGAGCCAACGTTGCTGACGCAAATTAAGTTCCT
Source organism: Allium fistulosum (assembly GCA_030737815.1). Lineage (NCBI taxonomy): Eukaryota > Viridiplantae > Streptophyta > Magnoliopsida > Asparagales > Amaryllidaceae > Allium > Allium fistulosum. Next base: position 835,567,332 of record CM060905.1, read on the forward strand.
TTTGAGAAAATAAATACTTCAAAGATTTATGATCGATGTAGAGAACAAATTTCTCTCCCAAAAGATAATGACGCCAAATTCTAAGGGAAAAAACAATGGCCGCGAACTCTAAATCATGAGTGGCATATCTAGTCTCGGCAGGCTTTAATTGCCTAGAAGCATAAGCGATAACACGTTCCCTTTGCATGATAATGGCTCCCAAACCAACATGACTAGCATCGGTATAAACAATCAAGTCTTGGTTCCCTTCGGGAATCACAAGAATAGGAGCATCGGAAAGGAGTTCTTTTAATTTCCGAAAAGCAGTTTCACATTTGTCTGACCAAATGTACTTAACTCCCTTCTTTGTCAAACTAGTAAGAGGTACGGAAATTTTAGAAAAGTCTTTTATGAACCGACGGTAATAGCCCGTCAATCCAAGAAAACTACAGATTTTTGTCACACTCTGCGGTCTCTTCCAAATTTTGAATCGCTTTAATCTTTGAAGGATCCACGGAAATTTCGGATTCAAAAATAATATGCCCTAAAAATTTCACACGAGATTGCCAAAAGTGGCACTTAGAAAAATTTTCTTTCAATTGATTGCTTCTAAGAGTTTCCAACACAATCCGAAGATGTTTTTCATGCTCTTCCTTGGTTTCAGAATAAACAAGAATATCATCAATAAAGATGAGAAAAAATCGATCGAGGAAGTCTTTGAAAACTCGATTCATAAGGTGAACGAAATAAGCTGGAGCATTCGTTAAACCAAATGGCATAACAAGCCATTCATAAGATCCTAACGAGTACGGAACGACGTCAAAGGAATACTATCCTCTGCAATTCGAAGCTGAAGAAAACCAGTTTCTAAGTCTAACTATGAAAAGACTCTAGCACCGCTAAGTTGATCGAATAGATCATCAATCCGAGGTAAGGGATATTTATTCTTGATATTGAGATCATTGAGCTTGCAGTAGTCAACGCAAAGCCTAAGTGTACCATCAGATTTCTTCACAAAGATAGCTGAAGCTCCCCAAGGAGAGGAACTAGAACGAATAAACTGTTTTGCTTCCAATTCAGATAATTGTTTACGCATCTCCTCATTTTCCTTATTGGACATACGATAAGGAGGACGAGTGATAGGTAGAGCTCCATGGATTAGATTAATTCTAAACTCAATTGCTCGCTTAGGTGGTAATCCTAAAACGGGCTCAAAGATGTCGGGAAATTCACAAACAATGTGAATGAGGGAAATGACATCTTCCTCATCATCATTATCGTCATCATGCGGGTTTAGAGAATATAAGGATGCTACCGAATTGGAATCTGAATCTTTAAGAACAATAGAAATCTGCTTAACAGATTGGGGATGTCGAAGATGGATAGTCCTCTCGGGACATAGGATATGGGCTTCATAACGATTAAGCCAATCCATTCCCAAAATCATTCTGAAACCTAAGTAACGCATAACATGCAAATCGGCTTGGAAAGCATAATCACATAAAATAATCTCAACATCTTTACAAAATAAACTGAGTGTTGCGGATCCACCAACCGGATTCGCAATTCTCAGCGAAGTCATCAAGCCCATAACATTTAAAGACAAAGTATCAACAAGTTCTTTTGATATAAAAGAGTGAGATGCACCCGTATCAGAAAGAACTCGAATAGGATAATCATGAAACATAATAATGCCATCAAGGACAGAATGAGAAATACCTTAACCAAGAGAAGTGTTACTAGGGGCTTGCACAACATTCAGCTTTCCCTCTTTCTTTCTTTGAAGTTTGGGACATGAAGGTATAAGATGACCCGAACTTTTGCAATAGCGACAATAAAGGGGTTTCGGACATCTATTTGCATAATGGTCCTTAGAACCACAATTGTAGCATTCTCCACGATTAGGGGTAGGAGTCTTTGCTACCGAAGTTGCTTGCTTCCCTTTCTTATTGGGATTAGGTTTGAACTTAATAGGCCTCTTCTTGTTGTTGTTGAAGTTCTTGGCACCGACAACTTCAACATCACTTTCTTTATCAGTCTCTTCAAGTCGAAGAGCGATATCTACAAGCTGATTGAAAGAAACTTCCAGTTTCAGAAGTAAAGGCTTTTTGAGATTCTTATTCAACCCATAGATAAACCTCTGATTTTGCTTCAATGGGATATTAATATACTCGACCCTATATTTAGAGAGGGATTCAAAAGATGCGACATAGTCGGTCACAGAAGATTCACCTTGAACAAGGTCAATAAAGCATCGGGCTAAAGTTTCTTTTTCAGCTTCCGGCATAAACTTTAACTCGAACCTTTCCCGGAATTGCTCCCAAGTAAGATCCGCTTTAATAATTTCCGTAATCAAAAGCTCATACCAATCTAATGCTCTCTCCTGGAGCATGCTAGAAGCCACTTGGACTCGATGTAGATCCACAAGGTTCATGCGAGAAAAGATGCGATCGCATGTTCTAAGCCAAGCTTGGACTTCTATAATGCTTTCGGAACCCTTGAATGGCCTTCCACCCAAATTGGTATAATCACTGCAAAAGCGTGCAAACCCGAATTTAGGATGAGTAAGCTCGGAAATGAGTCTGGCAGCTTAGGCGTTCTTTACGAGATCCAAAAGCTGTTGGGCAGACATGAATACGCCATCCTAAGGAGTAGCACTAGATTGACCGGCGCTGGGACGGCTAGGTCTAACCATTTCTCTTCTTTAAGAAAGAAAGAAAGAAAGAAGAGGAAAAAGGTTATTCTCAGAATGAATATCAAACAAACTTGATTGATAAAACAATGCATCATAAAAGAAAATAGGATAGAACAGGTCTTAAGACTCGAATTAAATCCTAAGGCACGATTCCTAAGAGAGACTTAGGACAATGATCCTTGCTATATTATTCTACATTGTTCTGAAGTTTGGCTCTGATACCAAGCTGTGACGCCCCACCTCTATACTCACACTAACCAAGGACACTACTGGGTAATGCCGTCAATTAGTAAGAAGAATAAGGCTATTGGGGAGCGACCATCTGTGTAATTGCTTTGTGCGAGTATTGATATGTCAGATAGTATATCAGGAAATCTGACATATCAAATACAAACTCAAAGCTACTACATAGTGGCTATGTGGCCTTCGAAAACAAATATAAAATAAGCATAACATAAATCAGTCACACATATTCATATCACAAAGGCGGAAACATATATTAATATAACACATAGAAGTGTACATCAAAGTAGTGGTCATACAAGATCCACTACATCACAAAAGAATAGGTACAAGTGCTAGACAAAAGAATATGTATACATCAAGGAGTCTCTATCTCGAATGTATAAAAACAAAAACTACTAAGCTAAAGTAGTTAGCTAAAAGTCAGAAGCTAGTCCCCGCTAAGAAGTCAAGTGGAAGCACCTGAAACACCCCGGTCTGACCCGAGTATTATTTAAGAAGAAAAATAATAAACCGATCAGTCTAGCTATAAATATCCGATAAGATGAGATAGGATAAGACATATAACAAATATATATGATAACAACAAAAATCATACAATATCTCAAATCTCCTCAAACACCAAAAAGAATGTCATATTCTTTATTTTTATTCACCAAACTACAAATATTGATAGGGCTTATCAATATAAATCAAAAAAATTGGTGAAACACAAATTCCAAAAAAATCATCAATTAGGAATCCAAAAATCACAAAAAAGGGGAGGCCTATCATAAACGGGAGCATGAAAACTCAACAACACGTGTATCACAAACGGGACGCTATCCCATGAGTCGCTAACCCATAGAGCCGGTGCAATGACGTAGTACAACGGTACGCCCGAGGAACCTGAAACTCAAATAAGCCGAAACAACAACGTAGTACAACGGTACGCCCGATGAACCGAACTCCATAAAGCCCGTAGGTCGCTAGCCTATAAAAAATGAGACGAATCTCAACATAACGGGGTACTGTCCCCCATGCGGACAAAGAGACATTGCACATCGCAAGTCTAAATCACAGAAATGATCATCATTGATCAATAAAAGTGTAAAATACACCAAGCTAGTAAATAGATGAGTTTAGCTTCATGTCCTATAACCACTGGCTTAACTTAAATATTTACGAACAAATTGTAGGTTTCCACAAGAAAATTGTCACAAGATTTCAACCGAACAAGTCTAAGAATTAACCGACGAAGTAAACGCAAGCGTTTCATGCCACTTGTTTTGCTAAGTCGTTTAATTGGATTTCTCATACGAATGAGGTAAAGGTTTGTTTATACTAATAGATTGGAAAACGGTTTTAAAAATGAGCTTTGTATTTAAAAGTAGTGTTGAAATCGTTTTTTTGTAAGAGTTTGAGTATTTACTACTAGTATAGAAACCTTTGTATTTTAAAGTGACCAATCACAGAAACGAGTGTAAAATAATCTATCACCAAAAATTCATATTCGATGACGTGAATCAAAACCATAGAATTCGAAATCAAATCCATCAAATGGATATTCCCAAAAATCCAGAAAAGAAGTCATCAAAGTTGATAATAAATGACAACAACCAACCGGATCGACAAAAATCGAAAAAAATGGAAATTCGCATAAAAAAAGGCAAAGTGGCAGATTTTAACAGCGCCAGACGTCTGGTGGTTTCTCCCTAGACGTCTATGCTGAAGGTCTGGAATTTTTCCAGACCACTCAGATGTCTGAGCTTAAGATCTGGAACGTTTGTTCCTTTGCCTCAGACGTCTGAGTATTTTACCAGACGTCTGAGCTGAAGCTCAGGGCAAAATTTGCCTAGGCCATTAATGGCCAAATCGGTTTGGAAGCGATCGGATGAGCGATGGCGACTAGGGATTTATGCCAAGCGACAACCCAGCCCTATAGGCTCTTCAATACACTTCAAACAACATGTCCAAACATCCATAGTAGGATTTTCATAGATTTTGACTTTAAAATACCAAAAATTGGAAAATTCACCAAACCAATTCAATTCAAAAGCAATTGAACATGAAATAGATGTTAGGAATTCATACCTAACAACAATGAAAGCTATAGACATAGATGTGAGTTCAAGAACTCACCTTTAAACCCAATAACAAGAAACGAGAAGCTCTAAAACAAAGCAAGATCGATTTCTCTTCAACAACACCTCAAGAATCAACAATCTATTACCAAATGAAATGAATTTCCTAAGTTAGTTTATAGGAATTTCTGAAAAATGAAGTGAGATTGAGATGAAGAAGATGAAGAGGATGCTTACCTAAGCTTCTCTTTGATTTATAACTTGAAGTTGAATTTCCTAAGAGAATTAGGGCTTAGGAATTTCTAATCTCTTTTCTTTTCCCCCATTTTTCTAGGGCTCGAGTGTTAGGAATTTAGAAAGTGGAATGAATGAATGAAGAGGAGTGAAGTGGGAGGTATTTGGTAGAAGGTTTGGGTTCTCTTATTGGGTTAGTGGGCTAGAACACAAACCAAAGCCCAGACAAAATACCAAAATCCTAATCAACTCCAAACATATCAATGTTTATACTCAAAAAAGTTGTAAACGTCGTTTTGAACTCAATGGAAGTGGTGTCCGGATTCGACTGTTTACAAAAAGTCACATTTCGGACTTTAAATTCAACAAATGATGTTATATTTAAATATAACATTTAAATATATAATCGTAAAATATGCGGGTTGTTACTGGTAACGTAGTTCAGGTTTTCCATTGGTATCCGTAACGAGTGAGATTTACTAGCTTCTAGTAAATATTTTAATTTCACCAGGCGGTATGGGATGTTTTGGGTAAGTTCTTGTGATCACTAAAAAGTGATAGTATTTGACACTTTAGCAATTTCATTCACGGCCCATTTTTTGCCGATTTCGATTTTTAGATGGAAGGACTCAGGCTTTTAAACAAAATGGAGAACGAGATAAGGAGGGAGTGTATGGGCTTTGAGACAAGGGTCCAATAGGAGGAAAGAAAGTTTATTTTTTTCTTTTAATTTTAAATCAATATCCTAAACCACTCTATTAAACAATATTTTGTTCTCGATCGAAAATACATTTGAGGCATTTTGCTTAAATTTTATTTTATCTTCATAACGATTTTTCTTCTTGGAAAAAAATTACTTTACAATTTTCAACAATTATAAAATAATTGTTTTATTCCCAAAATAATTTGAAATTTTCATAAATATTATTTATATTGTCAAAATAAATTTTCAAACAAACTTTTATATCTTAAAAATGTAATTCAAAATTCAAATTTGAATTTTAAACTAATATTTTTCCTTTATTATCAAATTAATCCTAATATTCAATTTATTGAATTAAATTCAATAAAATACCCAAAATAACTTTTAAACTTTATTTATCCATATAAAGTAATTTCTCAACATTTAAACTCAAATTAGATATCAATTCCATAATTTTACATTCGCATAATTGAATTTCATATTCGGTTAAATTCTCGAAATTCATGTTAATATATTTGTTTAATTTAACTAGGAATGGGATGTTACAAACCCACTCTCCTCGTGTAAGCTTTTTCCTTCTTAATTCACCTTGAATCGCTTTCACTTTGATTTGTTGATTTCTCCCTTTCGTTTGATTTTATCCTCAATTTGGTTATCTCCACTTCTTTCTAATCTTTAATTTTAATCTTTAATTTTAATCTTTAATTTTAATATTTAATTTTAATCTTTATTTTTATTTTTATTTTTGAAGAACCGATTGATTTTAATAGGAAGAGAGAGTTTTAGGAGAGACAAAGTTTAGACGTACTTGTGAGTGATTAAATTTGAAGTTAACGTTCTATTTATAGTTGCAAGAAGTCACCCTAGCCATTGATTTTAATTTAATTAAATCTGGGCCGTTCGGCCTAGGTTTTCTTAGTCGACAAGGCCCAAGCGAATGATGCATTAGTTTGGAGTGGTCAACCCTTAGGGGTCGATCGGTCCAACTTAAGTTGTCGACTGATTTAAGTTATATATTAATTTCCTTTAATGTTTTTCAATTATTTTTTATTTCAAATCTTTAAAATCTAATAACTTTTTCATACGAACTCCTATTACGAAAATTTATTTATGAAAATTGAATAAAATATTGCCACGAATGCAATTGGGCAAATTTCATAGCTAAATTCTTACATTTATTAAAAATTCATTTTTATCTTCAATATTAATAATACTAATTCCTTTAAATATAATTTCATTTAATTTTGTAGAGTTTTACAAAGGATATGCTTAGGGTCTAAGGTACAATCACGTACCGACTCTAATTATTTATTGGACTAGGTTTCAAGTGTATAAAGCAGGTCATATATCACTAAAGCTCAATGTAGAGGGTACAGTAAGATCTACACGAGACCCATCACCAAGGATGTAGCTCATGGTCTATAGTATAATTAGGTACTGACTCTATCCACCCTCGAAGGAATCATTGGATCGCGGTTAAACGTCCATAATGGACTTCAACCATCAGTATGATGAGTATCAATTTGTATTCTTTAGTTGTCTCTCATTGCTATGTTGTGCGTATTATTAGTTGGTTGATGTTATTATTGCTACTATTATTATTGCGTACTTCATGGTAGACTTATATTATGATTACCCTAACTTTGAATGTTGGGTTACATGTATCATGGTATATTTTTACTTAGCAGTCACATTATATTAGCTGAGCTGACTTGTTGATTACAGAAGAAGGGCAGGTTATAGTATGATTTCCTATCTTTTGGATAAGTTTACTTTACTTATTTATGGGCAGTCCAGATTACCCTTGAGCCATGTTGGTGGGGAGGATTGCTTGTACCCTAGTAGCTTTCTATTTATATATGTATTGTTTTGATATACAGTATTTTTAGATAATTCCCCTTACACCAGGCTTTACTTTAAACATACGTTTTGACTTTGTTTATTTATTTCATGACAATTTCGGGTACTCGATTGAGTAGTTTGTGAGTTAGGTGCTTTGCGGATACACTATCTGAGTGGCGTAGTTGGAGCTTTAGATGCAAAGACGATACTTTATATATTTATACGCTTGATGTTGTAGCAACACATGAAAGATGTATTGTTTGTATATGAGACTTGTTGTATCGAATATTTTATTCTAACTTTTTGTATTGATATTTATTTATTAGTCACTTCCACCGGTGTAGTCTCTTATATATTGTTCATCCCATTATGTTCATGTATATTTAGTATATTATATGTTATCATTACTCTGTGAGATTATACGATTATGCCTTAGTATAGTGTTTTGTTTCTTTCCCTTTCTTTCTTTTTCCTGACAAACTGTCTTTTATGGTATTCAGAAAAATCAGTCATTGATTTATTGGGTTTTACAAAGAGTGGTTTGTTACACTTGACACCAGAGCCTAGGTACTAAACTAAGGGCCAAGTAGACTAGTTCGAGTTAAACAAACTGGTAAAGGAAGATACATTGAGAGAGCATCAACAAACCTGAGCCCTTGCCTCCATCTCAAGCTTTTCTTCAAGAATGGACCTCGGATTCCGGGATGTGGATGAAAACTCCTTTTTCTAGGATAGTGCTCTGGTTTGCTCTAAAGCAGCTATTAGACACTCTGGCCCATTGGGTTTTCTTTAAAGAAAACACTCCCATCCAGCCACACTTTGTTCAAGGCATGAAATACAGAGTTCTAGAGGCACCTTGTATTTTCCTACTATATGATACTACAGACACCACTTGTCCTTTGGACTTTGATTTATTTCTATTGTTAGTTGTTAAAGTATCTTTGGCAGGCTATCAATATGGTTAGATGAAGTACGCAAGTGCGACTACAAATGGGCAGTTTGAGATGTCCAATTTGGTTTAGGGACCATTCAACTACCGCACAGGATGTTCTGCCGCCCACGAAAATTTCTAGCCATTAAAGTGCGAGTCGGAGGTGGTGTAACTCTTGGGGCACTAGTATTTCTTGCTCCACCAGCTTTAGACTTTCCAAAGCTATGCCAGAATTTCCCCCACCTTGGCGGGAAGCCTTATCTGAGTTTTAAGATTGTTGCTGAGACACATGCTTGGACACATGCATAAGAGATGATTTTCACCAATATAGACTTAGGAGATGTTCTTATGAGGAGAATTGTTCCCCAGAATCTAGAGAAGGATGTTTTGGCTTGGTGTGACATAATTTTTTAGGAGGCTAATGAACAGGCCGTGACTTGGATCGAATTTGAAGGTAACTTTAGGTTTCAGTTCACTTCTGAGATCTAGAGAGGTATGCAGCTTGAGCATTTCATCCTTTTTGAGCGAGTAGCCATCCAGTAAAGGAGTATGTCGGCCTATTTCAATCTTTTGGCTTAATTCGAGGTTGAGATGGTCGATGCTCCATTGGTTAGGCCAAAGAGGTTTGCCAAGGGTCTTGAGTATCAGTTGGGGATTCACTTCTTAGTCTTATCCCCGTAAAGGGCCACTTTTGAGAGTCTCATTAGGATGGCTCTTCTCCATATGAGCACTTACAAGATACCGTTGGGTTTAGCAAAAAAGGAAAGCAAAACCAAAGCTTCAATTGAAGCACAAAGACCAAGATACAACAGAAGATCGAGCTTATGCAAAGAAGGGAGCTAGCCTAGTATGTCACTCCTATGGCATATGAGGATATTTCGCTATGAAATGTGATCCAGGTAAATGGAGGCATGAGTGTTTCCATTATGATTAGCTTGGTCACTTGAAGATTGCCCTAAGTTTGTCAGGGGTAGAAAGTGATGGGGACTTATGCCTTACAAGCATTACCGGGTTCTGGTAGGTCTACTACTTAAGAAAACTGGTGGAAGTTTATGTAGTGTGGTATGCTTTATATTAAGAGGTACTTACTTCTGTTCTTTTCGATACTTGAGTTGTACATTCATCTATTGTTAGTTGCTTGGTAGATAGTTAAACTTGACACCTTTCATAATAAGCAGATTCTTTTGTAAAGATAAATAATGTATGAGTAACCTTAGTTGTTAAACTAAGGTGTAGTGACTGAGGGTATTACCATCCAAACTTGATGCATGAGCTTTTGAGTTGTGAGGGGTTCGTCGATGAAGTGTTGCTTGGATTTGCATCCAAGATGGATTCGGTGGATGCCCAGCAATCAGTAAAGACAGAGCAAATGATTTATATTTTCTTGTGTGGATTCATTTATGCTTATGCTAGTAAACATTAGGCAATGGGAGTAATCCCATGTGCTGAAGAGGTATTTTCTAAGGATCGGTCCACTTACGTGCTAGTTCTTAATCCCTAGTTCGTATAACACTCCGCAAAATTAAGGTAATTAATAAATAATTATTAATGCTCAAAAATGGAATTTGATCAAATTTCAAAATTTATCTACGAAACTTGTACCATTATTTTCGTGGCGATTATCTAAGCAACTTTCATATTTGATGTTTTGCAATTGGAGTTCAAACTAAGAAGTACTCAACGTTTGAAGTTTTTAGATCGAAAATAATTGAAAATAAATAAATAATATAACCATATGGGCCCTACTCGTCGACCCCCTAGGAGGAAGCAGCCGTTCGGTAGAGACTGTGGAGAAAAGGGTTGACAATAATGGCTAAATGGTCTGAATTTAATTAATTTAAATCTAACATATACGATTGGTTCGAGCATCAATAAATCTAGGCCTAACCCCTCACTTTTATTATTGTATTTTCTAATCAAAGCAGTAGAGCTCTGTCATTTTCCCTTCTTCAATATTTCTATTAATTATAAAATATTATATTATATTGTATATATATAACCAAAGAAGGACCGAAAATAAAAGAGAAGAAGAGAAGGAGTGAATCGATACCATGGAAAAAGATAGTTTCTATAATTATAAATCTATATTCCCCTTTGTAACGACCCGTATTTTTACGGATCGAAAAGTTTGTCAAAATCTAGAATTTTAGTGTTGTTGAGCCATTTCAGATTTTTAGGCAGAATTTTTCTAAGTCCTAGGTCGTAGGGAGTTGGAGCGACCTAAGGAGGCGAACTGATTAAGTGTTAGGTCGTAGTTGGCGACCTAAGAAGGTGGAGTGACCTAGGAGTTAGGTTGTATGTTAGCTTAGGTCGTGGGGAAGGTTAGGTCGAGTGAGCGACCTAAGAGAGTTAGCGTCTTATAGGATTTGGCAACCTAAGATTAGTAAGCGACCTAAGGGGATAGGTCGGCAGCGACCTAAGGTAGGAGTAGTTAGGTCGTATGTCTTGGGTGTAGTTAGGTCGCTAGGCTATTAGTTGTTAGGTCGCGAGATAACACTTATGTGTTAGGTCGCTGAGAAGTTATGTCGTGGCATTGTTAAGTCGCGCAGTGCTTTAAGTCGTTGGTGTGTTAGGTCGCTGAGGTTATAGGTCGTAACACAGTTAGGTCGCTGAGGCGCTACGATTGTAGGTCGCGTAAGCGCTTAAGCGTTAGGTCGCTGATGTGTTTAAGTGTTAGGTCGTAGCACTGTTAGGTCGCACCTATGGTTAAGTCGCTAAGTCATAGGTCGTAACCTTGTTAGGTCGTAGGAGGAAGGGTTTTGTTAGGTCGTTGAAGCGCCTGGGTGATAAGTCGTAGATTGCAGTGGCTTAGGTTGTTAAGTCGAAGGCTTTAGGTCGGTGGGGTTTATAGGTCGTAGGTCGTGGCTCTATAGGTCGTATACGACCTAACTCCGAGCGACCTAGGGAAAGTTTTCAGCTATAAATAGAAGGGGGTTGGCTTCATTTTTGGGATCCGGATTTCGAAGCGACAAAGTGCTGCCATTTTGAGAGCTCGACTTCTACACTTCTTCACTTCTTCTCTCCACTTTAATCTCGTGCTTCCATCCATCCAAGTTGAAGATCAAATTGAAGATTCAAGAGCTTAGATTGAAGATCTTCATCCTTTGAAGTGAGATTTCTTCGTTTGAAGCGGATTCGTGATAGATCAAGCTTGATCCTTCGCTGTCCAGATCTGAAGCGTGTTGATTTGGGGTTGTTTAGGTGATTTGGTGAGTGGTGATTATCTCTCACACGGATCCAAAGGAGTATATCGGATTGTTGGCTCGATTTGGTGTTAAAATAGTGATTTTCATGCATTTTCTTCATCCTAAGTGTAGATCCATGTAGATCCATTGTTCATGATGATATGACAACCGTTTTACTAAGTGTTAACCTATGCAAGTTCATTCATCAAGATTGTAGAGATATTTCTTATGATTTCATGCTTGTTAGACTTTCAACTCTTTAATTACGAAATTGCCATTATTGTGATAATTGTCTACTTAGATCATATTTGAATGCTTGATTGTTTGGATTAATGTTTGACTTGGTGATTGCTATGAATTAGATGATTGATGATTTGATTTAGACCGAAGACGATTCGAAAGCTAAGGAAAGGCTCTTGAATTGGGAAAGCTGCTCGTGGCATATGTAGCGGGATGATGAAGCTCTTATGCATAGATTTAATGATGTGATGTTGAGATGAGACTTTGCGAGGATGTGATGAAGCGAAGTATGATATGAGAGAGTCTTGGTCTAATCCAGACGGGATCATTCCAAGCACGTTGGTAACTCGGTGATATGATTCGAGTAAAGAGTAATGGATGCTTGAGAGGCACTTGAGCTAGTATGGAAATAGTCGTCAAGGAGGATGACTAGGAGGCTTGGACAGCATCGTTGTTGAAGGTTCTAGCATGCTCTAAGCAAGAGTACGTTTGGGCAGATTCGATAGTCCCAACGGCCAACTGTTGATGGTCGAGTACTCTGGGCAGATTCGATAGTCCTAGGCACGGGCTGCGACGACGTGCGGGAGTTATGTCTAGAACCGGGGTTTCCATTAGCCCTTGACGGACGGCTGAAAGAATGTGCCGGTCATTCAATTAACGGTGAAATCGAAGCAATGATAACAGTGATAGCCAGAGTCATGGATGTTTGGTTGTATCGTCATTCGGTCTCAAGAGCAGTGTTTTCTGGGTGCTTATCTGATCTTGGTTTAGGCCTTGGGGGTTTGTGCTTGGAAAACATCGCCCTTGACTCGAGTGATAATTGCTTTACTTTAAATTGTATGCTCTGCTATGCTTGCTTTTGCTTAGTGTGTGTCTGGGGGCTATCACTGTAGAACGAGGTTGGAGTGGGAGGGTTGTATTCCCATTCCTTTTCCTTTATGCTCTTTTGGTATGTTGTTAGTTAATTTACTGCTCACTAAGACTGTTGTCTGACTCAAGGCTTTATGTTTTAATTCTTATTGCCTTGGGATGTTCGTCCATTTTGGGACGGGCAGACTAGGTAGCAGGTGGCAGGTGCTGATCTTGCTTTTCACAGTGCTGATATCGAAGACGAGCTGGAGTATTGCATATTATTTTCTTACTATATGTACTGGATGTTCCGCTGCTTTGTATTATCTGAGTGATATGTAGTGAGGCTTGTTGTATTGACTATTCAGATGCTTGTATTCAACTATTATGAAGTTTTATATGATGGCATTTTATTCTGTAAAGCTTCACTATATATATGTTCTATTGTATTTTGTCCATGCGCTGTGAGTAATACGATAGATTCTGTTGTTTTTAATTTACCCTGACAATCGTCCATGGCTGCCTGGCACACTTTGCAGCGCACTATCTCTAAGATTAAGTGCAGGGGTCATGGGCGGTCGTCACATTTGGTATCAGAGCTTTGGTTAATCGATTTTACCCAACGCTCACTGACGTAACTACGTATGAGAGACGTAATTGTATTTTGATGGATGAATACTATATATAATATAGTAGCTTAGTAGAGTTTGAGTCCTTTATGCAGTTGTTTCTCTAGATGTTCTAATCATTCCTTTTTATAGATATTGAGAATGAGTCGAAGAGGGAGACCAGCTGCTAGGGAAGGCCGTGCTACTGAGGGGACTGCTGATTATGCAGCCATGTTCGAAGCTATGATGACTTCGATCATGAGAAGGATACCAGTTCCGGGGGCAGCAGTAGATGTTGGAGTTCAAGTCCAAACTCCAAAACCAGTGGATTTTTCTAAGTTGTGCAAAGACTATACTGCTCTTGGAGGGAAGGTTTTCTTGGGAACAGAATCAACTATTGAGGTCCAGAGGTGGATAGATGCTTGTAGAAGGATCTTTGGTGATTTGGGAATTGATGATGCAACTAAGAGGAAGTTGGCATCAAGGCAGCTTCAAGGGAGAGCTTCTGATTGGTGGAACTCTATTACCATCAATACTCCGGAGGAAGAGATTACTTGGGAGCAATTCCAAGTCAGGTTTGAAGCTAAGTTCATTTCTACAGTGCAGAAGTCTATTCTGTTCAAGAAGTTCGTGGAGCTCAAGCAAGGTGGAAGACCAGTTCTTGAGTATGTTTCTGAGTTTGAGGCTTTGTCCAAGTATGCCCGGTCGTATATCGAATCTGCATACCAGAAGAATGAGAAGTTTGTGACAGGCTTGGACAGTTATCTTGGAAGGCAGTTGGTGGATCATTTAGATGATTCATTTGAGAAGCTTGTGGAGAAAGCTCTCAGGCATGAGAGTCTGTTTCCTAAGGAAGGATCTGTTGTTGCTATGACCAGGGAAGAGTCTAAACCCCAGCAGGGTGGGAACAAGAAGAGGAAGCAGCCGCAACAGAAGGGTAAGGATGGCCAGAAGAAGACGAAAGGCGAGGTGACTTGCTACAATTGTCAACAGAAGGGCCATTTCTCGAAGGATTGTAAGAATCCGAAGGTGCCGATGAAGTGTCACAACTGTGACAAGCCAGGGCATTTCAGGAAGAATTGTCCAGAACCGAGGAGAGACAAGCAGATTGTGCAAGCTTATGCTTTGGGAGCTGTTCCGTCGTCTTCAAAAGCTCCTACCGCTGAAGAGAAAGGAAAGAGTGTGGTGGTTCAAGGTACTCTTTTCCTATGTGGTGTTCCAGTTAGAGTTCTGTTTGATACTGGAGCGTCGCATTTGTTTGTTTGTAATGAACTCATAGGCCGGTTAGATTTGAAGCCGGATATTGTTGATAGGCCATTGGTTTTGACTAATCCAGTTGGGGGTTCGTCTTGTTTGTGTATGTTATGCCGTGGTCTGATTGTGTCGAGTCATGATTGCTCTTTTGTTTGTGATTGCTTTGTTCTGAACTTTGCGGGGTTCGGAATTATTTTGGGTATGGACTGGCTTAGGAAGTATGCGGCAAAGGTTGATTGCGAGAGGTTGGAAGTGACAGTCGAGAATGTGGAGAGGCGAAAGGTTGTGATACGATGTAAGCATGAAGAAGGCGTCTTCATGAGCTTCATGTATTCGCTGGTTGTTCCACGGGATGGACTGTCATCGGTGCCAATCGCTAATGGATTTGAGGATGTCTTTGACGAAGTCAAAGGGTTGCCGCCGCATAGAGAGATCGAGTTTCGTATAGATCTAGTTGAAGGAGCCAGACCTGTTGTGATGCCTCTTAGGCGGATGGCGCCTAGGGAACAACAAGAGTTGAGGGTGCAGGTTGATGATCTTTTGCAGAAAGGATTCATTCGGCGTAGTGTGTCCGAATGGGGTGCACCAGTTGTGTTTGTAACCAAAGCGGATGGATCGCTGAGATTGTGTGTGGATTATCGTGAGCTGAATAAGGTGACTAAGAAGAACAAGTATCCATTGCCGAGGATAGATGACTTGTTTGATCAGCTTCACGAAGCCAAGGTGTTTTCTCAGATGGATTTGGCAACGAGATTTCACCAGTTGAGAGTGGCTAAGGATAGTGTGCCGAAGACTGCTTTTCGAACACCATCCGGTTTCTTTGAGTGGCTGGTAATGCCGTTTGGGTTGACTAACGCGCCAGCATATTTTGTGGATCTTATGAATAGAGTGTTCAGAGATCAGTTGAACAAGTTTGTACTTGTGTTCGTGGATGATATTCTGATTTATTCCAGAACTGAAGAAGAGCACAAGACGCACTTGCGTAATGTTTTGGAAATCTTGCGGAAACATCAGCTGAAGGCTAAGTTTTTGAAGTGTCACTTCTGGAAGAGTGAAGTGAGGTTCTTAGGCCATGTTATTTCTGGAAATGGAATAACGGTTGATCCCGCTAAGGTGGCAGCAATCCAGGATTGGGTTAGACCTAAGAATGCATCTGATGTGAGAAGTTTTCTTGGATTAGCAGGATATTATCGACGGTTTATCAAAGACTTCTCCAAGATAGCTGCACCGTTGACAGGATTGACGAAGAAGAACCAAGTGTTCAGTTGGGATGCTAAGTGTGAGCAAGCTTTCGGAATCCTGAAAGAGAGATTGACGAGTGCTCCTGTTCTGACTATTCCTAGTGGGAATGATGAGATGGTGGTTTACACCGACGCATGTGGTACTGGACTTGGAGCAGTGCTGATGCAGAGAGATAAAGTTGTTGCGTATGCCAGTCGACAACTGAAGCCGCATGAAAGGAATTACCCGACTCATGATTTGGAGTTAGCGGCAATTGTTTTTGCTCTGAAGATGTGGAGACATTATCTATTGGGAGTTCGATTTGAGTTGTTTACGGATCATAAGTCGTTGAAGTATCTTTTCTCCCAAAAGGATTTGAATCTTCGGCAGCAACGTTGGCTAGAGTTTTTGGCATCATATGATTTTGGTATAGCTTATACTCCGGGAAAAGGTAACGCGGTGGCAGATGCGTTAAGTCGAAGACATGCAGGATTGGGAGCCATGTTTTCAGAATGGAAGAATCTCGAGTATTTAGCTGGATTTGACTTCAGGCCTAGATGCGAATTGGAACCTGAGATGTTGGCAAACTTATCGATAAGACCTTCTCTTGTGGAAAGGATTGGCGAGAGCCAAAAGCGAGACGATAAGCTTGTCAGGATTATCCGTGATTTGGAATCTGGATTGGATCCAGAAAAGGATAAAGGATTCAAGGTCGATCGAGAGGGTTGGCTTCGGAAGCAAGGACGACTAGTTGTTCCCGATATAGATGGATTGAGAGATGAAGTTCTGAAGGAAAGTCATCACTCGAAGTTGACAATTCATCCAGGTGGAAATAAGATGTATCGGGATATGAAGAGAACCTACTACTGGGAAGGTATGAAGAAGGATGTCAGAAATTTTATTTCCAAATGCATGAACTGCCAGTTGGTTAAAGCCGAACAGAAGAAGCCAAGTGGATTGCTTCAGCCATTAGAAGTTCCTACATGGAAGTGGGAGCAAGTGTCGATGGATTTTATTGATGGATTGCCTAGAACTAGAACGGGAAATGAAGGGATTTGGGTCATTATAGATCGTCTGACTAAGAGTGCAAGATTCATTCCTGTTCGATCGACTAGGACTGCATCAAAGTTGGCTGAGTTGTATGTTAAGTGGATAGTTCGATTCCATGGTATTCCGAAGAGTATAGTGAGCGATCGAGACCCATTGTTCACTAGTGGATTTTGGAAGAGCTTCCAGGAAGTTTTGGGAACCGAGTTGTGTTTGAGTACAGCTTATCATCCTCAAACAGATGGTCAGACCGAGAGAGTCAACCGAGTTTTGGAAGATCTTCTTAGAGCTTGTGTTTTGGATTTCGGAGGATCATGGGAAGATCACCTTCATTTGGTGGAGTTTTCGTATAACAACAGTTACCAGTCAAGCATTGGTATGGCACCATATGAGGCATTGTATGGAAGACCGTGTAACTCTCTGACATGTTGGTTAGTGACCGGAGAAAAGTTGATACTTGGGCCAGAGATGATTCTACAGACTTCGGATTGTATAGAGATCATTCGGCAACGAATGAAGGCAGCCCAAGACCGTCAGAAAAGTTATGCCGATAAGCGTCGGAAGGATTTGGAATTCGACATAGGAGATATGGTTTTTGTGAAGATTTCTCCACTGAGGAATGTTATCCGATTCGGGAAGAAAGGAAAATTGACTCCGAGATTTGTTGGACCATTTCCGATCATCGAGCGAATTGGAAAGCTCGCTTACAGATTGGAGTTACCAGAGAAGATGTCGAGTGTGCACAATGTTTTTCATGTGTCATATCTATGGAAGTATGTGCACGACTCGAATACAGTGGTTCCTGGTGATAACTGTGAAGATTTCGAAGTTGATCCAGTCGATAGAAGACCTCGTAAGCCGCTTCGTGTTGTGGAAACCGACACGAAACAGCTTAGGAGGAAGGTAGTTAAGTTGCTCAAGATACAATGGAGTGACGATGATAACGACTGTACATGGGAGGTGGAAGAGAGGATGAAAGCAGCTCATCCCAAAATCTTCGAGGTATGGCCCTAAGGTGTCGTGTCATCTTGCGATATTGTAACTTGTTCTAATTTTAGAATTCTGCACGCTAAGCTAGAATTGGATGCATGGTTTGTTGATTGCTATGGATGATAGGCGTGCAGAATAGTTTTGATTGCTTTGTTTGTTTGGAATTTCGGGGGCGAAATTCCTAAGGGGGAGAGAATTTAACGACCCGTATTTTTACGAATCGAAAAGTTTGTCAAAATCTGGAATTTTAGTGTTGTTGAGACATTTCAGATTTTTAGGCAGATTTTTTCTAAGTCCTAGGTCGTAGGGAGTTGGAGCGACCTAAGGAGGTGAACTGATTAAGTGTTAGGTCGTAGTTGGCGACCTAAGAAGGTGGAGCGACCTAGGAGTTAGGTTGTATGTTAGCTTAGGTCGTTGGGAAGGTTAGGTCGAGTGAGCGACCTAAGAGAGTTAGCGTCTTATAGGATTTGGCAACCTAAGATTAGTAAGCGACCTAAGGGGATAGGTCGGCAGCGACCTAAGGTAGGAGTAGTTAGGTCGTATGTCTTGGGTGTAGTTAGGTCGCTAGGCTATTAGTTGTTAGGTCGCGAGATAACACTTATGTGTTAGGTCGCTGAGAAGTTATGTCGTAGCATTGTTAAGTCGCGCAGTGCTTTAAGTCGTTGGTGTGTTAGGTCGCTGAGGTTATAGGTCGTAACACAGTTAGGTCGCTGAGGCGCTACGATTGTAGGTCGCGTAAGCGCTTAAGCGTTAGGTCGCTGATGTGTTTAAGTGTTAGGTCGTAGCACTGTTAGGTCGCACCTATGGTTAAGTCGCTAAGTCATAGGTCGTAACCTTGTTAGGTCGTAGGAGGAAGGGTTTTGTTAGGTCGTTGAAGCGCCTGGGTGATAAGTCGTAGATTGCAGTGGCTTAGGTTGTTAAGTCGAAGGCTTTAGGTCGGTGGGGTTTATAGGTCGTAGGTCGTGGCTCTATAGGTCGTATACGACCTAACTCCGAGCGACCTAGGGAAAGTTTTCAGCTATAAATAGAAGGGGGTTGGCTTCATTTTTGGGATCCGGATTTCGAAGCGACAAAGTGCTGCCATTTTGAGAGCTCGACTTCTACACTTCTTCACTTCTTCTCTCCACTTTAATCTCGTTCTTCCATCCATCCAAGTTGAAGATCAAATTGAAGATTCAAGAGCTTAGATTGAAGATCTTCATCCTTTGAAGTGAGATTTCTTCGTTTGAAGCGGATTCGTGATAGATCAAGCTTGATCCTTCGCTGTCCAGATCTGAAGCGTGTTGATTTGGGGTTGTTTAGGTGATTTGGTGAGTGGTGATTATCTCTCACACGGATCCAAAGGAGTATATCGGATTGTTGGCTCGATTTGGTGTTAAAATAGTGATTTTCATGCATTTTCTTCATCCTAAGTGTAGATCCATGTAGATCCATTGTTCATGATGATATGACAACCGTTTTACTAAGTGTTAACCTATGCAAGTTCATTCATCAAGATTGTAGAGATATTTCTTATGATTTCATGCTTGTTAGACTTTCAACTCTTTAATTACGAAATTGCCATTATTGTGATAATTGTCTACTTAGATCATATTTGGATGCTTGATTGTTTGGATTAATGTTTGACTTGGTTGATTGCTATGAATTAGATGATTGATGATTTGATTTAGACCGAAGGCGATTCGAAAGCTAAGGGAAAGGCTCTTGAATTGGGAAAGCTGCTCGTGGCATATGTAGCGGGATGATGAAGCTCTTATGCATAGATTTGATGATGTGATGTTGAGATGAGACTTTGCGAGGATGTGATGAAGCAAAGTATGATATGAGAGAGTCTTGGTCTAATCCAGACGGGATCATTCCAAGCACGTTGGTAACTCGGTGATATGATTCGAGTAAAGAGTAATGGATGCTTGAGAGGCGCTTGAGCTAGTATGGAAATAGTCGTCAAGGAGGATGACTAGGAGGCTTGGATAGCATCGTTGTTGAAGGTTCTAGCATGCTAAGCAAGAGTACGTTTGGGCAGATTCGATAGTCCCAACGGCCAACTGTTGATGGTCGAGTACTCTGGGCAGATTCGATAGTCCTAGGCACGGGCTGCGACGACGTGCAGGAGTTATGTCTAGAACCGGGGTTTCCATTAGCCCTTGACGGACGGCTGAAAGAATGTGCCGGTCATTCAATTAACGGTGAAATCGAAGCAATGATAACAGTGATAGCCAGAGTCATGGATGTTTGGTTGTATCGTCATTCGGTCTCAAGAGCAGTGTTTTCTGGGTGCTTATCTGATCTTGGTTTAGGCCTTGGGGGTTTGTGCTTGGAAAACATCGCCCTTGACTCGAGTGATAATTGCTTTACTTTAAATTGTATGCTCTGCTATGCTTGCTTTTGCTTAGTGTGTGTCTGGGGGCTATCACTGTAGAACGAGGTTGGAGTGGGAGGGTTGTATTCCTATTCCTTTTCCTTTATGCTCTTTTGGTATGTTGTTAGTTAATTTACTGCTCACTAAGACTGTTGTCTGACTCAAGGCTTTATGTTTTAATTCTTATTGCCTTGGGCTGTTCGTCCATTTTGGGACGGGCAGACTAGGTAGCAGGTGGCAGGTGTTGATCTTGCTTTTCACAGTGCTGATATCGAAGACGAGCTGGAGTATTGCATATTATTTTCTTACTATATGTACTGGATGTTTCGTTGCTTTGTATTATCTGAGTGATATGTAGTGAGGCTTGTTGTATCGACTATTCAGATGCTTGTATTCAACTATTATGAAGTTTTATATGATGGCATTTTATTCTGTAAAGCTTCACTATATATATGTTCTATTGTATTTTGTCCATGCGCTGTGAGTAATACGATAGATTCTGTTGTTTTTAATTTACCCTGACAATCGTCCATGGCTGCCTGGCACACTTTGCAGCGCACTATCTCTAAGATTAAGTGCAGGGGTCATGGGCGGTCGTCACACCCTTAACCTTAAATCTCTTCTCGGATCTTTAATTCTAACAGTATGCATATATCTCATTATACATATTCTTTTGAATTAGAATGGAAAAAGGAGCCAAATTATTAATTATTATGCTTATGCAAGATCTGCTGAGTTGTAGGCTTAGAAAGAACATATTCAACGCCTGCATATTCTGTAAGTTAAGTAATTAAAATAGAAATATGCACCCAAATCTGGAAATCGAAAATCAGCCCCTAAATTTTGTTAAAGTAGAAGTTGATTCCAAATTAAGGATAACTAGGTTGTAAATTATTAGTATTAATTTAGATTGCCCTAATTTGACTTGAAATGTGCATTTCTATGTTTTAATTTATTGGGAGCGTTGTAGGTACAACTTAGTTGTATCTATTTCCGTGTAATTTCCATAAATTATCTGATTCCACAACTATGTGTAAAAAGTGCGTCGTTTGAAATAATAAGAAATGTACCAAAAAGGAAAGAGATCTGTAAAGTATGGATGTTCTCCTCCATAGTTTGCACTGTCTATTTCAATAAAATAAAATAGATAATTCCTTGTAATTTCAAACAAAGCAAAAGTTATACTTTTGGATAATGTATGGAAATTTATAATAGTAATCCTTTTTAGGAAGGATAACTCTAATATATTAAAATATGGAAATAAATGTTCATTACATAATGTACATATAAGTGTATATTCTGAAATTCCTAAGCATAGGAATTAATGAGTTAGAAATAGGAACACACACACATACGGATATATATATATATATGTATATGTATACACATTAAATGAGACTAATTAAAGATATGATAGTTAACGAATAAATAAATGTCATTAGTGATTATCCAATTTGAATAACAATGACTATTTATTACGGATTGTTGACATTTATGGGACGTAAGAGGGAAATAGAGAATATACGTAATAAGCGTATAAGATAGGAATAGGTTCGCAACGAATAAGTGAATTAAATGTTATGAGACAATACAATTATCATAGTATAAATTTATATTGCCTCAATAATACACTTAGGATGAGCGTGAATTAGTAGGCCATGCTCAATATTTAGGCCCAGGATAATGTAATGATCCAAAATTTTATCACTTTGATTTGTGAATATTTAATTTATTTTAAATATTCAATTAATAGTTTTAATAATTAAAATACACCCTTTTATTTAATAACAAATGTTGATGAAATGATTTTTAAAATGTGTTTACAAAAATAAGTAGTTCGATGAAAAACAGAAAATGTGACTGAAACTTGTTTTTCGGATTTTCAACTTTTTATTGAACAACAAGTTGTAGAAAATTGTTGAACCTTTGTATACATTTTAAACCAACATTTAAATAGCTAAAACACTTTTATTTTGGAATGTATAAATAAGTAAAAATATAATATAAAATGAGAAAAGAGGATGTGATGTTAAAGAGTTCCATATGTATAAAAGTGGATTTAAGTACATAATACACCATATTATCCAACATGTAACTTTATGCTTTGTACCACGATGTGATGAACGATAAAAGTGTGTAAGAGGGGGGATAACGCCTAGATCAAGGTAGGAAGGGAGGAGATGTTGATGAGGTGGCACAAGATGTGTGGAGGTTATGTACTTAAGGGTAATTTGGTAATTTTATAATTCCATTTTGTATAAAACTAATTCAAAATTTCTCTCTCCTTCACCGTTTCATTTTCCATATTTTTTCAAAATTTTTACATATTCTTCCTAAGCTTTTCAAAGCTTGCTAATGGCTTCTTAGACTCGAATTGAAAAATCTATTTTTTCGCTTCTTTCTAAAAGCAAGAACACTAGAAGTTAGTATATTCCTTCGCTACACTTCCTCTCTTCCTAAACAAGACCCAGAAACCTATTATAAAAAACCAAGGTCGAGTCTTATCTCCCTATGGTCGAACCATTTAGGCCTCTTTAGGTTCATAAAAATCAAATTTTATAAAGGAAATCTCCGGTGTTGGTGAAGAGTTTGTGCTAGTTTTGGTTTGATTCAGTTGATTTTTAGTGAGTAAATCTCACTTTAAAATCAAAGATTAAAACTTTTATTTAGTATTAATAATTTATTACTAGTTGTTGTTTTTGAAAGTGGTTTGCTTCTGTTTACATATATGCGAATTAGTGGTAATGTTTGTTGTTGTCTTGGAAATGAAATTGAGATGATAAGTGACGTTGAAAAATGATGATTTTTACTTAGTGAATGGATGTGTTTACTTTTGTATATATGTTGTGCTCATGTATGTGGGCATTGTATGTTGTTCGGAAGATTAGAACTTGACATTATTAGTTGAGACATGGAGATTCCCTTAGTTTAAAAACTTGTTTACTTAGGTATGTTTCTAAAAAGTTTTATGAAGTTTTCAAAACTTTATTTTCTCTTTTCAAAACTTTATACAAAGTTTAAAAGTAGATCTAATAAGGGAGAGAGGAATTATAAAGTTACTTTGCCTTGGAAAACTAGTTTAAAATGTTATGGTCTCACTGACGATAGTCGCTATGGATGCAATCCGGGATAACTTAACATTTTCTAGATTTAAAATGTTTTCTTTTTAAATGTTTTTGAAAACCATTTTCAAATTGTTAATTAAGTATAAAAGATAATTATTAATTACTTATCAACTATGAGTTAATAATTAATTAAGTAATTTATTAATTAAGGATAATTAGTAGTTAATTAGCAATTAAGTATTAATTAATTAATTAATTATAATCAATTAATTAAGAAAGTTTTAATTAATTATTAACTAAGTAAGAGTTTGTTAAGGATTTGATTAATTTTATTTAATTAAGGTTTAAGTATTTAATTAATTAGGGTTAAATAATTAATTTGGGTTTAATTATTACGTAATTTATTAATATTCAATTAAGAATCGATTGATAATTAATTAGGGTTTAATTAAAAGTTAAATTAGATTTAATTATCCATTAAATTAAAATTTAATCATTATTAATTAAAGGTTTATTTTAAACTCTATCAATTCCATTTTCAAACAGCTTTCTTAAAGTAAATTAATTTGTAAATATGGGATCTCTTGTCAGTTAGCCTAGTAAATATCAATGCTTATTAGATGACATCCGTTTAGCAGAATAAATCTCCGTTCTGCTATAACTTAATTGAATAAGGTTATTTGGACATTTATTTAGCAGAATAAAACACCTTTCTGATATCATTTAATTTGATAAAATATAGATGACTTCTGTTTAATATAATAAATCCACATTCTACTATAATTAAATAAAGTAGATTAATTAGGCATCCATTAGCAGAATAAATTCTGTTCTGCTACTATATGGATTTGGACATTGAATTGTATGTAGGTATATTCATATTAGATAAGAAATGTACTCTAATTATGTATAGTTGTTAGTTGCCTTTATATTTATGCTCACCCTTATGTTCTGTGATGTTTGAATGGAAATGTTATCCCCTTTGAAATATTTTATTAAACCTTATTCATGGGTTTTACAAAGATAATTAATTATTTAAATAAAGATAGTTTAAAATAAATTAATTATTTCAATAATAAGGTTTTTAAATTAATTGATTATTTTAATGATAAGGATTTAAAATCAACTAGTTTTTAATAATGGTGTCTTCAAATTGATTAATCATTTTAATAATGATGTTTAAAGATAATTAATCATTTGAACATGGACGTTTTAAAGTTAATTAATCTTTTAAATAGTGTTGTTTTGAAGCAATTAATCAGGAGTAAAGCTAATCGATTATTTTAAATAAAGATGTTTTGAAAATAATTAATCCTTGATTAAAGTTGATTTATCATTTTAAGTAATGATATTAAAGGAAATTATTAGTTTTAAGAAAGGTAATTAATTTGTGTTTAAAGTAAATCATTCATTATGATAAAGTTGTTTGAAGTTAATAATTTTAAATGTGAAACCCCAGCACAAGTTTGGTTTTAAAAGCATAAAAGTTCAATTCGGTTATGGAAAATTAGTTTTGTAATCCGATGTCTCTTATATGGAATGGACTTAGTCATACTTTTAACACTAAATGTCTTGACATGGACTCGTTTATATCTCAAATGTTAAAAATATCGTCAAGGCAATGACTAGAGGTAACACTACCTCAACTTGCCCAACTTCATTTTCAACCAAGTTATATAACTTATTTGGAATCAATGAGTAGTGGTAAGAATATGAAATTTAATTTCCATATATGATCATTTTTAACTATCCCTAATGGTGGATTTATTAACTATCGGTTTAGCTTTCTTCATTGTGTATCGTCAATCTAAGATGATTGGTTGCTCATTTAAGCTTTGATATCTTTTACCAAAAATGATTAATACCAAAGCGCTAGTGGGGGCCAAGTTATGTGGGGTTGCTTCCATTAGGGTATTTTCACATCTACTCTAGGTTGGTTTCGTTTATATGCACAATAAGATGTGAAATACTCGGATACTCATTAAAGATTGGCGAGGTCTGGCTTGGAGTTCCTAAGAGCCATCGTAGTTCTCAAGTATATTTCTAGAGGTATACTTTCGATAAGGGGGAAGCAACCTCCTAGTCATTTGTTGGAAAATTTCTCTATCCTTTCCTTTGATTCCAAAATTTTAAATTTACTTCTTTCTTAATTGCATCAGGAAGTGTTGTGAGCACTTCGTGATGTTTAATTATTTGTATCCATTGTTGTAATTGGATGTTGTTATTGTGAGTGGAACCCATTCCGCAATAATCGGTGTGGTCTCACATATTGTGTTTATTTCCATGCTTTTTGTTTAGAGATTTACTCATACCAGACTTATTGTCTGACCTAAGTTGTTTAGTTTCCCTAAATCTCAGGTACTCAATTATATTTGAGTAGTCTTAGAGTGGCAGGTTTTTTGGGCTCTTTGAAGACGATGGACGAGTAAGAGACTCCTTTATCTATCTAGTTATTTATAGCCGATGTTATGTTTATTTTGTATGTATATTTTGTATCAGCATGTGTAAAGGCAAAGTGTGCAACTGCCCAGTCTGATAGTTGTAGTACTTTTGTGTAACTATGATAACTCCATGTAAAGAGAAATCTTTTGTACTATATTATTTTGTATTATATATAACCATTCCATTGTGAGATTTTTCTACTCTGTCATGTTCTATTCTTTATTTTACCCCATGACGACATCTCTTTCGGATGCTTGCCAATAGCACACGAATACTATGGATGTATCAAGTGTCGTCCCTAGAGATCAAAAAGGTGGTTCGTCACAGACAATTGGTTTGGTTTAGAATAGGTTAGGATGCGAGGTCGGTAGAGTTACATAATAGAAGTCTACCATTCACTTAGTGGCTACCAGCAGTTGTGTATACGTCCTACTGATATGGAACATCTCCAACTATAAAACCCATGGGAAAGAGATACACATTTGCACATAGGTGTGGGAAATTATACCAAGGTTTCACCACAGATTTGAAGTATTGAACTCCTTGGTACATTTAGGGATGTCAAGTGGTTTACTTTAGGTTGGAAGGTATCAAATGGCCATTGGGTCTGCCTCCTACCTATATAAGAAGTCTTAAATAACCTACGACTAGACCTAGTAGGGAAATGGGGTTTGCTTCATTTCTAACAAGAGGTATTAATTAACCAGGATGTATATTTTTCCTTGACTTACATTCGGATAGTCTAAATGGGAGTTCGACTGTAGGAGGTCGGGGGGCTATGTCAGTATTATTGTTGCACCAGTATTTAGCAGTAGGGCTGGCATATAGGCTTTGGCCATCAGCGGTCCCGAGTGTTCATCAGTAAAGACTTAGGTTATGCCTTGACGGATTTCGTTTCCTGCTAATGTAAGATCCATATGGGATACGCAAAGACCTCAAAGTTTAATTAATTAGTTATTTGTTTGTCGGAGGTGGGCTAGTTAACCCTTAGATAAGTCTTTGAAATGCATTAGTAATATGGCAATTAAATTATAAAGCTGTATGTAGGGGTTCATCGATCTCTGTAGCTAGGGCCGACTGACTAGCGTTTATGTTATGGAGGGACCACTTCGGGGTTGAGGTATTAAATGGCCGTTGAGTCTACCACTTCCCTGTTTAAGAAGTATTAATATGTTGAGGTTTTTTTGGTTAGTGCAATGTTTAGATATATACACACATATATAGGCATATATAGTTATGCCTCAGAGAAAGTTAAATATTGTACGCGTAGATGGAATTACATAGAATAGACTTGAATTATGGACATAACACTTAAATAGAAATCAATCATCATAAATTAGTGTTATGGATAAAATATTTAATTTACTAGTCACTAGAACATTATTCTGACCCCTTCCTCATCACAACCTACATGATAAATTTAGAGGGACGGGCTACTGGTGCAAGACGGGAATGATAGATGGTGAAGTCTTCTCCTTCATGCTTGGCGCTGGCAAGACAATCAGATACTAATGGAATAATATTGATTCCAAGGTAGTAGCCTTAGTCAGCATATATGTTCTACTATATTTCACTATTTTGTTGTGAGTTCGTTCTCTGATATACTTATGTTTATTACAGGTTACCAAAATCAACGATCTGTATCCTAATGGACTTGGGTTTTCGATTTAGTCGAAATTCGGGCCCATTAAGATGCGGTTTATTACAATTAGAGTGCAAGGTTTCTAGATGATTTGCACTAGTTAGGAAAGGGTTTTCATTTGGTTCTTAAACGCGAGCATTTAATTCAGATTTTTAAGGTGATTAAGAGATTTTCAAAGCATAGGTCTAATCATGCGAGGAAATTTCAATGGTCTGACCAAGGATCCGAATCGGAGTTTGCATGAGAGGAGTCAGGTGGATGACGAAGTTTAACAAAGAAATCATGTGAGCAAACAAAGGATTAGATCAGGCATTGTATATTATTTTGAATGATCTTTATTCATTGTAAAATTATTTATAGCATAATATTGTTTGGAATGCTTGTGACAGCTTGGGGAAGGACTTCTCGACTAGTTTTGCAAAGATTCGAATAATCTTCTAAGTTGCAATGTGATATCTTCCTACGCAAGTGCCGCAGTACATTTAGTATATTATCCTTATTAACATTGTGCAGTTGAGGTGAGTATGAACCCGAGCAAACCCAAGCATTTGTAGATCATCATTCAACAGTGATTTAATTAATAGAGCTTTCTCCTTTGGAGAATGAGTTCTGTTCGAAAGGGAAGGAAAAACTGAGACTTAGTTCATTGGATATATTTGAGGATATTAAGACTTGGTGATCTAGCACATCGTATAAGTTTTCCTTCTCGTAGTGGGAGGTGTTATAGCCTTTCGTGTATCATATTCATGAAAGGAGTTACACCACTTAAGCATTTTGTCCATCTCGGATGTTGATCAGACTCATTGGAGTTTATAGTTCACCATTCATGTTTTTACTATTGTTGGTCACCGTGCATGTCGGCATGGACTCTTTAGTACGTTTCATTGTTTGGTATACTTGTTGTAGTTTGCTATTGTTTGCTATTGTTTGCTATTGTTTGTTATTGATTGATTTTGATTTTTGTTGATTTATTGTTGTTGCTTGTTTTATATGATTAGTAATTTGTATGATAGTTGTTATTTCTTGTTGATTGTTTATTGTTGCTCATTGTTGATTGCTTGTTGTTTCTTATCGTTGATAGAATTAGGGGTATGGCCAAAGGGCAATTATGTAATCTATTATATATATCTAACTCGTTAACCAATCTTGTTCAAAATAAAAGGTATTTTCGTTCTATTATGTACTTGATATAATATGTTATATTAATTAGTTAATTTAATTAAAAGTATATTTAATATAAAATCCATTTATGGTATGCTTTGTGATAGTAATTATAATATGTTGTAACTAAGAGTGATTTATCGCAATAAAAATAAACATAGTATTTTAAATATTCCTAGTAAGGATGTATCGAGACTGGATATCGATACATCCGTTGTGACTAGAGTGCGTAATGCTCTCCAAATGTTGGGTAGTATATTACTCATGACTATTGGGGGCACCAAGGGGTTATGTACATATAGTTATTGGATAACACTAGAGTGACTTAGTCGATAGTTTTCTGTTAGTTAATATAACTAAGGTCAAACTGAAAATATCGATGTGATAAAATTACATAGTTCTCTTGATTTAAGAATACAGTTGATCTTCAATGTGGAAGCTCGGCTTACGTTATAGTTAAAATGTGGCACCGCATCCATCGAATGACTATAGTTGGGTTGAGTGGAAGCATTGAAGTGAAACACTAGTTAAGGGAGGATTCATCTAATTAGTTATATGAGGTTAGTATCACGGTCAATTGAAGTTAACTCAAAGTCAAAGTCTATGGCCAAAGCATTTCGATTAATGATAATTGTTATTATTGAACCAAGGACTTTATGTTTGGACTATAGAGTTGAATATGGACGATATTGGAATTTTAACCATTACCAAATTCTAAAAGTCCAAAGTGATATAGTTTTGAAGAAGAGAATTGATGTAAATAATTGTCACTAATGGATGACACTTATAATAAATAAAATTAGATTTTACCAAAATATGTGTAAGCGATAAATATAGCCAAAATATCATATCACTAGCTAAGGTAACATGTGAACGTTAATATTTGAATTGTTTAATATTTGTCGACGATTGAATTTACACTTATGAATCACACAACCGAAATGAGGAAGATTCCAAATGAACCACGTGATTTAATTGATTTTTAATATTTAAAAATTAATTAAATTAATAATAATTTATAAACTTTTAATTATTTAATTTTATTTAATTTATTTGAATACCATTAGTATTTAGTAAAGTGTGTGTATAAAAGTTATAAATGTGTAACGATATACGATATCCATAGAATGTTTGAATATGATTTAAATAGAATGAATACTAAAAAGAACTTTAAATAAATT
Source organism: Allium fistulosum (assembly GCA_030737815.1). Taxonomy (NCBI): domain Eukaryota; kingdom Viridiplantae; phylum Streptophyta; class Magnoliopsida; order Asparagales; family Amaryllidaceae; genus Allium; species Allium fistulosum. The sequence goes on from CM060905.1 coordinate 835,597,266, forward strand.
AATTAATATTTATTTATATATTAATTGCTAAAAAAATTCTTATTTGATTTGTTTGATTTCCATTAGTATTTAATAAAATGCATATATAACAATAATAAGCGTGTGTATCGGTATACAATATCGATAGGAAATTTAAATTAGATTTAAAGGAGAATAACACTAATTGGTTTTTGGAATGTTTTAGAGCCCAAATAACCCATATAATAGCTGGTTTACTTTGAAGAATAAGAGGGGTCTTTTTTTTGAATGAGGAGAAAATATAATTAAATGGAGAGGAATCAACATATATTGAATGCTACAATTATTTTCTTCTTTACTAAAATTTTCTCTTGGTCATTTGCCTCTATATTCTCATCTTCTCATCCAAAATTTGAAATTTCCATTGTGGTAGGTCACCAAAAATTTAAAAACAAAAGGAAAAGGGAGAAAAAGGTGGTTGTCGTTAGATTATTGCATGTCTAGAGATGAATTTGAAGAATCTAGGAATTCTTCTTCATTCAAGGTGTATTATTTAGGCTTTATCCTAAGGTAATTCTATATATTTACATGTTGTTTAATTTTGTTTACATCCCCTTAATTTCCATCTTTCCTTTCTATTCATATATATGAGTTTGGATTTTGATTTGGATGTCTCAAACCTCCTGCTTAAATCAATTGTATATTCTTACCATGAAAAAAAAACCTTCTATGTTCACTGCTATTTTGTTACAAACAACGATAATAATTTTTGTCTTTGTTCTGTTTGTTCATTTATCTAGTTTGTTTAACCTAGATCTAGATCCTTTTAATTTCATTTTCTCTATTTTGCTTGTTGATTCATCCATGTATAATCTGGATCTAGACCTTTTTATCATGAATTTGTGTATGCCCATGTCGTTTTATTTTGTCGCTATTATTAAAAACAAAACTAAATTGAATTTTGGAATACTCTTGCCAATAAGTTAGTTTTCATATTAGAAGATTTAGACTTGAATATTTACACATAAATTGCTATGTGAATAATATTTTGAAATGATTTCATTAATTAATATTTGTTGTCAACATAATAGGATAACTTAATTGTGTTATGTTTTAAATTATTCTAAAACAAGCTTTGCTAATTGAAATAAAAAGGGAAACACTAAATTAATGATTTATTCTTAGTTTTACAATCGTATCTAGTATAGTACTAAATCTTTTGTTTAAAAGGAAACATTATATTTCACAAACTGTTTTTGTATTGTTTTGTTTTATTTCAAAATTTTGTTTTGTTTGTATATATACATGAATTTATATATTTATATAATATCATTTGTGTGTGTGTGTGTGTTTTCATTAACTCAAAGTTTCAAAAAGAGTTTTGTATAAGATATAGTAGTAAACTTTTGAACTACTTTGATTAGAATTTGTATTTTTTTTATTTATTGCATGTAATATAAATAAAGTATATTTCAATTGAACTACTATGCAAAATATTTGTTGTATATCTATATAAACATATATACATACATACATATAAAAAAAATTCATGTTTTAGATGACAAAGGCATATATAGAGGAGAAATGTGTCTTTTGCGATTTAAATACTAACACCTAAACAACATTCGCATTAGCTATGTACACTTTTCATATGCACTTACACTATAGACATGGGTGCATTTGATGTGCTCATCATAATATGCAATTAATTAAAATTAAATTAAAATAATTTTTAAACAATTATATAATATGAAGAAAATTTTAAAAGGAAAATTTAGAAAAGTTCTAAATGAATTTAGATTACATAGGCCCAACAAAGTTTCAATAGGGTTTTTTTGAAATTTAGCTATTTCTTTCGCTGCGGGTTGGCCCAATCATTTCTTATTGTTGCTTGTTGTTGTTTGATTATTGATTTTTATTGCTAGTTGTTGCTTGCTTTATGTGTTTGGTAGGAATGTTGTAGATTATTGTTGTCTATTGCTACTCGTGTATTTGGTGGCTTGTATGCTAATTATAATTACCTATTGAAGTATGTTCGAAGAGGGATAGCCATAGCTATTTAAAATAGATCGTATATCATTCATGCCCACTATGGGAATGAGATGGGATCTATATGAGCCTATTGCCTTTAGTGTGATTCAAAGTCAGTGGTATGTTTAAATACTAACTAGTTTGAGCTTACTCTCCGGTTGATAATCATGTATGATTATGGTGGTATTAGTTACTATGCTTGATTGTGCATATTTTAACACCGTGTTGTTGCATTAGAGATGTGCCTATTACATAGTTTGCTAGAACATGTTTGTTTGAGTTGCTTGTTGCATTAGATGTGCTTGTTGCACAGTTAGTTGTAATTTGTTTATTTGAGATGTTTGTTACATGGTCTAATATAGCATATTTATTTGAGATGATTGCTATATATGGTTTATCATGCTTAAATACATGGTTTGATGTTGCAACTGTGTTTAATCCTCTTTGATGAGTACATGATTAGGTACATGGAAGTAGTTATGTGCTATTGGGAAGCTTATTCGCTTATATTCGCATCCAAATGGCATGTTCTTATCATAAAAGAGGTGCATAAGATCTATAGTGTAGATAGTATGGATATATATATGTATGTATGTATGTATGTATATGTATATGTATATGTATATGTATATGTATATGTATATGTATATGTATATGTATATGTATATGTATATGTATATGTATATAATGTATGTATGCTTGTGTGTCCTTAGAAATGAGATGCCTTAAATATGGAATGCCTTAGATATGAGATGTGTATATATGATTGTTTAGAATTTTTTCGGAGCTAGAAACGCAAAGGAGGTGCTGCCGAATTATTTCGAAACAAGACGAGTTTTGAAATCCTAAGAGTTTGGAGAAATATTCCATGTTTTGAGGGTTTTCCGTAACGCTAGCCGCATAAGGGAAGAACTATTGAAATTTTCAAAAAAATATGCCTGGAAATTTTGGTCAATCTGGTTACATTGTCGTACTCGTAGGAATTTTAGGACGAAATTCTTTTACGGAGAGGAAAATGTCACAACTTACATTTTTAATGACAGGATATTTAAATAATTAATTTAAATATTGAATTGTTAATTAATTGAAGGTCTAAAAATATGATTTTTTTTTGCAAACGGTCGAATTAGAATTTGAGACTACTTATGTTGGGTCTGGATTAACGTTGTGAATCAAATGAGTATAAATATCATTATATTTGGAGTCATGGTATTTTTACGATTTACGTACTGTTATATGTATTTTATAAAAATAGGTGCGTAGTAGGGTCCAATGGGATCTCGACTAATGGCTCAGGTTTTTAGGATGAGAACTTCGTTATGAGATGTCCAGTTGAAGAATTTTGAGAATCGGGCTATTCGATAGCCAAATGACCTTGAAAGGTGTGAAATTATTACCCCGGAGTGCTATCTCATATGGCGATGAAATTTATACCACCAGAATTTGAAAAATAAAATGATATACATTGATGAGTTTTGTAGCAATCCGAGGTACTAGGTGATCGTACGAGCTCGAAATATATGATGATTTATCTGAGAATTAAATAAAATTATATGTTAGATTATATGTACACACCCTCACTCAGATCTTTTCTCACTTTATTTTTCATTCTCCTCCAAACATTCACATTAATGGATATCCGGTCCATCCCAATTGCGGGAGCTATAGCCCACGTTAGACGACGAGACCTGATCTACTGAACTTGTGGTTAGGAGAGCGTCGAATCTATTAGGAATTTATGGGTTTGGTGTTGCTTGGCTGAGCTTGCCTATTTCTTGATGTTATTGGGTTAATAGGTGGTAGAGATTGAGGATGCGGTTGATGAAACGGAAGGCGCTGATGCAAAACTATTTCGAAAAGGAATCATACAGAAGTGGTTAGAGCAACTCCGGTCAAGCTTAGCAAAATGCATCGTGTGGTCATTCTAGGGCATGACTTTAGGTCGGAAAATGAAAGAGGAGTGCAGGCCATGCAACTCGGGTACCATCGTCGTCGCTCATGAGATGAAAGGAAGTTGTTGTGCATGAGTGTAGCTCAAGTGAAGGAGGATGGCATGGACGGCTAAGTGGGTTCATGTACGTGTACATGTTCAGGGGGCTTAATTTTGGGGAAGAAGGTTTAAGAGGTAATTAGTTTAACTAATTAATTAAATAATATTTATATTTCGAACTCTTATAAAATTCGTATTTTCTGCATACGAGGTCCAACCGAGATGCGGTCTTCACCATTGCACTCGTAGTGAGATTATCTACAATATAATATGAGCTTGGACCATATTCGAACACTTGATAATTTACCGCTCAAATGAGGGGAATGTTCTAAAAATTTATATTTCAGTACAAATTCCTGTATTTACATATATTGAGAAATATTATCTAAAAGAAGTAGAATAATATGTGTGTGTGTGTGTGTGTTTGTGTATGTATAATTATTTCCCTACTTGATTGGATTGGTTTGAGTAGGTATTCCAGATATTTGATTAAGATCGTGTATATATAAATATTTTGTTCTATTCATATTGAATAGAGTTAGATAGAGTTGACATTAATTTATAACATGATTATAAATTAATTAAACTCTAATTCATTATTATATTAGTGATAGAAATATTTTTATATATTTTATTACTAATCGAATTTTAAGAGTACAACTTTTAAAAATAAGCTCGAAGGCTTAAAATGATTTATATGCTAGTTATGTATTTTATAAAGTAGTTGCAAAAGTTTATAAAATAGTAGAATAAGATATTTGGACCTTTATGTAAAAGATTTAGTAAATAAAAGTAAGATTTGATTATTAAACAATCTGTGTGTGAATTGGTGCATATTGTTTGCATCAGTAGTTAAATATACATCTATAATGAAGGAAGTTAATGTGGTAGGGTGTAGTTAGGTTGACAAAACGCATGTCGTGTTTTGGTAGCAAAGCGATCAGGAAAAGGATTTGCGACGAACGAACATCCCTCCTGAACACTCAAAGGAATCGGCACATAGGCTCAACCATAAGGCACCAAACTTCAACCACGTGATGAAGACAACATGGTGGAATGGTCAGGTAACTCAATGGAGAAGGTGGTGCATCGAAACAAGTGGAAACCCACCTCGGGTCATGCTCCGAGCTAGAAGTTATTGCCCAGCTCAAAGCACGAACCGGTGGACCATGGCACTAACCGGTCCACTGGTTAGTGTCTAGCCTAAGAAATAATTCCCAAATCTAGAGCATTTTGCTTCTGGATTGACCCAATTTCCTTTGTATGACTTCGAGAAGACTTTTGGGCTACTTAGGAAGTGGTGTGCAAGTTCGACCTCTTGATTTCGACCTTGAATATATATGTTTTAAAGAATGGTATTGGTCTTATATTAGTGATCATACAAGTATTGGCCTTATATTAGTGGTCATTCATATCATTGGACCTTCAGTGGTGACTACACATGTTGTTATATTTGATGTATACATATATCTATACATCAATGGTGTTTCTTTGTTGTCCCGATAGCATATTACATGAGACACAACCGTCGTTCTCTTTTTGATAGAGGTGCACGGAAGTTATTTGAGAAATCCATGAAGACAAGAAACAGGGATGATGACAATCATCTACTACGAGAGTATATATCACTAAACTTGTTTCAAAGGATATGAGTGATCCACAAAGGTCTTGGGTATTTAGAGAAAATCGCATATTACCAAAGCTTGCTTCAGAGGGTACGGTGAGATCTACACGAGACCTATCACCGAGGATGTGGCTTGGGGTCTAAGGTATAATTAGATATTGACTCTATTTATTCATGGGACTAGGTTTCAAGTATATAGAGTAGGTCATATATCACCAAAGCTCGTATAGAGGGGATAGTGAGATCTACACGAGACCGTCACTTAGGATGCAGCCCAGGATCTATGGTACAATTAAGTACTGACTCTATTTATCTTTAAACCTTAATGAGAATCATTGGATCGCGATTAGATGTCTATAATGGAATTCATTCATCAGTAACGACGAGTATTAATTTGTATTCTTTGGTTGTCTCTCATTGCTATGTTGTGTGTGTTATTAGTTGGCTAATGTTATTATTACTACTATTATCGTGTACTTTATGATAAACTTATATTGTGATTATCCTACCTTTATATGTTGGGTTACCTATATCATGGTATATTGTTATGTAACAGTCACATTATATTAGTTGTTCTGACTTGTTAATTATAGGAAAAAAGCAGATTATGGTATAATTTCTTATCTTTTTGATAGGTTTACTATACCTGTTTATGGGCAGTCCGAATTACCCCTGAGCCATGTTGGTGGAGAGGACCGACTGTACCTTGGTAGCTTCCTGTTTATATATGTATATAGTTTTGACATATGGTATTTTAAGATAGTTCCCCTCATGTTAGGCTTTATGTCTGACCTGCATTTTATCTCTGTATTTATATCATGAAAACTCTTGGGTACTTGATTGAGTAGTTTAAGAGTCAGATGCTTTGGGCATACGCTATCAAAGTGGCGCAACTAGAGCTTTGGATGCAAAGACGATACTTTGAATACAAACACACTCTTGTTGTTGTAGTAGTACATGAAAGACATGTTATTTCTGTATGAGACTTATTGTTCGGATATTCTATTCTAAATTTCTGTATTAATATTTATTTATCAGTTACTTCCATCAGTGTAGTCTCTTATATATTGTTCATCCCACGTTGTTCATTATATTCAGTATATATATATTATCATTCTGTTATGAGATTATGTGTTTATGCTTTGGTATAGTGTTTTGTTTCTTTTCCTTTCTTTTTTCTCCTGATAAGCTGTCTTTTGTAGTATTTGAAAAAAAGCAATCGTTGATTTTTTGGGTTTTATGAAGGATGGTGTGTTATAATGAGCTTGGTCAAGTAAATTTAAATTCTTTTATCTATATGAATGAATTTCCTCTTGTATGGCCGATGTATAAAAGCATTATGTGTAGAAAGCCTACTTGTGCTGGAAAACAAGCTCCGATGCACAATGGAACTGTGCGTTGGATATTGCCCATTAATGTAGGATTTACATAACCTGATGGAATCAAAGGAAGCAAGGAACTCTATCTCTCAATTGGGGAATCGTGGAAAGAAGGCGCTATTTTTGTAGGATACAAGATCTTTGATGGACGAACATGAGTGTTGATGGGATTCACATGCTAGTACATATCGACGCCTGAATTTGTTGGAAACTAGAATGCAATCTCAGAGCAATTCCGTGAATTTCATTAAGGAACAATCGAAACTGATCAATAGCCTCTATCGTTTAATAGTCTATCTCTAATCTCCATTACTACTAGAAAACCCTCAATGATTTCTTCTACTTTTCCACGGTCTATCTTGAGTCATTGAAGTTGATCAACATCGTTAAAGAGATGGGTTAGTATGAATTTTGTGATGGTGTTTGAAGCTGATGAAGACAAATCAAAGGCGGAGGCGAGGCAAGCCAAAGGTCGATGGCATTGAGTTGAGCCCTAACTTAAATTACTTAAGTATTTGGTCAAAGAATCAACTATGGAGATAAAGATGAGTCGATTCCTTGAACTCGTGGTGGATTGGTCATTGAGACTTGGTCTTGATGTGAAACCTACATTGGATTTGGAGCTGGGATTGAAGAGATGGTCAAGGCGGTATCTTCTTTTGAGAGCTCAAAGGTGAAAATGCTAAATGCTAGAATGATCGTAATGTGAAAGAAAATTTTTCCTAAGTCTAAAGTTTAAATACCATGGAGATCCATATGGATCGGCACCGATTCATCAAGTGCTAGATTTGTTAAAAAAATTAAAAATTAAAAAGAAAATGGAATTCTACCTAACCATGAAATAGAGCAGCTTTCAAAAACTCTCATTGATGATCGAAGACAAACATTTATATCTTCTTAGAAGATGTAACTAGATTTCCTTTCGGAACGAAGTGCTGATATTTTCAATTAAGATGCAATTTTCCACGGAAATGATTTGAGCAATTGAAGCATCTATGCATATTTGAATTCGATCGCTTGTCTTAATTCAAAGCATGCTTTATGTTTACAAAAGCACACTTTAGGGAGTAAGTGTTATTCGCTATTTGAACCAAGCAAAATATTGATGAATTTGGACTATGAAATAATGAAGGTCGAAAAGTAGATATGAAATAACAATATTATATATCCACTCATTAAGGCCCTTTTTCAGTTTTGCCTAGGAAAACTGATCAAGAGTAGGGTTATGAATCTTCATAACAGGCTCTAAGTGCAAGTGGGAGATTGATAGAGTTAAGGGTGTGCCCTAGGGGCAACTGTATAATTTGATTATTTAACTTAACTCTTATAGCAAATCTTGCTCGAAATAACGTAAGTTTTTGGTTTTATTTTCTATATTTTTTTTAAATTTGTTAAGGTTTTATTACTGGGCTACGCAACCCAAGCTAAACATGTACATCCACAAATAAAACAAGAGCTTACTTTACTTTAAAGTATACTTCCAACTGCTAACTAAAACATTCCCAAATTACATTAGGTCAACTCTTCATAGACTATGGCGGCTTCCATGTTGCTCCTTGATTTCCTTGCTGATCAACCTTCCTGTTACAGTTCTTCAGTAGTCATCTTTCTCATCCCTCTAAGCTGGTATTTTCATGTGTTTTATCCTCTCAATTATAATTGTTACGCCTCTTGCAATTTGTTCTGATAGTTCTAACTCTCCTTTTCGTTTGTTGTCGAAAGTCCATATGTTCCGTTCACGCCAAAGGTGCGACACGGTAGTTATCAGGCTAATTTTTTCAATTTCCTTCATCAAGTCAGAGATATCTGTCCGATCGTTCAGGTATGTTGCTTCATCTTGGAAGCTTTTAACTGCATCTGTTTGCAAGTTTTTTAATTTTTGAACGGCTCAAACTCTTTTACTGTATTTTCATTCAAAGAATAAATGATTGTGAATTTCTATTTCCTTAGTACGGAGTTTGCATGTTGCGTCTTCTACAGTTCCCCAATTTTTAAGCCTGTCTTTGGTTGTCAATCGATGGTTAATGGCCTTGTATGTTGTGTGTGCCATTTTTGGACTGTTTGAATGACTCCATATAACATTGTACCATTGAATTTTAGGGTGTTGATGTCTACAGTCCTCCCAAGCATCTTTTAACTTGAACTGTCATTTGCTGTTGCTTTTCCATGCCCATTTGTCTTTATTTCTCCCAGTGAATAAAAGAATGCCTTCGATTTTTGTTTAAAGTTCCTAGTCACTATTTGCCTCTCAGTTGCTCATTCTTGGTTATGTATGATACTTGATACTTTATATATTGGAGTACCATTTGTTGAGTAACTATCCCAACCGAGTCTATCAATTAAACTTCTACCATTTATCTATTTGTCTTTCCACAAATCTATATTTTCTCCATTTTCTATGTGTCTTTCTATAAGGTTTTTCAACTGCCCCCTATTTTTTAGTATATTCTTCCAGGTTGTTGAAGCAGCTGCACTGTTATCTATCTTGATTGTCCAAAAATTCTCTTTCAGGTACCTTGCTCTCATCCATCTTGCCCATAAATTATTTGATTCGAGTATTTCCAAGCTAGTTTGAGTCGTATGCTTTTTTAAATTCAAACAGATTTTTAAGGCCCACACCACCTTCTTTTTTTGGTCTGCATAATTCTTTGTAACTCACCTTATGTATACCTCCTTTCCAAATGAAATTGGCACAAACTACATTAATTTTTGTTATAGAGCAGTCTGGGATTTGAAAAGTTTGTAACCAAAACCTGACTTTAGAAGTTATAACTGAGTGGACAAGCTCAACTCTTCCTGCAAATGATAATAATTTAGATCTCCAGCCTTGTAGTTTCTCTTTAATTCTATCTATTGAATTTCCACATTTAGCATCAGTGATAGTATTATTTGATAGAGGGACACCAAGGTATTTGACTGGAAGCTCCCCTTCCATTACACCAAGCTGTGAAATGATTTCAGCTCTGTCTTTACAACATTTATATGTAACATTTAGTTTTCAGCTCATTAACCTTTAGACCAGCAAATGTCTCCATTAGTTTAAAGATCTCCTTGATTGTTTCAATAGCCATAGAGTTAGCTTTGAAAACAACTAATAGATCATCTGCATATATGAGATGGGTAATTTCAGGTTGTATGTTGTAAACTGGCTTGATTAATAGTTGATGACTTGCCAATTCCATTTGTAGAGAGAACCATTCCATGGCCACAATGAATAAATAAGTGGAGAGAAGATCTCTATGCCTAATTCCTCTGTTAGAGTGAATAAATCCCTTAGGTGAACCATTGATAATCACTGAGAAGGTTGGGGTACATATACAGTGAGTAATTAATTTTAGCAATTTAGCCGGTACCCCCATGGCCTTAAGCATATATAGAATAAATTGCCTGTTAACTCTGTCATAAGCTTTGTGCAAGTCTATTTTCATACATACCTTATCAGCTCCCTATTCGTTAAAGTCTCTTACTAGTTCATGTGCCATCAGAGAGTTTTCTGATATAAGTCTTCCTTTTATAAACGCACTCTAACATTGGGATATGAGGTCTGAAAGCACTTTGTTTAGTCTTATACATATAATTTTGCTAAGAATTTTATATATGACATTACAACATGCAATAGGCTTGAATTTATATATTTGTTCTGGTTTATTCACTTTAGGAATAAGTGTTATAAAAGTGTGATTAATTTCTTGGATGAACTCACCAGAGTCAAATGCTTCTTGATAAGATTTAAGCATAATGTCTTTCAGGTCTTCCCAGTGCATTTTGAAGACAGCTGCTCCCATGCCATCGGGACCAGGGCTGGAATCGTTATGGATAGAGAAAGCGGCCTTTTTCAGTTCCCCTACAGTAATATCAGCTGTCAGCATAGCAGCACCCTCCACAGAGATGCGCCATCAACATTGAACATGAGGTATTTCATGGTTGTAGTCTCCATTATATATCTTTGTAAAGTATATAATGGCTTTATCCTCCAATTCTTGTACATTTTCAATAGAGGGACCATGTTCATTTAAATAGTTAAATAAGTTATTATAGTTTCTCCTTTGAGACATTTTAGTGTAAAAAAATTTGTTGCATTCATCTCCCTCAGTCAGTCACTTCTCCTTAGCTTTTTGTCATAGTCCATTAGCTTGTTTGTTTAATTGGGTCTTGAGTAATCTTTTTGGTGCATAAAATTCCGAGCTAAGTCTTTCATTTTGAGGATCTGCATCTAATTGGTATTGAATTTTTTCCAGTTGGTTTTGTATACTTTGAGTTTCATCGCCTAATTTTGGCCTCTGTCTATTCCATCTTTAAGCCTGTATTTCATCTCCTTCACAATCATGATAAACTGGGACATGAACTTTCCTTCAGGTATTTTAATAGCCTTAAAATCCATAACATCTTTATAACCTTCAATTAGATGCCAGTGATTGGCACATCTAAAAGGTTTACCTTTTTGAATGTGATTTCCATCATTAAATTATATAAGTAAAGGGCAATGATCACTAGTTGAGCTTGGGATAACTGTAACTTTAATATTAGGAATTTTATTAAACAATTGGGCGTTACCCAACATTCTATCCAGTCTTGAGTGACTTTTTTTTAGCCTCACCACTTCTCCATGTGAATTTCAGGCCTGTATGGAATGCTTCAGCCAATCCATTTGCTCACACACAGTTGTTGAATTTTGCAACTTGGAAAACTTTCAATGTAAGTCCCCTTGCTTTTCATTTGTCTTTAACATAGCATTAAAATCTCCAGCTACGAGCCAAGGTTTGTGTATAATTTTTGAGTTATCAATTAGTTTTTGCCAAAGTTTGTTTCTTTCAGAAGCAAAATTACTATCATATATAAAAGATTCAATTATGTCCATACCTCTCACATTCCCCATACGAACATTTATTTGTTTTTCATCCATATTGATCATGGTTATTGACCAAATATTAATGTCACATAGTATCAAAATTCTACCTTTCACCATTCTAGAACTATTATGTATGATATCCCATTGACTACCCAGTTGACACTTAAATAACTCCATACCATCTTTAGTGAATTTATTATCCAAAATAGCTAACAAAGTAGGCCTAAATTCAGCCCTAATATTATATAGGCCTAATTTTCTCGTATCTCCATTTAGACCTCTAACATTCCAGCAAATAATGCACATTATGATTTAGTAGCTCTGCTTCTAATAATCAGAGCCGAAACTGCCTTACCTGTTTTACCAGCTTCATTATACTTTTTATTAGCATATAATTTATCGTATTCCTCATTAGCTTATGTATACTTACTAATATCAGTATCTTCATCTTCTTCTTCAGAAGATTCTATCTGGGTATCCATCTTATGTATTTCCTTTAATGTTATAGGCAGAATCATTTCATCAGTATCTAGCTTATCCTGCTTTTCCTGAACAGATTGTTTTTGCTTATGGTTCTCTTGGCTTGAATTCTCCTCCTGTAAATTTTGAAATTGATGATCTGCTACTTTCTCTGCTGTAGAGTCCTCTACACTAGTTCCATTATGTCTCTGTATATATAAGGTTCTGGACTACTAGTGGCAGTATTTTATGTATAATTTTTTGTAGCTGCTTCATTTTTTTGGAGGGTTAGCCTAGTTCTACTAGTATTCTTAACTGGGGGTTCCACAGTAGTAGTGCAAGTTGAACCATTTGTGGTTGCTTTTGGTTTTTCAACCCACACTTGTTTAGGTTTAGTGTGAATGTTATTACATTGCATGTTATAATGTCCAAAACAATTACACTCCTCAAACCTTTGAGGTACGAATTCATACTCCACTTCCTGGATGTGTACATTCCCATGTTTGTCAATTCCCTTGACACTTTTTGGCAGTTCTACCTCTGCATCCACTTCTACAAGAACTCTGGCATATTTGATTCTCTTAACCATTCTAGTGTTCTCATCCATATCCAGTGGTCTACCAATTAGACTTGCAAGTTTGCAGATACATCTCATGTTCCATAAGGCTAAGGCTGTTAAATTTAACCTAAATAGGATATGTAGTCTACATGGCTCTTTCAAAATTAAAATCCGCCTCCCATTTTCTATGAATATCAACTTGTTATCCATGAACCAAGGACCTCCTTTAAGGATTCGATCATAATCATCCTCCCTTTCAAATTTAATTAGATAAAAACCATTGTCTCTAGGAAATACATCCCAGGATCCCATGGGATTCCAAACGCTTTTGATATAAGCATTGAAATAGACAAAGTAGGGTCTCTTACCAGACATATAGGCATAAATCGAATTCTTCCACATCAAATTGGATTCTTCATAGTCTGTGTCATATATTAGTTGATAAGATTCCTTACCATCTTTAATCGGTTCATAAAAATCAATTTACCTTTGGTTTCGATTTTGCTTTTTACTGCCTCAAACCATGGTTTAGGGTTTTTTTCTAGTTTGCATTTCTCCATGTCTGTATGTTGCCTCACAATCTTAGCAAATGATTGTTTCCCCTTCCTCTTAACCGTCTTCCATCATCCTCCTCCAGATCACCTAGGGTTTCTGGAAGATTAGTTGTCGCCATTTTCTATTGTATATATTATTATATAGGGATATAACTAATGTTTTAAGTATAATGGATATATACACGTAGAAAATTTTAGGAAAAATATTTAATTGCGAACGTTTTTATAGCCATAGGTATCATAATAAATACTTGTCCTTAAATATTCCTAGTCAAGATGTATCCAGAATTGGATATCGATATACCCATTGAGACCAGCATACATAAAGTTTTTTATATAATGGACGATGAATTGCTCATGACTGGGTCACATACATATACTAAAATTTTCAATTTTCAAATTAAAGTTTATAATCTATTGAAAATATCCATTACACACAAACTACATTTGCACCAATGGATGTAATTATCAAGAAAGGGGATGTGGTTGTTTTTCTCATAGTAATTCTTTAATATGGTTAAAACTTGTTGCAATAAGTGATTCTTAATAATAAATCGTAACTATCCATCTTTTAAGAACTTTTTTAGTGTTTATTGAAGTTCTCAAATGCTTATTACACTATAAAAATACATAATAAATTTTGATAAAAAAAATGCTTAAAACTAAATAACATTAATCAGTCATATTAATTGTTTTAAACAAACAAAACCTTAGTATCATGGAAATTTTATGGAATTTTTTAGAATAGTAATTTTGACAGTATATTTAAACATGTAAAATAAAGACAAACACTAAACCTCAATGGGAATTTGGTGTGATGGTACGGTTCTTGATTTAAGTGCGAGAGGTCCTGAGTTCAATTCTCGGAATGCCCTAGTTTAGACATTTAAGTTTTTTTCCTTACAATTTTTTCAAGTAAATTATTTTTGACCTTCGACGGAGGTGAGCAAGCTAAAGGTCGAGGGCGATGCGTTAAGCCCTAGCTTGAATTGCTTGAGTATTTGGTCATAGAATCAACTAAGGAGATGAAGATAGATCGATTCCTTGAACTCGTGATAGATCGGTGGTTTAGACTTGGTTGATGTGAATCCCACATTGGATTTGTAGTTAGGATCGAAGATATGGTGAAGGTGGTATCTTCTTTTGAGAGCTCGAAGGTGAAAATGCTAATTGCTAGAATGATGGCAAAGTGAAAGAAAAAATTTCCTAAGTTGATACTTTGGAGTTCTAATGGGTCGGTATCGATCCATATGGATCCGTACTGACCCATATAGATCAGTATCGATCCTTCGAGTGTAAAAAAATAAAAATGAAAGGAAGATGGAATTCTACCTGACCATAAATGAGCAGCTTTCAAAAAATCTCACTGATGATCGAAGACTTTAACATTTATATCTGTCGAAATGACTGAACTTAATTTCTTTTCAGAACGAAGTGTTAATATTCTCGATGAAGATGCAATGTTCCACATAAATGATTTGAGCAATGGAAATATCTATGCATATTGTATCTGGTCGCTTGTCTCGATTTAAAGCATATTTTGTGTTCATAGAAGCATGCTTTGAGGAGAAAGTGTTATCCGGTATTTTAACAAGTGAAATTTTGATGGAATCGGACAACAAAATGATGAAGTTTGAAAAGTAGATATGAAATAATAATATTACATATCCACTAACTAGGGCCCTTTTTAGTTTTTTCTAGGAAACTTGATCGAGAGTAGGGTTATGAGTCACTATAATAGGCCTTACGTGCAGGTGGAAGATTAATAGTTAAGGGTGTGCCTAGGGGGCAACTATATAATTTGGTTATCTAACTTAACTCTTACAGTGAATCTTGTTCCAAATAACTTAAGTTTTTGGTTCTATTTTCTATTGAATATATTATTATATTGTGATATAATTAATGTTTCAAGTACATTAAATATATACAAGTAGAAATTTTTTAGGAAAAATATTTAATCGTGAATGCGTCTAGGACCATGGGTATTATATGATAAATATTTGTACTTAAATGTTTCTAGTCAATATGTATAAAGAATGAGATATCGATATATCCATTGAGACAGGTATACATAATGCTCTTTGTATGATAGACAATGAAACTCATGACCATTGGAGGACCAACAGGTTTACATATGTATACTAAAAATATAGATTTTCAAATTAAAGTTATAATCTTTGAAAATATCCATTACACACAAACTAGATTTGCACCAGTAAATGAAATTATTAAGAAAGCGGATGTGGTTGTTTTTCTCATAATAATTTTTTAATGGGGTCAAACACTTGTTGCTATAAGTGATTATTAATAATAAATCACAACCGTTCATTGCTTAAGAACCTTTTTAGTGTTTATCGAAGTTCATAGATGCTTATTACATTATAAAATAGATAAAAAATATTGATAAAAAATTCTTAAAATGAAATAGCATTAACCAATCATATCGATTGTTTCAAACAAACAAAACTTAGCATCTTGGAAATTTGATGGATTTTTTAAAGTAGTAACTTTGAAAGTATCATAAAACACGTAAAACAAAACCTGCATTAAACCTCAATGGGCATTTGGTCTAGTGGTATGATTCTCGCTTATGGTGCGAGAGGTCCCGAAGTAAACTCTCAGAATGCCCAGTATGCACATTTAAAAAAAAATCTTGCACTTTTTGGCAAATAAATTAATTTTAACCAATAGTTTTGATGCAACCATTTCGATTCTTATTGGGTGTTTTTTACAGATTGAAAATGAAAAATAAAATAGGTAATTAAGAGTGCAATGGAATCAAACAAGCAATAATTAAATGTAGGTAAGTTGTAATTATTATGACTTACAAGTCTACCACACTAACAAGTTGTCAGCAGTGATTTATTTATTGTTAATATTATTTTTCGTACGTTATTCGTGTAATCTTGTATTTTTCTAAATTATATTTCCTACATGAATAAAATTCCTTCAGATGTGGAATTAATCCATTTTTACACTTTCCTACAGATAAATTATCTTGAGCGCTACTATTGGTGCAACCAATTAATTTCTTAGAGTGTGTTTTATATAAAGCAAGAAAGGAAAATTAAATGGGTGGTGAAAAGTGGTTGTGAAATGGGTTGGAAAAAGAAGTGATTATTTTAATATTATATTTTAATTTATATTAGTGATCTATATAATATAATTAATCTTATTTATATTTTTTAATATGTGTTTTTTTTATTTTACCTATAAAGAATCAAGATTTTAGATTATGAACCTTTTGAAAATTGTATGCTCTAATACCTAATGTGGCTTATTTAATCCTACATCTTGTCCAATACTTCCCGTACATAATTTCGCTATTACTTCCTCGCTTTCCATGAGTGGCAAGAACACATTTACAATCTTAAAATTCCATGGTTTGTAAGATGCATCTTTCCTCTTGAATTTCTACAACTGGGAAGAATACTTTTATTTTACAACAGTAAGGTAGATACAAGTTGTTGATCTTCAATATAAACCTTTTAGTTTCAGTACAATGGTCATATTGATCACCAATAGAAATATATCTTTGAAATCGATAAGGAATAAGATGAGACCAAAGAGAGAATAATTGAGAATTCAAGTAAAAACTCTCTAATCTTTTATGGTTTACAAATCCTTTAAGAATATGGATGAATGAAGATGGATTTGCAAAGAAAGTGGAAGTATAGTAAGGAGTTTTTCTCACAAAAGTATAACAAATTAAGAGTAAGAGAGAATTAGGAAATTGGTTGTTGAATTTCATTTTTCAGGCCTTCATAAACAGAAGATGAAAGGATGTGTCCTTTGGTGAAGAGTTGTCATAAATATCTTTTTATTTGAACCAAAAAAACAAATACTATCACTATGTCGACATAGACCATGGGGATATGTCGACATAAATAGTATATTTTTGGTTTTCTTTTTCTAAATTTCAAATAGAGACTTCCACACTTTAGAACTTAGAATGCATGTTTATATGAAGATGTTTGGGGATGAACTTAAATTGAATGGAAGAACTTCAAAAGATATTGCTGTGAAGTCTTTAACAAAAATTCTAAGACTCAATAAACTTACCAAATATCTCTTGTATCTTTGTCTTTGAAGTGCTTATGTGCCATTAGCCTTGAACATATATTTCATTTGCTTGATTCCATTCTTCATATACATAAGTCATTTAATTGCTTTTATTCATTGTGTATCTTGTTGTCTATGTATAATATCTTCATAATATATCTAAAAATTTTACACAACTTGGAGAAAAGTTAGTACTAATATTTATATGGCTGTTGTCATAAAAAATAATACCTATGGTATTAACACTTATAACTAATCTAGAAAAGAATAACTCTTATTAATAGGATTAAACCTAGCATTAAACATCTTATTTATATTAATGATAAGAATGAATTAATCAAAATAAATATGATTTTATTAAAACAGCTAGATTGGATCTTGTGTTAAATATTAGATTTCATATGCCCCATTGAGATCCAACTAGGGGAACTTTTGAAATTTATCTATTTCACCTGTTGCAAAATGAACCGGATTCCAACAATTTCAAGGTTTGAGCTTAATAATTGAACCAAATAACTCTTGTAAAATGTAATTCATGGCAAGTTATACACATTTAAGCACATTCAACACATACACGGTAATCATCATGGAAGTCAAAACACCCCAACTACCATTATACAGCTACCGTACATATTATATTCGACATTTGTAGCATCAGTTGCAAAATTCAATAATGGTTTTACTTCAATTATTTCTACGGTTCATAAACTTGTTTATCATTGGTATATCCTTTCATTGGAGATAATGTGATTTAATACTCGCAACCGTTCATCCAATGCAAACCCCAAGCCATAAAATCCAATTTCTAAACATATCAGATATCGTTTGATTTTCTATAACTCATACAATGTTTTATGAAAAATAATCTACTAGCCTATTAAATGATGTGTATATCAATATATGGGTGCACTAGTAATGTCATTGTACATTCTTGTTCATGTTAATAATACAACTTCAAATCAATTCAAGTTAACTTCCAAACACAATGAACATGGGTTAATTCACTAGATCCATTGTATGGTTCACAACTCATTTCCATATCATTATCATGGGTTGAAGGTAATAATGTGTGTAACAACCCAAAATTCTGGCCATTTGAGTTTAAATGTTTAGTTTATTTTAAATATTCAAAATAATTGAATTTTGGAATTTAATAACTTATAATTCAAATATATGGCATATTTAAATATTAGACTCAAGAATTAAATATTTGAATGGTGAACTAAATATGAATTAAATAGATTTAATAGTGTTATTTAAATTCTTTTAATTAATAAATGATAATGGTGAATCACTTTGCAAATTTATTACAATAACAATGGTTCGAATAATCAACAAGAAATCAAATTGTAATAAAACGACTTGATTTTTGATAACATATTTTTAATTTAATTTATATGTTTTATTTCCTAATTTTTAGTTTGGAAAATATTGAAATTATTCGTTTGACGATTTATCAGCAACGATGATATTTGGGAAATTTCATAAAATAAAATAATCTGTGTAGTTCATTGTTGATTTATGATCGTGTCGCATTTCAGTGCATGATTGTATTTTTATTTCGGCCACTCGCAGTTCGAACTCGAATGAGATATTGTGTAGCCTAGTACCGTAAATAATTCATTTAAAAACCATTGTAAAATCAAATCAAATTTTAAATAAAGATTTGACGTCATGGACATTTTGGCGGCTTGAGAAATTTTTGTCATGGGAAAGGGAAACATGATCATTTTGTTTTTATTTATTTTGTTTATAAAAATCTAGAGTCAACACCTCTTTATTCATTCCCTTCCTCTACTCTTCTTCATCACGTTACATTTCCAGTAAAGCAAAACTATGGTCGAACCATTCAAAATATCCAAATCTACATTTTTACTCACCTAAAAATCATGAAACCCTTTTTAAAAATCTAGTTTTGGCGAGAGCTTCAACCCAGCATACTTTGGTGATGTTCGATCATGGTTAGAGGGGGGCCGAAGAGGAGTGAGCAGCTAGGGTTTTGAATTTTGTTCTATTCGTGTAGAATTCGTCGATTTTGAGCTTGGTTTTGGAATTAGCATTGGAAGAGACCGCTAGGGCCGAAGTTTTGGGAGGATCGGCGATGTAAATGGGCGCGTGAACAGTGCTTGGGCAAGGGTGAATACTGCAGGTCGCGTTCGTGAGGGTTGGCCGTTGGGTGTGGTTTCGGTATGGGCATGTCGGGTTCGTCAAGAGCAGTCATCGGTGAAGACGGTATTCCATTCCGTCAACTATTGCTCTATGTCATTGGAATCGTGCACGAGCATGAATGGGTTTATCATCGTGCACATTTCTGGGATGATGGAGGAAGAAGTTAGTGAAGAGGGTATAAATATATTGATAAGTTATTAATTTTTAATTTAAAATTTTCGCTAACTTATAAATTTTGTATCTCGCTCATACGAGTTCGGATTTGAACGCCGTTTTTTTGCGATGGGTTCGTGTCGTTGAGATCTTCGCGATGGAATTGGTTTGGTTGGATTTGGAGCAAGTGAAAATTTAGGTTAAAATCGAACGTCCGCTCGGTTTTAGGCCGAAATCGGGACGTTTCGGCGAAAATGAAAACTAATGTGAGTTTAACTCACATTTAATTTTATTATATCATATCAATGATGTTATAAATGTTTATTAATTTTTTGGATGTTAGTTAAAATTGTTTGATTGCTTGTTTGGTTGAATTTCAGTTTAGAAAATGGCTGACATATTAATTTGATCGTTATAAACCCAAATGATTATCCATATATTATCGGTAACCATTGTTTTGTAGGGAAAATCTGTAGGGAGACCCAAAGGGGGTTTCCCAACCATAAATTATTTATTTACATCATTATGTTGTAATATTAAGGGTTAATTAAAATTAATTTCTGATATTCCATTTAATGGTTTAAATGTCGTTATAGCAATTTTTGCTATATCGTCATTTATTAAATTTTATCCCTAGAACCCTATCGTATGAACTTGGGCTTGTATTGCCACGAAAAAGAATATGGAAAATTTATTAAACATTTTGATTAATGATAATTTAAATTAATTAATCTTTTAAATTAATTAATTTGAATTAATTAACCAATTTAATAAATGATGATTAAAATTGGTTTATATTTAGATTGAATTAATCATATTTGTTAATGATGTTTTACACTTAGTTAATCGTTTAACTAATGATTATTTGAGTTTAATTAATTAATTAATTAATTTAACTAATGATATTGGAGTTTAATTAATTAATTAATTAATTTAATTTATGATAATTGAAATTAATAATTATTTTAATTAATGATATTAAAAGTAATTAATCATTGTTAAATAATGATATTTGAATTTAATTAATCAGTTTAATTAAGGATTGTTTTTAAATTTAATTAATTGTTTTAACTAATGATTTTTAGAATTTAGTTAAATCAGCTTAATTAATGATGTTTCATAATTAAATAAATCATTTTAACAAATGATGTTTTAATTAATGGTTTTAGCTAATGGAGTTTGAATTTAATTGATCCGATTAATTTATGATTATTTTAAACTTCATTAATTGTTTTAATTAATGGAATTTAAAATTACTTATCATTTTAATTAATGATGTTTGAGATTAATTATTCATTTAATTAATGACTATTTGAATTTAATAAATCCTTTTAATTAATTAGTTTAATACAGGTGATTAAATTAAATTAACTAATATAATAAAAAATTGCTTTAATAAATTGATTTAAAGTTAATAAACAGATTTAATGAAGATTTTAAAGTTATTTTACCAATGTTATAAAAGTGTTGGGAAATAATTATCTATTTTATTATAGATAATGAATTGTTTATTTAAAGGGATTTTAAATGTAATTAATTATCTTTCGGGATAATTAATATTGTTTTTAAAGTATAAAAAGGAATAGGAACTCGATTATTGGGATGGTAAGTTGGATAATCTTCTGGGTATTCGGTTTGATGTTGGTTTAAGCCTTCGAGGTCGCGCACTTAGAAAAATTATTCTCTTAACGTTTTAATAATCAGGAACTAATTCTAAAAGCGTTTTACTAATACAGAAATCAAGCCAAAAAGTTCAGTTCATTTTTAAAAGTAAAAGTTTGATTCGTTTATGGAAATAAATTATTCCCGTAAAGCGAATCAGTTATATGGAAATGATTTATTTTTATAATTAGCACTAAACATCGAAGAAGTAGATTTGTCGCTATTTTGAAAGTTAAGAATAATCGTGTGACATGACTTTGAGGTAACACTACCTTGACTTGTCCAGTGTTATTATTAACCAAGAAAAAGTGCAAGTTTGAATTCAATGAGTGGTGATAAGTATACAAGACTTAGTTTTCATATACTATCATTTTATGTCCTCGATAGTTGGTATCTCAGCTATCGGTTACTTCAGCCACTTTATTTTCGTCACTCTAAGACGATGTGTTGCTCATTTGAGCTTTGTTATCCTTTGTCGAAAATGACTAAACCCAAAGGGCAAGTGGAAGCCAAGCTATGTGGGGTTACTCCCATTAGGGTATTTTCACATCCACTCTAGATCGGATTCGGTATTGCGCGTTGAGATGTGAAATACTTGGATTGTCACATACCGAAATTTTCGACTTTCGAAAATTCGACATCGATACTCACTTTATCGACTGTCGAGCAATCGAGTGCCGGAAACTCCAATAGTGAGGGTTTAAGAAAGAAGAAAAAGTAGAAGAAGAAGAAAGCAGAAGGAAGAGAGTAGAAAAAGAAAAGAAGAGAAGAAAGAAGAACGACATCAGAACAGAAACAATATCAGAATCTTACACATCGCAGCGGAACAATATATAATAAATAAACACTAGTCTTTTAAAACAAAGAGCTATATCAGTTTATACATACATCAATCATCAGAGTCATATACAACAATGGACAGTTATATAAACTTGTCCTCATACAGAATACACAGCGGGATAAATAATATCAAATACAAATACTACGTCTCGTCATCCAGCTTATCTCCAAGCTCCAGAATATCCAGAATATCCTGATAATATAACTCTAGGCTGCCCGTGTGGAAATTGGTGGGCACCCAGAGTTTAGAAGGGAACAATAAACTCCGAGTCAGTCATGGTGACTGGTGTGAGATCGTAAAACAGTTTTATCTTTAAAACAACAAGAAGATTTAAAGTCAATTCGCAATGCTTTTGGAAAATGAAACTACCATAAGACCTCCCGCCACACACACAATGCAAACGCAGACTTGGAGGAGATTTCTTCTTATGATAGTCAAAGATGCTTACTACGCAAAAATCAAATTCTTTTTGATATTATTATTAGTGCATAGTGTAGAAAACATTTCGAAAGTAGAATATAAATCTTAGCCAGCATAGGTACCATTATAGTATGCTTGCTATAGCTACCATATTAAATGGCAGGTTCTACAACTAAAACCGTACAAGGCTCGTATTGTTTCTTTGGATTTCCAACAAATGGTCAGGCTAAGGAACTTCCTATCCACGATGGGTACGTCCCTGGAATAGACGACCCGAGAACCTAACCAGATCTCTGCCAACACAAGGCCGGGTTACCTCTGCAAAAATAGGTAACTACTGACACGCGTATGCCATCCTCCGATCATCACCGATCTTCCCGAGGATCCCCGATTCGCAACAACCACAAAGAAATAAATTTTTGCAGCAACCACAGAGGTTAAGTATATGGGCTCCATACCATGATACCACCTTTATCCAGAAGGAATGACATACACTAAGGGGCGCTACTCCCTAGAACCTTGCTGCATCCTTCCTGTTTCGACCATTTCCGGGGTGTGAGGCTCGACGAAGTCTCATCCACAAAGCTACGCTTTCTACAAAGCCATGCTTCGGGTCAAACAAATGATCAACCTATGATCACAAAGATATAAGATCAAACAAATGATCATATCGCAAATGATCAAACACTGATCATTTCACAGCAACACTCAGTATGCCACGTTACCAAATTGGGATATATCGCTGATAAATTTCAACTACATAACCTCTGAGCTCGTACGTCTCAGAGAAGGGTGTTAAGCTAAGAGAATAAATTCTCCGCCACCAACAGAAATGTATTTGAAAGAAATCAGCTTTATATCTCAAATTGTAACGTCAGACACACAATCCATACAAGTCTGTTCCGGGATCGAACAGAACCGAAGGCACTTCTCACGAAGCCCTTGCACATCCGGATAAATTTCTAATCACGTCCGGACTTCCCGTCACTAAGGGTGATAAAACCTCTAAATCGGAGATCAGCCGATGTAGAGTAACTCGACGGTAATCCTTCCGTTTTCAAAAATATCCGGTCTTCAACACCGGTCTTCGAATGCAATTCATAACGACGTATCACATATTCGGAATGGGTTATACGACCCCATGGTCCTTTCCCCGCTAACCCGAATAGTGAGCGATTTATTCAAAAATAAGTGTGGCATTCAAATTCATCCAATTCACAACAAATACCATTCAAGGTAATTATTGATAGTCGGTTATTTAACTATCAATAAAGATGCGCGACATCATCAGATTCCAAATAATTTTCCCAATTTATTTCATCTTCAAAAATATCTTTACTAGATATAAAATTTCCACACTTCAAAAATAAATCGACGTTTATTTTTAAACAACTTCCCTTTCTTTTATAAATTCCTTATTGAATTTATATTTTCAAAATATCTACTAATATTCGATTTTCAAATCGATTTCAATATTCAATTTCAATTTATCTTTAAGAAGATAAAATCTCAAAAACGTTTCATTTCATTTTGGAAAACATTCCCATACTTATTTAATAATAAGTATTTCATAAATCTATTTATTTTCAACACTTGGAAAATATTCGATATACTTAAAATCAAATTAAGTATATATTCATTCTTTAAGGAAAACATTTACTATAACAACATTTATTTGAGTCAAAACGAATGTTACGTAAAACATCGTTACAACAACTCAAAATCACTAGTATAGGGAATCGAAATTTAAGATAGATATGTAAATCCCAACTATATAAACATTTCCTTTCGGAAATCATTTACTATAACAACAGTGTTATAGTCCATCATTTCCTTATATTTTCCGAAAACGTCTATTTCAACAACAAGTGTTGAAATCTATGCTTTCGATTCATAATACATTTTAAAACATCTTTAAAATGTTTAACTTCATTTTTTTTTATATCACTTCTTCAAAAATAAATCCATTTTACTTAACAATATATTCACTGTCCAAAATCGTGAATATAATTCACTTAACCCAATTTCAATCATTTCTACACATTTATTTCAATAATAATTCGCTATCTAGAATCGCGAATATATCTCCTTTAATAACCCTCTATATTTAATTTATCAAATTCAATCTATTTCGAATTTATAAACACGTTTATAAATTCTATTTCTCTTTTAATAACAACTTCGATTTATAAATTCCTTTTATTAACAAATTCCATTTATAACTCGATATAAATATCACAAGTCCATATTTTTAGTTAATAACTTATCATTCATTTATTTTAAAAGAAATCGTTCTTTTAAACTTTACAAAATTAAAACTTTCAAATTTCATTAACTTATGAAATTCCATTTTTACTTCATTTTACACTTATAGAAACTTGTCTTACAATCCCAATATTTTAAATTTATAAATATCCATTTTTTTGTACATCTTTTATATACATTGTTTTTAATACCTTAAAAATTCCAATTAAACCATTTTATAAATTTCTTAACTCTTTATTTCAAAAGAAATTACTTTTTGGTTAAAATTCACAAAATCTTAACTTTTTATAACTTTAAAGTTTTAATGTTTATTTATTTAAAATAAACCAATTCAACAATTTAAATAAACGTATATTTTCAAAGATCACTTTTAAAAATTCTCTTTTAAAATCAACATCGTTATTTTTAAATTTCAAAATTTAAATCTGATGATGCAACAGCACCAATTCGTCAATCACAACAGTAAACATCATATATCAATATGATAACAGAATATACATCAATATCTGTAAATAAATAAATACTGGTGAGGAATCCAGTTGGATCCCTCCAACCTGTTTCCCTGCATCCACAGACGTTAGCACAATACCAATTCCGCTCCAGTACGGAATTATCGCGGTATATGGGTTTTATAAAAATAATCCGCTTACTAACGGCGCATTAGGGTCTCATCCGCTATACGAGGCGGGAAATCAATCAATCCAATATATACATATGCCAATATGTATATATTGCTATATATATATATATATCCTACTATATCTAATATCACAATCCAAACAGTCAATCATATAACTGCAATCCGAATTTAAATCTGAGTGAGAAGATCTCACCTTAGCTTTTAATTTTGCAATCCCATTTTCCGCTTGACTCGATTTTTCTTGCTTTATACCTTGTATAAATAATTTATACAATTTGTTAAAATTCGAATAAATCGAATAATAAATTTTCATTTGATAATTTTTGATTCAATAATCTCTTTTCAAACTAATTCTCCTTAACAAATTTATTCAACTAAAGTTTTTAGTTTAAAAATAAATTTTTCTTCTTTAAATCATTTTCTAACAATAAATTACTTTTAAAATTATACTAGTAAATAAATACGTATGTATATATTTTCCCTCATTTCCAAAATAAATTATATAGGTATAGAAATCAAATTTTTTATATAAACTTAACATTTTAAAAATCCTACTTTATTCTTTCAAAATCTTATCTGTATAAACTTTTCGCTTTACTGTTTAAATTAGTTTTTCCCAATATATATATACATTTATCAATTCAAAACCAAATAAATAAATATCTTACTGCATATTTATTTCTACTGATATTTATATATATATTTTCTTCAACTGCGTATGTATTTTTTTCGAAGATAATTTATACCTTACTGCCAACATGCACCCAGTCGAGAATCGAACCACTTCTACACGATCGACCTGATCCATCTTCCTCGAGACGACTACCTGCTCGCGAATCCACTCGCCTGCCGCCCTGCTCTCATCTACTGTCGAACTCCTCAAAAGCAGTTCTCAAGAGGCTCCAAGACTCCATCACTACGACGACTCCATCCTCCTCATCATCACTACGCCTCGCCTCCATCCACACACGCGAGCCCAAAATCTATCACGCGGCCACCATCTGAAATCGAAATCGTGAATTTCGCGAATCACCCCAGGCCGCCTTGCCTGCGCGATACCCAGATACATGATTTCCCCAAGCTCGAGCGACGAACTCCCAACCATCGAGCTCCGCCCCAGCGCGATACCTCGCGATCCCCATAGCTCACGCGATACACTCGATATCCCCTCGAAGTTGCACAACAGCGCGAAGTCTTCGACTTCGTTTTGGGCATTTTTTTTTATAAGAATCGACCTGATGTCGATTGAAATCGCAAGAAGAAAAGTTGTGATTTCATTCTGGCCATTAATTTGAACGTGAATGGTTTGATTAAGAGGGAGAACGAGATACGGGGGAAAAAGAGTGTCACCATTTATTTCGTTTTTTTTCTTTCGTTTGGTTTTCATTTGAACTGAGGGGGAGAGGAACATTTTAAAAATGAAGAAGGATGGGTTGCGTGAATTTAGGCTGAAACAAAGGGACGTGTTCTTAGGCGTGATTTAAGGAAGAACGTGTGTGTGTTGTCTAACATTTAAAATTTAAATTTTAAATTGAATTCGAATTAAAATCCAACACGTTTACTCACCGTACGGTTACAAAACAACTCCGAAAAATACGAAATTGGAAATCCGATAATAATACAATATTACGGACCCAATGGAACTGGTTTCGTCGAATTCCGAGACTGTTTCTCGGACGGCTATTTTTAAATATCGATTCGAACAATATAAATTCAAACTCATCAAATTTATTTCAAATTCGATTTTGAAGTTTTAATCATCTTCAGTGTTATCAATACGAATTTTAAAAGCTTTTGAAATATTTTTCTTCAGCTTAAAATTGAAGATACAAATTTTTATTCAACATTCACTAGATTAAATTTTATAGTTTAATCGCAAATTTCAAAGTTATATCAGGGATTCAAATTAAATTACCGTTCAAATATTTAAAATTAATTAAATATTCTCAATTTAATTTGTTCAAAATTCAGGGTCGTTACAGACTTCCCCCCTTAAAAGAATTTCGTCCTCGAAATTACAAGTTAGGAAAAATGGTCCTTAACTCGTCTACTGTTTTTCACAATCTAATGGTTTTATCAATTTATCACAACAAATCTTCTACTAAAGATTCGTTATTACCTCAACTAACTTTCTAACTTCAATTATGAGTTTTAAACAACATTGTTTACTTCAAAATTCAAATTCGAGTTTAAATTCAAAATTTAAACTCTCAAAATTTTCTCAAAAATTTTCTAACGCCCTAAATTTTCGAAAAATTTCGCCAGCGTCTCCTTTGCGCGGCTAATACGGCACGACTACAAAACGTCCCTACGGACTCTCAGATTTCAAAAAGAAAAAGAAAAAGCCAAGCGGCTAGAGAAGAAATCAGCAAATCTCATATTTGAAATTCAAATACTTACCTTTTTGTCGAGCAATTCAAATTCTCTTCAAAATTAAAATCTCAATTCCTTTACACCTGTATGTCCTACTAGCCATAATATCTAGTTACATATTCAAACCATTTTGTAAATTCGATTACAAAATTTTCAATATAAACTGCTTATACCCTTTGTAGCTTACTATTGAAGTTACATATTCAATTTCGTTCAATTTTTCATTTCAATTTCATTTGAATTAAATTTCACATTTCAATTTCTCATTTGAGTTAAATTTACCATTCAATTCAATTTGGATTCTATCTATCTTCTGAATATTGATTTTTTGTCAATTAACTTTAGTTCGCTTCAAACTAATCTTACAACTTCATTTAATTTCGCACAATTCACATTTGTTTTCAACACTCAGTTTCAATTTCGAGTTTTATCTTTATTCAATCATCACTTAGAATAATTTCAATATCACATTTACTTAAGAATTTCACACTTCTTTTCTTAGGTTCAATGTAAATATTCCATATACACATTATATTTATTTTCAATTTACCACTTCGGTTAAATCTACTTACATTTAAACTGGATTTCCAATTTTGTATGAATTTTAATTCATCTTTCATTTATAACTATTCAATTCAATTCATTGCTTACAAATTCGAAATGAATCTCAACTTTCAATTTCACTTTCATTACATTGATTCACTTGTACTTATTTTAATTTAACTCTATCTTTTAAGTTAAATTTATTCTATCAAAATTAGAATTTGTATAGGTTATCAACTTACAATATTTCATAAATATTTTTATGTATATAGTATTCCAGAGTCTTTTCAACCTTTTCAAAATCATTTTTGAAAACAATTCAAATCATCCTTTGAATTTTCAAAACAAAACCCAAATTTTCCAAACACTTCCATTTAAAACAATTTAGCAGCAATTCCTCTTTTGGAAACCCGAAAATGAACACCGGTGATGTCGCGATCATCATCGGAATTATTTTCCAGCGACCGAAAAGAGTTTAGAGCTTTTCATTCCTTCAAAACATTTTTCCAAAATCCTTTGAAATTCATTTTCAAATCAAAAAGGAATTTAAACTTTCCAAATCCCCAAAATTTTCAAATTCTTTTCAAAACATTTCCAAACACTCCTCTGGAATTCCGTTTCAAATTACAAATCACATTTATAATTTATATTCTTAAATTTCATTCGTATGTGAATTTATTTCTTTATGCTTCAATTCGCATTTATAAATTTCATTTGTTAATTGAATTTATCTCCACATCCTTGGTTATTATTTTAATTTCTCATTCCATTTCATATAACAATGATAACATTTCAATATTATTATTTTATAACAACCATGCATCCATATACTGTAATAATTTACAGAAAAGCATTTCTTTTATATACAAAAATAGTTTTGGGCAAAATTATTCCATTTACCCTATTTAAAACAATACTGTGTCGGTTTATCTTGTTTAAGAGTTTAGAAACCCCTATCGATTACATTTAGCTAGACTGCACTGACCAGAATCTATAAACAATCAACCGATAAGTCAACACAATACAAAACAATTTCATATTCACTAACAAATACGCGCTCATATCTATTATTACACTCAAACTCATTCTAGAGTACTGCTGACTCTATCTCTAATGAGTAACACCCAACAGAGCAGGGTTGTCGCTTAACCATATGCTCTGATACCACTCTGTCACATACCGAAATTTTCGACTTTCGAAAATTCGACATCGATACTCACTTTATCGACTGTCGAGCAATCGAGTGCCGGAAACTCCAATAGTGAGGGTTTAAGAAAGAAGAAAAAGTAGAAGAAGAAGAAAGTAGAAGGAAGAGAGTAGAAAAAGAAAAGAAGAGAAGAAAGAAGAACGACATCAGAACAGAAACAATATCAGAATCTTACACATCGCAGTGGAACAATATATAATAAATAAACACTAGTCTTTTAAAACAAAGAGCTATATCAGTTTATACATACATCAATCATCAGAGTCATATACAACAATGGACAGTTATATAAACTTGTCCTCATACAGAATACACAGCGGAATAAATACTATCAGATACAAAAACTACGTCTCGTCATCCAGCTCATCTCCAAAGCTCCAGAATATCCAGAATATCCTGATAATATAACTCTAGGCTGCCCGTGTGGAAATTGGTGGGCACCCAGAGTTTAGAAGGGAACAATAAACTCCGAGTCAGTCATGGTGACTGGTGTGAGATCGTAAAACAGTTTTATCTTTAAAACAACAAGAAGATTTAAAGTCAATTCGCAATGCTTTTGGAAAATGAAACTACCATAAGACCTCCCGCCACACACACAATGCAAATGCAGACTTGGAGGAGATTTCTTCTTATGATAGTCAAAGATGCTTACTACGCAAAAATCAAATTCTTTTTGATATTATTATTAGTGCATAGTGTAGAAAACATTTCGAAAGTAGAATATAAATCTTAGCCAGCATAGGTACCATTATAGTATGCTTGCTATAGCTACCATATTAAATGGCAGGTTCTACAACTAAAACCGTACAAGGCTCGTATTGTTTCTTTGGATTTCCAACAAATGGTCAGGCTAAGGAACTTCCTATCCACGATGGGTACGTCCCTGGAATAGACGACCCGAGAACCTAACCGGATCTCTGCCAACACAAGGCCGGGTTACCTCTGCAAAAATAGGTAACTACTGACACGCGTATGCCATCCCCCGATCGTCACCGATCTTCCCGAGGATCCCCGATTCGCAACAACCACAAAGAAATAAATTTTTGCAGCAACCATAGAGGTTAAGTATCTGGGCTCCATACCATGATACCACCTTTATCCAGAAGGAATGACATACACTAAGGGGCGCTACTCCCTAGAACCTTGCTGCATCCTTCCTGTTTCGACCATTTCCGGGGTGTAAGGCTCGACGAAGTCTCGTCCACAAAGCTACGCTTTCTACAAAGCCATGCTTCGGGTCAAACAAATGATCAACCTATGATCACAAAGATATAAGATCAAACAAATGATCATATCGCAAATGATCAAACACTGATCATTTCACAGCAACACTTAGTATGCCACGTTACCAAATTGGGATATATCGCTGATAAATTTCAACTACATAACCTCTGAGCTCGTACGTCTCAGAGAAGGGTGTTAAGCTAAGAGAATAAATTCTCTGCCACCAACAGAAATGTATTTGAAAGAAATCAGTTTTATATCTCAAATTGTAACGTCAGACACACAATCCATACAAGTATGTTCCGGGATCGAACAAAACCGAAGGCACTTCTCACGAAGCCCTTGCACATCCGGATAAATTTCTAATCACGTCCGGACTTCCCGTCACTAAGGGTGATAAAACCTCTAAATCGGAGATCAGCCGATGTAGAGTAATTCGACGGTAATCCTTCCGTTTTCAAAAATATCCGGTCTTCAACACCGGTCTTCGAATGCAATTCATAACGACGTATCACATATTCGGAATGGGTTATACGACCCCATGGTCCTTTCCCGGCTAACCCGAATAGTGAGCGATTTATTCAAAAATAAGTGTGGCATTCAAATTCATCCAATTCACAACAAATACCATTCAAGGTAATTATTGATAGTCGGTTATTTAACTATCAATAAAGATGCACGACATCATCAGATTCCAAATAATTTTCCCAATTTATTTCATCTTCAAAAATATCTTTACTAGATATAAAATTTCCACACTTCAAAAATAAATCGACGTTTATTTTTAAACAACTTCCCTTTCTTTTATAAATTCCCTATTGAATTTATATTTTCAAAATATCTACTAATATTCGATTTTCAAATCGATTTCAATATTCAATTTCAATTTATCTTTAAGAAGATAAAATCTCAAAAACGTTTCATTTCATTTTGGAAAACATTCCCATACTTATTTAATAATAAGTATTTCATAAATCTATTTATTTTCAACACTTGGAAAATATTCGATATACTTAAAATCAAATTAAGTATATATTCATTCTTTAAGGAAAACATTTACTATAACAACATTTATTTGAGTCAAAACGAATGTTACGTAAAACATCGTTACAACAACTCAAAATCACTAGTATAGGGATTCGAAATTTAAGATAGATATGTAAATCCCAACTATATAAACATTTCCTTTCGGAAATCATTTACTATAACAACAGTGTTATAGTCCATCATTTCCTTATATTTTCCGAAAACGTCTATTTCAACAACAAGTGTTGAAATCTATGCTTTCGATTCATAATACATTTTAAAACATCTTTAAAATGTTTAACTTCATTTTTTTATATCACTTCTTCAAAAATAAATCCATTTTACTTAACAATATATTCACTGTCCAAAATCGTGAATATAATTCACTTAACCCAATTTCAATCATTTCTACACATTTATTTCAATAATAATTCGCTATCTGGAATCGCGAATATATCTCCTTTAATAACCCTCTATATTTAATTTATCAAATTCAATCTATTTCGAATTTATAAACACGTTTATAAATTCTATTTCTCTTTTAATAACAACTTCGATTTATAAATTCCTTTTATTAACAAATTCCATTTATAACTCGATATAAATATCACAAGTCCATATTTTTAGTTAATAACTTATCATTCATTTATTTTAAAAGAAATCGTTCTTTTAAACTTTACAAAATTAAAACTTTCAAATTTCATTAACTTATGAAATTCCATTTTTACTTCATTTTACACTTATAGAAACTTGTCTTATAATCCCAATATTTTAAATTTATAAATATCCATTTTTTTGTACATCTTTTATAAACATTGTTTTTAATACCTTAAAAATTCCAATTAAACCATTTTATAAATTTCTTAACTCTTTATTTCAAAAGAAATTACTTTTTGGTTAAAATTCACAAAA
Organism: Allium fistulosum; assembly: GCA_030737815.1. Taxonomy (NCBI): domain Eukaryota; kingdom Viridiplantae; phylum Streptophyta; class Magnoliopsida; order Asparagales; family Amaryllidaceae; genus Allium; species Allium fistulosum. The sequence continues at coordinate 835,630,166 of CM060905.1, forward strand.
TCTTAACTTTTTATAACTTTAAAGTTTTAATGTTTATTTATTTAAAATAAACCAATTCAACAATTTAAATAAACGTATATTTTCAAAGATCACTTTTAAAAATTCTCTTTTAAAATCAACATCGTTATTTTTAAATTTCAAAATTTAAATCTGATGATGCAACAGCACCAATTCGTCAATCACAATAGTAAACATCATATATCAATATGATAACAGAATATACATCAATATCTGTAAATAAATAAATACTGGTGAGGAATCCAGTTGGATCACATAACAGATATAAAATCCCAGAACAATACATCATCAATACAGATCCAAATACTATAAGTGGGTACAAAGCCACCGCTCACACATGTGAGTCAAAAATATGTACATATCAAAGTCTGAATGATAGTAGCAGAATAGTGGACAAATAAAGCGCTATCTATCAGCATAGCAGATAATGTCCAAGCAGAAGCACAGAAGCTAAGTCCAGAGACCTAACCTGAAACAACTCGGTCTGACCCGAGCGAAAACACTCGGGTCAGGCTAGCTAAACAATCAGTAATAACTGAGATATATAATAATGCGGTACATAAATAAAATAGTACTTATCCAAAGAGAAGTATATTATGAACCACATGAATATAATGACGATCCCTAATCATCAATAAACAATAAAAATCTCCAAAGAGAAATCAACACCAAAGTGTAGAATAAATAAAGTCGCCTCATATCATCGGCGTAGCCAAAGCCATAAAAAGATGCCCATAGGCAATAATCCCAATAGTGACCAGAGTCTGTGATCAATGCCCAAGCAAAGATCGATGCTCCAAAGAGCCATGGGGATATACTGAAAAGTCAATGAAATCAAACACTGAAAAGCAGTGTCCAGAGACACTGTGGATCCATAAGGTAATCGCACTTACATCGTATGGTTCCATAGAACCAACACCGAATGGCGGTACTCGAATGGATATAAAAATAATCATATAATACAAGTTTTGCACGTGCACCGACCAGAGTCGTTGTTGCCAAGTACTGTAGAGTTGTGATCGATCACTCGCACCGATGCGAAACGCGCGAGACGGCGAGATCCTTCCCAGAAGGATAAAGGCCCAAAGGCACACGCTGAAAAATAAACTGCTCCATAGAGCAGGTGTCCAGAGACGGTTGCCCAGAGGCGTGGTGACCCAGAGGTCCAGTACTGGCCGCCCAGAGGCTAATGTGTCACTAACTTCTTGGAGAGGAACCCGCAAAGTGTTAACAATGAGTCCCATACCCCACGTTCGCACTAAACGGTTTCCTAACCAATAGCAAGCTCACACTCCAAACAATAAAAAGTCTACCTCATATCATCGGTAAACTAGACCCAAAGGTCAAAACGATCAATCGAATAGGTCGGGGATTAACCGGAAAGAAAATACACACGGTTTCCATAGGCCGGAGATTTCCTAACCGTTTAAGCACCTTTCCACTTCGCTCGACGTGCTAAAAGTGAGTGTGAGATTTTTATTATAGAAAATAATGGTGTAAAACGGATTTATAATTGATTTTCGGAATCACTTTTAAAACGGTCTTTTGAAAGGTCTCCTATTATGGAGTAATTAATTTAATAATTAAAATAATATTATATAATAATTTTCAAAAGCCATTTAGGAGTGAAAAATCTTTTGAAAATGATTCATAAAACCCGTGTACGAAATCTAGAGACAAATCTCAAAGAAATCAATGAAAACCAGAAAATCATCAAAAATATTCTAAGTGTTTGTAAACATTCAAAAACAGCTGTGAACTCAAGTTCGATAATTTATTTGGACCAGCAAACTGTGTCCAAATGTCATGAAAATTTGCAGGCATGTAGTCCAACATCCCTACTTTAATATGCAAAAAGAATTTCTGGATTCTGAGTTGAGACGAAGTGGCAGCGACGTCTCAAAGTTGGACCCAGAACAAGATTTACACTGTTTACAAACAGCGACTAGAGTTCAACTTCGACACGAAATTCGAAGTACCAAACGAACTCCAATATTGTCCAAATTTTTCTGAGATGGAGTTCGGAACTCCACCTTTCTAACGAGACCAAAAACGTCGAATTCCGACTTCCGATGCGAACGTGGAGGCATCGCGGAGTGGCGCTCAAAAGCTGGAAACAGAAGGGATATTTGATTTTCATTCTAAGTGTTTGACCATTCAAAAACTGCTGCGAACCCAAGTTCGGCAATTTATTTGGACCAGCAAACTGAATCCAAATGACATGAAAACTGGTCGGAATATAGTCCAATATCCCTACTATAAGATGCAAAAAGAATTTCTGGAATCCAAGTTGAGACGAAGTAGCAGCGACGTCTCAAAGTTGGACCCAGAACAAGATTCACACTGTTTACAAACAGCGACAAGAGTTCAACTTCGACACGAAATTCGAAGTACCAAAATAATGCCGATGATGCCTAAATTTTACAGAGATGGAGTTCGAAACTCCACCTTTCCAACGAGACCAAAAACGTCGAATTCCGACTTCGGATGCGATCGTGGCGGCATCGCGAAGTGGAGAAAAAAAATCTGGAACAGGGTTTAAAAAAAATTATTTATTATTATTTTTTCTTTTTTTTCTCGGGACAGTGGTAAGAATGTACAATTTTGACCAAAATAACTTCGAAATTTCATGAAACTCAAAACATGAAAGTTTTAGCTCTAAATCTAAGCTTTTCAGAACATCCAAAATTATTAGATTTGGAAAAGAAACGAGAGAGATACATGCAAAACAATATCAGATTGAAACTCAAGATAACTTGTTAAAGACAGAATTGGTCTTCTGTCTTTGAATGAATTTCAGGTCATCTAAATGGCAATATTACAGAAAACTCACTGAACAAAAATTGTAGCATATGTTTTAAGCTTTCCGGAACATCCAAAATTATCTAATTCGGATCAAAAACGAGTAACTTATGGCCAAATCAATTTCAGGGTTTTATTTTATCAACCTTGTAGTTTGTTGTCAGGTCAGCGACAAACAAACGTGATTTCGACCATTGAAACCACAAAATTAGGCAAAGCTCAAAACATGAAAGTTATAGGCTACAGAATAAGCTTTTCAGAACTTCAAGAAAATCTTAATTCCGATTTAAGATGAATGAGATATGTCTAATTTACTAACAGTAATAAACTAATTATAATTTCAGCTAGCATATATTACCTCTTTCCAAGCAATGAAAAGAAGATCAAAGAGTTTCACAATCTAAATGCACAAATAAAAAGAGGATTACAAAATAATTTCAGAAATTAAAGAATGAATTAGAGGTGGGTTTTGTGATTGCTATTACCTCTTTTAGTAGTTTGGATTAACTCTCTTTGATTTGGTGTAGATTGGAGTCTTGCTTAGGAGGCCATGACTAGGTTTTGGAGCTTTCTAATTAGGTTTTAGTGGTTATGAAATGAAGTGTTAGCTGAACTGGGAGAGTAAAAGATACTTTATAGGCTAATGGTTAGGGTTATTGGATCTAATACCCATTAGGACTTTGTATTATTCATGTGCATACATATATAGGCAATTTTCTCTAAGTACACTCTACATACAAATTACTAAATACATTTCAAACCATAGAAAATTATGAAAATATGTTAACAATTACTTTTAGCCATTTCATAAAATCCTATGTCAACAATATTTTACATTTTAACCCCTAATTTTTCCAAAACACCGTTTATAGTTAATATTAGCCAAAATCACCATTTTGCAAATAAATTGCAAATTAATTTCTCAAATCAAATATTGCACTATTTTACACATATAAAATTTTGCAATAATATAAATTACAAATTTCCCTAATTAATTTCCTTGAAATGCTCCATTTTACACTTAAGCCCAAAATATTAATTTATTCAAAATGACTAAATTTTGAACAAATTAGCCACATTAAAAATTCATTAATAGCTCCAATTAAATTAAAATCCCAATTTTAATTTATTATTTGGTAACCGCAATCACGGGTTGTTACAGACTCCCCCCCTTAAGAAAATTGCGTCCCCGCAATTCCTTAAATATAGAAGTCGTCTATAACATCTAATCCACAAAAGGAATACAGAAGACGGAGCTCGATTTCGAATATCACACATAGAAAGAGTCTCAAGAATATCGTCGATGAAAACCAGAATGAATCTATTGATGTATTCCCGGAATACTCGATTCATGAGATCGACGAAGAAAGCCGGAGCGTTCGTCAAGCCGAAAGGCATGACCAACCACTCAAAAGAACCATGATGAGTGCGAAATGCTGTAAGAGGAATGCTGTCTTCCATGACTCGTAGCTGATGGAATCCGGTGGCAAGGTCAAACTGAGAGAAGACCTTCGCACCGCTCAATTGGTCAAACATGTCGTAACGGGAATTAGAGTTAGACATGATTCAATGATAGATAATTAATTAAGGAATACTACGGAATATAACGGATTCCTATACATATTCCTAACTTATCTATCAATAACCATAAGGAAGGGATTTGATTTAATTCGGATCTAATTTAAAATGTATTGTACTAAGTGTATCTGTTCTGTGTTTATTATGCTTATTCCTGAAACCAGGCTCTGATACCAAGCTGTAACGCCCCACTCTGAGACCCACTGTAACAAAGAGTATTACGAGAGTAATACTGTCTGTTAAAGCGGAGAATAGAGTATAGTGGAAGCGACCATCTATAATCAAGCTATAACTATCTACCGAATACGTCAAAAGGTGGAATCTATTTAAATTTTTCTCAATCAGGTGGTTCGACATATTCGGTAAATACTTATAACGAAATTACAAATGGCTAAAGATCTATCAGGACAAAGCATAATAACATAATGAAATAGCATCACAGAACAGAATCACATAACAGATATAAAATCCCAGAACAATACATCATCAATACAGATCCAAATACTATAAGTGGGTACAAAGCCACCGCTCACACATGTGAGTCAAAAATATGTACATATCAAAGTCTGAATGATAGTAGCAGAATAGTGGACAAATAAAGCGCTATCTATCAGCATAGCAGATAATGTCCAAGCGGAAGCACAGAAGCTAAGTCCAGAGACCTAACCTGAAACAACTCGGTCTGACCCGAGCGAAAACACTCGGGTCAGGCTAGCTAAACAATCAGTAATAACTGAGATATATAATAATGCGGTACATAAATAAAATAGTACTTATCCAAAGAGAAGTATATTATGAACCACATGAATATAATGACGATCCCTAATCATCAATAAACAATAAAAATCTCCAAAGAGAAATCAACACCAAAGTGTAGAATAAATAAAGTCGCCTCATATCATCGGCGTAGCCAAAGCCATAAAAAGATGCCCATAGGCAATAATCCCAATAGTGACCAGAGTCTGTGATCAATGCCCAAGCAAAGATCGATGCTCCAAAGAGCCATGGGGATATACTGAAAAGTCAATGAAATCAAACACTGAAAAGCAGTGTCCAGAGACACTGTGGATCCATAAGGTAATCGCACTTACATCGTATGGTTCCATAGAACCAACACCGAATGGCGGTACTCGAATGGATATAAAAATAATCAGATAATGCAAGTTTTGCACGTGCACCGACCAGAGTCGTTGTTGCCAAGTACTGTAGAGTTGTGATCGATCACTCGCACCGATGCGAAACGCGCGAGACGGCGAGATCCTTCCCAGAAGGATAAAGGCCCAGAGGCACATGCCGAAAAATAAACTGCTCCATAGAGCAGGTGTCCAGAGACGGTTGCCCAGAGGCGTGGTGACCCAGAGGTCCAGTGCTGGCCGCCCAGAGGCTAATGTGTCACTAACTTCTTGAAGAGGAACCCGCAAAGTGTTAACAATGAGTCCCATACCCCACGTTCGCACTAAACGGTTTCCTAACCAATAGCAAGCTCACACTCCAAACAATAAAAAGTCTACCTCATATCATCGGTAAACTAGACCCAAAGGTCAAAACGATCAATCGAATAGGTCGGGGATTAACCGGAAAGAAAATACACACGGTTTCCATAGGCCGGAGATTTCCTAACCGTTTAAGCACCTTTCCACTTTGCTCGACGTGCTAAAAGTGAGTGTGAGATTTTTATTATAGAAAATAATGGTGTAAAACGGATTTATAATTGATTTTCGGAATCACTTTTAAAACGGTCTTTTGAAAGGTCTCCTATTATGGAGTAATTAATTTAATAATTAAAATAATATTATATAATAATTTTCAAAAGCCATTTAGGAGTGAAAAATCTTTTGAAAATGATTCATAAAACCCGTGTACGAAATCTAGAGACAAATCTCAAAGAAATCAATGAAAACCAGAAAATCATCAAAAATATTCTAAGTGTTTGTAAACATTCAAAAACAGCTGTGAACTCAAGTTCGATAATTTATTTGGACCAGCAAACTGTGTCCAAATGTCATGAAAATTTGCAGGCATGTAGTCCAACATCCCTACTTTAATATGCAAAAAGAATTTCTGGATTCCGAGTTGAGACGAAGTGGCAGCGACGTCTCAAAGTTGGACCCAGAACAAGATTTACACTGTTTACAAACAGCGACTAGAGTTCAACTTCGACACGAAATTCGAAGTACCAAACGAACTCCAATGTTGTCCAAATTTTTCTGAGATGGAGATCGGAACTCCACCTTTCTAACGAGACCAAAAACGTCGAATTCCGACTTCCGATGCGAACGTGGAGGCATCGCGGAGTGGCGCTCAAAAGCTGGAAACAGAAGGGATATTTGATTTTCATTCTAAGTGTTTGACCATTCAAAAACTGCTGCGAACCCAAGTTCGGCAATTTATTTGGACCAGCAAACTGAATCCAAATGACATGAAAACTGGTAGGAATATAGTCCAATATCCCTACTATAAGATGCAAAAAGAATTTCTGGAATCCGAGTTGAGACGAAGTAGCAGCGACGTCTCAAAGTTGGATCCAGAACAAGATTCACACTGTTTACAAACAGCGACAAGAGTTCAACTTCGACACGAAATTCGAAGTACCAAAAGAATGCCGATGATGCCTAAATTTTACAGAGATGGAGTTCGAAACTCCACCTTTCCAACGAGACCAAAAACGTCGAATTCCGACTTCGGATGCGATCGTGGCGGCATCACGAAGTGGAGAAAAAAAATCTGGAACAGGGTTTAAAAAAAAATTATTTATTATTTTTTTTTCTTTTTTTTCTCGGGACAGTGGTAAGAATGTACAATTTTGACCAAAATAACTTCGAAATTTCATGAAACTCAAAACATGAAAGTTTTAGCTCTAAATCTAAGCTTTTCAAAACATCCAAAATTATTAGATTTGGATAAGAAACGAGAGAGATACATGCAAAACAATATCAGATTGAAACTCAAGATAACTTGTTAAAGACAGAATCGGTTTTCTGTCTTTGAACGAATTTCAGGTCATCTAAATGGCAATATTACAGAAAACTCACTGAACAAAAATTGTAGCATATGTTTTAAGCTTTCCGGAACATCCAAAATTATCTAATTCGGATCAAAAACGAGTAACTTATGGCCAAATCAATTTCAGGGTTTTATTTTATCAACCTTGTAGTTTGTTGTCAGGTCGGCGACAAACAAACGTGATTTCGACCATTGAAACCACAAAATTAGGCAAAGCTCAAAACATGAAAGTTATAGGCTACAGAATAAGCTTTCCAGAACTTCAAGAAAATCTTTATTCCGATTTAAGATGAATGAGATATGTCTAATTTACTAACAGCAATAAACTAATTATAATTTCAGCTAGCATATATTACCTCTTTCCAAGCAATGAAAAGAAGATCAAAGAGTTTCACAATCTAAATGCACAAAAAAAAAGAGGATTACAAAATAATTTCAGAAATTAAAGAATGAATTAGAGGTGGGTTTTGTGATTGCTATTACCTCTTTTAGTAGTTTGGATTAACTCTCTTTGATTTGGTGTAGATTGGAGTCTTGCTTAGGAGGCCATGACTAGGTTTTGGAGCTTTCTAATTAGGTTTTAGTGGTTATGAAATGAAGTGTTGGCTGAAATGGGAGAGTAAAAGATACTTTATAGGCTAATGGTTAGGGTTATTGGATCTAATAACCATTAGGACTTTGTATTATTCATGTGCATACATATATAGGCAATTTTCTCTAAGTACACTCTACATACAAATTACTAAATACATTTCAAACCATAGAAAATTATGAAAATATGTTAACAATTACTTTTAGCCATTTCATAAAATGCTATATCAACAATATTTTACATTTTAACCCCTAATTTTTCCAAAACACCGTTTATAGTTAATATTAGCCAAAATCACCATTTTGCAAATAAATTGCAAATTAATTTCCCAAATCAAATATTGCACTATTTTACACATATAAAATTTTGCAATAATATAAATTACAAATTTCCCCAATTAATTTCCTTGAAATGCTCCATTTTACACTTAAGCCCAAAATATTAATTTATTCAAAATGACTAAATTTTGAACAAATTAGCCACATTAAAAATTCATTAATAGCTCCAATTAAATTAAAATCCCAATTTTAATTTATTATTTGGTAACCGCAATCACGGGTTGTTACACTCATCCGCTATACGAGGCGAGAAATCAATCAATCCAATATATACATATGCCAATATGTATATATTGCTATATATATAGATATATCCTACTATATCTAATATCACAATCCAAACAGTCAATCATATAACTGCAATCCGAATTTAAATCTGAGTGAGAAGATCTCACATTAGCTTTTAATTTTGCAATCCCATTTTCCACTTGACTCGATTTTTCTTGCTTTATACCTTGTATAAATAATTTATACAATTTGTTAAAATTTGAATAAATCGAATAATAAATTTTCATTTGATAATTTTTGATTCAATAATCTCTTTTCAAACTAATTCTCCTTAACAAATTTATTCAACTAAAGTTTTTAGTTTAAAAATAAAATTTTCTTCTTTAAATCATTTTCTAACAATAAATTACTTTTAAAATTATACTAGTAAATAAATACGTATGTATATATTTTCCCTCATTTCCAAAATAAATTTTATAGGTATAGAAATCAAATTTTTTATATAAACTTAACATTTTAAAAATCCTACTTTATTCTTTCAAAATCTTATCTGTATAAACTTTTCGCTTTACTGTTTAAATTAGTTTTTCCCAATATATATATACATTTATCAATTCAAAACCAAATAAATAAATATCTTACTGCATATTTATTTCTACTGATATTTATATATATATTTTCTTCAACTGCGTATGTATTTTTTTCGAAGATAATTTATACCTTACTGCCAACATGCACCCAGTCGAGAATCGAACCACTTCTACACGATCGACCTGATCCATCTTCCTCGAGACGACTACCTGCTCGCGAATCCACTCGCCTGTCGCCCTGCTCTCATCTACTGTCGAACTCCTCAAAAGCAGTTCTCAAGAGGCTCCAAGACTCCATCACTACGACGACTCCATCCTCCTCATCATCACTGCGCCTCGCCTCCATCCACACACGCGAGCCCAAAATCTATCACGCGGCCACCATCTGAAATCGAAGTCGCGAATTTCGCGAATCACCCCAGGCCGCCTTGCCTGCGCGATACCCAGATACATGATTTCCCCAAGCTCGAGCGATGAACTCCCAACCATCGAGCTCCGCCCCAGCGCGATACCTCGCGATCCCCATAGCTCACGCGATACACTCGATATCCCCTCGAAGTTGCACAACAGCGCGAAGTCTTCGACTTCGTTTTGGGCATTTTTTTTTATAAGAATCGACCTGATGTCGATTGAAATCGCAAGAAGAAAAGTTGTGATTTCATTCTGGCCATTAATTTGAACGTGAATGGTTTGATTAAGAGGGAGAACGAGATACGGGGGAAAAAGAGTGTCGCCATTTATTTCGTTTTTTTTTCTTTCGTTTGGTTTTCATTTGAACTGAGGGGGAGAGGAACATTTTAAAAATGAAGAAGGATGGGTTGCGTGAATTTAGGCTGAAACAAAGGGACGTGTTCTTAGGCGTGATTTAAGGAAGAACGTGTGTGTGTTGTCTAACATTTATAATTTAAATTTTAAATTGAATTCGAATTAAAATCCAACACGTTTACTCACCGTACGGTTACAAAACAACTCCGAAAAATACGAAATTGGAAATCCGATAATAATACAATAATACGGACCCAATGGAACTGGTTTCGTCGAATTCCGAGACTGTTTCTCGGACGGCTATTTTTAAATATCGATTCGAACAATATAAATTCAAACTCATCAAATTTATTTCAAATTCGATTCTGAAGTTTTAATCATCTTCAGTGTTATCAATACGAATTTTAAAAGCTTTTGAAATATTTTTCTTCAGCTTAAAATTGAAGATACAAATTTTTATTCAACATTCACTAGATTAAATTTTATAGTTTAATCGCAAATTTCAAAGTTATATCAGGGATTCAAATTAAATTACCGTTCAAATATTTAAAATTAATTAAATATTCTCAATTTAATTTGTTCAAAATTCAGGGTCGTTACATGGATTCTCGGTAACAGTTGGCGGGGTCCGGCTTGGATGTGTCCGAGAGCCATCGGAGTTCTGAGGTATATTTCTAGAGGTATACTTTCGGTGAGGGAGGCGCACCCTCCTAGTCATTTGTTGGGAAATTTCCTTTCCTTATTTGATTCGAAAACCTTGAATCTGTTTTAGCTTTAAATTGCCACGAGTAGAGCCAACTCCTCATCATGGCATTTAAGTGTTTATTTAGTTCATTCTATCAAGTTGGACTATTACCTTATTTAGTCCGCTCTATCAAGTTGGACTGTTAACTTGTTTAGTCCACTCTATCAAGTTGGACTGTTACCTTATTTAGCCCATCCTATCGAGTTTGGATTGTTACCTTATTTAGTCCGCTTTAACAAGTTGGACTGTTTTCCTTGTTCTTTCCATTCTATCCAATTTGGATTTTACTTGATTTATTTCCATTCTTTCAAGTCTGGTTTACTATTACTTATGCTCATTTATATTTGGATTTCTTTTCCTGATATTTATTTCTGCTCTTGCCTGTATGGATGTTATTCTTGTGAGGTAAAAACCCGTTCCGCGTTAGCGGCGTGGTCTCATAGAACTTTTATATGATCTTCATTTTCGAGTTATCTCATGCTGGTATTTCCAGACTGATCCGGGTGTTATTTATTCATAATGTTCGGGTCAGACCGAGTATTTCCCAAGTTAACCATGGTGTATTGGAGATTGTGGAGGGGAGCTGAAGATTCACCCATCGTAGTATTTTATTTTCCGCTGTATTTTATTATACTATCGGCATTTTTAAGGTCAGGATTTCATAACTGTCCAGCTGATAAGGTTTATTTTAACTTTGATATACTCTGTATTTTTTTTGAAGAGACAGTTTCTACTGTCCTTGTTATATTATATATTGTCGATTCCGCTGTGAGATTCTGTTTTCTTTGTTCTCTGTTCTTTTTCTTTTTATTTACCCTAACAATCTGCTTTTTTGTCGATGGGATGCGTGACATTTGAACACAGTGATAGTGTTCAGCGTCGACTTTCGATGGTAAAAAAAGGCGGGTCGTTACATTTGGTATCAGAGCGCAAGGTTAAGCGAGATCCTTGGCTTTGGTAGGGTTTGGATCATTGGAGATAGGGTAAGCGACACCCTAGAATGAGTTTGTGAGTATTATATATACGAGAGCGTATTTGTTAATGTTATAAAAACGTATTATGTTAATTGGTCCATTGAGTTTTTATGAATTCTGGTCGAGACATGGGACGCCACAGTATCGATAGGGATTTCTAAACACTTGACCAAGGCCAACGGACATGGTATTGAAATTTTTGAGAATTTGGCAAATTAAATATTTTTTCTAGGATTATATTTTATATATATAAAGGAATAATTTTAAAACTATATAGTTACATAGTGTATTGGTTTAAATGTGATAATATTTATTTATTATCGCTATTGTTTGTTCGGTTATGCTTAATTTAATAAGAAGCATTAACTGTTGTTTGTTGTTTGTTGATTGCTGAATGGTGCTCGGTTTATCTAAGAGCATTTATAGTTTTGATTTAAAACGAAACCTTTGTGAATTAATTTTCACAATTTAACTATAAAGGTGTTTGGAAAAAAAGTTAGCTTGAAATTTCACCTTTTAAATAATGATGGGTTAAGAACTAAACTTTATCAAAAGTTGTAAATATAGTCTAAATGGTAAGATAAAACATTTAGATAATAAACATTTGAGAAAATTTGATTATAGTAAAGAAGAATAAATATAATATGAAATGATATTTATATAAAGGAAATTTTATATAAATTTAGTTTGAGAGTTATGATTAAAAAGAATTTTTGAATCTAAATCCCAGAATTTTTGAAAATAATTTCAAAGGAATTTTTGAGAAATGAAATATCAATACTTATGAAAGTATTTAAAGGTAAAAATATATTGGGAAGTAAATTTTTTAAATATAATACATTTTCTTTGGGATAATTAGGAGGAAATCATTTCGACTAGTTTTGTGGTAATCTGAATAATCTTCTAAGTGACGGTCGGACGTTTGCTTGAGCGAATGTTATGGAGTAATTAGTAAATTATTTTCTTTATCATTGTGCGAGCGAAATGAGTTCAAAATTCGAACAAACCCAAAGTAATGTTTTGATAAATAAATTGTTTGAAGTTATTATATATAAAAATAATTTAGTATGCTTTCGAAGATGAGTTTTGAAATTTAAAACCGGGTATCTAATTTTTAAGTTCCCTTAAACGGGAATTGTTTTCCAAAACAAAAGGTATTAATAATAAGAGATTGATTTGATAAATAGGATTTTTCCCTTAGATAAGATAAGGGATAAATTAGAAACAAGTAAATTGAGTTAAATTAATAAAGAAGGTTTTGATAAACATTGTTTTTATTAAAACCGTATAATTGTTTGAAACATCTAAGTTGTATGAACTACTTATTGACTGGGTAAACCCATAAATATTATTCGTTTTAACAATATATGTTAAAAAGGTTAATAGGTTGACTCGGTTTTTTGAAATCATAAATTGATTTGATCTCCATCTGCATCTTTGAAAAAGTTAAAAAATAAAATTTATATGTACTCTCAGGATATAAAAAAATATTATATAAGTAAACTAAGGGAATAAGTTATTGATTTGATGTTTTATAAAGAAATAACTTTATAAGGTATTTTAAGACTTGGATGAGAATTTATGAAATAATTCATAAAAAATTTGTATTGAATAAAATACTAAGTGAAAATATAAGTGAATTAGAAATTAATATAATTAAGAAACTAAGAAAATATAGAGTATAACTTTCCATTTTGTCCGTGTGAGTTTGGATAATCTTCTAAGCAATAACCAAAGGCTAATGAGCAAAACGGTACGCTTAAAAAATTATCTATATTTTTGGACAATTAAAAAAGTTTTGAACCTAAGCTAAAATTTAATTGATTAGTCATTTGACATTTTAAAACAATGATAAGTGATAAGTTTTCCCTTATGGAATTTGATTGACTGTTGGTGTTAATTTATTCCTTCATGGAATTTGATTGATTGGATTTGATTGAATTGAATTGATTGGCTGTGTGATTTCATATACCATTGTCTATAAAGTTTAAAGAATAGACAAAAGGATTTTAAATTATTGTTATTAGGGCCTGAATCCCGGTGATTTTGAAATGGAGATTTTTGAAGATTTTGGGAATGAAAAGATATTTATTCACTCTAGTTGATGTTTTTGGAGGAACCGGAATACCATTGGATGCTCCATGTTGTTTTGATTCTAGAGTTTCACCATAATTTATTTGGAGGAATTTCCTCCTTGTCATTTTGGTTTTGATCTTTGATTTTTCTCCTTTGAGAAATTTGAAATTAAATTATTGAATTGAAAAATCCAGGTATTTAGATCTAAATTATCATTTGAAATAATTGAATGCATGGCATCTATTTTAGGATATCCTCTTGTTTGCTGCATATGATTGAGATATGGTTGTTGGTTGCATATAGATTTATATCATGCTAATTTTTGAATGTAGAATTACATCACCATGTTTGTGTCAGCCTGATTTTATTTCAGATTTCATAAGTACAGGTATGCAAGAGATTAGTATTTGATTCTTGTGCACCTGCATTCATAGAGAGATAATAAATTACTTGCCAAAATATAAATCAAACGCAAAAAGGTACGTAATATATTTAGAAAAATTAAATTGGTTGATGATTTTATGCCCCAGATATGGAAGGCCACTTGGCTTTTGTTTTCTTTTGATTTGGAGCCCATAGAGGCCATTTGTAGTTGTACCGATCGAGCCGGGCAAAGGAGACACTGGCGAAATTTTTCAAAAATTTAAGAGTTAGAAAAAAAAATTGATAACTAAAAATTGACTTTCGAGTTATATCTTGCCATGAACGAAAGGAAGGAAATTAGTCGGTATAGGTGAGTGAACTTAAAAGGACTTGGAATTATTGAAATTTATTCCAGCTAATTGGTTTTGAAAAGTTAATAAGTTTAATAACTCGTTTTCATTAACAGTTTTAAAATTAAGGGTTTGGAAACATTTTCTTCCTTAGGAATTTTGAGGACAAAATTTATTTAAGAGGGGGAGAATGTAACAACCCAAAATTCTAGCCATTTGAGTTTAAATGTTTAATTTATTTTAAATATTCAAAATAATTGAATTTTGGAATTTAATAACTTATAATTTAAATATATGACATATTTAAATATTTGAATTGAGAACTAAATATTTGAATGGTGAACTAAATATGAATTAAATAGATTTAATAGTGTTATTTAACTTCTTTTAATTAATAAATGATAATGGTGAATTATTTTGCAAATTTATTACAATAACAAATGGTTCGAATAATTAACAAGAAATCAAATTGTAATAAAATGACTTGATTTTTGATAACGTATTTTAAATTTAATTTATAAGTTTTTCCAAATTATTGAAATTATTCGTTTGACGATTTATTGGCAACGATGATATTTGGAAAATTTCATAAAATAAAATAATTTCTGTAATTCATTGTTGATTTATGATCCTGTCGCATTTCAGTGCACGATTGCATTTTTATTTTGGCCACTCGCGGTTCGAACTCGAACGAGATATTGTGTAGCCGGGTACCATAAATAATTCATTTAAAAACCATTTTAAAATCAAATCAAATTTTAAATAATGATTTGACATCATGGACATTTTGGCGGCTCGAGAAATTTTTGCCATGGGAAAGAGAAACATGATCGTTTTGTTTTTATTTATTTTGTTTATAAAAATCTAGAGTCAACACCTCTTCATTCATTCCCTTCCCCTACTCTTGTTCATCACTTTACATTTCTATTAAAGCAAAACTATGCCGAACCATTCAAAATATCCAAATCTACATTTTTACTCACCTAAAAATCATGAAACCCTTTTGAAAAATCTTGTTTTGGCGAGAGCTTCATCCTGGCATACTTTGGTGATGTTCGATCATGGTTAGAGGGGGGGCGAAGTGGAGTGGGCAGCTAGGGTTTTGAATTTTGTTCGAATCGTGTAGAATCGTCGATTTTGAGCTTGGTTTTGGAATTAGCATTGGAAGAGATCGCTAGGGCCGGAATTTTGGGAGGATAGGCAACGGGATTGGTCGTGTGAACAGTGCTTGGGCGAGGGTGAATACTGCAGGTCACGTTCATGAGGGGTGGCCGTTGGGCGTGGTTTTCGGTGTGGGCATGTCGGGTTCGTCGAGAGCAGTTCATCGGTGAAGACGGTATTCCATTCCGTCAACTATTGCTCTATGTCATTGGAATCGTGCATGAGCATGAATGGGTTTGTCATCGTGCATGTTTCTGGGATGATGGAGGAAGAAGTGAGTTAAGAGGGTATTATTGTAAATATATTAATAAGTTATTTAATTTTTAATTTAAAATTTTCGCTAACTTATAAATTTTGTATCTCGTTCATACGAGGTCGGATTTGAACGCTATTTTTTTGCATTAGGGTTCGTGTCGTCGAGATCTTCGCGATGGAATTGGTTTGGTTGAATTTGGAGCAAGTGAAAATTTAGGCTAAAATGAACGTTCGCTCGGTTTTAGTCCGAAATCGGGACGTTTCGGCGAAAACGAAAACCAATGTGAGTTTAACTCGCGTTTAATTTTATTGTATCATATCAATGATGTTATAAATGTTTAT
The DNA here is from genome assembly GCA_030737815.1 of Allium fistulosum. Taxonomy (NCBI): domain Eukaryota; kingdom Viridiplantae; phylum Streptophyta; class Magnoliopsida; order Asparagales; family Amaryllidaceae; genus Allium; species Allium fistulosum. The sequence continues at coordinate 835,646,346 of CM060905.1, forward strand.
TGATTGTTTGGATGTTAGTTAAAATTGTTTGATTGCCTGTATGGTTGAATTTCCGTTTAGAAAATGGCTGACATATTAATTTGATCGTTATAAACCCATATGATTATCTATATATTATCGATAACCATTGTTTTGCAGGGAAAATCTATAGGGAGACCCAAAAGGGGTTACCCGACCATAAATTATTTATTTACATCATTATGTTGTAATATTGAGGGTTAATTAAAATTAATATTTGATATTCCATTTAATGGTTTAAATGTCGTTATAGCGATTTTCACTATACCGTCATTTATTAAATTTCATCCCCAGAACCCTATCGTATGAACATGAGCTTATATTGTTGCTAAAAAGAATATTGAAAATTTATTAATCATTTTGATTAATGATAATTTAAATTAATTAATCTTTTAAATTAATTAATTTGAGATTAATTAACCAATTTAATAAATGATGATTAAAATTTATTTATCTTTAGATTGAATTAATCATTTTTGTTAATAATGTTTTATACTTAGTTAATCGTTTTAACTAATGATTATTTTAGTTTAATTAATTATTTATTTATTTTAATTAATGATATTAGAGTTTAATTAATTATTTGTTTATTTTAATTTATGATAATTGAAATTAACAATCATTTTAATTAATGATATTTAAAAGTAATTAATCATTTTTATAATGATATTTGAATTTAATTAATGATTGTTTTTAAATTTAATTAATTTTTTTAACTAATGATCTTTAGAATTTAGTGAAATCGGCTTAATTAATGATGTTATAATTAAATAAATCATTTTAACAAATGATGTTTTAATTAATGGTTTTAGCTAATGGAGTTTGATTTTAATTAATCCGATTAATTTATGATTATTTTAAACTTCATTAATGGTTTTAATTAATGGAATTTAAAATTACTTATCATTTTAATTAGTGATGTTTAAGATTAATTATTCATTTAATTAATGACTATTTGAATTTAATAAATCCTTTTAATTAATTGATTTAACACAGGTGATTAAAGTAAATTAACTAATATAATAAAAAATTGCTTTAATAAACTGATTTAAAGTTAATAAACTGATTTAATGAAGATTTTAAAGTTAATTTACCAATGTTATAAAAGTGTTTGGAAATAATTATCTATTTATTATAGATAATGAATTGTTTATTTAAAGGGATTTTAAATGTAATTAATTATCTTTCGAGATAATTAATATTGTTTTTAAAGTATAAAAAGGAATTGGAACTCGATTATTGGGATGATAAGTTGGATAATCTTTTGGGTGTTCGATCTGATGTTGGTTTAGGCCTTCGGGGTCGCGCACTTGGAAAAATTATTCTCTTAACGTTTTAACAATCAAGAACTAATTCTAAAAGCGTTTTACCAATACGGAAATCAAGCCAAAAAGTTCAGTTCGTTTTTAAAAGTAAAATTTTGATTCGTTTATGAAATGAATTATTCCCGTAAAGCGAATCACTTATATGGAAACGATTTATTTGTATAATTAGCACTAAACATCGAAGTAGAATTGTCGCTATTTTGAAAGTTAAGAATAATCGTGCGACATGACTTTGAGGTAACACTACCTTGACTTGTCCGGTGTTATTGTTAACCAAGAAAAAGTGCAAGATTGAATTCAATGAGTGGTGATAAGTATACAAGACTTAGTTTTCATATACGATCGTTTTATGTCCTCGATAGTTGATATGTCAACATCGGTTACTTCAGCCACTTTATTTTCGTCACTCTAAGACGATGTGTTGCTCATTTGAGCTTTGTTATCCTTTGTTGGAAATGACTAAACCCAAAGAGTGAGTGGAAGCCAAGATATGTGGGGTTGCTCCCATTAGGGTATTTTCACATCCACTCTAGATTGGATTCTGTGTTGCGCGTTGAGATGTGAAGTACTCGGATTCTCGGTAACAGTTGGCGGGGTCCGGCTTGGACGTGTCCAAGAGCCATCGGAGTTCTCAAGTATATTTCTAGAGGTATACTTTCGGTGAGGGAGGCGCACCCTCCTAGTCATTTGTTGGGAAATTTTCTTTCATTATTTGATTCGAAAACCCTGAATCTGTTTTAGCTTTAAATTGCCACGAGTAGAGCCAAGTCCTCATCATGGCATTTGAGTGTTTATTTAGTTCATTCTATCAAGTTGGACTATTACCTTATTTATTCCGCTCTATCAAGTTGGACTGTTACCTTGTTAGTCCACTCTATCATGTTGGATTGGTACCTTATTTAGCCCATCCTATCGAGTTTGGACTGTTACCTTATTTAGCCCATCCTATCGAGTTTGGACTGTTACCTTATTTAGTCCACTCCAACAAATTAGACTGTTTTCCTTGTTCTATCCATTCTATCTAGTTTGGATTTTACTTGGTTTATTTCCATTCTTTCCAAGTCTGGTTTAATATTATTTATGCTCATTCATATTTGGATTTGTTTTCCTGATATTTATTTCTACTCTTGCCTGTATGGATGTTATTCTTATAATGTAAAAACCCGTTCCACGTTAGCGGCGTGGTCTCACAGAACTTTTATATGATCTTCATTATTCGAGATATCTCATGCTGGTACTTCCAGACTGATCTGAGTGTTATTTATTTATAATGCTTGGGTTAGACCGAGTATTTTCCCAAGTTGACCATGGTGTTTTGGAGATCGTGGAGGGGAGTTGAAGAATCACCCATCGTAGTATTTTATTTTCCACTATATTTTATAATATACCTATCGGCATTTATAAGGTCAGGATTTTTTAACTGTCCAGCTGATAAGGTTTATTTTAACTCTGATATACTCTGTATTTTTTTGAAGAGATAGTTTTTGTTGTCCTTGTTATATTATATATTGTCGACTCCGCTATGAGATTCTGTTTTCTCTGTTCTCTGTTCTCTGTTCTTTTTCTTTTTATTTACCCTAACAATCTGCCTTTTTGTCGATTGGATGCACGACATTTAAACATAGTGGTAGTGTTTGGTGTCGACTTTTGATGGTCAAAAAAGGTAGGTCGTTACAATGTGATCATACGTTAAAATGCAATCATACAACCATGTTTATATATATATATATAATTTTAATTTAAACCACCTCAATTTCCTAACACTTTCTTATTTTTGAATTGGATATTTATACGGTAGTACATAATTTTACTGCAATTCTTAGGTAGTAAATAGCATACTACAAGCCAAGATATGTCAAGTGGTTCGAATCACGCTATGCAGGATTCAAATGTATGACTTCACAGACCAAAGCCGAAGTGCTTACCTACTGAGATAGTGATGTTAGGAAATTTTCTAATGCTTTCACTCAACTAAATAATCATTTATAGAGGTATAAAGAATGAGTAATGTTTGCACCAAAATTGGTCACAAACACCCAATAGAGTTTTGTAGAGAAATAAATGAAGAAATAATCTAAATGAAAGTAGAGGAAATAAGCAATTAAATCATAAAAAATAAGCAAAAACAAGAACACAACGATTTATAGTGGTTTGGGGTTGAAAGCCTATGTCCACTTTAGAGAAATTGCTTTATTAATAACTTTGAATTCTAAGTACAATAGGAATCAGATCAGAGTCCGTGAATACAATGGAGTACAAATAAAACAGCGGCGTAAAAATCCCTAAAATAAACCATGAAGCCTGTATTTATAGGGGAAGACGATGGAATATCTTCCTAAAATTTCGATGGCAGAATCTCCAGATCTAGACGAGGTCACACGAGCGATCGCCAGGTCCAAATCCCAGGGAATAGGGACTGGCCCCGATCCCTCTTAATGGCCACGTGGTGAGTTGTGATCCCTTTGGAGGGTCCCCCTTCATGCTAGCTTCATGTTTCTGATGTTGTTTGCATTGTTAACTTTTGAATTTTGAGATATCGATAATTTCCCGTCGAGTTGAATTACTAAGCTGATACGATCTGATCCATTGTGTAGGGGGATGGATCATACCAGGTCTCTTGCCTAGGGGAGGAGTTATTACATACTTAGAATGTTCTGCAGAGTCTATATCTTGGTTTCGCTTTATCGCTGCTTCATATTATCGTCTGTGCTTGATCTCTGGACCCTACGATCATCATTCTGGGCTACTGGCCTTGATGATAGTCAAGTCTAACTTGTCCAGTTAGTCTGAATATAGCTGGGCCAAAAGGCCAGGTAACATTTGCCCCCCAAAATACGTCTAGTTTCGAACATAGCGTGCTTTGAATCGAAGAGAGTTAGAGTCGTCGAGAAGTATTCCATTCAATTTTCTGAATAGTCGGTATCCTTTCATTGAATTCTCTTTTTCGAAGGTTTGTATCTCTCTCTGTTTGCTGTGATGATTGGTCGATGTTCGTCAGTATAAAACTGGAGTGCAATCTCTTAATTATTATCCGTGCCTGGTTCCACTGAGCTAGTATGCCTTGATTATCCGATCCAGTCTTTTCTCTAATAACTCCAGGTGAGAATTCAATTTCTGTCGGTTTGAAGAAATCGAATTTTTGGGATGCACACGTGCATGTTCATATACATGTTCCTGTCATTGGCTCCGGGACATGATCGTATGCTCACGGGTCATCGCCAATTCCTTGTAGTTTAATAGTAATTGGATTGCAATTCATTGTTTATATTATTTTTTATAATGAAATAGGGGTCGTGATAAGTCACTTGATGAGAAGGGACTTTAAGTTCTACAAAGTTGACGGCCTCGGAGCCATAAGCAAAGGCGAATGCGGTATGGACAGTCATGGACTTGTGGGCGGTTCTTTATGCCCATTATGATGATGGGATTTCATCGACCCACTTGCCTCTAGCCTTTTCCAAATGCTTCTTCAGAATAGACTTTATTATTTTGTTAACAATTTCGACATGTCCATTAGCTTGAGGTTGAGCAACTACCGTGAATCTTTTCTCAATATAATGTCAGTGGTAGAAATCTTTGAATTTAGCACTGTCGGATTGGGTCCAGTTATCAGTTACGATTGTTCAAGGAAGACCAAAATGACCAATGATGGTTTAAATAACAAAGTTGATCACTTTTCTCATTGTGATCGTGGCTAAAGGTTTAGCTTTAGCCTATTTGGTGAAGTAATCAACTGTTACGATGGCATACTTCGCACTACCTTTTAGAAATCGGTAAGGAGCCAATGATGTCAATACCCCAAGTGGCAAGCGGCCATGGACTAAATATTTGAGTAATTTTTGTTGGAGGGGCTCTTGGAATTTTTGCAAACATCTAGCATTTGGCGCATCGTCTAGCGTAACAACTGCATCTCAATTGATATTTGGCCAGTAATACCCGTAGCGGAGTGTTTTCTTTGCCAGGGTTTGCATGCCGATGTGATCGTTGCATTCTACTTTATGGACTTCTCTCAAGACTTTCATCATGGGTGATACACCGAAGTAGGGGAATGAATAAACTCTTTCTATACATGACTCCTTCTTAGACGATGTAGCATGAAGCTTTATGGAGGATCTGTCGTTTTTCATTCCCCCTTCTAAGAAGGATCCCTCATTGCAGATATTCTTTGACAGGAGTCATACACGACTCCCTTTTTGGCTCCGTCCTCAAAACCCAATCAATCTCCATATGGTTGATGCTCGAAGCATTTAGTACTTCAATCGGGACCAAGTTCACTTTTTGCGCATCCCCGGAACTGGCCAGCTTAGCCAGTGAGTCAGCTTTCTCATTTTGTTCTCTAGGCATATGTGTAATGGTGTAATACTCGAAGTCGGCCAGTAGCGCTTGAAACCTACCGAGATAATAAGCAAGTTGCTGCCCACTAGCCTAATAATCTCCCCTGACTTGGCATACTACTAACTGGGATTCACAAAAGATTTGTCAAGTTTTCACTCCCAGTTCTCTGGCAAGTTTGAACCCGGTAATAAAGGCTTCATACTCGGCTTCGTTATTCATTGCAGGGAAGTTGAGTTCAGGGCATAGTAGATCAATCATTCCTCGGGAGTCATTAACATGACTCTGGTGCTAGAACACCAATCATTGGATGCCCCACCTGTGTACATCTTCCATCGGACAGTCGGTTCTCCACTGCTCTCCGGAGAGAGTCATCTAGTGTAGTGAATTCAGCTATAAAGTCCGTCAATGCCTATCCCTGGATAGCTCTCCAAGGGAGATAAATGATACCGAATTGGCTCAATATGATGTTCCACTTGAGCAACCTTGCAGACATCTTAGGTCGTTGTAGGGCCAGTCATAACGGTTGGTTGATTTAGATGTTGATGGAGTGAGCCTGGAAGTAAGGACGGAGCTTTCGTGACACAATCAACAAGAAATATGCGAGCTTTTCTAGCTACGGGTAGTTTCACTCAGCACCTATCAATCACTTGCTAACATAAAATACTAGCCTCTGGATTGATTCTCTTCGCACAACAATGCGGCATTTATGACATGTACTGACACCGCTAAGTAGATGTATAAGTCTTCATGGTCCAGCGGTTTGGATAGAATGGGTGGTCTCTCTAAGTGATCTACTAGAGCTTGAAATGCATCAATGCAGTCCTACGTCCATTCAAAGTTCCTCTTCTCTCTCCTAATAAAATTGAAGAAGGGAATAAACTTGTCTATGGCCCTGGAGATGAATCTGCTTAAGGCGGCAATCTTCCCATTGAGGCTCTGTACTTGCTTAATCGTCTTTGGCACTTGGATGTTTTGAATTGCTTGAATCTTCTAGGGATTTTCCTCGATTCCGCGAGAGTTAAGGATGAAACCCAAAAATTTCCATGATGCAACGCCGAAAGAGCATTTCAAGGAATTGAGTATCATTTCATATTTTTGGAGAACACTAAACATCTCCGCCAAGTCATCGATCTGGTCATTTGATTGTCGTGCCTTCATGAGTATATCATCCACATATACTTCCATCGACCACCCTATTTTGTCTTTGAACATTCGGTTGACCAGTCTCGGGTAAGTAGCTTCAGCATTCTTTAGTCCAAATGGAATCACAACATAACAATATAGCCCTAGATCGGTAATGAAGCTAGTGTGCTCCTGGTCGGGGACATGCATCGGAATCTGGTTGTATCCGGAATATGCATCCATAAATGAAAGCAACTCATATCCAGTGGTTGATTCTACCATCTAGTTGATCGTTGGAAGTGGAAAGCTATCTTTCAGGCATGCATTGTTCAGGTTTGAGTAGTCGACGCATTTCTGCCACTTTCTATTAGCTTTTCTCACAAGAACTGGGTTGGATACCCATTTCGGGTAGAGGGCATCGTGGATAAACCCCTTTTTTGAGTTTATCCTCCTCCTCTTTAAGTGCAACAAATCTCTCCAGATCTATGCCGCGTCACTTTTGTTTCATCGGGACATGCCTCAGGTCGATATTCAATGCATGGCTCGCGATAGTCGGTGAGATCCCACACATGTCAGAATGGATCCAAGCAAACACATCAAGATTCGCTTGAAGAAAGCCAGCTAATTCCTTTATCATCGTTGCACTGAACTGTGATCCGATCTTCAGGACCCGTGATGGGTCGTCGTGGCTAACTGTAATGTCGATCGTTAGCTCGGTGGGTGTAGCCTTAGATCCTTTGGGCTCCTCTTCTTCATCTCTCGGGTCTATATCTTTTTAGAACTGACTATGGTGTTGTTGCTTCATATTGGCCTTATGTTGTGAGCTGAAAAATGCTTAAGTGGATTTGCCTAAGCAATAGGATCGGCTCTAATCCCTTGTATTAGTGGGACTTAAGCAGTTTTTGGTTTGATATGAACATATTAGACCATGTGAACTCAAAATCGATCAATGGGACATGCCATATATGAATTGCATACTTGAACTAGCATATGGCCTTGAATCAGATGTTTACCACTTCAGACTTGAATAGATCAGTATATTTGTACTTGTATGGATTGTAACAAATGCCCTTGAATATGAACATCAGATTCTTATACACTGATAGTCGATCCTTGAGTTTGAACATAATTGCCCCATGTAACCTTCGACGTGAAATCCGGTTGAAACGATCAGCGATGATGGTCACTCCGATCGAACTTCCAGTTTCGCCACAATTTCCATATAGTATTGAATGGTATTACACTGCACAACATCACACTAAACTGCACTTAGCATGGAGGACGTCTAAATTGGGTTTGCGAAGTCGCTTAGGCGATGGGATCAGTGTCGGCCTCATGCCTAGGCAAGTCTTGTAACTTCAACACTTTTGTGGTGCATGTAGGTACGGAGAACGGTAGTTTCATTTGATGTCAATCACCATGTTCGAGAATTTCTCTAATGCACAGTCAATGGCATGAAAGCCGATCGAAACGACATGTAATGGTGGTCGCCCCGGTCGAACTTTCGGATCTTGTCATAAGCTGATGAGTCCGATAGTGATGGGTTCCAGATGCTTTAAGCAATTATCTACAGTGGCTGAAGATCAGGCTTAGAGGCACGTCGAATCAAATGTCGAGTAGGCTTCAGCCTCATGTTGCACGCAGCTGCATAGCTGACTCTTGCTTTGAGTTTGAATCAGCTTGTGTATTCGATTAACGCGCTTTCCATTCAACATACCCGCGATTTGTTGGTCGTCGTTCAGGTTGGAATGATAGTCAGTTGCCCATGAGCCTGGGCATCGATCCGATGATTCTATCTCTAAGCGTCCTTTCGGTCGTAGCCTCGAGTTGTAGTAACACTAGGTATGAGTCATAGTAATAAGCAATCACAGTTAGTTTTTGGATGATCACACTTCTACCCCTGTTCTTGGGTTGATAAATTTACTACATGGACAGTCGAGTCTTGTCTTAGTCGTATTTATACTCCCACCTAAGCTTCGAAGACTTAGAGTTGATCGATGAATGGTCGGTTCACATTCAACTTGATTCTTGCTCATGCCCCCCAAGTCAAGGGTAAATGTCGATAAGTGGACGGGCATGTCACGTCTGTTTTGGTTTTACACTCTTTCCCATCAAATTATGGGATCAAGTTAGTTGATGGAAGGATGAATCTTGCCTGTTCTGGATTAAATTCTGGCTATTCCTACCCAAGGGAAGACTTTAATGTCCTGTCGAATTTTGGGCATGAGCTGAGTACTGGACGGTCAATCATGTCCACTTTTGATGTAGAGGTCGCTATACTCTAGGAAAGGACCAAAGAATGGTTGGTTAAGTCACATTTAATCTGTGACTGATGCTCCACCGTCGAACCAAGGGCAAGGATCAATGTGCGGACAGTCAAGTCACGTCCATTTTTAACTACTCTTCTAGTCGAATCATGGTCGAAGCTAGGAATGAACAATCGTGCCGCATTCATTTGGAGTTGGACGGTTCGTCATGTCTATTTTGATTTATGTTCTACTGTCGGACCAAGGGATAGAATTAGCTCAGGAGCAATCGAGTCACACTTGACGGATCAAAGGAGGGTGATGAAGAATGAATTGTCAGGTCACACTCATTAGTGATTTATTCTCCTATCCATGCTCTGGTGACCAAAGTTATTTGATGGACGTTTGGGTCACATCCATTTGTGGTTGGTGCAGATTGACATTGACCGTCAATCCAATGGCATGATATAGAAAGATTGGATCGATATTACCTGTTGATCCGATGGTATGATATAGTCGGTTACCCATAACTTCGGATGTCATTCTGATTGGTTTTGCATTAAGGCATCCCTGGGTCGTTGCCTTGAGTCATAAAAAAACCAAGCCAGAGCTATAATGAGCTATCGTATTCAGCTTTCAGTAGTTTGTACTCCTAACCCCAGTCCTGGGTCACCGAAGTTAGTTCATGGATGATCGAATTCCATCTTTGATGAGTTTATACTTTTCCTATCAAATTCTGGTTTGAGTTGGCGAATGAGTGGTTGAATTGCATTTACTCGTTTGTCTATACTCTTATCCGCACTTTGGGGATCAGATTTATTCGATGGATGGTTAATCGCACCCGTTTGATTTTTGTACTCTAGCCCATACTCTGGGAACTAGAGTTATTTCGAAAAATGGTCGAACCACATTTTCTTTAGTCGTTTCATCTGCCCCCAAGTCAAGGGCGAAAGTCGAAGAGTGGCCGGCCAAATCATATTTACTCTTACTTGGAGTTCTTCCCGTCGAATCGTGGGAAGGAGTTGATTAGTGGATGGTCGAGTCACATATGTTCTATGTTTTATACTCAGCATGTTAGTTTATAGGGGAGAGTTAATGGATGAACGACCAAACCACGTCCATTTTCTACCTATACTCTTATCTGCACTCCGAGGACCAGAGTTTGTTGATGGGCGGCAATCGCACCCATTTAGTGTTTATACTCTGGCTTGCGCTTTGGGAATTTGAGTTATCGATGGACGATCGAACCACATCCGTTTTCTAATATAAGCCCCATCTATCGAACATAGAGTGAGAGTTAGTAAGTGGATGGTCGAACCGTGTCCGCTTAGTGAATTTTTACTCCAACTATGAAGGAAAAGATTGGAGTTGGCAAGTGAACTGTCAAGTCGCGTTCATTCGCGGTTGGATGGGCAGTCACATCCATTCAGAATCGGACGGTCAGTCACGTCCGTTTTGTGAATCTAGCTCTTCCTGCCGAGTCAAGGAAGAAATTTTTGGATGTATGGTCGAAGCGCACCCGCATGAATTTATGCCATGGTCCCATGCTAAGGATAAGAATTGATGCACGGCCCGTCGTGTCGCATCCACTTTGTACCGGATGGTCGAGTCGCATCTGATTATGTTGCCTATACTCTAGTCAATTCTTAGGGAATGGGGTTTGTTGACAATCGAACCACGCTTATTTGAAGTTTGTACTTCAATTCGCACTGGGGATCGCACTGGGGAACCAGAGTTAATTACAGTTGAACCACGTCCACATTTTTTTGTTCATACTTTGGTCCGTACCAAGGGAGCAGAGTTGGTCGACGGACGCTCGAACTGCGTCCATCTTGGTTTTTATACTCCAGTCTGCGCTGGGGGACCAAAATTGATCGATGAACGGTCTAACCACGTCTGTAACGACCCGTAAATTTCAACTGTTTTAATAACGTAATTAGTTGAAATTTTGTGAAATTTTAAACGATAAAATTTTGAAATAAAAATTTAATGTTTGGAATACGTCTAGTTAAACATAGCAACTGGTAAATTTTCGTCCGAAAATACGAAAGTTTATTTCGCGCGTAAATTCACTTCAATTTAATCAGTTAAAAAGCGTTGAAAATAAAATGTTCTCAAAACCAAAATATTTTTACATAGAAAAATTCTAAACCATCTTCTGAGCAAGATTTCAGTTTGTCGTTTTTCAAAATTCGGACATCTTTGGCTCCGTCGATCTTATTTTTCAACGTTTTTCTTGCATTTTCCGCCAGTAGAAAATTCGAATTTTTATAATTCAATCGTACCGCTAATATTCGTATGTCATTTTGATCGTCCCAACGTGGTGATCTCCGCAGTATATTTTTTTTTGTGTATTTCGACGTCCAGTGGACGGCGAAATCTGTAAAACGTGAACCATATCGGCATCCGTTTTAAAACCTTTCGCGTTCCATCTGTCCCTTATCTACCTACCTGTCCAGTACCTGTTTGCATTTATATTTATTAAATTCTCATGCTTGACTATTGGGTACACCGGGTTCCAAAATTTTAAATCTATTTTCGAGAAAAATAAATGAACGTGCACTGTTCATTTTCTTTCAGCCCGCATGTCCACTTTTCCAAGACAGAGCCTCACTTTCCCACGTTGCTTCATTTTCACAAGTATTGTATCCATCCCACTTCCCTTCTTCACAACATCACAAATCAACCTCTCTCCCCTATAGCCAAATACATCTTCCCTCTTGAAACCTCCAAACCGAAGTGCTCCTTCCCATGCAATCCCGTCTCGCACCTCCGCGACGAACAACACATCATCACCCACGCCGCCAGCACCCCGCCATCCGCCATCCTCCACGCTGAACTCGCCCACACCAACAGCAGCACGTGTGCAACCATCACTGTGCAGCGGTTCCCTCCTTCCGTCCTCCTCTCTGACAGCTTCGACCACCACCGCTTCGTGCCTCCACTCAGCCGAGCAACCGCTTGCACCAACCACCTCGTCTGCCGCCTTTCCCTTGAAATCCATCTCGATCCCCACGTCCAGCTGCATCACTGCTCCGGCCTCGGCTTGCCTCCAACATCTCGGCCAACGCCAGAAAACCCACTCGCGCTCTCTCTCTCCGGCCCTTCTCCTTTCGATGCTAGTAGCAGCCGACCTGGCGTGCATCCCGTTATGCTATGTACGTACATTATTTATATTTACAGTAACTTTATGGATTTGTTAAAAACCTTGGTCTACATTTTTATTGAGTATGTGAATATATATATAAGGTATACATTATATAATGATTTCAGTATTCTATATATATATATATATATGTCTAGTTCACGTTTTCTCATTGTTTATATTATCACTTACATATGCTATTAGCCTGTTAATATGTGTATTTGTTTCTAAGTCTTAGATCATGTTGGCTGTAGAATTGGTTCACATCAGGAAAAGGACTTTTATAACTAGATTTAATATAGGTCAGTATACACACATTTTTAATAGTAATGACAGTGCGTCAGTGATGTATATGTGTTTGCAGTTGTAAGTTGGGAGCTAAAATATGTCTGGAAGAATGTAGATTTTATACTAGTTTTATATAGAAATCTATTACGGTTAAATGCATATATACATATTATAATAATATAATATAATAAAATACGACAAAGTTTTAGTATTATATGTAAGTGAGTTATAATATGGTTTGTATATGGTTCGCCAGTGTTGTATATCAGTGTACATACAGAGTTTGTTATATTGAAAAAATAAAGACTTTCATCTATATAAATTTCTAAACGTTTTATAATGAGGACAACATTTGTCGTATACATTTTTGTCTGTTCAGATAAGTCGGTCTGCATATTAAATATTGATTTCATAGTGCATATATATACTTGTTTTGAATATGGCTATGTACAGACTTTCAAAATTTTAAGTGTGTGATATATATACATGATATAGTAAATGGGACTTTTAAGTAAACAGTTGAGTTGTGTGTTTGATTTTATAAAAATATTGTTTTACAATTATTTTAAGTATTGTTTAGAAATGTGTCAGAATTAAGAATATGGTTTTATAAATAGTATATATAAGTTCATTTATATCAATTTTCTTCATCAGACCCAGTTTGATTAGATTCCGTCAATTTCAAGCTTTCGGCTTCGTTCGTCGACTCGAGTTCAATCTTGCCTCGCTTTTAAATTCGGGCTTGGATTCGTAACCCATCTCTTTCCCGTCCATCTATCTAGCCTCGAAAGGTGAGCACTCACTCACGATTAACGTTCTTTTATTTATTAAATTTGATTTCAATTGAAACGACAATTGAAATATGCTGCTGATAGATATTTAAACTGTTATTACCTGTATCAGTTCACCAGTGACACCTGACACCAATATCTGTTATATATGCAATGATAATCCAGTTGATTGTTAAATGACTGATTGTTTGATGTTTACAATTGGACGTTAAATTGTTAATGTCAAAATGATAAATAGTATGCAATTGAACTTGATATAGGATAGTTAAATGTTAAATTTAATTAAATGACATTGTATAATATGACCCCTTTAACTGTTAAATTTATTGACACGTATGATTTGTTTAATTACACCTTGAACCACTGAATGTATGTTGTTAAATTGATGATGTATGAAATTGTAAATTGAATGACAAGTGAAAACCGTAATGTAATAATCTTTAATCTACATGAAATGATAGTGTAGATTCTAGAAATAATTATATTAATTCGTACAAATAACAATGCGAATTAATACGGTTATTTCGAGATTATTTGAATTGATTATTGGATTGTTATTGATTGTTGTTATTGCTTGTTTATTTACTTTGACACCATCCCAGTTATCACACTGCAAGTTCCCTTTGTTATGCTTTGATTTAGAATTGAATTGGAATCGGGTTGAAATGATAAATACCCAAATTGAACTTTGACCTAGGATAGAAAATTAAATAAAACCCGATTGGTCAATAAATTTGATTTAAAAATAAAACGAAGATTTTATTTGAATAAATAATATGGTTTTGAAATGAAGTTGAAATTTAAATTTTAATGGAAGGAAAATGTTAATATTTAATAATCTGAAACAGAATATGAACAATGTAATTGATGAATGAATATTGTTTAAATTTGAGAAATGATTTAATAATTAAGTTTGAGATTATAATTAAGATGGAAATTATAATTTAGTTTGAAATTATTAAACTTTGAAATGATTTAATAATAAAGTTTGAAATTATAATTTAGTTTGAAATTATTAAACTTTGAAATGTTTTAATAATAAGTTTGAAATTATAATTAAGTTTGAAATTATTGAACTTTGAAATTATTTAATAATTAAGTTTTGAATTATTTAATAATTAATAAGATTGAATTATTTAATGATTAGATTGAATTGAATTCCTTAATAAGAGAAAATTGAACTTTTGAATAAGTGAATTTTACTTTGTAAATAATTGAAATTGAGTTTTCTTGTTTAAGTAAGTTTTGGAAAATTATTTAAGTAAGTAAATAAGTGAAATGGAATTTCTTTAACAAGAAATGAAAATGTGATATTTTTGGAATTAATGTAAGACTTGTAATTGAAAGAATTGATTTGACGAATTTAGTTTAATTCAAAATTGTAAGTTTTGATTTAATGAAGTTGAACTTAAGAATTGATTTAATGAATTGGAAATTTAATAGAAATTGTTTTGAATGCTAAAGTAACTTAACGAATATTGAATGGAATCGATAAATGAGTTGGAATTGATTTGAATGTTAAATAAAATTTGTTTAAATGATTTCGGAATGAAACTTATATTCGAACTTGAATCAATATTTGAATGGTTTTAAATAGATATTGAAATTGAATTATAAGATTTTGAAATGATAAATTGAAGTTTTGAAACGTAAATTTTGGAAATTTGTTTTTGAAAGACAAATGAAATGTTGGTTTACAAATTGAAATTGAAATTGAAATTAATTTGGTTTTTGAAATATATAAACGACCAATCGGTGTAATAATTACGTAAGTTATTAAAGAGACCGGGATCGGTAATGGATATACTCTCTATCTAAACCGAAAACCACTTTAATAATTATACGCGGAGTGATGATCCAGAATGAAGTGGTTGGAATGATGTACGTGATGACTGAAGAAAGAGAACGATTTGGATGACCCCTGACATGACTAAAACAGGAGCCGCGCCGGGCCATTGAGGATCGCCATCTCTAGCGGACACACTTCTTCGATACCTTATCTATTACTTATGTGATTCGATTTGGGTGCACCCCTTGATTTGGAAGTGTTGTTTCGCGGTGTTGGGGTGGTAGCTGCTATGCCCAACATCAGTCCGGATCAGGCAACTACTAGTATCCTAGTTGGTATCGCCTCATGTACCTTGTCATACTAATTATCCTATCGCGACAACTACGAATTTGTTTTGTGTTATACCTATGGGGTACCCTCTGATAACCACCGGTTTTGGTGGGGCTTACGGTGCTGTATAGCCTATGGCATTATAAATAGGTTAAGAGGTGTATGGGCCCTGCTTAACCCTATTTTGATATCTTATTATTACTGATAGACATTATCTACTTAGCGTATATTACTACCTAGTAGATAGTTTAACGGATCCTTAAGGGATGGTTATTCCAAACATCCTTTAAGTTATTTGTATTTCAATTGTTATTTCACTTGAGTTGGATTTATTAATATAAGAATGTTAATCCTGACTCGAGTGTTTTGTGTTTTGCTTTACGCTCGGGTCAGACTGAGTAGTTCAGCTTTCGAGACTCACCTTTGGAGTTGGAGCTTCGCTTGGAGATCCAGCTATCTATCCAGCTTTCAGATATTCGATGATTCCAGTGATGTATTCTGATTTGTATCTGATGTATCATGTTACTCTTCCGTGTATCTGGTTTAACTCTGATGTATTTTATATATTCATATAGTAGCTTCATGAACTACTATCTCTTTTATTTCCGCTGCACTTATTACTCTGTGTCTGTGATCTGTGATTATTTATTTACTGTATATGTTCAGTTTTGCCAATTTAAATTAACAACGCGGTATTTTGAGCAATTCAACTCCAGCATGAGTGTCTACCTATTCACTTATAATGGACGCGAATGGTCCAAAATAGCGGGTCGTTACAACGTCCATCTTTTTTTATGTTTATACTCCAGTCCACGCTAGGGGACCGGAGTTAGTCGATGGGTGGTTAGTAACACCCGTTTTTGATTTATACTCCACATGTCAGGTCAAGGTAAGAGTTGTCAAATGAACAGTCGAGTCATGTATATCCGTGGAAAGGAATTCTGCCCCAAGTGTCAAGGACAAAGGTTGGCGAGTGGACGATGGATTCACATCCACCTGGTGATTAAGCGATGGATGGTCGGATCACATCCATGCTTGGGTTGGATGGTCAGGTCTCACCAATTTGCTTCATACTCTTCGCGGCAAGTCAACGTAGAAAGTTATTGGGTGGACGGCCAAGTTACATCCACCTCAAACTGTAGTTGTGTCCTCGTATCGAGGGTGGTGGTTGTTGAGTAGACAGTCAGTCACGCCTACTTGTAGTCGAGCTCCCAAACTGCCCATGGTGTTCAAGGTAGGAGTCGACATGTGAACGGTCACGTTACATCCACTTCTAGTTGAACCTCGGTCTCACTGAGTTTCGAGAGAGGCATATGTATTTCGACGAACTTCAAGTAGGAGCTGGGGAGTGGATGGGTCACATCCACTGCAAGTCTTTCTTTAGTCCCCAAGTCGAGTATGGAGGTTGATGATTGGACGGTCAGCCGTGTCCACTTTGTATCGAAGTTTGACCTTGTCGGGGCTCTAAGCAAGATGTAGATATTCTATCATGATGGAAGCATAGAATAGGATTGGGTGGCCGAGTCACACGCACTTTTCGTTTTGGGTTCTTGCCCCTACGACGGGGGCATATGGTAGCTGATGAGCGGTTGAATCATGCTTGTCTTAATGATACTCCAAAGGTCCGATCATGGCCCATGGAGGTTGGCTTACGCCTAACTCTGGGTACTTGGTCACTGCATCATTTGCAAGTAGTTCAATTCAAGTTGGTCGTAGTTCAAAACATAGCTGAAATTAAAACAAATTTTATTGATAGGTGAAGCAGTGTCATGTGCTCGCTCCTCCACTTTTCCTCGGCCCTTCTCAGTTGGAAGTCGACCGTAGGTGGTCCATTTGATATTCAAAGGCCTTTATTGGTAAGGGTCGGACGTCTCCTGCTAGCTATTCTGTGGGGCTTGCACATATTTTTGAAGCTTTCCTTTTCGGATCAGCTCTCCAATCACATCTCGGAGGTGTCTACAATTGTTAATGTTATGACTATATGTATCGTGAAATATACAATACTTCCCAGACTTCCTCTGGGTTTCGGTGGACTCTCTTGGGCTAGTTCATGTACTGCTCCGAGTCGTGAGTCGCCAAGTAGACGCTTTCAATTGAATCATTTAAAGGAGTATATGAGTCGAATTTTGGGATTCTGAGTCGTCTCCTAGAATTTGAGTCCTCTTTTAGGTCATCATCACTGCTGTCCTCACTTTGAATCCCTTTGGCCAACGGACCTGCATTGTTCTTTTCCCTACTCTACTTCGCCTCCTCCTTGCTTAAGTTCTTGTTCGCTTTGTAATAGAAATGATTCAAGATCGTAGGAGGCTCTCCAACTAAACAGTCGCCAAAGTGTGTCTCGGGGTCGATTCCCCTTATCAATGCCATCCATATGATATTCTTGCTAGGATTGCTCACTTTAGTGAAAGCGGTGTTAAATCTCTGTCAAAAGTCTTTGAGCAGCTTGCCTAGTGCTTGAGATAAGTTGGATAAGGACATCGTCCTTTGGGCGAGTCGCATACATTCTGAATTTCTCGATGAACTTCTTAGTCAGTTGATTAAACGAGGAGATGGACCTGGGTGGTAATCGCGTAAACCACATGAACGATACTCCCTTGAGGAATATAGGAAAGCATCAGCATTTAATTTTGTCCGTCGCTCTGGCGAAATCCATGTGCCCTTCATATTTCTTGAATGCTCTCGGGGGTCTGTGTTTTCAGAATACGCCAGCATGGTTGGCATAATTGAATCTCCTTGGATATTCTGCACGCTGAACAGCTTCGGTGAATGGGCTTAGACTGGGGAAATGCTCCAATCATCGTTAGTCCAGTCAGTTTTCAAGTTATGGCTATCTATAATGCTTATGAATGATATATGCATGATTGTCTAATGTTTGGATGGCTGAAAATGCCAATCGAATGGCGAATCAGTTAGGATGGGGTCGCGGATCGATGATGATCCCAAAATTTTCCCAAACTAGGTGAGGTCGATATGGGGTGATAAGGAATACCCCGTAAGGTTCGAGTCCGACCCGAGAAGATCTGCTATTTTCTTGGAGTCAGCACATGGTTGGCTTTGAGTCATAGAAATTTGAAGTGCTGGGTCGATGACGAACGGTGCTAGGAGTCACTTTGGGGTTCGCTTGGAGAAAATCTTGGTTTTACCTGAGTTTGACTTTGAGCCAGAATTTCCGGAGTTTGCTTCGGGTTTGACTTCGGGTCACTAGGCCAAAATCCCGGGTTTGACTTGGGGAAATTTCTGAAGTGAGTTTTTCGATGATCGTTTAAACGGTTTTTGTCGATTTTCGACGACGACCACTCGTGACTTGACGATGGGAGTTCCATGATGGGAAGTAATGATTTTGATGATGGCTAGTTATACTTTGAGATAGCAGAATAGGCAGTGTAGGGCGGTCGTCACACAAGCCGCTGCACCATAGCTGCCAAGTCAGGCGTTTGGAAACTGGTCAGTTGAGAGCAGTAGCTATCTACCATGGGAGCTTGACCCGGTAACCGATCCCAGTTAGTGTCATATCGCCTTGGTTCTCCAACCTCTAAGAGTACCGTTTGAGTAGCAGTTCCTCGTTCATTCCTTGGCACTGCGCTGCGAAAAAAAGATTTAGAGTTATTTTCTTTTTAAAATGAACTGATCCCTTCCTTCTTCACTTTGTTGATCTGGTCCCCCTATCTGCCCCCAATCTCCTTCAAAATCGAAGTCACTTCCTTATACAACCTTGATTTCGCGTTAGTGTGACGAGATTGGGTTTGATGATGATCGTCCACGTTGGTTGACTGACCGGTACTAGCTTAGGGGTCGGTGGTGGGTAGACCGATCGACCATAACATGCCCAATCCCTTAGCGATTGGTTGTTGACGCATAGAGGATCGGTGGTGGCTTGTTTCTCACATTGCTGGATGCGATCGGTGTGATATGCAATGGAGATGAAATGGAGTGGTAGACATACGATCGATTGCGTAGGCATGGAGGGATCGGCTGTTGAATGGGTATAGGGATCGGTTGTGATTTGTATGAATACATATGTTGGTTTGGTTCTGATCCCTTATTCAGGCAGATTCTTTGATTTGGTATTTAGGCATTCCAGGATTAGATTGCATTTGGTGAAAACATGTAGGGGATTGGTTTGGAGAAGATAAATCTGTAAGAACTTGTTTCTTTGCATATGAATTTGGAAATATATGCGCTTGTGCACTTACAAACTTTTGCCCATGTGAATGTTCGAAACACATATGAACTTGAACACTTGACTTCGCATGCATACATAAATGGTCCCATGAGACCGTGGACTCAGGTTAATCCATCTAATAATGTTTATCTGTTGAATTGGATAGTTTCCTTGTAGACTTTTTCCTAGTCTGAATAGAATAGGAAACTTTGTGAAGATGAATTTGGATCTCTTCCTCAGATTTTTGCAATCCAACAATAGAATAAGGATCCAATGATGCTGAGATTCGCTCTCTCGATGAAAGCACCAAAATGTTTGCGTCAAAATTGGTCACAAACACCCAATAAAATTTTGTAGAGAAATAAATGAAGAAATCTAAATGAAAATAGAGGAAACAAGCAATTAAATAACAGAAAATAAGTAAAACAAGAACACGATGATTTATAATGGTTTGGCGTTCAAAGCCTAAATCCACTTTGGAGAAATTGCTTTATTAATGACTTTGAATTTTACAATAGGGATCATATCGGAGTCCGTGAATACAATAGAGTACAAAGAAAATAGCAGCGTAAAATCCCTAAAATGAGGGGAAGACGATAGAATATCTCCCTGAAATTTCGATGGTAGAATCTCTAGATCTAGACGAGGTCACATGAGCGATCGCCAATCCAAATCCCAAGGAATAGGGATCGATCTCGATCCCACTTAATAGCCACGTGGAGTTGCAATCCCTCTAGAGGGTCCCCCTTTGTGTAACTTCATGTTCCCGAAGTTGTTTGCATAGTTGACTTCTAGATTTTGAGATCTCGATCGTTTCCCTTTGAGTTGAACTTCTAAGCTGATACGATCTGATCCATTATGTAGGGGGATGGATCATACCCGATCCCTTGCCTAGGGGAGGAGTTATTCCATACTTAGAATGTTCTGTATAGTCCATCTCTTGGTTTCGCTTTATCGCTGCTTCATATTATCGTCTGTGCTTGATCTTTGGACCCCACGATCATCTCTTTGGGCTACTGGCCTTGATGATAGTCGAGTCTAACTTGTCCAATTAGTCTGAATATGGCCGGGCCAAAAGGCCAGGTAACAGTAATCATAAATAAGTAGAGTCTTTCCTACTCGCCTAAACAAGCAATATCAACCCAAATTAGCTTAAAGACCACTCTCAACTGGCTAGTTACAAATTTTTCCTAAATCAAATCTTCGCCAATTTGCATAAACGAACAAGGTTTGCTTCTCTTCTTCTAATTAGAATTATAGTGAATTTATTTTGATTTTAGGAGTTTTTACTGAATATGAAGATATTAGGACTTGCGGCTAAGGAAAAAGAAGAAGTGAAAAGAACATGATCTGGAATGAAAAGGAGAAGTAGGTTGTCGCGCATTATAAACCAAGCATGGGTCGGGCTTTGAGCCAAAGTAAAACTTAGAAATTTACAAATCTCGTTTTCTATATATCTCCTACTCCTTTACTCCAAGTTGCAAATATTTATATGAATTCGTCTGAATGACATTCCGAACATAATGGAAAAAAAGCTGTGTTCAAATTCGTATGTTTTCAAAATTTTACTTTTTATGTCTTTCAATGAAACAATTATCTCAATTAAATAAATTAATTCCTTAATTATTAAGTGTTAGAAATTATGAGTTGTTACATTCTTTCCCTCATAAAATATTTCATCCTTGAAATTCCAAAAAATAGAACAATTTGACTCGAACCTTGATAAGTTTGGCAACGCTTTTCCCTTAAGCCATTTCATATCATGCTCGATAATACTAATGGGTCAATAGGATCAAGTTAGCTATAGTTCAATTTGTACGTCCTCCAATCAATTTAGCTAAGTACAACATAAGCATCACATATATTCACACAAACAGGGTATGTGAAATATGTTGTGCAAATCAACCTTCTCAAGAAATTTGAGTCGATAAGCTAGCTTCTCGATTCTTAGGATGGTTGGGAAAGCTAACAAATCTCTATGTTATTTTTTCTCAAACCACTAATTACTACTACTTTCCCCTTGATGGAGAAACTTTAATAAGCTCCATATCCTCATCAGAGAATAGGGGTAAGCGTTCGGTCGGTTTTAAAATAAAAAATGTCAATCCGAATTTAAATTGAAAAAAATCAAAACCGAACCGAATTAATTTCGATTAATTTGGTCGGTAACAGACTTAACCGAATTAAAAAGGTAAGTAAGAGAAATTATCGTATGTTATTATTCAAATGATTAGTTTACTCAAAGGAAAATAAAAACTTATGTTTGGAGAGACTTTTTTGAGTATTTTTAAGTTTGAAAGAAAAATTAACCTATTTTTAATAGGTAAATTTTTTTTTGTTACTAAACCAATTATTAAAAACATTACAATATCATAATTTAGGTAATATAAGAGAAGTTTGGTTAAACCGATAACCAATATAAATTATTGTACAAGCCGAATTCAAACTGATATAATTTCATAATCGAATCGAACCGACCAAAATGAACCGGTTTGATCGATTAATTCGGCGGTTCTAATCGAATCGAGCCTATCAGAAGACTAGTAGTCGGTACATTTCTTATCAGCCTAACTTTCCAATGATCTTGAAGCGCTTTTATTGCTCATTTTTCTCGTAAAACTATAAACAGGCTCATCAGTTCGAAGCCCAACATATCCCCACCACATCACTTAGTGAACAAGCTACAACAAGACAACATCAACTCCCAAGGCCACTCGACCGCCCACAAGTCCCGTCTATGCCTCTCCCTGGTTGCCACACATTCTTTGACGACTAACCTCTCTGCCCACTTTATTTTGTCGTGAGTTGAAAAAGTTTTGACGAAAAGCATTTCATTGCCTCTGTAAAATGAGGCAGCGACCTCATACTGTTCTGCTATCAGCATAATGACATTATTCATCTAACCAAAGCGTTACTGTGTAGTACCCACTCTTTGTACTTTACTATGTGGAAAAAACACCATTGTACAGCAATCACTTCTTATGCCATGTTGTTTTCCTGAACAAGCATGCTATTATACGACCCTCCATCCAGCACACATTGAAGTCATTCTCTTCACATGGAATCCGAGATGGACACCCTTTAAACTGTAGATCGTAATCAATGTTCACAAGAAAACTTAATATTTAGGGCATCAATCTCGACTCTTTAAAGCATGATTTATATTGCTATAAATAGAGATCCTCGTGCACTTGTAATAGATTCAAGCTCTTGTAATAGTCATTAAAATTATCTTTAGCACAAGTATCGAATTTTTTTACTCATAAGATATATTTTCAAGCTCCAAGCTCTTGTAATAACCATTAAAATTATCTCTTATAGCAGAAGAACTCTAAGAAATAAAAAGCATCAACCATGGTGGATGTATATCTTTACTAAGATCGAACCACTCTATACCTTATATCATTTACTTTAATTGCATTATTTATTTTGCTCTCTTAGTTTACGTTTTAAACCATGATTTTAATAAGCAATCTTTGCTAAACTCCTCAATGAACTCTGCTTGTTGAACAAAACGTTAGTGGTATTTCAACTTATAGAACATCATCGAAACACACTAATTATCCATGAACCAACAGTCCAATGAAAATAATAGGTTTAACAATACCACGATAAAGAAAAATAGAATAAAAAATAGTAGCAACCTCAAGTTGTTTTGTCATGGATTAGACACCGTTCAACGAGTGATAGTAGTTTTGATACAACAAAAGATGAAGTGCAATTTTATAATATTTATAACGATCGAAATATGTGTTTGGAAGTTCTCGATTTTGGATATTAAATCATGTTTCATAAACCGTAAAAAATTATAACCTGTTGCATTGTGATGAATTAAAAATATAAATAATAGAGGTAAACAGAATCAGATATGCAGACAGGTCAGGTTTCATAGTCTGAAATACAATACTCCCGAAAGCATGAAACAAACAAGGTCTCACCAGCCAGTAACTTGAATGATCTCAACATAAAATACGGGAGCAAAGACAAAACTAACCAAACCATTACTGCTTATATAAACTATAACACCAGTTCCACAAACACAATATCGATTATACTAGCACTACAATTCAACTATTTTCTATTTCTTTAGTTCCACCTCTTCCTTTTCTCATTCAACACACACACATTTGTTAATACGAGTAATTTGAACCCGTTTGAGTTGCATGAGTTCAGAACAGATGAATAAGCACACGGCATGAAACAAATATTTACATTGGCAACGGACAACATCCACTAAAGGTCAGCTGATACTGCACTAAATGAAGATGAGCACGCCATGAATTCAACTTTCAGGAGAGGTAGAATTTAGATCCATATGTCCATTTCCATTCCCATCTGGGCCATCGATCAAGTTTTGCTCTCTTGCTTCTTCCCTTGGTCCATCAATCATATTTTGTGGATCCGATTGTGATGCAGGTCGGCTGTTTTCTTTAAAAGTTTGAGTTGCTGTTTGATTTAAGAGGAGAAAAAACAAAGATCGGCATGGGTATTATACAGAAAATGTTCAACAAAACTAATGATGGTCTACTATGAAATTACTACTAAAAAGCTTTCTTTTTTTTTTTCAGAAAGTTTCAGCATACCTGTAGTTGCAAACTTTTGTAGCATTGACTTTACATATTCAATTTCACCGTGGTGGGCTATCATAAACTTGGTCTAAATCAAAAGCAAAGCCATGTTAGCTGGTCGCAGCAAGTATTTATGACATATAAAATTTGTACTGGATAAGCCACAGACAGAAACATACAAGTTCTCGAGTTGTGAAGTCATGCAATTGATCTAGTTTCTTTTGATGCCTCAACAGGAAAGGACGCAGATGCCGCGCATACAAATGCTTTGCTCCCTTGTGAAAAAGAAATGCACAGTAACAATGTAATTATGTTCTGTTACAAATATACACTTGAAATGGAAGCAGGTTTTATTCCACTTGCACATCATACAGACAAAACAACTTCATTTTCAGTTAGCTTACTCTCAACTATGCTCCACACAGTCACTTTGAAAAAATACTCAGAGATCATTTTTGTTTATTTTTTACTTCCCAATTTCACCATTTTGACCTGGCACTATTTATTTGTTTTATTTTTTTCTTTCTCCTAAAAAAATTAGTAATTTTAACCCTAAAGTGCATAAATTATTCATTGCTAATTGCTAAAAACATCAATCCGGTAGACTGAGCAAAAGAAAACTAGGTTGAAAATAGGTAACTGGGATGAAGTGAGGAGCAATTTTGAAATTAAGCTGCACCAAATAAGCCTAATTAATTATCATGTGCTCCGGAAATAATAATGATTGAACAGTGATACAGAGGGTATTTGCATATTTAGCATATCCTGGGGAAGTTACCATAGATAAAAACAACACAAAATTTGTTTTCTTTTTTTCCTCCTTTTTTTGGGGAATGTTCTTAGGAACACAGTTTTGTATGATGTAGGATATTAATGTATCTTTATATTGGGAACCACACTAAGCTCATATCATTCAGTACATTCTAATGTGACATGTAGTTCCTATTAATTAACTGACACCTACCGATTAGAGATGCTATGTTGATATACTTGTAAATGAACCAACAATGTTTGGAAAAGAAGGCGCAGCACACAAACTTATAGGCTATCGGAAAAGCCTTTGTATGTCTATAGAGTCTATAGAGGTTAGCTGACCCCTTCAAATTTTATTCGAACGTCAACATCTTGTGACATCCATTATATTGTGTTGAATCAAACATATTTTAACTAAATTATACACAAATTTTGACCCCTCTTATTTTGATGCTCCTAAGTCTGATGTTTGGATTCACACCAAGTTATAGGATATGTATTGATGTATATCAGCACTAGGGCTACTACGATAATGGTAAATTTACCATACCAAAACCAACATTGAGCTAAATCGGTATATCAATGCTATCAGTATGGTAACGGCAAAGTAGTGGCAACGGTAAATTTAACAGTCATATTAATCTTGTTTATTACTATTTAAATCAATCTTAACCACACATATTTTTGAAGGTATATCAACTTTTAATAAGATGTTCGTAGTATTATTTATGATGTTTTTTTTAATTTATTAGGTTCGAAGTTTAAGATTAGCAAAGCTGTTGTTTCATATTATTGTAAATAACTTATGATGAATTAAAAAAGTTTTCTATATCATCTAAAATAAGTCAATGTTAATACAAATATTAATGAAGTTTAATTCGGGAACAAAATATTACTTCTTTATCGTTGTCAAAATCTAATTGCAATAAAGTTTAATGTTTTATGTATTGATACATTTACCAGTACCCATCAACGGTTTACCGGTTTATCGGTATATCAACGACCATTTTGACATTTTACCAACGGTAACGATAAACTATCGGTGGTCATTTTTGACTTATCAATAGTATTGGTACGACAATTGATTTCTCGTATCGGTAACATATATGTGCAATTCACGTGCATATAAAAATGAAAATTGGTATCTCAAAATCAAATTAATTTTCAATGGAAACAAATTATGTTTTAAATTTATGGATGTGAATTCAATATAAAATGAGAACGAATGAATATTGGAGGAATATGAAAAGGAAATTTGAATTATAATAGGATCTATATATTTTATTTGAATAAATAGGAATCCAATTATCATACATAATTAATGAATCATAGATATCTTTAATGGATGGGTGCAAGCTAGCATTTTCCAATTTAAATACGTAAATTAAGGGCCTCCAACTTTAAAATAGACACTCATGCCCCGAAATTAAAACTACTCGTGAAAATCTAGAAAGAAGAAGCTCAAACATAAAGAATCATTGCTCTATATATGTATATGTATATATATGTATTTGTACATATGGCAAGGATCGGTTACACTTCGTTTTTGCTACACCTCAAATCCCTCTGATTTCAACCATATGTTCCAAATTAAATAATAGAATGAAGTGACAAGAAAGAGAAGGTATAATTATTTAAATCAAAACATGTGGTTTGGAACATGTGGTTGAAATTGGAAGGACTTGAGGTGTAGCAAAAAATAAGGTGTAGCCGATCCTTGTCCTATATATGTCTATGTGTACAAAGGAAAAAATAAGTGAAATCGGTATTGTTGATGTTCTTAATCAACAAACATCTAGGCAATTTGTTAAATGTATTGTTTTCAAAGATTCATGATGTGTGTGTGTTGTTAAATAAATCATATAAATAATCAAATTAGGAAGTAGTATAATGTAAAGCTTAGCGAATACTACGCTTGTTTTGAAAAGAAGTTTGGAATTAAGAGAAAAACAACCAAAGTCGCAATTTGTTTGAAGTTTATTAAACTATAAATCAATATGAGAAACCCATGAATCGAGAACATAAATGATACCGACTCCACATTCATGTATTTTCTAGCCATTACAATAACAAAATGATTCTTTTGTTTGAGAGCATATGATGCATAAATTCTAAAGTTAACAAACAGTTCTCGTGTTTGTTGCATAATTGTTATTCTATCTGATGCATATTTGAAGTAAGAAACTACAAACTCAAGTTTACGGCGATAAGCTAGAAAATGGTTTCAACAATTTTTTACTTGAAAATACTTGACTAACGATTGTTATAGTTTCTGGATTAGATTTATATCATAATGGTTATTCTTACTATATTGTTATAACTACAGGCAGAAGATAATGAGGAACTACATACAATTAATGGCAACTATTATCAAAATTCACACTGGATATAGGCAATGTTGTCTTTTTCACATTTAAAACAAGATTCATTCGCTTCTTTATAGCCACAAAACAAAGTAATAGAAAAAAAAAATTCAAATTTGTGCCAGTGCTCATTCTCTACACATCCACAAAACATGAAACTTAATAGTGCAAATTAATTAGACCAATATTCAAATAATTTTTGTTCTACTTTGGAAATATTAAAACTAAATGACATTTGCCAGTACTACATTTTAAGAAAAACATTGAATACACTCATACCAATATTGGTATTGTAACAGAAGCTGAGATAAAAAATATTATGTAACTATATATTGGATATAATATAATTAAAAAAATAAAGGAATACACAATGATACATTTGTGTATCAACTTCAATAATTTTGCAGTTTATCCGAAAAAAACCAAAAGAATGCTCATAAAATAATAATTATCATTTAAACAACATCTTATACTTGAGTGATTAACATATATAATTACTTTTTATATGATAAGTTTGTATGATAAATACAAATTAAAATATGCTGGAAAAAAAATAGTAGAAGAGTACATATTAAAATCAAATAAAGTTTAAACATAGCAAAAAAAAATCAGATAAATTTCTCTTATATTATTTCCCAATAATTACATATTTAATTTCCAGTACATCTAAATTATCCAATAATGATCCTTAAGTGTATTGTTTTCAATAACTTGTATTTGCCGTAAAAATTGTTAAACATTATTTTCCATAACATATAAAATTATATAGTAATAGATGATTAATTTATAAGATTGAGATAATATATAAATCTCAAAATCAGATTTATTATATCAGAAATGATATTATAATGTGCAATTTCCTTTTAATTACATCTGAAATAATATAATTTCGTAGAATATGATAACAAAAGGAAGAAAAATAATAAACAGTAACTAATTTAACATATACAGTATGAAAATAACACTTCTGAATATTTTAATTCAATTCCTCGCAAACTTATGTTTACAACAATAACAATTCATTCTTTTAAAACATACTATATAACAATATTTAGTCATTTTATATATAGAAAACAAAAATAAATAAAAACAAAAAAAGAATGCATACTATTTGTACTGCATCCAAAACTGTTAAAAGACAATTGCTTCAATTTTTTATTTACTTTTTAATATTCGGCATAACCATAATTACTCCGAACTTGAAACGGCAAGTTAAGCAATGAAGTTGATATTGAATCCAGTAAAAAAGCAACTGATTGCACATGATATTTAGATGAAAAACTGAAATACCGCAAACTTAAAGAATTACGGTGAACAAAAATGATAAACAAAATGCAACAGCTATGGAAAGAATTGGAGAAATAAATTTGAAATAAAAAAAATAAAAATGAAGATAAGAGGAAAGAAAAAAAAACAAATCCAATTAAATGACATATTTATCCCGTAAAATCAGTAAATTCCGGAAAATGCATTAATAAACATGTAAGGACAGAATTTAATTAGCAAAGTCTAAAAGCTTATTGTATACTGGGCAACCTCTAAGGGGTGTGTAGATAAGTCATTATGACCAATTTCTGTGTTTTTCCCCCCTCTATTTCCTATGATCGTGGCTAAAGATTCAAAGCAGGTGAGGGTGTTGGTTAAGTTTGGCTATATGTATGGAAAACATTGACAATAATATTAGTATTAAGGATTTCAATATTCCACGTTGCTTATGTTTGTTACTGTTCAAGTTCAAAAGTACTCGTGTGTGTGTGTGTTTTTGGTTCTATGGAGATTATGTTATGTAACATCTAATATTGTTTCTTCAACGTTGATAATCTTTAGGGTGGCAAGATGTGTATTATTTTTAGATTTGTTTATGTATTGAAGTAGGGACGGCCTACTTTTAAAACACAATGTTCTCAAATGGCGTTCATATTCAAATTACAATTTGAGAACCGGACTACATTAAACTTGTCTATGGTGCACGTGCAAAAAGAAAACAATTGGTAATGTGCATCAATTTGGCAGGAGGTTAAGCTTATGAAATCTGTTTGATTGACAATCTACTGATTTTAAACAACAAAATAAAATAAAATAAATCTATGCCATAACTCGATAGTAAATTTCCATGAAACGGGGTAAAGTTGCATACATTTCCAAAGGGAAGTTGAAGCCAGACAAGA
Organism: Allium fistulosum; assembly: GCA_030737815.1. Taxonomy (NCBI): domain Eukaryota; kingdom Viridiplantae; phylum Streptophyta; class Magnoliopsida; order Asparagales; family Amaryllidaceae; genus Allium; species Allium fistulosum. Next base: position 835,675,749 of record CM060905.1, read on the forward strand.
AAGGCAAACTTTGCTTGGTAATAAAATGGAAACCTGAAACAAAATATTTGGACAAGCATTAGAAAAATCATTAATATGCTTATATGTTCTAGCCAACATATTCATCAAAAAACACGTCATCACACAAGGGTCATTTGTTATATTTGAGTATGGATGGGTGTGTTAGAATTACCAAATATATATAAAAAAAATAGAGGGAGAGAAGAAGAAGAAGAAATGGATAATCATTAAAGGCTGCATCTTTATCTTTATTAATAGATGAATTCACAATAAGCATAATACATGACTCTTACTTATAGGCTTAAAAATAAAAATAAAATAATAAAAGACTAATATACTCTTATAATATAACAGAAAGCCCAAGTAATAGAAAATTTATCAAAATACTAGAAAATATCCCCAAATAATAGGAAATATACTCTAACATCCCCTCAAACTAACAATGTGGATGTATAGGGAGTTTGCCGATCAAAAAACCAACAAAACACCGAATCGAAAAGACTTCAGCAAACACCAAGTCGAACAAACTTCAAACACCAAATCGAACAAATGTTTACTTCCGCAAACATATTAAACAAACAAATGTTTGCATTCCGCAAACATATTAAACAAACAAATGCTTGCATCCCGCAAACATTCAATATCTTATGAGGCAGTAAGTCATGTTGGTCCTTGGTCCAAGATTTTAAATCTCGGATTTCGGTCACGTTTCGTCTCGAAGATTTTAGGGACTTGATCTCGTATCGGGTGAGATCTCGGACGAGATAAATGTATATCGGGTGTTCATCTCGGAATTACATCTCGAACCCTAAAGTACATCTTGGAACGATCTCGAACTATTTGATATTTTCAATATTGGTTTACATTCAAGTATGCAACTAAAGTTATAAATACTAATTACAAAAATGACTTAACTTATTTGATTTTCAATCTCGGACTACTTGATATTTTCAATATTAGTTTACATTCAAGCAAGCAAGGACACTCTTTTGAACAAAAATATATAAAGCTGAAATGTTGAATTCATTACTCAATTTCTTTTAATAGAGAATATATAAATTATTAAACTATTTTAACCAAACTAACATCATTAACATCATTCTTTTAAACAAGAATATATATTTCAGCAAATATACAATATATTATCCGATAAACTATGTTGAACAAGAATGGAAAATAACTTAACAACAAGACCATTCAACGTCTCTTAAAAAGAATGATTTGAATTAGCAAGAGGCGTTGGCACTTCAAGTTAATTCTAAAAAAACAAATTCACGATAAAAAACATAGAATTAAGTAGAAAAAACCAAGACCCACTACAAAAATATTGGGTTAAGTACAAAATTTCGAATTTTGTTATGAAATTAAAAGTTAACATTAGTGAATTTATTTCAAATAAAATGATACAACGGAAAAGGAATTAAATAATATAGAAATCTGAATGAAAGAGGAACTAGAGAAGGAAATAGTACAAATAATCAAGGTTCAGAAAGTTTTTGCAAAAAGAAAAGAACTTAACATAAAAGCTTAGCGGATTTGAGGATTAAGAACCGCATTCCAGGAAGAAAATCGACATTTCAAATTAGAAAGAAAAATCCTAGACATATATTCACGACTTGAGAGTAGAAAAAATGAATGGTTGAAAATGAAATTGACAGTCCAACTTGTTTATTGAAATAAAACATGAATTTTGGGCCAAGCCAACAAGTCATATATTCCAAGCCTAGCCCATCAAAAAACAGAAATTCAAAAACACATCATTTCGACCGAGATCTCATAAATCGATCTCGATCGAGATATCGGTTGAGATTTGAATATCTTGCCCAAGATTCAATTGCAGCGCGATTTATTTGATTTTTCTTTTTTCTGAATCGCTTGACCTTGAAAACGAGATCTGGACCGAGATCTCAACCGAGATTGTCGAGTTTTAAAACCTTTTATTGGTCCAAATAAAAAACAAACACCAACAACAAACTCAAACTCACTCCAAATTTAACCAAACAAATCACTATTTCGAACACCAAAAACTCCAAGCAAATGAACTCTAAACAAACTCAACCAATCACAAACAAAATTTTAACTAAAACAACCAAGATTCGACCACACAAATAATCCAACCATCCAAACTTGATTGTATATCAATACGCCACAAGAAGATCAAATCCATGAAATCATTTGGGAAAATCTGCTTTGATACCATACTAGAATTATTGAATAAAACAAAATAAATAAAAGGGGGAGCGCAGAAGAAACGAAAAACCATTAATGACTACATCTTCATCTTTACTAATAACTGAATTCACAATAAGCATAATATATCGCTCTTGCAACCTATAAGGCTTAAAAGGATAAAAGAACATAAACCAATCACCTACACAATATAATTGGAAGCCAAAATAATAGGAAATATCCTAAAATAATAAGAAATATTTTTTAATGCGGTGAACGTTTGCAATTGTTAGATTTGAGGGTCCTATTTAGTGTTTTAACATGCGCGCGCTCACACACATTCAATTGTAGGATGCTTGATTTAGGTAACTTGAGCATCATGCACTCAAATATACAGTAAGAGCATCTCCAATAACAACGGCAAAATAGCTCTGGTTCTGAATATTCTTATGTCAATCCTCTAAAGTCATTGTGGTGGGGGTGAGAGGAGTTGGTTTAACAAAATAAACAAATAGAAAATAGAACGGAAAATTATGTTTGGCGCCCAAAAGTCAAATGCCTAGTCAATAGGTGTCTATACTTCAAATGTAGCTCTTCTTCAATTACCAGATTTGGAGCTCAATGAAGGGAATAGGCTGATTATCAGTATCTAACTCATATGTTAAAGGAATATTTAACCCCCAAAAAATGAGTTGTTTCCCCTTCTGTTCGAAATGCTTCAAACAAACGGAAAATCATGGTTATGGGTTGAAGCAACACCCCCTTGAGTCCTTGCATGCTTCACAAACTAGAAGAAATAATAAAACAAAAGAATGACGCCTAAAGAATGCTCTAAACATATGATATGTCATGCCACAATTTTTGAAAATAAATTAGTCAGACTTCTAGCATCACATCATTAATAACATAGCAGTAATAATATAGGGACATTGACAAATACCAAGACAAAATTTTGTCCGAGAATACTTCCACTAGGCTGAAAGATCCATAGGCTGTAATAAATAACAACACATAACATAAATTAGTATTTGATATGTGAAAGTATTTAGCACCGTGTGACTATTTAGCATACGTATGGGCCATTAAAACAAGCAAATAAACAACCTGCCCAATACAAAAGCCACCTTTCTTGCTCAACTCTGTCCTTTTTCTCTATTGCTTTGAACGTAGAATATACAGGAAAAGCAATCCCAACTGTACAGCTATATATGAAAGGTAAAAATATATGTTTTAGGACTCGGATCTAACAGTTGTACGACATTTTTGCATATACATATACATATGCGTACACACACATACATGTATATGTATGTATGTATATGTGTGTGTGTCATAGAAGAAGAAAATAAAATTCACATGAAGACAGCTTACCAAGCAGTTCTAGTTACAACGTTACCACCTAAAGGGGAAAGCAATAACCGCAAACCAACCTGATGAAAACACATTGTCATTCATAAGAATCCTAAACAATGAATGTATTCCCAAAGATAAGACTGTGTAATGCAGTAATTCCTCAAAGACAAATCCACGCAACTTGTATGTTTTGACAGTGTCGGGACAGAACAAAACACAGTAAAAGAAATCAATGTCATAAAAATTGCATCATTATAAGAATAATAATTACTTTAAGCAACAGTCATTATAAACAGTGGTAAACTTTTGACAATATGCGACGGACTTGCCAAGGTCAATTAATAAAGGCAAAACCAGAACTAAAAAAAAGTCAGATTTTCAACAAGTGAATTCCGAGCTTGAAGCTATGTACAAGTAAACAAGAACCGATTTGTCAAAAAATTGACAAAGTAATAGTTATGGTTAATTAGTAAGGTAAGGTAAAGCTCTGTTTTTTTGTGCAGAAGAGTCGTATGTGCATGCAATAATGCATAAGACATGACTACAGCTTATATTTCAGAATTTAAGATGTACTTCAACATTTTAATAAATGTATTTATTAACATCATCTTTACATTTACATGTTGAGACCATTGTTTTAAAACGCAAAATCGTACATGAGGCGTTTTCAAGTCCGTAAGACGAGGTGTAAACCTCAAAACGTTGAGGCGTTTTCAAGTCCGTAAGACGAAGTGTAAACCTCAAAACGTTGAGGCGTACACTTTTCGAGTAAAAATAAAACACAAAACATATAATGAAATTTGACATTTTAAATTAACCTATGCAAAAAATGAAGAACAGATAATTCAGGTCTGACTCTGAACAGATATACATCTTTTTTTTAAATATTAAAAATAAATAACTGGAATTCATATAATTTCAGTTTCGATTCCGCAAAATTTATTAGGAGACTGCAAAATTTCAGTTTTGATTCCTTCTACCATTTCAAATCGATCCGTAAAATTTATTTGGAGATTCAATAAAGTCTATTAAGGAATTTTCTTTAAATAGCAATGAGAAAATCAATTACATAGTTCTTGATCGTTGTTTCAGAAACAATCTTACTTAATCATGCCGAAATTGAAATTGAAAATGAAAAACATTAACTTCTATTTCCATAAAAAATTTGTTTACCATTAAAAAATCGTTGTTTAATAATGTATATTAGTGTCATCTTTACATTTACATGTTGAGACCATTGTTTTAAAACGCAAAATCGTACATGAGGCGTTTTCAAGTCCGTAAGACGAGGTGTAAACCTCAAAACGTTGAGGCGTTTTCAAGTCCGTAAGACGAAGTGTAAACCTCAAAACGTTGAGGCGTACACTTTTCGAGTAAAAATAAAACACAAAACATATAATGAAATTTGACATTTTAAATTAACCTATGCAAAAAATGAAGAACAGATAATTCAGGTCTAACTCTGAACAGATATACATCTTTTTTTTAAATATTAAAAATAAATAACTGGAATTCATATAATTTCAGTTTCGATTCCGCAAACTTTATTAGGAGACTGCAAAATTTCAGTTTTGATTCCTTCTACCATTTCAAATCGATCCGTAAAATTTATTTGGAGATTCAATAAAGTCTATTAAGGAATTTTCTTTAAATAGCAATGAGAAAATCAATTACATAGCTCTTGATCGTTGTTTCAGAAACAATCTTACTTAATCATGCCGAAATTGAAATTGAAAATGAAAAACATTAACTTCTATTTCCATAAAAAAATTGTTTTCCATTAAAAAATCGTTGTTTAATAATGTATATTAGTGTCAATGTTTGCAATTAAGGGTAAAAAGATTCTTGAATCGCATGCCTCAGCAGTTTGAAGCATGCATTGGGTACGCTTTGTATAGCTCAAGTTGTTGAAGCGTAAGCTTTAGAGGTAAAAAAACCTTTTAGGAAAAGCCTTAAGACGTTTTATCAATCATTTCCTCGAGACGAATATCGAGGCGGGTTTTTTAAAACATTTAATGCATATTGCTATTAGCAATGACTTAAATTTTAGGAAATAAATATAAAGTCAACAAAAGTTTGATTGTTTTATATATATATATATATATATATATCATTGGCACCACTGTTTTGAACCACATATATCATATCTTGAACTACATTATTCCAAATCCTACAAAATTTTGTAGATGTTCAATCCACATATAGAGGGTCATAACTACAAAATTCTCATTTCAATATATGTAGCATAATATATTTGATGTTTAAATTTAATGGCTAAAATAATTGTTTGAATGGTAAATAATTGAATTATGATTTTGAAAATACTATAAATATCGAAATGAGCCCAAATTTTATAGAGATGATCTTAACATCTACAAAATTTTATAGCATTTCGAACAGTGTAACTCAAAGGTATGATAGGAGTGTTAAAGGAGTGCTCCAAAACAGGAGTGTCATTGAACATTCCTATATATATGTATGTGTATATATATATAAATGAAGATTCTTTTCATATGAAAAATGAAGATTAGACACAAAGTTTCCTGAAGGGATTCCTCAAATAAAATAGGATGCTAGTGAAGATATACGTACTTAGGAACTATGATAGTCATCACATCCAAAAGGATAGAGTTTATACAATGATAAATTTTCCTTATTCTTGTAGTTCTCCAAAGTTTTTTTTTTCAATCTCTGACCTATGAACATTTTTTATTCTAACATACAAGATCCACGTGTTTATGTTAACAATACTTACCAAACAGTAGCTACATACTTAGTAAACTCAATATATCATGCATGTTTTCAATCAACATATGAACTACGCTAAAAGCATAAAATCTGGTAGTATGAAAGATTTTGCACACTTATCTGTTAAATAAAACATAAACGGAATATCGCCCACTTTATATATTCTGTATAACAATAATTTGTAAGATTATTAAGTTTAAAATTTATGTTCATGAAAGGATAAAATATAATACAATTTATTACAACGAGAAAGGGAGTTTGGCAATAGTCTCTTTAGGAGAGTTGTATCAATGATTCTGATGAAGTATAAGCATGTCAATGAGTGTTCAAAAATAGGAAAAATATTCAATATAAATTGTGCAATTTAAGGTTAGATCAATCATATCAGCACTTTTCCAAAGCAGATCAATATCCAAAAGCTTGGCACAATATCAATATAAAGTGCCAACCTATTCAATCAAGCATCAAGATTTTCCTTCACGATACCAAACCTTGAATGTGAGAATTGGCTGTAATACAAAATGAACCTTATAAAATACTAGTTGTCCAAGTGCGGAAAAACAAAATAGTACTCAAACTCTCAAGAGCGATCTCTATCGAGACAAGGGAAGTCAATTGACACCCCTTGATTTTTGCTACAATTATTTGTATACAGCAGAAATACTCCACTACAATATATTGATTCATTAATCATAACGATGATAAACATAGAGTAGAAGAAGTAACAAAATGTATAAAAACTATCAAAGAATAGTCAAGGATCTTTAACTCAAGTGGTTAGAGATATGACGTTTTAGATAAAGATTCTAGAGATCATGGATTCGAACTCCTAAAACATCATAATGAGTGCTATGCTTGAATGAAATATCACTCTTGTTATCAGAAAAAACTAAAAGGTGGAACCCAGTGCACGAGGCTTCCGTACAATAGCGGACTCTGAGGGGTCGATAATGTACGCAGTATTTCCTTCGCATTGCAAAAAGCTTGTTTCCGCCTAACCTGGACGTCCAGATCACCATGCGGATGACCTAACCGTTGCGCCAAGGCTCCACCTCTATCAAAAAAAACTAACAAAGAATAAATATATCAGAAAGATCAAATACAAATTTACAATTTGGAAAAAATGTGGAGGAAAAAGATGAGTAAATTGTTCAAAGAAAGAGCGAGCAGTCGACATTGCCATTGTTATGCTTTTACGCACATGCAATTATTTTAATGGGCACGTTAATTAAATTTATTATTTTTAATGAGTCTTAGGACATTTATTAGTGTTGTTTGGTTATTAATATTCATACATACAAGTAATAATTAAAATATTTGTAATGTTTTCCATATTTATTTTTATAGAAGAATCTTTTAAAGATTTTTAATCTATAAAAAGAACACATTTTTAATATTTTGTTTGAGACAAACTATTTGTGGCTCATTAAACATAAAATTATTGTGTAATTCATTAGTTTGAAGAAAATTTTCAAGGTGATTTGAGAAAAAAAACTGTACATCATTTATATTAACAAATTTCAAGCCCATTTATATTCCTACATCCATACATGCTAACACTGTAACCCATGCTTAACATGAGACCTAAAAATCATGTAGACCATAAATATACTGTCAACGTGTGATTATTGATGACTTCGACCTTGAACTTTAATGAACACAAAATTATTTTATATGGAACTAGCATATAACATGCACAATGTACACATGATATTTGTCTTAGGCGAAAGAAAAAATAGTTTGTGATTATTCGAGATTTGATAATTAGTTGATTATGCATAAAAGTTGCAATATTGCCGCTGCTATTATTATTAAATTGAGAAAACATTTGTTTATAATAATAAGTTATTTAGCTGAATGTAAATCGATTATAAATGTATTTGCTCCCAATCGTACCTATATGCTATTGAGTAGTTTTAATTAGCAAGCATTAGGAACGTTAATAAGCATTGAAAAGTGTTTTAAAAAATACTAGGACTCCCTCTCAGCAAGAAACATTTTTACTGTATGGTTGTTATATGATAAGAAATAATGGTATGCCTTTATTTCTCAAATGCCTTGATTTTTTTTCTTGAACTTCCATTCATTCAACTTTATCTCCCCTCTCAGCAAGACCTCGGGCTCCCTCAACTATTTTTCATTGCACTAGCTTTCCAACATTCATTGCACTAGCTTTCCAACATTCATTGCACTAGCTTTCCAACAAGTTGCCACTTGCTCTCTCCTACCTAATCCTTCCTTCCATTACTCCTTGTAAACCTTTTCCAAGAATCAATTATTCATAATTTTAAGTTTGAAAACCATAATTCTAAAGAGCTAAAATTCAATTTTAAAGCTATATGCTGAAGATCAAAAATGTTGAAGGAGATGGTGATTATGATTTAGATGGATTCTCATCTATCATTTTCAACTTTTATGAATTTTATTTTTGAATCTAAAAATAAAATGTTGAATTAATAAATAGGGTCTTGAATGTGAAAAAATCATTAGAGGAATTATGATGGACTAAAGAAGTAGAATAATAAACATAGGCATGTCAATGGATACATTCGGATATCTGCATCAACATCTGCGGATACAGACGAATATCTGATAATTATTATATTCGTTAACGATCGATATATCAAGGAACATAAAATTATGCAAAATCAACAAATATGATGATAATAAATAGTTTTGAGTGTTTAATAAGTGCATATAATATAAACTATTACCTTAATTAAAAATGTATATGTATCTTTCATTTAATTAAAAACCGAATGGATAATGTTTGGATGTGGATGCCTTTCTATCCGCATTCGTATCTTTTTTTCGGATATTGAATATTTATCCGCTTTTCGAACACAGATGCAAATAGATTTTGAATTTTTCGGGTATCTATCGACAACCTTAAGTGAAAGGATGAAAGGGTGAAAGGGTGAATTAGTAAACATACAAATTTTCAAGGCTGTTATATGGACGAAAACATTGATTTGATACTTTTCATCAAATAAATATAAGAATTAAAGGTAAACTTCTACTTTTTATGTCCCTTGTCAATTTTGTTTCTTCCTTTTGTATTTCCCAAAATATTTAATGGTTACAAAACTCTTATCAAAATAAGTGTTTAATTACTTTATTCAACCTTAAACCCGTTTACCAAGGAAAACAAACATAGGTAAAAGCGAACTCGTGTAATTCTTCAAATCAAGCATCTCTATAATAAGCTAAAATAAATTCTTTTAACATAGAGGACTCGACTAAATATGTTAAATTCTACAAACAAATTAGCATGGAATCTTAAAATATTCTGAAATTCCACCATCAAAGTTTAGTTATTTCAATAATGTACTTCAATTCTATGGTTGCTTTTGTTTTTTATGTTGAATGACGAATGCTTGATTCTGAATACTCAATGCTTAATTCTTAGTGCTGCATGCTTAAGGTTGAATATGAAAATGTTTGCTTGTTCACATTTTCAAACTTTTTGCTTAAGAATATATTAAATAAAATATCAAACTGACATGATACATGAATACAATATCAAATTAGATTATAAAGTAAATTATGTAAATTATTAACTTCAATCACATTCATGTTCTCGTAGCCAAAAAATACTTTATAAAACCAAAAAGCAAATGAAACATAAAAGAAGGGTACTACTATGTATACTCGCTTTTCTACATATCTCACTCACCTCTTCTCTCATCCATTAATATTTTTGTTAAATACTTCAATCATCCTTATAAATCGTTTTCTTATTATTATTTTAAAAAAAAACAAGTACTCATTCTTTTATCTTCTTTTAAGATATTACCATATACATAGATTGTGAACTCAAATCTCATCACCTACAATTATTTTCTTTACAAATTTCTATTAGTTCAAGATTTAATAAAAATTATAGTTACTTTGATAATTTTAGAACCTTGATATACTAAGATGTAAACGATTTTATTTGAAATCTCTTTCAAGCAATAACAATTGAAGATAGGAAAAGACGACCTTAAAAAACAATTTCTCTAAGTTGATGAATAAATTCGAAGTGTAATTCTCTATAAAGTATTAAAAAACCAGCAATGGTGGGTGTTTGAAGTGTTTTTTTAATATTCTTTTAGTATCTCCTTAAGTGGCATTAGGGAGTGTGTTAGTGGATGTACATAGTAACGCCCTAAAAAGAAAGAGGAACTATAGAGAAGCTGGCTGAAAATATAAAATCAAATTTAGTTTCCTATCTCGCAGAATTGATTCTTTCCCATTTCAGAATTTCAAAATAATGAATAACTCGAAATAAAAATAAAAACCCTATACAGTAGCTTGAATAACAAAGCTTTAATTTAAAAAACCTAGGGGAATTCAGATTTGAAAATTTCTACGGCAAGAAAGAATTGCTGAATGGAAGAAAAAGCGATGTTTTATGCTGAAATTAATCGCTGGCTTCTAGCCGAGGATTGCTGGAGACATTTGCAAAACAAACGCTAAAAACCTTCTAAACGCTTTTATAATTCTCCCACTCAGCGACTGCTAATTGAAAACAAACACAAAATACCTCAGGGAATTAGAGAAAATTGCTGTAGACGATCTGATTAGAGAAAGAAGCGTGAAAAATTGCGAAGGTTAAATCACAAAATACCTCGGGGACGGCGGACGAAAGAAGGGCGGCCATGAAAAAGATCTGAACTCGGGCTTTTTGATCGTATAAGAAAGAGAAAGAAGAAAAGGAATCGCTAGTCGTTTATGATGCACCAAGTAAAATAAAATAAGGCCTATAATGGAGCGGGTTCTGATCCAAACCCAGCAACTACATGCCTATTTTGGTTCATCAAACCCACCCCGTTAGGTCTTTGGGATGGCTAGACTCCCTTGTGAAAGCCTGGTTTTTTGGATCGGGTTGGGGTTTGGTAAAACCGCTCCAACCCAATCCGTACTCTTGAGTTCTTATAATCTTTATTTTTAATAATAGTTGTAATACGGTGTCATGCTTTTTTGATGTAAATGTAAACTTCTCAAAATGTTCATTTAAATTCAAATTATATCTCAAAAATATATCTGAATATGCTTCCACCTTAAATAAAATAAATTTTTTTATATTATATTACTTAGTTAATCACTCTTATAATTTAACCAAAACTTCTTCTATCTTAATTTAAACTTAAGTTTTTCATCTACTTGTTGGCGTCAAAATTGGCTAACAACATCCAATTATGTAAACGTACCAATATCCAATCCAATCAAAGAAATATGGAGAGAAATAAATGAAGAACAAAAATTAAAACAATCAAAAATCAAGTAAAAAGAGAGAAGATTTATAGTGGTTCGGCTAACTCTGGTCTACGTCCACTCCCAAATAATCCTTTTTATTATACTGAAGTTTGTTTACAGTTACAATCTGAAATCCAAGAATAAAATTGACAGAGTGTAGCCTAGGTTGAAAATAAAGATAAGCAGAAATAAGCCGTTGAAGGTCCCTTTTCTGATGTCATGTAATTTCGGCAAAAGGTTCAAGAGATCGAAACGAGGCCACCCAAAAATTTCCAAGCCCACAATAGAGATCGGTACCGATCCTTATTAGTGTATCCAAATGGACTGCGATCCTTACAGGGGTGCCCCATGATGTTAGCTACCTGCTCCCCAAATTTCATGCAATTCTGATCTACGGTTTGTGAGATATCGCATTTTCCATGAAGTAGTGTTGCTTGAATTCTGATTTCTGTCGATCATTCTATAGGGATAGGTACCGATCCCTCCAATATCTTCCAAATGTCATGTGATCCTTAGGGGAGCTTCTCTATATTGTATTATGCTTAGCCTCCAAGTTTCACGCCAATTAGATTAGTAGAACTCGAGTTATTGATCAATCTTTGTTGCAATATGTTGTGAAGGCTGATTATAGCCAATCCCTATGGAGGAATAGGTACCGAGCCCTCCAATTTGCTTCAAATGATATGTGATCCCTATGAGGTATTCCATATGTTGTAATTAGTTTGTCCTCCAAGTTTCATATCAATTGGATGTGTAGATGTTAAGATATTGATCGATCTTTGCTATAAAGTTGGGTTTAGCCGATCCCTAAGAGGGAAGAGGGTCGATCCCTCTTTCTTCATCCTTTTGATGTGCGATCTCTAGGGTAGCTCCCTAAGGTCCCCGCATCTTGCTCACAAAATTTTATATGCATTGGACTTATGGACTTTGAGATATTGATTATTTTCTATTGAGTTGTACTTGCTTGGCTGTAATATGTCGATCCCTTTTTATACCGATCCATTTTTATACGATCCATTTCTTAGGTGAATTAATTTGCTCATAACTTGCGTATACAAACTCCAAACGACTTGAGATTTGAAATGTAGCCTCGTGGGGCATTCTTTGTCACTTTATACCTATCTCACCCAATTTGGGACAAAAATTGAGAATATGTACCGATCCCCTAGGAAAAGTGATATGCACTGATCCCCTGCTTGGGCGAGGCACTAATCCGTACTTAGAATATTCTGGAGATTCTATCTTTTGGTATCGGTTGATTGTCACTTCATATCATTGCATGCACTTGATTTCTAGACCTCACAATCATCGCTCTTGACTAATGACCTTGATAATCGTGAAATCTGTTGGGTTAAATCCGTTTGTGTACTACCTTGGCAAAAGATGAGTTAACACTATTAAAACCGAGTCGGTCTATTTTATACCTATAACCTCTCATGTCTTATTAAAATGCGAAAATTTATTAGTTAAAATGCTAATTTTTCATATGCTATAACCAAATCAATCAATTATATCTTAATATTATAACATTTTTTACATTTTATTACTTGGTAAATCATTCTTATCTTTTAAATAAAACTTATTTTACCTTAATTAAAACTCAAGTTTTACATATACTAAATGTGACGCCCCACCTCGATACCCACGCTAGCCAAGGACACTACGATGTAGTGCTGTCAACTAGCACGGAGAATAAGGCTGTTGAGGAGCGACCATCCATGTAATTGATTATCACACGGTAGCTATAAAATAATCTTCGGAAACAAACATAGAATTAAACATAACACATAGCAGTCACAGACATCCATATCACAAAGGCGGAAGAAGATATGAATATATAACTAACACATGAAAGTGTACATCAGAGTAGTGGTCAAAAAGTTCCACAATAATACAAAAGAATAACAACACGTGCTATACCAAAAGAATACAACTATGAGTCCATATCTCAAGTGTATACAACAAAAACTGCTAAACTAAATAGTCAGCCAAAAGTCAGAGTAGCAAATCCCAGAAGGAAGTCAAGCAGAAGCACCTGTAACATCTCGGTCTGACCCGAGTATTATTTAAGAAAATAATAAACGGATCAGTCTAACTATAAATATCAGATGACATGATATATAATAAAAGACATGGCATAAACATAGAATATCCATACTGACATACTACTATAAGTATGAAAATGATGATCAACAGGAGATCAACCGATGAGAAATGATCAATATCACGAGAATCTTCTCAAAGATCCAAAGAGGGCATCATACCCTAAACTTGTACTCATAACAAGTCAATGACATAAAAATCCAGAAATCAAACAAGAAATCCAGAAATCATAAAAAAAGAGAAAGAGGCCTATCACATGATGGTCCGAAGACCATGGGGCGCTACCCCATATGTGTGAGTCGGAATCACACTGATTGAGGCCTAGGCTAACCAAAAAGCAAAAAGGTATGTGTGAATGGAATCACACAAGTGGTGTCTAGCCTAACCTCGCAAACAAAAAGATATGTGTGAGTCGGAATCACACTACTGCGGTCTAGACTAACCTTGCGGACAAAGAGATATGTGTGAGTCGGAATCACACTACCGCGGTCTAGTCTAACCTTGCAAACAAAGAGACATCGCACAATTGCTAGTCTAAATCATAAAATGATCATCATGATCAGCGAGAAGTGTCAATCACACCAAGCTAGTAAATATATGAGTTTAGCTTCATGTCCCATAACCACTTGCTTAACTTAAATATTTACGAACAAGCTGTAAATCTTCACTAGGAAATTGTCACGAAAAGGGTTCAATCGAACAAGTCCAAGAGCTAACCGACGAAGTGAACGCAAGCGTTTCATACCACTCGTTTTACTAAGTCGTTTAAGTCGATTTCTCATTCGAGTGAAGTAAAGGCTTATATATATTAGTAGATTGAAAATTGGTTTGAGAAAACGAGCTTTTGATATTAAAAATAGTGTTGAAATCGATTTGATGAAAGAGTTTTGATATTTACTACTAGTATTAAAACCTTCATATCTTTAAAGTGACAAGTCATAAAATGATTGTTGGAACAATCTATTACAAAAATTCACATTCGGAGACGTGAATAAAATCCAAGGAAATCAGCTCAAAATGCATCAAAGTGGAAGTTCTGATGAATGCTTTTCAGATAAGATTGCCTACGCAGAGTAATACGGGTGAAGGCAAGCTGGTCCAGTGGTAGCATGACCGAGCTAAGGAATGGTGCGACTCAACCAGATGAACGACTTAAGGAAGGCAAGCGACTTACGACTTAAGGGAGGCAAGCGACTTACGACTTAAGGTCAAGCGACCTAACTGGAGTTAAGGGAGGCGAGCGACCTACGACCTAACAAAGTCGAGCGAGCTACGACTTAGCAAACGAATGTCTTAACGACCTAAGCCTTGAACGACTTAGTGGAACGAACGACTTAACGACCTAAGCCTTGAACGACTTAGTGGAACGAACGACTTAACGACCTAAGCTCCAATTCGAGCTACGAGCTAAGGCTGGAACGACCTAGTGGAGTTAGGTCGGGGACGACCTACGACTTAAGGTCATACGACTTAACAGTTGCGAGCTAGCGGAGTTGGCATGGCCTAGCGACTTAGTAGAAGCAGCGACCTACGACTTAACAATTTAAAAGCCAACGACCTAGGACTTAAGAGCCATACGAGCTACGACTTAAGCTCAAATACGAGCTACGAGCTAAGGTCTATACGACCTAACGACTTATCCCAGTACGACCTAAGCCAGGACGAGGTAGCAGAAGGCAACGACCTAACTCTTAACTCGCGCACGACTTAACACTTAACTCGCGAACGACTTAGCACGCCCAGAACGACTTAAGGCCTGGAACGACTTATGCTCCGTGTGACTTTTCAACACGAACGACCTACGACTTAGGCTTAACTCGCGAACGACCTAGCGAAGGCAGAACGACCTAAGTGCAGTTTTTCACCAAAAACACTAAAATTTTGGGTTTTTCACCAATCCAATCCAAACCAAATGCAAATGCTGATGCTAAAAGGATAGGGAACCATTCCCAACAGTCCAAGATAGATATAGGCAAGATGTGAGATCAAAAATCTCACCTTTTCACGGAATTTGATGAAGATGGAGATTTGAGAGCAAAGCAAGAACACCAACAAGCTTGAATCAATGGTCTTCACGTGAATTTGATGTTGAATCTCGGATTTGCAATAGAATTTGTGTTTGGAGTTTTTAATTTCCACTTCCCACCACCATTTTTGACAAAGCTTGAAGTGTTTTGATAGAGTGAGGAAGATGGTTGGGCTGAACTAAAGGGGTGCAGTCCAAACCAAAGTCAAAGGCGGGAAAAAGTGTTGAAAATTTCACTATCTCCAAACATATCGAAGTTTACACTCAAAAAGATCGCAAACGTCATTTTGAACTCAATGGGGGTGGTCTCGAGTCCTAATTTGACCGTATGCAAAAAGTAGCTTTTCGGACTAACATCCGACTAACGAAAATATTTAAATAAAATATTTAAATATAAAATCGATAGATATGCGGGTTGTTACACTAAAACTGAGTCAATCTATTTTATACCTAAAATCGCTCATGCCTTAATTAAAATGCAAAATTTTCATTAGTTAAAATCCTAATTTTTCATATGTTATAACTGAATCAATCAATCGTATCTTAATATTATTACTTTTTTTTTATATTTTATTACTTGGTCAATTACACTTATCTTTTAAATAAAACTTCTCCTTGATTAAAACTCAAGTTTTTCATCTACTAAAACTGAATCAATCTATTTTATACCTAAAATCACTCATGCCTTAATTAAAATGCAAAATTTTCATTAGTTAAAATACTAATTTTTCATATACTATAACTGAATCAATCGATTATATCTTACTTAAATTTTAAATTATATCTTAATATCGTGCATTTGTAGAAAATAAAATTCACGTGCGAAACGCATGCCGTAAGGCTCGTATCAATTAATTATGTTTAGTTGATCTATTTAAACAAAATTTTATATAATGAAGCTATTATAATGTTTAATTGTATTATGAAATACTAAGTTGCAGTATTGCGAATGATATAATAAAATATGCATATTGTTTGATTTCTAAATGTGTACTTCATTTTTTTTCTTTTCATTGTACACTCATTATTATCTATAATCAATTTTTTATAATATATGTCTTTCTTACACATAAAAATATTAACGTGGGTAACTCGAAATCAAATTACAAAGGTGCACCGGGTTTTGGGACAGATCGGGTCTTGGGTTGGGGGTTAAAATGCAGACCTGCACTACGTCTATAAGGCGGGTCTGGGACAGGATTTAACAAACCGGGATCGGGTATGGGCATGATTTTTAGCCCCAACCCACCTCATTGTCATTCCTACTAATGCTCTATAGAAGCCACACTAATAATTAAAGTCCTTATTAATAATCAAAATATACTAAAACCAACACTAATAATTTATCTGCTCCAACATCTCCTTCCTCTTTAATGCCTATAATTCTCGCCTTCATTTTAATACATTGCCCCATAATTTAATTCGAATTTTTAAACTAAAATAATTTTTTGTAGAAACATCGGATTAATAAATTGTTTTCACCATTAAATCGCAATTTTTAGATATTCTAATACTATGTACAGTACATGGGCAAAATTTAAATGAAAATAAAACTAAGATTCAATAATTTTGACATTTTTTCTAAATTCTGCCTTATTGAAATAATGTCTCCTCCATGGTAATTGAGGGGGAAGCCCCTTCGTCATGGCTAAGGGAGCAACACCTCCATGCAATAATTTTTTACAATATATGGATGTAGTAAAAACTGGATCATAGTAATGTAATTAAAATGGTATCATCAAAAAAATTCAACAAATCATTGTAGTTTTAACTGCACATTTTTAATGCAGATATTATTGCATTTGAGTTATGCAATTATAACTTGATATTGAGAGGCACATAACTGAATCTTTCTTATGCAGGTATAACTATACCTTTTTGATGCATCTATAACTATATTTTGAGATGCAGCTATTACTGCATTTATGAGGTGTAGTGTTAATTGAATATTTGAGATGTAGGTATAATTGCAATAAGTAATGCAGTTTTAACTGCACCTTTTTGATACTGCTATAATTGCATCTTAAAATGTTGTCATTACCGCATCATTGAGATGTAGTTATAGCTGCACTTGAGTGATGCAACTATAATTGTATCATTTTGATGTAGTTATAACTGCATTTGTAAGATGCATTTATCACTGCAACATTCAGATGCATTCATAACAACATCTGTGAGATGCAGCTATTACTGCATATTGAGATGTGATTATAACTGCATCTTTTTTATGCAGTTAAAACTACATTTGTGATATATAGTTAAAACTGTGAGATATAATTAAAATTATACAAATAATTATGCACATAAAAATCAATTTCTTATGTATAAATGTAGTTAAAATTATAATTATATGGATGTAGTTAAGTAATAACTACATTATCTTAATGTAGTTAAAACTAACATATAAAAACTATGATTTTCAAAATTTTATTTTTAGGTATCAAAAATGGATATCATCGATGATATTTTGATATTTGTTTTAATATGAATATTGTGAATATTGGTTGTAAAATAAATATGTTTTTGGTATATCGATGATGATAATTGTTTTTATAATAATAGCGATGCGTTAGCTACGGAAAATCCAAAAGCATCTAAAATATTAACAAATATTTTTGAATCATAGACTAAGTCGTACCTTTGAGGGTTTTTTTAACCATATAATAATCGTGAATTATATCTCAAAGAATTAATGGCAAAGCATCCATTTGATGGGAATGGCAAAAGAGATGGTGAACTCCTTGAATTGATACATATAGATGTATGTAGTCCAAGGTCTAATGATACTAAAAGTAGATTTATTTACTTCATTAAATTCACCAATGAATTTTCTCAAATAGGAACATGTGTATTTTGATACACAAATTAGATATCTATGATAAATTCATAGAATATGAAATAGAAGTTGAAAATATATAGCATGCAAAAGGATTAAAATAATTCAATCTAATCAAACATGTGAGTATCTTCGATAAGAGTTCAAAGGGTACCTAAAAGAGAATAAAATTCTCTCAAAGTCACTCTTTCATATGCAACATAATGGTATATCTATAAGAAGTAATCAGACATTGTTGGACAAAGTATGATGGATAATGAGTAAAGTTGAGTTATTTCTTTCTACATCGATATGTGCTTATGAGTAAGCACATATATTGAATTTGTTTTCATTTCAAGCTAGGATTACAATTCCATATAAGATATGAATTGGGAAAAAACCCTATCATAAATAGTTTTGAGATATGTGGTTGTTCAACCTACGTTATAAATGTAAGTTTTGTGAACACAAGGCAAAATTTTATTTCAGGTAAGTTTACAGGCAGTTCATAAATTGTTTTGAATGCCTATTACATTGCACTAAGAAACAAATTGTTGTTTTAAGACATGCCACCTCTTTATCAAATGAATTTTTTCTAGAGAAATTACCGGTAGTGTGATGAACTTGGATACGATCCAAGATTCTAACATGAAAACAGATTATATCGATGATAAAAATTTAACCAAGCCCAAATGGACATAGTTTATTAGAATGTTTATTAGGAAATCTCGCACATCGAAGAGAAATTATGAGTTTCATATTAATATTGAGAAAATAGAATATTCGTAATGATAATCTCCTTAGTTGTCGACAATCCATGGAGGGTATAGACTTCGTCACACAATGTGATGCTTTATATTTGAAATGGATTCCAAGTACACTGATAAAATTGATATTGGAAATTATACCCGAAAGGACATAATTTGTCCACTGCAAATGAGTCATCGAGAAGAAGATCAATGCAATTGGAAATATGTAAAGCAAGGTTGACAGGAAATGACCTTGTCTATCTCAAATGTTGAAACTAGTAAAGCAATTTAGCTAGTCAGCATGCTTAAGTCCACCTGGATTTTACTTGCAAATTATCTCACAATATGAGTATGAATTTTAGCACATTGACTTTGGTTAAAACATCTCAAAGTTAGTGTGAGCAATACTGAAGCTCATGCACTTTTGAAGACATGATCTTAAACTAGAATCTAGAGGTCGAGCAAGTATTTCTATAGAGAAATCAAATAGTTTGGTATTAGTCAAAATGCAAAGGAAGTGTGTTTCCGTAAGAAAGAAAATATAAGATACTAAGACAATTATAATAATACAACTAAATAACATGTTATTGATTGGTAGTAATGTGCACGCATTAAAATAGGTTAAATATTGGTATTTAATTCTCGATAAAGAATTTGATAGAGGTGCCATTTATGCTCGGTATGAGAGGATGTTAGGATTGTTCTAATCGATATACAAAAACATCATATTAAAATATTTGATATGGAGCATATGAGATGAACTCCTTATGCATCTGCAATAGGAACCATCATATATATTACATCATATGCTATATCAAAATTTACTTATGCATTTGGTACAGTGATTGAATATCAAATCCGAGTTAAAATCACCGAGTGGTGGTTGTTAGTAAGATTTTTCGTCTTACAACACTCCAATTAAAGATGAAGTAATTATCATACTAAATACCTCAATGATTTTGAATTATCAAAGTTAAGTAATATTAAATTTGCCGTTAGGTAGCAATTATGCTGCTAGATGCTTGCACAATTAGGTAGTCGCACTTTAACTATTTGTTAAAATGTCAAATCAAACTAGTATTTAATTCTAGTACAGAAAAGGTAAGATCCGGTGCTTAAAACTAGGTATGTAAAATAACAAAATGCAGAAATAGTAAGACACAAGTGTTTACGCCAAAAATGGCCACAAACCCCAAATGTCGTGAAAACACCAGTGTGTGAACACAAATCAACAGTCTATGATCACAAATCACAGATCGAAGTGATGTAGAGGATAAAAATTGAAGAATAATAAACTTAAAACGAAAAGAAACAGACAGAGACACAGGATTTATAATGGTTCGGCTATCTCCGGCCTACGTCCACTCCAAAAGTTAATCTTTTATTGACTTTCCTTGCTGGTTACAACTGATTACAGCAGATTATAATGATAAAATTCAAGTATAATAGCAGTTTGGTAATGCAAAGGTGTTTCCGGCAGAGTCTGGACGTTGGATAGCTAGTAGATCCTTTTTCTGTAGGCTCTGGGGTGCTATTTATAGGCGTTCCATGCAAATATCTCGCTCAAACTTCGGGAGACTTCTTCTGGCACATGAGTGGGCCCACGCGATCGATCTCATGAAGTTTCGGTTCGATCCGTGATCGATACAAACGTAATTCGTATCGATCAAGATCTTGTCCAATGGAGTCGAAACTTGGCGTGAACATTCCTTAGGTCGTACGTAAGCTCCTGTGAAAATGTCATGGCATTTGGACTTGTGGATCTCGAGATATGATCGATACGAAATGTAGTGTTCTTGGTTCGCGGTGATCGTTTTGTATCGATAGTTGTTTGTATCGACACCATGCACGTGCGCGTTGTTGACGTGGCTCTATCTTCAAGGCTCGATCCACTTTCCATGCCGTGTTGAACGTTTCTCCCCTCGAATCGTTGACATTCTTCGTTCACATCCATGTTTCGTGCTCATTCGTATGATAGTTTCACAATGGTGCGTTCGTATCCAATTGCTTGTATCGTTACATTCGCATCCATCGACCCATGCCCCTTTTTCGTATCGATTCCAGGAGTATGGTTCATATCGATCCTGTATATGTCGATCGATATGAAACAACCATAGGGAATGCGTTCTTGATCGATACGAAAAGGTCGCAAGGTGATGGGTATGAAACAGGGATTGGAAGGGCCAACGGATGGATACGAAACTCAATCTATGGATGGATACGAATGAGGCCTTACCTGGTGGATACGAACCAGTACAGCTCCTGATGGATACGAAAGTATCAATTTCTTCATGACCGATACGAAAGTATCGATTCGAAGCATGCCGCCTATCTCCCTCCCGATCGATACGAACACTACTGACTCGAGTCCATGTTGATCGATACGAACAGTATCGATTCGAAATATACTGTTATGCTCCGTCCTGATCGATACGAACGTCTCGTTCGCATCCATGGGCATCGATACGAAACGTATGGATATGAACAGTATCGATACCAAACCAGCCTCCTTTAATCATTGATCCATCCATATCTCGAGCATACGAACTCCGATTGACCTAAAACTTGAAACGTATCCTCTCATAGCCTTGATCATCATTCCCAATCGATCCCGCCTTGATTGGAGCCCGGTCAAATTTTGACGACATCGATCACAACCTTGTTCCCAATTGATCTCCAACCCTGATATTCGTCTTTTCCAGCCAATTTGTTGATATCCCAGCCTTGACCAAAAGGTGGGATAACATTTGCCCCCAAAACATGCCTTGTGGTACGAAGGTGTGTTTTGAATAGTTCTGAATCCGACATCCGAAGTCCATATTCCGTCCATAGCCATACCATCTGATTCATAATCCAATCCATTACCAAGCCATCCCATCCAAGTGCATCGTTCTCGACTGCTCCGAGTCGAGGTCCAATTCTGAATCCAGTAACCAAAGATTTAGCCAATTCCATATCCATCCGAACTCGATAGCCGAGTTCTGATCCATCTTTACCCAATAACCAAAAACCGAATCCAGGACCTCTCCAGGCCGATATCCAAGTCCTTTGCCGTTCATAGCCAATATTCATATCCGTAACCTCTTTGGGTTCTTGCCAAGCGCAATCCACACCTGATGGCCGTGGTCTAGTGTCCCTGAACGTTGAGTAATGCCATGGCTTAAGTCCTAAGCCGAATCCTGGTCGCTCCTGACCCTTGCCGAGCATAGTCCATACTCGACGACCTGAAATTGTAACCGATAGATATTATGGGGCCTATGTCCTAGGCCGAATCCTGGTCTCTCCGGACCCTTGCCGAGCATAGTCCATACTCAACGACCTAAATAAGCCAATTCGCCGCGTTTGGACGAAGAGTCTTACCCCTTGCCAGGCATAATCCATACCCGACGTCCATTTACCAAAAACCAGATGAAAATCCAATCCAAAATCCGAATCAAATCGGAAAACCAAAAATCCATATCAGAAATCCAAATCAATATCCAAAACAGAAAACAATCATCCAAACGAAGGTCCAAGCCAGAAAACAAACAACATCAGGAGTTCAAACCAAACTCCAAAACCAAGCCAGAAAAGACAAATGTCCAAACCAAAAGAAAAGGCAGATTTTGCAAAACCATAGATTCGCGGTTTATCATCATTCAGAGCATGCCTAGGGGCCATCTCCGTCCCTGTACATGAGTAAATGATTTGGCCGTTTGTCAGCAGTTTGCTACTTATTTCATATCATCCCTGTCAATTGATAACCAATCGACCATCATTCCTGGGCCTCGCGCCATCGTTGTTTGAGGTAGACGGTGGTTGCTCCTTCTCCACCACCGCATTCCGGGCCCCGACGTATTGTCACAACTGTCCATTCCTTACATGCTCCTCAATTATGTCCTTCAGATGCCTACAACTATTGGTATCATGTCCGTCTAAATCATGAAAAAGACAGTGACTCCCTGATGCCTTTTCACGTTCCGAGGGTTCTCTCCTAGCTGGCCTTCGGTAGGGAAGGCGATTCCAAGTCTCCATGAATATCCGTTCCAACGTCTCGTTTAATCTCGTGTAAGTGGAAAACTTAGGCTCCCTCCACCGCTTCCTAGCTTTTCCTGATTCGTCATCCAGCTTCCTTTTTGCTTTATCTTTATCTTTATCCGAGCCTCCACTGGATGGCCCACCATCCTTAGCTGCGTTCACCTCCTTTAACTTCATATCTGAACATGCATCTTCCTGTCGAAGGAATCTCTCAGCTTCGTGAAAAAATTCCCCGAGATCCAGTGGTGGGTCCCGTATTAGAGATACTTTGAAATCTGAATCCTCTCTGACTCCTGATACCGCTGCCATTAAAACCATCGATGGATCCGGCCGATCCACTGAAGCAACTGCTGCATTGAACCGAGTTAAGAAAGCTCTGAGCGATTCATTTGTCCTTTGCTTTACTGACGTTAACGTCATCACATTCTTCGGTCTTTTAATGTGAACCCGAAACTGCTTCAGAAACCTGTCCACCAATTCTGTCCATGTTCTAATAGATCCTTCTTCCAACTGTCTGAACCACATAGCAGCTATATCCGTCAGGTACAGAGGGAAACATCGGGCCATCACTTCCTCCGATGCCCCTAGCACTTCCATATGTCACGTGTACCTCATCAAGTGATCAGTAGGATCGGCCTTGCCATTGTATACCTCTAGCGTGGGTAGCTTGAACTCTGGTGGGTTCCGAGCCATTCTGATTTCACAAGTAAACGGACTCCCATTTACTCCTTCCAGATCTATGTTTGTCAATCCTCCGCGCATAGTTCGCCTGATAATCTCAGCCAATCTAGCGTTGTCCGTCAAGGGTTGCCCCCCGAGTCCCTGAGGGAATTCCGGTACGTATTCCTCATCACGTGCTCTTGCATTCTTGCCAGCATCTTATTGTGTAGTGTCAATTGGAATTCCTCCATGAACCAGTCCATCGTTGCCGAGTGGTGTGCCCCCATGTTCGGATCCATCCAGGTTTATGGTTGCGTGATGGTCAGGGGTTGTGCCTTGTTGAGCTACTCCATTCGATTGCCTGTTTGGTCCTTCTGCTCCAGCCCCGTGGGTCTGAACTCCTGGAGCTTCAGCTGTTCCTGCTTGTCCAAACTATCTGAGGAGGTTCTGCATTATCTTCTCTTGCCTTTTCAGAAACTCTTCATGCATAGCTCCCATCATCATTTCCATCTCGTCTCTGGTGATGAAAGCTGAAGTCTGGTTAGCCCCTAATGATGCCTTCTGGCTCCCTTCGTGTTGACTTCTCTCGGCTCTTTGTCTTCTACTTGATTGCCTTGTCATAGCTCTTTAGATCCGAACCCTTAAGCCTTCAAATCCAGACTCCAAATTTGGTATAGCGGGTGCTAGTTGTTCTCAGCGAAAGCACCAAAGTGTTTGCACCAAAAATGGCCACAAACCCCAAATGTCGTGAAAGCACCAGTGTGTGAACACAAATCAACAGTCTATGATCACAAATCACAGATGTAGAGGATAAAAATTGAAGAATAATAAACTTAAAACGGAAAGAAACAGACAGAGACACATGATTTATAGTGGTTCGGCTATCTCCGGCCTACGTCCACTCCAAAAGTTAATCTTTTATTGACTTTCCTTGCTGGTTACAACTGATTACAGCAGATTATAATGATAAAATTCGAGTATAACAGCAGTTTGGTAATGCAAAGGTGTTTCCGGCAGAGTCTGGACGTTGGATAGCCAGCAGATCCTTTTTCTGTAGGCTCTGGGGTGCTATTTATAGGCGTTCCATGCAAATATCTCGCTCAAACTTCGAGAGACTTCTTCTGGCACGTGAGTGGGCCTACGCGATCGATCCCATGAAGTTTTGGCTCGATCCGTGATCGATACAAACGTAATTCGTATCGATCAAGATCTTGTCCAATGGAGTCGAAACTTGGCGTGAACATTCCTTAGGTCGTACGTAAGCTCCTGTGAAAATTTCATGGCATTTGGACTTGTGGATCTCGAGATATGATCGATGCGAAATGCAGTGTTCTTGGTTCGCGGCGATCATTTTGTATCGATAGTTGTTCATATCGACACCATGCACATGCGCGTTGTTGACGTGGCTCTATCTTCAAGGCTCGATCCACTTTCCATGCCGTGTTGAACGTTTCTCCCCTCGAATCGTGTACATTCTTCGTTCGCATCCATGTTTCGTGCTCATTCGTATGATAGTTTCACAACGGTGCGTTCGTATCCAACTGCTTGTATCGTTACATTCGCATCCATCGACCCATGCCCCTTTTTCGTATCGATTCCAGGAGTACAGTTCGTATCGATCCTGTATATGTCGATCGATACGAAACAACCATAGGGAATGCGTTCTTGATCGATACGAAAAGGTCGCAAGGTGATGGGTACGAAACAGGGATTGGAAGGGCCAACAAATGGATACGAAACTCAATCTATGGATGGATATGAATGAGGCCTTACTTGGTGGATATGAACTAGTATAGATCCTGATGGATACGAAAGTATCAATTTCTTCATGACCGATACGAAAGTATCAATTCGAAGCATGCCGCCTATCTCCCTCCCGATCGATATGAACACTACTGACTCGAGTCCATGTTGATTGATACGAACAGTATCGATTCGAAATATACTGTTATGCTCCGTCCTGATCGATACGAACGTCTTGTTCGCATCCATGGGTATCGATACGAAACGTATGGATACGAACAATATCGATACCAAACCAGCCTCCTTTAATCATTGATCCATCCATATCTCGAGCATACGAACTCCGATTGACCTGAAATTTGAAACGTAGCCTCTCCTAGCCTTAATCATCATTCCCAATCGATCCCGCCTTGATTGGAGCTCGGTCAAATTTTGATGACATCGATCACAGCCTTGTTCCCAATCGATCTCCAACCCTAATATCTGTCTTTTTCAGCCAATTTGTTGATATTCCGGCCTTGACCAAAAGGTGGGATAACAACAAGGAATTTACGTGGTTCAGATGTTAAGAAATCCTATGTCCACAGGGGAAATCTTTCTTATGTTATATGTTTTGGTACAAGTTTTCATGGTAGAGAGCACAATAAAATCTTAAAAGTATCAATTTATCGCTACAGTACCTTTTCTTTTTATAGTATGATGGTGAATGTTTGTTTTGAGCTGCATGTGATCTGAGTTGCTCTTGTTGCATAGGTTATTGACAATGGTGATCTCGTGTCTTTGCTACTTTCCTGTAAGTGTGGATCTACGGCGGAGCGTAGCTTGAGTGGCTCTATGTGCAGCCCTTTAGGATGCTTTTGACTTCATGCGGTTCTGCTTAGGTAGCCCTCAGTATGCGCAGTGCAGATTTGACTTAAGAGTGTTAACAAAGTACGAGCTCTGTGAATGTTGGCAGCGCAGTTCAATCATACATCCGTTTATTATAGCTTGCGGGCGCAATACTTCATCATTTGTTTCTTGCGATTTGATCAGATCTTGGTTTTAGTATCTTAATGTAATGTTAAAACCAGAGAATATGCGCAGATTTGATATCTTTGTGGCTTATATTATGAGCATAGTATTTTGTTCCGTTGTTGCTTCCTGCCATTTGGTTGTAGTGCATTTGGTTGGATCGAGCATCGTGACTGCATACTAGCTTTTGTACAGTACCGGTTGGATCACTTCAATATCTTCTTTTTTGCCTTAACTTTTATTATAAGGGTAGCTCTTTTGGCTTTGTGCTTTATTTAATTCCCCTTTAATTTAGCTTGAGAATTATGGGTGTAACTTCTTACCCCTCAAGTCTGTAGCGATCGTACATCGATGTGGACTTTGTCTCTACTCATTTCTGGTCTTCGCATCTTATGAGCTGCTTTCTGGATGTTGTCTTCATTGTAAGCTTTATCATGCGTTTGGCATGCTCTGCCCCACTATTTGGGGATATAGTATTTGTTGTTTATATGCTGTGTAGTCGACACGATCATCGAACGATAGTAATGATCTGCAAGGAATTGTTTATTTTTTGTTTAGCGTTACCGTTCTCATTTCTGAGATTACCGTTGTCGTTCACATGCTGTGTTGTTAATACAACTGTTGAACGACGACGGTAAGCTATGAAATGTTTGTCTACTCTTAGTTTTGCATCACCGTTCTCATTTCTGAGATTGTCGTTGTCGTCCGTATGCTGCATTGTTGAGCGACGGCGGTGAGCTACGAAAAATTATTTGTTCGTGCACTTGGCACGGTCTTCCCTATGACTTGGGGAAGGATTGAGTTTTGACTGTGAAGTCAAGTCGCGTGTTTGCAACCTTCACATGCACATAATTTTTTGTACTGGTTCTAGCTGTCTAGTATCCATACGTCCAGTGTGTTATGTTTGCAGTATTAACATAGAGTGGTTTTTATACTGGTTCGGGCCATCCATAATCCCGACGACCAGTTCGACTGAGAAAGCCAAGTTGCATGTTGTGCAACTCCATTTTGATAACTGGTTCAGGCAGTCTAACATCCCTACATCCAATTTTGTTGAGTATCTGATCTACGTTATGCAGTTTTTTTATATAGCTGGTTCGGGTTGTATAATATCCCTACGTCTAGCGTGAGTTTTTAACCATGTCAAAATAATTAACACAAAAAGATTTTTTACTGGTTTAGGCCATCAAATATCCTTACGTCTAGCTCATTGTATAATAACTTTATAATAGTAATTACAACGTTCATTACATAAGCAATGTTGATCATACAAATAAAATCTGAGGTGCTTTGAGTTATAAGTCCTTGGAACTAGGTTTTTATCAGGCCTTGATAATCGATATGCCCCATTCGCGAATACCTCTGCTATGACTAACGGGCCTTTCCAGTTCGGACCAACGCTCCATCTGCTTGGATCCTTTGTGCTGACCATTACTCTTTGCGGTACCATGTCTTTTTTATAGAAGTTTCTCTCTTTGAACCTAGTGTTATAATTTTTTGCCATCCTTTGTCGATATGCGGCCGATGCTACCGCTGCTTTATCCCTTCTTTCCTGAATGAGGTCTAAGGCAGCTTTTTTCAATTTCATATTCTTTTCTGCCATGTATGATATTCTTCTATGTGATGGGATCTCTACTTCAGCAGGAAGCATAGCCTCATATCCATAGGTTAGTGAAAAAGGGGTATGCCCGGTTGGGGATCTGGTTGAAGTTTTCCTCGGTAATAGTTCTTCTACCCATTTCCCTTTAGATTTATGTAGCCTTTTCTTTCGTAGCTTTTTGATGGTTTTGTTTACAGCTTCTACCTGCCCATTTGCCTGTAGTAGAGTGACTGAAGGAAAACTTTTTATTATGTCGTTCTTCTCACAAAGCTTAGTAAACTATTTACTTTCGAACTGGGTGCCATTGTCGAAAAAGATCTTGTGGGGAATCTTGTATCTAGTGATTATGTTCTCACTACAAAAGTGACTATCTTCTTTGCAGTAATCGCAGCCAGTGGCTCTGCCTCTACCCACTTAGTGAGGTCATCTATTACCACCATGGCATATTTAGCTCCTCTCTTTGACATTGGAAGTGACCCTATCAGATATATGCCCCATATATCGAACGATCATGGGATTGCAAATAGGATGAGCTCATGGGATGGCTGTTTGGGGATACTTGCAAATAGTTGACATGGGTCATACCTCCTTAAAAATTCCTTTGCATCCTGAAGCATCATAGGCCAGTGGTAACTGTGCCTTACACGTTTCTACATTAGTTTGGGTACTTAGTACTGACATAGTTTTATGAACTGGTTCGTCTTCTTTGTTGTTATTGTCATTATAAATATTAGAGGAGACACCATAACCATTTCGGACAATTTTACTGCTAGAAGTAAGGTTTACATTATATAACTCTCTAGCTAAAACTTATTTGCCTCTTACTGATCCTATTTCTACAGGAGTGTTGAACTTCATAAGCAGATCTTTCCAGGATATGATAGCTCCCATGTCTATCAAAGCTGGTCTTCCTAGGAAGGCGTTGTACATCGAGGGTTGGTTAATGACTAAGAAGCTCACATAGAATGGCTTGTGAAGTGGAGCAGTACCGACGGTAATGAGCAAGCGTGCAGATCCTACCGGAATTGTGGTAATAATGTTGAAGCCAAAAATCAATTTCGGACTTGGTTTTAGGATTTCTGATGGAAGTCTAATATGATCATATGCAGACTTAAAGATGACATCGACCGAGCTCCCAAAATCATTGAAAACTTTCTTCACGGTGTAGTTTGATATATGTACTGTAATGATGAGTGGGTCCTGGTGAGGGAAGACCACTCCCGTCGCGTCAATTATTATGAATATTATCTCTGGAATAGGCTTTTATTTGATATGGAAAACTGAGTTCCGCTGGATCCTTACCTCCTGTACATACCTCCCATATGCCTTCTTACTCATACAGCGGGGTGCGGCCCCCCATGGATTGATGCTATCAGGTTAGAGGGGTTCCGAACTTGATTCTCATTTGGGTCAGGAGTCAAATCTCTTATTCCGCCTTTATCGTTATTCCTCTGAAAGTTTCCTAAGTATCGCTTCTCGATTAGCCTCTCTATCTTGTTTTCCAGATGCCGGCAGTTGTCAATGTGATGACCATTAGCTCGGTGGAAGTGGCAGCACACCCCACCTCGTTTCCGCTATAGTTTCTTCCCTTTGTTAGGGACGTTATAAGAAAGTTCGGCCTTGGTCATTTCATATATCTGACTAGGAGTGTGAGTGAGTGGGGTTTCTACTACAAAGCTAAGTTCCTTCTGTCTCTTTGTCAGAGGATGATATCCTTCTACCCTCCTCTTCTTTTCATAGGAGGTGGCAAAAGTCTTCTGAATCTCGGTGGTGGAATCAGCTTCTTCCATCCTAATATAGCCATTGGCTCCTTCATAAAAGGCCTTCATGCTGTAGCATGATTTTTGGCTATTCTTCTTCCACATCGGGGTCCCCTTCTAATCCCAACATGAACCACCATCAGTAAGGCTCCTTCATCACTTACTCCAATTCTCAACGCTTCAGACTTAAAACGCTTAATAAAATTATGCAAACTTTCGTTCTTGTCCTGCTTGACGTAGGACATCATGTTTACATCAGGTGAAGCTTCTCTTCCTGAATTGAACTGTTTTAGAGAATCAATAGATAGCTATCGCCAGAAGCATACCTCTCCTACACTAAACCTCCTAAACCATCTTGCTACCACTTCGGCTAGGTAAACCAGGGAAAGTTGCATCTAGCCATCCTTCCCACTTTCAGAACGACTATGTGGTATTCAAATGTACAAAGGTGGCCATCTCGATTTGTGGTCTTGTCGAATTTTTCAATTAACGGGGCTTTGAAGTTGTTAGGGAAGTCTACTTCGATGATAGTCTCACTGAATGGGGAAGATCCTTCCTCCCTAATCTTCTCCCAGGTTCCTTATCGGCAAAGTTTAGCTAACTGCTCTACACAATCTTTTAATTGGCAAATTTCATCTTCTCCGAGTTTTGACTGTGATGATTCATCCTTGAATGATGAGGTGGCATCTTCCTTTTCCAAGGAAGATTGAGTTTGTTTCTTAAGTAGTAGAGGGTTAATATTAGATGGTTTCGTCTTTATTTGTGAGTTTGCTTGGGTCTTGCCTTCCAGCTTTATATCGGTTCTTAAGCCACAATCACCGTTCCTATCATTAGGAGTGTTGTTATCATTCCCCTACTAAATGATCGGCACAGTAGGCGAACAAAGGCGATAAGCTGTGGACTGAGGCAAAGTGGATGGTCTTTTGGCAGTTTGTTGGGCCACAATTTTCTTTAGCCCTTCTATCTGTTAGTTAATTTGATTTGTGAAGGATTGGAATGCGGTCAAGAGGGGATCTATGGAGACTTCAGTCGAAGCTCCCACTTCATTTTTGGATTTCAAAGTTACGAGCTATTTATTGGAAGTCTTCGAGGATAAGCGCAAGTGCTCTTAACAGGTGGGATGCATGAATAGGTGGGATTCATGTTGCGTGGAACTAATGCAGGTTAAGTTTTACCAAATGTAGGAAACAAATGAATCAAACGATGGTTCGAGCCTTCCTTCTAATGCCAAAAAAATGTCAGTAAGATTTTTCATCTTACAATATTCTAATTGAAGATAAAGTAATTATCGTACTAATTACCTCAATGATTTTTAATTAGCAAAGTTAAGTAATATTAAATTTACTGTTAAGTAGTAATAATGTTGTTGGATGCTTGCACAATTAGGTAGTTGCACTTTAATTATTTGTTAAAATGTCAAATCAAACTAGTATTTAATTCTAGTATAGAAAAGGTAAGATCTAATACTGAAAACTAGGTATGTAAAATAAAAAAATACAGAAATAGTAAAGGACACAAGGAATTTACGTGGTTCGAATGTTAAGGAATCCTATATCCACGGGGGAAATGTTTCTTCCTTTATATGTTTTGGTACAGGTTTTCATAGCAGAGAACACAATAAAATCTTAAAAGTATCAAAAAGTGAAAAAGGTAAAAAAAAAAGTCTCTTTCTTGCTATAGTTCCTTTTCTATTTATAGTATGATGGTGCACGCGGATCGCCACAATCTGTTTCTTGCCATTGTGGTTCAGTCCTTGTATCCTGCCAAGTGTCGTCTATCCACATTATCTGTTTGACATACCCGGATTACTGACATGTTCTTGGCTAGAAGTTTGTGCTAAAAGCGCGAATTCCTAAATTATGGCAGGATCATTTGAAATTATGGCGGGAAACCTCAAATTTGAATTGGCTTTGCATACGGGTTCTTGGGAGCATAATAAGAGTTACTTCATTGGTTTTGGGGCGTAGCTGACACATTTAGAGTGATGCTATACTAATCTGTGTGTGATTGTTCTTAGATATCTATGATTTGAGTTGCTCATGTTGCATGGGTTATTGATAATGGTGATCTCATATCTTCGCTACTTTCCTATAAGTGTGGATCTGCGGTGGAGTGCCGCTTGAGTGGCTCTATGTGCAGCCCTTTGGGATGCTTTTGACTTCATGTGGTTCCACTTAGGTAGCCCTCAATATGCGCAGTGCAGATCTGTAACATCCCCCTACTTAGAGGCCCAAAACTAACGGCTATGGATGTTACAGTCATCCATAGTTATTAATCCTCGACGACCAAATATGGCGGTGTTAGATACATTGATACATAGAAACACATGAATATGGAAAAAATTTAAAACATCAAACAAGATCACATTCCATTTCAAAACATTTTCAATTCATTACATAACCCCACCATCGTCAACCACGTTCAGAGAAAATATATTTATTACAACATATGCCGAGAGCGACATATGAAGATGCCCCCTTGGATGATCATAGTATATACAGGCAATATAACAACTATGCCATTACAAACAACACGGCGGAATCAAATGAAAGAGAACTCTAAATAGCTATCGTGCCTTCTGCACGTCTCCGGAAGCTTTATTCGTCTAATGAGGTACATGGAAATCTCAACTCTCAAACTGCTCAAAATCAATTGAGCACCTAAGAGTTTAAGGGGAAAACATAAACTTCGAGTTAGACATAAAGCCTGGTATGAATAATAGTCTACCATATCAAATCATTTAGATATCTAGTGAGACCATGCCGCTTAGCGGAACGGGGTTTCCCCTCACTAGTATCCTAAAACCTTTATAAAACCATATACTGTGCTCCTGCATCCACAATGGTTAAAACACCTCAAAATAGTGTAATACGATGATATGCAAAACAAGTGAATCAATTCTGGATTACCCATCCTCATTCATTTTGACTATCTGTCTCAATTATAGTTTCTAAGATTACTATTAATCTAATAGTTTTCATGGACTGACTAATAACTGGTTAAATGTTTAAGGACTCCCTGTCCAATTACACAGTTTTCATGGGATCACTATGAACCTATTGGTAACTCCAATATCTTTACTCTTATCCTAGTTTTCATGGGTTGACTAGGAACCTATTGGTAACTCCAATATCTTTTCTTCTTATCCTAGTTTTCATGGGCTGACTAGGAACCTATTGACATCTGTCAATATCTTAATTTAGATATAGTTTTCATGGGTTCACTATAAACCTATTGGCCCCTGCCAATATCAAATCATAGTTTTCATGGGCTGACTATGAACCTGTCTTTATGACATCTTCATTTATACATAGTTTTCATGGGCTTACTATGAACCTATTAGCCCATGCGAATATCTTTTCCAATACACAGTTTTTATAGGCTTACTGAGAACCTATTAGCCCCTACCAATATCTTACTTTAATATTTTAGCATCTTATATTCTGGTCTTCCTGACCTCCTGGATATAATTCTACTTATTCAGGGGTTATTTTGATTTATATTCACTACTGGGTCAACCTAGCTGGTTATTCTGCCCTTCCCCAAAATACAGTTATGGGTCTAATACAATGTGAATATATACATATATGAAGAAGCAAACATAATAACTTGGTTAATCCCTTTAACCTTTTTAATCAAAGAAAACTTCTTCAAAAACTCCTTTTCAAAACACTTTATTTATTTATGCCATGGTTTTTCTTAAAAATGAGATTGGGTTATTTGTTTTGAAAACTAAGGCTTTCAAAACCTTCAAACTTAGCTTTTGACTTCACTGGATAACCTCCCTCGAAAGCATATAAATTTCTTTTCAAAACATTAGACCCCTGCCTTTCGAAACACTTTAAAACCTCTCTTTCGAAACCTTTCGAATGTAGTAAAGTATTACTTACTAACTCTTGGAAGCATAACTTTGAAACTATTGAAAGTACCCCTTTCGAAACCATTGGGTTTATACTTTAAAAATATCATTTGAGTCAAAGTGAATATAAATGAAAGTATCTCTTTCAAAACTTTCCTTTATCATACAAAAGTATTGGGGAATACTTGATGGTGTCGGCACCATCCCTTTCGAAAGCTTCAAATCATTTAAAAAAACATTGAAGGATAGCATCGAAACCCCCTTTCGAAGCCATTGCCTTCGAAATCCTTGGACCCTTTCGAAAGAATTTAGGAAGTGGCTTAATACATCTTTAAAACAAACACTACCCTTCGAAAGCACCGATGACTTCAATACACTCGAAAGGCAAAAAAAGGCAACAGGGCTTCGACCAGGTCGGAACCCCTTATTTCGAAAGCATTATTCTATAACTAAAAGAACTCATTCGAAAGCTCTACTTTTAAAACAGATAGTGGCAACCCCTTCGAAAGTCTTTAGAAAACCTCTTTCGAAAACATATGCTTCGACTCCTTCGAAGGCTTTAATAAAACAAAGGCAGGCGTTCTCTTTTTAAAGCAAACAAAAGTATCGACCCCTTTGGAAGCTATGCTTTCGACACCATACCTTCCACCTTTCTTCCAATCCACTACGTACCATCTAAGTGATACCTTGTGTATTAGCCTCAGCTTAGTGGGGTTTCGACTTGATTGGAGGCGGAAGCTCTAAGTCGAAAGGTACTTCTATTAGAAGCGGAACCTGCTTTTCAGAGTAAAAGCTGATTAATGCCACTTAAAGCAAATTTTATCTAACTAACCTGCCACGTGTAGACCTGTAATTGGTTGCCTAAAATTTTCAAATTCTTTACCAAAATAACTACCGCTAATTTCAGATCTAAATCAAGATTAATTTAGTGAATAAGCCCTTCCATTAAACAAAACTAATATTGCAAATAAGTCCTACTTCTAAAATAATTTAATTTGCTTAGCAAATCACTTGGGAAAATCCCCAAGAATTCTAGAAATTCACTTTAATCATGTTATCTAACATATCAAAATTTCAAACCCAATTTCTCCCTAAAATAATCAAAATTAAATTTAAACCCAGTTTTATCATATTTTCCTTTGAAAATATATAATAATCTTTCCATAGCGTGGAAAATTATCAAAATTGAAACCCAACTCTAAAATCATGTTTTACATAACCTAAAAATTTCCATGGCATTTAAACATCAATATCAATCGGTTTTGCCCTAAAACCACATATATTCTTATTTAAACATTCTTGTTTAAATCAAACAAATTGTAATTCAAGCATATTATCATCTAAATCATCATAAAAACGAATTTACCCTTAAATCCGAAAACATATTATTATAAAACAAAATAGAGATGGTACAAATTATTATTCACCTTGATTATGATAAGGAGATTGGATTGAGATTGAGATTTATTCCCCTTCTTTAATTCCTTAGTTTGATTTGAATTCTCTTCTCCTTTCTTCCTAGCTATGGTCGGCTCTTCCTTGATTTACGTTTGTGTTTTTTTTTTCAAAATAACGTGAATGGGAAACGAAATGGTAAGGAACGAGAATATATATAAGGGTAAGGGGTTATGTGCCGGCTATTTCCCACTATACCCTTATGTAGATTAATTAACTCAAAAACCTATCTTTAGCCCATTTAATTAGTTAATTAAGCACAGACTTAATTATATTTATTCAAATCTCAATCTCCTTATCACTTAACATTTATATTATTCTATTTAATTTATCTAATTAAATCTTCTGAATAATGTTATCAAAAATTAGGGGTGTTACAAGATCCGACTTGAAGGTGTTAACGAAGTATGAGCTTTGGGAATGTTGGCAGCGCAGTTCAGTCATTCGTTTATTATGGTGAAGCAACCCTCCCTAAGTTGTCATATTGTTTGAGTGACTCAATTTAGTTTATACTAAATTCAGGGCTACTTTCTTTCAAGACCAACTATTCTCTTTCTTCTATTGGAATTTTTTTTGTTTATTTATTTCTTCCCAAGATCCAATCTGATCAATATAGAAATATTGATATACTTCTTTGTAAAAACTATTTGTATGTACATATAAACATACAAATCATTTTAATTCTAATATCAGAGTTTTTTTTAATATAGAATAACTCAGTTTATTCTAAACAAAATGACTTTGTTTAGCCACAGTAAAAAGGATTGGGAAAGACCCTCTCCTATTTGAATCTTTGTGCCATTTTACTAACTAATTCTTGTTTGTTTATTTGTGTTTACATCTGTATATTTAATAAAACATGTGAGTTGAGTCATAACATTTAGACTATGGCTTTTCAAATAACAAAGCAGGAGGTTGTGCATGCTTCTGTACACCTGTGTGCACATAAACATGTACATCTGCTATTTACTATCTTTGCTCATTCATTTACAACCTCAAACTTATGTAAATCTAGGTTCATGCTTCTTCTTTTTTTCTTTTCTGCCTATGGGTTTATCCTTACTTCATAATATTTACAGTTAATTTGTAAATAGGTTCTAGCCTCTAAACAATCTAGTACATATGCATATATTATTGGTTCACATATGCTTCAGATTTACTACCAAACTCACTACTTGATTCATGAAAATTTGCATATTTACAGGTTATGATGTAAAGCTAAACACATTTAACTTTTCTACTGAAAACAGTTCCACCCCATAATAATCTTTTTAGACCTTTCATTACATCACAATCAAAGTTTCAACATAATGCAAACACTAATACAGAGAAGTCTTTCAGTAAAAAAAAACATAAGGAGACATTCTTTTACAAAAGTCCTAGCTTAGTTAATTAGCAGTTTTCTTCTTAGCATCACACATCTGCTCCTTAATTCCTAGCTTCCTCTTTCCCTGCAGACATCTCATGACCTACTCCATAAGGCATATGAAGCACCCATTTGATGCAAGCAACAAACAGGTCAGACTGAAGTCTGGTGTAAGTAAAATCATTTGACAATGCATGAAGACTAATAAAATAGATTCCATCTTACCTTTCTGTTTTTTAGAGGTTAAGTGTTACACTCAAGTTATTAGATCACTCCCTCATGTTCAGATTGCCAAGTGTTCTATCAGTGGTGTGTGTTGTGAAATAACATATGTGTATTCTTAGACTAACTTGTCATCAAAAGCATTGGTTCAGAAAAAAAAACCTATCAACCATCATACATACACACAAGTTGGTGCTAACACCCAAAACATGCACAATCATGCACAAACATGCACCAACAATATTCATGGTATTGAGCCAAAGTATCAACCTTGAGTCTACATGTTAAGACTCCCATATACTTATAGCCTATTTACCCTTGCATGTATAATTATTTCATGTTATTCTAAAGTCCAATATTACATACATGGTTGCACTGGTGCACACTGCCTGGAACCACTACCTGGTTTCCAGTGCACTACAAGCTATTTGGGCATAAACATGCCATGTGCAAACTCACACCCCAACCTTGATGCAAGCCAACCACTATGTTATACCCACTTCCCTCATACCCAACCTGATAGAGGTGACCCACATGCTTAGTTTAATTACTAAGTTCTTTCATATGACCCAATATTATATATGCAGTGTCATGCCCAAAACTGTTGTATGCTAACCAATATGTGCTAGCAGTTTTCATACATCCCTCAATCATTCACCCATTCATACATTCAACAATTTAATCAGTCACACTTGTAATTATTTCAAGTCAGTTTCATTCAGAGATATATCCTTAACTAAAGCATAGATCTAAGCATTTTAGGAAGTGAAATGCCACTGTAGTTCCCCAGTAATAAGGTTCTCACAATTAGTCCACACATTAAAGTGTGTTTGCTTGTTACTCAACCCTATTTCCAAAGAATACTTACTGATAGATTAAGACTCAGCACATGGAAATTCCATTGCACCCTAACCATCTTTTCAGTTGCAAGACATGAGCCAGAGAACCCCTTCCTCTTACTGCCTTGCACCCTACTTTCCTTATTAATTCATGCTTTAACTAAAAATATTTCTCAAGTTCATAAACATATAAATAAATCAGTTGTTATTCCTTCATTATCATATATAAACAAGCGTAGGTTGAGTGACAACAAATCAATGAAAGTCACAAAATTTCAGGAGTAACAGAAAATTACTAAACTAAAAAAAATGCAAGCAAAGCATCAAACATAAATTAAAATAACTAAAGGCTAATGGCTGCCTTTCATAGGTCTTAATGCCTTGCCAAGTGAGGGTTTACTCACCATAGTTCTCCTTCCCAAGTCTTGGTTCAGGCCTGCCATTGATTTTCTAAACTGCTGCCTATTTTTTTCTAATTTTGTTTTCTGGTTCTAATATGTAACCGTAGGAAATAATGATGTATATAAGGGAGTTACTAGGGTTTTAAGGTTAGTTAAGTAATTTATTTTTATCAGAAATCCCATCACCATTTCTGGTTTCACCCATAGTTCACCCTCTCCACTTTCCTTTCCCACCATTTCTCTTTTTTTTCCTTGTTTTGGCTACTTTTGGCAAATTTCTCCACATATTATATGCATGACTGTGGCTCAGGCATTGTTTGTCTTTTCTGGTTTTAATCATGTATATAAACTTATTTGTATAACCAGTTATATGTGTGTATCAATCAAATATTTTGCACATCTTATATATTCATGCATTTCCTATCTACACAAGCAACTATGCTCCTATTTAGTCTATGGAAATTAAGACTAAAATCTGCCTAAGTTATTTATGTATTGTAACTAGGCTAAGGTGTACACACTAACAAGTCATGTACTCGTTTATTATATTTTTTTTGTATTTATTTATAAGGTCTTTACTTACTAAATTACCTTGCTCAAGTAGTATTCTGGAACAATGTGCACATGCACAAGGGCATGCACACTCATTCTCATACACAAGCATTTCCAGAAAATTGTGTTTTCAACCAACTATCTTTCTTTTATAAAATATTTTAAAATTTATATATATATTTTTGCCTAAACTACGGGCTGTCACATATGGCCTGCGAGCGCAGTACTTCTTCATCTATTTCTTGCGATTAGATTGGATCTTGGTTTTAGTATCTTAGTGTAATATTAAAACCATGGAA
Source organism: Allium fistulosum (assembly GCA_030737815.1). Classification (NCBI taxonomy): domain Eukaryota; kingdom Viridiplantae; phylum Streptophyta; class Magnoliopsida; order Asparagales; family Amaryllidaceae; genus Allium; species Allium fistulosum. The sequence continues at coordinate 835,714,737 of CM060905.1, forward strand.
TGGGGGTAGATGTGGTATCTCTGTGGCTTATATTATGAGCATATTATTTCATTCTGTTGCGGCTTCCTGCCTTTTGGCTGTAGTGCTTTTGGTTGGATCGAGCATCGTAACCATATACCAGCTTTTGTACAGTACCAGTTGGATCACTTCAATCTCTTATTTTTTTGTCTTAACTTTTATTGTGAGGGTATGTCACACCCCACCTCTATACTCACGCTAGCAAAGGACACTACGGGGTAATGCCGTCGACTAATGCGAAGAATAAGTCTGTTGAGGAGCGATCATCTGTGTAATTGCTTTGTGCGAGTACCGATATGTCAGAAAATATAACTTACATTTCATTTCAAGAGGAAATCCGACATATCAAATACAAACTCAAAGCTACCACACAGTGGCTAAGTGGAGCTCGGAAAAAAACGTAGAAATAAACATAACACAAATCAGTCACAGATATTCATATCACAAAAGCGAAATAAGACATGAATATATCACATGAAAGTGTACATCAAAATAGTGGTCATATAAGATCCACTACATCACAATGAATAGATACAAGTGCGAGACAAAAGAATAATTATACATCAAGAAGTCCATATCTCAAATGTATAATAACAAAAACTACTAATCTAAAGTAGTTAGCCAAAAGAATCAGATAATAATCCCTGATAAGAAGTCAAGCGGGAGCACCTGAAATATCTCAGTCTTACCCGAGTATTATTTAAGAAGAAAATAATAAACGGATCAGTCTAGCTATAAATATCAAATAAAGGAATGAGATATAAGCAAAGATATAATAAGAATGTATGATAACAATAATGTCATACTAGAACAAATATGATATAAAACAACAACAAAATCATACAATATCTCGAAAATCTCAAAGCACCAAAAAGAATATCATATTCTTTATTTTATTCACCAAACTACAAATATTGACAAACATATTAATGCCAATTGCAAAAGTTGGTGAAACACAAATTCCAGAAGTCATCAATTAGAAATCCAGAAATCAAAAGGGGGAGGCCTATTACAAACGGGAGCGTGAAAACTCCCAACACGTGTATCACAAACGGAACGTTATTCCATGGTCGCTAACCATTGAGCCGGTGCAACGGCGTAGTACAATAACGGTACGCCCAAGGGACCAGAAACTCAAATATTTCGGAACAACGACGTAGTACAATAACGGTACGCCCGATGAACTCGAAACCATAAAAGAACATGGGTCGCTAGCCCATAAAAATAAGACGAAGCTCATTAGGACAAGGTGCTGTCCCCCACGTGGACAAAGAGACATCGCACATTGCTAGTCTAAACCATAAAATGATCATCATCGATCATCAAGAAGTGTCGATTACACTAAGCTAGGAAATATAAGAGTTTAGCTTCATGTCCCATAACCACTAGCTTAACTAAAATATTTACGAACAGATTGTAAATTTCCACTCAAAAATTGTCACAAGAGTTTCAATCGAACAAGTCCATAAATTAACCGACGAAGTAAACGCAAGCGTTTCATACCACTTGTTTTGCTAAGCCGTTTAATTAGATTTTCTCATACGAATGAGGTAAAGGTTTGTATATACTAATAGATTAGAAAATGGTTTTATAAACGAGCTTTGTATTAAAAATAGAGTTGAAATCATCTTTGTAAAGAGTTTGAATATTTACTACTAGTATAGAAACCTTTGTATTTTAAAGCGACAAGCCATAGATATGATTGTAGAAACAATCAATCATCAAAAATTCACATACGAAGACGTGAATCAAATCCATAGAGATCGATGCTGAATCCATCAAATGGATATACCAAAAATCCCGAAATAGAAGTCACCAAAATCGATAATAAATGATAACAACAAATCAGATAATCACGAATCGATTAACATTGGAATCTCAAGCAAAAAAATCAAATGGAGCTGAAGCAAGCTAGTCAGTCAACTGAACCAGGTGGTCAGTCGACTGACACAAGGATACGAATTGTGTATCCCAAAGGTCAGTCGACTGACCCAGATGGTCAGTCGACTGATACAGACCCAGGCAATTTACTGGGTCTGGTTCAGTCGACTGAACCTGCTTCTAAACATTTTTCGACTTCTGGTTCAGTCGAGTGAACCACTGGTTCAGTCGACTGAACCTGGTTCTGAAGCACATTCAGTCTAGCCCCCTTGTGGGGCAAAAATCCAACAAATAGTGATCGGATGAGCAATGGGCGCTAAGGGTTTACACCAATCGGCAACCCATCCCTATAGGCTCTCCGATACTTCACCGAAAGCATGTTCAAACATCCATAAAAGGATTTTCCCCAAAAATTGGACTTTAAAACCAAAAATTGGAATATTCACCAAATCAATCCAAATCAAAATCAATGAACATGTAAAGGTGTTAGGAATTCATACCTAACAATCAAAGATAGTATAGACATAGATGTGAGATAAAAATCTCACCTTTAATCCCAAAAACAATGAATGAGAAGCTTAGTCACAAAGGAAAGATCAACACTCTTCACTTCAACCCAAGTAGCTTGAACCTAAGCTAAAAAGAAGAACATTCCCTAAGTTAGGTTTAGGAAATTTCTGAAATTGAAGAGAGAATGAGTTGGAGAAGATGAAGAGAAGGCTTACCTAAGCTTCACCTTGATTTTGGAGTTGAATTTGAGTTCCTAGATCAAAGCTAGGGTTTGGGAATTTCTATTTCCAATCTTTTTCTCTTCCCCCATTTTTACAAAAGCTTGAAGTGTTAGGGAAAATATTAGAATGAAGAGAAGAGTGGGGACTGAGCTAGGGGGTTATGTTAGGTTATTGGGCTAAAACCCAAACCCAAAGCCCTAAGTGAAAAATAGCAAAATTCACTCAACTCCAAACATATCGATGCTTATACATAAAAAAGTCGCAAACGCCATTTTGGACTCAATGGAAGTGGTCTCGAGTCCTAATTCGAATTTTTGCAAAAAGTAGCTTTTCGGACTTTAATCTGATTAACGATTCTATATTTAAATAAAATATTTAAATATTAAATCGTAAAATATGCAGGTTGTTACAGACTCCCCTCCTTAAAGAAATTGCGTCCTCGCAATAATTAAGAGGAAAAATAAAAAGTAACAACCATAAAAGCATATCAACACAAAAGAAAGTTTGAAATAAGAAGTTCACCATAAAGAGCATGAAAGAGTAAGTACGGATGTGTTTGCTCGATGAATTCTCAAGATTCCCAAGAAAAATTCTTAGGATTTGAGGACCATTGAACTTTCACAAGAAGAACATCTTTTATTTCGAAGGCGTTTAACCTCCGAAGTAATGATACGAATAGAATGTTGCTCATAAGTCAAATTTGGTGAAACTTCAATTTCTTCAATTACACCGGGCTCAAGAATAAAAAATCGGAATCCATAAGGTGTTTCCATAGTAGAGAGACGTGGAAAATGTCATAAATAGCAAAAGATTGAGCCGATAATAAAAAGCAATAAGCCACGGAACAATTACGTTCAGTGATGGGAAATGGACCAACATATCGAGGTGCTAACCTTCCCGATCGACTGAAACGCACATCACCCATCAAAGGTGAAACATGAATGAACACCAATAAAATCTGGACCTAAAACTAGTTCTCACCGGCTTTAAGCCAACATGAAGAAAATCGGCATGGCCTTCCGTAGAGTGCCTCGAAAGGTACCATACCAATACAAGATTGGAAGCTATTATTGGAAGAGAACTCAACAAGAGAAATATGATCTTCCCAACTTCCACCAAAAACAAGAACACATGCACGAAGAAGATCTTCAAGAATTTGATTTCACACGCTCTAATTGTCCATCAAATCGAGGATGATAAGCGGTGCAAAAATTAAGCTTTGTTCCCAAAGCTTTTTGAAGACCTTACCAGAATCCACTAGTAAAATAATGGATCACGATTTCTGACAATAGAAGTAGGGGCTCCATGCAGTCTAATCAGACATAGAGTTTAGCCAAAAGAGGTACGGTCTGATTAGATCGAACGGGGATAAAATGGACGAATTTTGTAAGTCTATCTACAATTACCCATAAACCGTCATGACCCGAATGAGAATCGGGGAAGACCGTAAATGAAGTCCATGGAAAATTTGATCCCACTTCCAAATAGGAATGTCCAAAGGTTTCAATAACCCACCGGGCCTTTGATGCTCGGCCTTAATGAGTTGGTAAGTCATGCAACGCTTAATGAAGTTAGCAATATCAGATTTCATTCCATTCCAATAATAAAGTAGCTACTATTAACGAGATGAATGATAAATTTAGAACGATGAGAATCTTCTAAAATGTCTTTACGAAGATCATAAATGTTTGGCATAATAAGTCTACCAAATTTTCGAATGCCACCACGAGCATCGATTTCAAAATCTTTCAAACCATCAACCTTATTTAGATCCCTACAACTTTGGCTAAGAAAAGCCAATTCGGGATCTTAATATTTAGCTTCAAGGATGCAGTTCAAAAGAGAAGGATAAGCCTCAAGGCTACACAAAACAAGAGATGAACATAAATCGGATTCACGATCTCAAATCTCACAAGTGGACAAAGTCTCGAGATCATTCAACTCGGATATCATCATAGAAACAACTGCTTGTTGCTTACGACTAAGGGCATCGGCAACACGATTTCCCTTTCCGGGAATATAGAGAATATCAAGATCATAAGATGCAAGAAACTCGAGCCAACGTTGTTGACGCAAATTAAGTTCCTTTCGAGAAAATAAATACTTCAAAAACTTATGATCGAGGTAGAGAACAATTTTTCTCCCAAAAGATAATGAGCCAAATTCTAAGAGCGAAAATAATAGCCGCGAGCACTAGATCATGAGTGGTATATCTAGTCTCGACAAGCTTTAATTGTCACGAAGCATATGTGATAACACATTCCCTATGCAAGAGAATGACACTAAAACCAATACGACTAGTATCGGTACAAACAATGAAGTCTTGGTTCCCTTCGGGAATCGCAAGAATAAAAGCATCGGAAAAGAGTTCCTTTAAATGATTCTCTTTCCCGAAAAGCTAAGACTTTCAAAATTATAGTTACTTTATGTAATAATCTTTTCAGAAAAAATTACATTTTACAAGTCAATTTACTACATCTGATTGTCTCATCATAGCGTTTAGGAGATTCCTATCGATAACGTTGATCAAGCGCATCGACCAGAATTCTTAAAGCACTTAATGGGCAATACAATCACAAAATCATCTTCTATATGATAAATATGTCTCTTAAAGTTTTTAAGAATATTCCTTGCTCGTTTTAAGAACAAAATCCAATCATACTTATAAATAAATCTTATGAAAAAGATTTTCAAAATTTTAAATTGTTGTTTTCATCCAAAATCAATAAATACAAGAATGGAGTCATCGAGATATTCGTAGAAAACTCGATTCATAAAATGGACGAAATAAGCTGGACAAACTAAATGACATAATAAGTCATTCATTAGAATCATAACGAGTGCGGAATGCGGTAAGTGGAATGCTAACTTCCGCAACTCGTAGCAAATGAAAACCGGTGGCAAGGTCGAGCTGAAAAGACCTTAACACCACTCAAAAGACTGCTTAGGTGATAATCCTAAGACAAGCTCAAAAATACTGGAAAATTCCACAAACTACACGAATGAGAAAAATAACACTTTCCTCATCAAGTGAGTTTAAAGAACTAAAATGATATCACTGAATTTGGAAATCAAAATCATTAAGAACAAAAGAAATCTGCTTAACAGATTGAAAATGTTAGAGATAAATAGTCCACTCAAGACATAGGATATGGCTTCATAATGATTAAGCCAACCCTTTTAAAATAAAAATTAATTCTGAAGCCTAAGTAACGCATGACATGCAAATCGGCTTGGAAAGAAAAAATCACATAAAACAATCTCGACATCAAAACAAAGCAAATTGAGTGTTGCAGATCCACCAACCGGATTCGCAATTCTCAAAGAAGTCATCAAGCCCAAAATGTTTTAAAGAAAATGAGTCAACAAGTTCTTTTGATATAAAATAGCGAGATGAACTCATATCAACAAGAACCCAAATGAGAAGATCACGAAACAAAACAATGCCATCAAGGATTGAATGAAAAATACCTTGATTAAGAAAAGTGTTACTAGGCGTTTACACAATATCTAGCTTTCTCATGCCCTTGCTCAAAAGTTTGGGACATGCAGATAAAAGATGACCCGGTTTTTTGCAATAGCGACAAGAAAGGGGTTTCAGACACATATTTGCATAGTGGTCCATAGAATTACAATTGTAGCATCCTCCATGATTAGGGATTGGAGTCTTTGCTACCAAAGTAGTTTGCTTCACTTTCTTATTGGGATTAGGGCTTTTGAACTTAATATGCCTCTTCTTGGAAATCCCAATATCACTATCACTTCCTTTACAAACCTCTTTATGTCGAAGAGTGATGTCCACAAGCTGATTGAAAGGAACTTCAAGTTTCAAAGGTAAAATCTTTTCGGGGTTCTTACTCAAAGCACAAATAAACCTTTGATTCTTTACAAGATCCAAAAGTTGTTGGGCAGTCATGAATATGCCATCCAGAGAAGGACTACTGGATTGACCAGCGCTGGGACTGCCAGATCTAACCATCTCTTCTTCTTTAAGAAAGAAAGAAAAAGAAAGAAGAGGAAAAAGGTTATTCACAAAATGAATATCAAACTAACTTGATTGATAAAACAAGGTATCATAAAAAAAAAAGAAATAGAGTAGAACGGTATGAAGACTCGAATTAAATCCTATGGCACGATTCCTAAGGAAGACTTAGGACAATGATCCTTGCTAGATTATTCTACATTGTTCTGAAGTTGGGCTCTGATACCATGCTGTCACGCCCCACCTCTATACTCACGCTAGCCAAGGACACTACGGGGTAATGCCGTCGACTAACGCGAAGAATAAGGCTGTTGAGGAGCGACCATCTGTGTAATTGCTTTGTGCGAGTACCGATATGTCAGAAAATAAAACTTACATTTCATTTCAAGAGGAAATCCGACATATCAAATACAAACTCAAAGCTACCACACAGTGGCTAAGTGGACCTCGGAAACAAACGTAGAAATAAACATAACACAAATCAGTCATAGATATTCATATCACAAAAGCGGAATAAGACATGAATATATCACATGAAAGTGTACATCAAAATAGTGGTCATATAAGATCCACTACATCACAATGAATAGATACAAGTGCGAGACAAAAGAATAATTATACATCAAGGAGTCCATATCTCAAATGTATAATAACAAAAACTACTAATTTAAAGTAGTTAGCCAAAAGAATCAGATGATAATCCCTGATAAGAAGTCAAGTGGGAGCACCTGAAATATCTCAGTCTTACCCGAGTATTATTTAAGAAGAAAATAATAAACGGATCAGTCTAGCTATAAATATCAAATAAAGGAATGAGATATAAGCAGAGATATAATAAGAATGTATGATAACAATAATGTCATACTAGAATAAATATGATATAAAACAACAACAAAATCATACAATATCTCGAAAATCTCAAAGCACCAAAAAGAATATCATATTCTTTATTTTATTCACCAAACTACAAATATTGACAAACATATTAATGCCAATTGCAAAAGTTGGTGAAACACAAATTCCAGAAGTCATCAATTAGAAATCCAGAAATCAAAAGGGGGAGGCCTATTACAAATGGGAGTGTGAAAACTCCCAACACGTGTATCACAAACGGAACGCTATTCCATGGTCGCTAACCATTGAGCCGGTGCAACGGAGTAGTATAATAACGGTACGCCCAAGGGACCAGAAACTCAAATATTTCGGAACAACAACGTAGTACAATAACGGTACGCCCGATGAACGAGGTGCTGTCCCCCACATGGACAAAGAGACATCGCACATTGCTAGTCTAAACCATAAAATGATCATCATCGATCATCAAGAAGTGTCGATTACACTAAGCTAGTAAATATAAGAGTTTAGCTTCATGTCCCATAACCACTAGCTTAACTAAAATATTCACGAACAGGTTGTAAATTTCCACTCAAAAATTGTCACAAGAGTTTCAATCGAACAAGTCCATAAATTAACCGACGAAGTAAACGCAAGCGTTTCATACCACTTGTTTTGCTAAGCCGTTTAATTAGATTTTCTCGTACGAATGAGGTAAAGGTTTGTATATACTAATAGATTAGAAAACGGTTTTATAAACGAGCTTTGTATTAAAAATAGAGTTGAAATCACCTTTGTAAAGAGTTTGAATATTTACTCCTAGTATAGAAACCTTTGTATTTTAAAGCGACAAGCCATAGAAATGATTGTAGAAACAATCAATCATTAAAAATTCACATACGAAGACGTGAATCAAATCCATAGAAATCAATGCCGAATCCATCAAAATGGATATAACAAAAATCCCGAAATAGAAGTCACCAAAATCGATTATAAATGATAACAACAATCGGATAATCACGAATCGATTAACATTGGAATCTCAAGCAAAATAATCAAATGGAGCTGAAGCAAGCAGGTCAGTCGACTGAACCAGGTGGTCAGTCGACTGACACAGGGATACGAATTGTGTATCCCCAAGGTCAGTCGACTGACCCAGATGGTCAGTCGACTGATACAGACCCAGGCAATTTCCTGGGTCTGGTTCAGTCGACTGAACCTGCTTCTAAGCATTTTTCGACTTCTGGTTCAGTCGACTGAACCTGCTTCTGAAGCACATTCAGTCTAGCCCCCTTGTGGGGCAAAAATCCAACAAACGGCGATCGGACGAGCAACGAGCGCTAAGGGTTTACACCAATCGGCAACCCAGCCCTATAGGCTCTCCGATACTTCACCGAAAGCATGTTCAAACATCCATAAAAGGATTTTCCCCAAAAATTGGACTTTAAAACAAAAAATTGGAATATTCACCAAATCAATCCAAATCAAAATCAATGAACATGTAAAGGTGTTAGGAATTCATACCTAACAATCAAATATAGTATAGACATAGATGTGAGATAAAAATCTCACCTTTAATCCCAAAAACAATGAATGAGAAGCTTACTCACAAAGGAAAGATCAACACTCTTCACTTCAACCCAAGTAGCTTGAATCTAAGCTAAAAAGAAGAACATTCCCTAAGTTAGGTTTAGGAAATTTCTAAAATTGAAGAGAGAATGAGTTGGAGAAGATGAAGAGAAGGCTTACCTAAGCTTCACCTTGATTTTGGAGTTGAATTTGAGTTCCTAGATCAAAGCTAGGGTTTGGGAATTTCTATTTCCAATCTTTTTCTCTTCCCCCATTTTTACAAAAGCTTGAAGTGTTAGGGAAAATATTAGAATAAAGAGAAGAGTGGGGACTGAGCTAGGGGGTTATGTTAGGTTATTGGGCTAAAACCCAAACCCAAAGCCCTAAGTGAAAAATCGCAAAATTCACTCAACTCCAAACATATCGATGCTTATACTTAAAAAAGTCGCAAACGCCATTTTGGACTCAATGGAAGTGGTCTCGAGTCCTGATTCGACATTTTGCAAAAGTAGCTTTTCGGAATTTAATCTGATTAACGATTCTATATTTAAATAAAATATTTAAATATTAAATCGTAAAATATGCGGGTTGTTACAGAGTAGCTCTTTCGGCTTTGTGCTTTATTTAATTTCCCTTTAAATTAGCTTGAGAAATACGGGTCTAACATCTTGCCCCCCAAGTATGCATTAATCACAGATCGATGTGGACTTATCTCTGCTCATTTATGGTCTTCGCATCTTATGAGCTGCTTTTTGGATGTCGTCAACCTGTAAGCTTTATCGTGCGTTTGGCGTGGCCTGCCCCATTATTTGGGGATGGACCATTTGTTGTTATATGTTGTATAGTTGACACGATCATCGAACGACGGTGATGATTTGGAAGGAATTATTTATTTTTTGTTTAGCATTACCATTCTCAATTCTAAGTTTGTCGTTGTCGTTCACAAGTTGTGTTGTCAATACAACTGTTGAACAGCGGCGGTAAGCTGTGAGATGTTTGTTTGCTCTTAGTTTTGCGTCACCGTTCTCATTTTTGAGATTACTATTTTCATTTGTATGTTGCATTATTGAGCGACAACGGTGAACTACAAAAAGTTATTTGTTCATGTGCTTGGCACGATCTTCCCCGTGACTTAGAGGAGGACTGAGTTTTGGCTATAAGGTTAGGTTGTGTGTTTGCAACCTTCACATGCACATGATTTTTTATACTGGTTCAGGCTCTCTAGTATCCATACGTCTAGTATGCTATGTATGCAGTATTAACACAGAGGGGTTTTTATACTAGTTCGGGTCGTCCAATACCTCTACAACCAGTTCGGCTGAGAAAGCAGAGTTGCACGTTATGCATCTCTATTTTGGTAACCGGTTTAAGCAGTTTAACATCCCTACGTCCAATTTGGCTGAGTAGCCGATCTGCGTTATGCAGGTTTTTTTATATAGCTGGTTCAAACCGTCTAATATCCCTACGCCCAGCGTGAGATTTTAACCACGTCAAAATAATTAACACAAAAAGATTTTTATACTAGTTTGGACCGTCTAATATCCCTACATCAAATTCATTGTATTATAACTTTGTAATAATAATTAAAACGTACATTACATAAGCAATGTAGATCATACAAAGTAAGGTCTGAGGTGCTTTGAGTTCCAAGTTCTTGGAACTAGGTTGCCATCAGGTCTTGATAGTCGATATGCCCCTTCTTTAATACATCTGCTATAACTAACGGGCCTTCCCAATTTGGACCCACCGCTCCATCTATTGGATCCTTTGTGTTAGCCATTACTCTTTGCAGTACTAAGTCCCCTTTACATAAGTTTCTCTCTTTGAGCCTGGCATTATTATTTTTTGCCATCGTTTGCTAATATGCAGCCGATACTACCACTGCTTCATCTCTTCTTTCTTGGGTGAGGTCTAAGGCAGCTTCTTTCAATTTCCTATTCTTTTCTACTGTATACGACATTATTCTATGTGATGGGATCTCTACTTCGACAGGAATCATGGCCTCGTATCCATAGGTTAGTGAAAAAGGGGTATGGTCGGTTGGGGATCTGGTTGGAATTCATTAAGTCCATAGTACTAAAGATGGTTCTTCTGCCCACTTCCCTTTAGCTTTCTATAGTCGTTTATTTAGTAGCTTCTTGACGATTTTGTTTACGGCTTCTACCTGCTCATTTGCTTTTGGGCGAGCAACTGAAGAAAAACCTTTTATTATAGCGTTCTTCTCTCAAAGCTCATTATCTCTTTACTTTCAAACTAGGTGCCATTGTTGGAAAAAATCTTGTAGGCAATCCCGTATCTAGCGATTATGTTCCTTACTACGAAAGTGACTATCTTCTTTACAATGATCGTGGCCAGAGGCTCAGCCTCTACCCACTTAGTGAAGCAGTCTATTGCCACTATAACATATTTAGCTCCTCCTTTTGACATCGAAAGTGACCCTATCAGATCTATGCCTCATATGTCAAACAACCATGGGCTTACAAGTGGTACGAGGTCATGGGATGGCTGTTTGAGGATACTTGCAAATCGATGACATCGGTCACAACTCCTTACAAATCCTTTGCGTTTTGAAGCACCATAGGCCAGTAGTAACCATACCTTAATATTTCTTTTCTAATTTGTTTCCCCCTGAGTGATCTCCACATTGGTCCTCATGTACTTCACCTGATTGCACTCCACCAATACCAGACTTCAAATCAAATTCATCAAGCAACAACAGCTTCAAATACACACTGCAGTTCATTCATCCCTGCTGTTCATCACAGTCCCACCACCAAACCACACCGTGCCGTCAGCAACCAACATCAATCTACCACATCTCAGATAATCACACTGTTCTATTCACCCTACCACTTCACCGTCGCAGTGCACATCTCCAATTTGACCATCCTCCAAAGAACTGTTGCCTGGCCACTTCAATATTTCACTACATTCTCCTTCAATACTTCACTATATCAGAAATTCAAAGCTAAAACCACTAGCACTGCAAATTTCATCACTTCATCCCTAAACTAAGCTTCATCACTTCATCACTGCAACAACATCAGACAAATCTTATTCAAACCGAAAAAAAGAGAAAGAAGATAGTAGAATGAACCTGGCAACCATCGCCAAGCAACTCAAACACTGACAAGCTTCTGACCATCCTCATCTCCATACAACATCACCAGAACCCTGCAACTCATTGCCACAATTGAACAACAGCAACTCACGCCTGAACTCGAACTCGACTCTACTCCACCCAATTGCCAATCCCCAAAACTCGAAATTGGCAACAGACTTCTCCTCAAACGGCCGCCGCGACACCCAAAACAACAGCGCGACCATCTCATCACCATCGCTCCAAAGTCGAACTGACGCACTTCAACCATCATCGAATCGGCATCTTCCCCGAATCGAACTCTGCAACATCTCCTTTGCTTGGAATCGCCACCGCCGCAACTCATCATAAGTCTGCATCTATCTAGTCTGAACCCGAGAATCAAATTTTGGAATCGAATTTCTGATTTGTGACTTTGGAATTTCGATTTTGGTTTTAGGGTTTGGAATTTGTATTGACGAGTTATCCGTTGTTAACGAAATAAAAGGGAGAGGGGATTATAAGTTTAGTTAGGTATTGGGCTGGTTAGGCTTAGTTTACGTCACTAATTTCATTCAGCATTTGGGCTTGTTGGGTATTTGATTTCATTTAACAAAAAAAAACTCACGTCTCTTTATATATAAAAGAAAATTTTGTATTTTGAGTTTCTTTTAGTTAAATTTTTTTTGCATTCTTTTGAATTTTGTTTTATTTTCAGTTGTTTTTTTAAGTTTAATTTGTTTTTATTTTAATTTGTTTTAGTTTCTTCTTTAATTTAAAAAAATTTGTATATATTTCTTGTTTTTATTTTCAGGTTGCCAAAGCAGATTAGAAGAGTTGTTTGCTTCGCTTAGCTTGCCAAAAAATAACTGCTTGCTTGCTTATAAATTTTTTACTACTTTTAACCCCTATCTATTGTTTTTATTTGCCTTGCATTATTGTTTGCTTGCATTTAAAAAAAAATTCAAAAAACAAAAACAAACTTCATTGTAGTTGCATTGTTAATACACGTTTAATTTCAGTATTGCATTTCATCTTAGATTTTGATTAATAATAACGATTAGACATCGATAACACTTAATTGTATATTGGAAAATTGTCTTCTTTGAACAATTTAAAATCTCAGTGTCTAGGCTACGGCAGAGCAATAACCATTTATAAATATTACGATGATTCGTAAATATTATAGTGGTTGTTTCTCTGAAGGTACTTAAACCTTTGGCTGCATTGCTACGGTGATTCATGGTGCACCAATAAATCCTGTCCTTTACCTGGCTGAGAACTATCTTGTTGATCTAAGACAAAGTGTGATTATACAATTTTAGGTTTGGATAGATAATCTGTAATTAACCCTTGCATTCATTTAGCTGCATTAGTTCATGCATATTTGAAAAAAAATTCAAAATCAAAAACTAATTTTTTTTGTAAATATCCCATTTCCTTTGAAATTTTTAATTCCTTTTTCTTTGAATTTTTTTTAATAAAAAAAATTTTACTTAGTTTTTTTCGTAGAAAATCAAAAATCCAAAAAAATATAAAATCTTTTCAAAAACAATTGAAAATCCAAAAAAAAAACAAAAAAAATCAATTTTCCCTTTTTTGAAAGATAAATTCTTTTTGTAAAAAATTTTCCTTTATAAAAAAAACCAAAAACATTCTTGGAAATGTCCGAATTTCCATATTCACTTGAATTTTGCAATAGTTGTGAAAATCAATATGATCCATATGATTTCACTCCAAATTCGTATGGATATTTTAACGACAACTATTCTATAAACAATTCGAATTTTGACCAACAAAGTTTTCAAAACGATGACCAACCCTCGACTCTTGAAAATAGCATTTCATCTTTACTTGAACTCTCTACACAACAAAATCAAAGTATAAATGATTTGTGTAATTCATATTTGTGTAATAACTCGAGTCAAGGATTTCAAAATTTGAATTCAATTAAAAATTCAAATGATTTCGATTATAACTCATGCCAATACAACTTCGAACTCCAAAACCAATTTCAAAATGGAAATGTGAACCACTTTTCAAATAATTTTGGCAATGGGAATAATCTCGACTATGATGCAAGTGAAAAAATTTGTTCTCAACACGTCCAAATCGTAAATTCTCAAGTCAATAATTATAAGTTGGATTTTGTTGAACAAGTGAATGAAATTTACGATGATCACACGGATTTGTTGATTGAAACATACAAAAAATTACATGAATAACAAAATCAAATCCCAACGTGTGATGAGTCAAATAGTAATCCATCTTTTACCACAATTGACGATTTTCAAACAACAACTTTTGAAACTAAAAATGATGATCTTAATGAAGTTGTTGAAAACACGGTAATTGAGTTGGATTTCAATTCTTTTGAGGGTGAGAAACTCGATTAAATTTTGATCTTCTTTTTCCTGATTTCGAAAATTTGAATACAACAACTTTGGATTTTGAAAATGATATACGAAATGAAGTTGTTGATAATCCAACAAAGAAAGACGAATTTAACGAACATGATTCCTTTCGACATTTCGAAAACGAGTTGTTAAATTCTAATGGGGAAGATTTAAAACACCATTTTGATTTTGAAATCGATAATTTTGAAAATTTTGTCAACGATGAGTTTGAATCTCAATTTGGTGAAAATAAACATGAACTTCAATCAATCGTTATATCTACCTCAAAAATCATCGAAAATAAACAACTCATACGATTTTTAATAGAACGACATTCGTTTTTCCAAATCAACATTTAACTTTGAAATCATTTACAGTTTGGTTTTTCGAGCTTAACCTGTGTCTCGCATACTTGACGAGACAAATGAATCGGTTTTTGGAGGACCGTTTCATTTACTTTTTGACGATATACTTTCTGAACTCTTATAAATAAAATCTTTTCTTTTTCATGTAAATATAGGTCATCCTTTTATTTTTGTTTTATTTTTCTCCTTTCACTTGGGTTGACTGTGGGGACACGGTCAAAATCAAGTGTGGGGGGAGACTCATCATCATATTCGATTTTTTATGGTTTATTTTTACATTTTCTTTCCAATTTTTTTTTCTAAAAAAAATCTCAAAAAAAAAACAAAAAGTATATTTTTAAGCATTTTGATCTATTTTTAAAGCAACACTATAGGATAAATATATAGTTTTGGTTAATTAAATTGAAATTTTTTGAAAAATTTATTTGTCTCAAGAAAAATAAAAATGAAGTTTGATTACAAATAACGATGGTTTAACTAGTATATAGGAAGGTTCATAAGTGTTAATTATGAAATATCCTAATTGAAAATCTTTGTTTTGAAAAGTGGTGAATTCAAATAAATGGATATAACATTTTTTGTCTTTTAAGTTAAATGGTGCTAAGATGATTTTGGAAAACTCTCTCTTAAAAAAAAACAAACAAAACAAAAAAATTCATGTATATATGTATGTATTTTTCTTAATAAACACCAAGAGTCATGTGTTCACACTCGTATGTTCACTCGCCATGCTCTGTACCCTTCTCACGTAAGCCCGAAAGGCAGTGCACGATCGGTATATCTGGCCTTAGTTTATATGAGTTAGGTGTATGTATATAAAAATTCTTTCTAAATAACGCCTACAGTCGATAAGTGTTCACACTTGTGTGTTCACCGCCATGCTCTATATTCCCCTCACATAAGTCCGCAAGGCAGTGCACGGGTAATATATCTAGCCTCAGTTTATCTGAGTTAGGTATATGTAAATATTGTTAATATCAATAAAATTTTCAAAAGAAAAAATGGAGAGAGTAAGCAAATGAAATCCAAGCACTATTTTAACTTATTTGATTTTACTTGTTAATGAAAAGAAATGAAAATACCACTTTGATAAACTTTGATAATCGACTAAGGATCTATTTCATAGTTACACTGGTTATCAACCGAAACAACGAGTTAAACTATAGTATATTTATTTTGATAACTTCGTTTTTATTGGAAATTTTGATAAGTGAATCCTATATTTTCAAGATAATGAAAGAAACATATATTTAACTTATTGTGTCGATTTAAAAGTGAATCCTTCACTGTAAATATTTTCAAAAACTCGCATTCATCTCTTTGTAAATAAATCTTGCATTTTGTAAATATTTTCATCCTGCATTTGGATTTTGTGGGTAGTATCCGCTGAAAACCCTCACGAGACAACACTCTTCCTACTGGGGATACCCAGAGGTTTAACGGCTTATTGCATACGCTCAATGCAATCGTGCTCCTTACGAAAATGGATTTATCTTAGTTTTTCTTTATTCGAGGACGAATAAAAAAATAAATGTAGGGGTATTTGATGTGCATGTAAATGTGCATATTTTTACCACCATATTTAATCTATTTAAATTAAATAAATGATCATATTGGGTGTTTTAACATGTTTAAACCAAAATTCAAATTATTTTCAAATCGTCACATATTCATCTTCATCCAAGGGCAAAATGGTCATTTTTGTGCATATATTAATTTGAGAAAATTTAATTGGAAATTCTATATTATTTTGTAGGAATTTGGCTTCATAAATAAGTGGTTTCGTGAAGATATATGCATGCACAAGAGTGAGTACAAAGGAATGGAGATGGAAATAATTCATTTCATGGATCATGGAGGACCCCACCTACCCACCTATCTTAATGTACAAATTAGAGGCTAATGCACATGCTAATAGAGTTTAAAGCTTCATGCACACTTAAATGATGATTATTTGATGCTAATGTACTTAGCCTCCACACTTCCTAAGAGGGTATTTTGGGCATTCCCCAAAAAAGTGGATTAGGGTGTCATACATGTATAAATACCCCTGATGTTTCATGTAACCTTTTTTTCTCTTTAGTTTAGTTTAGGATCAAAAATATAATGAGAGCTCTCTTTCTTTTCATGGCTACTTAGCCATTTTTTATTTCATGTAATTTCTTTCTTTTATGCAATTTAATACATGCTCTTTTCTCTTCTTGTTTATTTCCTTTCATGTTAGTAGTGTATTATTATTTGCTCTTTTGATTTTATGTTGCCTGACAATCTCATGCCTCTTTTATTATAATAATATTACGATAAAGATGAAACATGTCATTTGGTTTGACTTATGTTAATTTAATAATGAAGTCAGTCTTGTTTGTACTAGGAGCAAGTTTTTAATTTATGTGCCTAGTATACAATGTGACCAGCCTAGCCTTAGTATGTTTTACGTTCAGTTTTCATCCCAAACTAAGGATGTTGACCATCGTAAAAGTTTTCTCATGTTTGTCTAACTTTTCAAATTAATGAACTCATATTACCAAAGTTATATCTATCCTTAGACATATATCTGTAACACACAATTAACTATCAATTTTTTTTAATTAGAATGCACATAATTTGAGGATCTTAGACATATCTCTGTAATATGCATAACAGTAGCAAACAATGTCAGATCGTATAAGAAGTTCAATAGTATGTAATGCAACAGATAAAATTAGTAGTAGGAAAATAGAGTTATTAGTGTAAAGCAATAACAACATCACACTTTGAATTACATTTATATTTCATTTATTACATCATATTAAGGCAGAATGATTCCTTAACTTTCATTTGCCAATAAGTTGTATAATTTCATTTGCCCATGGGTTGACAAATATCAGAGAAGTAGATATACTGTATTAGAGTATAATTGGGCCGGCTATGAAGATTTGATGAATATGTGCGCTGGAATCGGTTTGAAGGTGCAGGCTGTTATGTTGTTTCATCAGTGTGGTGGTAATGTGGGTGATTCTTACACGTAAGTTGTTTGTTATAATTCTTTTTTTGTCTGCTTACTCTTTTTTTATTTTTTATTTTTGTTGCTGGTTGTGCGCACTTTATTACTTAAAACTAGTACTTAAACTGGAACACATTGTATTTCAGTTGTTTAGCAGGATTAATTCATAAAAGAGATAGGTTGAACATTCTATCACCGGCTACTTCTTATTGAGTGAGTGTATTATTCATCAATCATAGATATCATGAAAAGTTGAAGTATACAAGTATTGTCCATTTAAAAATTGAAACAACTACTCCACTATAAATCACTGTAAGTTTCACAACTGGATTTTGGATCCATTGATTTGGGTTAAATCAAAATATATAATCATTTGTTTCTGAAAATAGTTTTGCTGATAATTTCTTTTGTCATTAAATTAGCACTTCAAATTTGAAAGCAGTTGACAATTCACAAACTAGCAAAATATGTTTTTAAGTTTCAGTTTTTTATCATTTTTTTTTTCACATTTTACAAACTAGCAAAATATGTTTTTTAGGTTTCAGTTTTTATCATTTTTTCCTCACATTTTACTTCCTGAAGGGGAAAGTTTAATTAGTTTAATATGGAAATAATGTGGATATTCAGTGAATTGCTGTTCACTTGTTTTCATTCAAGGATTTTTTATTTTTTTAAAATACTGGGTAATTGTCCAACTCTTCATGCCGACGGAAGAGTAGTTAGTTAATCAAGGTCATTATTGTGGAGCTTTGTCCTTCATTTTCCCCATAAGAAAATATTCGCATATATTTAAATTTTGTATCTATGTAACTTGGATTCATCTCTTTGACATAGGGAGTCACATAGATGACACAAGTAGGTAATTAACTTGGAGTTTTATTTATTTTTATTCCTCCCAACATGAGAGTACTGAATTGACTATAAAAGTTCATTGATTCTAGTTTCTTCTAGGTCTGATTTTAACAAATGCATACTATTATTTATGTCAAAAAGATCAATATTGGTTCTAATTTTGGGCTTGATGTTCCTTTAGTGATAATAATTGATTAAAATAATCCTTGATGAGATTATTTGTTTGCTTACATCTCAATTGCATTGTTGCGCTTTTGACTTTTAATAACCAAACTTTGAACATTATTTAAGTATTCCGCTATGTATTCATTAATGTTTTTTTCTTGCTTTCTTCATTTGTTAATTATGATTCCCTCTATATCCAGTTCATTTGTTAATTATGATTCCCTTTATATCCAGTTCATTTCTGAGCTTTAGAAACTCATTAATAAAGTCATCGGTAATGCAAAAACTGATGATAAGAACACTGTATTTGGTAATGGGGTAACCCAATTTCTCACCTGATTGGATATCACACTTTCACAACATAGAGTTTTACTGCCTAATTTGGTGGGAAGCGCTGTTGCAAATATTCCTTACTATCTTGTAAGTTCCTTTTAGACCACATACAAATATCTGTATATTTTGTGAAGTAAAATAACTAAACATACATAGTTTGTAGCACTCATTCTTTTATGCATTTTGTAAGCGAAACTATTGATTTTGGTTATGTTTATAGGTGTTCAGAAAACAAACAACATTTTTTCATTATAAGGGGTACCAATGGGCTGGAAATGGTTCACATTATAGAGATACCAAACATCCTAAAAATTCCATAGGACTAGTGACTTCACCTAATAATCCTGATGGAATGATAAAATATCCAACAATCAGAGGAGCTCTAGCCATTACTGACTGTGTTTACTACTGGCCTTATCATACAACGATAAGTCCTCTTCTTGCGGATGAAGATATCATGTTGTTTTCTATGTCTAAGTTTACTGGACATGCTGGAAGTCGTTTTGTGTATGCTTATCAACCCATGCATTAATAATAGAACTATATATTAACTATATTGACAAAAAAATTGGATGAACTATTAACTTGTAATATCATTCATCTTTGTCATCATAAAGATTACATAGTCAGTGCACGGACTATTCTGGCAACGATTGTAGTATGATTTTGAAAACAGGAACCACCTTATTTTTTGGCAACTACAGCTCATTTCCCTTCATATGTTGCTAGCTCAAAAAATAATTTATAGATACATTCACGTTAGCTTCATTAGTATACAGTCAATGTTCAATCCCATTAACTTCACATAATGACTTCACCATTCTTGCATGTTTATATTTCCTAAGAAAAATGTCTACTGACATTTCCATTATTATATATATATATATAATTATATATATATATGCATATACATGTATAAACAAATATAGTAATGAAGGTACCCCCTGATGCATATCATAAAACTTTCTATAGTCAAACAATATAAATAAAGTGGTATAAAATGCGCATATGAATCTAAAGACAGTGGTAGTGTAATATATCTGCCACAGCAAGTTGAGAGTGCATGTAGACATCAAGCCATGTGCTTGATTTAAGAGTGCTTTAATTGTTAGCTGAAATGAGCTTTAATTAGATGAATATAAATGCATGTAGATATCTACCTGTATATCTGAAGTGAAAATACATATAGCTTTGTCAATAGCACATTGTGAGATTATGTGAATTCATTATTTTATAGTGTCAGCGATAACATTTGAATCAGAAAGCAGAGTTCAGTGGAGTACAACTGAGAAAATGATCATTTTGCAGCTTGTGCTCTCCTACGAATAAACCCGACTACACTCACACACAAGTGACACAACTACTGTTCCTAAAGGAACAATGGGAGTTAAATTTAAATCAGTATTTCTGTTTAAAAATGCAGTAGTGTATAAGCATAATTACAAGTTTTGTAAAAATAATCACAAAAATAATATATTCAAACATTGCAAACATATAGCTGTAAGGACATTAAAAAGCTGTTACAGCAACAAAATTAAAACCATTCTAGATGAACCAGTACCCAAGTGGGAAAATTCACAATTCATAATTCATGCAGTCCATTCCAGGTTGGAAAGGGTTTGGGATCCAGTTCTAGCGGAGCTTAGAAAACATACGAGTTACCACTTCTTAAAGGCTGTAAGTATTACTTTTGCTGTCAAATAATAGCAATGTTTGCGTACGTTTGGTTCAGTGAATATATACTTTGTACTGCTAAAATGCACTATTATATAAATGTTTCTTCGCTGGTATTAAGCAATGCTAACTTGCTGAAATGCACCATTATACTAAACTTCTGATTCCAGCAAAGTGATACTGAAGACTGCCAAATATAAGAGTAAACGGTATTTCTTTGACAAGGTTTTTCATCCATGCTCCGCACAAGGTAGCAAAATTTCTGTTTGTTTCTGTTATAATCACTAAATTTCAGCGCTAAAACACATTGTAATTATGAATAAGAATGCTTTATAGAGGAAGTATTTACTAAGATAGAGCTAGTTATCAATTCTGCTGTGGACGGATATAATATTTGCATATGAGCAAACAGGCACGGTAAAACATATACTATGGTGAGAAACTCTACAACATAAAGTTTTCTTCTTTAAGTCCAAGATTTTTTTAACAATAACCATTACTCTCTGACATTTCATAATAACCATAGGAAGGTAAGCTAGAAGATCCTGGTATTATGCCGCGAGTTATTAAAGCACCGATTTGCTGTATTTATAAAGCCTAGTGCTGGGAGGTAAGAAAGTTGAATATGCACAAAGCATATAAAAGATTGCTCGTTAGCATTTGCTATTAAAAGGTATGTTTTTATGCTTTAAAATGTGTGTGTAAGTAAATATTGTGATATACGATATGAATCTGATCTTGTTTTGATAATGTATATTTATTGAATTAAGGTGTGCGGGAAAGCACTAACCACGCAAAGGAGGTGCTGTTAGATTTTGAATAATAATAATAATAGTAATAATAAATTATAAAATATTACCGAAGTTAACTAAGTTTTCTAAAAATTAACTAAATTTATAATAATGATAATAATAATTTAACTAAGTCAATTAAGTTTTATAAATAATAATAATAAATCAACTAAGTTAATAATAATAATAATAAATTATAGAAACCAAGTTAACTAAGTTTTATAAAAATTAACTAAATTTATAATAATGATAATAATAATTTAACTAAGTCAATTAAGTTTTATAAAGTATAATATAAAAATTAACTAAGTTGTTAATAATAATAGTAATAATAATAATAAATTATAAAATATTAATAATGTTAATTAAGTTTTATAAAAATTAACTAAACTTATAATAATGATAATAATAATTTATGTAAGTTAATTAAGTTTTATAAATAATAATAATAAAAAATTAACTAAGTTATTAATAATAATAATAAATTATAATATATTAACCATGTTAACTAAGTTTTATAAAAATTAACTAAATATATAATAATGATAATAATAATTTAACTAAGTCAATTAAGTTTTGTAAATAACAATAATAATAAATTAGCCAAGTCAATAACAACAACAACAACAATAAATTATAAAATATTAACAAAGTTAACCAAGTCTTATAAAAATTAACTAAATTTATAATAATAATAATAATAGTTAAACTAAGTTAACTAAGTTCTATAAATAATAATAATAATAATAATAAGTTGACTAAGTTTTATAAAAATTAACTAAGTTTATAGTAATAATAAATTATAATATATTAGCCAAGTTTACTAAGTTTTATAAAAATTGACTAAATTTATAATAATAAGAATAATAATTTAACTAAGTTTACTAAGTTTTATAAATAATAATAATAAATTAACTAAATTTTATAAAAATTATCTAAGTTTATAACAAGAATAACAACAATTACACGTTGATGATAAGTAATTTCAATTTGGTTAAAGCATTTGAACGTTTTTTTCTTGATATAAGAATTAGTTTACTCGATGTGGAACTATTTTCTTATGAAGATAATAATTTTTTTATTACACTGATATATGATAAAATATATATTTCATTCATGATCATAAATAATATATAGTATGTTTAGGGTAATTATTAGATGTAGCCTTAACTATATTCTATGAAAATGTATTATTTAATCTATAGATAAGCAATGACACATACAAATTAGATAGATAAACTTAATTAATATTACCAGCATGTTTAATATTACAATTAGCTTGTATATAGTCACACCGTGATATCATTTCCTTTTTGGCTTTTATATAATAAATTCATATTTGTTCTCTTCTATTGCTGATCTCTATTGCCTTTTTTTCCCTATAGGCATATTGGACTTTTGAAGAAGACGGGCTTGGACTTTCCATGATTTATATTCTCTCTTTTAGCAAGCTCTTTTTGTTAGATTTTATGTTATTAACATTTGTGCTTAAAACATTTTTCATGAAACGTGGTATATGACTAAATTTAATGGTGTATGAAATTGATGTAGCTTTGATTATGTTTAATCGTTATAACTGCTTATAATATCGAATTATATATATTAGTGTTTTGCAAATTGAGCTGTTTTGAATACATTATTCATGGTTTATATAATTGTTTTAAAACTGTTGTAGTAGTTGTAAAATGTAGCAAAAACGTTAATATACCGCAGCGTTTCAAAAATCTGCGTAACTGACTTTTGTAGCGTTTCAAAAATCATGCTATATTACTGGGTCTTTTGAAGTAATGATCTTAGAATGCATCGCCAAAACGCTGCTAAATGAGTTTGCAGCGTTTAATTAAAGCTGCAAAATAAATTTATTGCAGCGTTTTTTATGCATCGATAGCCATTTATTTAGCAGCATTTTGAAAATGCTGCAGAATTTCTAACTCTATTGCAGCATGACATTATGCAGCGTTCTTTGAAATGCCGCTAATGATTATGGCAGCACTTTTAAAATGCTGCGAAAAGTCCTTTTTGTTGTAGTGACTATATGATCTAGAGAGTGAATTTATCTCTAAATTGTCTTTCTACTCTCATATTTTTATCACTTTCTTTTTGTCATTTTTCTTACATTTTCTAGCTAATCACTTTCAACTTTGGTTTAATTTGATTGAATAGATTTTTAAAATCTAACAATTCCCTACAGATCGACCTATACTCGCCACATACTAACATTTGTACGTCGTGCACTTGCGGTAATTTTTGTTATAAATTCGCTCGACGGTTTTCTAACCGATAGAATTTCCGTCGATGAACACTCGTGCCCCCTCTTCTTTGGAAACACTCCTAAGATAAGAGGTTGAATAACCTCTCTTGTATAATATGCCATCAAAGAAGAAGTAATACAGAGCCTGGTATCCTATTTTTCGAGCTTCGTTCTAGTTTGGGGTATGATTTCGTTTAGCAGGAGTTGATTAATGGGAATTATCCAGCTATTCTCCTCGGTTTGCTGAGGCAAGGGTTCAACCGAGGGTTGCTCTTGATTCCCCACTGTCCCTTGATTTTGCATCCCTTGAATGGCAGCCTGCTAGGCTCGAGTCAAGACCAGTATCTGATTTGATTCCATTATACTTGGCTCTGCTTAATGCCCAATTGGTATTGCCATCATTTCACTAGCCACTTTGGTACTAGCAGGTCTTGCTAAGGATTTTGCGGATGAGTTGTTTTCACATGGAATTTGTTTTAACCTAAATTGTTCGGAATGCTCTAGCAACTTCTTAGAAAGTTACGCATATTTGGCCAAGTTTGGCTCCTTTGCTTGGTAATTTCCCTGCACTTGGTTCATAAGTAGTTGTGAATCACTATGAATTTTAATGTGGGTTACCTTCATTACTTGGGTCGTCCTTAGGCCTGCAAGGAGGGCCTCATGTTTTGCCACATTGTTGGTTGCTATGAAACCAAGCTGCACAACTCCATACAGCTTCTATCCATTTGGAGTGATCAACATATACCCAATTCTTACCCCCTATTCATTTGATGCTCCACCTACGAACAACTGCCAAAACTGCTGGGTGTTTGTTTCTTCATCTGATTGGGGTTCAACTGGTAAGGTGCATAATGCGATGAAATCTACGAGTGCCTAACCTTCGATTGCCTTCTTGAGATAATAGGTGATGTCATACTGACTAAGCTTCATCGCCCATTTCAGTAAGCGGTCTGATGTATCGAGCTTTTGCAGTATCCGTCGGAGGGGTTTGTCTATAAGCACTTTGATGGGATGCGCCTGGAAATAGGGCCGCAGCTTCCTTACCGTAAGGAATTGGTTGTATGCCAGTTTTTCAATGACCGAGTAGTTTAGCTCTGCTCTTGATAGCCGCTTGCTTGTGAAGTAGATGGGTCTTTTGGTCCCTTCATCTTCTCGTATCACTGCAGCACTAACAGCTTTATCAATTACTGCTAAATAAATATACAAAGCTTTATATGTTACTGGTTTCGATAATATAGAAGTATTGAGCAGATGATCTTTTAGGTTTTGAAATGCAGCGTTGCAATCCTTGGTCCACTTAAAGTTTCGCCCTTTCTTCACTTGGTCGAAGAACGGGATGCATTTGTCTGTCGCTTTGGATATAAATCTGCTTAGTGCTGCTACCGTGCCATTTAGACTCATCAAATCCTTTAATCCTTTGGGATTCTGATTCCTCTTATTGCCTCAATCTTCTTAGGATTCACTTCAACTTGTGCTTAAAATGTATCCTAAGAACTTTCCTGACTGGATGGCGAAGGTGCATTTCAATGGGTTCAGCTTCATATTGTATTTCCTTAGGACTCCAAATGTCTGCTCTAAATCTCATACGTGGCTTGATGCTACCTTGGACTTGACCAACATGTCTTCTACATATACTTCAACATTCTTTCCAATTTGTTATGCAAACATTGTATCGACCAACCTTTGGTAGGTCACCCCCACGTTCTTGAGTCCAAATGGCATGACTTTGTAGCAGTACAACCCTTTGTCTATTATGAAGCTAGTATGCTCCTGATCTAGCTCAAACATGGTTATCTAATTATGAGCAGTTCATGCCCACTAGTCGCATCTACTAATTGATCAATTCTAGGTAGGGAAAAACTATCCTTCAGGGAAGCCTTGCTGAGATCAGTGAAGTCTATGCAAGTTCTCCATTTCTTGTTGGGCTTCCTTACAAGCACTGGGTTGGTAATCCATTTTGGGTAGTATACTTCCCTCATGATTCCATTCTCCTTTAATTTATTAACTTCCACGTGTAGAGCGTTGTACCTTTCCTGGTCTAGAGTTCTGCGCTTTTGTTTGACCAGATGGGTATCGGGGTCAATGTTGAGTGCATGACATATTATGATTGGATCTATTCCTACCATATTTGAGTGTGCCTAGGCAAACACATCTGCTAGTTATTTTAAAAAGTCTATCAACTCAGCATGGGCATTTGCATTGAGTTTCTTTCCGATTTTGAGAATCTTCGTGGAGTCTTCTGGATCTATTTGTATACCTTCAGGGTCATCTGCTGGCTCTAGCTCTTTCTTTGTTGCTCCTAATCTTGGGTCTATTTCACTTTCTATTTCCTCCTCAGATGGTAAATTTACGTCCCTTTTTCTGGGCTTCTTCGGAGAAGTACTGTGCATAAACTGAATTATATTTATCAGTGCCGATCATGTGCATATATGTTCTTTTTTCTTTCTTCATTGATTTTGGTTACACAGGATTACAAGTTTCTACATTAGTTTGGGCACTTAGTACCGGTGTAGTTTTATGAACTGGTTCGTCTTCTTTGTTGTTATTAATATTATAAATATAAAAGAAGACACCAGAACAATTTCAGACAATTTTATTGCCAAAAGTAAGGTTTACATTGCATAACTCTATAGCTAAAACTTGTTCACCTCTTACTGACCCTATTTTGCAAGAGTATTGAACTTCATAAGCAGATCTTTTAGGGATACGATAGCTCCTATGTCTATGAAAGTAGGTCTTCCTAGGAAGGCATTATACGGTAAGGGTTGGTCAATGACCGAGAAGTTGGCATAGAATGACTTGTGCAGTGGAGCAGTTCCGACAGTAATGAGCAAGCGTGTAGATCCCACCGGAACTATGGTAATATTGTTGAAGCCAAAAATTGGTTTCAGACTTGGTTTTAGGATTTCTGGTGGAAGTCTCATCTAATCGTATGCAGACTTGAAGATGACATTGATCGAGCTCCCAAAATCAACGAAAACTTTCTTCACGATGCAGTTTGATATATGTATCGTAGTGATGAGTGGGTCCTAATGAGGGAAGACTATTCCCGCTGCATTAATTACTGTGAATATTATCTTTGGAATAGGTTTTTATTTGATATGGAAGAGTGGGTTCCACTGGACCCTTGCCTCCTGTGCATACCTCTCATGTGCTTTCTTACTCATACTAGCGGGGTGCGGCCTCTCATGGATTGATGCTATTAGGTTAGAGGGGTTCCCAACTTGATTCTCATTTGGGTCAGGAGTTAGATCTCTTGTTCTTCCTTTGCCGTTATTTCTTTGAAAGTTTCCTAGGTATCATTTCTCGATTAGCCTCACTACCTCGTTTTTTATATGTCGGCAACTATCAGTATGATGACCATTAGCTCGGTAAAAGCGGTAGTATGCCCCACCTCGTTTCTGCTCTGGTTTCTTCCCTTTATTGGGCATGTTATAAGCAAGTTCTGCCTTGGTCATTTCATATATCTGACTAGGAGTGTGTCTGTCACTTCACCGATGGGTGGTATCCTTCTGCCCCCTCTTCTTTTCATAGGTAGGGGCAGAAGACTTCTGAATCTGTGAAGTGAAAATCAGCTTCTTTCATCCTAATATAACCATTGGCTCTTTCATTAAAGTCCTTCATGCTGTGGCATGATTTTTAGCTATTCTTCTTCCACGTCGTGGTCCCTCTTCTAATCTTGGCATGAGCCCACATCAGTATGGCTCCTTTATCACTTACTCCAATTCTCAAAGCTTCAGACTTAAAATGCTTAATAAAATTATGCAGACTTTCGTTCTTGCCCTACTTGACGTAAGACATCGTGTTTACAACAGGTGAAGCTTCTCTTCTTGACTTGAACTGTCTTAGAAAATCAATAGATAGCCGTCGCTAGAGTAGACCTCTCCTTCTGTAAATCTCCTAAACCATCTTGCTGCAGCTACGGCTAGATAAACCTAAAAAAGTTTGCATCTAGCTGTCCTTCCCACTTTCAAAACATCCATATGGTACTCAAATGTCTAAAGGTGGTCGTTTGGGTTTGTGGTCCATTGAATTTTTCAGTTAATGGGACCTTGAAGTTGTCAGAGAAGTCTGCTTCGATGATAGTCTCATCGAAAGGGGAAGATCCTTCCTCCCTAATCTTCTCCCCAGTTCCCTGCTGGCAAAGTTTAACTAGCTACTCTACAAACTCCATAGGAAAAGTATATAATTGACTGAAGTTACAAATGGGTTCATAACCATGAGTATTGAATCATACAAAATTAATACTTGTTCTTAAATGTTCCTAGTTTAGATGTATCGAGAATGGGATATTGATATAATCATTGGAGGCTCAAGGGGTTACGTACGTGTAGTTGTTTGGAATAATTGTTGTATGACTCATCGAGGGTCTTCTATAGATTAAAAATCAAATAAAAAATCTCATGTGATGATGTGCAATAGTATTTTGACTTAATAATACTGTGAATCTTAAGTGTCTAAAATATACTTTGATTCTGGTCAATCACAGGACAACGATGATCATATTAAGGACATAGTTGGATATAAGTCCAACCACTTGAAGTGAAATACTATTCAAGTGAGGAATAGAAGATTAGCATCACCATAATTAGTAGTCAACATAAAGTCCAAGTCTTTGGCCAAAGTAGATCGGTTAATCGATAATTATTATCAGATTAAACTATGGACTTTAATGTTGGACTTCATTATTAAATATGGATATCATTAGAGTTTTGACAATTTACCTAGCTCTAGATATCTAAATAATATAATGATGGTAAAGAGAAAACATGCACAATATGCTATTGCTTAAGTATGTCACTTTAAAAGATAAGAAATTGGATTTTGCTTAGAAAATATATAAGGAACCAAACTCATGTCCACTATTGTGCTTCAACAAAGTCCATATAGGATTTAATATTTAATTTGTTTAAATATTATTGAGGGATGAGTTCACACAACTGCAACTCTGAACTTTCACCCGAAAATAATTTATTGATTTAATCTGTAAAAGCTATAAATTATTATCATGGAGAGATTTATATAATATTTACGTTAAATTAATTTATTGCTACCGTTAATATTATTCTAGAGTTGAAAATTTAATTAATAAAATATATAACTTTCAGATATTTATTTATCTATTTATATAGACCAAAAATAATATTCATAAAATAATAAATATTTTACGGTGGTTGAGATTATTGATATTCATTAATAATTTGATGGCTATCCATGTTGATAATAGCTAAATAGTTTATTATTTACTTAAGTTATTAAAATTAATTAATAAATAAAGTATGGCCTAATGGAAATACATCAAGGAGATATTTTTAGCAATTTATGCTATAAATAGATCCATAGAGCCTCCATTACAAACAAAGAATTTTACTCTATCGCTCTACAATAAATTATATCTTAATGGTGGACTTTGCAACTCCGCCATTGAGTTAGAAAAATGTTCTCACCGAGGCAAAACTGATTGTTCAAGATGTAATTATCAACTAGTAGGATTATCATGAAAATATTATTTTGTTATCAATTTACAATCATGTACGTTTGGAATATATATAATAATTACAAAAATATTTATTTTCTTCTCTAAAATAAAATATAAGTTTTAAATAGAAATGGTTTTAAGAAAAATTCATTGATCATGCACAAACTATGCATGGGAACCAATCGTGAAAATGTATTATTGGCAGCCATCAGAGGTCGCAAGGTCCATTCTAAAGGAACCGAACTAGATTGTAGCGGGATAAATGAGTGAATTTCAAATCTAAAAATCCAGTTTTAGATCTTATTTGGCCTATGAAGTCTAAGTTATTTAGATCCAATATAAAGCATTTTAAATAAAATCTTAATTTTATTTAATTTGTTTACATAAAAGTATTGATTTAATCTATTTTTATATAGTATATAATATATATGTGTATCAAACACACACACACACACACACATACGCATGTGTGTGTAGCGCACGTTGCAACACATAGGAACTGTACATGGTTTAATGTGCCCATATATAACTGCTGGGATTTAAACAGCAACAAACACGTTTGTCCCTATACATATATTTGATGTCCATTATTTAATTTAATATTTATACATATATTGGTGCATATAGAAAAATTATAATAATTTATCTATTTAAAATACATTGATTAATTCAAAATGGTTTGAAATTAATATCTAAAATATCTTATGATGGTTTAAATTTAAAATCAAATAAAAATCTAGATAAAAATCTATTCCAAATATAAATTCAAATTTCAAATATAGATGTGTTTACACACAGAGATACACGCACACACGCTCGCATACGTAAACTTTTGAAGCTAACATTTAAAATATTTAATATTTTAGTTTAAAATATTTATTCGTAAATTATTTCTTAATAAATATAATTACACATATTAAAACAATGTTTTTATGTTATTTACACAACTTACGGCCGAAATAATTCTTAATATTTTTAATTTCA
Organism: Allium fistulosum; assembly: GCA_030737815.1. Taxonomy (NCBI): domain Eukaryota; kingdom Viridiplantae; phylum Streptophyta; class Magnoliopsida; order Asparagales; family Amaryllidaceae; genus Allium; species Allium fistulosum. The sequence continues at coordinate 835,745,104 of CM060905.1, forward strand.
TTAATCTGTACGGATTGGTAATTTTTTTATAACGTAAACCTGTAAGGATTTACATTACAAATATTTAATATAAATTTGTACGCATTTACATTAAATTTTAAAAAATATACATGTTATTTGAAAAGATTTAGTATATATATATGCATTTATATTATCAATTATGTTTTGATATTTGTATATGTATTTATATGTGTGTGTGTGTATTTCAAAACAAAATTGATAATATAAATACACACACACACATATTATTAATCCAAACAATATATATATATATATATATATATATATATGAAGGTTAGTTTTATATATGTGTGTAGATATATGTTACAAATTTATATTTTAAATCGTATAGATATTGAAATATTCATTTTAAATTTCAAAAATATTTTTCTTTTAAATAGCCGAAAAGAAAATGTATAATTTGTATATGTATAAAAGTTTTTTTTATAATTCAGATGTGTATATATGTATGCAATATTGGACATCAGTTGCATGTATAAATTTGTTATAGTAATCAACATATATATGTATATATGAACAACATGAATGGGATGATCATCATATGTGATTATGAATAACATATAAAACAGGAAGTTACCAGTAATATATGGCAAATGAAAGGCACCTCAAATATTGAATGAAGCTCTTTTAGATCTGATCTAAACTCCTCTAGAAAGTACAGTTGCCTAGAAGAGAATACCATTTCCTTGAAATAAATAAATTTGACTTGTATTTGATTTGGAAATGACGGGTTATACCCAATGAAATTATAGCCACGGTATGGGGAAAGAGGAGGATAAAGTCAACTCAAAACGAGCGAGGATGTAAGGTTTAAATGGGCATTGAAATTGAGCAAAAAGTGGAGATCCAAATCCCCTTGCTTATTCATTCTTTTAGGTGATTCAAATATAGATATTTGCATACAAAACTCATGCCTCCTTCCATCTTTATAGCTGGCCATTACATGGGTCGGATGGGCCCACCAAAATTTCCAAATTCAATCAAATATTTAATTAATATAAATCCAACTCAAGTATTCATCGGTATCGTATATCGATACGTACATACATAACTTTTACATATGCACTTTATTAAATGCTAATTCTAATAAATCAAATAATATTTATTAATCGATATCTCATAAATATTAATTTATAAAAATTATGATTTGATTGAATCTTGTGGTATTTTAGAGTATTCAACAGTGCGGTTGTGCGACTCAAAGGTGTAAATTCAGTCAGCGATTAATATCGAACAATCCAAATATTAACGTCCATAGTCATCTTAGCTAGTGGTGTAACAGTTTGGTTGAATTTATTCTTTGACATTTTTCAATAAAATCTAATTTCACTATTTTAAGTTGTAGTTGGTATAACGATTATTTACACTAATTCTCTTCGTCAAAACTATATCACTCTAGGACTTATAGAATTTGATTTTGGTAAAAAAATTAATATCTTCCACATTCAACTTGTTCAGTCTAAACACAAAGTCCTTGGCTCAATAATAACAATCATTAATAACCATACTACTCTAGCCAGAGATTTTGACTTTGAGTAGACTACAGTTGATTGTGATACTAACCTCATATAATTGAGGAGATAGATTCTCTATTAAATAGTGTTCACTTCCTATGATTTAACTCAGTCCCAACTATAGTCTTTCAATGGACGCTACCAAAACTTAACTATAATCAAAGCAAAGTGTCCACATCGAAGTACAGTGGTATTCCTAAGCCGAGAGAACCATGTAATATCATCACTTCGAGATTCTCTATTTGACCTTAGTTATATTAACTAAGAAAATTCTCAAGTGAGTCATTCCATAGTTATCCAATAACTATTAGCACATAACCCCTTGGTGCCTTCAGTAGCCATAAGTAACTCACTGCCCAACATTTAGAGAACGTTACATACTCTAGTCTCAACGAATGTATCGATATCCTTTCTCAAAACATCTTGACTAGGAATACTATAACATCCCTTTTGGAAAGTTAACACAAAGATCTTTTAGCATAGTGGTTGGTGTTGTGGCATTGCTTTCTGGGATGAAAAGGGTTCAAATCTCATGATCATCACATTAGGTATCAGAGATAGTACCCAACCAAAATTGTGTGTTGTAACGCTGTAGATGTCAGTCGGTATAGTACTGATGTGGGTTACAAACACAACACCTAGGTGGTGTGTGATGATGAGCCAACGAGGACGTTGAGCTCTTTAAGGGGTAGTCTATAACATCCCTTTTGTAAAGTTAATACAAAGAACTTTTAGCACATCGATTAGTGTTATGGTGTTGCTTTCAAGAATGATAGAGGTTCGAATCTCATGATCATCACAAATATCTAAAACAGTATGTTATTTTTAATGTGATAAATTTATCATGATTAGAGCACATTTTAAAATTACTATCACATCACATATTATTTAAGGATTTTCAATTGAATATACTTAAATTAAATAATTAATTAACATAACACAGTATGACTAGTATATAATAGAAAGAAAAACACCTTTTATTTCAAACGAGATTTTATTACACAGTTAATAATTTACAATATATTAAAGAATTGCCCTTAGAATGTACCCCTAACTCGATCAATCTCCTACATGCACTTGGGGCCAATTATGAAATCTCAATCCCATCCTTTAAACATTTTACTGAGAACTTCCTGAGCTAGTCCCTTCGTGAACGGATATACTATGTTGTTCTTGGTATCTATTATTATCGATCATTACTTTTTTATTAGCGACGAACTCTCTAATAAGGTGGAACATTTGAAGTGCCTCGATTTATTATGAGCTCTTGAGTGCTTTATGATCTACATCACAACACTGTTGTCACAAAACAATTTCATTGGACCTTCAATGTTCAGAATCACTCCTAGCTAGCCAAAAATTTATACATCCAGACTGCTTTTTTAGCTGCTTCGTTAAGGGTGATGTATTCGGCTTTTATTGTTGAATCAACTATTGTTTCTTGTTTAGAACTTTTACAACTAACAATTTTGTCATCTAATGTAAAGATATGACCTGATACAGACTTAGTGTCGTTGATATCACTTTGAAATAAGTAATTAGTATACCCCTTCATAAGGAAGTTTTCATTACCATATATAAGGGATAAGTCCTTATTATTTTTCAAATACTTAAGTATACATTTTACACCAGTCCAGTGCTTCTCACCAGGATTAGACTATCATCGGCTTATGCATCCTAATGCATAAGCCACATTCGGTCTATTGCATAGCATAGTGTACATAATGTAACCGACTATAGATGCATACAGTATCCTCTTCATATGCTATTTCTCCTCATCGTTATGAGGAGCGTCCTTCTTAGAAAGGACGATTCTAGATTGCACCGGAACATTTCTACACTTAAAACTCTCCATATTGAACTTTTTGGCATAGTTTTTATATATATATATATATATTGGGATTGGGACAACCCACCAACCTCTTAGACCTATCTCTAGAGATCTTAATACCTATTATATAGATTGCTTCTTTCAAATCCTTCATGAAGAAGTTTCTGCATAACCACGCTTTCACTGATTGCAACAATGCAATGTTTTGCCAATCAGTTGAAAATCTTCAACAAATAGAACTAAGAACATTATAACACTTCCTTATTCTTTCTATATACGCACACTTCCTTCGTGTTCTAATAAAAAACCAAACTGTATGATTATTTTATCAAAATGCTTATTCCAACTCCTTGAAACTTGTTTAAAACCATAAATTAATCTTAACAATTTGTAGATGTTGCCCTCGCACCCACTGACCTCGAAGCCCTCGGGCTTCGACATGTAAACATTCTCTTATACATCACCATTTAGAAATGTCATTTTCACATCCATTTGCCATATTTTATAGTAATAAAATGCAGCAATGGCTAGCATTATCTGAATGGACTTAAGCTTGGATATACGTAAAAATGTTTTGTCATAATCAACACCTTGAATTTGACGAAACCATTTCGCAACTAGCCATGCTTTATAACTCTCTACTTGTCCATCTGCATTTAAAATTTTCTTATAAATACATTTGCAGCCGATGATTTTTATCCCTTCGGGTATGTCAGTCAAAGCCCATATTTTGTTTTCATATATAGAATCCATTTTAGATTTCATAGTTGCAAGCCAAAGTATATAGTATTTACTCTGCATTATTTTTTGGAATGAGAGAGGAGTGTCATCTTCTAAGATGCGATCCTCTTTCTTTCCATCCATGAGAAAACCATAGTATCTCTCTGATGCACGAAATTCCCTATTAGACCTTCTAAAGGTTACATGTTTTCATATACTCGTGTAACATCCCCTATCGAGAGGCCCAAAACAAAGCGCTACAGTTGCTACAGTCATCTATAGTATTAGCTTCCGGCGACTAAATACAGCTATGTTAATGGTATCCATAATATCAGAAGCACTTGAATATGAAACAAAACACAAATTTCAAAAACAACTTTTACTTCATTACATTTCAAAACATATTGTTTCACATTCACAACATATAATCCCAAATCGTTCCCAGGCACAGATCAAATATAATTATTACAAATATGCCAAGAGCGGTATATGAAGATACCCCCTTGGTTGATCAGAGTCATATGGTCATAATAGACCTCATACAAAACAACACAGCGGAAAATCCATCAAAACATAACAAGAATTTTAACTCCTAAATAGCTATCGTTTGCCCCTTGCATGCCTCCGGTAGCTTATTCGTCATCCTACTAAACCTGAAAAAGGCCTTAATCCCTCAGCCTACTCAAATTATTTTTGAGCACCCGAGAGTTTAAGGGGAAAACATAAACTTTGAGTCATACATAAAGCCTGGTGTAAATAATATTATACATTTCGGAATAATTATGTTAAGTGAGACCACGCCGCTTAGCGGAAAGGGTTTCTCCTTACTAACATCTTTATAAAATATACCTTCGCAAAACCTTTCATAAAACCATATACTGTGCTCCTGCATCCACAATGGTCAAATACTGTAAAGCAATCATTATGTAAACATACATAAATATCAGGTAATAATGAACTATCTGTTCAAACACACAAGTTTTGTTTGAATAACTTTTAACCTTTGGATGACTCGGGCCTACCAGATAATATAATCAAAATTAACCTAACACCCATTAGATATTCTTCTTTTGGATTATCAATCCTTAACTATCTGTTAAACATTTCCCATCTGGACGGTCTGTCCTTAAATATCTGTTAAATACTTCACTTCTGGACTGTCTGTCCCTAACTTAATGATCTCCCAAGTCTTCCTGATCCTAATGGTTTTTCGAGCTTACCAATAACCTATCTGTATACAAACATATATTACTTCGGTGTGTAATCATAATTTTAGTCTACCTATGACAAAGCCCTACACACTGGAATTTTGGACAAACAATTAGCTGGGGCTATTAGCTAATGTATAGGGCGCGACCCCATACTAGTCCCATCTGGTACTCTATTATCTGAGTCATTTTCACTTAACGATCCCCTCCCATAATTTTCCTTGAAAACATTTTCAAAATGATTTAAAACCTTTAAATCAAACTTAAACAAGGAAAAGTATATAATCTTTATACTTTACTCAAAATCATATCACAATGTTATATATATTCTATACTAAAACTTTAGTTGATGAAAACGTTTTACCAGTTGAAAGAACCTCTTTCTATACTTTTGAAATCATCTCCTTCAAAATCAAACTTCAAACCTTTTGAAATCTAACCCTTCGAAATCCTACATCAAACCTTTCGAAACCATTCTACAAACCTTTCGAATGCATTGAAAAGCAAACCTTTCGAAAGCTATAAAACTTTGGACATCACTTTAAAACATTACCTTAGGAAAACCTTGGAAAACCTGGGAAAACCTTCCATTTTAAACCTTTCGAATCCATTGAACTAAACCTTTCGAAATCATTCAAAACAAACCTTTCGAAATCATTCACCTAAGCCTTTCGAATTCATTCAACTAAAACCTTTCGAAATCAAAACCTTTCGAAATCATTCTGGGTTCAATTTAAAACAAATAGAAATCTTCATTTAAAACCTTTCGACACTATTGGAAGCAATCTTTCGACTAAGTCGAAAGCTCTGCTTCGAGTGCTTTAAATATACCCTTTAAAACAACTCTTTCAAAAGCTTTGGGTTATACTTCAATTTATAAAACAAGGGTAAATCACCTAAGTCGAAAGCTTCCCTTCGAAAGCATGGAGAAGGAGCTAGTTTTAAAACAAGTAAACCTTTCGTCCTTGTCGAAAGGTTCAAAACAGAACATTTATAAAGCAGTAGTAACCTTTCGATTATGTTGGAAGGTTTCAAAACAAAGTAGTAATAAAGAAGCAGTAACCTTTCGACCGTGTCGAAAGGTTTAAAACCTTTCTTAAACATTTTGACCTTGTCGAAAGCGACCAAGTCGAAAGCTCTTATTCGAAAGCAAAGCAGGTGAAAGCTTTTGGTTTATAAAACAAACATACCCCAACCTCTTTGACCATCGACCTTTCGACTTAGAACCCTTCGACTCTGTTCAATTCATTACGTACCAAGTAGCTTGATACCATATGCATTGGTTTTACCTTGTCGAAAGCTTAGAACCTCTCAAACTTGTTGGAAGGTCTGGGTCAGAAGTTTTGTTGCCGTAAAGGCTGAAACATGCTAAAAGTATGCTTTCTTTGTTTTTAACTTAAAAAGATAAATTTTCAACTAACCTGCCTTTGTTTGTCAAATTTTCATTGGTTAACAAATTCTTTTCAGAAATATGCTGCCACTGTTTTCAGGATTAAATAATAATTTCATTTTATGAAATGCCCTTTCTCCTTAATTAAATATATAAAACATTTAAGTCTCATACCTTAAATAATTTTATTTATTCATCAAATAACTTATGAAAAATCGAGAAAAATCCTAGAAAAGCTATTTTAGTATGTTGCCTAACATATGAAAATTTCAACCCCAAATAATTATTAATTTAGCTGAAAATAATTTATTACCCAATAAACAATTTCCTTCACTAGAAAATTAATATAAAATCCATATTAATTCAAAAAATTATGAAAATTGAAAGGCATCTCTAAAATATCATTTTTGATCTATATTTATATTTTCAAGGCATTTGGATGTCATTAAATAGGGTTTTCATGCCAAACATATCATAAAAACTAACATGAACATATATAATCTATCAACAACATATATATAACTTTAATCATCAAAACATGGCATATACTTGCAAAATCATTTCGGGTCTAATCTTAAAACTGAAAACTAAAAGAAATTGGGATATAGTAATTATTCACCTTAGCTTTGAGATTATAGATGTGAGATTGATGTTGATTTAGTTGACTATCCTCCTTCTCTTGAATCCTAGCTTTAGTCTTTTCTTGAGAATAAAATGGTGGTCGGCTTAGTAAATTTTAGTTTGAATGAAATGAAAATGAACGTGAGTTTCATTCCTAAAGGTTTAGGGTATAAACCTTACCTATTTCCCATATTGCCCTTCTCATATTCTAACACATTAACTTAGGTTATTTCATTTTAATTAACACACTAACACGGCACGACTACCCTTTGTTAATCAAACCTCAACCTTTTAATCTTCACATTATTTATTTAATTTACCTAATTAATTATTCTAAATAATGTTATAAAAATATGGGTATTACAGACTCCCACCTGAAAGAATTTTGTCCTCGAAATTACGATAAGGTACACAATCAAAACAACTAAAGGTAAAACATACCATCAAACAAATCAGGGTAAGAGTCTCTAATCCCGCTCTCCGTCTCCCAAGTACAGTCTCTAGCATTGTCACTCTACTAAACCTTTACTAACTTGACTGTCTTGTTCCTTATCTTCTTCTCATCTCTAGCCACAATCTGAATCGGCTTTCTAACTATGGTCAAATCCGGTTCTACTACTAAATCCTCTAACACTGTAGGTGCTATGGTAGCCTTCGGGTCTCTAACACATTTCCTAAGATGAGAAACATGGAAAACATCATGGACTCCAGCCAAACTACTTAGTAACTCTACTCTATAAGCGAGTTTTCCGATCCTTTCAACAATACAGAAAGGTCCAATGAATCTAGGTGCTAACTTTCCTGACTTTCCAAATCTAATCGCACTCTTCATCGGTGAAACCTTAACGAACACATAGTCTTTGACAGAAAATTCCAAATCTTTCCTTCTTCTATCAGCATAATTTTTCTACCTAGATTGAGCTTCCTTCATCCTAACTCGGATCAACTCAATCTTCTCCGCAGCTTCTTTCACCAAATCCAGACCAAGAACCAATCTATCCCTGGTCTCTAACCAACATACGAGAGACTTACATGGTCTTCCATACAAGGCTTCAAACGGTACCATCCCAATACTAGTATGATAACTATTGTTATATGAGAACTTGACTAGATGAAGATGGTCCTCCCATGATCCCCCGAAATCCAATACACAAGCTCTTAACAAATCCTCCAAGATTTTGTTAACTCTTTCCGTTTGCCCATAAGTATGTGGATGGTAAGCGGTACTCATGTTGAGCTTGGTTCCTAATGCTTCCTGTAGACTTTTCCAGAACTCACTAATAGACAAAGAATCTCTATCACTGACAATACTACTAGGAATCCTGTGCAGTCTAACTACATTCTTCATAAATAACTTTGCCAAAATAGGTGCTGTCCTAGTTGACTTTAGCGGAATGAAATGGGCACTCTTAGTCAATCTATCTACTATGACCCATATGCTTTCATTTCCTCTTCTAGACCTTGGGAACCCATTAATAAAATACGTAGAGATGGAATCCCATTTCCACAATGGAACTTCTAACGGATGAAGCAATCCACTAGGCTTCTGGTGTTCAGCCTTTACCTATTGGCAATTTAAGCACTACTTAACACACAAACCAATGTCCCATTTCATACCTTCCCAGAAGAAACTTCTCTTCATATCTTGATACATATTCGTTCCTCCTGGATGGATAGTGAACTTCGAACGATGGCACTCATCCCAAACTTCCTTCCTCATGTCTGCTACATTCGGAACACACAATTTTCCTTCCTTGCTCAATCACCCATTTTGGTCAAGACTGAAATCCTTTAGGTCATCGCTCTCCGTTCCTTCCCTTAACCTTCTGATCTGTTCAGCCAAAACCGAATCCTTCTCCTGTTTAGAAGCTATCTTCTCAATCATTACTGGTCAAACTTCTAAACAAGACAACATAGCACTTCCTGCACTTGAACCTACCTCGGATCTAAACTGCACACTACAAGCTGATAATGCTTCCAAATCTTTACACTCAGCAATCATAGCCAATACTGCATTTTGATGTTTCCGGCTGAGTGCATCCGCCACCTTATTTCCTTTTCTGGGTGTGTACTCAATTCCAAAATCATAAGCAACGATAAACTCCAACCATCTCTGCTGTCTCATGTTCATCTCCTTTTGAGAGAACAAGTACTTCAACGACTTATGATCAGTATAAAGCTCAAATCGCTCTCCCAAAAGATAATGCCTCTACCCCTTCAGAGCAAATATAATGGTAGCTAACTCCAAATCATGCATAGGATACCTAACTTCATGTGGTCTGAGCTGTCTAGAAGCATAAGCAATCACTTTACCTCTTTGCATCAACATAGCTCCCAATCCAGTTCCACACGCATCAGTATAAACAACTAAATCTTAATTCCCCTTCGGAACCACTAACACTGGTGCATGGGTTAATAAGTGTTTCAAGTTCTGAAATGCTTCCTCGCACTTATTAGTCCATACAAGATCCACATCTTTTCGTGTAAGCTTAGTCATCGTTGCAGCTATCTGTGAAAATCCTTTATAAACCTTCGATAATATCCAGCCAATCCAAGAAAGCTCTTAATCTCGGTCACCGTCTCGGGTCTTTTCCAATTATTCACTGCCTCAATCTTAGTCGGATCTACAGACAACCCTTTCTCTGAGATGACATTACCAAGGAACTTCACTTCGTTCTTCCAAAAATGGCACTTCGAAAACTTAGCCTTCAACTGATGCTCCCTCAACGTTTCGAGCACAACTCTAAGATGAACTTCATGCTCCTTCTCATCCTTAGAGTATATCAAAATGTCATCTATAAAGACCAACACAAATCTATCCAAGTGATCTCTGAAAATTCTATTCATCAGATCCACAAAGAATGCCGACCCATTAGTTAGTCTGAATGGCATAACTAACCATTTGTACGATCCATATCTTGTTCTAAACGCTGTCAAAGGAATGCTATCCTCTGCCACTCTAAGTCGATGAAATCCCGTTGCCAAATCCAGCTGAGAAAATACCTTGGCTCCACTTAACTGATCGAACAAATCGTCAATTCTCGACAATGGATATCGGTTCTTTACATCTTCTCATTCAACTTATGATAATCGATACAAAGCCTTAACGATCCGTCCAGCTTCTTAGAAAACACTACGGCAGCCCCCCATGGCGAACTACTTGGTCGGATAAAACTTTTGCCTTCCAAATCCACCAACCGCGCCTTCAACTCTCTCATCTCAGTGGGTGTCATCCTGCTCGGCGGTCTACTCACCGGCTCTGCTCTAGGCACCAAATCAATCCGAAACTCTATGGCTCGTTTCGGTGGCAGCCCAACTACCGGCTCAAATACATCAGCAAATTCTCTAACTACAAAGACTCGATGCAACTCATCCTCCAACTCCATAATACCCAATAAAGCATTCACTTCACAACTAGGGTTCCCTACAGTATAAACTATCCAATCACTACAATCCGGGTGACTAAGTGATATTTCGTATCATGGCAAAATATCCTAGCATCATATTTACTTAACCAATCCATCCCAAGGTTAATCCCAAATCCCACAAAGTCAAACACATGCAAACAGTAATCAAAAGTATGGCCTAGCAAATCAAATTCTGAATGGTCACACTTCATCTCAAGCGTTGCATACCCTCCTATCGAATTTGCAACCCTTAAGGAAGTAACTAAGTATGAGGGTTCTAGGTTAAGCCAATCCACCAAAAAAAATGAATGAGATGCTCCAGTATCAAATAGAACGCTAACAGACATACCGTGAATCTGCAACGAGCCTCCCAGAACAGCCTTCCCTTTTTCCTGTACAACTGGCCTTGGAATTGCGGGCTCCAGTGAATACATCTGTCCCTTTCCATCTCTAGCAGGCTCAGGGCATTTGTTCATAGAATGGCTGATTTGATCATAATTAAAACATCTGACATTCTTCTTTCCAACAGCTTCTTCCCCTTTTCTTTTCCATTCCTAGTATGACACTCATTAGCATAGTCCCTTCTTATCGCATTTGTAGCAAACCACTTCAGCCTTTCCCTTCTTTTGTGCTCCTCCCTTCTGAGCGTTCTTTTTTTGGAAAAACTTCCTTTTCTGGCCCTGTCCCATCTGGGCCTCCTTCATCTTCTTCCTCAAGCAAGCCAACGCCTCTTCTTGCCTTAATGCCATTTCAACCACTACATCACTGGGATCTCTCAAATGCGGCAAAGTGGCACTTATCAACTCTGACCTCAAGCCCCTTATAAACTTTTCATTCCTCCTAATCACGGTATCTACCAAAGCATACCCGTATCGGGCCAACTCCTCAAACTTCCTCGCATACTCCAAGACGGACATATCTCCTTGTTCCAACTCTGCAAACTTCCTCACCAATGCCGACTGCGCCTTTACAGACATAAATCTTTCTGAAAACCTTCTCTTAAACTCCTCCCAAGTTATGGTTTCCTCATCAACTCTAGCAGTAACAATATTCCACCAGAATAGAGCAGCTCCCTACAGCTGCCTCGAAGCCAATCTCCTCTTCTGTGCATCATTCAATCCTAAGTCAGCAAAAATTCTCTCGCAATGCAATAGCCAATTTTCCACCTCGATCGCATCTTCAGTACCAATAAACGGCTTCCCTCCAAGCTTGATGTAATCCCTACTCAAGTTAGCATACTGATTGACCATCGGAACTTCTTGAGCTCCACCCCCAGTAGCATTACCTCCGACAACTCTAGCTGCTATTCCAGCTCGCATCATGTTTACAAAGAACTAATAAATTGCTCCCATGTCCATCTGGGGAACTCCTGCACCAACAGTTTCAGCTTGAGCCTGACCGGGTCCTCTCCTAGTGTTTGGTCGGGCATTTCCATTAGTGGTGGTGCTATCTCCTCTAAGATTTACTCTGCCTCTTATTCCCTCCATATTTATATTCAAACCTCATGAGATACAGATGAATAACCTTACTAAGATAGGAGTCTAGAGAGATAGCATATACTTATGTATATAACAAATACAAGTACGTTACTATAGCGTTATCCCATACCCCGATCTTAACTCTAATTTACAAGGATTATGTTTTCAAAAATCATTTTTAAATTAAAGTATTTCATAAACCATGCTTTGATACCAAGCTGTAACATCTCCTATCTAGAGGCTCAAAACTAAGCGGTACAGATGCTGCAGTCATCAATAATATTAGCTTCCGGTGACTAAATATGGCTATGTTAATGGTATCAATAATATCAGAAGCACTTGAATATGAAACAAGACACAGATTTCAAAAAAAACTTTTACTTCATTACATTTCAAAACCAATTGTTTCACATTCACAACACATAATCCCAAATCGTTCCCAGGCACAGATCAAATATAATTATTACAAAATACGCCAAGAGCGGTATATAAAGATACCCCCTTGGTTGATCAGAGTCATATGGTCATAATAGACCTAATACAAAACAACACAACATAAAATCCATCAAAACATAACAAGAATTGTAACTCTTAAATAGCTATTCGTTTGCCTCCTGCATGCCTCCGGTAGCTTATTCGTCATTCTTCTAAACCTGAAAAAGGCCTTAATCCCTCAGCCTACTCAAATTATTTTGAGCACCCGAGAGTTTAAGGGGAAAACATAAACTTCGAGTCAGACATAAAACCCGGTGTGAATAATATTATACATCCCGAAATAATTATGTTAAGTGAGACCACGCCGCTTAGCAGACCGGGTTTCCCCTCACTAACATCTTTTTAAAACATATCTTTGTAAAACCTTTCATAAAACCATATACTGTGCTCCTGCATCCACAATGGTTAAATACTGTAAAGCAATCATTATGTAAACATACATAAATATCAGGTAATAATGAACTATTTGTTCAAACACACAAGTTTTGTTTGGATAACTTTTAACCTTTGGCTGACTCGGGCCTACCAGACAATATAATCAAAATTAACCTAACACCCGCTAGGTATTCTTCTTCTGGATTATCTATCCTTAACTATCTGTTAAACATTTCCCATCTAGACGGTCTGTCCATAATTATTTGTTAAATACTTCACTTCTGGATGGTCTGTCCCTAACTTAATCATCTCCCAGTTCTTCCCGATCCTAATGGTTTTTCGGGCTCACCAATAACCTATCTGTATACAAACTAATATTTCTTTCGGTGTGTAATCATAATTTTAGTCTACCTGTGACAAAGCCCTATACACTGGAATTTTGGACAAACAATTAGCTAGGGCTATTAGCTAATATATTGGGCGCAACCCCATACTAGTCCCATCTGGTATTCTATTATCTGAGTCATTTTCACTTAAGGATCCCCTCCCATAATTTTCCTTGAAAACATTTTCAAAATGATTTAAAACCTTTAAATCAAACTTAAACAAGGAAAAGTATATAATCTTTATACTTTACTCAAAATCATATCACCATGTTATATATATTTTATACTCAAACTTTAGTTGATGAAAACGTTTTACCATTTGAAAGAACCTCTTTCTATACTTTTGAAATCAGCTTTCGAAATCAAACTTCAAACCTTTCGAATTCTAACATTTCGAAATCCTACATCAAACCTTTCGAAACATTCTCCAAACCTCTCGAACCCATTGGAAAGCAAACCTTTCGAAAGGTATAAAATTTTAGACATCACTTTAAAACATTGCCTTAGGAAAACCTTCCATTTTAAACCTTTCGAATCTATTGAACTAAACCTTTCGAAATCATTCAAAACAAACCTTTCGAAACCATTCAATAAACAAATCTTTCGAAACTATGCAATATAAACCTTTCGAATCCATTCAATATAAACCTTTTGAAATCATTCACTTAAGCCTTTCGAATTCATTCAACTAAAACCTTTCGAAATCAAAATCTTTCGAAATCATTCTGGGTTCAATTTAAAACAAATAGAAATCTTCTTTAAAAACCTTTCGAATCTATTGGAAGCAACCTTCCGACTAACTCGAAAGCTCTGCTTCGAATGCTTTAAACATATCCTTTAAAACAACTCTTTCAAAAGCTTTGGGTTATACTTCAATTTATAAAACAAGGGTAAATCACCTAAATCGAAAGCTTCCCTTCGAAAGCATGGAGAAGAAGCTAGTTTTAAAATAAGTAAACCTTTCGTCCTTGTCGAAAGGTTCAAAATAGAACATTTATAAAGCGACAGTAACCTTTCGACTATGTCGGAAGGTTTCAAAACAAAGTAGTAATAACCTTTCGACTGTGTCGAAAGGTTTAAAACCTTTCTTCAAATTTTTGACCTAGTCGAAAGTGACCAAGTCGAAAGCTCTTATTCGAAAGCAAAGCAGGTGAAAGCTTTTAGTTTATAAAACAAACATACCACAACCCCTTTGGCCATCAACCTTTCGACTTAGAACCCTTCAACTCTGTTCAATTCATTACGTACCAAGTAGCTCGATACTATATGCATTGGTTTGACCTTGTCGAAAGCTTAGAACCTCTCGAACTTGTCGAAAGGTCTGGGTCGGAAGGTTTGTTGCCTTAATGGCTGAAACATGCTAAAAGTATGCTTTCTTTGTTTTTAAGTTAAAAAGATAACTTTTCAACTAACCTGCCTTTGTTTGTCAAATTTTTATTGGTTAACAAATTCTTTTCAGAAATATGTTGCCACTATTTTCAGGATTAAATAATAATTTCATTTTATAAAATGCCCCTTCTCCTTAATTAAATATATAAAACATTTAAGTCCAATACCCTAAATAATTTTATATATTCATCAAATAACTTATGAAAAATCTGGAAAAGTCCTAGAAAATCTATTTTAGTATGTTGCCTAACATATGAAAATTTCAACCCCAAATAATTATTAATTTAGCCGAAAATAATTTATAACCCAATAAACAATTTCCTTCACTAGAAAATTAATATAAAATCCATATTAATTCAGAAAATTATGAAAATTGAAACACATCTCTAAAATATCATTTTTGATCTATATTTAAATTTTCAAGGCATTTAGATTTCATTAAATATGGTTTTCATGCCAAACATATCATAAAAACTAACATGAACATATATAATCCATCAACAACACACACACACACACACACACACATATATATATATATATAACTTTAATCATCAAAACATGGCATATACTTGCAGAATCATTTCGGGTCTAATCTTAAAACCGAACACTATTAGGATGTAGTAATTATTCACCTTAGCTTTGAGATTATAGATGTGAGATTTGATGTTGATTTAGTTGACTATCCTCCTTCTCTTGAATCCTAGCTTTAGTCTTTTCTTGAGAATAAAATGGTGGCCGACCTTAGCAAATTTTAGTTTGAATGAAATGAAAATGAATGTGAGTTTCATTCCTAAGGGTTTAGGGTATAAACCTTACCTATTTCCCATATTGCCCTTCTCATATCCTAACACATTAACTTAGGTTATTTCATTTTAATTAACACACTAACACGGCACAGCTGCCCTTTGTTAATCAAACCTCAACCTTTTAATCTTCACATCATTTATTTTATTTATCAAATTAATTATTCTAAATAATGTTATAAAAATATGGGGTGTTACAACTCGTGAATTTGATTCATCTACCGATTTGGCTTCTGTGCTAATTTCTCGGATTTCATTTAAGTCTATAAACTCACTATTAATTTCTTTCATAAGAAATTCCTTTCCCAAAAGACCGCATGCCAAGAAATTACACAATGTCGATCTTGCCACAAGTTTATTGGGACCAATAATTCTTAACGAAGACTGGACAACCATGCAATTTCAAATACTTGAGTTGGGTTTTCTTCCGACACCACATCAATATGTAGTCTTAGGCACAAATTAGTAGGCATCAAATTCAAAATACACGTTGCGGTTTCCAGCGCATATCCATAATAGGAAAGCGGTAACTCGGCTTTACTCATTATGGAATGAACCATGTCTAATAAGGTTCAATTCTTTTTGTTGCTCAAATTTCTCGCAAGTATGATTAAGTCAGCCGGCACATCAAGGGCCACTCCAAGTCTAAGTCAAATAACACTCAACTCGACCCAGTTCCAGCCTGCCTACATTTAATCCATTCCCTCTAAGCAAATCCAGCAAGCAAGTCACGAATATATCGACCATAATCCCTATGTCTGGCCTAGCCCAGCCCAGCATAATTCAACATTGCTACCTCATATGAGTTGATCGAGCTCAAAGCAACCCATTTATGGCCCGACTCTCTCAGCCCGCCTACGGATGGTACCAAGCATCCTGCCTCATCACTATATGTCGGCCCGTCCCTTCATGCTCCTGTCTTAGCATTTTTAGCTTTGTTCTCAATAAGCTTCGGTAACAACTGACCGACTGCTACTATGCATAAAAACTTATCATCTGCCTAATAACCTGGATAAGCAAAAGTAAACGACAAATAGTATAGCTGATTGTACTAGGTACTATAGCAAGTCTGCCGAAAGCACGCATACTCCCGTAGCATGCCGCCATAATAAATGCACATCAAATGTAAAGCACATGCCTATATAAAATGTTAGTCGACAAGCACCCAAGCTATGCAATCTCACCACCTTTACAATTGTCTTCCATCAACTAGCACGCCTAGATCTACAATTAGAACTGTTTCCTTTATATTTTCAGTGCAATCACAATCATTAATCCATCTGCATCTTCTACTATAAATACCTCATGCCATACTATATCAAAGGGGTTGAACATTTGTTGGAATTTAGCTAATCCATAAGCTCAAAATTCCATTACAGCAGCTCCTCTCAAAGCATTTAAGTTTATAATAATTGTAAACCAAGTGCTAAATTTCTTATTATTCTCTTGTAAGGGATAACCATGTAAGATATCTTCATAGTGGACATAGGCAAATCTCTGTCAAACCACTCTAAATCTTGTGTCATTTACATTATTTTCATATTTTACTCCTCATTTTACATTATAAGCCTACTGTTAGCAAGCATATTTTGCTAATGCAATGCATTAGTCTAATTTCGAGATTGGTTAATTTATAAGTCAATATTTTGGCGCTAAAAGGAGGGCCACCCCTAAAAAGCCCTCATATTTCTTCATTTTTCCTTCTCTACACACTCTTTTCACGTTTCACCATATTAAATCCTAATGGCGAGAATGAAGTCATCAACTCTAATCACTGTTGCCAATGCTACCGGTCCCATCCTTAGGCTCACCAATGATATATGGCGAAGTGTGCTCCAAGGACTAACTAACATAGGAACCCTAGCTTGCGACCTATAGGACCTAAGGATAAGGTAGAATGTTCAAACAACTGTGAACTTTGTTCCACAATTCCCTTTAGTTGTTGAACTAATCCCTCTCTAACCTATTCTTCCCAATCCTTATAAGCTCATAAACACCATCGAGGCATGAGGTAGGGTGGTGCATGAAACCATAGTCATGGATGTTAATGTTCATCCAAGAAGATAAGTTATGCATAAGCCAGGTTATGTTATTGACATCTATCCGAAGATGGTCACACACATGGAACTATGGCATCATCGTTCCCCTTCGGTATAATGGCAGTCGACTTTTGAATGCCTTAGGGCAGTAAATGAAGCTCGAGACTTGAGGTTTGAGTGTCTCAGTGGTGGTTCTCAGGCCATCAATAGAGAATCTAAGGCTTCATTAGTGCACTACCAATCCCATAGGGGTGCAACCAGATTTAGATCAAGAGAAGGGCTGGCCGGTCAATTGTGGTCACCCTTTGTGCATAGGAGGAGGAGGTCTCAAACTCCAGCTCAACATAATCACCATCATTCCCCATCTCCTTGTCGTCACTAATCTCCCACTCCACAGTAATACTGGCTGAGTCTAAAACCGACCGTTGGCTAGACAATTCCATGGTATGCCGATGTTGGTCTCCGAGAGGAAATGAACATCCTTTGCCAGTAGCCCAACAGAATACATGTCCGGAATGCCGAGGGTAGCGCTTTTTCTGATGACAAGAATGGAGAGCCATTTTCTGAGGAAATCTCGAACACTCACATCCACTGTTGGTACGCCTTGTCGCCTATTGACAAGTACGATGGGAGTGCTGACCCATCAAATCACATTACTATGGATCATGTTACCGTGTTCAACTCCATCACCCATGTCGATCAGCTTTCTAGCCCAACAAAGTTCCTACTCTTCCCCTCCACCCTTACTGGACCAGCCTTCCATTGGTTCCTACATCTGCAATCGAGCAGCATCCATTTTTGGACCCTCCTATGTGTAGACTTCAAAACTAGGTTCTTTACCTCAAAGAGCCATGTTATGATGGCTAGTGAGCTAGGTAACATCAGACAGGGGGCGACCTAGTGTCTTCGATCATATGCGAATCGCTTTGATTAGGAGTCCATCCGAGCTAGGGTGTAGACAAAAATAGTCTGGTTGTGGCCGTCTTCTTGGTGGGCAGGTGTAAGTCGAGAATATGGACAAAACTATGAAAGCAGTCGGCTACGTCCCTAACTGACTTCTATCAATGGGCGAATGACATTGTAAGGACTTTATTTTATAAAACATCACATTATTTTGTAAAATTATTTCTTCTCTTAAATAATATCTATTATCTATACTATACTATTAATAATGAGTTGGAATTCAAGAGCACAGAAGCCTTCTTGAGTGCTTTGTGAATTGTAAACTCAACAGTCACATATTTTCTTTTTTTCCTTCTTTTATCGCGCCTCTCTCCTTTATCCTTTTTGTTTTTCAATGTTTATTTTCGAGCTTATGTAGAAAGCATAAAAGAATCGACGAGGAAGAAGAGGGTACTTTAATCTAATTAGATTATCCAGGCTTTATTTATCTATCTAGCAAATCTCTTCTTCTTCGTCATTCTCTCCACTTCTTTACTTCCATCCCCAATTTTCCATAATGAATCTGGAATCAAACCCAAGCCCTAACCCTAAACCAATGGAATCCGACTCCAATTCACAAAACCCTTACCCCTACTTCGTCGTCCCACCCTCGAGATCTCACCTTCAGCTACATGTGCGAAATCCCCAAACTTCCTTTCCAAGACAAAGGCAAGGAAGTGGCCATGTCGTCGTCCTCGTCACAAATATGAAGTTGCATACATATAGTAAGTGTTTTCTTTCCCGTATATTGGTTTTAATTTGGACTTTCTGAGTTTGATGAAATTTGAACTATCTTAGGTTATTCTGTTGATTTTTAACCTTTAGTTTTAAAAAGAAGTCTTATGGTTGAGAAATAAAGAGTAAGAGGACACTTTTGTCATGTTTTTTTTCGTTTTAAACATTTCACTGTGGTATATGAAGTTGGTATGGCATTTAAATGGATTGAACCCTTTTTAAAAATATGAAATCAGTTTCCTTTAATCTTCATTGTTTCCAATGCTACTTTGTTTAGTACTACTGAATCTACATTCAATATATATCTATATTTGTTCCAATTTATTATTTCTCAATTTGTTTTCCATTGTTAGAACATCTACTGTAACCTTCTTATATTAAGTCAGTATAATTACTTCCAACTTTCATTAAAATTGTGGCTTCGGGAAAATTTCAACTCCATTGTAACATTTTTTGCATGCATTATGTCCTTTTTCAGATACAAAATTACAAGCACCGACTGCAAGTGCATTAATACAACGATAATCAAGGTTGCTACAGTAGAACTACATGGTGTGGTAATCTTGCCTCTTCCACTTATTCTGTTAAATACTAAATCTTCCAATTTTGATATTTTATTACGTAGGATGTTCAAATTAATTTGATTTTTCTCATTATTTCTTTGCTACAGTAGAACTACATGGTACTCAATTGAAGTTTACTTTTTAATTTATATTTATGTGATTGCCTCTAAAGCTACTTATTTATTTTGGCATTCTCATTTCCTATTACAAGCTTCTAATTACTTTTATTTGTATTAGGTACTTAACATGGACAAAATTATTCTAAAATTCATGTTGAACTCTTGCAAGATGGTGGTATTACACATGGAGTTTGAAATTTAGGTTTTATTTTTCATTTTTATCCTTTCCAGCTACTATGTTACATTTTTCATGGTTTTTTATAATCGAACTTAGGAATGATTGCATATAACATTATAACTTATTTGTTTACCATTTCAAACCAGTATTATGTTTATCAAGGTTAATAGTATTTTGATTTTTGTTCATAGGTTTTAGACCTTTACAAAAGAAGGTAATCCATGTTTGCATTTTATGTTGTATATTTGACACATTTGCATCTTTTGTATTTTTACCGTTTATGAAAGTTGTTATACATTAGAATTATGAATTCAAGAGTATATTTGAATAATTTAGTTCAATGTGCTAGGACACTTAAAATTTCTTCGAGGCAATAAATTTTTTTTGTCTAAATAAATACAATCATGAACTAATTTTATCTAATTTCGAAGTATCATTTCAGTTTTATCTGGAAAATTTGTTAATTTCATCGCACCCATAATTTATCCTAGGCTTTCGGCTTCTAAGATCAAGATCAAGCCAAAAGAGCTATTGTGTTTCAATGAAGATAGTCTAAAGGGTAAAGGTAGTAGTTTCAAGTTCTTTGTTATGTTAATATCTTATAAGAATACTTTAACATATTTTGTAACTAGTATAAATCACTGTTAGCCTATTTTTCTTTATTGTAATCATTTACTTTACACTTTAAAACTAAAAAGGTGATGACGAGATTGCCATGAGGTAAGAAAATGTGTAGAAAATGCATACAACCACGAAAATGAAAGCTCAAATGAGTTTTACTTTTTGGTATTTATTGGCCAAATTATGATTATTCATTTTGTAGGCATGGTGTTACATTTTCAATTATGCTCAAATTCGTTCTTTTATACGAATGTGCTTTTTTAGTGTGGATAGATACGTACTACTACAATTACTAATTTTGCTACATGTAAAATTTTAAATTCCAATAAAACTATAAACTGTAAATGTCCTTTTCTATTTCTACGGTCTTAACCATTCTGATGGCGATCTTATCTTCTCCATGAATTGTACCACTATAAGCTTGCACTAGGTTAAATAAACAGAACTGG
This sequence comes from Allium fistulosum, assembly GCA_030737815.1. Classification (NCBI taxonomy): domain Eukaryota; kingdom Viridiplantae; phylum Streptophyta; class Magnoliopsida; order Asparagales; family Amaryllidaceae; genus Allium; species Allium fistulosum. Next base: position 835,766,391 of record CM060905.1, read on the forward strand.
AAATATATAATGTAAAATTTCCAGATAGTATGTGAATATCCTAATGAAAATTCTCCAATTTGTGAAATTGGTTAAATATAGTGATTCCCTGTAGTTCTTGGAAATAACAAGTCCTTGTGTAATATCAATAGCGATAATACGTTTGACAATGTATCAATTGATAATAGATAAAAAAATCAATATATCTTCATTATGGTACAAATCAATATAATTCATTTAATAATGTTGACCAAATCAACTCCCATTTCTTTCCTTTTGTACAATGCATTTTGTTGTTCAATATATCTTGCGAAGACATAATAATTTATACGCAATGAAAGGTAACATAGTTAAATGTCTAGATTCAATTTTATCAATTAGCCAATTTATATGTCTTTGTTTTGAACCTTTTTGATCAGGAATTTGAAGAGTTTTTGTTGATTAAACCTACAATTTATGTCTTAGCCGTCCATTCTATCTGAATTTATGTTGGATTTACTGCAGTATTGGTTGCTAAAAGATCGTTGCTCTTTTGTGATGTGAATTAGCATGACCAAGCAATAACTAATCATACATATCAAATTGATCTTGCTCTTAGAAAACATAGTTCTATTATTTATTACAGTTGGACTTAAAACCTACAGCAAGGATTTTCAAATTTATATTTGCAGTTGCTTTATAATTATAGATTTCAATTCTGAAAATAGACCAATGATTGCTTGGGCTATGCATACATCATAATTGGCCATTATTCATTACTCAAAATATAGGTTTTTCCAGTTTTTGCTAATCATTTTGCATAGGCCATTGACATCAATGGTTGTTTATTCTAATCCAGTGATTTTTCAATATAAAGGTTTTGCCTTTTCTTACAGATGAAGTTTGATTTTTGGGTATGATTTAGTAATATATTTGGTATTTTTCCACTGATTACCACTTTATAAAAGGAAAGCTTAATCAAATATTGAATTTTCTCTTTCATTCTTGCTGCATAATTTTTTTTCAGATTCTTTTGGCAAGTACCATAACTGCTATTTGCTGATTGATGCAAATTGGGAAATACTGAATTATAAACAGGGTAGACTTTATGTAACGTCCTGAAATTTTCAACCATTCACATCCACACATGTTGAACATGAATTGCATAAAATATCAGATTGTTAATTTAAATTTGGCAAACTCAGCATATACAGTAAATAAATAATCACAAAATCACAGACACGGAGTAATATAACAATAATGCAGCGGAAACAAAAGAATAGTAGTTCATGAAGCTACTATATATATATATATATATATATAACAGAGTTAAATAAGATACAACAGAGGTCTCGAATACATAGATGTCTCAATACAATAGTTAAATACAAAATCTGAATGTATCACTGGAATCAACTGAATAACTGAAAGCAGAATCGATAGATGGATCTCCAAGCGAAGCTCTAACTCCAGGGTGAGTCTCGAATACTGGTACACTAAGTCTGACCCGAGCGTAAAGAAAAACACAAAACACTCGAGTCAGGATTAACATTCTTATATCAATAAATCCAACTCAAGTGAAATATCAACTAAATACAAGTAACTTAAAGGATGTTTGGGATAACCATCCTCTAAGGATCTGTTAAACTATCTACTATGTAGTAAAATACGCTATTATAATAATGTCTATAGTAAAGTATACTATTTAAAAATAGCGTTAAGGCTCTACATTTTCCACCTCAACACATTTTTAGGTATGCCAATAGTCTATACAGTACCGTAATACCAGGTAAACTGGAGCTACCAGAGGATACTCCATAGGTACAACACAAATCAAACTCGTAGTAAGGCACGCTAAGGTAGGTGACACGGCACAACTAGGCAATGCCAGGGTAGATATACCAATTACACTTTCGAGCTGGTGGTAACGCAGAGCCGCAACAATCGCCCACCTTGAGCCACACTCCCGAATCAAAGGTGCGCACCAAATCAATCACAAAGTAATAGAATGGCATACGATGGAATGTGTCCGATAAGAGGAGCTACCTCATTAGCTCGTCGATTGCTCCTATTTTAGACATCTTATGCCAACTCACGGGAGTCGGGTCCACGTATATACCTCATATAGGATCGTCACCACCATCCTACTTCATTCTGGAATCTCCACCGCGTACACAGTTGTTAAAGTGGTTTTCGGTATCGACAAAGAGTATGCCCATATCCGATCCCAGTCTCTTTAACAACCAAACGTTATTATAACACCGCGGTCATTTCAAAATAGTTTATACTTCAAAACCAAAATATCATTTCCATTTAAAACCATATCAAAACGATATCATTTTCACTTCAAATAAATCCATTTCCAAAAATCATATCACTTTCCAAAGTTATAACGCTTTCGAAATCATAAGTCTTTTAAAATCAAAACACTTTAGAAATCAAAACCTTGAAATTCATAATACTTTGAAATCATAGCACTTTGGAAATCATAACACTTTCCTTTAAACAGTTTAAATATTAATAATAGTATATATAAAAAAATAGTTTATATAAAATAGTTATAAGTTAAAATAATTTATATTAAAATAATTTATATTGAAAATGATTTATATTAAAATAGTTTATATTAAAATAATTTATAAAGTAAAATATAAATAGTTTTAGATCTAGTTTAAAAATACTTTATATAATAAAATAGCTTCCTTGAAATTCACAAATCGATTCAAATCAACTCGAATTCCAAAATTCAAATTTAATTCAATCTCAAATCATCAATTTCAATTCGATTCAGTTTCTCAATAAACCATTTCAAATTATCGATTTCAAATACATATTTGAACCATAAGATAAGCCATTTCGATTTCAATATATTTCAAAGCTTTAAATATTCAACATTTCAAAACCAAATTCGATAATTTCATATATATATATATCAAATTCATTTTACTATTATTTAGTTTTGAAATATTTACTTAATCATTTCCATAACATCTAAATACAACTTCAAATTTACAAAATTAAATAAACAAAATATCCCATTTAAATTCATATAAGTTTGAAATATTCATTTAAGTCACTTTTAATCAAATTCAAGTTATAAAACATATCTTTAAAATTTCAAATTTAGTAAATTTCAAGTCAAACTTATTTAAGTAAAATTCTTAAATAAATAAAATTTCAAATCAATTTCAAATTTATCTTTTCAACCTGAATCATTATAAACTCTATATTTGAAAATATATATATTAAATAAATACTTAAACATGTTATATATCAACTTTATTAAATCAACTTTAATAAATCTTTAAAATCAATATTTATTAAAACCATATATTTCTTTTCAAAACCATAGAAATCATTTTCAAAATATTTATATATAGAGCAATGGTGTCTATATATAATTTTCTACCCTATGGTCAAGTGATACAGATATTTATCATTTCAATCCGCAATTTAAATATATATGGGTATATATCTTTTCAACCCGCAATCCCAAATTCAATTCAATGAAAATCGCTTGGGTTTATCATTTCAACCCATAACGATTTTCTCCTATTCTAAAGTTCGTTCGAGTATGTATCATTTCAACCCATAGTGAACTCTATACTAACAGGGAACTTGCAGAGTGATAACAGATATGACAATAATATAACAATCAGTAACAGGCATATATCATCAGTGATAAATAACAGATAATGGTGTCAGATGTCACAGGTGAACAGATACAGATAATGGCATATATTTAGTAATGTAAATATCTAACAGCATCATATTTCAATTGTCGTTTCAATTGAAATCAAATTTAATAAATATAAGAACTTTAATCGTGAGTGATTGCTCACCTTTCGAGGCTAGAGAAAGACAAAACAAGATGGAAACGGGTACGAACAAACACAGATAATTGAAAAATCATCGAACTGATGTGGATAAGCACGAAGTGACAATAGGATAGCGGCACAGCAAAGCAAATTAATTCAAATTCGATGAAAACACAAATCAGAACAACCCGATATAAAGGAATAAATACATATACATATATATATATTTAAAAATTGATATTTCATTTAAACTCCATATCAAAATAAAAATCGCTATATATATATATATTATTCTAAAATCGTTTCTTTCTTACAACTCACTAAATAAACCAAAATATCTATATGTGTATAAACCATTTTAAAACGATACCATCTGTACTTATCCTATTATAATATAATATATTTTAAAACTTATATATTTCTAAAGCAAATCTAAATATCAATACATCTATATCATGTATATAAATGGGCACGTCGATATGTACATATAAACCAAATAAGACCCATTTAAAATATACTTCAAAATCAATAAACAAATCAATATATAAACCGACGGACTCATATACATACATAACTAACAGATGGTAACATATTTATAAAACTATCAAAATATATACAACATATCATAGTTATCATACTATATATATATCAGATCATAATTATATAACTTACGTCTATATATATAACAGCCGTAGTTACATATATAGCACACCAGCCATTTCCAATCTTTGAAAACATATGTATACAACTACATATTATTACTATCATATACTATATATATATATCAGATCATAATTATATAACTTACGTCTATATATATAACAGCCGTAGTTACATATATAGCACACCAGCCATTTCCAATCTCTGAAAACATATGTATACAACTACATATTATTACTATCATATATATAAATAAATAGAAATTTGCAACATCCTATATATACAAATTATATATATATCATGCGGCTTATACTTACAATTACATAGACTTATAACAGATTAATTAGTTCATATAACTTACATACATTTATATCTATATATATATATAAAAAATAGAATATACAAAACTTTTATATAAACTTTACTTGACTTATATACATAAACAGTTGATATATAACTTAATATATAAAACAGTATTTGTCATAAAAAGCTTAATATAAACTTAGTTTATAATAATGTATATTTAAACCCAACAAATTGTATATTACTATAGTATAGCTAAGCAGGTTGCACTTTTTATATCATAGACTTTAGAAATATATAAGATATAAAGTATCAATACTTATACGTCAATATAAATAAACAAACAATTACAACTAGTAATATATATATATATATATATATACTAAAAATATAGACAAAACCTGATATTCTTATCTCTGTTATGAAATCTAAATCATATACTTATTACAGTCAATATGTAAATGGAAGAATAGTATAGTATCAGACTTATAGGAATCTACATATATACAACAAGTTACAACTTATATAAAATCCAATTTCCTTATCTTACCTTACACATAACAAAAGAACCAACAGGCAAACTTAAAAGATAATACCTAAAATAATACCTTGAAATATATATTGATATAATACTGTTACTAATAGTTTTGAAAAGCAAACCTATATATATTATAACTAACATATCAATATACAAGCAACTATTATATACATACAGTAACATCTAAACTAACATATTAAAACTATAATATATACACAAACCTTATTTTATGCATAACTTTATATATATGCAGAATACATATTAGAATTATATATGTATTTACCTTAAAATCAGGAGGCTAAGGGGTGGACGAGGTGAAGGAGAGGAGCTCGGCCGTGCTTGGCTTTGGGTGGAAGCTTTGGAGATGGGGCGGCAGTGGCGAGCTCGGTGGAGAGGAAGAGGAGGGAGGGGATGGGTTTTTGGCTTCGGGTGATGGGTTGCGAGCTGGCGATGGAGTGAGGCCGTGAGAAAACAACGGGCACGGGTAGCTTGCTGGCTGAGGTTGTGGAGGAGGATATGGAGGAGGGAGGTTTGCACGCGGTGGGGAGGGAAAATGTGATGGCCAGTGAAAAGGAAGAGGAAGATGAAGGGAAGAGGAGATAAAAGAAAAAGAAAAATATGAGGAGGGGAAAGAACGTGAAAGAGCAGAGAGAAAATGGATGGACGAACCAAATTTTGTAGAGGCCATCACATATGAAATGAAACGAGTGACAACCAAAAGTCGTGCATCGAATGCCAATATCATAATTAGCTAGTTGCTATATGGTTGCACAGTAGATAACGGAAGGGCATATGGAAATGAAAAGACTCAAAACAGATATCGATACAGTTGCTGTTTTTTCGTGGATTCCACCGCTCATCGGACTTCAAAACAGAGAATTGAATATACCGTAGGGATCTGCAGGACGAGATGATCAAAACGGTATACAGCTATTTGTGGTACGACCATCCAGTCAAAAGTCGATAATCGGTATCGAAAATGCTGCTAATTTGCCGAAAATAAGATAAACGGAGCAATAGCAGTTCAAATTTGAAGAAACGAAATATGACGTCTCACTCAGAAGATGATTTGCAAATTTTCTGTAGAAAAATTTTCAGGTTTGGAAGATATTTTATTATCATCAAATTATTAACCGATTTAAACTGAAATAAAATTATACAAGAAAAATAAATTTTAATATTATCAGATGAAAATTTACCATTTGCTATGTTTAAACAGACGTATTCCAAATATCAAATTTTTATTTCCAAATTTTATTGTTTAAAATTTCACAAAAATTTAGTTAAATACGTTATTAAAACCATTAAAATTTACGGGTTGTTACACTTTAACAAAAGGATATAATGAATGTGTGGAATTAATAAGTTTTTGAATACTACTATGTATCTTAACTTATATATAATATGTACATTTTTGTGAGATGATCAGTTGTTTGCATCCAATTTATACTTGTTGTAACGAAGGGGACTAAATCTATTTCTTATAGGATTTTCCTATATACATTTTCCTTTTGTTTTAGTGTACTAAATAAATTCATTTTGAGCGATAACTTAATGTGTGGCAGATATTGCTTCTATTTCTTGAGTTTTTCCTGGCTTCGCAGCTGTTTTCCTAACTTTCAAAGAATGTAATTTCTAATACTCTAATTTTAGTCTATTTAAATTCATCTCTGCTTTCCATAAAACGTATCTTGCAATTTTGTATTTTAGGCTATTTGTATGAATTTTTTCCTACAAATTATTTTATGCTATTTACAGTTATTACCTCCTACCAAAAACTTAGCACAACAGTTTCACAAAGTGACCTGAATCACAAATGTTTCAGCCTATCAACATATGCAACAACTTATTTCAGCCTATCTCCAGTTCATTCATCTACCCTTGCACTTCAAATGACTGCTAATTGTATGAATTTCCAATTTTAGACATGATACATATTTGCATCCATACCCACCTATGCTGTTTTACTATGACTTCGAAAATTTGAAATTATTTCAATCAAAATCGAATTTTAAACAACTGAATATATAAAGCATCCATTTTCCATTCCTATACAATTATCCTTTTTTCTCACGTATTGAATTTCTTTCTCATAAAACTATATTAAAGTTCTTTTCTCTTCACCACTTCTTCATGTGCACTTCACCGGTTGTCTTCCTTATTCCTTTGACAATATATTCTTCAGCTCTTGGTACCAACTTCATTCTTAAAAATGTTCATGGCTCCTTCGATTCAAGTTTTAGTCCCTATTTTCATGATTTTCTTTCAATTCTTTGGTCATTTTATTCTCCACAAACCCTAAAAATCCAAGATATAATACGATTTCAATTTCAACGATAATTACCATAGAAATTCAAATTTTTTTGAGATGATTGCTAACGGGGTTTTGGCTAAATAAGGAAACATGCTTAGAGAAGATGATGTACTAGATCTGAGTTATGGTTTTAAGAAGATGCTTTATGTAATTTGCTAAATGAATATTGTTGTAGCAAATGCATAGCTGGACTATATGAAGTAAATGGTCTGTTCAGTTATGGTGCGATCAAGTTATTTAGAAAAAAAACAACTGTGTAATTTGCAGGGTGAATTCAAAAGGTCAGTCCTATAATATGCACCTGGTTATATGCAATTGAAGCTATTAGAAAGGTTGCGTTGGGTTCAATGAAGTTGTATTTTTTTCAATTTAGTATGTTCTCTATTGACCAAACAAATGAGAAACTCTGAGGAACTTCCTGTTATCATATATGGTATGTAACTGTTTTATTCAATTAAGTTCTATTTTGTTGACTTATTACTGCTATATTAGCATATATGGTCTATGAATTTAACCATTTTTTCACTAAATGATGTGATTTAAGTATGAAAATTCAATTTGGTGTTGGTTACCCAGCGTTTAAGAAAATATGGATATGGAAGCTATCCAGTAATATCATGTGAGCTATCCAGTAATATCATGTGCATGATATTTTATTTTAAGCTTTATATTTCTTTATGTTATTTCCACGCACTCAATTTTTTTTCTCAGTTTCTAAATTTTAAACCTTCAAATTTTTGAAGGAATATGCTGTTTAGTTGGGCGCACATACCACATGTACATTAAGATATAAGTTGGATTTGTAGTATACATAAATATATTTTGATATGATTTTCAAATATGGCTGAAAAATATATACATAAACCTGTTGGTTGTTTAATTCATGTATCATTTGGTGTTTGTTTATATACAACGTTCATGCGATGGAGTTTCATAAATAGGGGATTATGGCAAGTAACACGTGGTCTGATGTAGGAATGGTTTTTCTATCACTCTTGAAGTCGCAATATTTTTTGAAGGAGTGTAAATATATATTCTGCACAAATTTGAACCTTCACTTGGTCACAAATTGTCCCAAACATATATTTTGCTGTATCCCATTTGACAAGCTTTTAATAAGAACAAGTTTTCATCGTTGCCATGAACACATCTAATATTTTAGTTCATAGGACAGAATTCTTTTTTCAACTAATTTGAAAGTCATTGCTTTATTCACATAATACATGTTTCTACATTGCATCTTAATGTCAACTATAATTTCAATGCACAAGATATGAATAAATCCATTGTTTGTGCATTGTTTGTGTTTTATATAGAAAATACCTACCACAAATACCCTCTTATTCATATCCATGTACTATTGTGCATATGTTTTTTGTACACTCTTCACGTTATAGGAAATGGGTAGGATTAAAAACCGTGTTTAATTTCTTATATGGGGTGAAATGTTATTTTGGCCAACCATTGAATGGTATTGGCTCTACGATTGATTATTAGCATATTTAGTGTTCACTAAGCAGGCTATTACTTAACGATAACCACAACAATCTAAATCAGAAGTACCCAATGCACTGATTGATTGCAAAAGCACAAACTAATGTAAGGTGTTGAAAGATGGCTAATCCATTATGCATATTTGAAGGTTGAGATATTAAATGTACTTATATGTCTATTTTTTTGCTATTTAAAAGAAGTAGCCTTTATAGGAAAGCTATTAAAATTTACTAATTAATAATTTTGTCTATGCAAATAGGTATCAGATATGGCACAACAACAGCCAAAAATGAGAAGGAAAGAAATTCAGGAACATTGGTAAGTTAATTTATTAACAAAGAGTTGGGTTGCTTAATGTGGGGGAAGGATTTTTGTTTGTTATGTGATGTTAGTGTTGACCTTTTTCAGTAGCGACCTCCTACTGATTATCAGTCATGAATTATCTTTGATTTTATAAATAATACCTTCATAGAAATTTTCCTTTATTCTAACCATTCAAGTAACTTTTTGATAACTACTTACGTTACTCTTCCTTTTTACTTTTAAGTTTGTATTTCTGTGCTAAGTGTGTCTCAACTATATTGGAATTAGTTGAAAGTTTGTGGCACCACTGAAAACTATGTAATCGTGTAATGTTTGAATTTCTATTGTTTTCTACTACATATGCAATGTATAGACAAAAATATAATTCATTTGTGCAATTGTTTTTACAGTTTATAGTACATAAGGTATGCTATATTTATTTAGAGTAATATAGAGCTAAAGTGGTATGAGGTTGATTGTCGTTAGTTTTTTCCCTTATATAAAGAATTGACTAGATTAATTATTTTCAAAGTTGATCTTAGCATATAAAGGGTTAAGCTGCTAATATAGTTAACAAAGAGTGTGTGTAGTAAATCTATGAATGTTATCCAGTATAAATTTATCTTTAGTTATTACTGTATGGTCTTTGAATTTGGCTTTATTTCTTATAATCCTTTTAAGTTTGAAGAGGGCTTAGACAATTTAGGCATATCTTTGATTATTTTATTATTTGCAAATTCTTCATGATTAAGCCCATTCTTTATCGTACAATCAATTGCATAACAGATTTTGGAACTTTTTGAATACATAAAAGTGCTTGCTGAATGATTAATCAATTCATAAGGCATAAAGATTTTCATAACATTGAACTTTCATATCAATACTAACTTGGATTAAGTCTTAATTTTATTTAATCATAATATATAGAATTTATAATGATGTCCGTATGCATAGTACGGGTTCACACTAGTATTATATGAAAGCCGAGTTTAAATCTACATGCCTCTTCATTTCCAATTTTCTCAAAAATCTCATGTGTTTCAATGTGTTCCTATAGTTTAATTGTCCTATACTTTTTTATTACATTTTCTTATTGCCATTATTTCTTAAAAGAAATACCAAAGGACTCATTAATGTTTTGTAGATTATCTTCCCATTATACATTTTAAAAGAAATACCAATATACATCTCATTTTCTAATTCTTTCCAAGCAATTTTTAGTCAGTCTCTTTAATTTTTTATTCTAACAAGAATTTGATTTGAATTCATTAATAGCTTTTCACTTCATATTCAACTTGAATTATTTATGGTTTTATTCATATTTTACAGGGATTATTTTCGTACCAATTACTTTCTATATTATTGTTATTATGGAAAAGTAATCTAAAGACCTTCGAAAAATAAATAGCCTATCGGTTCGATCGAGCTTGATTAAAATGTTAGATTTATTATTATTTATCTTTTCATTTAAATTAAAGTTAAATTTGAAATTTTTGTTCTAATTTCTAATTTCTGCTTTAAGGTTAAGTTTTTAGTTTATAGGATTATGAATATATTTCTCTTCGTTTGTGTTGTAGAAAGTTACCGATTTCATTAATATATTGCTACCACATAATCTCCTATTGATTAATAAAATATATTACAGGTAAAGTTAAAAACATTATTTCATTCTCTAGTTTTGTATAATTATTGACTTTCATTTGATTTTTTTGCTTGGTACGATTTTGCATTTTGTTAAATTCATTTATTTTGTAGGGAATAATTGATTCATTGCTACATAGATATCAACTCCATTTTTGCAGTGTTCATCCTTTTCTAATATTAAGCTATGTAATTGTATAAGAAAATAAATTTAGGGAAAAACATTATATATGAGGTAACAGAATATTAGAATAATAAATTTTTGTACAATATTTTGAAGGAAATTGTAGTACTTTTGATCTAGCTACAATAAGCAATTTTGAAAAAAAATTAGAAGTTTGATTCCAAATAACTATTTTATAAACATTTTGTAATTTAAGTGTTTTGTATTGTATTACACCACCTAAATTTATTTATAATTTTAAATATTAATGATACCATTAATGCCTATAGAATACATAACGATATCATTAATGTCTAAACGTTATATATATCTACTATGTTATATAATTATACAAAACTTTTAGACTATATGTATTCTTATATCCATGTACAATAATCATGCATTCATTATTTCATTACTTATATATATATCAAGACATTTGCCATAATCTAATTCTTTCACTTCCATTTCATTTTCTTATAATATTGTCTCTTCCCTTTTTAGTTTCATATGTATGATATGATTCAAAAATAGTTCTATCCCATTCTAAATCAAATTAAAACAATGTTAAATTAATCCCTTAATTTTTTTAATCTAACTAGATTTTAATTGAATTCGTCAATAGTTTTCCACTTCATATTCGTATTGAACTATTTACGATTTTATTGATATTATGCAGCGATTGTTTTCATACCCCTTACTTTCAATGATATAGTTTTTATGGAAAATAATCTAAAGACCTCTAAAAAAACTTAGACCGCGGGTTCGATTGAGCTTGATTAAAAGGTTAGACTTTTTTAATTATATCTCTTTATAGTTAATTTGATGTTGAATTTACAGTTTTTGTTATAATTCATATTTTATACTTCTAAATTCTAATTTGAGGTTAAATTTGTAGTTTGTAAGATTATAAGTCTAGTTATCTTAATTTATATTGCAGAAAGTTACTGATTTAGTAAATATGCGGATACCATAAAATTTCCTATTGATTAGTAAAATCTATTACAAATAAAGTTGAAAACTTTATTTTAGTCTAAGGTTTTGTATAATAATTGACTTCCATTTGATTTATTTTGGGTATGATTTTGCATTTTGGTCTATTCACTTATCATGTAGGGAATATTTAGTTTATTGCTATATAGGTATCAACTTTGTTTTTACATGATCTAGAGGTAACATTCTTCATTTTCCAATTTAAGCCCATATAATTATATAAGAAATATTTTTGGCAAAAACATTATATCTGAAGTAAAATAATATCAAAATAATAAATTTTGTATAGTATTTTTGTAAGGAACTGTTTTCTTACATCAAAAGATGAGCCATTAAGGGTAGAAGACAAATAAAGATAAGAAGAACTCAACAAATCACATAATCTCACCATGAATCAAAACAACATATAATATATAACATAAGATATTACATAGCCACTGCCATAATATTACATCAGAGTTTAATGATTCAAGCTCCAAACTGGGACAGTTTTAACTGGCTGCCCCTACAAAATACATAGATAATACACACATACACAATGGAAATAGAAATAATTAGCTAACTATGAAGTCGTCTGCTTCAGCTCCTCCAAAATGCTTCTGCGAGAAACCCGGATCACTTGGCTACTCATACAAATTTGAGTACCAAAGAGTTTAGGGAAAAGAAAATAAACTCCGGGTCAGACATGGGTCTAGTGTGTGTAAACTCAAAACAACTTAATTTTTACTTTTATAAATCACTTTGAAAATCAAAGGTATCTCGTAAGACCACGCTACACTTAAACATGGATGGGTTTTTACCTTACGATAACTAAAACACTTTTATAAAACATTCAGTGATATTATCACAATGTCTAGGATTTTCAAGTAAAATAGAACATACCTGAAATGTTTACATCTCACATTTCAACATATTTGGGTACAACTAAGTCCGTGCGTCACTTATTGGAGAATGGATTCCATACAATGACTGGGCTACTAGGGTACCGCCCATCATAGTACACCTCTAGATTTGCGTACCGAGGTCGAACCTATCGACCTCTACTAACACAAAACTAGCCTACCCTTTGCTGGACAATACCGAACATGATCACCCCTCAGTTGGGATCAGCAACCATACCGAAGTATACATGAGTAGATATCTAGATGGGAGTGATCATACCCTAATGGGAGTGACCCACCTTGCCTTGCTGCATCTCCCTTGTTTTAGTCATTCCCGGTTGATGAGGCTTGAGGTTACGTCTTTACTTTTTTACATATAACACTTCCCTCTTGGAATGCTAACATTGCCTTCCAGATGTTTACACAATGTCAGCATTCATCCATACAACTCATTCAGGAGATGAACGAACCGAAGGCACTATTTCCACTACACCCATTTTGGAATCACCCTCAGGGTTAATAGTAAATAGCCCTTGCACTTCAAATTCTTCATCTTGGACCTTGACTTCAACATTACCAATTTGAATGCTTACGTTGATTCAAAGTGGTTTTCGGACAACAACTGCTATCCAATCCCAGTCTCTCCAAACCAGCGTTCGATAATTTAAAGGGTCGAGTTGTTTATAGTGGACCATTCCACTATCAGGGTGTAAAGATTTACATATGAACATATGTTCCATATGCTTAGATTATCATGACCCGCTTATCAAATTAACTCCCATGTATTCATCACGTTCCCAAAGTGCAGTATTTGTGATAAGTACAAGTTGACTTGCTTCCAGTAAAACGTGTCAACGTTTTATTACAACTACTTTAATTCATTTAGCTACTTAATAGCATGGACAAGAGATCCCTTGCTTTAAAAATAATTTAATTTAATAAGAAAGTTGGTTTAAAATAAATAACTAGTAGAGTTTTAAGATACTTCTTATAAATAATAAACTTTAAATAAATCATAAGTTAAAAACTTAATTAGACTTTAATTAATCTTAATTAAATCATAATTTGAACCTTAATTAATTAAATTTTTATTTATAATTAAACTTTTATTTATAATTAAACTTTAATTAAATAACATTTAAAAATTAAACCCTCATTAAGTGGTAACTAAGTGAATAATTAACCTTTAATTAAATAATAATTAAATAATTAATTAAAATAAATAAACTTGATTAAGTAAAAATTAACTATCTTTTATCTTACTTCATTATTACTTAAAAATTCTTTAATTAAAAAAATAACTTAGTTAATAAAATTTTAAACTCTAATTACTTAATTAATTAAATAATTAATAATTACCCTAATTAAATAAATAAATTATTAAATAATAAAACTTAAACCTTTGACTTACTTAATTTGTTTGAAAAGATTTTTCAAAAACAATCCAAAAGAAAACACTTTAAAACTTGAAATCGTGAATTTTCCCGAACTGCATCCGTAGAGACTATCGCTATGAGTGCAGTTCGCTAGAACTGATTTCTAGGTGGAAATTTCACTTTAACTCTAGATACAACATATTTGAAAAATTAATTGAAAAGTTTGAAAAAAACTAAAAACAAAGGATATAAACTTGGAAAAGTTTTCAAGAGCCAAAACTAGAGAACAAGATTTTCTTTTTCCATCGGATCTCAAGTCCTTTTGTGACCATTTAAAGTGTTAGTTTCATAACCATTCCATCACATACTTGGTTTTTGTTTCACAAACAATACTACCATCATATCATAAATCAATGTCACATATCCATATCCAAACATATCAACATATTATCCAAATCATAAATCTACACCAACTACCAACTTGCCATCATATATCATCCAACAACATGATATTTCAACACAACAAACACTATAGTTTTACAACATATACTTCATCAAAATCAAGTTGTTTCTTTTCCAAAAATAAGGGTTTTACTCATCGAAACTTTACTAACTCAAGGTGAACTTCAACTAGAACTTGAAACCAACCTAGGATCTTTGCAAAAATGAACTTGTTGAGTGGCTAAGCACCTAGATTAGGCTTGGCCATGCATATATTTGGAGAGTGGGCGGTTGTATTTTGGAAGCGAGGGTCGTAGTATGTGTAGAAGTGTTTTTAGCAAGAATTGGAAGTGTCTTAAGTGAAAAAGAAGTTATTTTCTCAAACTAGAAAATAATAAGAAAAGCCATGGAATTTTTTCTCTCGAGCATTTTAGGAAATTTAAAGTGGAGAGGAGGATTGTAAAATGAGAAACATGAAGGGGAAGTGGTATATATAGGCTTAGGAAATTGTTAAAATACAAAGTGACCTTAAATAAAATAATACACACATGCATGCACCTCCATCTCCCTCCCATGACTTCCGCCCTCTCCATGTACCCCCCTTCCATCATGTAACTATTCAAGCCATGATCTTATGTCCTTTAAGTTGAGAAAAATATTTTTATATGTTAATATATATATATATATATTATAAATAAAATCTCCTTTTATCTTATGTATATATACATACAACACACACACACACACACTTAAGGAGAAAACATATACATGCATACATACATGTACACATCATGCTAAGATAGTTTGTAGTGTGCACGCATGTGTTTTCTATAGTGTTTTAACATTTTAAATAACTTTTAACCAATGAAAAATTAAGATTTCGGGAAATAAATTCAGGTGACATTTTCTATTTTTTCTATGAAATGTATATATTGGTAAACAAATTTTGAAATAATTTTATCATCATTAGAAAATATTTAAAATAGGTCTATATGTTAATAAAAATCCATTTATTTATTATTTAAAATGTATTTTAAATATTAATTTATTTAGTGATTAAAATCCAGGTTGTTACACTCGTCCCCCTTAAAAGAATTTCGTCCTAAAATTAGCAAACAAAGAGATTATTCAAACTACGTAAAAAGCCGTATATTCATATCATAAAACCCATATAAAAGATATATACTAAGCATCCATAACAAACATGCATACACTATACCTACAACCCACGACTAGCTATCCTAACATTAACTTGGGATAGACTTCTCTCATATGATCCACCATCTTCCAAGTGCAGTCTCTTAGATCCTCACTCTACTGAAACTTGACTAGTCGCATCACCTTGTTATGCAATCTCTTTTCATCATGATCTACAACATAAACTGGATGTCTAACCAATGTCAAATGAGACACGTGGTATACATTATGAACACCCGCCAATATATCTGGTAAGTCGACCTTATAAGCAAGCGATCCGATCCTCTCAAGAATACAGAAAGGTCCAACATACCTAGGAGCTAACTTTCCAGCTTTTCCAAATTTAACAGCGCCTCTTATTGGTGAAATCTTTACGAACACCAAGTCTCCAACCACAAATTCCAATTCTCCTCGCCTCTTATCAGCATAACTCTTTTGACGATCTTGGGCTTCTTCATTCGTTTTGTAATCACTGCAACTTTTTCAGTAGCCTCTTGGATCATGTCCAGCCCAAGTACTAGTCTATCTCCCGTTTCAACCCAACACGCTGGTGACTTGCATGGCCTTCCATATAAGGCTTCATAAGGTGCCATGCCGATGCTCGTCTGGAAACTATTGTTCTAGGAGAACCCAATTAAATGCAAAAGATTCTCCCATGATCAAATCCAGAATACACGCTCTCAAGTGATCTTCTAGAATCTGATTTACCGGCTCCATTTGTCCGTCTGTTTGGGGGTGTATGCTATTCTTAAGCTCAATTTTTTCCTAGAGTTGTTTGCAATGCTTTCAAAATTGACTAGTAAATATGGGGTCTCGATCACTTACAATACTCACAAGGACTCAATGCAACCTTACTATTTCTCTTAAAAATTCCAACTAAAGAAGTAACAGTCCTTATTGGTTTTACCGAAATAAAATGTGCACTCTTTGTTAGTCGATCCACGATAACCCATGCTCCTTCATTTCCATTTTTGGTTCTGGGTAAACCGTCGATAAAATCCATTGATATCATTTCCCATTTCCAATTAGGTATTTCCAAGGGTTGTAATAATCCGGCTATCTTTTGATGATCACCTTTGATTTGTTGACAGCTCGCACACCTGCTTACAGATATAGAGATGCCTTCCTTCATTTTTAGCCATCGTAATACTCTTTTCATGTCTTTGCAGATCTTGTGAACTCCCGGATGAATACTTAACTTAGATTTGTAGCATTCTGACAAAACTTCCTACCTAAGCCTATCCACATCTGGAACACACAATCGTCCGTTCATCCTTAAAGCACCTCGACTATCTCTCTTGAAATCCGAACATCTACCCTCTTCAACACCTTGAATTAACCCTTCTAATATTTCATTCTTCCTTTGATTTTTGATAGTCCTTTCCTGAAGCGTCGGGGTAACCTCTAAGAGAGTCAAAACAACATTTCTGGTTAAGGCATCTGCTACCACATTAGCCTTTTCTGGCATATAAAGAATATCCAAGTTATAAGCCACCAGGAATTTCAACCACCTTTGTTGCCTTAGGTTTAGATCCTTTTGAGTAAAAAGATACTTTAAGGATTTATGTTCCGTGAAGAGCTCGAATTTTTCACCTAATTAAAGAAAGAAACTTACTCCTAGAATCTCTAAAGGTAAGAAAGAAACTAAGAGGAATAGAAGGATCCTTACCCAGTAAGTAGTGCCTCCACATTTTCAATGCAAAAACAACAGCCAGCAACTCTAGGTCATGTGTGGCATAGTTCTTCTCGTGAGGCTTCCGCTGTATGTTTGCATACACAATCACTCTACCATGCTGCATCAAAACAGCACCCAGTCCCACTCCACAAGCATCTGTGTAAACCATGAACCCACTATTTCCATCTGGAATAGCTAAAACTGGTGCACTGGTAAGCCTCTTCTTCAATTTCAGAAATGCTTCTTCACACTTCAGAGTCCATATAAACTTCTCTCCCTTCTTAGTTAGCTTTGTCAAATGGGAGGAAATCTTAGAATAATCTTGGTTAAACCTCCTATAGTACCCTACCAGGCCTAGAAAACTTCTAACTTCGGTAGGAGTCTGTGGTCGCTTCCATTCCTGAACAGCTTCCACCTTTATTAGGTCAACTGAAATGCCCTCTCGTGACACAATGTGCACCAAGAATTTCACCTCCGATTGCCAAAAATGTCACTTAGAAAATTTCGCCTTAAGGACATGTCTCCTTAATGTTTCCAACACCACTCCCAAATGATGTTTATGCTCCTCCTTAGATTTGGAGTAGATAAGGATGTCATCGATGAAACTAACGCGAATTTATTAAGAACATCTTGGAAAACATAGTTCATGAGGTCTACAAAATATGCAGGTGCATTGGTTAGCCCGACATGCATAACCAACCATTTAAGGAAATAGTTAGGGCCCCTAAATGCAATTAAGGGTATACTATCTTCATCAACCCTCAACTGATGGAATCCAGTAGCTAGATCCATCTGAGAAAATACCGTAGCCCCATGAAGTTGATCAAAAAGATCATCGATGCGGGGTAAGGGATACTTGTTCCTAATTGTCAGCTTATTTAACTCTACATAATCCACGCACAAACTTAAAGATCCATCAGACTTAGCTTTAAAAACCACAGCTGATCCCCAACTCAAACCACTGGGTCTAATTAAACCTATCAAGTTGATCTATCTATCAGAGATATATATTGTAACGATCCCGAAATTTAAATTTATTCAAATTAATAATTAAATGAATTTTTGAATTTAATTGAGTAATTAAATAAATTTTTGATAAAAAATTGTAAATTTAATTAGGGAAATTTGAGCGAGTTTCCCGAGTCCCAATTTTATTTGAACGATCATTTAAATTTAAATATTGTATATGTTGAATTTGAGTTTCAAGTAAATAGTTTAAGAATAATTATAAAATATAGAATGTTTTATATTTCAAAATAAATAGAGTAAAATATAAAAACCATATCTCATCAACAAATATATCTGCATAGTCAATCTAGACAATAACACTTAAATATAAATAAAACTAGCAGCCATCATTGTAAAACAAATATATACAAACAAATTGCGAAAGTCAATACAAAGTAACAAAACAAAACAAAAGAAAAGTAAAATCAAGTATAAGTATGAACTGTAAAACATGCAAGTAAGGTAAGTTGCAAGTAAGGTAAGTATCAAGCAGTAGAACAACAATACAACATGGAATACAAACAAATACAAATAAATATAAGCAAGCATAAACAAAGATAAAAGGACCATTTCATTTTATGCAACATACCTATATCATCTCTCAGCCGAAAGTAAGGAAACAAAGTAAACAAAAAAAATAATATTTAAATAGGTATGTAAGTGTACAATATAGGCAAAGTCATTTAATGCTAGTAAGGCAAAACATGTTGTACAAATATGATATAGCCTGTACACTCTCTTCTCTATATCAGCCTTCTCTTAATTCGTCCATTACAAAACTGAGAAAAGAATATCATGCAAAACATAAACAAAAGTTCAATTTAAAATGGTAACTTCAACCTGATCAGAGATAAAGGGCTTCAGCAAATAAATCACAAAAGATTTCAACTTGAAGCTCTGTTTTTTCTTCAACAACAGCAGCTAAGTTAATTCAAAAGCAAGTAGGACCAAGATTTCAAGTTCCAGGCCTCTGTTTTGTCCTCTATTCTTCAATCTCAGTGAGTAACATTTTATTTTAAAGGATATACTTAAATCAATATAGCATACTTGTCTCTGTGATGCTACATATTTTAGTATTCATGATGATGCATATCTATTCTGTTCTTGATACTCTGTGTACATGTTGTTCATTCTTGTAGACCTGTAAATAAACCCTATCACCTAATCTAGCTATTGTTGGGATGTAAGGTATAAACAGAAATGGATTGTCTGGTTATAAACTAAGCATTAAAATTTTATTTAATTCAAACAAACTATACTGTCTCTGTAACTCAAGAAAACAAAGCACAACTTTAAATATGTTTAAAAACAAGTTTCTGGTTTTAGAGATTCATGAGTTTTACGATTTTTAAAGTTTGGGTTGAAGAGCAGTGTCAGTTTCACTGTTTCGAGCATTTAGGGTCGCCATGGGTAATATAGACGACCGGAGTTGTCGTGGTTGGGTCTGAGGGTAGAGGAGTGACCAAGGAATCGGGGAAAAATGGCCGGAGGGTGATCAGGTAGCCGTGGAATTTGCGGGGGTCGTTTTTTGTTTGTAAACCTAGTTTTATCTAGGATGAGTATTTTGATCGCCACGTCCCCTACAAGCGATCGAGTGCTTTCGGGTTTTGGGCAAGGGTAGCTAGGCCGTAGACGAGGTCGTGACCGGAGTTGGAGGAATTCTGGTGGACAGGGCTGCGAAGACGAGGCAATGACAGGGATTTGGTTGGTCGCGAGTTTGTTTCCAGGCTTCGATTTATTCGACTTTGGGTTCAAGTTTCGATTTGAAGACTCGAGTTTGATTTCGAGTTTTATGTGATGTTCTGGTGGTCGAGAACGGGTCGGAGGTTGATCGTCGATGTGAGTGGAGATTCATCGGAGGTAGCGGCGACATGGAGGAACTATGCACGTGCACGGTGGTGGTTCTGGTGTCAGTTCATATAACTGGGGAAGAGGAGTGCTCGTCTCGAAGTGGTCTCGAGAAAATCGGGTGATGGCTCGAGTGAATTTGGGTTCGTATACGCGAGTGACAAAAGTTCCAGAATTTAAAACAAGGCAAGTTTTAAAAATAAAAGAAGGAAGAGAAGAAGCAGGGGATAACTCGCGTTTCCCTGAGTGTTTTCCGTGATTTACTCGAAGTAAACCTATGCTGGACTCGAAGAAAAACGTGGATTTCTCGAGTATTGCTCTGGTTACAGGTTTTAATAAACCTGTCACTGCTTTGTATACTTTTAATAAATTTGAATTTTAACAAAAAATTAAATGAGTTTAAAGGTTGTGATAATGGTTTTAAACAAGCTTAAACCCAGTTCTAAGTCTAATTTTAAACAAACTTTGAATTTAAAAGTAGACTTGTTTTCAAACAAATAATTTAACTTGATTTTGATAAGTTCTTTTTTTTAAAAAGGGGTTTAAATGGAAGTTAAATGATTAGATAACTTAAATCTGTAAGTTAAATAGCGACATATTTTAAAGGATAAATTTTTAAATAAAAATAAGTAGAATTTGTCAAAGGTTCTCCTTATATAAGTTCCTATGTAAATAATAAATGTTCTTTTCATAAGATAAAAAAGGATATTTTAAATTGGTTAATGTTTTAAATTATATAATCATTTTGAACCTTAAATTCAAGATGAAATGTGGATATGAAATTTAGAAGTGTAAGATTTAAACACACTTAAATGATAATGAAGTCATTAATAAAGGAATAGATTACTTTAAAAATAATTGAGGAAATTAGGTGATTTAATTAATAAAATAAGTAAGGAATGTTATCAGTTAATGAAGATAATTAACTAAAGATTATTAAGTATTAATTAAGGTGATAAATTTTAACAATAAATTGGATTTATTAGTTTAGATAATCGATTATAAATTGTTTAAATACTTAATGAAAGTAATTTAGGATTAATCACTTATTGTAATCAATTATGGATATTTTGATTTATTGAAGTTAATTAATTTAAGAAAATCATTAGATAAATTAGTTATTAGTGATTTGTAATTAATCAATCAGAATTTGATAATAAATTCATTTAACCGGAAATTAATTGAATTAATCAGGATTAAACGATTAATTGATTCTGCTTATGAATAACTATTGAATACTTGACTTTACTTATGAATATTTGGATTCTATTGGATGATTTGATTGTTTGATATCCCTGATATATGATGCTTTGTGATACATCCTGATTTTTGTTGTGATCTGTAATTGATTATCTGTGATCTGTATGTGAAAGATAAGCATTATAGTTTATATCGCTTATCAATTATATTTCTGTATTCTGATCTGTGATGATTGTATGATGTTGCACTACTGTGTAAAACCCCTGGACTACACCTTTACACACACAAATATGGATTTCACATGGATATCGGTTAAGTCATAGATAATTTAAATTTAATGTTTTGAAATTGAAATTTTAATTTCAATTGATTTTGAAATTAGAAATTCGGGTTTAAAGTAAAAAGCTTTTGAAATGGAATTTCAAAGATAAAAGTTATTTTAAATAACTTAACCGAGTTTTGAAAATTTAAATAGTTAGATTTAAATTTGGATTCAAGTTTGAAATTAAGCTATGATTTGGAAACTTGGGAGTAAAGATGATATAAATGTGTTTATATGAATTTAAACCATTTTAAAAGTATAAGTTGGGAATTTGGATTTAACCCAAGAACCTTAACTCGTATAAATGAATCAGATTTCCAGAATGAAAACTGTTTGTTTTCAAAGAATAAAAGCTTTTAGATAAGAAATGAAATTCCAATTTAGGTAAAGGAATTTCAAGATTTAATTGAAAAATGGTTTTCCAAGTTATAAATGAATTCTTTTCGAAAGATATGAATTATATCTGTTTATTTTTAACAGATTTAAAATGATGTTTTGTTAAACCATTCGAAATGAAATTGTTTTGAAAGCTATTTGTTAAATCTTTGATTTAAAGATTCAACGAATTAAATTAAATTGAAATGGAAATCGATTTGGAAAATCTGTGAATGAATCTTTGTGAAATTAAGTGAACTTTGTGAATTGAATCTTTTTGTTTAAAAAGATTAAAATGGAAATTTGTTTAACCATTTGAAAGAGAAAGTTTGGGTTTAAATTGTGACTTAATTGAAATCCCATTATCCATTTGTTTTTGAATATTGCGCTCACTATTCGGGTTAGCCGGGAAAAGACATCTGTGTCATATAACCCATTCCGAATAGTGATACGTCGTATATGGATAGCATTTGAAGATCGGTGTTGAAGACCGGATATTTTCGAAAATGAAAGGACAACCTGTCGAATGTCTCTGCACTGGGTAGCTCCCGGTATAGAGATTTATATCACTCTTTTTGTGATGGGAAGTCTGGACGTGATTTGAAAATTATCCGGATTTGCAAGGGCTTCGTGAGAAGTGCCTTCGGTTCTGTTCGAACCTGGAACAGACTTGTATGGATACATGTCTGACATTACACTTTGAGATATAAAGCCGATTTCTTTCAAATACATTTCTGTTTGGTGGCGGAGAATTTATTCTCTTAGCTTAACACCCTTCTCTGAGACGTACGAGCTCAGAGGTTATGTAGTTGAAATTTATCAGTGATATATCCCAATTTGGTAATGTGGCATGCTGAGTGTTGCTGTGTGATGATCAGTGTTTGATCATTTGCGATATGATCATTTGTTTGATCTTATATCTTTGTGATCATAGGTTGATCATTTGTTTGACCCGAAGCATGGCTTTGTGACAAAGCGTAGCTTTGTGGACGAGACTTCGTCGGACCTCACACCCCGGAAATGGTCGAAACAGGAAGGATGCAGCAAGGTTCTAGGGAGTAGCGCCCCTTAGTGTATGTCATTCCTTCTGGATAGAGGTGGTATCATGGTATGGAGCCCAGATACTTAACCTATGTGGTTGCTGCATTATTATTATGTGGTTTGTTGCGAATCGAGGATCCTCGGGAAGATCGGTTACGATCGGGGGATGGCATACGCGTGTCAGTAGTTACCTATTTTTGCAGAGGTAACCTGGCCTTGTGTTGGCAGAGATCTAACCGTAATGTTAGGTTATTTCTCGGGTCGTCTATTCCAGGGACGTACCCATCGTGGCATAG
Organism: Allium fistulosum; assembly: GCA_030737815.1. Lineage (NCBI taxonomy): Eukaryota > Viridiplantae > Streptophyta > Magnoliopsida > Asparagales > Amaryllidaceae > Allium > Allium fistulosum. Next base: position 835,790,236 of record CM060905.1, read on the forward strand.
GAAGTTCCTTAGCCTGACCATTTGTTGGAAATCCAAAGAAACAATACGTGACGTGTACGGTTTTAGTTGTATTACCTGCTATGGAATGTGGCGGTAACCTGCTATTGAACATAGTAGCTATAGTAGGCATAAGTGCGGAATGCCTATGCTGGCTAAGATTGATATTCTATTTTCGAAATGTTTTTCTACACTATGCACTAATAATAATATCAAAAATGATTTGATTTTTTGCGTAGTAAGCATCTTTGACTATCATAAGGAGAAATCTCCTCCAATTCTGCGTTTGCATTATGTGTGTGGCGGGAGGCCTTATGGTAGTCTCATTTTCAAAAAAGCATTGCAAATTGACTTTAAAATCTTTTGTTGTTCGTTTTAAAGATAAACTATTTTTGTTGCTCACACCTGTCTTGCTATATTACAGCATGATAGGGGATTCTCGCTTCGCGGTTAGGTGGCGAACGGGAGACTCTTACCCCTACATGTCCCTGAGAGGGATGGGTTGGTTAGGCAGAGGCCGTGACAGTCAAGAGGCTGGCCGTAAAAGCAAGTTTGGGGTATCACTGTTAGCCACGGTGGGGCTGGGATGGTTGAAAAGCCTACCGGTTGTGACCGCCGACGGTAGTCCTTGACAAGTGGTATCAGAGCTAAGGTTGAACTTTAGCTCAGGAGTATAACACATTAAGTAGCTCATTAGAGATAGAGTGAAGTAAACTCTAGAATGAGTAATCTCTAAGATATCCGTTTAAACGTCTCAGTAAATTCTCTTGCTATCCACAGATAGTGAGTATGAGTGCAAGAAGAGGACGAGATAGGGGACAAGGGAATACGACTATAAATGGTCAATACCCTGCAACAGTGGAAACAACTTTCTTATCAATATTCTTTGATTCGTTTCCAAATTCTTTTGATTTCTTCGTACCAGCTACAAGAAGAAGTTTTGGTGTGAGGATGGCTCTACGAATCGTTGTAGAAGGTCTTTACTTCGTATTTTCATCGGTTTCTTATCAGCTTTTTGATTTAAAATCTTAATGAATTGGAAATTTTTAATTGAGTTAAATTGATTAATAGAATATGAAGGATAAATTGAATTAAATCAATAAAATGATACCGTTTGAAACCAAATTTTGAAATTCTATTGAAATTTCTTGTGAATACCAAAGTCCGAAGAGGGACAAATTGGTATGTATTCTGAGATATTCCGACTTGAGTTTGGAAACCGTATCTTGTGTTGAGGAGTTATAGAAGATCGAATCTGTCTATCTCTGTCTTTGTTTCGTGCCTGCGAATTTCGAGGACGAAATTCTTTTAAGGGGGGAAATTTGTAACGATCCCGAAATTTAAATTTATTCAAATTAATAATTAAATGAATTTTTGAATTTAATTGAGTAATTAAATAAATTTTTGATAAAAAATTGTAAATTTAATTAGGGAAATTTGAGCGAGTTTCCCCGAGTCCCAATTTTATTTGAACGATCATTTAAATTTAAATATTGTATATGTTGAATTTGAGTTTCAAGTAAATAGTTTAAGAATAATTATAAAATATAGAATGTCATTTATATTTCAAAATAAATAGAGTAAAATATAAAAACCATATCTCATCAACAAATAGATCTGCATAGTCAATCTAGACAACAACACTTAAATATAAATAAAACTAGCAGCCATCATTGTAAAACAAATATATACAAACAAATTGCGAAAGTCAATACAAAGTAACAAAACAAAACAAAAGAAAAGTAAAATCAAGTATAAGTATGAACTGTAAAACATGCAAGTAAGGTAAGTTGCAAGTAAGGTAAGTATCAAGCAGTAGAACAAAAATACAACATGGAATACAAACAAATACAAATAAATATAAGCAAGCATAAACAAAGATAAAAGGACCATTTCATTTTATGCAACATACCTATATCATCTCTCAGCCGAAAGTAAGGAAACAAAGTAAACAAAAAAAATAATATTTAAATAGGTATGTAAGTGTACAATATAGGCAAAGTCATTTAATGCTAGTAAGGCAAAACATATTGTACAAATATGATATAGCCTGTACACTCTCTTCTCTATATCAGCCTTCTATTAATTCGTCCATTACAAAACTGAGAAAAGAATATCATGCAAAACATAAACAAAAGTTCAATTTAAAATGGTAACTTCAACCTGATCAGAGATAAAGGGCTTCAGCAAATAAATCACAAAAGATTTCAACTTGAAGCTCTGTTTTTTCTTCAACAACAGCAGCTAAGTTAATTCAAAAGCAAGTAGGACCAAGATTTCAAGTTCCAGGCCTCTGTTTTGTCCTCTATTCTTCAATCTCAGTGAGTAACATTTTATTTTAAAGGATATACTTAAATCAATATAGCATACTTGTCTCTGTGATGCTACATATTTTAGTATTCATGATGATGCATATCTATTCTGTTCTTGATACTCTGTGTACATGTTGTTCATTCTTGTAGACCTGTAAATAAACCCTATCACCTAATCTAGCTATTGTTGGGATGTAAGGTATAAACAGAAATGGATTGTCTGGTTATAAGCTAAGCATTAAAATTTTATTTAATTCAAACAAACTATACTGTCTCTGTAACTCAAGAAAACAAAGCACAACTTTAAATATGTTTAAAAACAAGTTTCTGGTTTTAGAGATTCATGAGTTTTACGATTTTTAAAGTTTGGGTTGAAGAGCAGTGTCAGTTTCACTGTTTCGAGCATTTAGGGTCGCCATGGGTAATATAGACGACCGGAGTTGTCGTGGTTAGGTCTGAGGGTAGAGGAGTGACCAAGGAATCGGGGAAAAATGGCCGGAGGGTGATCAGGTAGCCGTGGAATTTGCGGGGGTCGTTTTTTGTTTGTAAACCTAGTTTTATCTAGGATGAGTATTTTGATCGCCACGTCCCCTACAAGCGATCGAGTGCTTTCGGGTTTTGGGCAAGGGTAGCTAGGCCGTAGACGAGGTCGTGACCGGAGTTGGAGGAATTCTGGTGGACAGGGCTGCGAAGACGAGGCAATGACAGGGATTTGGTTGGTCGCGAGTTTGTTTTCAGGCTTCGATTTATTCGACTTTGGGTTCAAGTTTCGATTTGAAGACTCGAATTTGATTTCGAGTTTTATGTGATGTTCTGGTGGTCGAGAACGGGTCAGAGGTTGATCGCCGATGTGAGTGGAGATTCATCGGAGGTAGCGGCGACATGGAGGAACTGTGCACGTGCACGGTGGTGGTTCTGGTGTCAGTTCATATAACTGGGGAAGAGGAGTGTTCGTCTCGAAGTGGTCTCGAGAAAATCGGGTGATGGCTCGAGTGAATTTGGGTTCGTATACGCGAGTGACAAAAGTTCCAGAATTTAAAACAAGGCAAGTTTTAAAAATAAAAGAAGGAAGAGAAGAAGCAGGGGATAACTCGCGTTTCCCTGAGTGTTTTATGTGATTTACTCGAAGTAAACCTATGCTGGACTCGAAGAAAAACGTGGATTTCTCGAGTATTGCTCTGGTTACAGGTTTTAATAAACCTGTCACTGCTTTGTATACTTTTAATAAATTTGAATTTTAACAAAAAATTAAATGAGTTTAAAGGTTGTGATAATGGTTTTAAACAAGCTTAAACCCAGTTCTAAGTCTAATTTTAAACAAACTTTGAATTTAAAAGTAGACTTGTTTTCAAACAAATAATTTAACTTGATTTTGATAAGTTCTTTTTTTAAAAAAGGGGTTTAAATGGAAGTTAAATGATTAGATAACTTAAATCTGTAAGTTAAATAGCGACGTATTTTAAAGGCTAAATTTTTAAATAAAAATAAGTAGAATTTGTCAAAGGTTCTCCTTATATAAGTTCCTATGTAAATAATAAATGTTCTTTTCATAAGATAAAAAGGGATATTTTAAATTGGTTAATGTTTTAAATTATATAATCATTTTGAACCTTAAATTCAAGATGAAATGTGGATATGAAATTTAGAAGTGTAAGATTTAAACACACTTAAATGATAATGAAGTCATTAATAAAGGAATAGATTACTTTAAAAATAATTGAGGAAATTAGGTGATTTAATTAATAAAATAAGTAAGGAATGTTATCAGTTAATGAAGATAATTAACTAAAGATTATTAAGTATTAATTAAGGTGATAAATTTTAACAATAAATTGGATTTATTAGTTTAGATAATCGATTATAAATTGTTTAAATACTTAATGAAAGTAATTTAGGATTAATCACTTATTGTAATCAATTATGGATATTTTGATTTATTGAAGTTAATTAATTTAAGAAAATCATTAGATAAATTAGTAATTAGTGATTTGTAATTAACCAATCAGAATTTGATAATAAATTCATTTAACCGGAAATTAATTGAATTAATCAGGATTAAACGATTAATTGATTCTGCTTATGAATAACTATTGAATACTTGACTTTACTTATGAATATTTGGATTCTATTGGATGATTTGATTGTTTGATATCCCTGATATATGATGCTTTGTGATACATCCTGATTTTTGTTGTGATCTGTAATTGATTATCTGTGATCTGTATGTGAAAGATAAGCATTATAGTTTATATCGCTTATCAATTATATTTCTGTATTCTGATCTGTGATGATTGTATGATGTTGCACTACTGTGTAAAACCCCTGGACTACACCTTTACACACACAAATATGGATTTCACATGGATATCGGTTAAGTCATAGATAATTTAAATTTAATGTTTTGAAATTGAAATTTTAATTTCAATTGATTTTGAAATTAGAAATTCGGGTTTAAAGTAAAAAGCTTTTGAAATGGAATTTCAAAGATAAAAGTTATTTTAAATAACTTAACCGAGTTTTGAAAATTTAAATAGTTAGATTTAAATTTGGATTCAAGTTTGAAATTAAGCTATGATTTGGAAACTAGGGAGTAAAGATGATATAAATGTGTTTATATGAATTTAAACCATTTTAAAAGTATAAGTTGGGAATTTGGATTTAACCCAAGAACCTTAACTCGTATAAATGAATCAGATTTCCAGAATGAAAACTGTTTGTTTTCAAAGAATAAAAGCTTTTAGATAAGAAATGAAATTCCAATTTAGGTAAAGGAATTTCAAGATTTAATTGAAAAATGGTTTTCCAAGTTATAAATGAATTCTTTTCGAAAGCTATGAATTATATCTGTTTATTTTTAACAGATTTAAAATGATGTTTTGTTAAACCATTCGAAATGAAATTGTTTTGAAAGCTATTTGTTAAATCTTTGATTTAAAGATTCAACGAATTAAATTAAATTGAAATGGAAATCGATTTGGAAAATCTGTGAATGAATCTTTGTGAAATTAAGTGAACTTTGTGAATTGAATCTTTTTGTTTAAAAAGATTAAAATGGAAATTTGTTTAACCATTTGAAAGAGAAAGTTTGGGTTTAAATTGTGACTTAATTGAAATCCCATTATCCATTTGTTTTTGAATATTGCGCTCACTATTCGGGTTAGCCGGGAAAAGACATCTGTGTCATATAACCCATTCCGAATAGTGATACGTCGTATATGGATAGCATTTGAAGATCGGTGTTGAAGACCGGATATTTTCGAAAATGAAAGGACAACCTGTCGAATGTCTTTGCACTGGGTAGCTCCCGGTATAGAGATTTATATCACTCTCTTTGTGATGGGAAGTCTGGACGTGATTTGAAAATTATACGGATTTGCAAGGGCTTCGTGAGAAGTGCCTTCGGTTCTGTTCGAACCTGGAACAGACTTGTATGGATACATGTCTGACATTACACTTTGAGATATAAAGCCGATTTCGTTCAAATACATTTCTGTTTGGTGGCGGAGAATTTATTCTCTTAGCTTAACACCCTTCTCTGAGACGTACGAGCTCAGAGGTTATGTAGTTGAAATTTATCAGCGATATATCCCAATTTGGTAATGTGGCATGCTGAGTGTTGCTGTGTGATGATCAGTGTTTGATCATTTGCGATATGATCATTTGTTTAATCTTATATCTTTGTGATCATAGGTTGATCATTTGTTTGACCCGAAGCATGGCTTTGTGACAAAGCGTAGCTTTGTGGACGAGACTTCGTCGGACCTCACACCCCGGAAATGGTCGAAACAGGAAGGATGCAACAAGGTTCTAGGGAGTAGCGCCCCTTAGTGTATGTCATTCCTTCTGGATAGAGGTGGTATCATGGTATGGAGCCCAGATACTTAACCTATGTGGTTGCTGCATTATTATTATGTGGTTTGTTGCGAATCGAGGATCCTCGGGAAGATCGGTTACGATCGGGGGATGGCATACGCGTGTCAGTAGTTACCTATTTTTGCAGAGGTAACCCGGCCTTGTGTTGGCAGAGATCTAACCGTAATGTTAGGTTATTTCTCGGGTCGTCTATTCCAGGGACGTACCCATCGTGGCATAGGAAGTTCCTTAGCCTGACCATTTGTTGGAAATCCAAAGAAACAATACGCGACGTGTACGGTTTTAGTTGTATTACCTGCTATGGAATGTGGAGGTAACCTGCTATTGAACATAGTAGCTATAGTAGGCATAAGTGCGGAATGCCTATGCTGGCTAAGATTGATATTCTATTTTCGAAATGTTTTTCTACACTATGCACTAATAATAATATCAAAAATGATTTGATTTTTTGCGTAGTAAGCATCTTTGACTATCATAAGGAGAAATCTCCTCCAATTCTGCGTTTGCATTGTGTGTGTGGCGGGAGGCCTTATGGTAGTCTCATTTTCAAAAAAGCATTGCGAATTGACTTTAAAATCTTTTGTTGTTCGTTTTAAAGATAAACTGTTTTTGTTGCTCACACCAGTCCCATGACTGATCCGGAGTTTATTGTTTCTTTCCTAAACTCTGGGTGCTCAAAAATTTTCTACACGAGCAGTCTAGAGTTTGGTTTTTCAGATATTCAGATTTAGTAGATTATCTGGAACTAGTTCAGTCTTTGGATATGGACTGCACTTGCTTATCTTTGTGTATCGTTATTGAGAGTTCAAGCTATTTCCGGATTGGCGTTTTGATGATGGAGACTATCCGCTGCTGATATTATCGTTTTTCTTTTCCGCTGCTATTTGTTGTATCATATCTCTGATGTATATAGATATTCATTGTATCATCATTGTATCTGGATATTGTATGATGTTGGATGTCTATATTCTTTTTCTTTTCCGCTGTGTTGTTTACTTAATGTTGTTATAAGCTCCGGCGACTCGGATTTGAACGGTCGAATCTGCGGCATTCGAGTACGATGTAAAGTATGGATGTCGATTTTCGAACGCGAAAATCCGTATCGTTACATATATGTATAGGTATTCGATTTTTTTTTCAAATACGCACTCTCGAAGTTGACCCCAACCCAAAAACCTAGGTGTTCACTTAACTTTAGCTCTGATACCAAATATAACGGACCATCTTTCTTACACTGAAAGACGAGCCATTAAGGGTAGAAGAAAAAGAAAGATAAGAAGAACTCAACAAATCATAGAATCTCACCACGAATCAGAACAACATATAATAGATAACATGGGATATTACATAGTCACTGCCATAATATTACATCAGAGTTTAATAATTCAAGCTCCAAACTGGGACAGTTATAACTGCTTGTAACAACCCTGGTTTTAGTGATTACCTGTAAGTATTAAATTATAATGGTAGTTATAATTTAATATTGAGAAATACTAATAATTTTGAGAATCTAAATTGTTTATTTGGAATAAACAATGAATTTTGGGAATAAAAAGAGAAAATAACGTTTTGGAACTTTATTATAGTGGCTTGAGTTAATAATAAGTGGAAGGTGATTTTTATTTGGTGATAGCGCAATAATTTTATTAATTATTGTCATTTGTTTTTTTAATAATTTTTAAAAGGAGCATTTGATTTTTAAAGAGTGTTATATTAAATAAAAAGGTGAAATTGGGTTTAAAAATATGATTTGATCATAAAATTGAGTTTAAAATGATTGGTTACATTTTATTACACAAGAAGATTATTTTTGTGTAATTTTTGGAGTTAAAAATAGTGATTTATGTAATTATAAGTGTAATTGGCTATTTATTTAAAAATAAGGGTTTTTAATAATAAAAATATTTTTATAACCAAATTTATCTTTTTATTAAGTAAAAAATACTTTAATTAACATGTAAACTTGGTTTCATAATTTTATTGTGTAAAAACTTGAAAATATTGGTTGGTTGAATTCATTTCATTAGTGTACATATGTATTAAGGGTTAAAATGATAACTTAGGCTATTTCGTTTTATAATCTAGGTCCAAGCCCATTTGGATAATTTAGTCTGTAAAGGAATTAAAGGAGAAAGTTTCTATTCACTCCTTCTCACTTTCATTCACGTACAGTAGAAAGCTTTAGTAAATTCTAGAAAACTTGAGAAACTATTCCCCATTCTCAAACCATAGCCAAAAATCATCAAATTAAACTCAAATTTAGTATTTTAAAAATCAAATTGGAGCTAAATCAATAGGTAATCAAAATCTAAAACCATTTATTCATCAAAAATCAAGTTTTGAAAATATTTCTCTGTTAACAGTACTTGTTTCTTCCTGCATGTCCTTGTTTCAAGTTTATACAGAATATTGAAGCTCAAATTCAACCCAAGCTCCAATCTTTCTTCTAGTTATCAAGGTTTGACCATCTCTAATAGCAAGGTGAGTTAATAACTCACATTCTCTAGCTGCTATAGTGCTCAAAGAGCCAAAATTTATGAAATATCGTAGCTTCTGTAAATAGTTTATGTTGATTATTTCTCTCTATGAAAATATATTTCTGGTTGCTACTTTGAGCAGTTGTATCTCTCAATTCCGACAACGAAATGCTGCCGGATTTTCTTCAGTTTGTAGTTTATGTGTTAAACTTCATGCGTGCAAAATTTGGTTGCAAAACTCATCCATTTGCTATGTTAAAAGTTGGCCAGAAAATCGCTCCCAACTTGCAAATCGCTGGAAAAATTTGCATGATGATGGTCGACCGCTAGGTCGACCATGACCTTCCTTAGGTCGACCGTACGGTCGACCTGGCGGTCGACCTAGGGGGGCATTTGTTTTCCGTACATTCTCTTGTGTTGTTCTTTTGTTTCCGGGTTGATTCTAGCTTGTTTTTGTAATGACCCGTAATTTTCGCTACTTCGAAAATGAGAGATTTTGCTTATTTTAATTTTAAAGGAATTTAAAACTTAAATAAATAAGTTATATATAATAAATAATAATGGAGAAATTATTTTTTCTTATAGTTACTAATTAAAAAGTATAAAATTGGATTTTAGAACAAATCAACAAAAGTTAAGTTTTGTTAAAAATAAATAAATGCTTAAATAAATAGGTTTAAATATTTATTTGAAAAGATAAATCTTATTAAAAACACTTAATAAAGATTATAAAAGTATGTTAAAGGATTTAAAAGTATATTAATAATCGTTTTACAAAAATAACCAAATTTTGTCACATTTTGTCAGTTTTACATACACTATAAAACTAGAGATTTTGATATTATTTAAATATGATTTTATAATATAAATAGACATGTTTAATTTATTTAAAATAAGTAAAAAGCTTATTTTTAAGTTTTGTTTACATCAACATATAGCTTAACAAAAACGTCAAATTTTGACTGTAAAAATGTCAACAAAAATACCGTTTTCAACCGAAACAAGCTGTCATCAAGTTGTTGCAACATGATATGTTTCCTAACACATATATGATCTTAACAAACTATGTTACATGTTACATTTAATATATAAAAACAAATTCACTTTGAAAAGTCAAAGTTTACAAATAATTCAAAAAGTAACATGATTTGATAATTTATAATTAAAATTAATTTACAAAACCATAATCATTACCTTAAGTGCATGAATCAAATCAAACCATCTCTCTCGCCATTAATGCTTAAGTTATATCACTTATGGAAAAGGAGAAAAAGGGATTTTATGCATTTTCTAATTTATGAAAAAGGTACAACATCATTACTACTTCAAATCCAAGTATCTTATCACATTAATGCCAAGTCTTTTCATGCATGGAAAATAAGCAAAAATATATTTAAACATTTTAAAAATTTATAAAAAAGAGGCATAATCTTTCATTAAGTACAAACTTACATCCTACCATCATTTCACCATTAATGCACTTCATATCATGCTTAAACAAAAGTCAAAAAGTAGCCAAGGGCATCTAAGTCATTTGCCATCCAAAACTCAAGTATAAATAAGCACTCCACTCATTCATTTTTGCACACTTCATTCTTTACCTTTCCCTTCACGTTCTCCATCTTCTTCACCTCCATTTCCATGGCTTTCCACCTCTCCATTCTCTTCCACCATCTCCACCAAGCTCCACCATCTCCTAAACCCACATCTACCCACGGCCAACCACCTCCAAAACCACCTACCCGCCTCCTCCAAGTCTCCAACACCTCACACCCACCACCTAAAGCCACGGCCGAGCACTAGACCCACCTACCCACGACCATAAGCCAAACCAGAGGCCTACACCCACCTACCCAAGCTCTACCCCCTCCCACACTCACGTACCCCCACTTAAACATCCACACGCTTCATCTTTAAGTCCGCACTGTAACGACCCAGAATTTTGAACGAATTAAATTGAGAATATTTAATTAATTTTAAATATTTGAACGATAATTTAATTTGAAATCCCGATATAACTTTGAATTTGGCGATTAAATTATATAATTTAATCTATTGAACTGGATAAAGATTTGAATCTCCAAATTTAGGCCGATTAAAAATATTTCAAAAGCTTGTAAAATTCGTAATGATAACACTGAAGATAATAGAAGCTTCAGAATGTAATTTCAAATTGTTTTGTTCAGTTTTGAAATTAAATCGTTCGAATCGAATTTAAAAATAGCTGTCCGAGGCGCAGTCTCGGAATTTGACGAAACCAGTTCCATTGGGTCCGTAATATTAAATTATTCCAGGATTTCAAATTTCGTAATTATCGGAGTTGTTATGTGACCATACGATAGTTAAATGCGTTGGAATTTAAATGGAATTAAATTAAAATTTAAAATTTAAAATTAAGTCAACGGTCAGCATTATCCTCCTTTCCACCACGCCTACAATCACGCCGAGAATCACGAAAAAAAAAGCATGCCAACCATACCTCCCTCGATTTCAAATACTCCTCTTCGTTTTCAAAATCAATCTCAGAGAAAAAAAAAAACAATGGCCGAAGCCTTTATCTTCAAAATCAAGTAAAAGAAAATCGACCTTGTTTCAACGAAAATCAAACAAAGTCGAAATTAACTTCGCAGTGATACTGCGTCCACATTCTTTTGTTCGAATAAAGGGGAGGCACTCGCGTTCTGGAATGGGTTCAGCGACTTTCGAGATCGCGATGGAGTTCGGCAATGGAGGCGGCGGCCAGAAATCAGGGTCGCAATGGCCATCGAGCATCGCGTTCGCGTGAGGTTGGATGGATCGTAATCGAGGCGAGTGGTCTAGGGTTTGGCGCTGGGGGCGCGCAAGTATTTGAGGGTTTCTCAATGGCGATGGGCACTTTGGGTTCGGGAAGTATTCGCGTTTGGCTGTGAGGGGAAGTCATAGTCGAATTTGAGGCCTGGAACGATAGTGTGTCGATGGGAGGACTCAGCTAGGGTTCGTAGTGGCACGATTTCTCGAGTGCAAGCAGGTGGTAGTGGGGTCGAGGCGACGTGGCGTTCGTGGTCGCAAAGAGGACTGTGACCAGAGGTGTTCGAACGTCTGTTTTTGTTCGGGCTGCAGGCGCGAGGCGCAGTGGCGGGGATTGGGTCGCGAAGCAGATGCAGGCGACGAGGTGTTGCAGTGGTCGTTGACGCATTCGGTGAGGCGGCGTCGATCTTGGCAAACGATGGTGGTTCAAGCGGAGGCGAGTTCGTCGTATGCGTGCAGGAAGTAAGGTATAAAAGTTATTTTCATTTAAAATTGAGTAAATATGTATATGTATTTAAAAAGCATATATATGTAGTTAGGAAAAGTAATATTAGGATACAAGAGGAAATTTTAGTTAAACAAATTTATTTAAAAAGAAATTGGTTTGAAATGAAATCATTGGATAATTTAAATTACCAAACAATAATTTGTTATTCGATCACTTCAAATATTAATCAATTGTATAAATTATTTATACAAGGTTAAAATAATCGAAGAAACAGTCTGGATTGGGAATTGGATGGCAAAATTAAAACCTAAGGTGAGATTTTTCTCACTCAAAAATTGATTGCAGTTATTGATTGTTTGATATGATTGCTATATTGGATGTGATATTAGATATAGTAGGATATATATATATATAGCAATATATACATATTGGCATATGTATATATTGGATTGATGATTTCCCGCCTCGTATAGCGGATGAGACCCTATTGCGCCGTTAGTAAGCGGATTTTTATAAAAACCCATATACCGCGATAATTCCGTACTGGAGCGGAATTGGTATTGTGCTAACGTCTTTGGATGCAGGGAAACAGGTTGGAGGGATCCAACTGGATTCCTCACCAGTAGTTATTTATTTACAGGATTGATGTATATTCTGTTATCATATGTTGATATATGATGTTGATGTTGTGATTGACTAATTGATGCGTTGCATCATTGGATTCAATTTTTTAAGTTTTAAAAATAACGATTTTAACTTTAAAAGAGATTTTTAAAGTGATTATTTGTAAATATACGTTATTAAAATTTTTGAATTAATTTACAAACGTTAAAATTATTAAAGTTATAAAGGTTAAGATTTTGGTGAAATATAACCGAAGTGTCGTTTTTGAAATAAAAGTCGATTTATTTATAAAATGGTTTAAGTTGGGATTTTTGAATAACTATAAACGATTTGTATAGAAAGATTTCTAAAATTGATATTTTATAAATCAAAATATTGGACTTATAAAACGAATTTTTTAAGTGTTAAAAAGAAGTATAAATGGATTTCATAAGTGAATGAAATTAATAGATTTATATTGTGAAGTTAAAAATGAATGAAGTTGTAGAATAAAGGATTTATAAGTAATTTACTTATAACTTGGATTGTTGCCTTTAAATGGGATATTGATCGAATTATTAATAAAGAAGATTTATTAAATTGAAGTTGTTAGAAAATAGAAATAGAATTTATAAACGTTGTTTTATAAATTCGAAATCAATTGGATTTGATAAATTAAAATGTTAAAGGGGATTTTATCCACGATTTTGGACAGTGGGTAATTCTTGAAATAAATGTGTAGAAAAGATCGAAATTTGGTTATTGAAGTATATTCACGATTTTGGACAGTGAATATATTATTGAAAAAATATGGTTATGTTTGGGAAAGCGATATTATAAATGAAGTAATTGTTTTAAAAGATGTTTTAAAACGTGTTAAATATCGAAATCATAGATTTCAACATTTATTGTTGAAATAGACGTTTTCGAGAAATAAGGAAATGATGGACTATAACACTGATTGTTATAGTAAATGATTTCCGAAAGGAAATGTTTTTATCTAGTATTGGGATTTACATATCTATCTTATTTTCGAATCCCTATACTAGTGATTTTGAGTCGTCGTAACGATGTTTTACGTAACATTCGTTTTGACTCAAATAAATGTTGTTATAGTAAATGTTTTCCTTAAAGAATGAATATATACTTAATATTGATTTAAGTATATCGGATATTTTCCAAGTGTTGAAAATAAAAGATTTGTGAAATACTTATTATTTAATAAGTAAGGAAATACTTTTCCAAAATGAAATGAAACGTTTTGAGATTTCATCTTCTTAAAGATAAATCGAAATTGAATATTTGAAAACGATTGAAAATCGAATATTAGTAGATATTCGAAAAATGTAAATTCAATATGGAATTTATAAAGGAAAGGGAAACTGTTTAGAAAAATAAACGTTGATTTATTTTTGAAGTGTGGAAATTTTATATCTAGTAAAGATATTTTTGAAGATAAATAATTTGGAAAAATTATTTGGAATCTGATGATGTTGCGCATCTTTATTGATAGTTAAATAACCGACTATCAATAATTACCTTTAAGATAGGTATTTGTTGTGAATTGGATGAATTTGAATGCCACACTTATTTTTAAATAAGCGCTCACTATTCGGGTTAGCCGGGAAAGGACCATGGGGTCGTATAACCCATTCCGAATATGTGATACGTCGTTATGAATTGCATTCGAAGACCGGTGTTGAAGACCGGATATTTTTGAAAACGGAAGGATTACCGTCGAGTTACTCTACATCGACTGATCTTTGATTTAGAGGTTTTATCACCCTTAGTGACGGGAAGTCCGGACGTGAATAGAAATTTATCCGGAAATGCAAGGGCTTCGTGAGAAGTGCCTTCGGTTCTGTTCGATCCCGGAACAGACTTGTATGGATTGTGTGTCTGACGTTACAATTTGAGATATAAAGCTGATTTCTTTCAAATACATTTCTGTTGGTGGCGGAGAATTTATTCTCTTAGCTTAACACCCTTCTCTGAGACGTACGAGCTCAGAGGTTATGTAGTTGAAATTTATCAGCGATATATCCCAATTTGGTAACGTGGCATACTGAGTGTTGCTGCGAAGTGATCAGTGTTTAATCATTTGCGATATGATCATTTGTTTGATCTTATATCTTGGTGATCATAGGTTGATCATTTTGTTTGACCTGAAGCAGGGCTTTTTGTAGAAAGCGTAGCTTTGTGGACGAGACTTCGTCGAGCCTCACACCCCGGAAATGGTCGAAACAGGAAGGATGCGGCAAGGTTCTAGGGAGTAGCGCCCCTTAGTGTATGTCATTCCTTCTGGATAAAGGTGGTATCATGGTATGGAGCCCAGATACTTAACCTCTGTGGTTGCTGCAAAATTTATTTCTTTGTGGTTGTTGGAAATCGGGGATCCTCGGGAAGATCGGTGACGATCGGGGGATGGCATACGCGTGTCAGTAGTTACCTATTTTTGCAGAGGTAACCCGGCCTTGTGTTGGCAGAGATCCGGTTAGGTTCTCGGGTCGTCTATTCCAGGGACGTACCCATCGTGGATAGGAAGTTCCTTAGCCTGACCATTTGTTGGAAATCCAAAGAAACAATACGAGCCTTTACGATTTCAATTGTATAACCTGTCTCCTCAGGAGGCAGCTATAGCAGGCATAATATAATGGTACCTATGCTGGCTAAGATTTATATTCTACTTTCGAAATGTTTTCTACACTATGCACTAATAATAATATCAAAAAGAATTTGATTTTTGCGTAGTAAGCATCTTTGACTATCATAAGAAGAAATCTCCTCCAAGTCTGCGTTTGCATTGTGTGTGTGGTGGGAGGTCTTATGGTAGTTTCATTTTCCAAAAGCATTGCGAATTGACATTAAGGTTTTCCTGTTGTTTATTTTAAAGAATAACTGTTTTACGATCTCACACCAGTCACCATGACTGACTCGGAGTTTATTGTTCCCTTCTAAACTCTGGGTGCCCACCAATTTCCACACGGGCAGTCTAGAGTTAGATTATCAGGATATTCTGGATATTCTGGAGCTTGGAGATAAGCTGGATGACGAGACGTAGTATTTGTATCTGATAGTATTTATTCCGCTGTGTATTCTGTATGAGGACAAGTTATATAACTGTCCATTGTTGTATATTGACTCTGATGATTGATGTATGTATAAAATGATATAGTTCTTTGTTTTAAAAGACTAGTAATTATCTATTGTATATTGTTCCGTTGCGATGTGTAAGATTCTGATATTGTTTTCTGTTCTGATGTGTTTTCTATTGTTCTTCTTCTTTCTTTCTTCTCTTTTTCTTCTATCTTCTTCTTCTTCTACTTTTTCTTTTTCTTAAAACCCTCACTATTGGAGTTTCCGGAACTCGATTGCTCGGCAGTCGATAAAGTGAGTATCGATGTCGAATTTTCGAAAGTCGAAAATTTCGATATGTGACAAAGTGGTATCAGAGCATATGGTTAAGCGACAACCCTGCTCTGTTGGGTGTTACTCATTAGAGATAGAGTCAGCAGTACTCTAGAATGAGTTGAGTGTAATAATAGATATGAGCGCGTATTTGTTAGTGAATATAAATTGTTTTATATTGTGATGATTGGTTTGTTGAGTGGTATATGGATTCTGGTCGGTATTGTCCGTACAACTCTATCGATAGGGATCTCTAAACACTTATATAGAACAATTCGGCACAGTATTGTTTTAAATAGGGTAAATGAGATAATTTTGCTCAAAACTATTTTTGTATAGAAAAGAAATGATTTTTCTATGAATTATAATAGTATATGGTTGCATGGTTGTTAGAGGTAATAATATTAATCTATTATCATTGAAATTGAATAAGAAATTGAAATCATAACTCCAAAGTTAAGAAATAAATTCACATATACAAATGAAATTTAAAGAATGTAAATTATAAATGTGAATTGTAATTTAAAATGGAATTCCAGAGGAGTATTTGGAAGTGTTTTGAAAGAATCTGGAAAATTTAGAAAATTTGGAAAGTTTAAATCATTTTTGAGTTGAAAATGAATTTCGAAGGATTTGAAAAGTATTTTGGAGAGTTGAAAGCTCTAAACTCTTTTCGGTCGCTGGAAAATAATTCCGATGATGATCGCGACATCACCGGTGTTCATTTTCGGGTTTCCAAAAGAGGAATTGCTGCCAAATTGTTTTAAATGAAAGTTGTTTGGAAAATTGAGTTTTGTTTTGAAAATTCAAAAGATAAATTTGAATTGTTTTCAAAATGGTTTTGAAAGGTTGAAAAGACTCTGGAATACTTTATAAGAATATTTATGGAATATTATTGAATTGATAACTTATACAAATAAAAATTGTTAATGTAAAATATGTAAATGTGATTGGAATTAAAGTTCATTAACAAATGAGATCTATAAATGTGAATTGAAAGTATAAGGAAATAAATTCATATATGAATAAAATGGTGAATATAAATTGTAAATGAATTTATAAATGAAAATAAAATTCCTTAATAAAATGGAATTGTGAATGTGAATGTATAAATGATTGTATAAATCAAGATGTAAATAAGTTGATAACTTATAGAATATTTGAAATCTGATTGGAATGAAATTCAAATTGAAGACGAATGAATTAGTAATTGGAACTAATTTAAGATAGTGCAGTTGTAAATGACAGATAATTGATAAAATTCAATATTTCAGAATTGAAAGTGAATTGAATCCAAATTAGATTGGAATTGTGAATTGAACTCAAATGAGAAATTGAAATGTGAAATTGAATTCAAATAAAATTTGAAATGTAAAATTGAAGATAATGGATATAACTTCAATAGCGAATCTAAAGATGATATAAGTAGTTTATATTGAAATTTTTGTAATAAAATTTGCAAAATGGTTTGAATGTGTAACTAGATATTATGGCTAGTAGGACATGCAGGTGTTATAAAAGGAATTGGAAAATTTATTTCAAAGATGAGTTTGAATTGCTCGAAAAAGGTAAGTATTTGAATTTCAATATGAGTTTTTGATGACTTATTTCCCTAGCCGCTTGGCTTTTTCTTTTTCTTTTTGAAATCTGAGAGTCCGTAGGGACGTTTTGTAGTCGTGCCGTATTAGCCGCGCAAAGGAGACGCTGGCGAAATTTTTCAAAAATTTCGAGTGTTAGAAAATTTTGAAAGTTTAAAATTTGAATTTAAACTTAAATTTGAATTTTGAAACAAACAATGTTGGTTGGAACTTATAATTGAAGTTGGAAATTTAGATGAATGATAACGAATCTTTAGTAGGAAGATTTGTTTTGATAAAATGGATAAAACTATTGGATTGTGAAAAATAGTAGACGAGTTAAGGACCACTTTTCCTAACTTGTAATTTCGAGGACGAAATTCTTTTAAGGAGGGAAGTCTGTAACGACCCAGAATTTTGAACGAATTAAATTGAGAATATTTAATTAATTTTAAATATTTGAACGATAATTTAATTTGAAATCCCGATATAACTTTGAATTTGGCGATTAAATTATATAATTTAATCTATTGAACTGGATAAAGATTTGAATCTCCAAATTTAGGCCGATTAAAAATATTTCAAAAGCTTGTAAAATTCGTAATGATAACACTGAAGATAATAGAAGCTTCAAAATGTAATTTCAAATTGTTTTGTTCAGTTTTGAAATTAAATCGTTCGAATCGAATTTAAAAATAGCTGTCCGAGGCGCAGTCTCGGAATTTGACGAAACCAGTTCCATTGGGTCCGTAATATTAAATTATTCCAGGATTTCAAATTTCGTAATTATCGGAGTTGTTATGTGACCATACGATAGTTAAATGCGTTGGAATTTAAATGGAATTAAATTAAAATTTAAAATTTAAAATTAAGTCAACGGTCAGCATTATCCTCCTTTCCACCACGCCTACAATCACGCCGAGAATCACGAAAAAAAAAGCGTGCCAACCATACCTCCCTCGATTTCAAATACTCCTCTTCGTTTTCAAAATCAATCTCAGAGAGAAAAAAAAACAATGGCCGAAGCCTTTATCTTCAAAATCAAGTAAAAGAAAATCGACCTTGTTTCAACGAAAATCAAACAAAGTCGAAATTAACTTCGCAGTGATACTGCATCCACATTCTTTTGTTCGAATAAAGGGGAGGCACTCGCGTTCTAGAATGGGTTCAGCGACTTTCGAGATCGCGATGGAGTTCGGCAATGGAGGCGGCGGCCAGAAATCAGGGTCGCAGTGGCCATCGAGCATCGCGTTCGCGCGAGGTTGGATGGATCGTAATCGAGGCGAGTGGTCTAGGGTTCGGCGCTGGGGGCGCGCAAGTATCTGAGGGTTTCTCAATGGCGATGGGCACTTTGGGTTCGGGAAGTATTCGCGTTTGGCTGTGAGGGGAAGTCATAGTCGAATTTGAGGCCTGGAACGATAGTGTGTCGATGGGAGGACTCAGCTAGGGTTCGTAGTGGCACGATTTCTCGAGTGCAAGCAGGTGGTAGTGGGGTCGAGGCGATGTGGCGTTCGTGGTCGCAAAGAGGGCTGCGACCAGAGGTGTTCGAACGTCTGTTTTTGTTCGGGCTGCAGGCGCGAGGCGCAGTGGCGGGGATTGGGTCGCGAAGCAGATGCAGGCGACGAGGTGTTGCAGTGGTCGTTGACGCATTCGGTGAGGCGGCGTCGATCTTGGCAAACGATGGTGGTTCAAGCGGAGGCGAGTTCGTCGTATGCGTGCAGGAAGTAAGGTATAAAAGTTATTTTCGTTTAAAATTGAGTAAATATGTATATGTATTTAAAAAGCATATATATGCAGTTAGGAAAAGTAATATTAGGATACAAGAGGAAATTTTAGTTAAACAAATTTATTTAAAAAGAAATTGGTTTGAAATGAAATCATTGGATAATTTAAATTACCGAACAATAATTTGTTATTCGATCACTTCAAATATTAATCAATTGTATAAATTATTTATACAAGGTTAAAATAATCGAAGAAACAGTCTGGATTGGGAATTGGATGGCAAAATTAAAACCTAAGGTGAGATTTTTCTCACTCAAAAATTGATTGCAGTTATTGATTGTTTGATATGATTGCTATATTGGATGTGATATTAGATATAGTAGGATATATATATATAGCAATATATACATATTGGCATATGTATATATTGGATTGATGATTTCCCACCTCGTATAGCGGATGAGACCCTATTGCGCCGTTAGTAAGCGGATTTTTATAAAAACCCATATACCGCGATAATTCCGTACTGGAGCGGAATTGGTATTGTGCTAACGTCTTTGGATGCAGGGAAACAGGTTGGAGGGATCCAACTGGATTCCTCACCAGTAGTTATTTATTTACACGATTGATGTATATTCTGTTATCATATGTTGATATATGATGTTGATGTTGTGATTGACTAATTGATGCGTTGCATCATTGGATTCAATTTTTGAAGTTTTAAAAATAACGATTTTAACTTTAAAAGAGATTTTTAAAGTGATTATTTGTAAATATACGTTATTAAAATTTTTGAATTAATTTACAAACGTTAAAATTATTAAAGTTATAAAGGTTAAGATTTTGGTGAAATATAACCGAAGTGTCGTTTTTGAAATAAAAGTCGATTTATTTATAAAATGGTTTAAGTTGGGATTTTTGAATAACTATAAACGATTTGTATAGAAAGATTTCTAAAATTGATATTTTATAAATCAAAATATTGGACTTATAAAACGAATTTTTTAAGTGTTAAAAAGAAGTATAAATGGATTTCATAAGTGAATGAAATTAATAGATTTATATTGTGAAGTTAAAAATGAATGAAGTTGTAGAATAAAGGATTTATAAGTAATTTACTTATAACTTGGATTGTTGCCTTTAAATGGGATATTGATCGAATTATTAATAAAGAAGATTTATTAAATTGAAGTTGTTAGAAAATAGAAATAGAATTTATAAACGTTGTTTTATAAATTCAAAATCAATTGGATTTGATAAATTAAAATGTTAAAGGGGATTTTATCCACGATTTTGGACAGTGGGTAATTCTTGAAATAAATGTGTAGAAAAGATCGAAATTTGGTTATTGAAGTATATTCACGATTTTGGACAGTGAATATATTATTGAAAAAAAATGGTTATGTTTGGGAAAGCGATATTATAAATGAAGTAATTGTTTTAAAAGATGTTTTAAAACGTGTTAAATATCGAAATCATAGATTTCAACATTTATTGTTGAAATAGACGTTTTCGAGAAATAAGGAAATGATGGACTATAACACTGATTGTTATAGTAAATGATTTCCGAAAGGAAATGTTTTTATCTAGTATTGGGATTTACATATCTATCTTATTTTCGAATCCCTATACTAGTGATTTTGAGTCGTCGTAACGATGTTTTACGTAACATTCGTTTTGACTCAAATAAATGTTGTTATAGTAAATGTTTTCCTTAAAGAATGAATATATACTTAATATTGATTTAAGTATATCGGATATTTTCCAAGTGTTGAAAATAAAAGATTTGTGAAATACTTATTATTTAATAAGTAAGGAAATACTTTTCCAAAATGAAATGAAACGTTTTGAGATTTCATCTTCTTAAAGATAAATCGAAATTGAATATTTGAAAACGATTGAAAATCGAATATTAGTAGATATTCGAAAAATGTAAATTCAATATGGAATTTATAAAGGAAAGGGAAACTGTTTAGAAAAATAAACGTTGATTTATTTTTGAAGTGTGGAAATTTTATATCTAGTAAAGATATTTTTGAAGATAAATAATTTGGAAAAATTATTTGGAATCTGATGATGTTGCGCATCTTTATTGATAGTTAAATAACCGACTATCAATAATTACCTTTAAGATAGGTATTTGTTGTGAATTGGATGAATTTGAATGCCACACTTATTTTTAAATAAGCGCTCACTATTCGGGTTAGCCGGGAAAGGACCATGGGGTCGTATAACCCATTCCGAATATGTGATACGTCGTTATGAATTGCATTCGAAGACCGGTGTTGAAGACCGGATATTTTTGAAAACGGAAGGATTACCGTCGAGTTACTCTACATCGACTGATCTTTGATTTAGAGGTTTTATCACCCTTAGTGACGGGAAGTCCGGACGTGAATAGAAATTTATCCGGAAATGCAAGGGCTTCGTGAGAAGTGCCTTCGGTTCTGTTCGATCCCGGAACAGACTTGTATGGATTGTGTGTCTGACGTTACAATTTGAGATATAAAGCTGATTTCTTTCAAATACATTTCTGTTGGTGGCGGAGAATTTATTCTCTTAGCTTAACACCCTTCTCTGAGACGTACGAGCTCAGAGGTTATGTAGTTGAAATTTATCAGCGATATATCCCAATTTGGTAACGTGGCATACTGAGTGTTGCTGCGAAGTGATCAGTGTTTGATCATTTGCGATATGATCATTTGTTTGATCTTATATCTTGGTGATCATAGGTTGATCATTTTGTTTGACCCGAAGCAGGGCTTTTTGTAGAAAGCGTAGCTTTGTGGACGAGACTTCGTCGAGCCTCACACCCCGGAAATGGTCGAAACAGGAAGGATGCGGCAAGGTTCTAGGGAGTAGCGCCCCTTAGTGTATGTCATTCCTTCTGGATAAAGGTGGTATCATGGTATGGAGCCCAGATACTTAACCTCTGTGGTTGCTGCAAAATTTATTTCTTTGTGGTTGTTGGAAATCGGGGATCCTCGGGAAGATCGGTGACGATCGGGGGATGGCATACGCGTGTCAGTAGTTACCTATTTTTGCAGAGGTAACCCGGCCTTGTGTTGGCAGAGATCCGGTTAGGTTCTCGGGTCGTCTATTCCAGGGACGTACCCATCGTGGATAGGAAGTTCCTTAGCCTGACCATTTGTTGGAAATCCAAAGAAACAATACGAGCCTTTACGATTTCAATTGTATAACCTGTCTCCTCAGGAGGCAGCTATAGCAGGCATAATATAATGGTACCTATGCTGGCTAAGATTTATATTCTACTTTCGAAATGTTTTCTACACTATGCACTAATAATAATATCAAAAAGAATTTGATTTTTGCGTAGTAAGCATCTTTGACTATCATAAGAAGAAATCTCCTCCAAGTCTGCGTTTGCATTGTGTGTGTGGTGGGAGGTCTTATGGTAGTTTCATTTTCCAAAAGCATTGCGAATTGACATTAAGGTTTTCCTGTTGTTTATTTTAAAGAATAACTGTTTTACGATCTCACACCAGTCACCATGACTGACTCGGAGTTTATTGTTCCCTTCTAAACTCTGGGTGCCCACCAATTTCCACACGGGCAGTCTAGAGTTAGATTATCAGGATATTCTGGATATTCTGGAGCTTGGAGATAAGCTGGATGACGAGACGTAGTATTTGTATCTGATAGTATTTATTCCGCTGTGTATTCTGTATGAGGACAAGTTATATAACTGTCCATTGTTGTATATTGACTCTGATGATTGATGTATGTATAAAATGATATAGTTCTTTGTTTTAAAAGACTAGTAATTATCTATTGTATATTGTTCCGCTGCGATGTGTAAGATTCTGATATTGTTTTCTGTTCTGATGTGTTTTCTGTTGTTCTTCTTCTTTCTTTCTTCTCTTTTTCTTCTATCTTCTTCTTCTTCTACTTTTTCTTTTTCTTAAAACCCTCACTATTGGAGTTTCCGGCACTCGATTGCTCGGCAGTCGATAAAGTGAGTATCGATGTCGAATTTTCGAAAGTCGAAAATTTCGGTATGTGACACGCACCCTCCCACACACCCAAGGCCGAACTTCCACACTCCTCCATTATAAAAAAACAAAAAAAAATATAAAAGAAAAAAGAAAAGAAAGGAAAAAGAGAAAGAAAAGAAAAGGCAAATTCGAAACGTTTGGAAAAAGCGCGTTAGTTTGAGAAGCACGTTAGCCTACAAAAAAGATTGACGGAGTGGATATGAAGGTGAGAAATTCTCACCACTATATAAATTAATATTGATTTTTGAGTTGATTTGCTATGATAGATAATCATCGTTTTATAATATGGATGTTTGAACGTTGGATAATCCTTACTAATGTTATGATATTTATCGTAATATGTTAATGTCATGTGATTGTTTGTATGGTTGTGATGTTAATATCAAAATATTCTATCATTTTGATTAAGTGATCTCTTTGTTAAGTAAGACCCAAATTTTGGTGATATGATATACTATGGAAAAATAAGTCTCTTTTCAATTAGAATTGAAATTAAAGTAGAAACAAAAGAAAATTTGAAATTTGAAGTGAAACGGGATTGAAAAGAATAGTGAAATTGAAATTGAGATGAATAGTGAAATTGAATTTGAAATCGATTTTGAAATTTGAATGTGAAATTAAGGTTGAAATTTAAGTTTAAATTGAAATTAGATTTGAAATCTAAGTTTTAATTGAGTTTAATTTGAAGTTAGAATTGAAACTGAATTGAAATTTGAATTTAATATTAAATAATAGGAATATAATAATATTATAATATGGAAATAGTAAAAATATATTTTAAATACTTTAAAATGTGGAAATATTGATTTAAAATGATTTATAATGGTTTTGTAAGTAAATAAATTCAATTTGAATGATTATTTCAGATGTTGTAAAAAATAAGTTAAAACTAGGTGCGTCGCGCAACGGTAGTTCGCGATTTCGCACCAAAAAGTTCAAATAAGTGTATAGAGTGGAATATAGCTCGGAATTCTTTGAGATAAGAAAATTCTGGACTATTATATCCATATCTTCTAAACGAAGAAAGAAAATTAAAGTTTCGTTAAGTAGATTTTGAATTATGTCCAAAACAATTTTCTAGAAAAATCGTGCTAGTGCAGTTAAGTGACCATAACAGAAAATCTGTTTAAATGAACGTTTTTAATTATGGAAAAATATGGAATAAATTTGATAAATCCATTTAAATAGTTTAGAAGAGATTTGAAATGGAAAATATGAATTTTCAAATATTAAAAAGTTGTTTAGATCTAATAAGCTTATATAGCACTTTCCGCAACACTTTTATGCTGCGAATTCTATAACGTTTTGAATATGAGTTTAAACGTGACGATTTCTCCTAAAATCAATTATGAATGTTTTTAAAAGGAAAATTAAACATTTAAAAGATAATTTGGAATTTTTATAATCAATTCCAAAATAAAGTTGATAACTGAGTATGCGGAAACGACTAGTACATTTGTCCCATTGTGAGATATGGGAAGATAAAACAAGGTGTTTAACTAAGGTTAGGGATGGAGAAACCAGTGACCTGAACTTACCTGGCTTCTATTTTTTTAGGCGAGGGGTGGAATAAATCGAAAGGAAAGCCCGGATGCTCTAAAATGATTGTATTAAGTTTCCAAAATAAAAGGAGATTGGTTTATCAAAAATTTAAGCAATCTCCAAAATAAATGATTTCTATGATCCTATTTACTCAAAAATGTTTGCCAAGATTGATTTAGGGTTTATCGTAGACGATGTCTTAAATAACATTGTTTTTGACCCGCCTAAAAGTTAAGAAATTTGGATCAAGAGTTAAGTGAGGGAAATTGAGATATTATCCAAAGCAAAAGAATGAATTACTTAGAATTATTCTAAGACAAAAGAAAGAGATTTCAAAATTATCCGAATTGAAATTAAAGTGAAAAGAGACTTAATAAATCCTGTATACTCATTATCACTTTTTATCGATAATTTGATTTCGAAGGAACCGGGGTCGAATTTGGGTGATTCCTATCCGAAAACCACTTCAAACTAGTTTACGTGTTCAAAGAATGAAGATAGTTGAAGACGGAGATATTGAGACGAATAATAACGAGGGACTGCTTGTTGATTAACTGGGGATAAACTCCCGATTCACTATATTGTAGCAGTGGTCTCTTTATTATGAAAAACCTCAAAACCACAAGGACTTCTCGCCTAGTAATGGCCAAGGAAAGTACCTTCGGTTTCATTCGGTCCTAGAACGAACTTGTATGGATGAGTGTCTAACCTTGCATTCTAAATCACAATGAGTGATCTCTATAAATGTATATCTGTTTGGTGGCAGAGAAGACACCTTCTCTTAGTTAACACCCTTCTCTGAGACATACGAGCTCAGAGGTTATATGTTTATAGAAATCAGTCATGTGAATGTGGAATGGCAATGTGGCATTCAAAGTGAAAGAAGATGTGCTGTGTGAAAAGGTAATCGTAGCCTCGAGCCTCATCAACCGGAAATGACCGAAACAGGGTTAGATGCAGCAAGGCTAAGTGGGTCATTCCCAATTAGGGTATGATCATCCCCTTCTAGATATATTTATTCCCGCTATGACGTTCGAGATGTAAATTAATGTGGTGTATGAAAAACGAGCGCTTGGTTAAAGGTCGATAACGACCGGGGGATGACATATTCGGTACTACCTAGTTATAGAGGTAGGCCGGTCTTGTGTTGGTAGAGGAGCTTTGTGATGGTTCCTCGGGACATCCATCTAGAGGTGTACCCATCGGAAGGTAGTCCCTTCACCTGGTCATTTGTATGGAAATCCATTCTCCAATAAGAACCTAGTATGCTGGAATTTAATAATGGTAACAATTTCGGCTAAGATTAATAAGTTTATTTGCAAATGTTTTCAAAGAGATGTCATTAGAAATAATATCAAATGTTTTGATATAAAAGTGTTTTAGTTATCATAAGGTAAAAACCCATCCGTGTTTATGTGTGGGCGTGGTCTTATGAGATACTATTTATTTCAAAGGATTTTATTCAAAGGCTAATATATGACACCGTCATTTATTATTGAGTTTTTCTCACGCTGGTTTATCAAGCCTGATCTGGGTATTTTCAATACTCGGGTCAGATCCGAGTAGTTTCAGGTTTAGTCAAAGATGGTTGAAGTTTCCAAAGGAGAGTTGGAGATATTCATCTACGTATGTCATATTCTGTTATCCGCTGTCGTTTGTTCGTGTTTGATGTTTGTCAGCAATTGTAAGGACAGATGTTTATAACTGTCCAAGCTGAATTTAGGTTAGACTCTGATATATGTATTTAAAAGTTTTCCGCTATAAAAATATTGTTTAATATTATATGTTATTCCATTCGTGTGAGATTCTGTTCTGTCTATTTTTCTTTATTACCCTTAATGATCTGTCTTTTCGAGCAATTTGAGTTGGACATGTGTGGTTTATTCTCGATTCAAAAGGTACGGGAAAACGGGCCATTACAGTTTTGATCTCTATCTTGCTTGATTTTGATGATGTTTCTGTGATGTTTTAAGATCCATGATGTCAATTAATAGACTAGCCAAATTTTGGATATTTTGAAATTTAAATTTTGGATTAAATTTGAATTTAATTTGAATTGAATTCGAATATCGGTTTGAGTGATTTCTCTGTTTTTCTTCGTTTTCGAGCATGGATTTTTCCAAACAGCTTTGAAATAATTTTTAAAAATAATAGGCATTTCAAATAATTATTCTACAGTATTTTTAAAGTATTTTCAAATATAAAATCTATTTATTCTCAATAATATGGGAATTTTCAAATCCGGTTTTCAAAATTGGTTTCAAAAATTGGTTTTATAAGCTTGTTTTCCAAAGTAAATTATTTTATATGTAAAATACACGTTTTTGCACTATTCGAGCGAATGAGAAGGAGAATTAAATGGTTTGGTAAAACACGTGGTATGTGACATGTGAGTTTATCTTATCGGTTAGTTCCTGACTTGTTCGTTTGATCGTTTTGACCTTCGGGTCGAGTTTACCGATGAGATGAGGTAAACTTTTACTGCTTTGAGTGTGAAATTTACTAGCGGTTAGTAAACCGTTTAGTGCAAACGTGTGGTATGGGACACACATTAACACTGTTCGGGTTTCTATACGAGAGTTTGTGACACATTTGTCTTCGAGACGTATTGCCAATACTAGACCTTCGGGTCGATGTTCTAGAGACATTTGCCATTGCGGCGTATTTGTCTTTGAGACATTTGCCATTACGGCGTATTTTCCATTGCGGTGTATTTGTCCATTGAGACGCATTTGCCTTCGGGCGAGGTACCTTATTTGAGAGATCAGTACTTGGCAGGCTTCGGCCACATGCATGTGCAAAACTTTTGAGACGATTTCATTGATTATTGTAATTTCCCTAGTATATTGCCTTTTTCATGGTTGGTCATTAGAACCGTTATATATATATGGCGATTACCTTATGGGAATTTGAGTTGCTTACACTGGCGTTATTTGAGATTTGCCTTTTGGCGTATTATTTGAGATTTGCCTATTGGCGTTATTATATGAGATTTGCCTTTTGACATTTATTTGGGATTATATTCTCCTATGTTAGAGATTTATATTTGATTGCCTTATGGCGTATTTTGAGATGGTGATTTCTTTGAGATTGTTTTGAGTTTGCTGATATGGCGGGTTTGAGATTTCTCCTCTTTGGAGTTATGTTTTTCTCCTAAACCATATTTGATGTTTTGTGATACGCCGATGAGATGAGGCGTGCTTTTATCGTGAGATTTGTTATGAAGTTTTATCGCCTTTGAGTTGCATTCATATTTAGTGATATCCTTATATCACTTGAAATTACTATACCCACTTAATTGTGCCATGTGAACTAACCATATACTCTTGAATTATTCCTTCTCACTTGAGAATATTATCACCTTGCCTTATGCTTATGTTATCGATTATTCTCTTAAACTGATTTGTTTAGCTAGACTGACCCGTGTATTTTATACTCGGGTCAGACCGAGGTGTTTCAGGTTAGGTACCCTTTGGACTTAGCCTATTCTGCTTCCGCATGGACTTTTCTGCTAGCGTTTTGTTGTAGCTTTTGTGTAGTCCTTTTTTTGCTACTCCGATATGTATATTGTTTTGATTCGTGTATATTGTGGTCGTTATACCACATATGTGATGTATCATTTTGTATACTCTGTGATGTATCTGTATATGTGTATATATCTGATTATCTGTTGTTCTGTGATGTGTTTGGCATTTGAGTTGTTGTATTTTGTTCTGATAGATCCTATAGCCACCTATGGCTTTGTATTAAGTATTTATTGGATATGTCGATCCACTTGAATTAGAAAAAAATATAGAGCATTTATCTACGTATTCAATAGATATTTAAGACAAGGCTATAGATGGTCGCTCCTAACCAGCCCTATTCTCCGCATTTGCAGACGGTATTACCCAATAATACTCTTTATAAATGTGGGTCTCGGGGTAGGGCGTCACACTGCTTATCCCTACAAAATACATAGATCATACACACATACACAGCAGAAATAGAAATAATTAGCTAACGGTGAAGCCACCTCCTCCAGCTCCTCTAAAATGCTTTCATGAGAAACCTGGATCACTTGGCTACTCATACAAATTTGAGTACCTAAGAGTTTATGGAAAAGAAAATATGGTGTGAGTAAACTCAAAACAACTTAATTTTTACTTTTATAAAACACTTTTAAAATCAAAGGTATCTCGTAAGACCACGCCACATATAAACACAGATGTGTTTTCACCTTACGATAACCAAAACACTTTTATAAAACTTTCAATGATATTACCATAATTTC
This sequence comes from Allium fistulosum, assembly GCA_030737815.1. Lineage (NCBI taxonomy): Eukaryota > Viridiplantae > Streptophyta > Magnoliopsida > Asparagales > Amaryllidaceae > Allium > Allium fistulosum. The sequence continues at coordinate 835,819,274 of CM060905.1, forward strand.
TAGTTTTTTCAAGTAAAATAGAACATAGCTGAAATGATTGCATCTCACATTTCAACATATTTGGGTACAACTATGTCCGTACGACACTTATTGGAGAATGGATTCCATACGATGACTGGGCTACTAAGATACCGCTCGTCACAGTACACCTCTAGATTTGTGTACCGAGGTCAAACCTATCAACCCCTGCGAACACAAGACCGGCCTTCCCTTTGTTGGATAGTACTGAATATGATCACCTCTCGGTTGGGATCTGCAATCGTACTGAAGCATAAATAAGTAGATATCTAGATGGGAGTGATCATACCCTAATGGGAGTGACCCACCTAGCCTTGCTACATCTCCCCTACTTTAGTCATTCTCAGTTGATGAGGCCCGAGGCTACGTCTTTACCTTTTTCGATATAGCGTTTCCCTCCTGGAATGCTAACATTACCTTCTAGATGTTTACACAATGTCAGCATTCATCCATATAAGTCGTTCAAGAGATGAACGAACCGAAGGTATTATTTCCACTACACCCGTTTTGGAATCACTCTCATGGTTAGTAGCAAATAGCCCTTGCACTTCAAAGTCTTCATCTTGGACCTTGACTTTAGTATTTCCAATTCGAACGCTTACGTTGGTTCGAAGTGGTTTTCAGATGCTATCTGATCCTGACCTCTCCAAACCAACGTTCGATAATTTAAAGGGTCAAGTTGTTTATAGTGGATCATTCCACTATCAGGGTGTAAAGATTTACATATGAACATATGTTCCATATGCTTAGATTATCATGACCGGCTTATCGAAATTAACTCCCATGTATTCATCACGTTCCTAAAGTGTAGTATTTATGATAAGTACAAGTCGACTTACTTCCAATATACAACTACTTTAATTCATTTGGCAACTTAATAGCATGGACAAGAGATCCTCTGGTGTCAAAATAATTTACTTTAGTAAGAATGTTGGTTTAAAATAAAAAACTAGTAGAGTTTTAAGATACTTCTTATAAATAATAAACTTTAATTAAATCATAAGTTAAAAACTTAGTTAGACTTTAATTAATCTTAATTAAATCAAAATAAATCATAATTTAAACCTTAATTAATTAAAAATTTATTTATAATTAAACTATAATTAAATAACATTCATTTAAAAATTAAACCCTAATTAAGTGGTAATTAAGTGAATAATTAACCTTTAGTTAAATAATTAACTCTAATTAAATAATTAATTAAAATAAATAAACTTGATTAAGTAAAAATTAATTATCTTTTATCTTAATTAATCATTACTTAAAACTTCCTTAATTAAGAACAATTAACTTAGTTAATAAATTCTTAAACTCTAATTATTCAACCTAATTACTTAATTAATTAATTAATAATTACCCTAATTAATATATTAAATAAATAAATTATTAAATAATAAAACTTAAAATTTTGAATCACTTATTTTGTTTGAAAAGATTTTTCAAAAATAATCCAAAAGAAAACACTTTAAAACATGAAATCGTGAATTTCCCCTTACCGCATCCATAGCGACTATCGCTATGAGCATAATTCACTAGAATTGGTTTCTAGGTGGAAGTCTCATTTTAACTCTAGCTATGACATATTTGAAAACATAATTGAAAAGTTTGAAAAAAAAACTTAAAACAAAAGATATGAACTTCGAAAACGTTTTCAAAAGCCAAAACTAGAAAACAAGATTTTCTTTTTCCATTGGATCTCAAGTCCTTTTGCGGCCATTTAAAGTGATAGTTTCATAACCATTCCATCACATACTTGGTTTTTGTTTCACAAACAATACTACCATCAGATCATAAACCAACATCACATATCCATATCCAAACATATTAATATATTATCCAAATCACCAATCTACACCAACTACCAACTTGCTATTATATATCATCCAGCAGCATGATATTTCAACACAACAAACATGATATTTTTACAATATACAGTTCATCAAAATCAAATTGTTTTCTTTTCGAAAAATAAGAGTTTTGCTCAATGAAACTTTACTAACTCAAGGTGAACTTCAACTAGAACTTGAAACCAACCTAGGATCTTTGCAAAAATGAACTTGTTGAGTGGCTAAGCACCAAGATTAGGCTTGGCCATAGGGGAGTTTGGGCTCGGCTATGCATATATTTAGAGAATGGGTAGTTGTATTTTGGAAGTGAGGGTCATAGTATGTGTAGAAGTGTTTTTAGCAAGAATTGGAAGTGTTTTAAGTGGAAAAGAAGCGATTTTCTCAAACTAGAAAATAATAAGGGAAGTCATTGACATTTTTTATTTCTCAAGCTTTTTAGGAAATTTAAAGTGGAGAGGAGGATTGTAAAATGAGAAACATGAAAGGGAAGTTGCATATATAGGCTTAGGAAATTATTAAGATACAAAGTGACCTTAAATAAACTAATACACACATGCATACACCTCCATCTCCCTCCGATGACTTAAGCCCTCTCCATGTACCCCCTCCATCATGTAACTATTCAAGCCATGATTTATGTCCTTTATGTTAAGAAAAATATTTTTATAAAAAATATATATGTTTATAAATAAAATCTCCGTTTATCTTTTATATATATATACACACACTTAAAGAGAAAACATATACATGCATATATACATGGACACATCATGCTAAGATAGTTTGTAGTGTGCACACATGTTTTTTCTATAGTGTTTTAACATTTTAAATAACTTTTAATCAATGAAAAATTAAGATTTCGAAAAATAAATTTGGGTCACGTTTTCTATTTTTCTATGAACTACATATATTGGTAAACAAATTTTGAAAATGATTTTATCATCATTAGAAAATATTTAAAATAAGTTTATTTTTTAATAAAAATCTATTTATTTATTATTTAAAATGTATTTTAAATATTCATTTATTTAGCGATTAAAATCTAGGTCGCTACAATTTTGAAGAATAAAGTAGCGCTTTTGATCTAGTTATAGTATGCAACTTAGAAATTTTGTTAGAAGTTTAATTCTAAATAAGCATTTTTAACTTTTTTTTATTTAAATGTTTTATATTTTGTTACAACCTAAATTTATTTTTCTATAAAATATTATGTTAACCATTTATATCAAACCCATGTTTTAATTCATTTTTCAATGGTATTGCTTAATTATCCATGACATATTCATAAGCAACACACATTTTTCAATTAACGTAGGGTTACCATTGATTTCTTAGGGATCTTATTGAGTAGTGAATTAATTATTAATGATTTTTCCACAAAGTTGGTTTGAAGTTAAGTTGTTTTGTTTTTTTCTTTTTGTAATTTTGAGATATTTACAGATAATTATGGATTAAAGATATGGATATTTATAATATTTGCAAGTAAATTAACTTCAACTAGAATGAATTATATTAAATAATACTGCCATGCAACTAATAATAAGAATCAGTAAATTGATAATCAATTATCTGTATGTTTGGTTTTAAGGTTAGTTTTATGATTAATTCTTTCATATGTAACATTTCCAAAATTCTTGCTTTTTTACTTTTGGCATGTTTTAAAAGTAATAAAGGAAATTAATGCATAGTACATTCTTTATTCTGATTATCAAACCAAAAGGAAATAATTAGAATTAATGGAATTAATTCTCTATTTATTTTTAACTTAGATTGGATATAGTAAATCTATCAATTTACTTTTACTTTTAGCTGTATATACTATAGTTACATATACTAATAAATAAATATTTGTTCTTAAGCCGAATCTAACTTTACATCTATTAGTGTGTAAAATTTAAATACTTGTGATTGTCTACAAATTGAAATTAATTTTATATCACTATTGTTTCTTTTATTATATTGATTTAGGTTGAATTTGTTATATATAACTTAAATTGTACGTGAACTTCCGAAAAAATTTCAGTTGGTGAAATCAAAAATTATTTGTACTTCAATTTTAAGAATAATGTTATGTCTGGCTCTTATAATGCATCAAGTTTCCAAAATTATTACTTTCTACTTTTAGCAAAATTTAAAATATCGAAAAATAAATGTAGCTTACTTAAATATTCAAAAATTCATTAGATAATATGTGCAATTTTATTTGAAATTTTTCTTTAATGTAAATGAGTTTAATTGGACTCATGCTAGATTATATAAAATTAACATAATCGAATACTGCAAAGAATTATAGGTTAATTTAAAACTTTACATGTTTGTTTTTAAATTGATTATTGATATTAATGATGACTTTACACTAAGATTCAACAAGAGTTGAATATTATACCATCTTTAATATTCAATAAAGAATTCTCAAATTGATGGTAATTAATTCATTTATGTGCATTAAAGATAATTGATTCAATAATCAATGGGTAGTCAATTCGCTAATTTGACATAGAATAAAATAAAATATTAATTTCATATTATAAATAATTCTCTATTTAGTTTATATTCAAATTTAAATCAGTAGACATATCTAACGATCCAAAATTCTAGTCATTTGAATTTGAAATATTTAATTGATTTTAAATATTGGAAAGTTATTTTTATAAGGTAAATAACTTGAATTTCAAATATAGCGATTTATTTGATAATTAATTGTTGAATTTAATAATTGAAATTGTTTAAATAATTGAATCTTGGGTTCTAATTGCGATAAAATGATTTCAAAGCTTATTTAAAATTCTATTTAATAAGAATGAAGATAGTGAAACTTTTAATGTTAATTTAAAAGTGATTAATTTGGTTTTTAAAATAATTCGTTTTAAATAACGTGTAAAAATAGTGTTCCGGGGCATCGTCTCGGATTTCGACGAAACTAGTGTCATTGGATCCGTAATAGTGAATTATTTTATGCCGATGACATTCGTGGTGATCAGATGTGTCGTTTGGTCATGCGAGATTGAAACGTGTGTAAGTTTATTTAAAAATTTATAATATAACTGGGTTCGAAAAGTTATCTTCTGCATCTGATCGAATTTGGCCTCGAGACATGTTCCATTGTGTTCAAAATATATCAGCTAGTCATAGACCATGCTCTTCATTTTTCATGCCATACCCCCCACATCTTCAAGCCTATACCCCTCCCACGCCTCTACTTACCTCATTTCCCTATAAATTTGCCCGCAACCATTCACGACAAGCTTTTAAAATTTAAAAATAATCACCATTCACAATTTCAAAAATCACTCTCACCCAAACTATCAAGAATTGGCCAAAATAATGTGAACGAAAGTTGTTCGTATCTATCCATAGTATTTTTAAAAAATGACGGATCGAGATTTCATTGAGAAATGTTCGAGTTATCGCCTTTAAAAAGTAAGAAGAAAAATATGTTCACAAACTCCATAAATTAAAATTTTCCCAATCCGAGAAGAATTACTCAACGCCATCAGTGCCGTTGAGTTCGTATGGAGCAGTGTTATTTCTGGTGAAGTTTCGATAAGTTTCCGCGATGACAAATTTCGATGACCAAAATAGGGCTTGCGTTTGTCAAAGCTGTGGGCGCTGATAGGGGAAATGGAAGGTGGTGTCAGGTTCGCGGAGGAGAGGCGCTCGAATGATCGATTTTTGGTGGGAATCAGAGCTAAAGTGTGTCGCGCTTTTCTTTGACCTGGACGTGATGGTTCGGTCGCGATTTATACTAGAGTGCCGGAGCTCCGGTGATGGGGCGCAGTGAAGAGTGGGGGAGGAGAGCGACACATGTGTGAGCTTGGACGTGGCGAAGTTGGTTGGGTTTGTGTGTGCACGTGCACGGCCGTGCGCAGTGATGTCCTGGAAATGGAGATAGAAATTAAGAAGAAGAAGATGGGAAGGGAGAAGTTTGGTTGGGTTTGGTTCTTGGTGGGCTTTGGGTCATTTAGTGGTGGTGAGGGAATTGTTATTTCATTTTGAAATTATGTTTAAGTTAATATGAATTATTTCTAAAACTTATACTTTGATAACTTGATCATTTAAGGTCCAAATCGAACACGGTTCATCGCGTTGGACTCGTATTGTCGATATCTACATCTTGGAATTGAATTGGATAAATTTGGAGTTATTAGAATTTTATGCTAAAATCGAACGATGTTTGATTTTAGTTGAAAATGGAATGCCTCAGCGGCAATTGCAATAATGGTGAGTTAAACTCACCTTTTTGGTTAACTAGTATGACACATAGTCGTTAAAAATTATTAAACGATTGTTGGATGATTTACTATATTTATTAGTTGATTTGGATATATTTCCACCCCTAGAGTGGATGAGACCCTATTATGTTCCCATGTAAGAGCGGATGGCCCTTTGTATACGAATCCTGCCTCGAAGCGCTTGATTTATATTATTGGATTATATACTGTATTTGATGTAGGGGAACAGGTTGGAGGGATCCAACAGAATTCCTCACTACTGTTGATTTTATTTACATACATACATATATATTCATATATATATATGTGTGTGTGTGTGTGCTGATATATATGAGTTATAATGCAAGGGGAAACAGGTTGGAGGGATCCAACGGGATTCCTCGCTATTGTTGAATTGTTTCAATAATATTTAATTTATATGGATTATTGAATAATGAACCTGATTGTGGACACTATGGTTATAACATTGTTATATGTTTGAAAAACAAAAACCCTGTAGTGATAGAAAAAAACAATATTGGCATCAGTTAAGTGTTGGGTGGCTATTGGCCTCAAATTAGTATTTTAAAAATACTATAAATTGCCATTTGAGTCGGAATTGGTTTTTAAGACGGGAAATGATTTTAAATCCCAAATTGGGTTTCAGAAATATATTATTTTAAAGTTATTTAATTATATTAACATTGTTTTAAAGCTATTTAAATATAGTAATATTATTTTAAGGTTATTTAATTATATTAGTATTGTTTTAAAGTTATTTGTTTATACTTAATATTGTTTTAAAGAATTTATCAAAATGTTAATATTTTGAAAGGTTAATTATTTCAAGAATAATCATGGTTTGAAATTAATAATAACGATTATTAATAAGGTTCTGAAAACAAATTATTATTATTTATACAAATGGTAAAGATTAATTATTATTGTTTATTTAACAATATTTTGGAATTATTAATTATTATTTTTAAGATGTTTTAAAGTTAATAATTTTTGTTTATTTATAATGTTTATTGTTAAAAATAATTATTATGTAATGGTGTTTTGAAGTAAAAAGGTTTTTAATTATTTATAAATGTTTTCAAGGCCTATGAATAGAGTTGAAAGACTTGGATTTTATAAAGGAGTTTATAAAATGGTTTGAAGACTTAAGGGAAGATTATATTACAAGGTGAAAGAGTTTATAAATAGATAGATATTTATATACGAATTTTAGAAACGGGTTTATAGATTTATAAAAGGAGTTTTATAAACGGTTTTATGGATTTACAAAGGGTTTATAAATGATTTTTGAAATAAACAAAGAGTTTATAAGTGATTGTTTTTTATAAAGGGATTTTAAATGGTTTTTCAGAGATTGTATAAAATGATTTATAAATGGTTTTGGAGAATTGAAAGGAATTTATAAATGATTTGGGAATAGAATAAAAAGAAAATCTTTCTCAATTTTGTAAATATACTTATATCGTAGAGATAAGTATATGAGTGTATTTTTAAGATGCGAGGTGTAATGTGTGTGGATATACTTATATCGTTGAGATAAGTATATGGATATTTTCTAAGTATTGAATATATTAGGATTTGCGAATATACCTTTGTAAAAGTATTTTTATACAAGTAATTTACAAAGTGATTTTAATGAATTAAAGATTTATTAAAGGAGGCTAGTGGATGCTTATATGCTTAACCAATGTTGGTTTTTCCCTATGGAATAAACCTCTGTTTGAATGTGTGTTTGTAGATAGTTAAATAACCAACTATCAAATCTTGGCCTAAACATGTAATTCTTTTTAATTTTGGTGGTATGGAAATATTCCATACTTAATACCAAAGGATTTTAACTCGGGAAATATCTAGGAGAAACACGGGAACTATATGGTATAGTTACCGTCAGTGGTGCTATACTGTACGTATAAACTCGTTTTGTTCTTCTAGGACAAATGATGAAGAGATCCGTCCTCTTGAACGGTTAGGGGGTGATCCCCGCTCTTGTGTGTTGTCTGATTATTTCCTAACGAACTGGTATAGAGCATTCTGGGAAAATCCATGAATGGTTTTTGGAGCGCCAGGGAAATGGAAGAGTGTACTTGTAAGAGATGACTCGAAAACCGTAACCACTCCAAAACCATATACTATTCTATGGAGAAGTTTCGTGATATATAATGAAATGTTAGATTCCATGTGCAGCTCTGAGACCTATTGGGGTATGGGAATTCAGGTGGGATTCCGTAATCTATTTGGTGGCGGTGCGTAAGCTGGAACGCCGGATGTAGCCTCATCGGCGGTAATGGCAAGTAGGGTTGGCAAACTCATAGGGTGCAGTCGGCTCCACCTAGACATTACTTACATTTTTTATGCATGCATGGGGCGATGCACTTGGTCTTAGTGAGACAAACTATGTTTTTCCTATGGTACATCACTAGAGATGTATGCTGCTTCGGAAGGATATCTCTGATCCTTGTGCAGGAGGACTGTTCTCGAAGTACTGAGGGCACCTCCATGAAATCCTACACAACTAGCAAACGAGCCTTATTGTTTTGATTATATACCTAGTATTGTTGTGATGTACACTCACGAACATCACAGCTAGTTGATTATTACTATTTTCACCCTTAGACATTATTATAGTATCAACAGATTTTCTATAGAAAAGGTTTTGGTTATCGTAAGGTAAAAGTCCGTCCATGTTTATGTGCGGCGTTGTCTTACGAGATACTTTTGATTTCAAGGATTTATATAACTTTAAAATCTAGTTGGGTGTGTTTTCTCACGCTGGTTTTCCAGACTGACTCGGGTGTTATTTTATTATAATGCTCGGGTTAGACCGAGCATATTACAGATTTAGATTGGATGTTTGGAGCTTCAGGAGACGATCTGGAGGCCCCGAGACGTATTCACGTAGATGGTTATTTTTCTGCTGTATTCATTGTTGTATTTATCAGCAATTGTAAGGACAGCCTGTTATAACTGTCCGGGCTGAAATAGGTTAGTATACTCTGATTGAAGTCTGTACATATACATATTATAGTTTAACTTTTGTGTAAAGATTTGTTGTATATTATAGACTATTCATTCCGTTGTGAGATTCTTTGTTGTTTAATTTTCTTCTTATCTTCTTTCTTTTTCCCTAACAATTGGGTTTTTCTGGCATTCGATTGCTCGGCACGCAATATAGCGTATGTATTAGTGTCGATTTTCGAAGGTCAAAAATCCCGAGCTGTTACAACATCCTTATCTTAATTTACTTACATCATTTCAAGTTCATATGCTATTAAATATCAATGTGTTCTCATGATATGAGTTCATATAATTATATATATTGGAACCATGTAAATATAGAAATATTTTTGAAAAATAAGTCGTCATCAGTTTCAATAATTGTTTATAAATTTAAAAATCTAGTGTACTGCTATTAACATTCAGTTTTTTTCATTCGGTCGCCATTATAATTTTATAAGACATTAGTATTTCTTATGTACTTCTAGCGCCATATTCTATTTTTTCATTAGTCTTACACAGCCGTACCTCTCATCTCTTCTCAACAAATCTTACATATTTCTCAAAAATTACAAACCTTACGTCCAAAAAAGAGCTATTTTTTCCTAATAGATGGAAGGTGAAGATTTAGCGGATAATCCCAATTGTGATGGTCATAAAGATATTAGTTTCCTTTTCATGTGTTAAAGTCTATTTTTCTTCAACAAATCAATTATAAATACACTATTTAGAGTTTTTTTATTCTTCAACAAATCAATCAACCGCGACCAATTCAACCACGATTTGAAATTTTAGGGTTTCATAAAAAAACTGGAGAAGGAATGCTTTCTTGACGACTGTATAGGTTGTTGAAAGGCGGTAAGCTTCTGACTTGCTGGTAAATGACTTTACTTTTTTTCCTCTGGCGGTGGCGTTTATTCTGAAAGAAAGAGAGAAGTAAGCGTTTCAAATTTTGGATGCCTGTTCTCGTGAAGAAAATAGTAATTGGTGTTAGGAAGAGAGAAATGGAATTGTTTAAGGTGATCTTTAGTTTTGGTGGACAGAAAAAAAAACCTAAGTGCCAATAGTAGCCCACAAAATATATTATGCTAGAGATGCTTCTTTTTCAAAATATACAATGTCAAATGTGATGATCCTTCATGTTCTGAAACTATTAGAAAATATGTTTAGTTAAAAAACTTGTAAATTTGTTAGAAAATATGCGTAACTTAGTTAATTTGAAATTATGTCAATGTTACATTTTTGCTTTAGTTGAAAGATGAAAGTATAACATGGTGTCATGATTAAAATTTTACATTACAAAATTAGGAATTAATATGAACCTCGTTAGGACTATTTTCTTAATGAGTTGAATACTAAAACATGGTTGGTAACTGATTTACACTAGCAATTTGCAAATAAAAAGTTCATTAATTTGTCTTTTAATATTTAACTTCAAGTAGTGTATGTGCGTGTATATAATATACAATAAAATGAATTTGCTTATATGTTTATTCATATATGTCCAACGGATGTGTCTACATATTGTTAAAGTTTATAAGTAAACTAAATTCAAATAGTAGAGATCATATCAAATAATATTTTCCATCCAATATATAAAAGGAATTAATATATATTTCAACTAAATAATTATGATTAATAATTTTTCTTATAACAAGAGTTATATTTTGTTCATGCAGAACACTTATTCTGATGTTTTAGGGTCTCGAAGCCATGACCTTTAGAACTTTTGTCTAAAACGTCATGCCCCTAACCACTTGAGCTAAAGGTCCTTGACTAATTAGGGAATTATGTTCAATAACATCTAATACGATTTAAACTAATTAGGGAATTAACAACAATTAATTCTATTTATTGAAATTACATTTAATGAATAAAATCGCTTACGTATTAATTCTCTTTAATGCCAATCAATTAGAGAATTGATTGATAATCAATTAATTCATATTGACTAATTATTTTTGACAACAACATTCCAAACCACTGTAAGTTCCAACCCTATGAGAGAACATGTAATGTGATTGTTTTGTAACTTTAACAAATGCTTTTTGTTAGATATAATAAAGTAGAAACACAACATCTGTTTTACAAATATTTTTTTCCTTTCACACTTTTAGAAAAGGAATAAATATATGAGAAAAAAATATTATAGATAATCTTTTCCAATAAGTGAACAAAATATTTCAATCATTTCATACTTTTGGAAACGTTATATTTTACATATTTTTTAAATGCCTGAAAAGTATCGTATATTTGATATATAACAACATGTTGACAATTATTATCTTACATGCATATATAACATATGAATTATGAATTGGGTTAAAATTATATTAGATTGATGTTACTTTGTACAAACAAAAAAATTATGAGTATTAGTATAGATGTTGAGTTAGTGCTACAAACAAAAATCATGCCAAATGTCAAAATTTAAATGTTGGACCATAATACCACGTTTGGACCACGATACTATGTGACAAATAAAAATGGATAAAGGCTAATTGCTTGAGAAAAGACAAGGTGATGAACTATTAAAAAAGAGTCGAATTGAAATGAAAATTATGTCTGGATGTAGAGTTTGGTATTAAGTGATATCAGTTTTTTGCTTGAGAGGTTTACAAATGTTTCCAATCAGCTAATTATTTGAAAGATTTTAGATAAAAATAATGGAGATTAGTAATGAACATAACTGATATTAAAGTTTTAACTTTTCTATTTATGGAAATCAACATAATTTATTTTTGACTAACCCATAGATTCCACATATTTTGGTTCATATTAAAATGAAATTAACTTTGGCCACTTCTTGAATTTTAGAAATCATTATTTTATCATATAAAATTCTTACATTAAGGTATCTTTTGCTTTTGATGCATATGTAGGTGCCTACTTTATAAATACAAATGATAATCTATTTTCATTACTTTGCTTCATTGACTATATTTCTTTACACATTTGATCCGAATTTTATTTTCAGTGAAATATCATGTAAAGTATTTTTTTGTATCCACAAAGTATTTTGTTTAATAGTGATATAAGTTTACTTTGAATATTCTTATTATCATATATATTATTTTAGTCATTATATTTGCATGAATACTTGAAGTAAAAGTAAAATTTGTCTGGCTACACCAAATATTTGATTACATAATATACATTTTACGTATAAGTCTCATGTCATATTACGTTATTTGTATTAGAAATATAATGTTTCAAATCTACTATAATATTTTCTCTAATTTAAGTATTATGTGTAATGTCAAAAAGTGTAATAATGCACATGTTGGAATGTGATTTTATTTTACCTAATTGTAACATTATTTCACTTCGAGTGTAATTTCTCTATTCTAGTTTTAGAATAACATTACCAAACCAAATGGTGTATATATTTAAATTTATATGTTAAACAAAGGATAAAATTATGTTGACTTATATCGCTTACATTTGAAAATTAATAAGCAGGCTTGCTTACTAATGTAATATTTATTAAATTAGAAACGACTAGTTGTCTATGTTATCGTTATTTGTATAAAACCATTGTCCTATAAAATATTAATTTTCTTTGTATATGCTTCAAGGTTAGTTAACAAAATTTATCAAAACACGTTTGTCGGTAGTGTTCAAGAAAATCTATTCAAAAGAATTACAATCCATAAACATGTATTTTCAACTTCATATAACTTCAAATTTCAAAAAATGCAGTATGGAAATTATATCGTGCAACCCTATGTGCGTAGTACGGGTTCGTAGTTGTTTATAAATACTAATTAAGCTTCAATAGGCCTTTAATCACTTTAACAATAAGTGTAGAGCTCATAACTCACTTAACCAACTTATTGACTTCTCTAAAATCAATTCAAATGGTTTAATTAATACTTCACTATATTACTAAATTAATCACAAATCAAACCATAAAATCATACATAATCATCCAATAATTAACCGCAAACCCTTTTCATAGCATACCAAAATTTTCAAAATTAGCAATTAAGGTTTCTAATTAATAATGAGAAGATATAATCATGTTTATAACATGAATACAAGCCTAAAACATAACATAACCATCTCTAAATCATTCCATAATACTTCATAATCATATATAAATAAATTAATGAAGTATAACAAGTAAATGAAGTATGACATTCATCACACTCACCTCTTCTTCTCCAAACCAAGCTCAAAATCACCAAAACCCATCCTTTTGCTCTCTTGGAAGCATGGATGAAGCACCAAACTCTTATTCAAGCCTATTCCTTGATGGGTTATGTGAGGAATAGGTATAGAGGAATTGCAATGATTTTAGTTTGAATTTAGGAATTCTATTTAGGTATGATTAAGTAGATTTAGGTTTATGGATTAAGAGGAGATTAGGAAATAATCAGGGGAGAGAAGAGGAAAATAACATGGAATGAAAAGTGAATGGGAATAATGAAGGGGTTAGCAAAATTATGAGTTAGCTTATGGGCCTTAGCTCAACATTAAATTTTCATTCCTTTATAGAAATCACTATTCGCTCTAAAAACTTATCGACTCCAAACGAAGCCGGCTTGTACTCATTTTTCTCATGATGAAATTACGGTCTCGATGGCAGGTATCTTGAGTCCCAATTCATCCATCTCTGAAAAATCGAGTATAATGGGTGTTTCGTTATTTAACGATTAAATATTTAAATAAATCATTTTAAATATTAAGTCATTAAAATTGCGGGTTGTTAAATACTCCTCTCCTTAAGAAAATTTCATCCCTGAAATTCCTATAAGTACGAGAAAGTAATAGGACTGACAAATATTCTCGAGTCTCAACCTCGTAAAATTACAGTAGTGCTTCCCTTATGCATAAGCTTTATGGAAACCCCAAATTAAAATGCATCTCGCAACAAGAAAATATGCAATAGTCTACGTTATCCTACATTTCCTATAGTGTGTACCTCTTTTTAAGGAAACTTCTCACTTTTTAAATGCAAATCTAAACAAATAAGCATTTAAATAGCCATATCTCAGCTCCCTAGTACCTAATTGTACTATATAAAGAGGATTATGCACCCACACAACAGCAACACAGAGTTAAAATATATATGATTTTAGTGTAACAACCGATACTACCACTATCATATATGACTAAAAATGGGAGATTAAGTTCAAATAAGTCAGTGTTTAAGTATATCATAGATTCTGAGTCATGTCAAAATGCAATTGACTTGTATAGATTTCACCATGACCCCTAAAATGGCCATGGATGATATGTGATCCATCCCAAATAGCCAAAGCTATCACTATTCGAACATGCTATAACAGAAAATTATAAATAACATACAAGCAAACAGACAAACAAAACAAGCAACAACAATCAACAAAAATAAATCAAAAGTCGATAAAAAAAGCAACACAAGCAACAACAATCAATCAATCAAGCAATGACTAGAAATCAATAGGCAATAATAAGCAATTTCAAACAATAGCAAACAACAACAATGTAACGACCCGTAATTTTCGATAATTAAAAATAGTTAATTTAATAAGGTTTTTGTGATTTAATGTTGGAAGAAATAAATTTTTTGATTAAATAATAAGAATATAACGGGAATGAAATGTAATAGTATTAATTTAAGGTAATTGATAACTGCTCTAAATGTAATTCTTATTAATTGAAATGATTTAAAAAGTTATAATTGGTTATAGATTGTAAATTAATTGTAATAATGTGTGTGTTATTTGATAATTGGATTAAAGGAGTAATTGATAATTTAGACGTTGGATTAATTAACGAATTAGAAAGTAATAAAGTGAAATTGAATAAAATTAGTGTTGTGTAAATAAATATAACATTTGTGTGTAGATAACAGACATACAAATGTGATTAAATATAGAAATGGTGACAATTGTTATTTGTTACCAATTTATTTAAATCAATTGCAAATGAATGTCATTAAATGTTACGTAATATGAGTAAGACTATAACTGTAAAAGGTGTAGTTGACAATTTAAATATGTATAAATTTATGAAATAGTATGTAATTAATTGCAATTGATAAAAAATAGTGGTGGTAGTAATTATAACACTTGTTGTGGATAATAACTTATAAGATGCGATTAAAAGTTAATGGTGACAATTACTATACGTTACCTATTTATTTAGTCTGTTAAATTTAATTTGAAATCAATTGCAATTAATTCACTTAATTAGTGTAGTTAATGTAGATTAAATTGATAACTGTAGAATAAAAATTTAATAAGATGTAACCCAATGTAAATTTTATTCATAATATGACGATTTATTGAATAAAAAGAATTGGAATCAAGTTTGATCAATTTATTGGAATTTAAGTTATAATAATGGATTTATTGCAATTAAATGTAATTAAATACTACGTTAATGAAAACTAAGATGATAACGGTAAAGTATTTGTGTAATAAGATATAAACAAATGTTAATCGCAACCATGAGATGCCAATTGATTGAATAATAATTTGGAAAGGTGAATAAATGGATTTATTGGAATTTTTAAGTAATAATCACTGTATTTACTTCAACTGGAATTAAACGCTGTAATTAGTATAACATTTAACGCTAAATTGATATGTAAGTTTGTTTTAAATTAAGCGTTGTTTGCTCGACAAATATGTACGTTCTCGGATTACGGTTTTCTAGCGATAATATATTGTTTTCCCGTGGTTTGGGATATATTATTTTGAAATATATGATATATATTGTTATTATTGATATTATTATTTCTCCCAGACCTCTCCGTACAAAGGAGACTCTACCGAAATTTTTTGTGAATTTTGGACTTAGAAAATTTTGTGAAATGTATTTCAAACTTTTATTTAACTTGAATATAAAAGGATTGAATGGTTTATAAATTTATATATTTTATTGAAATTATTTAATTATGTAAATAAATTGTTTATAAATTTAATACTTTGAATAAGATATATTAATTCCTTCTCTCCCTTTTTTCCTTTTCGAGGACGAAAAGTTTTGAGTGGGGGAGAGTGTAACGACCCGTAATTTTCGATAATTAAAAATAGTTAATTTAATAAGGTTTTTGTGATTTAATGTTGGAAGAAATAATTTTTTTTATTAAATAATAAGAATATAACGGGAATGAAATGTAATAGTATTAATTTAAGGTAATTGATAACTGCTCTAAATGTAATTCTTATTAATTGAAATGATTTAAAAAGTTATAATTGGTTATAGATTGTAAATTAATTGTAATAATATGTGTGTTATTTGATAATTGGATTAAATGAGTAATTGATAATTTGGATGTTGGATTAATTAATGAATTAGTAAGTAATAAAGTGAAATTGAATAAAATTAGTGTTGTGTAAATAAATATAACATTTGTGTGTAGATAAAAGACATACAAATGTGTTTAAATATAGAAGTGGTGACAATTGTTATTTGTTACCAATTTATTTAAATCAATTGCAATTGAATGTCATTAAATGTTACGTAATGTGAGTAAGACGATAACTGTAAAAAGTGTAAATAATAATTTAAATATGTATAAATTTATGAAATAGTATGTAATTAATTGCAATTGATAAAAATTAGTGGTGGTAGTAATTATAACACTTGTTGTGGATAATAACTTATAAGATGTGATTAAAAGTTAATGGTGAATATTATTATACGTTATCTATTTATTTAGTCTGTTAAATTTAATTTGAAATCAATTGCAATTAATTACTTAATTAGAGCCGTTAATGTAGATTAAATTGATAAATGTAGAATATAAATTTAACAAGATGTAAACCAATGTAAATTTTATTCATAATATGACGATTTATTGAATAAAAAGAATTGGAATCAAGTTTGATCAATTTTTTGGAATTTAAGTTATAATAATGGATTTATTGGAATTAAATGTAATTAAATACTATGTTAATGAAAACTAAGATGATAATGGTAAAGTATTTGTGTAATAAGATATAAACAAATGTTAATCACAACCATGAGATGCCAATTGATTGAATAATAATATGGAAAGGCGAATAAATGGATTTATTGGAATTTTTAAGTAATAATCACTGTATTTACTTCAATTGGAATTAAACACTGTAATTAGTGTAACATTTAACACTGAATTGATATGTAAGTTTGTTTTAAATTATTATAAATGTCTAAGTAATCAAAATGATAAAATTTATTAATTATAAGATTTGAAATTAAAAAGTTATTTATCCAATTTAATAATAATTTATTTAATAAATGTGAAAATAGCCATTTTGGCCACTGTCTCGGATTTCAACGAAACCAGTTTCATCGGATCCGTAACGGTGAATTATTGTAGGATTTCAAGTTTCGTAGCGATCAGACTTATCGTTTGATCATACAGACTCGAAACGCGTAGAAATCAATTTAATTAAAATCAATTGAAATCAATTTGAAATAAGCTGATTTTAAGCTAACTTCTTCATACGATGGAATTAGGACTTGAAACCTATTCCATTGAGTTTAAAAATATTGAAAACATCTATTTTGATATATTGGATGACCCACTTTTGTTTCGAAAGCGAAACGGGCTTTTCGGGTCGTATTTGTCGTTTCAAATCTATTCAGATGTTCATTCAGTCTTATCGGGTTTCGTTAGTATATATTGTTCTGTTCTAACCCTAGCAGCCTTTCATTCCTCATTACTATACGTACAGTTCTATCTGACTGTTCCTTCTCTCTTCCTCAAATGGCTGAAACCCAATTTACATCCAAACCCTAAATATCAATCTCCAAATCAATTTCAAAATTAAAACTCCTCCAAACCTTGACAAACTATATATCAATTCGAAGCTCTTGATGAGTAGAATTCACTGGTGTGATTTGTTTTTCAATCGGATTCACCGTTTGTCTAGAAATCGGGATGAACCTCAGCCGTTCATTGGTTAGGGTTTTGATTCAACGGCGGATCTGCGACTATAGGGCGATCGGGAAGCGGCATTGGGAAGAGGTCGGAGAGCAGCGTTCATCGATAACCTTCGTTCATCTTGGAGTGGTCAGCGATCGCCAAAAACTAGCTTTGTTTGGCGCGGCGGCGGAGGTGGATAGGGGCATCGCGACGTGCACAAGTGGGGTCGACGTGGTCGGCCTGGGATGCGTCAACGTGTGGCATGCGTGGATCATCGGGAAAAGGCTCTAGGCGGCGGCGACGACAAGAAGAAGGAGGCGACGTGCGTTATCCAGTCGAGTACGAGAATTAGGGTTTCAACTCTTTGGGAGCTGACCTGGTAACGAATCATATTCTTTTATCTGTTTATTCTATGTAATTATATATATTAAATCGTTTAGCATCTAATTGCTATAACTTTTGCATACGGACCCAGATTTTTGCACGGTTTGTTTTGTTGGGATCGTTTCAAAATTCCAGACATTTTGGAACTGGTTTGGACAAATTCTAAGACTGTTCAAATTTGGGCCATATTTTGGATTTCAAATTGATTTGAAATCAAAGGTGAGTGTTTTGACCCACTCACAACTTCTAGATTATCTTATGTTAGTTAAATTTAATCTATGATGTGATTTGAAATTTATTGATTGATGTTTGGTAGGATTAAATTGTCATTCTAGTTAAATTTGTCTTTTATTGCATTTAATCATCGTTTAATTTAATATTAAATTTAATTGTCAAATTTAATACCTGTTAATGATAATCAGTTATCTATTGATGTTTATTGGTTGATTTAGATGATAGTTGTGATGGATGTTTGATTGTTGATATTGGATGAATGGATGTGTATTTTTATATTGTTATTACACTGCAAGTTCCATATGGGTTGAAATGATACATACCCGAACGATCTATAGATTAGGGAAAAATCATTATGGGTTGAAATGATAGACTCGAGCAATTTTATGGATTTTATTTAATTTGGGATTACGGTTTGAAATGATATATAACCATAAAATTTTAAATTGCGGATTGAAATGATAAATATTCGTATCACTTGACCCTAGGGTAAAATATTATATACGAACACCGGATTGGTTAAATTAAATTATTTTTGAATCTTTAAATTTCGAATTCAGTTAACTGGCATTTTGAAATAGGAATTGATTTATATAAACTGAATTACTTTCAAAAATCCAAGCATAAATGTTGAAATTGGAATTGGTGTAATGAACTACTCAAAGGATTAAATTGGAATTTCAAAGTTGAAGGGTCAAATAAAAATGAATTTATTGGAATTGAGTTATTGAAATATTTGGATATAACTCTAAAATCTATTTTAAACTAATTTAAATTATTTTAATTAAATTAACTATTTTAATCAATTTAAAACTATTTT
This sequence comes from Allium fistulosum, assembly GCA_030737815.1. NCBI lineage: Eukaryota > Viridiplantae > Streptophyta > Magnoliopsida > Asparagales > Amaryllidaceae > Allium > Allium fistulosum. The sequence goes on from CM060905.1 coordinate 835,838,651, forward strand.
AATTTATTTTAATCTATTATAACCTATTTAATCCAATTCAATCTATTTTACCTATTTTTATCTAATTAAATTTATTTAATCTATTTTAAATCTATTTAATATAATTTAAATCTATTTAATCTATTTTAAATTTATATAATTTATTTTAAATCTATTTAATATAATTTAAATCTATTTAATCTATTTAAAATTTATTTAATTTATTTTAAATCTATTTAATATAATTCAAATCATTTAATCTATTTTAAATTTATTTAAAATCTATTTAAGATAATTTAAAATCTATTTAAATCATTTTAAAATCTAATTAAATCAAATTTAAATCTATTTAAACTATTTTTACTATTTTAAACTATTTTAAATTATTTTCAAAACTATTAAAAATATTTACGACTATCTAAATTGTTTTCTAAAATTTTAGACTGTGTAAAGTTGAAGTATTTATATTTAAATCCTTGATGATGATACAACCTAAGTTGGAATTGATACCTTTTCGTGAATAGACATATTTGAGTAAATATGATGATTTTGGAACTAGGATTTAATTAACCTATCTTATCGATAAATTCAAAAGTGAATATGATTTTTGAAAGTGAATATAGTTTCAAAGGTGAATATGATTTCGAAAGAGGTATGATTTGAAATCGAATATGATATTTTGATATAAATTGTGAATTGACTTTTTGAAATGTAAAAGAACCATCCGGTGTGAAATAAGCGTTTGGTTGTTAAAGAGACCGGGATCAGATATTGTCATACTCTCTGCCAATACCGAAAACCACTTTAACTACTGTGTACGTGGTGGAGACTCCAGAAATGAAGTAGGATAGTTTGGCGAACGATTCTGTATGAGGTATTTACATGACCCCGACTCCCGTGAGTCAGCTTAGTTGTGACTAAAACAGGAGCTATACCTGGGCCAAGTGAGGTTATTCCTCCGATCGGACATGCTTCTTCGATACCATATTATGACTTTGTGATGATTTATGGCCACCCCTTGGTTTTGATTTGGGAGTGTGCTCCGAGGTGGGCGGTAGTAGCTGCTATGCGTTACCACCAGCTCGGTTCTGCAATTGGTATATCTACCCTGGCATTGCCTCGTGTGCCGTGTTCACAAGCCCTATCGTGCCTTCTACGAGTTTGGTTTGTACCATACCTATGGAGTGCCATCTGATAGCCCTCCAGTTTACGGAGGAATTACGGTACTGTATAGACTATGGGAATATATAAAAATGTGTTAAGAGGGATATGGGTAACGCCTTAACGCTATTTTAATACTTTACTTTACTGTAGACACTATTATAATAGCGTATTATATTACATAGTAGATAGTTTAACGGATCCTTAAGAGATGGTAATCCCAAACATCTTTTATGTTATTGCACTCACGTTAGACACTGGATAGGAGGTGTCAAACCCCGTAAACATCTCCGACACCGTTACACTCATATTTATTTACCGTTGATTTAACTTACATAAGATCTTTTAGTTTCGATTCGAGTGTTTTGTCTTTTCAATTCGCTCGGGTCTGTCTGAACTTTTCAGTTTATTGAAGACTGCTTTCTGGAGGATGAAGACGAAGAATTTGTACTATTACTAGTTACTATATTTATTCCACTGCATCATGTTGTTCCGCTGCATTTATTTATTATTTATTCTTGTTGTATGTAACTTTGATCTGTATTATAAAAGTTAAATCAATGTTATTTTAAACAGCTTCATGAACTGTTTATTTGATTATTATATTTTGTCCTTCCGCTGCGAGATTCTGTATTTGTTCTTTCTTTCTCTGCTTTTTCTTATTTACCCCATAACAATCTGCCCTTTTGAATGGTTTGAGTCCGACGTGTGTGTCTGCTTAAAACGTCCAGAAAGGCAGCCCGTTACTAACAACAAGCGACAACAAGCAACAACAATCAATAAAAATCAATCAACAATCAACCAAAAGCAACACAGGAAGCAATAATCAACAATCAATCAACAACAAACAACAACAACCAATCATCAAGCAACAACAAGCAATAACAAACATCAACAAACAATAAAAGAAAAAATAACTAGCACACAAAAAGAGTCTACACCAACACACATGGTAACCAACAATGGTCGAAGCGTGCATGTCAAACCATAAACTCTCATGAGCCTATTAGACTTCCAAGATGGACAGAATGCTTGGTTTCACCCTGGTTCAAACTCACCTCATCCGCACAATCTTGATATGGATAATATAGTAAGTTTATCACGATGCTCACCTAGGCAAGTGTTATATCGCCTCTTAGAAGATTATTCAAATCTTCATAAAACTAGTCAAGAGGTCCTTTCCAGAACTATCACAAGCTACCTTAACTAGCTATACCATAAATAATTCTACAATGAATAAAGATCATCCAAAATAATATACGATGCCCAATCTAATCCTTTGTTTGCTCACATGATTTCTTTATTAACCTAAAATCGACCACCCGAATCCTCTCATGTGAGCTCCGACTTGGTTCCTTGGCCAGACCACTGAAATTTCCTCGCATGACTAAAGTTGCGCTTCGAAAATCTCTCAATCATCTTAATAATCCAACTCAAGTGCTCACCTTTAAGAAATGAGTGAAAACCATTACTTAATTGGTGCAAATCACCTAGAAACCCTATGCTTGAACTAGTGATTAGGAACTAGCACGTGAATGGACATATCCCTAGAAAATATCTCTTTAGCACATGGGATTAACCCCACCACCAAAGGTTTATTAACAGAAAGACAAACACTTCTAACAAGAATGACTCTATGCAAAATGCATACAAGTTATTTGCTCGGTCTTTGCACATTACTGGCATCCATCGAATCCTATTTGGATTCAAATCCACGTCACACTTCATCGACCAACCCCACTCACCTCTAAAGCTCATGCATCAAGTGTGAATACATGGTCACTACACCACCCTTAATGCCAACCACAGCTGCATGCGTATCCTATTTGCTCATACTGATAGCCTAAATGAAGATACCTTAATAACTAGTGATAGAGGCAAATCGGAATTCATAATACAAGTCGTGTGAGCAATATTATATAGTAGAAAAATACAAGTGCACTCTCTCAATGTATCTCTTTTTACCAGGTTGTTTTAACTCAAATTAGTCTACTTGGTCCTGAGTGTTGAACCTAAGCTCTGACACCAAATGTAACACACCGCCCTTCGTACAACCCGAAAATAAACATTGAATGACTCTGACTCCCGAATACTACAAAAGAGAGTTTGTTGGATAATGTATAAAAAGTAAACACCATACCATGGCATGATGATAATCTCACAGTAGAATGATAACATATAATATACCGAATATACATGAACATAATAGGATGAACAAGAGGCTGCACTGGCGAAAGTAACTAATAAATAAATATCAATACAAAAACTCATAATAGAATATATGATATAATAAGTCCTATAAACAAATAACATATCTATCATGTACTAATATAATATCAAGTATTATATTTCAAGTATTATATTCAAGCATCACCTTTGCCTCTAAAGTTCCAGCTATGCTACTTGATAGCATATCCCCAAAAGCACTCGACTTTCAAACTATTTGACCGAGTTCTCGAGAGTGTCATGACATAAACAGACAAAGAAAAAATGCGGGTCTGACTTAAAGCCTGTTGTGAGGGGAACTATCTTAAAATACTGTATCAAAACTATATACAAATTAAACAGGAACTACCGAGAAACAGCCGGTCATCTCCATAAATGTGGCTCAAGAATAATCCGGACACAAAAGTAGGAGGTTATACCTTAACCTACTCTTCTCTTGTAATCAACGAATCAACACAACTAATAATATGACTAATATGTAACAGTATACAATGACAAAGTAACCCAATATACAAATGCAAAGACAACATAAATATCATAATACAATCATATCCTAGAATACAAAACAATATTATCAACCAACTAATATAACACGCAATATAACGATAGGCGACAGACAGAGAAGATAAATTGACACTCATCATTACCGACGAGTGGAGTCCACGGTATATTAGTGCCTAAAATAAATAAAGTCGGTACACAATTATACAATGGACCCCTAGCCGCATCCAGTATGATCGAACTCGTATAGACCTCATCGTACCCCTATACCGAGCATAAGTAATATATGATCTACTCTAGATAACCTAAACCCACATTGGACATCTATCTATAATTCAAATTATAGTGATCTAATGATTTCCGTTGAGGGTTCAAAATAAATGGAGTTGGTACCTAAATGTACCTTAGACCTCAAGCGACATCCTCAGTGATGGGTCTCATATAGATCTCATAATACTCCTATAACCAACATATGTTATAAATGATCTACTCTAGATATCTGAAACCTGTGCGGATGTCACCATACCCTTATAACGAGCATAAGTGATATGTGATCCACTCGTAGATGATCGTCATCATCTCCCTTTTAGTCGTCATGGATTTTTTAACAAATTCGCATAATGTCCCTACAAAAGAAAACGACAGGAGTATCCCGTATAACATACCATCGGAACCACAAAGGAGTACCGATGCCATATAAACAAATAAATATCAAATATAACGCCACATAATCAAATATGGCTATCACAAACGAAGATCGATATCTCGTCATCGTTTATCTATACGGATGACCTCTACTATAAGACCAATAATAGGTACAGACACTAATATAAGGCCAATACGACGCATAATCAAAAATATAAGACCAATACAGGGTAAAATCATAAACATAAGACCGATACCATCCATCAAACATATATACTCAAGGTTGAAACCGATAGGTACAAACTAACTCCGCTCAATCACACATGCTCACCAAATGTGACCATGCAACCAATCATTGCATCGATATCACATTCGATCATTATTAATCACGTATGTATAATTATACATTACATCCTAATCTCGAGCTTTGTCTTGCATTCCACTTTCTCGAGTAGCCCAAAGTCTTCCCGAAGCCAAGTCAAAGCACCGTGCCAACTCGCGTCCGAATCCGGGGAAGAAAACCTCGTCGATTTGCACGTTGCATGGGCTTATTACCCAGGCCTATGCTCCACCGATGCACCGGTGGATAACCACTGGTAGATTGGTGGTAGCCTATCCCAGGCAGTAAGCCCAGGGCAGGTACAAAACATGCCACACGACTGCCAATTCGAGCTCTGTTTCTCTCTGTTGCTTCACCTGCTGGTCACCTAGCTTCTCTACCCTTCCTTCACCACACTGAACCTCTTCTGAAGCCCATTGGTTGATGTTTTAGAAGTGGTTTCTAAAGTGTTATAAGATTGATTTCAATCGAAAACCACTCTTTTATGCATAGAGTTTCGCGGGACGTTTTCTAGCCACCTCACATCCTCCAACATGCCAAAATGAACTCAACTGACCTTCTCATCTCACGTGATGCTCAAACCTGTGTTGATGCATCTACTTGTGCATGCATGTACACACTCGTACACGCAAACACACTTCCAACACACAAATCATGTTTCGGGCTTCACCGGAGCGATTATTCCACCAGTGCTCTCTCATGCAACTTACCATATCTAATAGTTGCTATGGCTACATGAGATTGCCCATGACATGCTTATATACATATGGATATTCCCACCTATATATGACCAATCACACAATTTTACATTTTCACACAATCACAACCATTATCAACAATTCTAATTACAGTTATAAGACTTGTATTTGTCATTACATAACTTCAAATACATATATACGTATACTTACCAATGTACGTATACATACACACATACGTATATTCAAACAACAATTTGATTAATTAATAATCAAATGTTACTTTGTTTATTAAATCTCTTCTATAAACGTTCAATTTATTTTCTACTATTTTATAGAATCATTTTATTATTTTATAAAATACAAAACTAGTTTATAAATCATTTTATGCCTTCATAATACTTAAATTCTTCATTAAAAATTAAGTATTTATCTTATAATTATTTTATAAAACCTTACAACCATTTCATAAAATAATTTCATTTTGCTATTTTATAAAATCTCATACTTTTAAAATGGTGGAAATTAGCCACAAGGGTCTATTTAGCAAGTGAAATTAATTTCTAGGACACAAAACTAAAATAATTACTTTTAAGGACAATACGCAAAATAATTAGTTTCTAGGGCCTAAAAACCTATGAAATTATGTCCTTGAAAGTAATTGGACAGCTGACTTTGTCCTTGGAAGTAATTATTCTGCTGACTTTGGCCTTGAAAGTAATTATTTTAGATGTGTGTCTAAGAAATTAATTGGACTGGAAAGTTTGTCCTTATGGTGAAATGCCCCTTTATAAAATATCTCTTTTATATTATTTTATAAAATATCATTCGCTTTTATAAAATATCAATTATGCTATTTTATAAAATTTCCTTCTATTTTATAAAATACAATATTATTAATATTTTATAAAATCTCATTTTATTTCATAAAACAAACTTTATTACTATTCTATAAAATCTTATTCTATTTTATAAAATACATCTTTCACTTATAAAATTATTTCTTTAATTAAATAATATTTAAAAGTACTAATTAAGCTTCGTTAAACCTCTAATCACTTTAATAATAAATGTAGAGCACATAACTCGCTTAATTAGCTTACTAATTTCATTTTATAAAATGTTCCATTATTTTATAAAATTATTTATACTCTTAATAAATATTTATAAAAACTAATTAAGCTTCATTAGGCCCCTAATCACTTTAATAATAAGTGTAGATCTCATAACTCACTTAATTAGCTTGTAACTTCTCTAAATCAATTCAAATGGTTTAATTAATACTTTCTACTAACATGTAAATCATTATATTATTTAATTAATCAAAAATCAAACCATAACATCATACATAATCATCCAATTAACCCCAACCCATTTTATAGATTACTAACTTCCCAAAATTAGTAATTAAAATTTCTGATTAATAATAATGATATAATCATGTTTACAACATAAATACATGCCTAAACCATAACATAACCATCTCTAGATCATTCCGTAATACTTCATAATCATATATAAACAAATTAATGAAGTATAACAAGTAAATTAAGCAAGATAATCATCCCACTCACCTCTTTTTCTCCAAACTAAGCTCAAAATCACCAAATCCCATCTGTTTGCTCTATTGAAATCTTGGATGAAGCTCCAAACTCTAATTCAAACTTATTCCTTAATGGGTTATGTGAGGAATAGGTAGAGAGGAATATTAATGAATTTAATTTGAATTTAGGAGTTTTTTTTAGCATGATTAAGTGCATTTAGGTTTATGGATGAAGAGGAGATTTGGAAAATAATTAGAGAAGAGGAAGAGGAAAATAACGTGGAATGAAAACTGAATGGGAATAATAAGGGGTTAGCTAAATTATAAGCTAGCTCAAGCGCCTTAGCCCAACATTCAATTTTCATTCCTTCTTAAAGATCACTATTCACTGCAAAAACTTATCGACTACAAAGAAAGCCGACTTATACTCATTTTTCTTGCGACATAATTGCGGTATTAACGGTTGGAGGCTCAATTCTTCATTCATCCATCTTTGAAAAATCGAATATAATCAATGTTCTATTAATTATTAATTAAATATTTAAATAAACCATTTTAAATATTCAGTCGTTAGAATTACATATTATTACAGATGGGGGGCGATCTATGCCTTTATCTTACAATGTTTGACCACGCGATCAGCGCTACATTGATCCGATAAGATGAGAAGACTCAACGGCTGATATACTATGTCAACAAAAGGTTGTTAGGCCCGAAACAAGATAAAAATGATTGGAGAAGAATGTTTACTTCCTACTCACGGCAGTCCAGAAACTCCAGTAATATTTTCAAGCTCATCCCATCAAAATACTGACTAACTGGTGTTGAAGTAAGTTCGCAACTGACTTGGCATGGCGCGCCAGTTACTAAAGTAGTACGTCAAACTTGGGAAACATCACATCTCATTCCATCCTTGCAGTTCCATCAAAGGCTGGACCATTGCTGATTTCATTATCGAATGCTCGAGCCTGGACAACGGCAAAGAAGAGATCATCACCAGTCTATAAGCTTGGCACCTGTATGTGGATGGGGTGCCAAATGGGAAAAGGGCAAGGGTCGGCATGGTCTTTGTCACTTCCAAAGAAAGAAAACTTTATTTTATGGTCCGCCTCACTTTCAAAGCCAACAAGAATAGAGCCGCGTATGAAGCTATCCCGACCGGCCTCAAGATAGAAAAAGAGTTACACGTGGATGTCATCCATGTATTCAGTGACTCATCATTAGTTGTTAATCAAATTGGCGAGTGCTTCCAAGTCAAGGGAAAAACTTTGGTCTTATATATTGTAGAGGCCAAGAAGATAATCTTCACTTTCGCCAAGCTCAAGCTAGAGCAATACCTAACGAGCAGAATGCCAAGGCCAACAAGCTGGCCAAGGCAATAAGCAACCCAAAAGAAGCCACTCCTTGGGTCTTATTAGAGATTCAAAGCACCCCTTTCTTTGAGCTAGAGGCAATAGTAATGGAGATTGATATGTTGTCAACGGACAATTGGACGCCTCTGATCAAGTAATTAACAAGTGAAGAACTTCCTACCGGTAAAGAAGTTAGGAAGAATCTCTACTAGGCTCCCCAACACAATCATAGATAGGAAGCTTTACAGATGAGGATACTCCACACCACTTCAACAGTGTGTGTCTTAAGAGAAGCCAAGTATATCTTGGAAGAGCCGCATGAAGGGTTTTGCAGGGATCACGTCGAGGGGAAAAGCCTAGCAAAAAGGCAGTCTAGAAAGACCACTACTAGCCTATTATGATTAAAGACTCAATGAAAGCTTCAAGAAGTGCGACAGGTGTCAACGGTTCACCAAGATTCCCAAAGTCTCTCCTACCCTCCTTACCCTTGTGACTTCTCCATGGTCGTTTGATATGCGAGGAATTGACTTGATAGGAACGCTGTTAATGCCAAGGGAGGGTATAATCAAGCCATAGTCGTCAACTACTTTACCAAAGGGGTCGAGGCCGAGCCCCTTACTGGGATCACCACGCCCAAGATACTGAACTTTGTCATCAAAAAGATTGTCTGCCGTTTCGGCCTTCCAAAGAAGATTATCGTAGACAAGGGAACTCAGTTTGGGAGTAGCCTCTTTGAAGACTTTCACATAAGGACGGTATCGAGAAATGCTTCCCTTCCATTGTCCATCCTTAAGAGAATGGATAGGTTGTGGCAAACAACAAGATACATCAAATTAACACTCAAGAAGTGCCTCGCAAAAGCTAAGGGAAACTGGGCCCGTCGCCCGGTCTTTGGTCCTATCACTCATACAGTTGCAATTCAACCAGCCATACTCTAGCTGCAATTCAACCAGCCATACTCCTTTCACTTTCTTATAGGTACGAATCCATGCTACCCATTGAAGTAGATGTCCCCTCACCCCGGCGTCTTATTTATGAGCCTGAATAAAATGATGAATTGCTCAAGCTTGGGCTTGACACCATAGAAGAATGAAGAGCCAAAGTCGAGCTCCACAATGAAGCCTATAAGAGAAAGACAGCCAAACACTACAACTCAAGAGTAAATGATCGAAAGTTCATTATCAGCAATCTATTCCTACATTGAGTGTCCACAAATACAAAGAACCAGGCTGAAGGAGTGCTTGGCCCAAACTGGGAGGGGTCATTTGTTATCTACATTGCCTTGACAAATGGCGCTTACCGCCTCTCAGCCAGACATGACCGATGTTCCCCATACTTGGAATACCATGCACCTTCGAGCCTATCACATATGAAAGCCAGCCATAATTATAAGGCTACTAATACATCTTTTGTGAAGAATACAATAAAGACTTCAAAGACAACTTTGTTCAACACAATCACCAAGGCTATCCAGTGAGGGTGAGTTATCATGTGCTCACTTCCTTCCTTGGGGATTGCTGACCTTTGCTGCCAAGGACCGCGTGATCCTTACTCCTCTCTGCACCATCCGGCTACCGAACAAGGGTGAATTACCATGTATTCACTTCCTTGTTTGGGGACTGCCACCTCTATAGGCTATCTAACGAAGATGAGTTTTTATGTGCTCATTACCTTGTTTAAGGACTGTCGACCTTTGCCGTCAAGAACCACTGGAGCCATGCTTACTTCCTTGCTCCCCGGCTATCTAACAAGGGAAAACTACCATGCATGCACCTCATTATTTAGGGACTGCTAGGTGCTAGGCTATCCAACAAGATTGAATCACAATGCATTCACTTCCCTGCTTAGCGACTGCCCACTTTCCTCGCGAGTTTGGGTCAGATATCTCTCCCCTTCATGCCAGGGTGTATCGATGATTAGAGACACAACCGCAACAATCTCGTATCCCTTGCCCATGATGTCGCCCATCCTTCTTAAGAGATGAGCCACTGCTGTCGAGACTGTCGTTGTTACAATGAGTGAACCCAAAGTCCAGCATCCGTAGTGCACCTGCATAAAAATAAGCCAAACTCAATATCAATTGGTCGCGTGTCACCTAAGAGAGCTCTCGAGCCACTTAGTGCTAAGGTTCATGCCGGGACTTCCTACCACTCAATCTTGCCGCGTGTCACTTAGAAGAACCCTTGAGCCACTTAGCGCTCTGGTTCATGCCTAGAGTGCTTGCCACTCATTCTAGCCGGATGCCACCCAAGAGAACCCTCAAGCCACTCAATGCTCAAGTTCATGTAGGGACCATTTACCACTCTATCAATTGGTCGTGTGTCACCTAGGAGAACCCCGACACCTTCAGTGCTCTGGTTTATGCCAAAACCACCCAACATAATAGAACACAAGCAGGCCCGACGACCATATGCACAGCTTGGTTCTCAATCACGAAAGGTCTCTCTAGGAACACTTGTGTCCAAGCCTATGTGCTTGCCCAGCTTGAAATACAGACAAGTCTTACTTTCGTACAAATAAAGTACATGGTTTACATGAATGGGATGCTCTCCCCACCATTCTCATTATTCTACTGCTATTTTATTTTTATTTTTTAAACAAGGCACTCTATATACTAATACAAAAAAGTTTACAAAAATTAGGATAGTAGGGGAACAAACAGTGGTAGGAATATTAAAATAGTAACCATACTCAAAAAACCCATACATTTCCTACTTACCCCACACACAAAATAAAAGTTATATTATGTAGACCAAACAAAGAAAAAAATACGATAAAAACACGTTGGTCAAGCTAACATCAATCAACTCTTGCTCCATTCATTTGCTACTTCCTTTCTTAGCTACATTCAATGATTTTCTCAAGTCTGATCTACATCACTTCCAACAATGGGGAAAATCAATCCTTGTCATTAAACAAAACAGTAGTTAATGCTCAGCTTCTTCGAGGCATGTCTATGTTTCACTTGTGGTTGCCAATTCGTATCACTTCCGTTGTTAGTGATTATAGTAGTCGAGGTTCTCTGTTCTAGGTTGCATCCATGGCATTGTGCATGATGAGGCTCAAAGCCAAATTCTCGAAAGATGTGTTCTTCCCTCTTATGTCTTTTAATCTGATATTTGCATATTCCAGTAACTATTTGGATTTTAAATAATTAACTCCATTTATACTTCAGTTGAAATTTCAGTTTGTTGAAATATTCCTCTGTTGCATTTGGTCCATACATGCCAATTAGTGTGGTTGCTATTTCTTTTAATTTATGAAGTGATTTGTTACCATTACTGGAATAAAAAACCCTATCAAATGTGTCATCTACGTCATTGCTACCATTGGTCAGAATTTGCAATTTGTTATATATCCCACATGGTAGCTTGCTTAAATACTAACATTGAAAAAGAGATGGTTGTGTGTCTTGATTCCCTAATTACACAAACTATAATTTATGTCAATGCCGGGATTTCATTTGGCAATGTTTTCCTTGGTGTTTAACTTGTTTAATTTTTCTAATAATGCACAAATTGACATCTTTGGTGACCAAACAACATTCCAAATATTTTTGCACCAGTTCATTTCATTGAATTTATTTCTGACCTAACTCCAAGCAAATTTGAACAAAAATGCACCGTTACTTAATGACTTTCAAGCCTAATAGTTGTTGTTCTCATGTCGATCCAAGGTATTCTATTGATTTGTTAGGTAACATGAGGAGGAAGACAGTGGATATCTTCTCTCTATTGTCCATTGGACATGATAGAAGATACCATCCTATTATGGTCTCCGATGATCGAGATGGCCTGCCAACCCAATAGCACCTGCAATGATTGTCCATTTACCTATGGGTCGAACCATAGGTTTGTGTTGTGCCCATTCATAATTTTCCTTTCCATTAGGCCTTTTGTTGGCTTTCTCGAGTTAAGTGATAGAGTTAGTGGTACGCCCTAGGTGCAATTATGTAATTTGTTACATATATTTAACTCGATAGCCAATCTTGTTCAAAATAAAAGGTGTTTTCTTTCTATTATATACTTGATATAATATGCTACATTAATTAATTTATTTAAAAGTATATTTAATAAAAAATCCATAAATGGTATATTTTGTGATAGTAGTTACAAAGTGCTGTAACCATGTGTAATTTATCACATTGAAAATAAATATACCATTTTAAATATTCCTAGTCAAGATGCGTCAAGACTGGATATCGATACATCCGTTGAGACTAAAGTATGTAACGCTCTCCAAATGTTGGGCAGTGTATTAATCATAGCTACTAGGGGCACCAAGGGGTTATGTACTGATAGTTACTGGATAACTATCGATGACTCAATCGATAGTTTCTATCGGTTAATATAACTAAGGTCAAATAGAAAATATCGATGTGACAAAATTACACATTTCTCTTAACTTGAGAATACCATTGATCTTCAATATGGAAGCTCCACTTTGATTATAGTCAAATGTGACATGGCGTCCATCGAACGACTATAATTAGGTCGAGTGGAAGCATTGGAAGTGAAATACTATTCAAGAGGATTCATATCCTCAGTTATATGAGGTTAGTAACACAGTCAACTGAAATCAACTCAAAGTCAAAGTCTCTTGTCATAGCATTCAGTTAATAATAATTGTTATGATTGAAACAAGGACTTTGTGTTTGGACTATGAGTTGAATGTGGATGATATTGGAATTTCGATCATAACCAAATTCCATAAGTCTAAAGTGATATAATTTTGATGAAGAGAATTAGTGTAAACAATCGTCATAACTGGGTAATGCTTAACAAAGTAAAATTGTATTTTACCGAAACCAAGTAGGAGATAAATTTGGCCAAAATGTCACATCACCTGCTAAGTGACACATTAATGTTAATATTCGAATAATTTGATATTAATCGCTAACCAAATTTACACCTAATGGGTCATCACAATCGAAACGTTGAGTACTCCTTTGACCAAACGATTTAATTAATTTGTAATTGTTGTAAATTAATTAAATTAACTAATATTTATGAAATATTAATTTTAAAATTTATTTTAATTGATGAGCAAATATTATTAAATATATTTATAATAGTTATGAATTATTAATCGATATACGATATCGATATGTGTTTAAATCGGATTTAAATGCAAAATACGTTGTTCGGGCTTTAAATGGGTTTAAAGCTCATATGGATTCTGGTTTGGTTTGACTATAGTCGAGCATATGGTGGCCATATGATTGGCCAGATACGCTAGGGTTGAGTGGATATGAGGAAAGAAAGAGTAAGAGAGAAACATGGATCTTGATCCTAACTTCTCTCTTCATTTCTCCTCTATATAATCATCTTAACCCACTCTCATTATATACTTTTTGAAGCCTCCATTTTACTTCGTCTCTGGCCGAATTATAGAGAACTCCATCCCTTCATTTCCAAAGTCAAATCAAAGTAATCGGATCTTATTCGATAGTTGGTGGTCATCAGTTCAAGGACTAGTACTCTACTGGATTGAAAACCATTTCAAGGAGTAGATCTCATCGCTTCAAGTTGTACTTAAAGGCATTGGATGTAAGGTAAATTTCTAATTTATTTATGATTGTTAATGTATTTATAATATTTATATCATATATATTGTATTATTAGTTAGGTGACGATTCTATTATACAAATACATTGTCACAATTAGATTGGTTGTATATTTAAATCTCTTATATATTTATAAAAAAGTTCTGAAATATATACATATGATGTACACGATTTAAATAATTTTTTTTTGCTTTTTAATTAATTTAATATACAACATTTAATTATACATAAGCTTTGTAATTTAAATTCTATATTTTATTTTATTCAAATATAGTTCTAAAATTTTATACAAATAGTTTCATATCTAAAAGATTTCAAAAAAATAATAATTTTATACATATATATTATTATTTAAATCAATTAATTAGGTAAATTAATTATAACAATATATATGTATATTATAAAATATGTTATATTTTATAAAATTAGATTTTTTACTTAATATACTTTTGGTAGAAATTTACAAAAACAATTTTTGTGTATTTAATTTAAATTTTAAATATCAACCGAAAATAATAAATAGATTTAATTTTTTTTAAATTATAAAATTGTATATTAAATGTTAAAAATAACAAGATATCTCTCAGAATTTTTTCTACAATTTTAAAATTCAAAATTATGTTCGAAAAATATTTATTATTTGTTTTATTAATTTTTAAATAAGATCCATATAGATATTAATTTAAAATAAATTTTAAATTTAAAAAAATAACATTTAGCCATGCGCAATAATAAAGGTGTGTATATATATGTATATGTATATTTTAATGATATTAATATGTATGTGTATATATATATATTATCGTATTATAAATATATGTGCATGCATGTGTGAATGTATGCATTTAATATAAAAAAAATAAAATATACATATGCATTGCTTTCGGTTACACAAAAATTTATGAATTTATAAATGTTTTAAACACACACAAATATATATATATATATAATATTATAATTCCATGTGTATATTTATTTATATATATATATAATTATCTAGAATAAAATAAAATTTATATATATCCATGTATATATGTGTGTGTGTGTATATTGTAATGTTTTGTTTGCATAAATTTAAGTATTAATACATTTGGATAATATATTTGTATATTAGATGAGCTAACATGCCCGTTGTAGTGCAAATCCCAACACTTATATACGTGCATGTTATATCTTGGATGGTTAGCTAAGTTACGCATGCAAACACATATATGTGTATATGATACATGTGTATATATAATGAAACATTAATTACATAATATAAAATCATTTTATAAACCTAAATAAAATAACGATTTTATTTAAAAGAAATTTAGAAATGTTCTAAATAAATTAGACTTCATAAACCCAATATAAATTCAAAATGGTAAAAAAAGTTTAAAATTCAACCATTACTTCCATTGCAGGCTGGCCTAGTTCCAACAATGGTATCATAGCTCAATTGTCTATGTGGTCTAAAGTAGTCATGTTACGGCTCATTAAGTAGGCTTACAATCCAGATAGTATGGTGTTTAGAAATGTAGTGTTAAAGGATTGGATTTGGGTAAATAAGTACTTTGTCCTACCTAGTTACCAGCCTAGCCCGAACAATATGTGAGCCCAAAGGTTGTCCCTAATAGTAAAGGCCAAATTTGAATTGGGCCTTGGATTAACTTTCAAAATTGTTTGAAAATTGAAAATATTAGATCTTAAATTTAAAAGTTTAATTTAAAATAAAATATACATATATTATAAAAGTTATAATATAACAAAAAATTTCGAAACGTTTGAAAAATAATATAAATTAATTTCAAAAATTTTAATTTATTAATCAGATTAATAAAATATATAAATTAATTAAATAAGTTAATTAGTGAAAAATATATACATCTACTATATATTTTGATATTTGAAAATGTTTAACACATCATAAGCATACATGTATGTATATAAATGGTTTTTTGAATTTTTAATTAAATAAACTAATTAAAAGGTTAATTAATTAAATAATATACACATATATGTGATATATGTGTTACACTATAAAGGTCAAAGTATATTATAAGTATTCAATATAGATATTACATTAAATTAATATAAAATTAATTAAAATGTTAACTAATTAAAATTAATGAAATAAGATTTAACTAATATAATATTATACATAAGACTATTATATAAGTAACATGAAATATAAAAGTTATATAATAATAGAACTTATATAATATGGATGTATAAACTAAAGATGGAATATCAAAGAAACCCAAATACACTTAAGGAATAAATACATAAGTAAATGTACGTATACCATGATTTCCGATTGGTCCAACACTTGAATCATTTCAAAAGAAATACATTATTCCATAAGTCGATACCACTCAATATAATATATTAAACATTATGAATCTTTAATAAAATATTGTCCTATACCATTCATATATTAATAAATTACTTACATACTCCTTAGTTGTTGAGCAAACTCAAGCTAGAGATGTTATGTGTAGTGTTATTAATATATTGAATAGACGAGATAAGACAACTATATGTATTTATTGAGCAAACTCAAGGTACATATACTATACTTAGGCCTTCACAATATGGAAAGTATGAGTGAATAATTTTATTTTGATTTGGTAAGAAAACTCAAGGTTGAAGTGAAATTAGGAAAAGGTACCAAGGGTTAGGGGTTGTATACAATACAACCGATAAGGAGTTATCCATCATCTGTGGAGCTATGACTTGTTGAACAAACTCAAGATCAGAATTCCAAAATGGACGAGTCCTAACACACACTAGTGAAGTCAAAAAAATTCTACGTTTCGACTTAGGGTTTGGAGAAAGACAAAAGACTAGTGGGAGCCTTATTATAAAAATGAAATGATAACATTTAACCTTTCTAATATTGTAAGAACATATGCTATATAATGTTATAATAATCTACATCGATAAGCTTGTGCATTTAATATGATTGATAAAACGTATATCAATTAGGATATGCAAATGAACTAAATTGAAGATTGAAAAATAGTAATATAATACAAATATACTTACCATTGAAAATTTCTTGCATGTTAATGTTTACTATACCCATGCAAGTGCCTAATTTTACAACTACTTAATACGTTTGTAAATTTGGCCGCTCATAAGTTTATTTGGTCGAGACCATGTATTGCATTCAATGAGTTCCAAACTTAAAAGCTATATATGACTATGGATATTTGATCCTTATAATATCACATATAAGTGTTATATGGTGAACTATCACAGTTCGTAATGTACAATACTTCGATGAAATTAGTTCACTTGAAGCAAACAAATAAACCATAGTGTGAGATCGAGTATTCAACCAGATTGATTACAGTAAAGATCGTATTGTGTTAAATGTAACACTAGACCAAAACTATAAGATAGATATAAGAACTCGATCACTGAAATGTTAGTTTGATCAATTTATGCAAAGTGCAAAATATTTAATGTTCTTAAATGTTAAGGATGATCAAGTGCACTTTTGTAAAGAGTTCACTATTATGTTGTAGTAAGGCTATTCTTTTAAATGATTCGACCATTTAGAAAGAAAAACGAGTGTACAAGAGTAGATGTGATTTAAGGTACAGTTCGGATGAAGAGAGTGAATAGTCAAATCAGCTTTATAAAGAAACATCAGAAATGAGAATTGTAATAATAATAATTGATACTTAACATTGGAATGAGAAATACGGTTTGTATTCCGAAATGTATTTTCATATAGAAATCGTTTGTTATGAGATTTATTTCTTTAGGTTCAAGATATCTGATCAAAGAACTCTCTATTATAAACTAGTTACAGTATATGAAATAAACAGTCTATATTAAGTAGATGACGAACCTTCGTATATCGTACTTTAATGGGTTGCTACAATACGCATGTATAAGTTCATAGAATATAAAATAAAAGTAAATAATACGACATGCAACATAAATGATTCGATTTGATCGAGTGGGTGAGTATATTAGAAAGAGTTCCATATGTACCTAATATGAATAAAGATTCAGTCTCAAAGGTCACTCCTCCCTATAATACATAATGATGTATTGATAAGGAGTGATCAAACTTTGTTGGACAAAGCACGATTAATGATGAGTGAAGTTGAGTTATCATCTTTCAATAAAGGTGTGTACGTAAGAGTAGCATATAAGGTTAAAATGAATATCATCCAAAGAATAGTTTCCAAAACTATATGAGATAAGAGTTTATAAACCCTTATATATCCTAGGCCAAGAGTTGGCAAGTTGTACGAGTCGAAAGATAGCACGTAATAATTGCATGTAAGGAATTTTATATGAATCGTCCTAAGAAAATTTTGGGACCAATAGTCATTAGATGATTAATAAATGTTGTGAACATAAATATATTGTGAACTAATGCCAAATCAGTTTTATATAAGGCAATTCATAAAATGCTTATGAAGCCCATTCTGTTACACTGAGAAAAAACTATTGTTTCACGAAATAATAACTTCGTAGCAAAGGAATTTCCTTAAGAAATCATTAGTATAAAATGAATTTTGATACGATCCAATGATAAAACTGATTACAAGGGATGAAATGAAATTGATTGAATCTAAATAAACACAAATACATTAGAATGTCTAAAGAGTATTCTTTAACATTAAAGAGAAAATATGAGTTTCTTGTTAATGTCAATAATAAATAATCCTCGGTTGTTTAATTAAACCATTAATATCATTGATTTTATGGTATGGCACGATATGCAAATCCAAAATCGATTCCAAGTACATTATCAAAATATGATTTTGATAGTTGTATCCTGTAATGATTCGACTTTTTGACCCTCGAATGTCGACACTAAATACACCCACAGTATCTGTATGTCGTGCACCCAAGTGCTAAAAAGGCAGATAGTTAGGTAAAAAAAGAAAAAGAATAAAACAAGACAGTAAGAACATAATATCAGAATCTCACAGCGAAATGATGATATATAATATCAAAAGACAATAAAAAGGGTTACTCCTAATATAGAAATTTCAGAGTTACAAAACCTAAGTACTATCATCAGTTTAGATAGTTATAACAGCCTATTCTTACAATGTAGATTCATACATAATACGGTACAACAGAAGTAGAAATAGATAGATAATGAAAGCCTCCAACTTGTCCCTTGAATCCTGAAGGGTCCAAAGTAAAACCTGTTTTACTTAGCCTACTCGAAAGAGTACACGAGGAATTTAGGAAAAAAAACCATGTGTCGGACATAAGTCTGGTATGAGAGAACCTAAGATACATGTAACATGTAATAGTAACTGTTGAGACCGTACAGATTAACGCAACGGTTTTCCCCTTAAAAGAAATCAACCATCTGATGAGTGAATATAGTGGTCTAATAGATAATGTTTAGGGTGTAGAACATAGATCAAAAAATAACTGCTATGTGAACGCCACAACAATAATAGATATACAATCAATACCGCTAAGGCGCGTTCACATATGTGTAAGGATTTCCGTAGAGATCTCTCCGGTTAAGCTGGATCCGACCTCCTACACAAGGATCAGAGATATCCTTTTGAGCATCGTATATCTCTAGATAAAATAAACTATGGGATAAGCCATAGCTAGTTAACGTCCAAGCGTTAACCGAATATGCTTAATTCCCGCTAGCAATATCGATAACATCTCTAGATTTGGAGTTGATGTACCCTATTTAGGCTCGCTAAACCTTTCACAGTTATGTACCTTATCTCTGGTTTTAGTCATTTACCGATGTCGAGGCTACGTTCGGCATCTCTCACACGAGCCTTCATTACTCGAATAGAACATGAATCCCCAATTGGATTTAATCATCTTGAACAGGTCACGAATCACTATATGGATTCGAGCATCTCGAAAAAATCTCAAATCTCTACATAGATTCCTACATAAGTCCTCTGACGAATGCTAATGCTATCCTCTCTCTTGAATAACTCTCAAGATAGACAGTCCTACATGATAGCATCGTTCAAAATGTTAACGATGACCTCTCCCTTGGACTTAACCTTAAGATAGACAGTTCAACTTTATAACATTTCACTTCATGACCACTTCCAAAACATAGAACTCCTATACTAGTTTTGAAGTGGTATTCGGTAAATAAAATGCTTTCCTGGTCTCTTCAAAACTAATTCGAATAATTTCCGGTAAACTCAATTTTAGTTCTTTTAGAAGTAAGCCACAATAATAAAGAGGAGTCCTTGAGGAATCTCATATATATAAGTTCTTAAAGCTATAAATGTTCCATACCAATGCTCCTTCCCAGATGATCTCAAATGGTATGAAGCCGCAAAGCTTTTAGATATTTCCCAAGTTAATAATTAATCAAGTTCGATAGTCGACCAATCAACTATCCAATAAATAACGATTGGTTTTAGAAGTCAAGTTTCATGTACTTAACTTGTTTCCGACATTCTAACTTATACTATCCCTCGGTCAAGAGTGAAGCCAGGTAAGTTAGAGCACTGGTTGCATATGAAAGCCTTGCCTAGACACATCACTCCCGACTCACATAGATAGATAAGTCCACCTCGTTGGCCTTTATGTTTTATTTTTTTAGCAAGGCTAGCCGGATTTATAGTGTGTCGTCCACTTTATTAAAAGAAATTTAAACAAGTGTTCTGCAAATGGACATAACGGCTATAAAAAATAAACACAAGATTTGGCAATAAGGCCAAAACTACTAAAAAAACCAGACTAGTCCCCTTTCGCGGAAGAGGAGCCATTGCAATCATCCGAAGGATCAGGCCTAGTAACATGAAATTACCCTGAGAATAAAGAAACTAAGGCAGGATCATAATCAACAGAATCAGGGTAGAAAAAAATTTTCCTATCCCAAGATGACCTCATCGGCTTTTATTGTTAATTATGGTATTAATGACTTCCATAAACAAGCAAGTAATTAACACGTTTCCGACCTTCCCAACTTAACTATTTCTCGATCAAGAGTGAAGCCAGTAGATAAGAGCACAATTGCTTCTAAACCCTACGCGAACAACAATCTTAACTCTCGCAAATAGATAAGCCTACTTCATCGTCTTTTAGTGTTAAGCAAGTTAATTACTTTTCAAACAAGCAATTAAACCATTAACCATTTATCCACTAAGAAATTCCTAACCCCTTTTGAAATCATTCATTTATACTTTTAAAACCCTTTTTAGAAATGAAATATATTTGTATAGTAATTTATAATTTAATAAAACAATCTAAAAGATAATATTACAAAAGATATTTATACTTTAGTAAAATATTCAACTAATTTTCTAAAAACTATATATATATTTAAAAATTGCTTTTAAAATACTTTAAAACACTTATAATAGTTTTTAAAACATTTATACAAAATATTACTAAAAAATAATCATTTTATAATTTACTTAAAAACTAGAAAAACCATGTTTTCTATATATTTTAAACAAATCCTTCTACTTTAAAAATTCATAACTAGTTCTTAAGAATTCATAAAAATATCAAAAAACTTTTAAAATACTCTCATAAGAGTTAGAAAACACTTGTAAAAAGAATAGAGCAAAACACTTAAATTTAAATATCTTTTCAACCCTTTAAATCCATAATAAAGGCTAAAACGGGGCAGTTTTGCACAAGTGGAAATATGATCACTTTTCAATATGTTACTCAACTTTTCAACATCCAAAATGTTTTATGGAAGAAAGCATACGTATAAGACATCATAAATATGATGAGAAACCCTTAAGGATCTTTCTACAAAGTTCCATAGAAATTACCGAACACAAAACAATTTCTAAGTGCATCCATAGCGATTATCGCTATAAGAGCACTTCCAAATCCAAGTCCACTTCAAACCTATGTTCAACTACAACCCATATGCTTTATTTCAAAGCCATGTTACAATTCATACAAGTCTATTCCAGTCCATATATCGATTATATATGCATTTGCTTTCCAAGCAAGAATCGAAAGAATATTACAACATATATCAATATCCATTCACGCATACACACACACACATATTCAAACACAAGTGCGCACGCATGCACACACATATATATATTTGTTTCCATTCAATAGTGAGTTAACTCACCCTTAAGCAAGTGAACAAACAAGTCCAAGCAACTAAGTCCTTTCTCTACCCCACAAACACCTTGCTTCTTTCCTTCTCCTTGCTTTTGCACTTGCCTTAAGCTCAAACACCCTCTAATTGTTCACTGCCTTCAATAGAGGGGGAGCTTGAATTCACTTATTTAAGATCTAACTTGCTTGGAGGTGTTGTGATGCTGTCCTAAGCCTTTAATCCAAGTTTGAGTTGATTGGGACGTGTTTTGAAATTATTTTCCTTTAGGAAATTATGTAGAGAAGGATACAAGAATGTAGTTTTCAACTTGTAAATTTGCAAAAGTGAATCAAAGAGGTATGCTAACTCTTATATATATAGGCTTCATGTGGGTGTTGCCTACCCTTGCCTTCACCCTCCATCATGCCATGGAAGGCTCACCACCCACATGCTCCATCGCAACTCCTTTCCACCTCATTTCGAAGTAAATGACCAAAATACCCCTTCATACAAATATCTCTTATCCATTAGAAGCTTCTAGAATATTCTAATTACCCCATGAATAGAATGTGTCAATTAGTCTCTAATGTCTTTATAAGTTCATTAGCTAAGCACAATAGAGTTCAAACAACTTGTATCGATTAAAAAGCTATTTATCAGTAAACCGATTTTCTATCGTATTATTGATATTTCTTCGAAGAATATATTTTCGTAAATAAATTTCAAAAACAAGTTTCTTATCATCATTCATTAATTAAATAATGTTTAAGGTTATTAAATCACATTTATAACACTTAACCTTATTCCAAAATGTTATGATATTCAAAGATAAAGTGTTTGAATTTATGGGTCGCTACATTCTTTTTCACTCAGAATATTCCATCCTCGAAATTCAAACAAGAACGATAATCAAAGAAGATAGAAAACAAGATACATATATAGAGTACTCCTGAAACTATATACAAACCAAATGCATACTAAGTGACTCCACCTTAAGCGGTGAATACACGACAAAAGATATACGATACTAAGATAAGACGGAATCCCTAGTCTATAAATAACTCTGGGTAGAACTCCCTCAAACCATCCTCCATCTTCCTTGTACAGTACCAAGCATCCTTACTCCACTACATTTTAACTAACCTATCAAAAAAACAAGCATATGCTAATACTTAATAACATTCATAATCACTAGCATACAAAGCTCATGGTTTTCTCAAGTTCGAAATTCTCTCATCGCCTAAGGACGATAAACAATCAACTAATTATATCTTACGCTCAATAGCCTTAGGTCATTACTTAGACGATCATTCATGCTACCTAATAAATCAAAGATTCATTCTCCAAACTCTTCATATGAAAACATAACATATCATACAAGTACTAAAGCCCGTACGATGTACATGGACCATCCTTACATAATATCTGATCCGATCACTTGCTCGATCATATAGATTTCACTTTTAAACTAGTGTAGATCACTTGACCTCTTTGTGTGGACTCCAATTCGGTTCCTTGATTAAAAACCTCCATTTTCCTTGCATAGCCATATACTATGATAGAAAACATTGGGATCATATCACGAATCCATATCAAGTGTTTGCCATCAAGAATCAAGTGAAAACCCTTGTTTGGACTGATGTAAATCACATCGAAATCATGTACTCGAATACTGGATCAAGAACAGTCATACGACAAAAATGACCTATGTACAACCTACGTATTTATCCTATTGGTTTCTTAGCTATACCAATATCCTTTTAAGTCACATTCATTTATCCAAATAGTATGTTATTCAATACTAAAAGCATTTATGAGTCATTTCATAAAACATTACTCCAAGTTTATAAACATTGTATAACTTAAGTTCGTACTCGTATAATACTCTACTACATCCTAAGAGTATATACCAAAACATCAAATTTGTTTTATTTATCATGAATGTTCAACTAATTCACAACTTGTTTAAATTCTACTATCTTCTTAGTTCAAGTGTTATATAAACTTATCTTTACATTTTCACAAAAGCACTTAGCTTCAAATTATATACCAATTCGGAAGTTTTTGACTATCCAAAATCGTCAAAAATTCCATTTCATTTTAACAAATAAAAACTATCAAACAACATATCATAACATGATGCACATACCATACTGTCGTAATACATAGGCTACATGCGTCCATAAAATAACTTAACAAATTTCCAATTTCTTTAAAGAAAATCTTTAGAACTTTTCATCTAGGTTTTATTCCAAATCATTTTGAAATTATATATATACCCTTTGTATATCAAATCATACTTTCGAGATTAAATCAAAATCTGTTTTACCAAAACAACTTTGTAACACCCCTTACTTAGAAACTCAAAAATGAACGCCGATGATGCTGCATTCATCCCCAAAATTATTTTCAAGCGACAGAAGTGAACTCAGTACATCCAAACCATACTATTGGTACCTAACCGAAATCATTTCAAAGCGGTATCAAATACTTTGTATAATGGTACTAAGTATCATGGTTACATTTTTATAAATCAATTTCTCAGATATTTACTTTTAAATAATACTATTATTATTTTCGCCAAAAATCTTGGAAACATTTCCAAAGACATCGGGATTTAAGTTCTTAAATTCTCATTTTAAATCCTCTTCCTTTATAAACCATATTTTATAAACCATATTTATAAAATTACCTTCCTATATAAAATCTGTTTACAAATGTCTATTTACAAAATACCTTTATCTTTAGATTATGATAAACATCTTTCAATAAAGTTAACTTTTAATCCAACATTATCACCAAATGCCTTGTAGTCTAACTGTGAAACTTAATTCACAAGGTATTCATTTTAATGCATCTACTAATACTGCCTATCCAATCCAAGCAGTAAAAAGGTAAGCTACTCACAAATTGGAGTAGCACAAACAAAAATTAGCAAATAAAAATCGATGTTCCTAATGTGCCGAGCATGACTAAATAATCATCAAGGTGACGCGATGTAAAACTATGCGAAGCACTAGCATTATACCAAACACAAATAGTAAAGATACTAAAAAACTTGTACCCTCAAAAATCTATTTCCCCTTCGTAGCTGCCGAAGTGGGTGATGCTGAAGCAAATGCGAAGACCCTAGGCTGTTGTCCCTTCTGAAGCATTGGACAATCCTGGACAAAATGATAGTAGTTGTAGCAACTCTTTGGTGCAAATCGTGCCTCGGCACCTGTGGCTCAAACTTCGGAACCTTTGCGATCGGTGCTTTCACCATCTACGCCCTAGCCACTTTCCCTCTTCTCCCTTTCTTAAAATTTTTAGCAAAATGATCCTTCTATCCACACCCATGGCAAATGAAACCAAAACGATCTCTCGGCGGTTGAAACTGCCGCCTGTTGTCCCCAGGTGGTGCAGCAATAGACGGCTTTGGAGCTATGCTTTCAAACCTCAAAGCCATGTTTATTTAACCCATAAAAGACCCCATGGCGTGATTAGTCATATCCTGTTGGAACTCAGGACGCAAACTCTCGGTGAACATCTCGTTCTTCTTCAGTGGTGTGTCAACTAACCCCAAACCAAACCGAGATAAAGCAATGAACCGGTTCTCATACTCCGCCACTTTCATGGCCCCTACTTTAGATCTAAGAAGCTCCTAAACAAAAAAGTCTTCCTGGCTTTCGAGACAAACTTCATCTCAAATACCTCTTTAAATTGGCCCCAAGAGAGGTTGTTCTCTTGGACATCAGCTGTAATAGAACTTCACCAATCCATAGCTGCATCTTCAGATGTTGTGACACCAACTGTCGCTTCATCACGTCATCCAACTCCATATCTCTAAATACACCGTCACACAATCGAAATCAATACTGAACCTCGATAATAGTCTCCGAACCACTAAACCTCCTACCCCCCAGCCTCTCATAATCATGACAAAGCAAAGCAAAACCCATCTGAGGCCTGACCTGCATGACCTCCTCTATGACATTCACCCTTATTTCCTCAACTAAGCAACATTCATCGGTGCTCAATTCCCATGATAGTACTACATCGACCACCTCTAGCATTTGCAGCTCTAGTACTCATAACTCCTACCATCTAATCAAAGCAAAACTCTTTTAGGACACGAAAGGATAGAGTTATTTCAAAGAAAGGATTATAAGAAAGAGATATTCCCAAAGAATAATTTAAAAGTGTAGTTTTGAAAAATACAAATACGCTCTCATATGTACGATACACTCAACTCAATCTAAGATGTCACTTACCCTATCTCTAATGAGCCATACCTAACTAATGCCAAGTTCTCGCTTAACCTTCAGCTCTGATGCCAAATGTAACAACCCGACTTTTCAACCTCGAATGTCCATACTAAATACATCCACAGTATTCGTGTGTCGTGCACCCACGTACTAACAAGGTAGATAGTTAGGGTAAAATAAAGAAAAAGAATAGAATAAGAAATAAAGTACACAATATCAAAATCTCACAGTGGAATGATAATATATAATATTAAAAGACAATACAAAGGGTTACTCCGAATATAAATTTTTTTGAGTTACAAAACCCAAGTACTATCATCAGCCATGACAGTTATAACTGCCTGTCCCCATAGTGTCGATTCATACATACATAATACTGTGCAACATAAGTAGAAATAGATAGATAGCAGAAGCCTCCAGCTCCTCTCCTAAATCCTGAAGCATCCAAAGCAAAACCAGTTTTACTCAGCCTACTCGAAAGAGTACACGAGGAATTTAGGAAAAATAAAAACCACATGTCAGACATAAGTTTGGTATGAGAGAAACCAAGATACATGTAACAGTATCTGTTGAAACCGTACAGATTACCTAATAGTTTTTCCCTCAAAAGAAACCAACCATATGGTGAGTGAGTATAGCGGTATAATAGATAATGTCTATGGTGTAGAACATAAATCAGAAAATAGCTGCTGTGTGAACACCACAACAATATAAGGTATACAATCAATGCTGCCAAGGCGCATTCACATATGTGTAAGGATTTTTGTTGAGATCTCTCTGATCAAGATGGATCCGACCTCCTGCACAAGGATTAGAGATATTCTTCGAAATGTCGTATATCTCTAGATAACATATACCATGAGGTAAGCCATAGCTGGTCAATGTCGAGACGCTAATCGAATATCATCAACTCCCCATAGCAATATCGGTAGCATCTCCAGATTTGGAGTTGATATACCCTATTTAGGCTTGCTAAACCCTTCGTAGCTATGTACCCTATCTTTGGTTTTAGTCATTTACCGATGTCGAGGCTACGTTCGGCATCTCTCACACTAGTCTTCATCACTCGAATAGAATATGAATCCCCAACATTACTATAAAATATGTCAGTTGTCTCGCCTCATTTGCTTCGGTTGTGCTCACAACCGAAGAAAATATTATCATTTACTTCCGTTGTGTTAACAGTAGTGCTCACAACCGAAGCAAATAGTGGTATTTGCTTCGGTAGTGCTCACAACTGAAGCAAATAGTATCATTTGCTTCGGTTGTGTTAACAACCAAAATGAATGCACCGAAGCAAATAGTGTTATTTGCATTGGTTTCTTAAGAACCGAGCAAATGGTGTTATTTGTATTGATTCCTAAGGAACCGAAGCAACTGCAAATTATTTTAGTCGGAGCAAATGCACATATCAATAATCATAAACAACAACTTACATATGTCATTATTTATAATTTATTGTAATTAATAATTATCAATAAATAATTTATAATTACTAATTATTATAAATAATCATTAATTATTTTTTATATTTGATAATTTATTGTAGTTAATTATTAATAATTAGTAAATTAAAGTTAATATTTATTAATTACATTTAATAAATAGTAGATAAATTAATAATTAATATTAAATAAGTAATAATTAATAATTAGTAATCAATATTTAATAATCAATATTTAACATTCAATTAACAAGTAATATTATATAATTAAGAAGTAATATTTAATATTTAATTTTAAATAATCATTAATTAATACATTGAAAATTAATAACGAATAAACAATTAATAATTAAGAAAAATATTTAATAATTCATAATTAATAAGAAATATTAATAACTGAGAAGTAACATTAAGCATTTTATATTTTATAATTATAATTAATAGTTATATTTAATAATTAAAAAAAATAAAATTAATAAATTAATAAATAATAATTTCTATTCAATTAATAGTTAATAATTAATCATTTTTAATAATTCATGATCTATAATTAGTAAATTGCAAAAACCAATGTCAATTAATTGTTTTTTTTACAACTTTCCCCCTAAACATTGCAAATATCAATTTACTATAATAAAAGTTGTCTTACTGATATGTTGTAAGAATCTTTGAGAAAACGATAACCATAGGAAAAGGCTGAATTAATGTAAACAATAAATATTTTTTATATTTAATAATTTATTATGGTTAATTATTAATAATTAGTAAATTACAATTAATATTTATTTACATTTAATAATTAATACTTAATAATTAATATTAAATAATACTATTAAATAATTAATGCTTAATAATTAATTTATAATTATTAATGTTTAATATTTAACATTTTATTTATTTGTTATAGTCTAATATTTAATAATTAATAACGAGTATATATGCACGTCCAGGTGGGCCTGCTTCTAATCACAACGTGCATGCATTAATCAACAACGTGTTTCTATATGAAGTGCTGAGCAAACATAAATGGTTGTCACATAGATCGTGATTCTGTACTATGCAATCAAAGTCGTACAAAGTACATGTAGCAACATCACATTTCTTATGACTTGCACAAAAAGAGAATGTGAGTGAATAATATTATAGATCTTTATTACTATTACACGGATTTCAAGTTGTGGACAATTTCATCATTTTATGGTTTACGTTGTTTCTCCATGGCCATCCCCTTTACTCAAGTGGGCTCTAAGACACAATTAGTGCAAGTCTCTAAAGTTAATCAGCCTAGAAGCGTTGGTTTGACCTCGTTATCATCAAGTACAGTAGCCTTATGCCTACAGTCGGAGATTTACTTACATTTAGGGATGCTATTTTAGAAAATAATGAACAATAGTCCAAACTGCGTCTTGATCAAACTTTGTATGCAAAAGATATTGCGTCTTGAAATTCACTTGAAAAACGATGGTGAAGACCCAAAAATCCCCCAACAACAGCACATTGATCAACCGATTAATTGTGGTCAGTCGACAGACTTGTTATAGCCAAAATTGGGTATAATGAAAACATCAACTGGTTTAGTACAACCAGTCGACCGACCACTTCATCAGTCGACTGGTTGGGCGTGAGCAGTCGACTATTTGAGGCCACTTTTGGCTTGTTTTCTTTTGGCCACAAAGCTCTATAACTCGCTCACAATCAGTAAACTAATAGCCCTCTCTACCACTCAACTGATCGCCTATAGAGCTGCGGACCTAAACTCAAATGGGGTGAATTTCCATAAGGAAATTTATCCCTCCATTTAAACTTCTCTTGACTATTGTCCCAGCTTTCCTCGCCCCGTGATTCTCACCACTTCGCGACTTTATGATTCCCACTACACCTCGAAATTAAGCTCAGCGCATCGGTCGATTGATCGATAGTGGTCAGTCGACCGACTTGTTATATCCGAAATTAGCTAAAGGGAAACAATCGACTAGTCTACTCCAACCAGTCGACTGATGACTGACCACTTCATCAGTCGACTGGTTGGATTAATCAGTCTACTATTTGAGGCCATTTTTGGCATTATTTCTTTTGGCCACAAATCCCTATAATCTCCCACGATCAATCGACCAACTACCCTCTCTACTACTCCATTGATTGCCTGTAGAGTTGCGAACCTAAACCCAGATGAGGTGAATTTCCATATGGAAATTTATCCCTTTATTTAAACTTTACTCAACTATTATTCCAGCATTCCTCACCCCGTCGCCGAGTCATACCACTTCCATATCTTATATTGCCTGCTATACCATGAAATCAAGCTCATCTCTTTGACAATCCACTATGGGACGAACATCACTAGATGGTGATTTGATGAATTTCTTCAGAACTCAAACACTTTACAAACCATATGAATTTAACCACTTGATCAACATTCTAGCTCCATATCCCATCATTTCAATGATAACATCCACTACCATTCAATACAATCCCATTATTTTCACTAACAATTCAACCAATAATTAATCTACACACTCATATCAATTACCACTCAATTCTTAACACATCAATTCATAAGATTTATACTTTAAAAAATCCATTCAATAAGATTTTCATCTCTAATATCCTAAGCCAAGTTCATTACTTAAGCCCTAACCAACATTAGCATCAAAACATGCTTTTAAAATATCAACTGACCATATGGTATAGAGAATAGGTCCCACTCATCAAATCTTCAAGAAATTCAAGCTCAATGAAACCCAATTTCGGAGCCTTTCTTTGATTTTTGAAATATAGCCTTAGTCTTCTAAAAAATGAAAACTTGATGGTATATTTTTGTAGAGAATCTTCTAACTTAAATTTAGAGATTTATTTTGAAATTTTTGGCTAAGGGAATCAAAATTTATGAAGGTTTAAAGATTAAAACATTTGAATTTTGTTTTGTTTTGAAACGAGGAGGAAGAAGAATGATGAGAATGAAGAGGAGAAGAATTATTTTAGAAATGATATAGGTGCTAGCCAAAAGACAATTTTGCCCCTCCTTTCTTTTTCCTTATTAATTGAAATTTTTTATTCGATTTTAATAAAATTAATATGTATTCATATATTACCAACACCACAAACTCAATGGAATAGGTTTCAAGTCCTAATCCATTCATCTTTAAAAATTATTCTTCCAAGTCATAAGTCTACTTAATCTTCAATTAAGCGACTAACCAAAATTACGTACAAAAACTTCTTAAAAGGATTTCTTCCCCAAAATCATAAAAAGTGGAACAATGTATCATGCTAACACTCTCATGCCCCATCACACGTGCCTAGAATCAAAACAACCAAAACTAGCAACCCAACCGTAGGAATACAAACAAAACCGCAGGTTCTTATTGAAGAATGGATTTCCATACAAATGACTAGGTGAAGGGACTACCTTCCGATGGGTACACCTCTAGATGGATGTCCCGAGAACCATCACAAAGGATTCTCTACCAACACAAGACCGGCCTATCTCTATAACTAGATAGTACCGAATATATCATCCCCCGGTCGTTACCGACCTTTAAACCGGGCGCACGAGCATACAAACCACATTAATTTAAATCCCGAACGTCATAGCGGGAAGAAATATCTC
The DNA here is from genome assembly GCA_030737815.1 of Allium fistulosum. Classification (NCBI taxonomy): domain Eukaryota; kingdom Viridiplantae; phylum Streptophyta; class Magnoliopsida; order Asparagales; family Amaryllidaceae; genus Allium; species Allium fistulosum. The sequence goes on from CM060905.1 coordinate 835,869,995, forward strand.
TAGAAGGGGATGATCATACCCTAATTGGGAATGACCCACTTAGCCTTGCCGCATCTAACCCTGTTTCGGTCATTTCCGGTTGATGAGGCTTGAGGCAACGATTACCTTTTCACATAGCACATATCACATCTCTGAATGCCACATTGCCATTTCCGCTGACTACTAATTGCCATCCACAAAAATAAAACCCTTGAGCTCATACGTCTCAAGGAGGGTGTTAAGCTAAGAGAAGTTGCCTTCTCCGCCACCACAGATGTATGTTTGTAAAAACCAATGTACGTAATATTTAGAAATGCAATGTCAGACAAACGTCCATAAAAGTTGTCTAGGAACAGGACAAACTGAAGGCACTCTCCTACTACCACTAGTAGCGAGTAGTCCTTGCAATCCGAAAAATCTCCACAACGAGGAGACCACTTCTATAAATAACTCTATAATGGGAGCTACCTAGAGCATGTCAACAAGCAGTCCTCACGCTATGAAGATCCACGGTCTTCAATAATCATCATCTTCAACATGTCTTCACATTCGAACGTATACATTGGTTCGAAGTGGTTTTCGAATAGGAATCACCCAAATCCTACCCCGGTTCCTTCGAAGCCGATCATCAATAAAAAGTGAATATGAGTATCCAGGATTTATTAAGTCTCTTTTCACTTTAATTCTTTACGGATGATTTCGAAATCTCTTTCTTTTGACTTAGGATAATTCTAAGTAATTCATTCTTTTGCTTTGGATAATATCTCAAATTTACTGACTTAACTCTCGATCCAAATTCCTTAACTTTTAGGCGGGTTAAAAACCATGTTATTTAAGACATCGTATACGATAAACCCTAAATCAATTTTAGCAAAACATTTTTGAGTAAATAGGATCATAGAAATCATTCTAATTTTACTCAACATCAATTTTCGTATTCAACAAGTGCTATGGGCGGAATAACGATGAAATCACCTTTTAAATTCCACGAATAGGACGAGTTCCCTCTTCGGATTTTAGTACCAAGTATAAGAAGATTACCTTTATGTAATCCAAGTCGTAATTTATTCATTTTGGAGATTGCTTAATTTTTTTTGATAATACCAATCTTCTTTTATTTTGAAAAACTTAATATAATCTTTTTATCTTAGAGCATCCGGGCTTTCCTTTCGATCTGTTCCACCCCTCGCCTAAGAAAAATAAAGGCTAGGTAAGTTCAGGGCACTGGTTGCTCCATCCCTAAGTTAAACACCTTGTTTTATATTCTCAGATCTCACAAGTGAGACAAATGTACTAGTCGTTTCCGCATACTCAGTTATCAACTTTATTTTGGAATTAGTCATAAAGTTTTCAAATTATCTTTTAAATGCTTAATTTTCCTTTTAAAACATTCATAATTGATTCTAGGAAAAATCTTCACGTTTAAACTCATATTCAAAAAGTTATAGAATTCGCAGCATAAAAGTGCTTCGGAAAGTGCTATATAAGCTTATTTGATTTAAACAACTTTTAAATATTTGATAATTCATATTTTCCACTTCAAATCTCTTCTAAACCATTTAAATAGATTTATCAAATTTATTTCATATTTTTCCTTAATTAAAAACGTTCACTTAAACGGATTTCCCGTTATGGTCACTTAACTACACTAGCGCGATTTTTCTAGAAAATTGATTTGGACTTAATTCAAAATCTACCTAATGAAATTTTGATTTTCTTTCTTCATTTAGAAGATATGGATATAATAGTCCGGAATTTTTTCATCTCGAAGAATTCCGAGCTATATTCCACTCTATACACTCATTTGAACTTTTCGGCGCGAAATTGCGAATTACGGTTGCGCGACACGCCTAGTTTTAACTTATTTTTTCAACACTTCGAATAATATATTCAAATTGAATTTTATTACTTATAAAATCATTACGAATCATTATAAATCAATATTTTCACTTTTTAAAGCTTTTAAAATGTATTTTCACTATTTCCATATTATCATATTATTTTATTCATATTATTTTAATATTAAATTTTAAATTCCAATTTCAAATTAATTTCAATTCTGACTACAAATTAAGCTCAATTAAAACTTAGATTTCAAATCTAATTTCAATTTAAACTTCAATTCAACCTTAATCTCAATTTCGATTTTCAAAATCGATTCCAATTTCAATTTCACTATTCATCTCAATTTCAATTCACTATTCATCTCAATTTCAATTTCACTATTCATCTCAATTTCAATTTCACTTTAACTATCCTTTTTAATCCGTTTCACTTTAAATTTCAAATTCTCTTTTATTTTTACTTTAATTTCAATTCCAATTGAAAAGAGACTTATTTTTCCATAGTATATCATATCACCAAAATATGGTCTTATTTAATAAAGAGAATACTTAATCAAAACGAGCATAACCAAGTTTAACATTTATCACCAACATAATTATGGTCCATACACAAACTAATATGATAAACAATCACAACCATAAACACTTGCAACTATTCAAACATATCCAAACATCCATATAACATTTCAAAGGGGTGTGTACTTGCGTGTAATAGGATGATTATAACAAAATTAAAATACGATCTTTTAAAAGCGATGAGAATTTTCTCACCTTTATTTCCACTCCGTCAATCTTTTACTTGAGATACACGTCTCTCGAGCTAACGTGCTATTTCCAAACGTCTCGAATTCGCCGCTTTCATTTCCTTCTACTTTTCTTTTCTTTCTTTTCTTTTATTTTTTTTTCTTCTCCTTTTTTTCTTTGTTTTTTTATTTTGGCTGTGGGCTATAGGGGAGGGTGTGTGGCCTAGGGAGTGCATATACAGCTTTGGGTAGGAGGGTAGGGTGTGAGTAGGGTCTTGGGCCGTGGGGTATGGGTCTTAGGAGGCGGGTAGGTGAATGTGTGGCTCGGGTAGGTGGTGATGGAGGAGGTGCGTGAGCTTGTGGAGGTGGGTAGGGTGTTTGGCCATGAGTTGTGGTGCTGTAGGTGATGGTGTGGCTAGATTTTGGTGTGTAGGAGCTTGGTTAAGGTGATGGAAGTTATGGAAGTGAAAGGGAGGTTGGATGCCATGGAAATGGAAGTGGAGAGGAAGAAGAAGAAGATGGAGAAAGTGAAGAAGAAAGGTAAAGAATGTAGTGTGCAAAAATAAAAGGTGTGCATGCTTATTTATAATTGAGTTTGGAAAGGTAAATGACTTAAATACCCATACCTTACTTTTTGACTTTTTCTTTAGCATGATGTGGAGTGCATTAATGGTGAAAAGGATGTTAAGATGTAATTTGTACTTAAGAAATGATGTTTGCCTCTTTTTCTTAAACTTTAAAATGTTAAAACAACTTTTTCTCCTTTTCCATGTAAGATAAGACTTAGGCATTATTAAGAAAAGATGGTTTAGTAATGATGTTGTTTAGTATAGATTTGTTTTTAGGTTTATGTCAAATCATGTTACTTTTTGAATTATTTGTAAATTTTGACTTTTCAAAGTGCATTTGCTTTTATATGTTAAATATAAAATATAACATAGTTTTTAAAGTTCATATATGTGTTAGGAAACATATCATGTTGCAACAACTTGACGATAACTTGTTTTGGTTGAAAACGGTATTTTTGTTAACATATTTTACAGTCAAAATTTGACCTTTTTGTTAAGCTATATATTGATGTAAACCAAACTTAAAAATAAACTTTTAACTTCTTTTAAATAAATTAAAATATGTCTCTTTATATCTTCAAATCATATTTAAATAATATATAAATCTCTAATTTTACAATGTAGGTAAAACTGACAAAATGCGACAAAATTTGGTTATTTTTGTAAAAAGATTATTAATATATTTTTAAATCTTTTAATATACTTTTATAATATTTATTAGATGTTTTTAATAAGATTCATCTTTTCAAATAAACATTAAAATCCATTTATTTAAGCCTTTATTTATTTTTAACAAAACTTAACTTTTGCTGATTTGTTTTAAATTCAAGTTTATACTTTTTAATTAGAAATTATAAAAATAGATAATTTCTCTATTATTATTTATTATATATAACATATTTATTAAAGTTTAAAATTCTTTTAATTTAAAATAAGCAAAATCTCTCATTTTCGAAGTAGAGAAATTACGGGTCGTTATATTCTCCCCTACTTAAAAGCATTTCGTTCCCGAAATGAAAGTTAGATAAAGGAAGCTGTCTCATACTCGTATCCTCAAACATTTTGACTTATTTATACCGATGATAGAAAAAGAAGAAGGTCAATATAATAACAACACTAAAATAAATGATGCCAAACATATAGAGATTTCCCACACTAACCTGAGTACTTATCACGCACTTAAGGTTATATATACATACATCAAGTCATACATCTATCCTACCCATCCTAGTGCGTACTGCTCACTTTAGATAATATATACAACAACCAAACAAGACTATACATCCAAAAAAACCACACTGATAATATATCAGCATAAGCGAATACATTCACATAACCCATCCCCTGACCTAAGCATGTACTATACCTAAGGTCTATATCAAAACAACAATCCAACCCCTCTATCTTAGTATCTACTATTTAAGGTAACTATCCAACTACTATATAGAAAGACCCAAAACATCATACTATATGTGATATTTGATTCGATCTATTATTCGAATCCACAACTTTACCTCCGAACTAGTATCGATCCCCCGATTTTCTAGTGCGGACTTTGATCGGACTTCTTAATCACCGATCCTTGCTTTCCTTGCATAGCTCTCAACTATGATAGAAAACTCGAGCACATAACCATAAACTCTTATCAATGTTCGCCATCAAGAATCGAGTGATAAATCTTTTCTCGGATTCGTGTAAACACCTTAAAGTTCTGTACTCAAATCTTAGATTAAAATTTATGTGTCGAAATGATCTACGTTTAACTTATGTACTTATTCACATTCATTTTTACCTAATGTATTTCTTCCAAAATTTCTATTAATCCAAGTTTATTTCACAACCATTTACTTTCTACTAAATCCATTATTACTTAAGCATGCATATATGACTTAAACTTGTATGATACACCTTTACTTCCTAAGAGTATATATACATATCCCCAAACTTCAAATCTTTCTTAATTCAATTAGGGGTTTAACTAATATGGAATTCTACTGTTATCTCAAATTAATAAGTTATAAAACTTAATCCTTAGATTTATTTATCTAAGGTCTTCATTAAGCTAATATTATTTATCTTATCCATATATTAATAAGACAACTTTACAAAGTGTACATCTTTTTCTTACAAATTCTATGATTATCTACTTAACTTATTTACCTATCCATTTCTAAATCAAATTTCTTAACCTTAAATCCATCAAATACCTTATAGTCAAATTGTGAAACTTAATTCACATGGTATTTGTTATTTAAACATTTTCATCCAACAATCAACCTACTAACCATATTATTCAAATCTTCTTTTTAACTTTTTCTAACCTATCCACTTCCAATCTTACTTCATTTTGAATTACAAATGTTACCTTAAATGTATCACTAATTCAAAGTTTTCAAATTATCTTATCTCCTTTATAAGTTATTGAACTTACCCTTTTATATTATATTTACCTAAAGTTTCAATTTAGGTTTGTCGTTTTCTATCTTGTTAATGAGAATTTTTCTAAGTGTGCATTTTCTTTTTACTTTCTCTAATTACAACTTCTAGCTTCCATATTATTATCAAATATCTTATAGTCAGATTATGCAATTCTAATCACAAGATATTCATATTTTACTTTTACTAAGCTAAATTTCAAACAATCCTTAATGTCTAACCTAAAAATAAAAATATCCCCTTTGATATTTAAAATATAAACCCAAGGTAAAATTATTTCATTTACCATCTTTTAAAACAAAACATTTATATAAAATTAACAAATATGCGCTCGTATATATATAATACTCTCAACTCATTCTAGGGTGTTACTAACCCTATCTCTAATGAGTTACTCATCCTAGGATAGTACTAATCCTATCTCTGATGAGACTTACCGCTATCAGGCTTCGGTGTTCGCTCAACCAAAAGCTTCGATACCAAATGTGACGACCCGCAATTCCCTACCCTTTGAATCGATAATAAACCGCACATATCCAACTCAAATTGCACGAAATTATGGAATATGAAGGGTAATAAAGAAAATAGACAAAATAGAATCTCACACGAATGGAATAATATATAATATTGAACAATATCTTTACATCAGAAAACTTTTAAATAAATATATCAGAGTTTGACCAAAATTCAACTTAGATAGTTATAAACATCTGTCCTTACAATTGCAGACAAACATCAAACTAAAACAAACAAACCACATCGGATAATAGAATATGTCCATACGTAGATGAATATCTCTAGCTCTCCTCAGGAAACTTCAACCGTCTTCGACTAAACTTGAAACTACTCGGATCTGACCCGAGTATTGAAAATACCTAGATCAGGCTTGATAAACCGACGTGAGAAAAACTCGATAATAAATGACACTATCATATACCAGCCTTTGAATAAAATCCTTTGAAAAGAAAGAGCTTCTCATAAGACCACACCCACACATAAAGACGAACGGGTGTTTACCTTATGATAACTAAAACACTTTTATATCAAAACCTTTGATATTATTTCTAATGACATATCTTTGAAAACATTTGCAAATAAACTTATTAATCTTATCCGAAATGGTTACCCATATAGCATTTCGAGTATATTTATTACGCCAATACAAACAAAACCGCAGGTTCTTATTGGAGAATGGATTTCCATACAAATGACCAGGTGAAGGGACTACCTTTCGATGGGTACACCTCTAGATGGATATCCCGAGAACCATCACAAAGGATTCTCTACCAACACAAGACCGGCCTATCTCTGTAACTAGATAGTACCGAATATATCATCCCCCGGTCATTACCGACCTTTAAACCGGGCGCCCGAGCATAGAAACCACATTAATTTACATCCCAAACGTCATAGCGGGAAGAAATATATCTAGAAGGGGATGATCATACCCTAATTGGGAATGACCCACTTAGCCTTGCCGCAGCTAACCCTGTTCTGATCATTTCCGGTTAATAAGGCTTGAGGCAACAATTACCTTTTCACATAGCACATATCACATCTCTGAATGCCACATTGCCATTTCTGCTGACTACTAATTGCCTTCCACAAAAATACAACCCTTGAGCTCGTACGTCTCAAGGAGGGTGTTAAGCTAAGAGAAATTGCCTTCTCCGCAACCACAGATGTATGTTTGTAAAAACCAATGTACGTAATCTTTAGAAATGTAATGTTAGGAAAACGTCCATACAAGTTGTCCAGGAACATGACAAACCGAAGGCACTCTCCTACTACCACTAGTAGCGAGTAGTCCTTGCAATCCGAAAAATCTCCACAACGAGGATACCACTCCTATAAATAACTCTATAATGGGAGCTACCCAGAGCATGTCAACAAGCAGTCCTCACGCTATGAAGATCCACGGTCTTCAATAATCATCATCTTCAACATGTCTTCACATTCGAACGTATACATTGGCTCGAAGTGGTTTTCAGATAGGAATCACCCAAATCTGACCCCGGTTCTTTCGAAGCCGATCATCAATAAAAAGTGAATATGAGTATACAGGATTTATTAAGTCTCTTTTTACTTTAATTCTTTTCGGATGATTTCGAAATCTCTTTCTTTTGACTTAGGATAACTCTAAGTAATTCATTCTTTTGCTTTGGATAATATCCCAAATTTCCTCACTTAACTCTCGATCCAAATTCCTTAACTTTTAGGCGGGTCAAAAACCATGTTATTTAAGACATCGTATACGATAAACCCTAAATAAATTTTAGCAAAACATTTTTGAGTAAATAGGATAATAGAAATCATTCTAATTTTACTCAACATCAATTTCCGTATTCAACAAGTGCTATGGGCGGAATAACGATGAAATCACCTTTTAAATTCCACGAATAGGACGAGTTCCCTCTTCGGATTTTAGTACCAAGTATAAGAAGATTACCTTTATGCAATCCAAGTCGTAAGTTATTCATTTTGGAGATTGCTTAAATTTTTTTGATAATACCAATCTTCTTTTATTTTGAAAAACTTAATATAATCTTTTTATCTTAGAGTATCCGGGCTTTCCTTTCAATCTGTTCCACCCCTCGCCTAAGGAAAACAGAGGCTAGGTAAGTTCAGGGCACTGGTTGCTCCATCCCTAACCTTAGTTAAACACCTTGTTTTATATTCCCAGATCTCACAGATGAGACAAATGTACAAGTCGTTTCTGTATACTCAGTTATCAACTTTATTTTGGAATTGGTCATAAATATTTCAAATTATCTTTTAAATGCTTAATTTTCCTTTTAAAACATTCACAATTGATTCTAGGAAAAATCATCACGTTTAAACTCATATTCAAAAAGTTATAGAATTCGCAGCATAAAAGTGCTGCGGAAAGTGCTATATAAGCTTATTTGATTTAAACAACTTTTAAAAATTTGATAATTCATATTTTCCACTTCAAATCTCTTCTAAACCATTTAAGTAGATTTATCAAATTTATTTCATATTTTTCCTTAATTAAAAATGTTCACTTAAACAGATTTCCCGTTATGGTCACTTAACTACACTAGCGCGATTTTTCTAGAAAATTGATTTGGACTTAAATCAAAATCTACTCAACGAAATTTTGATTTTCTTTCTTCATTTAGAAGATATCGATATAATAGTCTAGAATTTTCTTATCTCGAAGAATTCCGAGCTATATTCCACTCTATACACTCATTTGAACTTTTCGGCGCGAAAACGCGAACTACGGTTGCGCGACGCGCCTAGTTTTAACTTATTTTTCCAACACTTGGAATAATATATTCAAATTGAATTTTATTACTTATAAAATCATTACGAATCATTATAAATAAATATTTTCACTTTTTAAAGCTTTTAAAATGTATTTTCACTATTTCCATATTATAATATTATTTTATTTCTATTATTTTAATATTAAATTTTAAATTCTAATTTCAAATTAATTTCAATTCTAACTTCAAATTAAGCTCAATTAAAACTTAGATTTCAAATCTAATTTCAATTTAAACTTCAATTTAACCTTAATCTCAATTTCGATTTCACTATTCATCACAATTTCAATTTCACTATTCATCACAATTTCAATTTCACTTTAACTATCCTTTTTAATCCCGTTTCACTTCAAATTTCAAATTCTCTTTTATTTTTACTTTCAATTTCAATTTCAATTTCAATTGAAAAGAGACTTATTTTTCCAAAGTATATCATATCACCAAAATATGGTTTTATTTAATAAAGGGAATACTTAATCAAAACGAGCATAACCAAGTTTAACATTTATCACTAACATAATTATGGTCCATACACAAACTAACATGATAAATAATCACAACCATAAACACTTGCAACTAATCAAACATAACACAAACATATCCAAACATCCATATAACATTTCAAAGGGGTGTATACTTGCGTGTAATAGGATGATTATAAAAAATATATTAAAATACGATCTTTTAAAAGCAATGAGAATTTTCTCACCTTTATTTCCACTCCGTCAATATTTTACGCGAGATACACGTCTCTTGAGCTAACGTGCTATTTCCAAACGTCTTGGATTCGCCGCTTTCATTTCCTTCTCCTTTTCTTTTCTTTTTTTTCTTTTCTTTTTTTTCTTCTCTTTTTTTTCTTTGTATTTTTTATTTTTGCCGTGGGCTATAGGGGAGGGTGTGTGGCCTAGGGAGTGCATATAGGGCTTTGGGTAGGCGGGTAGGGTATGAGTAGGGTCTTGGGCCATGGGGTATGGGTCTTAGGAGGCGGGTAGGTGAATGTGTGGCTCAGGTAGGTGGTGATGGAGGGGGTGCATGAGCTTGTGGAGGTGGGTAGGGTGTTTGGCTGTGAGTTGTGGTGATGTATGGTGATGGTGTGGCTAGGTTTTGGTGCGTAGGAGCTTGGTTAAGGTGATGGAAGTTATGGAAGTGAAAGGGAGGTTGGATGCCATGGAAATGGAAGTGGAGAGGATGAAGAAGAAGATGGAGAAAGTGAAGAAGAAAGGTAAAGAATGAAGTGTGCAAAAATAAAAGGTGTGCATGCTTATTTATAATTGAGTTTGGAAAGGTAAATGACTTAAATACCCTTACCTTACTTTTTGACTATTTCTTAAGCATGATGTGAAGTGCATTAATGGCGAAAAGGATGTTAAGATGTAATTTGTACTTAAGAAATGATGTTTGCCTCTTTTTCTTAAATTTTAAAATGTTAAAATAACTTTTGCTCCTTTTCCATGTAAAATAAGACTTATGCATTAATGAGAAAAGATGGTTTAGTAATGATGTTGTTTAGTATAGATTTGTTTATAGGTTAATGTCAAATCATGTTACTTTTTCAATTATTTGTAAATTTTGACTTTTCAAAGTGCATTTGCTTTTATATGTTAAATGTGAAATATAACATAGTTTGTAAAGTTCATGTAACGACCCTAGATTTTAATTTAATTTAAATTGATAATTAATCTAATTTTTGAATAAAGCTGTGAAATTAATCGATTAAGTGATGCGAGTTTCCCCGAACTAAAATAAATTTTGTATAAATCATTTCAATTTTAAAAATTATATATATATGTATATAGGTATATATTGGATTTGAAATAAATTGTAAATAAATGGTTTAATAATAATAATAATGATGATAATAAATATTAAAGTAAAATAAATAAGAGATGAACTATAATAATAAAAGTAACACTTAAATAAAATCTAACAACAAAGTAAAAATATGGAAATTCATCTATATTAATAAATAAATTTTATCTATCTATATATATATATATATAGTTTTATACCAATTTAAATCCTAATTACACATTTATAAACCAATATAAAAATAAACCAAACAAACAAAATTGTACTACAAAAATAATAAAAATAAAATATTTAAATTTGAGATAGGAATAAGTATATACGAGATAAATTAAAAATATAAAGTGATTACACTAGAATAATTCAAACAACAAGTTACAAATAGAATTTCATTTATATTTTAAAGTATGTAGATTTAAAACAAACCTGATCATGAATATGCTCACAAAAGTAAACCACTTATACGTTCAACTAAGTAATAAGACTAAGGAAAAGAAAACAAATAAAAAAAATAAGTATGGAAAAATATATATATATATATATATATATATATATATATATATATATATATCCTTAAGCTTACAAAATAAGAAATGACAACAGCAATTTATACCAATATCTATAGTACACTATAACATTTCATCTCAGCCGAAATCAAGTATTGCAAAACAAGAAAAAGTAATAAATGCAAATCTTTGTGCAGCTGAAATGAAAGAGGGGAGGATGTAAATTGTACAAATTTAATTAATGAAAGCATGCTAAAGATTATCATCAGCAAGCAAAAGAAGTGAACAGTCTCCACCTATTGTGCAAAACAGCATGATCATTTGTACTAAAAGAAAATATAATATACAACCTGTACAAATTCTTATACCCAGTAAACTTCTTTTCTTAAGTACATCAAGCCCCTTCATTTCAATTCGTTCATCCAAGCTGAGAACAATCTGAGCAAACATTGTTTCAAAATTTAAAACATCAACCTAGCTCAAAACAAATTCGAATTCAATATCAAGATCTAGTTTTCAAGCAATGATCCTGGTTCTCTATCTTCCCATCTACAGAAGAAAAAGAAAAAAAATCTCCAGGCTTTATTGTGCTCTGTTCATCATCAGTTTGAGGTGAGCAAACCCACTTTCACTTGCCTATACTCTTTGATATTGTATTGATGATGCTCTGGAATGATTGTTAGTATGCCTGCATGTTGTTTAAGTGTGAATGGTATGTATATATGTTGATACTTTTGGTGTGAATGGCTGATATCAACTTTGTGATAAGTTACAGAGCTTAAAACCTAATCAAATCCCTTCAAACATGACTGTGAGCAAAACTAACCATTTAAACTTGAATTTGTGAATTGTCTTGATGTGATTGCTTGCTGATTATTGAGATAAATGCCTGTATGTATAGATATACATATTGATAATGATGTGTTTGCCTATAGATGTGTGTATATATATATATATATATGGTTCTGTTAAGTAACAGAACTTCAAAATTCAAGAAAAATTTCGTATCTCTTCGTATAACAAAAATTTGATTATAATGTATGAATGAAAGTTGTTTATAATGTTACAATTTGAATTTTAAAAATGGTTCCAAGAAGGAATATTTAGAAAATATTTTGAAATTCAAATATCACAGTGATGAACAATATTTGTCAGAAAATCAAATGATTTATTTTCGAGTTTTGATTAGATAAGCTGTTTTGAATTGGTAAATGATGATTTTTGGTCAGGAAATTTAGATTTTTAAGAGTATGGGTTGTGAGAATTGGTCAATTGATCAGAATTGCTAATTTGGTCAATTTCCGACAATTCACGACGAGGTGTTCATCGAGGCCAAAGCTGAAGGTGGTCGGAGGTTTTGGGATCATTGGAAAAATGGTAGCTATATTTATTAATGAAAGAGGTGGCGTATCAACAAGAGTTTAGGGTTTAATAGCCTGTTTTATCGCCGAGTTTTCAAATGGGTTTCACGACGTCGTGACGCAATCGGGGTCGATCGCGATTGGTGCCGTGGTTACTAGAAGGTGCGGCGTAGCTTCGGGAATGATGGTGAGGTGCCTGGTGGTCGCAGGCGGCGGCACGAGGCGTTTCTAGTTGATCAGGATGGTTCCAGGAAGTGCTTGATAGCTCGATTTCGAATTACAGACAAGTTCGATGATCTGGGTTACTGTTTGGGATGTCGAGGTCATCGTCCACCTGTGGGGGCCAGTGGTGATGGTCGGAGAGATTCTAGCCATCTGTGCACGTGCACGTTCGTGTCAGTGTTGGACTGGGTGTTCGTTTGAGTTGGGTAGTGGTTTGCTCGGGTTTACTCGAAGAGTTACGCGAGTGTGGCTCGGGGAAGAAGCAGATTTACGCGAGTATGCTCGAGGAAGAAGGAGTGATGGTATCGGAGAAGGTCTCGGGTTTAATCTCGAGTAAACAATGGAGTGGCCCGAGTGCATTTTTGTGGGTATGCTAATATAAAACAGTTTTGAAAATTTAAAATAAAAACAAGTTTTAGATTTTATAAAACAATTTCTTTTATACATAATAAGAGTTATTTAATTTTTAGTTGATAAAAGTTATATAGTTTTTTAACTTAAAATCAATTTAGTTTTGTTTTGTTAAGTAATTTTGAAATAATTTTTAATAGCTTAATTAAGAAGTGATTAAATAGATAAATGATTTATCTTAGATAATATTTTAAATCATTAGTTAACTTAAAAGGTTTAAGTTAAATTATATGATTATGTTAATTCATCACAAAGGTTATTTAAAATAAGAGTTTAATGATAATTATTATAATTAATTAAGGATAATTAATTAAATGGTAATTAATTAAGGATAATTTATTAATTAAAGGTTAATTAATTAATGAATGTTTGTCCATGGCTTTGGTAGAGAAAACCGGGAAAGTGGACAAGGCCGGACCGGTGCAAGCGAGTCTTCTCAGACCATTCCAGCCAAGGTGGCTCCGACGACTCAAGGTGAACTCTTGACTCCTGCATGCTTCATTAATGATAGGGACTTAGGAATATTTTATGATCCGCTCCCGTCCTGGAATGAAATCCAGGACTCATTGCAGTATCCTACTTCTCCCCAGGGTTTGTATAACAGACGTGCTTTCTTTCTTCTTTTAACTTGTAATTTACCGCGTTTCTTGAATCATATAGTGATGTAAGCTTGTGACACTTGTTCTTCATATCAGGAGCAGGCAAGACATCCAAGGCCTCAGACCTTCGGCACATGCTTGAGCAATATAAGCTTTCCAAAACTTCTGTCAAGCCGAAGCCTTCGACCCACCGCTCCGGGGATGTAGTCGGCTTCCGTCCTCTTCTCGGGGTTATCGAAGAGGGTATTCAGCAGAGAAGGAGGAGTCATCCTTTATCCGAACCTTCGCCCGGTCCTCAGCTCCCGGCTCAGCCTCTTCATGATATCACGGAGGAGGACAGCGAGTTTGCACCCTCTCCGCACCCATCCGGAAACCCTTCCGTTACTCATATCGACCGTCCTGACTTGGCTCGCAATCCATTTGCGGGTCATCCTAATCTGGATCCAAGTTCCCACGACATTACCTTTGACGAGGTTACTGGTGAGCACCTTCTTCCCCGCAATCCCATGGTACGGGTGCTTGATGAAGCTAAGTCCTTAGATCTTGATCTACTTACCACTCGGATAGTTACCATGGGAGACGAGGCCAAGGCTAATATTGACCGGGTGGCGGAGGAGACTAGGAAGCTGATGGGGCATCATGCCCGGCTAGTTAAGGCTGGGGAGGAGATTGGGAGTGCCAACATCCGACTAAGATTGATGGTTTCGGACCAGGCCAAACAGCTCGCTGACCAGGCCATTCAGATTTCTCAGCATGAGGCTGCCTCCGGGCGGTTGAGGAAGGCTATGGAGGAGGCTAGTAAGGCGGAACTGCGGAAGATGGAAGCTGCCGGCAAGGAGCAGATAAATATGGCCATCTCGACAGTGGATGAGGTTCGGAGGGCGGATCTTGAGTGGGTAGAGGAGCTGTCGGGGAAGCTTGAAGCCGCAGAGCTTGCTCAGGTTAGGCTGAAGGAGGAGATGGAGGCGATGCGGAAATCCCTTCAGGCTGACTGCTCGAGATACCGTTTGGAGAGAGAAGCTGCTGTTGGAAGGTTGTCGGCTTCCGAGGCCCGGATGAGGGAGTTTGAGGAGAATGAGGGGATGATGGATGAAATGCTTCAGGACATGTACTTCCGAACTTGGAAGTAGGGTAACCTATCCTGGATGGATGATTATCCTAGGGTCATGGCTAAGATCTATCTTCGGGCTTTGGAGGAGGCTAAGGCCGATGCGGATAAAGATGGTGGCGTGGTCTTCAGCATGGATGCGGTCACTGCTCAGTTTGCCAAGGAGGAGAAGGTGGCGGTGAAGGAAGGTATGCGGTTGCTTGCCGCTGAGGAGGTAGGCGTGCAGGTAGAGGATGACGATCAGGATAGTCAGGAAGCAGGCGCTGGTAAGTCTCCCTTTTTAGTTTCTCCATCAACTTGGTTGCTTATTGCTAATGAATCCTTTCTCTGACTGGACAGGGGGTCAACAGGACAAGGATAAAGCTCCACTGCAGCCGGCCCCTTGATTATACCTGGAAAAACTCTTTTTGTGGATTTGACAGGGTTGTATATGTTAGTCGAAAAATAGTAAAGTAGCCTTTAGGTTGTAATATTTTGCCACTTGTAATAAATAGTCTTATTTTTGACGTGTAATTCTTTAACTTAAGCTGATTTTGTTGTCTTTTGAATGTTTGCTGTTATTTTGGCATGTCGTATGAGAAATATAGCTATGTATATTCTTGTAATTAAATTGTGTTTGATGTCGGGTTCTGATTTAAGACATAATTCCATGACTTGCAATGTTAGTGTATGGTGTGAACAAATTATAGTCATGCATTTGCACATAAAGGAAGAAAATACCGCCTTTCATGTTCTGTTTCTAGATGGCAGTTTCGAATATCTTGTATGACCGAGCATGGAAAGCAGTTGAATGCCCTGCCATCCGATTGTGAATCCTTGCATCCATTGGCGAGTATCTCCTACTCTGTATCCTGTACTTTATGGATTGTTATAGAGGATAGGAGGAAAGCTTTTTAAGTAAAATTGAAATATGTGAAATAGTAAAACTTCCAATCACGGAAGGCCTTCGATGTGCTTAAGTTCGTGGCAAACGGGTTTTGTAGTCACTTTCCCTAGCTGTGGGTCTTGGAGACATTTGTCACCCATCTTACGCCTCCGCGGGGAGTTAATTCTTTTTTACCACAGCCGCACCTAAGACACATCGGAGCCGAGATCGCACACAGTAACTACCCGGGCCATTATGGCCCGTAATCGTGGGTATTATTCGATTTACTGTGGCCGGCTAGCGTGGGTGCCGATCGTTAACTGGGAACTGCCCCTGGCTGGCCACACCTTATGTTGGGGCTTATAGTCGGTTCACAGTTGCCGGCGAGCCTAACGCCGTAATGAGCTGCCTCGGCTATAGTCGGCCTTCTCGGTGGCTTATAATCGGCTCATTACAGTTGGCTTTAAGGGCCGTCGCGAGCAATGAGTTAACCCACAGCAGAGGGATGCTGGAGCAAAAGTGTCTCATTGGCGAGGGCATAGATTCGCATAGTACCTGTTAGGTTTTGCCCAGGCGAAGTTGCGCCGTGGAATGCTTCGAGTGGAAATGCTATACGCACAGGATTTTGTTCAACAGAAAAGGATAAAGTTAACAAGTAGCCAAGATATAAAGGAACAAGTTAAAAAAGAGACAAAGTTTTTTAAAGTGGTTCGGCATGAAAAAGGCCCACGTCCACTGATTCTCTTTGTTAATTCACTTCATATGGGCAATACAAGTTAAGAAAAGTATCGACGGAGGAGTTGGATGTTCCATGCCCTCTGGAACACCTCTCCGTCCACTGTTGACAAAATATAGGCTCCGTTGTGGAGATCTTTATGAATTACATATGGTCCATCCCAGATTGTGTCTAGTGCTCCGGGGCGAGGGAAGATTCGCTTGAGAACAAGATCCCCTTCTTGTAAGGTACGATGCTTGACTTTGGAGTTGTATTGCACTGCCACTTTCTACTTGTGGGCTGCTGTTTTAAGGACTGCATCATTTCTTCTCTCCTCAACTAGATCCAAAGACATGTGGAGGAGCTCTTCATTCTCTTCCGGGTTATAGTGGATCCTACGGTGGGAAGGCACAATGGTTTCAACTGGGAGCATAGCCTCCGATCCGTATGCCAAAGAGAAAGGAGTGTGCCCCGTTGATGTTCTGAAAGATGTGCAGTAGGCCCACAGTGCCGTAGGGAGTTCATCCACCCAAGCGCCCTTTGACTTTTTGAGCTTCTTTTTGATCAGAGTTTTCAGAATTTTGTTGACTGCTTCGACTTGTCCGTTTGCCTGGGGATATGCTACGGATGAGAAGCTTTTATGAATTCCGTGTTCTTGGCACCAGTTGGCGAATTCCTCGCTGTCAAACTGAAGTCCATTGTCTGATATGATTTTGAGTGGGACTCCGTACCTGCATAGAACATTTTTGATTAAGAAGTTAATAACTTTTGCTGAAGATACTTTATTCAGAGGTTCCGCTTCCACCCATTTGGTGAAATAATCAACTGCCACTATAGCATATTTGGCCCCGCCTCGGCCCATCGGTAGCTCGCCGATTAAGTCAATTCCCCATATTGCGAAGGGCCAAGGGCTGGTCATTTGAGTAATCTCAGTTGTTGGTAGCCGTGGAATCTTAGCAAATTTTTGGCATCTGTCACACTTCTTGACGAAATCTAAGGCGTCCTTGCTTAAGGTGGGCCAGAAATATCCGTATCGGAGTATCTTTTTTGCTAATGTTTGCCCTCCGGTGTGATCTCCGCAGCTCCCCTGATGGATGTTGGATAAGATTTCCTTGGCTTCTCTCCCAGCGACACACCTTAATAACGGGTTAGATAATCCGCGCCGATAGAGGATGTCTTCTTGTATTGTGTAGCGGGATGCTTTCCTCAAGATTTTCTTGACTTCGTTACGCCCGTTGGGTAGAGTGCCACTTTGTAGGTAGTCTCGGATGGGAGTCATCCAAGTTGCTTCTTCGGTTGCAGCTATCAGATTCACTTGCTCAAAAATTGGGGCCAGTTGCTTTGAGATGGTTACTGCCCCGAAGATGGTGATGTCTCTCACACTTGCTTGCTTTGCTAATTCGTCGGCCTCTCGGTTCTCCTCCCGAGGGATGTGTTTGACTAAGTAGTGGTCCAATCGGCTGAGAAGTAACTTGGTCTTCTTTAGATATGCTATGAGTCGTTCTTCTCGACCTTGGAATTCTCCTAGTATTTGATTAACAATAAGTTGAGTCGCTGTGAAGACACAAAGAATTGGCCCCGATTTCTATGGCAATTTCTAGTCCAGCTATCACTGCTTCATATTCTGCATCGTTGTTGGTGGCAGCGAACTCCAACCTTATAGCATAGTGCAGTTTGTTTCCCCTGGGAGTGATTATTACCACACCTGCCCCCGAGCCTTGTTCGTTTGATGCACCATCCACAAAGAGATTCCACTTGATATCTTCTGTTATTTCCAATTGCTCCTGATCTTCGTTGGTAGTGAACTCTGCAATGAAATCAGCCATGGCCTGTCCCTTGATGGCGGTGCGAGGGTGATAGGTGATATCATACTGACTCAGTTCAATGCACCATTTAAGTAATCGCCCAGAAGTGTCGGGACGATGGAGTACCTGCCTCAGCGGTTGATCGGTCAGAACTTTGATGGAATGGGACTGGAAGTAGTGACGCAATTTCCGTGATGTGATTAGTAAACAGTATGCTAACTTCTCAAGTTTAGGATATCTGACTTCTGCCCCAGTAAACCTTTTGCTGACGAAGTAAACTGGTCGTTGCGTGCGGTTGTCTTCCCTTACCAAGGCAGCGCTTAGAGCGTGAGATGACACAGCAAGGTATAGGTATAATTCTTTGCCTTCGCTTGGAGTCGAGAGTACCGGTGGTTTCTGGAGGTGTTCGATTAGGTTAAGGAAAGCGGTTAAGCATTCGTCCGTCCATTCGAACTTTCCTTTATCTTTCTTTAGAGCTTCGAAAAAGGGGACGCACTTGTCCGTTGCCTTGGAGATGAATCGGCTTAGGGCGGCCACTTTTCCATTTAGGCTTTGCATTTCCTTTCGGGTGGAAGGTATCTTGATATCCCTTAGCGCTCGGACTTGTTCAGGGTTTGCTTCAATCCCTCGGGCATGGACGATGAACCCTAAGAATTTTCCCGATGATACTCCGAAGGAGCACTTTAGTGGATTCAACTTCATTCCATACTGTCGAAGTACCTGGAACATTTCGCCTAGGTGGCTTACGTGATCTTTGGCTTTCCGTGATTTCACCAGCATGTCATCCACATATACTTCCATAGTTTGTCCTATTAGCCCCGCAAACATCTTGTTGACGAGGCGCTGGTAGGTGGCTCCTGCATTTTTAAGTCCGAAAGGCATTACCTTATAGCAGTACAAACCCCAGTCGGTGATGAAACTAGTGTGGTCTTGGTCGGGAGCATGCATAGGAATTTGGTTATATCCTGAGTATGCGTCCATAAAAGATAGGAGCTCGTGCCCGGCTGTGCTGTCTACAAGTTGGTCGATTCTGGGAAGTGGGAAGCAATCCTTTGGGCAGGCGTCGTTTAGGTTGGAGAAGTCGATGCAGGTCCGCCACTTCCCATTAGCCTTCTTTACTAGTACCGGGTTGGCGATCCATTCCGGGTAAACAGCTTCTCGTATGAAGTCATTGGCGAGTAGATTCTTTACTTCTTCATCGAGGGCTGCTGATCGCTCTGCCCCCATACTTCTCTTTTTTTGTTTTACAGGCGCCTTGGTAGGATCAATGTTTAATACATGGCATGCTATGTCGGGGGAGATTCCGGTCATGTCAGCGTGTGACCAAGCGAATACATCCAAGTTGTGGCGGAGAAAATCGATGAGTTGTTCCTTCAATTCGGCTTTTAGTTGGGACCCAATTTTCAATAGTCTACTTGAGTCGTGCTTGTCTACAGATATAAACTCCATAGCCTCTGCAGGCTCGGCGGTGGCCTCCTCCTCTTTGTCCCTAGGGTCTAGTTCATTGAAAGGGTCGCTGGTATATCGAAGAGGAGGGGCTTTCTTTAGTTGCTATGCTTCCAGACTTTTTGTGCAGAGGGCAATCTCTACACCCTTCCCTTTATCCTTCCTGTGGTTGTTGCGAAGTTCAGTCACATAGCAGTCTCGAGCAACGTCCTGGTCTCCTTCTACTTCCCCTACTCCATGGTCCATTGGAAATTTCATCTTTAGGCACCATGGGGCTAGGACAATTTGGAAATCAGACAAAGCTAGCCTTCCTAAGAAGGCGTTGTAGGCCGAACGGTTTTCTATTAGCACAAATGTCTGTTTCCGTACAACGGAGCGAGGATGGCTTCCAATCTCAACAAAGAGGTCCAGTTGTCCGAGAGGCATCTTCGCATCTCCAGTGAAACCGTGTAGTGGTTTATCGCAGGGAGATACATCCTTCATTGATAGCTTCATTTTGTCGAATGCGTGTTTGAACAGGATGTTTACTGAGCTTCCAGTATCTACCAGGATTCGGTAAACTTCGGCGGGACCGAGTCGGGGAGAGATAACCATGGGATCTATGTGAGGGTACTGCCTTCCTTCTTGGTCACGCTTACCGAATGTGATGTCATCACTTTCTTTCCGCTTCGGGTGGCGTTCTTCTATAACCGAATTAACATAGTCTTTATTGTCTCTAAGCGACTTTCCGTATCTTTCCATCTCTTTCCAGCTTCTGTCTGCGATGTGTGGCCCTCCTGAGATGGTATGGACCACTATCTTTTCTTGACTAGAGCTGCTAGCGTTGCGGTTTCCTCTGTCGGCCCCTGGTGAGGGTAGCCTTGGGTTTTCATTGGCAGGAGCTGGGGTTCTGTCTTGACCTTTTACATAACGTTCCAGTTTCTTTCTTCTGATGTGTTCCTCAATCAGATCTCGGAGATGATGGCATTCGTTGGTATCATGCCCGTGAGATTCGTGGAAGCGGCAGAACTTTCCAGACTTCTGTGCGTTATCTGATTCCTTCTTGTATGGTGGGCGTTTGTATCTAACTTCGCCTTGGGTGGCAAGGAAGATATTTTCGACGGTCTCGTTTAAAGGAGTGTAAGTGTCGAATCTTGGTCCTAGCCGATATAGGCACTTTTCTCCCTTCTTGCCCCCAGCATTGTCTCTGGAGTCATTTCTCCGAACGTCCCTTGCCACAGCAGGGGCGTTGCTATGAGTTGCCTTATTTTGCTGTCCTGACTGCCCCTCGACGGCAGCATCCTCAAGCCTCATATATTTCCCGGCTTCATGGAAGAAATCGGGTAAAGTAGCTGGTTTTTCTTTCGTCAACCTTCTAGCGAATTTAGTCTCCGGATGCACACCACTACAGAGGGCCATTAGGATAAGCTTCTCATCGGCATCTTGGACTGCGGCTGCTGCGGCGTTGAATCGGGTTAGGTATTGCTGCAGCTTCTCTCCAGGTTTCTGTTTGACACTGGATAAGGAATAAGCGTCCTTAGGTTGTTCCACATGAATGCGGAACTGACTGATAAACTTTTCTTTTAACATTTCCCACGAGCTGATGGATCCCTGGGGTAGATGACAGAACCAGGAGGTAGCAAGATCTGCTAAGAAGAGCGGAAAGCATTTGCATAGTACTCCCTCTGTCGCCCCACTCATGAGCATATGCTGCGTGTACCTCTGTAAGTGTACAACGGGATCGGAGGTCCCTTTGTAGGGTTCCATTGTTGGCATCTTCCATTCTCGGGGGGTGATAGCAATTTCGATATTGCGGGCGAAAGGGCTGGTTACCCTAGCGCCTATCCCTCGATCTCTTTGCTCCCGTTGGACACACTCTCTGAATAAGCGTGCCATCCTTTCATCAGAACTTGGAGCAGATAGAAATGAGTTTGGTTCTGTTCTGTGGGATTGATTCCGTCCAGATGACCTGTAGGGATGGTATCGTCTATCATTCCTCATATTTTCCAGTGACTGCCTTTGGTCTTCTGGGAGCATGCTCGGGTCAGCTACAGTTGGCCCTTGCCTTGATCTCCCCTTGCTGGGTTCTGATCTAAGCACTTCCTCGGGTCCAACTTCGGGCTGGACTCTAGCTCGGCCCCGTTCACTGGCGTTTCTGTGGTTAGGCAGCATGACAGGCTCAGCTACAGTTGACCTTCGCCCGGTACCTCCCCCGTTGGGTTCGGTACCAAACGTTTCCTCAGGCCTAACTTCGGGCTGTGCTCGGTCTCGGCTCCTACCATGGCTACTTCTGCCGTTAGCTCCTTCGAAGAAGGAAGATCTTTGTTGTCTCTGAGATCCTCCAGACTGGGACTCGCCCCATGATTCAGTGTTGTGGTTGGATTCTTCAGCGTCCCTTAAGCGTGACATGAGATGGTCCACCAAGGCTTCCTGCTGGGACGTGAAGCGGTTAGTTACTTCAACCACAACTCTATCCAGATCTGCTCTAGTAATTGCTGCAGGCTGTTCTGTGGCAGGAGTGGTTGGGTTAGCCTGTTCTTCATTTGTTACTGTTGCTGGAGGAGGACGATTTACTTGATTCGTGACAGCTGGATCTGGAAGACTGCTGGATGCGATGTTTTTTCCTTTGTTAACATCTTTTCTCTGTTTGGGAGGCATGTTTTCCAAGTGGCGGATGATGCTGTTAGGAAAACTTGTTAAGCGGATGAAGCTGAAGCTTCGAGCTTCTATCTCTTAATGAAAGCACCAAAAATGTTTGCACAAAAAATGGACAAACACCTCAAAATTGTATGATTTAGTAGATCTTATGTTGCTCTTAGCGATTTGAGTGATTTATGCAAATATATGAAAAGCAGGGGATAAACTGTAAAAAGACACGCAAATTTATAGTGGTTCAGTTAGAATGTGCCTACGTCCACTTTATACGTTATTTCTCTTTTCTTGTTTTGATTACAAGTACAAAGCTTTCATACAAGTAAAAGAAAATTGTTTGAAAGTTCTCTTCGTGCTTGAGCTCTCAAACTTGTCTGCCATTGTCGTACCCCTGCCCCTCTATTTATAGAGTGAGGTTGGGGGCAGAGGTCTTGGATGTATATAGCTGCTGGTGGGCCTGGGTTGGAGCAACCTGGCCTGGCAGCGTTCTGGTTCGGTCGTGTACTTCCATGCTTCTGGTTCGGTAAGTGTCTTAGTTCGGTGGTTAAGTGGTCCGGTAGTACTTTGGGTTCGGTGGAGGGTATGGTTGATCCGGCTAAGGCTGGTCCGGCATGGGTCGATTCGGTGAAGGTTGGTCCGGCGAAGGCTTGATCTGATGGAGGCCTTGGTTCAGTGAGGGTATGGTTCGACAGGAGCAGGGAGATGCGTGGTTCGGTGACTCGGTGATAGGGGATGGAGTTGGTTCGGCAGTTGCTTGAGACTGCCGAATGGGTTCTGTGAGACATGGGTGCCGAATGAGTTTAGGCAAGCCTGGATGGATGAATCAAGCTTCTTGGTCTCGAGGTCTTCTGGGTGAGAACACGCCCAACAATGAAGATGATTAAGGAATGATAAATTAAGGAATAATTAATTAAAGTAATTAATTAAAGATAATTAATTAAATAGTGAATTAAATAATTAAAGGTTAATTATTTAATAATTAAAGATTGATGAATAATAATTTAAGGTTAATTTATTTATTAATTAATGGTAAATTAATAAATAATTAAAGAATAATAAATTAAAATGGTTTATAATTAATTTATGATTAATTAACCAAGATTTGTAGTTTATTCATAAGTAATTAATCTGGTATAAATTAATTATAATCAGATATTGATTGATCTTACTTATGGATGTTTGAATTGTATTGAATGATTTGATTTGTTTGATATCCCTGATATATGATGCTTTGTGATACATCCTGATTTATGTTGTGATCTGTAATTTACTTATCTGTGATATATATATTTGTGATCTGGGAATGAAGATGAGCGTTATAGTTTATATCGCTTATCAATTATATTTCTGTATCTGATCTGTGACGATTGAATGATGTTGCACTATTGTGTTAAACCCCTGGACCACACTCATACATACAAAAATATGGATTTCACGTGGAAATCGGTTAAGTCACAGATGATTTAAATTTAATGTTTTTGAAATTAAAATTTTAATTTCAATTGATTTTGAAAATGGATTTGGGTTAAATGTTAAAGCTTTTGAAAAGGTGTTTTCAAAGATAAAAACTATTTTGAATAACTTGGTAAAATTTCCAATTTAAATAATTTAATTTGAATTTGAATTTAAAATAAGAAATTGAATTCCCTGTTTGGAAATTACGGTTAAAAATGTTAAAAATGTGTTTATATGAAGTTAAACCATTTTAAAAGTATAATTTTAAGAATTTGGATTTAACCCAAGAACCTTAACTCGTATAAATGAATCAGATTTTCAAAATAAAAACTGTTTGTTTTAAAAGAATAAAAGCTTTCAGATAAGAAATGAAATTCCAGTTTAATTAAAGGAATTTCAAGATTGAATTGAAAAATGGTTTTCCAAGTTATGAATGAATTTTTTTTGAAAGCTATGAATTGAATCTGTTATTTTTAACAGATTTAAAATGATGATTTGTTTAAACCATTTGGAATGGAATTGTTTTTTTGAAAGCTATAAGTTGAATCTTTGTTTTAAAGATTTAACGAGTTAATCCAATTGAAACGGAAATTGTTTTGAAATCTGTGAATGAATCTTTGTGAAACTGGGTGAACTTTATGAATTAAATCTTTTATTTAAAAGATTAAAATGTGGAAATTGTTTAAACCGTTGAAGGTTGTTTAAATGAATCTTTTTGTTTAAAAAGATTAAAATGGTAATTTGTTAAACCATTTGAGAAGAAAGTTTGGGTTTAAATTGTGACTTAATTGAAATCCCAATATCCATATATTTTTAAATATTGCGCTCACTATTCGGGTTAGCCGGGAAAAGACCTTTGTGTCATATAACCCATTCCGAATTAGTGATACGTCGTATATGGATGGCATTTGAAGACCGGTGGTGAAGACCGGATATTTTCGAAAATGAAAGGACAACCTGTCGAATGTCTCTGCACCGAGTTGCCCCGGTATAGAGATCTATATCACTCTTTTTGTGATGGGAAGTCCGATCAGGATTGCGAATAGCTGGATTGCAAGGGCTTTGTAAGAAGTGCCTTCGGTTCTGTTAGAACCCGGAACAGACTTGTATGGTTACATGTCTGACATTACACTTTGAGATATAAAGCTGATTTCTTTCAAATACATTTCTGTTGGTGGCGGAGAATTTATTCTCTTAGCTTAACACCCTTCTCTGAGACGTACGAGCTCAGAGGTTATGTAGTTGAAGGTTATCCGCGATATATTCCCAATTTGGTAATGTGACATGCTGAGTGTTGCTGTGTGATGATCATTGTTTGATCATTTGTGATATGATCATTTGTTTGATCATTTATTTTTGTGATCATTACCTTGATCATCTGTTGACCCAAAGCATGGCTTTGTGACAAAGCGTAGCTTTGTGGACGAGACTTCGTCGAACCTCACAACCCGGTAAT
The DNA here is from genome assembly GCA_030737815.1 of Allium fistulosum. Classification (NCBI taxonomy): domain Eukaryota; kingdom Viridiplantae; phylum Streptophyta; class Magnoliopsida; order Asparagales; family Amaryllidaceae; genus Allium; species Allium fistulosum. The sequence continues at coordinate 835,895,245 of CM060905.1, forward strand.
GGTCGAAACAGGAAAGATGCGGCAAGGTTTCAGGGGTAGCTTCCCTAGGGTATGACCATTACTTCTGGAAAAGGGTAGTATCATGGTATGGAGCCCAGATACTTACTCATGTGGACACACTTTATTTATTATGTGTGATGTTGGTTTAGAGGCGCCTCGTTTAAAGGTCCCAAAGGACCGGGGGTGGCATATCTGAGGTTTTGTATATTCCCCGGGAAGGGGGGTAGCCGACCTTGTTTGGAAGAGAGCAGTTTGTCTCTCGGAGCGTCCAGCCAGATGCGTTCCTTCGTGGCATAGGAAGTTCCTTAGCCTGACCATTTGTTGGAAATCCAAACAAAACAATACGAGCCCTATACAGTTTTAGTTGTATTACCTGCCATGGAATGTGGCGGTAACCTGCTATTGAACATGGTAGCTATAGTAGGCATAAGTGCAAAATGTCTATGCTGGCTAAGATTTATATTCTACTTTCGAAATGTTTTCTACACTATGCACTAATAATAATATCAAAAATTATTTGATTTTGCGTAGTAAGCATCTTTGACTATCATAAGGAGAAATCTTCTCCAATTCCGCGTTTGCATTGTGTGTGTGGCGGGAGGCCTTATGGTAGTTTCATTTTCCAAAAGCATTGCGAATTGACTTTAAATTCTTTTGGTGTTCGTTTTTAAAGATAAACTGTTTTTGTTGCTCACACCAGTCCCATGACTGATCCAGAGTTTATTGTTTCTTTCCTAAACTCTGGGTGCTCAAAATTTTTTACACAGGCAGTCTAGAGTTGGGTTTTTCAGATAGTCAGGTTTAGTAGATTATCTGGAGCTAGTTCAGTCTTTGGATATGGACTGCACTTGCTTATCTTTGTGCATCGTTATTGGGAGTTCGAGCTATTTTTGGATTGGTGCTTCGAAGATGGAGATTATCCACTGCTGATGTTATCGTTTTCTTTTCCACTGCTATTTCTTGTATATATCTCTGATGTATATAGATATTCATTGTATCACTCTGTTATATCAGATATTGTATCAGATATTGTATATCAATGTATTATTCTTTTTCTTCCGCTGTGTTGTTTACTTAATTGTGTTATAAGCTCTGGCGACTCGGATTTGAACGGTCGAATCTACGGCATTCGAGTACGATGTAAAGTATGGATGTCGATTTTCGAACGCGAAAAATCTAGGGCGTTACAGTTCATATATGTGTTAGGAAATATATCATGTTGCAACAACTTGACGACAACTTGTTTTGGTTGAAAACGGTATTTTTGTTGACATATTTTACAGTCAAAATTTGACATTTTTGTTAAGCTATATATTGATGTAAACCAAACTTAAAAATGAACTTTTTTCTTCTTTTAAATAAATTAAAAAATGTCTCTTTATATCTTAAAATCATATTTAAATAATATCAAAATCTCTAATTTTATAGTGTAAGTAAAACTGACAAAATGCGACAAAATTTGGTTATTTTGTAAAATGATTATTAATATATTTTTAAATCTTTTAATATACTTTTATAATCTTTATTAGATGTTTTTAATAAGATTTATCTTTTCAAATAAACATTAAAATCCATTTATTTAAGCCTTTATTTTTAACAAAACTTAACTTTTGCTGATTTGTTCTAAATTCAAGTCTATACTTTTTAATTAGTAATTATAAGATTAGATAATTTCTCTATTATTATTTATTATATATAACATATTTATTAAAGTTTTAATTTTTTTTAATTTAAAATAAGCAAAATCTCTCATTCTCGAAGTAGTGATATTACGGGTCATTACATTCTCCCCTACTTAAAAGCATTTCGTTCTCGAAATGAAAGTTAGATAAAGGAAGTTATCTCATACTCGTATCCTCAAACATTTTGAATTATTTATACTGATGATAGAAAAAGAAGAAGGTCGATATCATAACAACACTAAAACAAATGATGCCAAACATATAGAGATTTCCCACACTAAACTGAGTACTTATAACGTACTTAAGGTTATATATACATACATCAAGTCAGACATCTATCCTATCCATCCTAGTGCGTACTGCACACTTTAGATAATATATACAACAACCAAACAAGACTATACATCCAAAAAAACCACACTGATACTATATCAGCATAAGCGAATACATCCACATATCCCATCCCCTGACCTGAGCATGTACTATACCTGAGGTCTATATCAAAACATCAGTCCAACCCCTATATCTTAGTGTCTACTATTTAAGATAACTATCCAACTACTATATAGACAGACCCAAAACATCATACTATATGTGATATTTGATTCGATCTATTATTCGAATCCACAACTTTACCTCCGAACTAGTATCGATCCCCCGATTTTCTAGTGAGGACTTTGATCGGACTTCCTAATCACTAACCCTTGCTTTCCTTGCATAGCTCTCAACTATGATAGAAAACTCAAGCATATAACCATAAACTCTTATCAATGTTCGCCGTCAAGAATCGAGTGATAAATCTTTTCTCGGATTGGTGTAAACATCCCAAGTTCTATACTCAAATCTTATATTAAAATTTATGTGTCGAAATAATCTACGTTTAACTTATGTACTTATTCACATTCATTTTTACCTAATGTATTTCTTCCAAAATTTCTATTAATCCAAGTTTATTTCACAACCATTTACTTTCTACTAAATCCATTATTACTTAAGCATGCAAATATGACTTAAACTTGTATAATATACCTTTACTTCCTAAGAGTATATATACATATCCCCAAACTTCAAATCTTTATTAATTCAATTAGGGGTTTAACTAATATGGAATTCTATTGTTATCTCAAATTAATAAGTTATGAAACTTAATCCTTAGCTTTATTTATCTAAGGTCTTAATTTAGCTAATATTATTTATCTTATCCATATATTAATATGACAACTTTACAAAGTGTACATCTTTTTCTTACTAATTCTATGATTATCTACTTAACTTAATTACCTATCCATTTCTAAATCAAATTTCTTAACCTTAAATCCATCAAATACCTTATAGTCAAATTGTGAAACTTAATTCACATGGTATTTGCTATTTAAACATTTTCATCCAACAATCAACCTACTAACCATATTATTCAAATCTTCTTTTTAACTTTTTCTAACCTATCCACTTCCAATCTTACTTCATTTTGAATTACAAATGTTACCTTAAATGTATCGCTAATTCAAAGTTTTCAAATTATCTTATCTCCTTTATAAGTTATTGAACTTACCCATTTATATTATATTTACCCAAAGTTTCAATTTAGGTTTATCATTTTCCATCTTGTTAATAAGAATTTTTCTAAGTGTACGTTTTCTTTTTACTTTCTCTAATTACAACTTCTAGCTTCCATATTATTATCAAATATCTTATAGTCAAATTGTGCAATTCTAATCTCAAGATATTCATATTTTACTTTTACTAAGCTAAATTTCAAACAATCCTTAATTTCTAACCCAAAAATAAAAATATCCCCTTTGATATTTAAAATATAAACCAAGGTAAAATTATTTCATTTACCATCTTTTAAAATAAAACATTTATATAAAATTAACAAATATGCGCTCTTATATATATAATACTCTCAACTCATTCTAGGGTGTTGCTAACCCTATCTCTAATGAGTTACTCATCCTAGGATATTACTAATCCTATCTCTGATGAGACTTACCGCTATCAGGCTTCGGTGTTCGCTCAACCAAAAGCTTTGATACTTGAAACTACTTGGATCTGACCCGAGTATTGAAAATACCTAGATCAGGCTTGATAAACCGGCGTGAGAAAAACTCGATAATAAATGACACTATCATATATCAGCCTTTGAATAAAATCCTTTGAAAAGAAAGAGCATCTCATAAGACCACACCCACACATAAAGACGGACGGGTTTTTACCTTATGCTAACTAAAACACTTTTATATCAAAACCTTTGATATTATTTCTAATGACATATCTTTGAAAACATTTGCAAATAAACTTATTAATCTTATCCGAAATGGTTACCCATATAGCATTTCGAGGCTATTCATTATGCTAATACAAACAAAACCGCAGGTTCTTATTGGAGAATGGATTTCCATACAAATGACCAGGTGAAGGGACTACCTTCTGATGGGTACACCTCTAGATGGATGTCCCGAGAACCATCACAAAGGATTCTCTACCAACACAAGACCGACCTATCTCTGTAACTAGATAGTACCGAATATATCATCCCTCGGTTACCGACCTTTAAACCGGGCGCCCGAGCATACAAACCACATTAATTTACATCCCGAACGTCATAGCAGGAAGAAATATATCTAGAAGGGGATGATCATACCCTAATTGGGAATGACCCACTTAGCCTTGCCGCATCTAACCCTGTTCCGATCATTTCCAGTTGATGAGGCTTGAGGCAACAATTACCTTTTCACATAGCACATATCACATCTTTGCATGCCACATTGCCATTTCCGCTGACTACTAATTGCCTTCCACAAAAATACAACCCTTGAGCTCGTACATCTCAAGGAGGGTGTTAAGCTAAGAGAAATTGCCTTCTCTGCAACCACAGATGCATGTTTGTAAAAACCAATGTACGTAATATTTAGAAATGCAATGTCAGACAAACGTCCATACAAGTTGTCCAGGAACAGGACAAACCAAAGGCACTCTCCTATTACCACTAGTAGCGAGTAGTCCTTGCAATCCGAAAAATCTCCATAACGAGGAGACCACTTCTATAAATAACTCTATAATGGGAGCTACCTAGAGCATGTCAACAAGCAGTCCTCACGCTATGAAGATCCACGGTCTTCAATAATCATCATCTTCAACATGTCTTCACATTCGAACGTATACATTGGTTCGAAGTGGTTTTCAGATAGGAAACACCCAAATCCGACCCCGGTTCTTTCGAAGCCGATCATCAATAAAAAGTGAATATGAGTATACAGGATTTATTAAGTCTCTTTTCACTTTAATTCTTTTCGGATGATTTCGAAATCTCTTTCTTTTGACTTAGGATAATTCTAAGTAATTCATTCTTTTGCTTTGGATAATATCCCAAATTTCCTCACTTAACTCTCGATCCAAATTCCTTAACTTTTAGGCGGGTCAAAAACCATGTTATTTAAGACATCGTATATGATAAACCCTAAATCAATTTTAGCAAAACATTTTTGAGTAAATAGGATCATAGAAATCATTCTAATTTTACTCAACATCAATTTTCGTATTCAACAAGTGCTATGGGCGGAATAACAAAGAAATCACCTTTTAAATTCCACGAATAGGACGAGTTCCCTCTTCGAATTTTAGTACCAAGTATAAGAAGATTACCTTTATGCAATCCAAGTCATAATTTATTCATTTTGGAGATTGCTTAAATTTTTTTGATAATACCAATCTTCTTTTATTTTGAAAAACTTAATAAAATCTTTTTATCTTAGAGCATCCGGGCTTTCCTTTCGATCTGTTCCACCCCTCGCCTAAGGAAAACAGAGGCCAGGTAAGTTCAGCGCACTGGTTGCTCCATCCCTAACCTTAGTTAAACACCTTGTTTTATATTCCCAGATCTCACAGGTGGTACAAATGTACTAGTCGTTTCCGCATACTCAGTTATCAACTTTATTTTGGAATTGGTCATAAAGATTTCAAATTATCTTTTAAATGCTTAATTTTCCTTTTAAAACATTCACAATTGATTCTAGGAAAAATCGTCACGTTTAAACTCATATTCAAAAAGTTATAGAATTCGCAGCATAAAAGTGTCGCGGAAAGTGCTATATAAGCTTATTTGATTTAAACAACTTTTAAATATTTGGTAATTTATATTTTCCACTTCAAATCTCTTCTAAACCATTTAAATAGATTTATCAAATTTATTTCATATTTTTCCTTAATTAAAAACGTTCACTTAAACGGATTTTCCGTTATGGTCACTTAACTACACTAGCGCGATTTTTCTTCATTTAGATGATATGGATATAATAGTCCGGAATTTTCTTATCTCGGAGAATTCCGAGCTATATTCCACCCTATACACTCATTTGTACTTTTCGGCGCGAAATCGCTACTACCATTGCGCGATGCGCCTAGTTTTAACTTATTTTTTCAACACTTGGAATAATATATTCAAATTGAATTTTGTTACTTATAAAATCATTACGAACCATTATAAATCAATATTTTCACTTTTTAAAGCTTTTAAAATGTATTTTCACTATGTCCATATTATAATATTATTCTATTCCTATTATTTTAATATTAAATTTTAAATTCCAATTTCAAATCAATTTCAATTCTAACTTCAAATTAAGCTCAATTAAAACTTAGATTTCGAATCTAATTTCAATTTAAACTTCAATTCAACTTTAATCTCAATTTCGATTTACAAAATCGATTTCAGTTTCAATTTCACTATTCATCTCAATTTCAATTTCACTTTAACTATCCTTTTTAATCCCGTTTCACTTCAAATTTCAAATTCTCTTTTATTTTTACTTTAATTTCAATTCCAATTTAAAAGAGACTTATTTTTCCAAAGTATATCATATCACCAAAATATGGTCTTATTTAATAAAGGGAATTCTTAATCAAAACGAGCATAACCAAGTTTAACATTTATCACTAACATAATTATGGTCCATACACAAACTAATATGATAAATAATCACAACCATAAACACTTGCAACTATTCAAACATAACACAAACATATCCAAACATCCATATAACATTTCAAAGGGGTATATACTTGCGTGTAATAGGATGATTATAACAAAATTAAAATACGATCTTTTAAAAGCGATGAGAATTTTCTCACCTTTAGTTCCACTCCGTCAATCTTTTACGTAAGATATGCGTCTCTCGAGCTAATGTGCTATTTTCAAACGTCTCGGATTCACCGCTTTCATTTCCTTCTCCTTTTCTTTTATTTCTTTTTTTTCTTCTATTTTTTTTTTGCTTTTTTTAATTTTGGCCATGGGCTATAGGGAGGGTGTGTGGCCTAGGGAGGGCATATGGGGCTTTGGGTAGGCGGGTAGTGTGTGAGTAGGGTGTTGGGCCATGGGGTATGGGTCTTCGGAGGCGGTTAGGTGAATGTGTGGCTCAGGTAGGTGGTGATGGAGGGGGTGCGTGAGCTTGTGGAGGTGGGTAGGGTGTTTGGCCGTGAGTTGTGGTGGTGTAGGTGATGGTGTGGCTAGGTTTGAGTGTGTAGGAGCTTGGTTAAGGTGATGGAAGTTATGGAAGTTAAAGGGAGGTTGGATGCCATGGAAATGAAAGTGGAGAGGATGAAGAGGAAGATGGAGAAAGTGAAGAAGAAAGGTAAAGAATGAAGTGTGCAAAAATGAAAGGTGTGCATGCTTGTTTATAATTGAGTTTGGAAAGGTAAATGACTTAAATACCCTTACCTTACTTTTTGACTTTTGCTTAAGCATGATGTGAAGTGCATTAATGGTGAAAAGGATGTTAAGATGTGATTTGTACTTAAGAAATGATGTTTGACTCTTTTTCTAAAACTTTAAAATGTTAAAATAACTTTTGCTCATTTTCCATGTAAGATAAGACTTATGCATTAATGAGAAAATATGATTTAGTAATGATGTTGTTTAGTATAGATTTGTTTATAGGTTTATGTCAAATCATGTTACTTTTTGAATAATTTGTAAATTTTGACTTTTCACAGTGCATTTGCTTTTATATGTTAAATGTAAAATATAACATAGTTTGTAAAGTTCATATATGTGTTAGGAAACATATCATGTTGCAACAACTTGGCGACAACTTGTTTTGGTTGAGAACGGTATTTTTGTTGACATATTTTACAATCAAAATTTGACCTTTTTGTTAAGCTATATATTGATGTAAACCAAACTTAAAAATGAACTTTTTACTTCTTTTAAATAAATTAAAACAGGTCTCTTTATATCTTGAAATCATATTTAAATAATATCAAAATCTCTAATTTTATAGTGTAGGTAAAATTGACAAAATGCGACAAAATTTGGTTATTTTTGTAAAACAATTATTAATATATTTTTAAATCTTTTAATATACTTTTATAATCTTTATTAGATGTTTTTAATAAGATTTATCTTTTCAAATAAATATTTCAATCCATTTATTTAAGCCTTTATTTATTTTTAACAAAACTTAACTTTTGCTGATTTGTTCTAAATTCAAGTTTATACTTTTTAATTAGTAATTATAAGAATAGATAATTTCTCTATTATTATTTATTATATATAACATATTTATTAAAGTTTTAAAATCTTTTAAATTTAAAATAAACAAAATCTCTCATTTTCGATGTAGTGAAATTACGGGTCGTTACAACTACCATGCCTAATCATTAACCCCGACCATTTACTACTTCCCACATAGGGAAGAGGCGAGCCCTCATACAACTACTTAATACCTTTAATCCCCTAAGCAGGTCCTTCGTATTATGACCTGTACCCCACAGCGACGTCTCACATTAGTCCGACTATTCATAGATACTGGTAGATAGATTAGCTGGGCAGAATTACTCTACGGAGTTTGGGACTAACCTTGCATCATCCGTAGTTACTTATTATAAGCGATGTCTCACATCAGCCCTAAAGTCACACTGTGGTAGCCAAGATTAGCTGGACAGACTTCTGTGTGCTTTTAACTGACCACACATCCATATAACTTGGTGATAATTTATAACACTCTTTCTTAACATATTATCACACATCTCACCATATCCATTATTAAGGCCATATAAGAAAAATTCTTATTTCGCCTCTACAACTAATTACTTACCTAATTGGGATTCAATAATATTTAATAACCTATTAACTACGTAATTAATACATTATAATTATATGTTATTTACGCTAATTTATACACACACACACACCTATTATATTTCTAAGCGTGCAGAAATTACGCCTTAAACTAGCGTTTAAATGTCAATTCTTCAAAAACTATACAAGTCTCATTTCCATATTAACAAATATACCACAAATCTAATATCCATAATTCAATCAACGGACTTGTATAAAATAGAATCCAAACCCAATTTATTTTATACTAAAACAACGGAACAAAGCAATATTAGAAACTTACAATTTAAATAGTTTTATGCTTTATTCAACTTCATTTTAATGAAATCAAACAAAGGGAATTTCTATTCAAATTGTGGAAATAGAAAGTGCAAACTACGAATAAGAATTCATGCCTTATACACCATTTTCTAATCAAAAATCCCTTAATCAGATCGAAAGAAAATGATAAGAAGTAGAATAGAGCATAACACTTTAAAATTGAAAAATATACACAAATTATATTACTTTAACATAAAATAATTGAGATTCTAATCTAAGAATCGACATTTCGCTTTGGGGGAATTTTGAAGGTTTAATGTGATGTTTTCGTTAACCAAAATTCCTCATGGTATATATCAAATCCAAAATACACCATTCAATTACTAAAATAGAAAGACTAAGATTTCCACTCACAATATATCCTTAGCTCTTCCTTCCTTCAATAATCACTTTTAGTTCTCCCCTTTTGATGTATACAACATGGTATTTGTATATAGAGTAGATTCAGAAATTTAGGGATTGGAGAAGAATAGAATTAGAAATAAAATAATAAACATCTATATTCTATTACCTGAAACCCTAAAGAATTTTTCTGAATCTTTGAAGAGAGATACTAACAGAGCTTTGCTTGGTTTCTAAAACAATTTATGAATAAAAGTGAGGGGACTAGGCTCTTATTTATAGTGGTTGGAATGTACCAGAACTATTAGATTAAAGTTGGTTAAAAATAATAATATCTGATACATTCTTTTGCACAAAACCCTAGCTGCCACACACAGGGAACGGTAGACCGCCCCTACCCACGGTCGACCGAGCTAGGGTAGGTAATAGATTAGTGTAGTTATTTTGGGAATGTTTGTATACTGCCGTTGATTTATTTGTTTTATTTGTTAACTACTCCTTTAACGTTAACGTTAATTTTAACGATTACTTAGCCCCTAAGTCTAATTACTGTTACTTTTCAAATTTGAGAATTATTTAGTTATTTGAATTTGAATTCCATTTAAATTATTTTAAATCCAAAAACTTTAAACGTCCATAACTTTCCCATTTGAGCTCCGTTTTCCACATTACATATGGAAATTGACCAGAATTTTGCCACAAATGCAATGACATAACTTCCGTGGTTAAATTCTTACTTTTGCAATATTTCTATTTTTAGCCTTATCTTTTTTAATTAATTTATCTACTTTTGTTTATTTCTTATTAATTTTTATAGGGTTTTACATTCGCTCCCCTCAAAAGGATTTCATTCCCGAAACATTTTCAAGGGACGGACAATGTATTGTGCAATAACATCCATATTATACGACCAAGTTATCTGTACATCCATCTTCTCAACCAAAAAGTACAATGTTACTATGTATGCAGACATACTATAGATGAGCTCAATCTTAGCATGAACGCAAGTGTCGTGACATATACGTACGTATGCAAACACCCTAAACATGCATAAAATTTCAATAGAAGTGGAAAGTGATAGTGAAAAGTGTAGCAACCAAATCCTACCATCCAATTTAGCAACCACGATGTAACCAAAACCTAATTTTGAAGAGAAAAGTTTAACGGTGAAAAGCTCAGGATGAGAGATCTTCATCTTCTTTTCAGTTTTCCATGTGCTTTTTGTCGGGTTGTCTCCCCATTGTACTCGAACCAGCCTAATTTTCTTGTTACGAGGCTTCCTAATTTTGTCCTTCACAATGTGTGCAATGACATGGGATGCAATTGGCTCCATTTTAGTATCCCCTAATTGATCAGGCTCTACCATAGTGGCTATGCAATGAAGGCATTTCCATAAGTGCAAAATGTGAAAAACATCATGGACTCTTGCCACTTTATCTAGCAGCTCTACACGATAAGCAAGTCTTTCTATTCTTTCTAAAATTAGGAAAGGCCCAACAAATTTTGATGCCAACTTTCCCGACTTTCCAAATCTCACGACCTTTTTAAGAGGGGAAACTTTGATAAACACCATATCCTCTACTTCAAATTCTAACTCTTTTTTTCGCCTGTCTGCATAGGATTTCTGGAGATCTTATATGGTCTTCATTCGTTGGCTAATTAATTATACCTTTTTCTATTTGGCACATCAAACACCCAGTGGCAAATTCTACCACCTTCTTCATCTTATCTTCTTCGGGGTGAATGGTCTTCCTTGGATGGTGTCACTTCGCTAATGCATCCTCTATTCCTACTTACTAACCTAATTCCCTCATTAACTTTCAGTCTTACATACTCTTTATCGCTAGTTAAGAATCCTTATGAAATTTCTTTATTTACATTGTTCCTCCATATATATTTATCTGATGGTCTAATCTCATCCATAAAATCAACCCAATGATAAAATGTGAACATATCTTATACCATATCGTATGTTTTTCTAATAAACTAAAGGAGACAACTATTTATTGCAACCCAAAAACTCTATAATAAAATTATGCTGGAAGTTGCCATTTATCATTAACTAGTGTTAATGATGTTGGGGCCCTAATACTCCTTACTAAATTAAGATGAGCATTCTTAGTATGTCATTCCACTTAATTCTCCATCTTCCTTAATTATCCTTCTTAGTTTCTAATGAATGCGGTCCATCCATTACTTCAGTTGATATATCGGTAATAATTGATCATTAATGATAAAGTTGGACCATTTCTATTAAGTCTCATTTAAATCTCTTTAATCTTTTTACTAGTTTCAGAATGAATCTATTATGCCGATTCAATTCCTTCGTTAATACCATATTAAATTCCTTTTAATTCTATAATAATTACAAATTTATTGCCCATTAAATCTGTAATTAATGTCCATAAATTCTAGTCCTATAATAACTAATATGAATTTCGTCGTAAATTATGCTACATACATACATACATACATACATACATACATACATACATACATACATACATACATACATACATACATATAGTCATTATGCATGGTTATACGTGTATATATTTCTATTTCTAGCTATTAACTTCTAAACATTTTAATCTATCAGAGCTATACTTCCAAAAGGATTACCGTTATAATTTTCATAAATTAACCAGAAGTGAGATCTTTGCTTCGTTTGAAATTACAAGGAATTATTTCTTTCCTTTTAATGAAATAGATAATGTAAACTACGGAAAAGAATATTTATACCTTACACATCTCTTTCTCATTTTGGTATATTCCTTATTAATTTAAACGCTGCACTTTTATACATATTTTGGAATTGGAAAATTTATGGAAGTTAAATGGAAAACGCTCCAAATAAATCAAAACATAGAAATTCACCTTGCAAGTCAACTAGGGCAACCTAAGTTGCAACCCAATTATAAATTTGGAATATTTTTGCAACTTTACCAACATTCTAAAATTAAATATTTGGGACTGATTTCAAATTTCCAGATCAGCTTGTACATATTATTCCTATTTTATTCATATCTTAAAACCTTTACACTGCTTTACCTAAGTAATGATCCTTATCTACTCCACAAAAAAATTTGGTTTAGTCCGCAATATTCTTAAAACTAAAATTTCATAATTATAAAGTACCTTATTAAAACCTTTATCTTTAAAAATATAAACTTGGAAACCCTTTTTATCAATTTCAAAAATTGCTTAGCTCCTAAAAGGAGCCATGAAATATTTTCCTTTATCTAACTAACTTTTCCTTTTAAAAGACTTTCTATAACAGAGATTTATTTCTTTAACATTTAAAACTCAATTATTAAACCAAACTATTATTAAATCAAAAATTTCCTAGTTCCATAAGGAACAAAATAATTTCCCTTCTCAAAAATCATCTACAACATACAAAATAATTTTCAATAAATTGTTTTCATACAAATAAACTTATTACATTAACTTTGAAATTAGCATCCATTACTCTATGAAATTATAGCATATACTTACGAAAAGATCATTGACTACCATTTAAGGATATATTATCATTATTTTCCAAATTTAGTTCCTTTTAAATCTATTACAAAGATGATAACTTCAATAGTATTTCAAAATAATAGGTTTTCTTTATTAGACATTCATTATTTCAAAGATATTTCTAGCTACAAGACAATTATTTTAGTAGACTTCAAACCATAATCTATTCACATGCATGTCATTATTTTAATTTTAAGTTGTTATATTTTCCCAAAATATACATCAACATATATTCCTTTATTACTCAAAATGTACTGTCACTTAACTAAATACTTTTTATAACCTTGTTTGATTCCTATAATCTTTTGCAATCCTTTTCTTATCAATCCTAATTTATTTCTCTTTCACAACCATTTTAAATTCAATAATATTTTATTCTTTTTCAAAAAAATTCTATATATATATATATATAATTCTCATCCTCACATTAATGCTTTTCCTTATAACATCCATAAAATTATCTGAACTACTTTATTAATTATCATTATTTAATTCCACTCAATTGTAAAAAAAATCAAAAACATCTTCTATAACCATAAACAATGAAAAGTGGAGTAAAATAAGGATAACTTCAATCCTATTAATTTCTAACTAGATTACCGATCATGTTTTATATAAATTCCTAATGTATTTCTACTCAAATCTCCCAATATTGTCTCTATTTATATTTCTCCTAACTAATTGGCTCATACATCAGTTGTTATTCTCTGTATTTTCCTTAATGGAAATGTTCCTCCTATCCTAGTTATCCTCATCCTTCTGTTCTCTATTCCTTAATTTAATTAAGTTCCATTTCCATTTGTATATCTTTTTAGAAAGAATTAAGAAAAGGAACTTCCAAACTTGTAAATAAAGGAAAAATCATCAAGTCTAACCTATGCTCTATTTTACATTTATTTTAAAAACGAAGAATCTCTTTCTCTAAAAATTGAAAACTTTTCGACTCGACTAATTTTAAACTAAAATTTCAAAAATGTAAAGTCCTTTTACCAAAATCCTTTTAATCAAAAACTTTTAACTCGATATTATTTTTTAAATTATGAGTTTTCAAATTTCCTTACTTTTTCAAAACAACAACTTCCCAATAAATCCTTTGAAAAACTTATTCAAAACAATTCAAGGAATTTTCCAAAAATCTTTTATCAATTTTTTTCCTATAGGGTAGGATTTAGAAATTGACTTTAATTGTCCATTCTTTTGAACTTTCTTTCTTTCCTACCCAATCTTCATAAAACAGCTGATTATCTTCTTATGGTGATTAATGTACACCTTCTCGCAGGAACCTGTTCCACTATATCTTGCTTTACTCCTATCATTCCTTACTTCTAGATGTTTACAGCACATAGGTTACTACCTCCCATCTATTTTTATGTATTGGGCTAGGCCCACTAATCTTTGTTTGTATAATTAAGGCTATATAATTTACCATAATGACGATTATACTACCTATATGTTTATTTTCTATTTCTATAAATGTCAATTGTCCGTAATAAGTAATTTTTATTCAACCAGACAATTTTTAAATACATTTATTTATTTATTCAAAATTTACCTATTCTGCCTTCCTTATCTTTCCATAATTACTCTAATAATCTCCTTAATCGGTCCCATTAATCCATTTATATCCTTATTAAATTCTTGTAACTCCATATTTATTACACATTATTGCCTTATTAACTTTGGGGTTTCACCCTTTTTCATCTATAGTTCCTAAGATAGTATTATATGTTGAAGTAAAGACTTGCCGAGAGTTTCTACGCATTTTTAAAATAAGCGTATAATTTATATATAGTAGGATTTTTAAAAATACTTTCAAAAATAACAAGTACGCCACCCATATGTATACCTATCCCTGTTGATCAGGTAACATAAGCTTTGATATTAAATGTAACAATCCGCCAAACGGACTTAACTTCCGATCCAGAGAAAGCCCATCGAAAATTCGGCCCATCCAAAGCTGGTTGTCAGTTGGTATAAAGAACAATACAAAGTTATTTTTCTACACATTCAGAACTCACAATGAAAGGATAAAATATAATAACAGAAAAAGTACCCATTTCATTAAAAATCCAAATGCCATAATATTCATAACACAATACCAATAACAATCGTCACATATACGTAGTACAACATTTTCAAAATACATCATTATTCTTTACTAGGTACATCAGAAAATAAAATAAGTAGACAAATAGTAAACTGCCATAAGTTTTCTCCTCGCCTTCGCCTTCGGCATCGCCTTTCCTAACCTGAATTGTAATGAGGAGGGAGTAAGAGCAACATATGTCTAGTGAATAAAAATCTCAAGCCTTACTATAATAGTACTTAGGTAGTATAATGTAAATAGGAATATACCTTTCGTACATTGGCTCTATTCTAAATCTTTCCAACTTTAAGCCCTAAGACTTTCTTAAGTTCAATTCCATAACTGTTACTCGTACAACCCAATTACCCATATCATCCGTCAATATTATACTATTAATGTAAGAGATAATACTCAAGTCACTTAATACCTTTTTAATGAGAACTATGTAGACTATGACCATTTAATACCTCATTTAAGGCAGACTCGGTCATTTAACAACTATCCTAAGGCGGGCTCCTCACTGGTACTTATATAGCTGACACTGCATGAAATCTCTTCGGTCACTAATACTTCATATCGAAGGGGACCCTTCCTAGGATATCCACTATCATGCCTAACCATTAACCCCGACCATTTACTACTTTCCATATAGGGAAGATGTGGGCCCTCGCATAGCCACTTAATACCTTTAATCCCTTAAGCAGGTTCTTTGTATTATGACCCGTACCACAATAACGTCTCACATTAGTCTGAGTATTCGTAGGTACTGGTAGCTAGATTAGCTGGGCAGATTTACCCTACAAAATTTGGGACTAAACTCCGTCATCCGTAGTTACTTATTATAGGTGATGTCTCACATCAGCCCTAAAGTCACACTACTGGTAGGTAGATTAGCTGGGTAGACTCGTATGTGCTTTTGACTGACCTCACATCCCTATAACTTAGTCAAAATTTATAACACTCTTTCTTAACATATTATCATACATCTCACCCTATCCATTATTAAGGCCTTATAAGAAAACTTACTATGCTGCCTCTACAGTTAATTACTTACCTAAGGGGGATTTAATAATAATTAATAACCTATTAACTACGTAATTAATACGTTATAGTTATACATTATTTATGCTTATATATATAAATACACACCTAGTAAATTTCTAACTGTGCAGCGCCCTAAACTAGCGTTTACATGTGAAATCTTTAAAAATTATACAAGTCCCATTTCTATATTAACAAATATACCATAAATCCAATATCCATAACTCAATCAAAAGGCTTGCATAAAATAGAATCCAAATCCATTTATTTTATACTAAAACAACGGGATAAATCAATATTAAAAACTTACAATTTAAATACTTTTACGCTCTATTCAACTTCTTTTTACATGAAATTAGATAAAGGGAATTTCTATTTAAATTGTGGAAATAAGCAGTGCAAACTACGAATAAGAATTCGTACCTTACACTATTTTCTAATAAAAATCCCTTAATCAGAACAAAGAAAAAGATAAGAAGTGGAATAAAACGTAAAATATTAAACTTGTAAAATATACACAAATTCCATTATTTTAACAAAAAACAATTGAGATTCCACCCTAAGAATTGACATTTCACTTTGGGCGAATTTTGGGGGTTTTAATGCGATGTTTTCATAAACCAAAATTCCCTAAGGCATATATAAAATCCAAACTACACTATTCAATTACTAAAATAGAAAGACTAAGATTTCCATTCACAACAGGTCCTTAGCTCTTCCTCCTTTTGGATTTATCACACCTTCAATAATCACTTTCAGATCTCCCTTTTGATATATAAAACAGGGGAATTGTTTATAGATTAGATTCATAAATCTAGGGATTGGAGAAGAATAGAATTAGAAATAAAATAATAAACATCTGGAATATGTTACTTGAAGCCCTAAAGAATTTTTTTTGAATCTTTAAAGAGAGAGACTGATAGAGCTTCACTTGGTTCCCAAAATAATTTGTGAATAAAAGTAAGGAGGCCATACTCTTATTTATGGTGGTTTGAATGTACCAGAACCATCGGATTAAAGTCGGTTAAAAATTATAGAATATAATAGTTTATGATTTTTGTTTGATGATAATAAACATATATATATATATATATATATATTCGTTTAATTTGTTTGTTATAGTACTATTGCAATTTCACAGAATGAAATAAATATTTGTAGAGTGAAATAAATGAACCGCAATTTTATTTAAATAAATATTTTATTTCAATTCAAATTCAAATAGTACATATTTGGCTTTTAATATTTGTGCATTTTAAATTAGAATACAATTTGTCATTATACAAATTTTCATACTCTCATGTACACAATTTCTCTACACACTCATATACATCATTTTGTTTCCTCACATCTTAATTTGATTGCTTCGGCCAATGTCCAGCTATCCGCTACACCTATCAAATAAACAACATAGTAAAATGAAAAAGAAACGAACCTAAACTGCAAAAATAAAATTGAATTTGAATATTATTATTTCCTCAAGTTATGGGTTTGTTTTTCTCTTCATATTTAGACAGGGAAAAATTTATATATGCACAAACAATTCATGATATGCACAATGTATCACTATGAATATCACAAGGCCGAGCCTTGATTCAATCACACAAACAGTTGCAAAGGTCAAGTCCAAAGGCTCAACTCAGTGTAAATGTGCATAAGGTCAAGCCCAAGCCTTCTCGGGCTCAACTCCGGTACATATCATAAAACAAGTTCAAGGCATTTATACAAATACAAAAACCAAGACTAGGCCAGATTCAAGCCATCAAAGTTCACATACAATATCAAGTTCAACATGCGAAACCATGCAGCAACTCAAGACACCGACACAAATGGAAGGTGCAACAAGTGATGCACAAAGATATGGTTCAAGCAAAACCAGGAAATACAGACATGCATTAAGGACAAGAACATCTGGTGTAATGGCAATCAGCATTACACAGTCACACATATATACATACATATGTATGTATGTTTGTATATATTTGGAGAATAGTGCATCATTTCATTTCAGTTAAAGGCAGTTCAACATGATAAAGGCAGCCAGGGAGAAGCAAGTACACAAGTGAATGAACGCAATTGATGCATGGCAACAAGTACAAAAAACGCAGCATTATGTCAAGTGTGTGTTTCTGCAAAAACAAATGGAGCAATGCAATGACATCGTAATGCAACAGTTCAGTTAGGTCTAAGGAGCACGGCTAAACCAATTCGAGCATGCACACTAAGGTGAATTAGCAAGGAGTGCAATAGACAGTGAATCTAAATACATAGGTACAAGGCAATACAAGTTCTCGCAAAACAAGCAGTGACGAAAAAAGAATTCAAACAAGCACAAGGATGCTCAAAATAGTTTAGTACGTAAGACCAGGGTGAAACATATGCACATCGGTATAACAGACTTCAACGCACTCAAGTTCAAGCAACAATCAAAGCAAAGTAACACAGTAGCAAGCTCTCTCCATACACACAAACCCTATTCTATCAAATTGACATGTTTATATGTACACATATATGTATATATGCATACATATACATGTACATAGTGTATCGACTCAAAGCAGTGGATCAACATTAACAAAAGAAATTCAAATGAAATCAAGTTTACAAAAGTTCATGCCAAAAATCAGAAATTCAAACTCAAAATCAGGAGTTGTTCAAACAGGGTCAATGTATATGAGAATATATATCAGTATGTTTAATCGAAGGTCAAATATATTGCAATATATTCGAATGAAGAACAAGTCAGGAATTTCAAAGTCGTACGATCAAAAATCCACGGCCGAGAAAAATAATTGAAAAATTCAAAGTCAAATATACAAATGATAATATAGGAAATTGATTCCTATATAAATCCCATTATCATCATCGGCAAGAAGTATGATTTGAGTTCGAGCACAATCAAAGAGCAAGCCTTGAAATAAATCACTAACCAATTTATAACTCGAATCAAAGCCGAGAACGCTACAAATTGAAAAGGGGCACAAATCATACCAAATATCAAGTTAAGAGAATACTCGACAAGGAAGCAGCCACAAACATAAATCCCCCATCAATCGAACAAAGTGAGCATCAGAAAAGGAGAAGGGCGATTCGATTTGAAATTACAAAGCAACATATTTAATTCAAGAAACTGTATGTTGAAATCGCAAGCAAAAGAGTTCGGCCAGGAAATGAACACGAGTTGAATAAGCAAAAGAGGATAATCTATCTTAATTTAATTGGGCCGATGTTTTTTTACCTTAGGCTAAATTATATTAGCAATTTAATTTAGGGTTTCAATTTACTTTAAATTGTAATTTTATTTTTAAATTGTTAAACTCTAGTGTTAACTAGGTTACGTGCTATGTGGCATAGTTCGAGAATTCGCAACTCTGTGGTAGAGTTGAGGCAGGGTTTTGAGTGTAGGGTTAAAACAAATAGGTAAGCGATAGTCATAAGTTTACAAGGTTTATAAGCGATTGTTTGTTTAATTCTAGTAGAAACCTTGGAGGCAGTAGTAGGCAGGTTTGCCGAAGCTGGGTAAATCTTCATGTCATTTTTATTTCTGCATTTACTCTTTTATTATCTGTGCTAAAATTTTTATTTATCTATGAATTTTTTTATAAACCCTATTCACCACCCCTCTAGGGTTAATTCGATCCTACAAGTGGTATCAGAGCCTGGTTATTAGCATAGATGTCTAACCCTAGTTGCAAATCTAGTGAGAGTCGGTCCAGTGTTAGTCCACCTATTTTTGATGAAATGGCTTTTTTAAATTGGAAATCAAAAATGAAATTTTATTTAAAACCTGTTAATTTTAAATGTTATGATATTATTGAAAATGGATGTGAGATGATAGATAAGAAAAATATTTCGATTAATGCTCTTGCAATGCATATACTATATTCTCAAATTAATCGAGATGAATTTAACTATCTCTCTCTTTGTTTAACTGCATAGAAAATCTGAAATACTCTCAATGCAATATATGGTAGAAAAGTCAACAACGGCGACAAACCCTCCAAAATCGACTCAGTTAAAGAAATTTGCTTGATGGGATTTACAAAGGATAGTAGTGACGAAGACGCAATAGCTAACGACATAAGTGATTTTTCATTTAAAGATATAGTTCTCTTGTTTCAAAAACTAAATAAAAATAATGATGATCTTGAGATGAAAAATAACAAGTTAAAAAGGGAACCATCTACATTGCGTCAGAAAAACAATGATTTGGAAATTGAGCTTAAAAATATTAAGAAGAATAAAAATTCTAGTTAGGTATTTGGACTACATAATAGAATTTTCTCATTTTCATGAAAATTTTCAAAATCTAGAAAAGGAAATTCTGATTTTCGCAAAAAAAGAAACTGAGTTGATTTGCAGAAATAATATTTTACAAAGGGAGTTGGATAGTTTCAAGAGGTCAGAAAATTCTAAATGTGCGAATTTTGAAAGAGAGTTAAACAACATCAAAGAAAATTTCAAAAGCCTTGTAGAAGAAAACGTGATTTTGAAAAATAGCAAAACTAAAATTATTCGAATAAATCATCAATTTGAAAATGAGATTGAAAAATCAAGGATTTTGAAAAACTTGAATTTGAAAAACACCAAGTCTTTGAAACTGAGATGCTAGAAATTAAGACCAAAATAGATGAGCTTGAAAATGAAAATATGATCTTAAAAAAGAATAATTTCGAAAAGAGAGAAAATGCTATTAGTTGGTGTTCAAAGCTGATAATTGAGAATGAACTTTTAAAATCCAAAGTCAATGATCTTGAGTTGACTCTTCAAAAATTTTGCAATGGTGAAAAATCTTTTAATATGCTTTTAGGAAATCAACCCTTTGCGAATAAAATGGGCTTGGATTTGAAAATGTATCAATAAATAAACAAACGACTAATAGCACCACTAGGGGGAGAAGTGTGATACCCAAATGCATAGATTGTGGAAATATTGGGCATAGCAATAATAATTGTCAAAATAAAAACAAGACCGTTAAAAAAATCTGGATTCCAAATGGTATAAAAGTGAATTCTCTTAAATTTAAACAAGTTTGGGTTTCTAAGAATATGATTGTTAAATTTAATGGTTTTCCATATAAACAAATTGGGTAACAAAGATTTCGATCGAAAATGAAAGTGGTCTTTTATCCTTTGTTAGGCCACTCGCTTCTTCCAAAATTAGATACAAAAGCAAGCTAAGGAACAACTTAAAGAGAGATAGATTTCAAGTTTTTCTATATGATTGATGAGCAAAAT
The DNA here is from genome assembly GCA_030737815.1 of Allium fistulosum. Lineage (NCBI taxonomy): Eukaryota > Viridiplantae > Streptophyta > Magnoliopsida > Asparagales > Amaryllidaceae > Allium > Allium fistulosum. The sequence continues at coordinate 835,916,596 of CM060905.1, forward strand.
TCTAATGTTCTTTAGCCTAAAAAGATGAGGTGGAGATCTACACATTTTGGATATTACGACATTGAAGGTAAGTAGAGGTATGATCTCTAAACCCGATTTTGTTCTCTTATTGTTAATTCTGTTTTTGTTAACACCGCTGTAGTAAAATTGTCATATCTTGAGATCCTTAACTCCGATTTGCAAAATTCAAGATGTTCCGAAAAATAATTGAAAAATATATAAGTTTTATTTTTTGTGTTTCTCCAGAATCTAAACTTAAACAGGTGAAAAACTGCAAATCGTTTGGGGTATTGTTTGAAAGCAGTTTCAGAACTTCTTGACACAAGTGTAATAATTTGGTCATAACTTGAACATTTTTATTCTGATTTTTGAAATTCTTGAACTTTTGCAAAGCTAACTGATAATGCTACAACTTTACTATTTTGAATTTTCGCTGATTCATTTTTGAAAAATATTGAAAAATAGCAATATATTTGGTACATTACTTGAAAAGTATATTTTATTTACACAAACAAGTTATATTATTTAATTCATAACTTTTGATCATTTTATCATTTTGACTTGAAATCAATTTTGATGAGTGAGATTTTTGAATATCTAAAACTTTCATGTTTTGTGCTAAATCAAATTACAGACTTAAAGCTTTCAGATAGTGGTTTCAAATAGACTGAATTTTCAAAACAGGAATTTTCAATTGCTTTGGTAAAATTGTTATCTTTTATTATCTTGTTCACAACTAACAAAGTAATGGTTAGAGAAATATTTGTATTTTTGCTTCAATATAAATGACTTTGCCATTGACTGATATAAATGGCCTTGTTGAAAGTTTTTGAAAATCAATTCGAGTGATTTTGAGAAGTAAAAGTTTTACTTGTGTTCTTATATACCATAATATGTTACCTTGGTCAATCCAAATACAAGTGGTAACAAGCATCCTGTTGAAATCATATTTGCATTTGATTGATTATCTTCAACTGATTTTCAACCAGCATACATTTTCACAAACCCCCTTGTAGAAAATTGATTTTCACATATTTTAATTTTTTAAATAACTCGGGTTTTTACTTTGATGAAATACTCTTGTTTATTTTGATAAGGTATTTACTCTAGAAAAGATAATCTTTGACTAATCGAACCTTTTTGAAACTTATCAAAATTATTAATAGTGTTTGGGAAAGTGATGGATAGTGATTAAATTATATTTCATAACAAGAGGAAGTATATTTAAAATTTCATGAAAAGTAAACAAATCATATAAAATTTTAAATTAGTACTTATTCCATGATCATTTCTATCACTATCACATTTCTTTCAATCCATACACCAGCGTAAGAAGTTGGTATTTCAAAACAAGGAAAAACAATTTATGTAAAAAATTATATCTCAAAGTATTCACTCTCGTTTGAAAGTCCTCGTGGTTATGCATGGGTGAATTACTTGAATCTCTATATACGTGCTTCCATTCTCATTTAAAAGTCCTTGCAGTTATGCATGAATGAGACTCATATAAGAGAGGGATAAATAATCAAGTAGATTCTAATCTCATTCAAAAGTCCTCACGGTTATGCATGGTTAGAAAATACTTGACATTCATTTTTAAGTAACTACTAACCTCATTTAAAAGTCCCGACGGTTATGCATGGTTAGCAAGTGCTTAATTTCTTTTTTTGTATAATAGTTAAAAGGAAGATTCAAAAATTGCTACTTTATTGAAAATACCAAACAGATGTCTCTGTATACAATTTTCCCTAAACCATAATCCTGTCATTTCTCTAAAGTGGAATTTGTTTCTAATAAATAAAATATTATGATTTTTGTTTGATTGATTAGAACTTGCGATATATATTCCACTCTTGATTTGATTTTATAATTTTAATCAAAATTCATTACTATTTCAATTACTATTATTATTTTTAATAATAACAAAAAGGGGAGAGAGGTTAAGATTTTGTTGACTGAGTAATAACCTTACTGATATTCAAGAGTGTTTTTATTATTCAAAATTTGTTTTGAAATTATTTTTGAAAATTCAATTTTTTATTTTCAATTGCACACATCTGTGTAAGTGGAGTTTACTTATAGGGGGCATCTAAATAAGGGGAGCTTGAACACATCATACCAAACTCATTTATTTAAAGTCAAAATCTAAATATATGTTTGTTATTTTCAAAAGGGGGAGATTATTGAATATAATGGTTTATGATTTTTGTTTGATGATAATAAACATATATATATATATATTCGTTAAATGTGCTTGTTATAGTACTATTGCAATTTCACAGAATGAAATAAATGAATCACAATTTTATTTAAATAAATATTTTATTTCAATTCAAATTCAAATAGTACATATTTGGCATTTACTATATTTACATTTTCAATTACAATACAATTTGTCATCATACCAATTTCCATATTCTCTTATACAATTTCTCTACACACTCATATACATCATTTTGTTTCCTCACATCTTGATTTGATTGCTCCAGCCTATGTCTAGCCACCCGCTATACTTGCCAAATAAACAACGTAGTAAACTGAAAAAGAAACAAACCTAAATTGCAAAAATAAAAATAAAATTGAATTTGAATATTATCGTTGCCTCAGTTTATGAGTTTGTTTTTCTCTTTATATTTAGACAGGGACAAATATATATGTGCACGAACAATTCATGATATGCATGGTGTATCACTGTAAATATCACAAGGCTGAACCTTGATTCAATTACACGAATAATTGCAAAGGTCAAGTCTAAAGGCTCAACTCAGTGTAAATATTCACAAGGCCAAGCCTAAGCCTTCTTGGGCTCAACTCAGGTACATATATCATAAAACAAGTACAAGGCATATATACAAATACAAAAACTAAGACTAGGGCAGATTCAAGCCATCAAAGTTCACATATAATATCAAGTTCAACATGTGAAACCATGCAACAATTCAAGACACCGACACAAATGGAAGGTGCAACAAGTGATGCAAAAAATATGGTTCAAGACAAACCATGAAATACAGACATGTATTAATGGCACATAATATCAGGTGTAAGGGCACTCAGCTACATAGTCACACATACATACATACATACGTATAAGTGATACACCACTACAAGCCCGAACTCGAACCCGAGCCCGGCCCGGGTTGAGTTGAGTCGGTCGGTCGGTGCGTGCGTGCACATGTGTGGTGGTCAAGCATGGTCTCCCTCCTTGCAAAAGAGCATCATTGGGTGCCCAAAGGGCCCAACTTAGCTTCTAAGAATCAAGTATAAATACTTGATTCTTTCATATAATCCCACAATGTAGGACTATTCATATTCCCATAGGAGCCATTTTATACTTAGTCAATTTTTTAAGAATTCACTTATTTTCTAAAAACAATTTCCAACAATCCCCCACTTGAATTTTTTTTAAATATTTTCGAGCAATTTCTGAAAAAGATAAGATTGTGCATAAACAAATGTGTCTTTCGACTTGAACCTTTGCATAGTGGATAAGATTTAGTTTTTACTAGAGTGACACGTAGTCTTAAACTCTATTCCTGACATCAGACCACACACAGTCTTTCTAGAGTGCAATCAAATATGCCCGTGCGTTTATGCCCATGCACGTCTATCCCAGTTTAGTGAATGCTCTAGGAATTTTGCCCAAAACTCCATAGGAAACGACCGAATTTCCACATTCACACAGGTGAGTCTATCAAGATTACTCCTGAAGGTAAGTACTCCACTCCAAATAGAGTATATATATCATCTAGAGCTTCTATTAACTCATCCTCTAATCACTTCAGGAATACATGCTTCTATATATATATGAAAAATAGCATGTTCAACTCATATCACTTCACAACTTGTTCTTACCCATTGAACCTAGTTCTTGGGATCTCCAGTCATTAGGTCGGGTTACCATTGTGCCCGACTCAACAATCTAAGGGCAATAGTCCCATTTTTCTAGAAGTTGTAAGAACTTTCTCTCTGGCCAGTCCTTCCATCAAAGGATCTTCCAAATTCTCATCACTGCGTATGTGATCCACTCTAACAGCTCCTGAAGGGAGTAGCTCTCTAACGGTACTGTGCTTACAACGTATCTGTCATCTCTTACCGTTATAAGAATGGTTCTGTACTTTTGCAATAGCCACGGTACTATCGCAATGGATCAACATAGCTGGTATCGGTTTTTCCCATAAGGGAATCTCAACTAGCAGATTTCTTAAATACTCTGCTTCTTCACTAGCTGTAGCTAGTGCTATCATCTCAGACTCCATAGTAGACTGAGCCAAAATAGTCTATTTCTTGGATTTCCAAGAAACAGCTCCTCCAGCAATGCTAAAGATATAACCACTGGTTGCTTTTGAATCATCAGATAAAGTATTCCAGTCTGCATCGGTGTAACATTCAAGGACAGCTGGAAACTTTTCATAATGTTATCCAAGGTTCATGGTTCATTTTAGGTATCTCATGACCCTCTCAATAGCGTGCCAATGCTCTATACTAGGTCTACTAGTAAACCTGCATAATAATCCGACGACATAGGCAATGTCGGGTCCAGTACAAGCAGTGGCATACCGAAGGCTGCCAATGATGCTCGCATAATCAGACTGTCTTACACCTTCACCAGTGTTCTTGAATAGCTTTACACTAGGATCATATGGTGTACATGCAGGTTTACTGTCAAAGTAATTGTATTTCTTTAAGATCTTCTCAATATAATGAGATTGATCCAAAGAAAGTACATTTTCGAACCTAGTAATCTTAATACCAAGGATTACACTCACTTCAACCTAGATCTTTCATATCAAAATTGGCACTTAACAAAGATTTAACAATGTTTATGGCATGAATGTTTGACCCAAAAATAAGTAGATCATCTACATACAAACATATTATAGTGCGAATGTCATTCTCAGATTTATAATAAATCCATTTGTCACTTTCATTAACTTTGAAACCATTTGAGATTATTAAGTTATCAAATTTTTCATGCCATTGTTTAGGTACTTGTTTCAAACCATATAATGATTTATCTAATTTGCAAACTTTATGTTCTTGACCATGATTTACAAAGCCTTCGGATTGGTCCATATAAGTTCCCTCTTCTAATTCACCATTTAAAAATCAGTTTTGGCATCCATTTGGTGAATTATTAAATTATGAATAGAAGCTAGTGAAATTAGTACTCGAATGGATGTAATTCTAGTTACAGGTGAAAAAGTATCAAAAAAGTCTACATTTTCTCTTTGCCTAAAACTTTTAGCTACCAAACGGGCTTTATATTTTTCAACTATGCCATCAGGTTTTAATTTCTTTTTAAGTACCCATTTACAGCCTATAGACTTACAACCTGGTGGTAAATCTACTAAGTGCCAAGTCTTATTGGATTCCAAGGAATCCATCTCATCATTTATAGCGCTTGCTAAAAATCGACATCTAATGAAGATAAGGCTTCTTGGAGGTTTGTGGGATCCTTCTCTATAGTGAAAGTTCAAAAATCCAAGCCAAAATATTTTTCAACTCTTGCTCTTTTACTTCTTCTAGGTTCGATTTCAGAAGATTCATTAAGTTATGTTCCAATAGGCATGGTGTTATTTGACGTGCCCCCACTATTCCTTAATTTAAAAGGAAATTTAGTTTCATAAAAATCAGCATCATTAGATTCTACCATATTATGTGTATTCAGATCATAAAATCTATATGCTTTGCTATTAATAACATAGCCAATAAATACACATTCGTATGCTCTACTTGCTAATTTTATTCTCTTAGGGTCAGGTATACGAACATATGCCAAACATCCCCAACTTCTAAAGTAAGATACATTCAGTTTATAATTTCCTAAAATTTCAAAAGGTGAAATCTTACCTTTTGATTTAGGGATTCTATTCAATACATAGCATACAGTCAATAAAATATCCCCCCACCAATGTTTTGATGCACCCAAATTTAATAAAATAGCTACAACTAATTCAGTAAAGGTCCTATTCTTTCTTTCAGCTTTACCATTCATTTCAGGTGAATAAGGTGCAGTTCTCTCATGAATTATACCATGCAATTTATAGAAATCAAGAAATGAACTAGACTCATATTTTGTTCCTCTATCACTACGAAGTCTCTTAATTTTCTTATTAGATTGATTCTCGATTTCAGTTTTAAATAATTTAAACATCTCAAATGCATCACTTTTATTTTTCATAAGATATACATAAGTAAAATCAGAGCCATCATCAATGAAAGTGATAAAGTAACGGTGTCCATGTCCAGTCAAAGTGCCATCAAGCTCACATATGTCAGAATGAATTAAGTCTAAGGGTTCAGAAATTCTGTCAACTGATTTATGGGGTTTCTTAGTGATTTTTGCTTGACTACAGAATTCACATTTATCAAAATCAGTTTGTGACATTTTAGGAATTAAATCTAAGGTGCTCATATTATGAATAATACGTTTCTTTACATGACATAATCTAGAGTGCCAGATATTAAAATCACACAACATATAAGCAGAACTGGTTACTTTATTAGATTTAATATTTAGTCTAAACATACCCTCACAAGCATAACCCTTCCCTACAAACATCCCCTTATAAGTCAAAGTATACAAATCAACCCCTATAACTTGAGTAAAACCAGCCTTATTAAGGAGAAAACCAGAAACCAGATTCTTTCTCATCTCTGGAGTATGCATCACATCTTTCGGAAGAACTATCTTTCCAGAGGTAAACTTGATTTCCACATTTCCAATGCCAACAACTATAGTGGTGTGAGAATCTCCCAGCAACACTTTCTTACCATCAGCAGCCGTGTATGTAATGAACATAGCATGATCGTAGCAGACATAGCGGGGTGCACCAATATCTACCCACCTACCCTCTGATCCACCAACTAGGTGAATCTCAAAAATCATAGACGTAAGAGGCTCCTCATCCAGGTTAGCCTATGGTGCAGGGCCTGGTCTGTTCCTACACTTGCGTGCCATATGACTCGGTTTTCCACAGTTGTAACATAGAAACAACTGTCCAGAATCATTCTTTTGGGTCGGTTTCTGTTGTCCCTTTTGGTTCCCTTGCGGGTTCCAATTCTGTTTGTTGCGGTTGCGGTTCTGATTCTTAAAGTTTTTCGGATTCGATTTCAGAACTGCGGGCTTGGACTTTTTAGTGTTGTTGTTGGTGACAACAAGCACTTCCTCTTTCTGGTCCTGCTTACGAGCATCCTCCTCAATACAAAGGCAAGTGATCAAGATCTCTAAGGAGAATTCCTTAGTCTTATGCCTAAGCACATTCTTAAAATCTTTCCAAGCTAGGGGCAGTTTATCAATAATAACAGTAATATGAAATTGTTCGTCCAAACTTATACCTTCGGAAATGATCTCATGAGCAATTTTCTGAAGCTCATGAGACTGTATCTCTACTGACCTGTCATCCGTCATCTGGTATTTCAGGTAGCGACTGACTGTATATTTCCTCGCTCCAGCTTTTTCCATATCATACTTCTTTTGCAGCGCTTCCCAGATTTCTTTGGCTGTCTTGTCGGAATTGTAGTAGTCATAGAGATCATCATTGAGGCCGTTGACTATGAAGTTTCTACATAGGTAATCTTGCTCTATCCAGTTCTGCGGTTCCTTTGATTTTTCTGTCCAGGCTCATATCAGATATGCGTCTGCTTCATCTGGTCTATCTGGTAGCTGCTGTTTGTCGGTTGTCAGCACAGCCACCACCTTTCTCATGGTCAGGAAGAATTCCATCTTCTATTTCTAGCGTTTGAAGTGGAGGCCCTCGAATTTGAAAGGCGCAGCAGAGACCATCGGGACCTGGAAGAGTGAAGCGGGAGCAGCAGCATCTAGATCTACAGCGGAAGTCATCGTTGCTGGCGACGTCTTCAATTTGTAGGAAACGGTGATCTTCGGCTGAGTCGTGGACTACATCACTCTCTTGAAGACGTTTCGGCGATCTACTGTACAGTGCAAAGCAGTTCGGATCAATCGCCTTCGCCTCTAGGATAAAACAACCTCTTACTTTTAGAAGTATCAGATCGCTTATACGTACGAAACGATTCTGTTTGCACTCAAAAAATGTTGCTCGAATTTGTGGATTTTTAAAAATGAATTTGAATAAGATGCAGTTCTTTCTATAAAAATGGATCTGAGAAAATAACGAGTCAAAAAGAATGAACGTTACATAACGTTCTCTAATACGGGTCTGGTCTGACCGTTCCAGCCCGGTCTAAAACAGTTAAGAAATTTTGTACCAAAAATATAAGTGATACACCACTACAAGCTCGAACCCGGCTCGGGTCGAGTTGGTCGGCGCGCGCGCATGTGGTGGTCAAGCATGGTCTCCCTCCTCATAAAAGAGCATCATTGGGTGCCCAAAGGGCCCAACTTAGCTTCTAAGAATCCAGTATAAATACTGGATTCTTTCATATAATCCCACAATGTGGGACTATTCATATTCCCATATATGAGCCATTTTATACTTAGTCAATTTTTTAAGAATTCACTTATTTTCTAAAAACAATTTCCAACAGTATAGTTTGATACTTATCCTTCTCATTAAGTCTCCATTTATCGTCAGCTTGTTACAGATCTGTTTAGATCTGCAGTTGTACACCACATTCGGTTGCATGAAAGTTAATTGGAAGATAAGTTATGCTTAGCACCATTGTTAAGAGATAAGTCCTACTTCACTTTGCAAACAATCTCTCCTTATGTTGTTTTGAATTTTTCGTAACCCGTTTCTATGAACTTTGATAGGATGGCCTGGATGAGCTTATCTGCGATGACTACTAGCAGATATATTTGATAATGATATGCAGCTTAATCTTTTAATTCATGTAATATTAATGCTTAGAGAAAAAGAATGTAAATAAAACAGGGACAAGAACAAAACCCGAGGCATTGAATTTCAGGCAGCACGAGCAAGTCATATGATCATTTTTGACGGCTTCGATGTATGCTTTATGTTTGGATTTTGACATGCGTAGCTTAACATGCTATGAAACATACTTGCAAGTACTTGACTCAGAATTAATACTATTCCAAAAATGAGATTATTTCATTCTTTCTATATAGACCAAATATATATGGAGAAGGAAAGGAGAGCAATGTCTTTGCTTCTACAATTTTGTCTAAACTTTATAGACAATTATTGAATCTCGTCTTTAAAGTTTAATATTCTGGTATGAGATGCAGGCCAACTTAAATTTGCTTTATACCTTCCATATAATAGCACTGGATTTGCACTGAAAAAATAAATGTTAACTATCCTCCTCTTATTGTTTGCACAGAACACAAATTGGATCCACCTGACAACAATTTTGAATAAGCCATTTTTTGGTTGGTAGGTAGTTGTTCATAACTTTGAACAAACTGATATTTTGGGGTAGTGTTTTTATCCCAAATGATATTGGCCCAATTAACATTTACATGCGATTGTTTGATTGTTTTCCAACGTTTTTGAACTTATATTTACCTCTTTTGAACATGACCATGCCCAATAGTCCTCACTGTGGTCATTCCATATAATAACTTTCTCCACTTCACACTTAAGAGGTCTCGTGTAACTAATTTTGTCCACACGACATACCTTTTCTTCCATACTGTTCTGAACTAACAGCTTTTCCCCTCTTGTTCTCTCCGGTGTTTCAAACCCTAATTTTGTAATGACCCTTCATCCATACATCCAAAGTTCGAACCATAACGATGGTCTTTTGCCATCAATAATTCGTTTACCAAAACACTTTGCAGCCTGTTCTTTGTTTCTTAACATGTATTTTCAAACTCCCGAGTCATCGCCTTTAATGTTTACTTCCCATAAAGAGTGATTTCAGATGTACTTTTCCTTACTCGGTTTTGCCCATCTACCTTCTCCAATTGCAAATTTCCAAATCAGCTTAATAACTATTGATTTATTTATATTTTCCATTCCCTCAAACCCACACCCCCTCACATTTTTCTTTGCATAGAATCTCCCAAGGAATTTTACTAATTTTCCCTTTCCACAAAAAATTCACACATATGCTTCAATTTATTAATGGTAACATTTGGGGTTTTAAAGAATTGTATCCAGAATTGCATCGTAGGATAAATAACCGACTTTATCAGATCAAGTCTACCTGCTAGACTTAGCATTTTCATCTCTCATCCATTGATCTTACCATTTACATTGTCAATAAGACTCATACAGTCCCTATCTATTAATTTGACACTTAAAAGTGGAATACTCAAATAATTTATCGATAGGTTACCTTGTTCAATCCCTACCTTTTCAGTAATTTCTGAAATATTAGCAACTCATCCTCGAAAGAAAGCTTTTGATTTTTCAATGCTAAGTTGTAGACCCATTGTTTCTCTCAACCGTTGGAAAATTTCATGAATGACCAACACATTTTTAGTATTAGCTTTTACAAATATCATAATGTCATCAGCATACATAATATGAGATAATTCAAACTCATTTACCATGAACGGTGAAATATATCCTTTTTTCGTTTTATGTCCCATAAGTAAAGTGAAGTATTCCATAATTCTCATCAAAAGAAAGGGCAAAAGGGGATCTCCCTTACGAAGACAATTTGAGTTTGGGAAAAAAAACCCCAGTGCCTTTCTTGGTGCATAATCAAAAAATTGGGGCTACGGGTATCTCTTTGTAAAATTCACGTCCTTGAGCATGTGGAGCACAAAATTTCTATTATTAATAATCCTCATTTCCTTAATCTTGATTATCTCCTTATGTAAAGTAAACACTAAAACACTAAAAAATCTAAATAAGTATCATTTCCTCAATCTTGATCCCTGTCGTTCCTCCTCTTCCTCCATTGTTCTTCCTTTGCCTCTTTTCCTTTGTATCTCATCCCTCGGTTCTCGTGTTTTGTTTACTGTTCATTTTCTTTCTTTCTTTCTTTTCTATAATTTATCAAACATTGATGTATAGGATTGTTAGTTTAGAAGAAAAGAGATATTGTCACTATTTCCTTCCTAATCAATACCGCTCTCTTATTTCATTAGTAAATAAATCCTAATTATCAACGATAATAATCGATTTATTGAAGTGGGCATAGATTATAAAAGTTCTTCAACTTTTTCAAATCCTTCATTGACAATGATAATATTCCTTGATGTGACTTCTTATTGAAACCCTAAATCTTTTATCTACTATTTATTGTGTTAATTCAATTTGACCGACTAATATGGTGTAATGGTGTAATGGAAGTTTCTTTCATTTTCTAATTAGATTAGGTAATTTAATACATTATTTATTCTATATTACTTTTTTACATTCAATAATTTTGATGTGTCAAATGATGATTAAGAAACTAAAATAAAAATGGATAATTGTTGAACCGATAAAATTTTATTTGTTTAAAAACTCTTTATCGCATGATTGTTTAATGTTATTTACTTTAAAATACATCTTATTACCCTTCATATGGCATGATTATTTTCACTTACTACAGTGGTGTGATTCAAATAATGTTTTGGCTTTTCTGTCATTATATTCCAGTTATATTACCTTGAAGATTGGCGGGTAAGTTCAACTTTGATTTCAAATTTTTGATCCAAGAATTGTAGCTTATTGCATCAAACCAGTATAGATAAACAAAGAAGTTTATCGTCATAGCGAGTCCTATCGCCACTATTTTTGACATTTGTCCAAATTGCAACCTAAAAATCAATTTATCGTTACCCACAAACCGATCTTCCAAATTCTCAAATCATCATGACATCATATTTGAGCAATGCACAAAGCCATAGCTGATGTTAACAGTTCTGGTGAGGATTGAAAGATGAAGGATGAGCATTTGCATATGTAATCGAAGTTATATGGGAGTAATGATAGGTTGTATTTTTAATGGAGTGATGATAGGCGTCTACTTAGTAGCGTTTATGTGCTTCATCAAATATACTGTATAACCATATGGTGATGGATGGGCTATTCTAGAGTCTAGTTTAGTTATTAGTATGAAAATATTCATATATTGCTACCAAGATATGTTACAAATTATCCTTACATTGATTACTTTATTCATATTTTACTCATAAACCCAGAAACATTTAGAAATCTATACTAATTAGCCTAACCTAAAATTAAACAATATTGGTAAAAGTGTTGGTTTCTTTATTATGTTTATCCATGCTCTAGTGATGATGTTTCATTGTCAACTAATACAGATAATCAGTTGTTGTTGAAAGTAAAATAAAAAATTTAATGTACGTCAATGCCCTTTTAATTTTTAGTACATGGTAAAAATAAAGGACATGAACACACAATGGAGAAATTAAATAAGCGGTTTAACTTTTCAAAACGTAAGCTGAAAAAATGCTTGATACCAAGTTGTTGGTGGAATCTGGATGGTAATATTTGTCGCCACTCATTAGTGCTTATCTCTTGGGGTATTGTGTAATATCATGAACACATTAACCACTAATAGACATTATGGTATTTTGATTTGAAGTGTCTATTGCATTTCTTCTTACTTGCATCCATATTTAAGCCATTAGATAATTTCATGCATATTCCATTACTCGATTTTGTACATAAGCCCAGAAATCGAACTATGAATGTGGTAATACAATAAATTTATTAAATAAACAACGTAAATAGAAGTTATGGCCTTGTGGGTATACCTTAAAATTTGTTAAATTTTTACATTTGTCCCACTTATTTCAAACTTGAAAAAGAAGTGTTATTTATTATCCTCATTTACCATCCTTGCTATAAGGAATTTAATTTGTTTTATTGGAAAAATGTTATGAAATTGGCCTGGGTGATGCATGATGTGTACACATCTGCTACTACATTTGTTCCATTTATTGTAAACCCAAAACAATAGTAGCATTTATTGCACTCATTCACTACTCTCATAAATAAAGAGTTTAATTTGTATCAGTGGGAAATATATTATGAATCTGGCAAAAGGAACGCACCTAGTTTAGAATTTTGATTGCTTTTGGAAAATTTAGAGGCTGGAACAAGTGACATTCTCATCCTTTTTATATTGCTTATTAATTTTATTTTTAATATGCATTTATGAAAAAATTAGTCAAGCCTAAGAAATATAAGCAAGGGTATCACTGCAAGGACGGCAGCAGATAGCGACGGCTTTTAGCTGTCGTCGGCCGTTGCTAGCCATCGCCGGCCGTCGCTAAAAGTCGTCGCTATTTGCCTCGTCGCCCAATTACGTTGAGGTTGCGCTCGATATGAACATCAAGTTCAAGGATGACATATGAGTTATCAACCAAAAAAGAAAATTATAGGTAATGTTGTAAAATTTTCAAATAACTTTGGGGTTTGGGTTTTGATTTGGAAGAGAAAGAGTAAAGAGGAAAAAGAAAATATTAGTCCCACATGGTAGAAAGTTATACAAAATATTTGTATAAATATAGTTTTCTCATGTGGATGTTGGAGCCTTGGGGCTCCCACATGTTTGCTTTGTTGTGAGGAGAGAAGTCATGCAATACCACATGCGCGCCGCCGTCGTTCGACCAAACCGGGCTGGGTTTCGGTTTCGAAAATTTTTTTGGATCATATATGAACAGTAACGGGCCAGATTTCAGCCCGTTAAGGACCTGAAACCGGAATTTCTAAAATTGAATATAAGGCGGGAAATTGTAACGGTTTTCTAAACGTTGAAAAATATGAATGGACGTGACGTTTAAATTGCGAACCGTTGCAAACGATTGTGACACTTCGCGAATAGGCACCTCTCTACCACTATAAATATTGACGCCCAGAAATCATTGTAATCAGTATCAAAATTCTGATTCTTCTTCTTCTTCATAGAGCAGTTTTGCGACACCAGAACTCCGTCGCCATTACTCTGTTTTGTGACGCCTCCGAGGTGTTGCAAACTCAGAAAACGTCGCAGAATTGCTCTTTTCTTCCTCTTCTTTCTATTCTATACAAATTGCATCATCAGATACCATTGCTAAAGTGTTCTTGGTCGGATCAAAGGCGTGCAAACTTTGAATCCGATTACGCTGTTATATGGCTTCATTGAATCCTGAAAGTCGATAGTTCGATAACCCGTTTGTACCTGGTGGGTTGAACTATTGTCTGAAAGAATCTATTCCATAGATCCTTGAAGTTGGAAGTACAACATTATCTTCTCCATAATCGCCATCAAATTTGTCTCGAACCGCAAAATCCCTAACAATTTTCAAACAATATTTCTTCAACCATGGAAGGTTCGAGTGCTCTACAAGTTATGAATCAGCATCCATCTCGATTAGAGCGTTTTGATGGCGACAATTTCACTCGTTGGCAAGAGACGATGAAATTTTTCTTGGTCACCGTCAAGTTGTTCTACATTTTGGAAGATGACTTGGAAGAAATCCCAGAGGAAACTGATAAGGATGATGCTGCTCTAAAGTCTAGACGTGCAAAGCGCAATGAAGACGATTTTCTATGCAGAGGCCATATTCTGAATGCGCTATCTACCCCAGTCTACAATGCTCATAGGACCTTGGAAACAGCGAAGGCACTCTGGACTGCACTGGAGAATAAGTACCGCATATCTGAGGCAAGTAATAAAAAGTTTCTTATTTCCAATTTTATGGATTTCAAAATGGTCACCAATAAGTCCATAATTGGACAAGTAAGCGAAATCTTACTGTTGGTGAATCAACTTAAAGATGCTGGAATTGATCTCCCTGAATCATTTGTTGTTGGAGTTATAATTTCGAGACTTCCGCATAGTTGGAATGATTATAAGAAAAATATGAAGCATGTGGAAACGGATTATAATTTAGATAGTTTACAGCGTCATCTTCGTATTGAAGAAGACTCTCGCAAACACGATCTAGATGATAATCCGCAAACTGAGTCCCATTCTAAGGCAAATAATGTTGAAATTACTGATTCGTTAAAGCCAAAGAATGAGACACAGTTTAAGAGGAAAAATCATTCCAAAACCAACAACAAAAAGAAAGGTGCTTGTTATTTTTGTAACAAGCCCGGCCACTATGCCCGAGACTGCCGTCTGCGGAAGAAACAACAAAAAGTGAATGTGGTCGAAGACTCGCTTGTGGCTGTAGTGCAAGATGCGAACTCCGTTAGCGGCAATGATAATGATTGGTGGTTCGATACTGGAGCAACCATTCATATTTGCAAAGACCGTAATCTGTTCAAGAGTTACGAAGAAAATAAAGGAGAAGCCGACGAAGTTACTGGAGCAAATAAGGTTCCAAGTAAAGTTCTAGGAAAAGGCACTATATGTTTGCACCAAATTTGATCACAAACCCCAAGTATTGTGAAATCACCAGTGTATGAATACAAATCAGCAATATTCAAACACAAATATCTGATCTAAGCAAGCAACAAACAGCAATCCAGAAATAATGAACAGTGACACACAATTTATAGTGGTTCGGCTATCTCCGGCCTACGTCCACTTCAAGGTTTTTATGATTTTATTGCTCGATGCTTGAAGATTACAATTTCTTATCGCGTAGTACAACATATTTTATGATTTTAATCTGAATCTAAGGAAGCAATGGTGATCTGGAGTAAATCTGGCAGAGTCTGGGCGCCCTTTAGTTCTCAAAATTGTCCGACCCCCTTTCTGAATGACCATGGGCTCTATTTATAGGCGTATGAGGCTGATATTTCGTTGAAAATCTGGTAGACCACTTCTGGCACGTGAGGGGGCCCACATGCCTGGCCTCACGAAATCTGGGCCCACTTTGGGATCGATTCGAACTTCATTCGAATCGATCAAGGAATCATCCAATCGAGGTGAAATTTGGTGTGGACATTATTCAACATGTATGTAAGCTCCTGTGAAAATTTCATGGCATTTGGACTTGTAGATTGCGAGATATGGTCGATTCGAATTGCCATCCTTCGGTAGTTTGCTTGCTTCTACTCGATTCGTTCGAATCGATAGGCTCGACTCGATGGCCTCACGCGCCTTTGCGATGACGTGGTGCGCATTTCCTGGGTCAATCCACTTTTCACTCCGAGTCGACTGGGTCGTCTCTGTGTTTTTCGCCGCTTTGACTTAGTGGGTTCAAGGGAATGGATTCGAACAGAAGTTCGTTCGTATCAATCGCGATATATAATCGTCGATCGATACGAAGTCGTTGCAACAGGATGGATTCAAAGCAGGGTCACTGGATGGATACGAAGTGGAGTGACTTCATGGATTCGAAGGACTTCAACCTGAGGGATACGAAATGGAGTAGCTTCATGGATTCGAAGTGGCTTATCCGGTCCGATTCGAACGAATGCTTGTTGATGGTTGCGAACTATATGGAGTCGAACCGATGGATACGAACAGAGGTTGCGTTGACGGATTTGAATAGAAGCTCTGCCTATGGATTCGAACTTAGGGTCACCTCCTCCAACTTGCATTGATGATATCTTGAGCGTACGAACTCGGATTGACTTGAAACTTGGAACGTTGCTTTTCCTGACCTTGCTTGACGTGCCTTATCAATTGTAGCCCGATCCGGACACGGACAAAATTCATTGATATCCATGGTTATCCTGCAATGCACAATCGATATTCATGACTAGTAATCATTGATTTTCAGTTAATTTTTGGATATCTCGGCTTTGCCAAAAGGTGGGATAACATTTTGCCCCCCAAAACATGCCTTTTGGTAAAAGGTGTGTTTTGATCAGTCTCAAATTGAATGCAGCGAGTTCATGTTTTATTCAGAGTTTACAGCATTTTCAATCAAGTCCATGGCTGTTCGAAGCCGAATCGTTATCAATTTCTTCCAATGGAAGGTAAGAATGAAATTCTATGGTCTCTCCGTACTATTGATGGTCACTCCGGACCCTTGCCAAGCCCATTCTAGACTTAGCGATCGAATAGAAAGATCCTATTGCACTCCGGCATTGCTTTCTATTCCTTGCTCTCTAGCCCCAGTTAGGGTGTAAAGCGATGTCTTGGTCGTTCTGGATCGATCGTAGCCTCTTCGGGCTCCTGCTGGATCCCATCCTATCACTCTCTGGTGAAGGGGAAACAGCGTTAAGTGAGTCAATCCTGTCGCTCTCTGGCGAAGCGACTCACTTCTTGCACTCCGGTTCAGTGTATCTGAACATTAAGCGATGTCATGGTCTAAATCGTGGGCCGATCATAGCCTCTCCGGGCTCTTATCGTATCCCGATCCAATCATTCTCCGGTGAATGGGAAGCGACATTAAGTGAGTCGATCCTGTCGCTCTCCGGCGAAGCAACCCACTTCTTGCACTCCTGACCCCGTCTCTCCGGGTAGGGTCATAAAGCGATCATTTTTATATTGGTATTTAATACTCATCCTTTATCTCTCCGGTCAAAGGTTTATTTCAAGAAATTCAAGTTTATTTATTAAATTCAGGTCTTAGATGTTCAATCTCAAACATCAGGAAAAAACTAAACATTGCCTCTCCGGGCAGATCGGTCTATCTCCATCTTAGAGCATGCCTAGGGATCTCTCTGGTTCCCGTACATGAGTAAGTGGAGTAGCCGTTTATTCTGAAAACAAATCTAATGAAATTATTTGACCGAAGTCCAAATTCTGAACTTGGCCCTTGCCATCTTAATCAGTTGATGATGAGTCGTGATCCCGATCCAGGATCGTTTCGGTTAGGTGGAGGCAGTAGTTGTTCAGGCCTTACCACCGCTGCCCGTTCTCTGACATATTGTGGCAATCTACCATTCCTGGCATGTTCTTCCACCTCATCTTTTAGGTGGCGGCATTCATCGGTTGTGTGCCCATCCAACTCATGGAATAGGCAATATTTTCCGGTTCTACGCTCCCGCTCTGTGGGATCTCTCCTGGGTGGTTTTCGATATGGGAGTTGCTCCCGAGTTTCAGTGTAAATTCGTTCCAGGCTTGCCGCCAAATCTGTGTATTGCCTGAATCTGGGCTCTCGGAATTTCTTCCGTTTGTCAGGACCATCATGTGCGTCATCCTGCTTTCTCTTTCCTTTGTCCGCCCTGGGCTGTTCCCTGGCGGTTCCTTCGCCTTGTACATCATTTATTTCCTGCCTCTCGGCTCGTGATTCTTCTAATCGAATGAATCTTTCAGCTTCATGGTAAAACTCTCCAAGATCTTGTGGTGGGTCTCTCGCCAAAGAATCTTTGAATTCGGTGCCTTCCCCAACTCCTGCCACTGCTGCCATCAAAATCATCGATGGATCCGGGCGATCTACAGAAGCCACCGTTGCATTAAATCGTAGCAGAAAATCTTTTATGGACTCTCCGGTCCTTTGTTTTGTCGATGCCAAAGTCATCACACTCTTGGGTCGCGTCACGTGGACCCTAAACTTTCTCATGAAGCAATCTACAAGCTCGCCCCATGTTCTGATCGATCCGGTTTCTAATTGCCTGAACCAAAGTGCAGCCAAATCTGACAAGTATAGAGGGAAGCATCGAGCCATCACTTCCTCGGATGCCCCCAACACTTCCATGTGCCTGATGTATCGAGTAATATGCATCGTTGGGTCTGACTTCCCGTCATAAGGATCCAGCATTGGCAGTTTGAACTTTGGAGGGTTCCTTGCATTCCTGATATTCGGGGTGAATGGACTCCGACTAACTTCCTCTAGTCCTCCATTGGACAATCCTCCTCTCATCAATCGTCGGACTAATCCAGCCATCTTTTCGTCTCCATCCTGGGGTTGCCCTCTTGGTCTTGAAGGGTATTCTGGTACGTACTCTTCGTGTGGCCCGTTAGCATCAGCGTTGGCTCCAACTTGTTGAGCTCCATCTGTAGGCCTTCCAGTATCAGATCCTGAGGGTCTGCCCCCAAGTCCTTGTTGATTGCCTTCTGGATCTGCATTCTGACCTTCATTGGGTTCCGCAACCCTAACTCCTTGTTCCACATTCATAGCCGTTGTAGCTGGTCCTAGGTTCTGTATCCCTGCAGCTCTTATCTGTTCAAAGAAATTCTGCAGCATCTCTTATTGGCTTTTCATCATTCTTTCATGCATTAGGTTATTCATAGCCTCCATCTCATCTCTAGTAATGTAGATCGAAGCTTGTCCTTCTCCAGCGCCAGAGGATGCCTCTTGACTTCCTCCCTGTTGGCTCCTCTCAGCTCTTTGTCTTGTTTGTCGAGTCATTGTCGAGTCAATCCGAATCCTTCAAACTTTCAAATCTAAACTTTGAATTTGGTGTAGCGGGTGCTAATCCTTCTCAGTGAAAGCACCAAAGTGTTTGCGCAAAATTTGGTCACAAATCCCAAGTATTGTGAAAGCACCAGTGTATGAATACAAATCAGCAATATTCAAACACAAATATCAGATCTAAGCAAGCAACAAACAGCAATCCAAAAATAATGAACAGTGACACACAATTTATAGTGGTTCGGCTATCTCCGGCCTACGTCCACTTCAAGGATTTTATGATTTTATTGCTCGATGCTTGAAGATTACAATTTCTTATCGCGTAGTACAACAGATTTTATGATTTTAATCTGAATCTAAGGAAGCAATGGTGATCTGGAGTAAATCTGGCAGTGTCTGGGCGCCCTTTAGCTCTCAAAATTGTCCGACCCCCTTTCTGAATGACCAGGGGCTCTATTTATAGGCGTAGGAGGCTGATGTTTCGCTGAAAATCTGGTAGACCACTTCTGGCACGTGAGGGGGCCCACATGCCCGGCCTCACGAAATCTGGGCCCACTTTGGGATCGATTCAAACTTCATTCGAATCGATCAAGGAATAATCCAATCGAGGTGAAATTTGGTGTGGACATTCTTCAACATGTATTTAAGCTCCTGTGAAAATTTCATGGCATTTGGACTTGTAGATTGCGAGATATGGTCGATTCGAATTGCCATCCTTCGGCAGTTTGCTTGCTTCGACTCGATTCGTTCGAATCGATAGGCTCGACTCGATGGCCTCACGCGCCTTTGCGATGACGTGGTGCGCATTTCCTGGGTCAATCCACTTTTCACTCCGAGTCGACTGGGTTGTCTCCGTGTTTTTCGCCGCTTTGACTTAGTGGGTTCGAGGGAATGGATTCGAACAGAAGTTCATTCGTATCGATCGCGATATATAATAGTCGATCGATACGAAGTCATTGCAACAGGATGGATTCGAAGCAGGGTCACTGGATGGATACGAATTCGAGTGACTTCATGGATTCGAAGGACTTCAACCTAAGGGATACGAAATGGAGTAGCTTCATGGATTCGAAGTGGCTTATCCGGTCCGATTCGAACGAATGCTTGTTGATGGTTGCGAACTATATGGAGTCGAACCGATGGATACGAACAGAGGTTGCACTGATGGATTCGAATAGAAGCTCTGCCTATGGATTCGAACTTAGGGTCACCTCCTCCAACTTGTATTGATGATATCTTGAGCGTACGAACTCGGATTAACTTGAAACTTGGAACGTTGCTTTTCCTGACCTTGCTTGACGTGCCTTATCAATTGTAGCCCGATCCGGACTCGGACAAAATTCATTGATATCCATGGTTATCCTGCAATGCACAATCGATATTCATGACTAGTAATCATTGATTTTCAGTTAATTTTTGGATATCTCGGCTTTGCCAAAAGGTGGGATAAGACTATAGAACTTCTTTTCACCTCTGGAAAAGTTCTTACATTAGTTAATGTATTTTATGTATCTGATATGTGTAATAATTTGGTCTCTGGATACCTTCTTAACAAAGGAGGATTCAAGATGGTGTATGAATCTGATAAGCTAGTGTTGTCTAAGAATGGTAGATTCATTAGACAGGGATACTCTTGTAACGGCATGATTAAGTTGAATCAAATAAAGAAATCTTCTGTTTATATTGTTGATTCAATTAATTTATGGCATGGTAGATTAGGACATGTTAATTATAATTCCATTAAAAATATACATAAATTAGGATTAATTTCTGATTGTGATTTCGATACCATCTCTAAATGTGAAATATGTGTTCAAGCAAAAATACACCGAAAATCCTTTAAATCCGTAGAAAGGAAAACTGGTTTGCTTGATTTGGTATATAGTGATGTGGGTGACTTAAAAAGTCATATCACCTATGGTGGTAACCAATAATATATAACATTCATTGATGATTATACTAGATATGCATATATATATCTAATGAAAACTAAAGATGAGGCTTTTGATAAATTCAAAATTTACAAAGCAGAGGTCGAAACACAATTAGGAGTTAAAATTAAAATATTACATTCAGATCGTGGTGGTGAATATTTCTCAAATGAATTCACCTTGTTTTGTAAACAACAAGGTATAGTTCACCAATGTACTGCCCCATATACACCACAACAAAATGGTGTTGCTGAAAGGAAGAATAGAACTTTAGTAGAAATGGTTAATGCCATGCTCATAAGTTCTAATTTACCTTATAACCTATGGGGTGATGCTATGTCATATGCATGTTATATTTTAAATAGAGTACCACTTAAAAAGAATAATATTTCCCCTTATGAATTATGGTTTAATAGGAAACCTAACCTAACTAGATAAAGTTTGGGGTTGCTTAGCATATGTTAGAAAACCAGACCCTAAACGACCAAAGTTAGGAAATAAAGCATTTAAATGTGTATTCATAGGATATTCACTTAATAGTATAACCTATAGATTCCTTATTCTTGACACCCTAGAAGTTATAGAATCTGTAGATGTAGAATTTTTTGAAAATCAAACTGTTGAGATCCCATTGAGATCATCTAGTCCAGAACCTAGTATGGCTAATGATATCAACGATGATGATTATGCTCCTGCTCAAAACAGCAAGGAAGTATCAGTACCAGATAATAGTACTGAACAACGGAGAAGTAAAAGAGCGAGAATAGAGAAGGACTATGGTCCTGACTTCATTACATATCTTGTAGAAGGCAGTAAGGACGAAGTCCTTAATGTGACTAAATATGTAATGAACGTCGTTGATGATCCCAAAACTTATTCTGAGGCTATGAGTTCCAGAGATTGCAATTTCTGGAAAGAAGCTATCAATGATGAAATGAATTCCATACTGTTAAACCAAACTTGGGTTTTAACCGATTTACCTCCTGGTGCTAAACCTATAGGATGTAAATGGTTATTCAAGAAAAAGTTGAATACAAATGGATCCATTGATAAGTTTAAAGCCAGATTAGTTGCTAAGGGATATAAGCAAAGACATGGAGTAGATTACTTTGATACATATGCTCCAGTTGCTCGCATATCTTCTATACGCTGTTTAATTGCACTTGCATCAATTCATAAATTAGTCATACATCAAATGGATGTAAAGACTGCTTTTCTAAATGGTGATTTAGAAGAAGAGATATATATGGAACAACCTGAAGGTTTCAAAACCCCAGGCCAAGAAAAGAAAGTTTGCAAATTAGTGAAATCTCTTTATGGCATGAAGCAAGCTCCCATGCAATGACATGAGAAATTTGATAAAGTTGCACTGTCATATGGATTCATTGTTAATGATGCTGATAAATGTATTTATAGCAAATCGGATAATAATGGTAGTGTTATAATATGTTTATAAGTTGATGACATGCTAATATTTGGTTCCAATATATCATGTGTGAATGAAACTAAAAAGAGGGGGAGTTATTACTAACTCAATCTCATTACATAGAGAAATTCCTATAAAAGTATGGTCACTACGATGACAAACTAGCACCAACTCCTTTAGATCCTAGTATTAAATTAGAAAAGAACACTGGACGTACTATCTCTCAACTAGAGTATTCCAGTGTTATTGGGAGTCTTATGTATGCTATGCATTGCACTAGACCAGACATCGCACATGCTATAAGTGTATTGTGTCGATTTACGAGTAATCCAGGTTTCGAACATTGGAAAGCTATTTCCAGAGTTTTAGCTTATTTGAAAGGAACCATTGAATACGGTTTATCTTATAAAGGATATCCTGCTGTAATAGAAGGATATAGTGATACAACCTGGAACAATGTAGAATCCAAATCCAAGTCTACGACTGGATGGATCTTTACATTTGGGGGCGCTGCTGTGTCTTAGGCTTCCAAGAAGCAGACTTGTATTTCTGACTCAACAATGTTGTCAGAATTGATTGCATTAGCAGATGCATGTAAAGAAGCAGAATGGCTTAGGAATTTATTAATGGAAATCCCTTTATGGAAGAAGCCATCTCCAGCAGTATTGATTAACTGTGACAATCAAGCAACGATGTACAATGTGTCTAATAAGACATATAATGGAAAGTTTAGACGGGTCTAAGACATCAAATGGTGAGACAGTTACTCAAAAGAGGAGTTATAACTGTTGACTACATAGAAACGAAGAAAAACTTAGCTGATCCACTTACAAAGAGTCTTCCAAAGGCAATGGTTTCTATAAAGTCACAAGAAATGGGACTAAGGTCTGTGAATGATGGTTGATCATCCTTAACAGAAACCCAACTTATGTCTTGAAAAGGATAGACAAAGTTCAATGGGTACCAACAAGTTAAGAGAATGATTATGGAACACTAAATCGATAATCCCATATTATTTAATGTTGGATTCTGCAAGAACAAAGGATGGATATATATCCTTAATAAGTCTAGAAACCTTAAAAGGTGAATCGCAGAAACACCTTAAGAGACTTACCTATATGAGTATGGAAATCAGGCCGTTTCCTAGGAAAGTAACACCGCTTTCTAAGTAGACTCATGAACCAGGATTTAAGCACATGGCCATTAACGTGCTGAGCAATACAGAACACTTTACCTAAGGAAATCAACATGTGTGATTGTTCCGGTTTTATCATTATGGATACTTGGTTCAAGATTCGTTCACCATAGAATCTAGATAAGGCTTTGAATGGTTTACACTAAGTAAAGGTTCAAATCCAAAAGATACCTTTTATTTATGTGTTGGTTTTCACGATGATGCAAAACTTGATCTTAGAACTACATAGGCTTGATCCCACTTGGGTATGTAGGAAGTCACTCTAGTGATGTAGCCATTCTATTTATTAAATTTTCTTATTTTGAAAATGGGGGAGATTGTTGTAATATTTTGAAATAACTTTGGGGTTTGGGTTTTGATTTGGAAGAGAAGAAGTAAAGAGGAAGAAGAGAATATTAGTCCCACATGGTAGAAAGTTATACAAAATATTTGTATAAATATAGTTTTCTCATGTGGATTTTGGTGCCTTGGGGCTCCCACATGTTTGCTTTGTTGTGAGGAGAGAAGTCATGCAATACCACACGCGCGCCGCCGCCGTCCGTCCTACCGAACCGGGCCCAGTCGGGTACGGGTTTCGGATCCGAAAATATTTTTGGATCATATATGAACAGTAACGGGCCAGATTTCAGCCCGTTAAGGACCCGAAACCGGAAATTCTGAAATTGAATATAAGGCGGGAAATTGCAACGGTTTTCTGAACGTTGAAAAATATGAATGGACGCGACGTTTAAATTGCGAACCGTTGCAAACGGTTGTGACACTTCGCGAATATGCACCTCTCTACCATTATAAATAGTGACGCCCAGAAATCATTGTAATCAGTATCAAAATTCTGATTCTTCTTCTTCTTTACAGAGCAGTTTTGCGACACTAGAACTCCATCGCCATTACTCTGTTTTGTGACGCCTCCGAGGTGTTGCAAACTCAGAAAACGTCGCAGAATTGCTCTCTTCTTCCTCTTCTTTCTATTCTATACAAATTGCATCATCAGATACCATTGCTAAAGTGTTCTTGGTCGGATCAAAGGCGTGCAAACTTTGAATTCGATTACGCTGTTATAGGGCTTCATTGAATCCTGAAAGTCGATAGTTCGATAACCCGTTTGTACCTGGTGGGTTGAACTATTGTTTGAAAGAATATATTCCATAGATCCTTGAAGTCGGAAGTACAGCATTATCTTCTTCATAATCGCCATCAAATTTGTCTCGAACCGCAAAATCCCCAACAATTTTCAGACAATATTTCTTCAACCATGGAAGGTTCGAGTGCTCTACAAGTTATGAATCAGCATTTATCTCGATTAGAGCGTTTTGATGGCGACAATTTCAATCGTTGGCAAGAGACGATGAAATTT
Organism: Allium fistulosum; assembly: GCA_030737815.1. Taxonomy (NCBI): domain Eukaryota; kingdom Viridiplantae; phylum Streptophyta; class Magnoliopsida; order Asparagales; family Amaryllidaceae; genus Allium; species Allium fistulosum. The sequence continues at coordinate 835,941,544 of CM060905.1, forward strand.
TTCTTGGTCACCGTCAAGTTGTTCTACATTTTGGAAGACGACTTGGAAGAAATCCCAGAGGAAACCGATAAGGATGATGCTGCTCTAAAGGCTAGACGTGCAAAGCGCAAAGAAGATGATTTTCTATGCAGAGGCCATATTCTGAATGCGCTATCTACCCCAGTCTACAATGCTCATAGGACCTTGGAAACAGCGAAGGCACTCTGGACTGCACTGGAGAATAAGTACCGCATATCCGAGGCAAGTAATAAAAAGTTTCTTATTTCCAATTTTATGGATTTCAAAATGGTCACCAATAAGTCCATAATTGGACAAGTAAGCGAAATCTTACTACTGGTGAATCAATTTAAAGATGCTGGAATTGATCTCCCTGAATCTTTTGTTGTCGGAGTTATAATTTTGAGACTTCTACATAGTTGGAATGATTATAAGAAAAAGATGAAGCATGCGGAAACGGATTTAGATAGTTTACAACGTCATCTTCGTATTGAAGAAGACTCTCGCAAACGCGATCTAGATGATAATCCGCAAATTGAGTCCCATTCTAAGGCAAATAATGTTGAAATTACTGATTCGTTAAAGCCAAAGAATGAGACACAGTTTAAGAGGAAAAATCATTCCAAAACCAACAACGAAATGAAAGGTGCTTGTTATTTTTGTAACAAGCCCGGCCACTATGACCGAGACTGCCGTCTGCGGAAGAAACAACAAAAAGTGAATGTGGTCGAAGACTCGCTTGTGGCTGTAGTGCAAGAGGCGAACTCCGTTAACGGCAATGATAATGATTGGTGGTTCGATACTGGAGAAACCATTCATATTTGCAAAGATCGTAATCTGTTCAAGAGTTACGAAGAAAATAAAGGAGAAGCCAACGAAGTTACTGGAGCAAATAAGGTTCCAAGTAAAGTTCTGGGAAAATGCACTATAGAACTTCTTTTCACCTCTGGAAAAGTTCTTACATTAGTTAATGTATTTTATGTATCTGATATGTGTAAGAATTTGGTCTCTGGATACCTTCTTAACAAAGGAGGATTCAAGATGGTGTATGAATCTGATAAGCTAGTGTTGTCTAAGAATGGTAGATTCATTGGACAGGGATACTCTTGTAACGTCATGATTAAGTTGAATCTAATAAAGAAGTCATCTATTTATATTGTTGATTATATTAATTTATGGCATGGTAGATTAGGACATGTTAATTATAATTCCATTAAAAATATTCATAAATTAGGATTAATTTCTGATTGTGATTTCGATACCATCTCTAAATGTGAAATATTTGTTCAAGCAAAAATACACCGAAAATCCTTTAAATCCGTAGAAAGGAAAACTGGTTTGCTTGATTTGATATATAGTGATGTGGGTGACTTAAAAAGTCATATCACCTATGGTGGTAACCAATACTATATAACATTCATTGATGATTATACTAGATATGCATATATATATATATATATCTAATGAAAACTAAAGATGAGGCTTTTGATAAATTCAAAATTTACAAAGCAGAGGTCGAAACACAATTAGGAGTTAAAATTAAAATATTACATTCAGATCGGGGTGGTGAATATTTCTCAAATGAATTCACCTTGTTTTGTAAACAACAAGGTATAGTTCACCAATGTACTGCCCCATATACACCACAACAAAATGGTGTTGCTGAATGGAAGAATAGAACTTTAGTAGAAATGGTTAATGCCATGCTCATAAGTTCTAATTTACCTTATAACCTATGGGGTGATGCTATGTTATCTGCATGTTATATTTTAAATAGAGTACCACTTAAAAAGAATAATATTTCCCCTTATGAATTATGTTTTAATAGGAAATCTAACCTAACTAGACTTAAAGTTTGGGGTTGCTTAGCATATGTTAGAAAACCAGACCCTAAACGACCAAAGTTAGGAAATAGAGCATTTAAATGTGTATTCATAGGATATTCACTTAATAGTATAACTTATAGATTCCTTATTCTTGACACCCTAGAAGTTATAGAATCTGTAGATGTAGAATTTTTTGAAAATCAAACTGTTGAGATCCCATTGAGATCATCTAGTCCAGAACCTAGTATGGCTAATGATATCAATGATGATGATTATGCTCCTGCTCAAAACAGCAAGGAAGTATCAGTACTAGATAATAGTACTGAACAACGGGGAAGTAAAAGAGCGACAATAGAGAAGGACTATGGTCCTGACTTCATTACATATCTTGTAGAAGGCAGTAAGGGCGAAGTCCTTAATGTGACTAAATATGTAATGAACGTCGATGATGATCCCAAAACTTATTTTGAGGCTATGAGTTCCAGAGATTCCAATTTCTGGAAAGAAGCTATCAATGATGAAATGAATTCCATACTGTTAAACCAAACTTGGGTTTTAACTGATTTACCTCCTGGTGCTAAACCTATAGATTGTAAATAGATATTCAAGAAAAAGTTGAATACAAATGGATCCATTGATAAGTTTAAAGCCAGATTAGTTGCTAAGGGATATAAGCAAAGACATGGTGTAGATTACTTTGATACATATGCTCCAGTTGCTCGCATATCTTCTATACGCTGTTTAATTGCACTTGCATCAATTCATAAATTAGTCATACATCAAATGGATGTAAAGACTGCTTTTCTAAATGGTGATTTAGAAGAAGAGATATATATGGAACAACCTGAAGGTTACAAAACCCCATGCCAAGAAAAGAAAGTTTGCAAATTAGTGAAATCTCTTTATGGCCTGAAGCAAGCTCCCATGCAATGGCATGAGAAATTTGATAAAGTTGCACCGTCATATGGATTCATTGTTAATGATGCTGATAAATGTATTTATAGGAAATCGGATAACAACGATAGTGTTATAATATATTTATACGTTGATGACATGCTAATATTTGGTTCTAGTATATCATGTGTGAATGAAACTAAAAAGAGGGGGAGTTATTACTAACTCAATCTCATTACATAGAGAAATTCCTACAAAAGTATGGTCATTACGATGACAAACCAGCACCAACTCCTTTAGATCCTAGTATTAAATTAGAAAAGAACAATGGACGTACTATCTCTCAACTAGAGTATTCCAGTGTTATTGGGAGTCTTATGTATGCTATGCATTGCACTAGACCAGACATCGCACATGCTATAAGTGTATTATGTCGATTTACAAGATATGGGACTAAGGTCTGTGAATGAAGGTTGATCATCCTTAACAGAAATCCAACTTATGTCTTGAAAAGGATAGACAAAGTTCAATGGGTACCAACAAGTTAAGAGAATGATTATGAAACACTGAATCGATAATCCCATATTATTTAGTGTTGGATTCTGCAAGAACAAAGGATGGATATATATCCTTAATAAGTCGAGAAACCTTAAAAGGTGAATCGTAGAAACACCTTAAGAGACTTACCTATATGAGTATGGAAATCAGGCCGTTTCCTAGGAAAGTAAGACCGCTTTCTAAGTAGACTCATGAACCATGATTTAAGCACATGGCCATTAACATGCTGAGCAATACAGAACACTTTACCTAAGGAAATCAACATGTGTGATTGTTCCGGTTTTGTCATTATGGATACTTGGTTCAAGATTCGTTCACCATAGAATCTAGATAAGGCTTTGAATGGTTTACACTAAGTAAAGGTTCAAATCCAAAAGATACCTTTTATTTATGTGTTGGTTTTCACGATGATGCAAAACTTGATCTTAGAACTACATAGGCTTGATCCCACTTGGGTATGTAGGAAGTCACTCTAGTGATGCAGCCATTCTTTTTATTAATTTTTCTAATTTTGAAAATTGGGGGAGATTGTTGTAAAATTTTCAAATAACTTTGGGGTTTGATTTGGAAGAGAAGAAGTAAAGAGGAAGAAGAGAATATTAGTCCCACATGGTAGAAAGTTATACAAAATATTTGTATAAATATAGTTTTCTCATGTGGATGTTGGGGCCTTGGGGCTCCCACATGTTTGCTTTGTTGTGAGGAGAGAAGTCATGCAATACCACACGCGAGCCGCCGCCGTCCGTCCGACCGAACCGGGCCGGGTTGGGTACGGGTTTCGGATACGAAAATATTTTTGGATCATATATGAACAGTAACGGGCCAGATTTCAGCCCGTTAAGGACCCGAAATCGGAATTTCTGAAATTGAATATAAGGCGGGAAATTGCAACGGTTTTCTGAACGTTGAAAAATATGAATGGACGCGACGTTTAAATTGCGAACCGTTGCAAACGGTTGTGACACTTCGCGAATAGGCACCTCTCTACCATTATAAATAGTGACGCCCAGAAATCATTGTAATCAGTATCAAAATTCTGATTCTTCTTCTTCTTCACAGAGCAGTTTTGCGACACCAGAACTCCGTCGCCATTTCTCTGTTTTGTGACGCCACCGAGGTGTTGCAAACTCAGAAAACGTCGCAGAATTGCTCTCTTCTTCCTCTTCTTTCTATTCTATACAAATTGCATCATCATATACCATTGCTAAAGTGTTCTTGGTCGGATCAAAGGCGTGCAAACTTTGAATCCGATTACGCTGTTATATGGCTTCATTGAATCCTGAAAGTCGATAGTTCGATAACCCATTTGTACCTGGTGGGTTGAACTATTGTCTGAAAGAATCTATTCCATAGATCCTTGAAGTCGGTAGTACAACATTATCTTCTTCATAATCGCCATCAAATTTGTCTCGAACCGTAAAATCCCCAACAATTTTCAGACAATATTTCTTTAACCATGGAAGGTCCAAGTGCTCTACAAGTTATGAATTAGCATCTATCTTGATTAGAGCGTTTTGATGGCGACAATTTCACTCGTTGGCAAGAGACGATGAAATTTTTCTTGGTCACCGTCAAGTTGTTCTACATTTTGGAAGATGACTTGGAAGATATCCCAAAGGAAACTGATAAGCATGATGCTGCTCTAAAGGCTAGACGTGCAAAGCGCAAAGAAGACGATTTTCTATGCAGAGGCCATATTCTGAATGCGCTATCTACCCCAGTCTACAATGCTCATAGGACCTTGGAAACAGCGAAGGCACTCTGGACTGCACTGGAGAATAAGTACCGCATATCCGAGGCAAGTAATAAAAAGTTTCTTATTTCCAATTTTATGGATTTCAAAATGGTCACCAATAAGTCCATAATTGGACAAGTAAGCGAAATCTTACTACTGGTGAATCAATTTAAAGATGCTGGAATTGATCTCCCTGAATCTTTTGTTGTCGGAGTTATAATTTTGAGACTTCTACATAGTTGGAATGATTATAAGAAAAAGATGAAGCATGCGGAAACGGATTTAGATAGTTTACAACGTCATCTTCGTATTGAAGAAGACTCTCGCAAACGCGATCTAGATGATAATCCGCAAACTGAGTCCCATTCTAAGGCAAATAATGTTGAAATTACTGATTCGTTAAAGCCAAAGAATGAGACACAGTTTAAGAGGAAAAATCATTCCAAAACCAAAAACAAAAAGAAAGGTGCTTGTTATTTTTGTAACAAGCCCGGCCACTATGCCCGAGACTGCCTTCTCCGTAAGAAACAACAAAAAGTGAATGTGGTCGAAGACTCGCTTGTGGCTGTAGTGCAAGAGGCGAACTCCATTAGCGGCAATGATAATGATTGGTGGTTCGATACTGGAGCAACCATTCATATTTGCAAAGACCGTAATCTGTTCAAGAGTTACGAAGAATATAAAGGAGATGCCGACGAAGTTACTGGAGCAAATAAGGTTCCAAGTAAAGTTCTGGGAAAAGGCACTATAGAACTTCTTTTCACCTCTGGAAAAGTTCTTACATTAGTTAATGTATTTTATGTATCTGATATGTGTAAGAATTTGGTCTCTGGATACCTTCTTAACAAAGGAGGATTCAAGATGGTGTATGAATCTGATAAGCTAGTGTTGTCTAAGAATGGTAGATTCATTGGACAGGGATACGCTTGTAACGGCATGGTTAAGTTGAATCTAATAAAGAAATCTTCTGTTTATATTGTTGATTCTATTAATTTATGGCATGGTAGATTAGGACATGTTAATTATAATTCCATTAAAAATATACATAAATTAGGATTAATTTCTGATTGTGATTTCGATACCATCTCTAAATGTGAAATATGTGTTCAAGAAAAAATACACCAAAAATCCTTTAAATCCGTAGAAAGGAAAACTAGTTTGCTTGATTTGGTATATGGTGATGTGGGTGACTTAAAAAGTCATATCACCTATGGTGGTAACCAATACTATATAACATTCATTGATGATTATACTAGATATGCATTTATATATCTAATGAAAACTAAAGATGAGGCTTTTGATAAATTCAAAATTTACAAAGCAGAGGTCGAAACACAATTAGGAGTTAAAATTAAAATATTACATTCAGATCGTGGTGGTGAATATTTCTCAAATGAATTCACCTTGTTTTGTAAACAACAAGGTATAGTTCACCAATGTAATGCCCCATATGCACCACAACAAAATGGTGTTGCTGAAAGGAAGAATAGAACTTTAGTATAAATGGTTAATGCCATGCTCATAAGTTCTAATTTACCTTCTAACCTATGGGGTGATGCTATGTTACCTACATGTTATATTTTAAATAGAGTACCACTTAAAAATAATAATATTTCCCCTTATGAATTATGGTTTAATAGGAAACCTAACCTAACTAGACTTAAAGTTTGGGGTTGCTTAGCATATGTTAGAAAACCAGACCCTAAACGACCAAAGTTAGGAAATAGAGCATTTAAATGTGTATTCATAGGATATTCACTTAATAGTATAACTTATAGATTCCTTATTCTTGACACCCTAGAAGTTATAGAATCTGTAGATGTAGAATTTTTTGAAAATCAAACTGTTGAGATCCCATTGAGATCATCTAGTCCAGAACCTAGTATGGATAATGATATCAATGATGATGATTATGCTCCTGCTCAAAACAGCAAGGAAGTATCAGTACCAGAAAATAGTACCGAACTATGGAGAAGTAAAAGAGCGAGAATAGAGAAGGACTATGGTCCTGACTTCATTACATATCTTGTAGAAGGCAGTATGGACGAAGTCCTTAATGTGACTAAATATGTAATGAACGTCGATGACGATCCCAAAACTTATTCTGAGGCTATGAGTTCTAGAGATTCCAATTTCTGGAAAGAAGCTATCAATGATGAAATGAATTCCATACTGTTAAACCAAACTTGGGTTTTAACTGATTTACCTCCTGGTGCTAAACCTATAGGATGTAAATGGATATTCAAGAAAAACTTGAATACAAATGAATCCATTGATAAGTTTAAAGCCAGATTAGTTGCTAAGGGATATAAGCAAAGACATGGAGTAGATTACTTTGATACATATGCTCCAGTTGCTCGCATATCTTCTATACGTTGTTTAATTGCACTTGCATCAATTCAAAAATTAGTCATACATCAAATGGATGTAAAGACTGCTTTTCTAAATGGTGATTTAGAAGAAGAGATATATATGGAACAACCTGAAGGTTTCAAAACCCCAGGCCAAGAAAAGAAAGTTTGCACATTATTGAAATCTCTTTATGGCCTGAAGCAAGCTCCCATGCAATGGCATGAGAAATTTGATAAACTTGCACTGTCATATTGATTCATTGTTAATGTTGCTGATAAATGTATTTATAGCAAATCGGATAACAATGGTAGTGTTATAATATGTTTATACATTGATGACATGCTAATATTTGGTTCCAGTATATCATGTGTGAATGAAACTAAAAAGAGGGGGAGTTATTACTAACTCAATCTCATTACATAGAGAAATTCCTACAAAAGTATGGTCATTACGATGACAAACCAGCACCAACTCCTTTAGATCTTAGTATTAAATTAGAAAAGAACACTGGACGTACTATCTCTCAACTAGAGTATTCCAATGTTATTGGGAGTCTTATATATGCTATGCATTGCACTAGACCAGACATCGCACATGCTATAAGTGTATTGTGTCGATTTACGAGTAATCCAGGTTTCGAACATTGCAAAGCTATTTCAAGAGTTTTAGCTTATTTGAAAGGAACCATTGAATATGGTTTATCTTATAAAGGATATCCTGCTGTAATAGAAGGATATAGTGATGCAACCTGGAACAATGTAGAATCCAAATCCAAGTCTACGACTGGATGGATCGTTACATTAGGAGGCGCTGCTGTGTCTTGGGCTTCCAAGAAGCAGACCTGTATTTCTGACTCAACAATGTTGTCAGAATTGATTGCATTAGCAGATGCATGTAAAGAAGCAGAATGGCTTTGGAATTTATTAATGGAAATCCCTTTATGGAAGAAGCCATCTCCAGCAGTCTTGATTAACTGTGACAATCAAGCAACGATATACAATGTGTCTAATAAGACATATAATGGAAAGTCTAGACATGTGAGTCTAAGACATCAAATGGTGAGACAGTTACTCAAAAGAGGAGTTATAACTGTTGACTACATAGAAACGAAGAAAAACTTGGCTGACCTACTTACAAAGAGTCTTCCAAAGGCAATGGTTTCTATAAAGTCACAAGAAATGGGACTAATGTCTGTGAATGAAGGTTGATCATCCTTAATGGAAACCCAACTTATGTCTTGAAAAGGATAGACAAAGTTCAATGGGTACCAACAAGTTAAGAGAATGATTATGGAACACTAAATTGATAATCCCATATTATTTAGTGTTGGATTCTACAAGAACAAAGGATGGATATATATCCTTAATAAGTCTAGAAACCTTAAAAGGTGAATCGCAGAAACACCTTAAGAGACTTACCTATATGAGTATGGAAATCAGGCCGTTTCCTAGGAAAGTAAGACCGCTTTCTAAGTAGACTCATGAACCAGGATTTAAGCAAATGGCCATTAACGTGCTGAGCAATACAGAACACTTTACCTAAGGAAATCAACATGTGTGATTGTTCCGGTTTTATCATTATGGATACTTGGTTTAAGATTCGTTCACCATAGAATCTAGATAAGGCTTTGAATGGTTTACACTAAGTAAAGGTTCAAATCCAAAAGATACCTTTTATTTATGTGTTGGTTTTCACGATGATGCAAAACTTGATCTTAGAACTACATAGGCTTGATCCCACTTGGGTATGTAGGAAGTCACTCTAGTGATGCAGCCATTCAATTTATTAATTTTTCTTATTTTGAAAATTGGGGGAGATTGTTGTAAAATTTTCAAATAACTTTGGGGTTTGGGTATTGATTTGGAAGAGAAGAAGTAAAGAGGAAGAAGAGAATATTAGTCCCACATGGTAGAAAGTTATACTAAATATTTGTATAAATATAGTTTTCTCATGTGGATGTTGGGGCCTTGGGGCTCCCACATGTTTTCTTTGTTGTGAGGAGAGAAGTCATGCAATACCACACGCGCGCCGCCGCCGTCTGTCCGATCGAACCGGGCCGGGTCGGGTACGGGTTTCGGATCCGAAAATATTTTTGGATCATATATGAACAGTAACGAGCCAGATTTCAGCGCGTTAAGGACCCAAAACCGAAATTTCTGAAATTGAATATAAGGCGGGAAATTGCAACGGTTTTCTGAACGTTGAAAAATATGAATGGACGCAACGTTTAAATTGCGAACCGTTGCAAACGGTTGTGACACTTCGCGAATAGGCACCTCTCTACCACTATAAATAGTGACGCCCAGAAAACATTGTAATCAGTATCAAAATTCTGATTCTTTTTCTTCTTCACAGAGCAGTTTTGCGACACCAGAACTCCGTCGCCATTACTCTGTTTTGTGACGCCTCCGAGGAGTTGCAAACTCAGAAAACATCGCAGAATTGCTCTCTTCTTCCTCTTCTTTCTATTCTATACAAATTGCATCATCAGATACCATTGCTAAAGTCTTCTTGGTTGGATCAAAGGCGTGCAAACTTTGAATCCGATTACGCTGTTATAGGGCTTCATTTAATCTTGAAAGTCGATAGTTCGATAACCCGTTTGTACCTGGTGGGTTGAACTATTGTCTGAAAGAATCTATTCCATAGATCCTTGAAGTCGGAAGTACAACATTATCTTCTTCATAATCGCCATCAAATAGTTCTCGAACCGCAAAATCCCCAACAATTTTCAGACAATATTTCTTCAACCATGGAAGGTTCGAGTGCTCTACAAGTTATGAATCAACATCTATCTCGATTAGAGCATTTTGATGGCGACAATTTCACTCGTTGGCAAGAGACGATGAAATTTTTCTTGGTCACTGTCAAGTTGTTCAACATTTTCGAAGATGACTTGGAATAAATCCCAGAGGAAACTGATAAGGATGATGCTGCTCTAAAGGCTAGACGTGCAAAGCGCAAAGAAGATGATTTTCTATGCAGAGGCCATATTCTGAATGCGCTATCTACCCTAGACTACAATGCTCATAAGACCTTGGAAACAGCGAAGGCACTCTGGACTGCACTGGAGAATAAGTACCGCATATCCGAGGCAAGTAATAAAAAGTTTCTTATTTCCAATTTTATGGATTTCAAAATGGTCACCAATAAGTCCATAATTGGACAAGTAAGCGAAATCTTACTTTTGGTGAATCAACTTAAAGATGCTGGAATTGATCTCCATGAATCTTTTGTTGTTGGAGTTATAATTTCGAGACTTCCGCATAGTTGGAATGATTATAAGAAAAAGATGAAGCATGCAGAAACGAATTATAATTTAGATAGTTTACAGCGTCATCTTCGTATTGAAGAAGACTCTCGCAAACGCGATCTAGATGATAATCCGCAAACTGAGTCCCATTCTAAGGCAAATAATGTTGAAATTACTGATTCGTTAAAGCCAAAGAATGAGACACAGTTTAAGAGGAAAAATCCTTCCAAAACCAACAGCAAAAAGAAAGGTGCTTGTTATTTTTGTAACAAGCCCGGCCACTATGCCCAAGACTGCCGTCTGCGGAAGAAACAACAAAAAGTGAATGTGGTCGAAGACTCGCTTGTGGCTGTAGTGCAAGAGGCGAACTCCGTTAGCGGCAATGATAATGATTGGTGGTTCGATACTGGAGCAAACATTCATATTTGCAAAGACCGTAACCTGTTCAAGAGTTACGAAGAAAATAAAGGAGAAGCCGACGAAGTTACTGGAGCAAATAAGGTTCCAAGTAAAGTTCTGGGAAAGGCACTATAGAACTTCTTTTCACCTCTGGAAAAGGTCATACATTAGTTAATGTATTTTATGTATCTGATATGTGTAAGAATTTGGTCTCTGGATACCTTCCTAACAAAGGAGGATTCAAGATGGTGTATGAATCTGATAAGTTAGTGTTGTCTAAGAATGGTAGATTCATTGGACAGAGATACTCTTGTAACGGCATGATTAAGTTGAATCTAATAAAGAAATCTTCTGTTTATATTGTTGATTCTATTAATTTATGGCATGGTAGATTAGGACATGTTAATTATAATTCCATTAAAAATATACATAAATTAGGATTAATTTCTTATTGTGATTTCGATACCATCTCTAAATGTGAAATATGTGTTCAAGCAAAAATACACCGAAAATCCTTTAAATCCGTAGAAAGGAAAACTTGTTTGCTTGATTTGGTATATGGTGATGTGGGTGACTTAAAAAGTCATATCACCTATGGTGGTAACCAATACTATATAAAATTCATTAATGATTATACTAGATATGCATATATATATATATATCTAATGAAAACTAAAGATGAGGCTTTTGATAAATTCAAAATTTACAAAGCAGAGGTCGAAACACAATTAGGAGTTAAAATTAAAATATTACATTCAGATCGTGGTGGTGAATATTTCTCAAATAAATTCACCTTGTTTTGTAAACAACAAGGTATAGTTCACCAATGTACTGCCCCATATACACCACAACAAAATGGTGTTGCTGAAAGGAAGAATAGAACTTTAGTAGAAATGGTTAATGCCATGCTCATAAGTTCTAATTTACCTTATTACCTATAGGGTGATGCTATGTTATCTGCATGTTATATTTTAAATAGAGTACCACTTAAAAAGAATAATATTTCCCCTTATGAATTATGGTTTAATAGGAAACCTAACCTAACTAGACTTAAAGTTTGGGGTTGCTTAGCATATGTTAGAAAACCAGACCCTAAACGACCAAAGTTAGGAAATAGAGCATTTAAATGTGTATTCATAGGATATTCACTTAATAGTATAACTTATAGATTCCTTATTCTTGACACCCTAGAAGTTATAGAATCTATAGATGTAGAATTTTTTGAAAATCAAACTATTGAGATCCCATTGAGATCATCTAGTCCAGAACCTAGTATGGCTAATGATATCAATGATGATGATTATGCTCCTGCTCAAAACAGCAAGGAAGTATCAGTACCAGATAATAGTACTGAACAACGGAGAAGTAAAAGTGTGAGAATACAGAAGGACTATGGTCCTGACTTCATTACATATCTTGTAGAATGCAGTAAGGACGAAGTCCTTAATGTGACTAAATATGTAATGAACGTCGATGACAATCCCAAAACTTATTCTGAGTCTATGAGTTCCAGAGATTCCAAATTATGGAAAGAAGCTATCAATGATGAAATGAATTCCATACTGTTAAACCAAACTTGGGTTTTAACTGATTTACCTCTTGGTGCTAAACCTATAGGATGTAAATGGATATTCAAGAAAAGCTTGAATACAAATGGATCCATTTATAAGTTTAAAGCTATATTAGTTGCTAAGGGATATAAGCAAAGACATGGAGTAGATTACTTAGATACATATGCTCCAGTTGCTCGCATATCTTCTATACGCTGTTTAATTGCACTTGCATCAATTCATAAATTAGTCATACATCAAATGGATGTAAAGACTGCTTTTCTAAATGGTGATTTAGAAGAAGAGATATATATGGAACAACCTGAAGGTTTCAAAACCCCAGGCCAAGAAAAGAAAGTTTACAAATTAGTGAAATCTCTTTATGGCCTGAAGCAAGCTCCCATGCAATGGCATGAGAAATTTGATAAAGTTGCACCGTCATATGGATTCATTGTTAATGATGCTGATAAATGTATTTATAGCAAATCGGATAACAACGGTAGTGTTATAATATGTTTATACGTTGATGACATGCTAATATTTGGTTCTAGTATATCATGTGTGAATGAAACTAAAAAGAGGGGGAGTTATTACTAACTCAATCTCATTACATAGAGAAATTCCTACAAAAGTATGGTCATTACGATGACAAACTAGCACCAACTCCTTTAGATCCTAGTATTAAATTAGAAAAGAACGCTGGACGTACTATCTCTCAACTAGAGTATTCCAATGTTATTGGGAGTCTTATGTATGCTATGCATTGCACTAGACCAGACATCGCACATGCTATAAGTGTATTGTGTCGATTTACGAGTAATCCAGGTTTCGAACATTTGCAAAGCTATTTCCAGAGTTTTAGCTTATTTGAAAGGAACCATTGAATATGGTTTATCTTATAAAGGATATCCTACTGTAATAGAAGGATATAGTGATGCAACCTGGAACAATGTAGAATCCAAATCCAAGTCTACGACTGGATGGATCTTTACATTAGAAGGCGCTGCTGTGTCTTGGGCTTCCAAGAAGCAGTCCTGTATTTCTGACTCAACAATGTTGTCAGAATTGATTGCATTAGCAGATGCATGTAAAGAAGCAGAATGGCTTAGGAATTTATTAATGGAAATCCCTTTATTAAAGAAGCCATCTCCAGCAGTCTTGATTAACTGTGACAATCAAGCAATGTTATACGATGTGTCTAATAAGACATATAATGGAAAGTCTAGACATGTGAGTCTAAGACATTAAATGGTGAGACAGTTACTCAAAAGAGGAGTTATAACTGTTGACTACATAGAAACGAAGAAAAACTTGGCTGATCCACTTACAAAGAGTCTTCCAAAGGCAATGGTTTCTATAAAGTCACAAGAAATGGGACTAAGGTCTGTGAATGAAGGTTGATCATCCTTAACAGAAACCCAACTTATGTCTTGAAAAGGATAGATAAAGTTCAATGGGTACCAACAAGTTAAGAGAATGATTATGGAACACTAAATCGATAATCCCATATTATTTAGTGTTGGATTCTACTAGAACAAAGGATGGATATATATTCTTAATAAGTCTAGAAACCTTAAAAGGTGAATCGTAGAAACACCTTAAGAGACTTACCTATATGAGTATGGAAATCAGGCCGTTTCCTAGGAAAGTAAGACCGCTTTCTAAGTAGATTCATGAACCAGGATTTAAGCACATGGCCATTAACGTGCTGAGCAATACAGAACACTTTACCTAAGGAAATCAACATGTGTGATTGTTCCGGTTTTATCATTATGGATACTTGGTTCAAGATTCGTTCACCATAGAATCTAGATAAGGCTTTGAATGGTTTACACTAAGTAAAGGTTCAAATCCAAAAGATACCTTTTATTTATGTGTTGGTTTTCACGATGATGCAAAACTTGATCTTAGAACTACATAGGCTTGATCCCACTTGGGTATGTAGGAAGTCACTCTAGTGATGCAGCCATTCTATTTAATAATTTTTCTTATTTTGAAAATTGGGGGAGATTGTTGTAAAATTTTCAAATAACTTTGGGGTTTGGGTTTGGATTTGGAAGAGAAGAAGTAAAGAGGAAGAAGAGAATATTAGTCCCACATGGTAGAAAGTTATACAAAATATTTGTATAAATATAGTTTTCTCATGTGGATGTTGGGGCCTTGGGGCTCCCACATGTTTGCTTTGTTGTGAGGAGAGAAGTCATGCAATACCACACGCGCACCGCCGCCGTCCGTCCGACCGAACTGAGCCGGGTCGGGTACGGGTTTCGTGTTTCGGATCCAAAAATATTTTTGGATCATATATGAACAGTAACGGGCCAGATTTCATCCCGCTAAGGACCCAAAAACGAAATTTCTGAAATTGAATATAAGGCGGGAAATTGCAACGGTTTTCTGAACGTTGAAAAATATGAATGGATGCGATGTTTAAATTGCGAACCGTTGCAAACGGTTGTGACACTTCTCTGTTGCAAACGGTTGTGACACTTCGCGAATAGGCACCTTTCTACCACTATAAATAGTGACGCCCAGAAATCATTGTAATCAGTATCAAAATTCTGATTCTTCTTCTTCTTCACAGAGCAGTTTTGCGACACCAGAACTCCGTCGCCATTACTCTGTTTTGTGACGCCTCCAAGGTGTTGAAAACTCAGAAAACGTCGCAGAATTGCTCTCTTCTTCCTCTTCTTTCTATTCTATACAAATTGCATCATCAGATACCATTGCTAAAGTGTTCTTGGTCGGATCAAAGGCATGCAAACTTTGAATCCGATTACGCTGTTATAGGGCTTCATTGAATCCTGAAAGTCGATAGTTCGATAACCCATTTGTACCTGGTGGGTTGTACTATTGTCTGAAAGAATCTATTCCATAGATGCTTGAAGTCGGAAGTACAGCATTATCTTCTTCATAATCGCCATCAAATTTGTCTCGAACCGCAAAATCCCCAACAATTTTCAGACAATATTTCTTCAACCATGGAAGGTTCGAGTGCTCTACAAGTTATGAATCAGCATCTATCTCGATTAGAGCGTTTTGATGGCGACAATTTCACTCGTTGGCAAGAGACGATGAAATTTTTCTTGGTCACCGTCAAGTTGTTCTACATTTTGGAAGATGACTTGGAAGAAATCCCAGAGGAAACTGATAAGGACGATGCTGCTCTAAAGGCTAGACGTGCAAAGCGCAAAGAAGATGATTTTCTATGCAGAGGCCATATTTTGAATGTGCTATCTACCCCAGTTTACAATGCTCATAGGACCTTGGAAACAGCAAAGGCACTCAGGACTACACTGGAGAATAAGTACCGCATATCCGAGGCAAGTAATAAAAAGTTTCTTATTTCCAATTTTATGGATTTCAAAATGGTCACCAATAAGTCCATAATTGGACAAGTAAGCGAAATCTTACTGTTGGTGAATCAACTTAAAGATGCTAGAATTGATCTCCCTGAATCTTTTGTTGTTGGAGTTATAATTTTAGACTTCCGCATAGTTGGAATGATTATAAGAAAAAGATGAAGCATGCGGAAACGGATTATAATTTAGATAGTTTACAGCGCCATCTTCGTATTGAAGAAGACTCTCGCAAACGCGATCTAGATGATAATCCGCAAACTGAGTCCCATTCTAAGGCAAATAATGTTGAAATTACTGATTCGTTAAAGCCAAAGAATGAGACACAGTTTAAGAGGAAAAATCATTCCAAAACCAACAACAAAAAGAAAGGTGCTTTTTATTTTTGTAACAAGCCCGGCCACTATGCCCGAGACTGCCGTCTGCGGAAGAAACAACAAAAAGTGAATGTGGTCGAAGACTCGCTTGTGGCTGTAGTGCAAGAGGCAAACTCCGTTAGCGGCAATGATAATGATTGGTGGTTCGATACTGGAGCAACCATTCATATTTGCAAAGACCGTAATTTGTTCAAGAGTTACGAAGAAAATAAAGGAGAAGCTGATGAAGTCACTGGAGCAAATAAGGTTCCAAGTAAAGTTCTGGGAAAAGGCACTATAGAACTTCTTTTCACCTCTGGAAAAGTTCTTACATTAGTTAATGTATTTTATGTATCTGATATGTGTAAGAATTTGGTCTCTGGATACCTTCTTAACAAAGGAGGATTCAAGATGGTGTATGAATCTGATACGCTAGTATTGTCTAAGAATGGTAGATTCATTGGACAGGGATACTCTTGTAACGGCATGATTAAGTTGAATCTAATAAAGAAATCTTATGTTTATATTGTTGATTCTATTAATTTATGGCATGGTAGATTAGGACATGTTAATTATAATTCCACTAAAAATATACATAAATTAGGATTAATTTCTGATTGTGATTTCGATACCATCTCTAAATGTGAAATATGTGTTCAAGAAAAATTACACCAAAAATCCTTTAAATCCGTAGAAAGGAAAACTGGTTTGCTTGATTTGGTATATAGTGATGTGGGTGACTTAAAAAGTCATATCACCTATGGTGGTAACCAATACTATATAACATTCATTGATGATTATACTAGATATGCATATATATATCTAATGAAAACTAAAGATGAGGCTTTTGATAAATTCAAAATTTACAAAGCAGAGGTCGAGACACAATTAGGAGTTAAAATTAAAATATTACATTCAGATCGTGGTGGTGAATATTTCTCAAATGAATTCACCTTGTTTTGTAAACAACAAGGTATAGTTCACCAATGTACTGCCTCATATGCACCACAACAAAACGGTGTTGCTGAAAGGAAGAATAGAACTTTAGTAGAAATGGTTAATTTCATGCTCATAAGTTCTAATTTACCTTATAACCTATGGGGTGATGCTATGTTATCTGCATGTTATATTTTAAATAGAGTACCACTTAAAAATAATAATATTTCCCCTTATGAATTATGGTTTAATAGGAAACCTAACCTAACTAAACTTGAAGTTTGGGGTTGCTTAGCATATGTTAGAAAACCAGACCATAAACGACCAAAGTTAGGAAATAGAGCATTTAAATGTGTATTCATATGATATTCACTTAATAGTATAACTTATAGATTCCTTATTCTTGACACCCTAGAAGTTATAGAATCTGTAGATGTAGAATTTTTTGAAAATCAAACTGTTGAGATCCCATTGAGATCATCTAGTCCAGAACCTAGTATGGCTAATGATATCAATGATGATGATTATGCTCCTGCTCAAAACAACAAGGAAGTATCAGTACCAGATAATAGTACTGAACAACGGAGAAGTAAAAGAGCGAGAATAGAGAAGGTCTATGGTCCTGACTTCATTACATATCTTGTAGAAAGCAGTAAGGACAAAGTCCTTAATGTGACTAAATATGTAATGAACGTCGATGACGATCCCAAAACTTATTCTGAGGCTACGAGTTCCAGAGATTCAAATTTCTGGAAATAAGCTATCAATGATGAAATGAATTCCATACTGTTAAACCAATCTTGGGTTTTAACTGATTTACCTCCTGGTGCTAAACCTATAGGATGTAAATGGATATTCAAGAAAAAGTTGAATACAAATGGATCCATTGATAAGTTTAAAGCCAGATTAGTTGCTAAGGGATATAAGCAAAGACATGGAGTAGATTACTTTGATACATATGCTCCAGTTGCTTGCATATCTTCTATACGCTGTTTAATTGCACTTGCATCAATTCATAAATTAGTCATACATCAAATGGATGTAAAGACTGCTTTTCTAAATGGTGATTTAGAAGAAGAGATATATATGGAACAACCTGAAGGTTTCAAAACCCCAGGCCAAGAAAAGAAAGTTTGCAAATTAGTGAAATCTCTTTATGGCCTTAAGCAAGCTCCCATGCAATGGCATGAGAAATTTGATAAAGTTGCACTGTCATACAGATTCATTGTTAATGATGCTGATAAATGTATTTATAGCAAATCGGATAACAGCGGTAGTGTTATAATATGTTTATACGTTGATGACATGCTAATATTTGGTTCCAATATATCATGTGTGAATGAAACTAAAAAGAGGGGGAGTTATTACTAACTCAATCTCATTACATAGAGAATTTCCTACAAAAGTATGGTCATTATGATGACAAACCAGCACCAACTCCTTTAGATCCTAGTACTAAATTAGAAAAGAACACTGGACGTACTATCTCTCAACTAGACTATTCCAGTGTTATTGGGAGTCTTATGTATGCTATGCATTGCACTAGACCAGACATCGTACATGCTATAAGTGTATTGTGTCGATTTACGAGTAATCCAGGTTTTGAACATTGGAAAGCTATTTCCAGAGTTTTAGATTATTTGAAAGGAACCATTGAATATGGTTTATCTTATAAAGGATATCCTACTGTAATAGAAGGATATAGTGATGCAACCTGGAACAATGTGGAATCCAAATCCAAGTCTACGACTGGATGGATCTTTACATTAGGAGGCGCTGCTGTGTCTTGGGCTTCCAAGAAGCAGACCTGTATTTCTGACTCAACAATGTTGTTAGAATTGATTGCATTAGCAGATGCATGTAAAGAAGCAGAATGGCTTAGAAATTTATTAATGGAAATCCCTTTATGGAAGAAGCCATCTCCAGAAGTCTTGATTAACTGTGACAATCAAGCAACGATATACAATGTGTCTAATAAGACATATAATAGAAAGTCTAGACATGTGAGTCTAAGACATCAAATGGTGAGACAGTTACTCAAAAGAGGAGTTATAACTGTTGACTACATAGAAACGAAGAAAACCTTGGCTGATCCACTTACAAAGAGTCTTCCAAAGGCAATGGTTTCTATAAAGTCACAAGAAATGGGACTAAGGTCTGTGAATGAAGGTTGATCATCCTTAATAGAAACCCAACTTATGTCTTGAAAAGGATAGGCAAAGTTCAATGGGTACCAACAAGTTAAGAGAATGATTATGGAACACTAAATCGATAATCCCATATTATTTAGTGTTGGATTCTATAAGAACAAAGGATGGATATATATCCTTAATAAGTCTAGAAACCTTAAAAGGTGAATCGCAGAAACACCTTAAGAGACTTACCTATATGAGTATGGAAATCAGGCTGTTTCTTAGGAAAGTAAGACCGCTTTCTAAGTAGACTCATGAACCAGGATTTAAGCACATGGCCATTAACGTGCTGAGCAATACAGAACACTTTACCTAGGGAAATCAACATGTGTGATTGTTCCGGTTTTATCATTATGGATACTTGGTTCAAGATTCGTTCACCATAGAATCTAGATAAGGTTTTGAATGGTTTACACTAAGTAAAGGTTCAAATCTAAAAGATACCTTTTATTTATGTGTTGGTTTTCACGATGATGCAAAACATGATCTTAGAACTACATAGGCTTGATCCCACTTGGGTATGTAGGAAGTCACTCTAGTGATGCAGCCATTCTATTTATTAATTTTTCTTGTTTCGAAAATTGGGGGAGATTGTTGTAAAATTTTCAAATAACTTTGGGGTTTGGGTTTTGATTTGGAAGAGAAGAAGTAAAGAGGAAGAAGAGAATATTAGTCCTACATGGTAGAAAGTTATACAAAATATTTGTATAAATATAGTTTTCTCATGTGGATGTTGGGGCCTTGGGGCTCCCACATGTTTGCTTTGTTGTGAGGAGAGAAGTCATGCAATATCACACGCGCGCCGCCGCCGTCCGTCCAACCGAACCGGGCCGGGTCGGGTACGGGTTTCGGATTCGAAAATATTTTTGGATCATATATGAACAGTAACGGGCCAGATTTCAACCCGTTAAGGACCCAAAACCGGAATTTCTGAAATTGAATATAAGGCGGAAAATTGCAACGGTTTTCTGAACGTTGAAAAATATGAATGGACGCGACGTTTAAATTGCGAACCGTTGCAAACGGTTGTGACACTTCGCGAATAGGCACCTCTCTACCACTATAAATAGTGACGCCCAGAAATCATTGTAATCAGTTTCAAAATTCTAATTCTTCTTCTTCTTCAAAGAGCAGTTTTGCGACACCAGAACTCCGTCGTCATTACTCTGTTTTGTGACGCCTCCGAGGTGTTGCAAACTCAGAAAATGTCGCAAAATTGCTCTCTTCTTCCTCTTCTTTCTATTCTATACAAATTGCATCATCAGATACCATTGCTAAAGTGTTCTTGGTCGGATCAAAGGCGTGCAAACTTTGAATCCGATTACGCTGTTATAGGGCTTCATTGAATCCTGAAAGTCGATAGTTCGATAACCCGTTTGTACCTGGTGGGTTGAACTATTGTCTGAAAGAATCTATTCCATTGTTCCTTGAAGTCGGAAGTACATCATTATCTTCTTCATAATCGCCATCAAATTTGTCTCGAACCGCAAAATCTCCAACAATTTTCAGACAATATTTCTTCAACCATGGAAGGTTCGAGTGCTCTACAAGTTATGAATCCGCATCTATCTCGATTAGAGCGTTTTGATGGCGACAATTTCACTCGTTGGCAATAGACGATGAAATTTTTCTTGGTCACCGTTAAGTTGTTCTACATTTTGGAAGATGACTTGGAAGAAATCCCAAAGGAAACTGATAAGGATGATGCTGCTCTAAAGGCTAGACGTGCAAAGCGCAAAGAAGACGATTTTCTATGCAGAGGCCATATTCTGAATGCGCTATCTACCCCAGTCTACAATGCTCATAGGACCTTGGAAACAGCGAAGGCACTCTGGACTGCACTGGAGAATAAGTACCGCATATCCGAGGCAAGTAATAAAAAGTTTCTTATTTCCAATTTTATGGATTTCAAAATGGTCACCAATAAGTCCATAATTGGACAAGTAAGCGAAATTTTACTGTTGGTGAATCAACTTAAAGATGCTGGAATTGATCTCCCTGAATCTTTTATTGTTGGAGTTATAATTTCGAGACTTCCGCATAGTTGGAATGATTATAAGAAAAAGATGAAGCATGCGGAAACGGATTATAATTTAGATAGTTTACAGCGTCATCTTCGTATTGAAGAAGACTCTCGCAAACGCGATCTAGATGATAATCTGCAAACTGAGTCCCATTCTAAGGCAAATAATGTTGAAATTACTGATTCGTTAAAGCCAAAGAATGAGACACAGTTTAAGAGGAAAAATCATTCCAAAACCAACAACAAAATGAAAGGTGCTTGTTATTTTTGTAACAAGCCCGGCCACTATGCCCGAGACTGCCGTCTGCGGAAGAAACAACAAAAAGTGAATGTGGTTGAAGACTCGCTTGTGGCTGTAGTGCAAGAGGCGAACTCCGTTAGCGGCAATGATAATGATTGGTGGTTCGATACTGGAGCAACCATTCATATTTTCAAAGACCGTAATCTGTTCAAGAGTTACAAAGAAAATAAAGGAGAAGCCGACGAAGTTACTGGAGCAAATAAGGTTCCAAGTAAAGTTCTGGGAAAAGGCACTATAGAACTTCTTTTCACCTCTGGAAAAGTTCTTACATTAGTTAATGTATTTTATGTATCTGATATGTGTAAGAATTTGGTCTCTGGATACCTTCTTAACAAAGGAGGATTCAAGATGGTGTATGAATCTGATAAGCTAGTGTTGTCTAAGAATGGTAGATTCATTGGACAGGGATACTCTTGTAACGGCATGATTAAGTTGAATCTAATAAAGAAATCTTCTGTTTATATTGTTGATTCTATTAATTTATGGCATGGTAGATTAGGACATGTTAATTATAATTCCATTAAAAATATACATAAATTAGGATTAATTTCTGATTGTGATTTCGATACCATCTCTAAATGTGAAATATGTGTTCAAGCAAAAATACACCAAAAATCCTTTAAATCCGTAGAAAGGAAAACTGGTTTGCTTGATTTGGTATATAGTGATGTGGGTGACTTAAAAAGTCATATCACCTATGGTGGTAACCAATACTATATAACATTCATTAATGATTATACTAGATATGCATATATATATCTAATGAAAACTAAAGATGAGGCTTTTGATAAATTCAAAATTTACAAAGCAGAGGTCGAAACACAATTAGGAGTTAAAATTAAAATATTACATTCGGATCGTGGTGGTGAATATTTCTCAAATGAATTCACCTTGTTTTGTAAACAACAAGGTATAGTTCACCAATGTACTACCCCATATGCACCACAACAAAATGGTGTTGCTGAAAGGAAGAATAGAACTTTAGTAGAAATTGTTAATGCCATGCTCATAAGTTCTAATTTACCTTATAACCTATGGGGTGATGCTATGTTATCTGCATGTTATATTTTAAATAGAGTACCACTTAAAAAGAATAATATTTCCCCTTATGAATTATGGTTTAATAGGGAACCTAACCTAACTAGACTTAAAGTTTGGGGTTGCTTAGCATATGTTAGAAAACCAGACCATAAATGACCAAAGTTAGGAAATAGAGCATTTAAATGTGTATTCATAGGATATTCACTTAATAGTATAACTTATAGATTCCTTATTCTTGACACTCTAGAAGTTATAGAATCTGTAGATGTAGAATTTTTTGAAAATCAAACTGTTGAGATCCGATTGAGATCATCTAGTCCAGAACCTAGTTTGGATAATGATATCAATGATGATGATTATGCTCCTGCTCAAAACAGCAAGGAAGTATCAGTACCAGATAATAGTACTGAACAACGGAGAAGTAAAATTGCGAGAATAGAGAAGGACTATGGTCCTGACTTCATTACATATCTTGTAGAAGGCAGTAAGGACGAAGTCCTTAAGGTGACTAAATATGTAATGAACGTCGATGACGATCCCAAAACATATTCTGAGGCTATGAGTTCCACAGATTCCAATTTCTGGAAAGAAGCTATCAATGATGAAATGAATTCCATACTGTTAAACCAAACTTGGGTTTTAACTGATTTACCTCCTGGTGCTAAACCTATAGGATGTAAATGGATATTCAAGAAAAGGTTGAATACAAATGGATCCATTGATAAGTTTAAAGCCAGATTAGTTGCTAAGGGATATAAGCAAACACATGGAGTAGATTACTTTGATACATATGCTCCAGTTGCTCGCATATCTTCTATACGCTGTTTAATTGCACTTGCATCAATTCATAAATTAGTCATACATCAAATGGATGTAAAGACTGCTTTTCTAAATGGTGATTTAGAAGAAGAGATATATATGGAACAACCTGAAGGTTTCAAAACCCCATGTCAAGAAAAGAAAGTTTGCAAATTAGTGAAATCTCTTTATGGCCTGAAGCAAGCTCCCATGCAATGGCATGAGAAATTTGATAAAGTTGCACCGTCATACGGATTCATTGTTAATGATGCTGATAAATGTATTTATAGCAAATCGGATAACAGCGGTAGTGTTATAATATGTTTATACGTTGATGACATGCTAATATTTGGTTCTAGTATATCATGTGTGAATGAAACTAAAAAGAGGGGGAGTTATTACTAACTCAATCTCATTACATAGAGAAATTCCTACAAAAGTATGGTCATTACGATGACAAACCAGCACCAACTCCTTTAGATCCTAGTACTAAATTAGAAAAGAACACTGGACGTACTATCTCTCAACTAGAGTATTCCAGTGTTATTGGGAGTCTTATGTATGCTATGCATTGCACTAGACCAGACATCGCACATGCTATAAGTGTATTGTGTCGATTTATGAGTAATCCAGGTTTCGAACATTGGAAAGCTATTTCCAGAGTTTTAGCTTATTTGAAAGGAACCATTGAATATGGTTTATCTTATAAATGATATCCTGCTGTAATAGAAGGATATAGTGATGCAACCTGGAACAATGTAGAATCCAAATCCAAGTCTACGACTGGATAGATCTTTACATTAGGAGGCGCTGCTGTGTCTTGGGCTTCCAAGAAGCAGACCTTAATTTCTGACTCAACAATGTTGTCAGAATTGATTGCATTAGCAGATGCATGTAAAGAAGCAGAATGGCTTAGGAATTTATTAATGGAAATCCCTTTATGGAAGAAGCCATCTCCAGCAGTCTTGATTAACTGTGACAATCAAGCAACGATATACAATGTGTCTAATAAGACATATAATGGAAAGTCTAGACATGTGAGTCTAAGACATCAAATAGTGAGACAGTTACTCAAAAGAGGAGTTATAACTGTTGACTACATAGAAACGAAGAAAAACTTGGCTGATCCACTTACAAAGAGTCTTCCAAAGGCAATGGTTTCTATAAAGTCATAAGAAATGGGACTAAGGTCTGTGAATGAAGGTTGATCATCCTTAACAGAAACCCAACTTATGTCTTGAAAAGGATAGACAAAGTTCAATGGGTACCAACTAGTTAAGAGAATGATTATGGAACACTAAATCGATAATCCCATATTATTTAGTGTTGGATTCTCCAAGAACAAAGGATGGATATATATCCTTAATAAGTCTAGAAACCTTAAAAGGTGAATCGCAGAAACACCTTAAGAGACTTACCTATATGAGTATGGAAATCAGGCTGTTTCCTAGGAAAGTAAGACCGCTTTCTAAGTAGACTCATGAACCAGGATTTAAGCACATGGCCATTAACGTGCTGAGCAATACAGAACACTTTACCTAAGGAAATCAACATGTGTGATTATTCCGGTTTTATCATTATGGATACTTGGTTCAAGATTCGTTCACCATAGAATCTAGATAAGGCTTTGAATGGTTTACACTAAGTAAAGGTTCAAATCCAAAAGATACCTTTTATTTATGTGTTGGTTTTCACGATGATGCAAAACTTGATCTTAGAACTACATAGGCTTGATCCTACTTGGGTATGTAGGAAGTCACTCTAGTGATGCGGCCATTCTATTTATTAATTTTTCTTATTTTGAAAATTGGGGGAGATTGTTGTAAAATTTTCAAATAACTTTGGGGTTTGATTTGGAAGAGAAGAAGTAAAGAGAAAGAAGAGAATATTAGTCCCACATGGTAGAAAGTTATACAAAATATTTGTATAAATATAGTTTTCTCATGTGGATGTTGGGGCCTTGGGGCTCCCACATGTTTGCTTTGTTGTGAAGAGAGAAGTCATGCAATACCACACGCGTGCCGCCGCCGTCCGTCCGACCGAACCGGGCCGGGTTTCGGATCCGAAAATATTTTTGGATCAAATATGAGCAGTAACGGGCCAGATTTCAGCCCGTTAAGGACCCAAAATCGGAATTTCTGAAATTGAATATAAGGCGGGAAATTGCAACGGTTTTCTGAACGTTGAAAAATATGAATCGACGCGACGTTTAAATTGCGAACCGTTGCAAACGGTTGTGACACTTCGCGAATAGGCACCTCTCTACCACTATAAATAGTGACGCCCAGAAATCATTGTAATCAGTATCAAAATTAAGATTCTTCTTCTTCTTCACAGAGCAGTTTTGCGACACCAGAACTCCGTCGCCATTACTCTGTTTTGTGACGCCTCCGAGGTGTTGCAAACTCAGAAAACGTCGCAGAATTGCTCTCTTCTTCCTCTTCTTTCTATTCTATACAAATTGCATCATCAGATACCATTGCTAAAGTGTTCTTGGTCGGATCAAAGGCGTGCAAACTTTGAATCTGATTACGCTGTTATAGGGCTTCATTAAACCTGAAAGTCGATAGTTCGATAAACCGTTTGTACCTGATGGGTTGAACTATTGTCTGAAAGAATCTATTCCATAGATCTTTGAAGTCGGAAGTACATCATTATCTTCTTCATAATCGCCATCAAATTTGTCTCGAACCGCAAAGTCCTCAACAGGTAATTTGTCTTATATTTCTATATTGATGAAATTGACATATATCCACATTTACTATACAAATTTTCAAAAGTACACCTAATGTTGGTGTTAATATACATGGAGAATCTAAATGATCCAAATGTGGTTGTAAGAAGAGGTGGACCGTTAACTCTTTGTAACCTTACCAGTTTATAACTAGAAGACAAACATATCTCATTATAGAGCTTTGTAAATCCTACCTAATTAGGGTAAAACAATTCATATTTCGGATTAACATTATACCTTTAGGACAAGATGAGGATTATGATTTGCGCTGCTTGTAGGATCCTATGAGTAAATTTTCCATTTGCTGACTTTAAAAATCAGACTTTATAATGAAGATTGTAGCAACATTAGGTTCTAACTAATATCTTATTTCAAAACAGTTTAATATACTTTTCTTGAACCTTGCCTTTCACTTGTAAGTTTGTTTTATATTATCAGAAAGGAAGAGGCTAAAGAGTCTTAGATTCATGGAAATAAGAACATCAATTTCTTTGTTGCATAACTGTTTGTAATGGAAGCTTCAAAATTACGAAGTCAACATTTTATGTGTTTATATACAAATTCCTAATTGTATGCTTAATCTTAATGCATCCAGATCCATGTTGTATTTCAGTTCCTTTCTTGAACAGGGTGCTATCATTTTGACAAATGAACTTATTTATAGTTTTTTGGTTTTATGTAAACAAACATTCTCATTTTGGATAAATATATCTTTGTTTCCTTTTGATTTTACTTAAAAAACAAAGAATTTCTTCTAGAGTCTGTTTATGAGGAACCCAAGTAAAAGTAAACATGCATAATTTCCTACTTAAAAACCTATCGCAATTGGTGAAACCACAAAACATAAACATAGGTATAACACACACACACAAAAAGCGCCACTCACCAAATAGGAATGACAGTTCAATATATTTCATCGTCAAACTGTTATAATTTTTTGTATAAGAAGTAATATATCACCAGGGTGGAGCAAGGGCCTCTGCTGAAATGACAAAAAATACAGAAAACTAAATTTTGATATTAGGCCCTAGCTAATTTTTTTCTTGGCCATACGTGAAAAGAAACTTAGAGGCTTCGGCCCATTTTTATTTGTTTTCTAAAGATATTTTTGTCTAGCTTTAGACCCAACATCTTTTAATTTATTTTTTGTTGAGTATTTATTTGTATAATATAATATGACCCTAGTTAAAATAATGGGCTAGCTCTGCCGCTGTATATCACACTATAGAAATTATATTATTATATTTGTTAATTGCTAGGTTGAAATATTTAAAATAAAAAACTATAATAAAATTTTGAAATTTAATGTGGAGATTACCTACTTTACTAACTTTCTCAAGTCTCTTTCATTGCTAACACATTCGATAAAGGTGAGTAATTTGTCTTACAAGTTGTACCGATGATAGTTTTTTCAGCTTAATGTATTTATTTGATTGAGAAATAGGGGCATTAACATGTATTAATGTTGAATTTATTGTATTTATTTTAGATATATATATGATTTAATTTGTAAAGATATTATTACTTGAAAAAGTTAATCTACGTGTCAATTGTTATTGGGCAGTATCCATATTTATCTTTAGATTATGAATACAGATTGCTTGGGTTTGAATCCCATGGATACTAATTAGTAACCCTTAGAAAAATTTATTCATATTTCATGGCTATGAATCCAAATAGCTTGAAACTGAAACTAAAGTTGATCTACATGCCATTTATTCATAGGTCATGTTACTGCACTTCAAATTTATTTTTAACATGGGGTACTATAAGAAGATTGAAAAGCAAAGAGAAACGATTAACATAATTTCCATTTCTTACGGACAATTGTAAGTTAACGTTATTCCTTTACTACCCTTGTTTATATGAAGTAAAAATACATTTACTATATTTATACCTGACATACATGTTCTATATTTTTGCCTCAATGGCAACAGATTTTGAAATGATTATTTTTTTCTACTTATTAGAATCTTGACTCTTGTTTATTTTTTGGCCTTAAATAAAGAATCTAAGCAACCCCATTAATGATATGTATACTTTTTAAGTCTTGTTTGATATTATGAAAATTCATCTCCTATTTATCCAAAATTACACTTCCAATTCTCAACCGTCATTATCAACCCCTTTTAATTATGTTAACATGTTATAAGTTAAGATACCATGTATTACCTTTGCTTTAGTATTCTTTTAAAATCCAAAACCCTCACCGTTTTGATTTCTTTGGATCTTATATTTATTGATAATAAAATGTCGAATACAAATAGTTCATACATACAAATACATGCCATACAAAACTTGCTAAAGAATGAGGAAGAATGTAAATGATAATTGGCCTCTATCTCCATAAGAAAACCAGAAAAACACTATAACGATCCGAAATTTCAAGCACTTCGTATTCAAATATCTGAATTATTTAAATATTTTAATCTTGGATTTAATGTGAATAAATATATTTTATAACGTTATTAACCCCTTTTTAATAATAACTAATGATAAGAAATCATTTTGAATTTTTTTTACAAAAATAAATAGTAAGAAGAAATATTGTTAATGTGATCAAGAATCATTTTATCGATAAACAACTTTTTACTTAATAAAGTTATTCGAACTCTTTGGAACTTGAATATTAATGTATGAACACATAAAAACAAATGAAAAACACTTAAGTTAATGGCAAATTAAATAAAGTAAAAGTGTTTAAAGGGGAAAAATGAGAGAAATTTGAGGAGGAAACGGTAGAGAGATTTAAGAAAAACCCGTACTTAAGTATGGTGTGCATGTGCAAGCATAGAGAAGAGGGGAAGGGTAGACTTTCTTTGTTGGCCATAGAGGGGTAGGAGGGGTCTTTTGCCACTTTTCTAAACTATATAAATACATGCCCATAGTCTTCATGTTCTTGTGGCTAATTCACTAAGTAAAAATAATGTCTTCATCTCTTATTCTCTTTTCGAACTTTCTTGAAATGATATCATAACAACTTTATCTCTCTTTAAACATTTTCTATGGTCCTTACACAACATGACAATAACTACCAGCAAGTTAAAACAAGAAGAAGTGAAGCACAACCCCCTTAAACCCTTTATGGCCATGTGCATTTTAAGGAGCTAGGAGGGCCTTGGACATGAGCAATTTTAGGGCAAGGGTGAGCTTCGATGTGACGATGAGCTGAAGGTAGGAAGTGTTTTTGTGCGCTTGCCGGGTAGAGGTAGGAAGATGGTAGTATTTGGTCTAAATATAAGTGAGTTTTTCTCACCATCAAAATATTATAATGATGCTTGTGTTGTTGTTTGAAATATATAAATGTTGCTTGAATTTATATCGTGATAATTATTGATTCTTGCTTTGGAAAGCAAGGACATCTGTAAATGGTTGTGTATGACTTGTCATGACTTGATGCATAGCCTTGAAAAAAAGAACATAAGGATTAGTAGGGTAAGAACCTGATCTGGAATTGAAATGGAAGTTTTCGTATAGCGATAGTCGCTATAGAAGCACTTTGATGTTGTGTGTTTTATTCTTGTTTTGAATATTATGTTTCATTTATAAATATTGTATATAT
Organism: Allium fistulosum; assembly: GCA_030737815.1. Lineage (NCBI taxonomy): Eukaryota > Viridiplantae > Streptophyta > Magnoliopsida > Asparagales > Amaryllidaceae > Allium > Allium fistulosum. Next base: position 835,971,407 of record CM060905.1, read on the forward strand.
GGTTTTCTATGCTTCTTGTTATGTGATTTAAAGTCTAGAATTGATATATGTATATGAATGAAGCTGAATTTGAATTGAATTTGGAATTATTTGTATAATGATAGTCACTATAAATGCACTTTGAATCCCATCTCTTTTATTTTATCTTTTTATGGATGATTTTTGAATGAGATGTTTTATTTTCTTTCTACACTTATAGTAATATGAAATATAGTAAAAAATTGAGATGAAAAGTTATTTAATTTATAAAACAAAGTTGAAAAATGATGGTCTATATAGCAATAGTCGTTATAGATGCACTTTGAAAATCATTGTTTTTAATAAAGTATAAAATGTTGTTTACTTTAAATATTCTATAAAATCTTTTCAAAGGAGTTTTATAAAGGGTATACAAGTATTTTAAAAGAGTTTAAAGTTTTAAATATATTTCAAATAGTTATTTTGAAATTTTAAAGCGAATGCTTTCTTATTTATTTATAAAACCTGTTTATTTTAGAAAAAGGTTTTAAATCAATATTAAGTAATTATTTGTAAATAATATTTTTTATAACTATTTATAACTTATTTATAAGTATTTTAAAAGCTATTTTGTATATATAACTTTATAAAACTAGTTTAGTATTTTATTTTAGTATAAAATGTTTTTGTTACAATTTCTTCTTTAAGTTTATTTTAAATTTTATTAAGTATAGTAAAATTATAACTAAACTATTATGTGTGTATTTATCATTTTAAAAACATTTCTAACTTATTTAAAAGTATTTTTGAAAGACTATTATTTTGGAAGAAGGGATGAAAAGTTACGTTGTGTAAAAATGAATGTGTATTTTATTTGCGTATGGAATGATAGTATTACTATGCTTTACACTAAAAGCCAAACGAGGTAGAATTCTCTATTTGTAAGTGTAACGGTTGGCCTTTTCGACCCTCGAATGTCGACAGTAAACATCCATGGTATTTCACGTGCCGAGCGCCCAAGTGCTAAAAAATAGAACGTTAGGGTAAAAGAAAAAGAAAAATAACAGGAAAGAAGAACAAAAGTTGCCAGTGGCGGCTAGGGTTCGAAGCTATGTTTTATTCGGTTGTACGCTACAGATTTACTTTACCTACTTCTATCTTATGGCTCTGGTGCATTTCAACTCCTAAATAAAACCCTATCCTCTTCACTTTTATTCATATTATTTTGGGTAATATGATGAAATTTTGCCATTGTTATCTCTCTAATAAGATTCAGAAACTCCGTAGAGAATTCAGGTAAGAATTCAACTTATTTCCTATTTGTTTCTTCTTCCACCAATCTATTCTTATCCTATTCTTCTTCAATTATTCCGAATCTAATGAATATATATACCTTTTCCTTATTATGTGTGTGTGTATGTCAAAAGAGAGAGAGAGAGAGTTTGGAAGAGATCGAAAGGCTACAAATCCATTTGAGTGAAGCTAAGGCAAACCTGTGAGTGGAAACCTTAGTATTTCTTTTCAGCAATTGTTTAGTGTATTTCTTTTCGGATTTGAATATGCCTTAGGGGTTTTGTGATTTCAAAAATATGATAGATAAAATCCCCCACAACCCCTCTTTATTTTGATATGTCAATTCTATGCTTAGATTCCCAATTATTTATATTAATTTAATGGAATTTTTTTCGTTTATGCAATTTTTGATCATGTCATAGTCTGTTCCACTTCTCCTTCTTCGTTGGGTCAAATTATGATTCTTTAATAAAATAAGGGGTTTAAATTACAAATTCTATTTTTAGTTTACACCACTTATTCTTATCTATTTCTTTGTAAAAGAGAGGAGTTAAATAGAAAATGGAGTTTAGCAATTCTTACTGTTTAAGGTATTCTATTAAATTGGTGTAATACATTGAGTTACTATTTTATTTATAAGTCTGTTATTGCAGTTTTAGTTATGAATATTTACTCCTTGTTTTGTACATTAGAACCCTAAGAAATCTTGGGAATTTGAAGAAAAATGACTTGTAATAATAATTGGTTATGGAATTGACATTTAACACTAGTTTAGGGTGTAAAATCTATGCGTTTAAAACTTATTAGGTGTGAATATTTATTTATCTCTATTTACGGAATTAACATATAATTGTTGCATTTTTGGCGTAGTTAATTAGGCATTTGTTTACATTTATTTCCCCATTAGGGAGGTAATTAATCGTGAGGCTACAGTAAGAGGAAACTCTTATATAGCCTAATTATTATTTTAAGGTGTAATAAGGAAGGTTCCTTATAAGGCCTTATTTATGAAACATTGAGATGAGTGTGTGTGTGTGTGTGGAGTAATTGATTTGTGGCTAAGTCATAAGGATGTGAGGTCAATAGAGTTATATGATAGAGTCTGCCCTTTACTTTGAGGCTACTAGCAGTTATGTGCACTTTTATTGATGTGGGATATCCTTATGACAAATATTTGTAATGATGCGAGGTTAGTCCCAAATTCTGTAGGTAAAATCTACCCAGCAAATTTGGTTACCAGTTCCTACAAATAGTGGACTAATGTGAGATGTCATTATGAGTATGGGCCATAAGACGAATGGCCTGCTTCATGGTTTTGAGTTATTAAGTGGTTGGACCTGCCTCTTTTCCCCAGATGAAGTATTAAATAGAATTTCTACAGGGGTCCGCTTGTAGAAATAGGTCTTAGATGATGGGGTCTGCCTTAATTAAGTTCTTAAATAACCAGAGCCTACCTATTTTCCACTTGGAAGTATTAAGTGGCTTATGAGATTCCATATGATGTTAGCTAGATAATACCATTGAGCAGCACGCTTCTAGAAATAGGTCTTAAATGATTAGGTCCGCCTTAATTAAGGTCTTAAATGACTAGAGTCTGCCTATTTTTCACTTGGAATTATTAAGTGGCTTGGGTACCATCTCTCACATTATTAGCTATTTATGACATATGATTGGGATATGCGATTTTAGACACCTGCTTCTGAAATGGAAGGTATTAAGTGGTTGGACCCGCCTCCTTTCCTTATAAAGAAGTATTAAATGACTTTAATGGTTTTATATTCGTAGACATATTCTTATTTTGTAATATATTGCCCAAGTACTATAAAGGTAAGACTCGAGGTTTTTATTCACCAAATATTTGTTGTTCTGACTCCCTCCTCATTACAACACAGGTTAAAAATGGAGTGATGGCATGGCGATGCTTAGAGATGCAGAAGCTTGGCTAACGGTAGTATTTATTATTATTTGCTTTTATGTGTACCCATGGATTTAGACAATTGTTGTAACATATATTTTGTTACAGTTTTTATGGGATTTTGTGTTATGACATTTTTATTGTTTTGAAATAAATGGGTACACTTTACCATTATATTTTGTTTCATCCGCTGTGAGTTCTGAAAGTTTAGCTGTGGCTCTACAATGTTATTTCTTTTTAATACCAACATCTTACCTTAGAATGGATCTAAGTTTCGATGGGCCTTTCTAGATTAAAATTTAGGCATGTTTCAGGGTGGGTTGTTACATTTGGTATCAGAGCCTAGGTTACGCGATTAATGAGGAAAAACTATACCTATGAGAGACTTATTTGTTATTTTGAAAAAGGGTTTTCAAAAAGAATTTTCAAAGAATTCTTACTAGATACACACACACCCTCACTTCTTGAACATACGCACGTACACCAAGCAAACTTATTTCTTTTAGCATGAAAATACTATCTTTGGAAATCATCACTAAAGGTTTAACCTACAGATAGTTGATATGGCTGATAATCAATCTTCTTCCGAATAAGGGAACCCAAATTGGCGGAAGACCACCCATTCGTGGAATGCCCTAATTGTTTAAACAGTATCTTAGGATTGTCAAGTAGATTCCTATTCCTTCAACTGCACCGGTAACACCGCCGCCCCACCCACCGATGCAGCACCCCATTCTGTCGACTTCCCTAAGTGGTGTAAGGACTTTCTCAATATAGGAAGCTAGACATACTCTGGAACTGAAGGATATTCGGAAGCTAATGCTTGGATTAGTAACTATAAGAAGATATTTAGAAAGCATGGTTGGGATGATCAGCTAAGAAGAAGAATAGCAACTTGGCACCTCAGGGAAGAAGCCTTGAATTGGTGGAATTTTGTGATGATGAGCACCCAGGAAGGATATTCTCTTAGGATGAATTCAAGGACCGATTTGAGATAAGATTCATGTCTAGAGTAGAGGTTAGCTTGCAATTGGAAAAGTTCATTCAGTTGGGATAAGGAGATTTTAGCCTTAAGAGTACATAGCTAAGTTTACTGAATTGGCTAAATTCAGGATGAGCCTGATAGGCACACCTATGAAAAAGGCTATGAGTTCGTGAAGGGCTTAAATTCCCTGCTAAGAGAAACGTTGTTGACCCAAGTACCGATTGGGGACACATATGAGATGTTGGTAGAAATGACAATGCTGCACGTGGCCAATGAGGAAGATAAGGGAAGAGAGAAGGAGAAGTACGCACTGACCCAAAAGTAAGGAGGGTCCAAGAAGGGGAGCTTTTGAGCCAACAAAAAGTCGAAGGGGAAGTTTAAGAAGGATGTGCAAGTGTGTAAGAAATGCCAAAGGAAGGGTTATGAAGCTGAAGATTGTAGGGTGGGTATGATAAAGGAAGCCTTTAAAGGAAGGTACTTTAATTGCTACATGGAAGGGCATCACAAGAATCAATGTCCCAGGATGGCTAAGGAAGGATCAAGCGGACGGGCCTACACTATTGAAGCTATCCCTATTGCCAGTAAGCCACGAAGAGACCAAGGAAAAGCAATCCTTGAAGGTATAACTCTTATTTTTGGGTTACTATTTGTACCCTACTTGATTCAGGGGCATCACATTCCTTTATATATAAAGGTGTAGTAAATTCCTTAATCCTTCAAACCCAGATGGTCAACACCCCAATAGAGGTTTCCAATCCCATTGGGGATTTGAACCCTTATTTGCAAAGATCTAGTGTTAGACATATGTGACGTTGATTTCATATGTACTATGTTTGTTCTAAATTTTGAGGGATATGGGCTTATCTTGGGTATGGATTAGTTGTTATATTATAGAGTCATTCTTGACCGTGATGAGAGGGTAGTACGATTAAGGAGTTATGGAGGTCGTGACCTAGAAGTTTTTTGTACACCCAAAGCTTTAGTTGAGTTAAGCAGTTTATACTCACTAAATCTATCTATTGTTCGAGAGCCATCATTTGTTCCCATAGTTTGTGAATTCCTTAATGCCTTCGAGGAGGTCTTGGGTCTCCTACCCCATATGGAGATTGAGTTCCAAATTTATTTAGAGAAGGATGCAAAACCCATCGCTCTACCTTTGAGACATATGGCCCCCCAAAAAAGAAGGGAATTGTATAAGCAAGTCTCGAAGCTATTGAAGAAAGGATTCATCCATAGGTGTACTGCTAAGTGGGGAGCCCCTGTTGTTTTTGCTACTTAGGCAGACGGTTGTTTGAGACTTTGCATCGATTATAGAGAGTTGAACAAGTTGACAAGGAAGAATAGGTACCCTCTACCTAGAATAGATGACTTGTTCGACAAACTTGTAGGGGCTAAAGTCTTTTCTTAATTAGACTTAGCAAAGGGATTCCATTAGTTGAGGATTGTAGAGGAAAGCAAGTCGAAGACCACATTCCTTACTCCAGGTGAGCTCTATGAGTAGGAAGAAATGCCTTTTGGATTGATGAATGCCCCAGCATACTTGTGGATTTGATGAGTAGAATATTTAGAGGGCAGCTTCATAAATTTGTCGTGGTATTTGTTGATGATATCTTGGTTTTCTCCAAAGGAAAGATGGAGCATGAAGACCACCTTAGGGAGGTATTGGAGACCTTGAGAAGAAACCAACTCAAAGCTAAGTTTTCTAAATGCCACTTTTGGAAAAATGAAGTTAGATTCCTTGGGCATATTGTTTCAGAACAATGATTGGCAGTGGACCCTAATAAAGTGGAAGTTGTCCAAGGATGGAAAACTTTTACTTACGCATCAGAGGTTAAAATTTTTCTAGGGTTGGCAGGCTACTATAGAAAGTTCATTAAGAGCTTTGCACAAATAGCAGCCCCTTTAACCTAATTGACTAAGAAGAATCTAGTTTTTGTTTGGGATGATAGACGCACTAATGCTTTTAAGAAGCTTAAGGAGTTATTGATTAGTTGCACCTGTGCTCTTATTCCAGATGGAACCAAGCCATTCAAGGTTTTCATAGATGCATGTGGCACAGGATTAAGGGCAGTTTTTATGCAAGAAGGGAAGGTAGTTACCTATGCTAGTTGACAACTAAAGGACCATGAGAAGAGGTATCCTGTACATGATTTAGAATTAACAGCCATTGTTTTTGCCTTAAAGATGTGGAGGCATATCTCTTGAAGGAAAAGTTTGAGTTATTCACTGATCATAAATCACTGAAATACCTATTTTCCCAAAAAGATTTGAATCTTAGGCAGCAGAGGTGGATAGAGTATGCAACATTCTTTGACTTTGGTATTCAATATACCCTTGGAAAAGGGAATGTAGTCGCCAATGCCCTTAGTCAGAGATACGCTACCCTATGTGCTATATATGAATGGTGACAGTTGGAGTTTCTCTCGAATTTTAACCTCCAACCGTCAACAGAACCCATCCAAGGTTTTCTATCAGTTATGGAGATTAGACCAGCCTTGATGGATCGTGTAGGACATGAACAAGTAAAAGATGAGAAGTTAGTAGAGATTTTGGAAAATTTGAGAAAATGAGAGCATTTTCCCAATGCTATGAGGTATTAAGTTGATGAGAAGGGATGTTTGAGAAGAGATGGACGTCTTTGCGTCCCAATGATTGATTATTTGATGAGAGATGTGCTTATGGAGTGTCACCACTCAAGGACGACCATTCATCTCGGAGGAGATAAGATATACAAGGACATGAAGAGAATTTTCTTTTGGAATGGAATGAAGAGAATCATAGCTGAGTTTGTTGCTAGGTGTTTGATATGTCGAAAGATAAAACCTGAGCAAGGGAAGCTTGGTGGATTATTATTACCTTTGGAAATTCCGACTTGGAAATGGGAACATATCTCGATGGATTTTGTGGAAGGATTGCCTAAAAGTCAGAACGACAATGAGGCTATTTGGGTTGTTGTAGACAGACTCACCAAGAGTGCTCATTTTGTTCCGAATAGGAGCAATAGGACTAGCGCCTCTCTCACCCAGATTTGCATTAAGGAGATAGTTTGTCTACATGGAATTCCCATAAGCATAGTTAGTGATAGAGACCCCTTGTTCACTAGCGAGTTTTGGAGGAGCCTACAAATAGCTTTGGGAACTTCTTTAAACCTTAGCACGACATATCACCCACAAACTGACGGACGAACAGAGCGGGTGAATAGGATTTTGGAGGACTAGTTGAGAGCCTGTGACTTTCATTTCGGAGGACATTGGGAGAAGCATCTACCTTTGGTTGAGTTTACGTATAATAATAACTATCTAACGACGATTGGTATGGACCCTTTTGAAGCACTTTATGGGTCGCCATTCAAATCGCCTAATTGTTGGTGGGTAACCACCGACAAAGCATTGCTCAGATCCGATTTGATCTGTGATACCATCGAGAAAGTAGAGTTGATCTGGCAAAGGATGAAGGTAACGCAAGAGCTTTCAGAAATTTTATGCAGATAAAAGAAGGAAAGAGCTTGAATTTGAGGTTGTAGATATGGTATTTGTTAAAATCTCCCCTCTTAGTAAAGCTGCTAGGTTTGGAAAGTCTGGAAAATTAGCGCCTAGATTTGTTGGGCCATTCAAAATTCTGGAAAGAATAGGAAAATTGGCATATCGTGTGGAGCTTCCTGACAAGTTGGCGGGAGCCATAATGTTTTACACGTTTCTCACCTTAGGAAATATCTTCATGACACCTCTAGCAGAATAGAGCCTGATCAGTTGGGGGATTTTAAAATGGAACCGACAGTGCCTCGTGCCACCACATGTATTATGGAGCACGGTACTAGGAGACTCCTCAATAAAATAATTTGGTTGGTCCGTGTACAATAGGGGGACAATCCGATGGAAAGCACTTGGGGGACCGAGAAGTAGATGAAGAGCACTCATCCAAAGCTTTTCACTGGTAATTATTCTCTCCAAAATTAGGATTGTGTCTGCATCGTGGTTGCTAAATTGGATGGTAGGAGATGGTTGTCACACTTTTTCACAATCACTTTACAATCATATAGAAATTTTTATGCATGTTTGGGATATTTGCATACATACTTTCATGACTTGATTACACACTCATGCTAGGATTGGGCTCATTTTAGCATGGTTGTAGTACATAATCATATTGCACTATTGGTTGAGTAGATGGTTGTGTAGAAAACTTGGTTGTATAACATGTATGTTATTGTGAGTTACGTTGTTCATCCTTTGGAAGATTTTGGGACGAAATCCTTTTTAAGAAGAGAAGAATGTAACACCTCGTAAAACGAAATATAAATAAATAAAGTAAATTGAATTAAATATGATAAAGCGAAATTCTAATATGTTTCCATATATAATATGCTAAAAACGGAGCTCAAGCAAAGAAGTTATGAGAATTTGAAGTTCTTAGAGGTAAATTAATTTAGTTTGAATTCAAATTTAAATGACAAATCAAATTTAGGGTTTAAATTTCAAAAATTACCTTGGCAGCTAAGTAAATGTTTAACGTTAAATAGTTAATTAGAGAATAAAATAATATTGCAATAGAAATAAATAAATGTTCCCCGAAATAGAGGAGCGGTCGATCTATGTAGGTCAACCGGTCGACCGTAGTGGTCGACCGCTTGGCAACAAAAGTTGCCAATGGCGGCTAGGGTTCGAATTTATGTTTTATTCAGTTGTACGCTCCAGATTTACTTGTTTCCTACCTACTTCTATCCTACGATTTTGTTGCATTTCAACTCCTATAAATAGAACCCTATCCTCTTCACTTTTATTCATATTATTTTGGGAAATACGATGAAATTCTGCCGTTGCTATCTCTCTAATAAGATTCAGAAACTCCGCAGAGAATTTAGGTAAGAAATCAACTTATTTCCTATTTGTTTCTTCTTCCTCCAATCTATTCTTATCCTATTCTTCTCCAATTATTCTTAATCTAATGAATATATATACCTCTTCCCTATTATGTGTGTGTGTGTGTGTGTATATATCAAAAGAGAGAGATTCTACAAGAGATCGAAAGGCTACAAATCCTTTTGAGTGAAGCTAAGGCTAATCTATGAGTGGAAACCTTAGTATTTCTTTTTAGCGATTGTTTAGTGTATTTCTTTTTAGATTTGAATATGCCTTAGGGATATTGGGATGCCAAAAATATAATAGTTAAAATCCCTCAAAATTCCTCCTTATTTTGATTTGTTAATTCTATGCTGAGATTCCCAATTATTTACATTAATTTAATGAATTTGTTTCGTTTATGCAATTTTTGATAATTTCATAGTCTATTTCACTTCTCCTTTTTCATTGGGTCAAATTGTTATTCTTCAATAAAATAAGGGGTTTAGATTACGAATTCTATTCGCATTTACACCACTTATTCTTATCTACTTCCTTATAAAAGAGAGGAGTTAAATAAAATATGGGATTTAGCTTGTAATTCTTACTATTTAAGATATTCCATTGAATTATTGTAATAAATTGAGTTTCTATTTTATTGACAAGTCCGTTATTGTAGTTTTGGTTATGAATATTTATTCTCTGTATTGGACATTAGAACCCTATGAAATCTTGGGAATTTGAAGAAAAAGGACTTGTAATAATATTGGTTAGGGAATTGACATTTAACATCAGTTTAGGGTGTAAAATCCATGCGTTTAAAACTTATTAGGCACAAATATTTATTTATCACTATTTACGTAATTAACGTATAATTATTGCATATATAGTGTAGTTAATTAGGCATTTGTTTACATTTATTTCCCCTATTGGGGAGGTAATTGATTGTGAGGCTAAAATAAGAGGAAACTCTTATATAGCCTAATTATTATTTTAAGACATAATAAGGAAGGTTTCTTATAAGGCCTTATTTATGAAACAGTGAGATGGCTAATACACACACACACACACACACATATATATATATATATGGAGAGTAATTGATTTGTGGCTAAGTCATAAGGATGTGAGGTTAATTGAGTTACATGATGGAAGTCTTCCCTTCACTTTGAGGTTTCCAGCACTTGTGTACACTTTTATTGATGTGAGATATCCTTATGATAAATATTTGTAATGACGCGAGGTTAGTCCCAAATTCTATAGGGAAAATCTACCCAGCTAATCTGGTTACTAGTTGCTACGAATAGCGGACTAATGTGAGACGTCATTACGAGTATGGGCCATTAGATGAACGATCTACTTCGGGGTTTTGAGGTATAAAGTGTTTGGACCTGCCTCTTTTCCCCAGATGAAGTATTAAATGGCCAAAGGGACACGTCAGGTGGTATCTCTACAGGGGTTTGCCTTTGGAAATAGATCTTAAATGATGGAGTCTGCCTTAATTAAGGTCTTAAATGACCAAAGTCTGCCTATTTTTCACTTGGAAGTATTAAGTGGCCTATGAGATTCCATATGATGTTTGCTAGATAGTACCATTGAGGAGCACACTTGTAGAAATAGGTTTTAAATGATGGGGTCAGCCTTAATTAAGGTCTTAAATGACCAGAGTCTGCCTATTTTCCACTTGGAAGTATTAAGTGGCTTGGGTACCATCTCTCACATTATTAGCTATTTATGACATATGATTGGGATATGGGATTTTAGAAACCTACTTCTGGAATAGAAGGTATTAAGTGGTTCGATCCACCTCCTTTCCTTATAAAGAAGTATTAAATGAATTTAATGGTTTTATGTTCGTAGACATATTCTTATTTTGAAATATAATGCCCAAGTCCTGAAAAGATAAGACTCAAGGTTTTTATTCACCAGACACTTGTTGTTCTGACTTCCTCCTTATTACAACATAGGTTAAGGACGGAGTAATGGCAGTGACGATGCTTAGAGATGGAGAAGCTTGGCTAGTGGCAGTATTTATTATAATTTGCTTTTATGTGTACTCATGGATTTATACAATTGTTGTAATGGATATTATGTTACGGTTTTTATGGGATTTTGTGTAATGACATTTTTATAATTTTGAAATAAACGAGTACACTTTACTATTATATTTCGTTCCATTCACAGTGAGTTCTGAAAGTTTAGTAATGGTTCTGCAATGTTACTTTTTTTACTACCAACCGCTTGCCTTAGTTTCGATAGGCATTTTCTGCGTCGAAATTTAGGCATGTTCTAGGATGGGTTGTTACAAGAGCAAAACGAGTTTATATGTACAATACAGTATCACCGAAGATAACCGTACCATATAATCCCTGTGTTTCTTCTAGATATTTCCAAAGTTATATTTTGGTCAAATCCAATAACAATAAGAATAATCGTATATGGAAAACTAAGTCCCGTATACTGTCCATAAGCCAGTAACACATAATGCACGATCGAAACACACATGCATGATCAAGTCATATAAACGACTTCTAATCCCCTTTTTAATTAATCTTATGTAACGACATGGATTTTTGAATGGTTTATAATTAAATATTGAAACTATTAAATATTTAAATCTTGGATTTAAAGTGAATAAATATGATTTTGAAAGCTTATATGAATTCTGTTTAAATAATAATGATAATAGTAAGCTTTTAATTTGGAATTAAAAGTGATTAAATTATTTTTAAAATTATTCATTTTAATTAATGTGTGCATTTATCATTCTTGGGCACTGTCTCGAATTTTGATGAAACCAGTGCCATTGGATCAGAAAAAATGGATTATTGTACGTCGACGAGTTTCAAATTGATCAGAGATATTGTGTGATCGTGCAGACTCGAAATGCACAACGAAAAAATTGAGAGAATAAAATATAATATTATTTCCCTACAAATACACATTAACTTTTAAACCTAAATTCCACTTTTCCTCTTTCTCTTCTTTTTAATTTTGCTAGTGAACAAGAGTAGTCACCACCATTTTAAAATTTCAAACCAATCAAATCGAGTGCAATAGGCAACAGATTCGAGCGATTTTGGATTTGATAGCTTTGTGTGGTCGAGAGCTTTGCTTCCCTATGTGTTGTTTAGCGTGTGGCATTTGGTGCAGTGTTCGATCGTGTATAGCCATAGCTAGGGTTGAGGATCATAGCTGATTCGGCCAACGATAGGTGATGGCGTCGATGCCTTTAGACTTCTCGAGGGAAGAAGGTCGTGAGGTGGAAGTATAGGGTAGTACGACATTGAGAAGTGAGAAATGACTTTTCTTTTGTAGTGTACTGATGATGGATGTCGCGACATGCCAGTGAGTGCCGAAGGGGGTTTCGAAGATATGGTTGAACTCACGGTGTGATGAGATTTGGATTGGCGGTGGTTAAGGAAGCTCCAGTGGCCAGAGAAGGATCACGATTTGGTGAGGCCATGTGTGGTGGAGGATGTCGCTTTTTGATGGGGAGGCACAAATCTAAAACTGATGGCACCATTGCATCAAGCACACGAAGAGGAGATCAATGTAGCAAATGGTATTGAATTTCGTTGAGTGATTGAGCAGGGAGGTATTGGAAATTGCACGAGAGGATGGATTGTGCATTGTCTTTGTTCATGCACTAGAAAGTGGCATTTTGAATTAGAAAAAGATGATGAGGATGTGGACTAATTGGGTAAGTGATTAATTAATGGTTAACTGATTTATTTGTTAAGTTTTTAATACAAAAACTTATGAAATCTATAACTTTTGCGTACGATATCTGATTGAGGCACCATCGTCGCCATTGCATTCGTACCGGGATTCTCTATGACTTGGGTTGATTTCATCAAGGTTGGAGCTAGTAAGAATTTTAGTCATGAACTATTTGGAAACATGAAAGCGTTGTTTGGAACTTAAGTCAGCTTTACTCACCGGTTGATTGTACAATTATTGTATATATAATTGTTATTGTATTGAAAATATAAACTGTATAACAAACAATGCAAGTTATTACTTTTGGACCCCACCTTGTTTTGTAAAACAAGTGAAAACAGTATTTTGGAGTATAATCTCTATTTTGTTATCTTATAACATGTACCATGGCCAAGACTACTTGTTTACATGTTTGATATTGCTTTTTGAAAAGTGATGGTACGCTATGAATGTTAGAAACGATATAGTCGTTATAAACGTGCTTTGAAATCCCTGATAGTTGACATATGTTAAATTGGATAAAATTGATATATTATGAAAACATATACATTCATATATATATATATAGGGTTGTTCTATACATATATTGGTGTGTTTGACATAAGTGGAATTGGTTTGGATATCTGTGGAAAATTAGAAATGGAAACTGAAATATTAGAATCAAAATGGTCGCGATAGATGCTCTTTGAAATCGCTATGATCTGTGATTTTAAAGTTAACTTTGAAGGACATTCTAGGGCTTCTTCATATTGTTAATAAGTACTGTAAGCGTACTTATTATAGGGGAAAAATAAGTTTGAATATATTGTTGAAAATTATTTATGGATTTATAATCATGGTTTTAAATTATAACATAGGTTTTTAAAGTGGTGATTTAAATAAAAGGTTTTAAAATATTTATAATTATTTTAAAAGTATGCTTTTGATATATATACATGGTTTTTAAAGTTATTAAAGATTTTATTAAAGAAATAAAAAGATTTTATATTATAATATTTTACAAATGGTTTATTGTATCTTATTGAATATCTTAGTTTTACAGATAAATTAGTATATGTAAATATCTATCCTTTTCAAGGTATTTTAATATATTTAGAAGTTTTAAAAAGGAAGTTTAAAATTTTGTAAAAGGATATAAATGAGTTTTATGTTATAGTGGATTGTTTTATAAATTGATTAACAAGGTATATAACCTTGTTTAATAAAATGGAGAAGTACTTTGAACTTTAAATGGATATTTAAAGTTAGTGGCAAGTATAAAATTGATTTTTTTTATAGAATTAATGTTTGCGCAACATCTGTTTTAACCCATTTAACTATACTTCTGAAAAGTAATTAGATCATTAAAACGGAATTTTAAAGATAATGGAATATTGAAGTGTTTTGGGGATTTTCGTGAACAATGTTTTAGAAAAATTCATTTATAAAACCTTGGATAGTATTTTAAAGTGTTAAAATATTGTAAATGAGTTTGGAAAATACTTATATCAATAATAATTGAATTTTAAAGAGAATAACAAGTATGAAATGGTTTTGGGTTTGGTGTGGCAATGTGTTAGTAACATTTGCCTTTAACCCGTTTTGTTTATACTTATGAACGTCAATGGATCTTTGAAAAGAATGATTTGAAGATAATTATAAGTGAAATGGTTTTGGGTTTGTAGTGACAGTGTTTGAGTAACATTTGTCTTAAGCCCTTTGAAATTGATTTGTGAATACACTTATACGGTTGAGATAATTATATGAATACTTTTAGGAAGTATTGAAATGTGTTGAAAATGAATAGTAATATTTTAATTAAATAGTGGAGTTTAATTAACAAATGGAGTTTCATTTATAAAAGATATATTGAGTAAAAATGAGTTTTACTAATAAAATAGGATTTTAATTTATAAAGGAAATTAATTAAAAAGGGGATTAGAAGTTGTTTATATGATTTGATCGTGCTTTCTTGTTTCGATCGTGCTTTATGTGTTACTTGCTTATGGATAGTATAGGGGAACTAGTTTCCCATATGTGATTATCTTCATTGTTATTTGATTTAACCAAATATAGTTTGGAAATATCTAGAAGAAGCACGTGGATTATATGGTATGTTTATATTCGATGATACTATACTGTATGTGTAAACTTGTTTTTCTCTTGTAGAATAATGGTAAGGAAATCCATCCGCTTAAACAATTAGGAGGTGATCTTCACTCTTATGTATGTTTGTTTATTTCCCACAAAATCGAGGTTAAGATTCTGGGGAAATCGATCAATTGGTTTTGGAGCACCCAGCAAGCGAGGGAGTATACTTATATGAGATGACTTGAAACCATAACCACTTCAAAACCATGTACCTGTTCTATGCTTTGGAAGAGGTTCGTGATTGCTTCGTGATGGCTTCGTGATTGCTTCGTGATTGCTTCGTGATGGCTTGATGATTGGTTCGTGATTTGTTTGTGATGCTGGAATCTGTGTGGAGATTCGAGATCTGTTTGAGATGCTCGAACACATGTTGTTGTTCGTGATCTATTTAGGATGTGGGAATCCATGTGTGATTCCAAGACCTATTGAGGTATGAGAATCTATGTGTGATTCCAGGATCTGTTGAGGAATCCATGTGTGGTTCAGAGATCTGTTGAGATATGGGAATCCATGTGCGGTTCTGTGATCTGTTCGAGTTGGAGCTCGTGTGGAAGATCTGTTCGAATTGTAGCTCGTGTGTTGAATATGACTTCATCAGCGGTAATGATAAAAACCAGAGATAAGAGACACAACCTATGAGTTTAGCTAACTTAAAGGGTGCAGGCACTCCAGTCTAGTGTTACTTATGGATATGCATGTGGGATCGATGTGACCGGTGCTACGTGTTCGGGCTTGGACCTACTATGTTTTCTTATGGTATATTTTATCTAGAGATATATGATGCTCGGAAGTAGATCTCTGATCCTTGTGCAGTAGTTAAATTTTGGCTTCCCCTAAGAGATCTACGTAGAACCTACACAATTAGTGGACATGTCTTAGTGGTTGTGATTGTACACCCATTAATGTTGTGATGTACACTCACTTGCATCGCAACTATGTGATTATTTACATTTCACACCTTAGACATTATTATATTATCACTGGATTTTATAATAGAAATGGTTTGGTTATCATATGGTAAAAACCCGTCCGTGTTTATTTAGCGGCGTGGTCTTATGAGATACCCTTATTTTAAAGAGTTTTAAGATATAATAAATCTGTGTTATTTGAGTTTCTCATGCTGGCTTACCAGACTGATCCGGGTATTATTTTCTTAATGCTTGGGTCAGCTCGAATATGTTTCCAGATTTGGCTATGGTTCATTGGAGCTCTTGGAGAGGAGCTGGATGATTTCTTATCGTACTTTATTTCCACTGCTGATTTGTATCTATCAGCATTTGTGAGGACATGTTGTTATAACTGTCTAGGCTTGATGATAGGTTAGTTTTTCTCTGATTGATGTATGTATATAAAGATTTTTTTTTTGGTAAAGACCTTTTGAGATATTATATATTATCGTTCTGCATGTGAGATTCTGATATTGTATTCTCTTCTTCCTTGTTCTATTTCATTTTCTTTTTATTTTACCCTAATAATCCGTCTTTGCAGCACTTGGGTGCTTGACACATGAATACCGTGGACGTATTAGTGTCGACATTCGGGGGTCGAAAAGGCGGATCGTTATATGTGGTATCAGAGCTGAAGGTTAAGCGATAACTTTGGCTTTGGTGGGTATTACTCAATGAGAGTGTGTAATGGAAACCTTATTATGAGTTGATTGTATATATATAAGAGAACGTATATGTTATTGTTATAAAACTATTTTGTATCATGTCGATTTGTTTGTAGAGTGGCTTATGGATTCCGATTAATACAATAGCTAGCGTTATTGACATGGGTCTCGAAATACTTAGATAAGGCAAACCGACATAGTAGTTTTCAAAATTGGTAAATGAAATAATTTTACATAGGATTATATTTTATATATAAAAGAATGATTTTCATAAATCGATATAGTTATTTATGATGTATTTGTTTGTTAGGAAATGATAATTTTCTATTATTATCATTTGTGTTTGATTTGTTATGCTCGACCAGTTTATGCGCAGTTTTACCTTTTCACTGCATGGGTTGGGTAAATAATAACTTGTAGGAACATTGAAACGAACACCTTGTGAATTAAGTTTCACATTTGATTATAGGCATTCGATGATAATGTTGGGTTAAAACTGAATTTTAACAAGATTTGTTTATTATAATTTAAACAACGATATTTTGGAATAAATATTCATGAAATGATTTTATATAAGAAAGTGACTTATATAAAATATGGTTTATAAATATAGTTTATAAATATAAAAAGGATTTAAACTGAGAAATAGGGAACTTAAATCCCGGTGTTTTAGAAATCGTTTTTGAAACGACCCGCAGTTCCGTACCCCTTGAATTGACATTAATTTCCATCAAATCAACTCAAGAAGAACGGAAATACAAACCATTAAGGTTAAAGAAGAAAGAGGTAGAAGAAGAAAATAGAAAATCCATAGAATCTAACCATCGCAGCGGAATAAAATATAATAGATAATAACTTATCTTTACACAAAAGAAAACTATATCTGTTTTATACTTTACATCTTTAGAATACAACATCAGAGTTCAACAACATCTAACACACAACTGTACAGTAATCACTACATGTCCTCACAAAACTGAATACATAGTACACATAACACAGCGGAATATACATCAAGTATGAGTGATACGTCTCGCCATCCAGCTCGTCTCCTAAGCTCCACAGTATTCTTTCCTGTAATCTATAATACTCGCTCTGACCCGAGCATTATAATAAAATAACACCCGAGTCAGTCTGGAAAACCAGCGTGAGAAAACACACTCAATTGGATTATTAAAGTTTTCCAAACCTTTTGAAATCAAATGCATCTCGTAAGACCACGCCACAAATAAACATGTTGGGTTTTTACCTTACGATAGCCAAAACACTTTTTATAAAAATCCTCTGATATTATAATAGTTTCTATATACAAATACTTATTCAAATAGCCGAAATTGTTACATCTATTAAATTCCAGCTAATAGGTATACAAACAAAACCGTAAAGGCACGTAGGGAGAATGGATTTCCAACTAATGACTAGGCACTGGGGTACCACCTGTCACAGTACCTGGTCTAGATCAGCGTACCGAGGACCACGCCCGATCCCCTGCAACACAAGACCGGAACTACCTAAGGGTAATTCCAAGTAAGATCACCCCACGGTTGGGATCAGCAACCGCACCACTAAGCCGAAATAAAAAAGGGACATCTAGACAGGGATGACCTTACCCTAATGGGCGCTACCCACATAGCCTTGCTGCATAACCCCTGATTTTCAGTCATTCCCGGTTGATGAGGCTCGAGGCTAAACGTTACCTTTTTAGAACATATCACTTAGAATGCCCATCGTCCACCTGACAATGTTCCGAAAGCATTCATCCATACAAGTCCGTCCCGGGTTCGAACGGAACCGAAGGCACTATTCCTACTACATCCATTTTGGAATCACCCTCAGGATTAGTAGCGACTAGCCCTTGCACTTCACTGCTCCATCTTCGAATCCAAACTCTTGTTTTCACCCAAAAACGTTCAAACCGAATCGAAGTGGTTTTTGAGAATTAATCCCGATCCCGGTCTCTTCGAAACGATCAGTGCATTGGCCAATATCGATAGTCGGTGATTTAACTATCAATTAACATTCACAAACATCCATCAAACAATAAATAATTTTCCAAATTATTTATTGATCTTAAAATATCTTCGCAAGATATATTTCCACTTTCAACCTTTTTAAAACAGTTTTCAAACCACACCCTTCTTATGGAATAAATTTCCAAATATTTATTTCCACCAAAAACACCAAGTACAATTATTTTAGTTTTTTAAAATAATTTAAAAACACTTTATTATAAAATATACTTGGAAACATTTAAATTAAAAACTACTTTAATATTTTATTCAAAAATATATACTTAAAGAATATTTAAAATAAAACTACTTAATAAAATATAAAACTAGATTTTTACCTTCTAAACATAATACCAGGTCATTTTTAAATAATTATTACTAAAATAAATTTGAAAAATACTTGCTTAAAAATTTAAACATTTAAGAATAATAAATTTCCTAAAACATACCTTTAATCAACTTTAAAACTTTTAATTTAGGCTTAGAAAAATATTTTTCTTGAAAACGTACTTGGTTATCCAGGGAAATATACTTCTCTTTCACATCTTTTAAAAATAAATCACCATTTATTTTTAAATGAATTTATCCATTCCTTAAATAAATTCCCACCCTGAATTTATTCTTCCAAATATCCACTACTATATTACTTCACTTTTATAAGCCCAGTTTATAAATTTGATGGTCTCATCCATCTTTTAAACTCAGTTTCAAACTCTTTATCAAATTTTCAAATCGATTTCCAAATCAACTCCATTTTTAAAATAAATTCTTTTATTTACCCAATTTATTTTAAAATTCCATTAATTCCATTAATTTTAGATTTGACTTCTTATTATTAAAATTTTATTTAAACTGAAATAAGATTTTCTTTTATTTCTTTCAAATTCCTTCTTTATCCTTTCGAATAATTCTAAACCTTGAATTTAGAATAAATTCTTTATTTCTTTAAATAATATCACCTAAGCTTTAAAATTCATTATTTTCCCTTTTATTCAAAATCTGCTTTCCCATATTCGGAATTTATTTAATAGAATTTAAAATCACTTTTTCTTCCCCAATTCATTCTTTAAATTATTTAAATTCTCTATAATTATTTACTTAAAAATTTACTCTTTTATTTCTTTCCAAAAATCCATTCTATATATTTTGGTAACACAGTATACCCAAATTTATTCAATCAAACCATAGCATCCATACTTTCAGTTACCAATATTATTTATCACAGATCATCAAATAATCATATCACAGAATATTAGAACAAGCTAAATAATTTTGAGGAATCTAGTTGGATCGCTCCAACCTGTTTCCATGCATCCACAGATGTTAGCACAATACCAATTCCACTTCGAGGTGGAATATCACAGTATATGGGTTTATATAATATCATCCGCTATTATGCGGCGCATAGGGTCTCATCCGCTATATAAATTGCGGGAAATCAGTCACTCCAATATATACTCTATACTACTATATAATATACCATATCCAATCAATTCAATCATTCAACCAAATATTAAATTTAACCATTTAAATTTAAATAAAACCCAGATGAGTGAGATTAACTCACCTTTGCCCTTTTAAATTTGCAATTCGATCCAAACTTGACTTTTTCCCTTTCGGATTTTGACCTTGAATAAACATTAGATGATTTTATAAATATTCGAACAATTTGAATAATTAATTTTCATTTGATGAATTTAATTTAATTAACTAATAATTTAACTTGGACTAATAACTTATTCTAACAAATTTCCCTATAATAAATATTATTAGTAACTACAATAATGATATGAGTAAATTAAACAAATTAATCACCTAAATGAATTATTTTAATACAAACTAGTAAATTGTATTTAATATTCTCTTCAAACTGCATATAAAATAATTTATACAGATTTTATAGGAATTTAATTTATATATAACTTTCAACATTTCTGAAATTCCTATATATATATATATTATTCTTTTCCCTGTTTTACCTATATATCAAAATATATGTGTGTGGAAAATTTATTTCCTGTATATAAAAATTGTATATCTATCTACTGTATTTTCACTCCCTTATAAATCTATGTATATATATTAACTAATTGAAAATAAAAAAAATAAAAAAAATAAAACCCTTACTGTACTTGCGAACGCAAGCTCGGCAAGCCCCTCCTCAACACCATCGCGGAGTTGCTCACGAGCACGAGATCATTCCTCCAACCTGCAGTGACTCGAAACCCAAGACTACCTCACTAAAAAGACGCTGCTGTACCCACCACGAACCCTAGCCTTGCCATCCCATACGCGAGCGCGCGCGTACGCGACCCTTCATCGTCGCCCATCGCGACCACGAACGACTCGCGTCATTCACGCGAGTAATCCCTTCAAGTCGAACAAGTTTCAGCGCCTCCGGCCCCATGCCTCGCCTCTACGCACGCGACCTATCCCCCTTCGACGCCGCCTCTAATCTGCCTTTGGAGTTGTTCCACTCGATCTCGAAACGACGACTATTTTTTTTTCGAGTTCGATTTCGATTTGAGATACAGAGGGAAGCACGACCATTTTCTTTTAATTTTGAAAAGTCGATCTCGATTGAAAATGAAAAGGGACACGCGTCCTGAACTTGATTTCAAAAATTGAAGAGCAGGTACGTGATTCCACTTCTGTTTGAATTTCCTCGTGAATTCGATTTAGAGAAAGAGGTCAGTCGATCGACCCTATTTCGATTTAAGGGAGGAGAGGGAAAAGAATTTTCTCGGCCATTATTTGATTGAAGTGGACCGATCTGATTCAAAAGGAAGACAAGATCGGGGTACGATATAAGGACACTGAGTAGCGTGCTTGGAAAGCAACATAAAGTTCTGATGTGAAAGGTATTCAGCTGATGGGAAAAATTTGACTAGAATATAAAATATATATTTCAAATTTAAATTCAAATTGTTTCGATTTACATAGCTTAAAATCGCGAACCCCTATCAAGGCGTGCCGCCAGGCGTTCATAATGTTATACCCCTATTTCGAATGCAATGGAAAAGATTTCGAGTCCTAATTCGATCGTATGGAGAAGATAGCTTTTTGGACCAATTATTATATTGAATTATCGATATAGATTTCAGCGCGTTTATCTATCGTATGCTCACACAACAACTCCAAACACTACGAAAATTGAAATCCGATACTCATACAATATTACGGATTCAATGGAGCTGGCTTCGTCGAATTCCGAGACTGTGCCCCGGAAGGCTATTTTTAAATTCAATTTAAACTATATATTTATAAAACCGAATAAATCACCTTAAAATTCAATTTTAATACTTCTATTATCTTCAGTATCATAAATATAAATTTTCCAAGCCTTTGAAATATTTTTAACCGGCTTAAAACTGAAAATTAAATATTTTACTCAACTTCAATAATTAAATTTAATGATTTAATTGCCAAATTCATAGTGATATTTGAAATTCAAGTTAAACATTAACTTTTAAATATTTAATATCAATTAAATATTCTTATTTCAAATATCCAGAATTCCGGGTTGTCATAGTTTTTCTAATGTTTTGGAAAATAGTACCAGTATTATTTGGAAATAAATATTTGGGAATTAGTTTAAGGAAATGATATCATGGTACTTAAGTAATTTTTATGAAGTATTTGATACTGTTTTGAAAATGGTTTAGGTTAAGTCCGAAAGGCATGGTTTGGATGTACTGAACTCACTTCTATCGTTCGAAAATAATTTTGATAACGACTGCAGCATCATCAGAGTTCATTTTTGAGTTTCAAAGTGTGGGCAGCTATAGTAGCGATTTGCTACAGAGTTGTTTTGGTAAAACAGATTTTGATTTAAATATCGAAAGTATGTTTTGGTATACAAAAGTTATAAATATATATATATATATATATATATATATTTCAAAATGATTTGAATTAAGGTCAGGTGTTTAGTTCTTAAGATTTCAGTTAAGTTATATTGTGGACACATATAGCTTATGCATTAGGATTGAATGGTCTATGTATCGTAATTGATGTGTTTGGGTGATATTTTTCATTTTTTAAAATGAAATGGAATTTTCAATGATTTTGGAAAGTTAAAACTTGGAATTTGCATATAAAAAAAAATTTGTAGCTAAGTGTTTGAGACAATATAAAGATGAGTTTATATAATACTTGAACTTAGAAGATAGTTGAATTTAAACAAGTTTTTAAATTGATTGAATATCCATGTTCAGTAAAGTGAATTGGATATTTTTGTATATACTCTGAGGATATAGTGGAGTGTTATATGAATATGAACTTTAGTTATATAATGTTTAGTAACTTAAAGTAATTTTATGAAATGGTTCATAAACGATTTTAGTATTAAATAAAGAATACTAAGTGAAAGAGAATGTGAATTAAAAATGAAAAGCAATTGGGGTAGTTAAGAAACCAATTGAATAGAGTACGTAAGTTTAGGTAGATCATTTTATTCGCTTGGCAGTTCTTGGTCTAGGATTTGAATACATGTATTTCGAGGTGGTTACACTGATCCAAGTTGGGATTTTTCACTCGATTCTTGACGGTGAACACTTGATATGGATTTTTGATATGATCCTAGAGTTTTCTATCATAGTATATGGCTATATAAGAAGAACGATGGTTTCTAATCAAGAAACCAGAGTTCAAGTGAGATATACTAGTTCTGAGGTAAAAATATGTGTGATTGAGTTAGTGATCAGATTTGATATTACGTACGGATGATATATATATGTCGACGGGCTTTAAAAATATTTGTATGCTATGTGTGTTGGCTTTTGGAGAGTTTGGGGAATCACTCTTCTAATTGTTTTGGTAGCATGAGCGATCGACTAAGTAATACCTGATCCTGTTGAGGATAAGGTAACGCTTGGTGGATTGTTTGTCATCCTTGTGCGATGAGATTGTTTATGAACCTAGGTGAACCATGAGTTTAGGTTGCTAGTGATTGCAGTATTGTATAGTATTGTTATGTGATTGTTTCTTTGGTTGATAGTATTCGCGATACTGTTGGGTATTGACGCGTGATTGTTCCTTGTGTTGGAATTTCAAGAGCGAAATTCTTTTAAGGGGGGTAGAATGTATCGATCAGGATTTTTGAACGGTTTATAATTAAGTATCAGAGTTATTTAAATATTTAAATATTGGATTTAAAGTGAATAAAAATGATATCGAAAAATTATTTAAATTCCTTTTAAATAATAATAATAATAGCAAGCTTTTAATTCAAAATTAAAAGCCATTAAATAGTGTAATGACCCAGATATTTTAACAGTTTTATAACGTAATTAACTGAATTTTTGTGAAATTTTATATATTTGAATTTGGAAATAAAATTTTAATACTTGGAATACATCTACTTAAATATAGTAAATGGCAAATTTCCATCAGATAATATGGAAGTTTATTTTTCCTGTGTAGTTTTATTTAAATTTATATCAGTTAATAATTGATGATAATAAAATCTTTTCCAAACCTGAATATTTTATACAATAAATGTGTAAATCATCTTCTGAGTGAGACGTCATATTTCGTTTCATCAAATTTGGGCTGCTATTGCTTCAGTTATCTTATTTTCGACTGATCTGCAGCATTTTTTTCAGTACTGAATATCGACTTTTGATAGGATGAACGTACCACTGATATCTGTATACCATTTTGATCATCTCGTCGTGCTGATCTCTGTGGTATATTTATTGCTATATTTTGAGATCCGGTATGCGACGGAAAGAATAAACTATTCGTTGTAACGGTACCGTAAATTGCGACTTTACACTTTCCTTCAGTTTCAAAAATTGAAACGTGCAGCCCACGCAAGAAATAATTTGTCTTAATTATTCAGCTAAAAGGATGGTGACCGTTGACATTTCTTTCCCTCAATATTAATTCGTCTACTGTTTGCTTTAATTGTCGGTTCACTGTTGCTTGCCTTTCCATTCATTCTTCCATTTCGAAAAAATATATAAAAATAAAACTGTTCTTCAATTGTTTTGTTCTTCTTCCCCTGCATACTTTTCCATCAGCCAGATTAGCAAGACCACCCAAGCCATCATCTTCCTCTCTTTCACCATCACTGCGTTAGCATCCTACACCTCTCCGCAATCTCTCTCCTCTTTCCCCCTCTCCTCCATGCGAGCAACCATAGCCCAGACCTTCTCTTCCCTTCCCAGCTCACCCCATCAAAAAACCCACTGTTCCACCAATTGCTCCGCCAAACAAACTCGCCTCCCCCTGAACCCGTTCTCCCTCCGCCTTCGCCACTATAAACGCCTCAGACCTGTTTTCTCTGGCCGAGCCACTTGAGGTTCGTCCTTACCTTTCTCTTCTCTAATTCTTGTTGAAATGGGAATAGTATATATATATATATATGTATATATTTGTTTATATATATAGGTATATAATTCAGAGCTTGTTTGTTTCTTTGCTGTATATAGGTTATCTGGTCACATGTATATATATATTATAGAGTTCTTTCTGTATATGTTATAAAGTATATATATGTATATTGTTTTATTTTGATCTGGGAAATTTTGAATGGAATATGAAGTATAAAGTTTATATATATATTACAGAAATATGTTTGTGTATATATTAGTTTTATATACAAGAGGTCTGCTTTAATTAGTATATATATTGATCTTATACATTGTTATATGCTAGCTAGCAGGAAGTTGTACATCTATTTGATATATCTTTATATAGCTCTAACATATCATATTATATATATAATTGATTTTGAAAAAAATTGCATATATATGTTTGGATTTTGCTTATAGGCAGCTCATATGCGTTTGTTAAATAACTTACACACACACACACACACACACACATATATATATATATATATATATTTACTCGTATATAATCTATATTATATTATATTTACGTTTATATTTGTATTTTAAAAAGCATTATATGTATACAGTTATTCATGATATATACCTATAGCTATCTGTTGGTTGTATATGTATTGGTTTACATCAGTTTATATTTATCAGCTTATATATATATTGTTATAAAGTATGTATAAAATGTTTGTTTGGATTTGAACACATATTTTATATACTGACTTCACATGGATATGTTTATGTACAAAAATTTTAGATAAGCTATTTGTAAATTTTTGTTTGTATATATTAACAGGTATACTTGAGTTAGGGTTAAATCTATACTAAGTTTACATATATATATATATATATATTTGTTTTGATATATCAGTTATATATATTTTACATGAGTTGGATATGACCTATTTTGTAGTATATGAGTCTATATAAGTATATATATATATACAATCTGTTGGAATTTACAATATATTGGTTTTAGGGAAATAATAATATAATAAGTAATATAATAAGCATTATATATATAATTATATAGGAGCTGCACTACTTTTATTATATATTTAATATGGAGATTTTGAGTATATGTTTTCTTCATTAAAAAAAATTTTGGTTTGTGAAAGTATATGCTTTGACTTAAATTTAAAAGTAATATGTCATTTTTAAATATGTATTTAAATTTGAAAATTTGTTTAAGGAAATAAATAATAACAATAATGTATATATTTTGTCTAGTCTATATCAAGCTAATTTGATTTATTCCCATCGATTCTATTTATCAGCTGGTCCGTCGAACTCGGGTCCATCGTGCTTTGCTTTGAAATTCATGCTTGGATACGTAACTCATTCTATTGTATATTCTCTCTAGCCTCGAAAGGTGAGCAATCACCCACGATTAACGTTCTTCTTATTTATTAAATTTGATTTCAATTGAAACGACAATTGAAATATTGCTGCTGTTAGTTATTTACATTGCTATATATATGTTGTTATCTGTATCTGTTCACCTGTGACCTCTGACACCATTATCTATTATTTACATTTATGATATATGCCTGTTATATTATCATCATATCTGTTCTCACTCTACAAGTTCCCTGTTAGTATAGAATTCACTATGGGTTGAAATGATATATACCCAAACGATCTGTAGAATAGGAGAAAATCATTATGGATTGAAATGATAAACCCAAGCGATTTTCATTTGAATTGAATTTGGGATTGCGGGTTGAAATGATATATACCCGTATATATTTAAATTACAGATTGAAATGATAAATATCTGTATCACTTGACCATAGACACCGTTGGTCTATATATAAAATATTTTGAAAATGATTTCTATGGTTTTGAAAGGAAATATATATGGTTTTATTTAAATTTGAAAATAGTATGCATATGAATAAGTTTTAATACAAAATAGATTTAATAATAAGCTTTAAATTTAGTCAAGTTGATTTAAGTAAAATACGATATGTTTAAGTATTTATTCAAAAAAATTATTTTAAAAATAGATTTTTATAATGATTCTATAAGTTAAGGTTGGAAAGATAAATTTGAATTTATTCGAAATTGTATTTAATTAAGAATTTTGTTTAATTAAATCGATTTGAAACTTATTGAATTTGAGGGTTTTAAGATATGATTTTTATAACTTGATTTTGATTTAAAGTGATTAAATGGATATTTCAAGTTTTAAATAAATCAAAGGGAATATTTAGTTTAATGTAATTTAAGGTTATTTAAATGATAATGGATTTATTAAGTGAATATTTCAAAACTAAATAATAATGAAGTTAAAATAAGATATATATGAAATTATCAATTTAGTTTTGAAAGTACTATAATTTGGAAATATATATATTTGAAATGGAAATGATATTTTGGTTTTGAAGTATAAATTATTTTGAAATGACCACGATGTTATAATGACGTTTGGATGTTAATAGCATATATTTCTACATAGTAGATAGTTCAAAGGATCCTTAGAGGATGGTTATCCCAAAAATCCTTTAAGTTATTTGTATTTCAGTTGATATTTCACTTGAGTTGGATTTATTGATATAAGAATGTTAATCCTGACTCGAGTGTTTTGTGTTTTGCTTTACGCTCGGGTTAGACTGAGTGATACAGCAATTGAGACTCACCTTTGGAGTTTGGAGCTTCGCTTGGAGATCCAACTATCGTTTCATCTTTCAGTCATTCAGTTGATTCCAGTGATGTATTCAAATTTTGTTATTTGACTATTGTATTCGAGACTTTGTTATTGTAGTAGCTTCATGAACTATTATTTATTAATCTATTCCGCTACATTCTGCTATAATACTATGTGTTTGTGATTCTGTGATTATTTTATTTACTGTATATGCTGAGTTTTGCCAAATATAAATTAACAATCTGATATTTTGAGCAATTCAAGTCCGGCATGTGTGGATGCGAATGGTTGAAAATATCGGGTCATTACAAATTGTTTAAAAATAATTCATTTTAATTAACATGTGAAATTATCATTTCAAGGCACTGTCTCGGGTTTTGACGAAACCATTGCCATTGGATCCCGAAAAATGACTTGTTATATGCCGACGAGTTTCGTGACGATCGGTCGTACTGTGTGATCGTGTGTATTCGATACGCACAACGAAAAATTATGAGAATAAAATATAATATTATTTCCCTATATATACACATTAACTTTTAAACCTAAATTCCACTTTCCCTCATTCTCTTCTTTTTAATTTTGTCAGTAAACAAGAGTAGCCGCCGCCATTTTTAAATTTTCAAACCAATTAATAGAGTGCAATAGGCAACAGATTCGAGCGATTTTGGATTTGAAGCTTTGTGTGGTGGAGAGCTTCGCTTCCCTATGTGTTGTTTTGCATGCGGCTTTTGATGGCAGTGTTCGACCTTGTATGGCCGTAGCTAGGGTTGAGTATCCTAGGTAATCCGGGCAGCGATAGGTGATGGTGTCGATGCCATTAGACGCCTCGAGGGAAGGAGATCATGAGGTCGAAGTATGGGGTGGTGCGATGTTGAGAAGTGAGAAGTGACTTTCCTTTTATCGTGTACTGATGGTGGAAGTCGCGATAGGCCAGAGAGTGTCGGAGGGGGTTTCGAAACTATGGTTGAACTCAAGGAGCAATGAGATTTTGATTGGTGGTGTTTAGGGAAGCTCCAGTGCCACGAGGTGGATTGCGATTTGGTGAAGCCATGGGTAGTGGATGATGTCGCTTTTTGATGGGGAGGATCGGACTTGAAATTGATGGCACTATCGTGTTGTGCAAGGATATCAACAGAGCAGACGGTATTGAATTCGTCGAGTGATTGCGAGGGGAGGTATGGGAAAGTGCACGAGAGGTTGGGTTGTGCACTGTCTTTGTTCGTGCACAAGAAGGCAGCATTTTGAATTCGAAGAAGATGATGAGGGAGTGGATTAATTAGGTAAGTGATTAATTAATGGTTAATTGATTTATTAATTAATTTTTTAGTCTAAAAACTTATAAAATCTATTATTTTTGCGCACGAGGTCTGATTGAGGCGCCGTCTTCGACGTTGCATTTGTACCGGGATTCTCTACGACTTGGGTTGATTTCCTCGAGTTTGGAGCTAATGGAATTTTAGTCAAAATCGAACGACTTTCAATTTTGAACTATTCGGAAATGCGAAAGCGTTGGTTAGAACTTGGGTGAGTTTTACTCACCAGTTGATTGTACAATTATTGTATGTATAATTGTTGTTGTATTGAAAAATATAAACTGTATAATGAACAATGCAAGTTATTAATTTTGGACCCTACCTTTTTTGTAAAACAAGTGATAATAGTATTTTGGAGTATAATCTCTGTTTGATCATCTATAACATGTATTGTGGCACAGAATACTTGTTTACATATTTGATATTGCTTTGTGAAAAGTGATAGTATGTTATGAATATTGGAAACGATATAGTCGTTACAAACGTGCTTTGAAATCTCTGATATTTGACATATGTTAAATTGGATAAATTGTGATATATTGTGGAATTATATATATATATATTTGTATGTATGTATATATATTGGGTTGTTCTACATATGTTTTGGTGTGTTTGACATAAATGGAATTGGTTTGGATATTTTGGGAAAATTGGAATTGGAAATTGAAATATTAGAAGAATAACGGTCACGTTGAATGCACTTTGAAATCGCTGCAATCTGCGATTTTAAATTTAATTTTGGAAGACATACTAGGGCTTTTTCGTATTGTTAATAAGTATTGTAAGTGTAGTTATTATCGGGAAGTAACAAGGTTTGAATATATTGTTGAAAATCACTTATGATTTTATAAAGTGATGGTTTTAAATTATAAATAGGTTTTTAAGTGGTGTTTTAAATAAAAGGTTTTAAAATATGTATAAGTATTTTAAAAGTATATTTTAGTACAAATACATGGTTTTAAAAGCTATTAAAGATTTTATTAAAGAAATAATAGGATTTTATATTATAATATTTTACAAATGGTTTATAGTATCTTATTGAATATCTTAGTTTTACAGATAAATTAGTATATGTAAATATTTATCTTTTTAAAGGTGTTTTAGTATATTTTGAAGTTTCAAAAGGGAAATTAAATATTTGTAAAAAGATATAAATGAGTATTGGGATTATAACACTTATGTTATAATGGATTGTTTTATAAATTGATTAAAAAGTTTATAACCTTGTTTAATAAAACAGAGAAGTACTTAGAACTTTAAATGGATATTTTAAAGTTTGTGGCGAGTATAAAAGTGACGTTGGGTTTATAGTATCGATGTTTGTGCAACATTTGATTTAACCCATTTAACTATACCCTTGAAAAGTAATTGGATCTTTAAAATGGAATTATAAAGATAACAGAATATTGGAGTGTTTTGGGGTTTGTCATAAACAATGTTTTAGCAACATTTGTATTTAAACCCTTGGATAATATTTTAAAGTGTTAAAATATTGTAAATGAGTTTGGAAAATACTTATATCTTTAATAATGGAATCTTAAAGAGAATAACAAGTATGAAATGGTTTTGGTTATGCTATGGCAATGTGTTAGTAACATTCACCTTTAACCTATTTGATTATACTTATGAACATAAATGGACCTTTGAAAAGAATGTTTTGAAAATAATCATAAGTGAAATGGTTTTGGATTTGTAGTGACAATATTTGAGTAACATTTGTCTTAAGCCCTTTGAAATTGATTTGTGAATATACTTATATAGTTGAGACAGGTATATGAATACTTTTGGGAAGTATTGAAATGTGTTGAAAATGAATAGTAATGTTTTAATTAAATAGTCTAGTTTAATTAACAACTGTAGTTTCATTTATAAAAGAGTTTATTGAGTAAAAATGAGTTTTAGTAATAAAAGAGGATTTTAGTTAATAAAGGAAATTAATAAAAAGGGGATTATAAGTCGTTTATATGACTTGATTGTGCTTGCTTGTTTTGATCGTGCTTTGTGTGTTACTTGCTTATGGACAGTATACAAGAACTAGTTTCCCGTATGTGATTATCTTCATTGTTATTTGATTTGATCAATTATACTCTTGAAATTCTAGAAGAAACATGGGGATTATATTGTACGGTTATCTTCGGTGATACTATACTGTACGTATAAACTCGTTTTGCTCTTCTAGGTCAATGGTAAGGAAATTCGTCCGCTTAAATGGTTAGAAGGTGATCTCCACTCTTATATATGTCTATTTATTTTCCACAAAAACGGGGTTGAGATTCTTGAGAAATCGATCGATCGGTTTTGGAAGAGGTTCGTAATGGCTTCGTGATTGGTTCGCGATTGCTTCGTGATGCTGGAATCTATATGGAGATTTGAGATCTATTTGAGATGCTCGAACACTTAATTGTTCGTGATCTATATAAGATGTGGGAATCCATGTGTGATTCTAAGATCTATTGAGGTATGAGAATCTGTGTGTGATTTCGAGATATGTTAAGGAATCCATGTGTGGTTTCGAGATCTGTTGAGATATGGGAATCCATGTGTGGTTCCATGATTTGTTCGAGTTACAGCTCGTGTGGAAGATCTGTTCGAGTTGTGGCTTGTGTGTTGGGATGCTGAACTTGACTTCACCATCGGTAATGATATAAACTAAATATAGGAGACATAGCCTATGGGGTTTAACTAACTTAAAGGGTGCAGGCACTCTAGTCTAGTGTTACTCACGGATATGCATGCAGGAGCGATGTGACCCAGTGCCACGTGTTTGGGCGTGGACCAACTATGTTTTTCTATAGTATATTTTATCTATAGATATACGATGCTTGGAAGGATATCTCTGATCCTTGGGCAGTAGTTCGGATTCGGCTTCCGCGAAGAGATCTATGTAGAATCCCACACAATTAGCGAACGTGCCTTGGCGGTTGTGATTATATACCTATTATTGTTATGATGTACACTCACTTGCATCACAGCTATGTGATTATTTATATTTCATACCTTAGACGTTATTATATGATCACTGGATTTTATAATAGAATTGGCATGGTTATCGTAAGGTAAAAACTCGTCTGTGTTTATTTGGCAGTGTGGTCTTACAATATACCCTTATTTTGAAGGGTTTTAAGATGTAATAAATCTATGTGATTTGAGTTTCTCACATTGTAACGACCCGTAAATTTTAATAATTTTATTTGTTTTAATAATATATTTAATAGAAATTTTGTGAAATTTTAAATAATAAAATTTTGAAATATAAATTTGATATTTAGATTACGCCTAATTAAACATAGCAAATGGTAAATTTTCAATTAATAATATGGAAGTTTATTTTATTGTGTAATTTTATTTCAATTCAAACCAGTTAAAAATTGATGATAATAAAATGTTTTCCAAACCTGAATATTTTTACACAATAAATTTGTAAATCATCTTCTGAGTGAGACATCATATTTCATTTCATCAAATTTGGACTGTTATTGCTCCGTCTATCTTAATTCCGGCGTTTTAGCAGCATTTTCGGTACCGCTATCGACTTTTGATAATTTGATCGTACCACTAATATCTATATACCATTCTGTTCGTCTCGTCGTGCTGATCTCCACAGTATATTCATTTGTGCGTTCGGAGTCCGGTACGTCGCGAAAACCGTAAACGGTCAATCATATCGGTACCCGTTCGAGTCCATTTGTGTTCCGTGACTATTCAAATTTTCCACTTGTTAAATCAACGGTCATCAGTTTTATTATTAGCCTTGAATTCCAGCGTTTTGAGTTTCTCTTTTCCAACGTAAATTTGTTTTGCTGGTTCATTTTATTTAAGTTTCGTTCACTTTCTTTTTATAGCCTGTTCTTTCTTCCTACTTTCTTTTCTATTGAATCTTGCATTCCTTCATCCTCAGCCAATTCGTCCTTGTAGCATGCGGCTTCCCCACTCTTACTCTCTTGCTCATTCTCCCCACCGAAGATCGTTCGCCCGCTACCTCGTCTTCCATTGAGCGTTCAACCCCAAGCCAATAGCCTTCGGCAATCACCATGCGAGAAAGCCACAGCCCGAACCCCACTTCCTTCATGCTTCCTTACTCCCTCCACTAGCTAGCAAGCCCCAAAGGCCTTGGCACGCAAGGCAAACCTACTCCACCACCAAGGCTCCACGTCCATCAACCGTTCCTTCCCCTAACCCGCATACAACCTTCACCGAAGACCGGCCACCGCCACTTCCACCGGTCTTGGCCGAGCTCATTCCCTCCTCCTCCTTTGTGTTGCTTGCTTCGTCTTGAAATGTAGTATGGTAATATATATCATATTATGTTTGCTGCGTGTATATATTTATATTAATGTTTTGGGTTCTCTGGTCTTATTTTCCTCTTGTACAGATATATATATATATATATATATATATATATTAGTTACACTGGTTCGTATATATGTATATGTTATATTTTGATATTGATATTTAAAGATATATATATATATATAAGTTTATTTAATTTGTATTATATATGTTGTTTATATATAGTTATACAAGTTTGTATATAATATGTTAAAAAGGGTAAGCAATATAATATGTTTTAAAGCCTCGGTTGCTGATCAGTTCCAAAGGTATGGATATTAATAGATCTAATATATGTGTCTGTTTCTATTTGTTATTCATATATAAATTTATATAGGTATTATCTATACACGTTTATATATAGGGTCTGTTGGGTTGAGTTTATAATAGTTTTATATATATGTTCTAAAGTTAGCACAGTGGCTGCTTGTCTACCATATATTTGATATATGTTTATAAATCAAATGGTTTCCTGTTAGTCATACATATATCATATATTAGTTTTGATATATGTTCCGTTGGTGGTGGCAGGTTAGTATACGTATAGTATATAGGCTTGGTGAAATGATTTCTTTGCCTTCGATCTGTTGGCTATGTATAGAGTTATAAAAGTGTATATATTTGGATTTTATAATAAACATTGATCTTACCGTAATATATATGTAAATTATATGTTATATAATACGTTTAACAAGGGTTCGTATATATAGTTGTTATCATATAGAAGTTGTAAAAAGTGTTATATATATATGTTATTATATAAACTTATATTTGATAGGATGTATGGTATATAATTTATAATAAAAGTTTTACCAACTGTATGTGATACTATTATGTATGTAAGCTTATATTTTTTTATCTGGTTGTATAAATTATACTATATAAGTAGTGGTGGGTCAGTTTATATGTATGTGTTGTGGTTGTATATTAGTTTGCATATAAATTTAATCTGGTGTTTACCTATAAATATATACTGGTAGTTCATAGATATAAGAATCTGACTATATATATTCAACTTTTAGTTTGGGCTGTTGTTTCGTCTTATATATATTAGCTTATATATGATATGTTGTTGTATAGAAAAGTCTATATAAATTATGTGTAACTTGGTTGTTGTATATATAGTGTATGTAAGTGTATATATATTTAAAGGTTGGTTTTATAATAAATATGGATCTTAAAGTATAATATGTTAGTATATATATAAGTTTTAAATTATTGATTTTAAGAATAATAATAATAATAGTTATATATATTTTCCACTTTTATATCAAAATTGATTTGATCCATTCTCATCGATTTCTTATCTATCAGTTTGTCTGTCGAATTCGTGCCAATTTAACTTTGCTTTGGAACTCGTGCTTGGATTCGTAACTCATTTCATTTGTCGAACCTCTCTAGCCTCGAAAGGTGAGCAATCACTAACGATTAATGTTCTTTTATTTATTATGTTTGATTTCAATTGAAACGTCAATTGAAATATGCTGCTGTTAGTTATTTACATTGATATATATATATATATATGTTGTTATCTGTATCTGTTCACCTGTGACATCTGACACCATTATCTTTTATTTATATTGATGATATATGCCTGTTATATTATTATCATATTTGTTATCACACTACAAGTTCCCTGTTAGTATAGATTCACTATGGGTTGAAATGATACATACCCGAACGATCTGTAGAATAGGAGAAAATCGTTATGGGTTGAAATGATAAACCCAAGCGATTTTCATTTGAATTGAATTTGGGATTGTGGGTTGAAAGGATATATACCCGTGTGTATATATATATATATTACGGATTTAAATGATAAATACCCGTATCACTTGACCATAGGGTAGAGAATTATATACAGACACCGTTGGTATATATATATTTTGGAAATAATTTCTTTGGTTTTGAAAAGAAATATATGGTTTAATAAATATTGATTTTAAAGATTTATTAAAGTTGATTTCATAAAATTGATATATTATATTTTTAAGTATTTGTTTAATGTATATATTTTCAGATATAGAGTTTATAATGATTTAGGTTGGAAAGATAAACTTGAAATTGATTTGAAATTATATTTATTTAAGAATTTTACTTAAATAAGTTTGATTTGGAATATATTAAATTTGAAATTTAAATATATGTTTTATAACTTGAATTTGATTAAAAGTGATTTAAATGAATATTTCAAACTATTACAAATTTAAATGGGATATTTTGTTTATTTAAAATTTGTAAATTGAAGTTGTATTTAGATGTTATTGAAATGATTAAGTAAATATTTCAAACAAAATAATAGTAAAGTGAATTTGATATATATGAAATTATCGAATTTAGTTTTGAAATGTTGAATATTTAAAGCTTTGAAATATATTGAAATTGAAATGGCTTATTATATGGTACAAATATGTATTTGAAATCAATAATTTGAAATGGTTTATTTAGAAACTGAATCGAATTGAAATTGATGATTTGAGATTTGATTAAATTTGAATTTTGGAATCCGGGTGGATTTGAATCGATTTGGTAAATTGAGGAAGTTATTTTTATATAAAGTAATTTTAAAATATACCTAAAACTATTTATATTTTACTTTATAAATTATTTTAATATAAACTATTTTAACATAAATCATTTTTCAATATAAATTATTTTATTTTAAACTGTTTTAACTAATAACTATTTTATATAAACTATTTTATTTTATAAACTATTTTATTATATATATACAAATTTTGACATCTAAACTGTTTAAGAGGAAAATGTTATAGATTCCAAAAAAATGATATGATTTCAAAGTGTTATAAATTGCTGCGGCTTTGCGTTTCCAACAGTCCGGATGCGTAATTGGTATATCTACCCTGGCATTGCCTAGTTGTGCCGTGTCACCTACCCTAGCGTGCTTTACTACGAGTTTGTTTTGTACCATACCTATGGAGTGCCCTTTGACGACACCCATTATGGGGGAGATTACGGTACTGTATAGACTATGGGAATATATAAAATGTGTTAAGGGGGATATGGGTAATGCCTTAATGCTATTTTAATAGTTTACTTTACTATAGACGTTATTATAATAGCGTATATTACTACATAGTAGATAGTTTAACGGATCCTTAGAGGATGGTTATCCCAAACATCCTTTGAGTTACTTGTATTTCAGTTGATATTTCACTTGAGTTGGATTTATTGAAATAAGAATGTTAATCCTGACTCGAGTGTTTTGTGTTTTGCTTTACGCTCGAGTCAGAATGAGTGGCCCAGTATTCGAGACTCACCTTTGGAGTTGGAGCTTAGCTTGGAGATCTAGCTATATCTATCCAACTTGCAGTTATTCAGTTGATTCCATTGATGTATTCTGGTCTTGTGGTTGACTATTGTATTGAGACATCTATGTATTCGAGACTTCTGTTGTATCTTGTTTAACTCTGTTATATATATAGTAGCTTCATGAACTACTATTCTTTTGTTTCCGCTGCATTATAGTTATATTACTCCGTGTCTGCGATTCTGTGATTGTTTATTTACTGTATATGCTGAGTTTTGCCAAATTTAAATTAACAATATGATATTTTAAGCAATTCAAATCCGATATGTATGGATGCGAATGGTTGAAAATTTCAGGATGTTACACACATTGGTTTGCCAGACCAATCCGCGTGTTATTTTCTTAATGCTCGAGTCAGCTCGAGTATATTACTAGATTTAGCTATAGTTCATTGGAGTTCTTGGAGATGAGCTGGATGATTTCTTACCATACTTTATTTTCACTACATTAACTAATTTGTATCTATCAGCATTTGTGAGGACGAGTTGTTATAACTATCTAGGCTTGATGATAGGATAGTTTTCTTTGATTGATGTATGTATATAAAGGTTTTCTTTTTGGTAAAGACCTTTTGAGATATTATATATTATTGTTCCGCGTGTGAGATTTTGATATTGTATTCTCTTCTTCCTTGTTCCTTTTCTATTTATTTTACCCTAACAATTCATCATTCCGGAACTTGGGTGCTCGGCATGTGAATACCGTGATGTATTAGTGTTGACATTCAAGGATCGAAAAGGCGGATCGTTACTTATTAATGTATTAATGTATACCATGGATGTATTAAAAACCTATTTTATTAGTAAAACTCTTTTTTTACTTAATAAACTTATTTTATCTAACAAAACATCGTTTATCAATTTCTACTATTCATTTTTACTCTTTCCAATACTTCAAAACATATTCATATACTTATCTCAAATGGTATAAGTATGTTCACAAATTACTAACATGATTTCTTACTTTAAACCTTTGCTTTTTCTATCTTTTTTTAAGAGATTCCTTACTTATAGTTTCCTTCAAAATATCCATTTTAAGGATCTAAGTGCTTTCACAAATCCATTCAAAAGGTTTAAGGCTAATATTACTTAAACATTATCACTCCAAACCCAAAACCACTTCACTTATGCTTATCTTTAGAATATTTTTTTGAAGATCTATTTACATTCATAAGTATAACCAAAAAAGGTTAAAGATGAATGTTATTAACACATTGTCACAACAAACCCAAAACCATTTCCATACTTATATTATCTTTAAAAATGTTCTTTTTAAAGATCTATTTACATTCATAAGAATAATAAAAAAGGCTTAAAGACGAATTTTATTAACATATTGTCACAACAAAACCCAAAACCATTTCCATACTTATATTATCTTTAAAACATTCTTTTTAAAGATTGAGATGATATTTGGTTAAGTTCGATAGTCGACTAATCGATTATCTAGTCAAAACAATTGCTTATACAAATCAATGTTCATATACTTAACTCGTTTCTAACATTTCAACTTAACCATTCCTCGTCCAAGAGTGAAGCCAGGTAAGTTAGAGCACTGGTTGCATACCAAAGCCTTGCCTAGATACTTCATTCTTGAATCTCACAAATAGATAAGTCTACTCATCGGCTTTTAGTGTTAAGTATAGTATTAATGATTCCCACAAACAAGTAACAACCAACGTAATTAACCTGTTTCCAACATTTCCGACTTAACTATTCCTTATTCAAGAGGGAAGCTGGTAGGTTAGAGCTCTATTGCTCCATACCTACTTGACATTAATCTTAACTCTCACAAATAGATAAGCTTACTTTATTGTTTTTTAGCGTTAAGCAAAATTAGTTACCTTTTTCAAAACTTTTAAATACTTGTAAATAAGTTTTAAATATCTATGCAAAATATTACTCAAAAATAACTAATTTATACTTTGATGAAAATAAAGTAAAAATATGTTTTATAATTTAAAACCCCTTTACTTTCAAAATTCGTAAATACATATTAAAAATATATTTAAACTTCAAACCAACTTTAAAATAATTCAGAATATGTTAGAAAACATCCCTCAAATATTAGGAAAAAATACCCAATTTAAATATAATTTTTGAACACTTAAAACCATAAGCGACTTACTAAAACATTTATAAATGCTGTTAAAAGTCCTTGTTAAAAAATAACATCGAAAAGCACAACCTTTGTGACCAGTTTTAACTACTTAAACAAATGATTTAACATTTGATATTTTTACAATAAGTGCTACTCTTAGGGTACTTAAAAACCATGGAAATAAACCCCTAAGAATAATTTTCAATTTATTTAGAAAAATTCCCGAACACAGGCTATATTTTCTAAGTGCATTTATAACCACAATTTACACCAACTTTACCCACTTGGTTCACCTAGTTTCAAAACCTTTTAAACTCCAATTCTTTTCCAATAATAAGTACACATATAATACTTATTAGAAATGCAAATAAGCCATAGGATGTTTTTCAAAGTTAACTTTGAAAATTGCCGAACATAAGGAATTTTCAAAGTGCATCCATAGCGACCTTTTTGCTTTTAACTTTCACAACTTTGGTTCACAATTTCCATAATTTTCCAAAAAATTTTTTTACTATTCAATAAACAAAAATATGTTCAGAGAACAACCAAATAAAATAATCACAAGTTAAAATCATAAATCTTCCATTTACACAAGTTAAAGTTAAGGGATATCGAAGTGCACTTATAGCGACTATTCTCACTTCAAACACTTTCATACATACTTTAATTAACCACACAAACAAAACTATCATTTAAACAACAAGTCAAGGCCATGCCACATGTTTAAGAGGGTAATAGAAATGATGTTACATAGTACAAAGTTTTCATTTGCTTTCAAAAGCAAGAGGGGTCCAAAGTTTATAATTTTAATTAGTTAATGCCAATTTAACTTTATATTTCAATCACACAACATACATACACAATATATGAACAAGATATTGAGATAAATCAACCAAATCCAAGCTAGATAAATGCTTAAATACACTAGAATCAAGGAACCAGTTCCTGCCATCGCCAAAAGCCTAAAGATCCAACCTTTAACACTAAAATCACAAAGCAACATCACCATCCACCTTTCATGCTCACGGGCTCCCCCAAGATCCACCCTCCTCTTCACTTTTCTTCCACTTTGACTTCAGATCCATGTCTGCTAGGGTGTTCTAAGGCCTTGGTTAAAGTTTGGAGATATTTTGAACTAATTAGAGAAAGTTAGTGAAAAACAAAGTAGATTAGTGCTAATCCACTTCCACTATTTATATTCATTTTGATATTTTCAAGCTTTGGAAAATTATAAAGTGTTTAACCATGTCGTATCCTTCCTTTTACAAGGCCAAGATCCCCTCCCATGTGCCTTGCATGCTCCTTTCACTTTACATGAAAATATCTTAAGCAAAATTACCCTTTTACACTTATACACAAAATATCTTCTATGACATCACCATGACATCATCCAAAAAAGTTATTTTCCATAAATGGCAAAATATTTTTATTTCAATTAATGTTATCTTATGTAAATAAGTGTATGTAAGAAAAATATGAACAACTTCTGACAGTAAAATAGCTATTTATCGATAAAACGTTTTTCGGTCACATTATCGATATTTCATAAAAGTGTTTATTTTTTTAAATACTTTTCCAAAACTTGTTTAACATCATTACTTATGATTTTAAAGATAGTTAACAAGGTTATTAAATCATTTTAATAATATTTAATCCAAGATTCAAATATTTAAATAATTCAGATGTTTAAATACGAAGTGTCCATAATTCAGATCGTTATAGTAAGAGTCAAGATTGATGTTTGAGTAAGGATGAGCAATAGTGCTCCAACCTACCGGCTTCCCTCTTGATTGAAAATAGTTAAGTTGGAATGTCAGAAACGTGTTAAGTATACGAACCTTGATTCTATAAGCAATCATTTTTGGTACTAGATAGACGGTTTGTCAACTATAAGAACTTGACTTAATAACATAAATAAATTGTTTTTGGTTCGTCATGACAATGTTTAAATAACACTTGTCTTTAACCCTTATAAATGTAATTAGATCTTTAAAAGAGGGTTTTAAAGATAACGTTTAAAGTATAAATTATTTTGGGTATGTTGCGACAATGTTAAAATAACACTTTTCTTTGACCCATATAAATATAATAAGATCTTTAAAAGGGAGTTTTAAAGATATTGATTAAATGTGAAGTGTTTTGAGTTTTGTAGTAAACAATGTTTTAGTAAAAATTTATTTTTAAACCCTTGACTTATATTTTAAAGTAGAAAAATATAGTTAAATGATTATGAATATACTTAGATCTCTAATAATGGAATTTTAAAGGTGATAACAAGTACAGTGTTTTTTGGAATAATAATAAAAAAGTATATATTTAAAGTAAAAGCGAGAAGGGAATTATAGTAATAATGTTTAAGCAAAGTTGTTTTTAACCTCTTTTGATTATATTAAGCTTTTAATTAATCAAGAAGTTTTAATTTACTAAAGCTGTATTAATTAATTAGGAGTTTAAATCAATTAGGAGTTTAATTAATTAGGAGTAGAAATTAATATAGAATTTTTAAAATATTAAAGGATTTTTATTAGATAAATAGGAGTTTTACTAATAAAAAAGGTTTTTAGTTAATAAATGATGAATTAATTAAAAAGGATTAAAAGTCGTTTAGGTGACTTGATTGTGCTTTGTATGAATTGATAGTGCTTGCGTGTCTACTTGCTTAGGGAAGTATACGAGACTTACTTTCCTTATGCGATCATATTCTCATTGTCATTGAAATTGACCAAATATTAACTTAGGAAATATCTAGAAGGAACACAAGATGATGCTATACCTTACGTATAAACTGGTCTTGCCTTCTAGGACAAATGATAAGGTAATCTTTCTGGATAGGAGAAGATCTCCACCCTTATGTATTGTCTGTTTACTTCTGGAAGAACTGAAGTTGAGTTAACCAGAAATATATCGATTAGTTTTGAAGCGCCGATAAGTGGGGGAGTTACTTATACGAGATGACTTAAAACTGTAACCACTTCAAAACCATTTACGTGATCTATGCTTTGGAAAAGGTTTTTGATCTGTTTGATATGCAATAATTTATATGGAGATTCGTGATCTATTCGAGATGTTGGAATCCATTTGAGGATTCAATCTCGATTTTGAGTGATGGTAAGGCACATGGAGAAATGTGAAACATACCCTCACCAGCGAGAAATGCAACGACCGGCATTTTCGACCCTTAAAAGTTGACAATAATACATCTACGATATTCACGTGTCGGGCATCCAAGTGCCAGAAAGTTAGATTTTTGGGGTGAAAGAAAGAAAAGACAGAATATAATCTCACGGCATGATGACTAATATATAATACACAATAGAACTTTACAAAAGAAAAGTTTTATATACGTACATCAATCAGAGTAAACTAACCTATCATCAGCCTAGACAATTATAACAACTCTTCCTCAGAAATGCTGATAAATACATAACAACAAATGCAACGAAAATAAAAGATACGTGAATATTTTTTTGGAGGCATCCAGCTCAGCTCCTGAAGCTCCAAAGCATCCATAACTAAATTTGAAATATACTTGGCTGACCCGAGCATTACAAGAAAATAACGTTCGCATCAGTCTGGCAAACCAACGTGAGAAACACAAATCATATGGACTTTTAATGTTATAAAACCTTTAAGAAATAAAGGTATCTCATAAGACCACACTGCATATAAACATGGATGGATTTCTACCTTATGATAACCAAACCATTTTATAGGAAATCCAATGATATTATAATAATATCTAGGGTTTAAAATAAATATTGTATCATAGCTGCAATTGTAACATTAATTACATTCAACAACATATTTAGTATATAAATAAGCCCATAAAGCACGTATTGGAAAATGGATTCCAACAATGATAAGGTAAGGACTACCTTCTGTACGGTACATGTGACGACCCCACCGCTATTCCTAGTTTAGCAAAGAACATTAAAGTAATGTCGTCCGCTAACCCAGAGAATACGGCTGGTTAAGGGCGATCGAATGTGAATATATCTTTATACTAACACTGACACATTTTATTTATCTTTTTGAGGATCTGAACTGAAAATTTGATGTGTGTGGTATTAATATAAAGTAGTAAACACACCGATTGAAAATATTCAGAACAGTATATGATATAGATAAATCAGAATCAGAGTCACAGATCATAGCGGAATAATATACATCATCATATACATAATAGAACGCGAGTCTATAAAATATCAGTACTAGACCCACATAAATATATACATCATATCCAAAATCTTGTATTAGGTACAAAGTCACTACTATATAACATAAACTCCTAACTATCAATATATACAAGTATGAAGTGAACTAAAACTATCAAAATAGTCTACTTCAATGCTAGCCCAAAATCCAAAGGTCAATGGATCCATGTACCTATAAAGTATCGGCCTGACCCGAGTATTAAAATAATAAATGGGTCAGACTATATCTTAATAAAAAGGTGAGATATTAATATCATAACTACATGACTTAAAATAACAAGTCATATAAAATATGCTGAACAAACAATCATAATAAGGCATATTAATTAAATTCACTAATTTATAAATCCATAAACGATTTAACTTTAAAATAAGTCATCTCAAAATATGCCTAAAACCCAAAAATCCAGAAAAGTCATATCAAACCAATAGATACAGATACCACAATTTTGACTTAACAATAATCAAATAAGTCCTAAATCAAATATGCCCAAAACAATTACTCAAATAAGGCATATATAATAAATCGCCATTTCATAAATACATATCAAGTCTCAATAGACTATCATCTCAAAATATGGTGAGAACCAATTCAAAATTCCTTGGAGCCATAAAGGATACAGAATATCCATACCAAAAATCTTTGAAGAAATAATCATCAATAATGAAATAATAATGGTAGTCATCTATCAGTTTAATACAGTGACACGAGATCTATCGAAAGAGACCCGCTACATAGAAAGGAAGCCTACCGAAAGAGACTGCAGATTAGGGACACCGCTCAAAGAAAAGAGCAGCCATGTACCTAATCTATCCTATGCAAATTTACCTTTCGAAAGAGGTAAACATAGTCTAACTGTATAAAACAAAATAAACCGATAGTTTGTCGTATCTATAGACTACGATGAAGGTAAAAATATGCCTTCTGAAAGAGACAGCCGTATTCACACCATAACAGATCTTCCGAAAGAGATCTACCTACCCAAATCTAAAAATGTATCGATTCTCAGATCGATGAAAAATGAGTTATCTTCTCCCGGGGATCTATTGGTCTGAAATCCGAACACCCTAAGATAATGCAACTCTAAATGTTAATTACTCTCACTCCAGTAATCACAAGAATTTAACTAACTGTCTCATACCAGAAAGTAAATTCAAGTATATACTAAAAGCTAGTAGTTTCCACTCAAACTCTATTTAACGAATTATGATAATAATCAAAAGAATTGTACAAAGTGTCCCATACCACCCGATAATTTAATCGTTTATTAAAATTCTTTGCTTCATAGAAAATCACGAAATTCAACAGAAATACAATTCAAACTTGCATAAAAATAGCCAAAAGCTAAATATAATAAAGGCCAACAATAGTTTATAGGTTGAAAGTAATTAATATAATTTTATCATATAGAAAATGATTTCTAGAATATTTTATTTATAACTCACTTTAAAACTTCTCACCTTTGTTAATCCATAATGAATAAATTAAAGAGTTTTAAATTAGTTTTTATATATATCAAGATATAACTTTTTTCCAAAATCACTTCAGCCCTGTTCTGACAGAGCAATATCACAGGTATAAAGAAGAACAGTAAAAGAAAGTAGATAGAGAATTTTTATAGTGGTTCGGCTATTAACGAAGCCTACGTCCACTTTATAGTTTTATTATAGACTGATTGCTGTTACAAGAGATGTTTGATTACAAGGCTTTAATTATCTTTTAGCTAGATTGGATCTTCAGAGTTGGAATCCATTGGAGAATCACAGTGTATTCCTTTGGAGATTGTTATGATGGAGGTAGAGAGTGAAAAATAATTCCAGCAGAGCTTCAGCAACCAGTCAGGAGAAGATCCTCTTTATTTTGCAGGTAGGATGGTATTTATAGAGATCGGAGAGCTTCTGGGTCAGGCCTGTCTTCATCAGCTCGCAGGTAGGTAATAGACGACCCAGGGGGACTTTGGCGACCCATAGACTTGGTTCGTTTTGTCGGCCAATGTCTTGCCTTTTTTTGTAGTGTTCCATAACTGGTTTGTTTGAAGGTTCGAGAAGAAGCATGGGTCACTGATGATCCAACCACTTAGGATTTTCCGGAGTCTGGAAGAGAAGATGTTTCCATAGCCTTTTATCGTTGCTGTTACGTTTTGATGGCAAGTCACTAGCTACTTACGTTCAACGACTGATCTGACTAAAGGAATACTGAT
This sequence comes from Allium fistulosum, assembly GCA_030737815.1. Lineage (NCBI taxonomy): Eukaryota > Viridiplantae > Streptophyta > Magnoliopsida > Asparagales > Amaryllidaceae > Allium > Allium fistulosum. The sequence goes on from CM060905.1 coordinate 836,016,361, forward strand.
CTTTCAGCTTCAATGACTCCGGCCGTTGTCTTAGTCGTATAGCTTGGCCCTTGTCGATCCTTTGTCTTAGCCTTTTGGTTAAGTCCTGAACCATCCTGTCTACACATGGTTGTTCTATTTTCTATTGGTTCCTAATGGGTTAAAAACCTGGATAACATTTGCCCCCAGAGTACGTCTTCGTTGCAAACAAGGCATGCTCTGAAAGTTATCGCTTTCAATATCCATCTCAACGTATCACATTTCGGCCTGCAGTTTCCGGGCATGGCTTGGAATGGTGAGCAGTTGTAAGAGATCGAGTTTGAGAAGAACAGGTGAAGTTTTCCTTTCTCTCTCTCTTCTTTTTTTTTATCATCCTTTTCTTCTTCTTCTTCTTTTTGTTGGGTCGCTAGCGATCCATACGGGTCGGGTCGCTAGCGACCTAAATTCTGCTTTTATAAAAAGAAAATGTGCATGTTAGCTTGGGTCGCTGGCGACCCATGATGGGTCGCAGGCGACCCTTGTACTTAGCAATTTCTGCCATCCTCTTTCCTGCATACTTATATCATTCGAGCTGACCCTAACCATTTACTCGACCCGAACTGTTCCACTTCTTCACGTGATCAATCTTTCCAGTGATTCGATCTAAAGTGATCCAAGCAACATCTCGACCTGCTTCCTTCCTTCGTTTGGATCTACCCACTGTTGATCCATCCACGCATCTTCCTATCTCGTGAAACCCTAGCCATCCATCATCTTGTTTGAATCTGAACCCTAGCCCACTGTTGGACTATAACCGACCCATCATTAGCTCGCCAATGATCCAATCCATAGCTCGCTGAGTTTGATTCATGATTCTTCTTGTGCCTTCATCTTAGTTTGAGGTGGGTTTGCTTGGTTGATTCACTAATTGTTATGTTGGTACAATGATTTGAAGACTAGTGTTCAGTTTGCTACATCGATTATGAGAAGTCCGAGTTGATTACGGTTTGACGAGTCGAGATAACCAATTGGGTCTTGAGTTTCTTTCGGAAATGACATTTGGGCTGTGGTCCAACACTTGACGTGTTTTGCTATCTTCGTCCGTTAAACCAAAATCGACCCGTGCCTAGTTTCGTAGACATTACCGCATGACATATTACTTTTTATCCCGATTCTTCCAGAGAACTTAGGCTTATCATGTTTGGTTATTCTGCACTCGGTGCTCCTGTAATGCGAAGAGTTTTCTGTGTCGCTTCGGACAACGGATCCGTTATCGATCATTGGTTGATAATGGGTAAGTGCACAAGAAGAATACACAAAAATGGACTGACATGGGAAGTTCTTTTCTTCTTCCACTGTGAGTGAACTATCTACACAAGATAGAGCATTTACAGTGTACTGAGCACCGCGTTTATCCCATATAGATTGCACACTACACTTACACACTTGCCCCAGTTCACACTCGAAATCCGACGTGTCGATTACAAGTTGATGTTTTCTTCGAAATTCAAGTGTGATAGGGGAAACTTATGATTTTGGGATAGATTTACCTGACCGTTTTTGGACGTGAGTTCTGTTATGTAGAATGAAGCAGCCATCTACATGTCGTAAGTTAAGCGGGCGAAGCCCAGCGCTCTCCAAAGCTGAATCATCATCCATCTCGCAAGTCCAGTACGGTCAATTAGTTCCGGTTGGGCCCATCGTGGACCTCATGCCTCCTAACTTTCGAGTCCTGCTTAATCCACCTGAAAGAGCTTCGTCAGTGGTTTCCGCCAAAGTTCTTTATAATATATGTACACAGCATGGGATTCCCAAAGAGGACATGCGTCTGCCTGCGAAAGACGAATTCGCTCATATGTCCCCTGGGGTACACTACTTGTCCTAGATACATGTGTCTGAACGGAGCTGTGCCTCCCTTCAACAATTTTTTGCATGAGACACTCTTGAACTTAGGAATTTCCCCATTCCAGCTTCATCCGAATGGCTACGCCATCCTTACTTGCTTGCATGTCCTTTTCATGCGGACGTTCAACCATGCTCCAAGTTTCCATGAGTTGTGGTATTTTCTGGTATTCAAGAGGAGAGACGATTATCCCTCTTTGATTATAATCGAGGCCTAGAGGAATCGAAAGATCGTCTTACGCTTGCAAAGAAACTTATCACAGTTCAAGACGTAATACTTTTTCGTTAGATGCCCCGAGGGATTCAACCGTCGATGGATGACAGGGGGTAAGCTTCTCTTTTCCCTTTATTAAGATCTGAGGCGTTGTAATGGAGTTTCAACTAACTATACTTCTCTTGTAGTTACCTCAAGACCGAATAGAGATGTGATGCTTGACAAAGTTTGCCAAACTTTAAAGGCTATTGACGCCGAAGAGAGGTGCGTTAAAGTTCTACCGACCGATGAGAACTTAGGTCGGTATGAACTGTTGGCTCCGGGTAGATCCACAGTTCAGATTGAAACTCCCTCTCCTGGCCGATCCAGGGTTCTCACAAGGTCCACTTCTTCATCCCACGGTTCCAAGGAAGGTCAAGAGAGAGGTAGCCCGTCCAGAGGATCACCTGGTGAGGCCCGCGAGGACGGAGACGCTGCTGCGACTGGACTGAGTGGTTCAAATAGAATGCCTCCGATCTCGGAGGAAGTAGAAGACAAGTTCACGCATAGAGAAGGCAAAGCCGTGATAGACTCAGAAAAAGAAGAAGGGGAGTTCGAGAGTAGTAGCAACGAGTCTACCGCTAGTGATTTCTTCTCGTCAGAATCTGAAGGTGAAGACTCTGAGTCTTGCGATGAGACTCCGGGAATGAGTCCTGATCTCCCGAACCCACATCCTTCCAGTGTAAGTGGTAAAGGCGAAGCCCTCGAAATTGGAAGACATCACAATTCTTCGAGTAAGGATGCTGGAGCGGGGTTCGGAGATTTCAGCCATATTTTTGTCGACTTTGACGTGCTCATGAAGGGAGACTTCAAATTTGACACAACGCCGTCTTGTTCAGGCGATATCACTCCATCAGTCAGTTTAGTCCCGGTTATAACAACCAATGTCAGTCCGATCCCAACTACGAAAGCCGTTCGTTTCGGTTTGTGACGACATCTTAGGACCATATCAGAATTACACGACAGTTGCACTAGGATTACACTAATTTCCATTCTTTCATTCCTTCATATATTTGCTTAACTTATGTTATGCTTTTGAAACCTTTCATGTATACCTTATTCCAGGTATGATGAGAGGACGAGGCTTCTATGATGACTTTGAGGACTATATCGATTCACAGTGGTACCCAATCGCTCCTCCAGCTGCCATCAAGTCCGGAAGACAGAAGAAGAGTACCGGCGGAGGAAGGAACTCGAAGCTGAAACCTATCGCTCAGGGGAGAGAGATAAAGCTCATTCACACAAAAGTGGGTATGAGAAAAAAAGATCTTATAAGGAAAGAGATGAGCCGTCTAAGAAATCAAAGTTTGACCATCACTCCCTTCCTTCGGAGCTTGCTTCGAAACACACTTCCGCGGGCCAAGAAATTCCTATCACTTCTGCCCTGATTTTGCCCCTAACTCATATTTCATCTTCTTCCATTGTTACTGCTGCCCTTGGCACAACTCATCCCCACCGAAGGCCGGCCTAAACTCTTCCTTCGGGCCCCCTAAGCTTGAGGCGGTGCTTTCGGGTTGGTTCTTAAGAGGGGTTAAGTTTGACATGGACCTTTACCCCGTTCGCAGGGATACCTTCGTGTCGCATCTCCAAGTTATCCAAAATGACCTAGAGTAGGCAAAGAAATAAGAGAAACTCTGCTAGTAGCCAGCGGACACCAACATAAATAATTACCAATAGATCCTTTCCTTTGAAACCGAGAAAGATTATTTTGAAAGGGCGTTGGCCGATCGGGACGCTAAAATTAAATAGTTGGAGGAGGAGAAGGAGACGACGCTCCGTGAAAGTAGGAGAACCGCCAGTTTGATGAAGGAGTTGAAGGACGCGCATGAGAAGGTCGAGATTGTCTGGAGAGATGAAATTAAAAAGACTCATGTGGGAGAGGCTAAATTGAAAGAGGTGGCTGCTTGCAATGCTATCATTGAAGCTCAATTGAAAACAATCTCTGATCATGATCTAATTGTCGAGGGGCACAATAAAACAATCTCCGACTAAGCCGAGATCATCGCCAAGTTACAGGCTCAGGTCGCACAACTCAGTGCCGACAAGACTACTGTTGAGATTTAGAAGGCTATGGTGACAGCTGACTATTTGGACCTCCAACATGCTTTTGACCAGAAAATGGAGAAGCTGGATGCAACAATCTTGAACTATTATGTTAACTCCTTGTTGCATCAGGGGAGTCTCAGCTACCTCGGCCCAAAGTATCCGCGCACTCTTGCCCTTATTTGGGAGGAAATCTTATCTTGTTTTGCTGACAGCGGCGATGTTTACTCCGATCAAGAGCTGCAAGATGCCTATCTCAATGATGAATCCAAGGAAGTGCTACTTGAGGGCCAGGAGATTCTTCGAGTCGAATGAGAGAGGGAGGCCGCCGATGCTGCCTTGATGACCGCCACTGATGCACTTACCAAACCTTCTACCTTCGGTGTAGGCGGACAGTCGGAGTAGCTCCATGACCAGCCAATGATTTCAGGAGTTGATATTGTTCCTCTTGTGGTGGAACCCTTAAAAGAAGGCGACGCCGGTGAGTTTGAAGCCGCTATTAATGATTCTTCCTTGGTGCAGGTAACGTCCATGCTTCTCCCGAATTCGGGAGTCTCCATCTTACGCCACAGGAGTAAGAGGAGTTTAATGCTTTCCTTTTTGATCTTATGGATCAATCCACTTTTCTTATTGACGCGCCAACTACTTCGGCGCCTGCACCTGCTGCCTTTTTCACATCCTCTGAGATTGTATCCGTTCTTACTCCAGTTCCCACATCCACGTCTAATTCACAACCGGGGCCAGAGGCCGAGAAAATAGCGGCGCTCCACGGCTTGGACGACCCTTCAGCATCTTTGGAAGGTGATATAACTGCAGCAAAGGGTAAGGAGCAGGAGACACAGACGGAGCAGTCGTAGAAGACTTTGCACGATTTGGTTGCCATCAAGAAGGAAAAGGCGGAGGCAGTCAAAGCTTCGAAGGGCTCTCGGAAGTTAAGAAAACGCAAGGAAAGGGAAGGTCTTCTGAAAAACATTCGGAGGAGGAGGAGGAGATTTCCACCGAAGTGCACGTTGACATTACTGGCAGCGACACCCCTCTCCTGAAAAGGAGCAGAAACTACCAACCAGAGGTGGAAAGGGAAGCGGTGGCAAGAAGCGTTGAGCGACTGGCGTGAGGATGGACTTGATTTTGGCCAACAGCTTGTAAGAAGACTGACTTGTTTTTGACCTGTTTTTGTTTCTTTTTGAGTCATTTCGTTTAAGTGCAAAGTCTGGACTTTGTGTCCTTACTGTAGGGTCTGTATTTTCTCTTTGTTAGCCATTGTGGTGTGGGTACGGCCCCATATTTTGATCCCGTGTATAGAAAATCATAAGAAATACAATGATATTTTGACTGTACTTTTATCTGTCTATTCACATATGTTCTGTGTACTTGTACTTGTACTTGTTTCATTTCATACTTTTCTAGTTCTGTGATTATAGCCAAAGTCCTTCATTCGAAGTGACAGAACTTAGAGATTAACAGCACTTAGAGAATTTTTGTTTAGAAATCCACTAAACTTTTTTTAAATTTCTAACACTTAGAAATTTTTGTTTAGAATTTTTGTTTGAAAATTCATAAAACTTTGAGATAGAACTTGTGGGCTTATTGTTGTTTGGAGTGATAGAACTTGTGATTGCATTCACGTGATTCTGTCTCGGTACAGGTGTATGCCCCCCAGTTCATAGGGATGTTCACTTCAAACAATTTTCGAGTAGCTGATAACTTGGGGTTTGAATAATCTTTATTGAAAATTTGGCTAAGTTACAACTTGATTCTCCTTTTTTATTTCTTATCTCTGGGAGTTTTGCAACTTGAGCGCGTAACTCGAGCTTCTTGTGAGTTTTAACCCTTAAGTGTCCATAGTGAAGGCTTTTTATTTGGTTTGCAGCATTCCAATTTTGTTGGAATTGCGTTCATTACTCCCGGTTATGGGAGCGGTTGACGCCGATAGTGAAATGCATGGTTTCTTGCACTCCTTTGTGTTGCCTATCTTTGGGGAATGCGAGGAGTTGGTATTTTGGTGTGCGACTCATGAGGTACGCGGCTTTTGTTCTTCCTCGGTGTTGCCTATCTTCGGGCAACATGAGGAGTTATTATTTTGGTGCTCCTCGGTGTTACCTATCTTCGGGCAACATGAGGAGTTTTGGTGCTCCTTGGTGTTGCCTATCTTCGAGCAAAACGAGGAGTTATTATTTTGGTGCTCCTCGGTCTTGCCTGTCTTCGGGCAACATGAGGAGTTTTGGTGCTCTTGGCGTTGCCTATCTTCGGGCAACACGAGGAGTTTTGATTTCGGTGCTCCTCGGTGTTGCCAATCTTCGGGCAACACGAGGAGTTTTTATTTCGGTGCTCCTCATTGTTTCCTATCTTCGAGCAACACGAGGAGTTTCAGTTTTGGTGCTCCTTGGTGTTGCCTATCTTCGGGCAACACGAGGAGTTTTGATTTCCTTTGGTGTTGCCTATCTTCGGGCAACACAAGGAGTTTCAGTTTTAGTGCTCCTTGGCATTGCCTATCTTCGAGCAACACGAGGAGTTTTTATTTTCCTTGGTGTTGCCTATCTTTGGGCAAGACGAGGAGTTTTGATTTCCTTGGTGTTGGCTATCTTCAGGCAACTTAAGGAGTTTCGGTTTTAGTGCTCTTCGGTGTTGCCTATCTTCGGGCAACACGAGGAGTTTTTATTTTGGTGCTCCTCGGCGTTGCCTATCTTCGGGAAATACGAGGATTTTTTATTTTGGTGCTCCTTTGCATTGCATATCTTCGGTCAACACGAGGAGTTTTTTTAGGTACTCCTCGGCGTTGCCTATCTTCGGGCAACATGAGGAGTTTTTATTTTGGTGCTCCTCGGTGTTGCCTATCTTCGGGCAACATGAGGAGTTTTGGGTTTAGTGCTCCTCGGTGTTGCCTATCTTCGGGCAACACGAGGAGTTTTTATTTGGGTGCTCCTCGGCATTGCCTATCTTCCGGCAACACGAGGAGTTTTTATTTTGGTGCTCCTCGGCGTTGCCTATCTTCGGGCAACATGAGGAGTTTTTATTTTGGTGTTCCACGGTGTTGCCTATCTTCGGGCAACACGAGAAGTTTTGGTTTTAGTGCTTCTTAGTGTTGCCTATCTTTGGACAACACGAGGAGTTTTATTATGAACACAACTTGGTTGGTTCAAAAAACAAACTTTACGAAGGAGAGCATGGAAAATTCTTTGCTATTTACAATGCCTTCGGCATTTCCGGGATGGCTTATTTGCTTGAAAGAAAATAGAAAATACAAAACGTAGTTTTTTTAAATGAAATAACGGCAGAGCGATTCGCTCTTCCAGACTCTGGGAATTACGACCCCCTCAACGGTTGTCAGCTTGAAAGTCCCGTCCTTAAGCTTATGATTGACGACATATGGTCCTTCCCAGTTTGGTCCGAAGGCCCTCGAAACAGGGTAAACTCACTTGAGCACAAAATTTCCAACTTTGAAGGTCTAACTATGAACTTTGGAGTTGAAGTACCATGCAACCCTTTTTTGGTGGGCAGTAGTTCTCAACTTTGCTTCTTCTCTTTTTTCATCGACCAGGTCTAGCGATTCGAGTAGGAGTTGCTCGATTTTTCTTGATTAAAATTCTGCCTTCGGTGGGAGGGGACTTCTAATTCAACAGGAATCATTGCTTTTGAACCATATGCTAATGCAAATGGAGTATGGCCAGTTGCCGCTTTGTGTATAGTTCTGTAAGCCCATAGTGCGAGTGGAAGTTCCTCAACCCAGTTTCCTTTTGCTTTCGCTAGTCGCTTTTTGATAGTGGACTTGATGATCTTGTTTATTGCTTCCACCTGCCCATTTGCTTATGGATGAGCCATCGTGGAAAAGCTTTTTTTGATTTGGAAGCGCCTGTAGAAGTCTTTGAACTTGGAACTTTCAAATTGGGTTCCATTGTCAGTGATGATCTTTTGCGGTACACCAAACCTACAAATGATGTTTTTAGTAATGAAGTTAATAACTTTTTTTCTGGTTACGGTGGCCAGCGGTTCCGCTTCGGCCCATTTTGTGAAATAATCTACGGCAACTATAGCATATTTGGCTCCTCCTTTTGCTATCGGAAGGATGTTGTTTGTACCAAAATTGGGCACAACACTCTTCGGAAGTGTTTGAAGAGATAAAGTGAAGAAAGTAAATGTAAAAAGAGGATTATCTAATAAACACTCCAGACAATAATCAGAAAAACCGCAAAAGTATAGAGAGATTTAGAGTGGTTCGGCGTGTTGCCTATGTCCACTATGAAATGATTGACTTTTATTAACTTTTGCTTGCTGGTTACAGCGGATTACAATAGTAAATTTCAAGTACAATAGTGATTTATGAGTGCAACAATAGTTTCGGCAGAGTTTGGACGTCAGAGAGCCAAAAGATATGGATATTATTGGCCAACCGTAAATCACGATGCATCGGATTACGCCAGAAAGTGCGACAAGTGCCAAAAGCATGCTCGAATTCCAAGGGCCCCACCTACCGAAATAACTCAAATGGTCAGTCCATGGCCGTTTGCAGTATGAGGCATTGACATTATTGGTTCTCTACCTCTAGCCAAAGGTGGTGCGAAGTATGCCATCGTAGCAGTTGATTACTTCACCAAGTGGGCGGAAGCTGAACCCCTTGCTACAATTACAACAAAGAAGGTGATCAACTTTGTAGTGCGCAACATCATATGTCGATTTGGTCTCCTAAATACTATCATCACTGATAACGAGACCCAATTCGACAGTGCTGAATTTAAAGACTTCTGTCAGCGATTCCACATTCAAAAGAAATTCTCCGCAGTCGCACAGCCTCAAGCGAATGGACAAGTCGAAGCCGTTAATAAAGTTATAAAGTCTATTCTGAAGAAACGACTGGAAAAGGCCGGGGGCAAATGGGTCGATGAACTTCCTATGGCCTTATGGGCTTATCGAACAACCCATAAGTCCGCGACCGGCCACACTCCGTTTTCTCTTGCTTATGGTTCAGAAGCTATTATTCCAGTCGAATTAGAAGTGCCTTCTCATCGTGTAACATACTATGATCCGAAGACCAATGCTATATTACTTGCTGAATCTCTGGATTTATTGGATGAGAAGCGTGAAGAGGCTGATTTGAGGGCAGCCGCATACCGAAGTCAAGTCGCCCGATTATACAATGCCAAGGTCCGACCCTGAACCTTTGAACTCGGCGATCACGTCCTTAAGAGAATTTATCCGATCCCTTCGCATATGAAGCCCACCTAGGAAGGGCCGTATGTTATCGAATGAAAGCTCGGAGATGGTACATTCAAATTATCGACCGTTGACGGTCTCACTCTTCCGAGAGCCTGGAACAACGAAAGTCTTCGTCGCTACTACACATGACAGGCACTGTTTATTTATTCATTCTATTTTTCATTTGCAATTTGTTTATGCATTTCAAAATTTGAATTTGTAATAAGGCAACTGATTTTGCCATATTTTCTTATTTCAGCAATAAAATGCAATCTCTTCGAGCTAGAGCTATGATTTATCGAATGCGTCATACAACTATCACTATACACGGAGAGCTAAATTCCACCTGATGGTGGAATTTATTCAGATAGGTAGTGACTGTGATACGACCGGTTACTCGCTAGATTATACCTGAGCTCGGGGGCAAGTCATCACACTGAAGTAAAAAAAAGGATTGATACACGGCAATCCTTTAACCAACTCCAGATTCCCAAAGTGTGAACTGGAGTATAAACTTACAAATACGGTCATGAAGAGGGTGGATCCGTCCACCTAACGATTTCGCCCGTATCTTGACCAAGTTTGAGGAAGATGGACCCGTCCATCTAACGACCTCGCTTGTTAACTCAGGGTGGATGTGAATCGACCGTCCACGATCCTGATAGATTCGTCGTTCCCAGAGTGCGAACGAAATCCTAAAGCCTGAACAGATGTGACTGACCACCTTTCGGCTAACTCCCAATTTCCCAGAGTGTGAACTGGAGTATAAAGATTGACTAACTCCAAATTCCCAAAGCGCGAAACGGAGTATTGACATCAACCAACTCCAAGTTCCCAGAGCGCGAACTGGAGTATAAACATTAACTAACTCCGGACTCCCAGAGTGTGAACCGGAGTGTCAACATAAACACCAACTCCAAATTCCCAAAGTGCAAATTGGAGCATAAACGTTAACTCAAAATCCCTGGAGAGTGGATTGGAGTTTGAACACAAACCGGATTGGGATCGACCGTCCGTAAAACAACTCTAAGTCCCCGGAGTGTGGACGTATCCTTGGAATTTAAGCAGGCGTGACTGACCGCCGACGTACGAATGCAAATCCCCGGAGCGTGGATGCAATCATCAACGGATGAACGAGTGCAATTCGACCACTCGAATTTCTTTATTTCAGCATCAATTCGACGACGTTAAGCTCGATGAGTTGAAAGCGGAGTGCAATTGCCACTTGTTCTTACAATTCGTCTCGGAAACTGAAGGCAGAACTTAAGCGCCAATCGTTGACTTAGACAGTGTAGCATTGGAGTCCGGCTTAACATTCGGTCATAACTCATAGTCGTGATTTCAGGACTTAACAACTAAACTTGGATCCAATCCAAAGGTCGAAACTCAACAAATATACTAGACTGGATTTCAACTACTGAAAAACTTAAGCAAATGAACGAAAATTGAGTTAAAGACAAAATGGAATTTCATTTCAACTATTTGTGGAAGAAAACTAAGTACAAGTTTATCACAAAAATCCTACTAGCAAGGGCCGAACCTGCATCTATACACGACTAGCAAAAAGAACAAAAGAAATTCCTATCTACTCAAAATTGCACCAAAGGAGCGTATCTACTCTTTTTTCTTCTTCGGTTTCCTTTTCGGTGTGGACCCGTTGGAGCTCTCACTCGGTTTTCTTTTTGAACCCTTGCTCTTTGGCGGTCGATCTCCAATAGGTGGCATTATATCAACATCCTCCTCCGAACTCAAGTGTATTGGAACGCTTCCTGCAGGCGGAGTCGGAGGGACGGGATCAACAGAAGGAGGTGGGGCATTCGCGCTCGTCTCAATGACCGTTCCTCCCGGAGATATCATCCGCAAAGGGGCTGGACCAGGTCCAGCCATTCCACCACCAAAACCACTTCCCTGCACGGCTACCTCCATTTTAGCATTAATTTCAGCTATGATTTCCTCCTCATGAAGCGTTTGTGCATCGCCAGGCCCTCCTGCAGTTGGAGCCGAAGAACTTGTCATTGGAACGCTTCCACCAATGACGAACGGCAAGTCTGCAAAAGGGTCACTGTGATGACCGAGGAGTTCCTCCATCATCTGCTCATCAAAAATAAGTGTGCTTCCCTGCGCTCCATCGGCTGGTGCCGTGGTCGTTGTGGTGGTAGCTTCAGTTATAATGGCCTCCTACATACGATGTGGCTCTTGAGTTGCAGGAGGCACAACCGGTGTAGCTTCAATCACTGGATAAAAGCAAAAGAAGAACTGTTAATAATTACTTCAAGTGACGCTTCCAATTTCGGATAAGCATAGAGAATGTTTAGAGTACCTTCCTCAGTTTGGCTCGCGGGTGGCGGAACTGCCTCAGAGACTTGCTCGTGAGCTGGAGATATCTGCGGTTGATCCGGATTATAAGCAGGAATGGACTGAGGATCAACCGCAAGTGTGGATTTAGGCTGAGTCGGCATAAGAGTTTCAGAACTTGTATCATGATGCTCAACGCCAGAACCTTCTCCAACTTCCAAATGCTGAGCGCCAAGCTTCTCCTTCTCATGTGAAATCATGGCATCGTGGAGAACTTTCCGCTCATCTTCACTCAACACCCGGTTCTCAAGCTCAAACTTGTCAATTGATTCAGCTTGGTGGGCAGCCTTTTCATCTTCCACTATTCGGGCCCAGACGTTGTATAGATGTGTCGGATAATTATCGAGCCAGGCTAGATTTCTATGCTTCAAGATGTTAGCATTATAAACAATGAGGAGATCTTCAATATCAGCTTCTAGCCTATACTCCGCCATTTGGACTTCCTCCTCGACCTTAGTCTCCACCTCCCGAACCTTAGCTGTTGCCGCATCCCGTTCGCCCCGAAGCACCACGACCTAGTCACATGCTTCCTGAGCTGCTCTATTTGCATCATCCTTTTCCTTGATGATTTCAGAAAATTTGGCTTTTAGCTCGTTGAGTTCTTTCAGAGCAGCATCCCTTTCAGTGGTAACTGTGGTGTTTCGGTGGCGCATCTGCTCCACCAAAGCGAAGTGTGTCTGCCTCATCCTCTCCATAGCCAAGTTCGCCTCGTCAGCCTTTTTAGTGGCCTCTATCTCTGATTTCTGAGAGGACTCGGCTTCATCGTTAAGCACTTGGACGATGCAGTCTTTCTGGGCGAGATCAGATTCTAACTTTTTAATTATTTTAGCCTGCTCGAAGGCCACCGCTGATGCCTTATCTGTAGCTTTCATCCACTCCTTATACTGTTTATAAATGTCATGAATATAGTCATGCATTGTGGTTTCTACTTTCGATGGAATTTTCTTTAAGTGAGGGGGGAAGATGAAGCCATCAAAACATATGTTCGGGAAATCTTTTCTTAACTGAGCAATTCTAATAGCCCCTTCCCCAGTGGGCTCAGTGATGGCTTGTTCACCAGCAGTGGGAGGTTCGGTCTTAGTCCTATGACGCTGAGACTCAGACCTTGGAGCATGAGAAGATGGTTTTTGGCGTGGAGGCTCGGGGGGATGTGAGCTGTAAATAGAAGGTTGAGTAGGGAGTCGGGGAGGTGGAGAACGCGATCGGGATCGATATCTCTGTTCTCTGTAGTCTCTGTCTCTATCCCTCTCGTAACGTTCCTAACTAGAATAACCGTGATCGCGGTTTCTATCATCCTCCATCCGACGGGACTCATAATATGAGCTCGATGATTGGTGTACTGAACGGAGACTGCCGAGCATAGACTCTCTCCTATTCATCATATCTGTAAAGTAAAAGAAGAGCGGAGTTAGTGAATTCTCAAAGCAGTCAACTTAAGGCTGGAAACCGTGTAGTGCCGTAGAGTGTATATGTGTGTGCAACCCCTCGACCAACCGGTAATGTCGGCCGCACTGATGGGTAGAGACTCGCTTAAATCTAGAGCACTTTGAAGCCCTTCCAATCCGGTGTCGTGTTGAAGTGACACATATTCCGGAATCGGAATATCAGCAAGTCCTTCAAAAGGGTTCTCTACTGGCGAGAGAGGAGCCTCCGAATAACGTCGGAGGCTGGTAGGGATACAATTACAGATTTCCATCTCGAAGATTTATGACGTTTGTGTGCAACTGCCTTGCCTTTTCTCTTTCCCTCTGAACCCTGAAGACTGTTAGAAGGCCTGGCCATGGGTTCGTCGTTTGTAGGCGTGTGTTCTTCATCACCTTCCTCGGCAATTACGACCCTGGGCGCTTTGCGCTTTACCCGCTTCATCGGGGCCGCCCTGAGCGCTCCTTCAAGCCTTATGCTTTGTTTTCGCTCGATTAATCCAAGAAATCTTAAGTTCCTGTCGATCAGTGCTGACTCGATTTCTCTCATCTCGCCTGGAACTTCTTGGAGGATCCGTACTATTTCTTTAAAATATGAGCCATCAGTTCGAGGAATTGTGGTTGTAATGGAAAGAGAATATTTGTCCCGATACCAGTTGCAACTATATTGTTAACTACCAGAAAAGTCGAAGCACTTACGTCTAGCCAACCATCGACTAGCAAACCCTGGTGGGCATCGAACGTAGAACCACTCAATTTTGAAGTAGCTCAATCTAGTCAAAGCACCAGTCATAACTTGATAGTTCCTGACCGCCTCCAGAAATGAGAAAGAAGGGCTATCTCCTCGACTCTTGACATTATAAAGATATCTGATTTCGATCAGAGTCGGGGTTCTGAAAAGATGCTCCATGAATACAATGAACAAACAATTCAGTAACGCATATCCTATTGAAGGCAGTAAACCGTTCCGGGGGAGCATGCGGTCTATCATTCGGCCTCGATAGTAAGATGTCGTCCAACGATAGACCATGACTTAGCCATATCCGCCCCAACATATCTTCGGAGATGTTGGATGGCATAGAAACTTGTAGGTTCATGATAAACTTGGCTCCAGGCAGCTCGTTCGGAGCTGGATCTATAACTTCGGCCGCGATGACCGGTATCTCGATGACTAAAGGAGATGAACTCTAAAGCTCCTGCTGTTGGGAGCTTGTAGACTCCATAATTAATCAACTTATTAAAAACCATTATTAGATGATAATAAGCCCATGTGTTCCCCAGTGTAAAGTGTGTGGATGTGCAGTGCAGTGCTATGTGATGCATAAAAAACTTCACAGAAATAATAGAAAAGTGTTCGAATGATAAGACTTCGAGATTCAACTAGAGTGATTGTCATCACTAACCGTCACAACCGTGTTGCCCAGACTTTGGAGGCTGACCCAAGTAAAAGTTTATTAAGTGTTTCAAGTTACAGTTCCATCGACGAGCTTCGAAAGAAAGTCAAGTATGCAGTTTAATAGTTATGTCCAGTTATGCAAGGCCGAAGCTCGCCGGAGTCAAGTGTTCGAATTTTGCATGAAGTTCGTATCCATTAAAGTCAAAGCTCGGATCGTTCGTTACAAAGGCCTTAATTTCGTATCGGTCAGAAATTCTAGTTTCATATCGAACAAAAGTTTATTAAATCATATCGATCGAGACTCAACGGCCTCCTACCGATCAGGTTGTGTGACATTTCGAATCGATCGAAGATTGCTGGCTTCGGCTCGATCGGGTTATATAACATTTCGTATCGATCGCCTACCCTGGATCAATACGAACTTCACCATTCATCAGTCAATTCTTCATCGATACGAACCCTACGCCTTAAATCGATACGAAGCCAAATCTTCTGCTTCCTTTCATCGGTGTGAAATTAAGGCCAAACAACCTCCCACCAATTCTTTCGTATCTCTCCTCATTCCTTCTTCTCCAACAAACACAAACACCATTACTCTCTCCTTGACATCGCCTCGACCCAACTCCGGCATAAACAACGCCGGAATAGGCCACGACTCTGAATGAATTGGCGTTGAATCTCGAGTCTTATCAATATTTACATGGATTCATCGATTAATTACCTAATTTGAATAATTAGTTCGGGGGATTATAACTTGGGTCGGTTTGAAGGCAAATGCAGTTTTCTTGCTATCGAAATTTTATCAATACGAAGGGCTGGAAGTAAAATGAAAATAGAAAGAATTCTTCTATGTACAAAACGCTTTTATATGGACCCAACAACCGAAGAGAAACGATTCGCCTCCCAGTTGTCTCGACTGGTAGACACAGGTTTCACCTATGATCGATGCGAAAGGAGCTATTCGTATCCATCAATTAGAGTCCATCTGAAATGTATCGACACGAGCTGCTTTATTCGCATTCATAAACATATACCTCGTGAAGAATCATATCCACCGATATGAATAATACCTAGAGGATCAGCTGGATTATTCGTATCCATCATAAGTCCCTCGATACGAAGATCATTGCAAAATAGTATATGGACCATCCTGCTATCGATATGAAGGGCGAACATCACTATGAAGGATGATGCGTCTGTTCGCATCCATCAAATATCTATCGATGCGGGTTGGCATCCTCGCATCCATCAAACATTCATCGATGGAGAACGGCAAGTTTGTGTCCATTATTATGAAGACCGTTTGGGCTCGTATCCATCGATTCGAAGCATTAAAAAAAACAACCAATCCATGTCGATCGCTATCGCTACAAAAAACAATTTTCCAACTTTTCATATCGATCCAAGAGAGGATCGATACGAAGAGACACTCCAAAACAACCGTCAAGCGTTGTTCCAAATCGAATTTCACACTAATTCAGGAGAGGATCAATACGAAATTCGATACAAAAAACTGATAAAGACTCGTGAACGTACGAACGTTAACGAGAATCGGGTTAACATACATACATGTATAACGGGCTAAGGCCCAATTTTTAAAATTCGCAGGATTTGAATACTCATTTGATGACAATTACAACAATAGTTTGCTATCATGCAGCACTCAGCCACAACAGTACATGGTATAATAATTGACAATCAACAATTCATGATTTATGTTACTGAAGCATCAATCAAAGGTTACATCTTTCGATGAAAAGACAACAACCATTCAGGCAAGTCGGATAAAGCTGTTCAGGATGAAGATTGCAGCTTTTCAAAGCACGTCGTGTTTTCACAAGACGTACTTTGGGGGGCAAATGTTATCCCACCTTTTGGCAAGGCCGTGATACCAAGAACTTAACTGGAAACCGAGGACAACCCGTCCCGAAGATCGGTTATACGCAGGCTCACTATGGATATCGACAAATTTTGTCCAAGTCTGGGTCGAGTTACAATTGACAAGACATGGCAAGCAAAGCTATAAAAGCCAATGTTCCAAATTTCGAGTCAATCCGAGTTCGTATGCTCAAGATATGATCGATACAAGTCAAGGAAACCAACTCGTTCGTACCCATCATTTCGTATCGATCAGGCCACATCCATAATTTCGCATCGGACGATTTCATATCCATCACATATTTATCTATTCGTGTCCATCGCCATGTAATCGTCTTGTTCGTATCCATCGAAAATAGTCATCTTCGTATCCATCAGCAGACAGGCTCACTTCGAATCGGTCGGCTATTGTCTACTTTGTATCCATCAACTGCAACGCGAGTGTCTAGTTCATATCGATTAAGTTTCAACATGCTTCGTATCGATCAACCACAGATCGATACGAAATCAACACTTCCCAATGATACAAAGTACAATGCAATTTATCGATACGAACAAAACAACGCAATCGATCGATACGAACAAGGCAACGCAATCGATCGATACGAACAGAGCAATGCGACCGATCGATACGAACAAGAAAATTAAGATCGATATGAACGAAGCGAAAACCTTGGAAATACTCAGTCGATTCGGCATGAAATGTGGATCGATCCTAGAAACTAGTGCCATCTCAAATCGTAGGCACATGCTCAGACCGATACGAACTGATCGATACGAAGGGTATCGATATGAATTCGACAGCTTATCGAGAACACAAGTTTGCATCGATCATAACTCACAATCTACAAGTCCAAATGCTACTAAATTTTCACAAGAGCTTACGTACGACCTAAAGAATGTTCATGCTCAATTTTGACTCGATTGGGTCAAATCTTGATCGATATGAAATTCGTTCATATCGATTACGGACCGAGTGCAAATCACGTAGGATCGATCTCGTTGGCCCACCCACGTGCCAAAAGAGGTCTCCCGAGATCTGAGCGAGATATTTGCAGCCTACGCCTATAAATAGCATCTTAGAGCCTACAGAAAAAGGATCTTTTGGCTCTCTGACGTCCAGACTCTGCAAAATTCACCATTGTACTCAAATTTCACTGTCGTACTCAAGATTTACTATTGCAATCAGCTGTAACCAGCAAGCAAAAGTTAATAAAGATCAATCATTTCATAGTGGACATGGGCAACACGCCGAACCACTCTAAATCTCTGCGTTCTTTTGCTGTTTCTCTGATTATTGTGTGAAGTGTTTGTTAGATAACCCTCTTTTTACATTTATTTCTTCATTATATCTCTTCAAAGCCTTCTGAAGAGTGTTGTGCCCAATTTTGGTACAAACAGACGCCAATCAAATCGATCCTCCATATCGCAAATGGCCATGGGCTAACCATTTGCGTCAGCTCCGTTGAAGGAGTTCTCTTAATTTTGTTGAACCTTTGACAGCGATCGCATCTTTTGGCGTGATCTACGGCGTCACGATTTATTGTTGGCCAAAAGTATCCATATCGAAGGACTTTCTTTGCCAGGGTCTGCCCCTAGTGTGGTCTCCGCAATCGCCTTCATGCACCTCCTTTAGGATTCGTCGTGTTTCATCGTCGGTCACACACCTTAGAAGAGGGGTCGAGAATCCCTTTTGATAGAGTATTCCATCCTGTACCATGAACCGTGGTGCCTTTCGGAGGAGCTTCTTTCATTGATTTCGGTCAGTTGAGAGGGTTCCTTCAAGTAGATAGTTCTTTATCGGTGTCATCCATATGTCCGGTTCGACGGTGGTCTCTAGAATCCAGCCCACATCCATTTCGTCTATTAGGGGTGGGCATTTAACCGACTTAACCGATTTAACCGACGTCGACCGAACCGCTTAAACCGATTAAATTGGTTAACTGAACTTTCGGTTAACCGACCGATCTTAACCGTTGATTTTCGGTTCGGTTAACGGTTAACGCAGTGGTTAACCGCGGTTAACCGTTTAACCGACCAAGTTTTCATCATTATTGGTATTCGGTTAATCGGTTTCTAATAAAACGTAACCCTACCCGGTTACTTAACAAAACCCTAAACTTTCCTTCTTTGATCTTTCATTTTCGCATTACAGAAATAGGAATTAGGAAACCCACAACCGCTTCTTTCCTTCTTTGATCTTTCATTTTCGCATTTCCTAAATCAATTCTCCAGTTCAATTAAAAAAAACTAGATCCACTAATTTTTTATCATCAATCGATTTTGATTTGCAGATCCACTGTCGATTTCGATGTGCAGATCCACTATCAATATCCAAAATCTCCTATCGATTTCGCAAAAATATCCAGAAACCCTAATCAATTTTTGTGCTGCAACTTGCTAATCGCATCAATTTGGCATTTTAGGCTTTGAAATATGGTGATTACTGGCGGAAAGAGGAAAAATGTGAGTTTGTTTTCACTTTACCTATTTTATTTAATTATGTAGGTCTCTTGTACTAAAAACTGCTGCTGCCTGCTAACTGAAAGTGGATTTTCAATGCTTTCCATGCCATATACTAACCAAATTATACCAATAATATTCAATTATGCTTTAGTTTATTTGCATAATATAAATATATATGAACTACAGCTTTAATATGAACTTTTTAATATGAACTGTTTTAATATATCAGTTATGAATTGTTAATATAAATATATATGAACTGTTTTAATAAGAACTGTTTGATTTTTATTTATTAGTTAACTGAATTGTTTGATTATTTGTTTTCAGGTGATAGGTGTTTGAAAGTAGATAGTTGATTAAATTTATTTGTAATAGTTAAATTTTACAGTAATATCCTTTTAAGTATTAATATTATTAATAGTTTACTAAATAGTTTAATTTACAGTATTAAATTTACAGTAATATCCAGTTAAAATTGACAGTAAATTTACATTATTAATATCCAGTTTAAATTAACAATAAAATTTACAGTAAAATCTATAATAATATTTATAGTTTACTGATTTACAGTATTAAATCTGTAATATTATTTATAGACTTATAGTAATATTACCTTTGGAAACTTATGGATATCAAGTATACAAATATATCAGTTATGAATTGTTTTAATATAAATATATATGAACTGTTTTAATACGAACTGTTTGATTTTTATTTATTAGTTAACTGAATTGTTTGATTATGTTTTCAGGTGATAGGTGTTTGAAAGTAGATAGTTGATTAAATTTATTTGTAATAGTTAAATTTTACAGTAATATCCTTTTAAGTATTAATATTATTAATAGTTTACTAAATAGTTTAATTTACAGTATTAAATTTACAGTAATATCCAGTTAAAATTGACAGTAAATTTACATTATTAATATCCAGTTTAAATTAACAGTAAAATTTATAGTAAAATATATAATAATATTTATAGTTTACTGATTTACAGTATTAAATCTGTAATATTATTTATGTATTACCTTTGGAAACTTATGGATATCAAGTATACAAATATATCAGTTATGAATTGTTTTAATATAAATATATATGAACTGTTTTAATACGAACTGTTTGATTTTTATTTATTAGTTAACTGAATTGTTTGATTATGTTTTCAGGTGATAGGTGTTTGAAAGTAGATAGTTGATTAAATTTATTTGTAATAGTTAAATTTTACAGTAATATCCTTTTAAGTATTAATATTATTAATAGTTTACTAAATAGTTTAATTTACAGTATTAAATTTACAGTAATATCCAGTTAAAATTGACAGTAAATTTACATTATTAATATCCAGTTTAAATTAACAGTAAAATTTACAGTAAAATCTATAATAATATTTATAGTTTACTGATTTACAGTATTAAATCTGTAATATTATTTATAGACTTATAGTAATATTACCTTTGGAAACTTATGGATATCAAGTATACAAATATATCGGTTATGAATTGTTTTAATATAAATATATATCAACTGTTTTAATATGAACTGTTTGATTTTTATTTATTAGTTAACTGAATTGTTTGATTATTTGTTTTCAGGTGATAGGTGTTTGAAAGTAGATAGTTGATTAAATTTATTTGTAATAGTTAAATTTTACAGTAATATCCTTTTAAGTATTAATATTATTAATAGTTTACTAAATAGTTTAATTTACAGTATTAAATTTACAGTAATATCCAGTTAAAATTGAAGGTATTAAATTTACAGTATTAAATTTATTTTCAATATGCACCAAATTTATATATATTGCTTCAAATTTTCAATATATATTTCTTGTACTAAAAACCTTATATATATTGCTTCAAATTTATACGATTTATATTTTCTAACATATATAAGCTTTGAATATATGTTAGTTCTAAGAATACCAATTTCATATACATTAGTTTTTGAGGATGTATATACTATATAGTTTCAAATGTGGCAGTGATTTTAAAAGTTGAAAGGTTTCAACGTATGTATTAGTTTTTGCAAAGAAATCTAGGCATTGGTTTTGAAATGCATATTAGCTCCATATGTAAATATATATGCATTGGTTTTTGAAAATATAACCATCTATTCTGATATTTTTATAGTAAATTTACTGTATTTAATATTTATAAATTTTTTAAATAGTTAGAACTGAACTAGTTTATAAATTTACAGTTAAGTATGAACATGTAGATAGTTTAATTTTTTATGAACTTAAATTACTTACAGTAGCAAATAGTATGAACTATTTTTATTTTTTACAGTAGATAGTTTAATTTTCTTATACTCAGTATTTTTTATAAATACTTAAGTATGAACATGTAAATAGTATGAACTTAACTGTATATTAACTTAATAGGTTGAACTTAATTGTATATTAATTTTTGTTTTTCATGCACTATAACAGGTACAAATAGGTAGTTCTAGAGAAACAAGAGATGACGATGAGTTTGTGGAAGAAGCAGATGATGAGGAAACCTGCGAAGAAGACATCAATATTAGAAAACCTCCTCCACATCCGGGGCGCAAGCCTTCTTCTAGAAAGCCTTCTCCGGTATGGGAACATTTTACTAAAGACGCTAATTTCAATTTTCAAAAATGTGTATGCAAGTATTGTGGTCAACAATTTGCATGTGATTCTAAATCAAATGGCACTACACATTTAAATTACTATATAAAACATTCGTGTAAGTCCATTTCACATGATAGTGATAAGAGATAAAAAACTTTAGCTTTTGGAACATATAGCGATAGTGAAGGTAGTTGCAATCTTATCGCATGGTCATTCAATAAAGAGGAATGTAGAAAAGCATTAGCTCGAATGCTAGTTATTGATGAACTCCCTTTTAGTTTTGTGGAGGGTGAAGGTTTTCTTCAATTTTGTCGAGAATTGTGTCCTAGTTTTGAAGTTCCTTCACGTAGAACAATTTGTAGGGATGTGCTTCAATTATACTGGGACTCGATAGAATCTCTAAAAAAAATGTTCTCAAAATTATTGCATGGTGTTTGTCTAACTATTGATACATGGACATCTATTCAAAATGTAAATTATATGGTTTTAACTACACACTTTATTGACGGAGATTGGAAGTTACATAAAAGGATTATAAATTTTTGTGTGATTACTAGTCATAAAGGAGAAAATATTGGAAAAGTTATTGTCCATTGTATCAAAAAATGGGAACTCAAAAGAATAGTGTCTATCACCGTCGATAATGCTAGTGCAAATGAAGTGGCAATTAATTATGTGAAAAGCAAATTAAATGATTATAATGGTGGTTGTGTTTTGAATGGTGATTTCATGCATATTAGTTGTTGTGCTCATATAACCAATTTAATCGTCAATGATAGGCTAAAAGAAATTAGTAGTACTATAGCTGGAATTCGTACTGCAGTCAGATTTGTGAGATCATCTCCGTCACGATTGAATAAATTTAGAGAGATATGTTTAAGTTTGGGAATTGAGAATAAATCTATGCTTATTTTGGATGTACCGACTAGGTGGAATTCAACATATTTGATGTTGGAAGCGGCTTTAAAATACAAAAAGGTTTTTGATGATATGAATGAAAATGATGGTATTTTTGTTGCTTACTTTGATGGTGAAATTCATCCTCCGAGTTCTATCGATTGGAAAAATGCTGAATTATTTGTTAAATTCTTAAAGTATTTTTATGATGTTACTTTAAAATTTAGCAAAACTTTGTCCATTAGTGCAAATGTTTGTTTTGCCGAGCTTAGTGGAATTCAAGAAGAACTTAAAGGATTGGTTGATAAAATGAATCCTTATCTTGGTAAAATGGCAATTAGTATGAAAATGAAGTTTGATAAATATTGGGGAAGCGAAGGTAATATGAACAAAATTTTATTTGTTACGTGTGTGCTTGACCCAAGGTATAAATTCCAATTTTTGAAGTTATGTGTTGAAGACATGTATGAAAAAAAAAATACGGAAGACATATTAAAAAGTGTGAAGCATATTTTGATAAGGTTGTTTGACTTTTATGTGAATGATTCTACATTTGGAACACAAACACGTGAGGAACCACAACTTAGTACGCCTGTTGCTAGTGAACGCGTTGAGGATGTTAGTGATGTTCTTTCTAGAAGAATGAATACTTTTCTAAGACAGGTTCAACAACACGATAACGAAGGTAATGAACTAGAAAAGTATTTAAATGCACCGATTGAGGGTACACCAAATAATTTTGATGTTTTACTATGGTGGAAGGTAAATAGTTCCAAATATCGTGTTTTATCTTTAGTTGCACGAGATCTTCTTGTTATTCCGGTATCCACGGTTGCTTCCGAATCCGCTTTTAGCACCGGAGGAAGAATTATAGATCCTTTTCGTAGTACTTTGAGTCCACGGATGGTTGAGGCATTAGTTTGTACTCAAAATTGGTTAAGGTCCAAACCTATTTTTGTCGATCATCGGATTGAAGTTCCTATCGATGATGTTTCTTATTATGATGAGCAAATATCAGGTGATATTTGCATTTGTAAAATAATATAGTTCTTCATTTGTTGGATTTTAAATACAATGCTCTAATTAACTTGTTTGGAATGTAGATTTTGTACATGGATGTCAACGTAAGTCGCCATCATCTTTTATGTTCACCATGGATGGTCCATGTTCATCATCATTGTATTCACCTTCACCACAGTTAGTTTCATGTAGTACAAATGTTCATATAGTTTATGTTTACACTTGATAAGTATGTTGGTATACCTTCATACTTTACTGGAATTTAAAGCAATGAATTCTGATGTTAAACTGGAACCCAAGTACATGTCAAATTGTTTTACATCAGGTCATGTTAACTTCTTTCATACTATTATTTGGAATGAATATATTCATTCAGTTTAGTCATTCAATATGTCTTCTTGGTTGCCATTGATTAATAAACTTCACCGTGTTAAGAAAATCTTCAAACAAACAACTAATCTTTATTTTATGCTCAGTTAAACTAAACAAGTCACTGTGGCAGCCGGTTTCCAGATTTCTTGGTTCCTTTTGAGTTGCAACTTTCCCTCTGATGGTGAGTTATCCTTTCATTTATATTTTAATTATGTTGTAATTAGTCTGTAGATCTATGATTTATTTATCAATTTATATCAAACAAATTTCTACAAATCATTTCATGCATAACCTGATGACTGATCTTTTTTTAAGAATGTTAACTATAAACTATAAAGGCCTCCTCGCCTGTTCGCCTGTTCGCCTATTCGCCCTCTCATGTAATATTATTTGAAGACATTTGAGTATTAGATATTCTTTTCTATCAAATGTGCCATATACACGAAGTCCAATTCTTGCAACCCCACCCTACCTTAGAATAATTCATGTTATCAACAAATAACCTATGGCCTCTATGACTGTTATATAACAAAGGATTATTTTCTTGTGTTATAGCACAAAAAAGTTCATATTTTTAGCATTGTTTTACCATTGTTCCAGCAATAAGTTAATCTGAAACCAATTTATGTATACAATTTTGAGATATGCGGACCAATTGTAGCTGTACTACATTCTGATCCAATTGTTACGCAGTGAGCACATATCTCTTCTTCATGTAATGTTACCTCTATGGTCTAGTAAAGTGAAATGATTGCATAAATTAATTTTTGAAAATTTATTAACCAAATGGAATAGAATCGAACAGGCGAGGAGGCCTTGATAATTGTTTAATATAATGTTTGATGGTGAGAACAATCAAAACATTTCATACTATTCGAATGTTAACTATAAAGGCCATCTGATGGTGAGAACATTTCTATAATGTTTGATGGTGAGAACAATCAAATCATTCGAATAATGTTCTCACCATCGGAGGGCCTTTATAGTATGAAATTATATTGGTTTGATTGTCTTCAAATTATATGAAACTACTAACTATAAAGTTACTTTATAGTTCTTAGAACCACTTGGTCATGAAACATGTCATCAAGTTGTGTTTCTTTCTAACGACAATATTGCAGCATAAGAATGAGGATGTTGTATGATTATGGACATTGGACAATGTTTGAATCTGTTATAGCTATAATTAAACTGCTATAATAATATAATTAGTTACCACTTGTATAACTAAACTGCTATAATTAGTTTAGCTATATATAACTATGATATAACTTGTAGTCTTGTAACTCCTTTATTTCCTTCTCCTCACTTTAATAGTTAGTTTGCAATATATATTGAGAAAAGATATGGAGTTTGATAACTTGTAAATGGTTTTGATAACTTACAGGACTGATACTAGGCCATGAAGTTGTTGCCTTGCTGTTCACTGCTCAATGCCTATGGACGATGCACTCACTGAAGTGATTGAACTGAAGTATGTTTGTGTAATCCTTATGTGAATTGGACTATATTTATGTGTAATATTTAAGAGTTATTAGTGTATATTATAAACTTGCCGAACTGAAGAATGAATGTGAACTGAACTACTTAAGTTTCGACTTTCGTGGTCTGTAATTTGTATTATGAATTGAAAATTATGTTGTAAACTCTGAACTGTAATATGTGCATTGTGAACTAAAATGTTTGTGCTGAAGCTTGAAAGTAGTAAAGTTAAGTTGTTGCAATAATGCAATGTTTCTTTCTGAAGCCTTATAATGGTCATATGGTTGTTGCAAGTTGCAACAGTGTAGTCGGTTAACTGGTTGAACAAACCGGTTAACCGATTAATTTAAACGGTTAACCTATCAATGGTTAACCGTTTGAATTAATCGGTTAACCGATTAGTTTAAATGGTTAACCGCGGTTTAAAATAACCGGTTCAGTCGATGGTCTTAGGACTACATTAACCGATAGTCGGTTAACCGAACCGTGTAATATTATCGGTTAACCGAAAATATTAACCGATTTAGTCGATTAACCGACCGTGCCCACCCCTATCGTCTATGCTCGAGTTGGTTAGCATTTCAACCGGAACCAATCCCAATGACTGGGCTTCTCCGGAGCTTGCCAGCTTGGTCAAATAGTCTGTCTTGGTGTTTTGCTCTTGTGGGATGTGAGTTATGGTGTAGTGCTTGGTTTTACTTAATAGTTCTTGTACTTTGGATAGGTATGGGGCAAGATATTCTCCATGCGCTTGGTACTCTCCTTTCACTTGATAGACGACCAGTTGGGAGTCGCTGTATATATGAATAGATTTTATCCCGAGTTCCTTCACAACCTTTAGTCCAGCGATCAAGACTTCATACTCAACTTCGTTATTTGTTGCTGGGAGCAAAGCATAGTTAATGGCTCGCCCCACGGGGATTTCAAGCACTACCCCTGCTCCCGAACAGAGGTTGTTTGATGCACCGTCGACGAAGAGCTTCCATTGCGTGCCTGCTTCCGATTGAACCTCCTCCTCCTCATCCCTTACAGTAAATTTGGCAATGAAGTTGGCCAACGCTTGCCCATTGATTTCTTTCCTTGGATGGCATGTGATGTCGTATTGGCTCAACTCTATATTCCACTTGAGTAGTCGTCCAAAAGTTTCTGGCCAGTATAAAACTTGCTTCAGGGGCTGGTCAGTCAATACTTTAATCGGATGAGCCTAGAAGTACGGTCGTAATTTCCAGGATGCGATCAAAAGGCAATACGCTAGCTATTCCAGCTTTGGGTAATTCGTCTCAGCTCCGGTGAATCATTTGCTAATGTAGTACACAGGTCGTTGGATTCTCGCTTCTTCTCGCACGAGAGCCGTGCTCAGTGCATTCGGGGAAACCGCTAAATAGATGAATAGGTCTTCTCCATCCACCGGCTTTGATAAAATCAGTGGAACTTCCATGTGTCGTAGCAATTCCTCGGAAGCTGTCTGGTAAGCTTTGCTCCATTCGAAGTTTTTCCTTCTTTTCTTTAGTGCGTCGAAGAATGGTATGCACTTGCCTGTAGCTTTAGAGATGAACCGACTCAGTGCTGCGACCTTTCCATTCAAGCTTTGAAGTTCTCTCTTATTTTTAGGGTCTTGGACTTCCCGTAACTCTGTCATTTGTTCTGGATTCGCTTTGATGCCCCGGGCACTTACTATGAATCCCAAGAATTTCCCAGAGGCTACTCCAAAGTGGCACTTGAGTGGATCAAGTTTCATTCCATACTTCTGGAGTATTTTGAACATTTCAGCGAGGTTGTCAAGATGGTTGGTAGCTACCCGGGATTTGACTAGCATATGATCTACGTAAACTTCCATGGTCTTCCCAATTTGGCGTTTGAACATAGTATTCACTAGCCTTTGGTACGTTTCCCCTGCATTTTTCAAACCGAATGGCATTACTCGGTAACAGTACAGTCCCAGATCGGTGATGAAGCAGGTATTCTCTTGGTCTGGTCAAGCATTAGGATTTGGTTATAGCCCAAGTACGCCATAAATGACAGCAGTTCATGTCACGCTGTACCATCCACCAGTTGATCAATTCTAGGGAGAGGGAAGTTATCCTTCGGACAGGCTTTATTGAGGTCCGAGAAATCAATATAGGTTCGCCATTTTTCATTATACTTCTTGACTAGGACCAGATTTGATACCCATTAAGGGTAAGTTGCATCTCGGATGAAGCTGTTGGCCATCAGTTTATCTACTTCCTCCCTTAGTGCCTTGGACCATTCGGGGCCCAAGCTGCGCCTTTTCTGCTTTACCGGTGTAAACTTGGGGTCAATATTGAGCGCATGGCAGGCAATTTTAGGTTACACCCCACACATATCGGAGTGTGTCCAAGCAAACACGTCCAAATTGGCGCAGAGGAATTTGGTTAGTTCCGAATGCATCTTGTTTCCAAAGTGCGACCCAATCTTCCAGACCCGCGTCGGGTCATCCATACAAACTGGGACAGACACCGTCAATTTTTCCAGTGCTGCCCGATCCTCTCCTGAGCTCTTCTTTCTAGGGTCCAAAGCCTTGTCGAATCGGCTATGGTCCCCTAGCCAGGGGCGGCTCTATAGTTGCTATTCGGAGGGTTCACGGATGTGGAGCTTTTTCCCCACATCCTTTCCTTTTTCCTTTCTTCTGGACTCGCGCAGTTCTGCGATGTAGCATTCTCGGGCGACGCTTTGGTCTCCTTTCATAATTTCGACTCTGTACTCCGTAGGGAACTTCGTTGTAAGGCACCATTGGGCTAATGCTATTCTGAAGTCGGCTAGTGTGGGTCTTTCCAAGAATGCATTGTATGTTGACATTTCATCTACGATTACAAAGGTTTGAATGAGGGTGACCCTTTGCTCGCCCTCTCCAAGCTCTACCGGTAGGTCTATTTTTCCTACCGGTTTCTCTGGTGAACCCTTGAATCTTTGTTTGGCACGCGGACACGCTCTTTATGCCAATCTTCATTTGATCAAAAGTACGTTTGAAAAGTATATTAACTGAACTGCCACTGTCAACCAGCACTCGTCGGACTACGGCGGGGCCAATTCCTACTATCACCACCATTAGGTCAAGAGTCGGAGCTTCAATCCCTTTGGTATCTCGATTGCGGAACATTATGTCAATGCTGAAAACCTTTTGCTACTTGACCGGAGTCTCATCACCTATTGCCAAACACGATTCCTTCGGGGCATGCTTTAATGAACTCGCATATCGCTCCATCTCTCCCCAACTTCTTTGCGCGGGATGTGGTCCCCTAGATATTGTTCCGATAATAAGCCTCTGGTTAGTACGTTTTGACCCTTCTTCGCTAGTTCCAGCTTGATTCCTTTGCTCTCTGGGAGGTTGAGGGACCATAGTTTGACTGGGTTTTTACGGCTTTTCACATATTGTTGAAGCTTGTTGTCTCGGATCAATTCCACAATGAGATTCTTTAGGTGGCGGAATTCGTTCGTATTGTGGCCGTGCGTCTCATGGAAGCGGCGGAATTTCCCTGAGTGCTTTTGCTGCTCAGTTGCTTCTTTCCTAGGGGGTTTCTTATATTCTTCGGTCTCTTGTGTTGCGAGATAAATATTTTCCGGAGTGTCATTCAGTGGGGTGTACTCTTCCTCTCTAAACTCCCTAAATCTTTTGTTGTTGCCAATGTTATTTCTTTTATCAGTGTTTTGGTTTCCGCTCTTTCCTGTGACTCCTTGAGCGGTTCCAGCATTGCGTGTGTTTTAGCTTGTCGCAACCTCATTTTTTCCGTTGCTCATCTGTTGTACACCGGCAGCCTTTCTTTCCAGCTCCTGCGCTTCCTCCAACCTCAAGTACTGGCTTGCCTTACGATTGAAGTTGTTCTTGGTTGTAGGTTGCTTCATCTTGATCCATTTTCCGAACTCCATTTCTGGGTGAATAACGCGAACTAGCGCCATAAAAACCATATCCTCATTAAGGTTGCTTACTTCTATTACGGCGGTATTGAACCGGTTCATGAAAGCTTTCAATTATTCGCCGCGTCCCTGGACCAACCCGGATAAGGATAGGACATCCTGTGGTTGCGCGATATGAAGCCTGAACTAGTCTAGGAATTTCATCGCAAGTTGGTCAAAGGTAGAGATAGATCTAGGGGGAGTCTGGTGAACCACATAGACGCAACTCCTTCTAGAAAAATAGGGAAACATCGGCAGCGAACGGCCTCGGGAGCATTTGCTCCGTCCATATACCAGCTATACTTGTACAAATGGTGTTTTGGGTCCTTAGTTCCATTGTAGGAGGGGATAGTTGGCATAGTGAACTTGCCTGGGTATCTTTCGTTTAAGATTTCATCAGTAAAAGGGGTCCGACTCGAAGCACATCCCTATTCATCATCCTTTCGGTTTTTACTCTCGTCCGTCAACCGTTTGACCATATTTGCTATGTATGCGTCTGATGTCCGGTAGTCCAGGGGATAGCAGTCAGTCACTGCGCCAAGTGTTTGGTTTTGCAAACGGTCTAGGTGCGTGGGTTAAAGCCTAGGCTCTCCTGTCTTCGGGAGAGCCACTCCCGCAGGACCCCATTGGCTTGGAGTTGGCCGGACTGGGGCAGTTTGGACATTTCTAGCATCATCGAACGCATTGACGTTCCCTTCCATCTGATTGTCTTGCTCTCCATCCTCTGAGTCGGAGAGGTTCATAGCTATATCTTCCTACGGGGTTTTGGCCCCTTGATTCAAATTCAAGTTCGGTTGCCTTGCGTCAGGTGGAGTATTTTGATTTACCTCTGGGTTACATCCTGTTGTTGCCCTTCTTAGTGGCTGCTTTCTGTTTCTTCTATGCAGGTCGGAAACAAGGGAATTTTCTTATTCTATTGCAGTTACTGGTTCAGGCATAGCCCTTGGAGTGAGGTTTGATTGTAGGGTTATCAGAGTGTTGAGCTTATCCATTAGAGCCTTTTGGATATTTTCCATTCTCTGGTTGATCTATTCAGCCATCTTATTCAGCTTGTCCCTGGTGACAGCTTTGTGCTGACTAGAGGACCCTAGTGCTTGATTTCCTAAGTTAGCACCATCTACTTCAGCTTGTTGGAGACTAATACCTTCTGCAGCTATTTCTCCCCCTATGGATCTCCCAAAGGCAGTTCTTCATCTTCCAAGAGTCATTGTCTTTAAAACAGCGAGTTCATTAAGCAAAGACTGGGATCTAACTTCCGGACTAATGAGATCCAAAGTAGATAGCTAGATCTGGATTCTGAGTTAGGTTCTCGGTGAAAGCACCAAAATGTTAACCCCAAAAATGGACCAACACCCTGGTTAGAGTTTGAAAGCACCAGCCTTATTATGATAGAGCAATTTCATAGATCATAGATATAAAGAAAGAACAGTAAAATAAAGTAAATAGAGAATTTTAATAGTGGTTCGGTTGTTAACGAAGGTACGTCCACTTAATAGTTTTATTATAGACTGATTGCTATTACAAGAGGTGTTTGATTATCTTTTAGCTAGATTGGATCTCCAGAGTTGGAATCCACTGGAGAATCACAGTGTATTCCTTTGGAGATTGTTATGAGGGAGGTAGAGAGTGAAGAATAATTCCAGCGGAGCTTCAACAACTAGTTCGGAGAAGATCCTCTTTATTTTGCAGGTAGGATGGTATTTATAGAGATCGGAGAACTTCTGGGCTAGGCTTGTCTTCATCACAATATAATATATACAAACATATAGAACAGTGGACAAGTGGACAGAGCTCAATGCACACCGGACTTGATTTCAAGAGTCCAGTTGCATCACAATATCATATATACAAATGTACTACAGCTACCAGACAATGCAAAACAACCACCAATGACCAAAGGCATTTTCTACTGAAGTGCAGATCAACCAAGTTAAAACAAAACAGTGAAACAACATTGTATATACATATATGTAACATGTTCAATGAACTGGTCAGAGCAAAGGCAAGTCCAGACACTACATGAGCTGGCTCGAAGAACAAACACATGAAAATAATGAAGCAACCAGATTCTAAATAACAACATAACATGCTCACAAGTTCAAGGCAAGTGCACCGTGTATATACATAGACAACTCGAAGTGAACAGAGCAAGGGAAAATGACAGTGATCAATATGCAGAGCAATGAAACAAGACCGAACAACATGAAGTACAAGGATGTAGTAAACATGTACACAAGCATCAGGTCAAAAATGCTATCAGGCATGAACACAAGTCGCAGGGGATTTCAAATAGTTTTTTACAAAAAGTCAGGTTTTACAGTTTCAAACCAAGTCAGAGGCATGGTGGCTGAGAAAACGTACAAGTCAGAATCAAACAAGCCGTGGCAACCAAGCAAGTACAATGAACAATTCATAGCAGTGAAGATCGGAGCAAATTCAAATTTATCAAGCAACATGTACGAAATGAACAAGTCAAAATTGATTACAAGCATTTAATCATAATCGAATGGCCGAGCTACAGTTACAGACGAATTCAAATGAATTTATACGAACGATAATTAGGGGAATCGAACCCTATAAAACCCAAAGTCATCATTGGCCTAAAATTCATTCGAGATCAAGCAACAATAGAAAAGAATAATCATTCAACTCGAATCAAAGTCGAGTATAGTATAAATCGAAAAAGGAACAAACGTACCAATTCATGCAACAATCAAACTCGACTAAATTGAAGCAGCCGTGAATAAACTAATTGATCGAAGAAAGGAATCGAAGCATCAGCAATCAAATCGACAAAGCGGCAATTTCATCATGAATCCTTAATTATTGAAAGAGGAATGAGTGAGCAAAGGAACAAGGCAGTCATTTTTACAGAGCAAAGCAGGCCATAGAAATAAAAGAGAAAAAGGGTCGGCATTTTTTTAGTGATAATTTTAATTTGGGCCGGCTTCTTTTAATTATTATTTGGGCTTTAAAATTAGGGTTTTGTTTTTTAAATTGTTTTTAAATTTGTATTTTCTTTTTAAACTTTTGTAAATACTAGTCGTGTGACTGGGGGACGAACTACGGTGGTGTAGTTCGAGAATTTGCAACTCAGTCGCTGAGTTGTGGCAGGGTTTTGAGTGTAGAGTTAGGTTAGTCGATAGTGGGTGTCACGAGTTTATGTGTGTAAGCGTCTGACTACTTAATTTCTAGTAGAAACCTTGGGGGCAGCTCGTAGGCTGGGTTTTGCCGAAGCTGGGTAAATCTATGTTGTTCTATTTCTGTTTTTTTTATATTCTGCTATTATCTGTGCGGCTATTATACTGTTGTGATCAATGCTGCGATTATTTTATATACTTCCGCATTAAATTTTATAATTAATAGTATCACCCTATTCACCCCCCCTCTAGGGTGAAATCGATCCTACAAGTGGTATCAAAGCTAGGAACAAAAGCCATTTTTGTTTTAAAATTTTAAAAAACACATTTTTGTTTTACAAATTTGAATTTTTAAAATTGGCTTCTTTTAATTATGTTTTTGCTGAGGGTCGGTCCAGTATTATTCCTCCTATTTTTGATGGAATAGATTTTTTGAATTGGAAATTAAAAATGGAATTTTATTTACAATCTGTTAATTTTAAATGTTGGGATATTATTGAAAATGGGTGCGATATAATAGATGAGAAAAATACTTCAATTAATGCTCTTGCTATGCATATACTATATTCTCATGTTAATCAAGAAAATTTTAACTTTATTTCTCTTTGTGAAAATGCACAGGAAATCTGGAATACTTTTGACGCAATATATGGTGCCAAAGTCAACAATGATGAGAAATTCTCCACAATCGACTCAGTTAAAGAAACGTGCTTAACAGGATTGGAAAAAGACAACAATGATGAAGATTCAATAGCCGATGAGATAAGTGATTTTTCATTCAATGATTTAGTTCTCTTGTGCCAAAAATTAATTGAAAGTAATAAAGCTCTTAAATTGAAAAATAATAAGTTGGAAAGGGAGCAAGCTAAACTTTATCGAAAAAATAATGATTTGGAAAATGAACTTAAAAATATCAAGGCAAATGAAAATTCTAATTGCAAAAGGTTATTGAAGTATGAAAAGGAATTTCCCTGTTTACAAGGAAAAATTCCAAAGTTGGAAAACAAAATTTTTATTCGGGAGAAAAACAAAACAGAGTTGATTTGTAAAAATAATATTTTGCAAAAAGAGTTGGATAGTTTTAAGAAGTCGGAAAGTTCTAAAAGTGCAACTTTTGAAAAGAAATTAAATAAGATCAATGGAAATTTCAAAACTCTTGAAAAAGAAAACGTGATTATGAGCAATTCTGAAATTATTATATTAAATCACGAGTTTGAAAAGGGGATTGAAGAATTCAAGGATTTTGAAAAAATTAAATATAAAAAACTCCAACTCTTTGAAACTGAGATGCTTGAAATTGAGAATAAAATTAGAGAGCTTCAAAATGAAAATATGCGATTAAAAATGAATAGTTTTGAAAAGAGAGATAATAGCATTAGTTGTTGTTCGAAGCTAATAAATGAAAATAAACTTTTAAAATCCAAAATTAGTAAACTTGAGTTGGTTACTCGAAAATTTTTCACTAGAGATAAACCATTTTATACACTCTTAGAAAATCAACTCTTCGAGAATAAAAGGAAAGGATTTGGATTTTCAAAAGTGTCAAAATATGGACAAACAACTAATAACACTATTAAAGGGAAAAGTGTGATACCCAAACAAGTGAAAACCATACCAATTTGGGTTCCCAAAGGCACGAATACAAAATCCCTTAAAGTCAAACAAATCTGGGTGCCAAAAGGAACAAATTTAAATAGTTTTGGGTCTCCACAAACTTATTTTTCAAAATCTGTTGCCACTAACAACCATGGACCTATAAAAACAAATAGGTTACAAAAATCTTTTATCGTGTAGGTGTGGTGGCAGGCTAAGGAACAACAACCGTGTTACCTGGATTCTGGCTGTTCCAGGAACACGACGAGTGACAAATCACAGTTCCTTAGCCTAGTACAAAGATGGCAGAATCACAATGGGCAACAACGAAAAATTATCGTAGAGGTAAAATAGGTAACGGTACATCTATCTTGAACGATATATTAAATGTGATAATCTGCACCATAATCTGAATTAAATCAGCCAGTTATGTGTTGAAGAAATGAATGTTGATTTTGATTCTATTTTTTTTCAAAATGGTTGGCTAATTATATTTTTATGCCGAGAACATTATAAGTACATCTAGAATCTCTGGACTAGTTCATATAGATTTGTTTGGACTAATGATGTTGCTTTATTGATTGCTGATTACTCATGATACGAGTGGATATATTTGCTTATTTTACTGCTTCTGGATCTGATAATATGTTCACTGTTTGTTTATTTGCACGACTTCAATTCAATTTCATTTAAAAGCTGTTAAAAATGATTTTAAGATATATTGTTGCAACTCCACAATCTGGTCTATAACATCCAACTAATGATAATTTTGAGTCTAAGAGAAATTCAGATGCAGATAACACTGGTAATCTGGTTGATAGAAAAATTACTAGTGAAACGTAATTTATGTTGAGACATTCATTAGCTGCATCACATTTTCAAAGAAAATATCTGCATATGTTTCATTTCAAATAATTTTCAATTAGTAGACATTTTTCTTTTATAAAACCCCTTCCAGAAAATCATTTTGTTGACCTTATTTCAGATTAGTCATTTTTAGAAAATTTGATAATTAATTTCAAATAATTTCAATGGATTTGAGCTTAAATGATTACATTAACTAATTTGTCTCCCTACTGATTATCGAAAAGATACAGCTATGAACTTCAAATTCTCATTTTTATTAAGCTGAGTGTCGATAAGACCAGGACCAAACTTGGAAAGTTCATTGAACTTCCGCTCATACTCAGAAAAAGACATGGTACCCTACTTGAGATCCATGAATTCTCGATAAAGCTGAGATTTCCCGGCTTCGGGCATCCATTTTGCCGCAAAAGCCTCCCTGGAAAGAAGATACAGAAAATTTAAGATAGATTCAAAAGAAAAGGAAATGGGAAAAATTCTAGATAACACAAAGGATACCTGAACTGCTCCTAGGAAATATCGCCCTCGTTAGTGTGAGCTGTCACAGACTCCCACCAATCTAAGGCTGACTCTTGCAGCTGCCAAGTTGCTAACTGGCGCCTCTGGGCATCAGTAATCTCAAGACCAGTAAAGATCCTCTCTAAACTCCGTAACCATTGCTGGGCTTCGATAATGCTCTCTGAACCGGTGAACTTAGTACCACCGAGCTAAGAGAATTCCTCACAGAGAACAGTAAACCTAACAGGTGCAGCAGGTTGAGGAGCTAATAAAAGAATGAATTTATTAAAATAATCAAGAATGAATTTAGGACAAAGATATAGAGAAGACAAAGATAAGATAAGACTCACTAGGATGAATGTCCTAATAAAAGAAATTTCTAACAAGGTAAATACGAAGAGAAGGAAGTTTAGAAAATTGCTTTTTTTAAAACAAGAAAATTTTATATCAAAATAATCTTTGGAAAAATCCTTTGAAAAATCATTTTAAAATCATTTTATACTTTGAAAATACGTTCTCTCACAAAGAAATGATTCTGAGGTTGATTTCACTCATTCTAGGGTATTTCTACCCTATCTCTAATGAGTTTTTGCTCCATAGGCTAAGGTTTGCCTAAAACCTGGCTCTGATACCAAATGTAACGACACACTATTTTGGACCATTCAAATTGACAATAATCCACACATGTCAGACTTGAATAATACAAAATAACAGATTGTAATAAAATTTGGAGCAAATAAAATCATTCACAGAATCACAGACACAGACATATCAGAATAACTCGCAGTGGAAAATAAAATAGGTAGTGGTTCATGAAGCCACTACAAACCAAGTCTCAAAAATAGATACAAAATACATAATCTGAAAACAAAAATACAGTTCTGAAACAAGTACAGTAAAATCCCAAATACATAAGGTTCTAATACAAAAGCTGAAACAGAACAACTGAAACTGAAATAGATAGATAGAAAAATGAAGTCCAAAGCTGTGGATACTTAGGCCGACCCGAGCGTAAATAAAACACAAACACTCGAGTCAGGACATACATACTTATACAGTGTAAACCAACTCAAGTGAACTGTAATAAAAGATACAAATAACTTAAAGAATGCTTGGGATCGTCCATTCTTTAAGGATCCGTTAAACTATCTACTATGTAGTAATATTCGCTATTATAATAATGTCTAATATAAAATAAACATACTTTTAAATAGCGTTAAGGGGTTACCCATATAGCCCTTAACACATAATAGTGCCAATAGTCTATACAGTACCTGCATACCTCGAAAGGCTACGAGAAGATACTCCATAGGTACGACACAAATAGAAACTCGTAGTAAAGCTCGATATGGTAGGTGACACGGCACACAAGGCAATGGCAGGGTAGATATACCAATTACGCACACGGACTGATGGAAACACATAGCAGCCACTACCGCTCCACCTCGAACAACACTCCCAAATCAAGGGGTGCACCCAAACAATCACAAAGTAATAGAATGGTATCAAAGAAGTGTGTCCGATAAGAGGTGCTACCTCATTGGCCCGAGATCGCTCCTGTTTTAGCCACCTTATGCCAACTCACGGGAGTTGGGTCCACGCATATACCTTAGGATCGTCGCCACCATCCTACTTCATTCTGGAAACTCCACCGCGTACATAGTTGTCAAAGTGGTTTTCAGTATCGACAGAGAGTATGTCCATATCCGATCCCGGTCTCTTTAACAACCAATCGTTATTATAACCTAGGGTTATAAATTTAAAAACAGTTTATATTTCAAATCAAAATACTTCATTTAAACCACTTAAAAGTAAAGTCATTATACCTTTAAATCAAATATTCAATTCCCAAAAAATTTAGCCCTTTCTGAGTTCATTTATTCACTTAAAAACATTAAAACATTAAAATTCCAGCTTTCGCAGCATTTAAAAAGTGCTGCGGTATGTTATATTTGAAAACAATTCAATTCAGCAAAGACAGCGTTTAAAAACTGCTGTAATAGTTCAGTTTTAAAGGAAAAATAGTTCAATTCAGAAAAGAGCAATTACAGAACTGCTGTAATAGTTCAGGGTTCAACTTAAAAGATTTAATTCAATTCAGCAAAGACAGCGTTTAAAAACTGCTGCAGTAGTTCAATTATATACAAAAATCATATTTCAGCCTACTACAGCACTTAACAAGTGCTACAATAGCCCTTTCATTAGTTTCAGTTTTAAATTTAGTTCCTGTCACCACAGCACTTACCAAGTGCTGTCATAGCCTTAGTTAATTTTAGCTTTTAGTT
Organism: Allium fistulosum; assembly: GCA_030737815.1. Classification (NCBI taxonomy): domain Eukaryota; kingdom Viridiplantae; phylum Streptophyta; class Magnoliopsida; order Asparagales; family Amaryllidaceae; genus Allium; species Allium fistulosum. The sequence continues at coordinate 836,053,879 of CM060905.1, forward strand.
CATTTGTATTAACCACAGCACTTAACAAGTGCTGCAACATCATTTACTTCAATTTTAAGTTAAATTCAGAAACGATAGCATTTCTGAAGTGCGATTAAATGAATTTCCAGATTTTAATTAGAATTCTAGCCATAAATAAACTTCAATTTAAATCAATTAAACTTATAAAAATCATATTTTTCCACATCAAAAATGTTCATTTAAATACTCTTTAACTTATGATTTTTATAAAGAATTTTTTTACAATAAAATCAAATTTCCAACTGTTTCACTTATTAAATTCAAGTGTACCCCTTTTTATTTTATTTTCCCTAACACTTAAATTTAAATTTTGAAGTTACCCACTTTTCTTCACCTATATTTTAATGATTTTTAGTTGAGTTTTTTTTATAAGGGATGACTTCTTTCCTTGCCTCTTCTATTTCTTTTAATTAATTTCCCAAGATCCAGAATTTACTAATATAAAAATATCAGTATTTAAATCAAGTCATATCATTTATATATGTGAAGATATATAAATGTTTCTTTGCCTATCAGAGTGTTAAAGTAGCAAAGAAATTTAATCACACAATATTTTCCATAATTGAGAGGTTTTGTGTCACATAGCTATTTCTACACTTTAATCTTTTTATTGACTCAAGATTGACTAATACATTTTCAGGTATTATCATCTTGGAATGACTCAAGATTGACTAATACATTTTTCAAGTATTAGCATCTATTATTCTCTTCTTCATTTTCCAGAATTATTCTATAAACTAGATTGATTAATTTGTGGATTTATAACCCATGTATTTGATCTTTGGGATTCAGGAATTCATACATGTTATTTTAGAATGATAAAACATATTAAAACTTGGTTTGATCTATGGATCACTGGTTAGTCTAGCCCAGATTCAGGATTCAAACATAAACATGCACAAAACATGCACAAACATGCACAAGCAATTCAGGTCAAGCAAAGTGCACATATCCAGGTTCATAAAGCATGTAATGGTCATGTGAGTAATAGAGTTGTAAACTAATTTAAAGGTCATACAGATTCTGATATTTAGATTGGAAATAGTGTTGAATATGATTTTAAAAAGATCTTTGCATATTTCTGGCTAAAAGCATATAAAGTGTGATGTTCTGGATTTTTAAACACTTAACAAAATTACCCTACATTCTTGTTTGAGTCTATATTGTCTATCCCTATTTCTGGCATGCTACTTCAGTTGTTTCATATTGAAGTCAGTTCCAGATTTTTACCAATTCAAATTTCTAATTCCTTATATACTTATGATTTTCAGGTTTTATGGTATCATAATCCTACTCTTGTTCTAGACATATCATAGGATTTAGTTGCATTTCAAATTAGCTTATACTATGGTCTTGTTTGCTTCAGGAATCTGAAGACTATGACTTCAGGCTTATGCATGTACTTGTATCAATTATAAGACATGTACAAGCCTTACTGGTTAGCCAAGACCATGTTCAACCCATCTACTTAATACTTTGGCACATATTTATTCAAAAACAACTTTAACTTTATAACTGAAATATAACAAACATGCCAAGGAGAATATATCCACATATCAGATTATATGGCATGTTCTCCTTCATTATAATCCACTGGATTATTTCCAGAGCCTGCTACTTAAATCAACAACTCACAAGCACATATAATACTTAAGTTTCTTTTTTTTACATGTTCTTTTCAAGAAAACAAAGCAATTATCAATCCTGGAAATACATAAGACATAAGAGAGTTTGCCTAGATTATTTATTACAATTAAACTTCTACTTCTCTAAAGCATTTTAAAACCAGCTAGTTCTTCAAACATCCACACAAGCAAGCTACTCAAGCATCTTTCCCTGCAGCAACACTTTGAACTGCCTCAATAAAAATGAGACACCCCAAAGATTGCAAAGGCAACAAATAGGGTCAGAAAATATATTCTGGTGTGAGTGAAATCATAGATTATAAATAACTTGTAATTACTAAATACTGTGCAGAGAGTCATATGTTTGATGCTTATTTAAATTCATACTAAAATCTGAGTGTATATATATATACATATTGTTATCCCGCCTTTTGGCAAGGCCAGGACACCAAGGAATTGATTGGATTCCAAATATCACTAGTCATGGATATCGATGAATTTTGTCCGAGTCCGGATCGAGCAACAATTGATAAGACATGACTAGGAAAGCAAAGTGAACCAACGTTCCAAGTATCAATCAATCCGAGTTCATATGCTCAAGATATGATGGATACAAGCTGGAGGGAAAAGCATGTTTTCGTCTCCATCAATAATGTTCATTTCGTATCCATCAGGGAACGTCGTTTTGTATCGATAGAAGTAGCCGTGTTTCGAATCCATCGAGTTCGTATCGATCGGTTTCGTGTCCATCGATAGTTAGTGCAACTCGTATCTATTGGCCAAGTGTTTTATTCGTATCCATCAGAAAGCCTTACTTCGTATCCATCCAGCCCATGTCCATCATCTGCTTTACATCGGCAAGTCCCCGTGACTTCGTAACGATCAGGTTGGCAACGTTCGAACCCATCGAGTTCGCATCGATCAAGATTCGTATCCATCAACAGATGACGTGTTTCGCAACCATCAGTCGATGTCTACTTCGTATCCATCGGGCCACTGTTCTTCGCATCCATCAGAAGACTTTGCTTCGAATCCATGCTCACTGGATTATTCGTATCCAACGAGTCAATAAACTAGGGTGACGTGTCGTCCATCGAAATAAACGAGGCGAGATCTATGGAGTCGATACGGTCAATACGAAGTAAAGACCGGATCGAGACGAAGTGCGCGCGTCGCGTCATCTCAGAAGCACGTGCAACTATGGATGCGAGGGGATCGATTCCAAACGATGGATTCGAACCAAACAGCCTCCGAGAAATTCCACTTCATATCGACGATATCTCACGATCCACTGATCCAAATCCAATGAAATTTTCACAGGAGCTTGCATACACACTAAGGAATGTCCTTGCCAAATTTCAGCTCGATTGGACATCGTCTTGATCGATACGAAATGGATTCATATCGACCACAGATCGAGGCGAAACTTTCTGGAAACGGTCGCGTGGGCCCCCTCACGTGTCAGACCAAGTCTCCCGAGGTTTGAACAAGATCTGAGCCTCCTACGCCTATAAATAGAGCCCCAGAGCATACAGAAAAGGGATCTTTTGACTCTCAAACGCCCAGAATCTGCCGGATTGAGATTTGCATCCCACTCTTGCTGTTGAATTCGAATTCTAAACTGTAATCCGCTGTTGTTCGCTGTAATTTCTTGTAATCATCGAAAGAGAATCAATAAAATTATCAAACTTCATAGTGGACGTAGGCAACACGCCGAACCACACTAAATTGCTTGTCTTTGCATTTTACATTTCTGCTTGTTGGAGTTTTTGTTAGATAATTTCTGTTTTACATTTACATTCTTCATTTTATCTCTTCAAATAACTCCCGAAGAGTGTTGTGCCCATTTTTGGTACAAACACTTTGGTGCTTTCACTGAGAAAACCAGTTTTTCTCCTGCTCCTTGGATCTACCGTCGATATCGGATTGCATAAATCCAAGAGGAAGATTTAGATATCTGATCCGGAATCCTTCCATTCTATTCAGATTTGCATAAAATCTAGGAAAGGACTCCACCACTGAAAATGGTTAGTACAAGAACTGCCGCTACCGCTGCTGATCAAGAAGGCCGGGATAGACAGAATCCTACACAGCAGCCTTCATCCAATCAGGACAACACTGCTCACTCGGATCTGTCAGGGCCAGTCACCCGGCAAGAGTTCCAAGTGCTGCTCCAAGAACTGACCCAAAGCCGGCAACAGTTGGCTGAACAGTTGCGCGCCAATGTTGAATTGACCAACCAACTAAACCGCCAAAGCCGCAGAAGGTCCAGGAGGGATGATGTTTCCCATGCGTCTACTGAAAGTTCCGCTTCGTCTGACTATCACCACAGGTCTACCCGTCCCCGGCTAGAGGGGAGTCACGCTCAAACTACTGGATATCAACCCGCCTTGACCGTTGGACAATTAAGGACAGGGCCGTCGACCAGCTTCCAAATAGGACCCTCAACACGAGGAGGCACTGCTCCACAGTATACCATGGACAACCGCGCTACGACCGCCGCGGTAGAAATGAGGGTTGATACCCGGAATCTGTCAGAGCCGAACAATCAACAGTGTGGACATACTCCTGAACCATATGTCCCAGAAGACGCTGAGCCAAGGAGGCGGAATACGGACCGTCGACAGCGCTCGGTCCAAACTCGCAATGTGGAACCCGACCATACCTTAGCTCAGCATGCTCAGAATGTGCCAGTATCAAATATTTCGACCATGATACGTCAGATGATTCGCGAGAGTCAGGGGCTCACTAATGACGATTGGGGAATCTCCCGTAGTCATACCCCTTTTACAGACGAGATATTATATGCTGAACCCCCTCGACGATTCAGAATGCCAACTCTCCCAATGTACGAAGGAAATAGTGACCCGAATCAACATATTTTGAAATATGAATGGTCAATGAGTGCTGTAAGAGCTGACGATGCAGTGAAGTGTCAAAGTTTCCCCATCTCTCTGGGGGGAATTGCAACAATGTGGTTCACAAGGTTGCCACCTAGATCTATCTCTTCATTTGATCAACTGGCTAAAAGGTTTGTAGAGCAGTTTCGTATGCATGTTGCTAGACCGAAAGACGTTAACACCCTGTCTAGTGTTACCCAAGCTCATGGAGAGACGCTCAGGCGTTATTTGGAGAGGTTCCACGCAGCATGTGTTGAAATTAGTAATCCCAACGATAACTCGATCTTGATGGCATTAACCAAAGGGATCGATCCCGATTCTGAATTTGGAAATTGGTTAGTTGGAAAACCACCCGCATCGTTGGACCGTTTCTACTCCAAAGCCGCTCAGTTCGTACGGCAAGAGGACGTGAAACAGTCTAGGAAGCAGGACGATGTGAGGCCCAGTAGTGAGGGAATACAGAGTAACGTAGCGGTTAAGCAGTCCGTTGAGAATTCCGGAAAAGTTTAGCTGAACATACAGAACAAGCAAACTCAGCCGAGAGGCAACAATGGCCAGGATAAGAAAAGAGATCAAAACCGAGGCCCACGGCGTAGGGCTCAAATGTTTGACAATTACACGCCGTTGAATACGTCATTGGAGAACGTACACTTACAGACTTGCAACACTGTACAGTACAAGAAGCCTGCTCCGAAACCCTCATCGAAGAGGCAGGTTCAAATAGGAAAGTTCTGTAGATTCCATGAAAGCTACGGCCACAATACCAATGAATGTCGACATTTACAGGACCTCATCGAGAAGTTAATCAGAGAGAGGAAGTTGGATCAGTTTGTGCGGGCGCCGTAGTCTGGTGGTGCGGGCCCTTCAAATCAAAATCGTCCACAAAATCAAGAGAGACAGGAAGAACCCGCTCGTGCGGGCGGAAGGCTAGTTATCAACACGATAAGTGGTGGTCCCCACCCAGCAGACAGAAGCTGGGGGGAAATGGAGTCGTATGCTAGTTCGATCAGGCATGCGGACTTCGAATGTTGCAGTAATTGTGAGGATGGAACTCCGGCTAAACAACAGAAGATAATGTCTGATGATATCGTATTCAGAAGCCGAGACGCGGATAAGGTCGAAGCCCCTATAATTGACCCACTAGTCATATCTGCCCAGGTAGGTCCTGCTTGGATGAAGAGGATCCTGGTTGACAGTGGGAGCTCTATGAATATCTTGCTTAAACGGGCTTACGATTTAATGAAGATGGAAGCGAAAGATTTGAAACCCTGCCAATCCCGAATCCACGGTTTCAACGGGAGTGCTACAATACCCATTGGAGTAACAGAACTACAAGTGGAGTTGGGAGTGGGAGAACGCCGGAGAGTCCGGATGTTACAGTTTGTTGTTTTAGAGATTGATTCACCTTATAATGCGTTTTTGGGCCGACCGGCCCTTGCTGAGTTCAGGGCGGCCATCGCCCCATGGTGCTTGACTCTGAAGTTCCCCACCGATCATGGGATTGGAGTCGTTCAAGGAGATCAGGCAACGGGGAGGGCCTGCTATGTTGCTGAGCTGCGTGCGGTGCAGCGAAAGTAGAAGGGAAAGGGCGTAGAGGAATCTCTATGCGTCCGTTCTATTGATGATTGACAATTGATGCCTGGGCCTCGGCCCGGGCACCACAACCAATTCCTGAAAGACCTTGACCCTAGCGACAATGAGGATAAAGACGAATCTAAGGAGAGTCAAGCTTCTCCGGCCGAACTGACTGTGGACGTCCCAATCAATGAGGATGATGATTCGAGGATGCTAAAAGTTGGGTCTCAACTGAGCAAGCAAACACAACAGGAATTGGTTGAATTTCTCCGGGCGAATCTCAACGTCTTCGCCTGGACACACTCTGACATGTGCGGGATCTCGCCAAACATTGCAAGTCACTCCCTGAATATAGATCCACGATATGTCCCGGTCAAGCAGAAAAGGCGCGGTATGGATCCAGAGAGATCTGCCGCCCTTAAGGAGGAGGTTGATAAGTTACAATCGAACGGTTTTATTCGAGATGCCTTATATCCAGAATGGGTGTCCAACCCCGTACTAGTTCGAAAGCCGAACGGGAAATGGAGAACTTGCGTCGATTACTCTGACTTAAACAAAGCTTACCCGAAAGATAGCTTTCCACTTCCTCGAATTGACCAGCTTGTAGACTCGACGGCTGGTCATGAATTACTATCTTTTATGGACGCTTATTCTGGCTACAATCAAATACCCATGCATTTGCCTGATCAAGAGCATACCAGCTTCGTAACCGATCTAGGACTCTACTGTTACAAAGTCATGCCATTCGGTCTAAATAACGCCGGAGCAACATACCAACGCTTGGTCAACCGGATGTTCGCCAACCAGATCGGGAAGACCATGGAGGTTTATGTAGATGATATGCTAGGGAAATCTCGATTCTCCACGGATCATGTCAGAGATCTAGATTCGATGTTCCGCATCCTTCGGGAATATGGAATGAAGCTTAACCCATTAAAGTGCCACTTCGGCGTTGCATTTGGAAAGTTCCTCGGGTTCATCGTCAACGCTCGAGGGATAGAAGCGAATCCCGAAAAGATCTGGGCAATAAGGAACTTACAAACTCCAAGAATGATAAAACAAGTCCAGAGCCTCAACGGGAAGGTAGCAGCGCTGAGCAGGTTCATTTCGAAATCCACCGATAAATGTATTCCTTTCTTCGATCTGATCCGGAAAGGAAAGCGAAATTTTGAATGGACCATGGAATGCGAAGGAGCATTCTGATCGCTGGTTCAACATCTTTCCACACCACCGATCTTGTCAAAGCCGATTGACCATGAACAGTTGTACCTATACCTGGCAGTGTCAGAGCATGCAATCAGTGCTGCTCTAGTTCGGGAGGAAGACAAAGTGCAGAAACCGGTCTACTATGTTAGTAAACGACTAACATGAGCTGAAAGAAATTACCCAAGACTGGAGAAACCGGCTTATTGCCTTGTCATCGCCTCAAGAAAGCTCCGACCTTACTTCCAAGCTCATCCTCTTACTGTGTACACTGATCAGCCGTTACGACAGGTCCTCACGCGACCTGAGACGTCTGGTAGGTTGCTCAAATGGAACATTGAACTAAGCCAATTTGATATCGTGTACGCCCCGCGGAGAGCCATATAAGGACAAGTCCTGGCAGATTTCATAGCCAAATTTACCGTTCCAGAGGACTTTTCCGAAACCAGTGAATCCCCTGAATACATATGGAAGTTGTATACCGACGGTGCATCAAACGACCGGTGTTCGGGTGCTGGTGTTATACTTGAAATTCCCGAAGGCCGATCCATATGTTATGCTTTGAAGTTCGATTTTCATGCAACTAATAATGAAGCTGAATATGAAGCCCTCTTAACTGGGCTAAAACTTGCCAAAGATTTGAGGATTATCGCTGTGGAAATTTATTGTGATTCACAGTTAGTGGTATGTCAAGTACGGGGAGAATATCAAGCGAGAGATCGAAGGCTGGCTGCTTACTTGGCTCAAGTTCAGAGAGTACTGAATCAGTTTGATTATTACGCCATCTATTACATACCTCGAGAACGCAATCAAAAAGCCGATTCGTTAGCAAAGTTAGCTAGCACAGGTGAAGCACAGCAGATGGGACTTGTCCCCATTGAAACTTTATCCTCCCCAAGTATTGATCAAGTAGAGATGGATTTTGTATTCGAAGCCGCTCCCAGTAGGGAATCGTGGATGACTCCGTATCGAAATTACATTGAGAATGGGACATTGCCTGAACATAGAAATGAGAAAAGACAAATTCTACGAAAAGCTTCACGGTTCGTCATTCAGAACAGAGTCATGTACAGAAGAGGTTATTCTGTTCCTCTCTTCCGATGTATCGCACACGATGAAATCAAATGAGTATTACAAGACGTACACGAAGGAGCGTGTGGCGATCACACCAGTGGGCAAGCTCTCGCTAAGAAGATACTCCGATATGGATACTACTGGCCGACAGTGAACCGAGATGCAGCAAACTATGCCAGAAAGAGCGATAGGTGCCATAAACATGCCCGAATTCCAAGAGCCCCGCCTACCGAGATAACTCAAATGGTCAGTCCCTGGCCATTCGCAATGTGGGGCATCGATATCATCGGCGCTCTACCTTTGGCGAAAGGCGGTGCGAAGTACGCCATCATCGTCGTTGACTACTTTACAAAGTGGGCTGAAGCCGAAGCCCTCGCAACCATTACGACAAAGAAAGTGATAAATTTCATGGTTCACAACATCATCTGTCGATTTGGACTCCCGCATACCATCATCACCAATAACGGAGCCCAATTCGAAAGTGCAGAATTTAAGAATTTCTGTCAACGGTTCCATATCCATAAAAAATTCTCGACGGTCGCACATCCCCAGGCAAATGGACAGGTTGAAGCTGTCAATAAAGTTATAAAATCCATCCTAAAGAAACGACTGGAAAAGGCCGGGGGCAAATGGGTTGATGAACTTCCTATGGCACTATGGGCCTACCGAACGACTCACAAGACCGCAACTGGACACACCTCGTTTTCCCTATCTTACGGCTCAGAGGCCGTTATTCCGGTCGAGACGGAAGTGTTTTCCCATCGCGTGACTTACTACGATCCGAAAACAAACGCTATATTGCTTGCTGAATCTCTGGATCTATTGCATGAGAAACGGGAATAGGCTGATTTGAGAGCAGCCGCATATCGAAGTCGGGTCGCCCGATTGTACAATACTAAAGTTCGACCTTGAACCTTTGAACTCGGCGACCTCGTTCTCAAGAGAACCTATACAGTTCCTTCACACATGAAACCAAATTGGGAAGGACCATATGTGATTACATGAAGACTCGGAGATGGCACATTCAAGCTATCACCGTTGACGGTCTTGATTTGCCAAGGGCCTGGAACAGCGAGAGTCTCCGTCACTATTACACATGACAGGCTTTATTTATTTCATTATATCTTTCCATTTAGCAATTTGTTTCTGCATTTCGAAATTTGAATTCTGTAATAAGGCAACTTACTTTGCCGCATTTTCTTATTTCAGCAATAAAATTCCATCTCTTCGAGCCAGAACTGTGACTCATTAAATACGATATACAACATCACGATGCACGAAGAGCTAAATCCCATCATGCAATGGGACTTATTCAAATGGAGAGTGGCTGTGATACGACCGGCCGCTTGCTAAGTGAAACCCGAGCTCGGGGGCAAGTCATTACACCAATGTTAAATAGGGCTGGCACTCAACAATCCTATATTCGACTCTGTACTCCCAGAGTGCGAAACAGAGTATAAACATTCAACTCTGTATTCCCAGAGTGCGAAACGGAGTATAAACACTCAACTCCTTACTCCCAGAGTGCGAGACGGAGTATAAACATTCAACTCCGTATTCCCAGAGTGCGAAACGGAGTATAAACACTCAACTCCGTACTCCCAGAGTGCGAGACGGAGTATAAACATTCAACTCCGTATTCCCAGAGTGCGAAACGGAGTACAAACATTCAACTCCGTATTCCCAAAGTGTGAGACGGAGGATAAACACTCGACTCCGTATTCCCAGAGTGTGAAACGGAGTATAAACATTCAACTCCGTATTCCCAGAGTGCGAAACGGAGTAAAAACATTCGACTCCGTATTCCCAGAGTGCGAAACGGAGTGTAAACATTCAACCCCGTATTCCCAGAGTGTTAAGCGGAATATAAACAGTCAACTCCAAACTCCCGGAGCACGAGTCAGAGTGAGAACACTAACTCCAATTTCCCAGGATATGGGTCGGAGTACTAACGTCAATCTTAAGTTCCCAGGATGCGAACAACAACTTACGAAGTGACTTGTATCCCCAGAGTGTGGATAAAACGATTCATATGGAAACAAGTGTAGTTCGATCGCTCGATCCTCACTCCTTGCGATCGCAAGCTGATCACCATAACTTCACCCCGGAACTGGAGGCAGGTTCAAGTGTTATTCACTACCTGAAACTGCATGGTGTTCAAGTCCGATTCAATCTCCGGTCACAACCCAAGTCCGAGATTTCCAAGCTTGGCGGACAAAACAAGCTATGCTTAAGCGTTAAAATAATGCAAGTACACTGGACTGAAGTTTGAACGCTGCAACACTTAAGCATAAAAGGAATTTTAGTTGAAACAAGAAGACAAAATTCTATTTTGACTAATCAAAAGTAATGGTTCATACACGAGCCTTTCCAAAAAAGTCCTACTAGCAGGGGCCGAACCCGCATCTAAACACGGCCTACAAAAAGAAAAAGATAACAAAATTCCTGACTACAAAAGGGAAACACATGCCTAAAAAAGTCTATCTAATCCTTCTTTTTCCTTAGCTTCTTCTTCTTCGAGGAGCTACTGGAGCCACCAGTGATCTTTCGTTTAGAGCCTTTCTCCTTAAGCGGGCTCCCCTCGGACGAAGGCATGATGTCGACATCATCCTCCAAGCTAGAATCTATGGGGATGCTTTCCGCAAGAGGAGTTGGGGGAATGGAACCTACAGCCGGAGGCGGGACTGGCACACTAGTATCAACGAGCGTGCCCCCGGGAGATACAATCATAAGGGGAGTAGGGCACTGCGCTACTGCTCCGCCATCCGAGCTGCCACCATGCGCAGCTGCCGCCATCTCGGCATTAATCTCGGCCAACATCATTGCTTCTCGTTGTGCTCTGGCCTCACTATGTGCCGTAGTGGTCTGAGTTGAAATATCAGAAGTAGACGAGAATCCGCCCAGGCCGAATGGTAAGTCTGCAAAGGGATCACTCTGTCGGCCAAGGAGCTCATTTATCATTTGTTCATCGAAAGAGAGTGAGCTCCCCTGCGTTACTTCGACCGACGCTGTTGTCACAACGGAGGTCGCCTCAGAGATGATGGCCTCTAGCACTTGGCATGATTCCTGGGCTACGGAAGGCGCAGCTGGCGCAACTTCGGTCACTGGTCAAAGAAAAGAGACGTTTGTTAGTATACACTTCCATACAAATTCTTCAGTCCAAATGTACAAGGATTTAGTTCAGAGTACCTTCCTCGGTTCGGCTCGGGGTCGTCTGAACGACTTCAGAAGGATGCTCCTCAATAGGAGATAGATGTGGTCGGTCTGGATCATAGGCCGGTATAGGCTGGGAGTCGATCGTTGGAGTTGGATCAGATTGAGATAACACGACAATCTCGGAGCTCGCAATATGGTGCTCAGCACCAGAGCCTCCTCCAACTTCTTGAGACTGGACACCAAGCCTCTCCTTCTCACGAGAAATCATTGAGCCATGAAGAATTTTCTTTTCATCGTCATTAAGAATGCGGTTCTCCAGCTCGAATTCATCAATGGCTTCATCGGGATGCCCAGATTTCTCCTCCTCAACCAGCGTGTTCCAAGCGTTGTAGAGATGTGTTGGGTAGTCATCAAGCCAAGTCAGATCTCGGTGCCTTAGCACGTTGGCATTGTAAGTGACGAGTAGCTCTTCTATCTCAGCCTCGATCCTGGCTTCCGCCTGTCGTATTTTATCATCAACTCCGGCTTCAGCTTCGCGGACTTTTTCCATAGCCGCTTCGTTCTCCTTCCGAAGTACCACCGCCTGATCACAGGCCTCCTGCGCAGAGACATTAGCCGCATCCTTCTCCCTCGCTATTTCGGAGAACTTTGATTTTAGCTCATTAAGCTCCTTGAGAGCGGCGTCTCTCTCGGCAATAATGGTGGTGTTCCTGTGACCCATGTCTTCGATTGCGGTGTAGTGCTCTTGTTTCATCCTGGTCATGGCCGAGTTTACCTCATCGACCTTTTTAAGAGCTTCCATTTCAGACTTACGGGAAGACTTGACCTCAGTGTTGAGCACTTTCATGATTCGGTCTTTGTGACCCAGCTCCTTCTCCAGCTTTTCAATGACAACACCCCGATCGAATGCTACTTTGGATGCTTTCCTCGCGGCCCTTGCCCACTCCTTGTACTGAAAGAATATGTCCGCAACATAATCATGGATAGTGTTTTCAGCTGTTGGCGGAATTCTCCTCAAGTGCGGAGGGAAGACATAACCGTCAAAGCAGATGTCGGGGAATTCCTTCCTCATCTTTGCCAGTTTAAGTGCTCCTTCACTGGTTGAATCAGTCGCGACCGGTGTGGTAGTTGAGGAGGTGGCTATTTCAGTCTCGTGAGGAGGATCAGACCTCGGAACTTGAGAAGGCGGCTTAGGCCGTGAAATTTTAGGAGGACGGGTAACTACAACCGTGGGCGGTACAGAGGTCCTGGGAGGGGGAGAGCGGGATCGAGATCGACGTACGTATCCCCTATCTCTGTCAGACCTCTCCAGGCCGGAGTGTCCCGACTCATAACCTCTGTCTCCCTCTTTCCTTCGCGGCTCATAATAACGGCGCTTGTTGCGTAAACTGCCAAGCACAGAACCTCGTCCAAACATCGTACCTGAAAAGTAAAGATACGGAAAGTCAGTAACTGTTTACGATGTACTGTTTACAGCTAGAAAACTGTGTTGTGCCGTGAAGAGTGTATGGACGTGTAACCCCCCGGACCAACCAGAAGTGTCGATCGCGCTAGTGGGAAGAGGCTCGCTAACGTCGAAGGTATGCTGCAGTTCATCCAATTCAACGTCATTTTGTGCGGACGCAAGGTCTGGAATTGGAAGGTCAGCGAGCCCTTCGAATTGATTTTCGGCTTGCAGGGAGGATGCCTCCGAGATTTTAATTCCTGAAGGGAGGCGGTTTAAGACCACAGACTTCCGTCTCCCAGATTTAGCCTGTTTAAAAGCAACTGCCTTGCCTTTTCTCTTTTCCTCGGAACCCGGGGTCCCATCGGCAGGCTCGACCAACGGCTCCTCATCAGTATGAGTTCTTTCAGAGTCAGGTTCGTCGATTACTACGACTTTGGGTTTCTTCCGCTTGACCTTTTCTCTGGAAACAGTCTTTAGTGCGCCATCAAGCCTTATGCTCTGCCTCCGCCCAATCAACCCGAGAATTCTGAGATTCTGGTCCGTCAACAGCAATTCAATATTCCTTTCTTCACTTGGAATTTCTTGGAGGACCCGGACTATCTCTTTATAGTAACCGCCTTCAGGTCGCTGGATTATTGCTGGAAGAAAAGAAATAGAAAATATGAGTTCAATTTCGTTCGTGAATTGCTTTGACAACTACTTGGGAAAATGATGGTACTCACGTTTGAACAGCCATCTTCTAGCAAACCCTGGAGGACAACGGACGTAGAACCACTCCGACTTGAAGTAGCTCAGTCTAGTCCAGGACCCTGTGACCACTTGGCAGTTTCTTACAGACTCCAAGAATGTGAAGGATGGACTGTCAGTTCGACTTTTGAAGTTGAACAAATATCTTATATCGGTTGTGCAAGGAGGTCGATACAGGTACTCCATAAATGCAATGAACAGGCTATTGAGTGAAGCATATCCATTCGGGTGAAGCTGAGATGGGGTGATCCCCAGATAAGCCAGCACTTCTCTTATATAGTCGTTAAACGGAGGAAGTGTCCCGGCTGCGCACGCATGATGGTTAAATGCAGTATATCGCTCCGGGGGATTATGTGGTCTGTCATCTGGTCCCGGCAATATTACGTCATCCAACGATAGACCATGCCTTAAGCATATTCTCCCTAGCATGTCTTCGGAAACATTGGACGGGACAGAATCAGGTGGACTATTGATGAAAGATGCGTTAGGTAACTCATCCGGGGCTGGACCGATGACTTCGGCCTCGATGTCCGGTATCTCAAGCCTGGGAGGGGTTAGACTCTGAGTTTCCTGCTGATGCGAACTTGATGGTTCCATAACTAGCTAACTCACGAGAAATCATCATTAGACAATAAAAAGCCCGTGCATTCCCCAGTGTAAAGTGTGTGAATGCGTTGTGTAGTGCGAGTGTTGTGCATAACTTGAACAGATTCTATGGAATAAGCCGAAATGTGAACAACAAAACTTTGAAAGTCAGCCCGGAAATGACCGTCACCGTTGACCGTCGCAACCACGCCATCCAGATACTAACGATCGATTCAAGTTAAAGTTCATCATACTTCTGTCTTTTGTTAAATAGCAGTTCCATCGACGAGCTTCGAAAGGCAGTCAAGTATGTAGTTCTGTGATCAAGTTCAATTATGCAAGGCAGAAGCTCGTCGGAGTCAAGTGTTCGAGTATTCAAATTTTCTCTAAGTTCGTCAAAATTTAGGTTGGAATCGATCGCCGCATTTCGTTTTCGTATCGAGTCAGGGGAATCACGCATTTTGACCCGGCCGCGTTCGAATCGATACATTCGTATCGATCGCCTCGGAATAGGAGTGTCTTCGTATCGATCAGGCTGGAATGAGAGTACTTCGTATCGATCGGGTTCGACTCGATACGTTCGTATCGGTCAGGCTGGGATGAAAGCGCTTCGTATCGATCGGGTTCGAATCGATACATATCGTGTCGATCGAAGGCAAACCAATTCGCATCGATCAAATTCGTCAATTTCGTATCGATCGCCGCTCTCGTCTCCATACCGATACGAACGTATACCATCTAGATCGATTCGACTAATCCCATTTCAGGTCAACACGAAACGAAGCTAAAGTGATTCTTCCGCATCTCTTTCTTCCCCAAAGGATGTCGACTCCATGGCCACGCTTCGTCCCCCAATCTCGTTTTCCCACGTCCAGATCTCAAACTCATCAAAACTGGTCGTAGGAGCGAGAAGGGTGATTGGGATCTCGAGTTTCGTCATTCTTAACATGATTCTATCCATTAATTACCTGATTTTGGCGATAACACTCAAAGGATCGAAGGTTTGGTTCGATTCGAAAGCAAGCAGTTTTTTCTCTCGGTCTATCGATATGAAGGTAAAAAAGAACAGAGAGCAACGGTAAAAAAAAATAGAAAGTAAAAAAGTGAGGATGGGCTAAGTCCTAGGTATTTATATGAAGCGTAGAGGTAGAATGGGTTGTTTCGTCTCCCAGTCATATTGACCGGTCGCAACTAGTCAAGCAACGGAACGATGCGAAGGCGTGTTTCGAATCCAAGGGACTCTGCCTTCATTGAAGCCGAACTACCACCAGGATCCATCGGTACGAAGCATTGCGATACTGATTGATTCAATATGACTGCTTTACTCCCATCGACTCTCAACAATGCAAGTTCATCGATGCGAACGATCGTTTCGTATCCATCAATGAAGATCGCGTCACTATGAAAGACTACCTCTTAACCTTCTATGTCGATTCAGGAGAGGATCGACACGAAGGAGCAGCTCGAAAACAACCGTCAAGCGTTGTTTCAACTCGAATTTCAGATCGGTTCAGGAGAGAATCAATACGAAATTCGATAACAAGCTAAAACTGACAACGACTCGCGAACTGGCAACTTCTCAAAGCACGTCATGTTTTCACAAGACGTACTTTGGGGGGCAAATGTTATCCCGCCTTTTGGCAAGGCCAGGACACCAAGGAATTGATTGGATTCCAAATATCACTAGTCATGGATATCGATGAATTTTGTCCGAGTCCGGATCGAGCTACAATTGATAAGACATGACTAGGAAAGCAAATTGAACCAACGTTCCAAGTATCAAGTCAATCCGAGTTCATATGCTCAAGATATGATGGATACAAGCTGGAGGGAAAAGCATGTTTTCGTCTCCATCAATAATGTTCATTTCGTATCCATCAGGGAACGTCGTTTCGTATCGATAGAAGTAGCCGTGTTTTGAATCCATCGAGTTCGTATCGATCGGTTTCGTGTCCATCGATAGTTAGTGCAACTCGTATCTATTGGCCAAGTGTCTTATTCGTATCCATCAGAAAGCCTTACTTCGTATCCATCCAGCCCATGTCCATCATCCACTTTACATCGGTAAGTCCCCGTGACTTCGTAACAATCAGGTTGGCAACGTTCGAACCCATCGAGTTCGCATCGATCAAGATTCGTATCCATCAACAGATGACGTGTTTCGCAACCATCAGTCGATGTCTACTTCGTATCCATCGGGCCACTGTTCTTCGCATCCATCAGAAGACTTTGCTTCGAATCCATGCTCACTGGATTATTCGTATCCAACGAGTCAATAAACTAGGGTGACGTGTCGTCCATCGAAATAAACGAGGCGAGATCTATGGAGTCGATACGGTCAATACGGAGTAAAGACCGGATCGAGACGAAGTGCGCGCGCCGCGTCATCTCAGAAGCACGTGCAACTATGGATGCGAGGGGATCGATTCCAAACGATGGATTCGAACCAAACAGCCTCTAAGAAATTCCACTTCGTATCGACGATATCTCACGATCCACTGATCCAAATCCAATGAAATTTTCATAGGAGCTTGCATACACACTAAGGAATGTCCTTGCCAAATTTCAGGTCGATTGGACATCGTCTTGATCGATACGAAATGGATTCATATCGACCACAGATCGAGGCGAAACTTTCTAGAAACGGTCGCGTGGGCCCCCTCACATGTCAGACCAAGTCTCCCGAAGTTTGAACGAGATCTGATCCTCCTACGCCTATAAATAGAGCCCCAGAGCATACAGAAAAGGGAACTTTTGACTCTCAAGCGCCCAGACTCTGCCGGATTGAGATTTGCATCCCACTCTTGCTGTTGAATTCGAATTCTAAACTGTAATCTGCTGTTGTTCGCTGTAATTGCTTGTAATCATCGAAAGAGAATTAATAAAATTATCAAACTTCATAGTGGACGTAGGCAACACGCAGAACCACTCTAAATTGCTTGTCTTTGCATTTTACATTTCTGCTTGTTGGAGTTTTTGTTAGATAATCTCTGTTTTACATTTACATTCTTCATTTTATCTCTTCAAATAACTCCCGAAGAGTGTTGTGCCCATTTTTGGTACAAACACATATATAAGCTCTTACTAACATACATGCACACAAGCATTCATTCATCAACACAATTCAGTTATATGTACATATACTCCTATGGATTAACTCCCTTAATTCCATAGCTCAATTTCTCAATCCCCATTTATCATTTATTTGGTCTTAACTCTTGCCATTGAACACCATGTGTGCATTGCAAAGGGGCCCAATTCTGTTAACCCTTTACACAGAGGCCTATAGGACTTAAACAAGTCATGCACATACCCATCATCCACCTAATGATGAATAGATCAAGGCACTACTCCTAGATTAGCTTTATAATCTAGAGACCATTCTCATTTTCTTTCAGGAGAATTTTATTAATTCTTGAAATGCTTTGTATTCTTTTCTTCCTTTCATAAATCAAAGAGTATTAAACTCACTCAAGGATTTCAGCCAGACATACAAAGCATTCATGCAAAACACCACATCCCATTTTAAGGTCATTTTTATTCAATCATATTCTCTAAAACTTGCATATACTTATTTCCAGAAATATTCCAATTTCTTACATAAATCTAGTGAAGTCATATAAAACATTACATTTATTTTACTGTGAACATAGGGTATGGTTTTTTTGAGAAAAACCCATAAAAACGTATTAACTTGTGATTTGAACAAATCAGCACATATATATATATATATAATATTGCATTGTTCATATCATTTTTAAAATGAACTAGACATAAGCATAAATCCCCTTATTCACACTGCCTACTTCATTCTTCATTAATACCCTATTTCTCAATAAAATATTTACCTCATCTCCATATAAAAACTGGATTATAAGTTACAGAATCCATTTCTATGATTAGGGTGTTTGTCTTTTCAAAGCATTAATCAAAACAATCAAAACAGATCAAAACATCAACTGAAGACTCAGCCAAAACACCAACCATAATCAACATTTATTTATTCAGAGAATAAAATTAAACAAAAACATGATATGGTTTTATAAAAGTAATATGGCTACCCTTAACTTGGGTCTTAATGCCTTAAATCTCATAAGATGATTGATCACTCACCTTCCTTCTTCTTTCCCCGAGAATGCTCTAACTTGAAAACAGTGTGAGTTTGCTCTTCTTTTTATTTTCTAAAATATCTTTCTGTTTTCCAAAATAAACTGCTGCTTATCCTTTGATTTTTAAAACATTTAGCTAGGGTTTTAGTGGAGTGAAAAACCCATTTTATCCCCCACACAAATAAGAGAATTCTGTATATGTGTTTATGGCTAAATATGCCATTTTCTTTTTGATTCCATTTTGGGTATTACAGTTGCTTTTCTTCTTTTTCTGTGTACATGCCATTTGCATGTTTCACATACACACTATTTTCATGTGACTTATCTATATTATTTATTTTCTTAAGACAAATCTGAAATGTTCACATATATATCTTTGTATCAATTAATTCCTTGCTAATGTTTCAAACCATTTATTTTCTCTTGATTTTAAAATGTATTTATACATATATAATACTAAACTGGTTTCATATATTTTAATCATCATAAGAGTTTATTTTATCACTCTATACCCCTCTAGCTACTTATATACAATATATATATATATATATATATATATATATATATATATGAGATATGTGAATATAAAACTCATTCATACTTAGTTATTTTCTTCTCATTATTATTTACTGAAAACAACTATCCTCTTCCTTATTTATTTCACTCATTCTTGATTTTTATTTTCAAACTATTTTATTCTTTGAATATTTTCCATTAACTGATTTTTATAAAATTATTTTCATCCTAATAATTTGGGTCTTCACATACTCTCCTCCTAAAAGGAATTGTGTCCCACAATTATTTTTCTCATACATTTCCATCCAAATGTATACAAAGCATAATTTCATTTCAGAAATTTCAGAAACTCATGCATTCAAAACCAATCAAACATACTTAAGTAATGTTTAAGTTTATCATAATTTTAGGCATACCTTTAAGCAGAAAATAGATTAGGATATTTATCCTTCATCCTATCTTCAGTCTCCCATGTACAATCATTCTCATCTAAACTCCACTAGATTTTAACCAATTTAATTATTTTATTTCCCAATTTCTTTTCTTCTCTAGCCACAATACCCACTGGTTCCTTCTTTTAAACCAGATTTTCTTGAATTTCAACTTGTGTAGGAGATTCCAGAATGGTCTCCTTATCATGCACCCATTTTATTAATTGAGATACATGAAATACATCATGTATATTACTCAATTCCTCTGGCAATTTCAACTTATAAGTCAAAGTTCCTACTCTTTGAATAATTTCATATGGCCCTATATATCTTGGTGACAATTTTCATGCCTTGCCAAACCTCAATATTTTTTTCATTGGTGAAACCTTGAGAAATACATAATTTCCCACTTCAAATTCCACTGGTCTTCTCCCTTTATCTGCATAAGCTTTTTGTCTCTCTTGTGCTGCTCTCATTCTCTGCCTTACAAGTTCAATCCTTGCAGAGGTCTCTTTCACATGTTCTGGTCCAAGCAATACTCTTTCACCTGCCTCCATCCAGCATGCAGGAGATACACAAGGCTTCCCATACAAAGCCTCAAATGGAGCCATACCTATAGTGGACTGATAGCTATTGTTATAAGAAAATTCAGCTAAATAGAGATGATCTTCCCAGTTGCCTCCAAAATCAAGTATACATGCTCTAAGCAAATCCTCTAAAATCTTGTTAACAATCTCAGTTTTCCCATCTGTTTGTGGGTGGTAAGCTGTGCTCAAGCTTAATTCTGTCCCCATAGCCTCTTGAAAGCTACCCCAGAACCTTGAGGTAAACAAGGTATCTCTATCACTAATGATAGTCTTGGGGATTCCATGTAATCTCACTATCTCCTTCACAAATAATTGAGCTAATTTGTGAGCATTTCTATTTGAATTCACTGGAATGAAGTGAGCTGTTTTTGTGAGTCTATCAACCACAACCCAAATACTATCATTGCCTCTTCTTGTTCTTGGCAAACCATCCACAAAATCAATTAAAATGCTTTCCCATTTCCAGGTAGGCACTTCCAGAGGTTGTAGTAGGCCTGAAGGTCTTTGATAATCTGCCTTGACTTGTTGACATGTTAAACACTTTGCCACGTATCTTGCCACTGCCCTTTCATTCCTGGCCACCAATAGTTTCTTTTAAGATCATGGTACATTTTTGTACCACCTGGATGTATAGTGTACTTTGTCTTGTGATGCTCATCCATAACCTCTTGCTTCAGTTCTTCTACATTGGGCATGCAGAGTTTCCCTTTCTTTCTTAAGTAGCCTCTATCAACAACTTCATAATTTTCCACTGACATGCCTTGTGATATCATGTCCTTCTTTCCTTTTAAATTAGTGTCTTGATTCTGCATATTTCCTATTTTATCAACCAGGGTTGATCTTAAGGAGATGAGACTTAATTTTCCATATTCAATCATGTCACTATGTACATTGTTTGATGCACCAATTTCTTCCTTCATTTCTACTTCACTAAGGATTGTTAAATCTTTGAATTTAGTCATCATTAAGCTTGCCAATCTTGCTTGATGTCTACTCAAAGCATTTGCTACCTTGTTAGCTTTTCCAGGAGTATATAATATATCAAGATCATAGGCAGCTAAAAACTCTACCCACCTATGTTGTCTCATATTCAAGTCTTTTTGAGAAAACAAATACTTAAGTGATTTATGGTCTGTAAACAATTCAAATTTAGTACCTAACAAGTAGTGTCTCCATAGCTTTAATGCATAAACAATGGCAGCAAGCTCTAAATCATGAGTGCCATATCTGGTTTCATTTGGCTTGAGTTGCCTTGATGCATATGCTATGACTCTTCCATGTTGCATGAGTACTGCCCCTAACCCAGACCCACTAGCATCAGTATAAACCACTAATCCTTCATTTCCCTCTGGAACTTACAAGACTAGAGCTTTCATCAATGCCTTCTTCAATGATTCAAAAGCTTGTTCACATTTTTCTGTCCACACATATGGTTGCTCTTTTCTGGTTAGCTTGGTTAGTGGAATGGCTATCCTTGCAAAGTCTTTTATAAACCTTCTATAGTACCCTGCCATTCCTAAAAATGACCTCACCTCAGTCACTGATTTGGGTCTACTCCATGATTGCACTTCCATGACTTTGTTTGGGTTTACACAAATCCCTTGTTGAGATATAATGTGTCCCAAAAATTTGACTTCATTCTGCCAAAATGTACACTTAGTAAATTTTGCCTTTAAATCATGTGCTCTTAGTCTTGACAAAACCAGATGCAAGTGCTTTGCATGCTCCTCTTCTGATTTTGAATACACCAATATATCATCAATGAAAACAACTACAAATTTATCTAGAAAATCTCTGAATGTCCTATTCATTAAATCTAAAAAATAGGATGGTGCATTTGTCAATCTAAAAGGCATTACTAAAAATTCATATAGCCCATACCTTGTGTTGAATGCAGTGTATTTAATACTCTCCTCCTCAACCTTCATTTGATGGAATCCAGAGGCTAAGTCTAGCCTCGAAAATATTCTTGCTCCATTTAATTGATCAAATAAATCATCAATTCTGGGGAGTGGATATTTATTCTTGATGGTAACTTTGTTTAATTCCCTGTAATCAATACACATCCTCATTGTACCATCATGTTTCTTTACAAATACCACTGAAGAACCCCAGTTTGAACTACTAGGCCTTATGAAGCCTTTCTGCTCCAATTCTTCCAATTTTTGTTTCAATTCCACTTTCTTTAGGACCCATTCTGGTAGGCTTCTTGATGATAGGACTTGCTCCTGGGATTAATCTTATCTGAAATTCAACTTGCCTATTTTCTGGAACTCCTATAACCTCTCCAAAGACATCTGGGTATTCATTTATTACTTTTATGTCTTCCAAAATTAATTCTTTTTTAGTCATGCTCCACATTTGATTAAGGCAATTTGTTTTGGCTATTTCACTCATGACTATAATATTTTTACCATTTTCTGTTTTTAAAGAAATAGTAAAATTTTCCAAGTTCAAAATTGCTTTGAATTTACTCAACCAATCTACTCCTAGAATAATTCCTATTCCAGGATATTTTAACACAAACAAATCAGATTTAAACATATTTCCACCTATGTTTAATTCTACTCCCAAACATTTAATTCCTAGCATTCAAGAACTACCTGGGGGACTCTGAATAAACAAAGGTTTATCAACTAAATTGCATGTGAGAGCCAATTTATTCACTATGTCTTGTGATATTAAGGAATGTGTAGCCCCAGTGTCATATATAACTGAGATTGGATAATCTTTAATTAGGAGTATACCTTTCAATTGTCCAGAATTTCCCACTGCATTTGCTTTTGCTTTGCCTTCTAATGCTCCTACCTTTGCTCCTTTCTTGAACTCTGGGCAATTCTTTTTTATATGACCTTCTTTCCCACAATTATAGCAACTGAATGGGGTTTTCTTAGCTGCTTGACACCTATTACTCATGTGTCCTTCCTTGCCACAGTTGTAGCAAATAATTTTCTTCTTAACTTCCCCACTGGTTGCTCCTTCAACCTTCTTGTCTGAATTCTTCTTGTCATAAGGATGTGCTCTATTTTTCCCCTTCTTGTTGTTGTTATTAGCTCTCATGTTCCTGAATTTCTCCCTTGCATTATCATGTTGTTCAAAAGAAAGAGTGAGATCTATGACTTGATCAAATGTTTTGTCTTTGTATGGTAGCATTGCTCTACTTAAACAGCATTAAGTCCTTGAATAAATCTTGAATTCTTTGATTCCTCATTCCCTATGAGCATGGTTCCATACTTAGACAAGATCTCAAACTTTTGAGTGTATTCAGTCACACTTATTGATCCTTGCCTCAATCTTATGAACTCCTCAAGCAATGTTGCCTTAGCTGTTGCTGGGAAAAATCTAGCCTCAAGCATATCCTTGAACTGATCCCATGTTATCTCATTTTCTAGTCTTCCTGTGATGATTACCTCCCACCAATCCAGTGCTTCTCCTTTGAGCCTTCTGGAAGCTATTTGCCTCTTCCTTTGGTCATTGATTTGCATGTCTGCAAATATCCTTTCCAAAGTTCTTAGCCATGTTTGCACACCCATGACTCCTTCAGTGCCTTCAAAATCCTTGCCTCCTAAATTTGAGAATGTTTTCAGTAGCTTAGATAACTCCTCATGAGGATTTTCTTCCCTCTGCACTGCTCCTTCCCTAAATGCCCTCACCAAATCTTGCAAATTGACCAATGGTGTTGCATTAGAGGGTCCTGCTCCAGAGTTTGGTGGTCTTCCTACCATGATTCGCTATACAATTTACATAGCTAGTTAGTCTTGTTTTTGATTTAATTGTTTCAGTAATTTATTCCTACTGAAAATATTTTTATGTGGTTTGTTCCTTAGGATTTTATCCACATAAGAAAATTAGTTTTTTTTTGCTATGTTTTTGGTAACATAGCTCTGATACCAACTGAAGTGACCCACTTTTCTTCACCTATATTTTAATGATTTTTAGTTGAGTTTTTTTTATATGGGATCACTTCTTTCCTTGCCTCTTATATTTCTTTTAATTAATTTCCCAAGATCCAGAATTTACTAAAATAAAAATATCAGTATTTAAATCAAGTCATATCATTTATATATGTGAAAATATATAAATGTTCTTTGCCTATCAGAGTGTTAAAGTAGCAAAGAAATTTAATCACATAATATTTTCCATAATTGAGAGGTTTTGTGTCACATAGCTATTTCTACACTTTAATCTTTTTATTGACTCAAGATTGACTAATACATTTTCAGGTATTATCATCTTGGAATGACTCAAGATTGACTAATACATTTTTCAAGTATTAGCATCTATTATTCTCTTCTTCATTTTCCAGAATTATTCTATAAACCAGATTGATTAATTTATGGATTTATAACCCATGTATTTGATCTTTGGGATTCAGGAATTCATACATGTTGTTTTAGAATGATAAAACATATTAAAACTTGGTTTGATCTATGGATCACTGGTTAGTCTAGCCCAGATTCAGGATTCAAACATAAACATGCACTAAACATGCACAAAACATGCACAAACATGCACAAGCAATTCAGGTCAAGCAAAGTGCACATATCCAGGTTCATAAAGCATGTAATGGTCATGTGAGTAATAGAGTTGTAAACTAATTTAAAGGTCATACAGATTCTGATATTTAGATTGGAAATAGTGTTGAATATGATTTTAAAAAGATCTTTGCATATTTCTGGCTAAAAGCATATAAAGTGTGATGTTCTGGATTTTTAAACACTTAACAAAATTACCCTACATTCTTGTTTGAGTCTATATTGTCTATCCCTATTTCTGGCTTGCTACTTCAGTTTCATATTGAAGTCAGTTCTAGATTTTTACCAATTCCAATTCCTAATTTCTTATATACTTATGTTTTTCAGGTTTTATGGTATCATAATCCTACTCTTGTTCTAGACATATCATAGGATTTAGTTGCATTTCAAATTAGCTTACACTATGGTCTTGTTTGCTTCAGGAATCTGAAGACTATGACTTCAGGCTTTTTGCATGTACTTGTATCAATTACAAGACATGTACAAGCCTTACTGGTTAGCCAAGACCATGTTCAACCCATCTACTTAATACTTTGGCACATATTTATTCAAAAACAACTTTAACTTTATAACTGAAATATAACAAACATGCCAAGGAGAATATATCCACATATCAGATTATATGGCATGTTCTCCTTCATTATAATCCACTGGATTATTTCCAGAGCCTGCTACTTAAATCAACAACTCACAAGCACATATAATACTTAAGTTTCTTTTTTTTACATGTTCTTTTCAAGAAAACAAAGCAAGTATCAATCTTGGAAATACAAAAGACATAAGAGAGTTTGCCTAGATTATTTATTACAATTAAACTTCTACTTCTCTAAAGCATTTTAAAACCAGCTAGTTCTTCAAACATCCATACAAGCAAGCTACTCAAGCATCTTTCCCTGTAGCAACACTTTGAACTGCCTCAATGAAAATGAGACACCCCAAAGATTGCAAAGGCAACATATAGGGTCAGAAAATATATTCTGGTGTGAGTGAAATCATAGATTATAAATAACTTGTATTTACTAAATACTGTGTAGAGATTCATATGTTTGATGCTTATTTAAATTCATACTAAAATCTGAGTATATATATATATACATATATAAGCTCTTACTAACATACATGCACACAAGCATTCATTCATCAACACAATTCAGTTATATGTACATATACTCCTATGGATTAACTCCCTTAATTCTATAGCTCAATTTCTCAATCCCCATTTATCAATTATTTGGTCTTAACTCTTGCCATTGAACACCATGTGTGCATTGCAAAGGGCCTCAATTCTGTTAACCCTTTACACAGAGGCCTACGGGACTTAAACAAGTCATGCACATACCCATCATCCACCTAATGATGAATAGATCAAGGCACTACTCCTAGATTAGCTTTATAATCTAGAGACCATTCTCATTTTCTTTCAGGAGAATTTTATTAATTCTTGAAATGCTTTATATTCTTTTCTTCCTTTCATAAATCAAAGAGTATTAAACTCACTCAGGGATTTTAGCCAGACATACAAAGCATTCATGCAAAACACCACATCCCATTTTAAGGTCATTTTTATTCAATCATATTCTCTAAAACTTGCATATACTTATTTCCAGAAATATTCCTATTTCTTACATAAATCTAGTGAAGTCATATAAAACATTACATTTATTTTACTGTGAACATAGGGTATGGTTTTTTTGAGAAAACCCCATAAAAACGTATTAACTTATGATTTGAACAAATCAGCACATATATATATGTATAATATTGCATTGTTCATATCATTTTTAAAATGAACTAGACATAAGCATGAATCCCCTTATTCACACTGCCTACTTCATTCTTCATTAATAACTTATTTATCAATAAAAAAGTTAACTCATCTTCATATAAAAACTGGATTATAAGTTACAGAATCCATTTCTGTGATCAGGGTGTTTGTATTTTCAAAGCATTAATCAAAATAATCAAAACAGATCAAAACATCAACCAAAGACTCAGCCAAAACACCAACCATAATCAACATTTATTTATTTAGAGAATAAAATTAAACAAAAACATGATATGGTTTTATAAAAGTAATATGGCTGCCCTTAACTTGGGTCTTAATGCCTTAAATCTCATAAGATGATTGATCACTCACCTTCCTTCTTCTTTCCCCGAGAATGCTCTAACTTGAAAACAGTGTGAGTTTGCTCTTCTTTTTATTTTCTAAAATATCTTTCTGTTTTCCAAAATAAACTGCTGCTTATCCTTTGATTTTTAAAACATTTAGCTAGGGTTTTAGTGGAGTAAAAAACCCATTTTATCCCCCACACAAATAAGAGAATTCTGTATATGTGTTTATGGCTAAATATGCCATTTTCTTTTTGATTCCATTTCGGGTATTACAGTTGCTTTTCTTCTTTTTCTGTGTACATGCCATTTGCATGTTTCACATACACACTATTTTCATGTGACTTATCTATATTATTTATTTTCTTAAGACAAATCTGTAATGTTCACATATATATCTTTTTATCAATTAATTCCTTGCTAATGTTTCAAACCATTTGTTTTCTCTTTATTTTAAAATGTATTTATACATATATAATACTAAACCGGTTTCATATATTTTAATCATCATAGGAGTTTTTTTTATCACTCTATACCCCACTGGCTACTTATATACAATATATATATATGAGATATGTGAATATAAAACTCATTCATACTTAGTTATTTTCTTCTCATTATTATTTACTGAAAACAACTATCCTCTTCCTTATTTATTTCACTCATTCTTGATTTTTATTTTCAAACTATTTTATTCTTTAAATATTTTCCATTAACTGATTTTTATAAAATTATTTTCATCCCAATAATTTGGGTCTTTACAAATTTCCACTTTCACAATTTAAAACTTAATTTCCATCTTTAATTTAATGAACTTAAATTTCCATAAAAAAATCAAATCAAAATTTCCAAATTAAGTTACCTTTAAATCACACTTTTTCTATTTATTTATTTAACATTTTCAACACATAGAAAAATCAATTTCACTTTATTAAATCATTTTAAATTCAATTTAAATCAAATTATCATAATTTTACATTTTAAAAATACTTAAAAAAATTCCAGAAAACATTATAAAATAACCACGAGTCAGTATAATATTTCTAGCCTAAGTCAAGTGATACGGATAATATATCATTTCAATCCGTAATTTACAAAGAAAATCCGGGTTTTATCATTTCAAACCCGCAATCCCAAGTAAATAAAAATAAATAAATTTGCTCAGGCTTATCATTTCAGCCCATAACGATCTTTCCCTATTCTAAAGTCTGTTCGGGTATGTATCATTTCAACCCATAGTGATTCTATTCTACAGGGAACTTTTAGTGTGATAAACAGAATATAAATAAACAGTAAAATAAAAAATAAACATAATAGATGATGTGACAAGTTAATAATAGGGTTTAACATCATAAATTTTTCATCACAGGCAGGTATAACATGATATAATAATTTATACACTTTCACTTGCTATCAATTCACAGTTATATAAGTATGAAATGTCAGGTGTGATTACTCACTTTGTATGCTGGAGTTTGCAAAACAAAATACACAAACGAAATCCGGAAAGCACGATACGACTTTTGATTTTGAGTGGAGAAGAGAGCCAAGCTATTGATCTTGTAACAACCAAATAAAATAAAACAAATATAACTATATAGATTCCACACAAAACATACCATGAAACAATTTGAATTTAAGAGCAACAATGAACAAAATGCTTTGGCCATGATTTCCTCATTCAAGTGCTTGAACTAGAGGTCTTATGGCTCGGGTATACCATGATTTTGGCTCGAGTATAACATGGTTTTGGCTCGGGTATAGGTCCAAAAAGGCATGGCTACAAAGGATAAAAAGGGGTAGGAGTTACATAAGAGGAATACAAGAGGACAAGGCAAGATAGGATGGTTTTGTTCAATCATTTGGGCTCGGCTAAAGGGGGTATGGGCTCGGCCATTTATGCTTCAGATCTGGACAGAGGGTAAGTGGATGGGTGATGGTCAAATCATGGTGGTGGTGGAGCAATAGGAGGCGACCAAGGTCACCAATGATGGGTAGTTGAACATAGGGCTCGGCTATGTGCTCTTTTGTGGGGTTTAACATTGTTTTTGTGGAACTTTGGTCTAGAGGAGGTCACGGCCTAGTCAAGTCAGAGGAGGGGGATGGTCTGAAGTCATGGATGGTGGGGAAGAAGAGGTGGTGGTGGCTATGGCTGAGGCAACTAGGGTGGTGGCCGAACACACATATGAAGAATCATGGCCAAAACAATAGAAAAAGAAGAAAAAGGTTAGGAAAAAAAAGAGAGAAGCCATTACCTATTTTCTTCAGATTTGAAAATGGTCGAAATTTGTGAAAGGAGAAATGACTTTTCACGTGAAAAAGGGAAGTAAATACTCACGGCAACAAATAAAAGTAACGGCCAAAAATTTGAGAAGTTATGGTATGAAATAAATGGTGGAAAGATATAAAGAGGTAATAAATCAAAAAGTAACGCATGCGGCATGCCTCCATTTAAAAATAGATAATGTATTCTTAATTGATACTTTTCCTATATAATAAAGAAAAGTGTATACAAGAAGCTTTCACAAACCAATAAATACAATACGTTAAATAAATACCTTTTAAAGATATGCCTTTAAAATCAAAACGAATATATACATTTGAAATTTCTTTTCAATAAATAAATAAGGGATTAGATGTTTATAAAAATGTTTTTAAAACAAATATACATATACAACATGGCATGTTGCACAGGTTAACATAGATTTGAACATGACATGTCAACAAATATTATTCATATAAATTAAAATAAACAGTTTTTGTTAAATAAACAATTTTCATACAATAGTTTAAAGAGCATAACTTTCACAATATAAATCAGATTTCAACGAAACGAAAAACAGTATACTTGAAATTTTATTTACTTTCATAATAAAAGATAAAATTCAGAAATTTAAACTTTTATACTTTTAAAATAAAAGTCAAAGTTTGACCACATTGACCAAAATTCACATTTTTGGAAAATATTCTATTTATTCATATTTGGAATTAAAATTCACACACAAATAAAATTTATATTTAAAATAATTTTTTTTATCCATTTTAAATAAATAAAATAAAGTTTTTTAAATTAGGAAATTCAATTAAAAGTAATTACAAAATACTGGGTTGTTACACATTTCTACCTTCTTAGTGGTTTACAAACCCACGACAAGTAGCTTACAAACCTACGACAAGTGACTTACAAACCCACGAACATCCTGGTTTTGTACAAGTTCTCGAGTCCTGATGTGATGAGATATTCTGCAGGAAGAAGCTTGCAAAACTACTTCAAAATGGTTTTTCAAAACTGCTTTTCAAAATGTTTTAGACTTAAAATATTCTTTGTCTTTGTTTTTAAATAAACTTTTGTTTTAAACTTCGTTTGTTTTTTAAAACTATCTTCTGATTTTTAAATATTCTTTTATAATATATATATACTTGAGATTTAAAATCAAATTTATATATACATTCTAAAAATATATTTTTCTACTCTTCTTTATTTTAAAAAATAGGAAAATTAGTTTATTTTACTCCAGAATCATTTCATCTTGTTTTCCTTTCAATACCATTTTCAAAACAAATTTTACATTATTTTTAACTAAGGGATGTCGACATCATGGGATACCCCATGTCGACATGGTGGCCGTTAAATTCGAAAGTTTCAATTTTCAAAAGAAGGGTCTATTCGTTTAAATCTCTTCACGAATGGTTATGACCGTTACTGGGCTATAAATAGCCTTCACAAACGAATTTTTTAATACCTATTTTCATATTTTCTTCACTCCTTCTTCTCCACAAATCCATTTTCTAAAATTTTCATATTTTTAAGTTCGTGCCGAAATTCTGCCGAATTCTCAAGTGAATCAAATGAGAATCTCATTCTTGTTTGGTTCTTGTTTGCGCCAAAATTGGTCACAAACCCCAAGTGTAGTGAAAGCACCGGCGTATGAATATAAATCAACAATATTCACACACAAATCACGGATCTAAACAAATAACAAGTAGCAATCTAGAAATAATGAATAGTGACACACGATTTATAGTGGTTCGGCTATCTCCGGCCTACGTCCACTTCAAGGTTTTTATGATTTTATTGCTCGACGCTTGAAGATTACAATTTCGTGTGTTGTATTACAACTGATTTGCTGAACTAAGTCTCAATCTAAGGCAGCAATGGTGATCTGGAGTAAATCTGGCAGAATCTGGGCGCTCTTTAGCTCTCCAAATTGTCTGACCCCTTTTCTGAATGACCAGGGGCTCTATTTATAGGTGTAGGAGGCTGATATTTCGCCTAAATTGAGGGGAGACCAGTTCTGGCACGTGAGGGGGCCCACATGCCCGCTCTTTGGAAATCCGGGCCCACTTTGGGATCGATTCGACCCTTGCTTCGAATCGATCAAGATTTGCTCCGATTGAGCTGAAATTTGGCATGGACATTCCTTAGGTTGACAGTTAGCTCATGTCCAAATTTCATAGCATTTGGACTTGTAGATCTCAATTTATGATCGATTCAATATGGTGTTTTTCGCTTCCTGGAGTCGTTCAAATCGATACCTTCGAATCCATAGGATCGACTCCATCTCCTAGCACGTGAAGGCAATGACGTGGTGCGCGTGCTTCGGGTCAACCCCCCTTTTTCTCCGAGTTTTACTGAGTCGAACCCGGGGTTTCAGCTAGGCGGACTTGGCAGATTCAAGGCAATCGATTCGAAGGCATGTTTCTTCGAATCGATGGAATTGGTGCTTGGTCGAATCGATCCAGATATGCCACTGTGGATCGATTCGAAGTTATCTCAATGTGGGGGTTCGAAGATGCTGGAGTCGAAGTTCCTATCACTGCATGGATTCGGAGGTAATGGAGTCGAAGTAAAGGTGCCCTCTATCGATTCGAAGCAACGTAGGCCTGATGGATTCGAACTTGACGGAGGCGAAGCTTTGCTCCTTCTGACCGATACGGAGGTCGTGCTCTGTTGATTCGAAGGTCTTCATGGTGATGGATTCGAATCTTGGTCGATTCGAATACAATGAACAACATATTTCCTTAATCTTGCAACGTTCGTATTTTGAGCATACGTACTCGAATCGACTCAAAATTTGGAACGTTGGTTTCTACGGCTTCGCTTGATGCGTCTTATCAATTGCAGCCCGATCCGGACTCGGACAAAATTCATCGATATCCATGGTGAACCTGCGATGCACAATCGATGTTCATGACTAATAATCATTGATTTTCAGTTAATCTTTGGGTATCTCGCTTTGCCAAAAGTTGGGATAACATTTTGCCCCCCAAAACATGCCTTTTGGTAAAAGGCGTGTTTTGATCAGTCTCAAATTAAATGCAGTGAGTTCATGTGTATCTCATAGCTTATAGCATTTTCAATCAAGTCCATGGCTGTTCGAAGCCGAATTGTTATCAATTCCTTCCAGTAGAAGTTAAGAATGAAATTCTGAAGCCTCTCCGGACTGTCGATGGTCACTCCGGACCCTTGTCAAACCCATCCTAGATTTAGCGATTGAATAGAAAGATCCTATTGCACTCCGGCGTTGCTTTCTATCCCTTGCACTTTGGCCCCAGCTAGGGCGTATAGCAATGTCTTGGTCGTTCTCGACCGATCATAGCCTCTCCGGGCTCATGCTGGATCCCATCCTGTCACTCATAGTGAAGGGGAAACAACGTTAAGTGAGTCAATCCTGTCGCTCTCCGGCGAAGCGACTCACCTCCTGCACTCCGGTTCAGTGTATCTGAACATTAAGCGATGTCATGGCCTAAATCGTGGGCCGATCATAGCCTCTCCGGGCTCTTATCGAATCCTGATCCAATCACTCTCCGGTGAATAGGAAACGATGCTTAAGTGAGTTGATCCTGTCGCTCTCCGGCGAAGCAACTCACTTCTTGCACTCCGGACCCTGTCTCTCCGGGTAGGATCATAAAGCGATCATGTTTATATTGATATTTAATGTTTATCCTTTAACTCTCCGGTCAAATGTTTATTTCGATAAATGTTTCTTTATTAAATTCAAATCCTAGATGTTCAATCTCAAACACCAGGAAAAACAAGACAATGCCTCTCCGGGCGGAGCGGTCTATTTCCATCTTAGAGCATGCCTAGGGATCTCTCCGGTTCCCGTACATGAGTAAGTGGGATAGCCGTTTTATTTTGGAAATCAAATCTAAGAAAACTAATCGATCAGAGTTCAAATCTTGAACTTGGCCCTTGCCATCACAATCAGTTGATGACGAGTCGTGATCCCGATCCAGGATCATTCCTGTTAGGTTGAGGCGGTAGTTGTTCGGGTCTAACCGCCGTTGCACGTTCTCTGACATACTGCGGCAATCTACCACTCCTGGCATGTTCTTCCACCTCATCCTTCAGGTGGCGGCATTCATCGATAGTGTGCTCATCCAGCTCATGGAATAGGCAGTATTTTCCGGTTCTACGTTCCCGCTCTGTGGGATCTCTCCTCGGTGGTTTTCGATAGGGGAGTTGCCCCCGAGTTTCGGTGTAAATTCGTTCCAGTCCTGCCACCAAGTCTGTGTATTGCCTGAATCTGGGCTCTCGGAATTTCTTCCGTTTATCAGGACCATCATGTGCGTCATCCTGCTTTCTCTTTCCTTTGTCCGCCCTGGACTGTTCCCTGGCGTTTCCTTCGCCTTGTGCAACATTTATTTCCTGCCTCTCGGCTCGTGATTCTTCTAACCGAATGAATTTTTCAGCTTCATGGAAAAACTCTCCAAGATCTTGCGGTGGATCTTTAGTCAAAGAGTCTTTGAATTCGGTGCCTTCCCCAACTCCTGCCACAACCGCCATCAGAATCATTGATGGATCCGGGTGATCTACAGAAGCCACCGTTGCATTGAATCGTAGCAGAAAATCTTTTATGGACTCTCCGGTCCTTTGCTTTATTGAAGCTAGAGTCATCACACTCTTGGGCCGTGTTACGTGGACCCTGAACTGTCTCATGAAGCAATCCACAAGCTCGCCCCATGTTCTGATTGATCCAGTCTCTAATTGTCTGAACCAAAGTGCAGCCAAATCTGATAAAAATAAAGGGAAACATCGTGCCATCACTTCCTCGGATGCTCCAAGTACTTCCATGTGTCTAATGTATTTGATAATATGCATGGTTGGATCCGACTTCCCGTCATACGAATCCAGCATTGGTAGTTTGAACTTTGGAGGGTTCCTTGCATTCCTGATATTCGGAGCGAACGGACTCTGACTAACTTCTTCCAATCCTCCTCCCATGAGTCGTCTCACTAGGCCAATCATTCTTTCATCTCCATCCAGGGGTTGCCCCCTTGTCATGTCTCTGTCTTGCCCTTCGAGCCTTGTAGGGAATTCTGGTACATACTCTTCGGGCGGCTCGTTAGCATTTGTGTTGGCCCTAGCCAGTTGAGCTCCTTCCAAAGGTCCTTCCGCGTTGGATCCTGCGGGCCTGCCCCCAAGCCCTTGTTGATTGCCTTCTGGTTCTGTATTCTGTCCTTCGTTGGGTTCCACAGCCCTAGCTCCTTGTTCCACATTCACAGCCGCTGTAGCTGGTCCTCAGTTTTGTGTTCCTGCAGCTCTCATCTGTTCAAAGAAATTATGTAGCATCTCTTGTTGGCTTTTCATCATTCTTTCATGCATTAGGTTATTCATAGCCTCCATCTCATCTCTAGTAATGTAGATCGAAGCTTGTCCTTCTCCAGCGCCAGAGGATGCTTCTTGACTTCCTCCCTGTTGGCTCCTCTCAGCTCTTTGTTTTTTACTTGTTTGTCGAGTCATTGTAGAGTCAAATCTGAATCCTTAAAATTTCAAATCTAAACTTTGAATCTGGTGTAGCAGGTGCTAGTTCTTCTCAGTGAAAGCACCAAAGTGTTTGCGCCAAAATTGGTCACAAACCCCAAGTGTAGTGAAAGCACCAGCGTATGAATATAAATCAACAATATTCACACACAAATCACGGATCTAAACAAATAACAAGTAGCAATCTAGAAATAATGAATAGTGACACACGATTTATAGTGGTTCGGCTATCTCCGGCCTACGTCCACTTCAAGGTTTTTATGATTTTATTGCTCGACGCTTGAAGATTACAATTTCGTGTGTTGTATTACAACTGATTTGCTGAACTAAGTCTCAATCTAAGGCAGCAATGGTGATCTGGAGTAAATCTGGCAGAATCTGGGCGCTCTTTAGCTCTCCAAATTGTCTGACCCCTTTTCTGAATGACCAGGGGCTCTATTTATAGGTGTAGGAGGCTGATATTTCGCCTAAATTGAGGGGAGACCAGTTCTGGCACGTGAGGGGGCCCACATGCCCGCTCTTTGGAAATCCGGGCCCACTTTGGGATCGATTCGACCCTTGCTTCGAATCGATCAAGATTTGCTCCGATTGAGCTGAAATTTGGCATGGACATTCCTTAGGTTGACAGTTAGCTCCTGTCCAAATTTCATAGCATTTGGACTTGTATATCTCAAGTTATGATCGATTCAATATGGTGTTTTTCGCTTCCTGGAGTCGTTCGAATCGATACCTTCGAATCCATAGGGTCGACTCCATCTCCTAGCACGTGAAGGAAATGACGTGGTGCGCGTGCTTCGGGTCAACCCCCCTTTTTCATCGAGTTTTACTGAGTCGAACCCGGGGTTTCAGCTAGGCGGACTTGGCAGATTCAAGGCAATCGATTCGAAGGCATGTTTCTTCGAATCGATGGAATTGGTGCTTGGTCGAATCGATCCAGATATGCCACTGTGGATCGATTCGAAGTTATCTCAATGTGGGGGTTCGAAGATGCTGGAGTCGAAGTTCCTATCACTGCATGGATTCGGAGGTAATGGAGTCGAAGTAAAGGTGCCCTCTATCGATTCGAAGCAACGTAGGCCTGATGGATTCGAACTTGACGGAGGCGAAGCTTTGCTCCTTCTGATCGATACGGAGGTCGTGCTCTGTTGATTCGAAGGTCTTCATGGTGATGGATTCGAATCTTGGTCAATTCGAATACAATGAACAACATATTTCCTTAATCTTGCAACGTTCGTATTTTGAGCATACGTACTCGGATCGACTCAAAATTTGGAACGTTGATTTCTACGGCTTCGCTTGACGCGTCTTATCAATTGCAGCCCGATCCGGACTCGGACAAAATTCATCGATATCCATGGTGAACCTGCGATGCACAATCGATGTTCATGACTAATAATCATTGATTTTCAGTTAATCTTTGGGTATCTCGGCTTTGCCAAAAGTTGGGATAACAGTTCTCTATCCTCTCTCGAAGATCAAAGTGCTATTCAGAGTTATAGGATCAATTTGTAATCAAAAGTTTATCAAGTCTCTCTATAAGGTGTGGTTGTGCCTGGAAATCAATTGGGTAATCCTGTGGCCCGTAAATCAAGAGAGTTTGCCCCGGACTTGTGAGACAGGAGGGTACCTCAAGGCCTTTAGAAATTGAGGATTGTAATCTCGACTTTGGTATAATAAAAATATGTATGAGGTGTTCTGCCTTGGTACAGGACTGGATGTATGGTAACTCCAAACCGGTATAAAATCTGGTGTGTTCTTTCCTTTTACCGCTTTTTATTTACTTTCTGCATCTGTGTTTGATTCTCTGATTGTTCTATGATTAAGTTCTGCATTTGTTTGTGTCATAATTTTAATTTAGTCCATATAAGTCTTAGAATCCATTAAACACTATTCACCCCCCCTCTAGTGTTAAATTAGCCTTAAGATCCTTAATCTGCACTCCCTTTTAATTGGTATCAGAGCATAGGTTTTCATAGTTTTCATAATCTGAAACTTGAAAAGTTGAAAATGACATTTTTAGAAAATTTTGTTAATACTAGTTTGAATCTATGCATTTCATCAAAGTATCAGAAGTCTGCATATAGTTTTTATGAAAAATCAAGTTATCTACCGAATTGGTTTGTTATGCAGGAACAAACATGTTACATGGATTTTGAAGAATCAACAACCAATGGACAAACTATGCAAATTGAGAAAGATAAATGGATACTTGATAGTGGCTATTCAAGGCATATGACTGGAAATCCCGAGATACTCAATGACATTATATATCAAGATGGTGGATTGGTTAACTTTGGAGATAACTCAAAAGGATATGTGATTGGCATCGGCAATGTCGGTAATTCTAAAACTCCTCTTATTTCTGATATTTTGCTAGTTAGGAATTTAAAACATAATCTGCTTAGTATAAGTCAACTATGTGATAAAGGATTTAAAATTAAATTTGGAAAAGATAAGTGTCACATCGAAGATAATAAGTCAAATATTATCTTTGAAGGAATTAGGAAGAAAAACAGTTACATCCTTAGTATGAAAGTTTCAAATGATAACTTATGTCTTTTGGCTAATACAAGTGACCCTTGGATTTGGCATAAAACATTTGGTCATTTAAATTTCAAACTATTATCTAGATTATCAAAACTTGACTTAGTTAGAGGTCTTCCCAAGTTAAACTTTAAAGTAGATAGTATATGTGATGCTTGCCAATTAGGAAAACTTAAGAAAAGTTCATTTAAATTAAAAGATATGATTTCTACTTCTAAACCTCTATAATTACTTCATTTAGATTTATTTGGTCCATCTCAAGTTCAATCAATTAATCACAATAAATATGTTTTTGTAATTGTAGATGATTATTCTAGATATACTTGGACAATTTTTCTTAAACTTAAAAGTGATTCTTTTGAATTATTTAAGAATTTTGCTAAAAGAATTCAAAATCAATTTTATTTAAAAATAAAAACTATTCGTAGTGATCACGGTGGAGAATTTGAAAATAAAATTTTTGAGAATTTTTGTAATAAAAAAGGAATCATTCATAATTTCTCTTTTCCAAGAACTCCACAACAAAACGGAGTGGTAGAACGTAAGAATAGAATGATTCAAGAGTGTGCTAGAACAATACTTTATGATAGTAACTTACCTAAAAATTTTTGGGCTGAAGCAGTCGATACAGCTTGTTATATATTAAATAGGATTTTAATTAGACTATTAACTAATAAAATACAATATGAATTACTTTACAATAAGAAACCCATAGTAGCTTATTTTAAAGTTTTTGGTAGTAAGTATTTTATTCTTAATATAAAAGATAATTTAGATAAATTTGAACCTAAATCTGACAAAGGTATCTTTA
Organism: Allium fistulosum; assembly: GCA_030737815.1. Classification (NCBI taxonomy): domain Eukaryota; kingdom Viridiplantae; phylum Streptophyta; class Magnoliopsida; order Asparagales; family Amaryllidaceae; genus Allium; species Allium fistulosum. The sequence goes on from CM060905.1 coordinate 836,091,622, forward strand.
TCGGATATTCTAATAGAAGTAAAGCTTTTAGAGTTTATAATTTAAGAACTAACACTATTGAAGAAACAATGCATGTATCTTTTGATGAAAATTTTAAAGATACTATACAAATAGAAGATGAAGAAGATTTTGTAACTTTAAATGATGAACCTAATGAAACTAATTGTGAAATCATTCAACCTAATAAAAGAATTAGACTATTAAAAGATCATCATGTAGAAAATATACTAGGAAATATTGAATCTACAGTTAAAACAAGAAATCAACTAAATAGTATGAGTAATGTAGCGTTTATATCAACTATTTAACCTAAAAATCCAAAGGAAGCATCATCTGATGATTCATGGATTCTTGCTATGCAAGAAGAATTGAGTCAGTTCACCAGAAATGATGTTTGGGAACTTGTTCCTAGACCTGAGGATAAAAGTATAATTGGAACAAAATGGGTTTATAAAAATAAAATGAATGAACTCGATGAGGTTGTGAGAAATAAAGCTCGTTTAGTCGTGCAAGGTTATTGTCAAGAAGAAGGAATTGATTATGACGAAACCTTTGCACCTATAGCAAGAATAGAAGCTATCAGGATTCTACTTGCTTTCGCAAATTACAATAATTTCTAGTTATATCAAATGGATATTAAAAGTGCTTTTCTAAATGGTTTTGTAAAAGAAGATGTTTATGTTGAACAACCTCCACTTTTTGAAAATAATGAATTTCCAAATCATGTATATAAATTAAAGAAAGCTTTATATGGTCTGAAACAAGCTCGTAGAGCCTGGTATGAAAGACTAAGATCTTATTTACTATAATCTGGTTTTGAAATTGGTAAAATAGATACGACTCTTTTTATTAAAAGAAACAAAAATGATATTCAATTAGTACAAATATATGTAGATGATATAATATTTGGGTCAACTAATAACATAATGAATAAAGAATTTTCAGAAATAATGACTAAAGAATTTGAAATGAGTCATATGGGAGAACTAAGCTTCTTCTTAGGACTTCAAATCAAACAATTAGATAAAGGAATTTTCATTAGTCAAGAAAAATATGCTAAGGATTTAATTAATAAATTTGGATTGACCACTTCTAGTGGGAAACCAACTCCAATGACAACTAATGTAGCTTTAAGTAAAGAAGATAAATCAAAAGATGTTGATCAAAAATTATATAGGGGAATGATTGGTTCGCTGCTTTATATAACAGCAAGTCGTCCTAACATCATGCATAGTGTCTGCCTCTGTGCAAGATACCAATCTCAACCTAAAGAAACTCACTTAAAAGCTGTTAAAAGAATTCTAAGATATGTAAAACATACTTTAGATTATGGTTTATTTTACCCTAAAAATGATGTATTTGATTTAATTTCATATTGTGATGCTGATTACGCTGGTTGTAAATCAGACCGAAAAAGTACAAGTGGAACTTGTCACTTTCTAGGACATTCTTTGGTTTCCTGGTTTAGTAAGAAGCAAAACACTGTATCCTTGTCAACAACTGAAGCAGAATATATATCTGCTGCTTTGGCTTGTTCTCAAGTTATATATATGCAACAAACTTTAAAAGATTTTGGATTAACTATAACTAAATCACCAATTTATTATGATAATACTAGTGCAATAAACTTATCTAAAAATCCAACTCATCATGCTAGAGCAAAACATATTGATATTAGACATCATTTTCTTAAAGAAAATATAAGTAAAGAAGTCATAACTCTTGAATATATTAATACTGAAAAACAAATTGCTGATATATTAACCAAACCATTAAATGAACAAAACTTTACTAAATTTAGAAGAGAATTAGGTATATGTTCACACTATGCCAAAGATGGCCTATTGCAACGAAATTACAAGGTGTTGCTAGCTACAATGTAACGATAGCTATGCTGATTTTTGTCTATTGCAACATTCACTTCAATGTGTTAGCATTGATATCAACAAAATGTTGCAGTAGCTATAAATATATTCAGATTAAAAAAATTAACAAAATTTTACACCTCAGCGATCCACACCATCATTTAAAACAAAATCTCGACCATCAATCCACACCATCAATCCACACCTTAGCAATTTTCATTTCCCGCTTTACTTTTCTTTCTCGTTCCTCTCTGTGTGAAAATTAGGGCACGCGATTTTTCTTTCTCGTTCCTCTTTGTGAAAACTAGGGCACGCGATTCCAGTTGCTTTGATGCTCTGATTGATCGAATCTAGTGTGAGAAACGTTCCTGGTAGCTTGCTCCTTCGTTCTCCTTGATTGATTGCTCGAATTGCTTTGACTTTGGCTTGACGTCTTCGTTTAGTCTGGAATTGAAGCTACGGCTTCTTCTTTTCGTTGCTTATGAAATTAGGTCTTCGACCTTGCTTTTGCTTCTGTGAGAAATTGCTTGCGATCTCGACTGTTGGGTTCGGTATGTATTTCTTTGTTGTTCTCTCGATTTGAACTTGAATACTTTTGCTTTATTGTTGTCGGTGATGATTGGGTTTTCTCTGATTTTCACCACACCCCGTCAATGATGATTTTGGATCCTTTATATAAGCGTCTGATTTGATTTACGTGTTCTGTTTGAAACTTTCCTGATTTAATCTTTGATATTTTTGGAAATTCTTTATGCACACGGCTTCAATTTTGAACGTGCGTTCCTCTGTTTGAAAAGTCGAATCTCTCCTAATTTTTAAATCTGACATTTTCAAAAAAACATATGGCTTTGATATTTTTCTTCTCGTTGACTTCACTGTGACTTCTCTGATCACCTGACTTCTGACTACTCTACATACTTGTTTTGTGACATCCTGGCCGCGTCTTGATCACTGTTAATCTAAGTATTTCCAACTTGAATTTTGATATTGCTACATTATCACTTCACTGTTGTGCTTCACTTTAGCATGTGTATCTGATCATTGCATTTGTTATCTTTTCACTATGATCTTGTTTGGTTGATTTACCTGTTGTGATAATGTTTGTATTGTTGTTTTGAGTTCGGTCTTGTAGTTGTTGTACTTCATTGTTGCTGTGTTGGCGTAACTGTATGTTGATGTATGCTCTGACCATTTTCACTGACCTGTACTACATTGTTTTATCACATTCCATTCAGTTGTACTGTGAAGCAGTTTGTTGATATTGTTGCACTGCTGTGTTCATGTGTTCACTTGTAGTCTGTGATATTTGTTGAGTCTTCACTATCATATCTTGTAGCCTTGCTTCCATATAGATGATGACACTGGTTATTTCCAAAATGCTTGTTGCCACTGCATGCTATAGTTATTCATATCCCAGTTAGCTTGCATCTACTTGTAGTTCTGTATATTGTAGCTTGATCGTTTTTCTTTGTCTACTGCCTTGATCATTGGTTCTTGTAGTCACCTGGTTCTTGTATCACTTTGTCACTGCATTCATGCTTTGTGGTTGTTTCTGTATTTTTGCCTTCCATACTGTTGTGACCTGGTCTGGGGGCATCATGTATATTCTATGGTCATTTAGCATTGTGAACTGCCTGCTTGATTTCCTTGTTGTTCATTTGGTATTCTGATCCATGCTTGCTTACTTGGTGGCTTTTGTTGCAGTTACACTTTGAATTTTGATCGATTCTATTGGCACTTGTGTTGAATCTAATTTTGATTTGACCTTGTGCACTCGAGTTGGCGAGGCAGTGCACACGTGCATACGTGTGTACTGCAGCCACTCGTAATTCCCTGTCCCTGATATGAATACTGATATGCACAGATACTACACAATCAAAGATGATGACGTTTAACCCATATATCTGAGACAGCTTTAAAAACAAATTTTATATTTTTGCAAATTAAATTTGTTTCTGTTCAGATTACTGCTGTAGATTGTCAATTATACAGGTACACAAGAGACAAGACGAACACTGAAGCTGGACAATGCAAACGAGTGATTGAGTGATGTAGTGAGGTTGTTACTGTAAAATCGAATTGTGATGTATTCAAAAATTGTACAGTTATAGTGAGAGTCAGAATTTGTACCATTCAAAATTTGTACCATTCAAATTCTTTGTTGAAACTGCATATGTAATGAGTGAACTGAGTGATGTAGTGAGGAATATCTGTATATGTGAATATCAGTGTTATTTATCATTGAATTGTAAAATAGTGGAGTCAGGAATTTGTACTATTTTAAATGTTGAAATAAAATATTTATTTAAATAAATTATTGTTTGAATATCAAATTCTGTGCAATAGCATTTTATTAAATAAATATTTATTTCTATTAAAAAATCAAATATGCTCTACATTGTGGGCCCCACAAATTCAGAAAGTTAATATCTATAGCAACATTTTGGAATGTTGGTACAGACACCTATGGATGTTGCTATAGACCCAAATAGGGTTCTATTGCAACAATATTTCTTATGTTGCCTTAGATAGTCAAAATGTTGCCTTTGAGGTCTGCGGCAACGCGGCAAAATGCATCACCGAGAAAGTGTTGCCTTTGCCCTTTTTTAGCCTATAGCAACATTTTTTGGCACTTACTGCATCACTTCTTGGGTGTTGTAGTATGCAATCTATGGCGTAGTGTCATTAACTGAAATATAAATTATAAATAATACAAGTATATTTAATAATTCATATAAATAAAAATTTCTCAAAAATTGAACTGGGCATGTCAACATGACCCATCCCCCTATGTCGACATACAGGCCGAGATTTTCAAATTTAAATTTCCCTCTAAAATTAGTTATTTGGTTATATATTTATATATTTCGACTTTTACTCCTTTTCTTTGTTCTATTCTCTGTAATAAACTTCTAAAACAGTAAATTAATGGCTTCCTCTTCTAATAATGAACCTTCTTCACCCACTTCTCCTCATTCTGGCCCTTTTCAACGTTCCACACACGTACGAGTCATCAAATTACAAGAGAAGATGAAAGATTTGCTTCAAAATGATGACGGAAATACAAGTGAGTCAACTGCGAATGGCTAGAGAACAAGATAGGCAAGGCAGAATTCTTAGGAATTTACAAAAATTCCTTATGGATAACCATGCCAGTCCCATTGTCATCGAAGAATCGTCACAAGCCATGGATTCTGAAGAAGAAGAGCCTATGGAAGAACCACAAGAGGATCAAGAAGATGAACATCCTCTGCCGAATCCGAATGTTCATATGGACGAAGACGATGACGTGATTTGCGTTGGAGAGGTCCTTTTTGACGCTAATGGGAACTTGGTCGAACAACGTGGAAACTTTTGTCTCCACTATCCAAATTGTTCGGTCCATAAATCACCAATAGTTAAGGGTCCTCGTTAAGCGTTTTTCGTTTTTCTCTTTCTTGATTGTATATTAGTTTGTTAATTTGTATATAAAGTGTTATCTTAATTAATGTTTTTCTAAAAACAATCTTTGGTGTATAATCTTGAATTCCATTTAACTTAGGATGCTATATTTAACTCATACATAGTTATTATTCTTATGTCATATGTTTGTTTATCTCATTTTCTATTAAGTTCAAGGTTTATAAGTTATTGTATAGTTGATGACAAAGGGGGAGAAGTTATATAAAATAGTAGGCTTGGAGTAAGGGGGAGTTGTTGGTGTAAGGGGGAGTTATGGTGTGATCGAAGTGGTAAGTATATTTTATAAGGTTGTCATCATCAAAAAGGGGGAGATTGTTAGGAACTGGAGGTAGTGGTTTTGATGACAACAACCTTTGTAACTTATTTTATTATAACTTATATACTAACACTATTGTCTAGATATATATATGAATGTTATTATGCAGGATATATATAAGGCAGGTACTGATTATTGAAGACTGTATAGTATAAAGATCAAGGATGAAAAAATTAAGTTTGAAGACTCATGAGTATCAAGATTTTAAGATAAGTGTCTAGTTTATTGTTAAAACTTTATAATAGCACGGAAATCTTCATTCCATATTTCATTTGGGAGGGAACCCATTTCTACCTTCCTAGTGGCTTACAAACCCACGATAAGTAGCTTACAAACCTACAACAAGTGGCTTACAAACCCACGAACATCCTGGTTTTGTAAAAGTTCTCGAGTCCTGATGTGATGAGATATTCTGCAGGAAGAAGTTTGCAAAACTACTTCAAAATGGTTTTTCAAAATGATTTTCAAAACTGCTTTTCAAAATGTTTTAGCCTTAAAATATTCTTTGTCTTTGTTTTTAAATAAACTTTTGTTTTAAACTTCGTTTGTTTTTTAAAACTTTCTTCTGATTTTTAAATATTCTTTTATAATATATATATACTTGAGATTTAAAATAAAATTTATATATACATTCTAAAAATATATTTTTCTACTCTTCTTTATTTTAAAACATAGGAAAATTAGTTTATTTTACTCCAGAATCATTTCATCTTGTTTTCCTTTCAATACCATTTTCAAAAAAAAATTACATTATTTAATTAAGGGATGTCGACATCATGGGATACCCCATGTCGACATGGTGGCCGTTAAATTCAAAAGTTTCAATTTTCAAAAGAAGTGTCTATTCGTTTAAATCTCTTCACGAATGGTTATGACCATTACTGGTCTATAAATAGCCTTCACAAACGAATTTTTTAACTAACTATTTTCATATTTTCTTCACTCCTTCTCCACAGATCCATATTCTAAAATTTTCATATTTTTAAGTTCGTGCCGAAATTCTGCCGAATTCTCAAGTGAATCAAATTAGAATCTCATTCTTGTTTGGGTCTCTATCCTCTCTCGAAGATCAAAGTGCTATTCAGAGTTATAGGATCAATTTGTAATCAAAAGTTTATCGAGTATCTCTATAAGGTGTGGTTGTGCCTGGAAATCAATTGGGTAATCTTATGGCCCGTAAATCAAGAGAGTTTGCCCCGGACTCGTGAGACAGGAGGGTACCTCAAGGCCTTTAGAAACTGAGGATTGTAATCTCGACTTTGGTATAATAAAAATCTGTATGAGGTGTTCTGCCTTGGTACAGGACTGGATGTAGGGTAACTCCGAACCAGTATAAAATCCGGTGTGCTCTTTCCTTTTACTGCTTTTTATTTACTTTCTGCATCTGTGTTTGATTCTGTGATTAAGTTCTGCATTTGTTTGTGTCATGATTTTAATTTAGTCCATATAAGTCTTAGAATCCATTAAACATTATTCACCCCTCCCCCTCTAGTGTTAAATTAGCCTTACGATCCTTAATCCGCACTCCCTTTCAATATCAAGGTACATTTTATTACCATCGGGATGTAAAGTCAATCTCGAATGATGGCACTCTCGGAGAACCTCATCCCTTAACCCATCGACAACGGGTACAAGCGATCTTTCATCGTTACTGAGCCAACTAACGTAGTCGAGCCCATACTTCTTTATCTCTTCATAGTCTACTCATTCATCTATCTTCACCATGATCTCTATTAGTCTAGCATCTAACCTCTGACCAGTACCAATCTGCTGAATCATATTAGGTCTGATCGTTAACCTAGCCAACACTTCTGGCTTTATCTCACATCGAGGTTTGAAATCGCAGCCAAAAATAAACTTCAACAGCTTCCACTCTAGGAACATCAACCCCAAGCTAGTATGTCTTCTACTCAAAGCATCAAGGGCTATATTTCCCTTACCCAGCATATAGGAAATGCCAAAGTCATAGGAGGTTAGGAACTCTAACCATCACTGTTAACGAAGGTTAAGATCCTTTTGTGAGAAAAGATACTTCAATAATTGTGGTCCGTATATAACTCGAACCTCTCTCTAAGAAAATAATGCATTCATATCTTCATAGTGAATGCTATTGCTACCAACTCCAAATCATGAGTCGGATACTTCTTCTCGTGCTTTTTCAGCTATCGATTAGCATATGCGACAACCTTTCCTATTTAAATCAACACTGCTCCTAGTCCAGTACCATAGGTGTTTATGTATACTGTCAAAGCCTCATCTCACTTGGAATAACTAACATCAGTGAACTCGTCAACCTCTCCTTCAAACTCAGGAACACAAGCTCATGCCTCATGTCCGAAATAAAAGTCCTATTCTTCTTCATCAAATTAGTTAACGGCGCTGCTACTTTAGAGAAGTCCTTGATAAAACGTCTATAGTATCCTACCAATCCAAGGAAACTCTTTAAGTGGGTCGATCCCAATCCTAAACTATTGCCATCTTGGTAGGATCTATAGCAATCCTTTACTCAAAAATGACATGACCCAAGAATCACACTTCTCTCCTCTATAAGTGAAATTTTGAAAACTTCACCTTCAATCGATCCCTCTTTAATACCTCAAGCGCAATCCTCAAGTGCTCATTGCGTTCTTTCTCCATCCTTGAATAAAAAAGGATATCATCCACGAACACAGGCATAAACTAATTTAGTTGATCATAGAACACATGGTTTATAAGATCAACAAAGTATGATGGTGCATTATTTAGCTCGAACGACATAACTAACCACACATAGAAACCAGGTGGCATTCAAAACGATGTAATCGTCACATTCTTTTTTGCCACCATTAGTTTATGAAATCTCGTCGCAAGATCCAACCGAGAGAATGCCTTAGCACCATAAAGCCAATTGAACAAGTCATCAACACGCGGGTGTGGAAACTTATTATTCTTTATTACCTTATTCAGCTCACGATGATCCACACACAATATCAAATAGTCGTCCACCTTAGTGGCGAACATTATAAGTGCCCCTCACTCCAATATACTCCGTTGAATAAACTCTTGGTCATTCACTTGCACATCCAATTCCTTTTGCTATTTCGGCTCCATACGCCTTAATGGCATAACAATTGGCCTGGCATCCTTCAGCAAATCTGTACGGAATCTATCTCCTTATGTGGTGGTAATCCAGTAACTGAAAGTATGGTGCGGATCGTGCTATATGGAATAGTACAAAAGCAGTGCGGAATAAAAGAATAATTAGCAGATAATAGTAAATAATAAACGAGCACACCAGGAATTTTATACTGGTTCGAACTTCCCGTTCTACGTCCAGTCCCAGATTCCTTCTGGAATTTCACTAACAACAATCCTCACTTAACCCGGAGGAACAGGTTTACAACAACCCTTGAACAGCCGAACAAGGGACCTGAGCAACAGAACAGGATTTTGCCTCAACAGCCGAAGAGGTCTTCACACGCCTGAACAGCAGAACAGGACTTCAACTTATACAAAAGGTATTTGACACTGTGTGTTCTTAATAACACGAATTTGTCTCTTGATAATACAATCTTCCTATAATCTTCTCCTTTAGGATATATAGTGATGTGCTTTGAGAATAGTGGAAGATAGAGTGATCAACGATCAGAAAATGTATTCAGTTTGAGTGCAGTTTGTAAATATAGAATAGATAGGAATTCAAGAATATTAAAATTAGATTCGGTTAATTGTTTGTTGAATTCTGTAATCTATTTATAGTGTATAAAGAGTTGCAACTATAGATGAAAAGTTATATTGAAAAGAACAGTTGCAACCATTGATTTTGAAAGAGTTTCTCTTAGGTGAAGAGAAGTGTCTTTTCACAAAAATAGCAGTTGTAAAGATTCAGCCGTCTGAAAATAAATTTTAGACTTCTGAAATTTGAAGCGTGCAAAACAGAAAGAAAATAGGCTATTTTTATCTATATTCAGACGTCTGAAATAACAGAACCAGACGTCTGAATATTGTTGAAAACTGAATTTTATCTTCAGATTCAGACGTCTGAATAGGTTATTTCAGACGTCTGAATTCAGTCTGAAATTGAGTTTTATTCTTAGCACTGGTGTATATATATATATCTTAGAGGAGAGATTTTCACAATATTTTAATACTAAACAAAGACCCAAAACAACATATATGCAGCATGGAGATAATATGAATCCAGTCTTGTGGCTATTCCTGCAAAACATATGTTAGTACATAATGTATATAGTTGTCGTTTGTCAAAATTCATAGTAGACATCGAAACCGAGGTCTTAACAGTAACCTCTTCAAATACGTTCAGATACTCTCTGGCTAATGGAATAGATGACAACTCATTTGGAGGGATCTTGAGTGAATACAAAAGGCTAACCATCGCCTCATCGTCAAGAAGATAATCTATTTTCAATCTATGCCCATCGTCCATCCCTATCGTCACCAACAGCCTCCATAGTCCACCACTAGTTCATACCTCCTTAGATAGTCCATCCTTAGAATAATACCAACCTCACAAACCCAAAAATAAGTAATCATAAGCAAACATACAATACTCGATAAGGCTAAGTCGACAAACCATGCAAAGGCCAATTAGCCCTCCAATAGGGTTGTAACAATCAAAGGTCGATCAACTATCTTGGGTTTCAATCCTAATCTATTTACCAAATCACTAAATATGAAAGAATGTGAAGCCTTGGTATCGAATAAAACACATAAATGTGTATCATAAATAGAAAGCATGCCCTGTATAACGATGTGCTTCCTTTTCTCCTTCGTCGATGAAGCACTCGACGAAGTTGGAATAATGCTCAAAGTGTAAGCAAACACAACCTGCTGATTCTAAGGCAGTTCTGGATAGTTATTCTTAATGTGTTTAGCCTTGTTGCAGTTATAGCACTACTTGCCTTTCACCATAAAATCTTTAGCAAAATGTCCCTTTTCCCCTACAATCATAGCAAATAGGCATCCATTTTCTCTTCCTCAGTCCATTCTTCAATTTGGGAGGCGCCTCCTTAGCCGAATCTGGATAATTCATCTTAGCATGCCTAGTCCTACCATAGTTGAAACACTTCTTCTCGCCACCCTTTGGGTCCTTACGGTCCTTATTAATATGAACCCTCTCATTGCAATTAAAGCACATCGGCTCCCACTTGTCTTTCTTTTGGTCACCTTTCTTTTGGGATTATTCCCACCTTCGATGTCCCTCGTTCTCTTACTACTTCCACCTACTTGAGTATAACTTCTTCTTAAGGAACATCAAGCTATTGCGCTTGCATTTGAGTACCACTATCCACTACCCCTGTAGCTCCTCTCTGGGCTACTCGCATTATGCTTATTATTATAAAAACGAATGCTGCCTGCATTTCTAGGTCATTTGTTGTCCTGGTGACCCTGCCCTCCTTAGCTTTCGATGCAGAATTCCCAATATGTCCTCCATTCTTACAAACTGTAATAAGAATGATCAATCTTTCATTGAGAAAAACTGCATCAATGGTACTAATATGTGAATGCTACTTGTTGACATATACTACTATATAGTTTTGAAAACTAAAATATAAAAAGTACGCTCTCTCATATATCGCTTGATCCATGCTAAGGTGATAGCTCCACCTTATCTCTAATGGATCCAAGTATCAACTTAAGTCGCATACGCAACCTAGGTTCCGATACCAAATGTGATGACCTCCAAACACCGTTAGTACCCAATATACTAATAGATTGCGCCGTGGAGGTACCGGACTGATATAAGGCGATAACCAAGGTGTAAAGTAATGAAAAATTAAACACAGAACCTGTAGAACGTCTCATAATGCATAGAAAAAATAAAATATAATAGCATAAATGTAAAATAGGTGAGACAGTAAGATAATCAAATGAACCATAAATAAGAACATCAAAGTGTAACGTGTTCACAAATTATACAAAACTAAAATTATAGAGTTTATACATCCCAAATCTCCCAAATAAACTCTATAACTATCTCTAAAGTAATATAAGTACTGATGTAGCTCCATAATACTACACAACGAAATAAGTGATAGTAAGCTTAAAAATATAAATATATGAAAGTATAGCCTCCTGCTTGTACCCCGTATAGCTCATGTATTATTCAGGCCTGTTATCTCTAATCTACTCATTTTAGAGTACCCGAGATAATAAGAAGAAAAGCATAAAACCCAGGGTCAAACAACAGTCTGGTGTGAGCGATACATCATCTCAAAATGCTATAAAAATCATATATAGTAATAAGGGCATAGGGTATGAAGAATCATACATTACATGTCCCTGAATCCTAAGATTTAGCACATAATAGTTGATATATGCTAATCTACTATACTCATCACATGAGTTACTATAATCGAAGTACAATATTTAGTGTCTAGGTAAACAGTCGAAAATACCTACATCGTATGGCACCCTAGAGTGATCAACAACCATGGCAAACACAACATCCATCAAACAATCCTCACCATTACTCGTGTGCACTGGATGCACGATAGCTCTTATGGTATGATCGCAAACCAGAGACTCAATTAAATCTCAGTTTCTTGGTGTTGGAATCCATGCCACTTTGTAAGTTTAGGAACCAGACTCATGATCGCAATAGTCTACGGTAATCTACGGTCGTAAGATCCAAATATGGTCGCAAATCTAGGTGGGTGTCCCCATGTACCCCTCCTGTACGAGCACACTAGAATCTCCTGAGTTATCAATGATCCCTTTGCATGCATCTCCATAGTGAAACACAATCGTTATTCCATCCCGGTTATCTCTAAGGTATAACATAGTCACAAATTCTACTCAGAAGCCTCCATCGATGAACTTTTCCTTATGGATCACCATTATAACTCCCATTGTTGACCTGTCCTCATCGAAACACATTTAAACACACATTATAAGTTGTAGATTCATTGTACCAAGGTTATGAAATCATCGTCGTGTCGAAGCACCATGCCATTATTTCAATAGTCGCCACATAAATGCCAGAATCACCTTGAGTCACCCCAGAGTCGTGCGCCCTTGCCCAAGAACAAACTCCAAAAATCCATATTTTAGCTTAGGTACTTTTTGGCCAAACCCAAAGCAACAAGATTGAAAACTCGGAGCAACACCTCCCCTAACACAAAGCAACCCAAAATCTCCACCACTCCATTTTCGTTTAGAAAATATACTGTCTAGTCCTGAAGTAACATCCTCCATGTCCCAAAGCTGGACCCGAAGCAACCCCCGAGAAAGATTTCCTGACCCAGTCACTGAGCATAACACCACTGGATAACATTTATTATCCAGGTTTTCTCTACCATCGACTAGAAAAAACCTTGAGCAAAGCTTTACCGGACACGAAGCACACTCGAGCACTCCACCGTCAAATAAATGCCATCGATTAGAAATGTTGTAGTTTCTCCAAATTCCAATTTCAAGTCGATTACACCACCACACTTCATTTTTTGACTCATGTGCCTTCCCAATGCATCAATACAACTCCTAACATCCTCTAACCTATCCGTCGAAGCCCGATTCTATGCTCCCTACTTATAGTTCGCACCGATGAGCATTTTCAACCATTTAAGCATACACACAAACACCACACATGCATCAATTGAAGCATAAAAACATAAAATAAGTCATGGCAACCATCATATAATGTGTCTATAATGTAGCTTGACATATATAGAGGCAATCAAACATGCAAACTACATGATTAGAACACCAAAAGCCATTTTATTCACTTTTTTTTACTACATATTGGTTTTTAAAATAGCATTAAAATATAATTTTGACTTTAAAAATGAATCTAAAAGAAGTTAAAACCTATAAATACAGATATAATAAGGAGTGACATGATAAATCACTCATTAAACCCACTAAAATCCATTTTGCATACAAATCGAGGTAAATCCGAATGAACAACAAAAACTTGATTGTCTTCCCAAAAAATGTTGATTTGAAGATTTTTAACTAACCCATTTCTAATCTACCCTTAATCCATGATTTAGACTTGATTTGGAGGAGAAAGGTGAAGGTCCTGGTAAAGAAGGGCTGTAACGACCACGACTTTCTCTCCACAGAAAGTCGCATCGTTAATAAGAAAGAAGGGGATAGAAAGAGAAAAGAAGAGAAGAAAGAAAGAAACAACAACAACGATCTCACAGCGGAACGAATAAATTATATTAATAACATAAACTATTACATAGTATACAACAATTTACAGAGTTACATAGCATATACATCACTTACTAGACAGTTATAAACATCTGTCTAGACATTACAACTCAAATACAAGACAAGACACTATCACAGATATCAACACAGCGGAATACTATATCTACGAACGCCGAAGCCTCCTGCTCCATTGCTCCTCCAGAATATTCGTCAAAGCTAAACCTGAATCCCTTGGCTACTCGTAAAAATTTGAGTACCCAAGGTTTAATAAAACAGAAAATAAACACTTGGGTCAGACATGGGTCTGGTGTGAGTAAACGGGTTAAAATTGTTTAACTTCAAAACCTTTTGAAAACAAAGGTATCACGTAAGACTTCCCACACATAAACATGGAAAAGTTTTTACCTTACGCTAACCAAATCATTTGATAGGAAATCCAGTTATATTATAATAGGGTCTAGGGTTTTCAAGTAAAATACGGAAATAGCTGAAATGCTTACATCTCACATTCCAACATAGTTGGGCACAACTAATACGTACGGCACTTATTGGAGTTTGGATTCCATACAATGGCAGGGCTACTGGGGTACCGCCCGTCACAGTACGTGGCCTAGATCACCGTACCGAGGAATACGCCCGCTCCTCTGCAACACAAAGCCGGAACCATCCCTTACTGGATAATCCCGAACAAGATAATCCCGTAGTTGGCGCGACCAACCACACACTAAGCCGAATAAAAAGAAAAGGGACCTCTAGACAGGGATCTATCTTGCTCTCAGTGGGTGCTACCCACGAAGCCTTGCTGCACCTCCCCTGTTTTAGCCATTCCCGGTTGATGAGGCTTGAGGTTACGATTACCTTTAATCAGAACATATCACTTAGAATGCTCATCGTCCGCCTGACGATGTGCTGAAAGCATTCAATCCATACAAGTTCGTTCCGGGTTCGAACGAAACCGAAGGCATTATCTCGTTACACTCGTTTTGGAATCACCCTCAGAGTTAACGACAATAACCCTTGCACTCTAAATCTTCATCTTCACTTGAGATTCACGACCTATCGTTAATTTGGATCGATGTGGTATTCGGGTCTCCAGACCTGGAATTCCGGTATACGGAAACCCGATCCCGGTCTCATCGAAATCCAAAACGTATCTTTTAAGGCCAAGTTGTTTTAAAGTTAAAACAATTCAATTCCATTTATCTATATACACATAGATAGATAATTCACAATATCAAATAGATAATCTACATTATCATCATAAACAGATAATTCATATCATCATTACTATGCAACCAAAGCATCCAAATCATACGGTATCAATTATCTCATATCTGAGATCTCAAACCATTCAAGGAAAATCAATATCATTCAATATCCTTAAGCAATGATTTATTAATCACCATATATAGTTAATTTAAAATGAATTAAATTAAATACTTTATCTCTAATTAGTTTAAAGTAAATTAAATTAATTACTTCCATCATTATCAATCTTGCTTAAGTCACTATTAATTAATTATCAATTAATTAATCAACCCTTATCCAATTATTCATTTTAATTAATCATCCTTGATTAATTAACATTTAATTACATTCAAGTAATTAACACTTAAATTAATTTCACAAATTAATTATTCTTAACCACTTATAGTAATTAACCTTTAATTACTACATTTATTAATTAATTATAATTAATTACATTACTCCTTAATTAATTACATTAATTAATCACTCCATTTATTAATTTTATCTTAATTAATTAGTTCTTAATTACATCATTAATTATATTAATTAATGATCCTTAATCACATTATATCATTAATTACTTTATTTAAATTAATTACATTAAGTAATTAATCTTAATTAAACCACAATTATTAATCACTATTGAGTAATCACATTCAGTAATTAACTACCCTTAATTACTCCATTAATTACATAAGTAATTATCTATTAATTACTTTCCTAAGTAATTATACTTCATTAAATTACATTAAGTAATTATACTTTACAAATCATTAAGTGATTAAATTAAATTAATTAAACTTAATTAATTACTTAACTAATCAAATTAAACTTAATTAATTACATTAAGTAACTAATTTATTTATTACTTCCATTAAGTAATTATATTATCAATTTCACAAATTATTAATCTTAATTAACTAATCTATTTAATTATCACAATTAATCACATAAATTAATTACTTATTTAACCCAAGTTAATGATCTACATTAACTATTCTTTAATTATTTTTCTTAATAATTAAACTTTAATTAACCATTATTGATTATAATTTAATTAATTCCAATTACCAATAAATTAATCTTTCATTACTTAATTAATTAAGTACCTAACAATAACTTAATTAATCCTTAATTACTTAAATAATTTATTCCTAATTATTAATTAAAAATCTTAACTTATCAATTAATGATTCTTGATTTCAAATTAATTACCTTTTAATTAATTTAATTAAATCTTAATTAATCAATTTAACCCTTAATTACTAATTTATAAATCCAAATCATAAATTAATTACATTGATTAATTATCTTTTAACTACCTTAATAATTTATTTAATTAGAAATCATTAAGTTCTAAATAACTTTAAGATAAACCTTAATCTCATTAATGATCAAATTATCATTAGCAAAACATTTTAACAACAATTTGTTTTAATTATACTTTCCATTTCATTTTAAATTTAAGAATTTAAAATGAAAATAATTTAAACTTTAACAATGTTTAAAACAATTCAAAAACCTTTTAAATTACATGATAAAGAAAATACTAATCTTATAAAAGAAATTTAAAATAGTTTTAAACCAAATTCATTTTTAAATTCAGATTTAAACTTAAATTTAAAAATCCTGTTCAAAATTTTATTCTTAGATTTTTAAAAACCATTTTATAAAATACTTTTAACATTTTTAAAGTTGTTAAAACCTTTCATTTTATAAAACTTAATTTAATTTTTAAAAACTAGATTACAAATTCAGTTTTGAATTCATATTCTAAATTCTGTTTTAAAACTTACTTTCAAATTTAAAATCAAATTTAAATTTGAAATAGACAGATTTTCAGAGAAACCTGTAACAACATTTCTACCCGAGCTCCCACTAAATTGCTTCGAGACAAAACTCTATTTACCCGAGCAAAAACTAAATTGACTCGAGAAATTCCCGAGTTCCCAAATTTTCCAAAACCCAACTTCATCAGCGAATTTGTGCACCGTGCATATGCACCTTCATCACAGCCAACTCCGACCATCTGCGATGCTTCCTTCAAGTCGACGACCAGCCTCACACATGATTCCGACCATCAGAACATTAACTCCAACTCGAAATCGAATTCGAGACTCCATTCCCAAACCTGGAAACCATAGTGCACACCCAAACCCAAACCTGTCAACGACGAGTTCTCCTTCCTCCGACCATCGTTTGAGATGAAATCTTGGCCACAATCTCGTCATGGCCTCAACAACACTTCCCCAAATCTGCTTCACACTCGAACAACTCTAGAGGCAATGATGATCGATTTCCTAATTTGTTTAAAACTAGGGTTACAGAACATTTTTAATCACTGTTGTCTCTATATCAATCTGATCACCTTATAACCAATTTTCCTTGATTCCCTTATCACCCATCTTCCATCATACAAAAACATGACCCCCAAATCCACTTGAATCAACCGAGACATTCCAAAACCCAATTTTGGGTCAAAACAGTAATGCACAGTCCAACCAATCTTAGAATTTATGATTTTACTCTTAAAAATCATGAATTGATCTAAGGTTTTAATTTGTAAACCTGAATTGCTACAACAAGTTTGAATTTTAACAATGACTTGAGTTCCCCCTTTATACTTGATTTCCAGAGCAAATTCAGTTTCTATTTAAGTTAAGATATTTTTAGAATTAAGTTTATATCTAAACAAACAATATTGGTTTAAATCCTAAGTCTTAAAAATTAATAGATAAAGAAAAATGAATTCAAATAGGAAACTGGGTTGAAGATTTTAGATCAGGGATGTTATACAGGCAATTCAAATTCAACAAATATCACACATCACAAATGCACAGGAGTCTTCAACAAATATACAAATACAACTTATTTAAAACATGATTCAACAACCAGATTTACCTTAATTTTTTTTAAAAGAACTGTTACTCACCTAGACAATAATGAACAGAACACTTATAACAGCATGCACACAAATAAAAATCCACATCAGACATTCATTTATGTAATAAACCTTTATATCCAACCATACTAGCATGCAACTAATTATATTTTAAAATTTAAAGTTACTCACTTGATTTAAAACAGAGATAGAGCCTTTGATGATTTCTCTGAAAACAGCCTTGAACCCTTAGGGATTTAGTTGCTGGAAATATCTTTTGAAAACTTTTAAAACTTGAACTTGAATTGTTGAAGAATGCATGCTACTGGAATCCTTAAGTTGTTGAGATGGTTTAATGATATGATTTCCAGGTTGCTTGATTATCTCAGGTTGGAAGAAGAAAGTGCTCAGGCTTAAAGAAATGCAGGCTTTTGTTGAAAATTACTTTGCAAAATCTCAGATTTAAAAAGAATGTTTTGCAAGCTTCAGATTTGAAAGTGGTTACAGATCTTTGAAGAAGATGTTTACAAACAGACTTTGATTCTGGAAGATAATTTGCAGGTTAATGGTTTTTCTCTGGTTAGAGGAGTTGATTTCTACATTGTTTTTGAGAATTTAGTTTTGAGGAAGATTTTGAGTTACAGGCTTTGTTTTGAGAATAGGCTGAAAATAATTTTCTTAAAAATAAAGAAAATTGAAATTTTAAAAGATGGACACTTGTCTTTCTCATACTCTAATTTTACAACACATGTTATAATGGTTACTTAACATATTAACACTTGTCTTTTATTTAGTTTATATTTATTTTAAATGTAAATAAACCTTTTACTTAATTTATTAGTTACTTACCTATATATAAATATATATATAGTATTTTAAAGAAAATAAAACCAATTATGTTTATAAGTAAAAGTTTATACATATATTTTAAAATCCAAATATTTAAATATCTATCTTTGAATTTCAAAACTAATTTACATTCAAATTCAAATTATATTTAAAATCCAATTTAAAGTCAATTTATATACATACATATATAACTACACATTTAATTTGAAAATAACAATATTATTTTATTAAAGTCTATTTATATCTATAAATAAAACAATACACTATTAATATTGTATTTTAAACTTACATATATATATATATATACTCTTAAATCTTATTTATTAAGCAATATCTCAAAAAGAAAATAAAATAACCTTATTATTAATCTTATTTAAAACCATATTTGTTATTTGTTTAAATAGCTTTGAAAATCTAATATTAAATAAATCCAAATCTCCAAACTATCAATATATATATATTAGAAATTTAAAAACAAGATTTTATTTATTTATTATATTTCAACCCAAAGCTAATCTATTTACAATATATATACTTATATATATACATTATAAATAGAAATCATTTTATTGGTTTTTAAAAGATACATTCCACTAATTAAATATTTATTTAATTAGATTATTAAATCAATTCAAACATTTATTATCAAAGATTATCAAATCAATTTAATTATTTAAACAGATTATTAAATTGATATTGCCCCAAATTTCCGGGATATTACAGAAGGGGTTATAGAGACTTAGATCTATTTGAGAGATAGGGGAAAATGATTTGGGGAAGGTAATTTCAAC
This sequence comes from Allium fistulosum, assembly GCA_030737815.1. Taxonomy (NCBI): domain Eukaryota; kingdom Viridiplantae; phylum Streptophyta; class Magnoliopsida; order Asparagales; family Amaryllidaceae; genus Allium; species Allium fistulosum. The sequence goes on from CM060905.1 coordinate 836,111,194, forward strand.
CTCTAATAGTGTAAAACTTGAAATGGGTTAGTGGGCATATCCCTAATCTCACTAATTACCCAGTAAGTTGCTCCTAAATTTGCTAAACTTCAAACAACCATATCTCGTAGGCAGGAAGTCCATATCGCTAGTATGACCACTCTACGAAAAGGAAAACCATCGTATCTTTCCAATGGAAGATCTCGGGTCCTAATTCGACTTATATAAAAAATTATAGCCATTGTAAGTTTTCAGGAGTAATATCATTTCATAAAATTTATGGAGGTCAAAAATGACACAATTCAACATCATCCAAAGTTATAGTGTCATACAACCCAATATGAAATTAAAAATAACATTTTACTACCCTCCGGTACGCAAAATATGGGCCGTTGCAATGATAGTTTGACCAATTTATCGCTTATACATCTTTATCGGTAAAATCAAATTTTACAATTTAAGCGGTACTTTTAGTAAAGATTGTTTACACAAATTCTCTTCGTCATACTATAACACTTTAGCACTTATGGAATTTGTTTTAGGTCAAAATTCCAAAATTGTCCACATTAAACTCGATTATTCCATAAACAAAGTCCTTGGTTCAATAATAATATTTATTATTAACTAACTGCTCTAGTCAGAAACTTCGACTTTGAGTAGATTATGACTGACCATGATACTAACGTCAATAACTAAAGAGACAAATTCTCTATTAAATATTGTTTCACTTTGAGTGTTTCAGCTAGACTGAACTATAATCGTTTGATGGAAGTCATGCCATTGTTTAATAATAATCAAAGTGGAGTATCATACTGGTGTTCAGCAATATTCTCAAGTCGAAAGAACTGTGTAATAATGTCACTTCAAGATTTTCGGCTTGACCTTAGTTATTATTAACTAACAAGAAACTCTCGAGTGAGTCATTCAATGGTTATCCAATAACTATCAATATGTAACCCTTTGGTGCCCATAGCAGCCATGAGTAATACACCATCCAATATTTGGAGAGCGTTACGTACTCTGGTCATAAAGGCTGTATCGATATCCTTTCTTGAAATATCCTAGCCAGGAATATTTAAAGTAATATGTTATTTTATATTGTCATAATTTTCTCATGATTAAAACTCCTTATAGTTATTATCACATAATATATCATTTAGGATTTTCTATTGTAATACACTTTGAATTAATTTAGTTCAGTTCATCTATTATATTGCTAAATGACAAAGTATTTAATAGAAAATAAATACATTCGTTATGAACAAGATTGGTTATAGAGTTTGATATATGTAACAAATAACATAACTACCTATAGGGCATACCCCTAACTCTTTCCACTTGCACTTGGTGTCAATTATGGAATCTTATTCCTTCCATTTTGATCGTTTTTAACAAAACGATTAAGTTAGTCCCTTAGTGAACAGTATGCTATATTACTTTAATTTTCTACTTTGTCAATCAACTCTTTGCGGCATTGACAAACTGCCTTTATTATGTGGAACTTTTCAAAACATGTTTCTTGAAATATATTAAGTTCTAGGTTCTTTTGTGTTGAATATGCGACTATATGATTTTTTGTTTGATGATAATAAACATATATATTCATTTAAATGTATTTGTTAATGTATTATTTTCACAGATTAAATAAATATTTGCTGAATAAAATAAATAACACAGAATTTAAATTCAAACAGATATTTTATTCAAACAAATATTTATTACAATTTTGAATAGTACAAATTTTAGCTCTCAGTATATATATATATACAATTTTCAGTTACAATACAAATTGTCACTATACAATTCACATTTACAAATGCACCTCACTATATCACTCATTCACTCGTATTTATCTTCAACTCCAGTCCAGATTGAATCCAGCATCTGAGCAATCTGCAAAAATACACATTGACGCAGTAAAATTAAAAAAGAAATATTTTTGCAGTATACAATAAAATGTGATTTTGAAAATATTATTTGCCTCAGTTATTTGGGTTGTTCGTCATCATTTAATTCTGAATTCATCAAACACGAACAGCTTGTGACATGCACAGTGTATCACTGTACATGCCACAAGGCCGTGCACACTGATATACACTTGATAAATCTACAGGGACAGGTAAGCATGAGGTCAAACCCAAATGAAAAGCCGGGTTCAACTCAAGTGCAATAGAAATAAAATCACGACATGAAAACAAGGTCAAACCCGAGCCTTAAAACTGGATTCAACACAGGTGGAAATGGTCAAAACTCAAAAATCAAGCCTCGACCAAAGTTCAAGTCGTACACATGAAAATAGAGACCAAGCAGCAAACAAAGTCAACATGACTACATCAAGAAACCAAAACCAGGCAGTGACAATAAGGGATGCATCAATGACTACAAGAGCAGCAAACATCAAATGTACAAAGGCTCCAAGCAGACTCAACTAGACACTTGTAAACAAAACAGTGAAACAACAATGTCGGGATCAAATGCCATCAAGTGAGCAAGACCAAAGAGTGGCCAAAAGAAATAATCAGACCATCAAGCAAATACACAAGTACACAAAGGCCAGAGTACAGGCAAAGTGGAAACAGGCCAGAGGGATCATAGTGCAACAACTATCACATATATATACATGGAGCAATGCAACAGTCAATAGTGAAGTACAAACCAAGTGCACAACATAGAAGTCTAATGCAGACAATGTCAACAAGACTAATGACTGCAGTTCAAAGTAATGGTCAACCCAAATATAGCAAGTACACCAGAGAACAATGACTGATACAAGTGACTCAAACCAGAACTTCAAAAGGTACCAGACTCGAGTACATCAAACCAGAACAGCAAGTGGAACTAACCACACAAGAAAAGCATGACCAAGTGGTAAACAAACAACACATGCAAATGAACAAAACCTTCTGTAGTGAACAGAGCAACAACAATGATGAACCAACAGAGGCAACTACAATCATCAGGTTGAAAACATTACAGGGATGAACACACTTGACTACAAGAGATGTACAAACAAGTGATACTAAGTGCAACAGAAAATCAAGCAGAGATGAACAAATCCAAAGCCAAGACAAGCAAGCAATACAAATACAAGTATACATGTATGTATATATATGTATACACATACATATCTATATCAAATGAAACAGTAGCAGCATAAGCAAGTGACACAGCTAGTTCGAACAAAGACAAAAGAGATTTCGAACTGCAGTTCAAAGTAATGTCGAGTCAACAGCAAAAAGAACGGAACCAAGTCAGAAATCAAACCGGAGTCACCAGCAAATCAACGCCGTGATGACCAAAGCAAAAACGAACCAATTCAAAATCATCAAGCCGTGGTTGTCAAGAAACCCAAGCCGTGAGAATCAAGCAACGAAGTATACGAAATTGAAGAAATCAGAAATCATCACAATCACTCAAGCAAAATCGAACGGCAAACAAATTATCAGACGAATTCAATTCGAACGAAAATATAGGGAAATAAACCCTATTTAAACCCGGTAACATCATAGGCCAATAATCATTCGAGTTCAAGCAACAAAGAATAATCAACCAACTCGAATCAAAGTCGAGCACAATCAAAATTAAAAAGGAATATCACTTACAAATTTTTCATCTAGTACACACGCTCGACACAATTTGAAGCAGCCGAAGTTAAGCAAAGAACAAAATTCGAAGAAGCATCATTCGATCGAGCTACTGAAGTCGGCTTCTTCAAATAATCAAAAACCCTAATTTTTGAGGAACGAACGAGCCACAAAGAAGCAGCTATTTTCAAAGAAGTCGGGCCGAACATATAAAAGGGAAAAGAGGATAATTTTTATCACTATGTCTAAATTTGGGCCGGCTAAATTATTTTGGGCTTTTAATTTTTAAAATTAGGGTTTATTTGTTTTTTTGTTTTAAAGTGTTTTTAATTTCTATTTTAAACATTGTAATTTCTAGTCGTGTGGCTAGGGGACAAACTACGTGGCGTAGTTTGAGAATTCGCAACTCAGTGGCTGAGTTGTGGCAGGGTTTTGAGCATAGAGTTAGGTTAGTCGATAGCGGGTGTCGCAAGTTTACGTGTGTAAGCGTCTGACTACTTAATTTCTAGTAGAAACCTTGGGGGCAGCACGTAGGCAGGGTTTTTCCAAAGCTGGCCGTAAATCTGTATGTTCTATTTCTGCCTTTATTACTCTGCTATTATCTATGCTGCTATAATTCTGCTGTGACCTGTGTTGAAAATATTTTATAAACTTCCGCAATAATTTTTATAATTAATAGTATCACCCTATTCACCCCCCCTTTAGGGTGAAATCGATCCTACAAGTGGTATCGGAGCTAGGAATAAAAGCCATTTTTGTTTTAAAAAGTTTGATTTTTCAAAGACCAATTATTTTTACAAATTTGAATTTTTAAAAAGGCTTCTTTTAATGCTTTTGCTGAGGGTCGTTCCAATATTATTCTTCGTATTTTTGATGGAACAGATTTTTTCAATTGGAAATTAAAAATGGAATTTTATTTAAAATCTGTTAATGTTAAATGTTGGGATATTATTGAAAATGGGTGTGATATAACAGACAAGAGAATTACTTCGATTAATGCTCTTACTATGCATATACTATATTCTCATATTAATCAAGATAATTTTAACTTCATCTCTCATTGTGAAAATGCATAGGATATCTGGAATACTTTTGATGCAATATATGGTGCAAAAGTCAACAACAACGAGAAATCCTCCACAATCGACTCGGTTAAAGAGACAGGATTGGTAAAAGGCACTAGTAATGAGGATGATGATAATGGAGCAGCTAAGCTGGCACTACTAATAAAGAGATTCAAAAAGTGGAACCACAAATACGGAAATCTAGCTCCAAATCAACAATTGAAAAGCAGAATAATCAAAGGACTAGACAACTCAGAAGAACACGAGATCATTTGTCACAAGTGCAACAGACCTGGTCATATCAAGTCCAATTGTCCCAGAAATGGACACGGCTAAGAAAAGAAATCAAAAAGGAGAAGTTTTGCAGCCACGTGGAATAAAAGTGATGATTATAAAAGCACTAGCAGTGAGAGTGAAAAAGCAGATATGTGCCTTCGAGGTAATATAACTGACAGCGACGATGATGATGAGCCAAGCGAGGTATCAAAACTTACTCACTCTGAATTACTTATATATTTCCACGAAGTAAATGGCTGTTTTGAACGACTTAGGGAAAGATACGTGAAACTTGAATCACAAAAAGATACTTTGATAGAATTAAATAAACAACTTGATCAATTGGTTAAAAACTATCAAAGTAAAAGCCCTAAGTGTGATAAGTGTCCAACATTCGAAGAAGAGATTAAAAAATCAGAAATTAAAATTAAATCGCTTGAAAATGAAATTCTAATTTTGAAAGATAGTGAAAATACTAGGAGAGAAAACTCTATTAAAAAGTGCACACAATTATTGAACGAAAATGAATCACTAAAAACACAAGTCCAACAATTGTTAACGACTTTAGGAAAAATTTCCAAAAGTGAAAGATCGTTGAATATGTTATTAAGGAAACAAACTGTTAATACAGTTAGACAAGGACTTGGATATAATGAATCTGAAAATGTTAGAAATGAAATCAAATCCGAGTGCACTATTTGTAGAAAAATTGGACACAATCAAAATGTTTGTTGGTATAGACCCAAAAATGTGAAAACAATTCCAATTTGGGTTCCAAAAGGCACAGATATAAAATCCCTCAAAGTTAAACAAATCTGGGTGCCAAAAGGAACATATATAAATAGTTATGGGTCTCCACAAAATTATTTTTCAAAATATTCTGCCACCAACAACAATGGACCTATAAAAACAAATAGGTCACAAAAACCTTTTATCATGTAGGTGTGGTGGCAGGCTAAGGAACAACAACAGTGTCATCTGGAATCTGGCTGTTCCAGACACACAACGGGCGACAAATCAAAGTTCCTTAGCCTAGTATAAAGGTGACAAAATCACAACGGGCAACAAACAAAAAATTATCAGCAAAGGTAAAACAGGTAACTGTTATTTGTTTTGAACAATTATATTAAATGTGATAATCTGCACCATAATCTGAATTAGACCAGCCAATTATGTTGTAAAGAAATGAATGCCGATTTTGATTTTGACTTATTCAAAATTGTTTGGCCAATTATATTTTTTATGCCAAGAACACTACATCTTTGAAATAATTCATATAAATTTGTTTGGTTTAATAATGGTGTTTTATTGATTACTGATTACTCACGATACACATGGCTATATTTGCTTATCTTATTGCTTCGGAATCTGACACTTGTTTGACTATTTACATGGCTTCAATTCAAATTCAAGATAATTTCATTTAAAAGCTGTTAAATGATTTTAAGATATTTTGTTGAACACATCACGGTCTGGTTTATAACATTTAATTAATGATAATCTTGAGTTGAAGGAAAATTCAGATGCAGATTACACTGGTAATCTAGTTGATAGAAAAATTACTAGTGGAACGTGATTTATATGAAGATATTTGGTAGCTGCATCGTTTTTCAAAGAAAATATCTGCATATTTTTCACTTGAAATAATTTTGTTAAATAGCAGACATTTTTTCTAAAATCCCCTTCTAGAAAATTATTTTTGTTGACCTTGTTTCAGATTAGTCATTTTGAAAATTTTGATAATTATTTTTGAATTTGATTTTAAATGATTACATTAACTAATCTGACCCCCTACTAATTATTGAAAAGATAAATAGTGATTAAAAAAGTGGTGAATGTTGATATTAATCATATATTATAACTTGAGGCAGTATAATTAGTAAATTTCTTTAGAAATTTAAACAAGAATTACAAAAACTTTTTGTTGGCAAAAATTCCATGATCATTACTATTTCTATCATATTTCTATCGACCATCACTCCTCAAAATCCAATATAGTATGTCAATATGTGGTATTTTAAACGGGAATCATTCTTTTTTCATTTTATTATATTTTTAGCAAATAAAAACATCCAAAGTATTCACTCTCATTTAAAGTCCTCACGGTTATGCATAGGTGAATTACTTTGAATTTTTGATTATGTGCTTCCATGCTCATTTAAAAGTCCTCATGGTTATGCATGTATGGAACGCATATCAAAATTGATTAATTAAATAGACAAGTTGATTCTAATCCCATTTAAAAGTCCTCAAGGTTATGCGTGGTTAGAAGATACTTGAATTCATTTATTTTTTAAAAAATTGGAATACTACTAATCTCATTTAAAAGTCCTAACGGTTATGTATGGTTAGTAGATATTCAAATTCCTGATATAAATATACCACAAATAGACACAACTATATGGTTTTATATGATGACATCATCCCTATCATTCTAAAGTGGGATATGTGTCAAACAGAGTATTTATGATTTTTGTTTGATTTTTTATTGAAATTTAATATTTATACTCAATTGAGTATTAATGTTGTATTAATGTCTATAACTTTATCTCTATTTTTCTAACACTATTATTCTTTTGCTGATAACAAAAGGGGGAGAAAAAAGTTAAGATTTTGGAAAATAAAGGTCAAATATTTTATATTTGCATCAAGGCTCATTTGAATATTTTTATGCATATATGAAGGGGGAGCTTTGTGTAGAGAGGGAGCATTCAAATAGGCGGAGCAAATTGAATAATCAAATACATTTAATAAATTTAAAATCTTAAATATATGTTAGTAATCATCAAAAGGGGGAGATTGTTGAATATGCGACTATATGATTTTTTGTTTGATGATAATAAACATATATATATTCATTTAAATGTATTTGTTAATGTACTATTTTCACAGATTAAATAAATATTTACTGAATAAAATAAATAACACAGAATTTAAATTCAAACAGATATTTTATTCAAACAAATATTTATTACAATTTTGAATAGTGCAAATTTTAGCTCTCAGTATATATATATACAATTTTCAGTTACAATACAAATTGTCACTATACAATTCACATTTACAAATGCACCTCACTACATCATTCATTCACTCGTATTTATCTTCAACTCCAGTCCAGATTGAATCCAGCATCTGAGCAATCTGCAAAAATACACATTGACGCAGTAAAATTAAAAAAGAAATATTTTTGCAGTATACAATAAAATGTGATTTTGAAAATATTATTTGCCTCAGTTATTTGGGTTGTTCGTCATCATTTAATTCTGAATTCATCAAACACGAACAGCTTGTGACATGCACAGTGTATCACTGTACATGCCACAAGGCCGTGCACACCGATATACACTTGATAAATCTACAGGGACAGGTGAGCACGAGGTCAAACCCAAATGAAAAGCCGGGTTCAACTCAAGTGCAATACAAAAAAAATTACGACATGAAAACAAGGTCAAACCCGAGCCTTAAAACTGGATTCAACACAGGTGCAAATGGTCAAAACTCAAAAATCAAGCCTCAACCAAAGTTCAAGTCGTACACATGAAAACAGAGACCAGGCAGCAAACAAAGTCAACATGACTGCATCAAGAAACCAAAACCAGGCAGTGACAATAAGGGATGCATCAATGACTACAAGAGGAGAAAACATCAAATGTACAAAGGCTCCAAGCAGACTCAACTAGACACTTGTAAACAAAACAGTGAAACAACAATGTCGGGATCTGTCACGATCCAAATTTCAGCGTTCGAAAATCGACACCCGTACTTCACTTGTACTCATATGCGGCAGATTCAATCGTTGAAATTCGACTCGTGCCAGAGCTTATAACACGTTAAGTATAACAACACAGCGAAAGAAAGAAATGAATGATATCATATACATCACAAATGATACAATATCTAGAATATGATATACAACAATGATATCTATATGATAGAAGAATATCAGAGACAAATAATAATGTTACAGTGGAAACAACAGAAGTGATAACTCCAAACGATCTTTAAAAGACAATGAGTCCAACAACTCCAACATCAAGCTCGAACCACCATCACATTGCACCAAGATAAGCAAGTGTAGTCCATGAACTCCAAAAACTGAACTAGCTCCAACTAATCTACTAAACCTGACTATCTGAAAACCCCAACTCTATACTACCTGTGTGGGAAATTGTGGGCACCCAAAGTTTAGGAAGGGAACAATAAACTCCGAGTCAGTCATGGGACTGGTATGAGTAACAAAAACATTTGGTTGAAATAAAAATAGATAAAAGGAAATCCGCAATGCTTTTTGGAAAATGAAACTACCATAAGGCCTCCCGGCACACACACACAATGCAATCGCACACATGGGGGAGATTTCTCCTTATGATGGTCAAACATGCTTACTACGCAAAATCATTTGATATTATTATTAGTGCATAGTGCAGAAAACATTTCGAAAATATAATATAAATCTTAGCCAGCATAGGTACCATGATATTATGCCTGCTATAGCTACCATGTTAAATGGCAGGTTCTACAACTCAAACCGTACAAGGCTCGTATTGTTTCTTTGGATTTTCCAACAAATGGTCAAGCTAAGGAACTTCCTATGCCACATGGGTACGCCTCTGGAGGGACGTCCCGAGAACTTAACCAGCTCTCTGCCAACACAAGGCCGGGTTACCTCTTACTAGGTAACTACTACACGAGTATGCCACCCCCCGGTCGTTTACGACCTTTATCCGAGGGCCCTCGATCACAAAGCAACAACCATACAGTAAATGAGATTGATGCAACCACACAGGTAAAGCATCTGGGCTCCATACTATGATACCACCTTTTTCCAGAAGGAAATGACATACCCTAAAGGGAGCGACCCTCATAACCTTGCCGCATCCTTCCTATTTTAACCATTTCCGGGGTGTGAGGTCCGATGAGGTCTCGTCCACAAAGCTACGCTTTTTCACAAAGCCATGCTTTGATCACAAATGATCAACGAATGATCATCAACACACAGCAACACTTAGCATGCCACACTACCAAATTGGGAGTATATCACTGATAACCTTCAACTACATAACCTCTGAGCTTGTACGTCTCAGAGAAGGGTGTTAAGCTAAGAGAATAAATTCTCCGCCACCAAACAGAAATGTATTTGAAAGAAATCTGCTTTATATCTCAAAGTGTAGTGTCAGACATACAACCATACAAATCTGTTCCGGATTCGAACAAAATCGAAGGCACTTCCAAAGAAGCCCTTGCAAATCCAGGTATCCACAATCCCGATCAGACTTCCCATCACATATGGAGGTCTCTATACCGAAGCCACTCAGTGCAGAGACAATCGATAGGTTATCCTATCGTTCTCGCAAACACCCGGTCTTCAACTCCGGTCTTCAAATGCTATCCATTTACGTCGTATCACTATTCGGAATGGGTTATATGACACAAAGTCCTCTCCCGGCTAAACCGAATGGTGAGCGCTTAATTTTAAAACATATGGATATTGGGATTTCAGTTAAGTCACAACTTATTACCCAAAAATTTTCTTCAAATGGTTTAAACAAATTACCATTTTCAATCTTTTAACCAAAAAGATTCATCTCACAAAGTTCACCCAGTTTCACAAAGATCTATTCATAGATTTTCAAATCGATTTCCATTTCAATTGGATTAACTCATTAAATCTTTAAATCAAAGATTTAACTTATAGCTTTGAAAACACGTTTCCAAAGATTTATTCGTAACTTGGAAAACTATTTCCAATTCAAACTTGAAATTCCTTTAATTTAAATTAGAAATTCATTTCTTATATGAAAGCTTTTATCATTTGAAAACAAACAGTTTTATTTCGGAAAAATCTGATCTCATTTATATAAGTTAAAATCTTTGAGTTAATTCAAATTCCCAAACAATACTTAAAAAAATGGTATAAAACCCATATAAACTTCTATATCCTTTTTACATCATAATTTCTCAACATAGAATTCAATTTCAAATTTTGAATGCAAATTTAAATCAAATTTCAAAACTAAATCAAGTTATTCAAAAATAACTTTAATCTTTGAAATCCCTTTCCAGAAGCTTTCCACCTTAAATCCGATCTATTTTTAAAACCCTTTGGATTCAAAATTCAATTTTAAAACTACTTCAAAGATCTGTGACTTAACCAACTTCCACGTGCAATCCATATTTGTGTGTGTATGGTGTAGTCCAGGGGTTTAACACAATAGTGCAACATCATTCAATCATCACAGATTCAAACACAAAAATATAGTTGATAAGCGGTATAAACTATAACGCTTATCGTTCATTCATAGATTACAGATAATATACAAATGTATCACAAATAAATGAATAAATTATACACAGCTCAATCCACAGAACAAAATATCACAGATCAGATAGGACAATCAATTCAAGGAATCTCATACAATACAATCATTCATAAGTAAGGTCAAGCATTCAATAATCATTTATAAGCAGGATTAATTAATTGTTTAATCCTAATGAATTCAATTTATTTCCAATTAAATTAATTACTTATGAATTAATTATCCAATCCTGATTATTTAATTACAAATCAGTTGATATAAATTAATTTATCAATCACCTTAATTAATTATTCTTAATTAATTACAATAACTAATTAATTACTCCTTAATTACAAATTTATTCCTTAATTAATTAACTTAAACTTTACTTAATAAATTTAAACTTATAATTTCTACTGTAATTAATACAAATCATTCAATCTTCATTAAATTTAGGGTAAAACTCATTCTTATTAGTGATTTAAATATCATTTATAAATATGTTTGAAAACTTTTATTTTCAAACTTACCTTTTAAATTCCATGTTAAATCCAAGATTTAAAATGAATCCTCATTTATCTTTAATAAAGTTTAAAAACTAATTCTTAAAATCTTTAAATTTACATGTTAAGATAATACTTTTATTATAAAAGAAATTTAAGATGAGTTTAAATTAAATTCTCTTTAAATTCACATATTTAAAGTATACTTTAATGTTTAAACTGATTTAAAACATTTTAATTTTACAAACTTCATTTCTTTTCAAAATCTTGATTTTCAGATTTAGATTTAACCCAAGTTTCACATTTTGATTTAACTTATTAAAATTCCCACTTTACATTTCAAATTCCATTTAAAACTCAAATCCTTTTTTTTAAAGAAATACACTTAAACATTTAACACTTTTAAGTTATTTAACAAATTTAAATTTTAAAAACTTTGTTTCCAAACTAAGTTTCAAACTGAACTTAAATGTATATTTAAACTTTAATTTATAACTCAGTTCAAAACTTACTTTAAAATTTAAATTAAACTTTAAAATTTCAAAACAGAACAGGTTCTGTTTCAAAAATCTGGGCAAACATTTACCCGAGCCATGGCAATGCTTGCTTCGGGACCAACACAAATTTGCTCGAGTAAATACTCGAGACAACACGTGAAAACTTGATACATCCAAAAACAGAATAGTGCATGGTGCACGTGCACGTCGCCGATGATCAACTCCAGGCGACATCACATAGTCAAGCAAGTCGAAATCCATCCTCGAATCAATCTCCGATCGCCAGAACTCAACCATTCACTTGAATTCGAAATCGAGATTTCGAACCAAAACCTGGAAAAACATCACTAGCTCCACCATCAAAACTGGAAACTGCGTCGTTCTCGACATCCCGGCCACCAGAAAATTCGAAACTTCGGCCAACTACTCGTCGACACTTACTCTTTCACCTCCCAAAACCTCGCAACACTCGATCAACTCCAGACGATGAACGAATCGAAATACCATACCAAGATAAAACTAGGTTTCCAGACTTCCATAGCTTGCCGCCGCCACCACGATGATCGAGTACACCTCCGACCATTTTTCCCACCATCGCCGTAGGCTCCTCCACCTCCACGCGGAACCCCGGCCTCCAGAACGTCGCCCATCGCCGGAATTTGGAAAAATTCCATTTTCCGTTCGAACCTAAACTGCTCTTCCACCTTAGCTCTAAAAATTATGATTTTAACTTTAAAAATCATGTTAAAGCATACGAATTCAATTTATATACCTGAAATCGTAAATTAAAATGTTTGAATTTTTGACTAAGTTAAGGTTTGCTCAGCTTTCTTGGATTCCAGAGAAAATACTAAATTGTTTTAACTTAAATAAAATTTAAAATTAAAGCTTATGATAAAACAACCAAGTTTTATTTAAATCTTGAATCCAAATTATGCTTAGATCAAGAGGAAATGATTTTTAACCCAAAACTGAAGCTTGAACAAAGAACAGAATATCACTGGAAGCAATCTTTGCACACACATACATCCATTTTCAAATATACAGAGAATTCATATATATATATATATATATATATCCAGACATACTTATCACAGATATAACTTGCATCAAATTCATATATATATATATTATTAGTTTATTTAAAAAAAATGTTACTCACAGTGATTTCCAAAAGTGAACAGAGTTCTTCTTTTGAACCAGGCTTGTGAAAATTTGCAAGTTGAAACCCTTTTCTTTGATCTCTGGTTAATATGAATTTGTATTGTTGTTTTAAGTTGTATTTTGTTAAAGTTTAAGTGATATTTACTTTAGGTTTTTCTCAGCTTTGATGGACGAACTGAGATAAAGATTGATATATGGAAAGGAAACTTACAAGGTAAAGATATTTGTACAGGGTGATATATTTTTCTAGTACAAATATAGGCAGAGATTTTTTTCTCTTGATGCCTGATATGATAAAATTTGTGCTTGCATTAATTAGGCTTGTCCTGTTTTACAAGCTTATACTTATCTTCATTTGCTTGTACATAGTTGAATATATATACTTGTATCTTCTTTTGCAAGCTATTACATATATACTTTCCTTTACAAGTGTACACATATATTTATTTTTTCCATATTTGAATGTGTATTACTTGTTTCATATTTAAGTGTATTTCTTCTTATACTTATTATTTTGTAATATAAATGAAGTTCTATTTTTAATATGTTGTTTAAATTTAGCTAATTTGTTTACTTTATATATTTTTTTATAATTTATCTTATATATATCTATTTATAAATTCAAATTATTTTTTAAACCATTTACCTAAAATTTAAATGCAAATGATTCAACACATATTTTATTTGAATTTGGAGAAACTCAAATCAAATTACCAATTAATTTCACAATTTTTATTCAAAAATTAAATTAATTATCAATTTAAACTTAGTAAAAATCTGGGATCGTTACAGGTTCCCCCCCTTAAGAAATTTCGTCCTCGAAATTTGAAAGTAGGGAGACAACAAAAGAATAGATGAAGAATGTTTCATCAAATCAAATTGAGCATCTATTCTGCATTTGGCTTACCAAATCAGAATATCAATAATAGATACGAGAACGAATCTTTTTAATTTTTCACAAGATACTCGGGTTATCTAGATCTACGAAATATGCAGAGGCATTGGTCAGTTCGAAGGGATAACTAACCATTCGTAGAATATATTGGGACCAAAAAATAGACAGATATATGGATACAATTCCAAAACTTTTTAATTTAAAACTAAGGTATACCTATCAACTATAACAACCAAAGCAACCAATTCATCCAAAAAAATAATTCTGACCTATTTGGAGTTTATGTCCCATGCAAATATATCAAATCTTCTTCCTGGATCTACCAGGAACTATCGAAGAATTGAGAAAAGATGATGGACAAAAGAGATTGATAGAGAAAAGATTGTTTCCTTGTTGTTACAGGGTATTGACCATTTATAGTTGTATTCCCCTGTCCCCTATCTCATCTTTTTCTTGCACTCATACTTACTATCAGTGGATAGTAAGAGAATTTACTGAGGTATACGGATAGATATCTTAGGGATTACTCATTCTAGGGTATACTTCACCCTATCTCTAATGAGCTACTTAATGTGTTATACTCCTGAGCTAAAGTTTAACCTTAGCTCTGATACCAAAATGTCACGGCTCGAGGCAGTGGCGACCGGTAGGCTTTGCAACCATCCCAGACCCACAATGGCACACAGTGGTACCCTGCCCTTGCTTTTATGGCCAGCCTTTCGACTGTCAGACCTTACGGCTAACCAACCCCACAAAGAGGACATGTAGGGGTAAGAGTCTCCTGCTCGCCACTAAACCAAAAGTGAGAACCCCCTATCACGTTTCACAAAGATAAGCAAGGTCAGTCATGGGACTGGTATGAGTAAAAAAAACATTTGGTTGAAATAAAAACAGATAAAAGGAAATCCGCAATGCTTTTTGGAAAATGAAACTACCATAAGGCCTCCCGGCACACACACAATGCAATCGCACACATGGGGGAGATTTCTCCTTATGATGGTCAAACATGCTTACTATGCAAAATCATTTGATATTATTATTAGTGCATAGTGCAGAAAACATTTCGAAAATATAATATAAATCTTAGCCAGCATAGGTACCATGATATTATGTCTGCTATAGCTACCATGTTAAATGGCAGGTTCTATAACTAAACCATACAAGGCTCGTGTTGTTTCTTTGGATTTTCCAACAAATGGTCAGGCTAAGGAACTTCCTATGCCACATGGGTACGCCTCTGAAGGGACGTCCTGAGAACTTAACCATCTCTCTGCCAACACAAGGCCGGGTTACCTCTTACTAGGTAACTACTACACGAGTATGCCACCCCCCGGTCGTTTGCGACCTTTATCCGAGGGCTCTGATCACAAAGCAACAACCGCACAATAAATGAGATTGATGCAACCACAAAGGTAAAGCATCTGGGCTCCATACCATGATACCACCTTTTTCCAGAAGGAAATGACATACCCTAAAGGGAGCGACCCACATAACCTTGCCGCATCCTTCCTGTTTCGATCATTTTCGGGGTGTGAGGTCCGATGAGGTCTCGTCCACAAAGCTACGCTTTTTCACAAAGCCATGCTTTGATCACAAATGATCAACGAATGATCATCAACACTCAGCAACACTTAGCATGCCACACTACCAAATTGGGAGTATATCATTGATAACCTTCAACTACATAACCTCTGAGCTCGTACGTCTCAGAGAAGGGTGTTAAGCTAAGAGAATAAATTCCCCACCGCCAAACAGAAATGTATTTGAAAGAAATCTGCTTTATATCTCAAAGTGTAGTGTCAGACATACAACCATACAAATATGTTCCATTTTCGAACAGAATCGAAGGCACTTCCAAAGAAGCCCTTGCAAATCCGAGTATCCACAATCTCGATCAGACTTCCCATCACATATGGAGGTCTCTATACCGGAGCACTCAGTGTAGAGACAATCGATAAGTTATCCTATCGTTCTCGCAAACACCCGGTCTTCAACACCGGTCTTCAAATGCTATCCATTTACGTCGTATCACTATTCGGAATGGGTTATATGACACAAAGTCCTCTCCCGGCTAAACCGAATGGTGAGCGCTTAATTTTAAAATATATGGATATTGGGATTTCAGTTAAGTCACAACTTATTACCCAAAACTTTTCTTCAAATGGTTTAAACAAATTACCATTTTCAATCTTTTAAACAAAAAGATTCATCTCACAAAGTTCACCCAGTTTCACAAAGATCTATTCATAGATTTTCAAATCGATTTCCATTTCAATTGGATTAACTCATTAAATCTTTAAATCAAAGATTTAACTTATAGCTTTCAAAACACGTTTCCAAAGATTTATTCGTAACTTGGAAAACTATTTCCAATTCAAACTTGAAATTCCTTTAATCTCAATTAGAAATTCATTTCTTATATGAAAGCTTTTATCATTTGAAAACAAACAGTTTTATTTTGGAAAAATCTGATCTCATTTATACAAGTTAAAATCTTTGAGTTAATTCAAATTCCCAAACAATACTGAAAAAAAATGGTTTAAAACCCATATAAACTTGTATATCCTTTTTACATCATAATTTCTCAACATAGAATTCAATTTCAAATTTTGAATGCAAATTTAAATCAAATTTCAAAACTAAATCAAGTTATTCAAAAATAACTTTAACCTTTGAAATCCCTTTCCAGAAGCTTTCCACCTTAAATCCGATCTATTTTTAAAACCCTTTGGATTCAAAATTCAATTTTAAAACTATTTCAAAGATCTGTGACTTAACCAATTTCCACGTGCAATCCATATTTGTGTGTGTATGGTGTAGTCCAGGGGTTTAACATAATAGTGAAACATCATTCAATCATCACAGATCCAAACACAGATATATAGTTGATAAGCGGTATAAACTATAATGCTTATCGTTCATTCACAGATTACAGATAATATACAAATGTATCACAAATAAATGAATAAATTATACACAGCTCAATCCACAGAACAAAATATCACAGATCAGATAGGACAATCAATTCAAGGCATCTCATACAATACAATCATTCATAAGTAAGGTCAAGCATTCAATAATCATTTATAAGCAGGATTAATTAATTGTTTAATCCTAATGAATTCAATTTATTTCCAATTAAATTAATTACTTATGAATTAATTATCCAATCCTGATTATTTAATTACAAATCAGTTGATATAAATTAATTTATCAATCACCTTAATTAATTATTCTTAATTAATTACAATAACTAATTAATTACTCCTTAATTACAAATTTATTCCTTAATTAATTAACTTAAACTTTACTTAATAAATTTAAACTTATAATTTCAACTGTAATTAATACAAATCATTCAATCTTCATTAAATTTAGTGTAAAACTCATTCTTATTAGTGATTTAAATATCATTTATAAATATGTTTGAAAACTTTTATTTTCAAACTTACCTCTTAAATTCCATGTTAAATCCAAGATTTAAAATGAATCCTCATTTATCTTTAATAAAGTTTAAAAACTAATTCTTAAAATCTTTAAATTTACATGTTAAGATAATACTTTTATTATAAAAGAAATTTAAGATGAGTTTAAATTAAATTCTCTTTAAATTCACATATTTAAAGTATACTTTAATGTTTAAACTGATTTAAAACATTTTATATTTACAAACTTCATTTCTTTTCAAAATCTTGATTTTCAGATTTAGATTTAACCCAAGTTTCACATTTTGATTTAACTTATTAAAATTAACACTTTACATTTCAAATTCCATTTAAAACTCAAATCCTTTTTTTTAAAGAAATACACTTAAATATTTAACACTTTTAAGTTATTTAACAAATTTAAATTTTAAAAACTTTGTTTCCAAACTAAGTTTCAAATTGAACTTAAATGTATATTTAAACTTTAATTTATAACTCAGTTCAAAACTTACTTTAAAATTTAAATTAAACTTTAAAATTTCAAAACAGAACAGGTTCTGTTTCAAAAATCTGGGCAAACATTTACCCGAGCCATGGCAATGCTTGCTTCGGGACCAACACAAATTTGCTCGAGTAAATACTCGAGACAACACGCGAAAACCTGATACATCCAAAAACAGAATAGTGCACGGTGCACGTGCACGTCGCCGATGATCAACTCCAGGTGACATCACATCGTCGAGCAAGTCGAAGTCCATCCTCGAATCAATCTCCGATCGCCAGAACTCCGCCATTCACTCGAATTCGAAATCGAGATTTCGAACCATAACCTGGAAAAACATCACTGGCTCCACCATCAAAACTGGAAACTACGTCGTTCTCGATATCTCGGCCACTAGAAAATTCGAAACTTCGGCCAACTACTCGTCGACACTTCCTCTTTCACCTCCCAAAACCTCGCAACACTCGATCAACTCCAGACGACGAACGAATCGAAATACCATACCTAGATAAAACTAGGTTTCCAGACTTCCAAAGCTTGCCGCCACCACCACGTTGATCGAGTACACCTCCGACCATTTTTCCCACCATCGTCGTAGGCTCCTCCACCTCCACACGGAACCCCAGCCTCCAAAACGTCGCCCATCGCCGGAATTTGGCAAAATTCCATTTTCCGTTCGAACCTAAACTGCTCTTCCACCTTAGCTCTAAAAATTATGATTTTAACTTTAAAAATCATGTTAAAGCATACAAATTCAGTTTATATACCTGAAATCGTAAATTAAAATGTTTGAATTTTTGACTAAGTTAAGGTTTGCTCAGTTTTCTTGGATTCCAGAGAAAATACTAAATTGTTTTAACTTAAATAAAATTTTAAATTAAAGCTTATGATAAAACAACCAAATTTTATTTAAATCTTGAATCCAAATTATGCTTAGATCAAGAGGAAATGATTTTTAACCCAAAACTGAAGCTTGAACAAAGAACAGAATATCACTGGAAGCAATCTTTGCACACACATACATCCATTTTCAAATATACAGAGAATTCATATATATATATCCAGACATACTTATCACAGATATAACTTGCATCAAATTCATATATATATATATATATATATATTTAAATAAATGTTACTCACAGTGATTTCCTGAAGTGAACAGAGTTCTTCTTTTGAACCAGGCTTGTGAAAATTTGCAAGTTGAAACCCTTTTCTTTGATCTCTGGTTAATATGAATTTGTATTGTTGTTTTAAGTTGTATTTTGTTGAAGTTTAAGTGATATTTACTTCAGGTTTTTCTCAGCTTTGATGGACAAACTGAGATAAAGATTGATATATGGAAAGGAAACTTACAGGGTAAAGATATTTGTACAGGGTGATATATTTTTCTAGTACAAATATAGGCAGAGATTTTTTTCTCTTGGTGGCTGATATGATAAAATTTGTTCTTGCATTAATTAGGCTTGTCCTATTTTATAAGCTTATACTTATCTTCATTTGCTTGTACATAGTTGAATATATATACTAGTATCTTCTTTTGCAAGCTATTACATATATATTTTCCTTTACAAGTGTACACATATATTTATTTTTTCCATATTTGAATGTGTATTACTTATTTCATATTTAAGTGTATTTCTTCTTATACTTATTATTTTGTAATATAAACGAAGTTCTATTTTTAATATGTTGTTTAAATTTAGCTAATTTGTTTACTTTATATTTTTTTTATAATTTATCTTATATATATCTATTTATAAATTCAAATTATTTTTTAAACCATTTACTTAAAATTTAAATTCAAATGATTCAACACATATTTTATTTGAATTTGGAGAAACTCAAATCAAATTACCAATTAATTTCACAATTTTTATTCAAAAATTAAATTAATTATCAATTTAAACTTAGTAAAAATCCGGGATCGTTACAGGATCAAATGCCATTAAGTGAGCAAGACCAAAGAGTGGCCAAAAGAAATAATCAGACCATCAAGCAAATACACAAATACACAAAGGCCAGAGTACAGGCAAAGTGGAAATAGGCCAGAGGGATCACAGTGCAACAACTATCACATATATATACATGGAGCAATGCAACAGTCAATAGTGAAGTACAAACCAAGTGCACAGCATACAAGTCCAATGCAGACAATTTCAACAAGACTAACGACTGCAGTTCAAAGTAATGGTCAACCCAAATATAGAAAGTACACCAGAGAACAATGACTGATACAAGTGACTCAAACCAGAACTTCAAAAGGTACCAGACTCGAGTACATCAAACCATAACAACAAGTGGAACTGACCACACAAGAAAAGCATGACCAAGTGGTAAACAAACAACACAGGCAAATGAACAAAACCTTCTGTAGTGAACAGAGCAACAACAATGATGAACCAACTGAGGCAACTACAGGCATCAGGTTGAAAACATTACAGGGATGAACATACTTGACTACAAGGAGATGTACAAACAAGTGATACTAAGTGCAACAGAAAATCAAGCAGAGATGAACAAATCCCAAGCCGAGACAAGAAAGCAATACAAATACAAGTATACATGTATGCATATATATGTATACACATACATATCTATATCAAATGAAACAGTAGCAACATAAGCAAGTGACACGGCTAGTTTGTACAAAGACAGAGGAGATTTCAAACTGCAGTTCAAAGCAATGTCGAGTCAATAGCAAAAAGAACGGAACCAAGTCAGAAATCAAACTGGAGTCACCAACAAATCAACGCCGTGATGACCAAGGGAAAAACGAACCAATTCAAAATCATCAAGCCGTGGTTGTCAAGAAACCCAAGCCGTGGTTGTTAAGAAACCCAAGCTGTGAGAAGCAAGCAATGAAGTATACGAAATAGAAGAAGTCAGAAATCATCACAATCACTCAAGCAAAATCGAACGGCAAACAAATTATCAGACGAATTCAATTCGAACGAAAATATAGGGAAATAAACTCTATTTAAACCCGGTAACATCATAGGACAATAATCATTCGAGTTCAAGCAACAAAGAATAATCAATCAACTCGAATCAAAATCGAGCACAATCGAAATTAAAAAGGAATATCACTTACAAATTTTTCATCTAGTATACACG
Organism: Allium fistulosum; assembly: GCA_030737815.1. Taxonomy (NCBI): domain Eukaryota; kingdom Viridiplantae; phylum Streptophyta; class Magnoliopsida; order Asparagales; family Amaryllidaceae; genus Allium; species Allium fistulosum. The sequence continues at coordinate 836,132,499 of CM060905.1, forward strand.
CTCGACACAATTTGAAGCAGCCGAAGTTAAGCAAAGAACAAAATTCGAAGAAGCATCATTCGATCGAGCTACTGAAGTCGGCGTCTTCAAATAATCAAAAACCCTAATTTTTGAGGAACGAACGAGCCACAAAGAAGCAGCTATTTTCAAAGAAGTCGGGCCGAACATATAAAAGGGAAAAGAGGATAATTTTTATCACTATGTTTAAATTTAGGCCGGCTAAATTATTTTGGGCTTTTAATTTTTAAAATTAGGGTTTATTTGTTTTATTGTTTTAAAGTGTTTTTAATTTCTATTTTAAACATTGTAATTTCTAGTCGTGTGACTAGGGGACAAACTATGTGGCGTAGTTTGAGAATTCGCAACTTAGTGCCTGAGTTGTGGCAGGGTTTTGAGCGTAGAGTTAGGTTAGTCGATAGCGGGTGTCGCGAGTTTACATGTGTAAGCGTCTGACTACTTAATTTCTAGTAGAAACCTTGGGGGCAGCACGTAGGCAGGGTTTTGCCGAAGCTGGGTAAATCTGTGTGTTCTATTTCTGCATTTATTATTCTGCTATTATTCTGCTGTGATCTGTGTTGAAAATATTTTATAAACTTCTACAATAATTTTTATAATTAATAGTATCACCCTATTCACCCCCCCCCCCTTCTAGGGTGAAATCGATCCTACATTTTGATCCATATCACGGCATTAATTATCGTATAACAATGTTATAGGATTCTCAATATTTGAAATCACCCCTAGCTCAGTTATAAATTTGTGCACATATACATACGTACACACACTTTCTTTTATTATTGCACTTATTTAAGGCGATGTACATAGCCTATTAGTCGAATTATCCACAATCTCTTGTTTAGAACATTTTCAACTTAAAGCAACTTAACTAAGATCGATCATGAATTCAGGATTGACATTCTATACTCGATACTTATGAATGTCAAGTTCGAATACTCCTTCATAAGAAATTTGTTGTTTCTATAAACAATTCTATAGTATTTATAAATACTTGATAATACTTTTAACTTACATTTGATAAACTAAATTAAGATTTGGCACATGCTCATTGTTTACATAACCAAATTGTGATATAATACATAACACAACATATATGATAATTCCTATCACCGTAGCATAAGGAATCCATCTCATATGCTCTGTATTGAACATTTAAGTATGGTGTGTATGTATATCATTAGGGACATTGCCAACATCCTTTTATAATATTATAAAAGATGTCATTTTTAAATACAATGACGAGTATCAAACAACCAAGTAAAAATGATTTTAATACGGGTACATCGTTAACAATCATAAGGTTGTCATTTACTTATAGCTTTAGAAATATTCGAGTACCTTTAACATTCTTGCTTACAGACACATGCTACCTCCGCATTTTGATCGAAAATCAAACTATTTGATATTTATGCCAAAATACTTGTTTAACTCTGATGTTTATCGCATGATACTTTCATGTTACTTCCGAAACATATAAACTCAGTATCGCTCCCACTGACTATGAGATACTTTGTTTGTTGTATGCACATAGTATATTCTAAATCATTATTTATAATTTTGTTCCAATATAAGTGTCCTAAAACTCAAAATCACATCGAGGGATAATTTTGTGAGGTAAATATGAATTAAATTAACAATGTTGAATCCGTTAATTTCAACAATCAAAATTTACTATTTCATCCTTATCAACGCTGCTTACTATATTCCAACTGCATTGGTCTTCTTTTTGAAGGCACATTTGCGACATCTGGATCATATCCCTTCAGGTACAACTATAAAAATCGTATTTTTGTAAAGTATTTGGGATCCATTTAAGATTTGTACACCATGCCATATTGCAGGGTCAATAATCTTACTTGCTTTTTGACAAACGAGGAATTCTTTTCATGACATCGATAAGAAACTCACCGCTTCTCTTCAATGTGAGAAAGTTTTTATTAGATGTTCTAGTTAGTTGTGCCCATTTAAAATTGGTTGATTTCATTTCATAATTCATAATCAATTTTATCTTTGGAACGTATCCAAATCTATTTTACAACTATAATTTCAAAAAATTTCCATTGTCATGAACTTGGTGTTTCTTAAAACAATAAACATTTTCCAATGCAACAAAATAAGTACTCATAAACACTTTATGGATTGCCTTTATATATAAACATATTTGGTTTTGGTCTACGAAGCTTATGTTCATAACGTAAATTAGTCAACCATACTGTTCAGTCCCAAACTCCTTTAGGGCGATCTACACAAGATCCCTCACGAGAAAATATTACGTGCAGCCTCTCGACTTACACAACCTATCAACTCCTTGATCTAGGATATGTAGGAGTTCCTTATAAGGTCTTACCTTATATGATCTCATAATTTGTGCTTTAGATGAAATAAATTTTAACATTATGTTCTTACTCTTAAGTACACGACCTTACAGAAAGAATTTAACTCAACTTCACTCATCATCAATCATTTTTTTATCCCACAAAGTATGATCACTCCTTATCGATACATCATTATGTATCATAAGGTGGAGATACTTTAGAGACTAAATCTTGTTCATTTTAGGCACATTTGGAACACTTTTCAATGCACTTATTTATTTGATCAAATCGGATTCTTTTATTTCGTTTACATATTATGTTTTCTACTTCCATTTTATTTTCAATAAGCTTATCATAGACATACCACATGAGCACAAATACACAAGTTCATGTTTGTGAAAATTCATTTTATGGTTGCATACTTTATATGTATCAATTTGAAGAGTTCAGTAACTCTTATATCGCTTCCACTGAATGTGTGCATTTCCCTTAATCCTCTAAGATACAATTCACCAGTACAATATGATTCATAATCATATGATTAAAAAATTGCTTCTAAAAAACTATGGCTTATTCCATAATTTTGAATAACTGTAAAATTTAAGATAATTTTGTATTTTCTACTGTATCACATTTATTATGAAAAAATACCATTACAATAGTTTTATCTTATAATTAATATTCATAATATTCATTTGAAATAAAACCGTCTATTTTCAGTAAATACTGAAAATAGTTGTTATTTCATGAATAATATTTGTTATATCTACGAAAATAATTTTTCAAAAGTTGCGCCTACAAAGAAGTGTTATATCATATGCTCCCACTATTTCCGCCATTACTATAATAACGTATGAAGTATTAGGTTCCATCCAACCGCTTATTACTGAATTTTCTTCCACACACTGTAACTAGTTTACAATTAAGAGTTTCATACCATATATCTTGAACTCAAAGAAGTAACTTTCATAGAAAACGGTTTTCTATATGAAAATACATTTTGGAATAGAAATCATATTTCTCATTCCATATTTAGTATCTTTTAGTGTTTTATACAATTCTCATTTCCAACGTCTCTTCATGAAGCAATAGTGTTCATTCACTCTCTTCGCCCTGATTCTGCATTATCTTTTCTTTCCAAATGATCAATACATTCAAAAGGAAATCCTTACTACAAGCCTGTAACGAACTTTTAAAAAAGTACATTGAGTCATCCTTAACATTAAAGGATATCAAATAAGTTGCGATTTACAAAGCTGATCAAACTAATATTTCAGCGATCAAATTCCTAAATCCATCTTATAGCTCTTGATCTAGTGCTACATCTAACACAACAAGATCATTATTAAAATCAATCGTATTGAATGCATGACCTTGCATCATGTTTTACTTGCTCATTTCGATTGAACTAATTTCATCGAGATTTCGTACGTTACGAATCATGACTGTTTACCATATAACATTAATGTGTGATTGAATATGAATTAAGTATCCATGTTCTTGTATTTTTTTAGAGTTCAAAGCTCGTAGACGACAATACATAGTCTTAGGAAAATAAAAGTCTAGGCGATAGAGGCATGATTGTTTTAGCAGTGGTATAAATTAGCTCTTGCAAGGGCCTTGAAGTGATAATATGCCAAAAGATCTATTTTTAAGTATATTTTATGTTATTATTTCAATCTTAATTCAGTTCATTCGTATATTTCAATTAATAAACATGTTATCAATCATAATGGTTACACAAATTTATTTGTGTAGATTATTTTAACTTCATATAACATTTATTCTTACAATATATTAAATAGGTTAAATGTTTTCATTTCATTTATCTAACATGGTCCCACTAAACATTTTTGTTTCTCAAAACCCAAAAATAAAACATAGAATTTTTTGATTTCTCTAGTGGCTGTTAGGACTCGCTTGCCTTGGGTTTCTGATCATGAAGAAGCTCAATAAATCATAGGCTTGTATGCAATGGATAACTCCTTATTGGTTGTATTATATAACTTCTAACCCATGGTCTTTGTCTTAATCTCATCTCAACCTTGAAGAAGCTCAACAAATCACGAGAGATTATTCACTCGTACCAACCATTTCACGACGTCCTAAGTATAATGCATGTACCTTAAGGAAGCTCACAAATATGTGCATGTATCTTACCTCATCTGGTCAATATATTAATAGTACTACACATAACATCTCTACCCCAAGGAAGCTCAATAATGAAAGAGTATGCAAGTAATATATTAATATATAAATCGTAGAGGACAACTTATATATTAAAGATTCATAATATTTCATATATACGTTGAGTGATATTGATTTAGAAAACAATGTATTTCTTATGAAATACCCTCATGATTCAAGTGTCGGACACATCTGATAGTTTAATTTTATATAACATTTTATAATTTAATTAACTTATATAATATTCTTTGTATATTACTAGTTAAATCATATTTAATTAATTTAGTTTAATTAACTAATTAATTAAATTATTTTAGGTTAATTAAATTATTTTAGGTTAATTAAATTATTTCAAAATTCAAAATTTTAATTTATTCATCCTAAACAATTTAAGATGAATAGTAACTATAACACATATAACTTTACATACATATATATAAAATATTTTTTAATTTTATGAATTAACATTTAATTAATTTATATAATTATAATTTGTAGTTAATTAAAAAAATTCTTAATCGAACAATTTAATAAATTCAAAAATATTTATTTATAGTTTACCTTAAACAATTTAAGATATATATATATATATATTCAACTATAATATATATACATGTTACAGCCAAATTTTGCACAGTCTCATAACAGACTCAAACAGATGAAATGGTTTGCAAACTTATAAAGGAATGAGTCAAGGAGCTTCGAAGATGTCAAGATAGAAAACATCAAAAATTTGGCTGAGTTTTAGAAATGCAAATCAGTTGGTACCGACATAAATCATATTGGTACCGACATGATTTGCACCAACATGATTTATGCTGACATTATTGGAACTATCAAGAATGATGATATGAAAGAACTTAGGAAGTTTGATGAACTTTCAAACTACAAAATTATGTCAATACCGACCTAATTTTGATTGGTACCAATATGATTTTAGGACTTGGATTGGAATGGAACGAAGGAAGAAAGCTTAAGCATGAAGAAAAATGGCTTAAGATGCCAAAATTCATGTCGGTGCCAACATGATTTTACATTTTGAGACTAATGTAGGGCAACCTATTCTTTATGCTAGATTTTTGGATCATGGTGATTTAGACATTTCCAAACTTGGATAGCAAGATCTATGCTAGAATTTAGCTATAAATAGAAAGCAACCTTCACTTAGGAAAGGACTTTTGGCACTTTGGATTTTTTCTATCTTCTTCTTCCCTAAATCTTATACATCCGAGATCTACTATATTGTATTCAGATTTGAGTTATAATCTTTGTATTCCAAAGAGAAAACATAAGATAATAAGATTAAAGTGGATGTAGGCAGGAGTATTTTCTAAACCACTATAAAAAGTGCTTGTTTGTTTTTATTTTCATTGATATATCTAGATCTACTTGCTTTTAGGGTGTTGTGTCAACTTTTTACGCAATATTTTTGGTTCTTTCAAACAGAGGAGCTTAGGTATGAAGTTTGGAAGAGATGAAGAGGCCTACTACCAAAGCTATTGCAGGTCCAAGCTAACCGGATTAGGGGCTAGCCAGGAGGTGTCCTCAAGTTCAATTCTATCAGTTTACGTGACCAGAGAGGAGATAGAGAGGATGGTGAAAGAGATGCAAGATGGAATGATAACATGGGAGTAGGAAATGCAAGAGGGATTTTGTAACGACCCGTAAATTTTAATTGTTTTAATAATGTAATTAACTGAAATTTTGTGAAATTTTAAACAATAAAATTTTGAAATATAAATTTGATATTTGGAATACGTCTATTTTAACATAACAACTGGTAAATTTTCATCCAATAATATGAAAGTTTATTTTCTTATGTAATTCTATTTTAATATATATCAGTTAATATTTGTGATAATAAAATGTTTTCCAAACCTGAATATTTTTCTATAGAAAATTTGTAAATCATCTTCTGAGTGAGACGTCATATTTCGTTTCTTCAAATTTGAACCTCTATTGTTTCATTTATCTTATTTTCAACAGATTTGCAGCATTTTCGGTACCGAATACCGACTTTTGATTGGATGATTGTACCGATGATATTTGTATACCGTTTTGATCGTCTCGTCGTACTGATCTCTGTAGTATATTCATTTGTGTACTTCAATCTTTGGTGCATGGCGGAAACCGCGAAGCGGATAACCTATATTGGTATCAATTATGGACCTTTTGTTTTCCCTGTGCCTTTTGATTTTCCAACGTGAGAAATTTGAGCAGCCACTATCATTCATTTTACTGAAACCAATGGTGGACGCTTACCATTCCTACCGTTCAAATTTTAATTGCTTTTCATCTAGTAACTCGTTCATTCATTCTCATATTCTTCCTTCCTTTTACTCCTTGCTTCTGCCTGTAGCGTGTTGTTCTTCCCCCTTCCTTAGCTTCTGCAGCTTCACCACTAAGCAAGTGCCGAACTCATGATCTTTTACTGGCCCATCCTGTTCCTCTCTCTTCAAAATTAACAATATAGCTCAAAGCCTATTGCAGTTTCCACCCAGGCAATGAAATGCTTCCATCTTCCAAACACAACGGATCCTGAGATCAGATCCAAATGTATCCCCTGTGTCTGATCCCTCAGCACCTCCTCACCATGCTCTTCGGATTCGCTCATGCAACTCCTAGCTTCGACTGTTTTTCCACAACCACACAAGTGCCGAACCCCACCAATTTGTCATTCACCGGGACTCCACTCGCATGCTCCTCTAGCCCGCGGCCTCCCCTCCCTCAGCAAGCATCAACCGAACTCCATCACACGTGCGACCATCATCCTCCATATGACCACCGCTTCGACTCGCCATTCCTTGCCATTGCCTTCACCAATCTTCTTCACTTCCCCTTTGAGTAAGTATAGGTATTATATAACCTTGTAGTGCATATTATAATATAACAGTAGTAGTATTATTCAATGTTTATGTTTTGTTGTCGTTATAGTATGTTAATTTGATACAAACTTTATTTTACTAAGATATATTCTATTTTAAATTATAGTCTATTAGCATTGTATTTATATAGGCTGTATAATATATATTATGTTAGAATATAATATGTGTTAGTATATATAAATACATATATATTAGTTTATGTAAGCTTTGCAAGTTAGAGATATGTTATATATCGGTTTATTTGTACAGTATATGTATATAATCCTATAAAAGCCTACTGTATTCTAACTTTGTACAGTATATGGTTACATTTATATATAGATGTATAGATTTGGTTATTTATACAAGGGTATGCGTAGTGATTTATATAAATTTTATAAGTATACATATGTGTTTCGATCTGTATATATTAGTATTTATATAGTTAAGTGTTACATAAATATATAATACGTTAAATCTATTGTAATAGTTTGAAGCAGGTTGAAATTTATAACATATACTATATACACTTTGACTTTATTATATATACATATATGTAGCATCTAATATATATATATATATATATATGTATGTATGTTTTCAGAGATCTAGTTATGGTAATATGTTTACAAGGTTTCATTTTGTTTCTTTTTGTATTTTAATATATGTTACGCATATTAATGTTAGTATAACGAACTGTGTATATATTATAGAGCTTTGTTATGGTTACTGTATATAGATAATAGACTTACTGCATATTAGTCACAGTTTATATGCATCTAAGTTGAAGCATATTATAAAGTTTTATAGGTTATATATTAGTTTGATTGTACAGTTAAATTATATATGCCTATATATGTTAGTTTAAAGAGGTTATAGTATTGTTAAAGGTGTATGAATGTGTATAATAGCTTATATACGGTTGTTGGATTTCGTAATATTATATTTTATTACGTAAGGGTTGTTTATAAATATATAAATATGTATATATACATATGTAAATGTGTATCAGGTTTTGATAATATAGGGGTTCTATGTTGTAAGTTTAAAGTATTGATTTTTAATATAATATATATATATAATATATATATATATATAATATATACCTTTGATTTTTAAGTGTTTGTATTTTTAGAAATAATGATTTTGAAATTATATATATATTTTTTGATTTCAATATATATATGTTTAAATTTAGGATTTGATTTAAAAGTGTATTTGTATTTTAAATTTTAATATTGGGTTTAAGGAAAATAATAATATAATATCATCTTGTTTAAATTATATCAAGCTAATTGATTCTGATTTGTTTCTCATTGATTCTTATCTATCAGCTTTGTCCGTCAAATACGCTTTCAGCTTACTTCACTTTGAGACTGTTGTTTGGATTGTTCGATTTTTTTCGGATCGTGATCCAATTCGTAGCTGGTTGTGTTTCAAACTTCTCTAGCCTCGAAAGGTGAGCAATCACTCACGATTAATGTTCTTTTATTTATTAAATTTGATTTCAATTGAAATGACAATTGAAATATGCTGCTGTTAGTTATTTACATTGTTATATATATGTTGTTATCTGTATCTGTTCACTTATGACATCTGACACCATTATCTGTCATTTTATACTGATGATATATGCATGTTATATTATTATTATCGTATCTGTTATCACTCTGCAAGTTCCCTGTTAGTATAGAATTCACTATGGGTTGAAATGATACATACTCGAACGATCTGTAGAATAGGGGAAAATCGTTATGGGTTGAAATGATAAACCCAAGCGATTTTCATTTGAATTAAATTTGGGATTGCGGGTTGAAAAGATATATACCCGTATATATTTAAATTACGGATTGAAATGATAGATATCCATATCACTTGACCATAGGATAGAGAATTATATACAGACACCGTTGGTCTATATATATAAATATTTTGAAAATGATTTCTATGGTTTTGAAAAGAAATATATGGTTTTAATAAATATTGATTTTTAAAGATTTATTAAAGTCAATATAAAATATGTCTAAGTATTTATGTAAAATTAAAATTTTCAAATATAGAGTTTATAATGTTTCAGGTTGAAAGATAAATTTTGAAATTGATTTGGAATTTTAATTATTTAAGAATTATACTTAAATAAGTTTGATTTGAAATTTGTTAAATTTGAAATCTTAAGATATGTTTTATAACTTAAATGTGATTAAAAGTGATTTAAATGAATATTTCAAACTTATATAAATTTTAATGGGATACTCTGCTTATTTAAATTTGTAAACTGAAGTTGTATTTAGATGTTATTGAAATGATTAAATAAATATTTCAGAAACTAAATGTAATGAAATTAAATTGAGATATAAATGGAATTATCAAATTTAATTTTGGAAATGTGGAATATTTAAAGTTTTGAAATATATATTGAAATTTAATGGTTTATTTTGTGTTTCAAATCTATATTTGAAATCGATATAATTTGAAATGATTTATTTAGAAATTGAATTGAGTTGAAATTTATGAATTGAGATTGAATTAAGTTGAATTTGGAAGTCGAGTTGATTTGAATAGATTTATGAATTTATAGAAACTATCTTTATTATATAAAGTATTTTAATTTATATTTAAAACTATTTTATATTATTTTACAAACTATTTTAATATAAACTATTTTAATTATACTAATCATTTTAATATATATTTTTTTAACTTATAACTATTTTATATAAATTATTTTATTTTATAAACTATTTTATTATATATACTATTATTGATATCTAAACGGTTTAAGGGAAATGCTATAATTTCAAGTGTTATGATTTCCAAAATGCTATAATTTCAAGGTGTTATGATTTCCAAAATGCTATAATTTCAAAGTGTTATGATTTCCAAAATGCTATGATTTCAAAGTTGTGATTTCCAAAGTGTTTTGATTTTTAAAGACTATGATTTCGAAAGTGTTATAACTTTGAAAGTACTATGATTTTGGAAGGGAATATTTTTGAAATGGAAATGATATCGTATTGATTGGGTTTTTGAAATGGAAATGATATTTTGGTTTTGAAGTATAAACTATTTTGAAATGACCACGGTGTTATAATAATGTTTGGTTATTAAAGAGACCGGGATCAGATATGGGCATACTCTCTTTCGATACCGAAAACCACTTTAACAACTGTGTACGCGGTGGAGATTCCAGAATGAAGTAGGATGGTGGCGACGATCTTGAGGTATATACGTGGACCCAACTCCCGTGAGTTGGCATAAGGTGGCTAAAACAGGAGTGATTCCGGGCTAATGAGGTAGCTCCTCTTATCGGACACACTCCATCGTATGCCATTCTATTACTTTGTGATTTATTTGGTGCGCACCCTTGATTCGGGAGTGTGGCTCGAGTTGGGCGATTGCTGCGGCTTTGCGTTACCAACAGTCCGGATGCGTAATTGGTATATCTACCCTGGCATTGCCTTGTTGTGTCGTGTCACCTACCATAGCGAGCTTTACTACGAGTTTGATTTGTGTCGTACCTATGGAGTGTCCTCTGGTAGCTCCAGTTTATGGGGTATTACGGTACTGTATAGACTATTGGCACACCTAAAAATGTTTTAAGGTGGAAAATGTAAAGCCTTAACGCTATTTTTAAATAGTATACTTTACTGTAGACATTATTATAATAGCGTATATTACTACATAGTATATAGTTTAACGGATCCTTAAAGGATGGTTATCCCAAACATCTTTTGAGTTACTTGTATTTCAGTTGATATTTCACTTGAGTTGGATTTATTGATATGAGAATGTTAATCCTGACTCGAGTGTTTTGTGTTCTGCTTTACGCTCGGGTCAGACTGAGTGGTTCAGTGTTCGAGACTCACCTTTGGAGTTGGAGCTTCACTTGGAGATCCAGCTATCTATCCAGCTTTCAGTTGTTCAGTTGATTTCAGTGATATATTCTGATCTTGTATTTGACTATTGTATTGAGACATCTATGTATTCGAGACTTCTGTTGTATCTTGTTTAACTCTGTTATATATATATATATATGGTAGCTTCATGAACTACTATTCTTTTGTTTCCGCTGCTTATTTTATATTACTCTGTGTTTGTGATTATTTATTTACTGTATATGCTGAGTTTTGCCAAATATAAATTAACAATCTGATATTTTGAGCAATTCAATTCCGTCATGTGTGGATGCGAATGGTTGAAAATTTCAGAATGTTACAAATTTTTCAGAAGGATATGACAACAAGGAATAACCGGAGCAGCTAAAACTCAGAACTAGAGGCCAGAAACCAATGTAGGAGCATCAGGTTTAAGAGTGGAGCAAACTGGAACAGAACCCCCATGACAAAGTCAGAATGGTACATACCTGAATCAGGTCAGTACCGATATGCAATTATAGAGGGTACTGTTTGTTTGAATCTAGGATGAGCTAAGATGTTGGGAACGGACAATGCTAGAGCTAGGAATGCATATCAGAATGCGAATGCACAACAATAGGAGTTGGAACAAGAAGCTCCCTGTAGGAACGGGTGTCAAAATGTAGCTATGGATTAGAGACTTCTATTGGATGACAAAGACAAAATAGCTGAATAATCAGGAGAATAGTGAGAGGTGGACCTCCAGACTAGAGTTTGGAGGATGTGAACAGAAATCCATTTACCTCTAACATCCGATATGCAAGGAATCCATCCGATTTCAAGCTACCAACGCTCGAACTATACAATGGGAGCACAGATCTGACCGTTCAGCTAATGAAATAGATCTAGCTTATAGAGATGTTGGGTGTTTTTGAGGAAGTAATGGGATGTTATTTCCCATTATACTTGACGGAATTAGTTGTAATGTGGTTCAGGCATTTAGAGAATGGGTCCATAAGCACGTGGGCTAGATTGGTATAGATTCTTGAGATAGTTTAAGGTTCACATTTCTTGACTGAAGAATGTGACTACGCTTTTGAGCATGAAGTAGAGGGCCGGAGAGACCATAAGGAGTTATTTGACTAGATTTAACGCAGCAACAACTGCAGTTCATAAGCTAGATCCATTAATAGTTTTGTCGGTGGTAGTGTCTGGAGTTGTGAATAAGACCAACTTAAATGTTTCTTTGGAAAGGGATCCATCGCTGAGGCTAAAAATGCTAAGGTTAATGCTATGGATGGCGAAGGACCACTCAGACCAGGATACAGTAAAGATATAGGAAAGAAGAAAGCCGACAAAAGCTTTGGAGGACTGAATGGCAAAGGAGGGAGTGGAAATTCTCTTCATACACAGACCTAACCGAAACCTCAAAGAGGAGGTACCTAGATACTAGGCGCAGATCTCCTATTGGAGGCCAGCTAAGAGAGAACCCATAGATCGAGAAAGGTTTTTCCTTTTTCATGGGATGGATGGGCATGAGATGAACAAGTGCAGACACCTACATGATCTAATAGAAGAGCAGGTTTGGAACAACTGGCTACAACTGTAACGACCCGACTTTCCAGTCCCGGAAAATCGAACCATTAGTGTTAAAGAAGAAGAGGTAGAAGAAGAAGAAACAGAAAATCACAACAGAATCTCACATCGCAGCGGAATAAAATATAATATATACAAAACAGATCTTTACTCAAACAGAAAAATATATCTGTTTATACAATATATTACAGAATCCAACATCAGAGTTCATCACATCAATGATATACATCCAATATACACAGCGGAACAATAAACAAATACGGAAGTACGTATCGCCATCCAGCTCGTCTCCTGAGCTCCACAGCTACAATCTGAACCTGTTTATCTCGGTCTGACCCGAGCATCATATAAAACAATACCCGAGTCAGTCTGGAATACCAGCATGAGAAAATCACACTCAATTGATTATTAAAGTTTCAAAAATCCTTTGGAAATAAAAGCATCTCGTAAGACCACGCCACAAATAAACATGTCGGGTTTTTACCTTACGATAGCTAAACACTTTTTATAAAAATCCTCTGATATTATAATAGTGTCTATTCACAAATACTTATTAAAATAGCTGAAATTGTTACATGATTAAATTCCAGCATACTAGGTATACAAACAAATACCGTACAAGGCACGTAGGGAGAATGGATTTCCAACGAATGACTAGGCACTGGGGTACCACCTGTCACAGTACGTGGCCTAGATCATAGTACCGAGGAGTACGCCCGCTCCCCTGCAACACAAGACCGGAATCACCTATGGGCAATTCCGAATATGATCACCCCACGGTTGGGATCAGCAACCGCACCACTAAGCCGAAATAAAAGGGACATCTAGACAGGAATGATCATACTCTCCAGTGGGCGCTACCCACGAAGCCTTGCTGCATAACCCCTGATTTTCAGTCATTCCCGGTTGATGAGGCTTGAGGCTAAACGTTACCTTCAGAACGTTTCACTTAGAATGCCCATCGTCCCCTGACGATGTCCGAAAGCATTCATCCATACAAGTCTGTTCCGGGTCCGAACAGAACTGATAACACTATCCCCTTATCAATATTACCCTCGTTTCCCCACGAAACGTACAAACCGGATCGAAGTGGTTTTCGAGTCTCCAGACCTAGCATCCCGGTATACGGAAACCCGATCCCGGTCTCTTCGAAACGATCAGCGCATTTGGCCAATATTGATAGTCGGTTGTTTAACTATCAATTAACATCCATAACAACCATCAACAATCAATAATTTCTCCAAATTATTTATATCCCTCAAAATATCTTCACAAGATATTATTTCCATTTCAATCCCCATTGGAAACAATTTCAAACTATATTCCTCTCACGGAATAATTTCCCAAATATTTATTTTCATTGGAATGCCAAGTACAAAACCATTTTAGATTTTTAAAATAATTTTAAAACACTTTATTATAAAAATACTTTATAAGAACGCCTTTTTAAACTTCTTTAATATTTAAGTTAAAATATATATTTAAAGATATTTAAAATAAAACCATTTTAAAGAATATAAACAAATTTCCTTTTAAAACATATTATCAAATCTCATTTGTATTAACTACAATAAAAGATTGAAAATTACTTACTTTAGAAATTTAACATTTGGAAATAATAGATTTTTAAAACTTGACTTTTAAAAATAACAATAAATCTTTAACTAATATTTAAAATTTCCTTTTAAAACAAAATGTACTTGGCTATCCAGAAAATACTTCTCTTTCACAACCTTTAAAATAAATCTCTGTTTATTTTTAAAACAGATTCACAATCCTTTATAAATTCACACCTTGAGTTTATATTAAAATCCGCTTCACTTTATAAACTCAGTTTATAGATCTCAAAATCTCATTCCTCTTTAAAATTTCCCAGTTTCAATATTTAGATCAATTCTACAATTTTATTTCAATTTTTGCTTTATCTTGAAATAAAATTCCCTTATTTACCTTATTTATTTCAAATACAATTATTCGGGTTTTTAATTTTTAATTTCTAGTTAAAACCCCTTTAACTGAAAATTCCTATTTTAAATTCCCAACATTCCTTATTAACGCTTTTAATTAAATTAACTCATTTAATTAGAAATAATTTCTTTATTTCTTTAAAAACCATATCACTTGAGTTTTAAATTTTTATTACTCCTTCGTAAATTTAAATTCCTTTTTCCCATATTTATTACAATTTCAATTCACTTTATTTTATCATATTTTCAATTAACTTTTAAATTTATTCCAATTTACTTAAATTATTATTCTTTATTTTCTTCAAAAATTCAATCCCATAGATTTTCAAAATTTATTATACTGGGAATTCAATCAACCACAACATCCAATATCAGATCATCACAGGATATCAATATACAGATCACAGAATAATAAAATAAATTTTTGAGGAATCCAGTTGGATCCCTCCAACCTGTTTTCCTGCATCCACAGACGTTAGCACAATACCAATTCCACTTCGAGGTGGAATATCGTGGTATATGGGTTTTATAAAATATCATCCGCTATTATGCGGCGCATAGGGTCTCATCCGCTATATATAAATGCGGGAATATCAACAACTCCAATATATACATATGCCAATATGTATATATTGCTATATATTACTATATATACTATAGCACATCAATCAATGCAATCATTCAATCAATTATTTAAATTTAACCATTTAAATTTAAATTAGCAACCAGATGAGTGAGATTAACTCACCTTTGCTTTTATTATTGTAATCCGATCCACACCGTCTTGATTTTTCACGATATAGACCTTGTATAGATAAGGGTTTCATTTCGTTAATATCCGAATAAATCGAACAAATAAATTTCCATTTGCTAAATTTAATTAGATAGGTTAACTAAACACTTAAGCCACTAAAATCTATTTGAAAGTGAACTAATACAATATATATATTTATTTTCCATTTTAAGATTTGAATTGACCAATAAATCATTCTACACTAAAATATGTATATGTATGTTTGTTTTAAATTTTAATTTTGGAACCCCATGAATATTTATAAAATAACTTATATAGATTTCATAAAAACTAATTTATATGAACTTTCACTTTTTTTTTCTAACTTTTCCCAACATACATATTTATTAAATCCATTCTTCTTAAAATAAGCTAGTAAGTGAAAATACTTATATGTTTTCTAACCAATATATATATATCTAAATTAAATTAAACATAGATAAAACAAAACTGCTACCTTCTTGTCGAGACACCCCAACCCTAGCAGACAACATCACTCACACCCGAGGCCACCACTAGCAAGGTCGAACTTCCCCAGCATCTTGACCCGCCCAGCTCGTTGACGACCCCAAAAATTGATCGCCAATTCGCCCCACAGCAGTACGCGGATCCCCACGCGACCCCCAAAGATGACTTCACGTCGTGCCTGAATCCAAAAGTGACAGCCACCGAAACTCTTGCGATTGGAAACGCCTGCCTCAATCGCGACCCATCCTACATGCGACACAGCGCTTCAGGTCGCGAAGCCTCCACGAACGCGAGCTCCGAAGTCGCGATGCTATACCTCCGTTCTTTCGTGATTTAGTTTGTACGACAAAGGGAATTAGGGGTTGAGAGAGGAGAGGGACGATCGCGTTCGTTCTCGATTTCATTTGGCTGGGACTCGATTAAATGGCATGAATATTTGATTTGTAAAGAGAGCGACCATTCTTTGATTTTTGATTTAACTGTATATTTTTTGTTTGTTTTAAACGAGCAGAGATGGAAGGGAATAGCGTGTTCGAGAAGGCAATGGAACGGGTTGGAAAAATATCTAGCTACAGTGTTTTGCTTATATTGTTTATATTAAATTTTCGATTTAATTCCAACGCGTTTGTATGTCGTACGCTCACACACCAACTCCAATTACTACGAAACTTGAAATCCGATAATAATACAATATTACGGATCCAATGGAACTGGTTTCGTCTAATTCCGAGACTGTGCCCCGGAAGGCTATATTTAAATGTCGATTTAAACGATATATTTTTAAAACTGAACAAAACACTATGAAATTCCATTTTAAAAATTCTATTATCTTCAATATTATTAATATGGATTTTCCCAACTTCCAAATTATTTTTAACAGGCCTAAAACTCCAGATTCAATAATTTACCAATTTCAATAATTTAAATTCAACAATTACTTGTCTAATCAATAATGATATTTGAAATTAAAGTTAATAATTATCTTTTGAATATTTAAAACTAATTAAATATTCCTATTTCAAATGCTCAAAAATACCGGGTCGTCACATTCCTTCCCCCTTAAAAGAATTTCGTCCCCGAAATTACCAGTTAGGAAGAATGATTCGATACCCGTTCTATTTTCCCAATCCAAATAGTTTTTAACAATTAACCCAACAAATCTTTGATTAATGGTACACTAATCATCTTTTAACTTCCCAACTTATCCATAAGTCTCAACCCATAATACTTACTTAACAATTCAAATTTAAATTTGAATTCAATTTTGAATTATCAAAATTTTCTCAAAATTTTTCTAACTTCCTAAATTTCCAAAAAATTTCGCCAGCGTCTCCTTTGCGCGGCTAGCTCGGTACTACTACAAAATGGCTCTACGGCCTCCCAATCTCAAAAAGAAAACAAAAGGCCAAGTGGCTGGATCAAAAACCCAATCAAATTTCATATAGAAATTCAAATACATACCTTTTTGTCGGGCCATTAAATTTTATCTTCTAAAATCAAAATCCCAATTTATCCATTGCTTTTATACACCTGTATATCCTACTAAGCAATAATATTCAATCACAATTCCAAAGTCATTTTATACTTTCCTTTAAAAATTTTCAATATTTGTTTTACTTAAGCCCGTACGATGCACATATATCATCCGTACGCAATACCACATTCGATCGCTCAATCGATCACACAATTTCACTTCCGAACTAGTATCGTCCACCCGACTTCCTAGTGCGGACTCAGATCTGGTTTCTCGATCAGAAACCGTCATTCTCCTTGCATAGTCACAAACTATGATAGAGAATTTCCAGAATCAATCAACAATCCATATCCAGGTTCGCCATCGAAAATCGAGTGAAAAATCCTAATTCGGATCGATAAAACTATCTCGAAATTCTGTGTTCGAATCCGGATCAAATAGCTATGCGAATAAATAATATACGTACACCTTACGTAATTAGCCCAATTGAATTATCCATTTTATCAATTTCCTTTTTATTCACATTCATTTTGATTGTTATCCACTTATTCACAACTGTCCCATTTCACAACTTCCAATTTAACCCTTCATGCAATTATCCACTTAGAATAATTTCCTCGATACCCACTTCACTTAAGAATTTCATTTTTCCAATCCTTAAGTTTAATATAAATATTTATACACTTCTTACATAAATTTTCACTTTACTATCAAAGTTTATTTTCATTACTATTCATTCTGCCCAAGCAACTTCATTTGAATTCAAATTGGCTTCCATTTGACTATTGAATTAATTCCACTTACTAATTAATTTAAATCTCAATTAAAAGTTTATTTGCAAGCTTACTTTCCTTAGTTCTTTCGATTTCACTTACTTTACATTCATATTTAAACTAGATTCAACTATTCGGTTACAATTCCATTTGCTTAGCAAATTTAGATTATTTATCGTTAATGAAAATTTCCAAAAATTCCAAAAATTTTCTAACTCCCAAAATTTACGGAAAATTTTGGCAGAGTCTCCCTTGTACGGAGGGACTTCTGCGATATCGCAGGATGCACAAAAACATATATACATCGGCCTCAGGCCGGAAAACAAAGAAAAAACAGTTCATATCTCCTATTTAGAATTCTTGCATAGGCGTACCTTTATTTTAGCATTTTTAAGCAAGCGGCTATTTATTTAAGCAATTAACACAGTCAAAATCAGCCAAACTGCTTCCCTGAACCTGTACTAACTCAATTTAAACAGTTAAGTGACAATATACAAAATTTATAGCATTTCAATTCATTTCAATAGCTAAATCATGGGTTTTACAAGTCATACTTGCCAAATAACACTTAAAAGTAATTTATAAAGTTTCAACCACCAATTTAATTGTTTCACTTGCTTCCAACCAATTTTAGTGTCATTTCGTTCAATTCCATTGGTTCACAATTCAATTCCTTATATCCCATTCATTTGAATCCAAACGAACTTATATTTATTACAATTGATTCAAAAACCAATTATATTTACTTCCATTAATTCATAGAATTTTATTTAATTCCGTTTCCTTTCAATTTATTCATATCCATTTTACTTTTAACTTAGGTTAATTTATTCTATTTGCCCATAGAATATTTATTCACTCCCATTAACATCGAACGATCAATTTATGCAATTCGACGACATTCATCCAAACAAATATTTTCTTTAGCCCCATGACTACTTTTAAAAAGCAATTCCAACTCAATTTATATTTTGTTCGATTTCATTTTAATTGATTCCATTCAATTTATTTTACATTCCATAATCATATTCAATTTATTTAAATTCATTTATTTACAAGCAAAATACTTGTCACATCAAATTTATATCTGACTTGCATTTAACCGATTCAGGTTCATCTCCATATTTCATTTACCAATTTATTATCTATTTATATTTCAATACTTGGTTTTTAATTCCAAATATCACTTCATTTAATTTCCTTGAGTTAAATTTATTTTATAATTCAAGTTTGAATTATTCGTTTATTTTCCAATTCATCCAAAATATTTATTTTGGGGTTTCCATCCCACTTTCAGTTTTATAGGTCACCACTTATGATTTTACACGTTTCCATGGATTTTTAATTCTTTCACAAGTTATTCTAATTTATTTATTCCAAACTGCACATCTCTTATTCATCTTACTCTTACTTGTTAATGTAAGGATTTTAATTTCACTCAATATTATTTATAATTCAACTGAATTTCATTACAATTTAATTTTATTTAACTTAACTTCAGTCAAATCATATTATTCTCTTAATATCATTTCCATCACAATTTATTTCAATTCGATTCCAACAATCCAAATACAACTGGATTTATTTTTCTCAGTTTGCTTCAAATCCAACTCAAAATTAAACTTAGTTTAAGCTCATTTGTCTCAACTTAATTTTATTTCTCCATCTGATTCAAATAAAGATTTAGAATTCTTATGTACCCGGCTTTTAGTTTCAAATCATTTTGAAATCTCCACTTATTCCAAAATCACACTTCTCACATTTTTAAACCAATTCTGGATTCTCATTCCCTACAAATTTCATTTGAAATTTCAAAAACAAAACAAATTTCCTTTGGAAATTTCAAAAACAACTAGCTTTTCTGAATAAATCAATTTGGCAGCAATTCGTCACTCAGGAGTTCGAAAATAAATTCTGAAGATGCGGCCGTCATCCTTCGAATTATTTCCAGCAACTGAAATGAATTTATTGCTATATCCCTTTCAAAAATTTATTTGAAACAATTTCCTTTCCAGAAATATTTTTTTCCAAATAATAATGCTAGTGTTTATCTTCAAAACTCTTTGAAAACACTTCCAAAATATCCTGGGTTTACATTTTCCAATTTGATTAAATCAAATTTTTAGTTATAATTCATTTGTACAATTCATATTTATACAAATATCCATTGGTTAAGTAAATCATTCTGATTTTACAATCTTACCATATTTTTTCAAATTTTAATTTGTCAGAATATTTTCATCCAAACATCCAAATATATAATAATTTAAAGAAATATTTCTTTTATATCAAAATACATTTTTCGGGTAAAATTATTTCATCTACCCGTTTCAAAACAATATTATGTCGAATTGTTCTATTCGAGTGTTTAGAAACCCCTTCGATACAGTTGCGCAGACTGTGCCGACGAAGGTTCATATGCCACTCAATAAATCAACCAACACAATATAAAACCATTTTATATTCACTAACAAATACGCGCTCATATCTATTAATACTCTCAAAATTCCCACCAGAGCCAAGGTTATCGCCAACCTAAGCTCTGATACCACTGTAACGACCCGACTTTCCAGTCCCGGAAAATCGAACCATTAGTGTTAAAGAAGAAGAGGTAGAAGAAGAAGAAACAGAAAATCACAACAGAATCTCACATCGCAGCGGAATAAAATATAATATATACAAAACAGATCTTTACTCAAACAGAAAAATATATCTGTTTATACAATATATTACAGAATCCAACATCAGAGTTCATCACATCAATGATATACATCCAATATACACAGCGGAACAATAAACAAATACGGAAGTACGTATCGCCATCCAGCTCGTCTCCTTAGCTCCACAGCTACAATCTGAACCTGTTTATCTCGGTCTGACCCGAGCATCATATAAAACAATACCCGAGTCAGTCTGGAATACCAGCGTGAGAAAATCACACTCAATTGATTATTAAAGTTTCAAAAATCCTTTGGAAATAAAAGCATCTCGTAAGACCACGCCACAAATAAACATGTCGGGTTTTTACCTTACGATAGCTAAACACTTTTTATAAAAATCCTCTGATATTATAATAGTGTCTATTCACAAATACTTATTAAAATAGCTGAAATTGTTACATGATTAAATTCCAGCATACTAGGTATACAAACAAATACCGTACAAGGCACGTAGGGAGAATGGATTTCCAACGAATGACTAGGCACTGGGGTACCACCTGTCACAGTACGTGGCCTAGATCACAGTACCGAGGAGTACGCCCGCTCCCCTGCAACACAAGACCGGAATCACCTATGGGCAATTCCGAATATGATCACCCCACGGTTGGGATCAGCAACCGCACCACTAAGCCGAAATAAAAGGGACATCTAGACAGGAATGATCATACTCTCCAGTGGGCGCTACCCACGAAGCCTTGCTGCATAACCCCTGATTTTCAGTCATTCCCGGTTGATGAGGCTTGAGGCTAAACGTTACCTTCAGAACGTTTCACTTAGAATGCCCATCGTCCCCTGACGATGTCCGAAAGCATTCATCCATACAAGTCTGTTCCGGGTCCGAACAGAACTGATAACACTATCCCCTTATCAATATTACCCTCGTTTCCCCACGAAACGTACAAACCGGATCGAAGTGGTTTTCGAGTCTCCAGACCTAGCATCCCGGTATACGGAAACCCAATCCCGGTCTCTTCGAAACGATCAGCGCATTTGGCCAATATTGATAGTCGGTTGTTTAACTATCAATTAACATCCATAACAACCATCAACAATCAATAATTTCTCCAAATTATTTATATCCCTCAAAATATCTTCACAAGATATTATTTCCATTTCAATCCCCATTGGAAACAATTTCAAACTATATTCCTCTCACGGAATAATTTCCCAAATATTTATTTTCATTGGAATGCCAAGTACAAAACCATTTTAGATTTTTAAAATAATTTTAAAACACTTTATTATAAAAATACTTTATAAGAACGCCTTTTTAAACTTCTTTAATATTTAAGTTAAAATATATATTTAAAGATATTTAAAATAAAACCATTTTAAAGAATATAAACAAATTTCCTTTTAAAACATATTATCAAATCTCATTTGTATTAACTACAATAAAAGATTGAAAATTACTTACTTTAGAAATTTAACATTTGGAAATAATAGATTTTTAAAACTTGACTTTTAAAAATAACAATAAATCTTTAACTAATATTTAAAATTTCCTTTTAAAACAAAATGTACTTGGCTATCCAGAAAATACTTCTCTTTCACAACCTTTAAAATAAATCTCTGTTTATTTTTAAAACAGATTCACAATCCTTTATAAATTCACACCTTGAGTTTATATTAAAATCCGCTTCACTTTATAAACTCAGTTTATAGATCTCAAAATCTCATTCCTCTTTAAAATTTCCCAGTTTCAATATTTAGATCAATTCTACAATTTTATTTCAATTTTTGCTTTATCTTGAAATAAAATTCCCTTATTTACCTTATTTATTTCAAATACAATTATTCGGGTTTTTAATTTTTAATTTCTAGTTAAAACCCCTTTAACTGAAAATTCCTATTTTAAATTCCTAACATTCCTTATTAACGCTTTTAATTAAATTAACTCATTTAATTAGAAATAATTTCTTTATTTCTTTAAAAACCATATCACTTGAGTTTTAAATTTTTATTACTCCTTCGTAAATTTAAATTCCTTTTTCCCATATTTATTACAATTTCAATTCACTTTATTTTATCATATTTTCAATTAACTTTTAAATTTATTCCAATTTACTTAAATTATTATTCTTTATTTTCTTCAAAAATTCAATCCCATAGATTTTCAAAATTTATTATACTGGGAATTCAATCAACCACAACATCCAATATCAGATCATCACAGGATATCAATATACAGATCACAGAATAATAAAATAAATTTTTGAGGAATCCAGTTGGATCCCTCCAACCTGTTTCCCTGCATCCACAGACGTTAGCACAATACCAATTCCACTTCGAGGTGGAATATCGTGGTATATGGGTTTTATAAAATATCATCCGCTATTATGCGGCGCATAGGGTCTCATCCGTTATATATAAATGCGGGAATATCAACAACTCCAATATATACATATGCCAATATGTATATATTGCTATATATTACTATATATACTATAGCACATCAATCAATGCAATCATTCAATCAATTATTTAAATTTAACCATTTAAATTTAAATTAGCAACCAGATGAGTGAGATTAACTCACCTTTGCTTTTATTGTTGTAATCCGATCCACACCGTCTTGATTTTTCACGATATAGACCTTGTATAGATAAGGGTTTCATTTCGTTAATATCCGAATAAATCGAACAAATAAATTTCCATTTGCTAAATTTAATTAGATAGGTTAACTAAACACTTAAGCCACTAAAATCTATTTGAAAGTGAACTAATACAATATATATATTTATTTTCCATTTTAAGATTTGAATTGACCAATAAATCATTCTACACTAAAATATGTATATGTATGTTTGTTTTAAATTTTAATTTTGGAACCCCATGAATATTTATAAAATAACTTATATAGATTTCATAAAAACTAATTTATATGAACTTTCACTTTTTTTTTCTAACTTTTCCCAACATACATATTTATTAAATCCATTCTTCTTAAAATAAGCTAGTAAGTGAAAATACTTATATGTTTTCTAACCAATATATATATATCTAAATTAAATTAAACATAGATAAAACAAAACTGCTACCTTCTTGTCGAGACACCCCAACCCTAGCAGACAACATCACTCACACCCGAGGCCACCACTAGCAAGGTTGAACTTCCCCAGCATCTTGACCCGCCCAGCTCGTTGACGACCCCAAAAATTGATCGCCAATTCGCCCCACAGCAGTACGCGGATCCCCACGCGACCCCCAAAGATGACTTCACGTCGTGCCTGAATCCAAAAGTGACAGCCACCGAAACTCTTGCGATTGGAAACGCCTACCTCAATCGCGACCCATCCTACATGCGACACAGCGCTTCAGGTCGCGAAGCCTCCACGAACGCGAGCTCCGAAGTCGCGATGCTATACCTCCGTTCTTTCGTGATTTAGTTTGTACGACAAAGGGAATTAGGGGTTGAGAGAGGAGAGGGACGATCGCGTTCGTTCTCGATTTCATTTGGCTGGGACTCGATTAAATGGCATGTATATTTGATTTGTAAAGAGAGCGACCATTCTTTGATTTTTGATTTAACTGTATATTTTCTGTTTGTTTTAAACGAGCAGAGATGGAAGGGAATAGCGTGTTCGAGAAGGCAATGGAACGGGTTGGAAAAATATCTAGCTACAGTGTTTTGCTTATATTGTTTATATTAAATTTTCGATTTAATTCCAACGCGTTTGTATGTCGTACGCTCACACACCAACTCCAATTACTACGAAACTTGAAATCCGATAATAATACAATATTACGGATCCAATGGAACTGGTTTCGTCTAATTCCGAGACTGTGCCCCGGAAGGCTATATTTAAATGTCGATTTAAACGATATATTTTTAAAACTGAACAAAACACTATGAAATTCCATTTTAAAAATTCTATTATCTTCAATATTATTAATATGGATTTTCCCAACTTCCAAATTATTTTTAACAGGCCTAAAACTCCAGATTCAATAATTTACCAATTTCAATAATTTAAATTCAACAATTACTTGTCTAATCAATAATGATATTTGAAATTAAAGTTAATAATTATCTTTTGAATATTTAAAACTAATTAAATATTCCTATTTCAAATGCTCAAAAATACCGGGTCGTCACAACAACAATACGTAAAAAATCAAACTGTAATGGTGCAGTAGGAGCAGCCCCCATCTGCGACAAATGCATCAGGATACGATCGTGGATCCTAGCCAAGTATGATTATCCCATGATCGGGATGGATATGGGTAAGGTTTGATTCCCTTATTTTTCTTGTTTTCAACCAAATAAGATGGAACTACTATCTGGTCGCTTACACATGTATGAGACCTTGAATGGTCTTTAGGCATGCTCTAAGTTAGATGTCTGGTAGTAATCATCGATAATAGGAATGTTTAGGATATTTTATTGTTGATTCAGATTTCATTAATGAATAAAATCATTTGAACATGATAACTGATATATAAATAGATTGGATGTGGTTTTCCTAACCAGAGAGCCAAGTAATGAACCATAAGGTACAAGTCCACTTGCTAGAGAGCGAGTGGATGGACTTTTACGGAAAAGTAAATCTCATCACCGAAGAGCGAGTGGATGGACTTGTTTGGACGTTGGATCCCCTTGTCGAAGAGCAAGCGGATTGGACACAACATGAATATATGATTCGAAAAGATCAGACCCTAGATTGGACATTGATAGTAGGATTTGAAGTGATCAGACCTTATGCCTTATAATTGGATAATGATACTGATTAATTAATTATTGCTATTGCCTCGATTCGGTTGGGCTTACATATAATGGGATGCTAGGCGATTCTTGATGATTTATAAGTAATGTTCCAATCGGTGGTAATGCGCTCTTACGATTAACAATGCATGATTGCATGATAAATAATTATCCTAAGATAATTAAATCCCAGGAGAACATGGGATGACATAAATATTGATTTATGATAACCTAAATCCCAGACGCATGGGATGATAGTGAAATATGATAACTTTACCCTGGGTGAATACAAGATGGCTTTGATAATGATATGTGATAATCTATCCTTGGGCAAACACGGGATGACTTAGATAGTGACATACGTGATATGGTAAATTCGGATGAATATGGGTTGATTACAATTTATGATTAACACATAAGCAAGGACTAGAATTCTTAGCTATAATGGTCTAAAACGACCTTTGGTTTGCAGTGAATCTGAAGGAACTAGATGGTTCACCATAACTTAGATCGAAGGATAGTCGGAGGGCTCAATTGCAAATGATTGATTACCCTTGGTACTTATTCTTGAGCAAAGCATACCTTACATTCATAAGGCATACTTTGAAGGGTAAGTTTTATAGCCAAAATTTCCACAGTCTCAGAATAGACTCAAATAGATGAAATAGATTAGAAACTAATGAAGGAACGAGTCAACAAGCTTGAAAGTTATCAAGATTGAAGACATCAAAGATTTGGTCGAGTTTCAGGTTTTCAAATCAAGTTGGTACCAACATGATTCTATTGGTACTGATATGACTTGCAACAACATGATTTACACCAGCATGATTTACGCCGAAATGATTAGAACTATCAAAAAAGATGATATGAAGGAACTCAAGAAGTTTGATGAACTTTCAAACCACAAAATCTTATCAGTACTAACATGATTTTGATTGGTACCGACAAAACCATGAAGAAAAAAATCTTAAGCACAAAGAAAATTTCACTTGAGATGCTAAAATTCAATTCAATACTGACATGAATTCATGTCGGTACCGACATAATTTCTCATCTCGAGACTAATGTGTGGCGACCTATTCTTCATGTTGGATGTAACACCCCAGATTTTTGGTAACATTATTTAGGATATTTAATTATCTAAATAAAATAAAATAATGTGTTGATTGGGGGATTGAGGTTTGATTTTAATTAAGGGTAGCCGCGCCATTTAAACAATGAATAAAAATAAGAAGTTTAAATTGAAATATGGGGGGGTAAAATAGGAAAGAGGCCATTCTTATACCCTAAACCCTTTGGCCGTGTACCTCTACACGTCCATTTCATTTCATCAAAATTTTAAAATAGGAAGCCGGCCACAATTAACAAGGAAAAGAGGAAAAAAAGCTAGGAAGAAGCTAATTCAAATCAAATCTATTCACATCTCAATCTCTCTAATCTCTAAAGCAAAGGTGAATAATGTTTACATGACATTTTTTATTGTGTTTTTGGGTTTTTGATGAATGCCAAATATTTTTCAATGATTTACCATGTTTTTGAATGGTGGAATGATTATATATACATGATGGTGATTTATGTATGTTCATATTGATTTTATGATATGTTTTAAGGTGAAAATCTTATAAAATGACATCCAAATGCCTTGAGAATTTTTACAAAGATCATAAATAATATTTTAGAGATGGGTTTCAATTTTCGGAATTTCCTGAAATTATGTGGAATTTATATGAATTTTCTAGTAAAGAAAATGCTAAATTGGATTAATAATTATTTTTGGTTAAATAATAAAAGATTTGGGTCTGAAATTTTTATATGTTGGAAAACATATTAAAGGAGATTTTCTGAAATTTTTATGGATTTTTCCTAAGTGCTTTATTGGTTATATAAAATTATTTAAGGTATGAGACTTAGATATTTTACATAATTAAAGAAGGAGAAGGGGATTTTTGCAAAATAATTTAAATTTGTTAACCCTAGAAAGTCGACAGCACTTTTGACAAATTGCAGTACTTTTTATTGGTAAAGAAAGAGGCAACCAATAACAATTAGACACGTAAGGTAGGTTAGGTGAAAAGAACTATTTGCTACATGTTTTTCACTGTTCCGACACCGTTGGCACCAGGTTCCGCCTCCTCATCTTCGCTTCCGACATAGTCGAAACCAATGCATATGGTATCAATTTACTGGTATGTAGTGAATTGGATGTAGGCGGAAGGTATGGAGTCGAAACCAGGGGTTTCGAAGGGGTTGAGGCATTGCTTTGTTTTTAAATTAAAAATGTGCTTGCTTTCTTTCGACTAAGATGCTTTCGACTTGGTTAGCTTTCGACTATGTCAAATGGTTTTAAAAGAAATGGTTTCGATTAGGTTGCGCTTTTTTTTTAAATGATTGCTTTCAACTGAGTCGAAGCCTTTAGCTGCCGCTTCCTACCTTTCGACCCAGATGGTTTCGAAAGGGTTGTTTGTTTTCTAAAAAACCTGGCCACCTCTCCAATGCTTTCGAAGGGATGGTTTGACACCATCACTTCATTACTTAGGAAATGGTTTTGAAGCAGATGCTTTTGACTTAAATGTTTTTAAGACCCTTTTTCTATAATTGAAGTAAAACCCAAATGGTTTCTGATCCTTTTGCTCTACTTGAAGGTAGAATCCAAATGGTTTCGACCAAGACGTTTTTCAAAGGTTTCGAAGGGGTAAATTTTTGTATGGTTTCGAAAGGTTTCCACATATTTTAAATTGAACCCAAAATGCTTTCGAAAGGATTGGGTTTTGACTATTTCGAAAGGTTTTAATGAATGTTTTCGAAAGAGATGGTTCCCCAGAGTTTCGAAAGGGTTAAAAGGAAGAGTTTTGCCTATGTTTCGAAAGGCAATATTTAAAAGATTTTTAAAGGAGGATTTCTGACATTTTGAAGCTTTCGAAGAAAAGAAAGGAAAGGTTTTTCCAATGTTTTTGAAAGGTAATATTTAATTGTTTCGAAAGGGTCTTTCAATGGTTTCGAAGTGGTTACCTTCAATGGTTTCGAAAGGGTTGTTTAAAGGCTTTAAACAAAGATTTCGAATGTATTAAATAGGCAATGTAGCCTAAGTATTTTCAAGTTAAAAAGGGTTTTGACTTGTTTTGGAAGGATGGTTAATCCTCATTAAATCTCATCAACGTTATTTTGAGTAAAGTAAATATATCATGGCAAAATAGCTTAGAGTAAAGCTAAGAATATATTTTCCTTGTATAAGTATGATTTAAAAGGTTAAATCATTTTGAAAAGGTTTTCAAGGAAAAAGATATAGGGTAGTTAACCCTAAGAAATTAATTCGGATAGTTAGTCCATTTTGATTCGGACAGTTAGTCCAATTTGCGGGCAGTCAGCCCAATTTATGGACAGATAGTTCATTTATAACATAACGGACCTTGCTATTATGTTGTGGATAGATAGTCTACTTATTACTTGTTTTATGGACAGATAGTCCGTTTATTAGCATAAAGGATATTGCTATTTTGATATAATCAGTTTGATTAACCAGTTTGGTTACATGAAAGGATTTGCAAAATATATGTTTTAAAGAGGATATTAGTGAGAGAAAACCCGTTCCGCTAAGCAGCGTGGTCTCACTTAATATCAGTAAACCGAGATGCAACAGAATATTCACACCAAGCTTTATGTTTGACTCGAAGTTTTTGTTTCCCCTCAAACTCCCGGGTGCTCAAAATTGATTTGAGTAGGCTGAGGTGGAGGCTTTCAGGTTTTAGTCTATTGGCGAATAAAGCTTCCGGAGACAAGCAGGTGGCTGATGGATAGTTAACTAGGAATTGCAAATTGTTTTGTTTATTTCTGCTGTGTATTAAGTCAGATATGACTATATTTCTTTGATCAACCAAGGGGGCATCATCATATGTCGCTCTTGGCGTATTTTTATAATGATTATAATTAATCTTTACCTGGAAAACAATATGGGATTATGTAATTTGGATATGAATTTGTTTTGAAATGTAAAAGTGAAATGTTGTTTTTAAAATCTATGATTTTATTTGTATTCAAGTGTTTCTGATAATATGGATACCATTATCATTACGTATTTTGTCACCAGAAGTTAATATTATGATGACTACATCATCTGTAGTGCTTAGCTTTTGGCCTCCAAATATAGGATGTTACAACTTCGTATCAGAGCATGGTTTATGAAAAACATTAAACTGAAAAATGGTTTTTAAAACATAATCCTAAGAATTAGAGTAAGATTGGGGTATGGGATAACGCTATAGTAACGTACTTGTATTTGCTATACATACGTATACGCTTTATCTCTAGTCTTCTACCCTTGTTAGGTTACTTTTCTGTATCTCATAAGGTTTGATACAGATATGGAAGGTAGAAGAGGAAGAGTTAACCCAGGAGGGAAAGGCACCAAAGGAAATGCCAGACCTAGTACAAGGAGGACCCAATGTCAGGCACAAGCAGAGAATGTAGGTGCTGGAGTCCCGCAAGTGGACATGGGAGCTATGTATCAGTTTTTTATGAATATGATGCAAGCTGGAGTTACAGCTGGAATGGTAGGTGGAGATGTTGTAGGGGCAGGAGTTCCGAAAGTTCCGGTAGTTAACCATTATGCTAAGCTGAGCGGAGATTACACTAAGCTTGGAGGGAACCCTTTTCTGGGGGCAGAGGATGCTGTAGAAGTGGGAAATTGGTTGTTGCACTGCGAAAGGATTTTTTGCAAACTTAGGGCTCAATGATGAGCAGAAGAGGAGGTTGGCATCCAAACAGCTTCAAGGAGCCACATTGTTTTGGTGGAACAATGTGATGGCTGGTGTGGATGAGGAAACTTTGTCATGGGAAGATTTCAAGGGAAGGTTCCAGAAGAGGTTTATGTCTGTAATGGCACGGTCAGCTCTGATCAGGAGTTTGCTAAGTTAGAGGAAGGGTAGATGTTTGTCCTGGAATTTGCTAGAAAGTTCGAGGAGTTGGCCTGATATGGGTATGCTTCAGTGGATACAGTCATGAAGAGGAATGAGAAGTTTATCAGGGGGTTGAAGCCTGAGTTAGCTAGGGCCACATTACCTCATATTAGAGATCCTTCTGACTTTGTTGTGGAGATGGCCTTAAGGCATGAGGAGGTTCTTGATTCTCTAGAGAAGGCTAAGGCTAAAGAAATCCAGGTTAAGAAGAATCAGAAGAGGAAGTTCTTTCCTAAGAAAGGTGCTCAGAAGGGTGGAGTAGCTAAGAAGGGGAAGTCTGAGATTGTATGTTTCAAGTGCGACAAGAAGGGGCATTTTGCTAATGAGTGTCGTGTTGGGAAGGTAAAGGAGGTAGCTGGGAAGAAGAATGTCAGGTGCTTCAACTGTGACCAGATTGGCCATTATAAGAGCCAGTGCAAGGAGCCTACTAAGGATGGAAATGGCAAGGTGTATGCATTGGAAGCTGCTGCTTCTAGGCCGGCCAACAGCCCAGGAGAAAGGAAAGGCTATCTTGGGAGGTACGCTTCAGATTCATGGTATGTTTGTTAGCGTTCTATTTGATACTGGCGCATCACATTCTTTTATATCTAGATGTTTGATGGATAAGCTTAACCTAGAACCCACGTATTTAGTTACTTCCTTACGGGTTGCGAATCCAATAGGAGGTTATGCAACTCTAGGGTTGGGGTGTGACCAGTTAGAATTTGACCTATTAGGTCATACTTTTGTTTGCAGTTTACATGTGTTTGATTTTATGGGGTTCCGAATTATTCTAGTGATGGATTGGTTAAGTGAGTATGATGCTAGGATATTTTTCCAGGATAGGAAAATATTGCTTAGACACCCAGATTGTAGTGATCGGATAGTTCATGCCGTAGAAGGTTCTTGCGGTGAGATACATGCTTTGTTGGGTGTTATTGAATTGGATGATGAGTTAAGTCGAGTTTTCGTGGTTAGAGAATTCGGAGATGTTTTTGAGCCTGTAGTTGGATTGCCATCGAAACGAGCCATTGAGTTTCGGATAGATTTAGTTCCGGGAGCAGAACCAGTGAGTAGGTCACCGAGCAGGATGACCCCAACTGAGATAAAGGAGTTAAAGGTGCAGTTGGTGGACTTAGAAAGCAAGAGTTTTGTCAGGCCGAGTAGTTCACCTTGGGGAGCAGCCACAGTGTTTGCTAAGAAGCCGGATGGATCGTTGAGGCTATGTATCGATTATCGTAAGTTGAATGAGAGGACGATAAAGAATCGATATCCATTGCCAAGGATTGACAATTTATTCGACCAGTTGAGTGGAGTCAAGGTATTCTCGCAATTGGATTTAGCGACAGGTTTCCATCAGCTCAGGGTAGTAGAGGATAGTATACCTTTGATGGCATTTAGGACCAGATATGGGTTGTATGAATGGTTAGTTATGTCGTTCGGACTAACTAATGTGCCAGCTTTCTTTGTGGATTTGATGAACCGGGTTTTCTGAGAGCACTTGGATATGTTCGTATTGTTTTTCATAGATGATATCTTGATATACTCTAAGGATGAAAGAGAGCATGAAGTTCATCTTAGAGTGGTGCTTGAGACGTTGAGGCAGCATCAGTTAAAGGCGAAGTTTTCGAAGTGTCATTTCTGGAAGAAGGAAGTGAAGTTTCTAGGTCATGTAGTCTCAGAGGATGGGTTGTTAGTAGATCCGACTAAGATTGAAGCAGTGAATAGTTGGAAGAGGCCCGAGACAGTGACGGAGATAAAGAGTTCCCTTGGGTTGGCTGGTTATTATCAGAGGTTCATTAAGGATTTTCATGGATAGTGGCACCGATGACCAAGCTGACAAGAAAGGATGTGAAGTTTGTATGGACCGATAAGTGTGAGGAAGCATTCCAGAGTTTGAAACAATTATTGACCCATGCACCTATTTTGGTTGTTCCAGAAGGGAATCGGGATTTGGTGGTTTACACCGATGCGTGTGGAATAGGACTAGGAGCTGTGCTGATGCAGAGAGGTAAAGTGATTGCCCATGCTTCTAGACAGCTCAAACCGCATGAGGTTAGATATTCGACGCATGATTTAGAATTGGCTGCAGTGATTTTTGCTTTGAAGGTGTGGAGACATTACCTTTTAGGAGAGTGGTTTGAGTTATATACAGATCATAAGTCGCTGAAATATTTGTTCTCTTAGAAGGAGTTGAACATGAGACAGCAGAAGTGGTTAGAGTTTATCATTGCTTATGATTTTGGGATTGAGTACACACCGGGGAAAGGCAACAAGGTTGCAGACGCACATAACAGGAAACATCAGAACGAAGTGTTGGAATTTATTGCTGTGTGGAAAGATTTGGAAGCATTAGCAGATTGCAGAGTGCAGTGAAGATCTGAGGCTGGGTCTAGCGGAGAAACCATAGTGTTATCTTGTTTGGAAGTTCGACCAGTGATGATCGAAAGGATTTCTTCTAAAAAGATAGAGGATCCCTTCTAAACAGATAGAGGATCCAGTGTTAGCAGAACAGATCAGGAAGTTAAAAGATGGAACCGAGAGCAATGACTTGAAAGATTTTGGTCTTGACCAGAATGGGAGGTTGAGAAAGAAAGGGAGATTATATGTTCCGTGTGTGGAGAACATAAGGAAAGAAGTCTTAGAGGAATGTCATCGTTCAAAGTTCTCTATTCACCCAGGTGGCACTAAGATGTATCAGGATATGAAGAGGAGTTTCTTCTGGGAAGGTATGAAGTGGGATATTGGGTTATGTGTGAAGCAGTGCATGATTTGCCAGCAGGCAAAGGACGAACACCAGAAACCTAGTGGGTTGCTTCGGCCATTAGATATTCCGGTATGGAAGTGGGATTCTATCTCCATGGATTTTATAGATGGGTTGTCAAGGTCGAACAGGGGAATGATAGTATACGGGTCATAGTGGACAGATTGACCAAGAGTGCCCATTTTTTTCCAGTTAGCTCAACCAGAATGGCACCTGTTTTGGCAATGTTGTTATAAAGAATGTGCTTAGACTGCATGGAATTCCTAGTAGCATAGTTAGTGATAGAGATCATTTATTCACTAGTGATTTCTGGAAGAGTCTACAGGAAATTTTGGGAACCAAGCTCAAGATGAGTACCGCTTACCATCCGCAGATGGATGGGAAAATGAAAAGAGTTAACAAAATCTTGGAAGATTTGTTAAGAGATTGTGTGTTAGATTTCGAAGGATCATGGGAAGACCATCTGCATTTAGTCGAGTTTTCGTATAACAACAGTTATCAGACTAGTATTGGGATGACTCCCTTTAAAGCTTTGTATGGAAAGCCATGCAAATCTCCCGTATGTTGGCTAGAGACTGGGGATAGGTTGGTTCTTGGTCCAGATTTAGTCAGAGAAGCTGCAGAAAAGATTGAGATCATTCGGGCTAGAATGAAGGAGGCTTAGTCTAGGCAGAAAAGTTATGCAGATAAGAGACGGGAAGATCTAGAGTTCTCAGTTGGAGATCGGGTTTTCATCAAAGTGTCACCGATGAAGGATGTGAGTAGATTTGGGAAATCGGGGAAGTTAGCACCGAGATTCGTTGGACCTTTTCCTATTATTGAGAGGATTGGGAAACTCGCATATAGAGTTGAGTTACCGAGCAGTTTAGCAAGAGTCCACGATGTTTTCCATGTTTCTCATCTCAGAAAGTGTGTTAGAGACCCGGAGACTACTATTGCACCGACTGTGCTAGATTATTTAGTGGTGGAACCGGATTTGACTATAGTGAGGAAGCCTATTTGTATTGTTGCGAGAGATGAGAAAAGGCTTAGAACCAAGACGGTCAGATTAGTCAAAGTCCAGTGGAACGACGATGACAGGGACTGTACTTGGGAGAATGAGAGCAGAATTAGAGATACTTATCCTGACTTATATGATGGTATGTTTTACCTCTTTGTTTGATTTGTTGTGTACCTTATCGTAATTTCGGGGATGAAATTCTTTAAGGAGGGGAGTCTGTAACACCCCATATTTTTGGTAACATTATTTAGAATATTTAATTAGCTAAATTAAATAAAATAATGTGTTGATTAGGGGATTGAGATTTGATTTTAATTAAGGGTAGCCGTGCCATTTAAACAATGAATCAAAATAAGAAGTTTAAATTGAAATAGAGGATGGGTAAAATAGGAAAAAGGTCATTCTTATACCCTAAACCCATTGGTCGTGTACCCCTACACGTCCATTTCATTTCATCAAAATTTTAAAATAGGAGGCCGGCCACCATTAACAAGGAAAAGAGGAAGAAAAGCTAGGAAGAAGCTAATTCAAATCAAATCTATTCACATCTCAATCTCTTTAATCTCTAAAGCAAAGGTTAATAATGTTTACATCTCATTTTTTATTGTGTTTTCGGGTTTTTGATGAATGCCGAATATATTGCAATGGTTTGCCATGTTTTTTAATGATGGAATGATTATATATACATGTTGATGATTTATGTATGTTCATATTGATTTTATGATATGTTTTAAGGTGAAAATCCTATAAAATGACATCCAAATGCCTTGAGAATTTTTATGAAGATCATAAATAATATTTTAGAAATGGGTTTCAATTTTCAAAATTTTCTGAAATTATGTGGAATTTATATGAATATTCTAGTAAAGAAAATGTTAAATTGGGTTAATAATTATGGTTAAAAAATAAAAGATTTAGGCCTGAAATTTTTATATGTTGGAAAACATATTAAAAGAGATTTTCTGGAATTTTTATGGATTTCTCCTAAGCGTTTTATTGGTTATATAAAATTATTTAAGGTATGGGACTTAAATATTTTATATAATTAAGGAAGGAGAAGGGCTTTTTGCAAAATAATTTAAATTTTTTAACCCTAGAAAGTCGGCGGCACTTTTGAAAAATTGCAGTACTTTTTATTGGTAAAGAAAGAGGCAACTAATCACAATTAGATAGGTAAGGCGGGTTAGGTGAAAAGAACTATTTGCTACATGTTTTTCACTGTTTCGACACCGTCGGCACCAGGTTCCGCCTCCTCATCTTCGCTTCCGACATAGTCGAAACCAATGCACATGGTATCAGTTTACTGGTACGTAGTGAATTGGATGTAGGCGGAAGGTAAGGAGTCGAAACCAGGGGTTTCGAAGGGGTTGAGGCATTGCTTTGTTTTTAAATTAAAAATGCGGTTGCTTGCTTTCGACTTGGTTAGCTTTTGACTTGGTCAAATGGTTTTAAAAGAAATGGTTTCAATTGGCTTGCGCTTTCGTTTTAAATGATTGCTTTCAACTGAGTCGAAGCCTTTAGCTGCCGCTTCCTACCTTTCGACCCAGATGGTTTCGAAAGGGTTGTTTTTTTTCTAACAAACCTGACCACCTCTCCAATGCTTTCGAAGGGATAGTTTCGACACCATCACTTCATTACTTAGGAAATGGTTTCGAAGCAGATGCTTTTGACTTAAATGTTTTTAAGACAGTTTTCTAGAATTGAAGTAAAACACAAATGGTTTCTGATCCTTTTGCTCTACTTGAAGGCAGAATCCAAATGGTTTCGACCGAGACGTTTTTCAAAGGTTTCGAAAGGGTAAATTTTTTAATGGTTTCGAAAGGTTTCCACATATTATAAATTGATCCCAAAGTGCTTTCGAAAGGATTGAGTTTTGACTGTTTCGAAACGTTTTAATGAATGGTTTCGAAAAGGATGGTTCCCTAGGGTTTCGAAAGGGTTGAAAGGAAGAGTTTTTCCTATGTTTAGAAAGGAAATATTTAAAAGGTTTTTAAAGGAGGATGTATGATATTTTGAAGCTTTAGGAGAAAAGAAAGGAAAGGTATTTCCTATGTTTTCTAAAGGTAATATTTAATGGTTTCGAAAGGGTCTTTCAATGGTTTTCAAGGGGTTACCTTCAATGGTTTCGAAAGGGTGTTTAAAGGTTTTAAACAAAGGGTTCGAATGTATTAATAGGTAATGTAGCCCAAATATTTTCAAGTTAAAAAGGGTTTTGACTTGTTTTGGAAAGATAGTTAGTCCATTTTGATTCGGACAGTTTGTCCAGTTTACGGGCAGTCAGCCCAGTTTATGGACAGATAGTTCATTTGGAGCATAACGGGCCTTGCTATTATGTTGTGGATAGATAGTCTACTTATTACTTGTTTTACGGACAAATAGTCCATTTATTAGCATAAATGATATTGCTATTTTGATATAATCAATTCGATTAACTAGTTTAGTTGCAGGAAAGGATTTGTAAAATATTTGTTTTAAAGAGAATATTAGTGAGGGGAAACCCGTTCCACTAAGCGGCATGGTCTCACTTAATAACAGTAAATCGAGATGCAACAGAATTATTCACACCAGGCTTTATGTCTGACTCGAAGTTTTTGTTTCCCCTTAAACTCTTAGGTGCTCAAAATAGATTTGAGTAGGCTGAGGGTTGAGGCTTTCAAGTTTTAGTCTTTTGGGGAAAAAAGCTTCCGGAGACGAGCAGGTGGCTGACGAATAGCTAATTAGGAATTGTAGATTGTTTTGTTTATTTCCGTTGTGTATTAAGTCAGATGTGACTATATTGCTTTGATCAACCAAGGAGGCATCGTCATATGTCGCTCTTGGCATATTTTTGTAATGACTATAGTTAATCTTTACCTGGGAAACGATATGGGATTATGTAATTTGGATATGAATTTGTTTTGAAATGTAATCAGTAAAATGTTGTTTTTGAAATCTGTGATTTTATTCATATTCAAGTGCTTCTGGTATTATGGATGCCATTATCATTACTGTATTTTGTCACCAAAAGTTAATACTATGGATGACTGCAGCATCTATAGCACTTAGCTTTTGGCCTCCAGATACGGGATGTTACATTGGATTTTCGGATCTTAGAGATTTAGACGTTTACAAACCTGGATGGCAAGATATATGCTGGAGTTTGGATATAAATAGGAAGCTATCTTCATCTAGGAAATGACTTTTGGCACTTTAGATTTTTTTTCCATCTTCTTCCCTAAACTCTTGTAAATCCAAGATCTACTAGGTTATGGTCAAATTTGAGTTATAGTCTTTGTACTCTAGAGTTAAAGCATAAGATAATAAGATTAAAGCGAACATTGGCTAGAGTATTTGCAGAACTACTATAAAACGTACTTATTTATTCTTATTTTCACAGATATATCTGGAACTACTTACATTAAGGGTGTTATGTCAACTTTTGGTGCAACAATACATATATCAATATATTTTTATTTTTATTAATTAACTTTTACTTATTTAATCCTATTAATTAAATTATTAAATAATTCAAAAATATTAATTTATTTTTGAAAAATAATTTATAACCATTATAAAATTTATTATATATTTTAAATTTAACTTTTAAGTTCAAAATATATTATTAAATTTTCAAACTAAATTTTGAAAAGAATCCCCAAGCCCAAATCAAGTCCAGCCTCTACAATTGGGCCAACCTTTTGAACTTACTCCATCGTTGAGCCGGACCAAGAGCTAGGGGCGGAAGAATATTTGATTATCCAACCCTAAGCTTAGACACTACTATTATAAACACCCAAATTACAGGTAGACTTTATAGTTCATCCTAAAGTTACTAATATTAGGGATCTGATACCATTGTAGGAACCGATCGAAAGCAGGTGAAATAGGTAGATTTCAAAAAAATCCTATTTTAAATCATCATGGACTTATAAAGTTTAAAGGGTTATATTAGATCCAATCTAATTAATTTGAATAAAATCATATTTTATTTAATTTTCCGATTTATTCAATTAATAAATTTAATGTACTAATAATTAATGTAATCAATGAGTATAACAATATATATTCATATCTATTTTAATGTGTAAGTTCAGCATAGTAAAGCATACATGGGTAATGTTATATAGATGTTGGGCTTTGCATCTAGAACATGTACATTCATCGTTTATATGTGTGATGATTGTCTCAAAATAATGTTTAATATATGTATAAAGTAAATAGCTTTATCTGAAAATTTAAAATTATTTATATAAATAAATATCTAGTTAGGACTTAGTAAGACAATTCAAAGTCAAACCTGGATCTTAAGATTAACATTCAAAATATCTTTATTAAATTTAATATATGGTAATATTAAAATAAATATAAAACTGCAATTAGTTTTATTAATATATATTTATAATTTTTTGACCATAAAACATTTTATCATGTAAAAGAATTTATGGATATAGTTATACATTACAAAATTAAATTTAAAATTCATAATATATATTTAAAATGTGTTCAGCAAAAAGGACAATCTAACCGATGAACGTTTTAAATTTAATTAATATATATTTTATAATGTTTAATAATATTAAATGCAATATTGTATTAAATGATTATTAATAAATATATAATCTATATGTTAACAATTCCTTTCAACCAATTTTTTAAATTTGTCTCAAGACTTTTAATTATTTTATATATATATATATATATATATTAAAACTGGATTAATGTATTTTAGAGTTTTAAAAAAAGCAAAGATGCATTTAAAAAAAATTATAATATTTAGAAAAATATCATATGCATTTATAAAATATCTACGGCCAAAAATAATTTACTCGTATTTTATTTTAAAATTTCTTTGAATTTGTAAACATCATATTCATGTAGATTAATTATTTAAAACTTATTTTATGCATTAAATTTGTGGTAAACAACTTTCACACATATAAAAAAGTTATAATGGTATTAATGACACACAAATATGTAAAATGTAGATTACCATACAAGAGATTGCCTAAGAACCATATAAATTGGTCCTAGATTCTAAACTGGCAGCACTATTACAAGCAATCAATGCTTCACTGCCGGATATAGTTTTATTTAGTGATTAGATGTGTGGAGTTAGAAAATTGAAGGTAGAGACTGATGGGATTTGCAGCTAAGAACAATAAGAGAGGAGGCAAAAGATTGACCACACAAAATGGAGGTGAGGGCTTGAATTTATAGTGTGAGTTAGAGATATATATCTACATGTTTCTCTCTTAGAAATTCAAACATCAAGACCCCCTCTTCCTCTCATTATAGCTTGGCCATATACTCATTCAAATATGGGGAAAAAATCCATAAAACCCCTTAGTAAGTTTTAATCTAAATCCAATTGTAATCGTTATCGATATCATATATTATTACACACATATATAGATTTTGTATATGCACCTAATAAAATACTGATGGTACCTTGAACAATTATAGAGACCCTCCTTTTCACTAAACAAGCCGCATACAGTAAATAAAATAATTATTATTTTATAAATATTAATTAATTTATAACTATTATAAATCAATCAAATCAAGTGGTATTTTAGAGACTGATTAGATTTAATTATGTGACTTATAGATGTAAGTTCAATCGACGATTAATATCAAACTATTTGAATATTAACGTTCACTCGTCACCTTAACTAGTGGAATGATAGTTTGACCAAATTTATTGCTTACACGTCTTTATTTGTAAAATGCAACTTTATAATTTGAGCGTACTATTAGTAATGATTGTTTACACCAATTATCTTTGCTAATACTATAACACTTTTGGACTTACGGAATTTAGTTTGGTCCAAATTCTAATATCGTCCACAATCAACTCATAATAACAGTTATTATTAACCATATGGTTCTAGCCAAAGGCGTTGACTTTGAGTTGACTATAGTTGATCGTGATATTAACTTCATATAACTTAGGGGACGAATTCTCTATTGAATTGTGTTTCACATCCAATGCTTCAACTTATGCCCAACTATAGTTGTTTGATGGATGTCATGCCACGATTTAACCATAATCACAATGGAGTATCCATATTGAAATTCAATGGTATTCTCAAATTGAATGAACTATGTAATATCGTCACTTCGAGATTTCCTACTCGAGCTTGGTTTTTATTGACCACCATAAAACTCTCGAGCGAGTCATTCAATAGTCATCCAATAACATTTAGAAAGTGTTATCTACTCTGGTCTTAACAGACATATCGATATCATTTCTCAAAATATCTTGAACAGGAATATTTAGAATAATATGGTATGTGTAGTGATATTTTTCTCATTATTACAACTCTTTTTAATTATTATCATATAACATATCGTTTAAGGATTTTCTATCTGATAACTATAAATTAATAATTTATTAAATTATTATATCGCTATATAGCAAAGTATATAATAGAAAATAAATACCTTTATTACAAACAAGGTTGTCATAGAGTTAGATATATGTAAAAAATTACATAATTTTCCCTACGGCATACCCCTAACTCTTTCGCCATCCATATCCTCCATATGGAATCTCCTGTGGTGGAGCAACATACCTCCATTGAGGACGAAATAAGACCTGCAAAACTGGTAGTGCAACACTAGGACGGATGACCCAATTAAAATAATAGCACATCTATGAACAAAATCTACACATAGTGGTGGACTGTAAAATCTACGCCAAAAAACAAGATAATCCAAGTTGAGAATGATGAAGTAACTTGATACCCACCAATCATTTTACACTACAATATATAGAGAGGCTATATAATAAACCATGAGAAATGGTGCATTAGGATAAGGATCATGAGGTAAAATGTTAACTTTGTAAATCTGGCGTCGACAACGCTCAACACGATAACGCATACAACTAGTAGTAAGAGAAGATAATACCAGTGGAAACCTGCCAAATAAGAATCCTACATGAGAAGTACCATGACGTGTCAAATAGGGAGATCCATTGTAGGCCAGCCAAATGATATCAGAATGTGTATGTCAAAATTGTAAATGGTTACGTGCAACTGTGAAAACATGGCTAGCCTCACCACCACATGCACTTTCTGTCTATTCTATGGTGAATACGCACAAATCTTGGGAAAGAATAATGCTAAATGGTGGTATTTGTCTGCTTGGTTGCTAAGTTGTGGCTATTTTCGTACCACTAAAGCTGTAAAACCTCCAAAAGCTACATGGGCATGCCCCATGAGTAGTAATTCACATTGAATGTCCCATGACCTATACAGGTATGATAAGATAGTCATTCCCGAGTCATACAAAACAGATGAAGAAAGATCGACCAATGTCTGCAACTACTGCAACATGTCTAATGAGAAGTGTAGTGGATGAATTGTAGAAGAAAAGGTTTCCCATCATATACAGCATGAACTGCTTAACTATCTCCAAGTTCATGGTAGGGGTGTAATGCCGAACCAATTTTCTAATAGCGTCCCTAATGAAACTAACTCTAATATGAGTACGCCTATAAGCATTAGCAGCGTTCCCTCCAGCCAAACTAGTAGCAACTCTGACTTACATCATGTTGACAAAGAACCGATACATATCTCCATATCTATTGGTGGGGTCGCAGCACCTACATTAGCATTTGCATTTTGATTAGCATTCTTGTCGACCTTGGTTCCTTCTGTATTGGGTCGAACATTTCCATTAGTTGTAGTGTTTCCACCACCTAGATTCACTCTTCCATGTCCTGCTTTCATATCTCACTTTCTCGTAGTCTGCATCTGAGCCTTAATAAGATACAGAAGAACGATCTAAGAGAGAAGGAAGAATACATACTTGTACATTACTATAGCGTTATCCCATACCCCCAATCTTATTCTCTAATTCATTGGATTATGTTTCCAAAATTCTTTTAATCTTTAAAGTTTTATATAATCCTCACTCTGCTACCAACTTGTAACATCCCCCACTTTGAGGCCCGAAATTAAGTGCTACGAATGCCGCGGTCATCCATAGTGTTAATTTCCTATGATAAAATGTGGTTATATTAATCATATCAATAATCGGAAACAAATGTATAAGAAAATTTTCAAACGCAATTTAATAACAAGTTTTCACATTTCATTTCAAAAATAAGATTACATATCTATTACATAGTCCCATCCGATCCCACAATCAGAGAAAATATAATTATTACAAAGTACTCCAAGATCGACATGTGAAGATGACCGTTGGCTGATCAGAGACTAATACTTAGCAATTATATAGCTTGCCATTACATCCATTCAAATAAAAGGAAAGTGCACAGCAAACAAATAGAAACTCCTAATATAGCTAGATTGCCTCCTATACATCTCCAGAAGCTTATTCGTCTAATTGGAAACCAGAAATCCCTTACTCCTGACCTACTCAAATGACTACTCCAGAGTTGAAGGGGAAAAAAAATTCTGGTTAGACAAACAGTCTAGTGTGAATAATAACCTACCATCTTGAACCAAAATAGATATTTAGTAAGACCACACCACTAAGCGGAATGGATTTCCCCCTCATCAGTATCTTAACCAAAACAAATCAGACATATACTGTGCATCCTGCATCCACAACGGTTAGAACATAATAAATAAACATTTGCATTCATGCAACATATAGTGGACTACCCATTCCAATTTATTTGACCATCCGTCTTAATTTTTTTTATCTAACTATCTGTCTTAATCTCAAGTAACTAACTGTTTTATGTTTAATCTGACTACCCATCTTATATTCATGTGGACTATCCATCTCATGTATAGACCTTATTTGGATTACCCATCCTATACCATATGGACTACCCATCACACATGATTTTTACTATTTAAATTATGAGGACTATCCATTATGCATGTTCCATTTATTTAACAACGTGGACTATCCATCGCACATCTCATAGTTTTCCTAGGATGACTATGAACCATTCATTAACCATATAGACACTATCCATCTCCGGCATAATGTGGACTATACATCTCACATCTCACAGTTTTCCTAGGATAACAATGAACTCATCACTTATCAATTTAATTTATGTTTAACCCAAATGTCTATGTATATTGGTGTCCCTAATTAGGTTGCATACCCCTCAAATGTAACATCTAAAAATGGTATGCATTGGTTATGTCGAAATTATAAAATAAAATACATTGGTATCTCCGATTGTTAGTATCAAAATTATAGCATAAAATACAACGGTATCACCAATGAACAATGTCGAAATCATCATACATATGGCTCCCTATTATTACTATAGCAATGTAAAAGACTTTCGACATTCATGCTGCAATATCAATATTGAACCTCTATCCAAGGTTGGAAAACAAAATTATTGATTTTATAACTCATATGGCTAACTGCCAAAATATAAGGTTATCGACCTTCTAGAACATAAGTTATTTCGCCTCTAAAACATACTTTTAGTTTGCATAAAACGAAGCCTTACCGGCATTGAAATAAAGAAATGCGACATAGATGCCGCTTGGCATTATCGCCGAAATCAATTACTTGGGGCATTAATGATATGATGTTGGAACTATAGAACTTCGGCTCTATGCCATAAAATATAGGGTTTGTCATTGAAAACCCACGATACAAATTTCCTTTACATTGACATCAAGTAATGGTGGCATCATCATCACAAAATGGTTATTATCGAAAATAATGCTTACAGCATCACTGCCTTAAGCTATGACGTCGATATAGAAAACATGCGGTAAT
The DNA here is from genome assembly GCA_030737815.1 of Allium fistulosum. Classification (NCBI taxonomy): domain Eukaryota; kingdom Viridiplantae; phylum Streptophyta; class Magnoliopsida; order Asparagales; family Amaryllidaceae; genus Allium; species Allium fistulosum. The sequence goes on from CM060905.1 coordinate 836,176,636, forward strand.
ATTTAAAACAATGTTAAAAACTTACGGCATTGATAAAGTAACGATGAAAGCATTGTACATCGGCTATCATGCTGCAAAACGTAAAATGTCGACATTGATAAATTGCATCATCAATGATTCTCACACGAGATGCGTTGTTCCCATAATGATGATGCCGCATGCATGTTCCAATGCATCTCATACTTACGGCGTAAGTATCTCATGCATTGTCCATAACAATGCCGCCCTTCATTATAATGCCACATATTATCGATGGCGGAGGGTATGGGGATGTCGCATATCGATGGCATAGTGGTAATTATTATAAAAACTGTTTTCTTTCTTTTTAAAGTAAATTCTTTTACCTATTCATAATAATTCGTAAACACTTAGGAAAAAACCCCAAAAATCACATAAATTCAGAATTATCATATTCTTTACCAAATAAGAATTTAAGAGCCAAAAACCATATTTAATCATTTTTAATAATTAAAACCCGAAATATACCCTATTTCCACCTTAGGAAATTCATAAAATATTCATTTTAACTTGGAAATTTATGAAATTAAAAACCTATCTTCAAACTAACATTTTATTCCACATATTAGAAAATCAAATCAATTAGGGATTAAAAACTTAGGTTTTTCCTTTAAAACCTATTCAAATAATTTCATAAAAAGTTTCATAAATTATTATTTTATCCAAACAATGATCATACATCCATAACAAGGCAAAAAAATCAAGATAAGTTCGAGTATTTCCCATAGCCGAATTCAACCTAAAGATACAAGAGATGGTTCGCTTATTATTCACCTGCATTAGATATTGGAGTTGATATTTGATGGTGTTCAACTTCCCTAAGCTTTATCTTTTGAATTCCCTTTGATTTCCTCTTCCTGCTACCTTGATTAACGGCCGACCCTATTTTTTCTTTGTGATTGATTTTGGACGTAAAACGAGAATGAATGAGATGGTGAGGGTCTAAGGGATAAAAGATAGATTAATTCCTATTTTTTCCTTCTTGTATATTCTCCTATACGTTAAGTTTTCAAAAACCTAATTACTCAATTTATTAATGAACGACCAAATTAAATTATCAAATCTCATCCCCATGTCCCACTACATTATTTTATTTAATCTATCCAATTAAATTTCCTGTATAATGTTGTTATCCCGCATTTTGGCAAGGCCGTGACACCAAGGACTTGACTAGAAACTAAAGATAATCCGTCCCGAAGATCGGTTATACACAGGTTCACGATGGATACAGGCAAATTTTGTCCGAGTCCGGATCAAGCTACAATTAGCATGGTATGATTAACAAGGCTATGAAAGACAATATTTCAAATTTTGGGTTAATCGGAGTTCGTATGCTCAAGTTATGGATCGATCAAATCCATGTAGAAGATATCAGTTCGTATCCATCAAAGTCCAACCCACTTCGTATCCATCCAGCTTCGTATCCATCAACTTCGTGTCCATCCCCTTCGTATCCATCAAGTAATAGCATCGATCAGAGTTCATCTGCTCAACCACTGCCCAATCTATATCGATCCCACTAATACCCATTTCGTATCGATCAACCAAGCATCGATACGAAACCAACATCTAGGCATCGATATGAAATCAACATCCAGGCATCGAGGCATTGATACGAAGGCAACATCCAGGCATCGATACGAAGGCAACATCTAGGCATCGATACGAAAGCAATGGGGATCCATCGATATGAAAATTTTGGCGTTAGATGGATACAAAAGGAAGTAGTCAAACCAAAGGAATCGATCTGCAAGCATGAAAGATGGATCTCCGCATAATTGTCGCTCCATGTCATCAATGCACAACTGATCGATACGCAGCCTATCGATACGAAGGAGTATCGATACGAAAGCATCGATACGCAGCTATCAGTCTTCCTACAAAATCAACCTTGGATTGATCATAACTTCGTATCCATCCAGCTTCGTGTCCATCCCCTTCGTATCCATCAAGTAATAGCATCGATCAGAGTTCATCTGCTCAACCACTACCCAATTCATATCGATCCCACTAATACCCATTTCGTATCGATTAACCAATCATCGATACGAAACCAACATCCAGGCATCGATATGAAGGCAACATCCAGGCATCGATACGAAAGCAATGGGGATCCATCGATAAGAAAAGTTTGGCACTAGATGGATACAAAAGGAAGTAGTCAAACCAAAGGAATCGGTCTGCAAGCATGAAAGATGGATCTCTGCATAATTGTCGCTCCACGTCATCAATGCACAACTGATCGATATGCAGCCATCAGCCTGCCTACAAAATCAACCTTGGATCGATCATAACTCAAAAACTACAAGTCCAAATGCTATGAAATTTTCACAAAAGCTTGCATATCACCTGAAGACCCACCATGATTGATCGCAGCTCAAATGGAGCCAATCTTGATCGATACAAAATGCACTTGGATCGATCCTGATCGATCCCAAATGACCTAGATCGATCTGGTGGGCCCACCCACGTGTGAGAAGAGGTATTCCGAGGTTTGGGGGAGATATTTCCGGATCCACTCCTATAAATAGCACCCCTACGCCTACAGAAAAAGGGCTTTTGGCTCTTCTACGCCGTTACTGTGTCACAACTCCATTGTAAGTTTAGTGTTAGTTCTTCGTACTGTTGTAATAAGTTGAGAATCATCAATAAACAGCAAAAACAATTCAAAGTGGACATAGGCTACAACGCCGAACCACTATAATTTCTTGTATTTTTCTATTTTTGCATGCTTTTATTGGTGTGATTGTTAAATTAGCCTCTTTTTCCATTACTTTCTTCACTTTACACTCTTCAATCACATCCAAAGAGTGTTGTGCCCAATTTTTGTACAAGCACTTTGGTACTTTCACTGAGAAAACCCTGCTTTTCTCTGATTCAGTGGATCCCCTGCTGTTGTTGGATTGCTAAAATCTAAGGAGGAGATCGAAATCTGTCATCTAGTAATTCATTCCATTCTATTTAGATTACTCCGGATCTAGGAAAGAGCTACATTCAACATGGTGCGCACTACCAGAACTGCGTCAAATGCTGTAGATCTAGAGGGAAGGGATAGGAAAAATCCCACAGTTGACCACAGCATGCCAGACGTCAACTGGAGCTCTAGATCCACAAGGCCCTGTGACTAGGGAGGAGTTCTAGACCCTCATGCAAGAGCTTACTTAGAGCCGTCAGGAGCTCACTCAACAGATCCGTGCCAACACGGAGCTTGCAAACTAGTTGAACGAAGAAAGGTGAAGGAGATCTAGAAGGAATCATGTCTCTCATTCCTCAACCGAAAGCTCGGCTTCATCTGACTTCAATCACAGATCAACATGTCGTCGGTTGGATGGAAACTATGCAGAAGCCTTCGGGAATCAGCATGCCGTGAATCTCGGACAGGCCAGAATTGGTCCTTCTATAAGGCACCAAGCTGGACCCTCCTCTCGAGGAGGGGCACTTCCTTATCACACCACTCACGACCATGCAGCTAGTGCCGCTATAGATCTGGAAGCCGAGATCCAGAACCAACCAGATCTAGCTTTATCGCCAACACGTTCATGCTCAGGTACCTCACTTTCCTTAAGATCGGGAGCCAAGGAGGCATGGAACGGACCGTAGACAGTGACCAGACTATCCCCGCAACATGGAACCCGACCATGCCTTAGCCCTGAACATCCAGATGCCTGACATTCCAACCATGATACGCCAGATGATCAGAGAAAGTCAAGGCCTCACAAATGATGATTGGGGAATCTCTAGAAGTAACACTCCATTCACTGATGACATCCTGTATGTAGAGCCACCCCGACGATTCAGGATGCCGACTATGTCGGTGTACGAAGGAAGTTTGGATCCTAACCAGCATATCTTAAAGTATGAATGGCTCATGAACGCTGCTCGAGCTAATGATGCAGTTAAGTGTAAGAGCTTCCCTTTCTCCTTGGGAGGCATTACAACTATGTGGTTCACTCGTCTACCACCCAGATCCATTTCATGTTTCGATCAGTTGGCTACAAAGTTTGTCGAACAGTTCTATATACATGTTACAAGGTCGAAGGATGTCAACACCTTGTCCAGTGTTACCCAAGCTCCAGGAGAGACTCTTAGGCATTATCTGGAAAGGTTCCATGTTGCTTGTGCTGAGATCAGCAACCCCAATGATAATTCTATTTTAATGGCGTTGACTAAAGGGATCGATCCCGATTTCGAGTTTGGCAATTGGTTGGCTGGGAAACCCCCTGCTTCGTTGGATCGTTTCTATGCTAAGGCAGCCCAGTTTTTGAGGAGAGAAGACGGTAGATGATCTAGGAAGCAGGACGATGCAGGGCCCAGTGGTGAAGGCATTCAAAGTAATGTTGATGTGAAGTAGACCAGTGAGAACTTCGGTAAAATGCAATTGAATATTCAGAATAAGCAAGATCAACAGAAGGGTAACGGAGGTTAGTGAAAGAAGAGAGACCCAAATCACGGACCGAGACATAGAGCTCCCATGTTCGACCGATATACTCCCCTAAACACATCACTGGAAAATGTTTACCTTCAGACTTGTAATACCGGACAATATAAGAAGCCAGCTCCGAAACCATCATCTGAGAGACAAATTCAAACCAGGAAATTCTGTAGATTCCACGATTGTTACGGCCATAATACTAATGGGTGTCGTCATTTACAAGACATCATCGAGAAGTTGATTAGAGAACGAAAGTTAAAGCAATTTGTTCGGTCTCTAAAGGATGTTGCAGTTTGTGCTGTTAGACATACATTTCCCTTATAATGCTTTTTTGGGCCGACTGGCCCTTGCGGAATTCAGGGCAGCGATTTACCCATGGTGTTTAACTCTGAAGTTCCCCACTGATAACGGGGTTGGAGTAGTACATGGTGATCAGACGGCTGGACGCGCCTGTTATGTTGCTGAGTTGTAGGATGCACAGCGCAAGGAGAAAGGCAAGGGTGTAGAGGAATCTCTCTGCGTCCATTTTTTTAGAGAATTGACAGCTAACGCCTGGGCCTAGGCCAGGGCGCCACAACCAGTTCCATAAAGATCTTAATCCCCGAGACAATAACGATGAGGAGGAAGTCAGAGATTACCAGGCTTCCCTGGCAGAGTTGACGATCAATGTTTCGATCCATAACAATGATGAGTCTAGAACATTGAAGGTCGAATCTCAACTTAGCCCTTAGATGAGATAGGAATTGGTTGACTTTCTCCGGGCAAACCTTGATGTGTTTGCCTGGACTCATTCAGACATGTCTGGGATCTCGCCGAACATCACGAGCCATGCATTAAACATAGACTTGAGGCACATCCCGGTGACGCAAAAAAGGCGCGGTATGGATCCAAAGAGATATGCCGTCCTGAAGGAAGAAGTGGATATACTCAAGACGAATGGGTTTATTCGTGATGCTTTCCGAAGTGGGTATCTAATCTAGTGCTTGTCAGAATGTCGAATGGAAAACGGTGAACATGTGTGGACTACTCAGATTTGAATAAAGCCTGCCCTAAAGACAGTTTTCCTTTTCCTAGAATTGATCAACTGGTGGATTCAACAACCGGACACGAGCTCTTATCTTTCATGGACGCGTATTCCAGCTACAATCAAATACCGATGCATCTACCTGACCAGGAACATACTAGCTTCATCACTGATCTGGGACTCTATTGTTACAAGGTGATGTCGTTTGGACTCAAGAATGCTGGAGCAACTTATCATCGACTCGTGAACCAAATGTTCGCTAACCAGATCGGAAAGACCATGGAGGTGTATGTGGATGACATGCTCGTGAAGTCGTGATTGTCCATCAACCACTTCAGTGATTTGGGAACAATGTTTAACATACTCCGACGGTACAGAATGAAGCTCAATCCATTGAAGTTTCATTTCGGGGTAGCATCAAGAAAATTCCTTGGACTCATCGTTAACGTCGGAGGAATTGAAGCCAACCCTGAGAAAATCTGGGCGATTCGAAATCTCGAAACTCCTAGAAACATAAAGCAGGTGCAAAGCCTCAACGGGAAGGTGGCAGCCTTAAGCAGATTTATTTCCAGATCCACAGACAAGTGCATTCCTTTCTTCGATCTGATCAGAAAAGGAAAATGGAATTTCGAATGGACAGAGGAGTGCGAAGGTGCATTCCAAGCACTAATTCAACATCTGGAAACACCTCCCATTTTGTCGAAGCCGGTTGATCACGAGAGGTTGTATGTCTATTTGGCGGTTTCGGCATACGCAATCAGTGCTGCTTTGATTCGAGAAGAGGATCGGATCCAACGATCGGTCTTATATCAGCAAAAGGCTAACAGGGGCAGAAAGAAACTACCCGAAGGTGTAAAAGCTGGCTTACTTTCTCGTCATAGCCTCAAGAAAGCTCCGTCCATATTTCTAGGCTCATCCGATCACTGTTTACACCGACCAGCCGTTAGGACAGTCCTTACACGACCTGAGACGTTTGGTAGATTACTTAAGTAGAATAGCAAGCTGAGTCAATTTGATATCACTTATACACCGAAGCGAGCTATTCAAGGACAAGTTATGGCGGACTTCATAGCTGAATTCACTATACTGGAGGATTTGCCCAAAGCTAGTGAAATTCCTAAGCGTACATGGAAGTTATACATTGATGGTGCATCAAACGACCATTGCTCAGGCACTGGAGTGTTACTCGAAACCCCAGAAGGTCGATCCATATGCTATGCTTTAAAGTTTGACTTCCGCGCAACTAACAACGAAACCGAGTACGAAGCTTTGCTTGCTGGACTAAGACTTGCTAGAGAATTAAGAGTTATTGCTGTAGAGATTTACTGTGATTCGCAATTGGTCGTATGTCAGGTTCAAGGAGAATATCAAGCCAGAGACTGGAGATTAGCCACCTACATTACTTGGGTTAAAGAAGTGTTGAATCAGTTCGACTATTATGCTATCCACTATATACCCCAAGAGCAAAATTAGAAAGCCAATTCTTTAGCGAAACTGGCCAGCACTGGCGAAGCACAACAAATGGGACTCGTCCCCGTTGAGACACTTACTGCTCCGAGCATTGACCAAATGGAGACAGACTGGGTGCACGAGGCAACACCCAAGAAGGAGTCGTGGATGACTCCGTTCAGAAACTATCTTGAGCACGGAGCTTTATGCTACCACAGAAGTGAGAAAAGACAGGTTCTTTGAAAAGCTTCATGATTTATTATCCAGAATGGAGTCCTGTATAAGAGGGGATATTCTGTTCCTTTACTCTAGTGTATCGCCCACGAATAGATCAAACGAGTTTTGCATGATATGCATGAAGGAGAGTGTGCGATCACACTGGGGGGCAAGCCCTTGCGAAGAAAATACTCAGACATGGATATTACTGGCCAACCATGAATTGAGACGCATCAGATTATGCTAAGAAGTGCGATAGGTGCCAAAAGCATGCCAGGATTCCAAGAGCCCCACCTACTGAAATTACTCAGATAGCCAGTCCATGGCCGTTCGCCACATGGGGTATTGATATAAAAGGGTCTCTACCTTTAGCCAAGGGTGGTGCGAAGTACACCATCGTTGCAGTTGACTACTTTACTAAATGGAAGGAAGCTGAGCCTATTGCCACTATCACGACGAAGAAAGTAATCAACTTTGTTGTGCGCAACATCATCTGTCGCTTTGGTCTCCCACACACCATTGTAACTGATAATGGGACCCAATTCGATAGTGTCGAGTTCAAAGATTTCTGTCAACGCTACCGCATCCAGAAGAAGTTCTCAGCAGTAGCTCACCCTCAAGCAAATGGACAAGTCGAAGCTGTCTACAAACTTATCAAGTCCATTCTAAAGAAACGACTGGAAAAAGCTGGAGGTAAGTGAGTCGATGAGCTTCCCATGGCCCTATGGGCGTATCGAACTACCCACAAGTCCGCGACCAACCATACTCCTTTTGCACTTTCCTACGGCTCTGAAGTCGTTACTCCGGTTGAATTAGAAGTACCTTATCACCGTGTGACTTATTAGATCCAAAGATAAACGCCATCCTACTTGCAGAATCACTGGATTTACTGGATAAGAAGCGTGAAGAGGCTGATTTGAGGGCAGCCGCACACCGTAGTCGAGTCGCCCGATTATACAACGCTAAGGTCCGACCCAGAACCTTCAAAGTTGGCGATCTCATAATTAAGAGAATTTATCCGATCCCTTCACACATGAAACCAACATGGGAAGGACCGTATGTCATTGAACGGAGACTTGGAGACGACACATTCAAACTATTAACTGTTGATGGTCTCACTTTACCAAGGGCATGGAACAGTGAGAGTCTCCATCGCTATTACACATAACTAGCTTTTATTCATTTTAGTATTCTTTTCCTTTGAAATTTGTTTATGCATTTTTTTAATTTGAACTTGTAATAAGGCAACTGCCTTTGTCATACTTTCTTATTTCAGCAATAAAATGCAGACTCATCAAGCCAGAGTGGCAATTCTTGAAATGCATCATGTGACCGTCACGATGCACAAAGAGCTAAGTCGCATCTTAAGGTGGGACTCATTCAAATAGGGAGTGATTGCGATCCGACCGGTCACTCACTACGTGAAACCCCGAGCTCGAGAGCAAGAAACGATAAAGTCAAGAAGGATTGAAACACGACAATCCTTTAACGAACTCCAGCTCCCAGAGTGCGAGCTGAAGGACTAAACTCCAAAATCTTGGCTCGAGGAGGATGGATCCGTCCATCCACGACCTTGCCTTCATTCTTCCAATTTCGAAGAGGATGGATCCGTCCATTTACGACTTCGCTGCTAAATCAAGGTGGATGTGATCCGACCATCCACAACCTTGATCAACTCCTTGTTCCCGGAGTGCCAATGAGATCCTAATACTTAAACAGATGTGACTAGCCGTCTGTCAACCGACTCCAGATTCTCGGATTGCAAACTGGAGTATAAACATCAAATGGGTGTGACTAACCACCCATCGATCAACTCTGGTCCCAAGAGCGCGGAGTGGAGTATAAACAGTAAACGGGTGTGACCAACCACCCATGAAACAACTTATGTCCCCGGAGTGCGGATATAATCCAGAACGTTAGATGGGTGTGACTGACCACCTATCCATTGACTCCGGCCCCGAGAGCGTGGACCAGAGTATAAGCATTAAACATGAATGACCGACCGCCCGTAGATTAACACATGTCCCCGGAGTGCGGATATGATTCCAAACATTAAACGGGTGTGACCAACCGGCCGTAAATTAACTTATGTCCCCAGAGTGTGGATATAATTCCGAATACCAAACGGGTGTGACTAACTACCCGTAAATCAGCTCATGTCCCCGGAGCACGGATATGATTCTAAGCGATAAGCAGGCGTGACCGACCGTCGGCATATAAGTTCAATCCCAAGAGTGCGGATGCAAATACTAGCAGATGAGTGAGTGTGATTCGACCACTCAAACTCACTTCACTTTAACTTTGTTCCGACTAAGTTAAATTAAAATAAGAAAAGACGGAAAACGACTACCGGCCGACTACTTCAATTCTTCGCGGGACTAGGGGCATAACTTAGGTACCGACCGCTGAACGAGACAGCGCAACGTTGGGATTCGACTCGACATTTGATTATGACCCGAAGCCATGACTTTAGGATTTAGCGATCGGACTCAAGTTCGACTCAGAAGCTAAAGCCTCACAAGTACATTAAATGAAAATGCGGGTGCTGAAATACTTAAACAAATGAACACAGAGTTATGCTGAAAGACGAAAAGAAATTTTATTTCCAATATTCTTTGAAAAAGATGAGTACAAAAATTTGTTCGATGAACTCCTATAACCAGGGGCCAAACCCACGTCTATACATGGCCTACGAAAGCAAAAGGAAATCCTATTCCAAGCTATTTACCAAAAAGAGAAGAAGCAAAAGTGCAAGTCTACGCCTTTGATTTTCTATCCTTCTTGCTTTTCTTAGGCGTAGACCCGCTCGAGCTGCCACTCAGAACCCTCTCCCTCTTGGAATCTTTACCTCCCCAGACTGCTCCAGATGGCTTATCTCTGACCAGGGGTATTGAAGTAGTCTCCTCCTCGGAACTCACAGGGATCAGAATGTCCTCTGTGTGCGGAACCGGAGGGATGGTGGCACTTTCGATGTTAGAGGGAGGAGGCGCGTCGGTATTAATGATGGTGCCACCTGGAGAAACAACAAGTATTGGGACCGGACTAGGGCCTGCCATGCCACCACCAGCTCTACGAGCCAGCTGAGCTTGCTCAATTTTGGCTTTTATTTCCTCCATTATCCGCTTCGCCTGGTCCGCACGTATGCTCATTGGAATGATGCTGGTCGGACCCGAAGAGCCCGTGATGACCACATCTTCATTTACACTAAACGACACTTCGATACTTGGATCACTTTGATGGTTGAAGAGTGCTTCCATCAATTGTTCATCAAGCAAACAGCTGCTTTCGTGTATCTCCCCTGCCGATGAGGCGATCGTTGTAGTTGTAGCCCCTGTCGTTATTGCCTCCTGCTTGTGATGCATTTCTTGAGTTGCAAGAGGATCAATTGATGCGGAATCTAGAGCTGAATAAAGATAGGAGAAAATATTAGTAATGTCTTCTGACAGTGCTCCTATATTTAGATGAATGGAAGAAGTGTCCAAAATACCTTCCTCGGGTTAACTCCTGTGTTGAGCTAATGTGCCTTCCGAGCCACGTTCATGTATCGGAGAAAGGTGCGGCTTATCAGGGTCATATCCTGGGACAACCAGAGGATCGATAAAAGAAGTAGGCTCAGATTAAGAGACTAGGAGGGCTTTGAAACCTACTTCATGATGCTCAACTCCAAATCCTTCTCCCGCGTCCGGATAGTTGGTAGCCAACTATTCTTTTTCAAGTGCGACGATTGTATCAGTGAGGACCTTCGGTTCATCTCCGACAAGTATTTGAGCTTCTAGTTCAAACTCGCTGATAGTCGTAGCATCGTAGATTAACTTTTCATCATCTACCAAGCGACTCCAGGCCTTGCATAGTTGAAAAGGATAACCTTCGCCGAGCCAATTTAATTTGAGGTTTCTTAAGACATTGGCATTGTACGTGACCAGGAGATCTTCGAATTCATTCTCCATCCTGGCCTCCACCGCTTTAATTTCCCTATCCATCCGGACATCGGCTTCATCGGCCTTCAAGTTCGCTACATCCCTCTCCTGCTTAAGTCTCACCGCCTGTTCACTTGCCTCCTGGGCGGCTTTATTGGCCTCGTCTTTTTCCTTGATGGCCTCAGCTAGCTTCGCCCTTAGCTCCTCAACCTATTTCCATGCGAAGTCCCTTTCCTGAGTGATAACAGTGTTGTGGTGGCCCATCTTCTGCACCAGGTCCATGTGAGTTTTTCGCATGTTTTCCATGGACTGTCTAGCCTCATCGACTCTCTTCTCGGCCTCCATCTCTGATTTCCTTGAAGATTCGGCTTCATTATTAAGCACTTTTATTATTCTGTCTTTCTGAGCAAGGTCGGCCTCCAATTTCTCAATTGTCTTAGCCGGCTCGAAAGATACCGTAGAAACTCTCTCGACCGTCTTAACCCATTCCCTGTACTGGCTGTATGCATCGTGCACGTAGTCCTGCACCAGTCTTTCTATGTCGTTGGGAATTCTTTTCAAGTTTGGAGGAAAGTGGAAGCCATCAAAACAGATAGTCGAAAAATCTTTCTTTAACTTAGCAATTCGGATGGCTCCCTCCCCTGTGGGCTCGACAATGACTTGATCTGTACTGACAGAAGTTTCTGTTTCAGTTCTAGGGCGTTGATCACCGAATTTCAAAGTATGAGGAGGCGCTACTTGGTGTGTAGTTTTAGAAGATTGTCTGCCAGAGCCGGATGGTCTTAAGGAACCTTTAGGTGGTGGCGATCGCGACCGAGAGCGGCGCCTACTTTGATGTGACCTCTCCTTCTCCCTACCATAACACTCACGCTCTTGGCTGGAGTTGTAGCCACGATCGTAGTCTCTTTCACTTTCACGTCTATGAGATTCAGAGTAAGAGCTGGAAGAATGACGTTTGGAGTGAAGATTGCTGAGTATAGACCCCTACCTCACCATCGTATCTGTAAAATGAAAAGATAAGCGGAATTAGTCATCTCCAGAGAATAGAAAACATGTGGTCAGAAGTTGTGCGATGCCGTGAAGTCTGTGTATGCATGTGCAAACCCCCCAACTGACCGATTTTGGTAGCCTTGCTCGTAGGAGTCGGCTCCTCTATGTCTAAAGAAGTTAAGCATGCGCCAGTTTGCGGCGGGGAAGGGAGTCCCTCTAATCCAAGATCATGGAATGAAGCTATGTCATCTGGAATAGAGACATCGGATAATCCTCTCAAAGAACTTTCCATTTACGGAAAGGAAGTCTCCGGACTTATAGCAGCCGCAGTGGGCAGAGATACTACAACGGTCTTACGCCTCTTGGATTTATGGGCGAGAGTCTTGCCTTTTCTTTTTGATTCTAATAAAGACTCTGCGAAGGCGCAACCGTGGGCTCATCCCTAGCAGGCATACTCTCGTCATCGTCCCGTTCGGTGATTATGACTCCATGAGCTCTTCTTCCTCCTTGCCTTACTGGAGCCACCCTGGGAACTCCTATTAGCCCAATGTTTTGACCTCTCTTTATAAACACCACGGCGATCAAACTATCATCGCTAAGGACTTCATCGATCTCTCTAAGTTCAGCAGGCACCGACTGGAGAGTTCTCACTATCTCCTTAAATTGCGCTCCTTCGGGCCGTGGAATCGAAGCTGTAAAAGAAACACGGTATTAGACTCAACATCAACTTATATTATCCAGTTAATTGACGAAGAAGTTAAAGCACTTACATCTAACTAACCACCGTCTAGCGAATCCTGGTAGACATCTAACAAAGAACCACTCAGTCTTGAAGTAGCTCAATTTACTCCAAGCACCTACCACTACTTGGTAGTTCCTGATTGCTTCTAGAAAAGTAAATGAAGCATTATCTCCTCGACTCTTGACGTTAAACAAGTATCTGATCTCCTTGACGGTCGGGGGTCGAAAAAGATGCTCCATAAAGATGATATATAAGCTGTTCAGAAGTGCATACCCATTCGGATGCAATTGAGAAGGTGCATTCCTAAAAAAGAACAGCACATCACAGATAAATTGATTGAACGGGGGCAACGTTCCAGCTACGCACATAAATCTGTTGCAAGTAGTAAACCTTTTCGAGGGTTTGTAAACTCTGTCTTCCAGCCCCGGTAGTAGAACATCTTCTAGGGATAATCCATGCCTGAGACAGATTCTTCCTAGCATTTCTTTGGAGGTTTTGGAACGAACGGAGTCCTCCGAATTCAAAACTAAAGTTGCACCCGGCAGTTCATCCGGAGCAGGCCTTACTACATCAGCCGCAATTTCTTGTATTTCTATAATGGGAAGTGGAGAACTCCGAACTTCCTGCTACCCTAAGCTTCCAGGATCCATAGCTATTGAACTCAGTAAAAACCATTGTAAGATGGCAAGAAACCCGCGTAGCCCCCGGTGTAAAGTGAGTGATTTTATTGTGTAGTGCAGTGCTACATAATACTTTAAATTTCTACAAGTTCGAAACATGGTAAAACGATGAGATTTCGAGATTCGACTGGAGTGGCTGTCATCGCTGACCGTCTCAACCATGCCATCCTGACTTCGAAGAACGATCCATGTTAAAGTTTGTTATGTTTGTCAAATTACAGTTCCATCGATGAGCTTTGAAGGATAGTCAAGTATGCAGTTCAAGTTATGAAAGGCTGAAGCTCGTCGGAGTCAAGTGTTCGAATATGCAAAAGGCTATGTTTCGTATCCATCACGGTTCGAATTGGATCGTTCCCCTCAAGCCTAATTTCATATCGATGCAAAGCCTAGACTGATAGCCTATTCATATCAATACTCTACGTATCGATCAACTCTTGATCGATGCTCTTCGTATCGATCCAAGGCGAGCGGTTTCGTATCGATCAATCTGAATCGATATGAACTCCCACAATTTCCAGATCGATACGGAGCAGCTTCCACCATCTACCATCGATACGAAAAGCTGCCTCCATCCATCTCTAACTTGCTCTGATCGATCCGCCTTGCCATCGATACGCATTTCATAAAACTTAGGGGTCAGTGACTTCTTCGTCTCCCTCCAGTGCTTTCTTCCTCTTTCTCCTCCGAGATGCCATTAAAATACTTTCTCGACCTCACTCCAGCCCTATTCCGACATCGACAACGCTGAAACTGGCCGTTACCCCGGACGAAATGGCATCAAGACTCGAGTCTCATCATTTTAAAGTGGCTTTAATCAATCGTTTACCTAGTTTAAAGTAATTGGTTTAGGGATCAAAGACTGGTTGTGTGAATACGAAGACTTTACGGTTCTTTTTCTCGTGTTTTCGATCGATACGAAGCGAAGGTAAAAAACAAAGACAAGTAGAAAATTTGTATAAGTCCGAAATCCTTTCATATTGCTTCGTACCCAAGAGAACCGGTCAGCACGCATCGATATAAAGACTTAATGTCATATCCATGAACAAAAGGCAGTCCAACTAGTTCGTATCCATTGGCACTTCGTATCCATCAATGACTAGCCATCTATTTTGTATCCATCGATACGAAGCATCCCTAGGGACTATCTATTTCGTATCAATAGAAATCGATACGAAGCATACATTCCAACATCTTAGATCGATCCAGGAGAGGATTGATATGAAGGAGTGGATTAAAGCAACCAATCGTTGTTACAACTCGAATTTCACATCGATCCAGGAGTGGATCGATACGAAACTCGATCCAAACAAGAATAAAAGAACTTGACAACGACCCGTGAACGTGCAAACGCAAACAGGAGTCAGGTTAACATACGTGCATGTATGACAAACTAACATTTGATTTTCAAAGTTAACAGGAATTGAATGCTTACCTGGTGACCACCAAAACAGTGAACAACAAATTGCTAGCACTCAACCTTCAGTTACAACAAAACACTGCATAATCATTGGCAGTCTACAATTCAGCATTTATATTACTGGAAATTAATCAAGGGTTACATCTCTTGGCGAAAAGACAACAACTGTTCAATAAATCGGATATAACATTTTCAGAGTAAAGAATGCAGCTTTTCAAAGCACGTCATGTTCACCAGAACGTACTTTGGGGGGCAAATGTTATCCTGCCTTTTGGCAAGGCCGTGACACCAAGGACTTGACCAGAAACTAAAGATAATCCGTCCCGAAGATTGGTTATACACAGGTTCATGATGGATACAGGCAAATTTGGTCCGAGTCCGGATCAAGCTACAATTAGCATGGTATGATTAACAAGGCTATGAAAGACAATATTTCAAATTTTGGGTTAATCGGTGTTCGTATGCTCAAGTTATGGATCGATCAAAATCCATGCAGAAGATATCAGTTCGTATCCATCAAAGTCCATCCCACTTCGTATCCATCCAGCTTCGTACCATCAACTTCGTGTCCATCCCCTTCGTATCCATCAAATAATAGCATCGATCAGAGTTCATCTGCTCAACCACTGCCCAATCTATATCGATCCCACTAATACCCATTTCGTATCGATCAACCAAGCATCGATACGAAACCAACATCTAGGCATCGATATGAAATCAACATCCAGGCATCGAGGCATTGATACGAAGGCAACATCCAGGCATCGATACAAAGGCAACATCTAGGCATCGATACGAAAGCAATGGGGATCCATCAATATGAAAAGTTTGGCGTTAGATGGATACAAAAGGAAGTAGTCAAACCAAAGGAATCGATCTGCAAGCATGAAAGATGGATCTCCGCATAATTGTCGCTCCATGTCATCAATGCACAACTGATCGATACGCAGCCTATCGATACGAAGGAGTATCGATACGAAAGCATCGATACGCAGCTATCAGTCTTCCTACAAAATCAACCTTGGATTGATCATAACTCAAAAACTACAAGTCCAAATGCTATGAAATTTTCACAAAAGCTTGCATATCACCTGAAGACCCACCATGATCGATCGCTGCTCAAATGGAGCCAAACTTGATCGATATGAAATACACTTGGATCGATCCTGATCGATCCCAAATGACCCCAGATCGATCTGGTGGGCCCACCCACGTGTGAGAAGAGGTATTCCGAGGTTTGAGGGAGATATTTCTAGATCCACTCCTATAAATAGCACCCTTACGCCTACAAAAAAAGGACTTTTGGCTCTTCTACGCCGTTACTCTACCGCAACTTCATTGTAACTTGAGTGCTAGTGCTTTGTACTGTTGTAATCAGTTGAGAATCATCAATAAACAATAAAAACAATTCAAAGTGGACGTAGGCTACAACGCTGAACCACTATAATTTCTTGTCTTGTTCTATTTCTGCATGCTTTTATTGGTGTGATTGTTAGATTAGCCACGTTTTCCATTTACTTTCTTCACTTTAACCTCTTCAATCACATCCAAAGAGTGTTGTGCCTAATTTTGGTACAAACAAATGTTAAACTAAAATTTACGGTGTTACAGGCTCAATTCGTTAAAGAATTTCGTCCTCGAAATTCAATAAGAACTACATACAAGCATATCAAACGTGTTAACAATGCTAGTACATCCTACCAGCTACAAAGTATGTATATAACAAATATAGATCATACCATCATAACAACTTAGGATAAGTATCCCTAATCATGTCCTTTGTCTCCCAAGTACAGTCTTTCTCATTGTCACTCTACTGGACTTTCATCAATCTGACCATCTTGTTCCTTAGTCTCTTCTCATCTCTTGCTACAACGTTAACTGGTCGCCTAAAAAAAGTCAGCTCTGGTTCTACTACTAAATCTTCCAATGAAGTCAGAGCAATAGTAGTCTCTGCATCATGTACATGCTTCCTAAGATGAGAAATATGAAAAACATTATGGACATCCTCTAAACTACTTGGTAACTCTACTCGATACCTGAATTTCCCGATCCTCTCTAAACTAGAGAACGGTCCAACATATCTTGCCAGTTTCTCTAACTTTCCAAATCGTACCACAACCTTCATCGGTGATACTTTAATGAAAACATAATCTCCAACTGAGAATTTTAGATCCTTACCCCTCTTATATGTGTAACTTTTTTGCCTAGACCGAGCTTCCCTCATCCTAACTTGGATTAACTCAATCTACTCTGTGGCTTCTCTTAACATATCCAGACCAAGGACCAATCTACCACCAGTCTCTAACTAATATGATGGTGATTTGCATAGCGTTCCATACAAAACTTCGAAAGGCGCCATTCCTATAATAGTCTGATAACCATTGTTACAGGAAAACTCAACTAAGTGCAAATGTTCTTCCTATGACCCACCAAAATCTAGTGCACAAACTCTCAACAAATCTTCAAGTTCCTTATTAACTCTGTTTATCTACCCATCCATATATGGGTGATAAGCAGTACTCATTTAAGCTTGATACCCACCACCTCTTATAGGCTCTTCTAGAATTCACTAGTGAACAAAGTATCCTTGTCACTGACTATATTAATAGGAATCCTATGTAGTCTAACAATATTCTTCATAAATAACTTAGCCAATACAGGTGTCGTCCTGGTTGACTTAACGAAATAAAATGTGCACTCTTGGTCAATATATCCATTATGACCCAAATACTTTCATTTCTCTTATTTGACCTTGGCAATCCATCAACAAAATCCATGGATATCGAATCCCACTTCCAAACTAGTATATCTAAAGGCTGAAGCAATCCGCTCGGCTTCTGATGTTCGGCTTTAACTTGCTAGACATTCAAGCACTACTTTACCCATAAGCCTACATCCCTTTTCATGCATTCCCAAAAGAAACTTCTCTTCATATCCTAATACATCTTACTTCCTCCAGGGTGTATAGTAAATTTCGATCGATGACATTCCCTAAGAACTTCTTTCCTTAGGTCACCAACAGCTAGAACACACAACCGTCCATTCTTCCTTAACCATCCCCTCTAGTCA
This sequence comes from Allium fistulosum, assembly GCA_030737815.1. NCBI lineage: Eukaryota > Viridiplantae > Streptophyta > Magnoliopsida > Asparagales > Amaryllidaceae > Allium > Allium fistulosum. The sequence continues at coordinate 836,194,593 of CM060905.1, forward strand.
AGACTAAAATCTTTCAAATAATCAATCTGAGTTCCACCTTCCAACCTTCTAATCCGTTCAGCTAACCACGGATCATCTCTTTGCTTAGAAGCAATCCTTTTAATCAATACCAATTGAACTTCCAGGCAAGACAACATGGTGGTATTTTAACTAAAACTAGCAGTTGATATTAGCTGCACACTACAAGTAGTCAATGCCTCTAAATCCTTTCATTTTGCCAACATAGCTAACACCAGATTCTGCTGTTTTCTGCTAAGTGCGTCCATAACTTTATTTCCATTCCTTGGCGTATACTTGATACCGAAATCATAAGCCACTAAAACTCCAGCCACCTCTGTTGTCTTATATTCAACTCTTTCTAAGAGAATATATACCTCAAAAGACTTACGATCCGTATATAACTCGAATCTTTCACCTAAGAGGTAGTGTCTCCACACCTTCAAAGCAAAGATCATGGCTGCCAACTCTAAATCATAAGTCGGATATCTAATTGCATGCGGTCTAAACAGTCGAGAAGCATAGACGATTACTTTATCCCTTTGCATCAACACAACTATCAATCATGTTCTACATGCATCTGTATACACCATTAAAACCAGATTCCCATCAGGAACAACTAATATGGGTGCATTGGTTAATAAATATAAATGCTTTAACTTAACGAATTCTTCCTAACATTTATCGGACCAAACAAACTTTACGTCCTTCATGGTTAGCTTAGTCAGGGGTGCAGCTATCCGAGAGAAATCTTTAATGAATCTCCAGTAATAGCCAGATGATCTAAGGAAACTCCTTATCTTGGTCACCATCTCGGGTCCCTTTTAGTTGTTAACAGTTTCAATCTTAGTTGGATCCACGAACAACCCTTTCTCTGAAATCACATGACCAAGAAACTTCACTTCTCTCTTCCAAAAGTGACACTTTGAAAACTTCGCTTTTAGCTGATGCTGCCGCAACATCTCAAGCACTAATCTAAGATGAATCTCATGGTCCTTTTCATCCTTAGAATATATAAGATATCATCAATAAACACCAACACGAACCTATCCAAGTGCTTTTGGAATATTCGATTCATCAAGTCCACAAAGAAAGCAGGTGCATTAGTCATTTGGAATGACATTACTAACCACTTATACGAACCATATCTCATTTGAAATGCCGTCAAAGGAGTATTGTCCTTTGCCATCGTCAATTGTTGGAACCCTATTGCCAAATCCAAATGAGAAAATACCTTAGCTCCACTCAACTAATCAAATAAATCATCGATTCTTGGCAAAGAATATTCGTTTTTTTTCATCTTCTCATTCAACTTACAATAATCAATACATAATCTTATCGAGCCGTCCGGTTTCTTAATCAATACATAATCTTGATGATCCATTCGATTTCTTCACGAACACTGCGGCCACTCCCCAAGGCGAACTACTTGATCTAATAAAACTTTTTCCTTCTAAGTCCATTAGCTGCACTTTTAACTCTTTCAACTCGGTAGGTGTCATTTTGCTAGGTGGTCTACTCATGGATTCAGCTCTAGCTACGAGATTTATTCGAAACTCAATAGCTCGTTTCGGTGGTAGTCCTATAACAGACTCAAAAACATTTGCGAATTCTCTTAGAACCAAAACCCAACTTATCTCGACTTCCAGCTCTATTTCACCCAATAAAACACAAACTTTTGAACTTGAATTCTCAACCGAGTATATAACTTGATCAATACTATCCAAGTGTCTCAATGATATTTTCCTATCATGGAAAAATATCCTAGCATCGTATCTGTCCAACCAATCCATACCTAAAATATTCCCACCCACAAAATCAAACACATACAGACTACAGGCAAAAGTATGACCTAACAACTCAAATTCTATGCGGTCACATCTCATCCCAAGAGTTCCATGCCCTCCTATCGGATTTGCTACCCTTAAGGAAGTAACAAGGTATGATGATTCTAACTCTAACTTATCTACTAAACACTAAGAGATAAAAGAATGTGATGCACCGATATCAAATAACACTCTAATAGGTATGCTATGAATCAAAAGTGTACCTCTCGCCTTTCCCTTCTCCTCCACTATTGGCCTAGATGATGATGGTTCCAAAGCAAAGACCTTTCCCGCCTTGGCCGCTTCTAGACATTTGTTCTTATAATGCCCCGCTTGGTCATAGTTAAAGCACTTCACATCCCGCTTTCCAACAGCCGTCTTTCCATCACCAAATTGACACTCATTAGCATAGTGACCCTTATCATCACACTTATAACAAACGATATATGCTTTCCCTTTCTAGGTAGCTCCACACTTCTGAGCTCCCTTCTTCTTGAAGAACTTCCTCTTCTTATTTTAAGAACTTTGGGTTTCCACCGACTTTTCTTACCCACAAGTCGGAAGCATCTCCTCATTCCTTATAGCCATTTTCACCACTACATTACTCGAATCTTGAAGTTATGGCATTGTTGCCCTAGCAATCTCCGGCCTTAATCTCTGGATAAACTTCTTATTCCTCTTGATAACAATATAAATAGTAGCATATCTGTACCTAGAAAGCTCATCAAATTTGGTAGCGTACTGCAATACGAACACTTCTCCTTGCTCCAATTACATAAACTTTCTAAGCAAGGCTAACTTGGCTACTTCAGATAAAAACCTCTCCTCGATCTCCTTCGAAATTTAGCCCAAGTCGGTTCCTCTTCTAGCATGCAATGGTTACCTTATTCCACCAGTACAGTGCAGCACCGTGCAACTGCCTTGAAGCTAATCTCCCATCCGCTCGTCATTCAAACCCAAGTCAGCAAAAATCGTCTTATAATGCAACAGCTAGTTTTCCACTTCAACAGCATCCTCAGTTCCAAGAAAAGGATTCCCACCAAGACAAGTATAATCTCAGTTCGTCTTAGCATAGTTATTACCAACCGTTGCTACAGGGTTAACTCCTCCCACATTAGCAGCATTCCCTCTAGCCAAACCAGTAGCAGCTCCGGCTTACAACATGTTGACAAAGAACTATACATAGTCCCCATATCTACTGGTAGGGTCATAGCACCTACATTAGCATTTTCATTTTGATTAGCATTCACTGCCAACCTTGGTTCCTTCTGGTATTGGGTCTAACATTTCCATTGGTTGTAGTGCTTCCTCCACCTATTCACTCTTCTGTTTCCTGCTTCCATATCTCGCTTTCTCGTAATCTGCATACGGGCCTTAATAAGATACAGAAGAATGGTCTAAGAGAGAGGAGAATACATACTTATCTATGTAGCAAATATAAGTATGTTACTATTGCATTATCTCATACCCCAATCTTATTTTCTGATCATTGGATTATGTTTTCAAAATTCTTTTAATCTTTTAAGTTTTACATAAACTTCGCTCTAATACCAACTTGTAACATCCTCCACTTTGAGGTCTAAAACTATGTACTACGGATGCTGCAGTCATCCATTGTATTAATTTCAGATGACAAAATGCAGCTATGTTAATCATATCAATAATCAGAAATACATGAATATGAAAATTTTCAAACACAAATTTGTAACAAGTTTTCACATTTCATTTCACAAATAAGGTTTCATATCCGTTACATAACCCATCCGATCCCACGTTTAGATAAAATATAATTATTACAAAGTACTCCAAGAGCGACATGTGAAGATGCCCTCTTAGCTGATCAGAGTTTAATACTTGGCAATTATAGAGCTTAACATTACCTCCATTCAAACAAAAGGAAAGTACATAGCGGACAAATAAAAACTCCTAATATAGCTAGACTACCTTCTGCATGTCTCCAAAAGCTTATTTGTCTAATTGGAAACCAGAAATCTCTTACTCCCAACGTAGTCAAATGTTTACCCGAGAGTTTGAGGGGAAAAAAAAGCTTCGGGTCGGACAAACAGTCTGGTGTGAATAATAAGCTACCATCTCGAACCAAAATAGGTATCTAGTGAGACCATGCTGCTTAAAAGAACGGGTTTTCGCCTCACTAGTATCTAAACCAAAAAAAAATAAACCATATATTGTGCATCTTGCGTCCACATGACTTAGAACATAAAAAATAAACATTTGCATTCATTCAACATATAGTGGACTCCCCATCCTAATTTATTTGACTACCCGACTTAATTTTTTATCTGACTTTTTGTCTTAATCTTAAGTGACTATTCGTTTTATATTTAATCTGACTACCCGTCTTATATTCATGTGGACTACCTATCTCACATATAAACCTTATTTGGATTACCAATCCTATACCATATGGACTACCCATCACACACGGTTTTTACTATTTAAATTACGTGGACTATCCATCACATATGTTCCATTTATTTAAAATAATGTAGACTATCCATCACACATCTCATAGTTTTCCTAAAATGACTATGAACCCTTCATTAACCATATAGAAACTATCCACCACTGGCATGACATGAATTATTCATCTCACATCTTATAGTTTTCCTAGGATAACTATGAACCCCATCACTTATCAATTTAATTCATGTTTAACCCAAATGTTCAACCTATGTCCATTGGTTTCTCCAATCAGGTTGTATATCCCTCAAATATAACATCTCAAATTGACATGCATTGGTATCCCCAATGATCTATGTCGAAATTATAAAATAAAATACATTGGTATCCCCAATGGTTAGCATCAAAATTATAAAATAAAAACATCAATATCCCTAATGAATAATGTCAAAATCATCATACATATGGCTCCTCACCATTAATAGATCAATGTAAAAGACTTACGTATTCATGCTGCAATATCAATACCAAACCTCTATCTAAGGTTGGAAACCAAAATTTTTGATTTTATGAATCATATTGCTAATTGCCGAAATCATAAGGTTGTCGACCTTCTTGAACATAGGGCATCTCGCCTCTTTAAAACATACCTTTAGTTTGCATAAAAAGAATCCTTACCGGCATTGAAATAAAGAGATACGACATAGATGTTGCTTGGCATTATCGCCGAAATCAATTACTTGCGGCATTAATGTTATGATGTCGGAACTATAGAACTTAGGCTCTATGCCGTAAAACATAGGGTGTTGGCATTGAAAACCCACGATACAAATTTCCTTTACATCGAAATCAAGCTATAGTGGCATCATTATCACAAAATAATTATTATCAAAAATAATGCTTGCGGCATCACTGCCTTACGTGTATTCTCTACCAAATTAAAATTTCTGGGCCAAAAAGCATATTTAATCATTTTTAATAATTAAAACCCAAAATATACCCTATTTCCACCTTAGGAAATTCATAAAATATTCATTTTAATTTGAAAATTTATGAAATTAAAAACCTATCTTCAAACTAACGTTTTATTCCACATATTAGAAAATCAAATCGATTAGGGATTAAAAACTTAGGTTTTTCATTTAAAACCTATTCAAATAATTTCATGAAAATTTCCATAAATCATTATTCTATCCAAACAATAATCATACATCCATAACAAGGCAAAACAATCAAGATAAATTCATGTATTTTCCATAGTTGAATTCAACCCAAAGATAAAAGAGATAGTTCACTTATTATTCACCTTAAATTAAATGTTGGAGTTGAGATTTGATGGTGTTTAGCTTCCCTAAGCTTTATCTTTTGAATCCCCTTTGATTTCCTCTTCCTTCTACCTCTATTGATGGTCGGCCCTATTTTTCTTTGTGATTGTTTTTGGATGTAAAATTAGAATGAATGAGAGGGTGGCGGTTTAATGGATAAAAGTAGATCTATTCCTATTTTGCCCTCTCATATATTTACTTATATGTTAATTTTTCAAAAATCTTATTACTCAATTTATTAAGGCATGACCTAATTAAATGATCAAATCTCATTCACATGTCCCACTACATTATTCTATTTAATCTATCCAATTAAATTTCTTGCATAGTGTTAAACTAAAATTAGAGGTGTTACATTCAACTACTTCCTATAAATTTAATATAAAAGTTATACTTACCATCTGTAACTACTTAAATATATGATTATCTAATTTAATGCAATTACTATACAAACTTTTAATAAATTATAATAAACATACGAAACTAGAAAACTTACTATCAGGGTGTGTTTTTGCCAGTTTTCTAGAAAGGCTACATAAACATTACCACTCATCCAATTAGGTTTTTTATTTTTATGTTTTATTTCCAAGAGGGTATCTCTATAATTCTTCCTCATCTTCTTGTTCTAATAGTTCCTAACTAGCACTAAATCTGTCTCCTCATCTATATCAACCTGAGCCTACACATTGAAATTAAAATGAATTACACACAGTATATTATTTCTGAGAAAGTATGTTTTCAAAGATCAAATATATCATTTTCAAATGAATTATAAATTTGTACTTACCAACAAATCATTCCATATGGTTGTATTTACATGAGATGGGATTTCGTCTCACACCGACCAATAGGCCATCATCCTACTCATGTAGGACCTCTTCGAGATAGATAGGATGAGGTCAGAAAGCTGCAACTCAAACCCTGTAACGATCCAGAATTTTATCATGTTAATTTGTGAATATTTAATTTAATTTAAATATTCAATTATGGTCTTTAATGGTCAAATAATCCTTCTTTTGATTTATAACTAATAATAGTAATTTATATTTTAAATTTTTTTCACATAAATAAATAGTTCGAAGGAAAACTGAAAATGTGACCGAAACGCAATTTTTAGATTTTCATCTTTTTATCGAACTACAAGTTATTATAGTTGTAATATTTTGATTTTGCTTTAAAAACAACTTTTAAAAATATAAAAAACATTTATTTTGTAATAAATAAGTAATTAAGTGTAAAATATTACTTAAAAATTTGAAAAAAAAGAATGGCGTGATATGAAATGAAACTTAAGTGTAAAAATGGATTTAGTACATAAAAGCACCCTTATACCCAATAGAAAATGGATTAAGTACATAAATACACCTTATCATCCAATGTGTTTACTTATGTTTTTCCTCCTGATGGCTTTGAAAAGATGTAAGAGTTGAATTTGAGTCATTAAGGGCATTTTAGCATTTTTACCTCTTTTATTTTGTTTATTTTTATTCCATCTTATATACCTATCCATCTTTTATTTTACATTTCATCTTTATACTTAATCCTCCTAACCCTTTTTCCCATCTTCTTTTCTTTCTTTTCATTTCGACACAACCTATTTTCTTTTTATAAAAGCTCAAAATTTTTGACTTTATATGGGATTAAGAATTTAAAGCTTAGGATTTGGATTTAGTGTTTTCAATCATGATGAAGGTGAGATTCTCAATCCTTGTTTTGTTTTTGATGGAATACTAAGTGTTAAAAAAAATTTGTTAGTAGCTTGTTTGAATATGATATTCATGTTCGCTTAAAATAAAAAAATAAAAAAAATCATGTCTTTGACGAGTTGTTGCTTTGAAACTTAGGAGCAGGCATACTGTAAAACAATCTGTCCTTCTTCTTTACCTAACCTTTTCGATGCTTATCAATATAACCATATCTCCATTTCTATCTTCAAAAAACCCGTACTTATCAAACTAGTTAGAATTAGCCGAGGCGACCAACTAGGAAGTCGTTCGTATTTGAGTCTAACATTTATTAAAAATAGTCCAAGGGGTTTCCGTTGAGCAGGGTTAGTGAATACTGTCAATTACAATAAAGTGACGATGAAATGATAATTTTTGACGATCTTAGTACAGCGAATGGATTATACGATCAAGATCGTCCATGGAAATCAAGATTTTTAGAGTTGTTCGTGTGATTTCTCATATTGAGATGAACATTTTTCGGTAATTTGGGCTTTTCGGTGATTCGAGCAATGAGAGGAGGAACTGCAGCATGAGGAGGAATACTGAGGAGAGGCGGAGCTTACAGCAATGGTCTTGGGGACTTTGGTGGTCGTAGGTGGGGGTGCATGGCGAATTAGGTTTTAATGGGTTGGTTTGGCTATGGATTGGCTTTCGACTTGGAAGGGGGTGCTCGACATAACCGAGATTGACATGGAGCTGGCCATTGGTGCATGAGATGTCGGCGAGTGGAGCGGCATAGGTAGTGGTGGTGGTTAGGGGTTGGAGCGGCGTGCGTTCAGTTTCCAAAGGGAAGAAGGTCACATTTTTTCAAAACCTAGGAGTGATCTTGTTTGGGAGGGAAGGATGGAGTTAAGCACTTAGGTCAGATGGATTTGCGTGGGCCGAGCACGTTTAGGGTTAGGGTAGGGAATATACATGTTTTTGTGTATTAATTTAATAAAAATGGGAATTGTTTAGAACATGATATCTCACTCGTTTGAAATCCGATTAACCTACAGATTTTTGTTTTGGACTCGTATCAATGAGTACAACATTATAGTATAACTTATTGATAGATTTGGTGATATACAAATTTATGATATAATAATAGGGATTGAATTTAATTACGTTATTTTAATTAATAACGTCGTTAAATTAATTATACCTTATAGGAGACATGTATTTGGCCAAATAAAACACCATTCAGTTAAATTGAATTACATAGATTATGTTGGACATCTGTTAGTAGAATAAAATACCGTTCTGCAATATTTAAAACTGAATAGATTATATTGGACGTCTGGTTAGTAGAATAATTCATCATTCTGCTATTATGTTAGTTGGACATTAATTCATATGCCTGTTGATTCATATGGACATGTTATCCATCGATTAATAGTTATGGATTTTATATACATATTTATTGTTTATGTAAATACTCGTATTGCGACTTGAATGTCGATTTGAATATAACGGTAGCTTATTTAAGTACTATTGAGATTTGCTAAGTCTCTTCCAAAAATTGGACAAGCTCTGAATTGAAATAAAATTTAAGCTTTATAATATTTTAAAGTAAATTGTTGAATTTATTAATAATGTATAATTGTTGATTTTATTAATGATTTTTAAAGTTGATTTAAATTAATAACGTTTAAAGTTATCTTTAAATATAAATGGTTTTAAGTTAATTATTATCTAATTAATATTGTTAAAGTTATTTTAATTATAATGTTTTAAGCTAATTATTATTTTAATTAATAATGATTAAGCCAATTATCCTTTTAAATTAATGATTGTCTTAAGTTAATTAATCTTTTAATAAATGATGTTTATAAGTTGATTAATTATTTAAATAAAAGCATTTATGTTAATTAATTATTTTTAGTAATAAGTTTTAAAGTTAAATGATTACTTTATAAAGGGGTATTTAAGTTGATTAATTATTTAGTAATGAGGTTTAAACTTAATTACCTATTTTATTAATTGGTGTTTTAAGTTAATTAATTAATCTAATGGTGGTGCTTTGACTTAACTAATTAATTTATTATTTTATGGTGATTGAGTTAATTTAATTAACTTAATAATTTGCTGTAAATAATAATACTGTTTTATAAAATGGTTTTAAAGCTAATAAGTTTGTTTTATAAAAAGGGTCTTACTTTGTAAAAAGAACTAAGTAAAAGAGTTATATTTTGAAAAGAGATCTTGGACTTTGAAGGAAAGATTTGGTTTATAAAGCTTGATTTGATCAATATTATTAATCAAGTTATGAATCAAATAAATGAGCAGTCCTTCTTAATTTTGGTGGTAAGGATTTCCTTTCTTAACACCGAAGGACTAGTTGGTTGGATTCATAATAAAACTATGATTTTAAAGACATGTTTTGGTTCATTTAAAATGAGTTTGAAATAAGAAATCCTCTAAATAGGTTTGGGGAATATACTTATATTGGTGATATAAGTATATAAATATTTTTGAAAAATAATTAAAGAGATTTTACTAATGGAAGATTAATTAAATAAGGCTTAGTGGTTTCCATGGGAAATTAAACCTGTGATTGGTGTATGTTTACTTGATAGTTCAATAACCGACTATCAAATCTTAGCCAGTTTTAACTCAAGAAATATCTAGAAGAAACACTAGACTATATAGTACGGTTATCTTAGATAACACTACTATACGTATAAACTCGTTGTGTTCTTCTAGGATAGATGAAAAGGAGATCCGTCCACTTTAACGGTTAGGGGGTGATCCCCGCTTTTATCTTGTCTATTTATTTCCAAAAGAACCGAAGTTTAGTTTGCCAAAAACTATCGAATGTTGGTTTGAAGAGACCGGGATTGGATAAGTATGAAATATCCAAAACCCCTTCTAACCAACTCAAGTGTTCAAATTGGAAGCATCTAAAGACGATGGAATCGAAGACGAAGATCTTTGAAGTGCAAGGGCTAATTGTTACTATTCCCAAGGGTGATTCCAAAATGGATGTAGTAAAAGCAGTGCCTTTGGTTTGTTCATATCATAAACAACTAGTATGGACGAATGATGCCATTGCGTTGTCGCTTGGAGGGAAGTGTTAGCTTTCCAAGTGAAATGCTATCTAAAAAGGTAAAACGTAGTCTCAAAACTCATAACCGAGAATGACTAAAACATGGGATATGCCGCAAGGCTAAGTAGGTCGCACCAATTAGTGTATTGTCATTACCCTTCTAGATTATTATTTATGGATTTGGTTGTGAAAAAGAGCTCTCAGGAAAGGTTGTAAAACAACCGGAGTGATTAAATATTTGGTACTATATAGTAAGGGGTAGGCCGGTCTTGCCATGTAGGGGTCGATAGGTTCGACCTCGGTACATTTTATCTAGAGTTGTACTATGACGGACGGTACCCCAGTAGCCCTGTCATTGATGGAATCCGTTCTCCAATAAGTGCCCTTCGGACTTAGTTGTATACCTATTATGCTGGAATTTAATTAATGTAATTTCAGCTATATTCAATATTTATTTTAAGCCCTAGACATTATTATAATGTCACTGGATTTTCTATATAAATGTTTTGGTTATCGTAAGGTAAAATTCCATCCGTATTTATATGCGACGTGGTCTTACGAGATGCCTTTATTTTCAAAGGTTTTCATAACATTAATAATCCATATGATTGTGTTTTTTATGCTGGTTTTACCATATTGATCTAGACGTTGTTTTCTTATAATGCTCGGGTCAAACCGAGAATGTTTTCAGATTTAGCTTTGGATGCTTTGGAGCTCAGGAGACGAGCTGGATGCCCAAGACGTATTCATGTATGTTCTATTTCCACTACATTGTTTGGTTGTATTTTTCAACATTTGCAAGGACAGACTGTTATAACTGTCCAGGCTTATTATAAGATAGTTTTCTCTGATTGCGTGTATAAAACATTTTCTTGTGTAAAGATCATTTTATATTATAGATTATTCGTTGCGTTGTGAGACTATGTTCTCTTTTCTTTTCTTTTTCCCAGCTATATATCTTTCTGGCACTTTGATACTCCGCACATGAATACCTTGGATGTATTAGTGTCGACTTCTGAGGATCGGAAAGGCGGATCATTACAAACCCTTTGTATTAATTTTGATATAGGCATTTAATAAATCATAAATAATATAGCATGCACTAAATATTAATGATGTCGCAATAAGTTTGATACTTACCCTCCAGATTATGGAAACAAAGAAATTCTGGGGCGTCTAGGATCAGCATGCGAGCCGCTGGTACCGGCCTCGCTAGTAGCAGGAGAGCTAGTAGCATGAGAAGGTCTCGTATGGGTATCAGCCACAGATACATCATTTCATATCATGAAAAACATATCCTTTTATTATTATAAAGCATGTCTCATTAATAATCACATAAAACTTCCACTAAAACTATAAAAATGGAACAACTCAAATAAATACATAGAATTAATGTGATACAACTCCCAACAAAATGACCTATTTCGAGCTCGATTTTTTTGGGCCAATTTTATATGAATTCTACCATACGAATTAGATAAACACATTACAAAGTATCAGTGGTTCGAATTTGGTCTCGTTTAAAGGTCGTCTGGCCTTCGAACAAGGTGATTTTAGTCCGAACGTCAACGGACGACTATAAATTTAAAACTCAAGATCGACACCCTATAATTGTTTATTTTTTAATCATCTTTTGGAAATAGGTCCAAAATACTTTGAATCTACATAAGATCCAATATATTTATTTTTCTACCAAATATTTTATTTTATATAATTTTATTGTACTAATTACATTTAAAAATTTATAATTAATTACCCCACGATTTAAAAATATATTTTAATTCATAAAGATGTTACACATGATTAACTTTATCGAAGTTTTATAATGGATTGACTAATAGTCGCATAGATTGATTGTACGAGTAAGATTTTTCGTAACGATAAATACTCGAATTACACGACCATAGATTATCGAAAATAATAATTTAACTAACCACAAGCCGCCATTAGCTTGAAAGGCTGTGCTAAAATATCATTTTTATTTTTTAGGAATTAAATTAGTATTTTTAAACATTTTTTAAAACGTAATAGGAATTAAATCAATTAATTATATAATTGGTTAATTAATATAATGGCTAGCCGTCGGAACAAGTCGACGGCCGTCGCCCCTCCCAGCTGCTATTTTCTATGTGTCTTTTAGTGTGGGTATGTGAATGCTAGGTAATAGACGTAGCACATTATCATGTCTTTGGAACTGCTCATCATAAGATAACATAAGATGCAGCCCAACAGAAATGCCGGTAAGCACAATCTAGAGAAGTAATGCCCGTCTCCCCAAAAAGAGAAGTGGAATGTGTGGGGTGGTCCTCCACCATAAAGCAGCTAATGCACCATACATTTGTGCATCAAAATTTAAGGTTAAATGTATCCTAGAATAGTGAATGTGTAGCGTTAAGTAAAATACATAGTGGTTTTACATTTTTAATAATAGATAAATAATATACCGTAAAAGTCCTGAAATCTAATTTCGTCTCAAAATCCAGTAATACGTGGATTAATATCGACTTGTAAGATTTCTGATATGGATGAAATACCGATGCAAGAGACCCATGAGTTTTCCCTTCTATAAGCTATTTAGAAAATTAGTTTGGATTTTATTTTCACAAACTGAATGAAACACCGTACATTTTATAAACTACAATTGCAATAAACTACTAATTCCAAACCTATAAAAGTAAATTAATAATTTCTATTTTTGTCAACAATTAACTGTGGTGTTTAATAAAAAAATTAATTATTAAATTTAATATGTATCGGTGTTTTTAAATATTAAATTTAATTTGTGGTGATATCGACATGGGCAGAAATGTACGCTTATTGATCAGGTAAAACACGAAAATCTATCAAAGCTTTGTCGTTTCAAAGCTTTGATCGATATTTAGATTCAAAGCATGGTTTTCCGAAACAACCCACATGCACCTCTTTCGGGATACTGTAGTTTCATCACCCCTACGCGTTTTAGAACAACTAGAGCTAGCATCTTCACCATTATCTCTTCCCCCACTACCAACATCTTGAGAAAATCTACCACAACCACAAACAACGTGCAATATTCGTCACATATTAGGATTAAATTTTGTAAAAAAGAAAACATTGTTAAAAAAATATAGAGGAGAGCTTGGAATCGAAAATGAAGCTCCGGGTTGTAAAATTCGAAGGAAGAAGAAAACATCAGCTTAAAAAAGGAGACTTGATATGTATGACAGTTTATCCGACATTAATAATGCCAATAAACGTATGATTAGATTTCATAGCCACAAAGTAGCGGATAATGTATCGACACGATTAATGCACGATAAATCAACAATTTTTTTAACGTTGGTTTACAGCAGGGTTCACTTAGGTACCATTCTTATGAAGAACTGGGCAGACGAAATTGGCATTTGCGTCCGACGCGTTGGACGCATCGAAGGTGGACCCCACGAGTTTGCCCAGTTCGACTTAGGTACCGTTCTTATGACGAACTGGGCAGACGAAGTTGGCGTTTGCGTCCGATGCGTCGAAGGTGGATCCCACGAGTTTGTCCCGTTCGACTTAACCGTTGTAGGGGAGCCGTCGGCGGCCATATTTTTCCCATCTCTTATATAATCCCACCTTCTCTACCACTTTCCACACTCACTTTCAATTCTCAATCTAAAAATTAACTAATTCGAGCTTTCGTAGTAACAGCATCGTATTTCGGTAATTTTATTTCTGTTTTTGTTCATTTCGTTTATTTTCTTTCTAGTTTTTTTGACATATTTTATCTTAGAAATGGCCGAACAAAATGTACCGAGAAATTCCCACTGTAGCCCAAGAGTTTGGTCCGCTCACGCATATTCTGAATTTTTACAAATAGCTACATTTTCACCTACCTTTCCACCTATAAATCCATCGAACTTTCCACCTACCTATCCACCATAATACCCACCATATTAGTTTGTATTTGTAGATTCTGCTTTGTATTTCGTATTTGTATTCTGCATTTTGAATTCTGAACTATGTATTCAGTATTATGTATTCAGTATATATCTATTTTATTTAAAAATAATTAACACAAATAAAATAATAATATAAATAATAATTTTGCTCCTTTCGCGTTTCCCCTTTCGTAAGAAGAACGCATTCCCCTTTTGTGAACTTACCCCTTTCCCAGCCCCTTTCGTTTAAAAAAAGAACACACCCTTAACCGTTGTAGGGGAGCCGTTCACGCGATATCGGACGCGAACGGCTCTCACTACAAGGAACGGAAGCCATAGCAACGGCAAATAGCCGTTGGCGGCCGTTGCTAAAAGCCGTTGCAATTAAGCTCGTTGCTACTTGTTCCAGCAACGGCAATAGCAACGGCTCCGTTACCAATTTAGCAACGGCTAGCGACGACAAGTTGTCCACGTGGCAACAGTTAGTTCCAACCGTTGTCGTCCCGTGGCGTCGCGAGCCGTTGCAAGCCTAGAACCAGATAGCTGTTGCTAGCCGTTGCGAGCCTGGAACCAGAGAGCCGTTGCTAGCCGTTGCGAGCCGTTGCAAGCCTGGAACTTTTCTGTTTTCCAGCAGCTTAGCTTTCACTCTTCCAACCTCTGTCGTCGCAAACCATTCCACATCACAATAATCACTTCCAATCCATCGTATACATTCCATTCCAACCATCATATAACCAAATACATCGCAAATAATCAAATAAAACACATATATATCAATAATCACGCAACTATATAATCAATTAACACAAATATTGCATCATCAACCAAACAAAATACATCTCAAATCCATCACACATAATATCCATCACCAACACCATAGGTACACAAAACACCAAACAAACTACCAAGCCCATCAACCAACATAAGTACACAAGTCCAACAAATATCCATTAAAACCACAATCTTGCCCAAAAAAAATAACCATCAACAAAACATACCTACTCATCATCATCAGCATCATCGTCGTCATCACCACCACCACCAGACCCTGGCATGGTCTCATGCTCTGAAACGAATGCGGCAATGCGCCCATCTATCTACTGAGACAAGAAGCTCTGTCGCCAATCATTTATCTCGTCCAGGTCGTTGCATCTGGGCTATCTTCTCTTCGGCCATAGATTTCTTGTAAGCCCTATGGAAGTTAAGAGCCTGTAAAACGTCAAACAAACTAGTTCTAATTCACGCTCGCAACGGCTATATTAAATTCAAATATAAGTTATTAAAACAGTTTACCTCCTGTATCGTACACAAAATGCGTGTACACAGGGAACAAGAAGGAAGTGCCACCAAAATTTTGTAAACCGTTTAAACTGAAATGATTTACAAAATGTGATTACTTTATTGTGTTTGTAACTTGTTCAAATACTAGGACAAATCCAACAAATATTGTATCAGATGAATATAAATGTCCGTTCTTGGAAAAAACGAATATCCATATAACGATCATATACAACACTTGTCAGACGGGACCAAAATATCTCTAAGGGATTTACAGAAATAAAACATATTTTCTAATTATTCTTCTAACAACTACAAAATATTTTATAATTAATTAATTCATTATATTTATTAACTAAATTTTAAAACGTGTTTTAACTTTCACTGAATAATTAGCTCATTGTTATTACGCTCATTTCAAAATTTTATAATTCATTCAACGAATTATACTTATTTTAAACTACGATAACAGTTATAATTAGCACTTCTGAATTAAATTATCGTTAACTGTACCAATCTATCATGATATGTATTAATTTCTATACAATTAACTTTGGCGTAAACTATACACATTATTTTAAATAAAAACAAATATTGTCATAAACTTAAATATCAACAAGCATGTTCATCAATAATATACACTAATTTTAAAATCAAACCACCAATCAAAATCAACTAATACAAATATTACCATAACTAATACGCATTAATCATCATTTTCAACATAATCATAAACTAATTTAACTTCCACCTAACTTAAAACACTATAATCATCACCCAATATCACTATAATCATCACCCAATATCACTATGATCAACTAATACAATTATTTTCGAAATTAGGATTTTCCAATTAATCCTAAATTAAACCTAAATCAAAGCCAAATCAAGTTTAGAAGAAATAACAGCGAGTTTTGGAGGTGTTTGAGCGACGTGGAGGCAACGAGCGACGGCTGGAGTTGGAGAGGCGGCGGATTGCGACGGGGAGGAGGGTTTGGGGAGGAAATGGTTTTTGGTGGGAAATGAGAATCTGTTCGCGGGTTCCAGATCTGTAATCGCGATATGCAACGGCTAGCAACAGCCGCTTTTTTTAGCCATTGTCAACCGTTGCAACCTTCCGACACAAAATGGGGCCTTTTCTTGTAGTGTTTCCTACAACGGCCATATTTTCCCCATCTCTTGTATAATCCCCCCTCATCTATCACTCTCCACACTCACTTTCAATTCTCAATCTAAAAATTCACTAATCTGAGCTTTCGTTGTAACAGCACCGTATTTCGGTAATTTTATTTCTGTTTTTGTTCATTTCGTTTATTTTCTTTTCTTGTTTTTCTGGTTTTTTTGACATATTTTGTCTCATAAATGACCAAACAAAATGTACCGGGAAATTCCCGTCGTAGCCCAAGAGTTTGATCCGCTCACGCATATTCTGAATTTTTATGAATAGCTGCATTTCCACCGAACTTTACACCTACCTTTCCACCTACATATCCATCGAACTTTCCACCTACCTATCCACCACAATACACACCACAGTAGTTTGTATTTTTAGATTCTGCTTTGTATTTCGTATTTTGTATTCTGCATTTCGAATTCTGAACAATGTATTCGGTATTATGTATTCTGTATTCGGTATATATCTATTTTATTTAAAAATAATTAACACAAATAAAATAATAATATAAATAATAATTTTGTCTTTTTCGCGTTGCACCTTTCGTAAAAAGAACGCATTTCCCTTTTGTGAACTCACCCATTTTCCCAGCCTCTTTCTTTTGTCCATTTCATTTGCCCCTTTCATTTAAAAAAGAACACACCCTTGGTCAAAATCGTTGAACTGGCATCGAAGCACCCGTGTTGGGAACGCTATAACGTAATAACAAGAAGGCTTGTCACTGAGTGGGTGAGTCCTCTTACTGGTGGGCCGCACCAGACCAATCCAACGCGTCGTACTATATTTCGCTAGTATTTGTGGGCCACAAATAGGGCTTTTGCCGGCCATGAGTGTTTTATCCAAATAAATCGACATGAGCTGATGAGCTACTATAATCAATAATAAGCCGCATCGTTTTGTGGTGTGTAAAAATAGAAGGATTACTCGTGTCCGTGTTAAGACTACGCTGACTTTTTGAAGGTGGAAAAGCAGAAATTAATTAAGAGGGACTAATTGTGACAGGAGAATAATATATATTCTGATCTATACCTGGCCCAATACAGACCGTTCATTTGTACTCTACCCTGACCGTGGGATGCATGTACGCAACTACCAATCATTTCTCTCCAAAGTGTTAGTGCATGGCAGGTCTATTTGGACTGTCGACAAGGCATTTGATTTGGTTAACTGGAACTGCTGTTCTAGTTTACAATTGTGGTTTGGAAATGAATGTTGTTTATTTAGTTAATTATGGATTTCTAACTTGAATTGACATTGATGAGTACGTTTAAGTGTCCACCATAAAACACATAAAAAGTATGTAAACCTTTACATAGTATAGTAGACAACGAGACCGCATCATTGGAACTTAACGAAGTTATTTGAAACTAGAAAAGATGTCTTATTATCAGCTAAAATCACCTGTTTTGTTTTAGTGTTTCCATGTGTCCAATTTAATCTCAAATATATAAAACAAATAAAAAAAAAATAAAAAAAATTGAACTTTCTTCTTGCACCAATGACTTTCCGTCTGTTGGTTGGGCTAGCCTTAGCTTGTGGATTCCATGTAACTAGTAATGATTAAAAGGAGCAGAGAAAGCCCATGAGAATATAAAAAACATTTTATTTGCTCTTTCTGAAAAATAAGATGGCATCCCCATGAAGAGAATGGAGCAACAGAACTCTAGTTATTTTGAACGGAGCACGAATAAAGAAAGTTCGACGAAACGAGATTGATTGTTTGTATGAATTTTTATATCTATTTATTTCAACTTATTTTAATTATTTTTTAAATAAATATTAATGGTTGATATTAAATTTTAAACCACCTATAAAATGCAAAAAATGAAAATGAAAAACATGCACACTACATAAATAATCAACTGTAATTCATTTGAAGTTAACTTTACATCAATTATATATTGTTTTCTAAATTGTGCTATCCATTTTGTTTTCTAAATTGTGCTATCCATTTTGTTTCTAAGTTATATATCATTATCCATTAAAGAACGAGCCAGCTTAAAATTTGCAGGTTGGAGCCTAAATATAGCATTAATCTCTCATCGTTCATAATCGTCCGTCCGCACAAGAATTCTAATACTATGTTCAATAGTTTGTTTGAACATGTCGGATTTCGGATCGTCTCTTAGAGTTTGAGATCTACTTGAGAAGATGAAGCATCATCGAATGTCCTACGAGGAGCAGCCGCGGTGGACTAGAAAACATGTCATTCACTGGTCCATTGAGAATGTCCGAGTAAAGCTGTGTGTCGAAGTGAGATGGAGGTGAAAGAGGAATGTTGTAGATGCATATGCCCTTTTTCATAGTACTGTCATATATACATCTGATCAAGCTCTCTGAGTTTTGAGAAAAATATGGTCTTTGAAGTAGTGGAATCGTAAAGTGATAGTCTTCCACCATTCATTAGGTCATTGAACGCAAACAACCTTTGGTGTTGTAGCAGATCGTTTCACACCGTCTAAGTCCGCTTCATGTTGCTTCATTTGTTCTTCATATGGTTGGCGCTGAAATTTATGCATGATTGTTAAAGTTAAAACATCGTCGTATCGAATGCTAACTCCATATCTGGATGAGTGTCTAATAGTGAAACGTGAATATCAACGAAATTCAAAGTTCTCTTAGGATTTCAATTTCAATATTTCTAAGATAAGATCCGTGGAGGTGGGTGGCATTTTGAAATTCAAAAAAATCATTAAAAAATATATCTTGTATAAAATAGTGAAATAAACATAACAGTTTAAAAATAAAATAAAAAAACCTAGATTTGTACTTGAAAATAGACGATTTGAACTAGTGAAGTTTGGATTTGGGTATATGGAGTTTTGATGCAGCGCGAGATAAAGAGAGGTCGCATACCGTGAATCGCGGCGAAGCTCTAAACCACCTCCAGCCTAGATCGCTCATCCTAAGTCGCCTCCAGCCTAGGTCGCGAAGGCGAAGAAGCCAAATCGACGATGCCCTAGATCGCTCGAGCTCCAGTAAATCGCTCCAGTTAAGTCTCGAACGACCTTCCTATGTCGCAAGCCCTAGGTCGCTCCAACCTTACGTCGCGAGCAGTAGGTCGCTTCAGCTTGAGTCGCCTCCAGTAAGTCGCGAACGAGACTTAGGTCGCGCGCGTGATACTCCTCCTTAGGTCGCACGCGTTAATACTCCTCCTTAGGTCGCGAACGACCTATACCAATTCCAGTAACTCGCGAGCACTTTGTTAAGTCGTTAAGTCGCCCTGAAGCTTAAGCCGAAGATTGTTGAGTCGCTGAAGATTTCTTATGTCGCGTTTCTTAAGTCGTTTGAGAAGTATTTGTTATGTTGTTAGGTCGTTTATTTTGTAAGTCGCTTGTGTTGTAATTTCTTAAGTCGTATGTCGTTGTTCTTATGTCATTTGTTGTATGTGTGTAACTCGTACTTTGTTATGTCGTTAAGTTGCGTGAGTTTTGAGTCGCGTGTGCTTAGTCGTGTAGATGTGTTGTAATCCCTATAAATAGGGGTGTGAGGTCATTGTAAAAAAGGTTGTTGAATTTTAAATAAAATTTGGTTTGTGCTTCTTGCCTCCATTAAAATTGGTAGTTGAGTGTTATCTCCTATCTCCACCTTCGACATTCGAGTGCGCTCGAATCAACGATTGTTGAAGCCAATTCACGGAATCAAGTGCGCTTGATCAACGTTCGAAGAATTGTAGATCTTCTCTCACGGCATCGTACGCGATCAACGTGTCGAAGATTGCTAGAATCTGGTATCTTCGTGATCAACGGATTTGGGCATTTGGGTATTCTTAAATTCACCGATTTATCATCGATTCACCGATTATTTCCACTAATCGTGTGAGATCCTGGAGGGATTCGATTTACATCGTCGAATTCGCTTCCTTGGCTGCGTCATTTTGGTATCAGAGCTAGATCGCAAGAAGTTTGCATCATTTGGAGATCGGATTTGCATTGTTGAGAAGTTTGGTGTTCATCGTGAAGTTGCAACAAGTTGGGAGTTTCGATCCATATCATTTTGGATCAAAGTTCGAAAAGAGTTTGAATTTTTGAAGATTTGTTTGAAGTTCAATCATGCCACCGAGACGAGCTCAACGTCATCGCAATGTTGATGCTTTGTATGGAAGAGAAGATGCTGAACAAATGGAGCAACGAATTAGTGATAAATTCAATGAGAAGTTTGATGAGGGAATTGGTCGATTAGAGAGAATGATGCTTGAAATGAATCAAAGTAGAAGAAGGGTTTCACCTGAATCGAGCCAGGAGGGAAATAGAGTTTCACCACATTCAGATCGGGAGAGAAGAGAAAATCATGATCATAGAAATGTTGACGATCGTGATAGGAATGTAGATCGAAGGGATGTTGGTGGTAGAAATGGTGGTGGTAGAGATGTTGGTGGTCATGATCGACATCGATATGCATCAGATTTTGATGAGGAGTTTGATGGTGGTAGTGTTCATAGTCGAAATCAAAACCAAGGAAGAAATCATTCAGAGTATGATCACAAATGGGAGTCCGGAATGAAAATTGAAATTCCAGAGTTTAAGAGTGGTATGCAGGCTGAAGAATTTCTAGATTGGTTATCTAATGTTGAAGAGATCTTTGATTTCAAGGAGTTTCCGGAAGATCGTCGAGTGAAGTTGGTTGCTACTAGGTTGAGAGAGAGAGCTATGGCGTGGTGGCAGCAAACTAAACTTACACGAGAACGGATGGGGAAGTCGAAGATTGTTGCTTGGGAGAAAATGAAGAAGATGATGAAGGCTACATTCTTGCCTTACAATTATCAATCACTCATGTATCAGAGGTTGCAGAATCTGAGGCAAGGGACGAAGACTGTTAATGATTATGCTGATGAGTTTTATCAACTGATTGCTCGAAATGACATTATGGAGACGGAGGAACAACTGACTGCTAGGTTTGTTGGGGGGTTGAGGATCTAGATTCAGGATATGGTAAATATGTTTGACCCTAGATCTGTGGCTGAAGCGCACCAGAAGGCGTTGGCTTGGGAGAAGCAGGGAAGACGAGGAGGTGGTGTGTTTCCAAGTTCTAATACTCAGAGCAAGGGTGCTAGTGGGAGTTCCAATGTTTCTAAATTTGTCAGTAAACCAGTTGTGAATGAAAGTTGCGAAGGCGAAGGTCAACAACAGTTTCAAGTATTATAATTGCCAAGAAGTGGGTCACAAGAGTAATGAATGCCCGAAACCGAAGAGGCGAGCTATGATTGCTGAAGTAGAAGGTGAGGATGTTGATGAAGGTTATTCTAGTCCAGTTGAGGAGGATGAACAGGATATCGCGTCGAAAGATGAAGGATGTAATCTAATGTTGAGAAGATCATGTTTGACACCGAAGTAGGAAGAGGAGGCTAGTTGGTTGAGGAGTAATATCCTTCAGTTGACATGCACTATACTGGGAAAGGTGTGTAAATTTGTGATTGAAGCGGGAAGTTGTGACAATATCATTTCTACCGAAGCTGTGAGAAAGTTGAAGTTGAAGACGGAGAAGCATCCAAATCCTTACAAGTTAGCATGGTTAAGAAAAGGAGGAGAGGTGAAGGTGGACAGGCGAGTTCATGTTCCATTTTCTATTGGGAAGAAGTATAAAGATGAGATCTGGTGTGATGTGGTGGAGATGGATGTTTGTCACTTGCTTTTGGGAAGACCATGGCAGTATGACCGAGCAGTGCAGCATGATGGTCGAACCAATAGCTACAGCTTTATGTTTGAGGGTACTAAGATCATTTTAGTTCCGAAGAAGAGACAGCAAGGAGAGAGCAAGTCAGAAGAGATTGAGGAGCTGAAGACTTTGTTGACTTTGAAGGAGTTTGTTGAAGAAGTAGAGGAGAGTCCAGAGGTGTTCTTGTTGATTGGACATGAAGCTACTGAATCTGTTGAAGTTCCAAAGGAAGTAAAGCCAGTATTGGAAGAATTCAGAGATGTGTTTCCTGAAGAGTTGCCAAAGGAGTTACCACCGTTGAGAGATATTCAGCATCAGATTGATCTTGTGCCAGGGGCGGCATTACCTCACAGGCCACATTACAGGATGAGTCCTAAGGAGCATGAGGAACTGAGAAGGCAGGTGGAGGAGTTGTTAGAACAAGGGCGTGTTCAGTAGAGCTTGAGTCCTTGTGTAGTGGCAGCCTTATTGGTACCAAAGAAGGATGAGACTTGGTGGATGTGTACGGACAATCGGGCTCTAAACAAGATCACTGTGAGATACAGGTTTCCTATGCCGAGGTTTGATGATTTGATTGATCAGTTGAGTGGGGCTGTTGTGTTCTCAAAGATTGACTTGAAGAGTGGATACCATCAGATTCGTATTAGACCGGGTGATGAGTGGAAGACTTCTTTTAAAACTAGGGAAGGTCTATACGAATGGCTGGTTATGCCGTTTGGCTTGTCAAATGCTCCTAGTACTTTTATGAGAGTGATGAACCAGATTTTTAGACCATTTATTGGGAAGTTCGTAGTAGTTTACTTTGACGATATTTTGATCTATAGTGGGAGTATGGAAGAGCATATCCAGCATTTGCGAGAAGTGCTGTTGATTCTACGACGGAGCAATTCTATGCAGCAACGAAGAAGTGCGTGTTCATGACGCACAGTATTTTGTTTCTGGGATATGTTCTGTCGAAGGAGCGTATTCAAGTGGATGAAAGCAAAGTGGAAGCTGTCAGGAGTTGGCCACAACCCAAGACAATTACTGAAGTGAGGAGTTTTCATGGGTTGGTATCTTTTTATCGAAGATTCATTCCATATTTTAGCAGTGTGATGGCACCTGTAACCGATTGCATGAAAGGAAAGAAGTTCATGTGGACAGAGGAAGCAGAGTTAGCTTTTGAGAAGATCAAGACACTTTTGACGACAGCACCAATTCTGGTACTGCCAGATTTTCAGATATTGTTCGAGTTACACACTGATGCTTCGAAGGTTGGGATTGGTGGAGTATTGAGTCAGAATGGAAGACCAGTTGCTTATTTCAGTGAGAAGTTGTCTAAAGCCAAATTGAGATATAGCACTTATGACGTGGAGTTTTATGCAATTGTTCAAGCTGTGAAGCACTGGAGACATTATCTATTTCAGAAGGAGTTTGTTCTTTATACGGATCATGAAGCTTTGAAACATTTGCAAGGGCAGGACAAAATTTCAGCTAGACACGCTTCATGGGTCGCGTATCTGCAGCAGTTTACTTTTGTTGTAAAGCACAAATCAGGGGTGACGAATCGTGTAGCTGATGCCTTGAATAAGAGGAATCATTTGTTGACAACGATGAAGGTTGAAGTGATAGGATTTGAACTATTGCCATGGTTGTTTGAGGAAGATCCTTACTTTGCGAAGATTGTTGAGAAAGTCAAGGATGGGAGTACTGATGAGTTTGTGTTGGTAGATGGATTCTTATTCAAGGGGAATCGATTGTGCGTACCAGATTACAGCTTGAGAATGAAAATTGTAAAAGAGTTGCATGAAGAAGGACATGTTGGTCGGGATCGCACATTGCAGTTGATTTCTCAGTCTTATTATTGGCCCTCGATGAAGCGGGAAGTTGAAAAGTTTGTTCGAAGATGTCATGTTTGTCAAGTTTCGAAAGGGACAGCTACAAATACGGGTTTGTATATGTCTTTACCTGTTCCTACAAAACCGTGGGTTGATGTAAGCATGGATTTTGTGTTGGGCTTGCCGAGGACTCAACGGGGAAATGACTCTATATATGTTGTGGTGGACCGTTTCTCGAAGATGGTATATTTTGTTGCTTAAGAAGACGACAGATGCAGTTAATGTTGTACAATTATACTTCAGAGAGATATATCATCTTCATGGGTTGCCTGAATCTATTGTATCAGATAGAGACACTCGTTTTCTGAGTCATTTTTGGATGAGTCTATGGAAAATGGTCGGGACAAAGCTGAAATTCAGTAGTGCTTATCATCCATAGACGGATGGACAGACTGAAGTTGTAAACAGATCCCTAGGTAATCTATTGCGATGCCTCGTGGATGACAATTTGAAGAGTTGGGATTCGAAGTTATGTCAAGTTGAATTTGCACACAACCATGCAGTTAATCGTAGCATTGGGTTCAGTCCATTCCAGGTTGTGTACTCAACAATTCCTAAAGGACCGTTGGATTTATGTGTAGTTCCACAGCGGAAAGGAGTGATCAAACGGGCTAGTGATTTTGTGAATGAATTGCAAGAATGCCACAAGGTTGTGCAGGAACGATTGCTTAAGGCGAATGAGAAATATAAGCAATCCGCAGATATTAAATGACGAAATGTGGAGTTCAAAGAGGGAGATTTCGTATATGCAGTATTGACTAAGGATCGATTTCCTGTGGGCACTTACAACAAACTAGCTGCTAGAAAGATTGGTCCTTTGGAAGTCGTGAAGAAGATTAATGAGAACGCTTATCAATTAAGATTGCCGGATCATGTTCATACTTCTGATGTTTTCAATGTCAAACACTTAATTCCGTATTATGGGGAGAAACTTGTCGAAGAAGAGGAGAGCTTGAATTCGAGGTCGAATTATTTCCAACAAGGGGAGGATGATGCAGCGCGAGATAAAGAGAGGTCGCATACCGTGAATCACGACGAAGCTCTAAACCACCTCCAGCCTAGATCGCTCATCCTAAGTCGCCTCCAGCCTAGGTCGCGAAGGCGAAGAAGCCAAATCACCGATGCCCTAGATCACTCGAGCTCCAGTAAATCGCTCCAGTTAAGTCTCGAACGACCTTCCTATGTCGCAAGTCCTAGGTCGCTCCAACCTTACGTCGTGAGCAGTAGGTTGCTTCAGCTTGAGTCGCCTCCAGTAAACCGCAAACGAGACTTAGGTCGCGCGCGTGATACTCCTCCTTAGGTCGCGCGCGTTGATACTCTTCCTTAGGTCGCGAACGACCTATACCAATTCCAGTAACTCGCGAGCACTTCGTTAAGTTGTTAAGTCGCCCTGAAGCTTAAGCCGAAGATTGTTGAGTCGCTGAAGATTTCTTATGTTGCGTTTCTTAAGTCGTTTGAGAAGTATTTGTTAAGTCGTTGCTGTTTGTTGTTAGGTCGTTTATTTTGTAAGTCGCTTGTGTTGTAATTTCTTAAGTCGTATGTCGTTGTTCTTATGTCATTTGTTGTATGTGTGTAACTCGTACTTTGTTATGTCGTTAAGTCGTGTGAGTTTTGAGTCGTGTGTGCTGAGTCGTGTAGATGTGTTGTAATCCCTATAAATAGGGGTGTGAGGTCATTGTAAAAAAGGCTGTTGAATTTTAAATAAAATTTGGTTTGTGCTTCTTGCCTCCATTAAAATTGGTAGTTGAGTGTTATCTCCTATCTCCACCTTCGGCATTCGAGTGCGCTCGAATCAATGATTGTTGAAGCCAATTCACAGAATCAAGTGCGCTTGATCAACGTTCGAAGAATTGTAGATCTTCTCTCACGGCATCGTGCACGATCAACGTGTCGAAGATTGCTAGAATCCGGTATCCTCGTGATCAACGGATTTGGGCATTTGGGTATTCTTAAATTCACCGATTTATCATCGATTCACCGATTATTTCCGCTAATTGTGTGAGATCCTGGACGGATTCGATTTACATCGTCGAATTTGCTTCCTTGGCTACGTCAAGTTTGATGGAGGACAAAGAAAGGGGTTGGAGTTTATTTGTCTTAAAAAATGGTAGTTGGAAATTGAACATTTAAAGATTAGCGTCATAAATTGTCAAAAACCTAAATTGGCCAATTGAGAAAGCACCATTAACTTACGTATCAATTGTAAATAACAAATAGATAAAAAAAAGGCATTTCATCAGAAGGACAAACTTGACAGTCCAATTAGTTTCTAGGACACACATTCAAAGAAATTACTTTCAAGGCCAAAATCAGCAGAATAATTATTTTCAAGGACAAAGTCAACATTCCAATTATTTTCAAGGATATAATTTCATAGGTTTTTAGGTCCTAAAAACTAATTATTTTACCTTTTGTCCTTGAAAGTAATTATTTCAGTTGTGTGTCTTAGAAATTAATTCCACTTGCTAAAGAGGCCATTGTGGCTAATTTCCACCCAAAAAATTATGTGGGCAAATCTTGTGCAATCCATACATAAACTCCGCAAGTTCCACATTGTGTTGTGTTATTCAATCGTATTTATATCATTTTGTTATTATAATTTGAAATTAAAATCAAAATTTATCCAGTTAATTAATAAAATTAATTTTATTTTACTTTCATCGCGGTCAATAAGCTAAGATACACGTAAATATTACATTGTGCGTGTGTATAGTTTTGGAGATCGAAAGCAATGCTTTTATTTAGCATTGTCAACATTTATACAGTGAAGGTTAAACTTATTTCTTCCGTAAAGTTGTAGTTCACTAACATATGTCCTTGTACTGGATTCTCTTTAATTATGCCTTGCTTGAAGAAATCAACATTTATAGCTGCAGTTTGTATACAATTCGAAGACTTACAAATATCAACCAATCATATTGTCAAGCCAAGCGACTCGTTATAATAATCACATGCATGGTACTAACATTTGAGATAATATATAGCCATCACAAAAATAAAAGCATAAATAAACCATGAGATCAACATGTACCTAATAAGATGCTCCATGCAATGAGTGATCATATCCAAAGTATATCTTGATCACGCCTTTATAGCGCAACTGTGATTAGAAAACAAGGTCCATACACGAAGTGATCAGAGCTTGTAAAACACAAAAGGAAATACTTAGCTCGATTAAGATTCCAATATTAAAAAGTGTTACAGAAAGGCGCCTATCAAAACCCACTCAAACATTAAAAGGAAAGCAGTGCATGCCTTTTGAAGCAGGATTAAGATTCTATACATGTATATGTGGTTTGCTTTTGAAATCCTCCTCATAATTTTGATTCATTTCAGACGCTGATACATGCTGCTAATGTTAGAGCTTTAATGCCCATATTATTCTCCTATAATTTGCAGCTGATCACATGGACATGATCATCAAGGACAATTATTGATTAAAGATGAATTAAACTAGATTCAAGCATGTGGTTTAGATATACATAGTAGTAATCTAGGAATTTATTGAAATTATAGTTTGGGATATCCATATGGCTCCTAGCATCTATTTTTAGTGATGACTTTACTCCATAATTAGGTTGTCTTTTCGATTGTAGCTTACCAATATTCAAATTGATCCAACCAGCAAAATATTTGTTTTTGAGAATGTTTGCTTTTATTATATGTACTATGCATAATTTGTTATGATAAAATCATTTGTTGTGATGTTGAGATGGAATCCTTACAAAATTATAAGGAATTTTTAAAAAGTGGTCCACTATGTTAAAATGTAAAAAAAAAAAAAATTACTAATCTTATCGTCAAATCATTCAAGATAATGATTATAACATGAAGTCTAGCTAAAATTGTTGATTTGTATCGTAAACTCTAAAGTATAACCAATTGCCAGGAATCGTTAAATCTCAAACAAAAGTTTACATTACCTTGTTACATTTAACCTTACTAGTAAGACCATTATCAACACGGTAGTTTGTCTAGTTCACTCTCTCATACTTTTGGACTAACAGAACGAACTCCACAACCAGATAAGGTACAAACTAGCCACAAATTATAAATAAAAATTCACTCGGTTTATAACGGCGAAGACTTCGCCGTTATAAACTTATAACGGTAAAGTCTTTGCTGTTATACTCACCAACTCCTATTCAGTTCACTAGCCACAGAATCAGTTCAAACCAATCACCAAAAAGTAAACAAGCCACACATAAATGCTTCGTGGCTTGTTCAGTAATTGAACAAATTATTGTTGGTTATGCCCTATCATGATTAATGAATTTTTAAGTTGTCATGTCTTTTCTGTTAAACTAATATTTTCAAAATATATGTCGATTGCATATTGTATTTAGTGCGTAGTATTATAACACATTGATATATTGTTGATGATTACGACTTAGCTGAGCTGGTAATTGATAAAGGTAAGAATTTTTGTGTTGATTAAGACAGCAATGAAAAATAAAAATTCTCTACAACCAAATAGCTCAAAGACATGCCAAACTCCCACTACATTTAACCCCACACAAAAGATAATACAATCTACACATGTCTTCTCGATGAAGCTCATTTGGATAGTTCATAGTAGAGTCTCGTTGACACATGTTCCTCCACATCGTGGTAATCTAACATAATACCGTCTTAACACATACTAAATAATTCTCCAAAAGATCTTTTAGGATCCCAATGGTCTTTGTGTGTAATTACTTGGAAGTTGACGAACAATAACATCACAAAATTTGAG
Organism: Allium fistulosum; assembly: GCA_030737815.1. NCBI lineage: Eukaryota > Viridiplantae > Streptophyta > Magnoliopsida > Asparagales > Amaryllidaceae > Allium > Allium fistulosum. The sequence continues at coordinate 836,223,535 of CM060905.1, forward strand.
ACAAATATATGTAAAATGGAAAATGATGGTTTCACCGGTGCAATGTTCAAACAATTTGCGGTTTGTTGCTTGGAGTTGTGAAGTAAAGGTTGTGCTAGCTTGTGATAGAGTTAAGGGTACGCAGGAATCAATTATGCAATTTGATTACGTATAAGTATACATTAAACTCTTATAAAGAATCTTGTTCGAAATAATAATATTTTGTTTGATTTAATTTCTATTATACGCTACTATAATTTATAGCTAATGTCAGCCATACATCAAAAAACATATAGATGAAAATCTCTAGAAAAAGTATTTAATTGATAGTATTTAGGAATGAGTTCATAACCATGAGCATAGAATCGAATCATTAAAAACATTTATCCTCAAATATTCCTAGTTAAGGTACATTGAGAATGAGATATTAATGTACATGTTAAGACAAGTGTACATAATGCTCTTCATAAGATGAACGTGAGTTAGTCGTGATCGTCAAGTGTGCCAAGTGGTTACGTATGTAATTGATTGGGACTATAGTAGAATAGACTCACAGAGAGTCCTATATATGTTAATGTATTAAGTCAAATACAGGATCTCACCCGACGATGTGTAGTGGTCTTCCGACTTGAGAATACTGTGGATATTTTACATGAATGCCTTACTTTGATTATGGCAGTTCACTCATTATTAGTTTGAGTTATAAATATTTTTGGATATATGTTGAAGTGTAAGAAGTGAAGAACTGCTAAAGAAAAGATTCTTCTCCTTCGATATAGAGGGTCGCAATCGGAAGTCAACTCAAAGTAAAAGTCTCTACTAGAGCAATTTTCGGTTGATCAATAAAAGTTAACATATTGAACCAAGTAGCTTTTAGAGTATGGACTTCACAATTAACTATATATGGCTACGATTAGATTATTGACACGACCTAAATTCTATATGTCTTAGTAGTATAGTGATGACGAAAATAAAACATGCATAATATCATTGCTTAATGATGGTGCTTTAAATAGATTAAAAATAAGAATTTTACCTAGATGATCTATAAGCATATAACTCATGCCTGATAGTGCATTTCAGCAAAGTTCATACATGCTTTAATATTTTAATTATTTAAATACCAACTGAGAACCGAGTTCACACATAAGAGTCTTACAATAGAAATTTCGATGCATTCCAAAAGAACTTAAATATAATTTATAAATTATATATAGAGATTAATACAATATGAATTTAAGTTAATATATATTTTAAGGATAAATTGTTTATTAATAAAATATATAATTGTTATATATTTATTTAAATAAATAAAGCTTAAAATAAACTAAATAAATAATGTATTTATTTAAAATATGTGTTTATATATAATTAAAAATATCAGGCTGCATATTATCTAATTAATTTTTATTAGTTTCAACCATATGTGTGTGTGTGTGTGTAATCATTTGAAGCAAGTTGGGCAAGAGCCACCTGGTGCACGGCATAACCCAATTGAAATATCCAACAGAAGGTTGGTTCGACCTGTCTCCTACGAGAGGATACAATAACTCAGCTTCCAATACTCCAAGCCGAGAGAGTGCCTTTGAGAGCCTATCTATGTCCTCTTGTACTTTAGATGGGCCACTCTCGAACATGCGATCACTTCAGGATGCGCCTTTGACGTTTTTGTTTTCCTTGGTCGTCTGCCATAGCAAGAACAATCTAGTTACTAAACTGTCCAGGCTAAACTTAGAGGAAAACTAGACTTAGGGGCAAAATTCCCCCGTAAAAACTTGGACAACCCAGACTTCGGCGCATCCCAAAGCGGCGCACCATGAGCAAGGATTGACCACCACATTAAAGCACTATCTTGTGCGACCTATTCCTTAGTAGATATACAAACAATATAAAATGTAGAAACATAAATGCAGAAGTAAAGAACATATATACCCAGCTTCGGCCACTAAACCGTTAGTGCCTACTGCTGTCCCTAAGATTACTATTAAAATTAAATATTCAACGCTTATAACACCTGTAAAGTTCTAATCCCTGCTAACCTGAATATATTAATCCTTTTTCTAACAACCCTGCCTTGACTTTATCCCCAAGTCGAGAATCTTTGAAGCACAAAATATGGTTCAATCCTAAAGTTCAAATTTTGAATAGAAAATAGAAAACTAAATAATAATTAAAACACCCTTAAAAACTACCCAAAATAGATTTTGAATCAAGATGGACCAGAAACAAATTTTCCCTTAGAATGTGTTGACTAGGTCAATGCATATGCAAATTACATGGGCTTCTCCTCTTTAAATAAATAAAAAACAAATATCTCTCCTTTTTGGTTCAATGACTATCTTCTTTGCAATAATTCCTCCTCCTTCAAAAATTAGATATCAAAAATAAAATTCCGACTTCTAGTTGGAGTTAATGGATTCACGTTGCATCCCATGCGCTGCTTCATAGGGTTAGGGGTATGCCTAGGGGGAATTATGTAATTTATTGTAAATTATTAACTCTGTAATATAATCTCATTCAAAATAAATGGTGTTTTTCTTTTCATTATATACTTGTTACAAAATGTTATATTAGCTAATTATCTAATTTAAGTATATTTAATAGAAAATCCATAAATGGTGTGATTTGTGATAGTAATTATGATGTGTTGTAATCATGCGCAGTTTATCACAATATAATAAACACATCATTTCAAATATTTCTAGTTAAGATGTATCGAGACTAGATATCGATTCATCCATTGAGACTGAGTATATAACGCTCTCTAAATGTTGGGCAGCATATTACTCATGGTTTTTAAGGGCACCAAGGGATTACATACTGATAGTTATTAAATAACTTGGAATGACTCATTCGATAGTTTTCTGTTGGTTAATTTAACTAAGGTCAAATAGAAAATATCGATGAGACAATATCTTTCGACTTGAGAATACTATCGAGCTTCAATATGAAAACTCTGCTTTGATTATAGTTAAATTATGGCATACGTCCATCAAATGAATATAGTTGGGTCAAGTGAAAACATTGAAAGTGAAACACTATTCCATAGAGAATTCGTCTCCTCGGTTATATAGGGTTAGTATCATGGTTAATCAAAGTCAACCCAAAGTCAAAATCTTTGGTCAAAGCAGTTCGGTTAATTATTATTATTATTATTGAACCAAGGAATTTGTGTTTGGACTAAGTTGAATGCAGATGATATTGGAATTTTGACCATTTTATAAGCCCTAATGTGATATAGTTTTGAAGAAGATAATTGGCATAAATAATTTTCACTTCCGGATACCGCTTAAAATAAGTACAATTATATTTTATCGAAACTATGTAAGTGATAAATTTGGTCATAATATCATACTACTAGCTAATTGGACATATAAATGTTAATGTTTGAATTGTTCGATATTAATCGTTGAACAAATTTACATCTAACAGACACACAATCGAAATATTGAATACTCTGACTACCACTTGATTTAATTAAATTATAATTGGGGGTAAATTAATTAAATTAATCAATATTTTTGAAGTATTAACTATAAAATTTTATTTGACTTATATTGATTATTATTGAAAATAGTGCGTATATAAAAGTTGTATACACATGTATCGATATATGATATCGATGTACGTTTAAATTTGATTTAAATGTATATTATTTGATCAGGCTTGAAATGGAAGGAAGGCCTATGTAGAGGCTTAGTATGGTCGGCCATAGGTATGGGATAGAGAGTTAAGATTTGATTCAAAAGGGGTTTGAATTGGTAGGGAAATAAGTGGATCTAGATCCACTTTTAGCTCCTTCCATTCTCTTCTATTTAAACTCCCTTAACCCTTCATTTTGAGTGACTCTTTTCCTCTATCCTCCTCCATATCTAGTCGAATATAGTCGCCCTCCTCCTCTATTATTTAAAGCATCAAAAACTAAAAATTAAATTAAAAAAACAAGGCAACAATATGTAGATCTTTTAGTTGGGTAGCTCTTTCTGGAAGAATTTGAATTTAGATTCAAAAGGAGTCAACCAGATTAGCATTCAAGGTGTAATCTCTAGGCTATAGTAAGGTAATACTCTTGTTTACATTTTTCATATATTTTTGTTTATTATATGTTTCATGTATAGTTAGATGAATATATTATCACGGTTCCTTATATATGTGAGTTGTCAACATATGATGTGAATACACACACATGCACACACTCTATTGTTATTAAAATTATATATAAATATATGTGTGTGTGCGTGTGTTCATATAAGCTTTCAGCTAGAGAATATAAGGAATTAATTTTTGAATTTAATAATAATTTATAATAGGTTTACAAAAATTGATTTTAATATGTAAATATAAATATAATATATATATATGCAATTTTGTTAAATCATATACATGATAGTATTTCCAAAATATATATATATATATATATTGATTTTAAATCCATGTATGTATAATTTATTTTAGAAATATAACACATTACTTTGGTTTTAACATATATTATAAAATAAATACACAATATATATATATATATTTAATATACACAAAATTATATACATATTGTGAAATTAATTTTGAAAAAAATATTTTTTTAAGTATTTCCATACGGAAATTACTTAAATAAAAAATTTAAAACCGTAAGGTTTTAATAATAATAATAAAATTGATTTTATTAAAATATTTTTGGCCCATAATATATATATGAATATATATTTTAAAAAATATATTGTAATTTCGTAAGTGTGTGTGAATATATATATGTATGTATATATGTATGTAAATGTATTATTAAAATATAATTTATTGGTTTAAATTTAAAATTAGAAGATATTTTATTATCTAGATATAAGTTTGAAATTTGAATTTGAATTCATTCATATTTGTATTTACAAATATCACATTTTTACTATGCCTCTGTGTGTGTACACACGCACACACTATTATGAATATAATTTTATATCAAATTATACACACATACATATATATATATATATATATATATATATTGTATGTATGTATGTATGTATGTATTAAATATCACATATGTATATGGAGGGTTTAGTATGTTCATTGCGGTGTAAATCTCAATACTTAGATATGTGCATGTTAAACCATGCACAATGTATATGTTGCACATGCACGTACAAATACATGTGTATATGATATGCATGTTTATGTTTTATTATACAAATATTTTATCAAAATAAAATTTTATTTATAAATATAAAATAATAATTTTATCTAAAATTAATTTAGAACGGATTTAAATCAGTTTAGACTTCATAGGTCCAATGAGATTTGAAATTCACTCATTTAATTCTCTACATGTTGGCCCAGATCCAACAATGGTACCAAAACCCAATAACATATACCACCTATAATTAGTCATGTTAGGGTTGATTACTCATTTAGTAAGTGTCTAGAAAAGTAATGTCTAGGCTGGGTTTGGGTAATTAAGCCATACCTGGCTACTTGCTTGGCTCAAAAGGTGAAGAAAGCCCAAAGGTTATCCTAATAGAAAAGGTCCAATTGAATTTGGGTCTTGGGTAATTTTCAAAACTGTTTTGAACTTGAAATAAAATATTAAATTTAAAAGTTAAATTTAAAATAAAAAATATATTATAAATGTTATAATATGATTTTCAAAAATGTTTTGAATGATAATAAATTTTGATTTTTTAACTATTAACAAGATTAATAAATTAAATCAATTAATTAAATAGTTAACTAATTGTATATATAACATATATAATGATGTATATTACATTATCTTGAATTATTTAAGATGATGTAAGAATATACGTAAGAATTTTCGAAATTAATAATTTTTTTATTTAAATGAATTAATTAAGTGTTAACTAATAATAAAATACACACACACACACACATACATATATAAAAGATATATGTGTATAACTATAAATGTTATAGTAAACACGTTCTATATAAAATGTTTAATTGAATAGTATAAAATTAATTAAAATGTTAATTAATTAAATTAATAAAATAATATTTAATTAATAATATTAATATAATGTTATACATAAAACTATTGTATAAGTTAATTAAAATTATAAAAGTTATATAATAATTAAGACTTATATAATATGAATGTATAATAAAAGATGGAACAATAAGAAACCCAAAATAGACTTAAAGGATAAATACATATATATATAATATGCATACCATAATTTCTAATGTGTGACACTTGAATCACGAGAGTATTTCCTAAGGATAATGAACCACGAGTTAGGAGTTGTGTATGATACAACTGATAAGAAATTATCCAACGTTTTTAGGGTTATGACTTGTTAAGCAAACTCAAGGGTAGAATCCCATGATAAACGAGTCCTCACACCGATTAGTTAAAGAACATCACTATGAATAATGTCCTAATCTACTATGTTAAAATTTGCAAAAAAATGTCTACACTCAAGTTGTTTTATAAAAAAGAAAAATTCACTGAACCTAACTACATAGATTTGATAGGAGCAATAAAGATAGCATTAACTTATGGACGTTACCTACCTCCAAGGGTTAGACCCACTGATGATGCAAGCCCCGAGCTTAGATTTGCCTATAATAAATGGGTCTAGGACCTAGAGATCGCCTAAGTTTACATGTTGTCTATGTTAGACAAACTGTTGCATAATAGCACGAAAACATGATTGTCCATCAATTTTTCGATAGCCTTGAAGCTTTGTTGAGGAATGGTCTCATTCTGCAATGTACGAACCTATGAAGAAACTGTTTAGTATGAAAATGACAAAGGGAAAAAAGATAGACAGTTACATTTTATTGATGAAAGGCTATATCGATGGACTTGCTTAATTGGACGTTACTAAGGCAACAAACTACAAGTAGATCTAATTTTAGGGTCCCTTACTCCTTATTTTGAGCATCCATCTTAAACTATAATATGAACCAGTCTCTTGGAGCTCCTCAATATGTTGAGGTTACCCAAGTCTTCGTCTAAGGATCAAGGTTTGGTACTTGCAATTAAGAGGAATGTGTCATCTTCAAAAGATTCGAAGAAGAGGAAAAGGGTTAATAAGCAGAACAAGAAGACTGCTCCAACTGATAATGGTGAATGTCATCACTATCACAAGAAGGTTCACTAGAAACAGAATTATCTGCAGTACTTAAAGATTGTCAGAAAGAAGAAGCAGAATGGTTATGCTGCTCCTAGAGGTATATTTATGATTCAAAATTGTTTTGCAGCCAATAAATTATCTTGGGTTTAGATACTAAATCTATAACTCACATCTGTAATTCGTTACAAGGGCTTAGGAATAGGCATCATGTGGAAAAGAGAGAGATGGGACTTCAGGTTACTAATGGATCTCCAGTAGATGCAATGGCTATTGAAGATTTTCATTTAAGTCTGCATAGTGGATTAGTTTTGATATTAGATAATTGATATTATGCAAAAGACTTTATTTATGGGATTATTTCTATGTCTAGAATTTCTGAGACTGGTTATGTTTTTCACTATGCTAATAATGTTATGAACATTATGTTAGATGGTAATAAAGCCTGTGATGGTATTTTAGATATAGCATTTATGCGATCAATACTAATTATGTCTGCGCTATGAGTAATTCTTCGAATGATGGTATAAATAGAAATTTATCTTTGGTGTTATAGGCTAGGTCATATAAGTGAGAAACAACTACACAAATTGAAGACTAAGGGTTTTTTTATGGTCATTAATTTTGAAACATTTGATACATGTGAGTTGTGTCTCAAAGGTAAAATGACCAAGCACTCTTTTAGTGGGAGCAATGAATGAGTTAGCAAACTCTTGGGTTTCGTACATAGTTATGTATATGGCATGATGCCTATAGTTACCAAAGATAACTGTTCTTATTTTATAACTTTATGAATGATTTCACTAGACTAGGATCTGTGTATCTTATGAAAAACAATTCCAATGTCTATAAGAAACTTATTGAATATAAAAATGACGTTCAAAATCAAACAAACCAAAAGGTTAAAATTCTTCGATCGGATTGAGGAGGTGAGCATGGTAGACAGGTGCTCCAACAGTACTTAAAAGATAATGAGATTATCTCTCATATTACTCCACCATAAACTCTGCAATACAACGGTGTTTTGAAGCGGAGGAATCAAACCTGATAAAATATGGTTCTTTCCATGATGAGTAAGACTGAGTTACCTCTATCCTATTATGGATATGCACTAGAAACCACAGTGCATATGTTGAATTTGATGCCCATTAAACTATGCCTGAGACACCATATGAGATGTGGAATGGAAAGAAACACCAACTCAAGTACTTAAAGGTGTGGGGTTGACCGACCTACGTTAAGAACCTTGGTCCCAATAAATTTGAGGTAAGATTGGCATTGTATAAATTTATTATATATCCCAAAAACTCGATGGACATATTTTCTATAATACCAAGGAATAAAAGGTTACTATTTCTCGACATGTTGTCTTTTTAGAAAAGGAATTTCTATCAAAAGAAATCAACAACAAGATTAGATGTGGACGAGATCTTAGAATTTAACATAGAAGCTAAACTAGTGGGAGAACTAAATTCATCCATATACAAAAACATGCAACCTATTAGAAGGTCTAGTAGGGAATCCTGCTCTCCAGAGGATACTAAGGTTTCCTTATGGGCAGCAAGAAGGAGAACCCTGTCTCAGATAACGACACTCCTCTATCATTATAACAAGCACTACGGAGTAAAGACTATGCACTTTGGCTTGGAGCTATGAAATCCAAGGTAGGTTCCATGTATGAAAAAAAAGTATGTACTTTAGCTGACATACCCAAATGGACAAATCCCATCGGCTGCAAAATGATATTTAAGAAAAAGCTAAATACAGATGGATAAGTAGAGACTTACAAAGAAAGGCTAGTTGCGAAAGGATTTCGTCAAATTTAAGTGTTGATTATGATAAAACCTTTTTGCTCGTTGCAATGCTTAATTCCATTTGGATAATGCTAGCCATTGCTGCATTCTATGAATACAAAATATGGCAGATGGATGTAAAGATGACATTTCTAAATGGTGACTTAGAAGAGACTATCTATATATCACGGTCCAAGGGTTTCGAGGTCATTGGGAGTGAGGACAAGACTTGCAAGTTGTTAAAGTCCATTTATGGACTTAAACAAGCTTTAAGGAGTTGGAATAAGTATTTTGATAAGATAATCAAATAGTTTGGTTTTTATCAGAATACAGAAGTAGCATGCGTATACTGAAAGGAACAGGGAAATGCTATTATGTTCTTAGAATTATACGTTGATGATCTTATATTGATTGGCAATGATTTTTCGTTATTGCAATTAGTGAAAACATGGCTTTACAATAACTTCTCCATGAAGTATTTGAGAGAAGCAGCCTATATACAAGATATAGAGATCTATAGAAATGGATTTAAGAGGCTATTGGGATTGTGTCAATCCATGTACATATATACCATACTGAAATGGTTCAGTATGAAGAATTCCAAGCGTTGAACTGTTCTAACTCAACCTAGAATCGTCCTTTCTAAGAAGAATGCTCCTTAAACTAATGAGGAGAAAGAGCATATGAAGATAATACAGTATGCTTGGGCAATCAGTTCCATAATGTATGCTATACTATGTACTAGACTGGATGTACAGACGCATTAGAATGAATAAGCCGATACTAGTCTAATCCTAGAGAAAAGCATTAGATGGCTGTAAAATGTATACTTAAGTATTTGAGAAATACTATGGACTTATTCCAGATATATGGGAATAGAGACCTCCTTATGAAGGGATATACCGGCTCTAGCTTTCGGATTGATATTGACAATATTAAGTCGGTGTCAAGTTATGTTTTTACTACTAACTATGGTGATGTCAGTTGGAAAAGTTCAAATAGAACACGGAAGCCGATTCCATGATGGAGGCCGAGTACATCACCCTCCATGAAGCAGCTAAAGAAGCAGTCTAGATACACAAGAATTTAATTGAGCTTGGAGTGACGTCCGTTATGGAGAATCCAATGGCATTGTCTTATGAAAATAATGTGGCAAAACAAATCACAAAAGAGCCTAGAGCACACAAGAAATCATAACACATTCTTAAAAATTTCCACATAATTAGAGAATTCTTTGAGAAAAAAGAGGTCGTGATATAAAGAGTAGATACTAAGACAACATAGTAGATCTATTCACGAAGGGACTAGCTTGATTGGTTCTCATCAAGATAATCGAAGGGATGGGATTAAGATTCTACAATTGGCCTAAGTGCAAGTGGGAGATTGAAAGAGTTAAGAGAATGCCTAAGGGCAGTTCTATAATTTATTGTAAATTATTAATTATGTAATAAAATCTCATATGAAATAAAAGGTGTTTTTCTTTCTATTATATACTTATATAACGAATTATATTAATTAATTATTTAATTTAAGTATATTTGACAGAAAATCCATAAATGGTGTGTTTTGCGATAGTAATTACAATGCGTTGTAATCATGAGCAATTTACCATAATATTATAAACAACATTGTTTTAAATATTCTTTGTCAAGATGTATCGGGATTGGATGTCGATTCATCCACCGAGAGTAGGGTACGTAACGCTCTCCAAATGTTGGGCAGTGTATTACTCGTGATTGTTGGAGGCACCAAGGTCTTACATACTAATAGCTATTTGATAACTATGGAAAGACTCAATCAATAGTTTTTTGTTGGTTAATAATAAATATCGATGTGATAATATTACATAATTCTCTCGGCTTTAGAATGTTGTTGAGCTTCAATGTGGAAAATCCACTTTGATTGTAGTTAAATCATGGCATGACGTCTATCGAATGACTATAGTTGGGTCAAGTTGAAACATTAGAAGTGAAACATTATTCGATGGAGAATTCATTTCCTCGATTATATGGGGTCAACTGAAGTTGACTCAAAGTCAAAGTCTTTGGCTAAAGCAGTTCGATTAGTAATAATTGTTATTATTGAACCAAGAACTTTGTGTTTAAACTATACAAATTGAATGTAGACAATATTGGAATTCGACCATTACTAATTCAATATGTCCTAATATGATATAGTTTTGATGAAGAGAATTTGTGTAAATAATTATCACTATCGGGTACCACTTAGAACAAGTAAAATTTGATTTACTAAAACTACGTAAGCAATAAATTTGATCATAATGTTACACCACTAGCTAAGATGACGTGTGAATGTTAATATTCAAATTATTCGATATTAATCGCTAACCAAATTTATGCCTAAGAGTTGTAAATTAATTAAATTAATTAATATTTTTGGAATATTAATTATAAATTTTATTTTATTTGTGTTGATCATTATTGAAAATAGTGCGTATATAAAAGTTGTATACACACGTATCGATATACGATATCGATGTATGTTTGAATTTGATTTAAAATAAATAATCTGATCGGCTTGAAATGGAGGTAAGGCCCATGTAGGGGATTAGTATGGCCGACCATAGGAGTGAGATGGAGGGGTTGGATTAGATTCAAATGGGGTTTGATTAGTGTAGCGACCTGAAATTTTCAACCATTCGCATCCATACATGTCGGATTTGAATTGCTCAAAATATCATATTGTTAATTTAAAATTGGGCAAAACTCAATATATACAGTAAATAAATAATCACAGAATCACAGACACAGAGTAATATAACAATAATGCAGCGGAAACAAAGAATAGTAGTTCATGAAGCTACTATATATATAACAGAGTTAAACAAGATACGACAGAATTTACGAACACAAAGATGTCTCAATACAATAGTCAAATACAAGATCTGAATACATCACTGGAATCAACTGAATGACTGAAAGCAGAATCAATAGATGGATCCAAGTGAAGCTCCAACTCCAAAGGCGAGTCTCGAATACTGGTACAACTCAGTCTGACCCGAGCGTAAAGCAAAACGCAAAACACTCGAGTCAGGACATACATACTTATACAATGTAAACCAACTCAAGTGAACTGTAATAGAAATGCACAAGTAACTTAAAAGATGCTTGGGATCGCCCATCCTCTAAGGATCCGTTAAACTATCTACTATGTAGTAAGATACGCTATTATAATAATGTCTAAAGTAAAGTAAACTATCAAAGTAGCGTTAAGGCTTTACATTTTTCACCTTAACACATTTTATATTCCCATAGTCTATACAGTACCGTAATCTCCCCCGTAATGGGAGTCGTCAGAGGGCACTCCATAGGTATGGTACAAAACAAACTCGTAGTAAAGCTCGCTAGGGTAGGTGACACAGCACAACGAGGCAATGCAAGGGTAGATATACTAATTATGCATCTGGACTGGTGGTAAAGCTTAGCAGCCACTACCGCCCACCTCGGAACACACTCCCAAATCAAAAATCGAGGATGGCCATCAAATCAATCACAAAGTAATATAATGGTATCGAAGAAGTGTGTCCGATCAGAGGAGCTACCTCATTGGCCCGTCAATCGCTCCTGTTTTAGCCACCTTATGCCAACTCACGGGAGTTGGGTCAACGTATATACCTCAATAGGATCGTCGCCACCATCCTACTTCATTCTGGAATCTCCACCGCGTACATGGTTGTTAAAGTGGTTTTTGGTATCGACAGAGAGTATGTCCATATCCGATCCCGGTCTCTTTAACAACCAACCGTTATTATAACCCGTGGTTATAAATTTCAAAATGGTTTATATTTTCAAACCAAAATATATTTCCATTTCTGTTGGGGGCGTTTTCATCAACAGCAAACAGGGCATCACCGAGCCAAGCAAGGAAGAGCCAAAGCCGGACCAGCACGACATCCAACCCACCTGATACCGGACCAAAACCAAGACAACTCATTGACTTTCTCCAACCAATGCCGGACCAACCAATGCCGGACCAACCATTGCCGGACCAACCAATGCCGTACCAACCAATGCCGGACCAACCATTGCCGGACCAACCAATGCCGGACCAACCATTGCCGGACCAACCATTGCCGGCCGGACCAACCATTGCCGGACCAACCATTGTCGGACCAACTGTGCCAGACCAGATCACGTCAGCCCAGGCCCGCCAACAGCTATATACATCCAAGACTCCTACCCCCAGCCTCACTCTATAAATAGAGGGGCAGGGGTACAACAATGGGGACAAGTTTGAGAGCTCAAGCACGGAGAGAACTTTCAAACAACTTTCTTTTACTCGTATCAAAACTTTGTACTTATAATCAAAACAAGAGAAGAGAAATAACATATAAAGTGGACGTAGGCACATTCTGGCTGAACCACTATAAATCTGCGTGTCTTTTTACAGTTTAGCCCCTGCTTTTCATATATTTTCATAAATCACCCAAATCACTAAGAACAACATAAGATCTACTAAATCATACAACTTTGAGGTGTTTGTCCATTTTTTGTGCAAACATTTTTGGTGCTTTCATTGAGATATAGAAGCTCGAAGCTTCAGCTTCATCCGCTTAACAAGTTTTCCTAACAGCATCGTCCGCCACTTGGAAAACATGCCTCCCAAACAGAGAAAAGATGTTAACAAAGGAAAAAACATTGCATCTAGCAGTCTTCCAGATCCAGCTGTCACGAATCAAGTAAATCGTCCTCCTCCAGCAACAGTAACAAATGAAGAACAGGCTAACCCAACCACTCCTGCCACCGAACAGCCTGCAGCAATTACTAGAGCAGATCTGTATAGAGTTGTGGTTGAAGTAACTAACCGCTTCACGTCCCAGCAGGAAGCCTTGGTGGACCAACTCATGTCACACTTAAGGGACGCTGAAGAATCCAACCGCAACACTGAATCATGGGGCGAGTCCCAGTCTGGAGGATCTCAGAGACAACAAAGATCTTCCTTCTTCGAAGGAGCTAACCACAGAAACGCCAGTGAACGGGGCCGAGCTAGAGTCCAGCCCGAAGTTGGACCCGAGGAAGTGCTTAGATCAGAACCCAGCAGGGGGAGATCAAGGCAAGGGACAACTGTAGCTGACCCGAGCATGCTCCCAGAAGACCAAAGGCAGCCACTGGAAAATATGAGGAATGATAGACGATACCATCCCTACAGGTCATCTAGATGGGATCAATCCCACAGAACAGAACCAAACTCGTTTCTATCTGCTCCAAATTCTGATGAAAGGATGGCGCGCTTATTCAGAGAGTGCGTCCAACGGGAGCAAAGAGATCGAGGGATAGGCGCTAGGGTGACCAGCCCTTTCGCCCGCAACATTGAAATTGCTATCACCCCCCGAGAATGGAAGATGCCAACAATGGAACCTTACAAAGGAACCTCCGACCCCGTTGTACACTTGCAGAGATACACACAACATATGCTCATGAGTGGAGCGACAGAGGGAGTACTGTGCAAATGCTTTCCACTCTTCTTAGCAGATCTCGCTACCTCCTGGTTCTGTCATCTACCTCAGGGATCCATCAGCTCATGGGAAATGTTGAAAGAAAAGTTCATCAGCCAGTTCCGCATTCATGTGGAACAACCTAAGGATGCTTATTCCCTATCCAGTATCAAGCAGAAACCTGGAGAGAAGCTGTAGCAATACCTAACCCGATTCAATGCCGCAACGGCCATAGTCCAAGATGCCGACGAGAAGCTTATCTTAATGGCCCTCTGTAGTGGTGTGCATCCGGATACTAAATTTGCTAGAAGATTGACAAAAGAAAAACCAGCTACTTTACCCGATTTTTTCTATGAGGCCGGGATATATATGAGGCTTGAAGACGCTGCCACTAAAGGGCAGTCGGGGTGACAAAATAAGGCAGCTTACGGTAGCACGTCCGCTGTAGCAAAGGACGTTCGAAGGGATGCTTCTAGAGACAATGCTGGGGGCAAGAAGGGAGAAAAGTGCTTGTATCGGCCAGGACCGAGATTTGACGCTTATACTCCTTTAAATGAAACGATCGAAAACATCTCCCGGGACACTCAAGACGAAGTTAGATACAAACGCCCCCCGCACAAGAAGAAACCAGATATCCTAAACTTGAGAAGCTAGCCTATTGCCTACTAATCACATCACGGAAACTGTGTCACTATTTCCGATCTCATTCCATCAGAGTTTTGACCGATCAACCACTAAGGCAGGTACTCCATCGTCTCGACGCTTCTGGGCGACTACTTAAATGGTGCATTCAACTAAGTCAATATGATATCACCTACCATCCTCGCACCGCCATCAACGAACAAGGCTCGGGGGCAGGTGTGGTAATAATCACTCCCAAGGGAAATGAACTACACTATGCTATAAGGTCAGGATTCACTGCCACCAACAACGATGCAGAGTATGAAGCAGTGATAGCTGGATTAGAACTTGCCTTAGAAATCGGAGCCAATTCTTGGTGTCTTCATAGCGATTCTCAACTTATTGTAAATCAAATACTAGTAGGATTCCAGGCTCGAGAAGAACGACTCATAGCATATTTAAAGAAGACCAAGTTGCTTCTCAATCGATGGGATCACTATTTAATCAAACACATCCCTCAGGAAGCAGAACCCCTAAATAAAGTATTTTTAGCAAAAGTTATTAACTTCTTGATCAAAAAATGTTCTATGCAGGTACGGAGTTCCATTCAAAATCATATCGGACAATGGACTTCAGTTTGACAGCGAGGAGTTCGCCAACTGGTGCCAAGAGCATGGAATTCACAAAAGCTTCTCATCCGTAGCTTATTCCCAGGCAAACGGAAAAGTCGAAGCCGTCAACAAAATTCTCAAAACTCTAATAAAAAAGAAACTCGAAAAGTCAAAGGGCGCTTGGGTGGATGAACCTCCTACGACACTATGGGCCAATCGCACGTCTTTCAGAACATCAACGGGGCATACTCCTTTTCTCTTTGGCATACGGATCGGAGGCTATGCTCCCAATTGAAACTATAGTGCCTTCCCATCGTAGGATCCACTACAACCCAGAAGAGAATGAAGAGTTCCTCCTCATGTCTCTGGATCTAATTGAGGAAAGGAGAAATGATGCAGCCCCCCAGGGCAGCAGCTCACAAGCAAAAAGTGGCAACGCAATACAACTCCAAAGTCAAGCATCGTAGCTTACAGAAAGGAGATCTTATCCTCAAGCGAATCTTCCCGCGCCCCAGAGCGCTAGGTCCAATCTGGGACGGACCATATGTAATTCATAAAGATCTTCGCAATGGAGCTTATATTTTGTCAACAGTGGACGGGGAGGTGTTCCAGAGGGCATGGAACATCCAACACCTTCGTCGATACTTTTCTTAACTCATACTGCCCATATGAAGTGAATTAACAAAGAGAATCAGTGGACGTAGGCATTTTCGTGTCGAACCACTTTAAAAAACTTGTCTCTTTTTAACTTGTTCCTTCATATCTTGGCTGCTTGTTAACTGTATCCTTTTCTGTTGAACAAAATCATGTGCAAATAGCATTTTCATTCAAGGCGCTCCGCAGCGCAACCTCTCCTGGACAAAACCTAACAGGTACTATGCGAATCTATGCCCTCGCCAATGAGACACTTTCGCTCTGGCATCCCTCTGCTGCGGGTTAACTCATTGCTCGCGACGGCCCTTAAAGCCAACTGTAATGAGCCGATTATAAGCCACCGAGAAGGCCGACTATAGCCGAGGCAGCTCATTACGGCGTTAGGCTCGCCGGCAACTGTGAACCGACTATAAGCCCCAACATAAGGTGTGGCCAGCCAGGGGCAGTTCACAGTTGACGATCGGCACCCACGCTAGCCGGCCACAGTAAATCGAATAATACCCACGATTACGGACCATAATGGCCCGGGTAGTTACTGTGCGCGATCTCGGCTCCGATGTGTCTTAAGTGCGGCTGTGGTAAAAAAGAATTAACTCCCCGCGGAGGCGTAAGATGGGTGACAAATGTCTCCAAGACCCACAGCTAGGGAAAGTGACTACAAAACCCGTTTGCCACGAACTTAAGCACATCGAAGGCCTTCCGTGATTGGAAGTTTTACTATTTCACATATTTCAATTCTGTTTAAAGAACTTTTCTCCTATCCTCTATAACAATCCCTGAAGTACAGGACACAGAGTAGAAGATACTCACTAGCGGGAATGGGAATTCACGGTTGGATAGCAGGACATTCAACTGAGACTCCATCCTCGATCGTACAAAAATATTCAAAACTGCCATCTACAATTAGAACATGAAAGGCGGTATTTTCTTCTTTTATACAAATTCCTGACTATAATTTATTCATACATCACACTAGCATTATAAGGCATAAAATTATGCTTTAAGCAAGAACTTGGCATTAAACACAACTGGATTACAAGCATATGCATAGCTATATTTCACATACAACATGTGAAAATAACAAAAGCATTCAAAAAACGACGGAATCAGCTTAAGTTAAAAAATTACACGTCAAGAATAGTGTTGTTTATTACAAGTAGCATAATTACAACCTAAGAGTTACGTTACTGTTTTGAGACTAACGTATACAACAATGTCAAGCCCACCAAAAGATATCCAGGTCCAATCAAGGAGCCGGCCGCGTCGGAGTTTTATCCTTGCCATGTTGCCCACCTGTCCGGTCAAAGAAAGAATTCATTAGTGATAAGCAACCAAGTTAACGGAAAGACCAGAAAGGAAGACTTACCAGCATCTGCTCCTTGATCGTCTTGAACATCATCTTCTACTTGCACACCTACCTCCTTCCACCGACAACAACATAAGCGTTCTGTCAATCCCAAAAGAGCGAGAAATAGCATCGAGCTGCTCATCTTTGAGGGAGCTAGGAAAGCAGTCAGGCGGTAAGTTCAGGAGCTCTTGAGGACCATACCCGTCTACTAGCGATCTCGGGGTTGGTCCATGACGTTCTGGTGCTGCCTGAACTGGGGGCACTATGGAGGACTCTCCTTGGTCCTTAGACTTCTTCTTATCAGAATGGGTTTCAACTTTATGAGACATTATCCGCAACACAAAAGAGTACATTGTTAGAATAAGGATGTAGAGATATAAACAAGCAAGTGTATGCAGTCTGGAGTTTCACTCGTAATTCAAAACATAAGGTCATTCGGCAATTACTTGGACCGGTAGTCAAACGTGATTCGGTAGTATGGTTGATTCGGCTATTTCAAACAGTTGAGTCTGGTTCGGTATTTGACTAATTCGGCTATTTCAAAAGATAGAAGGTGAACAGAGACATGAAACCCATACTTATAGGCAAACGAAAATGACCGGACCAACTGGGTTGGCACGTAGGACCGGATGAGAATGTCCAAGCTGAAACAAAGCGAGACATATGACTGGCATATGCCCCACTTTGGGGGGCAAATGTTGGGGGCGTTTTCATCAACAGCAAACAGGGCATCACCGAGCCAAGCAAGGAAGAGCCAAAGCCGGACCAGCACGACATCCAACCCACCTGATACCGGACCAAAACCAAGACAACTCATTGACTTTCTCCAACCAATGCCGGACCAACCAATGCCGGACCAACCATTGCCGGACCAACCAATGCCGTACCAACCAATGCCGGACCAACCATTGCCGGACCAACCAATGCCGGACCAACCATTGCCGGACCAACCATTGCCGGCCGGACCAACCATTGCCGGACCAACCATTGCCGGACCAACTGTGCCAGGCCAGATCACGTCAGCCCAGGCCCGCCAACAGCTATATACATCCAAGACTCCTACCCCCAGCCTCACTCTATAAATAGAGGGGCAGGGGTACAACAATGGGGACAAGTTTGAGAGCTCAAGCACGGAGAGAACTTTCAAACAACTTTCTTTTACTCGTATCAAAACTTTGTACTTGTAATCAAAACAAGAGAAGAGAAATAACATATAAAGTGGACGTAGGCACATTCTGGCTGAACCACTATAAATCTGCGTGTCTTTTTACAGTTTAGCCCCTGCTTTTCATATATTTTCATAAATCACCCAAATCACTAAGAACAACATAAGATCTACTAAATCATACAACTTTGAGGTGTTTGTCCATTTTTTGTGCAAACAATTTCAAAAACCACCATTTCAAAAAAACCAAATCAAAACGATATCATTTTTACTTCAAAACCCAAAACAAAACGATATCATTTTTACTTCAAAAACCAAATCAAAAACAAATAC
Source organism: Allium fistulosum (assembly GCA_030737815.1). Taxonomy (NCBI): domain Eukaryota; kingdom Viridiplantae; phylum Streptophyta; class Magnoliopsida; order Asparagales; family Amaryllidaceae; genus Allium; species Allium fistulosum. The sequence continues at coordinate 836,242,576 of CM060905.1, forward strand.
GATATCATTTCTATTTCAAAATATATATATTCATTTGAATCATTTAAATATGAAGTCATTATCCTTTCAAATCAAATATTCAATTTCCAGAATTTTTAACATTTCTAAGTTCATTCATTTAATTACAACAATTCCAAAACATTGTATTTTCAGGAATAGCAGCACTTATAAAGTGTTACGGTAGATATAGTAGTATTTCAAAACATTGTCAATTTCAGAAACAGCACTTACAAAGTGCTACAGTAAGTATTTTAGTATTTCAGAACTTAGTTTAATTTCAGAAACAGCAGCACTTATAAACTGCTGCAGTAGATACAGTGTTAATTTTAAAACCAATACATTTCAGAAACAATAGCACTTACAGAACGTTACTGTAAGTATAGTGGTAATTTGGAAACACTACCTTGAAACCACAGCATTTCAAAAATGCTACAATTGCTGTTATAAGTTTTTTCTATAACAATTTAAAAACAATATATCTTCAACTTTTCCCATTTTTAACTTATCAAACTTATTTCATTTTTTTCAAAACTATTTATTTGGATATTACTTAACTTATAATTTTGTAAAATAACATTATTTAACAAATATCCAATTTAAATTATAATTCATTTATTAAGTCAAAAATACATTAATTTACTTAACTTTTATTTTAACAAATAACTTAATACTTAAATTAAAATACCCATTTCATAAATAAAATATTCTTATCACTAAGTTAAGCTTAAAATTCCATTTAACACTAAATTTTCAATTATTAAGTCAACTCAAAATTTACATTTCAATCATTAATTTTCTTATAACTTTAACTTACATAAAATCACTATAAAATTTATTTAAATCATTTAAATCCAATTTAAGTTAAAATCTCAAATAATTTAAATCCCAAATACTTAAAAAATTTCAAAAAACGATGATATCAAACTTAAGTTCAAAATCACATATATTTAATATAAAATACTTAAAAATTTCAGAAAACTATTATATCAACTTAAGTTCAAAATCACATATATTTAATATTCCAAATTACTTAAAGTTTCAGAAAACTATTATATCAACTTAAGTTCAAAATCACATATATTTAATATTTCAAAATACTTAAAAAAAATTCAAAAAATTATTATTTAAAATAAACCACGGGTCTGTATAATATTTTCTAACCTAGGTTAAGTGGTACAGATATGTATCATTTCAATCCGTAATATATATAAATCCCGGGTTCTATCATTTCAAACCCGCAATCCCAAGTCAAAACAAATAAAAATCGCTCGAGCCTATCATTTCAGTTCATAACGATTTTTCCCTATTGTAAAGTCTGTTCAGGTATGTATCATTTCAACCCATAGTGATTCTATGCTAACAGGGAACTTGCAGTGTGAGAAACAGAAATATAAATAAACAGTAAAGTATAGCATGTCATATCAGTTGATGTAACATGTATGAAATCAGGTTATAACATCATATAATCACATCACATGCATATATGAATTTATCAACATAGCATATCAATACTACACATCCACATGTCATCGTTTCACAAATATATAAGTACGATTTGTCGAGAGTGATAAACTCACCTTTTAAAGCTAGAGACGACAATTAGAGACACACAAACAACTCTGAAAAGCACGACAAGGCACGATTCAAATACGAGTAGATGCAGAGCCAAGATTCAATCTTGTAACAAACAATTACAAAACATATATAAGAATAAATAATTATCAAAGGAATATGAGTCAAGACAAATGCACAAAACAAATCAAAATGAAGCAAAGATGGCTATACCCATTCAAGTAGGCTCGGCCACTTTATAAATAGGTTTGACCACCTTAGAACAATGCTCGGCCATGATGGTTTGAGGCAAGTATGCTCGGCCTTGATGACAAATACACACGGCTATGGACAAGAATATGAAGGGATGACAAGTTACAAGGCATGGAGGTGTAATTTATTTTGATTCAGATGGTGGCCCTTCGACCTTATCAAGTTTCCGGCCTTAGAGGTTCTCAAAAGGTCGAGGCAATTTAAGGGTCATGTGGTCCAATAGGTTCGGCCCTATGTCTAGAGTGCTCGGCCATGGTGCAAAGGCTTGGGTCAAGTGGAGTTTGGTTGTGGCCTAGGCAATAGAAGAGGAAGTGGATGGAATAAGGTGGTCGGCTAAGGTTATTATCATAATTTGGTGATGAAGTTTTACATCATGGAGTCACGGCTAGGGCTTGGTGGTGATGAAGAGGGTTGGAGGCCGATCATGGTGGTGGTGGTGTGGAGATGTGGTCAGCAAAAGTATGTGGCCGAGCTTGCTTGAGGCAAACAAAAGAAAAGAGAAAAAGAAAATGAAAAAGAGGAAGAAGAAGAAGCCATGAAAACTTGTATATGATTTGTTTCTCAGGTGAATGAAATGAAATAAAACGTGAGAAATGCAATGTTTTGTACGTGAGAATAAAGAGAAGTGAACGGCTAGAAATGGAAAAGCTTGGAAAATGTAAAGGCAACAATGAACTAAAGTCTTTTTGAATTTCCAAGCCAAAATAAAAAAAAAATAGAAAGTAGAGAAATGAAAATATAGAAAATAGAAATGAAAAAAAAATATAAAATAGAAAATAAACCAAAATACTGAAAATAATTGCGTGTAAAACGCTGAATTTTATCAAATTTAAAAAGTATAAAACAGAATTTAACGAAACGAAAAACAGGACGGATATCAAAAACAAATACTGCTTCAAAGAAAAAGATTTGAAATTTAAAATTCAAATTTAAAAATTTCAACTGAAAGTCAAAGTTTGACCAAAGTTGACCAAAATATTAAATTTTCAGAAAAACATTATTCTATTATAATTGGAAAATAAATTACAACAAAATCAAAAAATTACATTGGAAAATTTCAATATTTCAATTTAAGATGATTTAAAATCAAAGTTTTCAAATAAAATAAATTTACAATATTTGTTAAAAATATGGGTTGTTACAATTAGTAAAGAAATAAGTGGATCTAGATCCACTTTTAGCTCTTTCCTTTCTCTTCTATTTAAACTTCCTTAACCCCTCGTTTGAGTAAGTCTTTTTTCTTTATCCTCCTCAATCTTTGGCCGAATATAGTCCTCTCCTCTTCCATTATTTCAAGCATCATGTTTCCTGGAGATTTGACTAGGCAAGTAGTGCTCGGCATCAGGTAGTGCTCGGCATTAGGTAGCACTTGGCATCAACTAGTGCTCGGCATCAGGTAGTGCTCGGCATTAGGTAGCACTCGGCATCAACTAGTGCTCGGCATCAGGTAGTGCTCGGCATTAGGTATCACTCGGCATCAGGTAGTGCTCGGCATTAGGTAGCACTCGGCATCAACTAGTGCTCGGCATCAGGTAGTGCTCGGCATTAGGTAGCACTCGGCATCAACTAGTGCTCGGCATCAGGTAGTGCTCGGCATTAGGTAGCACTCGGCATCAACTAGTGCTCGGCATCAGGTAGTGCTCGGCATTAGGTAGCACTCGGCATCAACTAGCACTCGGCATCAGGTAGTGCTCGGCATCGGGTAGTGCTCGGCATCGGGTAGCACTCGGCATCAGGTAGTACTCGGCGCCCAGTAGAACTCGGCGACAGGAGTACTCGGCGTAGTATTCGACATCCAGTAGAACTCGGCGACAGGAGTACTCGGCGTAGTACTCGACATCCAGTAGAACTCGGCGTAGTGCTCGACACCAAGTAGAACTCGGCGATAGTAGTACTCGGCATCCAGAGGCACGTTCGGCCTCGACTGACAACCATTCTGCACTTCCCGCACACCAAACATACCGTTCGGCATAGAAAGGATCGTTCGGCATTATGGTGTTCGGCATATCTGGTTCGGCATGCAGCGACCACTATGCTTGGGCTAGAGTGTTCGGCTACCGAGCCCACCTGGGAAGTCCAGCCCGTCTTTGTCTATAAATAGAGGGGCAGGGTCACAGTGGAGGGGGATCCTTTTTTGGAGAGAAAACACCGGGGAGACTCTGCCATTTTCAAGACTCATCTTCTCTACTTAACAACTTCACTCAAGCATTTGATTCACGAATTGTATTTGTAATTAACTATAAAGGAAATCAATAAAGTTGAACAAAGTGGACGTAGGCAATTACGCTGAACCACTATAAATTTGGTGTTCTTACTTTCTGCATTTATATTAGCATATTCTTCCTTGTTTAATTTAACTTCATCACTTACATCTCTACACAATCTTTCTCAACGAGGTTAGTGACCAATTTTGGTGCTAACACTTTGGTGCTTTCACTGAGAATTGAATTCTCAGACCTCAAGGATCTGCTTTGAAGCTACTGGATTGAATAAATCCCCCAAAGAAGATCCGACTCACTGATAGGACATCCGTTGATTCTACTCAGAGTTCATACCGATAACTCTACAATGGCAGGACCACGTACCAGGTCAGCTTCTCATAATGCGGATGCCCGCGAGACAGCTAGCGTGCAACAAGACTGAAGCTGCTGACAGCTCTACTTCCTCTGATGAACCTCCCAAGCGCAGACGCCGCAAGACTGAAGCTGCTGTTCAAACAGCTGGAGACCGTGACCAAGCAAGAGCTGGAAACTTCAGGACAGGAGTACAAATGGAGGCTGGAGGCCCAGACCATCAGAACGCTCCAGAAAAGGCGTATGCCGAACGCTCCAGAAAAGGCGTATGCCGAACGCTCCAGAAAAGGCGTATGCCGAACGCTCCAGAAAAGGCATATGCCGAACGCTCCAGAAAAGGCATATGCCGAACGCTCCAGAAAAGGCATATGCCGAACGCTCCAGAAAAGGCATATGCCGAACGCTCCAGAAAAGGCATATGCCGAACGCTCCAAAAAAGGCATAGGCCGAACGCTCTTCCAGGCCGAACATACCTCTAGGCCGAACACTCTTCTAGGCCGACCATACCTCTACACCGAACGCCCTAATGCCGAACGGTATTGTATGCCGAACGACTCGGTTGTGCCGAACAGTGTGGATGCCGAACAGCTTTGGCCGAACCACTTCTGGACGATTCACTTTGGACAAACAGCCTTGGCCGAACAGCTTTGGCCGAACCACTCCAGGCCGATCCACTCTGCCGAACAGCCTTGTGCCGAATAGCTTTGGCTGAGCCACGTGCCAACGCCGAACGCCCCAATGCCGAACGGTACTTCTGTATGACCGAACGGTACTTCTATGCCGAACGAGGTATCCAGACCGATCCATGCACTGCATACCGATCTCTCTCTCAAAAAACAATCTGACTAGTCCATATACAAAAAATATATGGATCGGGTACGACCCTTATTTTCAAAAAAAAAAACTTTTTCGGGTACGACCCAAATTTCCAAAAAAGAGATAATGAGTTCAAAACTCAACTTAGTAAAGGAACATTCTATCCACTTCCTTGGCATCCCATGATCGACCAGGGCATAGAGGATCTAGCGGCAGCTTATGAACGACATCAAGCGAACGGACAAGCAACCGCTATTCAAACGGTACTCCCAAAGGTTGGAGAACATAGATGATGTGACTCTAGCAAACGTCAAGATGACTCCAAGCACCATTCTTCACTGACCCAGCACTTCGAATTTAGTGACTCCAAGCAAACCAATGTTTAGCTCTAAGCAATTTATTCCAAATACTAATAAGGGTATCATACTAATCACATTTGAGGAAAGTCGACCTCTAGAGATATGCTCTTTGAAAGATTCAATTGACAACCTCTACTTGAAGACTCATGACTCGGAGTGGTACTGGAAACCAACCTCGAGAGAATACACCAAAGTCTAAAGAAAATCAGGGGAATGTTGTATATTCCCAGATGCTCACTGATCCTAACATGGGCGATTACAAACACCTCCGAGGTGTGATCGAAAAGATGACCTGGAAAGGAAAGCTTCAATAGTATGTACAAGTCCTGCAGAATGGAGGGAAGCGAATATTCGATGCCTATTAATAAAGGGCTATGATTATCAATTGGACGGTTGACAGCCGACATCCCTTTGAAAGGAGCCAAGGGCGGAGTCGAATAGCGAGCACACGATGCTGCTTCACATATCAATGAGATTTACCATAATCTTCTTTGAATTATTTCCATTTCCATCTCTATTTCAATTGTTCTATGAACTACGACTGGCTTGAACTAAACTACTTTCAAAATGATGCAGGTGACCAGGTACTCAGATTTGGTTGCCAACCAATCTACGCAGACCATGATCGGACGTGTGGAGTTACATCTGGACGAGCATAATTCTATCGCTCATCATCAACCATATGCATTTGATTTGGGGATATGGGTTAAATACAATGTACAACATCATGATGCACGGAGAGCTGAATTCCATCCTGCAAGTGGAATTTATTCAAGTAGAGAGCGGCCGCGATACGGCCGGCCACTCGCTAAGTGAAACTCGAGCTCGGGGGCAAGCCATCACATCATGGCTAAAAATTGGTTGATACACGACGATCCTTCGTACAACTCCATACTCCCAAAGTGCGAGATGGAGTATAAACATCTACACAACTCCGTACTCCCAGAGTGCGAGACGGAGTATAAACATCTACTTAACCCCGTACTCCCAGAGTGCGAGACAGAGTATAAACATCTACTTAACTCCGTACTCCCAGAGTGCGAGACGGAGTATAAACATTCATCAACTCCGTACTCCCAGAGTGCGAGACGGAGTATAAACATTAATCAACTCCGTACTCCCAGAGTGCGAGACGGAGTATAAACATTAATCAACTCCGTACTCCCAGAGTGTGAGACGGAGTATAAACATTCGCTTAACTCTGTACTCCCAGAGTGCGAGACGGAGTATAAAAATTAATCAACTCCGTATTTCCAGAGTGCGAGACAGAGTATAAACATCTACTCAACTCCGTACTCCCAGAGTGCGAGACGGAGTATAAACATACATCAACTCCATACTCATCCCCAAAACTGGGGGCAGAACCAAAGCAAAGCATGCTAGTTGAACATTTGTCTAAAAGAGGATTGCAACGAAACGATTAAGAGACGACTGTCAAGCAATCAACTGAATGGAAATATTCAGCATGTAAGACTGCGGTTTTTCAAAGCACGTCATGTTTACACAAGACGTCCTTTGGGGGGCAAATGTTATCCCGCCTTTTGGCAAGGCCGTGACACCAAGAACTTGATTAGAAACCAGTGACAGTTCGTCTTGGAGATCGGTTACACAAAGGCTCACTATGGATATCGATGGATTTTGTTCGAGTCTGGATCGAGCCACGATTAACAAGACATAACAATCAAAGCCAGGGAAGCCAATGTTCCAAGTTTCAAGACGATCCGAGTTCGTATGCTCAACTTATGATCGATTCGAACAACCGACCATCCATCCATCAACCTCCACATTTGACTTGGAGACCTAAACTGCTTGGAATGAATATGGCCCGATCATCCACTCCAATCGAGTCATAGAACAAAGTTCGACAAAATACAGATACCCCTCATGAAGCTCAGTGACGCCGGGATCCGTCAAAAGTGGACGTGATTTGATCATCTACACATCAAATCCTACCCTGAACACGAAAGGTTGTTCGAAAGCCCAACTTGAAGTAGCTATGGTAGACTGCGTACTCGCTAACCATCACTGTCAATATATGGACACGACTGCACCTTGAAACATATGCAACTTACTTTGTCTACTCAACAATCTATTATCCTTATTTTCTAGAAGGAGATACGGAGCAAATTGTAAGAGATTTGGCTATCTAACCCAACATGGATTGTTCATTCGACGACATTAGCCTCGATACAGTAGATGAATACAAATTAAAGAGTGGAAATACGACTGCTCTCAACTTAAACCTCCAAGTCCACAGAGTGCGGACTGGAGTACTCTAAGTCCCCAGAGCGCGGACTAGAGTATAAATGACTAAAACCTCCAAGTCCCCAGAGTGCGGACTGGAGTACTCTAAGTCCCCAGAGTGCGGACTAGAGTATAAAACGACTTAAACCTCCAAGTCCCCAGAGCGCGGACTGGAGTACTCTAAGTCCCCAGAGCGTGGACTAGAGTATAAACAACTTAAACCTCCAAGTCCCCAAAGTGCGGACTGGAGTACTCTAAGTCCCCAGAGCGCGGACTAGAGTATAAATGACTAAAACCTCCAAGTCCCCAGAGTGCGGACTGGAGTACTCTTAGTCCCCAGAGCACAAACTAGAGTATAAATGACTTAAACCTCCAAGTCCCCAGAATGCGGACTGGAGTACTCTAACTCCCCAGAGCGTGGACTAGAGTATAAACGACTAAAACCTCCAAGTCCCCAGAGTGCGGACTGGAGTACTCTAAGTCCCCAGAGCGCGGACTAGAGTATAAACGACTAAAACCTCCAGGTCCCCAGAGTGCGGACTGGAGTACTCTAAGCCCCCAGAGTGCGGACTAGAGTATAAATGACTTAAACCTCCAAGTCCCCAGAGTGCGGACTGGAGTACTCTAAGTCCCCAGAGCGCGGACTAGAGTATAAACGACTTAAACCTCCAAGTTCCCAGAGTGCGGACTGGAGTACTCTAAGTCCCCAGAGCGCGGACTAGAGTATAAACGACTTAAACCTCCAAGTCCCCAGAGTGCGGACTGGAGTACTCTAAGTCCCCAGAGCGTGGACTAGAGTATAAACGACTAAAACCTCCAAGTCCCCAGAGTGCGGACTGGAGTACTCTAAGTCCCCAGAGCGCGGACTAGAGTATAAACGACTAAAACCTCCAAGTCCCCAGAGTGCGGACTGGAGTACTTTAAGTCCCCAGAGCGCGGACTAGAGTATAAACGACTAAAACCTCCAAGTCCCCAGAGTGCGGACTGGAGTACTCTAAGTCCCCAGAGCGTGGACTAGAGTATAAACGACTAAAACCTCCAAGTCCCCAGAGTGCGGACTGGAGTACTCTAAGTCCCCAGAGCGCGGACTAGAGTATAAACGACTAAAACCTCCAAGTCCCCAGAGTGCGGACTGGAGTACTTTAAGTCCCCAGAGCGCGGACTAGAGTATAAACGACTAAAACCTCCAAGTCCCCAGAGTGCGGACTGGAGTACTCTAAGTCCCCAGAGCGTGGACTAGAGTATAAACGACTAAAACCTCCAAGTCCCCAGAGTGCGGACTGGAGTACTCTAAGTCCCCAGAGCGCGGACTAGAGTATAAACGACTAAAACCTCCAAGTCCCCAGAGTGCGGACTGGAGTACTCTAAGTCCCCAGAGCGCGGACTAGAGTATAAACGACTTAAACCTCCAAGTCCTCAGAGCGCGGACTAGAGTATAAACGACTAAAACCTCCAAGTCCCCAGAGTGCGGACTGGAGTACTCTAAGTCCCCAGAGCGCGGACTATAGTATAAACGACTTAAACCTCCAAGTCCTCAGAGCGCGGACTAGAGTACTCTAAGTCCCCAGAGCGCGGACTAGAGTATAAATGACTTAAACCTCCAAGTCCCCAGAATGCGGACTGGAGTACTCTAACTCCCCAAAGTGCGGACTGGAGTACTCTCGGTCCCCAGAGCATGGACTAGGTTATAGACGACTTTAGAAAAATCTCTAAATCCCAGAAGCGGACCAGATTACTCTAAGTTCCCAGAGTGCGAACTAGAGTATAAACGAGTTGACGAAAATCTCTGCGTCTCGAACTGTGGACTAAAGCGTAAACCTTTTGACAAATCTCTAAGTCCCCGGAGCGTGGACCGAAGCATGAACACAAATTGGGCGCGAGTCAACCGGGGGGAGAATAACACTAAGTCACCAGAATGCAGAGTGGTATATAAACATCGATAAATAGACGAGTGGATTCCGACCATTTTCTATTCCGCAAACTTCGACCTGGAACCGACAGGAGGATTATTAACCCGCCGAGGATGGAGTTCGACCATCCAACCAGTGACCTGGCCAAATCATTACTGGGGGCAGGGGTACAAAACACTAAAAAGCTGAATACGACAGCTTATTGTAGCTCTAGTGTGGCGTTCTTTATAACTTGAGGCAGCGACTGCAAGGAGGCCTCAATACAGAGCCAATCGAAACGACATCCAAAGCTACGAGCAACCTACTACATCATACCTCAGACCAAGGGTCAATGCCGATCCGCACCAAGCACATACGAATTTGACTCGGATGTTTTTTGAAAAACTATGACCCCAGAGTATGGAAAATAGGGTAAACCACGAATACTTGGTCAAAAATTCTCCAGCACCCTCGTTCGATTCGTCAGGAGGAGTATGAAACTGGATGAGCATAACTCAACTACATTTGTAGCCAACTTTACCTCGAGATCTGATTACAGAGCATGAACCAAAGTGGACGTGGATGACCATCCACTGTCCAAATTATGCCATGAAACTTACATGGCATCGAAGTATTCCTCTTGGAATGAAAAACCACGATAAAATCCAAGACAGGCGAGACCTAGTCTCCCATCGACTGACATGATCCCACGATCCAACGGGAAAGAGAGTAAAGCTAAAGTGGGCGTGGTTGACCTTCCTACTTATCAGTATATGCCCCAGACCTGGGGGCACGAGCAAGAAGCAAGATGAATGTGAACCGACTTTTCACCAATCACCTCTATGTCTTTGGAGTTTAGGTGAAAAAATATACATAGCTAGGACGAGACTCAACCATCCATGCAGTACATTTATCAACCCGAGACTGGGAGAAGACGCATGGTCATCCAAAAATTGGCTACGATAGCTCAGTATTAAAACTTGTGTATAGTGCTTACAGCTACTCAAGGCAACGACCGAAAGGATGCCTAAAGGTAGAATCATTAAATCAATGCCAAAGCTTGTGGGCAACTGACTGTCACTCCAACCCGAAGGGCGAGTGAAGGATCATGAATGCATTGAATAGAAAATGTGTTACTCGAATATACAGGCAAATTCAAACTCATGGCAAGATCCAGCTATGCAGTTGCACGCAACTCGAGGCTAGCCCCTACTCGACGTTTCCTTCAACGCGCTTTTAAGCCTGATCTTTGGCCATTTGCTGATAATCTATTAGAGCATTCAGAGCCCTTCGCTATTAGGCTCAATAACTCATGACAAGACTCTAGGATTCGACTAGAGTAACCATCAACATTGGCCGTCCCAACCATATTTCACATTGAATGTTATGATAGTTACATCTTTACTCAAAGAATCTGGGATGGCACCTGCTAATCCAACGGTCGACATTACAACCAGCCATGGCGACCCTTTCCGGGCGCTGAATATCGGATCACAGCTCAGTGCAGTGATGATAAAAGAATTAGTTGGATTTTTCTGAATAAATGATGATATGTTCCCTTGGACCCATTCTGACATGCATATGTGATTTCATTAACTATCGCGAGCCATGCATTGGATATCAACCCGAAGCTACAAAAGCTAGCACAATCCTATTGATTTCATCATGAAAGCTCCACTCTTACTTTTAGGCTCACCCCATCAACGCCTATGCCTACCAGCCGTTGCGACAGGGCATACAATGACCTGAGACGTCTAAAAGACTACTTAAATAGAATATCGAACTAAGCTAATTCGATATCACTTATTTCCCACGAAGGGCTATCCAAGGACGGAAATTAGCAGACCTCACACCCAAATTCACTACCTCAGATGACTACTCGAAGAGTAGCAGAGAACCAACCATGAGATGGAAAATGTACGCAGATGGAGCATCCAATGATCAGTGTTATGGCATAGGAGTCATGATAATGACTCCTGAGGAACGATCAATCTGCTACGTCCTAAAACTCGATTTACCTGTAACAAACAACGATGCTTAGTATGAAGCCTTGACTGCCAGCCTCAAACATGCTAGAGGATTTGAAGTGAAAACTTTACATATCTTTTGTGATTCTTGATTGGTAGTGTACAAATTTAAGGAAGTTGATCTTGCTAGGGGGCATTGTCTTGCTCCTTATCTCGGCCAAGTCCAAGAGCTGCTAAACGACTTCACATATTACATCATTACACACGTACTCAGCGAACAAAATGAAAAGGTGTCATGGTTGACTCCTATCAAAGACTATCTACAATGAGGAATTCTTACTGAACGGAGGAATGGAAAACGACAGATCCTCCTCAAAGCTTCACGCCAAATCATCTAAGAATAAGTCGTGTGTCAAAAGGAGTCTATCCATCCCCATGCTTCGGCATATCGCCTATAATGATATCTTGAGCAAAGTCTATGAAGTAGAATGCGGTAATAACATCAGGGGGAAAACCATGATAAAGAAGATACTCTGCTACAGGAATTACTGGCCAACCATCAACCCAGATGCGGTTGATCATGCTAGACAATGTGACGAGTGCAAGATGTTTGCAAAAAGTCCGGGAACCCCGCCGATGGAAATTAGTCAAATGGCTAGTTCACAGCCGTTTGCCACTTGGGGGCACTAAAATCATCTTCTTGTCGATCCTAAAGGTGGTGCGAAATACACCATCATAGCAGTTGATTACGTCACCAAATGAGCAGATGAAGAACTCTTAACCACGACGAAGATGAAGAAAATAATCAACTTCTTTATCCGTAACGTCATCTGTCCTTATGACCTTCCATGATCCATTATAACTGCAAATGGACAGAAAATACAAACAAGGAATCGCGATTGAATTGCAATTAAACTAGATGGAGTTGGCGACGACTTATACGCATCCGAGAGCCAATGGCAAGAACATGTACCCGAACGTGCATGTGTACGTCCGAAAAAGTACGACTTCTTGAAATCAACAGAAATTGAATTCTCACTAAGGGTTATTAAGAGAAGACTAGATCAGATAGCCGAAGCCTAATAGCTCTGTAGAATCAGACACGGATGACCATTGATATTCTCAAGAAGGCATCTCCATTAGAATTTATTCAAGGATTTGAAACGAGACATGGAGGATACATAGTTCAAAGCGTATTATGTGCAGTCACGTAATACACTTTGGGGGGCAAGTGTTTCCTGGAGATTTGACCAAGCAACTAGTGCTCGGCATCAGGTAGTGCTCGGCATTAGGTAGCACTCGACATCAACTAGTGCTCGGCATCAGGTAGTGCTCGACATTAGGTAGCACTCGGCATCAACTAGTGCTCGACATCAGGTAGTGCTCGGCATTAGGTAGCACTCGGCATCAGGTAGTGCTCGGCATTAGGTAGCACTCGGCATCAACTAGTGCTCGGCATCAGGTAGTGCTCGGCATTAGGTAGCACTCGGCATCAACTAGTGCTCGGCATCAGGTAGTGCTCGGCATTAGGTAGCACTCGGCATCAACTAGTGCTCGGCATCAGGTAGTGCTCGGCATCGGGTAGCACTCGGCATCAGGTAGTACTCGGCGCCCAGTAGAACTCGGCGACAGGAGTACTCGGCGTAGTACTCGACATCCAGTAGAACTCGGCGACAGGAGTACTCGGCGTAGTACTCGACATCCAGTAGAACTCGGCGACAGGAGTACTCGGCCTAGTGCTCGACACCAAGTAGAACTCGGCGGTAGTAGTACTCGGCATCCAGAGGCACGTTCGGCCTCGACTGACAACCATTCTGCACTTCCCGCACACCAAACATACCGTTCGGCATAGAAAGGATCGTTCGGCATTATGGTGTTCGGCATATTTGGTTCGGCATGCAGCGACCACTATACTTGGGCTAGAGTGTTCGGCTACCGAGCCCACCTGGGAAGTCCAGCCCATCTTTGTCTATAAATAGAGGGGTAGGGTCACAGTGAAGGGGGATCCTTTTTTGGAGAGGAAACACCGGGGAGACTCTGCCATTTTCAAGACTCATCTTCTCTACTTAACAACTTCACTCAAGCATTTGATTCACGAATTGTATTTGTAATCAACTATAAAGGAAATCAATAAAGTTGAACAAAGTGGACGTAGGCAATTACGCTGAACCACTATAATTTGGTGTTCTTACTTTCTGCATTTAAATTAGCATATTCTTCCTTGTTTAATTTAACTTCATCACTTACATCTCTACACAATCTTTCTCAACGAGGTTAGTGACCAATTTTGGTGCTAACACATCAAAACAAAAATTTAAATAAAAATAGGGCAATGATGTGCAGACCTTTCATCGGGTAGCTCTTTCTGGAGAATTTGAATTCAAACTCAAATGGAGTCAATCAGATTCAGCACTCAAGGTGTAATCTCTAGGCTATAGTAAGGTAGTACTCTTGTTTACATTTTACATATATATATTTTCGTTATATGATTTACGTATAGTTAGATTGAATATAATATCACAAATCCTTTTATATGTGTTTTGTCAACATATGATGTGAATATATATATTGTTGTTATTTAAAAATAAATTTTATAAATATATGTGCATATAAGCTTTCAATTGGAGATTAAAAAAAATTTGAATTTAATAATAATTTTGAAAAGGGTTTTTAGAAAATATTGATTTTAATATATAAATATAAGTGCGTGTGTGTATGTGTGTAATTTTGTTAAATCATATACATGATATTATTTGTATGCATTTATTAATTTATCCATGTATATATATATAATTTATTTTAGAAAATAACATATTTAAATTTAATATGTATTATAAAATACATATATTTTATATTTATACACACACACACTCATACACATACATACATGAATATATACATAAATACATATACGTATACATTTACATATATATCGTAGAATGAATTTTTGACTTTTTTAAATATTTTCGTACGAAAATTACTTAGATAAAAAAACCTTTTAGTCGATGATTATATACATATATATATATATAATTTTATTAATTTACATTTTAAATTTGTAATGTTATTTTATGTTTGATTTTTAAAAATTAATTTTAATATATATATATATATATATATATATATATATATATTTGTGTGTGTGTGTGTAAAACTGATATTTTAATTCCGTAAGTGTGTGTGTGCAAAATTTATTAATTTAAATTTGAAATTAGAAGATATTTTATATCTAGATCTTGATTTGAAATTCAAAATTTAAAATTGAAATTGAAATGTAAAATTATTTATATTTGTATTTACAAATATCACTGTTTTAAAATGTGATATATTTATATGCGTTCTATTATACATATAATTTTGCATCACATTAAACTTTATATATATGTGTGTGTATACATGTCTATATACACACACATATGTATATGTATGTGTGTGTGTGTGTTTATATATATTAGACATCCTTATGTATATGGATGGACTAGTATATCTGTTATGGTATAAATTCTAACACTTAGATATGGGCATGTTAAACCATGCACATTATATATGTTGCACGTGTACATGCACATACATATGTGTATATATGCATGTATATATTGTATAATACAAATACTATATCAAAATAAAACTTTATTATAAATAAAATAAAATAATGATTTTATTTAAAATTACTTTGAATCAAATCTGAATCAATTTAGAGTTAATAGGCCCAATAAGGTCTAAAATGGTTAAAAAAATTGAAATTCACCCATTTAACCCACTACGTGCTGGCCCGGATCCAACACTGCTGCCATGCGATAATGAGATGTTGCGGTGACGAGATATGGAGCTAAAGTTATCACTTGAAGTGTTGTCCACTGCTTTGAGCTTAAGCCATCGATTTGGAAAATAGAACTCATTGCCTTATTACTGATAAGATTTGGAGTTAGAATAAATTTATGCAGTCTAATTGCTTATGTCAATTTGAACTCTGACATCTAAAAATGAATCTTTTGCTACTTGATGTCAACTTGACCGTAGGTTCCATAAACCTAATCTGGAGTCATGCGTTGTTTCTGGAATCCAAGTGAAGCTTGCGTTGGAGATTGAAGTCATCATGCCTGAAAATGATATGCAAGCATTGTTTGTTTGGAGTACGAGCCTTGGATTCTGATCAAAATAATGTTGCATTGAACTGATTGGATGATTGGAAACTTATGATGTCGTTATGTTAGTTGAGAGCTTTAACTATTGGTGGTTGATGCACAAATACATGACTGTTTGACAAATATGAAGATGAGATTTGACTCATGCTTGTATTGATGATGATAGGAAGCTCGATGTATTGGTGATGGTTGATTTCAAAAATCTTGTTTGGTGATGGTTAAGGTTGTGAATCTAGGCTCATGATCGAAAAGAATGTCAGCGTATAATTCTCTGGTTGTGGTGCAGCAACTCGAAATATGATGCAGAGTTTTGAATTGAACTATAGAGTTGGATATGGTAATATAGAGAGTTAGCTCTAATAAATTACAGTGCACCCTCTTTTGAAAAAAAAACTACACATCGACTGGATGGTGAGCATTTGAAATATATATGTACGATGGCATTGGCATAAAAAATCTTTGTATGAAACACCACATGTGAATGATTCAAGAGGCTTTTTGTTTAAATGAGTGCTTCTCTGTCACAACCCGTCTTTCACTCCACAGAAAGACGCATCATGAGTAAGAAAGAAAGGGATAGAAAAGAGAAAAGATAGGTAAAGAACTAAACAATATCAGAATCTCACAGCGGAAACAGAACAAAATATAATATATCACATAACTATTACATAGTCTTTACATAATCAGAGTTACACAGCTTATACAACACAATACATTAGACAGTTATAAAACATGTCTATCATACAACACAAGATACAACACAGAGATTAACACAGCGGAACCACTATATATCTACATACACTGAAGCCTCCTGCTCCATATCTCCTTCAGAAACTCGTCAAAGCCAAACCTGAATCCCTTGGCTACTCGTAAAAATTTGAGTACCCAAGAGTTTAATAATACAGAAAATAAACTATGGGTCAGACATGGGTCTGGTGTGAGTAAACGGGTTAAAGTTGTTTAACTTTGAAAATCATTTGGAAAGAAAAGGTATCTCGTAAGACTTCCCATACATAAACATGGAAAAGTTTTTACCTTACGATAACCAAAACATTTGATAGGAAATCTGGTTATATTATAATAGGGTCTAGGGTTTTCAAATAGATATTCACATAGCTGAAATTGTTACATTCATTAAATTCCAGCATACATAGGTATACAATCAAGTCCGAGATCACTTATTGGAGTTTGGATTCCATACAATGGAAGGAATACTGGGGTACCGCCCATCACAGTACGGGGCCTAGATCACCGTACCAGGTCGTGAAGTGGTAAAAGTTACAGGTGTTTGTGAAGAATCCGCAGGAAGGAGGACATGGAACATCCGATCCAGGTCGTGCACCAGCTCCGCGTCATCCCGAGGAGCCGGCCTGGACTGTGGGCAGACTAGTCATAAACATGATCATCAGCGGACCTCACCTTGCGGATAAGAACTGGCAAGAAATAGAGCGGTATGCTAGTTCCCTGAAGCACGCAGACTTCGAGTGTTGTTCCAACGTGGTGGATGGGACCCCTGCTAAACAGCTACGCATGATGACAAATGATATAGTATTCAGGAGCAGAGATGCTGATCAAGTAAAGGCTCCTACCATTGACCCGATGGTCATATCTGCGACAATCGGGCCGGCTTATGTGAAGAGAATTTTGATTGATTGTGGAAGTTCTGTCAATATCATCTTCAAGAAGGCTTATGACCAGATGAAGATGGAGACGAAGGATTTGAAACCATCTAAAGCTCGTATACATGGCTTTAATGGCGCAGCGACCGATTCAGTGGGATATGTTGAGTTGCCAGTTGAACTGGGACAAGGTGAGCGAAGGAGGGTGCGAATCCTACCTTTTGTGGTTTTGGATGTGGATTCTTCGTACAATGTGTTCTTGGGTCGACCGGCCCTGGCTGAGTTTAGGGCAGCATTAGCCCCGTGGTGCTTGACTTTGAAGTTTCCGACTGACAAAGGAGTAGGTGTTGTTTATGGCGACCAGGCGACTGGTCGTGCTTGTTATGTGGCTGAGCTCCGAGAGGCCCATCGGAGGGAGAAAGGAAAGGTTGCGGACAATCTCGTCCGCATCCATAATACTGACAATTGACAAGTAATGCCCGAGCCCTGGCTCGGGCATAATTCTTGGATCTTCAGAGACATAGATCTGAGAGATGACGATGAGAAACCCAGGGAAGTAAAGGCAGCGCCGGCTGAATTGACAACTAACATTTCAGTCAGCCGAGACGATCCATAGCGAGTACTGAAGATCGGATCACAACTCAGCCCCGCAATGATTGAAGACCTTAGTGATTTCCTCTGAGCGAATCTTGATGTTTTCGCCTGGACACATTCTGATATGTGTGGGATTTCTCCCGCTATTACGAGTCATATATTGAACATAGACCCGAAGTACGTCCCGGTTAAACAAAAGAGGAGAGGAATGGACCCAGAGAGGTCCGCTGCTCTCAGAGAGGAGGTGGACAAACTCAAAACCAATGGGTTCATCCGCGACGCCCTCTACCCTGAATGGGTATCAAACCCCGTGCTGGTGAAAAAGGCGAATGGGAAATGGAGAACTTGTGTGGACTATTCCGATTTG
Source organism: Allium fistulosum (assembly GCA_030737815.1). Taxonomy (NCBI): domain Eukaryota; kingdom Viridiplantae; phylum Streptophyta; class Magnoliopsida; order Asparagales; family Amaryllidaceae; genus Allium; species Allium fistulosum. Next base: position 836,260,973 of record CM060905.1, read on the forward strand.
AACAAAGCATGCCCCAAGGACAGTTTCCCATTGCTAAGGATTGATCAGTTGGTCGACTCCACTGCAGGACACGAGTTGTTATCATTCATGGATGCATACTCAGGATACAATCAGATCCCGATGCATATTCTGGACCAAGAACACACCAGTTTCGTCACGGACGTTGGGCTATATTGCTATGTAGTGATGCCTTTCAGATTGAAAAACGCGGGAGCGACCTATCAGCGTTTGGTGAATCGAATGTTCAATGACCAGATTGGTAGAACGATGGAAGTCTATGTGGATGACTTGCTCGTGAAGTCACGACACTCAAACGACCACATTCGAGACTTATCAGAGATGTTCGATATACTCAGATATTATGGGATGAAGATCAACCCTCTGAAGTGTTCCTTAGGCGTTGCATCGGGGAAGTATTTGGGATTCATTGTTAATGCTAGGGGAATTGAAGCGAACCCAAAAAAGATTCAAGCTATTCGAGATGTGCAAGTGCCCAGGACTATAAAACAGGTGCAAAGCTTGAACGGAAAGGTGGCTGCGCTGAGTCGATTTATATCCAGAGCCACGGACAAGTGCATTCCCTTCTTCGATATAATAAAGAAAGGGAAGAGAAATTTCGAATGGACATCCAACTGTGAGGAAGCATTCCGAGATCTAATGAGGCATCTAGAGAGTCCTCTAGTGCTTTCGAAGCTAGTAGACCACGAGATGTTGTACGTATACTTGGCCGTGTCCCTGCATGCTATAAGTGCGGCTTTAGTCCGTGAGGAGGACCGAGTCCAAAAGCCGGTATATTACGTTAGCAAATGTTTAACGGGGGCAGAAAGAAATTACCCTAAAATTGAGAAATTGGCCTATTGCTTGGTGATTGCATCACGTAAGCTGCGTCCATACTTTCAAGCACACTCAGTCAGTGTTTATACCGATCAGCCCTTACGGCAGGTACTCCAACGACCAGAAACTTCTGGAAGGATGTTAAAATGGAATATCGAGTTGAGTCAGTTCGATATTTCCTACCTGCCACGAAGAGCCATACAAGGGCAAGCATTAGCAGATTTCATCGCTGAGTTTACTGTATCTGACGAACCATACGGTCACAGTGTCATTCCCCCCCATTGAATGGAAATTGTACACCGATGGGGCATCAAACGACCGTTGCTCCGGAGCTGGAGTAGTTCTCGTGACTCCAGAAAATCGATCGATTTGTTATGCTTTAAAGCTCAATTTCTCGGCTTCGAATAATGAAGCAGAATATGAAGTATTGATTGCTGGTTTAAAGCTTATTGGAGAACTCGGAGTAAGGTCAGTCGAAATATTTTGTGACTCACAGTTGGTGGTCTACCAAGTGCAGGGAGATTACCAAGCAAGGGGACAGAAGCTTGCTCCGTACCTTGTTCTGGTTCAGAAACTATTGTCGAACCTCGAACGTTATAATATTTCGCATGTCCCGCGTGAACAGAACAAAGAAGCCGACTCATTGGCTAAATTCGCAAGCACTGGCGATGCGCAACAAATGGGATTGTTTCCCATTGAAACCTTGCATGCTCCAACCATAGACGCGATGAAAGTTGATTTTGTGTTGGAAACAGGAATCGAGAGGGAGTCATGGATGACCCCATTCAAATTATACCTGATGACCGGGACTTTACCGGAAAAGAGGAGCGAAAGACGACAGGTCATTCGAAAAGCCGCACGATATGTGATGCAGGATGGAGTAATGTATCGGAAGGGGTTCTCGGTCCCCTTATTACGATGCATTGCCCATGATGAGACAAAGCGGGTCTTGAAGGAGGTTCATGAGGGAGAATGTGGCGACCATACTGGGGGAAAACGCTAGCGAAGAAGATCCTCCGTTACAGATACTATTGGCCAACTGTAAATCGAGACGCTGCAGACTACGCAAGAAAATGTGACAAGTGTTAGAGATATGCGAAAATCCCGAGAGCTCCACCAACAGAACTCACACAAATGGTTAGTCCCTGGCCATTTGCAATCTGGGGAATCGACATAATCGGCTCTTTGCCTATATCCAAAGGTGGTACAAAATGCGCAATAGTTGTAGTCCACTATTTCACAAAATGGGCCGAGGCAGAACCTTTATCCACAATTACCTCTAAGAAGGTCATTAATTTCGTTGTACGAAACATTATATGCCGCTTTGGTCTCCCTCGAACCGTCATTACGGACAACAGAATGCGGTTTGAAAGCAGAGAGTTCAAAGATTTCTATTTAAAGTACGGCGTTGAGAAGAAGTTCGCCGCCGTTGCGCATCCGAAAGCTAACGGACAAGTCGAGGCCATAAACAAAATAATCAAGTCCATACCGAAGAAGCGTTTGGAAAAAGCCAGAGGCAAGTGGGTAGATGAACTCCCAACAGCATTATGGGCTTATAGAACTACCCACAAGTCCGCGACTGGCCACACTCCATTCGCATTGGCATACGGCTCGGAAGCCGTTATACCCGTGGAGCTTGAAGTTCCATCGCATCGAGTGACATATTATGATCCTAGGACGAATCAGGATCTCTTGTTGGAATCACTGGACTACATTGACGAAAAACGTGAAGAGTCTGAACTAAGGGGGACAACACATAGGCACCGAGTCAAGCGATATTACGATGAAAAAGTCCGCCCAAGGATCTTTAACGTGGGTGATCTCGTTTTGAAACGAGTTTTCCCGGTACCATCACGTATGAATCTCAACTGGGAAGGTCCATATGTCGTTGAACGGAAGCTTGGAGAGGGAACTTTCAAGCTAGGGACCGTTGATGACATGACACTCCCTCGAGCATGGAATAGTGAACATTTGCGATGTTATTATACTTAGCTTGTTTTTGTCATGTTTTAGGTGCAGTTATTTCCTGTATGTTTTTGTTCCAGTGTTTCTTAGTTACTTTTTGACCGTGTAATCAGGCAATTTAGTTGTTTTTCATTAATAAAGGCTTGAAGCCGTCTTTTCCATCAATTACTGATGTTTCTATACCTTATAGTCGGGTGATAAACAACTGGAGTTACATTATTCTGTATGACGTACGAACTCGCATAAACGACTCGAATCTCCGAGTCCCCTGAGCACGGACCGGAGTACTCTAAGTCCCCAGAGTGCAGACTAGAGTATAAACGACTTAAATCTCCAAGTCCCCTGAGTGCGGACTGGAGTACTCTAAGTCCCCATAGTGCGGACTAGAGTATAAACGACTTAAATCTCTAAGTCCCCTGAGTGCGGACTGGAGTGCTCTAAGTCCCCAGAGTGCGGACTAGAGTATAAACGACTTAAATGTCCGAGTCCCCTGAGTGCGGACCAGAGTACTCTAAGTCCCCTGAGCGCGGACTAGAGTATAAACGTCTTCAATCTCCGAGTCCCCTGAACGCGGACCGGAGTACTCTAAGTCCCCGGAGCGCGGACTAGAGTATAAATGACTTCAATCTCCAAGTCCCCTGAGTGCGGACTGGAGTACTCTAAGTCCCCGGAGCGCGGATTAAAGTATAGTCGATTCGAATCTCCGAGTCCCCTGAATGCGGACCGAATTACTCTAAATCTCCGGAGCATGGATTAGAAAAAATTCTAAGTACCCAAAAATGTGAAACGAGAAATATGCCACTCCAAAGATTGTTCAAACAATGTAAGAATGGATTGAGAAATTACGCAACTCATAAGAACTTGAGTTTCGACCACAGTTATACAGAAATGTACAATTCCAGAGAATCGTTCAAACGACAAAGAAACTAAACTTTATTCAATAATCCAAAATGGGGTTATACAACCACTCCTCCAGAACTTGGAGTCAAAAATCTATCTACACAAACTACGAAAACGAAAAAGCAAAAGTAGTTACAGGACCTAAACAAAATCTCGTTGAACGAGTATAGTGGCTATTTCTTCGGCTTCTTTTTCTTGCCTTCCTTTGTTTTCTCAGATGACTCCTCTCCCTCACGCTTCCTCTTGGATTTTCTGCTTGTTGAAGAAACGGAGTCAGGATTGGGGGGAGGAACATCCAGTGGTTTGGATTTGCCGGGAAGAATGACTTTCAGAGGCCTATTTAGTGGGTCGGTAAGTTCAAGTATTTGAGGCTCGGCCTTGATCTTGACCTTCTTTTTCTTCTCTTCTACGAGTCGCTCCTTCATGCTCACCTTCGAAGTATGTTCTGAGGCGCTAGTGATTTCGATTTCATAACTTCCTTCAACGGGAGATGAAGTGTCGGACTTATCATCATCTAGCGCCTTGATCATTTGAGCGTCAGGGTCGGGAGTTACTCCCGCATGAGCGACATCGCTTGTTTTCCCCTCTTCCTCCTTGGCGTCATCGCTCCTCGGAATTGGGCCTGCATAAAAAACATAAAGAACGAACATTAAAACCAATAACCGATCGCAGAAAGCGACGGATCTTTGAACTTCTAGGAGAAGAGTTTTATACCAGTTTCTTGCTGGCTTTCAACTGTGCGTCGAGTTTCACCCTCTAGAATGGGGGATAGCACATGAATGCCAAGACCGGGGTCTTCCGGATCATAGCCGGCATGCTGCTCAAACGGGTCAAGTGCTGGTCAATCAGCCGGTTGAGTAGGATGAAGGGCTGCAGCCTCGGTTCCAGACGGACCGGCTTCGTCATCTTTCTTTTTTGACGGGGAAGAGCCTTTACCGAAGAGAGCCATAGCTACGGACAAATCTGATGGCTCGTTCCCCCTGAGAAACTCTCTCACTAAAGCCTCCTCGTCAACTTCCTCAGTGCCCGACTCAACCTTCCTGATCTTTATTAAAGTCTCCCAGGCCTCAGCTAAAGATTCAAGATAGCCCTCGCCTAGGAATGTCAAGTCGCGGTGCATAAGGACGCAGGCGCTGTATTCGGCAATCAGCGGGTCAAACATACACTTGACCTCTTCTTTGCCGGCTTCTGCAGCTGCTTCAAGATGGGAGTCGATCTCCTCGGAAGCTAGTTTCTTGCCCTCCTCACGGGCTTCACTCTTCATCACCTCAACCTTAGACAACTCATCATCGAGCTTTGCTTTCAGGAGACGTGTATCAACGATCTTGTTACAGTACCGTTGAGACTCTTCTTGAGCCGCTATCTTTTCTTCCCTCTCCTTGGAGAGAAGCTGCTTTAGCTCTTTGACCTGCAAGGTGAATGTATCCCTTTCTTTTTGAATAAAATCTTTCTCTAGAGCTAGGGACCCATTGCGTTGGACTGCGACATCAAGTTCTTTCTTATGGGCCGTCTCTAGACGAGCAACGGCCTCTGCAGTCTCCTTAGCATTCTGTTCTGCGGCTTCAAGCTTGGACTTGAACGAAGCGAGCTCTTCATCTTGATGCTTGATGATGTCCTTGTCGAAGATAGCTTCCAGATTCAAACGGTCAATTTCCTGTTGTCGCTCAACGGATACTTCCGAGACTTTTTCGACCAAGTGTACAAACGCGTCATGTTAAATATAGACGTCGTTGTTGCAGGCGATGGCACTCTGATTGATGTGCCCTGGGATGTGATGAATAACTGGGAGGAACTTCAGGCCGTCAAAGTAGATTTTTGGAAATTTAGCCTTAATATCGACCATCTTCTCTGCTATCGTTGGGTCAGCCGCAGTAACAGGGGGAGGAGGCTTTGAAAGTTCTGTTCTTTTCCGATGTTCCCAAGATTGTCGTGTGCTGGATGAACCGGAATGTTGGTCTTGGGAAACATCCGGTTGAGACCCCTTTTGCGGAATTTTTTCTCTGTCTGGCTCAGTTTAAGGAGGGGGATCACGAGAGTATGAAGACTGGGAATACGTTTTCTTTCGATAAGATGATTCACGGGGACGGTTGTCTCGATCTTCGTAGTCGTCTCTGTCCCTACGTCTACCAGAGCCTGAATCCCGTCCCGGACGGTGAAATACAGAAGAACCGTGGAGGCGATCGAACTCGTGGGAGCGCCCCATGTCACCTGCATGGAATAAAAATAACAGCAAGTTAGGAAAAATCTGGGTAATGGAAAAAATTGAAGTGTATGGTGAAGTGCGTGTGTGCGTGTGTGTCCTAGTGTTCCCCCCGACGGACCAGTTCCTTTATCTTTACTGATTGGAGTGTTATCTCCCTGGACTGGGGCTTGAACTCCCGTGTCGCCTCTAGCGGGCGAATGAAACTTAAGGGTTTCTGGATCGTCAAAACCGTAATTGAGTAGATCATCGGGAATGGTGAGGTTCGACAGACCCTTTAAAGAACTTTCCATGTGCTGTGAAGAAGCCTCTTTCTCTGGCGGGATGAGCGTAACTTTGGAAGTTCCGCCAACCTTCTCCTTCCGTATCTTGTACGTCAATTTCTTTTTCCCCTTCGAAGGGGAAGATGACGTTTCAATATCATGCACTTCGACCAGCGGATCCTGAGTAGGACCCACATTCTCGCCTTGTGTTTCAGGAGCTTCACTCTCTTTGATTTTCTCCCCTTCTTATACATCAGGGGTATGGTGTGATGACGATTCAGCTATGGGTTTGGGAATGGAGACGCCCTCAGGAAGACTAATCCGGTGACCTCCTACTAACAGTCCAAATCTCGATAATGACTCATTTGAAATGAGGGTTCGGATGTCCCGTTCCTCGGTGGGAAGAGCTCTAATTTCTTCGACGGTATCAGAATATCCTCGGCCCTCAAGACGTGGGTTGATACCTGAAAAGATGAAATACGAAGTTAGAAAAAGCATAGCTTCGATAGAGCGCGAATGTCGACTCAGGGAAAAGACTTACTGCCTTCAACCCATCTCCTCGCGAAACCAGGAAGGCAACGCACATAGAACCATTCCTATTTGTACAGGGCAAATTTGCTACATGCTCCGGTCAAAATTTGGCATTTGTGGTACAGCTCGAGAAATACAAAGGAGGGGCTATCTTTCTGCCTCTTAATCATATAAATATATCTGATATCGCCGGGAGTTGGAGGCCTAGAGAAGACGACCATGAAAAGGAGGTAGGTTCCGTATATGAACGCGTGGCCATTTGGGTGCAGCTGCGGCGGGGCAATGTCTATGTATTGCAACATGTCCCGAAGAAATAGATTGAATGGAGGCATGCTACCCATCCAACACATAAACTTATTACAGGCAGTATATCCGACTGGGGGCAGATGAGGACGATCATGCCTCGACGGAACCAACACGTCGGCGAAAGGGATTCCGTGGATGGAGCATATTCGTCGAAGCGCGACTTCATTAATCTTCGAAGCCTGTGAATCGATCAGATTTTCTAAGAGAATCGATGCCTCTAGGGCATCAGGAGCTAAATTATAGCGGGGGAAGTCGATGGATTTGAAGTGTCCGCGACTTCCTGCTTTGAACATGGCCCAGGCCTATCTGAGATAGTGGCGAAGCTAGATTTTTTAGACATCTCCAATAAATAGTGAATCTGGCAAAGCACCTGTGAGAACTATACTTGAAAAATGTTCAACGTTAGAATTAACAACACGAATATTCTCCCCACGTGGTGTGTGAACTAATGCAATCAATCGTGTATGAGCGGTGAAAATTTGAAAGTCACAAGGTTACTGATATAAAACTAAGCTTCAAATCATCGCCTTCGAAGACCGTCATCGCTGACCGTCTCCAAAAGCCTTCCTTATGGTGATTACAGTTCCAGATTCAGAAAACGTTAAAGGAAGTTATTCGATTATGTCAATCTAAGTTCAGGTTTATGTCTACTGAAGCTAGGGAGTTAATAAGTCCGGATCAGTTTGATATGCTAGTATGCTAGAGTCCTTGTCCTTGTTTTGTTATGTGATTAGGCAAGGCAATTGATTGTTCGGCCTTGATATGGTTCGGCATTTATGTTGTTTGGCCTAAGTATGGTTCGGCATTTATGTTTGATCGGCCTAAGTATGGCTCGGCATTTACGTTGTTCAGCCTAAGTATGTTTCGGCATTTATCATTGTTTGGCCTTGATATGATTCGGCATTTGTGATTGTTCGGCTAAGTTACCATTCGGCCTAAAACTTGTTCGGTCAAATTCTCATTCGGCCTAACTATCGTTCGAACTAGTTAGCGCTCGGCAAAGCATCGTTCGACTAAGATTCTGTTCGGCCGAAACAACACTCAGCATCCCCACTAACTCATGCTTCCACCCTAGCCTTCCATTCCACTGTTCGGCGTATGGTAAGACGCGCCGAAACAGAGTTGTTCCGAGCCTTAACGTTCGGCACTCCACCCTTGGCTATAGTTCCACTCCTCTCCTCCTCCATCCACGCCGAACAACAAGAACAGGTCGCTCGGCGAGTCATCCCAGATTATGTCGTTTGGCATCCTAATCGCCTCCAACACTTCCTCTATTCTTTCTTTTCTTCCGGTCTCGTTCGGCACGAAGAAGTTAAGCCGAAATACCACACATCACCCAACAACTCCTACGTGCGATCATCCTTGGTCATTTCTCCTCACCTCACATCATTCAGCCTAAAAGATATCCTAATCAAAGTTTGATCCCTCCATCCACGTAACCCTCTCGGCTACGATTCTAATGCACAAACCTAAGTCTCTTATCGAAACTGTTTAATCATGGAAGGGATTTAGATAGAAGGGATATTACCTAGTCGGTAGATCGAAACTCGGGAAGGATTGATTAGGCTTTAAGTGTCCGATTAACAGGCGAGAAATTTCAAGTTTTTGGAGAATGACAAAAATAAAAGTGGAAAAGAAGGGAAGAGGGAGGACGCCTGGTTTTATAGGGAAGAAGAAGAAGTTGAAGAGGCCATAACCGGTAAGGTCGGTCAAGAAGTTATCGTTCGGCATGCACAGAACGTTCGGCTTCGACTGTGTCGTTCGACAATTTACACTATGTTCGGCGCACACCTCCATAACCGGCATTCACAAGAAAGCAACCCCCAAGAGTGACGAACCAAGGTTCGAAGCGAAGCATGGGGGATACGTAATTCAAAGCGTATCACGTTCGCTCACGTAATACACTTTGGAGGGCAAGTGTTTCCTGGAGATTGGGCCAGGCAACTTAGTATTCGGCATACCCACAGTTCAGCCCAACTGGATCGTTGACATCTATTCGCAACCGTCATTCAGGAACGCTCGGCATCCAGAAGCGCTCGGCCAAAGGCATCGTTCGGCCAAAGACTTCGTTCGGCCAAAGGCATCGTTCGGCCAAAGACATCGTTCGGCCAAGGACTTCGTTCGGCCAGAGACCTCGTTCGGTCAAGACATCGTGTTCGGTCAAGATATCGTTTGGCCGGAGACATCGCTCGGCCGAGGTATCGTTCGGCATGCCAAAGACATACGACAGTCAAAGATGGTTCGGCACTCTCCAAGCACGACCGGTTTCGATTAGTACTCGGCCTACTCTTCCCACAGAACAAACGCATCGTTCGGCATAAAGATGATGGTTCGACATTCGCTCGTTCGGCCTGTTCAGTTCGGCATACAAAGACCACTCCATTTGAGCCAAGGTGTTCGGCTGCCAGGCCCGCCAGGGAAGTCCAACCCAACTTTGTCTATAAATAGAGAGGCAGGGGCACAGTGAAAAGGACCTTTTTTCGAGAACACGGGGGAGACTCTGCCACATCCAAGACTCATCCTCTTTACTTAGCAATTGTATTCAAGTAATTGGCAAACGGATTGTATCTGTAATCAATTATCTAGTAAAGCAATAAAGATTAACCTCAAAGTGGACATAGGCAGTTACGCCGAACCACTATAAATCTGGTGTTCTCGTCTTTGCATTCAATTTAGCATATTGTTCCTTGTTTAAATTTACTCTCATCATTTATCTCTCTACACAATCTTTCTTAACGAGGTTAGTGACCAATTTTGGTGCTAACAGAACACATGAAGGCATGGCTTCAGTTTGGCCATCTAACGAAGAACCTATCGTGGGTTATTTAGCACGAAGGCTCATATGGGTTATTTAATGCATTAATTTAATAAATCACAGAGTCCCCAGCATGGGTTATTTAACGTGAAGTTTGCAATGGTGATAACACACGAAGGCTTAAAATAAACAAAGCGCACGAAAGCAAATAGTGAAATCAAATGACACGTGATGGCTCTTGATAAATGACACATGATGGCTTGGATTAAAACCAGACAATAGTATGTTTTAGCTAGAGATTTGCACGCAACCATTAATAACACTTTTTTATTAAACAAGATGGCTTTGGGATTGCCAATATAAAATAATTAAATGCTACTTGAAATAGCTTGGAAAGCTATATTTCTTTAAGTAAAATAATAGATACTTAGGGCACTTTGGAAGATAGTTTCCAAGTGTTAATGAACTATTTCATAGGAATGAAATAAAGAAAATATACTATAAGTTAAAATTGTGTCAACTTATGTTTGAATTAAGAAAACTTAGAGAAACTAATAAATGATAAGGTATCATTTAAATAAAGGATAAAAATGTTTAATCTAAGGAATGTATAGGGTATAAAACTAATGAATGAAAGAAAAGGATTGAACCATGATCGTAAACATATACTAACTCATGGAGTTATTGGATGGTAGAGTGCCTTGACCGATAGTCTCAAGTCCAATGGTATATGGCAATGAGCCATGGTAGGGTTCAACCTAAATACATTATAAAACTCTACAAAGAAGTTAAGGCAGGGTGTTATAGCAGAGTGCCAAAAAATCCCGGGGGTGTTATAAATAAATCAATAATGTGAATGATAGTGGTTCAGGGACTAAGTGAGGCTGTTGACGCCTAGTAGGGATCCTTACTAAAATGTATGTAGAGTGCTTACATTCAACCTCTAAGGAAGTCGGGAGACTCTAGTTAGTGTGGCTCCCATGGGAAAATGAGTCGACGTTTACATAAGGTGACGTTGTTCGAACAAAACAATAAAATAGTGATAGACATGCCTAGGAAGGTAATCCCTAAAACAAGTTAATGACCATTTACCGATGAAACAAGAAATTAGGTGATGTTTGAATGGATGATGAATGTTTGTATGCCCTGGCTCATAATTGGATATTAAGTGTAGAGTACACTTCTTGATTTGATATGTGCACATGGTTGCTTCTATGTATTATTGCTTACATATATGTTTTATGTTGATGACTAATGAAGTGAGGGAAAAAACTGTTCCACATTAGCGGCATGGTTTCATAATGGATGACTAAGGTAAAGGTTTCACTCATACCAAACTGTTTATCTGACCCGTGTTTTTACTATTTCCCATAAACTCAAGGATACTCATTCGAGTAGGCTAAGTTTATGGATTAGACAAGTATCTCTTTCGAAGGATGAATAAAGATTTCGATGATGAAGTAGAGGGCTTCCTATTTAAATGAAATTATTTTGAAATTTCATTATGTAGACCGGGATTTATAACTAGTTAGGTGTGGTGTTGGCATCTTCATATGTCGAACACACACTACTATGATTTTCTTATTATATATTTACGCCTACATGGGAACGACTTGGGTTAAAGCTGTTGTAATGAATTATGCAAACCAAGTTGATGTAATGGGGAAAAAATATTTAGTTGCTCTGTTTACTTATATTGTGAAAAATAACACTGAACTCACTTTGTCACTGGAAAATGATTTCGGTGATGACTACAACATCATTGGTGTTTATTTTCAAGTCTCTAAGTAGGGAATGTCATAACTTGGTATCAGAGCTTAGTAGGAGTTAAATATAGAAATGAACACCTCGAGAATGGGTTTATGCTATATATATAACATATTTGTATTTTGATATAGATATATACCCTTCTACAATTATTTCCACTCTCTTTACTTCCGTTTCTTACGAACCATGCTTATGCAGAAGGCTAGAATGGATCTACGTATCCGGTGTCTGACCATAGGTAGTATGAGAGTGAATCCTAGTAGAGGAGATGACTATACCCAAACTAACGGCCAAGGAGGGGAGGCAACCCCTGAAGTTCGTACTAAAGCCGATACACAAGTGATTGCCTTGGCTGAAGGAGGAATGGATGTGAATATTTTTTTCCACCAGTTTATGATGTAGATGATGAGGCAATAACTAGTTGGAGTTGTTGAGCTAAGACAGGAGGTAGTAAGAGAAGAATATTTTTCTATGATGAACAATGATTTCAAGAGCTATGGAGGAAAGGAGTTCATAAGGAAGGAGTTTGCCATGGAGGTTTTGAATTATATGAAAGTATAAGAGCGTATTTTCAGAGACTTTGGATATAATAATTCTCAAAAGAGGAGGTTGACTTCTCGTCAGCTCGAGGAGGATGTATTGGACTAGTGGGAGGCTATGATTGCTGAGGTCCTAGAGGAGGAGATAAACATTAAGCAGATTAAGGAATGATTGGAGGAATGCTTTGCTTTATGCAGTGAATTTATTAATCTGAAACGGGGAGAGATTAGAGTGCATTCGGCGCTTTATTGACTTGTCGAAATATGCATGGGAGCTTATCAATACTATGCTAAAGAAGAATGAAAAGTTTATAGAAGGACTGAAGTGGGGGATGAATCACAAGGTGATGGCTCAGTTGTTGGCTTCATTTAATATGATGGTGGAAATGGCAAGGAGGTATGACCACTTGTAACTGAGAGAGAAGAAGGCTGATGTTAAGCCTAAGGGTAGGTAGAAGAAAAGATTCAATCTGTATCAGAAAGGTGGAAAGAATCAGAATGGAAGAAAGACTTCTGGAGAGGGAACTCAAAAGCTGAATATAGTTAATGTTACTTGCTTTAACTTTGGCTAGAAGGGGCATTACTCCACTAAGTGTACCCAGCCAGAGAACAAGGACATGGCCAAGCTCTTTATCGATAATAAGCTAGGTTATACGAAGAGGGGATGTTCGAAAGCAAGACAAACAAAGGTTTATGCTTTGGAAGGACCTTCGTCTGGACCGACTGTTGAGGAGAAAGGAAAGGGTGTGCTTAGAGGTATGATTTTGATTTCCAGTATATCAATTAGAGCTCTATTAGATACTTATGCTACTCACCCTTTCATATCGAAAGGCTTGGTTGATAGGTTAGGAATAGAAACTACCTATTTGATTATGTCCCAATGTGTGGTTAATCTGGTCGTGGGTATGCCACTCTCAGATTATGGCGCACTAACTTTGAATTTAACTTGTGTGGACATTTGTTTGCTTGTGATCTATATGTGTTTGACTTCGTAGGGTATGTGGTGATTTTGGGTATGGATTGGTTGGTGCGAAATGACGCTAGGATTTGTTGTGTGGATAGGATTATCGCATTACGAAATCTTAGAGGAGGAGAAAGAATTATGATAGCGCTGGATGTAACGAGGGAGAAGTTAGACTTGATGTTATGTGCTATAGATGATCAAGAGGATGAGACCAATAGGATGTGAGTAGGCTGAGAATTTGAAGATATTTTCGAACCTATAAAGGGATTACCATCGAGAAGAGTAATCGAATTCCGGATAGATTTAATGCGGGGGGTGCAATCTGTTAGTAGGCTACCTAACAAAATGAAACCTAAGGAGATGGAAGAATGAGAAGCTCGTGTGGGCTTGTGGAGGGTCATTTCAAGAATTGGAGAAGTTATTGACGAATGCTCCTGTCTTGATCGTTCCTAAAGGGAATCAGGATCTAGTAGTGTATACTAATGCTTATGGAACAGGCTTGGGGCGGTGTTGATGCAAAGAGGGTGAGTGCTTTTGCATCAAGGCAGTTGAGACCGCATGAGGTTAGATATTTGACTCATGATTTGGAGTTGGCAGCAATGGTGTTTACACTGAAGATTTGGTGACATTATTTGTTGGAAGAACAATTCAAGTTATATACAGACTACAAATCCCTTAAATACTATTCTGTTAAAAGGAGTTGAATATGAGGCAATGGAGATGGCTGAAGTTCATGGCATCATATGACTTCGGTATATAATATACGTGAGGAAAGGGGAACAAGGTTGCAGATGCTTCAAGTAGGAAATATCATAATGGAGCATTAGCCATGATTGATGAATGGAAGACGCTAGAGATTCTAGCCTCTTGTGGAGTGCATTTTAGGTAGAATACCGGATCAAGTAGGGATCCAGGCAAGTTCGGAGGTATGCCCCGCACATATGGAGAAGATCATTGCAAGGCAGAAGAAGGACACACTAATTTCCAAAAGAATTAGGCGATTAGAGATTGAGGCAGAGGATAAGGATCCAAGAGGGTTCAAGATAGACTCAAAAGGACGGCTAAGTAAGAAAGGAAGGTTATGTGTTTTAGATGTAGGAGATCTTAAGATGGAAATCTTGGATGAAAGCCAATAGTCGAAATTTACTACATCCTAGAGGCACGAAGATATATCATGACATAAAGAGATACTTCTTTTGGAAATGGATGAAAAGAGAAATATGAGAATGTGTGATGATGTGTCTCACCTATTAACAAGTGACGGCTATGCACCAAAAGCCGAGTGGTTTACTTCACCTTAGAAGTACCGACTTGAAAGTGAAATTCGATATCCATGGATTTTATTGATGGACTGCCTAGTTCGAGGACGGAAAATGATAGCATTTGTATGATAGTCGGTAGACTAACTAAGAGTGCCCACTTTATCTCGATGAAGTAGACAAGGATGGCATGTTGCTTAGCATAGATATATATGAAAAATGTGGTGAGATTGCATGGGATCCAAAGTAGTATCATTAGCGATTAAGATCCATTTATTACTAGTGAGTTTTGGAGAAGCTTACAGAGTGCATTGGTTACGGAGTTGAGCATGGCTTACCACCTAAAGACAGATGGTCAAACAGAAAAGGTGAACCGTGTATTAGAAGATTTGCTAAGAGCACATGTCTTGGATTTTAGAGGATCTTGGGAAGATCACTTGCATCTGGTAGAGTTTGCCTATAATAATGGTTATCATATGAATATCGGGATGGCACCATTTGAGGCGTTGTATGATAGACTGTATAAGTAACCATTTTGTTACTTGGATATGGGAGATATACTCATATTAGGACTTAATTTGGTAAGAGATGATACTGAGAAGGTAGAGTTGATTCGTGCTAGGATAAAGGCAACGCAATTGAGGCATACGATTTATGTCAATAAGTAAAGAAAAGAGCTTGAGTTTGCAGTAGGCCGTCATGTATTTGTGAAGGTTTCTCCAGAGAGGGACTATGCGCTTTGAGAAGGCGGGGAAGTTGGCACCTAGATACATAGGACCATTTTCAGTGATTGAGTGGATTGGTAAAATCGCATATCGAGTCGAGTTACCAAGTAGTTTGGTGGATGTGCATAATGTGTTTCATATTTCATAACTAAGAAAATGTGTGCACGACCCAAGTTTGGTAGTGGAACTGAGGGCAGTAGAGGATTTATCTATAGAGCCAGGTTTGATGTATGTGAGGTCGTGATATGAAGGAGCCGAGAAACAAAGTTATTACACTTGTTCGCATCCAATGGAGTGACAACAAGGAAGACTGTACCTGAGAGGTAGAGGATGAGGTTAGGAATATCTATCCCGAGTTGTTTTAGACATTCATGTATAAAGTAGTGTGCTTTGTTGTCTATTGTATGAACTAGTAGGATACTAGAATATTCATTTATGATATGGTTGTGCGTTAGTAGTTGCACTAATACATTTATGTTTAATGATTGGTGGTTCACATTAGTAGGGTACTAGTGTAATCTTTTGTATTTTGTATAATGACTTTACACTTTTAGGATGCTAGTGTAAATTTTGTTTTCCTTATTAAAATTTCGAAGACGAATTTATGTATAAGGACAGAAAATTGTAACACTCCATATTTTGGAGGGTCCATAATATGGGAAATTAATTTAATTTAAGTTAAATTGAATAATAATATGGACACATTATTAACTGAATTATTAAAGAGATTTAATTAAAAGAGTTCCCAGAGGTAAATTTAATTAATTAAGTGAGAGTCGCTTTAAAAGGTTAATTGGATAGTCCAAAGGCAATTAGAGCAATTTTGATTGGTCTTGATTAATGAAAATAGATGACTTAAATTTTAATGGGAAGGTTTTGGTTAAGGGGAATAAGTTAGTAAGACCCAAAACCACTAGCTTATATTCCTAAGCCACATCTGCCATCCCACATCATTTGTTATATACAAAAGAAAACCTAAGAGCTTAAGGATTGCGGCTGGCTACCATCTCAAGAAGAAGGGGAATCTAAGCTAAAAGAAATTTAAAACTTTAAGGAGAAGGGAGATTAAATCAAGTAATACGACCAAGTCCTTTACTTGCTTTTGAAAAAAATGGAGTTTTGGTGGGCTAAGTATAGCAAATAAGTTAGGGCCATGCCTTGGGTTGGTTAGGCCATAGTGTGAAACGGGTGGTGAGGGCTTATGTTTGAAAAGAGGGAGTGTGGAAAAGAAGGAGTATTTAACTAGCTTTCTCAAGGTTTTAAAATGGAAGAAGATAAGATTTTTAAATTTTTGAAACAAGGGAAGCCATGAAAGTTTTAAGGAGGAGGTGGTGAAGTTTGAAAATGAGGATTGAATGAGAAAATGAAAAAAAAGATATTTGGAATTTGGTTTAATGAAAATTGAGTTAAGAAAATTACCTAAATATTTCTAAGAACATACCCTCCACAAAACTTTTCCACCCGATCACCTTTGTCCCCCTTCTCTTTGTAATCATGAAATCCCATGCCTCCCTTCCCAACCTTGACCCAATATGAATTAAATATACTTGTACTTAATGTTTACTGAAGTTATTGTAACAACACGTACTTAATAGGCTAAAATTTTAACAAATATCGAAACCCAAGTCCATCAAAGTACATATTGATGGATTTGGTACCTGAAATAAGCATGGGCATTATCAGAGATTGATAGAAATCTAAACTCATAGCGGACATAATAATAGGATAGAATACTTATTACGACTATTACATTGAAGTTAATTGTATTCCTTGGATGGCAGATTGTCACATCAGCATCGATGATGAGAGAGAAGATGACTTCTCCAACAATTAAACACATCCAGCTCCAGTGACGTGTTCATCTAAATCTATCCTGTGTGTTGTAATGAAGAGGGTGTCAGAACAACGTTCTGGTGACTAAAAAATCTATAAACTGTCCATAACATAAATTTACATCGATGGGTTTCCGTTTAACTGTTATATCCGTTAAGGTTAGCAATTCTAACTTAACCTTACATTACACACATGATTACTTACTTACTCATTCCCAAGGTACAAAATACCAACGAAACCTTATCAACCACCCAATACTTCCATACCCGTTTGCCACTTAATACTTTTAAATATAAAGCGGGATTCTACTATAACCACATAATACTTTTAAAGAGAAATTGGTAGACATTGCCATTAAAGACCTCAATCGAGGCAGGCTTCGTCATTTAAGACCTATTTCCAAGGTGGACTTCTAGCATCATCATTATTAGTCTATTTGTCCTAACTACAAAGATATTTGCCCACTATATAAGATCTTATAATTTATAATAGCCATACCACTAGCGCATCTATCATTATTAAAGTCTTAGCAATATAAGAGAATGTACCCAAGCCACTTAATACCTTATTAACAAGGTCTAGGAAGCCTTTGACCATGTAACACCTATTTATAGGTAGGCCTTTGCCATTTAATACCTAACCCCAAGACAGACTCCTCACTGGTACTATCTAGCTGACATTGCTTGGAAATATCATTGGGCTACTTAGTACTTCTTTTATATGAGAGAGGCGAACCCTAGATTAGTCACTTAGTACCTCAAACCCGAAGCGAACCCTTCCCGAGATATCCATTGTTGACCCAAAAGATGGACCAACACCTTGGTTTAAGCTTGAAACACGAGCCCTGTTATGGCAGAGCATTATCACAGATCATGGATAAAGAAAAAGAACAGTAAAAGAAAGAAGACAGAGAATTTTTATAGTTGTTCGGCTGTTAATGAAGCCTACGTCCACTTTATAGCTTTACTATAGACTGATTGCTGTTACAAGAGTTGTTTAATTACAAGGCTTTGTTTGTTTTCTATCTAGATCGAATCTCCTGAGCTAGAATCCACTGGAGAATCACAGCGAATTCCTTTGGAGATTGTTGTGAGGGAGTTAGAGGATGAAGAATAATTCCAGTAGAGCTTCAGCAACCATTCTGGAGAAGATCCCCTTTATGTTGTAGGTGGGATGCTATTTATAGAGATCGGAGAGCTTCTGGGCCAGACCAGTCTTCTTCAACTCCCAGGTAGGTCACAAGCGACCTAGAGGGGCTTTGGGTCGCAAAACGAGCCAAAACCGTGGGTTGCTGGCAACCCATGGCCCATGGGTCGCTAGCGAACCATAGACTTGGTTCATTTTGGAGACCAAATCTTGCCTCTTCTTGATAGTGTTCCATATTTGGTGTGTTTGATGGTTTGAGCAGAGGCATGAATCGCTTATGAGCTATGCAATTAGGATTTTTCTGGAGTCTGGACTCGGAGATGTTCCCATTGACTTTTATCATTGCTCTTACATTTTGATGGAATTCGCTAGCTGTTCACATTCAGCTATTGATTGGATTATAGGAATGTCGCTCCCTCAGCTCCATTGATCTTAGTCGTATCGCTTAGCCCTTGTTAATTCCTTGTCTTAGCTTTTTCTGGTTAAGTCCTGAACCATCCTGTCCGTGCAAGACTTCTCTGTTCTCTATTGTTTTCTACCGGGTTAAAAATGCGGATAACATTTGCCCCCGAAGTACGTCTTTGTTGTAAACAAGGTATGCTTTGGAAGTTATCGTTTTCAACATCCATTTGTTGATTTCCAAGTAATTGCATTAGAGCTCTACGAATACGTTAGCCCGACATCATCGGTTTTCTTTCTTTGGTTCCGGCTGCTACTATTTGCCATGGTGTATCACACTCCCGCTTGTAGCTTCCCTACATGCCTTGGAATGTTGAACAGTTGCAATTGATCGAGTTTGAGATGGATGGACGAAGCTTTCTTTCTCCTTTTCCTTTGAATGTATTTAGGGATCTTTTATCATCATGACCATTTATTATTATTATTATTATTATTATTATTTCGTGATGGGTCGCTAGTGATCCATGTGGGATGGGTAGCCAGCGACCTATCTGCATGGAGAATTTTTTTAAGGATAGGTCGGGTCGTTGGCGACCCGATTACTTAGTAAAATATTTCATTTTTTCCTGGCCTACTTATACTCGAGCCGACCCCCTTTTTCTTCATTTGACCCGAGCGATTCCAGCTCCTTCAAGCAACCAACTCATCTGGTGATTCGACCCAAGCATTCAACTCGATCTGCTACCCTATCTCGTTCGATTCATGCACCACTAGTTCATCCAAGCATCTACCTTCCTCACGAAATCCTAGCCATCCATCATCGCACTCGAATTTGAACCCTAGTCCACTGTTGATATGTAGCCGACCCATCCTTAGCTCGCTCATGATTCAATACATAGCTCGTCGAGTTTGATTCGTGATTCTTCTTGTGCTTTTTAATCAAGTTAAGGTGGGTTTGCCTAATTGATTCGTTAATTGTTATGTTGGTACAATGATTGATGTTTGGTCTTCGCTTGCGATGTTGATTACAAGAAGTTCGAGTTGATTGCGGTTTAATGGAGGAAGATAGTAAATCGAGTCTCGAGTTGTCTCTTGGAATGACATTCGGGATTTGATCTAAGGCTTGACACGTTTTTCTATCTTCGTCCATTAGACCAGAATTGACTTGTCTCCAGTTTTGCAGATGCTACTTGCATGACGTATCACCAGTCTATCCCGATTCTTCCAGAGAACTCGGGCTTATCTTGCTTGGTTATTCCGCATTCGGTGCTCCTGTAATGGGAAGAGTTTTCCTCGTCGCTTCGGACAATGGATCCGTTATCGATCATTGATCGATAACGGGTAAGTGTACAAAAGTAAACAAAATTTGAAAAACGAACTGACACGGGAAGTTATTCTCTTTTTCCACCATGAGTGAACTATCTACACAGGATAGAGCGTTTGCAGTGTATCGAGCACCGAGTTTTCCCCATATAGACAACACACTGCGCTTTCACACTTGCTCCAATTCGCACTTGAAGTCCGACGTGTCGATTACAAGTTAATGTTTATTCGGAATTCAAGTGTGATTGAGGAAACTTATCAATTTAGGATAGAGTTACTGACCATTTTCGGACGTGAGTTCTATTATATAGAATGAAGCAACATTCTATAAGTCGTAAGTCAAGCGGGCGAAGCCTGGTGCTCTCCGAAGCTGAATCATCATCCACCTCACAAGCCCAGTATGGCCAGTTAGTTTCGGTCGGGCTCATCGTGGACCGCACGCCTCCCAACTTTCGAGTTCTGCTCAATCCACCTGAACGAGCCTCATCGGTGGTCTCTGCTAAGGTTCTTCATAATATATGCATGCAGCATGGGATTCCTGAGGAAGATGTGCGTCTGGCGGCGAATGACGAGTTTGCTCATATGCCTCCCCCGGGGTACACCGCTTGCCATAGATACATGTGTTTGAACAGAGCCGCACCTCCCTTCAACGATTTCCTACGCGAAACGCTCTCGAACATGGGAATTGCCCCTTCCAGCTTCATCCGAATGGTTACGCCATTCTTACTTGCTTGCATGTCCTCTTCATGCGGACTTCCACCGCGCTTTGAGTTTTGATGAGTTACGGTATTTCCTGGCGTTCAAGAGGAGAGGTGACTACCCCTCTTTGATCATAATCAAAGCCCAGAGGTACCGGAAGATCGTCTTGCTGTTGCAAAGCAATCTATTATAGTTTAAGATGCTGTACTTCTTCGTTAGATGCCCCGAAGGGTTCAATCGTCGATGGACGACAGGGGGGTAAGCTTCTCTTTTCTACTTGTCGAGCTTCGAAACGTCATAATGGAGTCTCTAACTAATTATATGTTTCTTGAATTTATCCCAAGGCTGAATAGGGATGTGGCACTTAATGAAGTTTGTGAGACTTTACAAGCTATCAGTCCCGAGGAGAGAAGTGTTAAAATTCTACTGACCGACGAGAACTTGCGTTGGTATGGGCTGCTAGCTCCAGGTAGATCCGTCGCTCAGACTGAAGCTCCCTCTCTTGGTCGAGCCAGAGTTCACACAAGATCTTCTTCTTCGTCCCACAATTCTGAGGAAGGTCAGGAGATAGGTAGCCCACCTAGGGGATCGCTTGATGAAGCTCATGAGAAGGAAGAAGCCGCTGCGGCTGGCCTGAGCAGTTTTGCTATAATGCCCCCGATTCCAGAGGAGGCGGAAGAAGAGTTTGTACACAGAGAAGGCAAGGCCATGATTGATTCGGAAAAGGAAGAGGGAGAGTTTGAAAGCAGCAGCGATGAAACCACTGTCAGTGATTACTTGTCATCAAAATCTGATGGTGACGATTCAGAGTCATGTGACGAGACTCTGGGAATGAGTCTTGCTCCCCTGAGTCTATCTCTTCCCGATATAGGCGGTGAAGGCAAAATCCCTGAGATCGAAAGTCATCCAGACTCTCCGAGTAAGAATGTCGGAGCGGGGCTCGAAGATTTTAGCAACGTTTTTGTGGATTTCGATGCACTCATGAAAGGAGATTTTAAATTCGACTTGACTCCTCCCTGCTTAGACGATATTGAGTCCTTAGTTAGCTCAGTCCCACTTATAACGATCGAAGTTAGTCCGCTCCCACCTTCAACAGCCGTTTGTTCTGGTTCGTGACGATGCTTTAGGCAATATTAGAAACACAGCATGTTGCACTAGGATTACACCCGTTTCTAGTTTTTCATTCCCTCGCATATTTGCCTAACTCATGTTGCGTTTCTAAAATCTTTCATGTATCCATTATTCCAGGTATAAAAATAGGGCGAGGCTTCTACGATGACTTCGAGGACTATACCGATTCCTAGCGATACCCGAAGCGTTCCTACAGCCGACATCAAGTCTGGGAGACAGAAGAAGAGTATCGGCGGAGGAAAGAACTCGAAGCCGAAACCCCTCACCAGGAGGAGAGAGATAAAGCTCGTTCATACAAAGGCGAGTTTGAGAAGAGACAGTCATGAGGAAAGAGACGTGTCGTCAAAGAAATCAAAGTTCGACTATCGCTCCCATCCTTCAGAACCAGGTTCAAAACATACTTCCGTGGGCCCATAAATTCCTGTATCTTTCGCCCCGATTCTGCCTCCAACACATATTCCATCTTCCTCCATTGTTGCTGCTGCCCTTGGCGCATCTCATCCCCACCGGAGGCTGGCCTACACTCTTACTACGGGCCCTCCTAAGCATGAGGCTGCTCTTTCGGGCTGGTTTTTAAGGGGAGTTAAGTTTGGCATGGACCTTCATCCTGCTCGCAGGGATTCCTTCGTGCCACATATCCAAGCTATCCAAAATGACCTGGAGCAGGCTGAGAAATGGGAGAAGCTTTGCAAGCAGCTAGCGGACACAAATAGGAACAATTATCAAGAGATTCTCTCCTTTGAAACTGAGAAAGATGATTTTGAAAGGGCGTTGGTTGATCGAGATGCTGAAATTAAACTGTTAGAGGAGGAAAAGGAAACGATGCTCCAGGACAGTAAGAGAACTGCTAGCCTGATGAAGGAGCTGAAGGAGGCGCATGAGAAGATCGAGATCGTCTGGAGAGACGAAATTAAAAAGACTCATGTGGAGAAGGCGCAATTGAAAGAGGAAGTGATCGCTTGCTGTTTGTACCAAAATTGGGCATAACACTCTTCGGAAGTGTTTGAAGAGATAAAATGAAGAAATTAAATGCAAAAAGAGTATTATCTAACAAACACTCCAAACAATAATCAGAAAAACAACAAAAGAACGCACAGATTTATAGTGGTTCAGCGTATTGCCTACGTCCACTATGAAACAATTGACTTTTATTAACTTTTGCCTGCTGGTTACAATGGATTACAACAGTAGATTTTGAGTACAACGGTGATTTTCGAGTACAACAGTGATTTCGGCAGAGTCTAGACGTATGAGAGCCAAAAAAGTTCATTTTCTGTAGGTCCAGGGTCGCTATTTATAGGCGTAGGCAGCAAATATCTCGCCCAGATCTCGGAGGACTTCTTCTCTCACATAGGTGGGCCCATGCGATCGATCCCATGCTATTTGCACTCGATCCGTGATCGATACGAACCGAATTTGCATCGATCGAGATTTTGTCCGATCGAGTCGAGATTGATCATGAACATTCTCAAGGTGGTATGCAAGCTCCTATGAAATTTTGGTGGCATTTGGACTTGTAGATTTTGAGTTATGATCAATGCAAGTTAAGGAAAACAGCTACAATTCGTATCCATCAATGTGAATAGTGAAGTGATGCGAACAGAAGCGATGCGAACAGGATCGATGCGAACAAGATCGATGCGAACAGGATCGATGCGAACAGGAGCAATGCGAACAGGATCGATGCGAACAGGATCGATGCGAACATGATCGATGCGAACAGAAGCGATGCGAATTTGACAGCCTTCAACAAATTCAAACTTGCATCGATCATATCTTGAGCATACGAACTCCGATTGACTTGAAATTTGGAACGTTGGCTTTCATAGCTTTGCTTGTTGTGTCATATCAATTTTAGCTCGATCCGGACTTGGGCAAAATTTACCAGTATCCATAGTGAACCTATGTATAACCGATCTCCAAGACGAACTGTCATTTGTTTCTAGTCAAGTTCTTGGTGTCATGGCCTTGCCAAAAGGCGGGATAACATTTGCCCCCCAAAGTACATCTTGTGTGAACATGACGTTCTTTGAAAAGCTGCATCCTTCATTCTGAAAAAGTTCTATCTGATTCGCTGAGTAGTTGCTATCTTTTCGTCAAAAGATGTAACCTTTGATTGAAACGGCAGTGATGAAGATGTCGAACTGTAGATTGTCAATGACCATGCAGTGTTTTGTTGTAACTGAGTGTTGAGCGCTAGCGATTTGTTGTTCACTGTTGTAATTGTCCCTTGGTGAGCATCCAACTCCTGTAAATTTTGAAAATTGAATATTAGTTTGTCATACGCATACGTATGTTAACCTGACTCCCGTTAACGTTTGCACGTTCACGAGTCGTTGTCAAGTTCTTTAGTTTTTTTTTGGATTGAGTTTCGTATCGATCCTCTCGAAAGCTTCTTATTTAAAGAAAAAGTTCACCTTCGAAAGCTATTTATAAAGTCCCCTTTCGAAAGCATAGCTTTCGACTATGTTGAAAACTTTAAGTAAATCAAGGCAGGAATTTAACTTTAGAAAATAAACTAAGGTTTCAACTCTATAGGGTATCGACTCAGTCGAAAGCCCTTCAAAAACTAGGCAGGCGTTGATCTTTTTAAAATTGAACCTTGGTTTCGACTCTGACGAAAGCATAGCTTTCGACACCCTTCATTCCGCTACTTACCAATACACTTCGTACCAATTACCATTGATACCATGTGCCTTGGTTCCGACTTTGTGGGTTTCGACAGTGATGGTTTCGAATGAGATAGAGCGGAGGTAAAGGAGTCGAAAGGTGCCTCCGAAATAGGCGGAACCACCTTTTTCTGAAACGTTGATTTATAGCTAATCATAGTAAATTGCTTTATAACTAACCTGCTAGTTGTAATGCCTTGATTGGCTACTTTGAAACTTTTCAAATACTTTTCCATTAAAAACTGCCACATTAATTTGATTTAAACCATAGAAAGGTAATATTTAAGCCCTTTCATATATCAAAAGTAATATTTGCAGAAAAGTCCTTTTAAAACAATAATTTATTTTCCCAAATAAATCAACTGGGAAAAATCCCCAAAAATCACAGAAAATCAATTTCATCATGTAAATTTAGACCCAAATTCTTCTAGGAATATTCAAAATAAATTTTTAACCCAAATAATTCGTATTTACCATCAAAATTCATAATAAAATTTCCATAGCTTGGAAAATTCCGAAAATTAAAACCCATCTCCAAAACCATATTTTACTTAACATACAAATTTTCCATGACATTTTAGAATTGATAAACCACGGTTTTGACCCTAAAACCGTACGCCTTACATGTATAAATAAATTGTTAAACAATACATAAATTAAGCATATCATCATCCAATATATCATAGAAACAAGATAAATACTCAAATATGAAATCACATGATTATAAAACCAAAAAGAGATGGAATGAATTATTATTCACCTTAAACTTGATAAGGAATTTGACATTTGTTGTTGATTAATCCTCCTTAGCTTTTGGTCTTTAGCTTTTGATTGAAATCCCTCTTTTCCTCCTTATTAATGGCCAACTATCTTAGGGTTTGCGTTTTATTTTTGATTTGAGAAAATTGAACGTGAATGGACAATTTCAAAAAGATATGGCCATGTTTGATAAATTGGCTAATTTACTAATATGCCCATATGTAGGTTAATTAACCTATAAACCAATTTGAAGCTCATTTATCTTGTTAATAAGCACGACCCTATATATATGAGTTATTCAAATCTCAATCTACTTATCATCATTATTCTATTTAATTTATCTAATTAAATCTTTTGAATGATGTTATCAAAAATTAAGGATGTTACATGCTCCCCTTTTAAAGAATTTCATCCTCGAAATTCAGTAAGGACTAAATAATAAACATAGCAATCATCTGTAACAACACCTAACAACCATACTAGTCTAACTGACTAGCAACTATCTATATAAATCTAATATAGACATACCCTCAAAGCAGATCAGGATAAGTATCTCTAATCATGTCCTTTGTCTCCCAAGTACAGTCCTTCTCGTTGTCGCTCCACTGAACTTTCACCAACTTGACTGTTTTGTTACTTAATCTTTTCTCATCTCTAGCTACAACCCAAACTGGTTGTCTAACAAAAGTCAAATTAGAATCTACCATTAAGTCATCTAACCCTGTCGTAGGAATAGTAGTCTCTGGATCGTGCACATACTTGCGAAGATGAGACATATGAAATACATTATGGACACTTGCCAAAATGCTCGGCAACTCTATTCTGTATGCCAGCTTCCCAATCCTCTCTATAATTTGGAATGGACCTACATATATTGGGGCTAACTTCCTTGATTTTCCAAATCGTATCACACCCTTCATAGGTGATACCTTAATGAAAATCTTATCTCCAACCGAGAATTCTAGGTCCTTACGCCTCTTATCTGCGTAACTCTTCTGTTTGGACTGAGTTTCCTTCATCCTTCTCCCGATTAACTCAATCTTCTCTGACGCCACTCTAACCAAATCTAGACCCAAGACCAATCTATCTCCAGTCTCTAACTAACATGTTGGTGATTTGCATGGTCTTCCATACAAAGCTTCAAACGGTGCCGTTCCTATACTATTCTGGTAACTATTATTATAGGAGAACTCAACCAAATGTAGGTGATCCTCCAAAGATCCACCAAAGTCCAATACACAAGCTCTCAATAAATCTTTGAGTACCTTATTGACTCTCTTTGTCTACCCATCCGTCTGAGGGTGATATTCTGTACTCCTATTAGCTTGGTACCCATCACTTCTTGTAGACTCTTCAAGAATTCACTAGTGAACAATGCATCTCAGTCACTGACTATACTACTAGGAACTTCGTGCAGTCTAACTATGTTCTTCAAAAATAACTTAGCTAAAACAGGTGTCGTTCTGGTTGACTTAACTGTAATGAATAGGCATTCTTGGTCAATCTGTCCACTCTAACCCATATACTTTCATTACCTCCTTTTGACCTTGGCAACTCGTCTATAAAATCCATGGATATCGAATCCTATTTCCAAACTGGAATCTCTAAAGGTTGAAGCAATCCACTATGCTTCTGATGTTCAGCTTTCACTTGTTGACAGTTTGCACACTGTCTAACCCACAAGCCAACATCCCTCTTCATGCCTTCCCAATAGAAGCTCCTCTTCATATCCTGATACATCTTGGTTCCTCCAGGATGAATCGTAAACTTGGATCGATGACATTCTTCAAGAATTTTTTTCCTCAAGTCCTCCACATTTGGAACAAACAACCGTCCCTTCTTTCTTAGCCACCCTCTCTAGTCAAGGCTAAAATTCTTTAAATCATCGATCTCTGTTCCAACCTCAAGTCTTCTGACTCTTTCAGCTAATACTAGATTCTCCTTCTACTTAGAAGCAATTCTCTCAATCAATACTGGTCAAACTTCTAATCAAGACAATCTAGCGGAACTTTGATTAGAACCATCAGTTGATCTTAACTGCACACCACAACTGGTTAAAGCTTCTAAATCTTTCCATTCTGCCAACATAGCTAACACCACATTCTCATGTTTCCTTCTAAGAGCATCAGCCACTTTATTACCTTTTCCTGGGGTATATTCTATACCAAAATCATATGCAGCCCAAAACTCCAGCCACCTTTTTTGTCTCATATTTAACTCCTTATAAGAGAATAAATACCGTAAAGACTTATGATCAGTATAAAACTCAAATCTCTCTCCTAAGAGAGAATGTCTCCAAATCTTCAATGCGAATATCATAACAGCCAACTCCAAATCACGAGTAGGATATTTAACTTCATGTAGTCTAAGCGGCCTAGATGCGTAGGTAATGACTTTACCACTCTGCATCAACACTACTCCTAGTCCAGTTCCACATGCATCAGTATACACCACCAATCCTTAGTTCCCGTCTGGAACTACTAACATGGGTGCATTGGTCAACAAATGCTTTAACATAAGGAATGCCTCCTCACATTTGTCGGACCGAACAAATTTCACTTCCTTTCTAGTTAGCTTAGTCAAGGGCGCTGCTATCTACGAGAAATCCTTAATGAGTCTCTGGTAGTAGCCAGCAAGTCCAAGAAAACTCCTGATCTCGGTCACCATCTCTGGTCTCTTCCAATTATTCATGGCTTCGATCTTATCTGGATCGACTGACAATCCTTTCTATAAAACCATGTGACTAAGAAATTTTACCTCTTTCTTCCAAAAATGACACTTCGTAAACTTTTCCTTTAGCTGATTCTGC
Source organism: Allium fistulosum (assembly GCA_030737815.1). Lineage (NCBI taxonomy): Eukaryota > Viridiplantae > Streptophyta > Magnoliopsida > Asparagales > Amaryllidaceae > Allium > Allium fistulosum. Next base: position 836,288,749 of record CM060905.1, read on the forward strand.
CTCAGCGTCTCAAGTACCACTCTAAGATGAACTTCATGCTCCCTCCCATCATTAGAGTATACTATGTCATCTATAAATACCAGAACAAACCTATCCAAGTACACTTAGAAAACTCGGTTCATCAAATCTACGAAGAAAGCAGGTGCATTCATCAATCCAAATGGCATTGCCAACCACCCATACGAACCATATCTAGTCTGAAATGCTGTCAAAGGAACACTGTCCTCCGCCACTCCCAACTGATGGAATCCTATTGCCAAATCCAACTGGGAGAACACTCTGGCTCCACTCAACTAATCAAATAGATCATCTATTCTTGGCAAAGGATACTTATTCTTAATTGTCCTTTCGTTTAACTTACGATAGTCAATACACATTCTTAACGCCCCATTTGGTTTCTTTATGAACACCGCGACCGCTCCCTAAGGCGAACTGCTTGGTCTAATAAAATTCCTTCCTTCTAGATCCACTAGCTGCACCTTTAAGTCCTTCATCTCAGTAGGTGTCATCCTGCTAGGTGATCTACTTACAAGTTCAAATCTGGGCACAAGATATATTCTTAACTCAACGGCTCTTTTCAGGGGTAGTCCAGTGACTGGCTCAAAGACATCTGCAAACTCTCTTGCTATCCGAAACCGACTTAACTCATTTCCTACCTTCATAGCATTAAGCATAGCACTAACACTCCGGTCAATATTCTCTATTGAGAATATCACTCGAATATAACAACCAGGGTGTCTCAGTGATATTTCTCTATCTTGGCAAAATATTCTAGCCTCATACCTACTCGACCAATCCATACCCAAAATGATTCTGATATCTATGAAATCAATAACATATAAACTGATTGCAAATTTATGACACAACAAATCAAGTTCTAACTTGTCACATCTTAACCCTAGAGTTGCATACCCACCTATTGGATTCGCAACCCTTAAGGAAGTAACAAGGTAGGTGGGTTCTAGACATGATCTATCAACCAAACACAGAGATATAAATGAATGTGATGCACCGGTATCAAAAAGTACTCTAACTAAAATACTCAGAATGAAAAGCGTACATTCCATTACAATCTTTCCTTTATCGGCCGTAGTAAGCCTAGCTAATCCAATAGCAAAGACATTTCCTTTATCCTCCCTAACTAGCTCTGGACACTGATTCTTGTAATGCCCAACTTGATCACAGTTGAAGCATTTCACATTCTTCTTAACTACAGCTTTCTTCCCATTTCTTGACCGGCATTCATTAGCAAAGTGACCCTTCTTTTCACACTTATAGCAAACTATCTCATCCTTTGACTTCTTGGTAGTATCTCCCTTCTGGGTTCCCTTCTTCTTAAAGAACTTCCTCTTCTTCCCCTGAGAACCTTGAGTTTCCACTGACTTCTCTTTAGCTAAATCAACAAGTAACTCCTCATGGCGAATGGCCATTTCCACCACTATATTACAAGGATCATGGATATGTGCCATGGTCATTCTAGTAAGCTCGAGCCTCAGTCCCTGAATGAACTTCTCATTCCTTTTGATGTCAGTATTTATAATAGCATATCCATATCTAGATAGCTCTTCAAACTTAGTAGCATACTCGACTACTGACAGCTCTCCTTGCACTAAATCCATAAACTTCCTCATCAGCTCAGACTTAGCAAACTCAGATACAAACTTGTGCTCAAATATCATTTTAAAATCAGCCCAAGTTAACTGCTCTTCCGGCGCTCCGGTAGTGACACTATTCCACGAATGTAGTGCTGACCCCTGCAACTGTCTAGAGGCCAACCTTCTCTTTTGCCCATCATTCAGACCCAAATCAGTAAATATACGCTCACAATGCAACAACCAATTCTAAACTTCCATGGCACTTTCCGTTCCTAAGGATGGCTTTCCACCCAAACTGGTTTAATCTCTACTCAGCAAAGAAATATTCCCTACTGGAGCCACATGATTAACTTCTACTACATTTCCAACAACTCCAGCAACATCTCCAGCTTGCATCAACCAACAAAGAACTGATACATCACCCTCATATCTGCTGGTGGATTTCCAACACCTCATTGGCTTCAGCATTTTGGTTACTAGCATTAGCCGGTTGACCCAGGTTTCTCCTAGTAGTGGGTCGAGCATTTCCATTAGTTGTGGTGTTTCCTCCACTGAGATTTCCTCTTCCGTTTCTTTCTTCCATATCTCCTTTCTCGTAAATCTGCACATGAGCCTTAGTAAGATACAGAAGGACGGTCTAAGAGAGCGGGGTATACGTACTTACATATATATAACTATATATAGTAAATACAAGTACGTTACTATAACGTTAACCCAAAACCCAATCTTATTATATGATTCATTGGATTATGTTTGGAAAAATCTTTTAGGTTTAAGTTTCTTTTAAAATTTCATAAACATATGCTCTAATACCAACTTGTAACATCCCCGTACTTGCAGGCCCAAAACTAACGGCTACGGATGCTACAGTCATCCATAGTTATTAATCCTTAGCGACCAAATACGACGACATTAGATACATTGATACACAGAAACACAAGAATATGGAAAAAAAATTTAAACAGCAAATGAATTCCACATTCCATTTCAAAATATTCCAAATTGATTACATAATCCCAATTCGCAGATCACGTTCAGATAACATATAATTATTACAAAATATGCCAAGAGCGACATATGAAGATACCCCTTGGTAGATCAAAGTATAAAGATAGGCAAGTAAACTATTTACCTTTACACACAAAACACACAGCAGAAATAAAAGAACTCAAATAACAAGCTTGCCTCCTGCACGTCTTCGAAATCTTTATTCGTCTAAAAGAACACCTGGAAACCTTAACTCTCAACCTACTCTAATTCAATTGAGTACAAATTTGAGTCAGACATAAAGCCTGGTATGAATAATAATTTACCATCTCAAACCATTTAGATATCTAGTGAGACCACGCCGCTTAGCGGAATGGGTTTTCCCCTTACTAGTATCCTAAAACATTTATAAAACCATATACTGTGCTCATGCATCCACAATGGTTAATATTTCAAAACATTATGATGATATGCAAAACAAATATATCACTTCTGGATTACCCATCCCCATTCATTCTGACTATCCGTCTCAGTTATAGTTTCTAGTGTTATTATTAACCTGTTAAATGTTAAGGACTATCTGTCCAATTACTTAGTTTTCATAGGATCACATAGAACCTATTGGTAACTCCAATATCTTATTTCTTATCCAAGTTTTCATGGGCTAACTAGGATCCTATTGGCTGATTGCCAATATCTTAATCTGGGTATAGTTTTCATGGGCTAACTACAAACCTACTGGCCCCTGCTAGTATCAAATCATAGTTTTCATAGGCTGACTATGAACCTATTGGCCCATGCCAATATCATACAGTTTTCATGGGCTTACTATAAACCTATTGGCCCTTGCCAATATCTTTAATTAAGATTTTAATATTTGTTAAGTTATATTCACTACAAGGTCAACCTAACTCGTTATTCTGCCCTTTTCTCCAAAATACAGTTATGGGTTAATAACAATGTGAATATCATTTCCAAAATCATTATTTATGCCATGGTTTTTCCATTAAAAATGAAAATGGGTTATTTGTTTTGAAACTTTAAAACATCACTTTCGAAACCACTGGTTGTCCTCCTTTGAAAGCATAGAACCCTCTTTTCAAAACTCTAAGTATATACCTTTCGAAACCAATGATACCTTTCAAAGGTATTAAGAAAACATTCTTTAAAACATAGATTTGAAACAAATAAAATACCCTTTCGAAAGCATTGGGTTTACTCTTTAAAAACATCATTTGGGTCAAAATGGTTATACATGAAAGTATCTCTTTCGAAACCAACTAAAACAAATTTGGAGAAATGCTGATGGTGTCTAAACCATCTAGTCGTAAGCAAAAGACTTTAAAAATTAAAACTTCGAAGGACAGAGTCGAAACCCTCTTTCGACTTCAACTCCTTCGAAACCCCAACCCCTTTCGAAAGCAATTAGGAAGCGGCTTAACCTAGGTAAAAATAAGGATAAACTTTTGAAGGTATTGATGACTTCAATAATTCAGAAGGAAAATAGCGGCTAGAATTCGACTAGGTCAGAACCTACCCTCTCAAAAGCTTCTTATTTAAAGAAAAAGTTCATCTTCGAAAGCTATTTATAAAGTCCCCTTTCGAAAGCATGGCTTTCGACTATGTTGAAAATTTTAAGTAAATCAAGGCAGGAATTTAGCTTTTGAAAATAAACTAAGGTTTCGACTCTATAGGGTATCGACTCAATCGAAAGCCCTTGAAAAACTAGGTAGGTGTTGATCTTTAAAATTGAACCTGGGTTTTGACTCCGACGAAAGCATAGCTTTCGACACCCTTCCTTCCGCTACTTACCAATACACTTTGTACCAATTTCCATTGATACTGTAGAATACAATAGCTTATGATTTTTGTTTGATGATAATAAACATATATATATATATTCGTTTAAATGTATTTGTTATTGTAATATTTTATTTTTCACATAATTAAATAAATATATGTTGAATAAAATAAATAACTTAGAATTTATATTCAAACAAATATTTTATTACAAATTCAAATAGTACAAATTTGAGCTCTCACTATATTTACACACTTTCAATCACAATACAATTTCAAATTACAACACAATTTTCACTATACAATTTTTACATACATTTTCACCTCACTACATTCACTCATCACTCGTATTTGATCTTTAACTCTATTCCAACTTGTATCCCGCATCTGAATTATCTGCAAAATAAACATTGACGCAGTAAAATTGAAAAAGAAATATTTTTGTAGTGTACAATGAAGTGTATGTTTGGGTTGTTCGTCATCATTTTTCTTTTGAACTCATCTTACACGAACAACTTGTAACATGCACAGTGTAACACTGTACATGTCACAAGGGCGTGCACACCGATATACACTTGCATGTTAAAACTACAGGGACAGGTGAGCACAAGGTCAAACCCAAGCCCGAGGCTGGATTCAACTCAAGTGCAACATGTGAAACTAGAAATATACAAACCAACATAAAACAAGCCTCGACCAAAAATTCAACGTGTACACATGAGAAAGACTCAACAGTGAAGCCATGAACAATCAAAGAAACCAAATCTCAATGTAACTTGAAGCAACAGAGAATGCAACTCGAAGACATGAAGCAATACAAGGAAATTAGTTCAAGGAAATGGTTAATGCATTCATATGAAACCATGGACAAATGGACCAGACCAGGAGTTCATATGCACAAACCAGATTCAACATGCATTCAGACATCAAAACCAAACATACAACAGAAGTGAACCAAGTCTGCAACAACACAGACATGTTCACATGTAGACTACAATGAAACAGAGACTGGAGTACACAAGTATTCAAATGGAAGCAGTCAAAAGTGCAGACTATAATTCATCAAATGGAAGCAGTCAAAAGTGCATACCACAATTCAACTCAAAGTTTCAACATGCAATGCAACAAGCTCCAAACCAGACTCAAGTGGAACCACCAGGGAAACAAAAGCTCCAAACAAATGAACACAACAACAAGACTACTAACACTGCAACCAGACTCACTTGAATATCAATGTAACTCAAGCAAACAGTGCACAGCGGCACACACAACAGACCCAACAAACCAGTATATCCAACCAATGGCACAAGTACACAGATCAATGTACACAAGACATATACAAGTTCAAAGCACAAGGGCTCGAAGCAACTGACTCAAAATAGTGACAACAGACCAGAACTACAAACAAGGTCAATTGCATCTAGACACAAAGCAGTTAACATGAAGGTGCAGATCAACATATAACAATTCAAACCAAACTTGAAGAAATGAATGAGCAAGATGCATCAGACAGTGACAAATACATAAAGCCATGAGTTATTGCTCAAAGTCAAATGGAAAAACAAAACTGTGTTGAAGTTTTTTAAAACAATCGAAAATCATACGTAGCAGTTGGAACAAGTCGAAAGTTCGAGTCTCAGAAAAATGGAACAGAGGATGACAATTCAAAATTCGTCAAGTCATCATAAATTTCAAAATGGCGAAGTCATAGGAGCAAAAGAAGAAACCGAACCAAAGCAATTCTCGAAACAAATTCAAATGCCAAAAATAACGGAACCAACGCAAAGCAAATACAAATATAATGGAGATGAAAAAGTCAAGAATTATCACAAGCATTCAAGTAATAATCGTACGGCCGAGCAAAATAATAGACAGATTCAAAGCAAAATATACGAACATATATTTAGGGATGTTATCCCTATAAATTAAAACCCAATCTCATCATCGGCATTCAAGAGTTCGAGCCCAAGCAATTAATCAGAGCATAAAGTCGAATATATTCAAAAATAAAAAAGGGGCAAAAATCACATACCGATACAATACAAATTCGACTCGACCTTGAACCAGTAATAAGCAAATTAAAGAAGCAAGCGAATCGAATTGAAGAACATAAGACAATCAAATGGCGGCTTCAAGGATATCTTCAAAACCCTAGCTTTTGGAAGAGGAACGAAGATAGTATCGGCTAGAGGATACGAATTGAAGAGAAAAGGGAGACGTCCTTATTTTTCTTACGTTATAAATTAAAGTGGGCTGGTTGCTTATTTTTAGGCTTAGCAATTAAAATATTAGGGTTTTGTTTTTTATTTTGTTTTTAGTCTAATTTTATTTTGTAATTTCTATTTTAAATTGTGTAAATTCTAGTCGTGTGACTAGGGACAAACTACGGGGCGTAGTTTGAGAATTCGCAACTCAGTGGCTGAGTTATGGTGGGGTTTTGAGCGTAGAGTTTCGTTAGTCATTAGCGGGTGTCGCAAGTTTACATGTGTAAGCGTCTGACTACTTAATTTCTAGTAGAAACCTTGGGGGCATCATGTAGGTAGGGTTTTGCCGAAGCTGGGTAAATTTGTGTGTGATCTCTTCTGCATTATTTACTGTTATTGTTTTTATTTCCGTATTCATTTTTATTATTATTAGTATCACCCTATTCATCCCCCTCTAGGGTGAAATGATCCTACAAATACCATGTGCCTTGGTTCCGACTTTGTGGGTTTCGACAGTGATGGTTTCGAATGAGATAGAGCGGAGGTAAAGGAGTCGAAAGGTGCCTCCAAAATAGGCGGAACCACCTTTTTCTGAAACGCTGATTTATAGCTAATCATAGTAAATTGCTTTATAACTAACCTGCCAGTTGTAACGCCTTGATTGGCTACTTCGAAACTTTTCAAATACTTTTCCATTAAAAACTGCCGCATTAATTTGATTTAAACCATAGAAAGGTAATATTTAAGCCCTTTCATATATCAAAAGTAATATTTGCAGAAAGTCCTTCTAAAACAATAATTTATTTTCCCAAATAAATCAACTGGGAAAAATCCCCAAAAATCACAGAAAATCAATTTCATCATGTAATGAAACATATTAAAAATTTAAACCCAAATTATTCTAGGAATATTCAAATAAATTGTTAACCCAAATACTTCGTATTTACCATCAAAATTCATAATAAAATTTCCATAGCTTGGAAAATTCCAAAAATTAAAACCCATCTCCAAAACCATATTTTACTTAACATACAAATTTTCCATGACATTTTAGAATTGATAAACCACGGTTTTGACCCTAAAACCGTACGCCTTACATGTATAAATAAATTGTTAAACAATACATAAATTAAGCATATCATCATCCAATATATCACAGAAACAAGATAAATACTCAAATATGAAATCACATGATTATAAAACCAAAAAGAGATGGAATGAATTATTATTCACCTTAAACTTGATAAGGAATTTGACATTTGTTGTTGATTAATCCTCTTTAGCTTTTGATCTTTAGCTTTTAATTGAAATCCATCTTTCCTCCTTGTTAATGGCCGACTATCTTATGGTTTGCGTTTTATTTTTGATTTGAGAAAAATGAACTTGAATGGACAACTACAAAAATATATAGCCGTGTATAATAAATTGGCTAATTTACTAATATGCCCATATGTAGGTTAATTAACCTATAAACCAATTTAAAGCCCATTTATCTTGTTAATAAGCATGACCCTATATATATAATTTATTTAAATCTCAATCTCCTTATCATCATTATTCTATTTAATTTATATAATTAAATCTTCTGAATAATGTTATCAAAAATCAGGGATGTTACAATTTCCCTCTTCGGGATTTAGCACCAAGTGTCAGAAGATCATCTCTATACAATCAAAGTTTTATTTAATTTGGAAAATTTAAATCTTTTTATACTTAACTCATTTCTGACATTTCGACCTTATCTATCCCTCGTCCAGGGAAGAGGCCAGGTGAGCAAGGGCACCGGTTGCTCCTGAACATCTCCTTAGTTTAAGCATCTCACTTCTGGATCTAACGAATAAAAAAATCCAGTCTACTCATCGGCTTTTAGAGTCAAGATTAAATCACTTAATTTGTAATAGCTTTTCTTTATACCATTTATTTAAACTCTTTTAAATAAACCATAAAAATCCTAAAACATTATTTAAACACTTAATTATCCATTTAAAAATATTTATATAATATTTGGATAAGAATTGTTAAGTTTAAAGCTATATTGGAAAGGTGCTGCGGAAAGTGCTCTTTTAAGTTATATTGATCAAAATGACCTTTTATCATTTGAAAATTCATTTTATTACTCAAATTACTTCTAAAGCATTTTTAAAGATTTATAAGATTTATTCCACATTTTTAAACAATTTTAAAATATCATTTTCTAAGAAATCCAGTTTTGGATTCCGAACTGCAAAACCGCGATTTTTCAAAAAGCTTGTTTTACTCATATTCCAAAATCTACCTATCAGAATCTGGATTTTATTTCTTCATTGGAAAACTATGGATATATTAGTTTGGAAATTCTTATCTCAAAGAATTTCGAGCTATATTCCAACTTTTATACCCATTTGACTTTTATGGTGCGAAATCGCGAACTATCGTTACGCGACGCGCCTATTTTTGACTAAATTTTCCATTCTCATTCAAACTTCACCAAAACACTTTTAAATGTTTATAAAACATTTCAAACTCATTTTAAACCTTTTTAACGAGGTTTAACATTTTATATACACCAATTCATTAATATTGGGAAAAGTGATTTCCTTTGTGCTTATCGACATGTATTTCCGTAACTTGCATGTATATTTTCAACATTCATATTTAAACAACCAAATTTGATGATCAAAGCATATTAAACATCCATTTGCAAACATCATATCATCATCCAAAATATAATATAATAGTTTAGGAGTTCTCACCTTTATTTTCCCTTCAAGCTAATAAAAAATCGGCTATAGCTCCGCTATCACGAAATTAAACTCCATGAAATCGAGCTTTGGACCCTTGAAGTGGCTCGGTCTAGCCTTGGTGCTCACGGCCTAGGTGGTGTGGGGTGGTGATTGTGGACTTTGAAATAGTAGATGAGGTGTTTATAACTAGTTTTGAAGTGGATTGATATTATAAACTAATGTATACATTTTCTTTTTTATTTGATATATTTTTTCTATCTTTTATGAATTATTTTTTTATGAATAAGAAGCCATTACAGAGGCTCTTAAAAAGCTTGAAAAGAAGAGGAAGAAGAAGTGGAATGATATTAGGATTTTTGTGAGAAGAGGGGTGGTATTTATAGAAAAAACTTTAGAATAATATATTATATTGCATAATTACCTAAATACCCCTAGTTCACACACCTCCCCTAGCCTCTAGCGCAAAGCTCCCGCCCCCCAAAGCTAAGTGATGGTTGATGTGAGGTGATGGTGTGGTACAATGAATGATGTTTGCTTTATGGTTACTTAAAGGTTAAGCTTAGGAATTATTAAATCATTTTTGTAATATATATATATATATATGTGTGTATATATATATATGTATGTATGTGCATGTTATCATATGCATGTGACATATATATGTATGTACATGTAGGTGCATAACACTTCCAACGTCTTCAAACAACTTTTGTTCGTTAAATCGTTGAAATCCGAAGAACCGATTATCGGTCACATTTTCACTTATTTATTAACGTAAATATATTTGTAAACAAAATTCAAAAATAAATTTCTTATCATTTTAGACTAATAAAAATGATCGCATTTCATTTATAAAACCATATAAATTAATACTAAAAATTATTTACAAAAATTGCCATTATACCGATAAAGCGATATTGATTTTTCCTTCTATTTTCAAATCAAAAATATATCTTTATAAAACTATTATAAATGATTCATTATCAATTTATAACTATTTAAAATGAATTACCATCCAAATAATTATTTGGATAATTAAAATAATTATTGAATCGTTATATCTTAATTTAAATTAAATAAATCAATTATTTAAATACAATATCATTTTATCTATATAAATTTCGGGGAAAATATTTATTCAAAATAAGATTACTATTACTTATTATTACTTGGAACAGTATTATCTGTATTATCATCCTTTTATCTGCATAAATTTTAATTTTTTTTAATCAAAGTGATAAATTGGCGGGTCGTTGTATATCCCAACTCCGTCCTAGAATCTACTTTTTTCTTAGCCACCTCTATTGTAAAGATGTTAATTAGCCAGCCCAATAACAGCAAATAATATTTCACTTCTTGATGTTAAACCAAAAGATACTGTTTAATAAAACAAAGTTTATTAAACCTCTTTATTAAGTTTAACCCAATTAAAACTTCATTTATTAATCCACTCTTTAATCAAATTACCATATTGTTTTGAAACCTTAGGGGCCAAATACTTGGGTTTTATCTCATAAAAACTTTTTGAAATGATACTTTATTTTTAACCCATAGGAAATATACTTGTAGCCCAAGTAACTCCAAAATGATATCAAGGAACTGGGTACTACCAAATAGTATCATATGTCCCTTTACCAAGAAGGGTAATACTCAAAAGAAGTGTTTACCATCCGAGCACATCTCATGCCAATTTTTAGTCACTTTCGAATCATTCAAACTAGTTAATTATAAGTTACTTCTTCTTTTCGAATCCCTTTTCGAAAAAATACTATTTATATTTCCAACTAAATAGTTTTCAACAAAATATTTATCATCCGATTACTTTGGATTCATTCGGATTCAAACTCGTTTTGATCGTACAATGATAAAGACAATAACTTAATAAGTGCACTATCACATTCGTTTAAGCAAACATCCGATTGTCACTTAGAAGATAATTTAAATCATCATAGAACAGATCAAGTCTCAATCCTCAAACTGTCCAAAGAAAATCTTATTCTAAAATTTCCTTTCAAAATATTTATACTTTAAAATATTTTCTAGCAATACTATTATTACCTTTTCTCGAAAAATATTTGAAATCCTTTTCAAAGATACCGGGATTATAAACTCTCCAAAAATCCATCTTATTTTTAAAATATATTTTATAATCCTAACTTGTAAAATTAACCTTTTATAAAATCATGTGAAATATCTCTTTTTAAATAACACCTTATATGAAAACCCAATTTTAACCCAACACATCATCGAACGTCTTATAGTCAAAGGTCCAACCTTTCTATCCTCAACCTAAGCTCTGATACCATGTTGTAACAACCCACCCTTTCTATCCTCAAAAGTCTATACTAGTACATCCACGATATTCACATGTAGAGAATCCAAGTGTCGAAAGAACAGATTGTTGTGGTGAAAGAAAACTAAAAGGCAGAACAGAAACCCACATCGTGATGAGCAATATAAAGTATACAAAATCTTTATAAAAAGAAATCAACTTTATTTATACAAAACATCAAAGCACACTAACCTATTATCAACCTGGACAGTAATAACAGCCCGTCCTTATGATTGCTGATAAATATAGAGAAGAACAAAATAAAACAGAACATCGGAAGAATATATGGTACATGAATACGTCTTGGAGAATCTAGCTCATCTCCTGAAAGCTCCAAAGTGTCCAGCTAAATCTAGAAAAGTATGCTCGAGCTAACTCGAGCATTATAAGAAAATAACGTCCGGGTTAGTCTGGTAAACCAACGTGAGAAAACACAATCAAATCAATCATGTTGATTTCTAAATTTGAAATCCCTTTTTAAAATAAAAGGTATCTCGTAAGACCATGCCACATATAAACATGGACAGGTTTCTACCTTATGATAATGAAAAACATTTCTATAGGAAATCCTCTGATATTATAATAATGCCTAGGGTTTAAATGAATATGGAATCGTAGCCGAAATTGTTACATTATTAAATTCCACCATAATAGGTATACAACTAATTCTACATAGCGCTTATTGGAGAATGGATTCCAACAATGGAAAAGTAAAGGACCACCTTCCATATAGTACATCTCTAGATAAAATGTACCAAGGGCTTCAAAATCATTTTCCCCTTTATCAGCACAGGACCGACCTACCTCTTACTGGATGGTACCGAATATGTCATCACCCTGGTTGTTTCCAAACTTTATAGGGAGCTCTCATGCACAACCAAATCCATTATATGATAATCTCAAAAGGTGATGACAAGACGATACACCCTTATAAGAGTAACCTAAATAGCCCTGTTGCATCTACCTTATTTTAGCAATTTCCAAGGTATGAGGCTTGAGGCAATGATTTACCTTCTTTCAGCAATTCCCTCTTGGAATGCTAACACTGTTATACATGCAGAGATGCAATGTTAGCATTCATCCATAGAAGTTGTTCCGGGATTGAACAAACATTCAACAGTTACTATCTTCTATTTTGGAATCATCCTCAAGAAGAATAGTACTGCTCCATAACATACTTCATAACGATCCATCACAAACATTATTTGTTTGGAGTGGTTTGGATAAATCTAGAAACTGGTATCCTCAAACTAAGCAGTAATTCCCGGCTAACTCCATTTTGGTTCTTTAGAAGTATATAACAAGTATTCGAGTCCTCGTTGGGGAACTCGAATATACACAACATACTTCCTGAGTTAAAACAGTTCAAGATTTGATAGTCGGTTATTTAACAACCAAATACATAATCAAACAACAACAATAAAGAGATTTAATTACTTGTAGCAATCACTAAGCCTCAAAATAACTCTTTTGTTTATTTTAAAACTTTTTCCAAAATATTTATCAAAACATTCATATATTATCTTACTGGCATAAGTATATTCACAAAATATTGTGAAAGATTTCTTATTTCAAAATCATATTAAAAGGATCAAAACAAAGATTATTTAAATTAGAGATAAGGATAATCCAAACACTATTCCTTCAGTGTTAAGCATGGAACGGAAGTTCCACACCACTATAATTAAGAAGGTCAGATGAGGGAAATCCTAATCTCAGATTCATTTCTAAATTTCTTCTATAAATCTGTTTAATAAATCTCTTTCATTTATGATATCTCCTTCACTTAAATTCCAAATCCATTTATAAAACACTTTAAAAATCTCCATGTTAATTTATAAATTCTTTAATAAGTATCCCAAACCCAAACCATTTATAACTCTCTTATAAATGTTCAAAATCATTTGTAAAAATCCTTCTATAAATATCTAAAATCATTTATAAACTTCTTATATAAATATTAAAATCATTTATAAACTCTTTTATAAATACCCAAAATCATTTATAAAACTCTTTTCAAAATTTCAAGATCTATTTTCAATTTATAAAATTCCTTTTTAAAAACATTCCTTATTTAAAACAAAACTTATTTAATAAACTTTAATCAATAAAGTTCCTTTGATATCTTCAATTATTTAAAACACCTTTACCTGAATAAGTTATTATTTAAGCATTATTCATTTAATTCTCTTTAAATCACATTAACAAACTAATGTTTTTAAACAGTCATTTAAAAAGTATAAAATTAACTTCAAACATTTTAAATAGAATAATTACTTAATTATCCTTTAAATATCATATTTAAAATGATAATAAACTTTAAACGCCATAAAGTAATAACTTTACTTTGAAATCCTTTAAATAACATAATAATTAAATTCAAAACCATTTTAAAAATATGTTTAAATGATTGACTTCACAAAATCAGGAAGAGGCTTAGTTACCACAATTGTACTCATTTAATTCAGTTTAAATTTCCAGTTATAACATGGGTATTTACATAGTAAGCAGATATGTAAAGGGAATCAGCCAATAACAATCAATCAACATATAGGTAATGTCCAAATTACCATAATAGCAGAACGGGTTTTTATTTCTGCTTAATAGATGTCAGCATAATCTACTAGGTGAATTATAGCTGAATGGTAATTTATTCTGCTAACAGATGTCAACTATAATTCAATTTGCAGAATAGTGTTTTATTCTGCTAAATATATGTCATTAGATTTCATATTCAATTGGGGTTACTTAGGGGTAATTGACAAAGAAATTCCTTGGTTTTTAAGAAAACATTCTTTGAAAAGTGAGTTACTTTTCAAACAAAACCGACCTTTGGAAGTAAAGCGGTTTAAAACATTAATTTAATAATTAAATAACTTATAAACTTATTACTAAATAATAATTAAACCATTAATTAATAATTAGACAATAATTAACTATTATATAATTATTATCCTTTAACTAAATATTTGAATAAAAGTTAATCTTTAAATAAATAATTAAATTATAACTAATCTTTAATTAATAGCTAAATAATAGTTTAAACCTTCATTAAATAATAATTTAAATCTTAATTATGTCTTAATTTAAAAATAATCAAATCTTAATTAAATTTAACTTAATTAGGAATTAATTAATAATTAAACCCTTTTTAAAATAAATTAATGATTTCTCTTTAATAGGTACTTAAATCGTAGTTAACCCTTAATCAATAATTAGATATTAATTAATCCTTGAATTAATTATTGCTTAATAAATAAATTCTTAACTAATTAACTAAAAATAATTAACTTATGTAATTAATAATTAAGTACTAATTTCTTTTATTAACAAATGATTAAGTACTAATTTAAATAATCATTAAATAAGTAAATATATAATTAATTAATTTAATAGTATCTTTTATTACTTATAAATTTTTTTGGAAACACTTTTCAAAAGATACTTAAGTTTTAAATGCTTTTGATTTCAAAGAGAGTTCGTTTTCACAAACTACACCTATAGCGACTATCGCTATATGATCCGTCGTTTCGAAACTTGAAATTTTCTTTTCTACGTCTTTCTTTGACTTTAACTCTTGGAAAAACTTTATTACTTTGTAAAGCATAAAGGTATGATTAGGGAAAACTAACAAGTTTAAACTTGAAAACATTTTGAAATCTAAAATTAAAGATTTTAGATTTTACACAAGGAATTCTATGTCGCTTAAGGCGCTAACTTTCTTAGCCTACAACCA
Source organism: Allium fistulosum (assembly GCA_030737815.1). Taxonomy (NCBI): domain Eukaryota; kingdom Viridiplantae; phylum Streptophyta; class Magnoliopsida; order Asparagales; family Amaryllidaceae; genus Allium; species Allium fistulosum. The sequence goes on from CM060905.1 coordinate 836,304,126, forward strand.
TGTATTCATGTTCAGAACATACAAGATGTAACGACCCGTATTTTGGGTCTTCAAATTTGAATATTTAGTTTTTTTAATATTTGGATTTGGATTAAATTATAATAAAAATATATGTTTCAAATTTAGATTAGATTTTGGGCCTTGAATGCTTCGTAGGGGGCTGGGATGCTTCGTGCACGTGCATGAAATCGTTTACAGAGGTGGGTTTACTAGAAGTGAATAGAAGAAGAGGAGTGGGGGAAGAAGGGGCTCTATGACATGGTTTGGGTCGTGCGGCATGGGCTTGACCCATTTGATTGTGGATGGTGAGTTTCCTATTTTTAGTTTGTTAATTAATTTAGTTATGAAATGGTTTAACTTTAGAAATTGAAATCTTGCTCGTTCGAAATCCGATTAGCATGCTGATTTTTGCATTGTACACGTATGGATGAGTACAATATTATAGTTAAAACTGTTGATAATTTTGGATAAGTATAAATTTATGATATATGGAAACAGACAGATTTATAAATCACGTTATTCTTAATAATAACGTCATTTAAATTTATATACGTTAATTATCGATGTTTATTTGGCCAAATAAATTACTGTTGAGTTAAATTGGATTGAATATGATAATTGGACCCCTGTTAGCAGAATAAAACACCATTCCGCTAATTAAATTAATTTGGCAATTAGTTAGCAGAATAAATCCCTATTCTACTATTTTATAGTTTTGGACATTCGATTATATATTGTAAATGATATGCCACTTTGAATTAGTGATATATTGACTAATGATGGTTGAGTTATTTAGTTATGGTTTATTGAAATTAATTTTTGATATTTCATTTAATAGTTTAAATATCGCTATAGCGATTTTCGCTATACCGTTTTTTATTGAATTTCATCCCTAAAACCCTATCGTATGAACTTGAGCTTGTGTTTCCGCTAAAAAGAATATTGAAAATTTATTAATCATTTTGATTAATGATAATTTAAATTAATTAATCTTTTAAATTAATTAAATTGAGATTAACTGACCAATTAAATAAATGATCTTTAAAAAATTAGTTTATCTTTTGATTTAATTAATCGTTTTGCTAATGATGTTTCATACTTAACTAATCGTTTAACTAGTGACTATTTAAGTTTAATTAATTCTTTTAATTAAGAATAATGGAGTTTAATTAATTTATTGAACTAAGTAAATTGTTTTAATTAGTGATTACGGGATCAAATTAATTAAGGATAATTGAAATTAATAATCATTTTAATTAATGATATTTAAAAGTAATAAATCATTTTAAATAATGATATTTAAATTTTATTAATCATTTTAATTAATGATTGTTTTGAATTTAATTAGTTGTATGAACTAACGATATTTGGATTTTAGTTAAATCATTCAATTAATGATCTTTTATAATTAAATAAAGCATTTTAACAAATGATGTTATAATTAATCGTTTTAACTAATGAAGTTTGGATTTAATAAATCCAATTAATTTTTGATTATTTTGAATATAATTAATTGTTTTAGTTAATGGAATTTAAAATTACTTATCATTTTAATTAATGATGTTTGAGATTAATTATTCATTTAATTAATGAATATTTGAATTTAATAAATCTTTTAATTAATTGATTTAATAAAGGTGACTAAAGTAAATTAACTAATATAATAAAAAATTGCTTTAATAAATTTATTTAAAGTTAATAAACTGATTTAATAAAGATTTTAAAATTAATTTACCAATGTTATAAAAATGTTTGGAAATAATTATCTATTTTACTATAGATAATGAATTGTATATTTAAAGAGATTTTAAATGTGATTAATTATCTTTCGGGATAATAAATATTGTTTTTAAAGTTATAAAAAGGAATTGGAACTCGATTATTGGGATGTTAAGTTGGATAATCTTTTATGTGTTCGGTTTGATGTTGGTTTAGGCCTTCAGGGTCGTGCGCTTGTAAAAAATCATTCTCTTATTGTTCTAACAATCAAGAACTAATTCTAAAAGCGTTTTACAAATACAGAAATCAAGCCAAAAAGTTCGGTTCATTTTTAAAAGTAAAAGTTTGATTCGTTTATGGAAATAAATTATTTCCATAAAGCGAACCACTTATATGGAAAAGATTTATTTGTATAATTATCACTAAACATCGGAGAAGTAGACTTGTCACTATTTCGAAAGTTCAGAATAATCGTGTGACATGACTTTGAGGTAACACTACCTTGACTTGTCCAGTGTTATTGTTAACCTAGAAATAGTTAAAGTTTGAATTCAGTGAGTGGTGATAAGTATACAAGACTTAATTTCCATCTATGATCGTTTTACGTCCTCGATAGTTGGTATCTCGGTTATTAGTTACTTCAGCCACTTTATCGTCACTCTAAGATGATGTGTTGCTAATTCGAGCTTTGTTATCCTTTGTCGGAAATGACTAAACCCAAAGAGCAAGTGGGGGCTAAGCTATGTGGGGTTGCTCCCATTAGGGTATTTTCACATCCATTCTAGATTGGATTCGGTGTTGCGCATTAAGATGTGAAGTACTCGGATACACGATAACAATTAGCGGGGTCTGGCTTAGAGGTTTCTGAGAGCCATTAGAGTTCTCAAGAATATTTCTAGAGGTATACTTTCGGTAAGGGGGGCGCACCCTCCTAGTCATTTATTGGAAAATTTCCTTTCCTTATTTGATTCGAAAATCCTGAATCTGTTTTAGCTTTAAATTGCCACGAGTAGAGCCAACTCCTCATCACGGCATTTAAGTGTTTATTTAGCCCATTCTATCGAGTTTGGACTGTTACTTTATTTATCCCATTCTATCGAGTTTGGACTGTTACCTTATTTAGCCCATTCTATCGAGTTTGGACTGGTACCTTATTTAGTCTATTCTATCAAGTTGGACTGTTTTCCTTGTTCTATCCATTATTTCCAGTTTGGATTTTTCTCGGTTTATTTCCATTCTTCCAAGTCTGGTTTAATATTATTTATATTCAATCACATTTGGATTTGTTTCCTAACATTTATTTCTGCCCTTGCCTGTATGGATGTTATTCTTGTGAGGTAAAAACCCGTTCCGCATTAGCAGCGTGGTCTCACAGAATTTTTATATATGTTCTCCATTATTCGAGTTATCTCACGCTGGTTTTACTAGACTGACCCTGGCGTGGTTTTCCTATAATGCTCGGGTCAGACCGAGCATATTTCTAGGTTTACTTAGATATTTGGAGCTTCGGGAGTTGAGCTGGACGCCCAGAGACGTATTCACGTACATGGTTGTATTCATCAGCAATTGTGAGGACATGTTGTTATAACTATCCGAGCTGAAATAGATTAGTATACTCTGATTGATGCCTATATATGCATATATTACAGTTTTGTTTTTGTGTGAAGACTTGTTATATATATTATAGATTATTCGTTCCACTGTGAGATTCTATGTTGTTTAGTTTCTTCTTGTCTTCTTTATCTTCCCTAACTATCCTCCTTTGTGTTCAATTTGAGTGTGTCATGTGTAGTTTATTAACCGCTTAAACTATACGGAAAAGTTGGTCGTTACACAAGATCACGTCACAACCACATCACAAACATGTAAGCATACCATAACCAATATATACAAACAAAGATTAGAACTTGCAACTAATTTAACTTTTACTTTCTTTTCCAAGTCTAAACCACACACATCCAAGCACATATATACACATACAATCAACATAAATTTTCATCCAAATATTAGAAATCATTGCTATTACTATTAAAGTTCAAAACTTTAAGTAAAAGGCTAGTTTTTCCTACCTTAGAGTTAACCAAAACTAACTAAGCTTATACTAACTTTTGCATACGACCAAGACCTTTACTTGCTTTTGAAAAAAATGGAGTTTTCGTGGGCTAAGTTTAGTAAATGAGTTTGGCCATGCCTTGGGTAGGTTCGACCATGGTGTGAAATGGGTGGTGAGGGCTTGTGTTTGAAAGGATGGGGTGTAGAAAAGAGGAGTATTTAACTAGCTTTCTCAAGGTTTTAAAATGGAAGAAGATAAAAATTTTAAAATTTTGAAACAAGGGAAGCCATGAAAGTTTTAAGGAGGAGCTAGTGAAGTTTGCAAATGAGGATTGAATGAGAAAACGAAAAAGAAAATTTGGAAATTGGTTTTATGAAAAATGAGTTAAGAAAATTACCTAAATACCCCTAAGTACATACCCTCCACAAAACTCTTGCCACCTCATCACCTTTGTACGCTTTCCCTTTATAATTCATGAAATTCAATGCCCCCCTTCCCAACCTTGAGCCAACATGATTAAAAACACTTGTGCTTAATGTTTACTAAAGTTATGACATGTTTTTTTAAAGCATCTTTCGTTAAACACCCTTATATTTTATTTTGATGAAAAGGTCACAACAACTTATTTACTAACTTAAGTGTGTGTGTGTGTTAAAACATATCCTAATATTTTTATAAATGAATGTGTATTTTCATATTAAAGAGTTCACAATATTTTTGACTACTTTTAGCCGACGAAAAGTTGAAAATTTGGAAAACGAATTCTGGTCACATTTTTGATTTCTCTTCATACTAATTATTTTTGTAAACAAATTTTGGAAATTATTTCACCATCATTATTTATTATTTAAAAGAATTACTTTTAATTATACAATCTATTATTTGAATATTTACAATTAATTAAATATTCGCAAATCAAAGCGGTGAAATTCCGGATCGTTACACCGTACACCTATAATGAGCATAAATATTCTATGATCCCTTAATAGATGTCGTCATCATCCCACTCTAGGGCATCAATGATTTCTCGAATAGCTTGTGCATGCCTCTCATCACAAAAGGGAACGAAGGTTGTGTTTCATGTAATTCGCTATCGGGATCACAAATGAACACCGATGTCGTATGTGTGTGTGTATGCACATGTCAAATATAACGTCACGTAATCAAATACGCCTTTCAGTAGTGAAGACCGATGTCTCATCATCGGCTCTCCATATGAATGTTCTCTAATGAAAGACCAATAATATGCATTGCCACTAATATAAGGCTAATACGATGTATGATCGCTAAAATAAGATCAATAATGAGTACAGTCACTAATATAAGATCGATACAATTTATCAAACTATATGTACCCCGAATTAAAACCCATAGGTATCAATTCACTCCATTTGATTATGCACGCTTGTTAGATGAGATCGTTTGACCAATCGTCATACCAACCCCATGCCCGGTGTTGATCCCAAAGAAATCACTTAACATTCATGTCTGAATCTCGAGCTTCGCCTTGTGTTCTACTTCCCTGAGTAGCCCATGGTCTTCCTCGAAGTTGCACCAAATCTCCGCACGAACCCCCACTTAAATGGTACTTGACCTGGGCTTATTGGCTAGGTTTGTGCATCACTAATCGACTGGTGACCCATCCCAGTCGATTGGTGGCACACACCAGTAGACCAAGACAGACAATTTCTGGGCAGTAAGCCCAGGCCAGTGAACAAAGGTGTCACTGATCGTCAGATCGAGTCCCATCTCTTCCGACGCTTCATGCAATGAGTCGTCTAATTCCCCTAGCATGCCTCTGCCCTATCAGACCTCTTTTGGTGCCGATTGGTTGACGTTTTGGAAGTTATTTCTTAAGTATTCGAAAATCAGTTTCGATACAAAATCCACTCTTTATGCATGTTGAGTTCTACAGGCGAATATAACGACCCGGCCATGTCTAACATGCCAAAACGAACTTAATTGACCCCTATACCTCATGTGATGTCTACATGTGCATATTTGTATGCACACAAGCATAACCACATATTACTTCACAAGTCGTATTTCAAGGTTCATCGGGGTGAGTGTTCGATCTAGTATCCTCTCATGCAACTTAACACACTCGATAGTCGCTATGGCTACATGAAATTGCTCGTAACTTGATGATATACCTTTATGGATATTTCCATACACGTATACATATGAATATACACATAAATTCTAAATTTCAATACAAGAATTGTATTGATTATTATATAACCTCAAATACATGTATACGCATACCCGTTCATGCGTATATACGTACACATATATTCAAGTAAGTAATTGAATTACTACTTAAATCAAGTATTACTTTTATTTACTAAATCTTTTCAATAAAAGTCCAATCTCATTTCTATTATTTTATAAAATCATTTCATTACTTTATAAAATATAAAACTAGCTTATAAATCAAGTTAAGCCCTTTAAACCATTTTAATATTCATATTTTTATCTTCGATTAGTACTAATATTTCTATCACAAATATAACGATGAATTAGAGATTGATTACTTTATAATCACGCTATAAATTAATATCGCTATCCAGCTCTATTCAATACGAATAGAACATAACATAAATATACAAGATTTTAATCAACTATCCTCGATATTTACTCAAATAAATCCAATCAAATAGGGAAATAATTTTGTGCATATATATTTTTCTATCTCTACTGGATGAAAATTTTCAATATATAAAATTGCATGGATTTATACTTAAATACAAATCCAGAGTTATAATTCCGCTCACCCAAACCGTAAATTCTCAAGTGTCCAAATCCAGTCCAAGCCCATACAATGTTATAGATAATCTTACTACGAGTGCAACGGCGAAGACCTGGACCTCGTATGCAAGAGATATGAATTTTATAAGAAATGAGATTAATTAAAATAATTAACTTAACTAATCCCTCACCTATCCTTTATTCTTCCCCGAATTGTGCACCCTGTACATATACATGCACAGATGCAAGAAAACCCCTTCGAAACCTTCTCTGCTCGATTTCTCGGCCTACACATGATGAGAAAATGAAATGCCTTTGCCAACACATCCTCTATTAGTAAGCTCCACGATGCACCCTAATTTGCCACATTCACATCCTCCCATAATTCATGACCTGCTCATGCCGCGTGCCCATTTTGAATGTTGTGAATCACCTTGGTGCACCAAAGGTGCTAAAACTTGACGGGTAGGTGCACTTCGCAAAAAGAAACTCAACGGTGCTCACTGTTTTGTCCAACTCTCCCTTAATTACCATCCATGCCTAACCCTAGTTCAGTAAGAACAAGTCTAGCTTGACCATCTATCGAAAAAGGCCACTTCATTACCATGAATGAGTAGCTCTCCTTTCCCCGAGTCAAATGGATCTGGCCTCACCATTTATCATTGATCGAAGCTCTTGATTTTAATTTTTGAAGAGGAGGCATGATTTTCATTTACAGGAAGAGGTAAACAGGGGAAAAATGATAAGTGAGTGAGTGAAAGAGAGTTGTGGTGGATTATATATATATATATATATATATATATATAATCCACCACAACTCTCTTTCACTCACTCACTTATCATTAAACAGGGGAAAAATGATAAGTGAGTGAGTGAAAGAGAGTTGTGGTGGATTATATATATATATATATATATATATATATTTCTCAAATAAATTTCCATGCGTTCTGAGCTCGTACAATCACATGGCACACCAGATCGCTATGAAACTCGCCAATGCACATCGCTATAATTTTCCAGTACTGATGACACTAGTCTCATCAAAATTCAAGAAAGTTCTCGGAGATGATAATTTCACGCATTTTGATGTAGATTTGGCCATTGGATCACTCGATTCCAAATATAGCGATATTTATACTCATTTTGATTTATAACGTTGATTCAAACTCAAGGGAGTTTGTCTCGAGTCCTAATTCGGCCATATGAGAAAATCATATTTAGACCTTCAACTCAATAATGATTTAATATTTAAATTAATAATTTAAATATCCTATCATTAAAAATCCATGTTGTTACAACGTATTTTTATTTTGATATAGATATATACCCCTCTATGATTGTTTCCACTCTCTTTACTTTCATTTATGAATCCTGCTTATGCAAAAAGCTAGAAAGGATCTACGTATCCGATGTTGACCATAGGAAGTATTAGAGCGAATGCTAGTAGAGGAGATGGCAGTACCCAAACTGATGACCTAGGAGGGGAGGCAGCCTTGGAAGTTCATACTCAAGTCGGTACTCAAGTGCATGCCCTGAGTGAAGGAGGAATAGATATGAATGTTTTATTCTGCCAATTTATGATGAAGATGATGAGGCAATAGCCAGCTCAAGCTGTTCATCCAAGACAGTAGGAAGTAAGAAAAGTAGACTTTTATTAGATGAACAAAGATCTCAAGAGCTGTGGGGGAAAGGAGTTCAAGGAGAAGGAGTATGTCTTGGACGTGTTGAATTAGCTGAAAGTATATGTGCGTATTTTCGAAAATATGGGATATACTAATAATCAGAAGAGGAGTTTGGCTTCTCGTCAGCTTCAAGAGGATGCATTTGACTAATCGGAGGCTGTGATTGCCGAGCTCCCAAAGGAGGAGTTAACTTGGGAGCAGTTTAAGGAGCAATTTGAGGTTGTGTTTATCCTCGAATCCTAGAAGAGTGCTTTGTGCAGGGAGTTTATTGAGCAGAAATGGATAGAGATGACTTTGGCAGAGTACATTCAGCGCTTTAATACCTTTTCAAAATATGGAAGGGAGCATATCAATACTCTATTGAAGAAGAATGAAAAGTTTATAGAAGGACCAAAGAAGGGACTAAATCACAAGGTGTTGGCTCGTTTTTTGGCTCCGATTGATGTGGTGATGGAAATGGCAAGGAGATATGATCACTTGTATCTAGAAGAAAAGAAGGTTTTTGTTAAGCATAAGGGTGGGTAGAAGTAAAAATTCAATCCGTATCAGAAAGGCGGAGAGAATTGGAAGGGAAGAAAGATTTCTAAAGGGGGGACTTAGAAGCCGAATATAACTGATGTTACTTGCTTTAACTTTGGCTATAAGGGGCACTACCCTACTAAGTGTACCCAACTGGAAGACAAGGACATAACCTGGTGCTTTGTCTGTAATAGGCCATATCATAAGAAGAGGAATTGCTCGCAAGCAAGACAGGCAAAGGTTTATGCTTTGGAAGGAGCTTCGTTTGTACCGACTACTAAGGAGAAAGGAAAGGATGTGCTTAGAGATATGATTTTGGTTTCTATTATATTAGTTAGAGTTCTGTTAGATGCTGGTGCTACTCAATCTTTCATATCGAAAGACTTAGTTGACTGGTTAGGAATAGAAACTACCTATTTGATTATGTCCCTATGTGCGGTCAATCTGATCGGTGGGTTTATCACTCTCAGATTAAGGCACATTGATCATGAATTTGACTTGTGTGGACATTTGTTTGCTTGCGATCTGTATGTATTTGACTTCGTAGGGTACAGGTAATTTTAGGTATGGATTGTTTAGTGCAAAATGACGCTAGGATCTATGTTATGGATAGGAATATCACCTTACGGAATCCTAGAGGAGGTGAAAGAATTATGATAGCATTGTATGTAATGAGTGAGAAGTTGGACTTGATGTTATATGCTATGGATGATCAAGGGGATGAGATAAGTAGAGTGCGAGTAGTCTGAGAATTTGTATATATTTTCAAACCTGTAATGGGTTACCTCCAAGAAGCACAATCAAATTCCAGATAGATTTAATACTGGGGGTGCAACCTGTTAGTAGACTACCTAGTAGAATGCCGCCCAAGGAGATGGAAGAATAAGAAGTTTGTGTGGACTGATAGAAGTGAAGGGTCACCTCAGGAGTTGAAGAAGTTGTCAATGAATGCTCTTATCTTGATAGTTACTGAAGGGAACTGGGATCTAGTAGTGTATACTGATGCTTGTGGAATAGGCTTTGGAGCAGCATTGATGTAAAGTGGGCTAGAGATAGCTTTTGCATCAAGGCAGTTGAGTTCGCATGAGGTTAGATATCTGACACATGATTTAGAGCTGGTAGCAGTGGTGCCTTCATTGAAGATTTGGAGACATTATTTGTTGGGAGAATGGTTCGAGTGGTATACAGATCACAAATCCCTTAAGTATCTATTACCTCAGAAGGAGTAGAATATGAGGCTGTAGAATTGGCTGAAGTTCTTGGTATAATATGAATTTGGTATAGAATATACATCAGAATTGAGTGTTAGCCATGATTGATGAATGGAAGATGTTAGAGACATTAACCTCTTGTAGAGTGCACTTTAAGAAGAATGTTGGATTGTGTAGGGATCTAAGTACGTCAGCAATTTTGGAGGTATGTCCATCACTTATGGAGAAGATCACTGGAAGGCAGAAGTAGGACCCACTAATTACCAAAAGCATCAGGCGATTAGAGATGTGGGCAGAGGTTGAGGATCTGAAAGGGTTTGAGATAAATTCGAAGAGATGACTAAGAAGAAAGGAAGAATGTGTGTTCCGGATATAGGAGATCTTTGGAAGGAAATCTTGAATGAAAGCCATTAGTCAAAATTTACTATTCATCGCAGAGACACGAAGATGAATCATGACATGAAGAGAATCTTCTTATGGGAAGGGATGAAAAGAGATATAAGAGAGTATGTGAAGAGGTGTCTCACCTATTAGCAAGTGAAGGCTGAGCACCAATAGCTAAGCGGTTTACTTCAACCTTTGGAAGTATCGACTTGGAAGTGGAACTTGGTATTCGTAGATTTTATTGAGGACTGCCTAGGTCGATAGGAAATGATAGCATTTGACTGATAGTCGATAGACTGACTAAGACCGACTCCCGGTGAAGTCAACAAGGACAACATGTAGCTTAGAGTGGATATATATGAAGAATGTAGTGAGATTACATGGGATCTCAAGTACTATCGTTAGTGATATAGACCTATTGTTTACTAGTGAGTTCAGGAGAAGCTTACAGAATGCATTGGGTACAGAGTTGAACTTAAGCATGGCTTACCACCTACAGACAGATGGTCAAACAGAAAGGGTGAACCATGTATTAGAAAATTTTCTGAGAGCATGTTTCTTGAATTTCAAATGATCTTGGGAAGATCACTTGCTTTTGGTAGAGTTTGCCTATAATAATAGTTACAGTAAGTATCGGCATGACGCCATTTGAAGCATTGTATAGTAGACCATGTAAGTCACCGATTTTTTAGTTGGTCATGGGAGATAGGCTCATGTTAGGACCCAATTTGGTAAGAGATGCTACCAAGAAGGTAGAGTTAATTCATGCTAGGATGAAGGCATTGCAATTGATGCAGAAGAGTTATGCCGATAAGCGAAGAAAAGAGATCGAGTTCACAGTAGACGATCATGTATTTGTGAAGATTTGTCCGATGAGAGGAGTTATGCACTTTGGGAAGGCGGGGAAGTTGGCACCAAGATACATAGGACCATTTCCAGTGATTGAGTGGATTGGTAAACTCGCATATCAAGTCGAGTTACCAATAGTTTGGCAAATGTGCATACTATGTTTCATATATCACATTTAAGGAAATGTGTGCATGACCCAAGTTCGGTAGTGGAACTGAGGGCGATAGAGGATTTCCTATAAAGCCAAATTTGACGTAAGCGATACGATTGAAAGGAATCGTTGATCATGATATGAAGGAGCCAAGGAATAAAGTTACTAGGCTTATTCGCATCCAGTGGAGTGATGACAAAGAAGACTGTACCTAGGAGGTAGCATATAAGATTAGGAATATCTATCCCGAGTTGTTTTAAACATTCATGTATATAGTAGTGTGCTTTGTTGTCTATTGTATGGACTAGTAGGGTACCAGTATATTCATGTATGATATGATTGTGTATCAGTAGTTGCACTAATACATTTATGTTTAATGATTGATGGTTCACATTGGAAGGGTACAAGTGTAATCTTTTGTACTTGTGTGTACTTATATGATGATAACTTTACACTTTCAAGGTGCTAGCGCAAATTTTGTTTTCCTTTATCGGAATTTCGAGGACGAATTTTTTTTATAAGTACGGAAGACTGCAACACCCATATTTTGTAGGGTCCATAATATGGGAAATTAATTTAAATTATATTGAATTAATAATATGGAGATATTATTAACTAAATTATTAAAGTGGTTTAATTGAAACAATTGTCTAAAGGAAATTTAATTAATTAAGTGAGGGTCATTTTAAAAAGTTAATTGGATGAACCAAAGACAATTAGAGCAATTTTGATTAGCCTTAATTATTGAAAATAGGCAGCTTAATTTTTAATGGGAATGACTTCGTTAAGGGGATTAAGTTTTTAAGGCCCAGAACCACCAGCTCATATTCCTAAGCCACATCTACCATCCCACATCATTTCTTATACACAAAAGTAAACCTAAGAGCTTAAGAATCATGGTCGACCACTAACTCAAGAAAAAGGAGAATCCAAGCTAAAAGAAATTCAAGTTTTCAACTTAAAGGAGAAGGGAGATAAGTTTTATGATGAGTAAAATCTTTCTCTAAAACTCTCCCTAGATGTTTAAATTTGGATTTTTTTGTAAATGAATGATGTTTAATGTGTTTGGATGTTTGAATATCGTTTTAATTATGGTTAGAATTTAATTTAGGTTAGCTAGTTCATGTTTCAGGGTAAAACATAGTTAATCAACTCTAACTGCCATAAACTTTTGATATGATATGCTTAATGATGAAGTAGAGATGGATTTTTTAATTTCAAAATATTTGAAGTTAATATGAATATTTTATGAATTTCCTAAGTTGGGAAAAAACGTTAATTTTGGATTAATTAATTATTTTGACTTGAAATTTTCATATGAGGTTGAATATGATAAAGGAGACTTTTGGTGATTTTTTGCGATTTTCCCATCAATTTTATATTTTATATGAATTATTCAGTAAAGAAAAACACTAATTAACCAAGGAGAAAATTAATCAACTAATTAACTAACTAATTAAGGTGGTTAATAATTTCTCAAATGAAACAGACAAAGATAAGGGGATTAACCAATAAGAAGTAGACACTAAATGAAGTTTGGTAAAGAGATGTTGCTTAAGAAGGTAATAAATCAGTTTTTAATTTAATTACAGGATTGCTATTGAACCTTTATTTCCCAAGTAAAATAAAACACACAAGGCTAAACTTCACCCTATACAAAGATAAATTGTGCATGAAAACTAGGAAAGAAAAGTGAACACCTCACGAGGACTCAACCATTTTAACACACGAAGGCATATGGTAAGAGAAAAAAGTTATATATTTATCTCTTACGAAGGCAATAACTCTCGAACTCAAGACCAGCTAAAATAGAACATGAAAACTAAAGAAAGAAAAAACTTTATGCATGAAGGCACGTTGACACCTCACAAAGACTGAAATATGGGGCGCATGTTGGAAATAAACAAATTGTTAGCGCCAAAATTGGTCACTAACACCTAAACGCCATTGAAAGCACTAACCAACAGTTATAGATAATAGGCAGAATGTATTTAGAGAGTATAAATATGAAGCATAAAAAATAAAAAGAAAGCGGTAATAACAGAGGATTTATAATGGTTCGGCTGACTCCGGCCTACGTCCACTGCAGAAATTTCCTTTTTATTGATGTTAGAATCAATTACAGTTACAATCCAGAGTTTTTAGAACACTAATGGCAGAGCAGCCTTAATGTAGAAGATGAAGGGAAACATAATGAAGATCCCCCTTTTCTGAAGCCCCACATGTTGTATTTGTAGGCAAAACCTGAGTTACTGGGCTTCCCGAGTGGTCCGGGCCCATCAAGGCCATAGCCGAATCCAACTCCATCATTATGACCAACCTCAAGCTCAGAACACACCGATCCAATATTGCCTCGGGAATGACTCGAAGATGACTCGGAGCAATCTCGCTTGTGAATCGAAGCAAAACTTCTTTGGATGCGAAGTAACTCAATACCGAACCCACTTCTTCATTCTTGAGTTCAAACCAAATCAACCGAACCACCAAGGCCGATCCCAAGCTCTTACGACCCAACACAAATAGCCAACAACTATTACTTTTAACCGAACCACCTTGACCGAACCACTCAGATGTCGATCCACGTATGGTCGAACGACATGGCCTTCCTTCCTGTGTCCGATCCGACCCTCCTTAACCAATCCACTTTGACATGTCGGTCCACACCATCTTGACCGAACCATGCCACCAAGACCAAACCACACCATCCTGACCAAACCATGCCACCCAGACCGAACCACACCATCCCGACCAAACCATTCCACCAGGACCGAACCACACCATCAAGACCAAACCATGCCACCAAGACCGAACCACACCATCCTGACCGAACCATGCCACCAGGACCGAACCACACCATCCTGACCGAACCATGCTATGCCGAACCCCGGCTTCATAATCATATTTATCATCTGTGATTGATTGTCTATCCATCCAATTGACACAAACCCAACGTATTCAAGTCTCGACAAACGAGTAGTCGATTTAGTTAAATCCACCTGTCCACGGCCTTGCCAAAAGGCGGGTTAACATTTGCCCCCCAAAACATGCCTTACTATTGGAAGGTGTGTTTTGGATGGCCTTTGATCCTTCATCAAAATTCCATATGTCATCCATAGCCATACCATCCGATCCATAATCCAATCCATTTTACCCAAGTGCCATTGCCGTATCCTTATCCAAATCTGCGACTACTCCAAGTCGTTATCCAATTCGTATTCAGTAACCAAATTCTTATTCAATTCCACATCCATCCAAACCCGACAACCGAGTTCTAATCCATCCATATCCAATGACCAATAACCACATACACGACCTCTCTGGGTCGATATCCAAATCTGGGACCGCTCCTGGTCCATGCCCAAATCCTTAGCTGTTCATAGCCAATATCCAAACCCGTAACCTTTCCGAGTTCTTGCCAAGTGCAGTCCACACTTGACGACCTGTGTCAAGTAATGCCATGGTGTTCCTAGTTTAGTGTCCCTGAACATTGAGTAATGTTGTGGCTTAAGTCCTAAGCCGAATCCTGGTCGCTCCGGACCCTTGCCGAGCATAGTCCATACTCGACGACCTAGAATAGTAACCGATAGAGAATACGGGACCTAAGTCCTAGGCCGAATCCTGATCCCTAAAGACCCTTGCCGAGCATAATCCATTCTCGACGACCTTTTAGCCAAAAACTAGACAAAAAGTCAATCAAAATCCAATCAGAAATTCAAATCAAACCAGAAAGCCAAAAATCCATATCAAAAGTCCAAATCAAAATCCAAATCAAAAATCAAGCATCTAAACCAAAATCCAAACCAGAAAACCAACAAAACCGGGAGTTCAAACCAAACTCCAAAACCAAAGCATAAAAAGCAAGTGTCTAAGCCAAAAAGAAAGAACAGATTTCACAAACCAGAGCGTCACGGTCTATCATCACTTAGAGCATGCCTAGGGGTTGTCTTTATCCACATACATGAGTAAGTGACTTAGCCGTCTGCCCAGAGTTTGCTACTTATTCCAAACCATCATGATTAGTTGATGACCAACCGACCACCGTTCCTGGGCCTCGTGCCATCATCATTCAAGGTAGGCGGTGGTTGCTCCTGTTCCACCATCGCATTCCAAGTTTCGACATATTGCCGCAACTAACCATTCCTTACATGCTCCTCGATTATATCATTTAGATGTCGGTGGCTGTTAGTATCATGCCCGTCCAGGTCATGAAAGAGACAGTGCCTTCCCGATGCTCTTTCGCGTTCTGAGGGTTCCCTCCTTGCCGGCCTTCGATAAGGAAGGCGATCCTGAGTATCCAAGAATATCCGCTCCAATGTTGCATTCAATCCTGTGTAAGTGGAGAATTTTTATTCTCCCCAGCGCTTCCTCTTCCCTTTATCCTTGTCCTTACCCGAGCTTTCACCGAGCGGTCCTCCATTCTTAGCCATGTTAACTTCCTTCAACCTCATATCCAAACATGCATCTTCTTGTCGAAGAAATCTCTCAGCTTCATGAAAGAATTCCCCAAGGTCCATTGGTGGCTCCCGTATCAACGATACTTTGAAATCCGAATTATCCCTGACTCCTGATACTGCCGCCATCAGAACCATTGATGGATCTGGCCGATCCACCGAAGCAACTACTGCATTAAACCGAGTTAAGAAAGTCCTGAGCGATTCACCGCCCTCTGTTTAATCGACATAGGTGTCATCAAATTCTTCGGCCTTTTGATGTGAACTCGAAAGTGTTTCGAATACCTGTCCACCAGTTCTGTCCATGTTCCAATTGATCCATCTTCCAGCTGTGTGAACCACATAGCAGCTATATCGGTCAAGTACAGGGGAAAACACCGGTCCACAAACTCATATGATGCCCCCCAGCACTTCCATATGCCTTGTGTACCTCATCAAGTGGTCAGTGGGATCCGTCTTACCGTTGTATACTT
Organism: Allium fistulosum; assembly: GCA_030737815.1. Classification (NCBI taxonomy): domain Eukaryota; kingdom Viridiplantae; phylum Streptophyta; class Magnoliopsida; order Asparagales; family Amaryllidaceae; genus Allium; species Allium fistulosum. The sequence continues at coordinate 836,320,366 of CM060905.1, forward strand.
CCAGAGTGGGCAGCTTGAAATCGGGCGGATTCCTAGCTATCCTGATGTTACGGGTAAACGGACTTTTGTTGTCTCCCTCCAAATCTCTGTTTGTCAGACCTCTACAAATGGTTCGCCTAATGATGTCAGCCAATCCAGTGTTACCTTCCAAGGGTTGCCTCCCATCAACATTTCCTAACTGCCCTCCAAGTCTTCGAGGGAATTCTGGCACATACTCCTCGTCACGTACTCCTGTATTCCTGTTGGTGTCGGGCTACGCAGCATCATCTGGTATCCCTCCATGGATTGGTCCAGCATTACCTGGTGATGTGCCCCCAAGTCTAGGTCCATCCAGATTGATAGTTGTTTGCTGATTTGGGGCTACCCCCTATTGAACCACTCCATCTGCTTGTCGGTTGAGTCCTTCTAATCCAGCTCCATGGATCTGAGCTCCTGCAGCTCCTTCTTGTCCAAATTGTTTGAGAAGGGTCTGCATTATTTCCTCTTGCCTTTTCATTAACTGTTCCTGCATGGAATTCATCATGACCTGCATCTCGTCCCTAGTGATATTGATCGAGGCTTGATTAGCTCCGGAGGAAGCCTCCTGACTTCCCTCTTACTGACTTCTTTCCGTCTGATGTCTCCTGGTTGATTGCTTTGCCATAGTCTCCATATTCCAAGTTCCTAGGCCTTTAAATCCAAAATCCAAGCTTCTGAATCCCTGAGTGCTAGCTCTCTCAGTGAAAGCACCAAAATGTTAGCGCCAAAATTGGTCACTAACACCCAAACGCCATTGAAAGCACTAACCAACAGTTATAAATAATAGGCAGAATGTATGTAGAGAGTATAAATATGAAGAACAGTAAAAAATAAAAAGAAAGCAGTAATAATAGAGGATTTATAGTGGTTCGGCTGACTCCGGCGTACATCCACTCCAGAAATTTCCTTTTTATTGATGTCAGAATCAATTACAGTGACAATCCAGAGTTTTTAGAACAATAATGGCAGAGCAGCCTTAGTGTAGAAGATGAAGGGAAACAGAATGAAGATCCCCCTTTTCTGAAGCCCCACATGCTTTATTTATAGGCAAAACCTAAGTTACTGGGCTTCCCGAGTGGTCTGGGCCCATCAAGGCCATAGCCGAACCCAACTCCATCATTATGACCGACCTCAAGCTCAGAACACACTGATCCAATATTGCCTCGGGAATGACTCGAAGATGACCCGGAGCAAACTCGCTTGTGACTTGAAGCAAAACTTGTTTGGATGCGAAGTAACTCAATGCCAAACCCACTTCTTCATTTTTGAGTTCAAACCAAATCAACCGATCCTATACAACCAAACCACCAAGACCGATCCCAAGCTTTTACGACCCAACACAAATAGCCAACAACTAGTACTTCTAACCGACCCACCTTGACCGAACCAGTCAGATGTCGATCCACGTATGGCCGAACGACATGGCCTTCCTTCTGTTGTTTGATCCGACCCTCCTTAACCGATCAAGGTTACTGCTACTACCACTAAGAGAGGGGGGGTCAGCTTCGGTCACTAACTTTTTAGTGCCTACTACTACCACTAAGATTACTGCTAGAATTAAATATTTGATGCTTACAAAACCTATAAACTTGCAATCTCTACTAAGCGGAATATACTAATCATATTCCTAGTAACCCTACCTCGACTTTATCCTCAAGTCAAGAAACCTCGAACTATAAAATGTATTTCAATCCTAAAATTCAAAGTTTGAATATAAAATATAAAACAAACAAAAATTAAAACACCCTTAAAAACTACCAAAAATAGATTTTAGACCAAGAGGGAAAAGAAATAATTTTTTCCTAAAAATAGCCTTGACCGGGTTGCTCCTCTTAAAATAAATAAAATACAGATATCTACCCTTTTCAATTCAATGACTATCTTCTCTATAATAATTCTTCCTTCTTCAAATTAGATATCAAAAATAAAAGTTTGAATTCTTGCTTGAGTTAATGGATTCACGTTGCATCACTTGCACTGCGAGTCATGATGAGATGTTGTTGTCTAGAGCTAAAGCTATCGCCGTAAGTGTTGTCAGTAGTCTGGAACTCAAGCCATTGATATGAAAAATGGATCTTACTACCTTGTTGCTACTGATGAGATCAAGAGTTAAAGAAAAACTTCTATAGTTTGAATGCTTGTGTCAATTTAAACTTCGACTTACGAAAATGAATCTACGGCTGCTTGATGTCTACTTAATTGGAGGTTACAAAACTGGATCTCGAATCGTGCGTTGTTTCCAGAAGTTGACCGTAGCTTGTGTTGAAGATAAAATTTATGATGCTTAAAAACGATTGTAGCTGCTATTTGTTTAGGATTTTTAAGCCTCTAATTCTGATCTGAAATTGGAATGATGATGGTTGTTACGTTGAATTTGCCAGATGATAATCGGAAAACTTATGATACTTTGATGTTGGTTGAGAGTTTTAACTGGTGGTGATTGATGCACAAATATGTTATTGTATGAAATGAAGTTGTGATTTGACTATATATTGTCGTGCTTGCAATGATGATGATTGGAAGCTTAATGAATTAGTGATGGTTGATTTCGAAACCTGTGCTTGGTGATGGTTAAGGTTGTGAATCTAAGCTTGGACCGGAAAGCATGTAAGAATATAATTCTCTGGTTGTGGTGCAGTAACTCGAAATATGATGAGGAGTTTTGAATTGAAGTATTGAGTTGGTTATGGTAATGAAGTGAGTTTGCTTTGATAAATTGCAGTGCCTCCTCTTCATTTTTTAACCAGCACACCCATTGGATGATTAGTAGGTATAACATGAAGGAAACAGGCTAGTTAGAAGCGGGTGAAATAGGTAGATTTCAAAAAAGTTTATATTTGGTATTTATTGGGCCTATAAAGTCTAAAGGGTTTATTAGATCCACTCTAATATAGTTTTAAATAAAATCTTATATTTTTATTTTGTTTAAAAAGTAGTTTTAATTTAAATTAACTATGTTATAATGAGCATAACACATATACTCATATATGTATAGCGCAATTGTAAATTATAATCGGTGTACATGGTCAATATATACATTTATAGATGTTATGATTTACACTTCAATGGACACATTTGCTGATTATATATGCCTTTTTAATCCATAGTTTTATTTTGAAAACATTTGAAATAATAATATGTATATATACATAGTTTACTTATACTTATATATAATATGTTGTAAAATATTTTTAACTAACTAATAATAGATATATTTATAATATGACGACTAATGTGTTTAAGTAGGCATTTAAGAAAATAAAAAGGTGGAGGATTTTTCCCATTCCTTTACTCATTCATCCGATGCCATTTCAAATCAATATTTAAACACTTAAACCTTTATACAAATAAAAATTAATTATGACAAGTTTATTTGTTTTGAAAATTAAAATTATCATTTTGAAATCCAATTTTGACTTGGGAAGGATTCGATTATTAGATTTATGATTTTAAAAAAATTCCTTTCGATTTTAGAATTGAAATTACACATACACATACATGCGTACATACATATATAATAACAAACTATATTTTAAAATCAAAATAGCATATATATATATATATAACTAATAACTTTGTATGTTTTGAAATTTGAAGACTAGCTTTGATATAGGAAGTGTCCAAAATTAGATATATAATTTTACAAAAAGGTCCTTTTACAGAATTTGAGTTGAAATAATATATATAAGTATATGTAAATAGTAACCAAATGTATTTTATATTTTGAAAATAACATATATAGATGAAACTTATTTTCAATTTCATATAATGTTTTCAAGTATCTAATATATGTTGTTCGTTTTTATTTGTACATGTAGTATGTTGCACAATTATTTCAACTAATTAAAATTGTAGGATCATTTTCACACTAGAGGGGGGGTGAATAGGGTCTATAAAAAATTAATGCAGAAATAAAAACAAAGACAGAAAGTAATGCAGTAAAGATCACACACAGTTTTACCCAACTTCGGCAAAAACCTGCCTACGTACTGCCCCCAAGGTTTCTACTAGAAATTAAGTAATCAGACACTTACAAAAACACATAAACTTGCGATACCCGCTAACTTGATTAACCTAACTCTAAGCTCAAAACCCTGCCACAACTCAGCCACTGAGTTGCAAATTCACCAAACTACGCCTCGTAGTTCGTAACCTAGTTAAACTAGAGTTTTTACAAAGTTAAGAAAGGAAAAATACAAATTTAATTAAAACCCTAAATTATAAATTAGCCCAAAGCAAAAATATTATCGAACCAAATAAAAAAACAGTGCGGTAAAAAAAATGATGCTCTTATTCTTATTTTTATATCCAGGCCGATTATCCTCTTTCACTTTTGTTGTCTTTGATTTAGGGTTTTGTTGAATTTGAGCCGCCGCTTGGAAATCGAAATTCAGTTCCATTGCCTTGATGATTTCGTTCCTCAAATTGCCTACTGCTGCTTCTTCTATCAGTGTTATTCGATTGCTCCAAAGGGTTTGAGTTCGACTTTGGTATGTTTTTGTCCCTTGAATGCTTTCGGTGATTATTTTTGAACTCGTGATTATTTTTCCTATGATGAATTGGGTATTTATAGGGATCAAAACCATATACTTTCGTTTCGTATATTTTGATTTGAATTCTTCAATTGCTGTGCTCGGCCATTCGATTCTTGATTGAACGATTTTGATGATTTCTGACTTGTTCATTGGTCGAATATATTTCTGATATATTCGAATTTGCTTAAATATATTTGAATTGGTTCCGATCTTTGCTGCCTACGACTTTTTCATCATTCTCTTACAGCTTGGCATTTGAATTTGAGATATATATACTTATTTTGGGTTAATCTTGACTTCCTAAAGTCTGACTTGTTCATCATGAAGTCTTTGTTACTATGCATTAATCATGTCATACTATGTTTGCGTATGTTTGTGTGTCACTCTATGTTGCCTTGCTTGAGTTTGATCTGATGTCTCCATGTATATACATACATACATATATGTATGTATATATTTGTGTGATTGCTATGGCTATGCTCTGTCCACCCGAGTGCTTGCATTCTGACTTTGCTTGTATTTGGTGCACTTGCATTCTCTGGCCATAATGATTTTGTGATAGTTGCTTGTTGATTTCCATGTCCATTTCCTTGTAATGTTTGCTGGGTTGATAAGCTTGGTGCCTTTGTTATTGTAGTCTCTTTGAAAACTGTTGCCACTTGATATGATTCTGGTCCATATTTGTCCCACTGGCTTATTGAGTTTCCATGTTCACTTGCTTGTCATTTTCAATTGAGCCAAGTTCACTTGCATTTATCTCTGTCCTCAATTCTGGTTGTATGTTGATTTGCTTCGAGTTTAATTGCCCCTGTGCATGTGCATACTTGCCGTTTACTGCGTGCATATATGTGTGTATACTTGTGCACTTCATGTTGATTTCTGCCTTATACTTAGCCCATAATTTTTATTTTGCTTGAACATTTTGTATATTTTCATGTAAATGTTGAAACTGAACTTGATTGTTGCTTGGTTCCTGAACAGGTCTGAACCTGAGCATGTCTAGTTGAAGTCTGGTTGCATGTTGGTTGGACTTGAGTATGTCTGAAACTTTAATTGCTTTGACTGGTCTAGTTAAGCTATTGTCATGTTGTTCTTGGATTACACTTGAGTTGAATCCATTCTTGGCTTGGGTTTGACCTTGTGCTCAACTGACCCTGCAATTTTAACAAGCAAGTGTATATCGGTGTGCACGACCTTGTGGCATGTACAGTGGTACACTATGCATGTCTCAAGTTGTTCGCATATTTTTTATTATAGTTTGAAATAGAAAGATGAATTTAAAAAAATGATGACGAACATCCCAGATAACTGAGGCAAACAATATTTTCAAACACACTTCATTATGCACTGCAAAAATATTTCTTTTTCAATTTTACTGCGTCAATGTTTATTTTATTGATAGATCGGATGCTGGATACAGGCTGGAACAAAGTTGAAGATAAAATACGAGTGATGAGTGAATATGTAGTGAGGTGAAACATCTATGTAAAATCGTATAGTGAAAATTGTGTTGTAATTGAAACTTGTATTTGGAATTGTGTAGGTATAGTGAGAGCTTAAATTTGTACTATTTGAATTTGTAATAAAGTATTTGTTTGAATAAAATATTTGTTTACATAAAAATTCCGAGTTATTTATTTTATTCAACAAATATTTATTTAATTATGTGGAAAAATAAAATAGTACAATAACAAATATATTTAAACGAATATATATATATATATATTATCATCAAACAAAAATCATACACTAGTATATTCTACAATCTCCCCCTTTTGATGATAACAAACATATATTAAGATTTTGACTCTATTAAATGTATTTGTTCTTGATGAATTCTATTTGCATTCCCTATTTGAATACTCCCCCTACAACAAAGCTCCCCCTTCACATATGCATAAAAAAATTCAAAAACAATAAAAAAAATGCAATGAACCTAGATGTGAATATGCAAATAAAAAAATATGACTTATTTGCCAAAATCTTAACTTCTCTCCCCCTTTTGTTATTAACCAAAGAGCAACAGTGTTAGATAAGAGTGATAATGTGATAGACATGAATCACAACATTAATACCTAATTGAGTATACATATTAAATTTCAAATAAAAAATCAAACAAAAATTAGAAAACTCTGTTAGGCGCATATTCCATTTTAGAGTGATAGGGGTGATGTTGGCATAGAAAACCATATAGTTTTGTCCATTTGTGGTATTTTTATGACAAGAATTTTTTAAATACTTATTAACCATTCATAACCATTAGGAATTTTAAATGAGATTAGTAGTATTCTCTAATTTTATTAAAAATAATTCCAAGCATCTTCTAACCACGCATAACCGTAAGGACTTTTAAATAGGGTTAGAATCAACTCGCCTATTTCATCCAATTTTGATATGTGTTCTATACATGCATAACCGTGAGGACTTTTAAATGAGCATGAAAGCACATAATCAGAGATTTCAAGTATTTCACCCATGCATAGCCGTGAGGACTTTTAAATGAGAGTGAGTACTTTTGGATGACTTTATTGCTAATTAAAAAAAGAATAATTTCCTATTTAAATATCACTTTGACATACTATATTCGATTTTGATGAGTGATGGTCGTAGAAATATGATAGCAATAGAGATGGTCATGGAATTTTTACCAACCAAAGTTATTACAAAATTTGTTTAAATTTTTAAAGAAATTTTCTAAATATACTCTCTTAAGAAATAATGTATGATCAAGATCAACACTCATCACTTTTTTTAGTCACTATTTATCTTTTCGATAATCAATAGGGAGTCAGATTAGTTAACATAGGCATTTAAGATCAAATCCAAAAAAAATATAAAATCACATCTCTAAAATGCCTAAACTGAGACAAAGTCGGTAGAAACTATTTTCTGGAAGGGGTTTTGTAAAAATATCTGCCAATTGAGAATCAGTTGAAATGAAGTTTATGCAGATATTTTCTTTGGAAATGTGATCTTAATGAAATGATGTCTAACATCTATATGCTTGGTATGAGAATGATGTACAGGATTATTTGTGAGATCAATTGCAGTTTTGCTATCACACATAAGTGGAACTTGTTTAAAATTTAGACCATAGTCTTGCAACGTTTGTATCATCCATAAGATTTGAGAAGAGCAACCGCTTAGAGCAATATACTCTGCCTCAGTTGTAGATAATTCAATACAATTTTGTTTTCGACTTGACCATGCAACTAACGAATGTCCCAACTTAAAACACATTCCACCAGTACTTTTTCTATCAACTAGACTACCAGCATAGTCTGCATCTGAATACCCTTTTCACTCAAAGTTATCATTAGTTGGGTACCATAGACCAAACCGTGAGGTGTGCAACAGGTACCTTGTAATCCTTTTTACAGCTTTTAAATGAGATTCTTTTGGATTTGATTGAAACCGTGCACACAAACAAACAGAGAACATAATGTCTGGTCTAGAAGCAGTAAGATAAAGAAGTAATCCAATCATACCTCGATATTTCTTTGGATCAACTACCTTATCATTTTCATCCTTGTCAAGTTTAATTGTTGTGCTCATGGGAGTTTTTGCAGGTTTAGCATCTTTTAATCCAAATTTGTTGACAAGATCCCTGATATATTTTGTTTGAGAGATGAACGTACCTTTTTCGCTTTGTTTGATTTGAAATCCTAAAAAGAATTTCAACTCTCCTACCAAGCTCATTTCAAACTTTTCCTGCATGAATTTTTCAAATTTCTCATACAAAAGGTTGTTAGTGGCACCATAAATAATGTCATCAACATATATTTGAACAATCAAAAGGTCATCATTTTCGTGCAATAGAAAAAATGTGGTGTCTACACAGCCCTTTTTGAACCCATTTTCAAAGAGATAAGTGCTAAGACATTCATACCAAGCCCTAGGGGCTTGTTTTAATCCATATAGTGCTTTCTTAAGTTTATATACATGGTTAGGTTATTCTTGACTTTCAAAACCTTCAGATTGTTCAACGAATACATCCTCATTCAAAATTCCATTAAGAAAATCACTTTTAGTATCCATTTGTCAGTTTAAATCCTTTATAACAAGCAAAAGCTAACAAGATTCTAATGGATTCTAGTCTTGCTACTGGTGCAAAATTTTCATCAAAATCAATTCCTTCAATTTTATTTTAACCTTTAGCAACTAACCTAGCTTTTTTCCTAATCACATTTCCAGATTCATCAAATTTATTTTAAAAAATCCATTTGGTTCCTATAACTGGATAATCATTAGGTCTAGGTGCTAGAATCCAAACATCATTTCGTTCAAATTGATTTAGCTCTTCTTGCATAGCCATAAACCAACTCTCATCATTGAGAGCTGTATCTATGTCTTTGGGTTCAATTTCTGAAATAAATTCACTACATAGACACAAATCACATAAATTTCTAAAAGAGGAACGAGTTAGAATACCTGCGTTAGGATTACCTATTACCAATTCTAGAGGATGATCTGCTTTGAATTTCAATCTCTCTGGTTCGATATTTCTTTGGACTTCTTCTGCGGTTGCGATTTCTTTTGGATTTTCACTTTGAACTTTTTCATTCTCCTCTTCAACATTGCTTTTGATTGTTTCCTTGCTTTGATCATCAATGCCTTCATCAAATTTTACATTGATTAACTCCACGATTGTTCTCTTTCTTTTGTTGTATATTCTATAAGCTTTGCTTCTGGAAGAGTATTCCATGAACATGCTTTCGTCATCTTTTGGCTCAAATTTTCCTAGTTGATAACCTGTATTGAGAATAAAGCATGGATAGCCAAATTTTTTGAAATATGCAATGTTTGGCTTTTTGTTGAACCATAGTTCATATGGTGTTTTCTTAAGAATCGACCTAATCATGACTCTATTCATTACATAACAAGCTGTATTTACTGCCTCTGCCCAAAAAGACAAGGGTAGTTCATACTTATTTATCATAGATCTAGCCAACTCTTGTAAGGTTCGATTCTTTCTCTCGACTGCTCCATTTTGTTGTGGAGTACATGGGGCAAAGAATTCATGTTTAAATCCATTTTCATCATAAAATTATTCAAATTCATGATTTTCAAATTCTCCACCATGATCACTTCTTAGCGAAATAATAGAAACTCCTTTTTCATTTTGAACTAATTTTGTGAATTTAGTGAAGTATGAGAAAGTTTCTATTTTTTTAGCTAAGAAGTATACCCATGTGTATCTAGAGTAATCATCAACCAATACAAAACAATATCTCTTACCACCTAAACTTGCAATATCGTTAGGTCCAAACAGATCCATATGAACTAGTTCAAGGACTCTAAAGGTACTTACAATGTTCTTGGCATGAAAAGATGAGATTTTAAATTTTCCCACAGTACATGCTTTACATAGAGTTTCTGTTTTGAAACCATGAGATGGTAAACCTCTTACCAAGTTTTTTCTTTTTAATCTGTTTAACAGATTCATGCTAGCATGTCCTAATCATCTATGCCATAAGTTTACTTCTTCATCCTTAGCTACCATACATTTTGAAAGAGTGAGATCATCAAAAGATAGAGAGTATATATTACCTTTCCTCTTACCTGAAAATAATGTTTCTTTTGATGATTAGTCAACAATTTTGCACAAATCAGAATCAAAAACAACATTCATTCCCTTATCACATAACTGGCTGATTGAAATCAGATTATGGTACAGATTTTCAACATATAATACATCGTTTAAGGTAAATGTGCCATTACCTACTTTACCTTTATCGATAATTTTACATTTATCGTTGTTGCCCATTGTGACTCTGCCACCTTTGTACTTCTCTAAGTTAAGGAACTTTGATTTGTCGCCCATCATGTGCCTGGAACAGTCAAAATCTAGGTACCACTCTTGATGTTCCTTAGCCTGTCAACATACCTACACAAGGAAAGAGTTTAGTGACCTATTTGTTTTCTTAGGTCCATGATTATTAGTGATAAAAAAAATTGAAAAACAAGTTTGCGTAGAACTAAGACAGTCTATGTTTGTTCCTTTTGGCACCCAGATTTGTTTGATTTTAAGGGATTTTACATTCGTGCCTTTAGGAACCCAAATTGGTATGGTTTTCGTGTGTTTGGGTCTATACCAGCAATTGTTTTGATTGTGTCCAATTTTTCTACAAATCGTGCACTTGGAGTTGACATGATTAGTTTTACTTCTACCCTTTTCAGATTGAGTATACCCAAGTCATTGTCTAATAGTATTGACAGTTTGTTTTTCTATTAGCATATTTAGTGATCTTTCTCCTTTGGAGAATTTTCCTAAAGTTGTAGACAATTGTTGGACTTGTGACTTGAGAGATTCATATTCATTCAATAACAAAGTGCACTTTTTAATAGAATTTTCTCTCCTAGTATTTTCACTTTCTTTCAAAATCATAATTTCATTTTCAAGCGATTTAATTTTAGTTTTTGATTTTTTTATTTCCTCTTCTAATGATGGACACTTATCACACTTAGGGCACTTTTTTTCTATAGTTTTGAACCATTTGATCAAGCTGCATATTTATTTCTATCAAACTATCTTTTTGTGATTCAATTTTGGCGTACTTCTCCTTGAGTCTTTCAAAACAACCATTTACTTCATGAAAATATATAAGTAATTGCGAGTAAGTTTTGATACCTTGCTTGGCTCGTCATCATCGCTGTCACTTGTTTCTCTTAAAAAACACAGATTTGCTCTTTCACTCTCACTGCTAGTGCTTTCATCATCATCTTCATTACTTTCATTCCAAGTTGCTGCAAAACTTCTCCTTTTTGGTTTCTTTCGTTTGCCGAATCGATTTTGAGGACAATTTGGCTTGATATGACCAGGTTTATTGCACTTGTGACACATGACCTCCTGCTTTTCTGAGTTGTCTAGAACTTTGACGATTCTGCTCTTCGGTTGTTGATTTAGGGATGGATTTCCATATTTGCAGTTCCATCTTTGGAATCTCTTTATTATCAGTGCCAATTCAGCTGCTCCTTCATCATCACCATCATCATCTTCACTTTCCATCGTTCCTTTGAGAGCTATTGATTTCTTTCACGTATCTCCTCCTTCACGTTCTTACTTGAATTTGATTTCTAGCTCATAAGTGGTGAGGTTTCCGATGAGTTCTTCAACTTTAACCTGTTTCAGATCCTTTGATTCTTGGATGGCAGTCACCTTTGCTTCAAAATTTCGTGGAAGAGTTTTAAGGATCTTTCGGACTATCTCCAGTTCTATGTATGGTCTTCCTAGGGATTTTGATTTGTATACAAGATTAGAAAGTCATCCATAAATTTCTTTGACACTTTCATCCTTTGCCATTGTGAAGTTCTCATACTCGCTACTAAGCATGGCAATGCAAGATTATTTAACCTGGGAGGTTCCTTCATGGGTCACTTCAAGCGTGTGCCAGATTTCCTATGCAGTTAGACAATGTGAGACATGGTTAAATTCAATTTGATCTAATGAATAAATAATAGAATTCATAGGTTTAACATTAGCAGTTTGTAGTTTAATTTCAAGATCTATCCATTGATCCATAGGTTTATCAACTTCTTGATTGCCTGCCATTACTGTTGGTGTGCTATATCCTATTTCAACAATATTCCATGCATCTATGGTTTTCAAAAAAAATTTCATTCTAGTTTTCCAATATGCATATTCACCATTGAACATGGGTGGTCTAGCTATGGACCGACCTTCAGCAAAAGCATTATTAAAAGAAGCCATTGAAAGAAAAAAAAGTTTAATAGAAAATGGTTTTTGATCCCAGCTCTGATGCCACTTGTAGGATCGTTTTCACCATAAAGGGGGTGAATAGGGTCTACTAAAAATTAATGCGGAAATAAAAACAAAGACAGAAAGTAATGCAGTAAAGATCACACACAGTTTTACCCAGCTTTGGCAAAAACCTACCTATGTGCTGCCCCTAAGGTTTCTACTAGAAATTAAGTAATCAGACGCTTACAAAAACATATAAACTTGCGATACCCGCTAACTTGATTAACCTAACTCTAAGCTCAAAACCCTGCCACAACTCAGCCACTGAGTCGCGAATTCTTCGAACTACGCCACGTAGTTCATAACCTAGTTAAAACTAGAGTTTTTACAAAGTTAAGAAAGGAAAAATACAAATTTAGTTAAAACCTTAAATTATAAATTAGCCCAAAGCAAAAATATTAGTGAACCAAATAAAAAAATAGTGCGATCCAAAAAAATGATGCTCTTATTCTTATTTGTATATCCAGACCGATTATCCTCTTTCACTTTTGCTGTCTTTGATTTAGGGTTTTGTTGAATTGGATCCGCCACTTGGAAATAGAAATTCCGTTCGATTGCCTTGATGATTTTGTTCCTCAAATTGCCTACTGCTGCTTCTGCGATCAGTGTTATTCGATTGCTCCAGAGGGTTTAAGTTCGACTTTGGTATGTTTTTGTCTCTTGAATGCTTTCGGTGATTATTTTAAACTCGTGATTTTTTTTGCCTATGATGAATTAGGTATTTATAGGGATCAAAACCATATACTTTCGTTTCATATATTTTGATTTGAATTCCTCAATTGCTGCGCTCGCCCATTCGATTCTTGATTGAATGATTTTGATGATTTCTGACTTGTTCATTGGTCGAATATATTTCTGATATATTCGAATTTGCTTAAATATATTTGAATTGATTCCGTTCTTTGCTGCCTACGACTTGTTCATCATTCGCTTACAGCTTGGCATTTGAATTTGAGATATATATATATATATATATACTTATTTTGGATTAATCTTGACTTCCTGAAGTCTAACTTGTTCATCATGAAGTCTCTGTTACTATGCATTGGTCATGTCATACTATGTTTGCGTATGTTTGTGTGTCACTCTATGTTGCCTTGCTTGAGTTTGATCTGATGTCTCCATGTATATACATACATACATATATGTATGTATATATTTGTGTGATTGCTATGGATATGCTCTGTCCACCCGATTGCTTGCATTCTGAGTTTGCTTGTATTTGGTGCACTTGCATTCTCTGGTCATAATGATTTTGTGATAGTTGCTTGTTGATTTCCATGTCCATTTCCTTGTAATGTTTGCTGGGTTGATAAACTTGGTGCCTTTGTTATTGTAGACTCTTTGAAAACTGCTGCCACTTGATATGATTCTGGTCCATATTTGTCCCACTGGCTTGTTGAGTTGCCATGTTCACTTGCTTGTCATTTTCAATTGAGCCAAGTTCACTTGCATTTATCTCTGTCCTCAATTCTGGTTGTATGTTGATTTGCATACTTGCTGTTTACTGCGTGCATATATGTGTGTATACTTGTGCACTTTATGTTGATTTCTGCCATGTACTTGGCTTTGAATGTTTATTTTGCTTGAACATTTTGTATATTTTCATGTAAATGTTGAAATTGAACATCATTGTTGCTTCGTTCCTGAATAGGTCTGAACTTGAGCATGTCTGGTTGAAGTCTGGTTGCACGTTGGTTGGACCTGAGTATGTCTGAAACTTTAATTACTTTGACTGGTCTAGTTGAGCTGTTGTCTGTGCAGTTAAAGCGCTCGGCAGATTCCATGCGGCGGAGGTGCAAAAAGTCATAGCGGGGATACAGCAAGGATATAACAGGATATAGTGGATGACTCTAAAATAGCATATAAATCTCGTACTTAATGTTTTTACAAATATGTAAATGGTAATTAAATGAAAAACTAACATTCAATTGAATTATAATTAATACATAAATAATTTTAAATAAAAACATGTGCGATTATACTGTAAATAAATGTAAAATTGTTATATAACATAATTGAATTTAGTAGAATATTAGAGTATTTTCATTTATATTAAAAATTCAATTTCATAATTTTTATAATGTATAAATATCATTTTTCAATTCATTTCTTTTAAAGAAGATATAGCGAAAATAGCGTAATATAGCGGGAATAACGGGATATACCGGAAATAGCGGGGATTAAAGCGGAAAGGCTATATTTGGGGCTATATGGAAAAATCGTAGCGGTAGAAATCCGCTATGAGATATAGCAGGGTTATAGCGGGGTAATAGCGGGGCATTAACTGCATAGGCTGCTGTCATGTTTTTTTTTTGCATTGCACTGGAGTTGAATCTAGTCTTGGCTTGGGTTTGACCTTGTGCTCAACTGTCCCTGCAATTTTAACAAGCAAGTGTATATCGGTGTGCACGACCTTGTGGCATGTACAGTGATAAACTGTGCATGTCCCAAGTTGTTCGCGTATTTTTTATCCTAGTTTGAAACAGAAAGATGAATTTAAAAAAATGATGACGAACAACCCAGATAACTGAGGCAAACAATATTTTCAAACACACACTTCATTATGCACTGCAAAAATATTTCTTTTTCAATTTTACTTCATTATAAATATCTACGGGAAATGAATTAGTGAATTTTTTTAATTGAAAGAATAAAACCTTTCCTATTCTTTTAATCAAAACTTCCCTAATTAATTTTCTTAATTTTCTATCTCTCTCTTGACTCCTCTCTTTTCACATAGTATGGGCGAAATTACTTGCCATCAAATGGCATAAAATTTTCATAAACCCTTTCATGCAATTATCTCTCATGTAAAATCATTCAAAAATACATCGATATTATATATCGATGCGTGCAAATATATCTCTTAGATATACATTCAAATAATTACAAACAACTCCCAAACATCAAACAAATGAGATAAAAAATAATATTTCTGAAACATTAATTAATTTAATTAATTTACAACATTTTATAAATTAATTAAAACATGTGGTTTTTTGAAGAATTCTTTACTATAGTCGTGTGACTCAAAGATGTTAATTCAGTCAACGATTAATATCAAACAATTTGAATATTAATGTACATGCGTTACCTTAGCTAGTGGTGTAATATTTTAATCGAATTTATTGCTTGTACATCTTTTTTGAAAAATCCAATTTTACTATTTTAAGCAGTACTTGGTTATAACAATTATTTGCACCAGTTCTCTTCTTCAAAATTATATCACTTTAGGACTTATAGAATTTGGTTTCTATCAAAACTATAATATCATCCACATTCAACTCGGTTAGTCTAAGCAGAAAATACTTGGTTTAATAATAATATTTATTATTAACCATACAGCTTTAGCCAGATACTTTGACTTTGACTTGACTATAGTTGATCATTATACTAACCCCTTATAACCGAGAAGACGAATTCTCTATTGAATAGTGTTTCACTTCTAATGCTTCTAATTCAGACCCAACTATAGTTGCTCGATGGATCGACATGCAAAAATTTAACTATAATCAAAGCATAGTATTTACATTGAGATTCAACGTTATTCTCAAGTCGAGGGAACTGCGTAACATCGTTACTTCTAGGTTCTCTGTTTGACCTTAGATATATTAACCAATAGAAAACTGTCGAGTAAGTCATTCCATAGTTATCTAATAACTATCAGTACATACCTCTTGGTTCCCAAGACAACCATGAGTAATACATTACCAATATTTGGAGAGCGTTATGTACTTTAGTCTCAACGGATGAATCGATATCCTTTATTCAAACATTTTGACTAGGAATATATAAAATAATATGTTATTTTTTATAGAGTTAGGGATATGGCCTAGGTGCAATTACGTAATTTGTTATATATATATAACTCGTTGACCAATCTTGTTTGAAATAAAGTTGTTTTCTTTCTATTATATACTTAATATAATGTGGTTATATTAGTTAATTCAATTAAAAGTATACTTAATAGAAAATCCATAAATGGTATGTTTTGTGATAGTAGTTACAAAGTGTTGTAACCGTAAGTAATTTATCATAATGAAAACAATAATACCATTTTAAATATTCCTAGTCAAGATGTATCGAGACTGGATATCGATCCACATGTTGAGACTAGAGTACGTAACGCTCTCCAAATGTTGGACAGTGTGTTCCTCACGACTTTTGGAGGCACCAAGGGGTTGCATACTGATAGTTATTGGATAACTATGGAATTACTCACTCGATAATTTTTTGTTGGTTAATATAACTAAGGTCAAGCAAAGAATATCGATGTGACTAATTTACACAGTTCTCTCGACTTGAGAATACTGTTGATCTTAAATGTGAAAGTTCCGCTTTGATTATAGTTAAATTGTGGCACGACATCCATCAACGACTATAGTTGGGTCGTGTGGAAGCATTGGAAGTGAAATAATGTTCAAGAGAGGATTTGTCTCCTCAGTTATATAAGGTTAGTATCACAGTCAACTGAAGTCAACTCAAAGTCAAAGTCTCTAGCTAGAACATTTCGATTAATAATAATTGTTATTATTGAACCAAGACTTTGTTTTTGGACTATAAAGTTGAATGTAGATGATATTGGAATTTTGTTCATTACCAAATTCCATAAGTGCTAATGTGATATAGTTTTGACAAAGAGAATTGGTGTAAATAATTGTCACTATCGGGTACCGCTTATAATAAGTAAAATTGGATTTTAAAAAATATGTGTAAGCGATAAACTCAACCAAAATGTCACACCACCTATTAAGTGACATATGGATATTAATATTCCAATAGGTTGATATTAATCGTTGACTAAATGTACACCTTTGAGTCACACAACCATAATGATGAATTCTCTGAAAAACCATGTGATTTAATTAATTTATAAAATGTTGTAAATTGATAAAATTAATTAATATTTGAGAAATATTAATTATTATTTATTCGGTGTCTGGAAGTTTTTTTTGTAATTATTTTAATGCATTTGTAAAAGTTATATTTGCACGCATTGATTTAAGATATCGATGTAATTTAAAGGTAATTGCATGAAATGATTTGTGGAAATTTTATGTCATTTGATGACATGGTTTGTGGAAATTTTAATATCATTTAATGACATGATTTTTCAAAATTTTATGTCATTCGATGACTTATCATGTGAAAAGAAAGAATTGGAGAGAGAGAAACAATCAAGGGAAATAATTATGGAAGTTTTAATTAAAGAATGGAAATAGTTTCGTTCCTTCAAATAAAACATATTCTCTAATTCATTCTACATGTACAATTTGTTCTTTCTTATTATTTCCTTTGTTTTTCTCCTCCTAAATTTTCATGGTAGAAAAAAAGTCAAATTTCCAAAATTCTTTCAACTCCAAATCAAATATCAAATATAAAAGGTGGTTCATCCATCTCTTGTAAGGATAGAATGAGAATCTTATAGATCTGAGGAGATACCATCATTCAAGGTGCATTCTCCTGGCAACATCTCAAGGTAATAATTCTAATTTTATTTATTCATTATTCACCTTGTTTATAAAATTTGGATTCATCGCATATTTCATCTCATCTGTGTATCTGTTTATTTGATCACGTAGATTAGATCCCCTTTTTCTCCATCTTAATTAATTATATATGTTCACCATTGTACCGACCCACAAATTCATCACTTCAGAATTTTTTTGAAATATTCAAATATAAGATTTTTTAACATAAATGATAACGGTTTGAACAATAAATAATATTGGTAATATTATTTTGAATAAACATTTACAAAAATATATACTTTGGAAGATACCGATAAAATGACCGAAAATCATTTTATCAATAAACAGCTATTGGATCATCCGACATCATGCATGGAACTAGATACATACACTCATTTATATATATGAGTGAGAATATGTAATAAAATTATTTATTTTATTTTTGAAAATAAAATCTCTTTATGACATCATCAATGATAGCACTATTTTAGAATAAATGATTTTTGAATTTGAATTGAGTTTAAATGATTTAATAATTATCTTAATTATTAAATAAGCCCTTTTAATTATTGTATAATGATAGAAATATTATTATCAAACTTTGTTTATATATATATATATATATATATATATATATTAAATAAGAGGGTGAAAATATGACCAGAAATCGAAATCGAAATTCATAACGATCAACGTAAAAAAGTTCTGCAACGTTGATCATTTGAGATATATATATATATATATATATATGCATACATACATGTACATATACATGAACACATTCACATGCACTTGAACACATATATACGTACAAATATGCTTATACATCTAAATATATAAATACACTACAAAATATCCAAGATGTTTTCTTAAAACTTAACACTTAAGCAAACCAAAGTCAACCTCTTTTACCCAAAAAAGAAGCATATGGGTACGCATACATGAGAGGAGGGGTTCGACTGAGCATGATGACGTGGGAGGGAAGTGTGGTGATGAGCAAATGTTGATGTGTGTGTGTGTGGAAATATCATGATATTTTCCTCCTTACTTTTGCCTATAAATAGCACCCACCTCTCTTCACTTCATTCACACTTCTTATTCATAAAATTCCCAAGCTTCTTCACTTCTTAAACTCTATATTAATGGCTCCTTGCCTAAAGAAAGTTAGGTCAATAATTATAGCAAAAAGAAACTAAAATTATATAGTAAATATATATTATCAAAAATCTTCAAAACAAAAGCAAATCCACTCTTTCTCCACCTATAACCCACGGCCACACTATCCACTGCCTAAGTCCAAGCCCACCTCCATTAGCAAGCATAAGCTGAACTTTCGCAAAGGACCAAGGCTCGATTCCATAGGCTCCAATGCGATTGTAGCGGAGTTATAGCAATTTTAAAGTTAGTCCGGTCGAAATTCAAGTGAGAAACTATATATATAATGATTATGTGATATGATTGCTATGGTTGTTTACTATGTTTGATCATCAAGTTAGGATTTTTATTTTATGTTTATTTTGACGTTGAAATGATTCACGTTTAATACACGTCGAATATCACAACGGAAATCACTTTCCTTTAATAAATGAAATGTTATATATGAGATTGCTAAACCTCTTTAAAATGGTTTAAAATTATTTATAAATGTTTTATAAACGCCAAAATCCAACTTGGTGAGGTTTTGACAAGTTACGAAAATCGAGTCAAAAATAGGCGCGTTGCGTAACGGTAGTTTGCGATTTCGCGCCGTAGAAAGTTTAATCCATTTATACGATGGATTCGGAGTCGAAATTCTTTGTAATAAGGATTTTCCAAACTCTTTTAATCATAATTTTCAAATAAAAGAAAAGGATCAAGATTTCATTTAGTAGATTTTGAAATATGAGCAAATCATGTTTTCAAAATAGTCGTGGTTTAGCAGTTCGGAAACCAAAGCGACGAACTCTTTATAAACGATATTTTTAATTCTTTCAAAATATGGAATAAATTGTACAAAACTTTAAAAAAAAATTAAAAGTAATTTAAGTTATAAAAATGGATTTCTAAATGATAGAAAAGTTATTTTGATCAAATAAGCTTTAAAAACACTATTAGCACCACTATTCGCAGCACTTTTAATAACTTTTGAAATATGGTTTTAAACTTAAGTATTCTTTTCCAAATCTTTTATAAATGTTTACAAATAAATAATTAAGTATTTTAAAGATTATTTGAAGGTTTTATAATTTATTTTAAAAAGTATAAATAAATGATTTATAGAAAAGCTGTTAAAATCAAGTAATTTAATCTTGGCTCTAAAAGCCGACGAGTAGACTGGATTTTTCTATTCGTGAGATTTGGATGTGAGATACTTAAACTAAGGAGATGTTTAGGAGCAACCAATGCCCTAGCTCACATGGCCTTCTTCCTGGGTGAGGAATAGATAAGGTCGAAAATGTCAGAAACGATGCGAGTATAAAAGATTCAATTTTTCCAAATTTAATACAACTTAAATTGTATAGAAATAATCTTCTTATACTTGGTATTAAATTCCAAGGACAGAATTCATACTATCTGCGTGAATTTAAAAGATGATTTCACCGTTATTCAATGGATAGTAAAGGTTGAATACGAAAATAGACATTGAGTAGAATTCGTAAAATTTCTATCGACCATTTTTACTCAAAATGGTTTTGCAATGTGATTTATGAGAAATGATTTTGATTTGGTATTTCCAAAGTTAAAGAGAAGTTTAATGATGTCGTATATACCGCAAAGAAATGTTTTAAATATTTATATCTCTAAAACAGATATTTTATTTGATAAAGATATTAATAAATGAAATGATAATCACCCTCAAGCTTAACATCTTTTATCAATGGTTGGTTCGAAGCTACCAGGATTGGATTTGAGTGATATTTATTCGAAAACCACTTTGAACCATTTAACGTATTCCGAGTGAAGATATGGAATGATAATAAATGGAATGAAGGGCTGCTTGTCATCGACCCTCAAGGGGAATTTACCATATCATATATATATATATGGCAGCAGTATCCTTATTTGATCTTCAATGCAAGGACCACTCGCTACTAATCTTAGAGATGATTCCCGATAGGATGTCGTAGGAGAGTTCCTTCAGTTTGTCCTATTCCTGGACAACTTGTATGGACAAATGTCTGACATTCCATTTCTAAAACCCACGTACATTGATGTATATGAACGTACATCTGTTTGGTGGTGTAGGAAGCGACTCTCATACACTTAACACCTTTTTCTGAGATGTATGAGCTCAAAGGTTGTACATTTGTGAAAAACAATGGTGTGTGATGGAATTGGTAATGTGGCATTAAAAGTGGAATATGCTATGTGAAAAGTAATCGTTACCTCGGGACTCATCCCCCAAAAATGGCTTAACAGGGCATGCCATAACGATATGTGGTTCGCAAGCATTAGGGTATGGTCATTGCCTTTCTAGATTACTCTATATTTGTTGAGTCTGTTGTGTATGCTATGGGATCTCGGATAAGTTAGTTACAACTAGGTTGATGTCATATTCGGTTCTATCTGCCACTGGATGGGTTTGTAGGTTCGTCGGTCTTGCCAGATGCAGAGGTTTCAAAGTTGTTGATCCTCGGTACATCCCTCTAGAGATGTACTATATGGAAGGTAGTTCCTTTACCTACCATTGTATGGAAATCCATTCTCCAATAAGTGCCTTCGGACTTGATTGTAGAGCCTGGTATGCTGGAATTTAATAATGTAATAATTTCGGCTAAGATTACGTATATTTACTTGAAAAGTGTTTTCAAAAAAGTCACTAAAAATAATATCCCCAGATTTTGCGTAGCAAATGATTTAGTTATTATAAGGTAAAAACTCATTCTGTGTTTACGTGCGGTATGGTCTTATGAGATACCCTTTGTTTTCAAATATCCGTAATTTGAGTTTCTCATACCAGTGCTATGACTGATCCGGAGTTTGTTTTCTTTTCCCCTTAAACTCTGGGTGCCCTATTTTTCCAGGTAGCCAAATAGTTAGGTAACTTGGAGCATTTTGGATGGAGCATTGAGCATGGAGCATTTTAGGTACTTTATAGAAGTTATCTATTAATTCCATTGTATTTTGTATGATGTATCTACCAGGACTTATAAGGATTAGCAGTTATAATTATCTTGGCTGGATTAGTACTTACTAGAACTCTGATGGAGCAATTTAGAGCAACTGCATGTACTATTCATATCTATAATTAAAAGTTGAATGCGATGTGAGATTCTATTTTGTTTTGTCTTCTATCTTTATTTACTTTACCTCATGATCATCTGCCTCTCTAGCACTTGGATTTACAGCATGTGAATACCGAGGATGTATTAGTGTCAATTTTTGTGGGTCGAGGAGGCCGATCGTCACATTTGGTATCAGAGCTTATGGTTGAATGAATACCTAAGCCTAGATTGGGTCAAATCATTAGAGATTGGGTTAGTAATACCCTAGAATGAGTTTAGTCAGAGAAAGCACATATTTGAAATTTTATCCGAATAAGTATATTCGAGTTTATACCCACTCCCTAAGATAATTTCGTCTATATTTCTAAAGATGTTTCCTTACTATATGCAGATAGTAGGAGATGAGTAATAGAAGAGGACGAAGGGGAGGTAGCAACACTACGGCCACCAACTGTCGATCAAATGCTACAATAATTGTGGAAGTGGTAATCCCTATGTAACCTCAAGTTAACTTTACCACTCTATGAAAAGATTACACTATTTGAGCGGTAAACCATTCAAAGGAACATAGTCCATTATTGAAGTTAAGGCTTTGATTCGCTCTTGTGAATGAATTTTTAAGGGATTAAATATAGGGAATGAGCAGTAAAGGTTCTTAGCATCTTAGCAGTTACAAGAAGGGTCTCCAGCATGGTGGGAGTCCATAACTCTGAATGATTCAGAAGATAATTTCTCATGGGAATGGTTCATGGAGGTCTTGGAAGAACAATATATGCTACCTGTAGGAAAATCCCACCTTTATTGGTGTTTTATGGATTTAAAGCAAGAAGAGATGTCGTAGAAGAATATTCCAACAAGTTTAGTGAATTGTCCCATTTTGGGCCGGGTCTAATAGACACCCCTTTAAAGAAAAATGAAATGTTTATCACTGGGATAAACGGGCAGTATCAGGACAGGATGACCGGGCATGTTAAGGGAACCTTTGTAGATTTGATGGACATGGCTTTTCGATATGAAACCCTAGACAAAAAAATCCACCCCACAACTCAAAGCAGTAATAATAACTGGAAGAAGAGGAAGTTCAACCATTTTGGGAAGAAGCCATGGCAAGGCAAGTCAGAAGGACGTCCGCAAGGAAACAATTTGAAGGATATTACTTATTATAATTGCCAATAGAAGGATCATTTTGCCCCCACCTGTAAGAATCCTAAGGCTTAGGATAGAATTGCTATAATTGTTACAAAACAGAGCATCAAAAGAAGGATTGCCCACTGATAAAGAAAGGAGAACAAGTAAGGGTTTTTGCCGTCAAAGATGAATCCTCAACTTCGACTGATGCTAAGGGTAAGAGAGTTCTAGAAGGTAATATCTGCACTAGTGAAAACATAGTTAGAGTATTATTTGATATTGAGGTTTCCCATAGTTTTATTTCAAAAGAATTAATTGATAAATTGAAACTTACCATAAAGCTATTAGATACCCCTATCTATGTCTCTAACCCCATAGGTGGTAAAACTAATCTCGATATAGCTTGTGAAAAAGTACAAGTTGCCTACCTATCCTAAAAAATTTCATGTGACCTAATCATCCTCAATTTTATTGGATTTGAGATTATACTCGGTATGGATTGGTTATCTTAATATAAGGCTATTCTTGATTGTGTTAAAAGGATGGAGCATTTGGAAAATAAAAGAACTTTTAAAATAACATGTGAAGAGTCAAGTCTAGTAATGGATAGTTTTATGTATGCCCTAAATTCATTTCGAAAACGCCTAGAAGAAATTCTAATTGTTAAGGAATTTTCAGATGTTTTTGAGGAAGTTAAAAGTTTACCCCTATATAGGGAAATTGAATTTCGAATCGACTTGATTTCTGATGTGAGGTCTGTTTTTCATTCTTCTCGAAGAATGGCCCCAAGGAAGTGAATGAATTAAGAAATCAAACGGATGAATTATTAAAGAAAGGACTAATTAGACCAAGTTGGTCGAGTTGGAACTTAGCTGTAGTTTTTGTTGCAAAGTCATATGGCTTCCTAAGACTTTGTGTATACTATTGAGACCTAAATAAGCAAATGATTAGGAATAAGTATTCTCTACCTCATATTATGCCTTGTTTGATCAACTTCATGGTGCTCGAATATTCTCCTAAATGGACATAGCTACAGGATTCCATCAATTAAAGATAGTAGAAGATTGCATTCCTTTAACTGCATTCAGAGGAGCAAATGATTTCTACGAGTGGTTGGTTATGCCTTTTGGGCTAATCAATACTCGCGCTTATTTTGTGGACCTTCTGAATAGAGTTTCGGGGAGGTGCTCCACAAATTCGTGTTGGTTTTTATTGATGATATTCTTATATATTCAAAGACCAAAGAAGAACACGAACGACATTTAAAGGCTGTACTAAAAATATTGAGAAGAAATATGCTTAAGGCTATGTTTTCAAAATGCCACTTCTGGGAAGAAAAGGTAAGGTTCCTTGGATATGTTATGTAAAAGGAAGGAATCTCAGCTGATACCGAAAAAATTACATCCATTCTAGTTTGGAAGCAACCAAAAATTGTGCAATGTTGTGAATCATTTGAGATATACATATGCACACATACATATACATATACATGAATGCACATGAACACATATATACATACAAATATGCTTATACATTTATATATATATTAAAAGATATTTTCCTAAAACTTAACACTTTAGCTAACCAAAGCCAATCTCTTTACCCAAAGTACAAGCACATGGGTACACACACATGGGGGGAGTTCGGCTGAGCATGATGACATGGGAGGGGAGTGTGGTGATGAGCAAATGGTGATGTGTGTGTGGAAATATCATGATATTACCTCCTTACTTTTGCCTATAAATAGCACCCACCTCTCTTCAATTCATTCACACTACTTCTTCATAAAATTCCAAAGATTCTTTACTTCTTAAACTCTACATTAATGGCTTCTTGCATAAAGAAAGTCGTGTCAAATATTGTGGCAAAAAGAAATTAAAATTATATAGTAAATATATAGTATCAAAACTTTTCAAAACAAAAGCAAATCCACTCTTTCTCCACCTCTAAACCCACAACCACACCATCCACCACCCAAGGCCGAGCCTACCTCCATTAGCAAGCATAGCCTGAGCCTTTGCAATGGTCCAAGGCTCGATTCCATAGGCTCCAGTGCAATCCTAGTGGAGCAATAGCAATTTAAAAGTTAGTCTGATCAAAATTCAAGTGGGAAACTATATATATATATAATGATGTGATATGATTGTTATGATTTTTTACTATGTTTGATCAAGTTTGGATGTTTATTTTGATGTTGAAATGATTCACATTTAATACACGTTGAAATCACAAAGTAAATCACTTTCCTTTAATAAATGAAATGGTATATATGAGATTGTTAAACCTCATTAAAATGGTTTAAAATGATTTATAAATGTTTTATAAACACTAAAATCCAACTTGGTGTGGTTTTGACATGTTACGAAAATTGAGTCCAAAATAAGCACGTCGCGTAATGGCAGTTAGCCATTTTGCGCCGTTAAAAGTTAAATCCATTTATATGATGGATTCGGAATCGAAATTCTGTAATTAGAATTTTCTGAGTTCATATAATCATAGTTTTCAAAAAAAATAAAAGGATTAAGATTTCGTTCAGTAGACTTTGAAATATGAGTAAATCAAGTTTTCAAAATAGTCGCGGTTTGGCAGTTCGGAAACCAAAGCGACAAATTCTATAAAAATGATATATTTAATTCTTTAATAATATGAAATAAATTCTATAAATCTTTGAAATTGTTTAAAAGAGATATGAGTTATATAAATGGATTTCTAAATGATAGAAAAGTTGTTTTGATCAAATAAGCTTTGAAAACACTATTAGCAGCACTATTCGCAGTACTTTTAATAACTTTTGAAATATGGTTTTAAACTTAAGTATTCTTTCCCAAATCTTTCACAAGTGTTTTTAAATAAATAATTAAGTATTTTAAAGATGGTCTGAAGGTTTTATAATTTATTTTAAAAAGTATAAATAAATGATTTAAAGAAAAGCCGTTAAAATCAAGTAATTTAATCTTGGCTCTGAAAGCCGATGAGTAGACTGGATATTTCTATTCGTGAGATCCAGATATGAGGTGCTTAAAATAAGGAGATGTTCAAGAGCAGGCAGTGACTTGGTTCACCTGGCCTTTTTCCTTGGCGATGAATATATAAGGTCGAAAATGTCGGAAAGGAGACAAGTATCAAAGATTCAATTTTTCCAAATTTAATACGTCTTGGATTGTATAGAAATAATCTTCTTATAATTGGTGTAACGACCTGCTATTACGAACCATTCAAATCGACAATAAACCACACATGTCTGACTTGAATTATTCAAAACAATACATTGTTATATAAATTTGGGGTAAATAAGACTCATTCACAGAATCACAGACACAGAATATTACAACATCACGCAGCGGAATAGATAAACATAGTAGTTCATGAAACTACTACATAAACATCAGAGTCTAAAGCAATACAACAGAAATCCAAATACATAGAGATTCACTAATACATAAGAAAATGACAAATGTCTGGAATAGCTAAATAGATAGATATATCTCCAACCATTCTCCAACTTCAAAAGATGAATCTCGAATGTTGTGATACTCGGGCTGACCCGAGCATAAAGCAAAACAAAACACTCGAGTCAGGATTAACATTCTTATGTAAGTAAATCAACTCAAGTGAAATGTACAAGTGAAATGCGTCCATAACTCAAAGGATGATTGGGATTCTCATCCTTTAAGGATTCATTAAACCATCTACATATATAATAGAGTACGCTACATAGATAGTGTCTATCATAAAGTAAAGTATTAAAGTAGCATTAAGGCGTTACCCATATCCTCTTTAACACATTTTTATATAAATATCGTAGTCTACACAGTACTGTAAGCTCCACCGTAAACTGATGGGATACTCAGGGAGTACTCCATAGGTACGACATAAACCAAAGTCGTAGTGGGCTCGATCGGGATAAATATGACAAGGCACGCGAGGCAATGCCTAGGGTAGGATTCTACCGTTTTGCACCCCCGGACAGGTGGTAACGCATAGCAGCTACTACCGTCCACCTCAAGACACACTCCCATAATCAAAGGTGCGCACCAATCAAATCACAAAGTAATAGATATGGTTTCGAAGAAGCGTGTTCGATAGGGGGAGCGACCCCACTTGGCCCGTTATAGCTCATGTTTTAGTCATTTTAATTATGACCCGAAAGTAAAGGCTATCCATCATCGTTCTCTTACTTCATTCCAACAGCGTTCACCAAACCATCCTACTTCATTCTGGATTTCTCCACCACATACACAGTTATTAAAGTGGTTTTTCGGTACTGGTAGAGAGTATGACAATATCTGATCCCGATCTCTTTAACAACCAAACGCTTATTTCACACCGTGGTCATTTTATAAAACATTTTCACAATTTAAATCCCAAGTTACAATTTAAATCAATAATTAAATATTTAACTTCAATTATATTTAATTTTGAAACAATTTACTTAAAATTTTTAATCAAATCAAGTTATTACAATTTAAAATTATATCCTTTGAAAATCTCATAAACAAATAAGTTTAAATCACATCTTATTTGAAACAAATCTTTAAATTGCAATTTAATCTTAATTATCTTTCCAAATCCTTATTTATTAAAGTTATTACAAAATCTATTTTATTTATATTAATTTAAATTTAAAAAAAAAATTAAAACATATTTTATATTTTTATTAAATTAAATCTTATTTTATTAAATTCTATTAAATTATATTTTGTTTTATTAAATTAAGTTTTTATTTTGTTAAATTTTTTTAAATTAAATTTTAAATTATATTTTAAAATAATAAATTTATAAGTAAAAAATCTTATAATTTACATTTTTGAGACTTATTATTAACTTATAAATTTAAAACTTCAAAACATATATATATATATATATATTTAAAAAGTTTATATATATATATATTTATTTATTTAAAATAAATCTTTAATTTAAATTTAAAAATCAATTTTAATCAAATCAAACATATTTCAAAATTTCAAAAATTACTTTAAAAATCAACCAACGGTGTCCGTATATAGTTTTCTATCCAAGGGTCAAGTGATTCGGGTATTTATCATTTCAACCCAAAATTATTAAATTTTTCGGGTAAATATCATTTCAACCCACATCCCAAGTCAGCAATTTTGTAATCTATATAATCGTTTGGGTATGTATCATTTCAACCCATAGTGATTTTCCTAACATCTAAGGGAATTTGCAATGTGATTGAAATAATAATAACATGACATATATTAAAAGGGAACTTGAAATGTGATTTAACAAATAAAATAACATAACAATAACCATACATGTTACATATCATATCATATAGCAACAAATAACATATCTTGTAAATCAACATACCATATATGTGCCAAACTAACATATTATTTATGTGTCGAATTATATGTCAAAGGGGAACATCATATCAATTCATATAAAAATTTAGTAACAAATTTCCTATCTAAAACTAACATTTCAATGACATTTCAATTTCCATCAATTCACTTATCATAACCATGTTAGTCGTGAGTGATTTCTCATCTTCCGTGGCTACGAAGGTGATAACAACACAAATGAATACGGAGTGGAGATCACAAGCTAAACAAATCCAAATCCAAAGTAATAACAAGATCCAAAGCAATCCACGATCCTAACGAAGCAATGATACGAACAAGCATGAAACAAATATGTTTCTTCTTTTCTTTTTTTCTTTTCTTTTTTTCTTTTCTTTTTTTGAAGAGAGAGGGAAGAGAAGAGGGAGCATAGGGTTTGGTCTATGCTTGCAAAGAGGTGTAGTGCTCGCCAAAGTGGATAGGTGGTGGTGATCGACTTCGAATGATCGTCGATTTCACGAAAACCATACCTGAAAATAGGTTGTTTTTAAGAAAATATTTGTACTAGAATATTACTGAATCTGTAAAAGTGACTAACTAGAAAGTTGTTGCAAATACTTTTCTCTCCACTTTCGAAAAAAAAAGAATTACTACAAAAGCTTTTGTCTTGAGGAAGTTATGGTCAAAACAAACAGAGGTGTTTTCTGAGTTGAAAATCTGAGTACAAAAACACTATGAAAAGATTTGAGTTTTTGGCATAGCAGCTTAAGAAATTTGAAGAACTGATATAAGAGAAAGTTGAAGGCACTGGAAAAATAAATGGTTTGAAAAAAAAGAATGACATTTTTCGGCCAGAAATGAAGAAGATCTGTTGTAATGAAAATGGGGAAGAAAGAGAGAGAAAGGAGAGGAGAGGAGAGGGAAAGGAGAGGAGAGAGGAGAAGAGATTGGAGTTTTAGTTTAGGAATTTTGGGATTTAGGAATTTAGGCAAGGGGATATGAGAGATGAAGGAGAAGAATACAGAGAAGTTTTTCAGAGGGAAAAAATGAGGAAGTGAGAAAGATTGTACGTACTTTGTTTCATCAGAAGTGTCCATTAGTATCCCTAGAAAGCCTAATAGTCATTAGGAAGCCCAATAGCCAAAGTGGAAAACCCAAGAGTCAATGTAAATAGAATAACACTAGAATTACAATAGGAGATGCAATATATACATGTACAAGGGAATACACTGTAAATTTATGCGAGTTTTCACTGTAAATTGCATATTTACAGTTCTAGAAGTCCGATTTTGACGAAACGAAAAGTGGAATCCTTCTTAGAATTATGTCTATATTTTTTTTCAATGACAAAATTTAAATTTTAAAAATTTTAAATTTTCAACTAAAATTCAAATTTTGACTAAGTTTAACTAAAAGTTGACTTTTCACGAAATTTTCCATTTGAATGTTGGTTACACACTTGAATCGGATTCGAATAATTACATTTTCAAAACCAACATTTTTCATTTGAATATAAATGATTATAAATTAAATATGAAACTAAAATAAATTTCAAATTCCACAATAACAAATTTAGTTTGCATTATTCATAAAAAAAAAGTTCAATCATTCAACTTCAGTTTAATGTTATTCAACGTTTACTGTTACAATCACTTTGTACTGACTATTTCCTCTAATTAACATATGTAACTTTTGTTTGAATTCAAGTCTCCTATTCTTAGAAAATTACACAAAAAACGTTCATTTTTTTATCACAACTTTGTTTTGTTTCCATTACGATGTTTAAATCTAATTTAATACAAATGGATGATGCTCATATTGCATTAATTTACCATTAATTTCTCTTTATTTTAATTAAAAGGTTTCCAATAATTTCAATTGTAATAAGTTCAATATTAAATTTCAAAATGAACACAAATAATACAACCATTGTTTTCTTTACATTTTATATATTCCAACATTTATTAGTTTATTTCATACAACAAATACACACATTAATTATCAAATAAATGTTTCTTATCAACTTCTCTCATTGAATGTTTTCTTGTTAGAGGTCAACTTATCATATAAAATTTAATAAATAAATTTAGGTTTCCCCTATTAAATAGCATTCATTTTATTATTTATTCACATTGACCCTTATTATTCAGTTGCTGTTAATTATTACCTACATATTAATATCATTGAATCACAATACAATAGTTGTTACCCACTCCTCATATCACAATTTGTCATTTAAGAATTCATTTTAACTTCATATCCAATGAGTTTACATTAATAGATCATTAAATTTATTTCTACCCATCTTTATTCATAAATTTTATTTAATTTAAAAAAATTCTAACAGGTAAAATATGGGTCATTACACTTGGTATTAAATTTCAAGAAGGGAACCCATACTATCCGTGTGAATTTAAAAGTGATTTCACCTTTATTCGATGAATATTAAAGGTTGAACATGGAGATTAACATTAAGTGGAATTAGTGTAATTTCTGTCGACCCATTTTATTCAATAAGGTTATGCAATGTGACTTATGAGAAATAATTTTGATTTGGTATTCATAAAGTTAAAAAGAGGTTTAATGATTCCGTATATACCGGAAAGAAATGTTTCAAAAATTTATATCTCTAAAAGAGATATTTTATTTGATAAAAGATATTAATAAATTAAATGATAATCACCCTCAAGCTTAACACCTTTTATCGATAGTTGGTTTAAAGGAATCAGGATCCAATTTAAGCATTACTTATCCGAAAACCACTTCGAACCAATTTACACATTCGAAGTGAAGACATGAAATGATAATAAATGGAATGAAGGGCTGCTTGTCACCGACCCTAGGAAGAAATTCCCATATCATATATATGTGGCAATAGCATCTTCATTTAATCTTTGACACAAGGGCTGCTCACTACTAATCCTAGGGATGATTCCCAACAAGATGTAGTAGGAGAATTCCTTCGGGTTGTCCTGTTCCTGGACAGCTTGTATGGACGAATGTTTGACGTTGCATTTCTAAAATGCACGTACGTTGATTTACGAATGTACATCTGTTTGGGAGTGTAGGAAGTAACTCTCTTACACTTAACACCCTTCTCTGAGACGTACGAGCTCAGAGGTTATACATTTATGCAAATCAAAGGTGTGTAATGGAATTGGCAATGTGGCATTCAAAGTGGAATGTTCTATGTGAAAGGTAATCGTTACCTTGGGCATCATCCCCTGGAAATGGTTTGCCATAAGGCTATGTGGTTCGCAACCATTAGGATATAGTCATTGCCTTTCTAGATTAATCTATATATGTCGAGTATGTTGCATATGATATGGGATCCCGGATAGGCCAGTTACGACCGAGGTAATATCATATTAGGTTCTATCCGCCACCAGATGGGTCTGCGGGTAGGCCGGTCTTGCCAGGTGCAGAGGTTTCAAAGTTGTTGATCCTCGATACATCCCTCTAGAGATGTACTGTATGGAAGGTAGTTCCTTACCTACCATTATGGAAATCCATTCTCCAATAAGTGCCTTAAGAGTTGATTGTAGAGCCTAGTATGTTGGAATTTTGATAATGTAACAATTTCAGCTAAGATTATGTATATTTACTTGAAAAGTGTTTTCAAAAGAAAGTCATTAAAAATAATATTTATAGATTTTGCATAACAAATGATTTGGTTATCATAATGTAAAAACCCGTTCGGTGTTTAAGTGCGACGTGGTCTTATGAAATACCCTTTGTTTTCAAATATCTATAATTTGAATTTCTCATACCAATCCCATGACTGACCCAGAGTTTATTTTCTTTTCCCCTTAAAATTTGGTGCCCTATTTTTTCGAGCAGCCAAATAGTTAGGTAACTTGGAACATTTTGGATGGATCATGGAGCATGGTTTATTTTGGGTCCTTTGTAGAAGTTATCTATTAACTCTGCTATATTTTATATGATGTATCTACCAGCACATATGAGGATAGGCGGTTATAACTATCCTGGCTGGATTAGTACTTACTAGAACTCTAATGGAGCAATTTGGATTAATTGCATGTAATATTCATATGTATAATTAAATGTCGAATACAATGTGAGATTCTATTTTGTTTTGTCTTCTATCTTTATTTTCTTCACCTCTTGATAATCTGCCTCTTCGGCATTTGTATTTGCGGCATGTGAATACCAAGGATGTATTAATGTCGATTTCTGAGGTTGAGGAGGCCAGTTATCACAACCATGTTAATTTGATTTGGATCCGTTTTAAGTTACATTTTAATTGCTTACCTATTCATATTGTCATTATTAGATCTACATCATATGATTCCATATTTAATTAATTGTTCATATTGCCTATATAGTTTAGATCTGAAACAATTGCAACATATATATATATATATGTGTGTGTGTGTGTGTCTGATTTGTCTTATGTATTTATTGTTGTTTCAAATTTGTTGTTCAAAAGGAAAACCCTTTTTTGATTGAAATCCAAGTCTTAATTAATGCAATATTTCTATTATTGATTCAAATAGAAAACATATGTAGTTTATTAATGTTTGTGTGTTTTGTGTTCATTATTTTAAATCCAATATTTTTATTTTTTCATACTTCTATTTAAAGTTAAAAAAGGTTTTCTTTATAAAAAACTGGACTTTATTGCAAAATATCACAAACCCTTGGATTTCCTTTTCAATTAAAATTGGACTTTAATTTGCTACTTTATATTAAAGCATATATTAAGTTATAAATTTTAATGTAAAGGTGTTGTATTATGTTTAAAACATTATTTACAATGATTTATATATACATATATATGTGTTTGTGTGTGTTAATTTGACTTAAGATTTATAAGATGGACTTTTATGTAAAATCATATTTTTTTTAATCTTAAACCCTTTTATTTTTGAAACTAGGTTCAAAATTATTGTCTTTAATTTTAAACTTATATAAAATAAAGAAACTTAATTTTAACACATTTATATCTATAAGTTTATTGTGTGTGTGTGTGTATGTGTGTTTATATATATGTATTTATGTATGTATTTTAAATAATACTATGGACAATAAAGACACATAAAAAGGAAACATCATCTTTGTACACAATCTGATTTGTTGCACTTACATAATTTATAGTAGAATACATTTGGACATAGTTACATTTCATGCCATGAATAAATTGCTAGTTAATGACATTTAATGAATCAATCAATTTAATTAGAGAGAGAATGAAAGTTTCTCTCTCCATATGATGCAAATTAAGCTCTCAATTAATTACCTGTTTTAAGGGAAAGAAACAAAAGTTTTCCTTCCCTAAATTAACTCTTATAAATGATCGTTGGGTATATTTGATACACTATTCATGTAAATTAAATTAATTTTAATCTTCCCTTTAACTAATTTAAATAAAATACATGATCTTATTTAAACCAAATTTAGAAAATTTCTAAATGAAATTTAGACTTCATAGGCCCATTAAAGATCCAAATTGGTAAAAGAAATTGAAATTCATCCATTTCTTCAACTGTGGGCTGGCTTAGTTCCAATAATGGTATCACAACCCAATAGCCTGTGTAGTCTAAATTAGTCATATTAGGGCTAACTAATTAAGTTTTCCCACATAGTATAGTGTCTAGAAAGGTAATGTCTAGGATTGGAATTGGGTAATCAAATACCCTGTCCTACCTGGTTACCAGCCTGGCCTAAAAGGTGAAGTGAGCCCAAAGGTTGCCTCTAATAGAAAAGGCCCAATTTGAATTGGTCCTTGGGCTAATTTTCAAAATTATTTTGAAAATAAAATAAAAGATTTTAAGTTTAAAAGTTAAGTTTAAAACAAATACATATTTATTATAAAAATTATAATAAAACATAAGTTTTCAAAATGTTTGAAAAGATAATGATATTTTCAAATGTTTGAGAATATTTAAATAATAATTTCAAAATTTAAAATTTATGAATAAGATTAATAAAATAAATTAATTAAACGAGTTAATCAATTAATACTTATATGCATGTATTATACGTGTTATGTTATTTTAAAGTGGTTAAGATAACATAAGTATACACGTATGTATACAAGATAAATTTTCGAAATTAATATAATTTAATTAAAATATTTTAATTCAATAAATTAATTAAAGGTTAATTTATTAAACAAACATACACAGATATAAGATATATCTGTTACACTATAAAGGTTATAGTATACACTATAAAGGTTATAGTAGATATGTTCAATATAAAAGTTGTGTTGGAATACTAATTTAAAATTAATTAAAGAGTAATTAATTAAATAAGATTTAATTAATAAAATATTATACATAAGACTGTTATATAAGTAATATAAAATATAAAACTTATATGATAATAAAACTTATATGATATGTATGTATAAACTAAAGCTGGAACATTAAAGAAACCCTAAATAGACTTGAGGAATAAATACATAGGTAAATGTACGTACACCGTTATTTCTGATGTGTCTGACGCTTGAATCATAAGATTATTTCATAATATATTATTATATAAGTCGATATCACTTGATATAATATATTAAAGATTACGAATCTTTAACATAAGTTGTCCTTTATTATTTATATATTAATAGATTTCTAGCATACTCCTTAGTTGTTGAGCTTTCCTAAGGCTAGGGATATTATGTGTAACGACCCGTAATTTTCGATAATTAAAAATAGTTAATTTAATAAGGTTTTGTGATTTAATAATAAGAATATAACTGGAATGAAATGTAATAGTATTAATTTAAGGTAATTGATAATTGCTCTAAATGTAATTATAATTAATTGAAATGATTAAAAAGTTATAATTGGTTATAGATTGTAAATTAATTGTGATAATGTGTGTATTAATTGATAATTGGATTAAAAGGGTAATTGATAAATTAAATGTTGTATTAATTAATGAAATAATGTGTAATAAATTGTAATTGGATAGAATTAGTATTGAATAAGTTGTTATAACATTTGTTTTTAAATAATAAACTTATAAATGTGATTAAAAGTTAATGGTGACAATTATTATATGTTACCTATTTATTTAGTCTGTTAAATTTAATTGGGAATCAATTGTAATTAAATGTAATTAAATATTACATTAATGGAAATTAAGATGAAACTGGAGAATATTACCGTAATAAGCTATAAACCAATGTTGAATATATACATAGAGTAATGAATGATTGAACAAAAAGAATTGAAATCAAGTTTCATTACTTTATTGGAGTTCAATTTATAATTAATGAATTTATTTCAATTAAAATTAAACACTGTAACTGTAAATTAATTAACATTGAATTGATATGTAAATTTGTTTTAAATTATTGTAAATGTCCAAGTAATCAAAAATAATGAAAATTGTTGGTTATTAAATTTGAAACTAAAAAGTGATTTAATCAATTTTATAATAATTTATTTAATTAAAGTGAAAATAGCCATTTTGGCCACTGTCTCGGATTTCGACGAAACTAGTTTCATCGGATCTGTAACAGTGAATTATTGTAGGATTTCAAGTTTTGTAGCGATCGGACTTGTCGGTTGATCGTACGGACACGAAAAGCGTAGAAATCAATTTAATTAAATTCAATTAAAATCAATTTGAAATTAGCTGATTTTAAAGCTAACTTCTTTATATGATGGAATTAGGACTTGAAACCTGTTCCATTGAATTTAGAAATATCGAAAACATCTATTTTGATATATGGGATGACCTGCTTTTGTTCCAGAAGCAGAACGAGTTTTTGGATCGTTATTGTCATATAAATAGTCTTGTTTCCCAAAACCCTAGCGGTCATTTTCTCATTCCAGTACGTACATCAACTTCTGTCTGTTCCTCCTTTAAAATGGCAGAAACCCAAAATTCTAGATTCAATTCCAAATCAAAATCAAATCGAAAAATTAAAACTCCTCAAACTTTATCATACTATATATCGATTCGAAGCTCTCGACGACCGCAAGCTAGATCTGCAGTTTATTTTTCGATTTGGGTTTCTATGTGTCCAGAAATAGGGGAATTAACCTTGGACGTCCATTTATGGTTATTGAATTGGACGGTAGATCGTCGATCTTAGGACGATCGGGGAGTGGCAGCCTGTGGAGGTCGTCGTGCAGTATGCATCAACATGTTTGGCTCGAGTCGCAGGGGTCTCGATCGCCAGAATATGGCGATATAATAGTGGAGGCAGTGGTCAAAGTCTGGGCGCGTGGGGTTCGTGCGAGGTGTCTTGGTGGGCGACTCATCGAGGTGAAGGAGGTGACGTTGGTCGATCGAGGTGATGGGGGGGTGTTGCAGCGTGCGTTCATCGATTTTAGTGGCGGCTGTATGGGTTTCATGGGGTCGCGATTTTTAGTAGGCTGTTTGAACGAGATTAGGGTTCCTGTTATCGTGCTGACGTGGCTTGGTGAGTGTACTTTCCTTTTTTCTTTTATTTTTATTTAAATTTTAATTTCGAGTGTTCTAATTTTCATAGCTTTCACATACGAGGTCGGATTTGCACGCAGTTTGTTTCATTGGAATCGTATTGAAATTTCGAACATTTTGGCATGGGTTTGGACAAATTCTGAGACTATTGAAATTTGGGCCTTATTTTGTATTTCAAATCGATTTGAAATCAAAAGTGAGTGTTTTAACCCACTCACTATTACTAAATTATCTTATGTTAGTTAAATTAAATTTATGATGTGATTATAAATTGATTGGGTGATGTTTGGTATATTTAAATTGTCATGCCTGTTAAATCTGAATTTTATTGATTATTATTGCCATTTAATTTAATATTAAATTTTAACTCGCTAGTTTATACTTGTTATCGATAATCAGTTATCTATTGATGTTTATTGATTGATTTGGATGATGATTGTGATGTATGTTTGATTGTAGATATTGGATGACTCGATGTTATATTTCTATATTGTTATAACACTGCAAGTTCCCTATGGGTTGAAACGATACATACCCGAACGATCATATAGAATAAGGGAAAATCGTTATGGGTTGAAATGATAAACCCAAGCAATTTTCATGGGAATAAATTTGGGATTGCGGGTTGAAATGATATATACCTGTAAATTTAAATATTTGCGGATTGAAATGATAAATATCTGTATCACTTGACTATAGGGTAGAAAATTATATACGGACACTGGTTTCATTAAATTAAATGATTTTAAATCTTTAAATTTTGAATTCAGCTAAATGTTATTTTGAAATAGAATTTGATTTACATAAACTGAATTGTTTAATTGAATTATTTAAAGGATTAAATTTGAAATTTTGGAATTGTGTTAAGTAAATTGCTTAGAGGGTTTAGATTGGAATTCTAAAGTTGAATTTGAAGTATAAACGAAATTTATCGAAATTGAGTTATTGAAATGTTGGAAACTGTAAATTTGGTAATCTATTTAAAATTGGAATAGCTTAAATTGATACTTCAAGATTTCAAATTAGATTTTGATTTGAAATCTGGATATGGTCCAGATTTGTTGAAATGGAAGAAATAGTTAAATTTAATATTAATTTCAAATTTATTATTTTAATATAAACGGTTAAAAATATTATTTTAAACTCTAATTAGTAAGACTTTCAAACTATTAAACTAAGTTAATCTATTTTAAAATATTTTAAACCGTTTAATCAATTTAAACTATTTTAATTTATTTTAATCAATTTTAATCTATTTAATCCAATTTAATCTATTTTATCCTACTTCAAACTAATTAACCCATTTTGATCTATTTTAAATTTATTAAATCTATTTTAAATCTATTTAATCTATTTTAAATCTATTTAATCTATTTTAAATCTATTTAATCTATTTTAATTCTACTAAAGCTATTTTAAATTTATTTAAACTATTTTAATCCACTTTCTAAATTATTTTAAAGTATTTCAAACCATTTAAATTATATTTTCAAACTATACTAAACAATTTAGACTATTTGTAACTATCCATACTATTTTCTATATTCTAAATTGTAAAGTGCAAGTGGTCATATTTAAATCCTTGATATAAAATCAAATATAATTAAATGATGTAATAACCTAAGTTGGGATTTAAATAATATATTTTGAGTAAATATGATGATTTTGAAATGAGGGTTTAACCTATTTTGAAATTATGATTCCGAAAGTGATATGGTTTGAATTGAATATGATAATTTGATATCAATATGAAATGGTTTTGAAAATGTAAAAGAACCATACGGTGTGTAATAAGCGTTTGGTTGTTAAAGAGACCGGGATCAGATATTTTTATACTCTCTGCCAGTACCGAAAACTACTTTAATAACTATGCACGTGGTGGAGAATCCAGAAATGAAGTAGGATGGTTTGGCGAACGATTCTGTAAGAAGTATTTCCGCGACCTTGACTCCCGTGAGTTAGCTTAGATGTGACTAAAATAGGAGCTATACCTGGGCCAATTGAGGTCATTCCTCCGATCGGACATGCTTCTTCGATACAATATTATGACTTTGTGATTGATTTGGTGGCCACCTTCGATTTTGATTATGGGAGCGTGTTCCAAGGTAGGTGGTAGTAGCTGCTATGTGTTACCACTAGCCCGGTTCTGCAAAACGGTAGAGTCCTACCCTAGCATTGCCTCGAGTGCCGTGTTCACATGCCTTATCGTTCCTTCTACGAGTTTGGTTTGTACCATACCTATGGAGTGCCCTCTAATAGACCTCCGGTTTACGGAGGAATTACGGTGCTGTATAGGCTATGGGAATATATAAAAATGTGTTAAGTGGGATATGGGTAACGCCTTAACGCTATTTTAATACTTTACTGTAGACACTATTATAATAGTGTATTGTACTATGTATGTAGATAGTTTAACAGATCCTTAAGAGATGGAAATCCCGAACATTCTCTTAAGTTATTGCACTCACGTGACACTGGATAGGAGATGTCAAAACCCGCAAACATCTTTGACGCCGTTACACTCATATTTATGTACTGTTGATTTAACTTACATAAGATCTTTTAGTTCTGACTCGAGTGGTTTGTCTTTTCAATTCGCTCGGGTCAGTCTGAGCTTTTAAGTTTATCGGAGACTGTTTTCAGGAGGACGAAGACGAAGATTTAGTACTATTACTATTTACTATATTATTAGTTTTAATTTTCCGCTACATCATGTTGTCCCGCTGCATTATTTATTTATTACTGCTGTATGTACTCTGATTTTGTACTATAAAGTGTAATCAAATGTTATTTGTAAAACAGGTTCATGAACTGTTTATTTGATTATTATATTTTGTCATTCCGCTGTGAGATTCTGTGTTTGTTTTTCTTTCTTTCTCTACTTTTTCTTATTTACCCCATAACAATTTTCCCCTTTGAATGGTTTGAGTTGGCATGTGTGTCGATTTAAACCATCTAAAAAGGCAGGTCATTACATTTGGTATCAAAGCTTTGGTTTAGCGATAACCTTAGCTTTGTGGGGTCTGACTCATTCGAAATACGGTGGTAATACCCTAGAATGAGTCGTTGAGTGTATATATATGAGAGAGCGTATTTGTTGGTGTTATAAAGGTTTTTGTAATGTGTTAATTTGTTCTTCTTAGTATTTATAAATTCCAGTCGGTACATAGGATGCTATGGCATTGATATGGATTTCAAAACACTAAATAGGGCAGACCGACACAACATTTGTTTTGAAATATAAGTAAATGAATAATTTTACCTAGTATATATTTTGTATATAAAAGGATAATTTTTATAAATGAGATAGTTGGATGTATATGTTGTTTGTTAGGTAGTGAAATTTTATAAACATTGATTGTAAAGTAGGATTTACAAGTAAAGTAAATATAAATTTAAAATTTAGAACATAAGTTCCGGGATTTTGAAAATTTCTTTCAAAAGATTTTGGAATATAATATTAGTATTATTTGGAAGTATTTTCCGATATAAATATTTCAATGTGATTTGAAAGAAAGTTTTAAGAAGAACTTTTAAAGGAAATAAGTTCTATACTCCCCTTTCTGTCGCTGGAAAATAATTTCGGTGATGAGTGCACACATCATCGACGTTCATTTTCGTGTTTCAAAGTGGGAAGCCACTGTAGTAGTTTTACTACACACTTGTTTTGATAACAAATCTTAATTTTAAATTTCTATATAGGATTTGGATATATAAGAGATATGATTATATATATTTTATTTTGAAGTGATTTGAAAATGGAACTCGGTATTTAGTTCTTAGGTTTCTGTAAATCAGAAATTTCAATTACTATAATGAAATGAAATCTTGGCTATATTAATAATTGGAAACTTCTAAAAACAGAAATAGAAATTTGATGTAAGTGATTTATGAAATATATAATAAATTGGAAACTTGTAAATTTACGAATAATGAATTTAGAAGATGTAATTATTAAACATTTTGCTAACTGAAGTGAATAGGATAACTTGTGTAACTTTCAATTGCATTCTTAAAACCTATATATAACTTACCAAACTATTAAAAATTGAAATTTTAATAAGAATATGTAATAGAATATTATACAAGAAAAACTTAATTAATGAAGTGTTCAATGAAATCATGTTTTAAATGAAGAATTAAGATGTATAAGAATATTATAAACTTAACTTAATGATTTGAATGTTACTAATTAAATCCATAGAAAGAATGAATACAGTAAGTAAATGATTATAAACATAAGTTAATGTTGAAACCATTTATAATTAAAGTGAATACTATATTAATTGAATGATTTTGACTTTAGAAAATGTGAAATGATTCGAAAATAGATTAAATGTTCAATAATATTGTGTATGAAAGAAATGAATGTGGAAAAATTTAACCTATTAATGGTGAATTAAATTGTAAATAAACTTACCTAATAATGGATAATCCAATAATTGAAATGGAATTAACTTATGTAAGCAATGAATGTAAAGTAATGAAAAGAGAAAATGGCATCATATAAATAAATGGGAAATGAATTTTGTAAGTAATGAATGTAAATTAATGAAAATAAGCATTGAATGAAAAAAAAGAACAGCAAATAATATGAATTGAGATTTATAAGAATAAATTTAATTGATATTTGAACTTTTTGTTTGTTTTGGCTTATGGGATGATTTGAAAAGGATACTTCTAATTGTATAAAAATGTGTAAATAATCTATTGAGTTTTATCTAAGACTTATGAGTGTATGGTATACTTAGTAGTTTATTTATCATTTTATATGATTAAAAGTTTCTGAACTCGAACAAACCATTTGTTTTGGTTCTTATGGTTGTGTGATTTATTACTTTGATTTCATGTGATGATTGTATGTTTTGTTTGTAAGTGGTTGTTGCTATGTTGTGTTGGTTTGTTTGGTACTGATTAAAACAACGTAAATATTTCTCTTTTATATAATTATTAACTCTTTGGATTATATAAGTGAAATACAGATTTATGGAAGCAATTGCTATTGCTTTTGGTTTCAAAAATTAAGCGTTGTTTGCTCGACAAATAGGTACGTTATCGGATTACGGTTTTCTAGCGATATTATATTGTTTTCCCGTGGATTGGGATATATTATTTTGAAATATTTGATATATATTGTTATTACTGATATTATTATTTCTCCCAGACCTCTCTGTACAAAGGAGACTCTACCGAAATTTTCCGTGAATTTTGGACTTAGAATTTTTTTGTGAAATTAGAAATGTTTCCGAACTTTTGATAACTTGAATATAAAGGGGTTTTATTGTTTAAATTGATATATTTTATTTAAATTATTTAATTATGTAAAATTATTATTTATAAATTGAATACTTCGAATAAGATATATTAATTCCTTCTTTTCCCTTTTCGAGGACGAAATGTTTTGAGTGAGGGAGAGTGTAACGATCCATAATTTTTGATAATTAAAAATAGTTAATTTAATAAGGTTTTTTGATTTAATGTTGGAAGAAATAAAATTTTGTGATTTAATAATAAGAATATAACTAGAATGAAATGTATTAGTATTAATTTAAGGTAATTGATAACTACTCTAAATGTAATTCCAATTAATTAAAATGATTAAAAAGTTATTATTGGTTATAGATTGTAAATTAATTGTGATAATGTATATGTTAAGTAATAGTTTGATTAAAAGGGTAATTGATAATTTAAATGTTGTATTAATTAATGAAATAATGTGTAATATATTATAATTGGATAGAATTAGTATTGTGTAAGTTTTTATAACATTTGTTTTTAAATAATAAAATTATAAATGTGATTAAAAGTTAATGGTGACAATTATTATATGTTACCTATTTATTTAGTCTGTTAAATTTAATTGAGAATCAATTGTAATTAATGTAATTAAATATTACGTTAATGGAAATTAAGATGAAACTAGAGAATATTAATGTAATAAGCTATAAACCAATGTTGAATATATATATAGAGTAATGAATGATTGAACAAAAAGAATTGAAATCAGTTTAATTAATTTATTGGAGTTAAATTCATAATTAATGAATTTATTTCAATTAAAATTAAACAACGTAATCTGTAAATTAATTAACATTGAATTGATATGTAAATTTGTTTTAAATTATTGGAAATGTCTAAGTAATCAAAAATGATGAAAATGGTTGGTTATTAAATTTGAAACTAAAAAGTGATTTAATCAATTTTATAATAATTTATTTAATTAAAGTGAAAATAGCCATTTTGGCCACTGTCTCGGATTTCGACGAAACCAGTTTCATCGGATCCGTAACAGTGAATTATTATAGGATTTCAAGTTTTGTAGTGATCGAACTTGTCGTGTGATATCCCGGAATTTTTGGACAATATCAATTTAATAATCTGTTTAAATAATTAAATTGATTTGATAATCTTTGATAATAAAATTTGAATTGATTTAATAATCTAATTAAATAAATATTTAATTGGTGAATTTTATCTTTTAAAACT
This sequence comes from Allium fistulosum, assembly GCA_030737815.1. NCBI lineage: Eukaryota > Viridiplantae > Streptophyta > Magnoliopsida > Asparagales > Amaryllidaceae > Allium > Allium fistulosum. The sequence goes on from CM060905.1 coordinate 836,363,698, forward strand.
TAATAAAATGATTTCTATTTATAATGTATATATATGTGTGTATATATTGTAAATAGATAAGCTTTGGTTTGAAATTTAATAAATAAATAAAATCTTGTTTTTAAATTTCTAATATACATTTTTATAGTTTGGAAATTATGATTTATTTAATATTAAGTTTTTTAAAGCTATCTAAACAAATAACTATATGGTTTTAAATAAGATTAATAATAAGGTTTATTTTTATTTTCTTTTTAAAATATTGCTAAATAAATATGATTTAAGAGTATATATATACATAAGTTTAAAATACAATTTACATATGATATGTTAATTCATTTAGTAATAGTAGTAATTTATAATCTCTTTTATAAATTATTTTAAAATTGATAAATTTGTTATTTTCAATAATATTATTAATATATTGTTTTATATATATATATATATATATATATATATATATATATATAAATAGACTTTAATAAAATAGGATTGTTATTTCAAATTGAATGTGTTGTTTTAAATTGACTTTAAATTGGATTTTTAAATATAATTTGAATTTGAATTTAAATTAATTTTGAAATTCAAAAAGGGGTAATATTTTAAATATTTGGATCTTATAGATATTTGGATAAGCTTTTATTTATAAGTATAATTGGTTTATTTCTTTAAAATTTATATATATATATATATATATAAGTAATAAGTATTTAATAAATAAAGAAAAAGGCTTTATTTACATTTAAAATAAAAAGATTACTTAAAGGACAAGTGTAATTTTCTAAAGACTTTGTTTTAACAAGTGTAAACTAATCAACACATATAATGACAAATATCAAGTTTTTAAATTTTAGTTTTCTTTTATTTTTAATAAACTACATTCTAATTTATATAAACATATGCTTCTCATCTCATTTTCTTTTCTATCCTCTTCAATTCAAAGATAAGAGGATTCAGCCTGTAAACAAAATTCTCAAACAAAATTCTCAAAACAATCAGTAATCAAACTCCACAAACCAAAATTTATCAAAATCAAATCCCTGTAATTCATTTCCAAATCAAAGTCTTCTACCTGTTTTTCTTTTCAAATCTGGAAGCATATTCAAACAAGATTATAGCATGCATGCAAGTTTCCATAGCAAGCAATTCAAGTTTTAAAAGCAAAGGCATTCAGATTCTAAAGTTTAAAGTAGTTTCAAAATAAGGCTCTGTTCATCTTCTTTAAATGGTGAGTAACTTCCTTCTTAAACTTAAGTATAGGGATATCTGTTTGCATGTAAATTTCTGGAATAAATGTTTATTGTGTGTATGTATATGATTAAATTTCTGTGTATATATTTGGATGTATAGATGCATGCTTACTGTTGTACCTGTTCTTCCCTGTTCTTACTTTTAGAAGCTAAAATCATGATAAAAATTTAATTCCTCTTGACATAATCTCTGATAGGACTTAGAATTCAAACTACATTTGTTTGTTTAAATCATGGATTAGAGTTTAAAATTTTATTAAGTTAAAAAATAAGGAAAACTACTCTGTAAATAAAAAGGAACAGGGAAGTTTAGGTTTTGTATAAAATTCAAATATGTTAATTTAGCAATCCAGGATTATAAACTGAATCTCTAAACCAAATTATGATTTTTAGAAGAGAAATCAAAATTTTCAGATTTGAAAATGATGAGATATGCTAGTATGAACGGAAATTGGGAAATGATCGAATTCTGGCGATCACGGTGGTATTGAACTTCGGGGTACTGATTAGAGGAGGTCGAAGTGATGGGGGACAGGGCAAAAATGGAGCCACGTTTTTCCGATCGCCGTGGTGGTTTGGCGAAGGTGATTTAGGGTTTAAGGCCAGTTTTTGTCGTGGTTATTCTCGAGACATTTTCGTAGTCCATGGTGAATCGGTCAAGGCCGGGGTAGGTGGAAATGAAGCATGGATTGTCGACGGAGAACTGATCATGATGGTGAGGCTTCAGGTGGTCTTGATCGACGAGGCGAGTGGATTTTGTGACTATAGTTCTGTTCCAGGTGAGGACCGTTTTGCTCGAATTCGATTGTTGAGTTTGTTCGAGGCTCTGGTGGTCGGGATCATGAGTGGTGGTCGTGGTCGATTTGCCGGCGATGGTATCGATGATCGAAGGCGATCGATTCAAGTGTGCACTTGCATGATATATCAATGGTGTCTGGGTTGTTTTGTTGGTTTGGGGAAGATGAAGTCTCGGGTTCGACTCGAAGAAGTTTGCGTGAGTGACTCGAAGCATGGAGGGTTTTGACTCGAAGCATTTAGATAAGGCTCGGGTTAATTGAATTGATACAGGTTTTAAAGCCTGTTTGTTTTTGAAATTTTAAAATTGATTTAAAATTTGAAAACAGAAATTTAAAGAAAGTTTAAAATCAAATCTTTAGGTGTGGATTTAAATTTAAACTTGAATTCCAGTTGTGAAATAAATAAGTTTTATTAAAATGTTTAAACAACTTTAAATGTTTAAAGGATAATTTAAAAAGGTTTGAATAAATAAATTTGTTTAAAAATCTTAAATTTCTTTTATAAATGTTAAGTGTTTCTTTAACATTGGGATTTAAAAAGGGTTTATAAATTTGATTTAAATTTGGTTAAAGTTAAATTTGTAATTTATTTTAAATCTTTAATTTAAAATGAATTAAAAGAAAGATTTAGAAGTAAATGTTTTAAAGTCTTTTGTTAATAATAATTAAAGTAGTTATAAAGGTTAATACTTTAATTTAGAGATTTATTAAGGTTTAATGATTTAGGATTCATTAAATTAATAAGGTAATTAAAGAGTAATTTAATAATTTAATTAATTAATGATTTAGTGTTAATCAATTAAATAATTAAGATTATAAGTAAATTAATTAAGGGTTAATTAATTTGAAATTAAGGATCATTATTAGATAAGTATAGATTATTAATAAATGATTAGGAATTAATTAATCAAGTGCTTAAAGATTAATTAAGCAATAAATTAAGTAGTTAGAGATTGATTAATTGATAATTAAGAATTTATTAATTTGTAATTAATAATAGTTGATTAAAGATTAATTACTTAAAGAAAGTAATTAAAGAATTGTTAAAAGTTAATGAGTGATAATTAATTAGGGATTATTAAATAAATAATTAATGTGTTTAATTTTGGTAATCAATTAGATTAATTAATTAATGAAAATCATTTATGAAATTGGTTAAGTATAATTACTTAATGGAAGTAATTAAAGGAATTAATTACTTAAGGTAATTAATTAAATAAATTGATAAGTTTAAATTAATTAATTAAATTAATTTAAGATAATCACTTGATAATTTGATAAGTATAATTACTTAAATATAATTAGTGAAGTGTAATTATTTAGGGAAGTAATTAAAGATAATTACTGGATGTAATTGACTTAAGATGATTTAATTTGAGTTTAATTACTTTGAATAATTAATCAAGGGATTAATTAAAGATAATTAATTAAGGAGTAATTAATTTATGAAATGGAGTAATTAAGGGTAGTTAATTACTAAATGAGATTAATCAAAGGTGATTAATAAATGTGACTAATTAAAGATTAATTATTAAATGTAATTAATTTAAATGGAGTAATTAATTAAAGAAGTAATTAGGGATCATTAAATTAATATAATTAATAATGTAATTAAGAGTTGATTAATTTAAACTAATTAATCAATAATAAGTGAATAAAGTAATTAATTAATTGTAATTAATTAAGGATTAATGTAATTAAGTATAGTTAATTAATTAATGAAGTAATTAAAGATTAATTACTGTAATGGTTTAAGATAATTAATTTGTGAAATTAATTAAGGATTAATTACTTAAAGTAATTAAAGGATAATTAATCAGGAATGATTAATTAAGATGGATACTTAGAGTATGATTAATTAATTAGTTTAATTAATGATTAAGTAAGCAGGATTTATAGAATGAAGTAATTAATTTAATTCATTTTAAATTAATTAGAGATGATATAAATCATTACTTAGGGATGGATGAATAATATTGAATGCTTTGCATTGTTTGATATCTCTGATGAGATATGTGCTGATCTGTGATATGGATGTTTAGTTGAATTGAAATGATAATGTGAATTATCTGTTTGTGATGATAATATGGATTATCTATTGTGAATTATCTATCTCTGTGTATATAGATAAAGAATTGAATTGTTTTAACTTTAAAACAACTTGGCCTTAAAAGATACGTTTTGGATTTCGATGAGACCGGGATCGGGTTTCTAGATTTGGATATCCAAATACCACATCGATCCAAATTAACGATAGGTCGTGAATCTCAAGTGAAGATGAAGATTCAAAGTGCAAGGGTTATTGTCGTTAACTCTGAGGCTGATTCCAAAATGAGTGTAACGAGATAATGCCTTCGGTTTCGTTCGAACCCGGAACGAACTTGTATGGATTGAATGCTTTCAGAACATCGTCAGGTGGACGATGAGCATTCTAAGTGATGTGTTCTGATTAAAGGTAATCGTAGCCTCAAGCCTCATCAACCGGGAATGGCTAAAACATGGGAGGTGCAACAAGGCTTCGTGGGTAGCACCCACTGAGAGTAAGGTCATCCCTGTCTAGAGAGTTCCTTTATTTCGACTTAGTGGTGCAGTTGGCGACGGCCATCTGTGGGGTGATTTTTATTCGGAATTATCCAGTAAGGGATGGTTCCGGCTTTGTGTTGCAGGGGATTGGGAGTAATCGTCGGTACGGTGATCTAGGCCCCGTACTGTGATGGGCGGTACCCCGGTAGCCCTGCCATTGTATGGAATCCAATTTCCAATAAGTGATAACGGACTTGATTGTATAACCCACTTTGTTGGCTAGTATGCTGGAATTTAATAATGTAAAAATTTCAGCTATTTCATATTTATTTGGAAACCCTAGACCTATTATAATATAACTGGATTTCCTATCAATGTTTTGGTTATCGTAAGGTAAAAACTTTTCCGTGTTTATGTGCGGGAAGTCTTACGAGATACCTTTTCTTTCTAAATGGTTTTCAAAGTTAAGCAACTTTAACCTGTTACTCACACCAGACCCATGTTTGACCCAAGTGTTTATTTTCTGTTTTATAAACTCTTGGGTACTCAAATTTTTACGAGTAGCCAAGAGATTCAGGTGTAACTTTGACGAGTTTTCTGGAGGAGCAATGGAGCAGGAGGCTTCAACGTTCGTAGATATATAGTGTTCCGCTGTGTTGATCTGTGATAGTGTCTTGTATTGTATTGAGTTGTAATGTCTAGACAGATGTTTATAACTGTCTAGTATGTGATGTATAAGCTGTGTAACTCTGATGAATGTTGTATACTATGTAATAGTATTATGTTATTAATATAATTTATTCGTTCTGCTGTTGAGATTCTGATGTTGTTGAGTTCTTTCTTCTCTTCTTTTCTCTTTTCTATCCCTTTCTTTCTTATTAATGATGCGTCATTCTGTGGAATGAATGGCGGGTCGTTACATGTCGGTTAATCGTACGGACTCAAAACGCGTAGAAATCAATTTAATTAAATTCAATTGAAATCAATTTGAAATAAGCTGATTTTAAAGCTAACTTCTTTATACGATGGAATTAGGACTTGAAACCTGTTCCATTGAATTTAGGACTTTATACGATTTTAAAGCTAACTTCTTTATACGGGCTTTCCGGGTCGTTATTATCGTTCAAATCAATTCGATATGTGTTCATTCTTACTTATCGGTATTTGTTCATATAAATAGTCTTGTTTCCCAAAACCCTAGCAGCCATTTTCTCATTCCTGTACGTACATCAACTTCTGTCTGTTCCTCCTTTCAAATGGCAGAGACCCAAAATTCTAGATTCAATTGCAAATCAAAATCAAATTGAAAAATTAAAACTCCTCAAACTATATCATACTATATATCGATTCGAAGCTCTCGACGAGCGCAAGCTAGATCTGAAGTTTGTTTTTTTATTTGGATTTCTGTGTGTCCAGAAATAGGGGAATTAACCTCGGTCGTCCATTAATGGTTATTGAATTGGATGGTAGATCGTCGATCTTAGGACGATCGGGGAGTGGCAGCCTGTGGAGGTCATCGTGCAGTATGCATCAGCATGTTTGGCTCGAGTCGTAGGGGTCTCGATCGCCAGAATATGGCGATTTAAGAGCGGAGGCGGCGGTCAAAGTTTGGGCACGTGGGTTCATACGAGGTATCTGGGTGGGCGACTCGTCGAGGTGAAGGAGGTGACGTTGGTCGATCGAGGTGATGGGAGGTGTTGCAGCGTGCGTTCATCGATTTTAGTGGCGGTTGTATGGGTTTCATGGGTTGCAATTTTTAGCAGGCTGTTCAAACAAGATTAGGGTTCATGTTTTCGTGCTGACGTGGCTTAGTGAGTGTACGTTTCCTTTTTCCTTTTATTTTAATTTTAATTTTAATTTCGAGTGTTCTAATTTTCATAACTTTCACATACAAGGTCAGATTTGCGCGCAGTTTATTTCGTTGGAATCGTAATGAAATCTCAGACATTTTGGCACTGGTTTGGACGAATTCTGAGACTGTAGAAAGTTGGGCCTTATTTTGGATATCAAATCGATTTGAAATCAAAAGTGAGTGTTTTAACCCACTCACAATTACTAAATTATCTTATGTTAGTTAATATAAATTTATGATGTGATTATAAATTGATTGGGTGATGTTTGGTATATTTAAATTGTCATGCCTCTTAAATCTGACTTTTATTGATTATTATTGCCATTTAATTTAATATTAAATTTTAACTCGCCGAACGATCATATATATATAGAATAAGGAAAACTCGTTATGGGTTGAAATGATAAACCCAAGCGATTTTCATTGAAATAAATTTGGGATTGCGGGTTGAAATGATATATACCTATAAATTTAAATATTTGCGGATTGAAATGATAAATATCTGTATCACTTGACTATAGGGTAGAAAATTATATACGGACACCGGTTTGGTTAAATTAAATTATTTTATCTTTAAATTTTGAATTCAGGTAAATGATATTTTGAAATAGAATTTGATTTACATAAACTGAATTGTTTAAATGAATTGTTTAATGGATTAAATTTGAAATTTTAGAATTGTGTTAAGTAAATTGCTTAGAGGGTTTAGATTGGAATTCTAAAGTTGAATATGAAGTATAAACGAAATTTATTGAAATTGAGTTATTGAAATGTTGGAAACTGTAACTTTGAAAATCTATTTAAAATTGGAATAGCTTAAATTGATACTTCAAGATTTCAAATTAGATTTTGATTTGAAATCTGGATATGGCCCAGATTTGTTGAAGTGGAAGAAATAGTTAAATTTGATATTAATTTCAAATTTATTATTTTAATATAAACTATTAAAAATGTTATTTTAAACTCTAATTAGTAAGACTTTCAAACTATTAAACTAAGTTAATCTATTTTAAAATATTTTAAACCATTTAATCAATTTAAACTATTTTAATTTATTTTAATCAATTTTAATATATTTAATCCAATTTAATCTATTTTATCCTATTTCAAACAAATTAACCCATTTTAATCTATTTTAAATTTATTAAATCGATTTAATCTATTCTAAATCTATTTAATTTATTTTAAATTTATTTTATCTATTTTAATTCTACTAAAGCTATTTTAAATCTATTTAAATTATTTTTATCCACTTTTTAAATTATTTTAAAGTATTTCAAAACATTTATGTTATATTTTCAAACTATACTAAACTATTTAGACTATTTGTAACTATCCATACTATTTTCTAAATTCTAAATTGTAAAGTGGAAGTGGTCATATTTAAATCCTTGATATAAAAGAAAATATGATTAAATGATGTAATAACCTAAGTTGGGATTTAAATAATATATTTTGAGTAAATACGATGATTTTGAAATGAGGGTTTAACCTATTTTTAAATTACGATTCCGAAAGTGATATGGTTTGAATTGAATATGATAATTTGATATCAATATGAAATGGTTTTGAAAATGTAAAAGAACCACCTGGTGTGTTGTAACAACCCGCTATTTCGTGCCATTCGCATCCGCACATGTCGGACTTGAATTGCTCAAAATATCAGATTGTTAATTTATATTTTGCAAAACTCAGCATATACAGTAAATAAATCAATCACAGAATCACAGACACAGAGTATTACAGCAGTAAGCACCGGAATAGATAAATAACAGGGTTGAAATAAAATACAACAAAATATCTTAAATACAATGATATCATGAATACAACAGATGACAAGTCTGAACCAACAACTGGATAACTAGAAGCTGAATAGATATAGGTGGATCTCCCAATGAAGCTCCAACTCCAAAGGTGAGTCTCTAATGTTGTGACACTCAGTCTGACCCGAGCGTAAAGCAAAAACACAAAACACTCGAGTCAGTATTAACATTCTTATATCAATAAATCCAACTCAAGTGAAATATCAACTGAAATACAAGTAACTCAAAGGATGTTTGGGATAACCATCCTCTAAGGTTCCGTGGAACTATCTACTATATAGTACAATACGCTATTATAATATGTCTATAGTAAAGTGAAAGTATTAAAATAGCGTTAAGACGTTACCCATATCCCCCTTAACACATTTTATATATTCCCGTAGTCTATACAATGCCGTACGCTCCTTTGTAAACTGGAGGTTTACCCAGAGGACATCACATAGGTACGGTACAAAACAAACTCGTATAAGGCGCTCTAGGGCATGTGAACACGGCACACGAGGAAATGCCAGGGTGGATATACCATTTGCGGATCCGGACTGGTGGTAACGCATAGTAGCTACTACCGCCCACCTCAGACACACTCCTATATCAAAAATCGAGGGTGGCCACCAAAACAATCACAAAAGCAATAGAATGGTATCGAAGAAATGTGCCCGATAGGAGGAATGACCTCACTTCGCCCGACGTGGCTCTTGGTTTTAGTCACATCTAAGATGACTCACGGGAGTCAGGGTCACGTCATACCATATAGAATCGTCGCCAAACCATCCTACTTCATTTCTGGAATCTCCACCACGTACACAGTTGTTAAAGTGGTTTTCGGTATTGGCAGAGAGTATGACAATATCTGATCCCGGTCTCTTTAACAACCAAACATTATTATTACACCATGGTCATTTCAAAATATCATATTCATTTCAAAACCATATCAAATTCGATATCATTACTCACTTTAAATAATATTCATTTCCAAAATCGTAACACTTTAAAAAAAATTAACCGTTTCGAATCATAACACTTTTGAAATCATAGCACTTTTGAAATCATAACACTTTGGAAATTATAACACTTTGAAATCATACCACTTTGAAATCATAACACTTTCCACTCAACGGTTTAGATATAGGAAAAAGTATATGTAATAAAATAGTTTATAAAATAAAATAGTTATAAATTAAAAATAGTTTATATTAAAATAATTAGTATATTAAAATAGTTTTATATTAAAATAGTTTAAATGAAATATATTCATAAAGTAAAATATTTTTTTATATATTAAAATTCTTAATATAAAATAAAAATGGTTTCCTCAAATTTCACAATTTTAATATCTTAAAATCAATATTTATTAAAACCACATATATTTCTTTTCAAAACCTTGGAAATCATTTTTCAATATATATATATATATATATATATATATAGACCAACGGTGCCTGTATATAATTTTCTATCCTATGGTCAAGTGATAAGGATATTTATCATTTCAATCCGCAATTTAAATATATACGGGTATATATCTTTTCAACCCGTAATCCCAAATCAATTCAAATGAAAATCGCTTGGGTTTATCATTTCAACCCATAATGATTTTCTCCTATTCTACAAAATCGTACGAGTATGTATCATTTCAACCCATAGGGAATTCTATACTAACAGGGAACTTGCAGAGTGATAAAAGATATGATAATAACATAACAAACATATATCATCAATAACAATATCATATAAACAACAGGATATGGTGTAATATCCCACAGATGAACAGTTACAAATAATAGCATATATAACGATTTAAATAACTACAGAAGCATATTTCAATTGTCGTTTCTATTGAAATCAAATTTAATAAATATAAGAACGTTAATCATGAGTGATTGCACACCTTTCGAGGCTAGAGCAGATAGACACAGAATATGATGGGATACGAATCCAAGCACGAATTTCGAAGCAAAGCAAGATTGGTACAAATTCGACGAATGGAGCTGATAATTAGAAATTGATGGAAACAACCCAAATTAGTTTTGATATAAACTGAAAATATATACATATATTAAAACAATACCTATAGATATAAACTAATGTATAAACATATTTTAGAAATTATATTGATTCGGAGACATATATATATATTATTATTTTCAAATCAGTATCAATTTAAACACATAAAAAAAGTCAAATATACAGCCTTATAAAACTACAATTATATATATAGCTCTAGAACCAAATTAAATAACTCATATGACTTGTATATAATACAGGTCAAAGAAGATAACAAAAAAAGTAATCATCTAATATAAAGTGACAGCCATATATATTCAAATCCAAACCCATTACACATAAGTTTATATAGAACCACTTATAAAATTATGCATATACTCTGTAGAACGAAGAAAATTTATATATATAATACTGTAACTATTATAAACTAATATATATAAAGCTTACATAAATATATTACTGTATAAATATATATATATATAACACTAATATAAACTCAACCCAACAGATCAACAAAATTTTTATATAACATATGATATATTATAGTTATCCAAACACCACAGTAAGAAAATATATATGAGATGATAATTTAAAGTTAAATAAACAAACCAAATATACATATTATACTTAAAATATTTGTACCTAAACAATAACTTTATATATACTCATGATATCATTTGCAGGCCCATAGTTCTTATCCTTTATGTATACATATATACCTCTAAACCTTCCACAGCAACATACGAAATACATATAAAACATTGTATATATTAACAAAACTATATATATAAACTTACTCAATATATAGCACATATATACTAACATAAGCCCAGATTACATAACCCATATAACTAAGAATATTTGAATACATTAAAATACCGGAAAAAGTATATATATACGTATTATTGTTAAAAAACAAAACAAAACAAGTGTATGCAAACATATTACAATATACAACATAATGATACTTATATATATATATAGACACACACACACACCAATATATACAGCAACCATGCCTACTTAGACTTAAACAATTTATAATATAAACTGATCAATTTGAATATAACCAAAATTTGTAAAGTCTATATATATTAAATATTATTATATGTAACATAAATTTAAGACAAAATATATATGTAAGACTTCTTTATATAATATATATAACAGAAAACAAAGTAGCTAGAATATAAGTATATATATAACGCAACACTTTATATTAGAGGACTAACCCATAACAACATACATATCGGCATACATACAAACTTCTACATAATGATATAAACAGTATATATGAATGACCCACTAACATCATATAATACATATATATATATATATGAATATATACTGACTGATATGTATATATACACGTATCAACGATTTTTTTTTGAAGCAGAGCCATGGCTTGGATGGAAGAAATGGCGGATGATGGGCTGGGTTACTCGGCGTTCAAGGTGGTCTCGGCCAGAGCTCAGGTGGCGGGTGTGGATGAAGGCGGTGCAAGTGGCAAGCTGGCTCGACATTCGGCAATTGGTGAAAGAGGCGACTGCTTTTGAGGGGATGGTCGGCTATGATGGAGGTCGGTGCTGTCGGAGAGGCTACGGGTTTGGGTGGGGTGCTCAGTGCTGCTGCACTAGGGAGGGAGAGGGTGGAGATGCATTAACAAGTGGGTAATCATTTTAGGTGAAGGTCTGGGAAAATTGAGGATGGACGTGAGAAAGGTTAAATATAAGCAGGTCAGAGGAAAAGAAAAAAAAAGAAGGCGATGAGCCCTTCAAAGGAATAATGAATGTAAAACGTGTAACGAATATAAAATTTATATATTTCCAAACTGATGGAAATGAAAGCAGCGCACCATCAATGCATTGAACTTATGAATAGTAACAGACGATAATAAATGACACTGGCCGTTTATTTCAGCCATTTGAAATTTGATGGGCATCAAAAGTGGTACCGATACGGAATCGTTTTTCACGAATTTCGCTATGTACCGGACTTCAAAACACAGAATTGAATATACTACAGAGATCAGCACAACGAGACGATCAAAACGGTATACAAATATTAGTGGTACGACTATCATATAAAAAATCGATATCCGGTGCCCAGCTGCTGCAAATTTTCTGAAAATAAGATAAACGAAGCAGTAGCAATCCAGATTTGAAGAAACGAAATATGACGTCTTACTCAGAAGATGATTTAAAAATTTATTGTATAAAAATATTCAAGTTTGAAAAACATTTTATTATCATCAAATATTAACTGATTTAAATTGAAATAAAGTTACACAAAAATAAACTTCCATATTATCAGATGAGAATTTACCGTTTTCCACGTTAAAATAGACATATTCCAAATATTAAATTTTTATTTCCAAATTCAATTTTACAATTTTAAGCAAAATTTTAGTTAATTACGTTATAAAAACTATTAAAATTTTTGGGTTGTTACATGTGTAATAAGCGTTTGGTTATTAAAGAGACCGGGATCAGATATTGTCATATTCTCTACCAATACCGAAAACTACTTTAACAACTATGCACGTGGTTGAGATTTCAGAAATGAAGTAGGATGGTTTGGCGAACGATTCTGTATGAGGTATTTCCATGACCCTGACTCCCATGAGTCAGCTTAGATGTGACTAAAACAGGAGCTATACCTGGGCCAAGTGAGGTCATTCCTTCGATCGGACATGCTTCTTCGATACCATATTATGACTTTGTGATTGATTTGGTGGCCACCTTTGATTTTGATTATGGGAGCGTGTTCCGAGGTGGGCGGTAGAAGCTGATATGCGTTACCGCCAGCCCAGTTCTGCAAAACGTTAGAGTCCTACCCCTGGCATTGCCTCGAGTGTCGTGTTCACATGCACTATCGCGCCTTCTACGAGTTTGGTTTGTACCATACCTATGGAGTGCCCTCTGATAGCCCTCTACTTTATGGAGGAATTATTGTACTGTATAGACTATGGGAATATATAAAAATATGTTAAGGGGGATATGGGTAACGCCTTAATGCTATTTTAATACTTTACTGTAGACACTATTATAATAGTGTATTGTACTATGTATGTAGATAGTTTAACGGATCCTTAAGAGATGGAAATCTCAAACATTCTCTTAAGTTATTGCACTCACGTGACACTGGATAGGAGATGTCAAAACCCGTAAACATCTTTGTCGCCGTTACACTCATATTTATTTACTCTTGATTTAACTTACATAAGATCTTTTAGTTCTGACTCGAGTGGTTTGTCTTTTCAATTCGCTCGGGTCAGTCTGAGCTTTTAAGTTTATCGAAGACTGTTTTCAGGAGGATGAAGATGAAGATTTAGTACTATAACTATTTACTATATTATTAGTTTTAATTTCCGCTGCATCATGTTGTCCTGCTGCATTATTTATTTATTACTGCTGTATGTACTCTAATTCTGTACTGTAAAATGTAATCAAATGTTATTTGTAAAACAGGTTCATGAACTGTTTATTTGATTATTATATTTTGTCATTCCGCTGTGAGATTCTGTGTTTGTTTTTCTTTCTTTCTCTACTTTTTCTTATTCACCCCATAACAATTTGCCCCTTTAAATGGTTTGAGTTGGCTTGTGTGTCGATTTTAAACGTTCAAAAAGGCAGGTCGTTACATTATGTCTAGAACTATTAATATATTGAATAAATGAGGTAATATAACTTCACGTATTTATTGAGCTTTCCTCAAGGTACGTGCATTACACTTAGGCTGTCGCGAAATGATAGGTCCAAGAATAGTCCCAATTTACCTGTTGAGCTTTCCTCAAAGTAAAGGCGGGATTAGGACAAGGTGCCAAAGGTTAGGAGTTGTATATGATACAACTGATAAAAAGTTGTCCATCTTATGCGGGCCTATGATTTGTTGAGCTTTCCTCAAGATCAAAATCTCAAGGCATACAAGTCCTAACACCCACTAGTGAAGTTGAAAGACTTCTATGTTTCGCTTAGGATTTGGTGAAACATAAAAGACTAGTGGGGGCCTTATTAGAAAAATGAAATGATAATATTTAACCTTTCTAATATTGTAAGAACATATGCTTTGTAATGTTATAGTATTCTCCAATGGTAAATTTGTGCATTTAAAAACGATTTATAAAACGTTTATCAATTAAGATATACAAATGAACTAAATTGAAAATTGACAAATAGAAATGTGTCATATACTTACTAATAAATGATTATTGCATGTGAACGTTTCTATACCCATACAAGTGCCTAGTTTACAACTGCTTAATACTTTTGTAATTTGGTCGCATACGTGTTTATTTGATGGAGACTATGTATTGCATTCTATGAGTTTTGAGCTCTAAAATTAATACAAGACTATGGATATTTGATCCATATACAATCACATATAAATGTTATATAATGAATAGTCGAAATTTGTAATGTAAAATGTTTTGATGAAGTTAGTTCATCCAAAAAATCAAATAAACCTTAGTGTGAGATTGAGTATTCAATTTGATCCATTACAAAAGGATCGTATCGTATTAAATGTAATAGTAGACCAAAACTACAATATAAATCAAAGAACTTAATCATTTAAATGTCAGTTTGATCAGTTTGTGCAAAGCGCAATGTATATGACGTCTTTAAAAGTTAAGGATGATCGAATGCGCTTTTGTAAAGAGTTCACTATGGTGTTGTAGTAAAAGGTTTTTCTTTTGAATGGTTTGAACATTTAGAAAGATTAACGAATGTACAAGAGTAGATGTGATTTAAGGTATAGTTGGGATGAAGAAAATGAATGACCACCTTTGCTTCATGAAGAAACATTAAAGACAAGAATTATAGTAATAATAAAAGATTCTTAACATTGGAATAAGAAATATGATTTCTTTTCCGAAATGTATTTTTGTACAGATAATTGTTTTCTATGAGATTTGTTTCTATGGGTTTAAGATAGCTGATCAAAGAACTCTTCACGGTAAATTAGTTACATAACCTAAAATAAATATTATATATTAAGTGAATAATTGACCTCCAAATTAAGTACGCTATTATAGTAATGGCAGAAATAGTGGGAGTATGCGATATAACACTTGTTAATTGCACCAAAGTTCGAAAATTGTTTTCGTAAAATATCACGCATTATTTGTGAAATAATGACTGTTTTTGAGTATCGACTATAAAGTCGACATAGCTGTATTTCAATATGAATATTATGAATATTTAATATGGAATAAAACTATAATATGGTATTTGTTATCATAACAAAAGTGATGCATTAGTAAATATAAAAGTATTTAATATTGTTTACAATTATTTTGGAATTATAGACTAAGTTGTAGTTTTGAGAGATGGTATTGTCATATGATTATGAATCATATGGTATTAGTTTATTACATCTCAAACAATTAAAGGCTATGCACCCATTTAGTGGGAGTATCGTTAGAGTTAATGAACTCTTTGAATTGACACATATTGATGTATGTACTCACAGGTCTATTAATAGCAAAACAGTTCCACATAATTCATCATATTCACCAATGAATTATCACCGACATGGACATGTGTATTTGATACACATGTAGTATGTCTATGGTAAACTTATTGGGTATAAAATAGAAGTAAATAAAATAATGTGCAATAGAAATGATTCGATTTGATCGAATGAGTGAGTATATTGGAAAAGGTTCCGAACATACCTAAATATGAACAAAGATTCGATCTCAAAAGTCACTCCTCCATGTGATACATAATAATGTTTCGATAAGGAGTAATCGAATTTTGTTGGACAACATACGATTAACTGGGAGTGAAGTTGAGTTAATTTCTTTCTATAAAGTTATGTACTTTAGAGTAGTACACAAGGTTAGCATTATTTCATCTAAATAATAGCTTACAAAATCACACAAGATGAGCATTTATAAGAAACCCTAACATATCTAGGCCAAAGAGTTGGCAGGTTGTGTAAGTCAAAAGATTGTACGTAATAATTGTTCGTAAGAATCCAGTATGAATCTCCCCAAAAGAATACTTTGAAGACTTTCATAGGATGACATATTTATGTTTTGAACATAAGTTTTGTAAACTAAAACCAAATCAGTTTTATAAATAAAGAAATTCATAAAATGTTTATGAATACCTATTCTGTTACACTAAGAAACAATTGTTGTTTCAAGAAATACCGACTTCGTTGTGAAGGAATTTCTTTAAGGAATTATTGGTAGTAAAATGAAATTGGATACGATCAATATATAGAACTGATTAGATGAAATGAAATAAAATTGACTAACCTAAACGAAAACATCGCATTAGAGTGTCTAATAAGTATTCTCACACATTAAAGAGAAACTATGAGTTTCTTATCAATGTCGAAAATATATAATCCTCGGTTGTTTAATTTAACCATTAAGAGTGTTGAATCTATGATATGGTATGATGTGCAAATCTGAAATAATTCCAAGTACGCTATCAAAATATGATTTTGGTAGTCGTAACCAAAGGGATGTGATCCATCGACCGTGATTGTGTCTTTATGAGCAAGACTAATGCAGTTAGAATTAAATGAGCAATGTTGATAAGAATAATATCGTAAATTTCAATTATTGAAATCAACATAATAGATTCGGTATTCAACATGCTCAAGTAAATTCAGATTTACTCACAAATTTACTGTTTAGTATGACTTTATGTTTGGTACATATTTATTGAAACAGAAATTCTAAATAATGATTTAGAGTGTTTACATATAATGACCAAAAAATGTCTCGGAGTCAGTGAGAGCGATATTGAGTTTAAGAAATGATAGAAAGTATCATTTTATAAGCATCAAAATTGAAAAACTATTTTGATAGAAATATCAAATAATTTGGTTATCAATCAAAATGCAGAAGAAGAACGCGTTCATAAGAAAGAACGTTAAAAGGTACATTGATATTTCTAAACTTTAAGTAAACAACACATTGTTGATTTTAACGATGTATTTGTGTTAAAATCAACCTAAGTTGTTCTACTACTCAACTTCGGATTGTAAATGATGTCTTTTATAGTGAGTGTAAAAGATATTTGGAATATCCCAAATCGATATGCAAAGACACCATATAAAATTGTTTAATACGGAACATGTGAGATTAGTTCCTTATGCATTGGAAATAGGAATTACATACATGTTATGTTGTCTATAATATCGTGATTTCTTTATGTATTTGATACATGAAGCAAATATCAAATCCAAATTGATATCATAAATGGTTGTTTGAAGTGTTCTCGTGTATTTATGAAATACTAGAGAATTGTCACAGAAACAAAGACTCTTTATAAAGGAGTGTTTGGACTCAAACTTCATAAGTGGTATTGAGTATAATACGTCAATAATATATTCAAGTTAAGAATCTTTAAGCTGGAAATGTTCCAAATGTAAGACTATGGTTGATCAAAAAAAATGCTAAGTACATCGCCTTGAATAGCGCCGCAATAAAAGTAATGTATATAAAAATATATGTGCACAAATTTATAACCGAGCCGATTCCAAATGTTGAGAATCTCATAACATTGTTATGATAACAATGTCACTATATAGTTTGTAACAGAACTTAAAGCTCACTAGAAGTCGAGAGACATACTCTGAATTGTTCCATAATATAAAACAGTTTATTACATAAGAGAGAGTTGATTGATAGAGTAGATAATCGAAACATAATAGCATACTCGTTCATAGAGGGAGTAACCTAATTGGTTTTGAGAAAACTAATTGGAAAAGTGGGAATAAGATTCCATAAATGACCCCAAGTGCAAGTGGGAGATTGATAGAGGTAGGGGTATACCCTATGTGCAGTTATGTAATTTGTTACATATATCTAACTCGTTGACCAATCTTTTTCGAAATAAAGGTGTTTTCTTTCTGTTATGTACTTGATATAGTGTGGTGATATTAATTAATTAATTTAATAAAAAGTATATGTAATAGAAAATCCATAAATGTTATGTTTTGTGATAGTAGTTACAAAGTGTTGTAACCGTGAGTAATTTATCATAATGAAAACAAATATACTATTTTAAATATTCCTAGTCAAGATGTATCGAGATTGGATATCGATACATCCATTGAGACTAGAGTACGTAACACTCTTTAAATGTTAGGCAGTGTATTAGTCAGGACTATTAGGGGCACCAAGGGATTGCATACTGATAGTTATTGGATAACTATGGAATGACTCACTTGATAGTTTTTTGTTGATTAATATAACTATGGTTTTTATCCCGCCATTTGGCAGGGCAGTACATAGGTGGATCTTACCCAATGGACTTCATGATCATCAAGGCAGAAAGCCTGAAGAGATGGTTACCGGGATTGGAGATCGATTATATTTGAAACTATGGACTATAGTTGAATGGATTCGGATGGACTGCACTCAAAAAATGGCTACGTATGGAACTAGCACTCCTCCTAGGAAAGGGATCGGATCGAAATATTCACTCTACAAAAGGGATCATAATAGTGGGATCGAATTAAACAGGATGCACATAACACAACTCAATGATGATTGCTCCATAACTTAATAACCACAAGACGGATTGATGTAAAACTTTGGAAACAAGAAGAAAGGACCCTAGGGAGTCTATCCTAGGGATTTCACATCAAATAGAGCAAGTTGGAGGGATCAGCCCTCTTCCCTCCATAGGGATCGGCTATAATTAGCTTTCGCAACATATTGCAACAAAGATCAATCAATAACTCAACATCTACAAATGAAATCAACATGAAATTTGGAGGATAAGTACATTACAATGTGGGGGACCCATCATAAGGATCGCACCTCATGAATCCCACAATATAGGGATCGGCCCCGATCCCTATTATGGGTTCTGGTGGGACCTAAACTTTCTGGACAGACTCGTCCTGCCTTCAGGGTTCCAGATCCAAGTTTTGAGCGAGATATTTTCACGCTTTCTCCTATAAATACAGCAGACATGGCATCAGCAAAGGGATCTTCTTTCTGCTTCATTCTATCTTCTACCTAGGCTATACTTTGCTATTTTTATTCTAGGATTTCATGGATTTGTAACTGTAACAATAGTGTAAACGAATAAAAGGAAAATATTTGGAGTGGACACAGGTCGGAGTTAGCCGAACAACTATAAATCTATGTCTCTCTTTATTTGATTTTTGTTTTAATTTTGTTATTCTTTAATTTATATTCTCTACATTATATTATCTGAGATCTGTTACTAGATATTAGTGCTTCCATATAACTGGGTGTTGGTGGCCATTTTTTACACTAACATTTTGGTGCTTTCACTGAGAGAGCTAACCCCCGTGGATTTGGAATTTGGATTCAGAGTTTGGAAAAGATCTAGAGCTTAGATTTGGAGCAATTGTGAGACAATCAACAAGGAGAGCGCCACTAGAAAGGAGCCATCATGGAGGGAGTCAGGAGGCTTCCTCTGGAGCTAGAGCTGATCAAGCATCTATTTACATCATCAGGGATGAGATGGAAATGATGATGGATGCTATGCAGGAAAGGATGCTAAAGAGACGGACGGAGATGGTGTAGAATTTCCTCTGATAGGTTGGACAAGATGGAGCACAGAACTAAGGGAATAGAGTAGCAGGAGCCAATGACAACTTAGATTAAGGAGTTGAAGCAGCAAGAATCATTGGAAATCAGAACTGGGAACTTGGGTGTAACGACCCGGAATTTCACTTCTTTGATTTGCGAATATTTAATTAATTTTAAATATTCAAATAAAATGGTTTTATAATGAAAATAAAACTATTTTTAATAGTAAATAATAATGGTGAAATAGTTTTTAAAATTTGTTTGCAAAAATATATAGTTCGATGAAAAACAGAAAATGTGACCAGAAACTGTTTTCCAAATTTTCGCCGTTTCATCTTATAAAGTTGTGTACACTTTTGTATATATATGCACACATATACTAAGTATATAATGTGGGATTAATAATATATATTAAGGTTAACAAACTTAATTAAGTTAAGTTAATCATCGATGTGACACATTGGCAACTAAAATATTAAAAGTCATGTCATTAGAGACATGAAATGACATAATGGCAACTTCAGGTACTTATATTCATAAATGCATGTAGTGTTAGGAGGAGACATGGATGCATGCATGGGTGAGGTGGCGTGTAATGAGACGAGGGTAAAGTACAAGGGTATTTTGGTAATCTCACTTGTTTACATATTATAAAAACTATTTTTTCCAAATTCTATTTCCATTTTCTCATTTTCTCTCTTCTATTTTCTAATTTCATAAGCTCTAAGGTAATTTTAATGGCTTCCTTAGCATTCTAAAGTTCTATATTTTCAAGTTTTAACTTTTTATAACATTTTAAACTTAGCTTCAAAACTCCTCTTTTCAATTTCAAATTCCTCTATTTCACCCGAAATGGTTTCGGTCGTAACTTCTTACAAAATACTACAAAACCAGATTTTTTTTTTCAAACCATGTATATTTTTGGTGGCTACAACTTTGTAGTTTACCATTTTTTCTGATTTCGAGCTTAGATGCTCCAAAATTTCATTTTTTGCAAAAGTGTTTTTGAACCTAAATTTTGATGTCCGAAAATACCCCTCACTGTTTTGGCCATAACTTCCTCAAAATTTAATTTTTTTGAGTAATAATTTTCTTTAAGTGATAGAGGAAAGAATAATTTAAAACTTTCTCTTTGACCACTTTACCAAAATCCTAGAGAAAAAGGTACAGAAGTAGACTAGAAATTGACCTATTTTTAGTAAAGTTTGTGGTTTTCCAAGCTTCCCAAATTTCAAAGTGTGTCAAGTTTTCAAAGGATTTCCGGTGGGTAAACTATGAATTTTTGGGAAAGTTTTACTTTTATGTTAGTTAATATATTTTGTGATGTGATGGTTAGTATTGGATAATTTATCATGTGATGGTTACACACACACACACACACTTTTGTTGCTTGGATATGTAAGGACATTAGACTTGAATGTGAAGTCTAAATGGTTAAAGATTAGACCTGGATGTTATGGTTGTGTATGGACTTGGGTATGTAATGTATAGTAGGGTATTAGAGAATTTGGAATCTTTTGTAAGAAAGTTATGGTTTTAGTTTTTAAAAATCGAAAATTTTGTTAGATTTAAACTTTTTTTAGTTTTAAATACTTAATTTTGTTTTTAGAAATTTAGTGAGCTATAAGGTAAAATTTTCAAAACAAGGATAGAAACAAGTTAAAGCTTACGAGTATCCACAGAGATAATCGCTATATATGCAGTTCGCTTAAAATTTTGATTTTTGCAAAGTTTGGTTTTTACACTTCAAATTGTTTTGTGAATATTTTATAAACTAAATAATAATGTTTTTAAAATTTAATTATGGATTTAATAATTAATTGTTAATTAATTAGGTTTTAGTAATTGATAATTAATTAAATGTTAACAAGGTTTATTAACCTTAATTAAATAAAGATTAGTTCTTAATTAATTATCTTTTAAAGTTAAGATTTATTTTAATTAATTATTAATTAAGTTAGTTAAGTATGGGTTAAGTATATGATTTATATTTAATTTATCATTAATTAAATATAGGATTAATTATTAATCAAGGGTTTAATAATTTGATTAAAGATTTAATTTATAATAAATTATATATTAAAGGTTTCTGTTAGTTAAGTATGGGTTAAGTATATTATTTATATTTAATTTATCATTAATTAAATATAGTATTAATTATTAATCAAGGGTTTAATAATTTGATTAAAGATTTAATTTATAATAAATTATATATTAAAGGTTTAATTTATATTTAAGTTTAATTAAATATTATTTAATTAATTAATTGAGATTAATTAAGATTTAATTATTAATAATTAATAAAGGATTAATTTGGGTTTAATTACTAGTTAATTATTGTTTAAATATTTAATTAAATTAAGTTAAGATTCAATTAAAATTAATTATGATTTAAATAAGGATTTAACTTTTAATTAATTATTTTTAAAAGATTTAAAAGTTTTAAATCCTTTGGTTTTCAAAAGTAAAATGGTTCAAAGGTACTTCTTTTTCAAAGATGGTTTTGAATACAAGTGATTCAAGTGTTGATACCATTAAGAAACCATATAACTATAAATGAGTTATAATATAGATTGTTGGGTTGTTTGGTCATGTGTTAGCAGAATAAATCACCGTTCTGCTATAAATTGGCTAAATTGTTTGGACATCTGTTTAGCAGGACAAATCACCACCCTAGTATTACGTTATTTGGATATGTATATGCTAGTTAGTTCATATTGACATGTTATTCCCTGATTTGGATATGAGTTGTATTTACATATATATTGACCTATGTAAATAACTGTTAAGTGAATTGAAAGTGAAATTGAATGGTAACTTAAATTAGTACCATTGGGATTGCTAAGCCTCTTTTCGAATTACTAAAGTATGTTTTTGAATTAACTATAATTCTTCAATCAATTTGGGTTTTAAAGGTTATAAATGGTTTTCAAATTTTATTATTATTTTATAAAGTTATTTTTAAATAATATCTTGTTTTTAAAAAAGGGTTTATTAAATAAAAGGTTGTACCTAAAGTGATTTACAAATGATAGCTTGAAAATGATATTTTATAAAGGAGATTCTATAAAGAAATTATGAAGAAATAAAAGAAATTTTTTTAGTTAACTAGTTCAAGTGGCTAAAAAATAACTTAAAATTTGGGGAAGAGATGTGTTTGGATGGTAAACACTTCTCTTGAGTATTACCCTTCTTGGTAAGGGAATGCATGATACTATTTGGTAGTACCAGTTCCATAGTATTCTATTGGAGTTACTTGGGCTATATTTATATATTTGTATAATTTAAAATATAGACTATCATTTCAAAAAGTTTTTGAAATAAAAGCCAGGTATTTGGATCTTAAGTTTTCTTAGGGAGATAAATTCAAAATGGAATGGTGGGATCAAATTGAGGTATATACTCTTAGGCTATAATGGAGTATTATCTAAGTTGAAACTAAGAGTTGTTTATGAAATGTTTTCATAAATGATTTAGTGAAATAGAATTGGTATTAGGAAGAACCAATATGGTAAGTCTGTATGGTGGACGTATATCAATTCTCCTTTTCATAGAGTTTTGATCTAAGATTCGAGTATACGACTTTAAGGTATTTGCATCACTCCGAATAAGGATTTATTACTCGATTTTTGACGATGAGCATTTGATGAGGATTTTTGGTTTGGAACCAAAGTTTCTATCGTAGTTACAAATATGTAAGGAGAACAAAGGTTCCAAATCAAGGAGCCTGATCGAAGTCTGCACTAGAGAATCGGGAAGCGATACTTGTTCGGAAGTGAAGTAATGTATCCGAGTTGTGATCGAGTCAGACTTTGCATAAGAATGATCTATGTACATCATATGGAATGATGTAGAGTGTTAAGTGTTTCTGAATAGGTTATAAGGTGTAATTTCGAGGACGAAACTGGAATTTCACTGCTTTTATTTGCGAATATTTAATTGATTTTAAATATTCAAATAAATGGTTTTATAATGAAAATAAAACTCTTTTTAATAATAAATAATAATGGTGAAATAGTTTTTAAAATTTGTTTAAAAAATATATAGTTCGATGAAAAACAGAAAATGTGACCGAAAACTGTTTTCGGAATTTTCGATGTTTCATCGTATAAAGTTGTTTGTAATGTTGTGTACACTTTTGTATATATATGCATACATATACTAAGTATATAATGTGGGATTAATAATATATATTAAGGTTAACAAACTTAATTAAGTTAAGATAATCATCGATGTGACACATTAGCAACTAAAATATTAAAAGTCATATCATTAGAGACATGAAATGACATAATGGAAACCTCAGGTACTTATATTCATAAATGCATGTAGTGTTAGGAGGAGACATGGATGCATGCTTGGGTTAAGTGGAGTGCAATGAGAGGAGGGTAAAGTACAAGGGTATTTTGGTAATCTCACTTGTTTATATATTATAAAAACTATTTTTTTCAAATTCTATTTCTATTTTCTCATTTTCTCTCTTCAATTTTCTAATTTCATAAGCTCTAAGGTAATTTTAATGGCTTCCTTAGCATTTTAAAGTTTTATATTTTCAAGTTTATACTTTTTATAACATTTTAAACTTAGCTTCAAAACTGCTCTTTTCAATTTCAAATTCCTCTATTTTACCCGAAATGGTTTCGGCCATAACTTCTTACAAAAAACTCCAAAACCAAATTTTGTTTTTCTCAAGCCATTTATATTTCCAGTGGATACAACTTTGTAGTTTACTACTTTTTCTGATTTCGAGCTTAGATACTTCAAAATTTCATTTTTTACAAGAGTGTTTTTGAACCTAGATTTTGATATCCGAAATTACCTCTCACTGTTTTGGCCATAACTTCACCAAAATTTAAATTTTTTGAGTAATTATGTTTTTTAAATGATAGAGGAAAGAATAATCTAAAACTTTACTTTTGATCACTTTACCAATATCCGAGAGAAAAATGTCCAAAAGTAGTTTAGAAGTTGACCTATTTTTGAGTAGAGTTTGTGGTTTTCCAAGTTTCCCGAATTTCAAAGTGTGTCAAGTTTTCAAAGTATTTCTGGTGAGAAAACTATGAATTTTTGGGAAAGTTTTTACTTTTATGTTAGTTAATATATTGTGTGATTTGATGGTTAGTATTGGTTAATTTATCATGTGATGGTTACACACACAGACACACACACACACACACTCGTTGCTTGGATATGTAAGGACATAAGACTTGAATTTGAAGTCTAAATGGTTAAAGATCAGATCTTGCTTATCTTTGTAGGATGATGTTAACCTGGATGTTATGGTTGTGTATGGACTTTGGTATGTAATGTATAAGCTAAGAAGAAGTTGGTACATTTGTAGGGTATTGGAGAATTTGGAATCTTGTATAAGAAACTTATAATTTTAGTTTTTAAAAATTGAATATTTGGTTAGATTTAAACTTTTTTTAGTTTTAAATACTTATTTTTGTTTTTAGAAAGTTAGCGAGCTTTAAGGTAAAGTTTTCAAATGAAGGATAGAAACAATTTAAAGCTTACGAGTATCCATAGCGATAGTCGCTATGGATGTAGTTCGCTTAAGATTTCATTTTTTGCAAAGTTTGGTTTTTACACTTCAAATTGTTTTGTGAATATTTTATAAACTAAATAATAATGTTTTTAAAAGTTAATTAAGGATTTAATAATTAATTTTTAATTAATTAGGTTTTAGTAATTGATAATTAACTAAATGTTAACAAGGTTTATTAACTTTAATTAAATAAAGATTAGTTCTTAATTAATTATATTTTAAAGTTAAGATTTATTTTAATTAATTATTAATTAAGTTAGTTAAGTATGGGTTAAGTAAATTATTTATATTTAATTTATCATTAATTAAATATAGGATTAATTATTAATCAAGCGTTTAATTAATTGATTAAAGATTTAATTTATAATAAATTATTTATTAAAGGTTTAATTTATTGTTTAAGTATAATTAAATATTATTTAATTAATTAATTGAGATTAATTAACATTTATTTATTAATAATTAATAAAGGATTAATTTGGGTTTAATTAATAGTTAATTATTGTTTAACTATTTAATTAAATTAAGTTAAGATTCAATTAAAATTAATTATGATTTAAATAAGGATTTAACTTTTAATTAATTATTTTTACAAGGGTTTAAAAGTTTTAAATCCTTTGGTTTCAAAAGTAAAATGGTTCAAAAGTACTTCTTTTTCAAAGATAGTTTTGAATACAAGTGATTCAAGTGTTGATACCATTAAGAAACCATATAACTGTAAATGAGTTATAATGTAGATTGTTGGGTTGATTGGTCATGTGTTAACAGAATAAATCACCGTTCTGCTATAAATTGGTTAAATTGTTTGGACATCTGTTTAGCAGGACAAATCACCACCCTACTATTATGTTATTTGGATATGTATATGCTAATTAGTTTATATTGACATGTTATTCCCTGATTTGGATATGAGTTGTATTTACATATATGGTGACCTATGTAAATAACTATTAAGTGAATTGAAATTGAATGGTAACTTAAATTAGTACCATTGGGATTGCTAAGTCTCTTTTCGAATTACTAAAGTATGTTTTTGAATTAACTATAATTCATCAATCAATTTGGGTTTTAAAGGTTATAAATGGTTTACAAATTTTATTATTATTTTATAAAGTTATTTTTGAATAATATCTTGTTTTTAAAAAGGGGTTTATTAAATAAAAGATTTTACCTAAAATGATTTACAAATGATATCTTGAAATTGATATTTTATAAAGGAGATTCTATAAAGAAATTATAAAGGAAGAATTTTAAATAGTTTTAAAAATAGAAAGAGATTTTATAAATCATTTTTGATATATTTGAAAGACGTTTTAAATTAAGTTTGAAAATTTGTAAAGAGGTTTAAAATGTGAAGTGAACTTATATAAAAGAATTTTTATAAGAAATAAGTGAATGGGTTTTATAAAGTGAACGAGTTTTATAGTAAGTGATGTTTTGAAAGGGAGTGGTTTGGCCATTTAATATGGAATGTGAGAATAGAGAATTTTCCAAATGCTTTTGGTAATTGTTTATATTGTTTTACAAGTAAAAGGGATGTACGAGGTTTGAGAAAAGTGTTTTAGAAAAGATCCTTTGATAACGTTTTATAAAGTAATTTTATTAATTAAAGATTAATTAATAAAGGCTTAGAGAATCTCATATGGAATTGAATCAATGTTTGATTGTTTGTTTATTTGATAGTTAAATAACCAACTATCAAATCTGGACCAAGACGTAACTTTGGAAATATCTAGAAGAAACACGGAAATTATATGGTATAGTTACCGTCGGTGTGCTATACTATACGTATAAATTTATTTCGTTCTTCTAGGATAAATGATAAGGAAATCCATCCACTAACGGTTAAGAGGTGAAATCCGCTCTTATCTTTTATCTGCTTATTTCCTAAAGAACCGAGGTTGAGTTTACCGGAAATTATCGAAAGTTGTTTCAAAGAGACCGGGATCAGATCGGTTATTTGAAAACCACTTTGACCCAACTCAAGCGTATCGAACTGAAGACATCTTAAAGAATATGGAATCGAAGATGGAGCATTGAAGTTCAAGGGCTGCTTGCTACTAGTCCTGAGGGTGATTCCAAAATGGATGTAGTAAAAGTAGTGCCTTCGGTTTGTCCTTATTTTAAGCAACTTGTATTATGACGACCCGATATTTTCAACCATTCGCATCCGCACATGTCGGACTTGAATTGCTCAAAATACCGCGTTGTAAATAAAATTTGGCAAAATCTCAGAATATACAGTAAATAAATATAATCACAGATCACAAACACAGAGTAAAATAATGCAGCGGAAGTAAAAGAAATAGTAGTTCATGAAGCAACTATATAAATATATCAGAGTTACATAAGATATAACAAAAGAAATAGAGGACAACAGAAGTCTCAATAAAATAACCAAGTACAAGCTGAGTAGGACAACGGAACTGAAGTAGATAGGACAAGACAAGCAGATAATCTCCAGCGATTCAAATCTCCAAGAGAGTGGAAACCCAAATCTGTGAATAACTCAGGCTGACCCGAGCGTAAAATAAAACATAAACACTCGAGTCAGGACATACATACTTATACAATGTAAACCAACTCAAGTGAACTGTAATAAGGGTACAAGTAACTTAAAGAATGCTTGGGATCGCCCATTCTTTAAGGATCCGTTAAACTATCTACTATGTAGTAATATTTGCTATTATAATAATGTCTAATCAGTAAAGTATAATCATATATAAAATAGCATTAAGGGGATGGAGAACCTTAACGCGGTCGGATCTTTAAAACCAAAATCGTAGTGGGCTCGATATGGTAGGTGACACGGCACACAAGGCAATGCCAGGGTAGATATACCAATTACGCACACGGACTGATGGATACGCATAGCAGCCACTACCGTTCCACCTCGAACAACACTTCCAAATCAAGGGTGGCCACCAAAAATCACAAAGTAATACAATGGTATCGAAGAAATGTGTCCGAGAAGAGGTGCTACCTCACTGGTCCGAGATCGCTCCTGTTTTAGCCACCTTATGCCAACTCACGGGAGTTGGGTCCACGTATATACCTTAGGATCGTCGCCACCATCCTACTTCATTCTGGAAACTCCACCGCGTACACAGTTGTCAAAGTGGTTTTCGGTATCGACAGAGAGTATGTCCATATCCGATCCTGGTCTCTTTAACAACCAAGCGTTATTATAACCCGTGGTTATAAATTTTAAACAATTTATATCAAAATACTTCAAATTAAACCATTTAAAAACAAAGTCATTATTCTTTTAAATCAAATATTAAATTCCTAAAAATTTAGCCTTTTCTGAGTTCATTTATTCACTTAAAAACAATAAAACGTTAAAATTTCAGTTTTCACAGCATTTAAAAAGTGATGCGGTAAGTTATATTTGAAAACAATTTAATTCAGTAAAGACAGCATTTATAAACTGCTATAACAGTTCAGTTTTAAACAAAATCATATTTCAGCCTACTGCAGCTCTTAACAAGTGCTACATTAGCCCCTTTATTAGTTTCATGTCAAATTTTAGTTCCTGCTACAACGGCACTTACCAAGTGCTATCATAGCCTTAGTTCATTTTAGTCTTTTGGTTCATTTATATAACCACAGCACTTAACAAGTGCTGCAGATTCTACTTAGTTCAGAATTGGTTCATTTCCAGAAATGGTAGCATTTCTGAAGTACTATAAATCAAATTTCCAGGTTTTAAGTGCAATTCTAGCCATAAATAAACTTCCATTTAAATCATTTAAACTTATAAAAACCGTAAATTTTCACATTAAAATGTTCATTTAAATCCTTTAACTTATGATTTTTCTAAAGAGAAATTTTACAAATAAAAACCAAAAATTTACAAAGTTCACTTATTAAATTCAAGTGTGTAAATTCCCATTTTCATTTAAACAATTCATTTCAACACTTAAACTTAAATCTCCATTTTCCACCATTTTTAAACTTAATTTTCATTTTAATTTAATTAACTTAAGTTTCCATCTTTTCTTTTTAGTCAAATTTTCAAATTTAAGTTACACTTTAAAATCAATATTTTATCCATTTGTTTACATTTATCACATAGAAAAATCATTTCTACTCTAAATAAATCATTTTAAAAATTCAATTTAAATCAATTTAATATTATTACAAATATTTAAAAATATTTAAAGGTATCCAGAAAAATACAGAAAATAACCACGGGTATGTATAATATTTTCTAGCCTAAGTCAAGTGATACGGATAATATATCATTTCAATCCGTAGTTTACAAAGAAAAATCCGGGTTTTATCATTTCAAAGCCGCAATCCCAAGTAAATAAAATTTAATCGAAAATCGCTCAGGCCTATCATTTCAGCCCATAAAGATCTTCCCTTATTCTAAAGTCCGTTCGGGTATTTATCATTTCAACCCATAGTGATTCTATTCTATAGGGAACTTGCAGTGTGATTTAACAGAATAGAATAACAGTAAAATAAGAACAAAATATAACAGATGATATGTTATGCAATTTTAACAAGTTTAACATCATATATAAATAATCACAGGTAATTATAACATCAATTTCTATTTATTTATTTATTTATTTATTTTCTACATATTCAGTTGCGGTCGTTTCACAATCATATAAGTATGAATATTCATGTGAGATTTACTCACCTCTACGGAGCTGGAGATTCGATTCAAAAGGAAATACGCTATCTATCTAAAAGCACACGGAAAGCACAATCAGTTGTTAGAGGATGCGCCAACTAGATTCAAATCTAAAGTTAAAAGAATAAATAAAAAAAATCTAAGAATGCAAACGAATAACTATTTTTTTCAAATGAAGCAAACAAAACGAAAAGAACAAGTTGAATACTAAAAAGAAATAGCTCGACCACTTCACCATACTCAAGATTTTAAAGGCTCGGAGGGGTTGTAGTCTGACTTCAAAATACAAAGGTGAAAAAAGGCAATTTTTTTTGTTCATTTCTTTTTTTTTTCAAAATAAGGGCTCGGTGGACATATAACTTCAAAATTTACAAAAGCTCGACCACTTTTAAAAATAGACTATAACTTCAAAACAAAGGTGACAAAACAAATTTTGTTCATTTCTTTTTTTCTAAAACAAAGGCCAGAGGGAATAGATTATAACTTCAAAAAAAAGGCTCTGTGGAAAAACTATAACTTCAAAATACAAG
This sequence comes from Allium fistulosum, assembly GCA_030737815.1. Lineage (NCBI taxonomy): Eukaryota > Viridiplantae > Streptophyta > Magnoliopsida > Asparagales > Amaryllidaceae > Allium > Allium fistulosum. The sequence goes on from CM060905.1 coordinate 836,394,187, forward strand.
GTGACAAAAGCACTTTTATTTTTTTTCAAAAAAGGCTCGGTAGAAATAATACAAGGTGACAAAAGTCGTTTCTTTTTTTTCAAAACAGAGGCTCAGCATGGTTATGGTCAGACGTGGGGTTAATGGTGGCGTGGGGTTCATGGTGGCATGGGGTTTGCTTGATGGTGGAGGAAAGTGGAACGGAAAAGGGACGTGGTTGCAGGGGTTCGGTCTGGAGGAGTTGGAGCCATGGATTTTGTGGTGGTGACTGGGCTGGTCATGGTGAATGGGGTTGGAGCAACAACATGATAAACCAAAAATGAGGCAGGGGAAACAACAAAACAAAACAACAAAATGAAAAAGAAAGCATGTTGTCTTTACCTTTGAGATGCTCACGAAAATTTTGATAGAAGCTAAAGTGAAATATTGTGGTCTGGGAATTTGGACGTGGTATATATTAACAGCTATTCACTGATTTATGGAGAGAAGGCAATTTAATGTTTTGAACGGTAGAGGCCATCAAAGGAAATTAAGGCATTAAATTATATTAATAGATGGAAACGTATGGAAGGCAAAAAGGGTGGAATAATCTTTCACGTGCAAGATTTAAGGCAAGATTTTGAATTCTCAAAAGAGAATATACGGCTGAAACTTTGCCTTGTTAACGCAAAAAAAATCAAATAGGCAAAGAAAAGGCAAGAGCAACAAATGAACATACGCCCAAAGTAACGTACAAATTTATTTTTTTCTCTTATTAAATAAATTTAAAAATGATAACGTTTCAATTAGGAAAATAACCCATCACTTTAAACCAAAATTTAATAGCTATTATACCATAATTAATAAAATTTAATTTAGCTTCACCCATTTGATTGATTAATATAAAGTTAAGAAACGGATGTAAATATACGTAAAGAAATGTAAAGTTAAATTTTCCGTTTCACACTAATTATTACTAACTTTTAAAGGTATACAACAAATCTGACCAAAACAAAAGTGAAACAATTGTTACACAATTGTATACAGTTCAAGATGAAAATTTGGCAGTTTAGAATTATAAAATTAAAAATTTTAAAATTTCTATTAAAGTTACACTTTTAATTCAAATCAACATTACAGAACGTTTAATTTAAATAAATAAAATTTTGGGTAATTGATTAACAATCATTATAAGAAAATTTACAAAATTATATTTTTAAGAATTCAAACGCCACGGTTTTTAAATAAATGAATAAAATGCCTGTTAAAATTTTTGGGCTGTTACAATGAATCTTGAAATTTATTACTTATTAAGATATGTTTTGTTTACACTGGGTTTTTATTCATTCATTTATCATTTACCTAAAATCTATTACAAAAGTGTATATAAGTAACGGTATAAATTATTTTATTTTGAAAAGGTATAAAATCTATTTTAAAGAACAAAAGTGAAATAAAGGTTGTTGTGAATTTATTCAATTAAACTAACTGATTTGAAAACTAGAAAAAGATTTAGATTTCGATGAACGTAAATTTATAACCAAAATATGCATTTTAGAGTTTAATTATGTATATGGAGAGAGAAACCTTTCATTCTTTCTCTAATCAAATTGATTGATTAATTAAATGTCATTAACAAGCTATTTATTCATGGCATGGAATGTAACTATGTCCAAATGTATTCTACAGTAAATTATGTAAGTGCAATATACTAGATTGTGTACAAAGATGATGTTTCCTTCATATATATCTTTATTGGTCATAGTATTATTATTAAAAACATATACGTATACGTATATATATACTAGACTTATACATATAAATGTGTTAAAATTAAGTTTCACTATTTTATGAGCCTAAAATTAAAGACAACAATTTTGAACCTAATCTCCAGATTAAAAGGGTTTAAGATTAAAAAGTTATAACTTTGCATACAAGTCCATCTTATAAATCTTAATTCGCACACAAATATGTATATACAAATCACTGTAAATAATGTCTTAAACTTAATACAACATTTTTTATGTTAAAATTTATAACTTAAAATTTTAATTATTGAAAATTTTACGGGTCGTTACATGTATGGATGAATGTTGGCACTTCATTACTGCTTAGAGGGCAGTTTTAGCATTCCAAGTGGTATTGCTATTCAAAAAGGTAAAATGTATCCTCAAGCTTCATCAACCGGGAAATGGCTAAAACAGGCCATGTAGTAGGGCTAAGTGGGTCGCTCCCATTAGTTTATGTCATCATCTTTCTAGATTACCCTAGTTTGATGGATTTGGTTGTGCATGAGAGATCTCGATTATGGTTGGAAGATCGGGTTGATGACATATTCCATACTACTAGTCAAGTGGTAGGCCGGTTCTGTGTCACAGTGTACAAGATGTTCTTGTCAGACTCGGGTGCATTGTTCTAGAGATGTACCCATCGAAGGTAGTTCCTTACCTAGTCATAGTATGGAATCAATTATCCAATACGTGCCTTTACGGTTTTGATTGTAAAGTCTAGTATGCTGGAATTTAATTAATGTAACAATTTCGGGTAAGATTAGTAAGTATTTGTGCTTAGACATTATTATAATATCATTGGATTTTGTATAAAAGTGTTTTGGTTATCGTAAGCTAAAAACCCATCCCTGTTTATGTGCGGCGTGGTCTTACGAGATACCTTTGATTTTTAAAAGGTTTTGAAATGTAATAATAATGTTGTTTTAGTTTACTCACACCATACCCATGTCTGACCCGGAGTTTTATTTTCTTTCCCTAAAACTCTTGAGTGCTCAAATTTTTATGAGCAACCAAGTAGTTCAGGTTTTCCACGGATGCATTTTGGAGGAGCTTGGAGCAGGAGGCTTCATCGATAGCTAGTTATTATCTTGTTTCCGTTGTATACTATATACTCTATATCTGATGTATAAGGACGGGATGTTATAACTGTCCTAGGTTAGAATTGTATTAGTGTAACTTTGATGTATTTTTTTTGAAATGACTTTGTAAAGTACTATATTGATTAATATATATTATTCTATTGCGTTGTGAGATTCTGTGATTGTTTAGTTTCTTCTATCTTCTATCTCCTTTCTTTCCCCTAACAATCTGTCTTTCCGGCACTTAGTTGTTCGACACGTGAATACCATGGATGTATTAGTGTCGACTTCTAGGGTTCGAAAAGGCGGGTCATTACATTAGGGATGGAGCTATTCAAAAAATTAATGGAATAGATTAGTTAGGGGCAGTCCCTAGCCATCTTAGAGGGATCGGCCCCGATCCTTCCAAAGGGATCGGCCCCGATCCCGAAAGGCTTGGGGGCATGCCCCCAGGTCTAGTCAATCGTGAGGCTGGAGGACCTGCGGTCGATTCCATAGAGCTTGGTGTGAATTGAAATATGGATGCTCATCCGGAGGAGTACGTTCCGAAATTCCCAAATGGACTCGGGGGGCAGTTTGGAAATGATGATAGGAGACTACCATTGGATGACAATTACAGGTTTGCAGAGATTATCGGGTGAGCTATGCATGGAGGATTGGTGAATAGGGATCTAAAGGATGTAAATAGAAGTCCATTCACTCATAATATTAGGAATGCTAGGAATCCACTGGATTTAAACTACCAACGCTGGAAGTGTATGATGGAAATTCGAAACCAACTATGCATATGATGAGATATATACAACACATGGAAGTTCTGGGGGCATCAAAGGAAGTCATGGCACGATGCTTTCCCCAGTATCTAATGGATATAGCTGCACTGTGGTTCAGGCAGATGAACAGCAGTTCTATTGGCACATAGACGGAATTGGTCGAAATATTTATGAGGCAGATCAGGGTTCACATATCGAGACCCAAAAATGTGATTTGTCTAGAAACACTGAAATAGAAGTTTGAAGAGTCTCTAAGGAGTTTTCTAACATGATTTAACGCCGCGGCAGGATTGGTGGATCGGCCAGATCCATCCATGTTTTTGATGGTAGCTCTACCAGGAATTGCTGATGGCACGTATTTCAAGGATTCATTGGTGCAGGATCCACCTATGGATCTCGGGGAGTTTTATCATGAAGTAGAAAAGTTCCTGCGGTAGGAAGACGCACGAGCCGACAAACCTGAGGTAAACGCTATGCAAAGCGGAAGTTCATCAAGAGATGCAAACAAGAATGATAAAGGCAAGCTGAAAATGAATGATGGATATGATAGGGTAAAAAGGCAATGGAAAGAGCGAGAGCCAAAGTTCTCTTCCTACTTGGATTTAATGGAAAGCTAGGAATGGATTTATCTGGACACTGGAGGGAAAGTCTCCTATCGAAAACCTGTCAGGAGGGATCCTACGGAGTGGGAACGTAAGTCTGGGAAGTACTGCTTATTCCATGAATTGGATGAGCACGCCGTAGATGAATTCAGGCATTTAAGGGATGTGATTAAGGAGCATGTTAAGAATGACAGACTGCCGCAGTACATGAGGAATCAAACAACGGCGATGGAACAGGAGCAGCCACCGTCTGCATCAAATGGAAATAGGAATGGCCCTGGATTGGGGTCATGGATCATCAGCAACTGATCGTGGTGGTAAGGGCCGAGTTCAGGACTTAGACTATGGCCATAATAATAATACTAATAATAAACTCTATAATAAGGCAGCTAAGTCACTTACACATATACGGGATCAAGGACGGTCCCTAGGCATGCTCTGAGATGATGATGAACATCCTTTGGCTTTTTTAGTTTTTTGGATTTCTGGATGTATGAACTCTTATTCATTAGGTTATTTTTGATCCGCATTACTGCAAAGAATAAAACAAGACACGATTATTGTTCCAACCGGAGTTACGGTGGTAACCGCAAGGTACGAGTCCCTTCGCCAGAGAGCGACGAATGGACTTGTACATGAATTAAGTCCTCAACCGGAGAGTCGAGGCTGGAGAATAAAATCCGACAGGACGTAAGGTATGTACTATGCCTGGCAAGGAGTAGTTCCCTTCATCGGAGAGCGACATGATCGGCTTACTCAGGTCGTCGAGTATGGAATATGCTCGGCAAAGGTCCGAAGAGACCATGATCGGCCTAGGATTTAGGCCAAGACATTACTTAATGTTCAGAGACACTAAACAGGAGTACATGAAGTAATGCTGCTTCACCAGAGAGTGACATGATCGGCTTACTCAGTCATCTAGTACGGATTCTGCTCGGCAAGAACCCAGAGAGGTCATGAATTTGGATATCAGCTTCCAACAGCTATGGATTTGAACATTGACCTGGAGTGGTCGCGAATTTGGATATGTGCCAGGAGAGATCCCAGATTTGGCTAACGACACAAAGAGGTCATGGGTTTGGACATCAGCCTTGAACGGCAATGGATTTGGCTTTGGATGGATACAAATTTAGATAAAACGATCTAGAGAGATCGCAGACTCAGAACTGGATATCGACTTGGAATGGTTATGGATTTCACTAAAGATTCAAAGAGATCATGGATCTGGATTGGCAACGGATTAGATTCAGAATTGATAAAATGGCTATTGATGGATTATGGACTTCGGATTTTGGATTTATGGCAATTCAAAACACACCTTCCTATCGCAAGGCATGTTTTGGGAGGCAAACAGTTAACCCGCCTTTTGTCAAGGCAGTACATAGGCGGATTTAACCTGATGGACTTCATGATTATCGAGGCAGAAAGCCTAGAGAGATGGTTACCAGGGTTGGAGATCTATTATATTTGAAACTATGAAATATAGTTGAATGAATTCGGATGGATAGCACTCAAAAAATAGATAATTATGGAACTAGCGCCCCCTAGGAGAGGGATCAGATCAGAATATTCACTCTACAAAAAGGGATGGGAATAGAGCGATCAGAGTAGAGGGATTGGATTAAACAGGATGCACACAACACAACTCAATAGTGATCGCACCATAACTCAAAAACCACAATGCGAAGAAATGAAACTTTGGGAATAAGAAGAAGGGACCCTAGGAGACTGCCTTATGGATCGCGCATCAAATCGAGCAAGTTAGAGGGATTGGCCCTCTTCCCTCCATAGGGATCAGCTATAATCAGCTTTCGCAACATATTGCAACAAAGATCGATCAGTAACTCAACATTTACAAATGCTATCAACATGAAATTTGGAGGACAAATATACTACAACATGGGGGACCCATCATAGGGATCGCACCCGATGAATCCCCTAAAATAGGGATCGGCCCCAATCCCTATTATAGGCTTCGGTGCACCCTAAACTTATTGGGTAGGCTCGTCTTGGCTTAGGAGTTCTAGATCCAGGTTTTGAGCGAGATATTTTCACATCTTCTCCAATAAATACAGCAGACATGGCATCAACAAAGGAAACTTCTTTCTGCTTCATTCTACCTTCTACTTAGGCTATACTCTGCCTTTTTTATTCTAAGATTTCATGAATTTGTAACTGTAGCAGCAACATAAATGAATAAAACGAAAATCATTAGAGTGGACATAAGCCAGAGTTAGCCAAACCACTATAAATCTGTGTCTCTCTTTACTTGCTTTCTGTTTTAATTTTGTTGTTCTTCAATTTATATTCCCTACATTATATTATTTAAGATCTGTGACTAGATATTGGTGCTTTCACATAACTGGGTATTTGTGGCCATTTTTGATGCCAACAAATGTCAAGCAGAGAATATTGATGTGACTAATTTACATAGTTCTCTTGAATTATGAATATTGTGGATCTTCAATGTGGAAGCTGCGCTTTGATTATAATTAAATCATGGCACGGTGTCCAATCAAATGGCTATAATTGGGTCGAGTGGAAGCAATGAAAGTGAAACACTATTCAAGAGAGATTTGTCTCCTCGGTTATATGAGGTAGGTATCACGATCAAGTGAAGTCAACTCAAAGTCAAAGTCTCAAGCCAGAGCATTTCGATTAATAATAATTGTTATTATTGAACCAAGGAATTTTTGTTTAGACTATAAAGTTGAATGTGGACGATACTGGAATTTTGACCATTACCAAATTCTATAAGTTCTAATGTGATATAGTTTTGATGAAGAGAATTGGTGTAAAACATTGTCACTATCGGGGACCGCTTATAATAAGTAAAATTAGATTTTATCAAAAGATGTGTAAGCGATAAATTTAGCCAAAATTTCACACCACATACTAAGTTACGCATGAATGTTAATATTCGAATAGTTCAATATTAATCGCTGACTGAATTTACACCTTTGATTCACACAACCGTAATGATGAATTCTCTAAAAACCCACACGATTTAATTAAGGGGCATTTCACCAGAAGGACAAACTTTGCAGTCCTATTAGTTTCTAGGACACACATCCACAAAAATTAATTTCAAGGCCAAAGTCAGCAGAATAATTATTTTTAAGGACAAAGTCAGCAGTCCAATTACTTTCGAGGACATAATTTCATAGGTTTTTTGGCCTTAGAAACTAATTATTTTGCATTTTGTCCTTAAAAGTAATTATTTCAGCCGTGTGTCCTAGAAACTAATTGCACTTTCTAGAGAGGCCCTTGTGGCTAATTTCCACTTTAATTAATTTATAAAATGTTATAAATTGATTAAATTAATTAATATCTGAGAAATATTAATTATTATTATTTGTTGTTTGGAAGTTTTTTTAACTATTTTAATGTATTTATAAAAGTTATATTTGTGCGCATTGATATACGATATCGATGTAATTTAAAGATAATTGCATGAAATGATTTATGGAAATGTTATGTCATTTGATGACATAATTTCTGAAAATTTTATGTCATTTGATAACATGATTTGTGGAAATTTTATGTCATTTGATGACATATTGTAACAACCCGAAAGATTTTCGACCTCGAAAATCGACATCAATACGTATTGATGTCGATTTTCGAGGTCGAAAATCTTTCGGGTTATTACACATATCATGTGAAAAGAAAGAATTGGAGAGAGAGAAACAATCAAGGGAATTAATTAGGAAAGTTTTAATTAAAGAATGTAAACAGTTTCATTCTTTCAAATAAAACATATTCTCTAATTCATTTTGTACGTACAATTCTTTCTTTCTCATTCATTCTTTTTCTTTCTCTCCTCCTAAATTTTAATGGCAGAAAACAAAGATCAAATTTTCAAAAATCTTTCAACTCCAAATAAAATAAAGGTGGTTCATCCATCTCTTGCAAGGGTGGGTTGAGGATCTTGTAGATCAGAGCGAATATCATCATTCGAGGTGATTCTCTTGGCAACATCTCAAGGTGTTAATTCTAATTTTATTTATTCATCATTCACCTTGTTTATATAATTTGGATTCATCGCATATTTCATCACATCTGAGTATTTGTTTATTTGATCACATATATTAGATCCCCTTTTGCTCCATCTTAATTAATTATATATGATTGCCATGTTATTTTGATTTGAATATGTTTTAAAATACATTTTGATTGCTTATCAACTCATATTGTCATTATCAGATCTACACCATATGATTCCATATTTAATTAATTGGTCATATTGCCTATATAGTTTAGATCTGAAACCTTTGCAACATTTACATATGTGTCTAATTTGTCCTATCTATTTTGTTTTTGTTCTAAATTTGTTGTTTAAAAGGAAAAACCTTTTTTGATTAAAATCCAAGTCTTAATTAATGTAGTATTTCTATTATTGATTGAAATAGAAAACATATATAGTTTATTAAAGTTTGGATGTACGTTTTGTGTTTGTTATTTTAAAACCTATCTTTTGGTTTTTGCATACTTTTGTTTAAAGTTAAAAAAAAGTTTTCTTTATAAACATAACTGGACTTTATTGCAAAATATCACAAACCCTTAGATTTCCTTTTAAATTAAAGTCAGACTTTAATTTGTTACTTTGTATTAAAGTATATACTAAGTTATAAATTTTAACATAAAGATATTGCATTAAGTTTAAAACATTATTTACAGTGATTTGTATATACGTACATATATGTGTGTGTGTGTTAATTTGACTTAAGATTTATAAGATGGACTTTTATGTAAAATCATAATTTTTTAATCTTAAACGAGTTAAGAATCATATTTTTTTTTGTTTAGTTATAGTTATTAAAATATTTTAGTATATTTTATAGTGCTTTCTTACAAATACACGCTTCTCTTGTATTTTGACTGAAACTCAAACCGTTTGATTTTTTGATCAAAATATTTGCTCAACTTTGATGCCTGTTGAAAGATACTTTTATATCAGTTCTTGGATCATATGCAATAAACCATAAACTCAGAATAACTACCACCGACTTCGAGACACTTTGGCTATTAAGCGCAAACAACATATTCTAAATCATCGTTTATAATCTATGTTTTATTATACATGTACCAAAACTTAAAATCATATCAAGAGGTAATTTTGTGAGTAAAATCCAAATTAACTTAAGTGCATTGAGTAATGAATCTGTTGCGTTAATTTCAACAATTGAAATTTACAACGTTATTCTATCAACGTAGCATATTCCAACTGCATTGATCTTCTTCTCGGAGACACTTTTGTGGAAATAGATCATATCCTTTGGGCTACAACTATCAAAATCATATTTTAATAAATATAATTGGAACCCATTTTGGATTTTAGCATCATATCGTATGGTAGAGTCAATACTCTTAATGGCTTATTGACAACTGAGGAAATTCTTTTCCTGAAAGTGGTAAATAAATCATAGTTTGTTTTTAATATGCAAGTGTAACAACCCGCATATTTTACGATTGTATATTTAAATATTTTATTTAAATTAGCATCGTTAGTCGGATTAAAGTCTGAAATGTCACTTTTTGCAAACAATCGAATTGGGACTCGAGACTACTTCCATTGAGTCCAAAATGGTGTTTGCGACTTTTTTGAGTATAACCATCGATATGTTTGGAGTAAGTTGAATTTTGCTATTTTCTTTTTGGGATTGTGGGTTTCAGCCCACTAACCCATCTTAACACCCTAGCTCAGTCCACCTCTCCTCTTCACTTCATTCTTATTTTCCTAACACTTCAAGCTTTAGCAAAAATGGGGGAAGAGAAAAAGAATTAGAATTCCTAAGCCCTAATCTTCTTTGAAAATCCAAGCGTTAGCTCCAAAATCAAAGAGAAGCTTAGGTAAGCCTCCTCTTCATCTTCTCCAACTCATTCTCTCTTTAATTTCAGAAATTTCCTAAACCTAACTTAGGAAATGTTCTTCTTTTGAGCTTAGATTCAAGCTTCTAGAGTTGAAGTTGAAGAGAAGTTGATCTTCCTTTGCTTTCAAGCTTCTCCTTCATTGTTTTTGGGTTCAAAGGTGAGATTTTTATCTCACATCTATGTCTATAACTATCCTTGATTGTTAGGTATGAATTCCTAACATCTTTACATGTTCATTTGATTTTGATTTGGATTGATTTGGTGAACATTTCAATTTTTGGTGTTTTGAAGTCTAAAACTCTAAAAATCTTAGCTTTGATGTTTGATCATGCTTTTGGTGGTGTATCGAAGAGCCTATAGGGCAGGGTTGTCGATTGGCATAAACCCCTAGCGCCCATTGCTCGTTCGATCGCAATTTGGAAGAGTTTGCTCTTCATTTGAATAGGCTGAAAAACAGCCCCAGTGCCAGTCAGTCGACTGGCCCCCTGCAGTCAGTCGACTGGCTGTAGAAAATGAGCGTTTCTGGGACTGTCTGCAGAAACAGGGAGTCTCTGTTTCTTGCAGTCATTCGACTGGCCTCTGCAGTCAGTTGACTGACTGCAGGAAATGAAAATTTTGAGTTTCTGGATCAGTCGACTGGCCTCTGCAGTCAGTCGACTGACATGCTTTTTTTGCCTATTTAGCTTGAGGTTCCAATTTTTATCGATTCGTGATTATCCGATTTATGGTTATCATTTATTATTGACTTTGAAGACTTCTTTTTCGCGATTTTTGAGAATATCCATTTTGATGGATTCGGTATCGATTTCTTTGGATTTGATTCACGTCTTTGAATGTGGATTTTTGTGATTGATTGTTTCTACAGTCATTTCTATGACTTGTCACTTTAAAATACAAAGTTTTCTATACTAGTAGTAAATAATCAAACTCTTTCACAAAGATGATTTCAACATTATTTCTAATACAAAACTTGTTTATAAAACCGTTTTCCAATCTATTAGTATATACAAACCTTTACCTCATTCGTATGAGAAATCTTATTAAATGGCTTAGTAAAACAAGTGGTATGAAACGCTTGCGTTTACTTTGTCGGTTAATTTTTGGACTTGTTCGATTGAAACTCTTGTGACAATTTTCGAGTGGAAATCTACAATCTGTTCGTAAATATTTGAGTTAAGCAAGTGGTTATGGGACATGAAGCTAAACTCTTATATTTACTAGCTTAGTGTAATCGACACTTCTTGATGCTCAATGATGATCATTTTGTGATTTAGACTAACATTGTGCGATGTCTCTTTATCCACGTAGGGGACTATACCCCGTTCTGTTGAGCTTCGTCTCATTTTTATGGGCTAGCGACCCATGGTCCTTGGACCGTTTGTGGAGCAATCGGCTCATTAAGTCGATGCATGGGGTGTATCTTTTTAGGTGCATCGATGTTCGACAAGGCATTGGGTGTATCTTTTTAGGTGCATCGATGTTAGTTTATACATAGGGCGTATCATTTCAGGTGCGTCGATGTTCGACTGTGCATGTGGCGTATCTTTCTAGGTGCGTCGATGTTCGGTTTATGGTTAGCAACCATGGAATAGCGTTTCGTTTGTGATACACGTGTTGGTGAGTTTTCATGCTCCTGTTTATGATAGGCCTTCCCCCTTTTGAGATTTCTGGATTTCTGGTTGTGATTTCTAGAATTTGCGTTTCACCAAATTTCGTGGATTGGCATTGTTATGTTTTGTCAATATTTGTGTTTTGGTGAATTATTTAAAGAATGTGATTCTTTTTGGTGCTTCGAGTTGATTTGATATGATGTATGTTTTTTGTTGTTATTTCATGTATGCTTGACACAGTATGAAATTTATGTTATCATACATTTTTGGTCATATCTCTTATCCTATATCATTTTATCTGATATTTATAGCTAGACTGATCCGTTTATTATTTTCTTCTTAAATAATACTTGGGTCAGACCAAGGTATTTTAGGTGCTCCTGCTTGACTTCTTATCAGGGATTATCATCTGATTCTTTTGGCTAACTACTTTAGATTAGTAGTTTTTGTTATTATACATTTGAGATATAGACTCCTTGATGTATAATTATTCTTTTGTCCAGCTCTTTATCTATTCTTTTGTGATGTAGTGGATTTTGTTTTACCACTACTTTGATGTACACTTCTTTGTGTTATATTCATATCTGCTTCCGCCTTTAGGATATGAATGTCTGTGACTGATTTGTGTTATGTTTATTCCTATATTTGTTTTCGAGGTCCACTTAGCCACTGTGTGGTAGCTTTGAGTTTGTATTTGACATGTCGGATTTCCTCTTGAAATGAAGTGTAAGTTATATTTTGACATATCGGTACTCGCACAAAGCAATTACACAGATGGTCGCTCCTCAACAGGCTTATTCTTTGCGCTAGTTGACGGCATTACTCCGTAGTGTCCTTGGCTATCGTGAGTATAGAGGTGGGGCGTCATAGCTTGGTATCAGAGCCAAACTTCGGAACAATGTACAATAATCTAGCAAGGATCATTGTCCTAAGTCTTCCTTAGGAATCGTGCTTTAGGATTTAATTCGAGTCTTCGTACCGTTCTATCCTATTTTCTTTTGTGATGCCTTGTTATATCAATCAAGGTTGTTTGATATTCATTTTGAGGATAACCTTTTTCCTCTTCTTTCTTTCTTTCTTAGAGAAGAGAAATGGTTAGACCTGGCCGTCCCAACGCCGGTCAAACTAGTGCTACTCCTCAGGATGGAGTATTTATGTCAGCTCAACACTTTTAGATCTTGTGAACAATGCCCGAGCTGTCGGGCCCATTCCAGCGCCTACTCACCCTAAATCCGGGTTTGCACGCTTGTGCAAAGACTATACCGCTTTGGGTGGAAGGCCGTTCAAGTGATCCGAAAATGTTATGGAAATTCAAGCTTGGCTTAGATCATGCGATCGCATCTTTTCCTGCATGGATCTTATTGATTCACTTCGAGTCCAAGTGGCTTCTAGTATGCTCCAAGAAAGAGCATTAGGTTGGTATGAGCTTTTGATTTCTGAAATTATCGAAGCAGATCTTACTTGGGAGCAATTCTGGGAAAGATTCGAATTGAAGTTTGTGCCGGAGGCTGAAAAAGTAACTTTAGCCCAATGCTTTATTGACCTTATTCAAGGTGAATCCTCTGTGACGGGTTACGTTGCATCTTTTGAATCTCTCTCTAAATATGGGGTCGAATATATTAATACCCCATTGAAGAAAAATCAGAGATTTGTTTATGGGTTGAATAAGAACCTTAAAAAGCCTTTACTTCTAAAACTGGAAGTTTCTTTTGATTAGCTTGTTGATATCGCTCTTCGGCTTGAAGAGTTAGATAGAGAAAGTGATGTTGAAGTTGTGCATGCCAAACAGAACTTCAACAATAACATGAAGAGGCCTATTAAGTTCAAAGGCCCCAATTCCAACAAGAAAGGGAAGCAAGAAACTTCTGTAGCTAAGACTCCTACCACTAGTCGTGGACGATGCTACAATTGTGATTCTATGGACCACTATGCAAATGAGTGTCCAAAACCCCTTTATTGTCGCTATTGCAAAAGTTTGGGTCATCATATATCTGCGTGTCCCATACTTCAAGCAAGAAGGAGGGAAAGCTAAATGTTGTGCAAGCCTCTACTAGCACTTCTCTTGGTCAAGGTATTTATTTCTCATTCTATCCTTGACGATATTTGTTTTGTGATTATCTTATTCGTGTTCTTTTTGATTTGGGTTCATCTCATTATTTTATATCAAAAGAACTTGTTGATTCTTTCTCTTTTAATATTATGGGCTTGATGACTTCATTGACAATTGCAAATTCAATTAATGGATCCGCAACACTCAATTTACTTTGTGAAAATGTCGAGATTATTTTATGTGATTATTCTTTCGAGCCGATTTGCATGTTATGTGTTACTTAGGCTTCGAAATTGATTCTTTGGGAAAAGATTGGCTTGATCATTATGAAGCCTACATCCTATGTCCTAAGCGGACTATTTATCTTCGACATTCTCAATCTGTTAAGCATATTTCTATTGTTTTTAAAAGGTTTTGATTTCCAAATTTGATGGCAACATTTTTATTCTTTAAACCCACTTGATGAGGAAGGTGTTATTTCTCTTATTCAAGTAATTTGTGAATTTTCTGGAATATATTTGAGCTTGTCTTAGGATTATCACCTAAGCAATCTATTGTGTGGTGCTAAGGTCTTTTCAGCTCGACCTTGCCACCGGTTTTCATCAGCTATGAGTTGTGGAAGGTAGCATTCCACTTACCGTATTCTGTGCTCGTTATGGTTCATGTGAGAGGTTCGTTATGTCATTCAGTTTGGCAAACCTTTTACCTTATTTCATCCATCTTATGGATCGAGTGTTCTACGAATATCTCGATGAGTTTATCCTTGTATTTATTGATTATGGATGAAAACAACAATTTAAAATTTGCAAATCTTTTTAATAAGATACTTTTAAGTATGATTGGATTTTGTTCTTAAAACGAGCAAAGAATATTTGTAAACTTTTTAAGAGACTTGTTTATCATAACGAAGATGATTTTTTGTTGTTTTGCCCATTGAGTGCTTTAAGAATTCTGGTCGATGCGCTTGATCACCGTTATCGATAGGAATTTCCTAACCGCTATGATGAGACAATCAGACACAGTAAATTGACTTGGAATAAGTAAATTTTTCTAAAAAGATGATTACATAAAGTTAATTATAATTTTGAATGTCTTAGCTTTTCGGGAAACAGGATCGATTAAAAGAACTCCTTTCCGATGCTTTTATTCTTGCGATTCCCGAAGGGAACCAAGACTTTATTGTTTGTACCGATACTAGTCGTATTGGTTTTGATGTCATTCTATTGCAAAGGGAATGTGTTATCGCATTTGCTTCTTGACAATTAAAGCTTGTCGAGACTAGATATGCCATTCATGATCTGGTGCTCACGGCTATTGTTTCGCTCTTAGAATTTGGTTCATTATCTTTTGGGAGAGAAATTTGTTCTCTACTCCGATCATAAATCTTTGAAATATTTATTTTCTAAAAAGGAACTTAAATTGCGTCAACAACGTTGACTCAAGTTCCTTGCATCTTGTGATCTTGATATTTTTGTACTTCCGGAAAGGGCAATCGTGTTGTCGATGCCCTTAAGCCGAGAGCAACAGGCGGATGTTTCTTTGTTGATATCCGAATGGAGTGATCTCGAGACTTTATCCACTTGTGAGATTCGAGATCGTGAATCCAATTCATGTTCATCTCTTGTTTTGTGTAGCTTTGAGGCTCGTCCTTCTCTTTTTGACTATACCTCTTTTGGTTGAACTCTATGTCCTGCTACATTGCATGGAGTTCCTTCTTCTATTGTTAGCAATCGTGATCCATTATTTTTCTAGTGGATTTTTGTAGAGTCTTCAAAAGCTTTGGCAACAAAGCTTAATTTTTAGCACCGCTTATCATCCTTAATCCGATGGACAAATAGAGGGTGTGAATCAGCTCTTGAACATCTCTTTCATGCATATGTTCTTTGTTTGGTGGAAGTTGGGAAGATCATATTTCTCTTGTTGAGTTTTCTTCCAGTAATAGCTTCCAATCTTGTATTGGTATGGTACCTTTCGAGGCACTCTTCGGAAGGCCATGCCGATTTTCTTTGTGTTGGCTTGCAGCCGGTGAGAAGCTGGTTTTAGTCCAGATTTTATTGGTGTTCATTCATGTTTCACCTTTGATGGGTGATGTGTGTTTCAGTCGATCGGGAAAGTTAGCACCTCGATAGGTTGTTCCCTTTCCCATCACCGAACGTATTTGTTCTGTGGCTTATCGCCTTTTTATTACCGGCTCAATTCTTTTGCTATTCTTTACGTATTCCACGTCTCTCAACTACGAAAATGCCTTAGGAATTCCGATTCTATTCTTGAGCCCGGTATTATTGAAGGAAGTTGAAGTTTCACCAAATTTGACTTATGAGCAACATTCTATTCGTATCATTACTTTGGAGGTTAAACGCCTTCGAAATAAAGATGTACTTCTTGTGGAAGTTCAATGGTCCTCAAATCCTAAGGATTTCTCTTGGGAATCTTGAGAATTCATCGAGCAAACACATCCGGACTTACTCTTTCGTGCTCTTTATGGTGAACTTCTTATTTCAAATTTTCTTTTGTGTTGATATGCTTTTATGGTTGTTACTTTTTATTTTTCCCTTAACTATTGCGAGGACGCAATTTCTTTAAGGAGGGGAGTCTGTAACAACCCGCATATTTTACGATGGTATATTTAAATATTTTATTTAAATGTAGCATCATTAGTCGGATTAAAGTCCGAAATGTCACTTTTTGCAAACAATCGAATTGGGACTCGAGACTACTTCCATTGAGTCCAAAATAGTGTTTGCGACTTTTTTGAGTATAAGCATCGATATGTTTGGAGTAAGTTGAATTTTTCTATTTTCTTTTTGGGCTTTTGGGTTTGGGTTTCAGCCCACTAACCCATCTTAACACCCTAGCTCAGTCCACCTCTCCTCTTCACTTCATTCTTATTTTCTTAACACTTCAAGCTTTAGCAAAATGGGGGAAGAGAAAAAGAATTAGAATTCCTAAGCCCTAATCTTCTTTCCAAATCCAAGTGTTAGCTCCAAAATCAAAGAGAAGTTTAGGTAAGCCTCCTCTTCATCTTCTCCAACTCATTCTCTCTTTAATTTCAGAAATTTCCTAAACCTAACTTAGGAAATGTTCTTCTTTTGAGCTTAGATTCAAGCTGCTAGAGTTGAAGTTGAAGAGAAGTTGATCTTCCTTTGCTTTCAAGCTTCTCCTTCATTGTTTTTGGGTTCAAAGGTGAGATTTTTATCTCACATCTATGTCTATAACTATCCTTGATTGTTAGGTATGAATTCCTAACATCTTTACATGTTCATTTGATTTTGATTTGGTGAACATTTCAATTTTTGGTGTTTTGAAGTCTAAAACTCTAAAAATCTTAGCTTTGATGTTTGATCATGCTTTTGGTGGTGTATCGAAGAGCCTATATGGCTGGGTTGTCGATTGGCATAAACCCCTAGCGCCCATTACTCGTTCGATCGCAATTTGGAAGAGTTTGCTCTTCATTTGAATAGGCTGAAAAACAGCCCCAGTGCCAGTCAGTCGACTGGCCCCCTACAGTCAGTCGACTGGCTGTAGAAAATGAGCATTTCTGGGAGTGTCTGCAGAAACAGGGAGTCTCTGTTTTCTGCAGTCAGTCAACTGGCCTCTGCAGTCAGTCGGCTGACTACAGGAAATGAAATTTTCGAGTTTCTGGATCAGTCGACTGGCCTCTGCAGTCAGTCGACTGACCTGCTTGTTTTTGCCTATTTAGCTTGAGGTTCTAATTTTTATCGATTCGTGATTATCCGATTTATTGTTATCATTTATTATTGACTTTGATGACTTCTTTTTCGGGATTTTTGAGAATATCCATTTTGATGGATTCGGTATTGATTTCTTTGGATTTGATTCACGTCTTCGAATGTGGATTTTTGTGATTGATTGTTTCTACAATCATTTCTACGACTTGTCACTTTAAAATACAAAGGTTTCTATACTAGTAGTAAATATTCAGACTCTTTCACAAAGATGATTTCAACACTATTTCTAATACAAAACTTGTTTATAAAACCGTTTTCCAATCTATTAGTATATACAAACCTTTACCTCATTCGTATGAGAAATCTAATTAAACGGCTTAGTAAAACAAGTGGTATGAAACGCTTATGTTTACTTCGTCGGTTAATTTTTGGACTTGTTCGATTGAAACTCTTATGACAATTTTCGAGTGGAAATCTACAATCTGTTCGTAAATATTTGAGTTAAGCAAGTGGTTATGAGACATGAAGCTAAACTCTTATATTTACTAGCTTAGTGTAATCGACACTTCTTGATGATCAATGATGATCATTTTGTGATTTAGACTAGCATTGTGCGATGTCTCTTTGTCCACGTAGGGGACTATACCCCGTTCTGTTGAGCTTCGTCTCATTTTTATGGGCTAGCGACCCATGGTCTTTGGACTGTTCGTGGAGCAATCGGTTCATTAAGTCGGTGCATGGGGTGTATCTTTTTAGGTGCATCGATGTTCGACAAGGCATGGGGTGTATCTTTTTAGGTGCATCGATGTTAGTTTATACATAGAGCGTATCTTTTCAGGTGCATCGATGTTCGACTGTGCATGGGGTGTATCTTTCTAGGTGCATCGATGTTCGCTTTATGGTTAGCGACCATGGAATAGCGTTCCGTTTGTGATACACATGTTGGTGAGTTTTCATGCTCCTGTTTGTGAAAGGCCTTCCCCCTTTTGAGATTTCTGGATTTCTGGTTGTGATTTCTAGAATTTGTGTTTCACTAAATTTCGTGGATTGGCATTGTTATGTTTTATCAATATTTGTGTTTTAGTGAATTATTTAAATAATGTGATTCTTTTTGGTGCTTCGAGTTGATTTGAGATAATGTATGATTTTTGTTGTTATTTGATGTATACTTGACACAATATGACATTTTTGTTATCATACGTTTTTGGTCATATCTCTTATCCTATATCATTTTATCTAATATTTATAGCTAGACTGATTCGTTTATTATTTTCTTCATAAGTAATACTCGGGTCAGACCGAGGTATTTCAGGTGCTCCTGCTTGACTTCTTATCAGGGATTATCATCTGATTCTTTTGGCTAACTACTTTAGATTAGTAGTTTTTGTTATTATACATTTGAGATATAGACTCCTTGATGTATAATTATTCTTTTGTCTAGCTCTTTATCTATTCTCTTGTGATGTAGTGGATCTTCTTTTACCACTACTTAGATGTACACTTCTTTGTGTTATATTCATATATGCTTCCGCCTTTGGGATATGAATGTTTGTGATTGATTTGTGTTATGTTTATTTCTATATTTGTTTCCGAGGTCCACTTAGCCACTGTGTGGTAGCTTTGAGTTTGTATTTGACATGTCGGATTTCCTCTTGAAATGAAGTGTAAATTATATTTTCTGACATATCGGTACTCGCACAAAGCAATTACACAGATGGTCGCTCCTCAACGGCCTTATTCTTCGTGCTAGTTGATGGCATTACTCCGTAGTGTCCTTGGCTAGCGTGAGTATAGAGGTGGGGCGTCACAGCTAGATTCCTATTAGATATTCTAATTAACTGTGTCCGTTTATGCTTGGTCAATTTCTACGCTTTAGATGGAATCAAATTTAACGTATGTACTTGCTACTAATATAGGCCCTTACAGAAAGAAAGTAACTCAATTTCACTCATCTTTAATCGTACATTTTCCAGCGAAGTCCGATTATTTCTCATCGATACATCATTACATCATTATGTATCATAAGGATGAGTGAATTTTGAGATTGAATCTTATTCATTTTTAGGCACTGTTGGAACTTTTTCAATACATTCACCAATTCTATCGAATCGAATATTTATTTTCTTTACATGTTATGTTTCCTACTTTTGTCTACTAAATGGGTAAGGTTTAATAAGTTTTCCATAATATTGCTAGTTAAAACCGTTTAAAACATTTGGCTCTATACCATTGAAGAAACCAAACCAGTCGAAAGCAGCTAAAATAAGCAAATTTTAATTTTTTTTCCTATATTGGATCTATGATGTCTAAAGGTTTTATTAGATCCAATCTAATATAGTTTTAAATAAAATCTTATTTTATTAATTTGTTTCAACAAGTAGTTTTAATTTAATATGGACTAAATATATTATAATGTGCATATCAAATACACTAATATGTATATAATGCAAGTGCAATATATAATCGGTGTACATGGTCAATTTATACGTTTATATGTGCCAAAATTTACACCACAACGGACACATTCGCTTTTTATATATGTCTTTGTAGTCCATAGTTTTATTTTTAAAACTTATAAGTTAATAATAATAATATGTATATATACATTGTTTACTTGTACTTACATATAATATGTTATTATACTTTTAACTAACTGGCAACTATTTACTTATAATATGACAATTAATGATTTTAAGTAGGCATTTAAGAAGAGGAAAAGGAGGAGCACTTTTCTTCTTCCTTTACACATTCATTTAATGTAATTTCAAAGTAGCATCTGGATTCTTAAACCTTTATACATATAAAATTATTTATAACAAGTTTTATGTGTTTTGAAATTTAAAATTATCATTTTGAAAGCTAGTTTTGACTTATGAAGGGTTCAATTATTAGATTATGATTTTAAACAAAAGTCCTATAAAATTTTAAATTGAAATTATAATATATATATACATATATTATACACATACTTACAAATAATAACAAACTATATTTTAAATTCAAAATAACATATATACGTAAAACTTACAACTTTATATGTTTTGAAATGTAAAATTAACAATTTGAAAACTAGCTCTAATTTAGGGAGTCCAAAACTAGATTTATAATTTTATATAAATATAAATCTTGAGCTGAAATAATATATATAAACATATGTAAATAATAACTTAAATATATTTTATATTTTGAAAATAACATATATACATAAAATTTATATTCAATTTCATAAAATGATGTTAAGTAACTAATATATGTAGTTCACTTATATTTGTATATGTAAATGTTACAAAATTATTTCAACTATTAGAAAATAGTTTCATATATGAATTTTTATTGTTATTAAACATTAATTTGAAAAACAGAAGTAAACAATAGATTGGACAACATAGACATATATAAATTCATTGTCTAACATATGTGATCTAATCAATATGAACATGATGAAACATATAAGCAAATGAGATGTATAAGATATGATATCCAAACTATAATAAAATGATATAACATATAATCAAAATGTGATTGAACATTTACCTTATGATATAGCCTAAAATTCACACCTTGAATGAAGAATTTTCCTTAGATCTCCAAGATCCACACCCAATTCTTGCAAGAGATGGATGAACCTTACGTTTATTTTATTTGATGTTTGTATTTGATTTGGAGTTGATAAAACTATGGAAATCTTCATTTTTTAGCCATGGACGGTTAGGAGAAGAGAATAGAAAAGTAAATAGAAAAATGAATGTCTACGAGAATTGAATTAGTGGATTTATTTTAATTGAAAGAATGAAACCTTTTTCATTCTTTTAATTAAAACTTCCCTAGCCAATTCCCTTAATTTTCTCTCTCCATACCTCTCTGTGCACATGGTATAACCAAAATTACATATCATCAAATGGCATAAAATTTCCATAAATACCTTCATGCAATTATCTTTTATTTAAACCCGTTTCAAAATACA
The DNA here is from genome assembly GCA_030737815.1 of Allium fistulosum. Classification (NCBI taxonomy): domain Eukaryota; kingdom Viridiplantae; phylum Streptophyta; class Magnoliopsida; order Asparagales; family Amaryllidaceae; genus Allium; species Allium fistulosum. The sequence goes on from CM060905.1 coordinate 836,415,576, forward strand.
CCGGTACCGTATATTGATGCCCTTAAATATAAATTTCATACATGCATTCAAATAATTACAAACAACTTTCAGACATCAAATAAATTAAATGATAATTAATATTTCTCAAATATCAATTAATTTAATTAATTTTGATATTTTATAAATTAATTAAATCATACGATTTTTTGAAGAATTCGTCATTACGATTGTGTGACTCAATGACGTAGATTCAATCAGTGGCTATTATCAAACAATTCGAATATTAAAATTCACACACCTCCTTAGCTAGTAATGTGACATTTTGACCAAATTTATAGCTTGCATATCTTTTTAATAAAATCCAATTTGACTATTTTAAGTGGTACCCTGTACTAACGATTATTTATACCATTTCTCTTCTTTAAAACCATATCATTTAGGAATTATGAAATTTGGTTTTGGACAAAACTTCAATATCATCCACATTCAACTTGGTTTGTCCAAATACAAAATCCTTGGTTTAATAATAATATTTATTATTGACCGTACTTATCCAACCAGTGACTTTGACTTTGAGTTGACTACAATTGACCGTGATGCTGACCCTTTATAACTAGGGAGACTACTTCTCTATTGAATAATATTTCACTTATAATGCTTTAATTTAGACCCAACATTTGGAAAGCATTAACTCTAGTCTCAATGTATGAACTGATATTCTTTCTTGAAACATCAAAATGGAGTATCCACACTGAAGTTCCACAGTATTCTCAAGTTGAGGAAACTGTGTAACATCGTCACTTCGAGATTCTCTGTTTGACCTTACTTATATTAAACAACAGAAAATTCTCAAGTGATCTATTCCATGGTTATCTAATAACTATCAATATGTAACCTCTTGGCGCCCCCTACAGCCATGAGTAATATACTACGCAACTTTTGGAAAGCATTACATACTCTAGTCTCAATGGATGAATCGATTTTATTTTTTGAAACATCTTGAATATGAATATTTAAAATAATACGTTATTTCGATGTGATAAATTTCTCTTGATTATAGCACATTGTAATTACTATCACATAACATATCATTTAATGAATTCTATTTAATATACTTTAGGTTAATTACTTAACTAATTGTATAACTATATAACAAAGTATATTATAGAAATTAAACACCTTTATTACGAGCAAGATTAGATACCAAGTTAGATATATATAACAAATTACATAATTACCCCTAGGGCATACCCCTAACTCTATCACAATGGTATCGGCATAAATAAAATCTTTGCATGAAAATCTACATGTGAATGATTCAAGAGGCTTACTGTTTGAACAAGTGCTTCTCTTGAATGATATGTGTAACCATATTTTATCTCTTTGCTAAGATTTGAAAAATTCTTTGGTTCACAGAAGCATTGCACCAATGTTATTTTCAAATGGATAAGACATGCATTGTTTTGTTTTTTACCAATAAGAAAGCTTCATTATGAACAAAATCATAATCTTATAAATACATAGTAACAAACACATTAAATACAAACATATGTTTGTTAGCATCAAACTAAAATTGATTGTAATATTTTACATTTTCTACCTTTTGACAATAACAAATATATGTTATGTTTACAAAAAAGGCGCAAATGTATTTGATATATGACACATGTCTATTAAGGATATAAATGATTAAAAATAAAAAGTAGATTGAAGATAAAATTGTGCTTTGTTTATGTTATATCTATAACACACTCTATATAAAAAATCAAATACAAATATGTAGTGATCCTGAAATTCAAACACTTCGTCTTCGAATATCAAAACGTTTTGAAATATAAATAAGTGTTATAAATATGATTTTATAACTTTATTAAATACTATATAATTAAAAAATAATGATAAGAAACTTGTTTTTGAAATTTGTTTACAAATATATATTCTTCGAACAAAAATTGATAATATGACCGAAAATCGGTTTATCGGTAAACAACTTTTCGATCGATATAAGTTGTTCGAACTCTTGTGCACTTGACTAGTGATCAAATGAACATATTAGTAACTAATTAACACACACACCTCTTCATAAGCTTGGAATGTTCTAGAAGCTTCTATTAGGATAAGAGATATTATGATAAAAGGGGTAAAATGGTAATTAGCATAAAGCAGAATTGACTTAAAGGAGAAGTGATAAGAGGTGACTCTTCCATGGAATGAAAGGGAGGTGAAGGCAAGCTTAAAGAACACCATTCTTAGCCTATATATGAAGGGGCATACCCTTAGTATTTATTCACAAATTCACAAAGCTTTGAGTTGAAAAATCCATGTCTTCTTCCTCTTCATAATTTCCTAAAGCAAAATATTTGCAAATCAATTTCAAATCACTTCAAACTTGGAGTTAAGCCTTACCACCATATAACAAAACCTTCTACCTAGTTAGAAGTTGAAAAGTGAAGCACATCAACCCCCATCAATTTAGGCCGTGAGTACATAGAGGGATAAGGAGGAGAAGCAAGGCAAAAGCAATGGTGGAAGGGAAGGAAAGGAAGTTGCTAGATTGGGTTTGGACTTGGGTTCTTGAATCTTAGTTGTTTGTTGGATAAAAGGTAAGCTAACTCACCATTTTGAGTGGAAAATATCACACACACACATATATATGTGTATATATATATATATGATGATGTTTTATTTTATTAATGTTCTTGAATTAATATGGACATATGTTAAAACATTGATTTTGATTCTTGCTTTGAAAGAAAGTGGCATATGTATGGATTTGAACGGACATGAATGGACCTGTATGACATATAACAAAGACTTGGAACAAAGCACATAGGTTTTTGTTGAACATAGGTTTGAATAGAACTCAGATTTAAACATGCACTTATAGCGATAGTCACTATAGATGACGTTGTGAATTACTTTGTTTTTGGTGATTTTTATGGAATTTTGTATAGAGATCCTTAGGGTTTTCTCATCATATTTCTAATTTTTTGTTTGTATGTTTGTTGCTATTAAAAGCTTGGATAGTAAAAGGTTAAGTACCAATGCAAAAACGACCAAAACATCACTAGTGCCTGCCCCGTTTAGCTTTGATTTTTGGACTTTAAAGGTTTGAAAAGATATTTAAATTTAAGTGGTTTGAGATATATATTAAATTTTAAGAATTAGTTGTGAACTTTTAAAGATGAGGTTATTGTAATAAAACATGTTGTTTTCAATTTTTAAGAAAAATTGTAAAGTTGTTATTTTTAACTAATATTTTGGATAAATGTTTTAAAACCTATTATAAATATTTTCAAGTATTTTAAAAGTATATACAAATGCTTTCGAAAAGGGGTTAGAATTGCTTGGTGGTTAAATGGTTAATTATATTATTACTTGTTTGAAAAGTAATTAACCATGCTTAACACTAAACGTCGACGAATTAAGTCTAATCTATTTGTGGGAGTTAAGATTGATGTCGAGTAAGGATGGTGCAATAGAGTTCTAACCTACTTTCCTCTTAACCGAGGAATAGTAAGTCGAAAAATGTCAAAAACGTGTTAATAGTGTCGATTTCTTATTGTTTATGGAAATTATTTATACTATACTTAACACTAAAAGCCGACGAGGTAAACTTATCTATTTGTGAGATTCAAAAAGGAAGTGTCTAGGCGAGGCTTGATGCAACCAATGCTCAAACTTACCTTGCTTCACTCTTGGGCAAGGAATAATTAAGCTGGAATGTCGGAAATGAGTTAAGCATACGAATATTGATTTGTATAAGCAATTGTTTTGACTAGATAATCGATTAGTCGATTATCGAACTTGACCTAATATTGACTTAAGAAGTTATCGAAAGGCTTCATGATTTTATACCAATAAGAACCCCTGGAGAGGAATATTTGTTCGAAACGTCTCCAGCTTTTGCTTACTTATAAACCGGAATTGACTTAGTTAGAAATTCATCGATTGGTTTTGAAGAGTCTGGGATTGGTAAGTGTTTTACTTACCAAATACCACTTCAAAACTAGTATACAGATTCTATGTTTTGAAAGAAGTTGAGAAAATAATCTACATGGGGATTCGACATCCGTCTAGATGCTCAAATCCATGTAGTCATTCGTGATCTGTTCAAGATGTGGGAATGCATTTAGAGATTTGTACTCTGTTCGAGTGATGAAGACTCATGTGAAAGATGTCGAATGTAACCTCAATATCAAAAATGGCTAAAGATAGAGTAGGTTGCACAATCTAGGGTTTGGCTGACCCACGACAGGATATTATCAACTTTGTATCTAGAGTATGTTTATCGATATGTTGGTATAGAGGGTTGATGATATTTGGTACCATATGGTTCATGTTTATGTTCGGGCGTAGGCCTTTGTATTTTCCATATGGTGTATTTATTTAGAGATATACGACGCTCGGAAGGTGACTTTTGATCCTTGTGCATGGAGATTGGATTTCGGGTTGATCGAAGGGACCTCCATGGGAAATCTATTATGCGAACGTACCTTCACGGTTTTGAGTGTAATTTAAATATATTGCGGTGTAACCAATGTAGCATCATAGTTATTTGATATTATTTATATTCTATACCTTAGACATTACCTATCATATCACTATATTAAACTTAGTGAATGGTTGGATTCTTTTGAGGGGAAAACTGTTACGAAAATTCGTACGGTCTCAATACACTACACCAGAAAAGCCATTTTGCCATGGCTTTGAGCCATGGCTAACTAATTTTGCCACGGTCCAGGGCCGTGGCAAAATTGGCAGTGGTATAGCCATGGCTCTGAGCCTTAGCTAAATAAAATATAGCCACTGCTTTGAGCTGTGGCGAAATTAAAATTAGCCACGGCTATGAGCCGTGGCTAAATAAAATTTAACCACGGCTATTAGCCGTGGCTAATTTTTATTTTGCCATGGCTATGAACCATGGCTAATTTACATTTAGCCACGGCTAAAAGCCTTGCCTAAATGCAGTGTCATGATGCACAAACATTCTATATGCAGTTTCGAACCACATATGTAGTATATGGAATAAATAACGTGAATACAAAACAAGTAATAGATGACAAACCCAGCATTCTACATGATGCACACAATTTATAGTAAAACTACTACAAGTGCTTGATTACAAACTTACAACTTTCAGTTTATAATACAACTTCATTTTATAGTGAAACCATCAGTTCATAGTAAAACAAGTAAACAACATCTACTATACATTGTAAACACTAAACAACAAGAAAGAAATGATTTTTTAATTCGCCAAGCATACAACAGTTCGTACTTCATCATAGTAGAACGACTGCAGTTCTTAGTTAAGCAACAACATACAGTAGCACTGACCAAGCACCAAACCTGTGCATAAATATAGTAAGCAAATTATGACCATAAATAAATTAATTAAATTAAGAAAACTGAAGGAACAATTAAAAATGTGGAATAAAGTAAAGTACAGCCAAAAGATTCAGATGACTTGAGGACACTTGAAGAAAGCTTTACTTTTGCATTTGAAACTCACTAAGAAGGGGATTCATGCAAAGTAAAAAAGTAACAGCCAACAAACAATGCACATACCTAAGAAATGAAAACTCTTTGAGTGAATCTTAGAAAAATATAAATGCATCTAAAATATTTACAAAGAAGCAAAACAAAATTTGTAAAATATGTGCAGGCCGTCATAAGAAAGCAGGCCAGGCATTTAATTAGAAAATGATGCAAAGCCTACCTGATTGAAATTGGTACTCCTGGACAATATTCGAACCATTATGGCTATCACCAACTTTACAGTGATTGCAACTCATCGCACATGGAATGAAGTATGAGGTGCATGGGTTGATTGACTTATTAATTAAATGAAATGTTCTGTCTAGTACGATAAGGTGTACTATACAATTTTTTTTGAATAAACCATAAATGAAGATGATGAATGGTCGACACATATTGTTGATTTCTTTCTCAAATCACGGTTTAAGTAGCATAAATTTTATTGTTAGACGTCGAAATGGCAAAGTTATATAATTTTAACATGATTTCCATTCTCACATTCGCCCTACCTATGTCTTAAAACTGAAATCAATGTCTTGTCATAGACTCATGGGTAGGCTGGTGACAGTTCAAAAGATCCTTAAAAAAATGATTTTGGTTTTTTGTTAAAAAGCTGTTTTTTATTGTTTCTTGTAACTAATATTGATAAAACAAATTTGACAAAAATTTGACCTAAGCAAATCTTTTACCTAAGCATCCAACTCTTTAGAATCTCAATTTCATTTTATCCTATTTAACAGTTCTGCTTATATATTGTTAAAAAATTGCGAAAATCTTTGGAATATAATTCGCATAACCATTTCACTATTTTACATTTGCAGCAATAGTTTATTATTGGGCCAGCGTCATTAAACAGCGACATGCATAATGAAAATGAATTAAAAAATTAGAAAATCAAGTATATGTATATGAATTATATGCTTGCCTCTGTTTACTTATATTTAGTAAGAAAAATGAAACAAACATACCATTTCATGTTCTACTACAACGTGACTTGTACGTCCAGTATGATGACCATAGTTGTACAGTGATTTGTTTTTTTGCCTATATCTCTTCTTTCCCTTGCACTGGGTTTTGCTTCATTTTTCATAAACTTATTCCAATCTTCTTAGGCGATTGTTGGTGGACAATTTTTCAGCCTATCTTCGTCATTATCGTGTTTGTCATAATAGTTTGTCCTCAATTCGCTCTTGTGTTTCCTAAATGACTCGACCATTATTTTAAAAAACAAGTCCTTCGAATCTGACTCTAGATCGTAAAATGTCTATAAAATTAAGAGTTATTTACGTAAAAAAAGAAATTATTGGCAAAATATATATTTATAGAGAAAACTGAAAGTGGATAAGAATGTTGAAGCAATACCAGAAGTAATTGTTGCATTATTACATGATAATCATGTGACTTCATATTTGTTAGCTCAAGAGGATTGATGCTTACATTGTTGTGGAAGTTAGAAGAGAATTTGCTAGGTACTTTAAGCTTTTTCAAAATTGTGCAAAACCGTACCTTTTCTTCTTTGCTCAAAGTGAAAGTTGCTTCTGGCATAGTTATTTTATTTGTTTCATGATCTTCCCTCACCCACGATTTTTGTTTTATACCCATGGTTTTCAAATCCTTGCGTGCATTGATGCCGTCTTTTGGCTTGTCCTTATGACCCATAATGTACTGATGAGATGCTAAGTGACATTCTTCTCTGTATGCATAACATCAACATTATGTCAGACCAAATTTACTTTCCAATATGGAAAATCAAAGAGGATAGACCTCCTATACTATGCAGGAATATTGCTAAGGTCTTCATAATCGGTTTTCTTTTTTCGTTTTCAACAGATTTCTTGTTTGTTTTTACAAAATTTCATCTCAATATTAGTTACCTTTTCTTCAACTTGATAACCATTCAATGGCTATAGAGGACGACGATACTCTTGTTCATTATTGAAGTTTGCCTTATCGTCTAAAAACTTGTGTTTGGAAGGAAGAAATCTTCAATGGCCCATGTAACACATCTTCTTACTTTCAGGAAGATAATAAGAACAAGTATCTTCCCTACAAAGAGGACATGCAAAATAGCTGTGAGTTGTGCACCCTGATAAAGTACCGAGTGTAGGATGATCATGAATTGCCCACAACATCCCAGCTCTCATTGTGAACTCGGAATTATTAAATGAGTCAAATGCATTGACTCCTTCCCATAACTTCTTTAACTCGTCTATCAACGGTTGTAAATAAACATCGATATCCTTCCCTGGTTGATCTGGCCCAAAAATCAACAATGTCAACATTGAGAACTCTCTTTTCATACACATTGATGGAGGAAGATTATATGGTACTATAATTACTGGCCAACAACTAACGACTAGCTAGAGACATATGTGGATTGAAACCATCAGTTATTATTCCAAGCGGGATATTTCGTGGTTCAGCAGCAAATGTTTGATCAAAAGAATCTGCAGCTCGCCATTGGGAAGTGTCACGTGGATGATGCATTACATTTGAATCGGACTTGGCACGAGCATGCCAAGTCATAGCATCTATTATCCATGGTATGGTATATAGTCTCCTCAATCTAGAAATTAAAGGGAAATGTCTCAACGTCTTTTGAGGTACTTTGTTAGCTCTTTTCTCTTCATTGAATGTTTTCTTATATCTTGGTTCGTTGCAAATTGTACAAGAAACTCTATTTGCATCATCTTTCCCATATAAAATGTAGTCATTAATGCATGCATCTTAAGTCATGTAATACATCCCAACTTGTTTAATCATCTTCTTCATGTCGGGGTACTTTGTCGGTAGTGTGTTACCTCCAGGGAGTAACTCCTTTATAAATTCGAGGAGTGCAGTCACACCATTGTCGGAAAAGCTGTATTGAGTTTTCAAGCTATTTAGTTTCACCAATCTTATTATACCTTTAGAACATGAAGGATACAATGCCTCTTTTGCACTATCAAAAAGTGATTTACACTTCTTACTTTGATTGGTCGGCCAATCAACATCAACCGTTGATGGTTCCCCAATATTATCGGGCAACGGACTGGGGTTGAAAATGATGATCAGCATCATTGACCAAGTCTTCCATCCTAAGATGTTCAGCCTCATCAATACTTATGGCTTGACTAATAGATTGTTTTTGCTTCTCTGTCGATTCTTCTCCATGGAAATGTCAAATGGTATATGACTGGAAAATTCCCCATCTGAGTAGATGGTAATGAGTGTTATCTAATTTAATCTTCATTTTCATATTTTTGCACCGTGTGCAAGGACAATAATAGATTTCCTTATCACCACCATTTTCCACAACAAATTTAATAAATTTCTGCACTCCTTCTACATATCATGTGGTTCTTCGATCAGATTCTTTCATCCATTGTTTGTCTATACTAGACGACATATTTCCCTGCTATATCATACATGATATACAACATTATGATTGATGAAGATTTAGATTCACTATTCTATTAAATTTGATTCCATTTTTCAACTTTTCACAACATTAGCCTTAAATTTTGGTTAATTTTCATAAAAAATAAATTTAGGTCAAATGAGAATTAAGCTACTATTATTGTACAGTATACGTTTATTGAACCGTTTATAATAATTGTATATAAAAACTACGTCTGTCAAAATTCGGATACATTGTTGAATCTGGTTTTGATAAAAAAAAGTAATTTAAGGGATCTAATCAAACTATAACGATAAATTAGTCTGATTCAAAAGACAATTGTCATACTTTTCACATGATTAAAGCAATTAAATCAGGATTAAAATTAAATAGTAATGTCAAAGTGGTCCATTATTTCAATGATATCTACACAAGACCGAAAGGAATCAAAGCAAACAACCAACATTTTTTATTGCTGGTCCGCACTAAAACTGTACTAAGCTTATTGGGAAATTGCCAAACTCCCCATTTTTGTTTTGCATGTGAGTTGTTATAGTTGACTAACGTTACAAAATAAACAATGCAAATTAGAATTCTGACTAATCCAGGAAAAAATGATTCCTCCTACCGAACTTATTACAAATAAGTAAATGCAGTTTTTATATTTTTATATTTTTATTTTTAGCACTAAATATGTGATATTTTAATCTTCATTGGCTTTTATATAGAAATAATATTCCGTTTATTAGAAAAAATGTTGAAATAAAAGAAATATAATTAAGGAGAAAACAGAAACATTCATTGGTACCTTTTACATTTCTAAATGGATCTTTATCCGATAATACTCCAACTTGATCACATCTTGCATTCATTACCAGTATAATAATGGCCTTTTAAATATACATACATACATAAAATTTGAGTTGAACATTAGATTATGATTCACAGTTGTAGAATAATGACAACTCCTACTTACTAATTTTATATTTAGCACATTTTACTATGTTTTAATTGTCATTTATGGAAGACGAACATAAACTAAGATTATGGGTTTGACTAATATAATAAACCAGGCGATACTTTGATGATTTTATCATATTGATGTTTCAGAGACAGACATGTTATACATGTACTGCATAGACTACAGCTGTAAAGTACAAATTAGTCGATCAAAATGGTGCAGTTAAAGATTTGTTTATGCAGAAGTTACACTAGTATATGCTCGTGCTTTCATTTTCCTTTGTATAACATTTCATATCAAATACCAACTTGTGTAAATCTCATGTGAAAAAAAGGAGGAAAAGGGCTTCTTGTAAAGTTGAAAACCGAGGTTTTGCTTTTGGATTTTGAAAGAATTGTTTGCTAAAAAGAAAACCAGTATCAAAATTGTAGAGCGGAGCGGAACATGTACTTTCAGTTCAGTACATACACGAGATGCATAATATGGATTAGTTACAATTTTTTGTGCGGCCTGCTTTGGCCGATGAATAAAATTTGGACTAAATTAATACATGTTATGCAAATCAACATTGTTAATGCGTGCTTGCTATGAAAAATCATTAAAGGATGTATATTTGAATGATTCATTGTTATTGAATTAATCACCGTATCTTATTATATTTATTTTGTTTATAACTAGTTGCTAAGTATATTAAGATTTCAGAAAACTCGGACAATTGCAAGTGAACTAGCATTAAACAACAATTTACTAATATTTTATACCAACTTACGTTTACATTGCTTATTAAGCAATGTGAAGCCAAATACTAAACATAACTAAAAACCGAATCAGTTAATGAAACATAGAATAAAAAATTGATACCTTCAGCAAAGGATTTCAGCAAGTAGGTGGTGGCCTCTCATACAAATTATATGATAAGGTGGTGGCCTCTCATAATAAACATTAATCGCTTCCAGAAGTGACGAATAACGTGACACATCTGTAGCAAAATGAGGTGTTGTTGTCCATAAATCGCCTAAAGGAGAAGGAGAAAACCTCTGTACTTCAACAAAAATGTGTGAACAGCTTGGAAACCAACAACGAACCTGAAGCAGTTGATATTCCTACAAATGAAAAACAGACAGATTTTGTAATGAGTGAAGAAAATGGTGCATAAAACTTAGAAATGAATTATAAGGGAAATACTTAAAAGGAACAAATTCAACATATTCGTATCAGACATCAAATTCAATAAATTTGTATCAAACACCAAATAGAAAAAAGAAGAACGATTTCTATTTCAACAAATTCGTTTTTGAATCTGCAAACTTGCAAAGCATTAATCTCAGACATCAAATAAAAACCAGAAAAATCTAACAAATCAACTATCTCTATTTTCGTATGAATACCTCGAAACCAAGAAGAATGATTTGAGTGCGAACTTGGATTTACACGACTTGAGTGAGAGCAGAGCGATTCATGTTTGTTCGAGGCGATTTAAGGAGCGTCGACGGGGATAGATTTTGGTGAAAATGGATGAGAGTTAGGGCGCAGATCCAGATTTTGAGAAGGGGCTAATTTTGGAAGGGGCGTTCTTTTTTTAAGAAGGATGTGAGCGTTGTTGAGATGTATACACGACAAGGGGGTGAATTTTTTTTGATAACTTTGGACGGTCTACGACCATTTCAAAATTGCCACGGTCAATAACCATGGTAATTTATTTTACCACGGCTCAGGACCATGGTAAAATTGCTACGGCTTAAGACCGTGGCAATTTTACCACATTTGGGTGTGGAAAAATGTACAGAGTGGTGTAGTGTTACTATTACATGTCGCATGTATCTTGGGGCTCATACCAGACTTATGTTTGACGCTTGGTTTTTGTTTCGCTAAATTCCCCACGTACTCTTTCGAGTAGGTTGAGTATGACAGGTTTTAACTTGGACTCTTCTAAGTTTAAAAGATGAGCCATAGGCTTCCATTATCTATCTATTTCTATTTCTATTGTTCCGTATTAGCTATGTACATATATCAGCAATGTAAGGACAAGCAGTTATAACTGTCTAGGCTGATGATAGTACTTAAGTTTTGTAACTCTAAAAATCCTGTATTCAGAGTAACCCTCTGTACTATTCTTTTGATATTATATATTACCGTTCTGCTGTGAGATTCTGATGTTGTTTTCTTCCTTTCTTGTTCTATTTCTTTTTATTTTTACCCTAACTTTCCGTCTTTCCAGCACTTGGGTGTTCGGTATACGGATACCGTGGATGTATTATTGTCGACATTCGAGGTTCGAAAAGTCGGGTCGTTATAAAATATATGTTTGTTTCATCAAACAAGATGTATACTCCACAAATACCCCATCACATCATATGTCACGTCTTTGAAACAATCTTTAATAATGAAGCGTCATAATCAATAAGCGCATGACACATGTCACTCATATTAAATATGCATAAAGACTGGTCCGCCTCTGCCAATAGAAGCGAACTTGGTGGAAAAAATATTGCTTAGTTTTATCTTAATAAGTATTGGGCCGACTGGTTAAGAGCCCGATAGTAGGCCCATATCACTTTGCCTCATTAATAGCTGGTCCAGCTCGCCACTTACATATTTAATTAAAATAGCACGACTGACACCGAAGGTGAATTTTCGCCCTGGGCAGAAGGTTAAACTGGGCCCCAACATATAATGAAAATGTCACAACAAGTGGAGCTGCCAGGACTTAGACCATATTGGCTTCAATAAGAATGATCACTTTACCATGCATACTAAACCACCTTATGAAATAAAATCAACACTGATATTTGTATAATTTTAAACCTGAAGAATGAGCTATGTTCTTAAATCGGGCCTAGGCCGGGCCTAGACGGCACAGGATCGGCCCTAAGCCCATGAAATATTGGTGTTTCGTCACCTGTTGGGTCCAGACAACAGGCTGCTAGATTATCCTTGTCTATAAGGATCCTAAAACCACTCAAGCAACCCAGCATGCCTCGTGATCAGAGGATTGGATCACAACATGAGGGCATCATGTCTCTCTTACCTTTTCAAGTCTTTTGAATCTCCCCACCCATCTCTGCATTGGTCATCCGCTCTGCTCCTATCGACTAACTTTGTCGACTTGACAAGCATTTGACAAAAGCACTCGGTCACCTCTGCACAAAGAAATAATAACCCTACATCGTTCTCTTGGCAAGACCAGCATAAAACGACAATATTCATTGGACAAAAGCGTCACCGTGCATCAATCACCCCCTGTCCTTCACAATATACATGACAACGACATCACTATTCACTAACATCATTCTGCTTTGATGCCGCCTTTTTGACATAGGTATGCCTTATTATGGACCGCTAGTTGGCTCTCATCCAAACTGTTCCCTCCAAATAGCATTCAGCCAGTCCGCTTCTGAACCAAACCACATCATCGACGACTATGGGAAATCTTTAGGTCTGATGTTTCAATCTAAGTCCTTCAAACCAACTTTCAGCAGTTATAAACAGAGTTTTACATGTAGATATACAATGATTGAACTGTCATTTCTTGCATGTAATATAGGCTCAAAGCTCTTATCTTGTAATCAAAACCATATACAATAAAAACTTGTTACCATAGTGGACGTAGATCTTCATCAAGATCGAATCATTTCAAATCTTGTACTTTTTTTTATCTTGATTGTACTATAGCTCATCACTCCTTGTTTTACATTTCTCAAAAATGGTGTTAGTGATTTAACTTTGCTAATATCTACTTCAAATCATACTCCCGAAGTTAGCTAGAAATTTAGTTAACATTTTGGCGCTAAAAGGAGGATCTTTCCTAAAAATTTCCTTAATTTTTTATCATTTTTCTTCTCCTCAAACTCCTACTCTACTCGAAGGTTAGTCATGCAAAACATAGGATTCAAATTTATAAAAGGTCCTATTTTTGAAGAATTTATATATCAAATTTTAAGTTTTGATTAGTTAATATTAATAAGTTCTCTTCACAAATATAGTAACGGTCGCCTTTTCAATCCCTAAATGTCAACACTAATACATCCATAGTATTCACGTGCCGAGCACCCAAGTGCTTGAAAGGAAAATGTTAGGGTAAAAGAAAAGGAAGAAAAGAAAATGAATAAGAAAGAGAAGAACAAAAACATCTGAATCTCACAACGAAACGATAACATATAATATCAAAATGATACAAAGAGAACTGTATGGATACAATAATCAAAGCAAACTAACCTATCATCAGCCTAGACAGTTATAACTGCCTATCTTCACAACTGCTAATATATAAACAACGTAATGTGGCGGAAATAAAATAATGGTACGTAATCATCCATCTCCTCTCCAAGAGCTCCAATGAACATTAATGGAATCTGGAAATACATGGGGCTGACCCGAGCATTATAAGAAAAATAACACCCAGATCAGTCTGGTAAACTAGCGTGAGAAACTCAAGTCTATTGAATAAATTAATGTTTATAAAACCCTTTTGTAATGAATGTTCTCGTAAGACCCCACCACGAATAAGCACAAACAGGTTTTTACCTTACGATAACCAAACCATTTCTATTAGAAACTCAAGTGATATTATAATAATGTCTAGGGTGTTCAATATAAATTTATAATATAGCTAAAATGGTTGCATTTGTACATTTAACAGCATATTTAGGTATACAAATAAAACTGCTAAGGCACGTTCGTATAAATGAATTTTCCACATAGACCTCCTCGGTAAACTGAGGCTGATCACCTATGACAAGGATAAGAAAATACCTTCCGAGCACTGTATATCTTTAGATAAAATATACCATAAGGTAAACACAACTGGGCCATGCCTAAACGAGCGAACCCGAACCACGTGGAACCTAAGCATCACAACTCCTACCGACCAACATATCGATAAGCATACTCTAGATAATGGAGTTAAGTCACCCCTTTGGGTTTGCAAAACCCCTGGATTATGCATCCTACTCTATCTTTAGTCATTTTACCGATGTCGAGGCTATGTTCGGCATCTTCATACAAGTCTTCAATACTTGAACAAATAATGAATCCCACATGAATTCCACCATCTCAATAGATTTCGGAACCACACATGGAGTCCATCATTCTACTTCAAAGACATAGAACATGTATCTCAGTCTTGAAGTGGTTTTCGATAAGTAGAACACTTACCAATCCCGGTCCCTTTAGACCAAATCGATGAATTCGGTCATATTCAACAATAATGTAAATGGTCACATAAGGGAACTATTTCCCATATACTCTCCATAAGCAAGTAAACATAGAAGTACCATCAATTCATCCAAAGCATGATCAAGTCACATAAACGACTTTTAATCCCTTTTTAATTAATTTGTCCTTTATTAATTAAAAACTCTTTTTATTAGTAAAACACCTTTTTCTAATAAATCTTCTTTTATAAATCAAGACTTCATTTATTAATTAATACTCCTTTATTAATTAAAATTTCCTTTATATATACTTGTATATATATATATTTAATTTCTCTTTATAAAAGATATAAACTTATTTTCTACTATTTCAATATTTACTTATACTCTTTTCAACACTTTAAAAAGAATTCATATACTTACCTTAATAGTCTAGGTGTATTCACTAATCACTTAACATGTTTTACTTACTTTAAAATAAGGCTAAAATCAAATGTTACTAAAACATTTTACTATAAACCCCTTCTCTTTTATAAATTAAACATATAACTTTTTCCCTATCTTTTTATAAAAGATTTCAATACTTTTTATTATCTTTAAAATTATATTATTAAAGATCTAATTATATTTATAATATTTTTCCACTTTAAAATATGATTTAAGGGTTTAAAAACAAATGTTACAAAGCACTGATTACAACAACCCAAAACATCTCACTCTTAACCATTTCCTTTAAAACTTGGCCTTAAGGATTTAATTACATTTAAGGATTAAAGACAAGAGTTTCTTAAATATTTGTCACAACAAACCCAAATCAATTTCATACTTTGAAAATATCTTTTCATTAAAACTCCCTTTTAAAGATTTATTTATATTCAAGGGTTAAAGACAAGTGTGGTTTTAAAACATTTGTTGCAACAAACCTAAAACCATTTTCTTGTATTTATCTACTAAATAATCATTAGTAAATATCTAATAATATTTCCTAGTAAAATTAATAATAAAGTTTAAAAATAAGTGTTACTAAAACACCGTTTACAACAATCCAAAACCATTTACTTATCCATTAATACCTTTAAACATTTATTTAAAGATCAAAGCATATCCATACTTATTAATTAAGGTAATGCACTTTTACCTAATTTCCAAAAAACCATTTATTTTTACTTAAGTGTTAAAACCCAAATCCCTTTTATTATATTTATAAAATACTTAATTTAATATTTAAAACTTATATATATATAGAAATATCTTTAAAATACTTATCAAAATATTAAAATACATTTAAAACTACTTAAAATATATAATAATTATTATATAGAATATTATGTAAAAATAAGGAATTTTGAAATAAATAGAAAAATCAAAATAAACATTTTTTATTTAAAAGCCACTTAGTTTAAAAACTCATAATTAATTGTTAAAAATATGTTTAAATTTGAAACCAATTTTAAAACACTTTATTATAAGTTAGAAAACAACCTTAGAATGATGAGAGAAAAATACAAAATTTAAATATCATTTTAAACAAATTATAGTTTCAAACAGCAAAGATTGCATTTCTGCAAATGCTACCAAAATAATTCGTAACAGCTCTAAGTGTTTCAGAAGCAAAGACAACATTTTAGAAGTGCTAGCAAAAGTCCTAGGTTGTCGTTTAATGTGAATTTGCTACAATGTTGCGCCTAGATTTCGACGTCTTAACAAATGGTTTTTAATCCATTCTTTTTACAGTAGTTACTATACTTTAGGTACTTGAAAACCATGAAGAAAAATTCAAAGAATATCTTTTAATTATTTTATAGAAATTTCCAAAAACAAGCTATTTTACTGAAGTGCTCATATAACGACAATTTCGTTATAACTTTTGCCTCTTCGTTCACCTAGGTATCAAATGTTTTAAGCTTTAAAACTTTTACAATAAGAACAGTATATTATTAAATTATTTAAATGGTAAATAAAATCCTAAGAAAGTTTCTACAAAAATAAACGTTATTTTCCAAAAACAAGTTATTTAAAAGTGTCGATATAGCGACCTTTTTTGCTTCAACCTTTCTTAGTTTTGGTTTACATTTTCAGTGACTTTTCAAATCATATACTTTGCTTTTCAAAAAACCTACAGAAGTGTACAAATTAATCAAAACAAGTTATATCAAAATATGTTCTTAAATCACCACTTTTCACAAATTAAAATTAAGGGATTTCAAAGTGCGTTTATAGCGATTATCGTTATACGAACAATTTCGTATTCAATTCAATATTTAGTATCATTCCATTTTAGACACATATATGGTTCCAAATTCAAACCATATTACTGCTAAACTTGTATTAGCATATATACTAATTATCATGTCCATTTTAGATGTTTAAATGTGCTTAATTTAAACCACATAATTTCATTCTCTTTAAGGAGACTACTTTAACAAATCGTATACTTTTGGAAGCATATAACAAAAGGTTATAACTTTAAGTAGTTAGTGTCTATTATAATACATAATAGCAAGCAATTTCAATAACATTAATATCTAGTAATTAATTTCATTCAAAGTGAGAATAACTCACTTTTATTTAAACCAAACACTTTCAACTTCCTACCAACATTCAAACAACCATCACAACACTTCCTACTCCAACCAAAGAACACGTCCAAACTCCTCCTTTCTTCCTTTGCACACGGCCAAAGCCTTCCCCCCTCTCTCTTACTCACGGCCTAAGAGCATTATCCCCCTTGCTCCATCATCTCTTCAAGTTAAAGTTGATAGGAGGTGTTCTCTTAGTGTCCTAAGACATATATTAGAGTTTGGAAGAGATTGGAAAAGGTCTGATATGAAATTAAGAAAGTTAAAGAGGAGAAAGAGAGGATGAAGACATGATTTAGAAGTGGATTTGTGTAGAAATGAAGAGGCATTACCCTCTTATTTATAGCCTTGAAAAATGAATGGCTAAAGACCCTTAAATGCCTCAACAATCACGCTTGCCCATACCCTTACACACATCTTACCTCTTACACATCATACCCTTATATCAAGCCTTAATTTAGGGGTCCTTTAGTCTTCTCTTCTTTTATTAATTAAAACTTAGTTTAGTTAATCTTTTCTTATAAAATAGAGATGTTTAATTCTTGTTAATGTGTTCATAGGATAACTTAATAGTGTATAAATATTCGAACAACTTTTATTTAATAAAAAGTTGATTTAAAAAACCGTTTTTCAGTCACATTTTCAGTATTTCTACAAAGTGTATATTTTTGTAAACACATTTCAAAAATAAGTTTTCAAACATTAGTTATTAATTAAAAGTGTTTAACAAGCTTATAAAATCATATTTAATTGCATTAAATCTTAGGCACAAATATTTAAATAATTCAGTTATTTATATATGAAGTGTTCAAAATTCCGGGTCATTACATTTTCCCTCCTAAGAATATTTCATCCTAGAAATTCCAACATAAGAAATCATAGAAACGACCATATATTAATACCTAATAATCTTACAATCATTAGCAAATAAGGCAAAGGTTTTGCCTAGGTCCAAAACCTTCTTGTCGCACAAGGATGATAAATAAACTTCTAAGCATACCTTTTGCTCAACAGCCTTAGGTTAATGCTTAGTCAATTACTCGTACTACCTCAAACAATTCAAAGAGTCTTTTCCCAAATTGTCCATAAGCCAAACAAATATAGTACACAATTATACTTAAGCCCGTATGATGTACATATATCATTTGTACGCAATATCGATCTGACCACTTGCTCAATCACATACATTTCACTTCCGAACTAGTATATCCTATTTGACTTCATTAGTGCAGACTTTGATCAAGTTTCTTGATTAGATACTTCCGTTCTCCTTACATAGCCATATACTATGATAGAAAACTTAAGAATCATATCAAAAATCTGTATCAAGTGTTCGCCGCTAAAAATCTAGTGAAAAATTATTGTTCGGATTGATGTATATTATCTCGAAATCATGTACTCGAATCCTAGATCAAGAAGCATCATGCGAATAAAACGATCTACGTATAACTTCCGTATTTAATTCAGTTGGTTTCTTAACTATACCAATTTCGTTCCAATTCTCATTTATTTTCACAAATAGTATTTCTCACTTAATACTAGCTTCATTTATACAACATTTACTTAAGTTTATAAATATTATGTAAAGACTTATCTTTACTTATAAAGTATCACTCAATTACATAATCACTTCAAAAGGCTACATCCTTATTTATAAAACATTTCATTATCTTTAGTTCATATTCATACACTCAAATACTACTCTCTTTTACTACTCAAATTATTTATAAAGCATTTCATTAAAATGTTAACTAAGTTTATAAACATTTTTATAACAACTTAACTTTATTCATAAACATTTCTTGAAACACAATTTCATTTTAAAATATTTTGTCAAAACAAAATTTCTTTTGAAAATATTTCAAGGCTGAAGTTCATTACTCATATAATACTCAACTATATTTTAAGAGTATACACAAACTTTCATATTCATTTAACTTACTAAAATTTCGATGATGGCCGAAAATAACTTTGGATCTTATAACCAAGTCAACCTTCTTGACTTCTTTATCAGTCGGGTTAGGCAAGTAGCTGGGTAGAGTAGGACTCTGGTATCCAACTCAAAACTAGAGTCTACTTTCCTTAGACGACCATAAAGTAAAGACGTTTATTAGTTGGCCCAATAACATCGATTGTTCATTTTTAGCAAGGATGCTTACCAAATTCTAAACTTGTTTTAACTTACTATCTTTTCAGTTTAAAAGTTATAAAAATTCAACTTCTATATTTCTACAAAAATACCTAGTTTTAATTTCTATATCAATTTAGAAGTTTCCGACTGTCCAAAATCGTCGAAAATTTCGTTTTATTTCAATAATTGAAAACTAATTAACAACATATCATAATAGGATGCACAACCAAACTATCCAAATGCATGGGATGCATGCATCCATAATATAACTTAAGAGAAAACTTAAGAATTAAACACTGGGTTTTATTTCAAGTCATTTGAAATAATAATATATACATATATCTTTTGGATATCAAATCATACTTTTCGAGATTAAACCAAAATCATTTTTAAAATTAATTTTCAAAATATTTTCTTCAAAATTCATGGAATATAGATCGAGTAACAACAAAAAGATACAAGGAACTGGGTCCTACCAAGAAGTATCGTATATCCTCTTTATTAAGAAGGGTAATACTCAAGAGAAGTGCTTGCCAACCGAACACATCTCTTACCCATTTTTTGTCACTTTCGAGCCACTCAAACTAGCTAACATAAAAATACTTTGTCTCCCAAACCGACTTGTTGATTCCGAGAGTAACCTTGAACCCGAACAAATCTTAAAACTCTTTCAAAAAACATCTGGCCTTTAAAACAGTTTCCAATAATACTATTATCATTATTCTAAACTCCTAGAAACCAATTTTAGAATCACAGGGATTTAAGTTTTCAAATTCCCAATTTAAATCCTTTTTTATTATAAATCATATTTACATAAACCATATTTATATTCACCATATTTACATAAACCATATTTATATAAACCATATTTATAAAAATTTACTTTCTTATATAGAATCATTCCATAATATTTATTCTCAAAATATCTTATTGTTCTTTTAGATTATGCTAAACAACTTTTATTAAAGTTAACCTTTTTAACCCAATATTTTTTTCCGAATGCCTTATAGTCAAATTGTGAAACTTAATTCATAAAGTGTTCTTTTTAATGTTCCTATAAATTACTATCTACCTAATCCATGTTGTGAAAAGGTAATTTACTTACAATTTAATAAACAATGGTAATGCCCAAAAACTGGTCGGGCATAACTAATCAAACAATAAATGATAATAATTGAATATTATCATTTCCTAATAGCCAAATATATCATAAATAACTATATCAATTTATGAAAAATTATTCTTTTGTTTATAAAATATAGTCCTAGGTAAAATTATTTCGTTTACCTATTTGGAAAACAATACTGCATCGATTTGTCTTGTTCAAGTGTTTAGAGACTCATATCGACAATGTTGATCAGACGCGTCGACCGGAATCCATAAGCACTCAACAGACAAGTCAACACAATACAAAACATTGTTATGACACTAACAATTATGTACTCTCATATGTTTAATACACTCAAACTCATAATAAGGCATTTCATCACGCTCGATCGCCATTGCTCCGACCAACGTCGCTTCCACCAGCAAGTCATCGATCATCACCAAATACCAATTCGACCTCCAAACCTGCTGTCGAACTAGATTAATTTTGTAATTGAATTCAAAAGTATTGATTTATAATTCTGAAAATTTTCATAACAACCTGGGTTGGTTCGTCATCATTTATATTTTTGAAAACGTATTCAATTTAACATACTTTTAAACTTGACTAACATTCCTTTTGGAAACTTGATTAATTAAACTTGCTTTTGCTTTTTAAAAACCTGAACTTGATTTCCCTTTAAAAATTTAAAACCTGGCAACTAAAATTCACTTCACAAATTTAAAACCAGTTAACAGTAAAAAAACCCCGAGCTATCCAAACAAAAACCCCGAGTGACTCTCGAGGACTCACGCTCCTTCTCTCCCTTCGAGTCGAACACGAGAAATCTTCGAGCTAAACCCGAGCAACTTCCTCCTCCCCACTACCTTAACATCGCTAGACACATACGTGCACACGTGCACGTACACGCTCGATCGCCATTGCTCCGACCAACGTCGCTTCCACCGGCAAGTCATTGATCATCACCAAATACCAATTCGACCTTCAAACCAACTGCAGAAACTAAAAATCAAAATCGAGTTTTAAGCTCGAAGATTTCTCGTGTTCGACTCGAAGGGAGAGAAGGAGCGTGAGTGCTCGAGAGTCACTCGGGGTTTTTGCGTTGGACCAAGCTGCTTCACAAGGATAAAGTAGTACGAGCCTATAGAACAGATCCTGTTCAAGTAAGGTCGTACTACTTTATCCTTGTAACATAGGAGGAAGTGTGCACTCCAACCACTCAACCACAATCACATATTATTGATTAAAACTGTTTTTAATGAGCCATTCGCAGTTTCACAGTCTGAATTTCATTAAGTAATTAATCCTAAATTAAATTAAGACCGTGAAACTGCGAATGGCTCATTAAAAACAGTTTTAATCAATAATATGTGATTGTGGTTGAGTGGTTGGAGTGCACACTTCCTCCTATGTTACAAGGATAAAGTAGTACGACCTTACTTGAACAGGATCTGTTCTATAGGCTCGTACTACTTTATCCTTGACTTACACATGCTTGGCTCAATCTTAATGAGTTATACCCAACCAAAGCCAAGGTTCTCGCTTAACCTTCAGCTCAGATACTACGATGTAATGATTGCCTTTTCGACCCCTAAATGTCGATACTAAAACATCCACGGTATTCACGTGCCGAGCATCCAAGTGCCGGAAAGTCAAACATTAAGGTAAAAGAAAAGGAAGAAAAGAAAACGAACAAGAAAGAGGAGAACAAAACATTGGAATCTCACAACGGAATGATAACATATAATATCAAGTAATTAACTTCATTCAAAATGAGAATAACTCACTTTTATTTAAAACACACTTTCAACTTGCTACTAACATTCAAACAACCATCACAACACTTCCTATTCCAACCAAAACACACGTCCAAACTCCTCCTTTCTTCCTTTGCACACGGCCAAAACCTTCCCCCCTCTTACTCATGGTCCAAAGGCATTATTCCCCCTTGCTCCATCATCTCTTCAAGTTAAAGTTGATAGGAGTTGTTCTCCAGGTGTCCTAAGACATATACTTGAGTTTGGAAGAGATTGGAAAAGATTTGATATGAGATTAAGAATGTTAGAGGGGAGAAGGACATGATGAAGTCATGGTTTAGAAGTGGATTTGTGTAGAAATGAAGAGGCCTTGCCCTCTTATTTATAACCTTGAAAAATGAATGGCTAAAGACCCTTAAACCCTTCAACTATCATGCTTGCCCATACCCTTATACACACCTTACCTCTTACACACCATACCCTTAAATCAAGCCTTAATTTAGGGGTCATTTAGTCCTCTCTTCTTTTATTAATTAAATACTTAGTTTAATTAATCTTTTCTTATAAAAGAGAGATGTTTAATTCTTGTTAATGTGTTCATATGATAACATATTAGTATACAAATAGTCGAACAACTTTTATTTAATAAAATGTTG
Organism: Allium fistulosum; assembly: GCA_030737815.1. Lineage (NCBI taxonomy): Eukaryota > Viridiplantae > Streptophyta > Magnoliopsida > Asparagales > Amaryllidaceae > Allium > Allium fistulosum. Next base: position 836,438,802 of record CM060905.1, read on the forward strand.
AATTTTAACAAAACGTTTTTCGTCACATTTTCAGTATTTCTACAAAGTGTATATTTTATAAACACATTTCAAAAATAAGTTTTCAAACATTAGCTATTAATTAAAAAGTGTGTAACAATGTTATAAAATCGTATTTAATCACATTAAATCTTAAACACAAATATTTAAATAATTCAGATAATTATATATGAAATGTTCGAAATTTCGGGTCGTTATAAATATCCACTTTGAAATAATAGTTTAGAAAGATGAAAAATCATTTGGCTAAATCCATTAGCACCTCGTAAACTGCCTTTCCGACCTCGGTAGTTTTCTTTAAATGTCCTTGTCCATTAATTTTATTTAACAACCTGGTTTATTCCAACTCTGTCTGCAACATTTATTTATGTACTTTTTGTACTTTGTTTCTCTTCCTCATCCTTCACGTTTTCTTTTCACATTCCCTCTTTGTTCTTCATTTTTTCACTGAATCGCTACACTCCATTCAAATCACCATAGACATCAACAGAAGAACAAGATCAAAAACTTAAATACAGTAAACCATCTAAAATTTGAAATCTTATTATTTCTATAGTTTTAAGGGATTTTAGTATTATGCCTTGCAATGGAGGAGGTATTCTTTGTGCTTGAGTCATGTTTTCTTACTATTCTAATGCATCGGTATAGCTTGTATTCTTTTGTTCTCGTCTTCGCTCTTTTGTACCTTAATTTTAAACTATCTGAAGATAATTGCCCTAAATATTTCAAACTTAGGTGTACATGTCTGTAATAAAAATATATTTGTACGTATACGCGGAACGTAGTACTTACAATTTTGTAAGTTCTGGTGGGACGTGTAAAGAAAAATGCGAAGGAGTAACAGAATTATCCAAATCATTTTAATTCATTCTCTTTAAAATTTGTAGTTCAGTTTTGAATATTTTCAAATAATTTATATTTCTTCTAAATTCAAATTATTATACTATCATAACTTTTACGTATTAATCAACTAACAGTTTATAATCTTTTAGCACCAAATGTATAAAAGAAGAAAAAACAAATAAGTTAAAAGGAAAAGGGACATTACACCCACGCATTGCTTTTAAAATAAACTTTGAGCTGTTATTGTACGACCCGCAACAATACTATATATACTTCTGTCCCCTCCACTAAAACTCCCCTCCAAAATTTTCCACTTGAAATCCGCAGACAAATCAAAACAAAAGCAGAAGAGAGTCCCCCAGCAAAAGAAGAAAAAGGCAAAAACCCCAAGAAGCAGTTCGTTTAATGAAGTCGCCAAAGCAAATCACAACCCAAAACGCAATCCAAACACCCGCACTCCTATACGAACCAACCTCGGTCCTAGACCACCACCTGACCTCCAGCCCCGCCGCTGCCACCACAGCCCCGACCCTCTTCACCCAAAACCCGACCTCCGACGACAGCTGGGATCCCCTTTCCTTCTTCGACACCCCTGAAAACTCCAACTTCATAATAAACTCCCTCGACCTCTCCGATCTCGACCCCCTTCCCCCATCCACCACCACCACCCCCTTCGACAAATTTCACCTCGACCTCCTGCTCAAAGCCGCCTCCTCCATCGAGTCCAACGACCTCCATACCGCCCACTCCATCCTCTCCCGCCTCACCCAAACCTGCAGCTTCGACTCCACCTCCAACACCACCATCCTCACCCCCCTCCTCCGTGTGTCCTTCCACTTCAAAGACGCCCTCCTCTCCCTCCTCCCCATACCCAACCCCCCCACCCCCACTCCCCCTGTCTCTCCCTATGAGATCGTCACCCGCATCACCGCCCACAAGTCCTTCTCTGACCTCTCCCCCATCCCTCAGTTCACCAGCTTCACTGCCAACCAAACCCTCCTCGAATCCCTGTTCCAACACCCCTCCCCTCAGGCCATCCACATCGTCGACTTCGACATCGGCCTCGGTGGCCAGTGGTCCTCCTTCACCCAGGAGATCGCCTCCCGCAGCAAGGCCCTGCGCGTTCCCCCTCCCCGTATACGGATCACGGCTGTCGTCCCCGACGAGACCAACGAGACCGTGCTCGCAGCAGAGAACCTGCGCGACTTTTCACGTGCGGTGGGCGTGCACCTTACTGTCGGGTTCGTGAACGTTAGCACACTCGGTACGCTGGCCCTCGGCAGAGTGCGCGTGCTGTCTGGGGAGACGGTCGGAGTTGTTCTGACGCCGAACGTGTTCCGGCTCATTGGTGGGACAAACGAGTCCAGGACTGCACTGCTGCGGTTCGTCAAGCAGATTTCGCCCAGGATTGTGGTTTTCGTGGACACAGAGTGCTACGAGGCTTCGTGTTCGTTCAGGAGGAGCTTTGCTACAGGGCTGGAGTTTTACTCGACTGTTTTAGAGTCCATTTATGCAGCCGCTGGGAGCGAGGAGGAGGAGGAGGTGAAGAGGGTGGAAAGGGCAGTGATCAGGCCTAAGGTGTTTGGGGCAGTAGTAGGATGGGCCCCGGGAGATATGACATGGTCAGAGGTTTTGGGAAGGGAGGGGTTCGGGATGGTGGGGTTTAGTGAGTTCACGGAGTCGCAGGCGGAGTGGCTGCTTAGACTGGGGCCGGTGGAGGGTTTCCAGGTGGCGAGAAAGGACGGGTCCATGGTGCTGAGCTGGCGGGGAAGGGATATTGCTGCTACGTCAGCCTGGAGGTGTTAGATGGTGAATGCGGTAGTTTTTAAAATGTGAATTAAACTGCATTCGCCTTTATTATTGCTGGAGCCAAATTATATATCTAATAACTGAAGCAAACGTTGTGTATTCGATATTCCGGTTGTGGGTAAAATGGGATTGGCAGCATTGGCTATGGTGATACGGATGACTAGGGTATGTTAATTTTAGTCTGTTTTACGATAGTACTTTAGTCTGTTTGGGTGCATTTTTAATTTTGTTTCAATATGCTGACGTAGGTGAATAGAAAAGGCAAATAATGCCTCCGTCGTGATTGGATAATGGAATATTGAATGGAATTTATATAAGTTTGTTTCTACCTATGGCTATAGTCATTGAATTTGTCACTTTGTAACCAACTTGTGCATAGTTTTATTGCATGTCATTAGCTGGAATTGGATTGAACATAATGCATCACTGTACTTGTTTAGTTCAAATCAATATGAAAATGATTTAATACTCTTAACACAAACTTTCTGTTGAAAAAATTCTGTAATTTATGTTTCGTGGATGGTACAGAAAACTTTATAAAGCTTTTTTTTTTGTTTTAGTTTTAAGTAAAGGATGTCCGTTCGTTGAGAGGACTGTTGGTTTGTATTAGGATTTAGGAATACTCAAAGATATAAGCAATTTTCAGAAGCACTTACCACTGCAGGGCAATAAGTTTCTACACCACCATTTCAGAATAATTAGCTTTTTGTGAATGAAGTTGATTATTCTAAAGCGTTCGTTCTATTATTCTATAAATGAAGAAGCATTTCAGTCTAATTTCTCGTTGCAGCAAACTGTAAAGTTGGGTCACAATAGACATGCTTGTCGGTAGATGCAATTTGAACATACTATAAATATTTTGCTGAATTAGGCAATACTGCTGCCTTCCCGAGTAGCCTCTAGAAGGTTAGCACCCAAGCAATATTCACATGTGTCTCCAAACTAATGGAATATCGAAAACGCGCCTTTAAAAAATTGTAGGAATTCAACTTTTCTTCTCTGATCTTAGCTTTGGCTTTGGCTCCATCTGCTATAGTTGTCCGCGATGTGTTAAAATTCTCATGTATGTTATCACAGAATACCAGTGATAAAAATTGCTCTCATATCCATTTAGTGCAAGAACAATGGTGTACTTTCAACTGAGGTGGTTTTGAACTTCTCTTGGAGTGGTAGTGAAGTCATTTTGGAGTTATGCATCATGATCTGATGCACCCGATTTTTCTCTTACTCGTGTATAATCAGACGATTAAATGAAACAAACAAACAAACATAAGTGTATATGAACTATTATAGTTCGTTGATCCTCTTCGTTTCTTCAACTATTTTCCAATGTTCTTTCTTGTTCATCCAAGCTTTCTAGCGCTTTACACAGGTCGTGTGAGATTCTCTTAAACTGTCTGCATTTGGTGTTGTTAACGACATTTAGATGATCTACGTGGATGAAGGACATTTCAAATGTTTTATCTCCACTAAACCGGATCCGATCCAACCACATAATCTTACTATTCAGTTTTTCCCAAATATAAATTAGATGAAAATTTCAAAGTCCAAACACCTCTTTCCTCCTCCAAGCCGCCGCCATGCTCTGCTCAAGTCTCCACCACCATGGTCCATGCTCCAACCTCGCATGCACTTTGTAGTGAACTCAAGGCTGACTAAACCAACCTTTAGCAAAATCGGTCACCGATCTCGTCCCATTTATCACCGCCCTCTTCGTCAAGTGCTACTGTGCTAGCAATGGACTTAGTGTTGCTAACGCAATGAAGCTGCATACCCACACCCAGAACTGACGCATCATTGCTGAGCTCCTCCATTGTCGAGCTCGATTTATGTATAATACAATTTCTTTATGAATTTATTAAATTAGTGATTGCTAAAGGAACGATTGAATAAGGGGAAATTTTAAAATATAATTTTTTTGACAAGGGACTGATGTTAAATTGGCTATGTTCTGCTTGTATTATTTATTGATCGAAGTAAAGTTATAATATTTCTGTTTATGTAATCAAAAAGGAAAAATAATTAGAATCTTAGGAAAAAAAATTTCAAAAGTGAACTTGCAAAATTAATTAGAAAATAAATTCTAAAGTTAATAAAATCAATTTGTTTGTTTTTATAAGTTTCAAGTTCTAAAAATAAAGTATTCCAAAAAAAAATATAAAAAAATTAAATAGTTTACAACTTCAAGAAAATCATCTTCAATATTTGCAATTTTCTAAACTATTAAAATTACATACAGGGAATAATGCTTTTTATTGGTAAAATGACAATATTTTATTTATTTCTTAAAGTGGTAAATATGAAATATTTATCACTTTTGCTATAAAAAATTATGCATTGCTCATTTCCCTTATAAATTCAAATTAAAGTTTGTTTTTTATCTAAAATATTTTTCTCTTTAACCGTTCCCTTAAAATTAAATTTTAGTTTGAATAGTGTAATTGTCGATGTTGCAAACATATCTTCCACTCTAACAAGAGGTGGAACTCTCCTGGTTAGTATTTTGGAGAAAGCTGAGCATTAAGAAGGCTCATTGCCACAATTGAAGGTATTTTCTTAATTGGTTATATGTCTCACTACGCCATAGATGGCCTACTGCAACGAAATTACATGGTGTTGCTAGCTATAATGTAACGATAGGTATGCTGATTTTTGTCTATTACAACACTCGCTTCAAGGTGTTAGCATAGGTATCAACAAGATGTTGCAGTAGCTATAGATGTATACAAATTAAAAAATTAATAAAATTAGCAATCCGCGTGAATACGATCCAACGGTCTACATTTAATCCAACTGTTAAAATGGATACACCTTCTACAGTTGAATTCAGTGACCAATGTAAGTCCCTTAAGCTATCTCATGCCCCACCTATCATGAATTGGTCATTATTATTTACATATAAGCCGCGTAAAGTTAATGTATACATATATCTCCCCTTGGTAGCAACTACTTTACGACGTGGTCCGGGTGGAGTTTCATTCACAGCAAGTAAAGCATTACCTAATATCTCTTTATCTTCTTTAACGTGAATCTCCTTTATCTCTATAGAACCACCAAATATACTTGCATTTAATAGTAGTAGGGCTTTTTTTGTAGCTTCAACCTAATAAAGTATCCAATGGCATTTGTGTTTCAGGTAAGTGGTAGATGGGCAGTAGTTCCGATGGGTGATGAACTTGCTGAGGATGGGGTTTGCTAAGTTCAGTCTTCATTTGTGCATCATTTTACGTCGTTTCAAAGAAGGCTCGATCTTCCGAAATCGGATGAATCGGACGGTGCCCACTTGTTCGACCTAACCGCCGGGACTGCGGTGCCCCGGACCCCCGCCGGCGCTGCGCCCGGACCCGCTTCTCGGCTCGCCTTCGGCTCGGCACTCGGCTTGCCTTCGGCTCGGCTCGTCATATATTTGTCAGTGTCGGTGTATGTATAAATTAAAACTACATATGTAATGAGTGAATTGAGTGATGTAGTGAGGAATATCTGTATATGTGAATATCAGTGTTATATATCATTGAATTGTAAAATAGTGGAGTCGGGAATTTGTACTATTTTAAATGTTGAAATAAAATATTTATTTAAATAAATTACTGTTTGAATATCAAATTCTGTGCGATAGCATTTTATTAAATAAATATTTATTTCTATTAAAAAATCAAATATGCTCTATATTGTGGGCCCCACAAATTCAGAAAGTTAATATCTATAGCAACATTTTGGAATGTTGGTACAGACACCTATGGATGTTGCTATAGACCCAAATAGGGTTATATTGCAACAATATTTCTTATGTTGCCTTAGATAGTCAAAATGTTGCCTTTGAGGTCTGCGGCAACGCGGCAAAATGCATCACCGAGAAAGTGTTGCCTTTGCCCTTTTTTAGCCTACAGCAACATTTTTTGGCACTTCCTGCATCACTTCTTTGGTGTTGCAGTATGCAATCTATGGCGTAGTGTCTCCTTCAAAATTGTTAAAAAAAATAGTGTTGAGACCTTACAAAATGATATTTGGCTATGTATGTTTATTTTATTAGCATATAATCATTCTGTAGGTGTTCCTATAGACACTTTTTTTTAGCAAAGCTAGTTTCTATAGTGATTCATCCAGTATTTATTAGAATCAATAACTTCAAAGTATATGAGTAGAGCTAAAGTGCTCTATCTACGAGAAAAAAACAAAATACAAATTATCCTTCCTCTTCAAAGGCCAAATCGGACTAATTGGGTCAGATAACATCTACAAACCAAGGAAAGAGACGAGCAAGGTCTGGAACGTAGTCTTTAGACTCGGATGAGTAAATATAACTTCTATCCCAGGAAGTATCTTCAAGTAAAAGTTCGTTACGCTCACCCAGCTCTCCGCCGGTAGTCAGTACAAGGGCATCTCCCAAAACATGGTAATAGAGACAATCGATCCTCACCAATCTGATTCGAGATGCATATAAAGTATATGCACATCGAAGGGCGACATCGCATATCCGAAGCTCTGTGTTCCTAAGATTGCATTGTGGGAATCCAAGAAATATGGGTCCTTAAGTAGGGAGGAATCGTTGTCTCAGAAGTGACAATAAGTTTCAGAGGGGCTGAAGTGTCCTATGTTTAAGCATCTATATTACGAGGGATGGTCTAGGAACTGTCCTGAGGTTCAGCAAATGGAGGAGTATTAAACTTGGCAAGTCTAAACATAGTAACCCATTCCCTTACAAGTTGGCAAGGGATGGGATTTTGGACGGGATAGGTAAAGGGGGCTGCTTAAATACTGGCTGGGAAAATGGTAGGCCATGCTTGTAAAAAAAACAGTGTCCAAAGGAGCAACAAGTAGCGCAAATATCAGGCTTCCAATTATACTTCACGTTCACAATTGAGAGTTGATCTGAATCCACTCTTACACGTAACTTGAGGGAAGCAGATCATCTGGTGTGATTTCTATCGAAGCCCTTACATAAACAAGCTTATGCATAACTACCGTGTTAGCATAAATACATCTTAAATCATCAACTAGATTTGCTAACAAATTCAGACCTGCCATACGTTGAAGAAAAGATGGGATATTTGGAAACTACGCCCAAACTGGAATCAAGAGAACTTGCTCTTTAACTAAATTGATAGAAGGACTCCATGAAATAATGATAAATGGCTCGCCTTCAATAAATATAGGCTTAGATTCTAGGATGTGAAAGTGCTCTTCCAGGGAAGAGAATTGAAAAATAAACATGAAATTGTCTTAGTGTACTTTGAGGCTATGAGCCCACACTTAATCTTCCACACATGCCTATAACAATCACGCACAAGATCATATGGGAGACTAGAGTAAAAAAGAACGAACTAATAGTCTTTCCAATAATCAATTTCGGCATCTATAATTTCCTACGGAGGAACCATCACTCCATCTTCTTCAATAATTTCAAACTTCTCTGAGTATATTCACCTGCATTTTAGGGAAGTTTAGAAAACTAGGACGACCATTTTAGTGGCTTGTTAAAGGTAGAGGAGGGTTGGCTAAGGATACGGGCTGCATAGTGCCAACCATTTTTCCTTGAATGAAGAAACATTATCATACGTAGCTTATGTAGAAGAGTCACCGCCTTCATTTGATGTTCCATCCATCACCTTATTTCCATCATAAGCACAACACAACCCTTCCAATCCATTTCCAACAATAATGGTACCACATACGTTACCATCAATGACAACATAAGAGCTATCGCCACCAACGTTAACACCATTACTATTAATACCATCACTAGCTAAACTTTGGGGAACTAAACACTGACTATTACCAATAGCGATAGAACTTACAGGCGAGCCAAGGCCGCCAGAAAAGGGAGGCCAAACACTACCACCATTAAGTACAATCTGGTTATCCAACAGAGGCATTGACAAAGTTGAAACTAAAAGATCAAAACAAGGAACCGGAAGCAATAGAGTAAATCGACTAAACTTAGAGGGGCTTGACCAGCTTGGTCCAAGTAGTAGAAAGAGACCAGAACTGGTTCTCGAAGAGGATGCATTAAATTACAAACCCAAGCTAAGAAAAAATTTCTTGTTATGCATAGATGAGGAGAAGGGATCAGAGATGAGTAGACGAATAGGGAGGGGAAAATGAGTGTAGACTAAGAAGGACTTGCGGGCAAAAGAAGGAGAAAGAAAGAACTACACGGTCACCATTTTTTTCTTAATTATTTCACGACCTTTGTTGTTGTAGATAATTGCTTAATCTTATATGAAAGGTTATTATATATGATCGTTATATGTTCACTATAATTGTGAAACGAATGATTATATTAATTTGACATAGCATTTGTTAGATTTATCCTAGTGATTAACAAGACACAAACACAAAATACTTATAATTTGTAAATCATTTCAACTCGAATGGTTCACAAAATTTCGACTGTGCTTTCTTTTTGTGCACCATGCATGCCTTTTGCTTATGGTATAGTGAATAAGCGAAATGCTATCGAAATTTTGTTAAATTGTTTGAGTTGAAATAATTTACAAGAAGTATTTATTTTTATTTTTGTAATGGAAAGTAGGATGACCAACCATTAAAAAGTTGTCGTCTTGTCATGAAATTATTTATGTTCCATTAATATGAATTTTTTGTGAAATTGATTACTATCAAATAATTTATTATAAAATATAAGATATGTTAATTTTCAACAAAAATAATAATGAATGGGGTTAATAATAACGTTTGGTATTTGTTAAAAATTTATTGGTGAAGTTTGACAACAAACAGTACTGAAATTAAGGTCAATGAAGTTGTGTTCTCTATCCATGAAAATTCGAGTCGAATGCCAGATGTTATGGGTTCCCAGTTCTTCAAACTACACTGGAAGGAGCTGAAAACAAATTTGTTGTTACCTATGATAGAAGCGATGGATAATGATAAATTTTTAAATAAAATCAATTACACATTCATAACAGCAATCCAAAAAGAGTAGAAACTAGGCAAACCAGAAGAATACATGCCAATAGTTTGTTGTAATATGATATACAAAATTCTTGGCAAAATTCTATATAAACGAATGAAACTTATATTTCCTGATCTAGTTTTAGAATGTCAAATTCAATTTACCAATGCAAACATATCCCAAAGAAATCACTATTGAGTAATGAGATGGTCAAAGATTTTAACAAAAAGAAAGCAGACAAACTATGCATAAGAGTATATCTAAATAAATCATATGATAAGGTCAACAAACAATTTTACTTCATATGTTGAGATGTATGAGATTTCCACCTAAATTTATTACGCTAATTGATGTGTGTATAAATACTACTATTATGATGAATGGTATGCCTAGGGTAATTGTACATAGCAATAGAGGCTTTATCTCCATACCTATTTGTTATGGCAATGAAATACTTCACATTTAAATGGAGTTGGCATGTCACAATGGGAACACTAAGTCCATATACAACATTTAACCTTTGGTGAGTTACCTCTATATTGTCTATGTGAAAGAAAATAAACAGATAACAAGCTCTATTAAATAGATTTTCTATAATCTTGAGCACTATGCTGGCTTAAAAATGAATGATTTAAAGTCTAAGTGCTATTTTAATAAAGTTTTCCAACAAAGAGATAATACGTTGATATTTTTGGTGTAAAGGAGGTGTAATAACCTGAATTTTCTACACATAGCAATTAGGATAATTTGGCGGTTTAGTTAACTAATTAATGATAATCAGTCTTGTTTAATGCTAATGACTTGAAAAGTGGATTTCTAAAGATAAAAAGATTAGGACTTGAGCTTATTTCATTACATCTATAATGCCAATTACATATGAAAACATATAAAACTTGATAAAATTAGAAAACATGAAAAATGAGATGAAAGGAGGAGTTATGGGCAAAATGGTAAATAAAAAAAAGTTATCTTTATGATTATGTAATGCACACCCATTCTTCCTTTCTTATTCCTCTTCTCAAAATAGAAAACTAGGACATCAATTCTATCTCTCTTTATAACTTCTACAGATCTTAGCAAAAATATCCAGATTTCAAAATTCAAGTTAGGAGATCCTACAAACACATCTACTCAATTCGGAAACTTGGTAAGATATGAGTTTGAATTTACAAGTTGAAAGATTCAAGAGGTGATTTAGGGTTGGAGCTCTTGATTTCTCCTTGAAATTGGGGACTATGTTGTTAACTAGGTTTTTACCCAAGCAGGAATGCAAACAAGTTAGAACATTAAGGCCAAGCCAAAACAACTCAAGAATCAACCAAAAGGACCGGAAGAATAGACTAAGATGGATTCAAGGAGAATTACATAAAAATCCACTAAGTTGATGGATCGCTAATGATCCATCACCCATGGATCGCTAGCGATCCATAAGGAAGATCCATGGATCGTTCTAGCCTCTTGCATCATGAACTAATATCTTTTCTAGGGATGTTTGCCAAGTTTCATAGTATTCCAAGCAACCTAGTTTGAGAAGCGAAGACCCATCTGATTTTAGTCATAGATCAATATAACTCATGTATGAATCATCGTTAACACAAGGCAACAAGCTTCGAAATCACATGGAGAGTACCTACATAAGACAAGGAATGCAATCCAAAGGAAAAAGTCCAAAAATCCCCTAAGTACATGGATCGCTAGTGATCCATGCCCTATGGATCGCTAGTGATCCACGTGATTATGTTGGATCATTTTCAGAGCACCTTTGTATCGTCGAGTGTAGGCTTCTGGAAAAGGAGGGAGCAATACTCCAAGTAGTTGGATCGCTAGCGATCCATTACCTATGGATCACTAATGATCCATCAGGTTAGCTCGGGTCGCCTTCAAACTTTCTGAGCTCCTTCGTGACATCATGTGTAGGCTTTTGGAAAAGCAGCTAGCCCAATAGCTCTCGAACCCCTATAAATACATTCCTACTTGCAACATAAAAAGGATCTTCGGGACTAGCTGCTGAAACTCTGCAAAGATCATTCTTCATTATTATTCTTCACTCTTCTTCTCCCACACAATAGTCATCCAAGGGTTCGCTATGATTCTCCAGCAATCTCTTGTACTTGTGACTTGATCTAACTTAGAAGATTCAATCATATTGTATTCCAATTCAACTTATAATAGAAGTCAGTTAATGGAAAGTTATAAAGTGGATGTAGGCTTCATTAACAGCCGAACCACTATAAAAGTCTTCTTGTCATTTTACTATTTCTGGTCTTTTTACATTTATTTTCTACATTATTGATCTGTAGAATAGGGCTGGTGCTTTCACACTCAATACAGGGTGTTGATCCATTTTTTGGGTTAATATTTTTGTGCTTTCACTGAGAACCCAAATCAGGCTTAGATATAGCTATCTACTTTAGATCAGATAGGTTTAGAAATTAGATCATCAATCTTTGCTTAGAAGATTTGCTGTTGAAAATCAATGGAACTAGGAAGAAAGAGAACTACCTCTGGAAAATCCATAGGAGCAACTATTGCCAAAGAAGAAATAAGCCCTTAGCAAGTTGAAGTCAACAGCCCCAACAACCTGCAACTTGGAGCTAATACTGGAGATCAAGTGCGAGGATCCTCCACTCAGCATGAAGTTTGACTAAGGGAGAATTGAACCAGACAGTTGATGAAATTAACCAGAAAATGGAAAATAGTCAAAAGACTCTTATGGAAAAGATAGATGCTCCCTTAGCATTACAATCACTAACTACTCCCAGAACGGTACCTGAAGCTGTGGTTGCAGCGATGCAAGAGAACTCCTCTGCTTCTGACCTAAACAGGAGAAGCGAAAGGCAGAAGTAAAAACGAGTAGTGGGTGGAGTTGTAGGAATCGCCATAGAAGGAAATGCAAGCACTCCACCAACTGCAAGGCAACCTGCTTCAAACTTAAATCTAGGTGCGAAAACCCCACGGGAAGATATTAAAGTGGATGTCTTCGACTCCGAAGAGGGTGAGCAACTTGACGATGACAAGTTGGAAGAAAATACTAATGCGCTCAACACCGGCAGAGAAGTCCAAACTGCCCCTACCCGACCAACCGCAAGACAACGAAACTCCAAGGGAATGGCTCTCCCGAAGACAAGAGAGCCTAGGCTTCAGCCCACTTACCAAGATTGTTTGAAAAATCAAATACTTGGCATAGTCACTGACGACCAACCCACCGACCATCGGACATCAGAGGCATATATCGCGAATATGATTAAGCGCTTGATGAACGAAAGTAAGGATATGAGAGATGACGAATGTGGATTCGCTCCAAGCCGGACTCCCTTCACTGATGTCAATTTGAATGAACGGTACCTTGTAAAGTTTAATATGCCAACTATTCCATCTTACGATGGAACTAGAGATCTAAAACCTCACTTATACAAGTATAGTTGGTACATGGACGGAGCAAATGCTTCAAATGATGTTCGATGTAGATGTTTTCCAATCTTCCTAGAGAGAATTGCCACTATGTGGTTCACCAGGCTCCCACCAAAATCCATCTCCACTTTCAATGAATTAGCAACAAAATTCCTTGATTAGTTTAGACTTCACACAGCATAACCAAAAGACGTGATGTCCTTATCTAGTATGTTCCAGGCATGAAATGAATTTTTGAAATCCTTCATGAGTCAGTTCAACACCGCGGTGATTAAAATAAGTAACCCAAATGAAGATATGGTCTTCATGGCCTTGATCCGCACTATTCATCCCAACACTGAATTTGGGAAATTAATCAAAATAGAACAACCTATCACTAGGAAGGACTTTAGCCGAAAGATGAGCCAGTACTTGAGATTGGAAGAGAGGCGGAGGAGCTAGAAGGAAAACCTGATAACCCACAACTAGCCAACGATGGGAAGAATGGTATGGCAACTAACCAAGGCGCAAACACCTCCGGGACTACTTCCAGAAGCATGGAGAAGGATGGGAACCAGAAAAGGAAGAACTAGAATTCCAATAAACCAAATGAAGGTAACAAGTGACTTAAAGGCTTGAAGCCCAGAGATTACACCCCCTCAATGATACTCTAGAAAACATCCACCTTGCTATACAAGGGACAAAGGAGTACAAGAAGCTGGCTAAAAAGGATGCGATTTAACAATAAAAGTGTTTCAGAAAGTACTTCCACTTTTAGGAAACACATGGTCACAACACGAATGAGTGCCGACACTTGAAGAACCTGATTGAAGAGTTGATTCTAAAAAAGCTTCAGCGGTATGTGAAGAAACCACGAGATCCTGACCAGTTGCTGCACCCCAAGCTCCTAAAGACCAGGGAAACCAAGCTGGAACCAGCGAAGAAGGACCCAGATGGACCGACCAAAGACTCATCATCGGAACAATATTTGGAGGACCTTATCCTGCGCAAAAGAGCTAGGGAGAAATGGAGTGATATGTAAGCTCGTTGAAGCACGCCCCGAAAGATTCGTGCTTTGTGATTAAAGACGGAACTTCTGCCAAGCAGCATGGAACCTTGAATGATGATATCGTATTTCAGAACCGAGATACTGAAGGAATGGAAGCTCCAACCCTCGACCCCTTGGGCGTGTCGGCAGGAATCAGATCGGCAATGGTCCGACGAGTATTGGTGGATAGTGGCAACTCTGTCAACATCCTGTTCAGACACACATTCGATTAGATGAAGATCAGTATGAAAGACAATCCACTTGTCGAATAAAGATCCAAGGATTTGCCGATGAACCTAAGCAACTTTTTAGAACAATTGATTTGCCTATTGAACTTGGGGAAGGCAACCAAAGAGTCATCCTCATCCAAACTTATGTGATCGTAGATGAAATGTCCACCTACAATGCTTTCTTAGGTCGGCCTACCTTAGCAGATTTCAGGATCGCTTTATCCTAGTAGTGCCTAAACATGAAATTTCTAATAGAGAATGTAGTTGGAGTGATCAAAGGGGACCAAAGTGTCGCTAGAGAATGCTACATCACAGAACTACGTGAGTCTAGAAGAAAAGAAAATGAGAAGTGGGGAAAACTCTCCACATTCATGCACATACCGGATAGCAATTATAGAGCCGCCCTTGGCTTAGGGACCATAGTCGATTCGACAAGGCTTTGGACCCTAGAAAGAAGAGTTCAGGGAAGGATCGGGCAGCACCAGCAGGATTGACGGTGCCTATCCCAGTCGATATGGATGACCCAACTCGGATCCTGAAATTTGGATCACATCTTGGAAACAAGATGCAACATGAACTAATCGAATTTCTTCATGCCAACATAGACGTATTCACTTGGATGCATTTCGACATGTGCGAGGTATCGTCGGAGATAGCATGCCATGCACTCAACATCGATCCTAAGTATACACTAGTAAGGCAGAAAAGGCACAGCCTAGGACCTGAACGGTCCAAAGTATTAAGTGAAGAAGTGGATAAGCTGATGGTAAATGGTTTTATCCGCGATGCAACCTATCCTGAATGGGTATTCAACCGAGTCTTGGTCAAGAAATCCTATGGAAAATGGCGAACTGTATCGACTACTCTAACCTAAACAAAGCTTGCCCAAATGACAACTTTCCAGTGCCGAGGATCGACCAGCTTGTGGATGGAACAGCTGGACATGAATTGCTCTCAATCATGGACGCCTATACAACCAGATCATGATGCACGAACCTGATCAAGAAAACACCAGCTTCATCACATATCTGGTATTATGCTGCTACAAAGTGATGCCATTCAGCTTAAAGAATGCTAGGGAAACTTACCAACGACTGGTGAATGCCACGTTTAAACATCATATCGGGAAGACTATGGAAGTCTACATAAATGATATGCTAGTTAAATCGCACGTAGCCGCAAATCACTTGGATAACCTGATCAAAATGTTCAAAATACTCCACAAGTGTAGAATGAAACTTAATCCACTTAAATGTCACTTCAGGGTAGCCTTAGGGAAGTTCTTAGGATTCATTGTAAGTGCTAGAGGCATCGAAGCTAATCTCAAACAAATTTCCGCTTTACAGAAAGTTGAGGCCCCAAGGAACAAGAAAGAGTTACAAAGATAGAATGCAAAAGTTACAGCGCTAAGCCGGTTCATTTAAAAAGAAACTGACAAATGTATTACGTTCTTTGACGCACTAAAGAAGGGAAAAAAGAACATCGAATGGAATCATGCTTGCTAGACAGCCTTCGAAGAACTACTACGACATATGGAGACTCTGCCAAGCCTATCTAAGTCAGTAGATGGAGAAGACTTGTTTATCAACCAGCAGTCTCGCCCCATGCATTAAGTGTCGCGCTTGTACGTGAAGAATCTAGGGTCTAGCGACCTGTATATTACATCAGTAAACAGTTCACTGGAGCCGAGAAGATCTATCCGAGGTTGGAAAAACTAGCATATTGCCTCTTGATCGCATCCAAAAAGTTACGACCATACTTTTAGGCACGCTCGATCAAAGTACTAAAAGATCAACTGTAACACCCCTAATTTTTGATAACATTATTCAGAAGATTTAATTAGAATAAATTAAATAGAATAATGTAGAGTGGTAAGGAGGTTGAGGTTGATTAATAAATTTAGTGGCCGTGCTTATTTAAAATGAAGGAGCTTATAAATGGTTAAGTGTTAACTAAATAAAAATAAGGGTATTAGGTAAATTACTACCCACGTTCCCACCCTTATACTATTTTCCCTAAGACCATTCGGGTTCATTTTTCATAGTAAAACAAACGTAAGAAAGCAAATATCAAGGCCGGCCATTAGGAAGAAGATAAGAAGGCAAAAATTAAATCTAAAGCTCAGGATCAAGCTAGAAGAAATCAATCTCAATCAACCTCCAATTCCTTATCCAATCTAAGGTGAATAATAATCACTACATCTCTATTTTGATTTCTATAATCATATGTTTTTGGATTTAAGGGTAAATTCGTTTTTATAATATATTGGATGATGATATGCTTGATTTATAGTTTATTA
Organism: Allium fistulosum; assembly: GCA_030737815.1. Taxonomy (NCBI): domain Eukaryota; kingdom Viridiplantae; phylum Streptophyta; class Magnoliopsida; order Asparagales; family Amaryllidaceae; genus Allium; species Allium fistulosum. The sequence goes on from CM060905.1 coordinate 836,455,352, forward strand.
GTTTAAACAAGATTGTTTAAAGGAGGAATATGCATGGTTTTATGGAAAAAACTGATGTTAAACTATTCTTAAATGCCATAGGAAAATTTTAGGTTATGAGAAACAAGTTTTTGGAGTTGGGTTTCAATTTTTATAATTTTCCAAGCAGTGAGGAATTACTTATGAATTTTCAAAGAAAAACATGGTTAATTGGGTTTATAAAATTATTTCGGAAATTATATTAGGAATTTGGGTCAGAAATTTTGATATGTTAGGCAACATGATTAAAGTGAATTTTTGGAATTTTTGGGGATTTTTACTAAGTTCATTATTATGGAAATTAAATTATTTTGAAAGGAGGACCTAAATGATTTAATTGTTTTGTTAATGGGAAGGGATTATTTGTTAAATGTTAATTGGTTTTAGATCTGAGAAAATTGCGGCAAATATTAGAAAAATAATTTGAAAGTTTATGTAATTAATCAGGTGTTTACATGTGGGCAAGTTTGTTACAAAAAGTTTACTTTATTTGGTAAAAACATCCTTCTACTTAAAAAAGTAGGTCCCGCCTCCTTTGGAAGGAGCTTTCGATCCAGAGCTTCCACCTCCAACCTAGTCGAAACCTTCTAGGTCAAAACTAGTTTGTTTACCAATACCCATGGTATCATTTAGCTAGTACGTAGTGGATTGTAGAAAGGCAGAAGGTAGGGTGTCGAAATGTAGCTTATGAAGGGGTTGGTTCCTTTGTTTTGTTTTGTTTTAAAAGGAAAGTGCTTGCCTATCCGAAGGGGTTGGTTCCTTTGTTGTGTTTTGTTTTAAAAGAAAAGCGCTTACCTGTTGACGAAAGGGTTTCAAAGCAATCGAAACCAATGGTTTCGAAAGGGTATTTCAAAATAAGCTTTCAAAGAAGAGCTGCCACCTTTGTTTTAAAGTAAGTAGCTTCCGAAGAAGTTACTAAGTTTTCAAAATGATGCTTTCGAAAAGGGTAGTTTCGACCAAGTCGAAACCCTTCTATGATTTGATGCCTTTCGATGGCATTGAAGACATCATTGCCGTCAAAAGGTACCGCTTGTTTTATTAATATAAGCCACTTCCTACGGCTTTCGAAATGGCTTAGGGGTTTCGAAGGCAATGGTTTCGAAAGGGGTTTCGACGCCAACCTTCCACTATTTTACCCAGATGTTTTATGCTTTCGAAAGGATGGTGCCGACGCCATCATGTTTCCCCAATATTTTCATGTATGAAAAAAAGATGGTTTCGAAAGAGTTGCTTTTGCCTGTATTCACTTTGACCCAAATAATGTTTCAAGTATAAATCCAATTCTTTCGAAAGGAGGACTTTTAATAATTTCAGAAGGGTTACTTCTAATGGTGTCGAAAGGGGTAATTTCAACTGGTTTCGAAGCTATGCTTCTAAATTTAAATGCTAACACTTTAATAAAATCAAAAGGTTTCGAAAGGAAAGTTTTAAAGTATTAAAAAGGCAGGAGCCTAATGTTTTGAAGATAGGTTTTAAGTCTTTCGAAGGAGGTCATCCTATGAAGCCGAAAGCCAGGTTTCGAAAGGTTTTATAACCCAAACTCATTTTTAAAAGGAAAAATCCATAGCTAAATTAAAGGAGCTTTCGTAATGGTTTGAGAAGAAGCTTTCCTTGATAAAAATAATAGGTTAAAGGGATTAACCATGTTTTATATTAAACCAACATGAGTGGTAACTTATGTAATTATGTTTGCTTCTTCAAAATAAATATATTCACATTATAATGGACCCATAACTATATTTTGGGGATGAAGGGTAGAAGAACCAGCTAGGTTAACCTAGTAGTGAATATAAATTGATTAAAAACCTGGATGAGTAGATTTGCATCCAAGAGGTCAGGGAGACCAAAACCTAGGATGCCTAAATTTGGAAGTGATCAGGAAGACAGGTTCATAGTGATCCCATGAAAACTATGACTAAGAAGTTATTGGGGTTACCAATAGGTTCATAGTGCTCCCATAAAAACTATGTTATAAAGAATGGTTGGCAGGGGACAATTGGTTTGTAGTGCACCCATGAAAACTATATCCGGATTAAGTTATTGACAAATGTCACTAGGTTCCTCGTTAACCCATGAAAACTAGGACAAGAGAGAAGTTATTGGAGTTACCAATAGGTTCAGGGGAACCCATGAATTAATTAAGTTAATTGGCGGGGGGCGAATAGGTTCATAGTGCACCCATGAAAACTATGGAATAGGACAGGGAGTCCATACATTATATAAAGGATATTACTAAGCCCATGAAAACTAATAGGTTAATGGTGACCCTAGAAAATACAAAATATGACAGGGAGTCAATTAAACAGAGGATGGGGAATCCAGTATGTTTTAATGTGTTTGCATATCATCATAATATTTCAAAATGATTATGTTTTAACCATTGTGGATGCAGGAACATAGTATATAGTTTTATAAAAGATTTTAGGATACTAGTGAGGGGAAACCTATTCCTCTAAGCGGCTTGGTCTCACTAGATATCTAAATGGTTCAAGATGGTAGATTATTATTCATACCAAGCTTTATGTCTGACTCGAAGTTTATGTTTTCCCCTTAAACTCTCGGGTACTCAATTGATTTTGAGTAGATTGAGGTTTAAGGTTTTCAGGTTCTCTTCTTAGTCGAATAAAGCTTCCGGAGGCGTGCAGGAGGCAGTTAGTTATTAGAGTTATCTTTTTTTGCTGTGTATTTTGGATGTAAAGGTAGACTTATTAGCCTTATCATATACTCTGATCAACCAAGGGGGCATCTTCATATGTTGCTCTTGGCGTATGTGTAATAATTATATTTTTCTGAACATGGTTAACGTTTGTGGGATTATGTGATGAACATGAAATGTTTGAATGGAATATGGAAATGTGCTTTTAATTTGTCAATTTTTTTCCATATTCTTGTGATCTGTGTATCAATGTATCTAGTACCACCATATTTGGTTGCCGAGGATTAATAACTATGGATGACTGCAACATCCGTAGCTGTTAGTTTTGGACCTCTAAGTAGGGGGATGTTACAAATTGGTATCAGAGCATTGGTTTATGAAACTTTAAAAGAAAGTTAAGCCTAAATGCTTTTTCAAACATAATCTTACGAATTTGAAAATACATTCGGGGTTTGGGTTAACGCTATAGTAACATACTTGTATTTGATATATATATATATATATATATATATATAAAAGTACGTGTTCCTCTCTTTGTTAGACCGTTCTTCTATATCTTACTAAGGCTTGTATGCAGATTTACGAGAAAGAAGATATGGAAGTAGGAAACGGAAGAGAAAATCTAGGTGGAGGAAGCACCACAACCAACGGAAATGCTCGACCTAATACTGGGAGGAACAAAGGTCGACAGGCTAATGCTAATCCAAATGCTGAAGCCAATGTGGGTGCTGGAAATCCACCAGTAGATGTGGGGATGGTGTATCGGTTGTTGGCCAATCTTTTGTAAGCTGGGGTTGCTGGAAATGTTGGAGGAGCTAATCCTGTGGCTCCAGTTGGGAATAACTATGCTAAGCTACACAGAGACTATACCAATTTGGGTGGAAAACCGTTTTCTAGAATGGAGGATGCTGTTGAAGTTGAGAATTGACAATTGCACTATGAAAGGATCTTTGCTGATCTATGCTTAGATGATGGACAAAAGAGGAGGCTGGCCTCTAGGCAGTTGCAAGGGGCAGTGCTTCATTGGTGGAACAGTGTGAATGCCGGAGTACCGGAGGTAGAGCTGACATGGGCTGATTTCAGAATGAGGTTCAAGCAAAAGTTTTTATCTGTGGCTGCTAAGTTGGCATTGATGAGGAAGTTTATGGATCTAGTCCAGGGTAATATGTCAGTAATCGAGTACGCTGCCAAGTTTGATGAGCTGTCTCAATATGGATATGCCACTATGGACACTAACATCAGAAAATATGAGAGGTTCATTCGAGGATTGAGACCAGAGCTTGCTAGAATGACCATGACCCATATCTGTGATCCTTGTAATGTAGTGGTGGAGATGGACATTCTCCATGAAGAGATGTTGGCTGGTTGTGCTAGTGAGAAGTCAGTCAAATCCTAGGGTCCTCAGGGAAGGAAAAGGAAATTCTTTAAGAAGAAAGGAGCCCAGAAAGGGGATGATGCCAAGAAGGCAAAGGCTGATTTGGTGTGCTTCAAGTTTGATAAGAAGGGTCATTATGCTCACGAGTGTAGAACATGCAAAGGGAAGAAGCCTGTAGAGGAGAAGAACTTGAAATGCTTCAACTATCAAGTTGGGCATTACAAGAACCAGTGTCCAGAGCCAATCAGGGCGGACAGAGCGAAGGTTTTGCTATTGAACCACCATCTTCTTCCAGGCCTACTGCAACAGAGAAAGGTAAAACTGTGATGGAAGGTACGCTTTTGATTCAGAGTATACCGGTTAGGTTACTATTTGATACCGGTGCGTCACGTTCATTTATATCACAGTATTTGGGTGATTGGTTATGCATAGAACCCACATACCTTGTTACTTCCTTAGGGTTGCGAATCCAATAGGAGGGTATGCAACTCTATTGATGAGATGTGACCACTTAGAACTTGATTTGTTAGGTCATAAGTTTGCATGCAGTTTGTATGTTTTTGATTTAATAGATTTCAGGATCATTTTGGGTATGGATTGGTTGGGTAAGTATGAGGCTAGGATATTTTGCCAGGATAGGGAAATATTGTTGAGAAACCCAGATAGTCATAACCGAATTATCTTCTTAGTGGAAAACTCCAACGGGAGTGTTTGTGCTTTGTTGAGTGCTATGGAAGTAGGAGAAGAGCTATGTTAGGTTCAGATAGCAAGGGAATTTGCAGATGTCTTTGAGCTGGTTATAGGATTACCACCGAAACGAGATATTGAGTTTCGGATAGATCTTGTATCAGGAGCTAAACCTGTGAGTAGACCACCTAGCAGGATGACACCAACAGAGATGAAGGAATTGAAGGTGTAGCTAGTGGATCTTGAAGGAAGGAATTTTATTAGGCCAAGCAGTTCGCCTTGGGGAGCGACCGCAGTATTCGTGAAGAAACCAAATGGGTCGTTAAGCATGTGCATCGACTACCGTAAGCTAAACGAACGGACGATAAAGAATAAGTACCCTCTGCCGAGAATGATGATCTTTTTGATCAATTGAGTGGAGCCAGAGTGTTTTCCCAGTTGGATTTGGCGATGGGGTTCCATTAGTTAGGAGTGGCAAAGGATAGTATTCCTTTGACTGCATTTCAGATTAGGTATGGTTCGTATGAGTGGTTAGTAATACCATTTGGATTGATGAATGCACCTGCTTTCTTTGTGGATCTGATGAATCGAGTCTTCTAAGAATATTTGGATAGATTCATATTGGTGTTTATAGATGACATTTTGGTATACTCTAAGGATGAGAGAGAGCATGAAGATCATCTTACAGTTGTGCTTGAGACGCTGAGGCAGAATCAGCTAAAGGCGAAGTTTTCCAAGTGTTATTTTTGGAAGAAAGAGGTTAAATTTCTTGGTCATGTGGTTTCAGAGAAAGGGTTGTCAGTCGATCCAGATAAGATCGAAGCTGTGAATAATTGGAAGAGACCAGAGATGGTGACCAAGATCAGAAGTTTTCTTAGACTCGCTGGCTATTATCGAAGATTCATCAAGGATTTCTCATAGATAACAACACCTTTGACTAAGCTTACCAGGAAGGAAGTGAAGTTTGTTTGGTCCGAAAAATGTGAGGAAGCATTCCATAAGTTAAAGCATTTGTTGACCAATGCTCCAGTGTTAGTAGTTCCAGATGGAAACAAAGGGTTGGTAGTATACACTGATGCATGTAGGACTGGATTAAGAGCAGTGTTGATGCATAAGGGCAAAGTCATTGCTTATTCATCTAGATAGCTTAGGCCGCATGAATTGAGATATCCCACTAAAGACTTAGAGTTGGCTGCGGTGATTTTTGCCTTGAAGATTTGGAGGCATTATCTCTTAGGGGAGAGATTTGAGCTGTATACCGATGATAAGTCTTTAAGATATTTGTTCTCTCAGAAAGAGTTTAATATGGGACAGCAGAGATGGCTGGAGTTTTTGGCTACTTATGATTTTGGTATAGAATATACACCAGGAAAAGGTAATAAGGTGGCTGATGCTCTTAGTAGAAGGCATCAGAATGTGGTGTTGGCTACGTTGGCAGAATGGAAGGATCTAGAAGCTTTGGCCAGTTGTGGTGTGCAGTTAAGATCGACTGCTATTTCTAGTCAGAGTACTACCATGATATCCTGTTTAGAAGTTCGACCAGTTTTGATCGAGATGATTGCTTCTAAGCTAAAGGAAGATCCATTATTAGCCGAGAGGTTCAGAAGGCTTGAGGTTGGAACAAAGATCGATGATCTGGAAGATTTTCATCTTGACCAGAGAGGATGGTTGAGAAAGAAGGGGCAATTATGTGTTCCAGGCGTTGAGAACTTAAGGAAAGAAGTTCTTGAAGAATGTCATTGATCCAAGTTTACGATGCATCCTGGAGGTACCAAGATGTATCAAGAGATGAAGAGGAGCTTCTATTGGGAAGGTATGAAGAGGGGTGTTGGCTTGTGGGTTAGGTAGTGTGTAAACTATCAACAAGTGAAAGCCGAACATCAAAAGCCTAGTGGGTTACTTCAGCTTCTAGATATTTCAGCTTGGAAATGAGATTCGATATCCATGGATTTTATAGATGGGTTGCCAAGGTCAAGCAGAGGAAATGAGAGTGTGGGTTATTATGGATAGATTGACCAAGAGTGCCCATTTCATTCCAGTAAAGTCGACCAAGACGGCACCTGTTTTGGCAAAATTGTTCAAGAAGAACATAGTTAGACTTCATGGAGTTCATAGTAGCATAGTCAGCGACAGGGATACATTATTCACTAGCGAATTTTGGAAGAGTCTACAAGAGGTGTTAGGTACCGAGCTTAAGATGAGTACAGCTTATCACCCACAGATGGATGGGCAAACAGAGAGAGTCAACAAAGTACTCAAGGATTTTTAGAGAGCTTGTGTATTGGATTTTGGTGGATCTTGGGAGGATCACCTACATTTGGTTGAGTTTTCCTATAATAATAGTTACCAGACTAGATAGGAATGACGCCTTTTGAAGCTTTGTTTGGAAGGCCATGCAAATCCCCTGTACGTTGGTTGGAGACTGGAGATAGATTAGTCATAGGTCCGAATTTGGTTAGGGAGGCATCAGAAAAGATTGAGTTAATCTGAGGGCGGCTGATGGAAGCTCAATCCAGACAGAAGAGTTACGAAGATAAAAGGCGTAAATACCTAGAGTTCTCAGTGGGAGAGGGTATTCATTAAAGTATCACCAATGAAGTGTATGATACGGTTTGGAAATCGGAAAAGTTGGCACCAAGATATGTAGGTCCATTCCAGATTATAGAAAGGATTGGAAAGCTCGCGTACAGAGTAGAGTTGCCGAGCATTTGGCAGGTATCCATAATGTATTCCATGTGTCTCAACTTCGCAAATATGTGCATGATCCAGAGGCTACCATTCCTCAGACAGAGTTGGAGGACTTGGTAATAGAGCCTGATTTGACTTTTGTTAGACAACCAGTTCAGTTGTAGCGAGAGATGAGAAAAGATTGAGGACCATGACAGTCAAGTTGGTGAAAGTTCAGTGGAGCGACAACGAGAAAGACTGTACTTGGGAGACAGAGGATAGGATTCGAGATGCTTATCCTAATCTGCTTTGATGGTATGTCTATATTAGATTTCTATAGATTAACAGCTAGTCAGGTAGGCTAGTATGGAGGTTAGGAGTTGTTACAGATGATTGCTATGTTTGCTAGTTAGTCCTCACCGAATTTCAAGGACGAAATTCTTTAAGAAGGGGAGCGTGTAACATCCCTAATTTTTGACAACATTATTCAGGAGATTTAATTAGAATAATGAAATAGAATAATGTAGAGTGGTAAGGAGATTGAGGCTGATTAATAAATTTAGTGGCTATACTTATTTAAAATGAAGGAGCTTATAAATGGTTAAGTGTTAACTAAATAAAAATAAGGGTATTAGAGTAAATTGCCTGCCCACGTTCCCACCCTTATACTATTTTCCCTAAGACCATTCACGTACATTTTCATAAGTAAAACAAATGTAAGAAAGAAAATATCAAGGCCGACCATTAGAAAGAAGAGAAGAAGGCAAAAATCAAATCTAAAGCTTAGGATCAAGCTAGAAAAAATCAATCTCAATCAATCTCCAATTTCCTTATCCAATCTAAGGTGAATAATAATCACTACATCTCTATTTTGATTTCTATAATCATATGTTTTCAGGTTTAAGGGTAAATTCATTTTTATGATATATTAGATGATGATATGGTTGATTTATAATTTATTAGTTTAAACAAGATTGTTTAAAGGAGGAATATGCACGATTTTAGAGAAAAAACCGAGGTTAAATTATTCTTAAATGCCATGGGAAAATTTTATGTTATGAGAAACATGATTTTGGAGTTGGGTTTCAATTTTTATAATTTTCCAAGCTGTGGGGAATTACTTATGAATTTTTAAAAGAAAATATGGTTAATTGGGTTTATAAAATTATTTTGGAAATTATATGAAGAATTTGGGTCAAAAATTTTGGTATGTTAGGCAACATGATTAAAGTGAATTTCTGGAATTTTTGGGGATTTTTACTAAGTGAATTAGTATGGAAATTAAATTATTTTGAAAGGAGGACCTAAATGATTTAATTATTTTCTAAATGGGAAGGGCTTATTTGTTAAATGTTAATTTGTTTTAGATCTGATTTGCGGCAAATATTAGCAAAATAATTTGAAAGTTTATGTAACCAATCAGGTGTTTACATGTGGGCAAGTTTGTTACAAAAAGTTTACTTTATTCGGTAAAAATGACCTTCTACTCAGAAAAGTAGGTTCCGCCTCCTTTGGAAGGAGCTTTCGACCCAGAGCTTCCAACTCCAACCTAGTCGAAACCAGTAAACCAATACACATGGTATCGTTTAGCTGGTACGTAGTAGATTGGAGAAAGGCGAAAGCTAGGGTGTCGAAACGTAGCTTCCGAAGGGGTTGGTTCCTTTGTTTTGTTTTGTTTTAAAAGAAAAACGCTTGCCTGTTTACGAAAGGGTTTCGGAGTAGTCAAAACCAATGGTTTCAAAAGGGTATCTCAAAAGAAGATTTCGAAGGAGAGCTGCCGCCTTTGTTTTAAAGTAAGTAGCTTCCGAAGAAGTTACTAAGTTTTCAAAATGATGCTTCCGGAAGGGGTAGTTTCGACCAAGTCGAAACCCTTCTGTGATTTGATGCCTTTCGATGGCATTGAAGACATCATTGCTGTTGAAATGTACTGCTTGTTTTATAAAGATAAGCCACTTCCTACTGCTTTCGAAAGGGGTTAGGTGTTTCGAAGGCAATGGTTTCGAAAGGGGTTTCTGAAATTGACTACTGTGTGCCTAGTTATCACTTAGGATCGTGTAATATGGAATGTATTATAATCTAAATGCGGAAACAGATAATAATAAAGCAAATAAGAATAAGCACACCGGGTGTTTTTATACTGGTTCGAACTTCCCGTTCTACGTCCAGTCCCAGACTTCCTTCTGGAATTTAAACTCAATAACCCTTCACTTAACCCGGAGGAATAAGTATACAACACCTGAGCAGCCGAACAAGATTTTTCTGCCTCTAACAGCTGAAAGATGACTTTTACCGCTGAACAACCGAACATGACTTTTACTGGTATAAGAAAATAGTTGACAATTGTGTTCTGAATAACACTGATATGTCTTTAAGTATACAACCTTCCTATAATCAAATCCTCAAGTATATATTGTGTGTGTGAAGATATGAACGGAAGATATTGCTTAGAATCAAAGAATATATTGATTAGTTCAGAGATTCAAGCAATATAAAGATTGTGATTTCTTTTAGAATGCAGGGATAGAGAGTAGAGAGTATGGTCAGAAAGAAAAATGAAATTCGGTGGTTTGGAAAATGATTTTGATGTGTTTATATAGTAGACAAATAGCTACAACTATTCACGAAGAGTTTTGATCAAAAGATGCAGCCATATCTCTTCAATTTGGATCGTAACTCTTCGCAAATGGAAGTGTCTCTTCAGAAAAAATAGCTGTTAAAATCGTTCAGTCGACTGAGTAAAATCGACCAGTCAACTGAATATTCAAAGACTGTGTAAAACAGAGTATGGCTGTGCAACTGAATAGGTTCAGTTGACTGGTCTTTTTTGGTCAGTCGACTGACCTGGTTGTCAGTGCACAGTTTATACCTTCTTTAAAGAATTTGAATCTTAAAACAAACTTTGATTTTGTGTAAACTACTTGAGGATAGATTTTAAAATTTTCAACCTATATTTAATGACTAAAACTTCAATAAATAAACATACTATACTTAGATTTGAAGTCTTGTCTCCTTTGTAGTTTAATAGCATATCTCATTCTCTTTTTGTCGCTTGATCGTATAGTCTCATCACTGATTATTTAAGCTTTTTTTCATGAATCAAAACTCATGATTCACCGTTCTCCCCCATTTTGATTGATAACAAGCTGTTTTAGATGATACTATATTTTAAGAATTATATAACGGAAGTTATATATATCTCCCCCTGAATATTTGGCGACATATCTAATCCTGCAAAAAATTGGTTAGTCATACAAATTTCTTCCCCTTTGTCATCGACAAAAAGGAAATAACCAATAATTATATCATTGTGAACTAACAACATAACAATCACAAACAAACAAATTGTTTCAAATTTTACCGAGCTATTTATACAAGCTCATACAAAAATAAACAGTAGTAGAATGCTTGTGAAATTAAAAAAAAAACTTACTACCACCAATTAAGAGATATCAACATCACTCATCAGAATCTGAATCTGTTTCTTCTTCCACTTGCACTGGTCCTTTGCCTCGTGAAGAACTTTCCACAAATTGTCTGCCACCCCCATTTCCACTAGTGTCAGAACTTGTATGTTCTTCGGATGTAGACCAAGTAAAACGAGGTGCTGGACGTTTTCCCGGATCCCGATGTGAAGTGTCCGCAGTTGTGGAGGAGGAACAAGAGATTGCATCCCATAAAATCCCGAAAAAGCTTTTGATCTAGTCAAACTTTTTGTCGATCTTCTTGTCGAGATTTTTGATGCGAGATTCCAAAATGACTTGATTACGTTCAAGTAGATCAATGGACTCTCGGGTGCTTTGGGATGGGGTTGGGGTACGATGTCATCTCTTTGTTACTGTGGAGTAGTAGCTTGCTGATGAGGTCTTGATTGCCAATATTGGAAAGACATGATAGTGAGAGGTCTAGGAGGAAATTTCACCGGACTAATTGTGCGGCTATTTAGAGTTTTAGTAGCAGTGGTATCAGATTCTGGAATAGGAACTTGTAGGTTCATAAGTAGCCGCATAATATACTCTCCGTAATAGATGATGTTCATTCGACCTTGGTTGAAGGATAAGAATTCGTCAAGAATAAGCTTAGGCCAATTGATTTGAACATCTCCCCAAATTGCATATAAAGCCCTATAATTCTCCGGATATACAAGCTCATAAGAACCAGTACGAGGAAGAATTGTATGCATTAAGGCTCGATGCATAATTCGAGCTGTAGGGCGTAAGGCGATAGATTTTAAATCTGTCATGTCATCTTCCAATAAACTATGACTTACTTCATCTTGTTTGCCTATAGAAACATTTAAATCTTCTAACAGAATACCATTAGTTGGTGTGTGAAGAATCTGTCCAATTCTATCTAATGACAAGAATACTTGTTGATCACAAACTAAACTCCATATGCAATTGTCATGATTTCGTGGATTTTGATGCCCCAAATTTAAGTTGGCGTAAAAGAGTTTTACCATTGTATGATTAATTTTGAGATTGTTCTGATTGTGGTCAAGAAGAGATTCTAGACGACTTCTCCTTGCAAGCTCTTGAATTCTGTATGCAGAGAAGTCAGGAAACACAACAAAAGATCCTTCGAGAAAGCGTGCTTCCTTCATTTTGTTCCATCTTTGGACAGTTGTGGCATCATAAAGCCATTGAGCTATTTGGGTGTCAATAGGCTCAGAGGAAGAGGATGAGGCTTGTCTAGATCGTTTAGGGTGTCTTGGAGCCATTTGAAATTAAAATTGAATAAAGGAATTTGAAAATTTTGAGAGCTAGGGTTTTGAAATTCTGATAAGGGAAAGTAAAAGTGAAAAGTTAAAAAGAAGAAGGTAGGTTAAAAGGGTAAAAATTAGGTGAAACAGAAGTTAGTATGTTTAGATTAGTCATTCAGTCGACTGGTCGTATATGGTCAGTCAATTGATCAATATCCCGAAACTGTCTGTTTCCAGAATTAGTCGACTGACCTAATTCGTTCAGTCGACTGAATGCTCTTTTGCAGCATTATCAGTCTTTTAGCATGTGTTAACAAATAGATATTAATATATTTAATATATTAATCAACGAAGCATACAACACAAATTGAAATAAATAAAAATAAATAAAAACTTAGTTAGATGAAGAAGAAGTGGATGAATGCGGAGTCTTGTAATCTTCTGGTTCAACTTTAGTGTTTTCTTTATATGGTTTTAATGGAGACCGGTGATTTCCACGTTCCCATGAATTTGGAGACACAGGAGGAGGTTGTGGTGACTGATGATAAGAAGACATTGTGGGTTGATGAACATTGGATGAAGACGAGCCGCAAAATTTCCAACCAAGTTTCTCCAGAAAGCTAAGTCATTTTGAATTTTGCTTTTGTTCATAGTACATTTCTCGTTGAATTGCTATTGATTCCCTTTGATAATGATGTAAATCATCAATCTTTTGTTTTGTTAATGGAGAACCAAAGAATAAAAAACGACGTGCCTTCTTTTTTTCTGGAGTATGACCAGTATGATAGTTGGATGGTCTGGCCGGTTCATGACATGGAGTAGGTGAAGGTAAATATGAAGATCCAGAGGAAGGTGAGGAGAAATCGACAGAGGAATTTGCAGAGCCATGTGGGGAGTTGTCGTTATTGCTCACATCACCTTTGCCGATGATATAACCTTTTGAATTGTCTCCAAAAGTGACTAATCCTCCATTTGAGTAGACAATGTTAGTTAACATGTCCTTATTAGCAGTCATGTATTTTGAGCAACCACTGTCTAAAATCCATTTTCCTCTCTTTTTAAGTGGTACCTGCAAAAAATAAAGAGTAAGTTGGTACCCACTTTTCTTTTTAGGGTCCTAAGAATTAGGTCTTAGGAAACCAAACCCAAGCGGGTTCAGAATTCCCTTTATAAATATAATTCTTATTTTTATGAACAGTTTCCATAAATGTTTTGATATGTCTATTCCTAATTAAATTGTTATTTGTTTTAGGAATCCATATCTTAATAGTTTTAAGATAGTTAGAAACTGTTTTCTTAATATCTTTCTTAATTTTGTTTTTAAACTTATTTTTAAACTTTCCAGATTTCTTTGGATTTTCAATTTTCTTATATCCTAGTCCCATTTTATTTGAAGTAGACTGAGAATTTTCTATTATTGTAGAAAGATTTTCTCGTCCATTATTGAAGTTAGAAATATTTTTATTAATATATTCTAACTTAGTTTTGAGACTGGATTTTTCTAACTCTAATACTTTAGTATTAGATTTTAAATCATTAATTTCTGCTAATAAATCATTATTTTTACTTTTCTGAATTTCTAATTCCTCAGTTATCATAGAAAGTTGAGATGTTAAATTAGAATTAGATTCTTGAGATATTTCAAGTTCTTCTTCTAGAATTTTCTTTTCATCTCTTAGCATACTAATTTCTAATTCAGATCTACTTAATTTTCCTTGTAACTCTTTATTTTGCTTTTTAGTTTGTTTTACAAAGTCCACTAGTTCTGAATTAATTTCAACCAAATCTTCAAAACTTAGTTCACTTACATCATCCCTTGTAGCCATGAAGCATACATTTGCTTACTCTATGTCACTGTCACTCTCTGATGATGAAGAAGAAGCTGAATCATCCAATGTTACTGAAAATGCTTTCTTCTTGAATTTATCCTTCTTGAATTTATTTTTCTTTTTCTCCGGACTATCTTTCTTCATATGACCCTTTTTATGACATTCATAACATTCTATGATAGAGGACGATGATGATTTATTACTATTATTGTTGTTGTTAGAGTTATTTTTGTAACTCCTGAACTTGTTATTCTTTTTGAATTTCAAAAACTTTTTGAAATTTTTAGCAATAAATGTCATATCCTCTTCATTTGAATCAGAATCATCTGTTTCTGCTTGCAATGATAGATTCTTCTTATCCTGTGCTTGAACTTTCTTTGCCTGCAAATTCACTTCATATGACATTAGATTTCCTATTAACTCTTCTGGTTTCATAGTGGAAAGATCGTTTGCTTCTTCAATGGCTAAGACCTTTCTTTCCCATTCATCCGTTAAAGAGTTTAGGATTTTTGATACTATATCAAAGTCAGAAATTTTTTCTCCTAGTGCCAATAGTGAGTGCTATATATCTTGAAATTTAGAGTACATGTCATTTATAGTTTCGTTTGGTTTCATTTTGAAATTTTGGAACTGATTTTTCAACATAGAGATTTTGCTTTGTTTGACTTTGTTAGTTCTTTCATGAATTATTTTTAGAGTTCTCCATATCTCATAAGCAGTTGTACACATACTGACTCTATTAAACTCATTTTTTTTCTAATGCATAGAATAACATGTTCATAGCTTTAGCATTTGAAGTAGCATCAGTTTTTTGTGCAGTAGTCCAAGTTGAAAAAATTTCTTTTGGCATGGTATATTCCTTTTGGGTAATATTCTAGGTTTCAAAACCATTAGCTTGCATATATATATTCTCATTCTAGTTGACCAGTAATTATAGTTAAGACCATTAAATAGTGGTGGTCGAGCAATTGACTGACCTTCAGTGAAACTAGAGTTAATATTAATGCTAGAATTGGTGTTACTATCCATATTACAATTTTTTTTTATCAAATAACTGTGTTACGGTTATAGGATAACCTGGCTCCGATACCAAATGAAAGTGACTACTATGTACCTAGTTATCACTTAGAATCGTGTAATATGGAATGTATTATAATCTAAATGCGGAAACATATAATAATAATAAAGCAAATAAGAATAAACACACCAGGAGTTTTTATACTGGTTTGAACTTCCCGTTCTACGTCCAGTCCCAGACTTCCATCTGGAATTTAAACTCCATAACCCCTCACTTAACCCGAAGGAATAGGTATACAACACCTGAGCAGCCGAACATGATTTTTCCGCCTCTAACAGCCGAAAGAGGACTTATACCACCTGAACAACCAAACATGACTTTTACTGGTATAAGAAAATAGTTGACAATTGTGTTCTGAATAACACTAATATGTCTTTAAGTATACAACCTTCCTATAATCAAATCCTAAAGTATATATTGTGTGTGTGAAGATATGAACAGAAGATATTGCTTAGAATCAAAGAATATATTAATTAGTTCAGAGATTCAAGCAATATAAAGATTGTGATAGCTTTTAGAATGCAAGGATAGAGAGTAGAGAGTATGGTTAGAAAGAAAAATGAAATTCGGTGGTTTGGAAAATGATTTTGATGTGTTTATATAGTAGACAAACAGCTACAACTATTCACGAAGAGTTTTGATCAAAATATGCAGCCATATCTCTTCAATTTGGACCATAACTCTTCGCAAATGGAAGCGTCTCTTTAGAAAAAATAGCTGTTAGAATCGTTCAGTCAACTGAGCAAAATCGATCAGTCAACTGAATATTCAAAGACTGTGTTAAACAGAGTATGGCTGTGCAACTGAACAGGTTCAGTCGACTGGTCGTTTTTGGTTAGTCGACTGACCTGGTTGTCAATGCACAGCTTATACCTTCTTTAAAGAATTTGAATCTTAAAACAAACTTTGATTTTGTGTAAACTACTTGAGGATAGATATTAACAATTTCAACCTATATCTAATGACTAAAACTTCAATAAATAAACATACTATACTTAGATTTGAAGTCTTGTCTCCTTTGTAGTTTACTAGCATATCTCATTCTCTTTTTGTCGCTTGATCGTATAGTCTCATCACTGATTATTTAAGCTTTTTGTCATGAATCAAAACTCATGATTCAACAGTTTCGACTCCAACCTTCCACTATTTTACCCAAACTTTTTAGGCTTTTGGAAGGATGGTGCCGACGCCATCATGTTTCCTCACTATTTTTATGTATGAAAAAAAGATGGCTTCAAAAGAGTTGTTTACGCCTATATTCACTTTGACCCAAATAATGTTTCCAGTATAAATCCAATGCTTTCGAAAGGGGGACTTTTAATAATTTTGGAAAGGTTACTTCCAATGGTGTCGGAAGGGGTACTTTCAACTGGTTTCGAAACTATACTTCTAAAGTTAAATGCTAATACTTTAATATAATTGAAAGGTTTCGAAAGGAAATTTTTAAAGTATTAAAAAGACAGGAACCTAATGTTTTGATGATAGGTTTTAAGGCTTTCGAAGGAGGTCATCCTATGAGATCGAAAGCCAGGTTTTGATGGTTTCGAAAGGTTTTGTAACCTAAACTCATTTTTAAAAGGAAAAACCCATGGCTAAATTAAAGGATTTTTCGTAATGGTTTGAGAAGAAGCTTTCCTTGATAAAAATAATAGGTTAAAGGGATTAACCATGTTTCATATTAAACCCACAGGAGTGGTATCTTATGTAATTATGTTTGCTTCTTCAAAATAAATATATTCACATTGTTATGGACCCTTAACAATATTTTGCGAATGAAGTGTAGAAGAACCAGCTAGGTGAACCCAGTAGTGAATATAAATTGATTAAACTCCTATATGAGTAGATTTGCATCCAAGAGGTCAGGGAGACCAAAACCTAGGATGCCTAAATTTGGAAGTGGTCAGGGAGACAGGTTGATAGTGATCCCATTAAAACTATGACTAGGAAGTTATTGGGGTTACCAATAGGTTCATAGTGTTCCCATGAAAACTATGTTATAAAGAGTGGTTGGAAGGGGCCAATTGGTTTGTAGTGCACCCATGAAAACTATATCTGGATTAAGTTATTGATAGTTGTCACTAAGTTCCTAGTCAACACATGAAAACTAGGATAAAAGAGAAGTTATCGCGGTTACAAATAGGTTCAGGGGAACCCATGAATTAATTAAGTTAATTGCCGAGGGCCAATAGGTTCATAGTGCACCCATGAAAACTATGAAATAGGAAAGGGAGTCCATACGTTATATAAAGGTTATTAGTAAGCTCATGAAAACTAATAGGTTAATGGTGACTCTAGATACTACAAAATAAGACAGGGAGTCAATTAAACAGAGGATGGGGAGTCCAGTATGTTTTAATGTGTTTGCATATCATCATAATATTTAAAAATGATTATGTTTTAACCATTGTGGATGCAGGAGCATAGTATACGGTTTTATAAAAGGTTTTAGGATACTAGTGAGGGGAAACCTATTCCGCTAAGCGGTGTGGTCTCGCTAAATATCTAAATGATTTGAGATGGTAGATTATTATTCATACCGGGCTTTATGTCTGACTCGGAATTTATATTTTCCCCTTAAACTATCGGGTGCTCAATTGATTTTGAGTGGATTGAGGTTTAAGGTTTTTAGTTTCTCTTCTTAGACGATTAAAGCTTCCGGAGGCATGCAGGGGGTAGTTAGTTATTAGAGTTATCTTTTTTCGCTGTGTATTTTGGATGTAAAGGCAGACTTATTAGCCTTATGATATACTCTGATCAACCAAGGGGCATCTTCATATGTCGCTCTTGGTGTATGTGTGATAATTATATTTTTTTGAACATGGTTAACATTTGTGGGATTATGCAATGAACATGAAATGTTTTGAATGGAATGTGGAAATGTGCTTTTAATTTGTTAATTTTTCCATATTCTTATGATATCTGTATCAATGTATCTAACATCGCTATATTTTGTCGTCGAGTATTAATAACTATGGATGACTGCTGCATCTGTAGCCGTTAGTTTTAGGCCTCCAAGTAGGGGGATGTTACATCAACCCTTGACGTAGATGTTGTACCATGCCGAGACCTCTGGATGGCTTATCAAATGGAACACTGAATTTAGTCAATATGAAATCACTTACCATCCACGAAGGGTGATCAACAGGCAGGCTCTGGCAGACTTCATTGTCGAATTTACAATATGAGACAACGATGAAGAAGTTACTCCAGAGGTGGAGCCACATTGGAGGTTATTTGTCGATGGGGCATCTAACAACTTCTGCTCGGTGGCAGGGGTTATGCTCGAAACTCCCGAAGGACGATCCGTTTGCTACGCCTTATGCTTGAATTCCCTGCAACAAACAATGAAGCGGAATATGAAGCATTGATAGCCAGGTTGAAAGTTGTGATGGTACTCGGGATAAAGTCCATTTATATCTATAGCGACTCTCAACTAGTCTTCTATCAAGTGAGAGGCGAATATCAAGCCCATGGAGAGAACCTCGCCCGGTATCTATCCAAAGTGCAGGAATTGCTGAACGACATCGAGCATTACACCATAACTCATATTATAAGGAAATAGAGCACGAAGGCAAACTACCTAGCTAAACTAGCCAGTTCTAGAGAAACTCAGTCGATGGGACTTGTCCCAGTTAAAACTCTGACTGCTCCAAGCATAGGCGAAATGGATATCGACTGGATTTTCAAAATGACCGAAGAGCCAGAAACATGGATGACACCGATCAAGGACTATCTTCTCAAAGGAACACTCCCCATAGATAAGAATCAATGGAAAAAGCTCCTTCGAAAGGCACCACGATTCGTAATACAGGATGGAATACTCTACCGAAGGGGATTCTCTACCCCTTGCTAAGGTGTGTGACCAACGGTGTAGTTCGAAGAATCCTCCTGGAAGTTCATGAAGGCGACTGAGGAGATCACACCGGGGGCAAACCCTTGCAAAGAAAGTCCTCCGATATGGGTATTTTTGGCCAACGGTCAAGTGCGATGTAGCATATTTTGCCAAACGGTGCGACCAATGCCAAAGATTCAGCAAGATCGAAAGAACTCCTTCAAATGAGCAAACACAGATGGTCAGCACGTGGCCATTCGCCATTTGGGGAGTTAATTTGATTGGTGTATTGCCAATAGCCAAAGGAGGAGCCAAATATGCTATCATTGCTGTTGATTACTTCACTAAATGGGCCGAAGCGGAACCGCTAGCCACTATTACCACATAGAAAATTATTAACTTTGTCACTAAAAACATTATAGGTTTGGAGTGCCACAAAAAGTCATCATGGATAACGGGACTCAATTCGAAAGCGCTGAATTCAAAGACTTTTGTAAACGCTTCCAAATCGAGAAAATCTTTTCCACTATCGCACATCCACAGGCAAATGGGCAAGTGGAGGCAGTAAACAAGATCATCAATCCACCATCAAAAGCGACTAACTAAAGCTAAAGGAAATTGGGTTGATGAACTTCCACTTGCACTATAGGCTTACAGAACAACGCATAAATCTACAACCGGGCACTCTCCATTCGCCCTAGCATATGGTTCAGAAGCAAATATCCCAGTTGAACTGGAAGTTCCCTTCTCATCAAAGGAAAATTTTCAATCAAAAGCAAAACGAACAGCTCCTGCTCGAGTCGCTTGATATAGTCAATGAGAAGCGGGAAGAAGCTGAGCTAAGGACTGTCGCTCACCAGAAAAGGGTCGCACGACATTTCAACTCCAAGGTCCATAATCGTACTTTCAAAATAGGAGACCTTGTCCTCAAATGAGTCTATCCGGTACCAGGAACATTCGGACCAAACTGGGAAGGGCCTTATGTAATCGGCTAGAAGCTAGGGGTTGACACGTTCAAGCTAACAACCGTTGATGAAACCAAATTCCCCGTGCTTGGAATAGCGAATCGCTTTGTTATTACTTTATCTAGGATTATCTTATGTATTTCCTATTCCCGCAAATAAGCCATCCCAAGATATCAGAGGCATTGTAAATAGGCAGAACTTGCCCAACTTTTATTTCAATTAATGAAATTACTTTGCTTTTTAAACCAATAAAACTGTGCTCACATAAGTAACATGTCGAGTCGATAGGGTCAAATCGACTCAAAACCATCCAGTTTCTACTTGGGATAGTGGAACCACGCTCAAGTATGCCCCCTCTACCCACAGAGTCGACGGAAGCAAATCGACTCAAATTATTGATCGATGGAACTTGATCTCGGCCTTTTAAGAACCTATGTCACTCTGGCAACACTAGGAAGGTCCGAATCAAAGCCGTGCATCGCCACTTGAATTGTGGAACCACGTCCAAATGAACAGAATTACCTAAGCCGTGTATCTCATAAGTCGCACATCGCTTCTTGTTTGCAAAACTGTGACCTAGCAAGTCTCGATCCAACTATGGGCATTTCATAAGCTACGCATCGCCTCTTGGATTATGGAATCACGTCCAAACGAACACAATTACCTAAGCCGCACATCTCGTAAGCCACGCATCACTTCTTAGTTCGCAAAATTGCGATCAAGCAGTCTGGATCCCATTGTGCACATTTCGTAAGCCGCACACCACTACTTGGATTAGCAAAATTGCTTCCAAAGACAAGGAACTCTCATATTATGAGAAGCCACATACTGCCTCTGAAGCCAAGAAAATAGCACTTCAAGGGGTGACATGTGTGCGCAATAGCATGAACGTCAGTATTATGATGGAATCACTTAACCGAATTACAAGTAATTGGTATTGCTCCGACATCACTAATCACTTAGTTCCCAAAGATAGAAGTCGCGGTATAAATCCGACTAGGGGCACCCGAAAGACCACAAGGGCACCCAGTCTCGTATCAAGTGTTCGGAATAAACATTCCAATGAACTAGGGGTCACACCTAACGCTCAACAAAAATAGCAAATACTTCACTATTTTGTTACTCCAAACAAATAATTTTGGCAGTAATCACGGGACTAAATAAAAATAGTGCTGAATAAAAAAACGGTGGTATAAAAAAGGCAACACTACATGGAATATAGATAAGTAGACAAGTGAAGTTACAATCAAAATTTCAACAGTTTTATTACTTATAATGTTTTCCATGTACAACAACAAATAGTAGGGGCCATACTCGCAAACTATCGGCCAATAAAAAGAAAAGTACAAATGCTACAACAAAAAAAGTAATAAGTGCAGACTCTACACTTGTACAAAATACATGTCGAACAAATCAAAATGCTATGATATCCGGCTCCACTTTCACTCGAGCCCGTCAATGTTTCTTGTCACCACTTCCTTTCCCGCCTTTGATCGGAAGTTTCTTCTTCCCCTTAGCATCCTCACTGGGAGTCGTATCGCTACCAGAGTTATTGACTACAGGCTCCGTGCCCATGTCTCCTTCTTATTCTTTGGCCCCCTCGGAAGACTCCCCCTTGGTCTTACGTTTGCGGGACTTACGGGAGCTTCTCAAAGACTTTCCCTCCTCTACCTTTTCCTTTTTAACCGCCACCATCTACTGCTCAGTCTTACCTGGCTGTCTAGCTTGCTCTGTCTCCTCTTGAGTGTCAAATGCTATTAACTCTCCCTCTAGAGATACGGAGGGGTCGTCCAGCCCATGCAACGCAGCAATCTTCTCATATTCCAGCCCTAGTTGCAAGCTAGACACTGGCATGGCATCCAAAGCAGCCATAGAAACAAGCATTGAAGCAGTTGAAATAGCAATAGGCCCCGGGACTGGAGAAATTGGCAGTTCAATGGGCAAAGAAGACGGAGCTATAAGATCAAAAAGGAAAGCATTCAGTTCATCTTGTTCTTGCGGCATGAGTTGGAAGTCCTCAAACTTGGGAGAAACAAGAAAGTTACTTGCATTAGAAGTGTGATCATGAATGTCAACCTCGTACTCCACATTGTTTCTTTCTTTAGATGGTTGCACAATCTTGAGCGAAGTTTTAGGACCACCCAAGGCTTTGGAGATAGCTGCTGAAGTGGCAGACAGCAAGCAGTACTGGTCAAAGTCGGAATGATTTCTGTCTAATCACGAGGCTGCTTGGACAACTCGCCAGGCCCATAACTTAAAGGCTCTGATAGTGCTTTAGCAGCTGCAACTACAGAAGCATCGGCGGCTTCTCACTCCCTTTCAACCCGAATAATCTCTCGGCCCTCTACCAAAGCCTTCTTTGTTTCTTTGTTCAGGTAAGCATCCACCAGCTCTTGTTCAATATACACGTCCCTATCTTCTCGAAAACGGGCCAGGATTTCTTCCCAAACCAAAGCAAGAGTACGTGGGAATTTAGGTCCCAGATAACAAAGACCGACCTGATGCAACTGGGAGTTGATGTATAAGTTCAAGATGGTGTCATTCATCTTCACCATCTTCTTTTCGAAGGTATCTTGCAGCTCCAAGTAGTCCGCTATCATAGCAGTTTTCCCAACTTCGACTTTGGTCTTTTAGCGTCGAGTTGCGCAACTTTTTCTCGAAGTAGAAGCAATCACTTGAGCCTCGTTAGAGATGGTCTTATCTCAGATTTCTATCATCTCTGCATAATCAGCAATTGTTTTCTTATGAGCTTCGACAATTTCACATGACTAGCAATGGTTCACTTTTGAGCTTCGATGATCTCATCTCGATTTCAAGCTCCTCTTTCAGCTTAACTTCATCAGCCTGAGCTTTCTTGATTTCATCTATGAACACGATTTCAATTTTTGCATGAGCCTATTTTAACTCCTTGACAAAACTAGTGCTGCTCTTACTATCTCGAATGGCAGCATCTCTCTCTTTTGTCAATTGATCAATTCTGACATCACGTTCCATCGCATCCTTTCATAATCGTCATTTTCCGACTCGAAAGAAAGAATCTCTTGATAGTTGTTACAGTTTGTGTCTGCTAGCTACTTACCTAATTTTTCCCATCCTTCAGTTTGATCCATGTTACTCTGAATCACCTAGAGATGGGAAATATAAGAATCATGACGAATTGGATGCAGGTCATGATCGAATTTAACTCCCTTTCAGAAACCATCCAGGGTGCACGGCTTCAAGTTTAGGTGGACCATACGGGAGCATATAAGCAGGCCTCCTACGAGGGCGTTGTTAGCACCAAAATTGGTCACTAACACCCAAAGAGAGTTTTGTGTAGAGAGATTAATGAAGAAGGTAAATTAAAACCGAGGAATAGCACGGTGGAATGCAATAATAACTGTAAGAAATAAGAAAACCAAATTTATAGCGGTTCAGCGTAACTGCCTACGTCCACTTTAAGTTTAATCTTTATTGCTTTTCCAATAATTAAATACAGATACAATCTGTACACCAACAACTTGAATACAAGTTTTAACTGAAAAAGAAAGAGTCTTGAAAATGGCAGAGTTTCCCTAGTGTTCCCAAAAAAGGTCCATTTCACTGTGCCCATGCCCTTCTATTTATAGACGAAGATGGGTTGGACTTCCCTCATGGGCCTAGGAACAAGGTACCTCGGCCCGTGGTAAGGTAACTTCTGCGCATCGAGCCATAGATGCCGAGCGAGGTTGGTCGAACCAGAGAATGCCGAGCAAGGCCTCAGTGCCGAACGACACTCGTTTATCGAGCCACACACCCAAGCCGAATGGCATTCGTATGCCGAGCGAGAGATGTGTGTTGAACTGCACTTGTATGCCGAATGAGGCATTATGCCGAACGACCCTTCCATGCCGAGCGAGGCTTCATGCCGAGCGACCCTTCTATGCCAAACGAGGCTTCATGCCGAGTGACCTTTCTGTGCCGAGCGAGGCTTCATGCCTAGCGGCCCTTCTATGCCAAGCCTCTTGTCACATGGTCAAACAACCGGGTAACACTCGACTCCCAAAGTGTATCATGTGGATGAACATGATGCGCTTTGAACCATGAGCACTCTGCGTTTCTGTTTAAGCCCTTGTTCTGTCTCCTCAATAGTGACCCTTACGAACTCCTTGATGTAGAGGGAGGCTTGAATGCCGAACGAGGCATGGATGCCGAACAAGGCATGGATGCCGAACGAGGCATGGATGCCGAACGCGGCATTGATGCGGAACGAGGCCTTGATGCTGAACGAGATATTGATGCCGAACGACATATTCATGCCGAACGACCGAGGTGCCTTGACCGGTTCTACCGGTCACTGTCTCTTCACCTTCTTTCCTTCCTACTATAAAAGTCAATACTTCTCCTCTTCCTCACTTTTACCTTTTACCTCCGCTCTAACACCCTTACGAACTCACCTTTCCCCAAACTCTTGCTAACATCTCAACCTTTCTTTAAATCCCCGAGTCCCATACGTTACTTCTCGACTGCCCTTAACAGCAAGCCTGAGTAGATTCCACTTCTAAATCGAGTACTTCACTAGACTTCGACCCCTTCTCCTAGGTATGAACCCCTTACTTGTTCGACCTTCTCCAATTAGGGGCTTCGTACAAAATTCAAATTTGCCACTTTTGTTTAACTCAAAAATGATGGAAGTCATATAGATTAGGAAGATAGATTTGGGGTTTAAACGAGCCTTAGGATTAGATGGAGAGGAGGAAGGAAGAGGGTGTCGGCTCAGTAAGAATTGGTGAGGGTAGGGACTGTTGGTCGAGGGTGGCATGTGAGTTAAAGTGGTGATATTTAGTTTATTTGAAGAAATGAGTTGGAGGAAGACGTATGGCTGTGGCTCGGCATGACTTCCACATGCCGAACGATGGAGAGGGAGTGTAGGAGTGAAGTTGAAGTTGGGTCTAGAGTGCTGAGCGATGTGGCTCGGTACGACCACGGCTCGGCATGATTCCCTTATGCCAAACAAGGTACTAGGAAGTGCAGGAGAGAAGTACGAGTTGAGGGCAAAGTGCCGAGCGATGCGGCTCGGCATGACTTGCCAAATGACTCATCTGTGCCGAGCGGTAGAGAGGGAAGGTAGGAAAGTGACACAGGCAATAAATAGTCGAGTCTCTGCAGTGTCGTTCGGCGTTAAGTCTGGTAGTAGGCCACAACAGTCAGAACCATCTCAACTCGAACATAATGCATGTTGACTTAACTTATTTCCTATGCCCAAACATATGACAGTGAACAGGGACAAGGACTTCAGCGAACAAGCATATCGAACTAATCCGGACTAATAATCTCTCTGGTCCAACAACTATAAACCCGAACTTAACTTGACTAAAACAGATAATAAACTTCCACGTACAGTGTCGATGCCGAGTTCAAAATAGAAACCATCATACGACAAGCTCTCGGAGACGGTCAGCGATAACGGTCTTCGAAGACGAAAGTTCAAAGCTTAACTTTATTTCATCAACTTTACGACTTGTAATTCTTTGGCACTTATACTTGAATGGTTGCACTAGTTCACACACCACACGGGGGGAGTATTTTTGTTGTTATGTCTAATGTCGATCGTTTTTCAAGTATAGTTCAAACAGGTGTTTCATCAGATCCAACATTCATCAGAGATGCCTAGAAAATCCAGCTCTGCCACAGTCTCAGGTAGACCTGAGCAAACTTCACGACAGGAAGTAGTTGGAACTTCAAATCCATCGACTACTCCTGTACGAGATATTCCGAGCCCCACGACCGCTTCCGTTGACTTGGCTCCTGACGCCTTGGATGCAGCGATCTTCCTAGACAATCCGGCCGATTCTCAAGCTTCGAGAATTAACAAAAGTGCTCTTTGTTGCATATGCTCAATACATGGGATTCCTTTTTACGATGTGCTGGTTCTGTCGGGACAAGATCGTCCTCACTTGCCCACAATCGGATATACGGCCTGCAACAAATTTATGTGCTGGGTTGGTAGCATACCACCATTCAACTCTTTCCTCCACGATCTGCTGCAATATATGGAGATCGTCCAACGCAGTTACATCCCAACAGTCACGCGTTTTTATATGGCACGTGCATTCTCTTCATGAGTATTTTATTCAGGCTCCCGACTCCTGGCGATATCCGCTACATTTACTGTTTCAAGAGATGGTCCGACAGCCCATCCTTTGTATTCCTCGAGCCACATAGCAAGTGCCAAATCCTCACAGGGGCGTGGAGTAAATTCGCCCAGTATAAGCAAGAGTGGTTTTACGTGCACTATCCCCTGGGCTTTACAAGGAGATGGGTGGAAGGGAGTAAGTTTCTTTTCTAGATCAATACTTGCATTTAGTGGAAATTGCACCTTTTCTAACTCTTTTTCTACTTTACCGGTATCGGCGCACGTTTCGAAGGCTCCGGGTATTATGAGGCCGTTGAAGCTATCCGAGCTGCCCCTACGGAAGACCAGGACATTAGGTCCATTATTTCAAACGAATCGCTCTCGAAGTTTGGGCTGCTGGTGGAAGGTCGCCGAATAAGTCTTCCTCATGGCGCCACTACAACTGGACTTGCTTTAGACAAAGGCAATAGGCAAGTTGGGCCTTCGTCACATGGTGCCTCTGACACACCTGAGGAGGGCGAGATTAGAGAAACTAAGGTCCCTGAAGCATCGGGTGAAAATGTCAATCCCACTCTAGAACCGGTGGTTGAGGTACATGACATTGAAGTAACACCTCCTCCTTCAATGGGAAAGAAGAAATTAACTTACAAATTGAGGAAAAAGACAGCGGACAGAACCTCTAAGGTCACAATCACTCCAGTAGAGAGAGAGCCTACTCCTCAACACTTAGAGAGTTCATTGAAAGGCTTGTCGGACCTCACTATTCCCGACGATTTGCTTAATTATGGCTGCGATGATCCGGAAGCCCTGAAGCTTCGCTTGCCCGCGAAATGCGATGATGGCGCTCAAGTCCAAAATCAAGGAGAGAAAACTCCAATTAGCAAAGCTAAAAAAACTGGTCCGTTGGGGGAAACACTAGGACTCACACGATAACACTTACACTTCACCCTGCACTCAATCTTCAGTCACCATGTGATTCTGGCTAACCCGTGTTCATTTAATTTCTATGCATGTGACATGGGGCGTTCTCATGGATTTGACCGCCTCCGCGGTTCCTCTATTTTCCATCATTCTGGACGAGATTCGGGCTCTGGAAAACGTCGGGATAGAGATGATGACAGCAACAGAGATTACCGCTCCTAGGATTCGTCATCCTGAAGGAAAACTTACCATCAGCCTTCATCTCATTACGATTCTCCTTCTCACCCGGAACAAGGTAGGGAGAAATCTGGCCATAAAGGGTCCCAGTCTGATACTCCCCGCGATCAACACTCAGGCTCTTCCAGCACAAGGCCTTACAAGAAAACTGTAGTTTCGAAACCAACTCCTTCTACTACTGCACAAGATCCATCGGTATCGGAAAAGCTAGTCGAGCTCAAGGCTATGTTCCCCAAAATATGCTTTGATGGTCTGAAGTTCCTTTCGGCGATCCATCCTATTCCGGGACATGTCAAGCAAAGCGCCATTGCATGTAACAACGACATCTATGTTCAACATGACGCATTCGTCCATTTGGTTGAAAAAGTCTCGGAAGTCTCTATCGAGTGTCAACATGAAATCGACCGTCTGAAGCTCGCGGCTATTCATGACAAAGACATCATTAATGCTCAGGATGAAGCGCTCTCTTTATACAAGTCTCGACTAGAAGCTGCCCAAAAGAATGCTAAAGACACAGCGGAGGCCGTTAGTCGTCTGTAGATTACACATAAGAAAGAAATTGACGAAGCGATTCAACGTTGCGGGGCCTTAGCTTTAGAGAAAGATTCTGTTCAAAAGGATAGAGACGTGCTCGCTCAGAGAGTCAAAGAGCTGGAAGAGCTATTTCTCAAAGAGAAAAAAGAAAAGGTTGCTACTCAAGAGGAGTCGCAACGTTACTGCGACGAGATTGTCACTACATGACTCCTGAAGACAAAGCTTGACGAAGAACTCTCCAAGGCTGAGACGCTGAAGGATGAAGCCCGCGAAGAGGGCAAAAGGATAGCGTTTACGGAGATGGACTCTCGCCTCAAGGCGGCCAACAAAGCGGGTAGGGAGGAGATCAAATTCTTATTTGATCCGCTTATAGCCGAGTACAACGCTCGAGTCCTCATGCATCGTGACTTAACATTTCTCGGCGAGGGTTATCTCGAATCTTTGGCCGAAGCATGGGAGACTTTAATCAAGATAAAAAAGGTTGAGTCGCCAACAGAAGAAGTCGATGAGGATGCTTTAGTGAAAGAATTCCTCCGAGGGAATGAGCCTTCGGACTTATCTGCAGCGAAGGCTCTCTACAACAGAGACTCCTCCTCACCGAAAGAAAAAAATGACATTGCCGGCCCATCTAAGGCCAAGCCTATAATTTCTCCCCCTACTCAACCGACTGATCGCCTACCACTTGATCCCTTCGAAAAACACGTCGGTTACGACACAGAAGATCCTGGTCTCGGTATTTCTGTTCTATCTCCCATTCCAGAAGGCGAAACTCCCCGAACAGTTGAGAGTCAACCATATACTGGTACATAACTTTTCCTCCAGAGTTCAAAGGGTTCTCGCTTTCAGCAAGTGATAAATGTATTCTAACATTTGTTTCTTATGATTCCGCGTAGGTCATCCTAATCCCATACCTACTCCAAGGAGCGATGCCGCCATGGAGAAGGAGGAGAAGACGGGAGAAATGAAGAAAGCGGAAGAGACTCTCAGACCTAACGCTCAAGTGATTGAGGCACTTAACGAAGACAAATCCGACAATCCGTCACCCGTCGAAGAACGTTATAAGTTGAAATTACTAGCGCCTCCAAACACACTACAAAGCTGAGCATGAAGGAACAGGTCACCGACGAGGGGAGAAAGAAGGCCGAAATTAAGGTCGAGCCTCAAGTGGTAGAACTCGACGACCCACTGAACATGCCTTTGAAGATTATTCTTCCAGGTGGGACCAGGCCGTTAGAAGTTCCTCCTTCCTCTGACACCCCTTCTCAGGTGAGCAAAACGTCCAAGAGAAAATACATGGGGGAGGAGTCGGTTGAGAAATCAAAAAAGGAGAAGAAGTCAAAGAAGTATATATCATGCTCGTTCTACGAGAATCAGCCTGGATTATGTATTTTTTTTTATTTTCATAGACGTTGTAGATAGACTCTTTGCCCCGAGTTTGGGAGAAGTTGTAGTAGGACTTCATTTTGAATTAATGAATAAAATTTTGTTCTTTGTCTTTCAAATGACTTTTGTTGTTCGGATCACTGTATAACTTGTAGTCGAAATTTGAAGCCTTGTGAGTTATATAAGCCCTAGTTCACTTCCATATGACTCGGAGATTTTTTGAATCGCTTATACTCTGATCCGTACTCTGGGAACTCAAAACATTCTAGTCCGCGCTCAGGGGACTTTGGAGATTTCGAAGTTGTTTATACTTTAGTCCGCACTCTAGGGACTCAGAGTACTCTAGTCCGCACTCCGGGGACTTAAAGATTTTTCAGTCTTTTATACTCTAGTCCGCACTCTAAGGACTCAAAGTACTCTAGTCCGCACTCCAGGGACTTAGAGATTTTTCAGTCATTTATACTCTAGTCCGCATTCTGGGGACTCAGAGTACTCTAGTCCGCTCTCTGGGGACTTAGAGATTTTTCAGTCGTTTATATTCTAGTCCGCACTCTAGGGACTCAGAGTACTCTAGTCCGCTCTCTGGGGACTTAGAGATTTTCCGGTCGTTTATACTCTAGTCCGCACTTTGGGGACTTAGAGATTTTTCAGTTGTTTATACTCTAGTCTGCACTCTGGGGATTCAGAGTACTCTAGTCCGCACTCCGGGGACTTAGAGATTTTTCAGTCGTTTATACTCTAGTCCGCATTATGGGGACTCAAAGTACTCTAGTCCGCTCTCTGGGGACTTGGAGATTTTTCAATCGTTTATACTCTAGTCCGCACTCTGGGGACTCAGAGTACTCTAGTCCGCTCTCTGGGGACTTCGAGATTTTCCGATCATTTATACTCTAGTCCGCACTCTGGGGACTCAGAGTACTCTAGTCCGCACTCTGGGGACTTAGAGATTTTTCAGTCGTTTATACTCTAGTCCGCACTCTGGGGACTCAGAGTACACTAGTCCGCACTCCGGGGACTTAGAGATTTTTCAGTCGTTTATACTCTAGTCCGCATTCTAGGGACTCAGAGTACTCTAGTCCGCTCTTTGGGGACTTAGAGATTTTTCAGTCGTTTATACTCTAGTCCGCACTCTGGGGACTTAGAGTACTCTAGTCCGCACTCCGGGGAAATAGAGATTTTTTAGTCGTTTATAATCTAGTTCGCACTCTGGGGACTCAGAGTACTCTAGTCCGCACTCTGAGACCTAAAGATTTTTTAGTTTTGAATGCACGTTCATACGCCAGACAGAATAACGCAATTTAATCTTCGTCACTGAAGTGCACTATATAGTAACATCAATAGTTCATGGAAAAGACGGCTTCAAGCCTTTATTGATCATAATAAATAAAAACAGACTAAATTGTCTTATTACATGCTGACAACTAAAAACAACGAAAGGAACGTAAATTGGAAATAATTACCACTAAAATGCGAAATAATTGTGCTAAGTGTAATAACGGCGCAGGTGTTCGCCATTGCATGCTCGGGGGAGTGTCGCGCCATCAACGGTCGCTAGCTTGAAAGTTCCTTCTCCAAGCTTCCGTTCGATGACATATGGAACTTCCCATGTGGGATTCATATGTGATGGGGCCGGAAAGACTCGCTTCAAAACAAGATTGCCCACATCGAAACTTCTTGGTCGGACTTTTTCATTATAATATCGAGCAATTCTATTCCTATGTGCAGTCGCTCTCAAATCATCTTCTTCGCGTTTTTCATCAATAAAGTACAGTGATTCCAATAAGAGATTCTGATTCGTCTTGGGATCATAATAGGTTACCCGATGAGAAGGAACTTCCAGGTCGACGGGTATCACAGCTTCAGCGCCGTATGCCAAGGTGAATGGAGTATGGCCAGTCGTAGACTTGTGAGTGGTTCTGTAAGCCTAGAGCGCTGTCGGAAGCTCATCCACCCACTTGCCTCTAGCCTTTTCCGGTCGTTTCTATAATATTAGCTTGATTATTTTATTTACGGCTTCCACTTGCCCATTCGCTTTAGGGTGAGTGACCGCCGAAAACCTTTTATCAATATGATATTTCTGGCAGAATTCTTTGAATTCTCTACTTTCAAATTGAGTTCCATTGTCTGTGATGATAGTTCGCGGGAGGCCAAAACGGCATATGATGTTTTGTACAACGAAATTAATTACCTTTTTGGTGGTGATCGTAGCTAAAGGCTCTGCTTCTACCCACTTAGTAAAGTAATCAACCGCAACAATTGCATACTTTGCACCACCCCTGGAAATCGGTAAGGAACCGATTATATCGATCCCCCAAATTGCAAATGGCCAGGGACTAACCATTTGCGTGAGTTCCGCTGGTGGAGCTCTCGGGATTTTCGCAAACTTTTGACATTTGTCACACTTTCTCACATAGTCTGCAGCATCCCGATTTACAGTTGGCCAATAATATCCATGGCAGAGGATCTTTTTCACGATTGATTGCCCCCAAGTATGGTCGCTACACTCTCCTTCGTGCACTTCCATCAAAACTCGTTTTATCTCACCATGGGCGATGCACCGGAGTAAGGGAGCCGAGAACCCCCTCCGATACATTATTCCATCTTGCATTATATATCTTGAAGCTTTACGAACGACTTGTCGTCTCTCGTTCTTTCTATCGGGTAAAGTTCCATGTAACATGTATTGTTTGAATGGGGTCATCCACAACTCCTTTTCAATTTCTATTTCTAGAACAGAATCTATCTCCATTTCGTCTATGCTCGGAGATTGTAAAGTTTCGACGGGAACCAAGCCCAGCTGCTGTGCATCGCCTGTACTTGCGAACTTCGCCAATGAATCGGCCTCTTTGTTTTGCTCGCGTAGGACATGCGAAATATCGTAGTATTGAAGGTCTGCCAACAGTTCTTGAACTCGTGCAAGGTATGGGGCGAGTCTCTGCCCCTTTGCTTGATAGTCTCCTCGAACTTGGTACACTGCCAATTGTGAGTCGCAAAAGATTTCAATCGATTTTATTTCGAGTTCCCTGATAAGTTTCAAGCCAGCAACCAATGCTTCATACTCAGCTTCGTTGTTTGTAGCTGGGAAATTGAGATTTAAAGTGTAACAAATTGATCGGTTTTTTGGAGTCACAAGTATTATACCAGCCCCAGAACAATGGTCGTTGGATGCCCCAACAGTGTACAGTTTCCATCGAATAGGCGGAATGACATCATAATCGTTTGATTCATCTGACATGGTGAATTCAGCAATAAAGTCTGCTAGCGCTTGCCCTTGTATGGCCCTTCGTGGCAGGTAGGTAATATCTAACTGACTCGATTCGATATTCCATTTTAACATCCTTCCAGAGGTTTCTGGTCGTTGGAGTACTTGTCGCAAGGGTTAATCGGTGTAGACACTGATCGAGTGTGCCTGGAAGTACGGACGTAGCTTGCGTGATGCAATCACCAGGCAGTAGGCCAATTTCTCAATTTTGGGATAATTTCTTTCTGCCCCCATTAGACGTTTACTGACATAGTACACCGGCTTTTGAACTCGGTCCTCCTCGCGAACCAAAGCTATACTGATAGCGTGTTGGGATACAGCCAAGTACACATACAACACTTCATGGTCTACAGGCTTCGACAGCACCGGGGGACTTTCCAAATGCCTTACTAGAGCTCAGAATGCATCTTCGCAATCGGGCGTTCATTCAAAATTTCTCTTTCCCTTCTTTATTACATCGAAGAAGGGAATGCACTTATATGTGGCCCTGGATATGAATCGACTCAACGCGGCTACTTTTCCATTCAAGCTTTGTACTTGCTTTATAGTTTTGGGTACTAGTATGTCTTAGACAGCTTGAATCTTCTCCGGGTTAGCTTCGATTCCTCGTGCATTAACAATGAAACCCAAAAACTTTCCCGATGCAACACCAAAGGAACACTTTAGTGGGTTGATTTTCATTCCATAATTCTTGAGTATATCAAAAATCTCCGCCAAGTCTCGAATGTGGTCGTTTGACTGTCGTGACTTCACGAGCATGTCATCCACATAGACTTCCATTGTTCTGCCAATTTGGTCTTTAAACATCCGATTCACCAAGCGTTGATTAGTCGCCCCTGTGTTTTTCAGCCCAAAAGGCATCACTACATAATAGTACAGTCCAACGTCTGTGACGAAACTGGTGTGTTCTTGATCTGGAATGTGCATCGGGATTTGATTATATCCCGAGTACGCATCCATAAATGATAATTACTCGTGCCCTGCCGTTGAGTCGACCAGCTGATCAATTCTAGGTAATGGGAAACTATCCTTAGGGCATGCTTTGTTTAAATCCGAGTAATCAATACAAGTCCTCCATTTCCCATTCGCTTTTCTCACTAGTGCAGAATTAGAGACCCATTCTGGGTAGAGGGCGTCGTGGATGAACCCATTGGCTTTGAGTTTGTCCACTTCCTCTTTGAGAGCCACGGACCTCTCCGGGTCCATGCTTCTCCTTTTATGCTTTACTGGAACGTACTTCGGGTCTATGTTCAACAAATGACTTGCAATAATGGGAGAAATCCCGCACATATCAAAATGTGTCCAAGCGAAAACATCCAGATTTGCTCGGAGGAAATCAGTGAGATCCTCGGTCATTGAGGAGCTGAGTTGTGACCTAATCTTAAGTACTCGCGACAGATGGTCTCGGCTGACTGAAATGTCAATCGTCAGTTCAGCCGACACAGCTTTTTCTTCCCTGGGTTCCTCATCATCATCTCTCGGATCTATGTCTTTATAGATCCGATCATGTTTCCTGAGCCATGGATCGAGCATTACTTGTCAATTTTCAACGACTCGGTTGTGGACGGAGCTGTCCACAACCTTTCCCTTCTCTCTTCGCTGGGCCTCTCTCAGCTCAGCCACATAGCATGCACGACCAGTCGCCTGATCGCCATGTACAACACCAACTCCTTTGTCTGTCGGAAATTTCAGAGTTAAACACCACGGGGCCACAGCTGCCCTGAACTCCGCCAAGGCCGGTCGACCAAGAAATACATTGTATGGAGAATCAAGATCCAAAACTATGAAAGGTAGGATTCGCACCCTCCTACTTTCACCTTGCCCTAGTTCAACTGGAAATTCAACATAACCCACCACATCGGTTGCAGCACCATTAAAGCCATGGATACGAGCTTTAGATGGTTTTAAATCTTTCGTCTCCATCTTCATCTGGTCATATTCTTTTTTTAAGATGATATTAACAGAACTTCCACAATCAATCAGAATTCTTTTCACAAATGCTGGCCGGATTATCGCGGATATGACCATCGGGTCAACGGTAGGAGCCTCCGCCTGATCAGCATCTCTGCTTCTGAATACTATATCGTCCGTCATCATGCGTTGTTGTTTAGCGGGGGTCCCATCCTCCACATTCGAACAACACTCAAAATCTGCATGCCTCAAGGAGTTAGCATACCGCTCCATTTCATGCCAGTTCTTATCTGCAGGGTGAGGTCCACCTACTATCGTGTTTATGACTAGTCTACCCACATCTCGAGCAGGCTCCTCAGGGTGACGTGGAGCTGGTGCACGACCGAGATTGGACGTTCCCTGTCCATCCTCTTGAGGATTCTTTACAAACTCCTGCAACTTTTTCTGTCTAATCAACTTTTCTATAGCGTCTTGGAGGTGCCTACACTCCTCGGTATTGTGCCCGTAAGTCTCATGGAAGCGGCAATACTTCCCAGTCCGCTTTTGCTCTTCAGTAGACTTATTTGGCCGTGGCTTCCGATATTGGAAAGTATTACAAGTTGAAAAGTAAATATTTTCCAAAGATGCATTCAAAGGAGTGTATTCGTTGTAAGTTAAGATCCTTGGTTTCCACTTTCCAGCTTCCCTTTTCTTTCCGGGATTTCCCCCACCGGATCCCTTAGGTTGTTCAAGCTTGTTTTGAACATTGACTTGTACCTTTCCAAAGTTATCACCGGATTGTTTTACAGCGATGTTACTCTGCACAGCCTCCTTGCCATGTACCGGTGCATTATCTTGCCTCATCCACCTAGCTTCCTCCCTTCTTATAAATTGGTGTGCTTTTGAATAAAAACGTTCTAGCATAGTCGGAGGCTTTCCCGCCAGCCAATCTACAAACTTTGAATCTATATTTACCCCTCGCATCACGGCCATTAAAATAGCATGGTCGTTGGGGTTGCTAACTTGAGTTGCGGCAACATGAAATCTTTGTAAGTACTCTTTCAACAACTCCCCTGGAGCCTGAATTAAACTGGACCAGAACATCACATCCTTGGGACGAGTGGCATGAATCCTGAATTATTCCACAAATTTCGTCGCTAACTCATCAAAGTTGGAGATAGTCCGCGGAGGAAGTCGGGTGAACCACACGGTAGCGATTCCAGATAAAGTTATTAGGAAACATCTACACTTGGTTGCATCGTTCGCTCTAGCTGAGTCCATCATCCATTCATACCTCATCACATGCTGTCGGGGATCAGCCTTTCCTTCATACACCGGAATAGTCGGCATGTTAAACTTCCTAGGGTACTCGGCCTGTAAGATAACATCTGTGAACGGAGTGTGACTCCTAGATATCCCCCAATCATTATTTGATAAGCCTTGATTCTCTTTCATCAACTGTCTGACCATAGCTGATAGGTCTGGGGTTTGTATAGAAGATGGTAGGTTGGTGTCTGTCCTATGAGACCGTTCTGGCCGGTGTCTCCTCCATTGGCGATCTTCCAAGTGTGTATCCTGGAGACCAACATCATTAAGACCTTGGTGTGTCGACTGTCCAGCTTCCACTCGTACTCCAGATCCTAAGTATCCCATTCCATCTTGAGTGTGATGTTCTTGGTGTAAGTGACGAGCTATTGCTCCAGGTAGAGAACCCGGACCATCCCTGGTTAATCGATCAGCAGCACCTATTTGCGTTGTTTCCGTTCTACGACGTCTACGCCTGGGAGGTTCATTAGATGAGGAAGAGCTGTCGGAGGAGGAATAAGGAACAAGGCTTCCTCCAGCATTCTGATGCTGTTGTTGAGTAAGCTGAGTCATAAGGTTAGCATTAGCTTGGATCTGTTCGCTAAGTTGTCTCCTGCTCTCCATGAGTTCTCTCATCAGCTCGTTGAACTCTGTCCTAGTGACACCTTCCATTTGATTTTGGGGAGTGACAGTCCCTGCTCCCGGATTAACCTGTTGATTACTGGGTCCTACTTGTTGGACACTAGCAGTCTCGTTGACATTCGCGTTGTGGGAGGCTGATCGAGTACGTGGTCTTCCCATTGTAGAGTTATTGGTAGAAACTCTGAGTAGAATCAACGGGTTTCCTGTAAATGACTTGGATCTCCTTCGGGGGATTTCTTCAATCCAATAGCTTCAAAGTAGATCCTATTAGCCTGAGAACGTTTCTCACTGAAAGCACCAAAATGTTAGCACCAAAATTGGTCACTAACACCCAAAGAGAGTTTTGTGTAGAGAGATTAACGAAGAAGGTAAATTAAAATTGAGGAAAAGCATGGTAGAATGCAATAATAACTGTAAGAAACAAGAAATCCAAATTTATAGTGGTTCGGCGTAACTGCCTACGTCCACTTTGAGTTTAATCTTTATTGCTTTTCCAATAATTGAACATAGATACAATCCGTACACCAACAACTTGAATACAAGTTTTAATTGAAAAAGAAAGAGTCTTGAAAATGGCAGAGTCTCCCTAGTGTTCCCGAAAAAAGGTCCATTTCACTATGCCCCTGCCCTTCTATTTATATAGACGAAGATGGGTTGGACTTCCCTCATGGGCCTAGGAACAAGGTACCTTGGCCTGTGGTAAGTAACTTCTGCGCACCGAGTCATAAATGCCGAACGAGAATTGCCGAGCGAGGTTGGTTGAATCAGAGAATGCCGAGCGAGGCCTCAGTGTCGAACAACACTCGTATGCCGAGCCACATACCCAAGCCAAATGGCATTCGTATGCCAAGCGAGGGATGTGTGCTGAACTGCACTCATATGCCGAATGAGGCATTATGCCGAACGACCCTTCCATGCCGAGCGACCCTTTCATGCCGAGCGAGGCTTCATGCCGAGCGACCTTTCTATGCCGAGCGAGGCTTCATGCCGAGCGACCCTTCTATGCCGAACGAGGCTTCATGCCGAGCGACCTTTCTATACCGAGCGAGGCTTTATACCGAGTGACCCTTCTATGCCGAGCCTCTTATCACATGGTCAAACAACTGGGTAACATGCATGAAAAACCAGAAGCAGGCACAACATGAGTTGATGGAGTCTGGTTGATGGAGCGACCTGAATAGCAGAAGAAGAAACCTCAATTCCTATAAAAACTAGAGCCGAGGCAGATGTATAGTGCTCGAAAGGATGAGGATCACGATCTACTTTCGACTTTTTGGATGGCTCTTCCCGATCATCAGGAGTTTCCTCTTCTCATAGTCACCCCTATAAACCCTGCTTCGGTCCTTGTCATCTCGACGACGAGCTTTAGCTTCCCAATCTTTTCTCCTCCTCCATTCTTCCTTGGTTTCTTGGGGCTAGTGGCGGCTTGAAGTCCGTTTCGACCCACGTTGTGCATCCATAAATTGTTCCAGATCTTCATAAAGTCCATGACCTCTCATAGTACCTAATATAAAAATGGTGAAGTAACTTTAACGACAGAAGATGAGCTCAAATAATGCATATATGAGTATACGTGATCCTAGTGAAGTATGTAACATGTCATAGGCGCCTTAAAAGGACTTTACATACCGGGTCGGGAAATGGCTATGGTGGGAGCTAGGCTAATTCTAGAAACAACATGACCGGAGTGAGGAGACATTCCCTCGGACTCAAAATCACCTCCCATGAGTTTTTGTAATGTCTACATAAACGTTGCCCAAATCCCCAAAGTCGATATCAGTTTCCTAAGGTAGAGAACCATGAAATCATCCAGTTGTTGGGAGACCATCTTCAGCAATAACCTCTTAGGGTGGAGAGTCTAGGAGAATAGGACTCATTCCCGGAGTTTCATCACATGATTCGAGATATCCTTCGCTGGAACGCGCATCAAATTCCTCATCGCTAAAGGAGGGGTCATCGTCACTTCTGCTCTCAATTTCACCTTTCTCTTTTTCTATGAATATCGCAGCCTTGCCTTCTTGTTCTTTGATCTCCTCTTCCCCTTCCTCCGAAATTGGGAGCATCCTCTTCTGACTAATTACTCCAGTCATAACGCCCTTTTCTCTATGAATTTCCTCAGTTGATCCACCCGATGGATCTTCTTCTCCTTGTCGACCGTTCTCTTCGGAATCGTCGATCAAGAAGTGAAGCGTGTTTTAATCTTGGAATGGGTAGGGGATGGAACCTCAATAGAAATGGAAGACCTCCTGGGATGTAACAATCTGTACCGATGCAAATTCTCGTCCGTTGGCGAAAGTTTGACCGATCTCTCTCTAGCATATATGGCCTTCACAGTATGGAAGATAAGGTCAAGTGCTAGATCTTTATTTGGCTTCAGAATAATTGTAAGAAGCATTCAATCTGTTAAAACCCCGCACCATTATAATAAGTCTTAATGAGAGAAGAGAAAACTTAGCCATGTCATCCAAAGATGATTAAACCTTTCAGGACATCTAACGAAGAAATACTAGGTCTTGAACTGGGATAAGTTGCTTTGGAGTTGCAACACGACTTTGTGATTTCTTGAGCCTCAATAATCACCAGAGATGGAGATCCTCTCTCTTCTTGAATGAAAGGAAGTATCTTAATTCGTCGAAGCTGGGGCACGGTTGAATGTCCGCATAAACAAAACATGAATAAGTCAAAATTGCATGGCCATTGGGATGAATCTCAAATAGGGCTATTACTAAATTCAGAAGAGTGTCTCTCTAGAAATGGTTGAATGGGGGCACTGCACAATTCAAGCACATTTATCGATGGCAGGCGGTGTACCCCGAAGGTGGCATGTGTGCAAACTCTTTTTTCAATAAAAGGCGCACATCGTCTTTCGGAATACTATGCTGTAAGCAAATATTGTGCAGAACTTTAGCAGAAATGACAGTAGAAGCTCTCTCTAGAGGGTTAAGTAAGACTCTATAGTTCAGAGGAGTTCGATCGACGACCGAACCAATCGGTACCAATTGAACAAATTGAGCCTATGGTATCGAATAAGTAGCCGTTGCTAGAATCGTTACGAAGGCATAACTGATGTCGATTCCGCTTCCGAAAGTACCAGGCTTCCTCCACTGGATTTACATCGAAATGACAAATGCTCTATTCTATATAACATAACTTATATCCAACATGGTCCGGTAACACTATTTTTAACTAGAAATTCCCGAATGTTTAACGCTTGAATTCTGAAAGGGTGTTTACTTGTGCCAACTCATCGGATTCCAAGCATTGACTGGGGCAAGCGCAGTGCGTTATCTATGTGAGATGGGCTCGGTGTCCTGAACACTACGAATGCATTATCCTATGTAGATAGTTCATTCGTGACAGAAAAAAGAAAAAAGGCATTTCATGTCATTCATTGAAGTTATTCCTTCCACACTTACCCATTATCAATCGACGGTTGATAACATATTTGTTGTCCAAAGCGACACAGAAAGCACTTTCCATTCTTAGGTACACCAACCATGCAATATTAAATCTAATCCAAGATGATCAAGTCCATATTAAACTGCCTCATCAGAACCACTGAGGCCACGTGTAAGTCGATTTTGGTTTATTGGACGAAGGTACCAGAATGCGTCAGTTGCAAGACATGACTACATTATCTACCTCCAAGAACTCGCAATCAACCCGCATAGATCTTCCAGAATTCACTGGCCATCACCACTAATACAATAACCATGTCATCACCAACCTTAGATCAAAAGCAAAAGAGTTCAATTTCAGGTTCGTGGTGATCCAGGCTAGGGTTAGTGATCTACAAGGTTGGCAACGATCCAAAAAGCGGCGGTTCTGGCACTAGGGTTTGGCTCAGGGTGATGGCGAGGGGAAGCAAAGGTCGGCGGCATTAGGCTATGGCAATAGAGATCAACATTGGCGGCTGCAAAGGATGGTTAGGGTATGGTCTCATGGTTGGCTTCGGTTACAAGAAGAACACATGAATGAAGGCAATTGAGAAGGGTCGGTTTGAGCAAAGCTAAGCAGGGGATTGTTTGCAAAAAATTTGCTAAATATATGGATCACTAGTGATCCTAGACTATGGATCGCTAGCGATCCATCAGGTTGCAACCGATCTTCTCCAAATTTGCCAAGCATGATCTATATGTTGTTTATAAGCATCTTGAAAATTGTGGGATCGAAATTGATTTGTTTCTACGAGCGACGACGATTCACATCGAAAGCTCAATAGACGGCTGAATAGTCAAAGCCAAATTCGCATGGTAACCTCGACACAATCAACTAGATTTCATAGAATGGAGACTCCAAATTAGTTATTTCCAGAGCACACCTTATTTCCAACGAAGGCATACTCTAGGAGGCAAACATTAGCTAGGTTTTTACCTAAGCAGGAAAGCGGATGAGTTAGAACATCTTGGCCAAGCCAAAAAACTTCAAAAAATCAACCAAAAGGACCAGAAGAATAGGCCAAGAAGGATTCAAGGAGAATTACATAAAAATCCACTAAGGTGATGGATCGCTAGCGATCCATCACCCATGGATCGCTAGCGATACATAAGGAAGCTCCATGGATCATTCTAGCCTCTTGCATCATGAACCAATACTTTTCTAGGGATGTTTGCCTAGTTTCATAGTATTCCAAGCAACCTAGTTTAAGAAGAGAAGACCCATCTGATTCTAGTCATATATCAATCTAACTCATGTATGAATCATTGTCAAAACAAGGCAACTAGCTACGAAATCACATGGAGAGCAGCTACATAAGACAAGGAGTGCAATCCAAAGGAAGAAGTCCAAAAATTCCCCAAGTACATGGATCGCTAGCGTCCATGGATTTATGTTGGATCATTATGAAATTTTCAGAGCACTTTTTTATCATCAAGTGTAGGCTTCCAGAAAAAGAGGGAGCAAATATACTCAAAGTAGTTGGATCATAGCGATCCATCACCTATCGATCGCTAGTGATCCATCAGGTTAGCTTAGGTCGCCTTCAAAATTTCCGAGCTCCTTCATGGCATCATGTGTAGGCTTCTGGCAAAGCGGCCTAACCCAATAGCTCTCCAACTCCTATAAATATAATCCTACTTGCAACATAAATAGGATCTTCGAGAGTGGCTGCTTGAACTATGCAAAGATCGTTCTTTACTTTTATTCTTCACTCTTCTCCTCCCGCACAATAGTCATCCAGGGGTTCACTGTGATTCTCCGATGATCACTTGTACTTGTGACGTGATCTAACTTAAAAAAGATTCAATCATATTGTAAGCCAATTCAACTTTTAACAGTAATCAGTTAATAGAAAGTTATAAAGTGGATGTAGGCTTCATTAATAGCCAAACCACTATAAAAATCTTCTTGTCTTTTTACTATTTCTGCTCTTTTTACATTTATTTTCTATATTATTGCTCTATAAGAATAGGGTTGGTGCTTTCACACTCAATCCAGGGTGTTGATCGAATTTTTTAGTTAACATACGTAAAACTTATTGTACTATATAATTTTCTTTATGCTCTTGTTTCAAGTTTTATGTAAAATGATAGGTTAGGGCATGATGCAAGATAAAGGTAGAATCTTTTGGTAACAAGTTTGCTAATGAGTTTTATAATATATAATGAATGAAACAACATATCGAGAAATGTGGTAAATATGATAACTTATATGACTGGGTTTAATTAGGTTGTGGACCACTAGTTGTGATTATATTTAAATAGGTAAAACTTATGTTAGGACGATATGAAATGAGTTTGGATGACAGTCGGATCATTATACTCGCACGGTTTGTTGATCAGTGTTCGATACCTTAGAGTTATTTGTCGAGTTATCATAGAAAAGAGGTACTTATCTGAAAGGTGAATAACTACAATAAAGGCTTGAGCATGTGTAACAAGAAATGCAAGAGAAGTAGCGTCATGACACAAAGCCAAAAGTTAAAGAAAATAGTCAAGAACGAGCCATACATGAGTTTGGGACTAGAGAAAACGAACGAAAATGTTTGAAAACCCCCCTCCTACCCAAAAAGTTGAGTTTCCTGGGTTGGACATAGGCAACTAGTCGACTGGCTAGTTAAACCATTCAAGTGATTAGGTTCGACCCTTTGTCGAATTAATATAGGCCAATTTGTCCTATATTTAGTAAACTAGGTAGAAATAACCGGATGATTGAATAAGGAATTGATCGGCTAGCTAGAACCAAGTAGTTGACTAAATAAGTGATCGATCAACTAGTTGATCGAACTAGTTAATTATTGGCTTTGGATTAAATTCCTAGTCCATGAGGGTTTCCTTGATGAAATCCGAGAAGTCTTGAATGGCATGACGAAGTTCAGGAAGAATGCGATACTAAATGACATGGAAGCTACGTGTGATGCTTGCGATGCATTTCAATTCATATGAATAGATGGAGTCGTTCATGGGTTTTCAAGATGAGATGACTAGAGTGTTTGGGATACTATTTCATATAACCTATTGCTTATACTAAGTGAGTCAATGTTCCTTGGTTATGACCTTGTTACCTGATATTGATAAACCATTGGTTACAGGAGCTAGTGTGTTCTCGGTTGCCACATCACAGAGACTTTGTTGGTGAGATTTTTCATCTCACAAGCACTCTAGTATTTTTATGAAGTAGTTAGGATGCTGGATGCTTCCGTGATTATGAATCAACAACATTAAGTGGTTTTAATTTTTCCTTAATGAGGAGTGAATATATTACTTTAATGCATACGATATTTTTAGGGCATAAATGTGAAGTACACAAAATCAACTTGTTATATAGATAATACCTCTGATGGAATGGAAAATCACAAAGTAATGTACTGGAAAAAAAGGATATGGAGAATTTACATGATTCAGATGTTAAGGAATCCTACATCCAAGGATAAAATATCACTTTCTTTCTTTATATTCTTAGTACATACAATGATGGCGGAGGGTATAGAATTTTCCTTTTATGTGCCCAAAAGAGTAAAGTGAAAAGATCCCTTTCTTGCTACAGTGCCTTTTCTATTTATAGTACATGGGGGCTCGTATGGATTGTCAACA
The DNA here is from genome assembly GCA_030737815.1 of Allium fistulosum. Classification (NCBI taxonomy): domain Eukaryota; kingdom Viridiplantae; phylum Streptophyta; class Magnoliopsida; order Asparagales; family Amaryllidaceae; genus Allium; species Allium fistulosum. The sequence goes on from CM060905.1 coordinate 836,498,457, forward strand.
TCATTCTTCTGATCTCTTAATTTCTACCATTGGATTGCACCACATGTCGAACATCCATCTTGCCCTTCCGATATGCACAGAATGCTAACGTTGATTTTGGTGGGAGATCGTGATTTGAGCGGTTGAAGGGTGGGCTCTAGTGGGAAACTTGAAATTGAACGAGAACACTTTGAAATTGAGGCGAGAAATCCAAAATTGAATGAACTATGCATTCCTGATTCTTGCAAAGCAATAAACTTATAGACTACACATGCATATAGATAAAGCTATCATGTAGAGCTACTCTTTATCTCAAGAAGAGCTACATCATTGTTAGTGCCTTAGTTTTCATTCTGCTGGGGATTGCGCCTTTGCTATACCCAAGGCTGTTGCACTGTATAGTATTTGTGTTGCACCCATACTTCTAAAGTTGTATTAGATGGTCCCACTTATGGTATTAGCACAACATAGTTTTGGAAACAGTTGGAGTTAGGCTACATGGTCTGGCGAAAGAGATTGAATCGTTATTTTGGAGGGTGATTGCCTTGTGTGGACTAGTTCCTAATTGCTCTCGATCATTAGAGGACTGCGCCCTTGCTTTTGTCTTTGAATCATATTTTACGATCTTGGGGATGAAGTTGGGTCTCTTGTTTTGCCTTTGTGGTGTGTGGTTTAGCCCTTGGTTATGAAGCAGTTTCTCCCCCTCATTCCATTCCTTGTGTTTGTAGTCAAAATTTGCTTGGATTACGGCACATTTTTTTAATTGGATATCGATATAAGATTGCGGTGCTATTCCGTCACATCAAGATGGCAGCACCTCTCTATTGTCTTTTTAATACCAAATTGTTGCACAAACTTGCCACCATTAGTTGTTAATTCAAGATTGTGGCTCATTTTCATTTGCGTATAAATGCTTAGGAGGATGTGCCGTAGTTTTACATTGTTAGGTTATGCTTTTGGATTTGCCTTCATACCTTATGGGTGTCTCCAATATCTGGTGCAGTATTATAATATCGAATCTATACTTAATGGGGAGCACAACTATGTTTTTGTCTTTGGTGCCATGGCGCAGTATCACCTAGGTTTTACCATCGCATTATTTTCATAACTTGACTTTTACTATGGGCGCAGTCTCTTTATCTTGCCACAACTTTGTATTATCTCGGTGCAGCACCATCTGGACTTAGTTTTTGTCTGTTCTTATTTTGACTCTTGTCGTGAGAGCATTTCTTCCGGCTTGGTAGTTGCATTAAGCTTCATTTGGCTGCATTTGGGAAATATGGATGTAACTCTTGCTCTCCAAGTCTGCAGCAATCATAGATGGCTGTGGACTTGTCTCCATTCCCGCCTATTATTTCTACCTCTTCCTTCCCTTCCTTTCAAAAGAAGGGAAAAATTCTTAGTAGCCATTTTTAAATTAATGCTCTAATACATGTGTCACCTTCCATTGGCCGAGGCTCTAAAAAGCTGTAAGTTTAGTCACTTCTTTTTTATGTAAATCCATCTTGACTCTTGCGCTTATTATTCTTGCTGTTAATAGATTGACATTAGGGAGATTTTTCATTATTTTGATTGTGCGGCCAAAATTCGAATTGAGGTATGTATATGTATTTCTCTTTTTCTTCTTCCATTTCTTTTATGGGTCCTTTGCTAATTTCGTTTTCCTCATGTCTTGTTTCTCTTTCAAGTTGAAGTAAGGATTTTCTTTCTTCTGTTTTTTCCTTCGTACTTTAGCAATAGTTGGTGACTAACCTTGTAATTTTTATATGGCATCGTCTTCCTCTTCTCGCTTATCTTTACAATCCAAGATAACCCAATTAAAATACATAGAGAATATCTTAGATCATTTCAGGTTCGAGGGTTATGGGGCTAGGGTCCATGAGCCTTACGAACGCATCCATACCCTTCCTAACGGGTTTACCTCTATCACTTCTGAGCACATACATTGTAGGCTTTATCTTCCACTGAATTCGATTATTCATTAATGGCTAACTGCTATCGGTCTTGTTTCTATCCAACTTGCTCCCCTTTCTTACTCCTTTATTATTGCTACTTTTATTTTTCACATGGAGAATGGTTCCCCTCCTACCTATGAAAAGCTGCAATTTCTTTTCGACATCCACAAGAGTCCTTCGGTGGGGATGTTGGTTTTTATTATGCACAAGCCAAAAAGAGATCCATACATTCGTTCCTTGCCAGACCCAAAAATGGGATGACCAATATTTCTTCATTTTGTCTTCCAACAACTTCACTTCTTCTTTCCATCCACACCCTAATCGGCCTATTTTTTCTGATCATGCTGCTGAGTCATATGAAACCCATAGGAGCCACACTACACCACAGATAGGATTTTGGCGCAACCTTAGGCGGCACATTTGATACGGCTATAAGCCGTATCAAATTTTAATACGGCTTATAGCCATATCTATATTATTTAATACGGCTGTAAGCCATATTAACATTTGATACGGCTTATAGCCGTATCAAAATCTGTGCCTCTTTTCGTGGGAAAATTTTCCCCAAAACGCACACCCTCCCTCCTTTTTTTTTTATTTCGAGCGCTTTCATTTTTTTCCCGTGCTTTTTTAGGGTTAAATCGCCAGAGTTCCACCTCGTCGATCGAACATTGCTTTGACGTCGTCCATCAGAGCCTTCCACGTCTTCTCGATTTCGATCACTGCTCTTAGGTAATTTTACTTGTGTGACTCTACATAGTTTCCATGGGTTGGGGTTTCCATCTGTTATTGTTTGGATTGCAGCTTTGTCTAGAAATCTGTTGAGAATCGGGTATCTTGTGTTAGTTTGGAATTTGATTTCAGTTATAGGTTGAAGTATAATGATCAATAATACCCAGTTTTTTTGCTATGGAGTTATTAGGGGAGCTTTTGCATCCATGGATTATGTTTCTTGCTAGAATGAAGGTATAGCAATTGTAGTTTAGAGTTATAAGATTTATGAATGAGCTAAGTCTACTTCGTTTAGTGTTGATATATATATTCTATATATAGTTGTATATTGAGATATTTCTTATTCTTAACAAATGGTTGTTGCTATCTATAAATAGTGGACCTTTTATTTTGATACATATAAGATTAATTTCAGGCTATTGAGAAAGTAACGCTCATTTTTCTATTTCTCCCTGTATAAAGAGAGCTTATGATTGAAATGACAAGGCAGTGAAATGAATTAACGAAAATCTTCTATCTCCTCCTTCTTCTTTTACTATTTCTTTATTTCTAATGCTTCATTCCACTATTGCATCTCACCTGTGCATGCTTTAGTGAGCTAAGTGATTAAATCTTTTACATGACTTGTATTTTCTAATACGTCTCAAATTTAGTTACCGAAACCATCTGCAATTTCTCTCCTCCTAAATAGTCCTACGATATTGGTAACTGCTGAAATATAAATATCCCTATTTTTTCATATTTGTTTATACAAAGTAAGGATGAAATTAACCTCTTCATAGATGTTAGGAATTTTTTCAACTAGTGTTATTGGATTCTTCAATTTTAAATGAACCCATTTTCAAATGTATTTACTATAGCTACATGCAAAAAATTGATGTTTCGTTGTCTCTTGATCCTTTGAACCTATTGAGAAGGAAATAAATGAGCTATAACCAATCAACCAATCCCTGATGCAGTTAGTACACTTTTTCTTTACGTAGCATTCATATATCTATTTTTCTTATGCGATGAAGCGTAAGCCTAAAGCTATGTTTGCCACACTTGAATGAGGGCAGTTATGATAAAAAACGTCAAATCTAACTACGTTATTAAATCAATATAATGGAAACTATCATGTGCAATAAAACGGTTAGTTGTAGCATGCTTGCTCTTGTTTTTTTCACCTTCAAAAGTTGCTTCAGGAAATTAAATCAAAATTTGTATTTATGTTTTTAGGTTGATACATCGTTAAGGGTATGATAACCTGTTCAAATTCAGAGTTGCGAATATCCGATATTGTGTAGCAAAATCATCCTTCCTTTCATAGAATAAGATCATCGAAGTTTTCCTCCATTAATACTCCTCATAGTGTTGAAATCCCCTTTATGACCATTTTTCTATTTCTCCCATGTCTCATAAGAAAATCCAGGATAGTCTTTCAACGTATGAGAAACATAAAAAAGAAACCCAGTTTTTTTGCTGAGTAGCCCCATGTCTAATTAAAAAAAACCAATAATACCATGTCTAATACAATAGTCAATCTTATGTTATTTTGTATTATTTTGATCTCTTTGCATAATTTACAGCTTGGTGCTAATGTTGTATATGGTTCTGACATTGTATATGGTTTTGACATTGTTGTATAAGTGGATAAAATTATTGTTAATGGCGCAAGCCAAGTATCAGGAGAGGGGTAATGCATAGACATTACTCCGGTGCTACAAAATAGCGCCGTTGTAATGGCAATTTTTTGGAAACAGTTTGGTGCTAATGTTGTATATTGTTCTGACATTGTTGTATAAGTGGATAAAATTGTTGTTAATGGCGCAAGCCAAGTATCAGGAGAGGGGTAATGCATAGACATTACTCCGGTGCTACAAAATGGCGCCGTTGTAATGGCAAATTTTTTGGAAACAGTTTGGTGCTAATGTTTAAAATAAACCCTATATTTTGAGTTCCATTTATTGAAATTTAAATAGTCCATATATTTTAACTATTTAAAATTAATTAAATGTTTAAAATCATACTACAAAATTCTAGGTCGTACAGGAAAACAAAAAATGATCATGAAAAAGGCATGCGTATAAATCTTACAAGGAAGTTAATTGTTTACTAAATACATAAGGTTATACTGCCTACTGTGTATTTCCGAAAATCATCTCATAATGGCCACAGCTAGAAAAGTATATGATGTATGAAGAATCAAGAACCTGATATGTAAGTATATCGTGTTTGAGCTCCAAGTACAAGTTCTAAAATTTTATCTGTACAAACATAACAATACTCATTTTTTTAGAAATAAAGAAAACATAACACAAAAGGCAAAAAAGCACACAACAAGTAACTTACCTGCTAGGATCCCAACAAATGGAAATTTTCCTAGATAAGTACTTGTTTTCTCAAGATGTTCCCTGAAATTATGGTAAAGAATGAAATTAATCCAGGATATGCTGAATCAAACTGATCGGTTAATCCATGGAAGTGATATTATGCATACTAGGTATACTGTGAAGAACAGATCTCTCATGATGTAAAGTGCCCATATCAACTTCCGCCGCTTTAGCTGTAATTAACCCATAAGATGTATTAGATACTTAGATCTTACATGATCAAAATGGTCATAGCTGCTTTTCAAAAGCCTATAGCAATGTATCAGTAACATGTTCTGATTATTTAATCCAAAACCTTTGTGGTACATTGATCAAACAAGAAGATTGTCTATAATACTTGGAAGTTGTTGATCTCCTTTTTGTTGTAGAAAGCCTACTTATTTGCTTTCAGCAGTTGCACAAGAATGTTTTAGCAATCAAATGACTTTTGCAAATTTATGTTACAGTTACTGTATGTCCTCATACCGATGTCATGGCTTACCAATACCATGCTGACTCTATGATACACCCACATCATGGCCTTTAACTTATTAAACAATATTCCTTTTTATTTTTATTTTTTCCACCACCTCAACTTCCTATCTATTGTAATTATCAGCATATTTTAAAATCACATCAGGTTATTCATGAAAATCACAGTAATCATATCATTTCGTTGACCGAGACAGATGAATTTAAGTCACCTCTATTAAAGTAAGAGTTACTGCTTACACTAACATTCTGGATAAGGAGCTATATTGGCATAAAGAAGAAATACAGTCCTGTTACTTGGATAACAACGATTTTCCCTATACAACTTATATTTTTCTTTGAACCAAAATACCATTACTGGTTTAACCTTTTACATTATTTATTCATTATTGGTTATCGTCGTTTTCTTTTCCTTTGTCGTTATTAATTTTCAATATCTGAAACCGTTGATGACCAAATTATTGAACTATGCGAAAATTGTTATGTTCGAGAAATTTTGATAAAACATTTGATATTTTGAGTCACACTTCAAATGTTTTATTTGAGTCCAAAATTGATGTATAAAGATTATCATCTTCTATGTTCCTGACTAGAAAGTCATCTCATATTCAATGATTTAAATTTAAATTTAGACATTTTATATTGATAAAGATACTATTATTACTGTTCAGATAATTAATGGAAGAAAAAAAAGGAAGAATATATATAACATGGTATGGGTAAGGGAAAAATACATTTACTACTCACCTTTTTGCCTAGAATTTTTTTACTAATTTGCTTCTAGTTATTGCAAAAGGAAAACTTATCAAACAACTTGTGCAAATTTAGGCTACAGTTATGCACCTCTACAAATATTGATGGCCTACCAATAACTATATGATATACACATATCATAGAATCTAACTTAATATAAAAAAGCCCTACTACTATAACATATTTAGGGCCCATCGCTTAATTTCATAATGAAATACAACAGTAGGTACTCAAACTTTATGTCATTTGATGTTGATCCCGTTCTTATTTGGAATAAATACCTTGAAGAATCAAACAACCAATGAGAAAGAGAATGAACAAATTCAAAAAGAAATAATATGGCATCGGTTAGTGATAACATAAGAAATGAACTAATTGTTGTAGGATTTTGCTAATTTCTTGGATTTATATCTTTGAATTTCCTATTCTGTGTTATCATATTTGCACTGTATTTAGATTAAGAACTTGTTGTATATGTTCCAATGTATTTGTTATTATTTATTGTTTTTCCTTTATTACTGCATAGTTTATTCATGATTTATACTAATTGATTAAAAAATGATCATCATTAGTAATAATTATTACAGCACAAATCCCATATCAATACCTCCTTCTCTTCCTCTTTCGTAGCACAAAAACGCATTTTCCTTTCGTCGAATTTACATCTTTCCATTATCTTTCAAACGCCCCTTTCACTAAACAAAAATACACCCTTAAACTTCAAATTTAGGGTGCATTATCCATTCCCACATGTGTAAATATAATATGTAAAAATAAAAGGTTACACGGGTAACATATCTCTTTTTTTCAACTAGGTGTTATCCCACACACTTGCTAGGTGATGATACACTAAACCCCAATGACATGATCGACCATGTCATCCACAAGGGCCTCACCTCCGCACCTCCACATAGGGAAGTTGCAACCCTCAAGACCCTTCCGTAGTGAACGTTTTTAAAAGAATATTATTTATTGTCAAAATAAAATATAAGAATCATATCATACAATTATGTATATAAAAATATTAATAATATTAAGCTAATCATTGACCATCATAAAATTTGCTTTATTTTAATTAAATTAATAACATTAATTCTGAAAAAAGTATAATACATTTCTCAATAGAAAAAAAAATAACTATTATATTTAACAAGAACAATATAATTTGGTAAAGTTAAATATGTAGAATTAATCTTACAACAAATTTATCAATATAATTTCAAAAATATTATTTTCGAGTAGTTGGAACAAGGACCCATTGAAGGGCAAGTTATATGTTCTGTTAAATATGATATAAAAGGGTAGTATGTCTTTCAGCATAGACAAACAATGGATAAATGAATCAGATCTAAGATCTACATACTATATAGACGGGGTGCAGAAGTTCATTAGTTTTGTTAAAGAAAACGGTGGTAAGAAAGGATTGTATTTATGCCCTTGCACCCGGTGCAAAAATATGAAGACGATCAAATTAGATGACATTCATTTTCATTTGCTTAGATGGGGTATTATCCAATCGTATACAGCGTGGTATTTTCATGGGGAAAAAAGGGCGGAGATGGAAAAATAGCAACCAGTTAGTCATGGCAGAACTACTGCTGAGTCTGAGCATATTAGGATGGAAGATCTGGTCAATGATGCAGATAGATTTCATCATTTTCAACCTACAAATTCGTTGCCTGATCATGCTAATGTTGGAGAGCAGTCTACTGATTATCCGGATTGGCATGCCAATGAAAGTAAGAAGTATAAATCGCTTTTTGGTAGCGTAAAAGAGCCACTGTATCCTTCATGTTAAAAAGGGATTACGAAGCTATATGCCATTGTGAAACTGAATAGCTTGAAGACCCAATACAACTTTTCAGATAATGGTATGACTGCACTTCTCGAACTAATAAAGGAGTTACTCCCCGAAGGTAACACGCTGCCGACAAAGTACTCCGACGTGAAGAAGATCATTAAGCAAGTTGGGATGAATTACAAAACTTATGATGCATGCATCAATGATTGCATATTGTACTGGAAAGATGATGCGAACAAAGTTTCTTGTACAAATTGCAATGAACCAAGATATATGACATCATTAAACGAAGAGAGAAAATGCACCAAAGTACCTCGAAAGACATTAAGACATTTTCCTTTAATTTCTAGATTGAAGAGACTGTATACTATACCATGGATGGCAGATGCGATGACCTGGTATGGTCGTGCCAAGTCTGATCCAACCGTAATGCGTCATCCATGTGACACTTCTCAATGGAAAGTCGCAGATTCATTTGATCAAACTTTTGCTGCCGAGCCACGAAATGTCACACTTGGAATAGCAACAGATGGTTTCTGTCCACATGCTTCTCTCTCTAACCCTTACAGTTGTTGGCCAGTAATTGTAGTACCATATAATCTTCCTCCGTCTATGTGCATGAAAAGGGAGTTCTCAATGTTAACATTGTTGATTTCTGGGCCAAAACAACCAAGAAAGGGTATTGATGTTTATTTACAGCCATTGATAGACGAGTTAAAGCAGTTATGGGAAGGAGTAGTTACATTTGACTCGTTAAATAAATCTGAGTTCACAATGAGAGCTAGGGTGCTGTGGGCAATCCATGATCACCTTGCTTTTGGGATTTTATCGGGATGTACAACTCACGGTTACTTTGCATGTCCTGTTTGTGGGGAAAACACTTGTTCTTATTATCTTCCTGAAAGTAAGAAGATGTGTTACATTGGACATCGAATGTTTCTTCCTAACGAACACAAGTTTCGATACGATAAGACAAATTTCAACAACGAACAAGAACTTCGTCATCCTAAATGGCCATTGACTGGTTTTCAAGTTGAAAAGAAAGTAGCGAATATCAAAATGAAAGTTGGTAAACAAAAAGAAGAAATTGGTCGAAAATGGAAAAAGTCAACCAATGAAGATGTTGACAATATTTCTGGATGGTATATGAGGTCTATCTTTTTTGATTTACCATATTGGAAAGCAAATTTGGTCCGACATAATATTGATGTTATGCATACGGAGAAGAATGTCATGGAGCATCTCATCAGCACCATTATGGACCATAAAGATAAGTCAAAAGATGGCATCAATGCACGCAAGGATTTGAAAATCATGGGTATAAAACAAAAGTTGTGGGTGATGGAAGATCCTGAAACAAATAAAACAATCATACCAAAGACAACTTTCGCTTTGAGCAAAGAAGAAAAGATACAGTTTTGCACCGTTTTGAAAATTTTGAAAGTGCCTAACAAATTTTCTTCTAACTTTCACAACAATGTGAGCATCAATCCTCCTGAACTAAGAAATATGAAGTCACATGATTACCATGTCATAATACAGCATTTGCTTCCGGTATTGCTTCAACATTCTTATCCACAACATAAGGATCTACGAAATGTTGTTCATCGTATTAGTTTATTCTTTAACATTTTGTGTTCAAAGGTGATCAATAGGGAACATCTTTTAAAAGCAAAGGCTAGCTTAGTAGAAGCAATGTGTGTTTTTGAAAAACATTTTCCACCAGCATTTTTTGATATCAGTGTCCACCTTATGGTTCATTTAGCCGATGAAGCGTTGATTTGTGGCCCTGTCAGATATAGATGGATGTATCCATTTGAACGGTAAATTTCTAATTTCAGTTATGCACATCATTATTTCATATAAATAGCTACCGTCTATAGTATATAATTGATCACATTTATAGGTTGATTAAAAAATATAAAGGATATGTGCGCAACAAAAGATACATTGAAGGGTGTATTGTAGAAGGATATATCGTACAAGAAGCTAGTCTTTACTGCATGGAATATATGCCAAACGGAGGTGATGGAAATCATAAACATACCCGCGAAGCGTTTTTAGACGAGGACGATGAGTTTGCTGGTGAGTACCTCTGGATAATGGTAAAGACATAACGTTAACCCAAGTGCAGTTTGAACAGGTGCGTAGATGGGTCCTTAATAAGTACGATGGATTGGATGAATGGAAGAAGTAAGTTCATGAACTTGTTTGGAATTTTAATTTTTTTAATTCAATTTATATATACATTTTGATATGTGTTTTTCGTAGGAGGTATAACTCCTATGTGAAAAGTACTAGATTTCAACCTAGAGGCAGGGCTACCACCGTGGAAGTAGTTCAAAGTTTTAATCTAAGGTTACGTAATGAGGTTTAACTTCGTCTTAAGTATTTCATGCATTTATAAGTGTGCAATACACCTTTGTGACCATGTTTTTTTACTTATTAAAATTTATGTAGCTGTTAAAGACCATCGATGTTGATCCAACTCTGTGGCGGTTAGTGCATGGGCCGAAGTTCATAACGCGTAGTTATATGAAGTACCAAGTGAATGGATTTTCATTTTCCACGAAAAAGTACGAAGATCGTATGGTAACACAAAATAGCGGTGTATGCATGAGAGCAATTACAAAATTTAGAGCGAGTGGCAAGGATAAAATTATAAGGAAGCAGAAACAACGTATTACAGAGTCATTCAACAGATACATGAGTTAGATTACACTGACTTCAAACAAACAGTTGTTTATTGTGATTGGGTAAAAGTCGAGGATAAGGTCAATGGTTGCAAAATAGATTCCATTTCAAACCTCATCATGGTAAATTTAGGGAAATTGAAGAACAAAAATAACGTGAATGACGAGCCATTTATTCTTGCATCAGAAGCGAGTCAAGTTTTCTACTCAAAAGATTTAAAAAATAACGGATGGTCTGTGGTCTTGCATACACCAAAACGGTTGACTACAAATGTGGATGACATTGAGTTCCCTACCGTCTATCAATCAGCTTTTGAAGACAATGAAAAATTAGAAGACCTTACCAAATCCATATGTTAACTTATTAGTATTCGTACATCACATGATTGTGTGTCAATATATTTTTAATTGCACGATTGTGTGTATGTATGGTTTTGAATATTTTATACATTCCAATGCAATTCCAGGTGTTGTCACTTAATAATTTTGCAGGAAACTATGTCAGAAAATCCACCATCTTCACATTCGTCATGTTCAGAGGTGAAGAAAGTTGATCAAAACTTACTTGGTATTCCGGTCTCAGATAACGCTGGAAAAATCGCTACTATGCTCGGTAAACTAGTAAGAGCTCATGTGCCGATATCATATATAAGTTGGAATAAAGTATCTGGAATATACAAGGACAACGTTTGGAACGAATTGGTGGTAAGTATCCTTATCTGTTTGACAACAACTATTTCATTCAATAGCCTTATGGTTTCAACTCGTTGCACAACACATAATTTAATATATTTTTTGCAGAAAATTTATGAGCTCGATCCGCTTTCAAAGGAAATGTTTTTAAAGAGAATGGCCGAGGCTTTTAGGAGATACAAGAAAAACTTGAGAGTATTTTATTATGACCCTTTCAACAATGATGAAGAATGGTTGAAAACTTGCATATTCTTTAAAATTCCTTATTCAATAAGTATTATCATATTACAGGATCAAATTGCGAAAGGGAAGGAAAAGATCACTGATAGTGATGAAGAAAAATTGACAGTGGATGAAGACATCTTATCATAAGTGCTTGGTAAGGATGCAAGGGGTAGGAGCCACGGTGTTGGGACCGTTATACCAAAGACTAAAGTTAAGGCTTGTGCCATTGCACAGAAACGACTCCGACATGTTCACGGCGAGCAGGATGAGTTGAAAATGAGGGTGGTAAGTTTGGAGGGTACAGTGGGAAATTTTTCTGGGCAAATGGAGGTTTTGATCAACATGGTGGGAAATATTGAACAGGGAATTCGTGCACCGGTCAATTCTTCTGATGGAGGACGCCCCACACAATTCAATGCTCCTGAATTCATTGCTTCACAGTTCCAGGATTCGACCAATGTTACGAACAATCAAAAATGTGAAATCCTCAACTCTGATTTAGAAGTAATAGGAACAGGTATTTTTAACATTTAAACATTTATGACATAATAAGTAGAAAACTTAAATAATAATAAATATTCCCTTTTATTGCAACAGGTACTATATGCCGAGATTCTACATTGTCCAACATCCATGGGAAATATGTACCATCCACACATGACAAAATGGTGTTGGACATTATACTGCTACCAGATGAGAGAACCAGCAAAATGAATCATCAATTTTCAGAGACCTTTGCTGATGTTGGAGTGGGTGGATATGTGTGCCATCCGAAGTGTCTTATTCGATATCTCTAGATGATGGAGCAGGTATATTTTCTGTTTATGTGGTCGATACAAGTCCCATTAAATTGATTTGAATTTAATTCCAATTCAGTTTAATATATTTTAAGTTGTTAATATACGATAAAATTATTTGTTTTTATGATATATTAATATATTCAAATTTAATTGACGGTAAAAGTGCGTTACTCTGGTTTGAACTTTGGATTCAAGGCAGCAATTTGATTAGCATATTTTAGTTTTTGGGTTATCATTTCTATATGCATTCTTGAATTTTGAATAATTGAGTAACATAAAGAAACATGAAAAGCAATATATTATAATGTTCATATAATTATAAGTGTTACATGTGAAACTTATTTCGTAGCCTGTAAAGGTGGATGATGGTATACTCAAAAAGGCTATAATCATGTTGCTAACTGCAACATAGTATCAATGTAGGTGAATGTTGTTTGTAATTTATCTTCGTCCCATGGTTGGGGGTAGAAAACATAGTTTTGAATCATAACAAAACATTATAGTACTATTCTATTAAGTTCTATTTTTCAATCCTAAAATAAATATTGATTGGAAATTCAAAATTATGCAAATAATCTAAATAGTTAGTTATAATAGTTGTGTATGATTTGAAAGTTGTTCAATGCTTGGCTTCTAAACTTATATGCAGCATTAAATATAAGAGTTTGTTGCGATTGCAGACTATGTTAGGATATTTATCTACTTTTTTATGCTCTAAACATTGTTAATAGAATTGAGTATAAGTTATGTTTTAACTGTTAAGTTTTTAGGAACATGTTAAATGAGTTTCAAGTATACTTTTGCATTTAGTATATTTGTTTTGTTTTGAAAAACAGATACTACTCCTTCCATTTTTGAAATATCCTTGTTAACAGATTGCAGTTTGTATGTTTCTTTGATTTGTTTTTTTTTGTTTTTTTTTAATTTTTTTTACTGTGCAAATATTCTTTTTTTTACTGCGCAAACAACCAATTAAACCCTCCACATTTTCAATGAACTCCCAAGACCTGGTTGTCTGTAAGGAAGACCTCCCTTTGTTTGGAAAAACAGATACTACACCTTCCATTTCTGAAATATTTCAATAAATAATGGCCAATTATTAGGACATTTTACTTCATGACTTTTAGACATTTCATACATATCAATTGCTGACCTGATTCATTTTATGCTCATTTTTTTTGTTCCTGTTTTTGGTTTGGACAGGTGAATCTAATTAACATTAAGCTTTCAAAAAAAACCCTTGAAAAGTTTCATTATGGATACCTGTTTTTATGCTTTTGCAAGACCTAGCATTTATGGTATACTTATCGATATCCAAGTCCCTCAGTTGTGTTTATAACTTTATATTCTTAACACTGCCGAGAATTACATGTTCATTTGAATGTTTATTCCTTGTTCATCTCAACTAGCAAACTTGCAGTCTAATGTGTACCCAGTTGGTGATACTTTGTTCTACTAGTTTCTTTACAATTTACTTTGAGCCTGAAATAAAATTTTCAAATAAAAAAAGATATATATTTAATGATATATTTTATCTTTGTGGCTAATGATTTCTTTTATTGCTGACAGCGAGACAAGTTCAAAGGCGTGTTCACACCAAAGTTTGATGAAGTGATTTTACATATTCAGTCATAATTTAAACATTAAAAGTAATGCTTGTGTAGATGTTTTGGGTTGGAGGAGTTAGCTCTTTGGATTTGCATTGTGCAGTGGCTGCCGTAACAACACAGTATAACAGAGGCTTGTTGTGTATTTGTATTATGTAGTAATGTGATACATTTGTATTATTATTGTGTATTTGGATCTTGGTACTGGAGCGATAGTGTTTTCTAGTATCCGCTACTGCGATGTATTAATGTGTTAAATGCTAGTATTATGTAATGATATTGTTAAGTTATTACGCACTGCAATGCGGATTATTGAATCATTTGAATGTGCACTGTCTATAATATTATTTGTTTTGATGTCTCGGAATGATTATTGATTATATATTGGATATGAATAGGTCTATAGTATTATATATTGGATAAAATAGGTCTATAATATTATATATTGGATATTGATTATATATCTATATCTAATTGACTAATTAGATACGGCTTTTAGCCGTATCTAATTGACTAATTAGATACGGCTTTTAGCCGTATCTAATTGGTTCATTAGACGCTGCCTATTTGTCAATTAGATACGGCTTCTGGCCGTATCTAATGTGTCAATTAGATACGGCTAATGGCCGTATCTAATTGATACAGTAGATACGGCCAGTAGCCATATCTAATGAGCCAATTAGATACGGCCTTATGCCGTATCTAATTGGCTCATTAGATACGGCTGAAAGCCGTATCAAAATATTAAGCTCGGCATATTTTGATACGGCTAGAAGCCGTATCTAATATAATTAGATACGGCTTTTAGCCGTATCAAAATATCGTTTATGGTGTAGTGCCATATTTTGGGCTTAGGCATAGATAAGAGGAGAATGAAATTATTTTTCACTAATTCAATGCTGTAAAAGCATGGCTTTCTATCCCCGAATAATAATTTTTCTTGTTCTATTTTTATGTTTTCTACGATTTCCGATGAACCTAAGGGTATAATTTATTACAAATGTATTAAAGAACTATTAATTTACGCTTCTGATCCTTGTGAGGACTTTTACTGACCTTGTAATTTCTCTTTCGTACAGGTGAAATGGCTGGTAACCTTACTACTATGTTTCTCGATTCTAAGAGGTTCGCAACAGCGAAAAAGAAAAATCAGAAGAGGAAACCTGATAAAGGTGAGGTTTCTAGCCAACCTCTCAAGAAACCTAATATGTCTCCTCCTACCTCTTCTTTAGGAGCACTTTCTATCCTGCCCTTTTAGTCCTTCCATAACCCTCGCACTCGATACTTGCCTCCACCGGAGGGTGGTATTACTGACCTTGTCGAGAGATTTGGAAGAGTTACTCTGGATATCTTATCCAGTATTGCTTCAT
This sequence comes from Allium fistulosum, assembly GCA_030737815.1. Taxonomy (NCBI): domain Eukaryota; kingdom Viridiplantae; phylum Streptophyta; class Magnoliopsida; order Asparagales; family Amaryllidaceae; genus Allium; species Allium fistulosum. Next base: position 836,513,908 of record CM060905.1, read on the forward strand.
CTTCTCCTTATCCCCTTTCCCTTCCATTTCCTGAGCTCTCCTCTTCTGAGATCGCGGTTGAACTGGAGAGGTCCTGGAGTTACATAAGTGTTTTCCTTTCTTTCTTCATTAATGGTGGCTTACTTAATTATTCCTCCCCTTGTGGCGGTTCTTTTTTTTTTACAACTTGGAGCATTGGTGTTGAGGCTTGGAAGAAGTGGGAAGGCGACCAGGTCATAGCCCTTGCTTGCGTTGCCAAACTCGAAGCAGATCTTACTTCAGCTGCTTTCAAGAAGGCTAAAGTTGAGGAAGATTTTAAGGCATATCGGGCCAAAGCTGAAAGGGAGGCGAAGGCCGCAGAAGAGGCTTTGGAGGAGAAAGAGAAAGCTCTAAAGGCATCCCAGGACACCCTCGATCAGATTACTTATTACATGGTCTACCAGCTATTTGCCTCAGTTTAGCGTCAGTTCTTTACTGAAGTTGACCTTAGCTTCCTTAATGACCCCAAGAAGATCAAAAATGCTCTCGACTATTGCACGGCCTAATGGGCTGAGGAGCTAATTGCAGATGGTGCCTTCCCTTATGCTTCTTTACTGCTGGATGAAGATCCAACGTTTAAGGAAATTATGGCATCTAAGGAAATTGAGGACACCTCAACTCCTCACGTGCATGTAATCACCTAACTTTTTGTACATGATTTTAAACTTTTCAACATGTAATAAAAATTGGCTCGTTGCATAGTTTTGTTTTGGTTAATTCTCTTGTTTTCATTCTATTCTGTTGCTATCCTATAATGACCATGTCGCCTTTGTTGTCTTGTTTCTTATAGTCTTCTGAGTAAGTTGTGTTTACTAAACTTCTAAAGGAAAGCACAGACAAACTCCAAACTCAAACCATAGATCGTCTTGGTCTTAGCAATTCGTAGGTATGAAAAAGAGTTAGATGAGTCATTTATGCAAGTTAGAGAGGAAACCCAAGGGTTGCTCTCCAAGATTGATCAAATAGTTAAAGAAAAGGAGGCACTCGGTGATTATATACTGCATCGGTGACAATATACTTTAGAAAGTTGCTCTTTCCCACCTAATAGCCCTTACTTGGAGTGGTTTAGGCATATTATTAGAAATTTACATAGGGAATGAATTTTGCTTATTATTATTATTATTATTATTTCTTTATATGGATTTGTTTGACTTTCCATATAACGATGTTTTTTATGATATATGTTTTTATTTAGTCTTAACCTTGTGTGTTTTGATTTCCTTTGAATCCTATTTTAATTACTACCAACTAGGTTGATCCCCCTGAGCCTCCATCCGAGTTTATCGGAGCTTTTGACACCAATGTACCTTTGGTCCCACTCATTCATGGCCCAGGTGACTCTAGTGTGCTCAAGTTTTAGGTCGCGACCACAACTCCTACTACAGCCTTGGAAGAGGAGAATATCCGTTTGACACTTACCAATGAAAAACTTGAGAAAGATCTAAAGGAAACCCTTTCAGAGCTTAAAGAGGCTAAAGATGCGCTGGATCGTCAACATCAACTTAACGTTAAGTTGCACGCAGGGGTTGAGGCTGCCAAATTAAAGTTGGATGAACTGCAGCAACCCTTGAAAAACGGCGAAGCATTTTATTGGATTGACTATGAGGCAAAAATAAAGAAGTTGGAAAAAACTATAAAGGATATGTCTGCTCAAATTTCCCATCAAATTGAAGAGATGAGAGACATCAAAAGAGCAAGGGGTAGTGGGGCTTAGTCTAGACATGGTCCTTGCTCCCCCCATGGGTGTGGACCCCTTATTAGAAGATGAATGGAAATGAAAAGTGGAGATGCACTTCTAGGGTAAACTTAACAAGATGAAAACTCACAATAAGCGGCAACTGGAGCACCAGAGGCCGAAGGCGCTTGTTTATATATGGAGGAAAGGGTAGAGGGCAGATGCCCTTAAATACTTTGGTGGCTTTTCTATGAATAAAACGAAGACTAGGGGAAACTTAATCGATACTTTAGAGAAAACTAGGGAGGATGTCGTGCTCAAGATTTATGAGCTTGAAGATTTACTACGAAAAGCTCAGGCCTCCCCTAATGCCATAGCAACTCCCACCAACATGCTTGAGTAGGATCAGATTGCTTCCCTCGTAGAGAAACTAAACAAAGAGAAGGTTAAAGGTAAGATGGAACAAATTGTCCTACAGCGTGCCATGGACGTTTTTTCTGACTTTTATCCTACTCTTGACTTAAGCTTTCTTTGTAACAAGGAAGGTTTTGTGGTGACTTTGGGGGCCCTACTAGATCGTTGGGTAGGTGCTAATTATGATCCTAGGAAGACCTCTCGCCCTATGATGGAACCGCTTTTGGTCAGCATGCTTTTGATTAGGTGTTTTATGATTAGCGCTTTATTTTAGGATCATATAACTTGGGTAATTTTGTAAATTATATTATGGAATATGTTCTTTTTAAGTTGTAAATTTTGAAAAGGCATGGCATAAATTGAACTCTTTTGTGAAATAATATAAATACTTTGTGAGTTTCCATTTTGGTCGCACTTTCTTTTTATTTTTTGTTTGTTTGAGCTTGCTTGATTTTCAGCCCACTCCTATTAATCGAGTTCCAAAGATAGTTGTCATGGAAGAATATGATCATACGGGATCCTTGGCTCCTGATGTTATGTCGAAGCCTGGTGCTGCTGCCTCTTCTCCATTGGGTGTTGATCCTCATGTCGTTTTCCAGTGGAAGAAGTTGGAATGAGGCTTGAATGTTATTACGAGGCCAAGTTCTATGAATTAGAGAATCATTACAAACTGGGCTCTGTTTCGACTTCTTAGGCCAATAGAGGTTCTATTCAATGTTCTTCATTGGGCAACCACGGATCGTGCTTCTATAAGAGAATTATAATCGACAATTCTTCTGAAGATGAGTTGGAGCCATAACGTTATTTGTTTTACTAAAATCGAAGTTTTGGATTCAACTTTTGATGCAATTATGGGTGATATTAACTTTATTTTTACTTGCGATGGGTATGCAAACGTGAAGAATTACACAAATATGAGTTGATTTTAGTAAATAATAGTAAATCTCAATTTTTAGCATTTACCTTGTAAGCTTTATGTCGTTTCTAGAATTATACTTGGTTTGTAGGTTGTTTTGCATTCCATGCGACGTTTCTTCTTGCCATTCCTTGCATGGTTCATATTTCCTACACCAAGCCTTTATTATTCAAGCTTTGCTATATGCCTGCGATTATCTGCCCTGCTATCTAGGGGTAGTTTAATGTTCATGTGCTTGGCTTGGTCTTCTTTGCTATTTGGGGGTGGACTGTATTTTTGACTATATAGTTAGGGCATGTATTTCCAACCTTTTTAATTCATGCGCATGGCTTTTTGTACTGGTTTAGTCCGTCTAATATCCTTACGTCCAGTATAATTATTTTTGGCTGAGAACCGAGTTGTGTATAATATAGCCCAATGTTATTAACTGTGTTAGAGAGATTAACACGGAGGGATTTTATACTGGTTCGGGCCGTCTAATATCCCTACGTTCAGTTCATTGTATCACTACTTTTGACAATAATTACAACGATTTCCACCCAAGTAAAACTAATAATAGAAACTAAGGCATGAGGTGCTCAGAGTTCCGTGTTATAGGAACTAGTTTTCCATCAAGTTTTGATAGTCGGTACGTCCCGTTTGCTAAGGCTTTTGCTATAACTGGGGGGCCTTCTCAATTTAGGCCTAGAGCTCCGTTTGCTGGGTCCTTAGTGTTGGCTATTACTCATCGCAATACCAATCCCTTGTAGAAGTTTCTTTATTTGAGTCTTGTGTTGTAGTTTTTTGCCATCCTCAGTTGATATGTAGTAGACACGATTGCTGCCTTATCTCTTTTTTCTTGGATAAGATCGAGTGCAGCCTATTTCAGCTTCTTGATTCGTTCTACCGTACACGATATTCTTCTATGTGATGGGACATGTACTTCTATAGGGAGCATGGCTTCATAGCCGTAGGTCAGAGAGAAGGGGTATGACCGGTTAGAGATCTGGCTAAGGTCCTATAGGCCCATATTACCAAAGCCAATTCCTCCACCCACTTTCCTTTTACCTTCTTTAGTCTTTGCTTAAGCAACTTCTTAATAGTTTTGTTTGTTGCTTCGACCTGTCTATTCGCTTATGGATGTGCTATGGAAGAATAACTTTTAATATGCTATTCTTTTTGAAGAATTCTATGAACTCCTTGCCCTCAAACTGGGTCTCGTTATCCAAAATTATTTTGTAAGGGATTCCAAATCTAGCGATTATGTTTCTTACTAAAACGTGACTATTTTCTTTGCGGTGATCGTAGCCAGAGTTTCTACTTCTACCCATTTGGTGAAATAATTTATTTTCCACTACAGGATAGCTTGCCCCCCTTTTGTTAATATGTCGGTTATTGATTTTGATGATAACAACCTTAATAACAATAATACATTCATATAAATTATGGATACTAATGTTTTGCAAGTTATATAGTATATAGTGCAGGATATTATACAGGTGTTAAATTGAAGACTGTGTAGTATAAAGACTCAAGGAATGGACATGAAGACTCATGAGTATAAAGAACAAGATAAAAAGATCTCAAGACTACAGTATATATCATGGAATATTGTTAAAGTGTCTGGTATCAATCTTTGATCTCTATTTCCCTTTTTCTTATCCTTTATTTTTAAAACAAAATATTTTCAAAATATTTTTAAAATATATTTGAAAATATTTTATAAAAGTTTCTCAAAAATCACATACATATATTGACATATGTATACTAGATATGTCGACATGCATGCCGCAAAATAGTTTTTCAAATTTTGAAATGAAGTATCTATTCATCGCAACTCTTCATGAACGTATACATCTGTTTACACACTATATAGAGGAGGTTTCAAACAAATTTTTAGTTAGTTATTATCTTGTTTTCTTCCCTCTTCTTACTCTCTCAAAATCTCCATCGAAAATATATAAAATTCTCTTCAAAATCAAATAGAATCAATTCATACCTTTGTGTATTGATTCAATATTACTTTCTTACTGTTTTGAAATCATCTCTCTCTCAAATCAAAGGTCAAAGTGCTGTCCAAGAGGCTATAGGATCCACTGAATCCAAAGTTCAAGAAATTACCTTTAGAAAAACCATCAAACTCTATTTGCATTTGCCTAGGTATGATTGTAGCCTATTCAAACAAATTGGGTGTGCTTGGTAGCCCGAAAATCCGAGCGGGTGTGCTTAGCAGCCTGAAAATCCGAGCGGGTGTGCTTGTAGCCTGTCCAAATAAAATGGGTGTATCCTGAGCTCGAAAAATCAGGACAGTGTGTCTCGTAGCCTCAAAATCAAAATTGTAATTGGGTTGGCATTTTAAAAGAAATCTATCCATGCAATTGTATGGGACTGGATGTAGGAGAAATCCCAACCAGTATAAAATCCCGAGTGTCATCTCTCTAACTCTCTACTTTACTTTATTGCTTTTATCTTATTTGTGATTGATTGTTGATATAATCCTGTGTTGAAAATCTATGTTTCAATATTAAAACTTGAAAGATATTTAAAAAGGTTTATAAAAGTTAGAAAACACTATTCACCCCTTTAGTGTTTAATCAACCTTAATATCCATGTTTCGCAACCCACACCTTTGACATGGGAAGTGGACCTATCAAATCTATACCCGATACATCGAATGACCATAGGTTTGCTAATGGGATGAGCTTGTGGGAAGGCTGCCTCGGGATGCTTGCAAACTTTTGACATCTTTCACATCTTCTCACGTATTCTTTTGCGTCCCAAAGTGCAGTGGGCCAGTAGTAATCGTGCCTCAGTACCTTTTTCGGTAATTTGGCTTCCCCGGAGTGATCCCTGCATTGACTTTCATGTACTTCTCTCGTGACCCATGTTCCTTCTTTAGAAATACACCTAAGATAAGGGCTAGAATACCCTCTCTTGTATAATATGCCATCAAAGAAGGAGTAATATAGAGTATGATATCTTATTTTTCTGGCTTCATTTCTGTTTTAGGGTAGGATTTCGTTTAACAAGAATTGTTTAATAGGGGTAATCCATGTGTTCTCTTTCATTTGTTGAAGTGCAGGCTCAATTGGGCACTGCCCTTGATTTTCCTCTGTTTCCTGATCTTGAGCCTTATGGACTACTGCTCGTTGGGCCCTCGTTAGTAATAGTATTTGGTTAGTTTTTGCGATACTTGGTTCTACCCAATATCCTATTGGAATGGCTTTTATTTCATTTCTATGCTAACTAATCGGTTTCATTTCCATGAACACTGCAACTTACAAATAATGGCACTAGTAAAGTGAAACAGACTAAAATTTCCATGCTAACTAATCAGTTTCAATTATTTAAAATGAATTCAAATGAATCTATTTTTGACATATACTATTGATTTCAAGATATTTTGCATTTATTAGTTGCATTAGGTAAAAAAAATTCTAAAGAGGACAAGTTAATGCACTATATTCGGAGTGGGTTCAAAAGACACTAGTGATAGAAGAGGCTAATAATATTATCACTCTAAAAATTAAAAAGTTAATAGGAAATTTAATGTCCCATGAAGCACATTTTTAGAGAAGAAGAGAAAGCAAGGCAACATAAAAGAAATCATCGCTTTCAATGCAATAAATAATGATAAAGATTCTGACGATGACTAAGAAATTGCCTACATGGCCAGAAATTTCAAAAAATTCGTAAAGTATAGGAAAATGGAAATTTTTTGGAAACTTAAAAACAAGACCCCAGGAACAGGAACTGCAACTAGATGCTTCAATTGTGATGAATCCGGTTATTTTTAGAGAGACTACCCGCATCCAAACAAATCAAAGATCTCACCAGTTAATGATTCATCCAAAAAAGAAAAATGGCTTATACAGCAACTTTAGATGATTCAGACACTTCCTATAACGACAATGAACCAAATACTGAAAATGTGAATATGTGTTTCATGGCAATAACAGATTAGTCAGAACCGATCAACAAAAAGCGGCAAAAATGGTACCTTTTATCTAATAATTTTTAATTCATTTTTTTTGGTTGATTATGGTTTTTAGGAATAACATATAGATTAATAATAATATTGGATGAATATAAGTATATAAGTATGTCTGTGTGTAGGGATATATTAGCCTAGATTTAATTTTTTTTGAAAATTTCAGGTTACATATCGACATACTAACAAGTTATATCTCGGCATACATGCCAAAAAACTGAAAAATTGAAATTCCAATTCAAAATCCAAATTTCCCTCTCTTTTGCACCAACTCCCATGTTTTGAAAAGGCACGTTTTTGACTAGAGAACATGACTCTTTACTCTCTATTAATTAAATCTATCTCTATCCACTCATTCACTCACTTTATTTTGAATTTCAAATATCTCTTCATTATCTTATCTCCTCAAAAACTCAAAAATGGCTTCCTCTAGTCAAAATCATAAAACCTAAGGCTCTCTACACTACGCCATAGATTGCATACTGCAACACCAAAGAAGTGATGCAGAAAGTGCCAAAAAATGTTGCTGTAGGCTAAAAAAGGGCAAAGGCAACACTTTCTCGGTGATGCATTTTGCCGCGTTGCCGCAGACCTCAAAGGCAACATTTTGACTATCTAAGGCAACATAAGAAATATTGTTGCAATAGAACCATATTTGGGTCTATAGCAACATCCATAGGTGTCTGTACCAACATTCCAAAATGTTGCTATAGGTATTAACTTTCTGAATTTGTGGGGCCCACAATGTAGAGCATATTTGATTTTTTAATAGAAATAAATTTTTATTTAATAAAATGCTATTGCACAGAATTTGATATCAAACAGTAATTTATTTAAATAAATATTTTATTTCAACATTTGAAATAGTACAAATTCCTGACTCCACTATTTTACAATTCAATGATATATAACACCGATATTCACATATACAGATATTCCTCACTACATCACTCAGTTCACTCATTACATATGCAGTTTCAATTTATATAGACACCGACACTGACAAATATATGACGAGCTGAGTGCCGAGCCGAAGGCGAGCCAAGAAGCGGGTCCGGGCGCAGCGCCGGCGGGGGTCCGGGGCACCGCAGTCCTATATGGAAGATCGAGCCTTCTTTGAAACGACATAAAATGATGCACAAATGAATCAGCATGCACAAGTCCTATATGCACTGCTCCCTTGACTATAACTATGCCGAATAAAGGCAGCAAAATATAACGAACAGCTAGAACTCCAAATATGAGCGATAAGCAAAGGTTTGATCCCCTTAAACTTGAAAATCATATTATTAAAAACATAATTTTTATCACATCATTTTCTATAAAAAAGAAACATTGCTTGACTAATAAAAACTTCACCTTTGATAGGGTTTCCTCCCATTATCAGAGTGGTAGCAGGAATTGCTCCATCACTGCATTGAATAATTTGGAAAATAATCAACACCAGCTAAGTAGAAAATGCCTTAATAATGAAGCAGAGTCTTGAATTACACGAACAGGAGCACCTTCACTGCCTTCATACATGTTGAAACATCATACAATAAACCAGCACTGCCTTCATACATCACCATTCAACACTTCCTTCATCCCACCTGAAACTACTCAAACCCTCAAACCACCTCACAGCATTCACGACACCTACATTCACAGTCTACCACCACAACAGCCTTCACTCTGTCTACATCGACCATCTTCTCAGCAATCCCGACCATCAAGTCAAAAAAAACACAAAAAAAACACAAAAAATCCAAACGACCTGAACCGGATTCCATTAGCGACTTCATTCAAACCACAAATCATCAATCCACAAATCGCCGATTGCATTCGTGACCAGACCCAATTCACGATCTCCAAATCGAAAACCACCTCCGTGCCCCCTCTAATTCCAGAAACTCTTAAACCGCAACCTCAAATTCTTCGAACCCTAAACCTTAAATCACCTAAGTCGCCTGAATCAAACAATTTTATTTTGATTGAGAATTTTGTCTGGGTGCGAACAAGTTTGGATTGAGTGTTTTTTATTTCGATTTGAGAAATACACGTTCTTTTCGCGATTTGAGAAATAGGGCGGCAGAAGAAGAGGGTGTTGAAAGAGGAGAGGGCTACAGATTCCATGATTTGAACGGTGATGTTTGCGATTCAAATCGATGAACACAGTGCGAGTAATCATTTTAGGATTTTCGAAATTCCATTGAAGTATTCTATTTGCTTTTTGATTTGAGAAATGAAAAACGAAAGAGATCTACTGGAGTTCAGGCGGGAAAACGAAAATTTGGGGCAAATTGTAGCGGTGATCCATTTTTACAATCAGAATAAATATAGACCGTTGGATCGTATTCACGCGGATTGCTAATTTTATTAATTTTTTGATTTGAAAACATCTATAGCAACACTATATAAAAATGTTGCATCGTGTTACACTTGTTTAGCTAGAGCAACACATTTTTATGGCTATGGTAACACCAAAAATACAATGTTGCAGTAGGACCAAAAGCTTATATCTATCGCAACATTTTAGCTGGCAACACCTTGCAAAAATGTTGTAGAATGTCATCTATGGCGTAGTGCTAAGAGAACTAAAAGCTTTAACTTCAATGAGAAAGATGCCATTGAAGCCTATATAGAGTATACTACTTTCGGAAAAGTTTTTCCTCGAGGATTTTCGAAATTCGAAGATTTTCCTCTTGTGGTTTACAAAGATCTTTGTTTTGAAAATGAAATTCTTGGTTTAATTGACTCTTCTCAAAATGATTTTGTTTGTTATCTGGATTTGGTCAAAATGTTTTATGCAAATTTAAATGGAAAATTTTTTCAAGGAGAAGAGGGACAAATTTGGAGCAACGTTAATGGTACTCAATTTTTTTTTTAAATTGTGAACTTTTAGGTAATATTCTTGGTTGCAAATCTAGTAGAATTGACATATCCACTTTTCAAATTGATGAACAAACTCGTGAAGTTTTCATGATATTTTCAAAAGTGATTTAGAATTTGATTTTAAACACAAAAATCTTCGACCAAAATCGAGACTTATGAGTCTCATTTTACAACAAAGTATCACTCCGAGGATGGGTAATTATAGTAATCCTACTCAAAAATTTTAAAGCTCCTTTTGCTAATTATTGTCATTACAACATCAATTGGGTACAAGTCATTTTAGATGACTTTGTTCAAAAGAACATTTCTAGGCATGAGGACACACTTTTCCATGGTGTGAATCTTACTAGAATTTTCATATATTTTGGTGTTGATTTAAGAGGAGAAAAATCTATTCCCCGAAAAGTTTCGACAAAGCTAATATTTCTCATATACACATTCCATCATTTTTCGAACCATACGAGACACTCCCGAAAAGGAACAAAGGTTGGCATATGAAGAAGAACAAGAGATCAAAGAAGAAGAAGAAGAAGACGATGAAATGGAAGTGGAAGAAGAAGAAGAGGAGGAGGAAGAAGTGGATACTTCCTTGTAAAGTTTTGACAAACCATCTCACCCCTCCAATAAAGAGATCCTAAGAAACTAAGAAAAGCTTCTTAAAAACCAAAAGAAGCTTAAGAAATCATTTAGTAAAAAGTTTATCTCTCTCTAACAAAGTGGACAAATACTTTGGAAAAATCATTCGCAAACTTGGTGGTTCTTCATCATCGTCTACATCCTCCTAACCCTATATAGTTATTTCCTATGATATCTAGCTTTATATTGTGTGTTTTTAGTTTAAGTTCATGTTATCTTTTCATGTATTTTCTTTTATAATCCATGTACCTTTCAATTCCAAGTAATGAAATATATCTACTACCGTCTTATATTGTTTATTAGTCTCTGGAAGTTATAAAAATATATTGGTATAAGTTTGAAACAAAAACTATAGCAAAAACACAAATTTCGCTATTTACGACATGTATGTTGACATATATGTATCCTATATGTCGACATATAATGACAAGATAGCAAAAAATTTAAAATTCAAAATTATATAACTACCACCTATTCAAATCACTCTAAATGACTTTCTACTCTTACATAAGCCTATTTATTCCAGAAAACTTACTCATCATTTTATTCTATACTCTCTCTTCATTCTCAAACATATTTTTACAAATATGTCATCTCCACATTAGAAATTATGTGAAAATCTTGAACAAACTCTTCAATCTTTCAAAGATATTCTCTCTTTAATCCTAAGAAATTAAAGGCATTTAGAATCGAGTCAAATGCAGATGATTAAGGAATAAGAAAAGCATTTTGATGTCATTCGATAGATGATTTCTTCCTTAATCAAAGATGAACCATCCAACAACCCAAAATGCACTATTAACCAGGATAATGAATATTGGGATGCTATCAAAGCAGATCCAATTTTTTGGGTCAAACAGTTAGGTTGATGCGCCATGAAACATTTAGTTATTAGGTTGGGATTTAATATGTAAATACACACACACACATACATACTCTTACAATTTGGTTTGATTGATTTGGTGTGTATATTTGGATTGGATTTGATTGGTTTGGATTGTTTACAATAAGGATTAATATTTGGATTTGAGTGATTTGATATGGATTGGTTTGTATTTATTGGATTTGTATAGTTTGAATTGGATAAATAAAATCTAATTTATAGGTCTTTATTATCATATTAAATCATGTTTAGATAAAATGGTGCATTATTTCTAAGTATATCATACAATCATCATATATATATATACCATATATCTTAAAAATCATCATAATCATATATATCATATTTAACTTAGTTATTGATTTTTAATTTGAAGTTTCCAAGTATTTAAATTAGGGGGAGTTTTTAGTTTTTCATCCATTTTTGTTGATGACAAGGGGGAGAAAATTATAAAATATAGATATGCATATATTCAAGGGGAATTATCTAACTTAGGGGGAGTTATATCATAATTTATATATGAGATATTAATGGTTGTCATCATTAAAAAGTGGGAGACTGTTAATTACTTGGTTATTGATTTTGATGATAACAACCTTAATAATAATAGTACATTCATATAAAATATGGATACTAATGTTTTGCCAAGTTATATAGTACGTAGTGTAGGATATTTTACAGATGTTGAATCGAAGACTGTACAATATAAAGACTCAAGGAATGGACATGAAGACTCAACAGTATCCAAACCAAGATACAAAAGATCTTAAGACTATAGTATAATATACAGAGTCATAGAATATTGTTAAAGTTCCTAGTAGATATCTTTGATCTCTTTTCCCATTTTCTTATCCTTTTTTTTTAAAAAAAATTTATAAAAAAATTTCAAAGTTTAAAATGTTTATAAACTATGTTTAAATTAGTTTACAAAATATCGAATCATTTTACAAAGTATAGTATTTTTAAAATGTTTTCAAAAGAAAACATTTTTCAAAGATCACATATGTAAGTCGACATATGTATATAAGGTATGTTGACATACATGCCACAAAATAGTTTTCAAATTTTGAAATGAAGTGTCTATTCGTTGCAACTCTTCAGGAATGAACACATCTGTTTACACACTATATATAGGAAGTTTCAAATGAATTTTTAGTTAGTTATTATCTTGTTTTCTTCCCTCTTCTTACTCTCTCAAAATCTCTATTGAAAATATACAAATTCTCTTCAAAATCAAATAGAGTCGATTCATACCTTTGTGTATTGATTCAATATTACTTTCTTACTGTTTTGAAATCATCTCTCTCTCAAATCAAAGATCAAAGTGATGTCCAAGAAGCTATAGGATCCACTGTATCCAAAGTTCAAGAAATTGTCTTTGGAAAAATCATCAAACTGTATTGGCATTTGCTTGGGTTTGATTACAACCCATTCAAATCAATTGGATATGCTTGGTAGCCTGGAAATCCAAGTAGGTGTGCTTGTAGCCCATCAAAATCAAGTAGGTGTACTCTGAGCTCGAAAAATCAGGAGGTTGTGTCTCATAGCCTCGGAACCGAGATTGTAATTGGGTGTGCCTTCTGCCCGTTTAAAGATTGGCATTTGAAAAGAAATATGTACAAACAATTGTACGGGACTAGATGTAGGAGAAATCCGATGTATAAAATCCATGATATCATCTTTCTAACTCTCTACTTTACTTTATTGATTTTACTTTATCTGTGATTGCATATGTGATTGGTTGTTGATATAATTTTGTGTTGAAAATATGTGTTTCAATATTAAAACTTAAAAGAAATTTAAAAAGGTTATAGAAGTTAGAAAACACTATTCACCCCCTATAATGTTTAATCAACCTTAAGATCCATAATTCCGTAACCCACGCCTTTGACAATGGAAGTGGACCTATCAAATCTATACGCCATACATCGAATGGCCATGGGCTGGCTAATGGGTTAAGCTTGTGGGAAGGATGCCTCGGGATGCTTGCAAACTTTTGACATCTTTTCACGTACTCTTTTGCATCCTGAAGCATAGTGGGGTAGTAGTAACCGTGCCTCAGTACCTTTTTTGCTAATTTTGCTTCCCCGAAGTGATCTTCGCATTGCCTTTCATGTACTTCTCTCATGACCCATGTTCCTTCTTGTTATCCCGCCTTTTGGCAAGGCCGTGACACCAAAAAGTTGACTGGAAAACTAAAGACAGTTCGTCGTAAAAGCTCATTATACACTGTTTTACTATGGATATCAATGAATTTTGTCCGAGTCCGGATCGAGCCAAAATTTATAGGACACGAAAAGCTAAGCCATAAGAGTCAACGTTTCAAATCTCAAGTCAATCCGAGTCCGTATGTTCAAGTTATGATCAACGCAAGATAGAAGAATCTATGTTCGAATCCATCAGTATAGCCATCATTCGAATCCATCATCCCTGCCTTACTTCGAATCCATCGATATCGTCTTCTTCATATCCATTGGCAGGGTTCATGTTCGAATCCATCCAAGACATCGCTAGTTCGAGTCCATCAAGTTACCCCTGTACGAACCATAGCATTCGAATTGATCGAAAGGTAAACAGCCTCGCCTCCGTCAGGTTCGTATCCATCAAACTGAAGGTACTTCGAATCCATTCAGACGGATAAGCTTCGTATCCACCATCCAAGGCAGCATGTTCGACTCGATGGAAGTTTCCCCTGGTTACTTCGAATCCACGGAACAGCAGATACTTCGAATCCACACTGCTTGAAGCAGCTTCGAATCAATCGACTTTACATCTAGATCGATTCGAACAGACCTTCGTTCATTCGATTCGGAGAGGGATGTCTTCGAATCCACTGCCACGAATCCACCCAGTCAAAGCGGCAAAGAACATGGAGTCGACCCAGTCAATCCGGAGTGAGAAGCGGATCGATGCGAAGCATGCGCACCACGCCGTAGTCTTCGCGTAAAGGAGGGTCGATTCGAACGAATCGATTCGAACGTATCGATTCGAACGACTCCAGGAAACGAAAAACACCTACTTGAATCGATCATAACTCGAGTTCTACAAGTCCAAATGCTATGAAATTTTCACAGAAGCTTAAGCACATGATGAAGAATGTCTACGCCAAATTTCAGCTCGATTGGATGATTTCTTGATTGATTCGAACCAAGGGTCGAATCGATCCCAAAGTGGGCCCGGATCTCCAGGTTTCGGCCATGTGGGCCCCCTGACGTACCAGAACTGGTCTCCCCTCATTTTAGGCGAAATATCAGCCTCCTACACCTATAAATAGAGCCCCTAGTCATTCAGAAAAGGGGTCAGACATTTTTGAGAGCTAAAGAACGCCCAGACTCTGCCAGATTTACTCAGAATCACCACCGCTTCCTTAGATTCAGATTATAATCATATAATCAGTTGTACTACGTTAAAAGAAATTGTAATCATCAAGTGAATATCAATAAAATCATCAGCTTCAGAGTGGACGTAGGCAAGATCGCCAAACCACTATAAATCTCGTGTTTCTGTTCATTATTTCTGAACTGTGATACTCTGTTTGCTTAGATTTGAGATTTGTGTGTGAATATTGTTGATTTATATTCATACACTGGTGCTTTCACAACATTCGGGGTTTGTGACCAATTTTGGCACAAACACTTTGGTGCTTTCACTGAGAACTGAACTTAGGAGTTCTATCATTTGAAAGTTGAATCAGAAGGCTAAGAGATTTAAGATCCGAAGAATCATGACGAGACAAACTAGTAAAAGGCAGAGACCAGAGCGAAGTCAGCATGAAGGGAGTCAAGAGGCTTCCTCAGGAGCAAACCAAGCATCGATCTTCATCACCAGGGATGAGATGGAGACAATGATGAAGAGACAGGAGGAGATGATCTAGAATTTGCTTCAACAAATTGGACAACTTGGAGCGCAAAATCAAGGAACGACCAGAATCCAGAATGGAGCAGGACCATCTGGCGCAGCGCCGGAGCTGGGGGGCATACACTTAGGACATGTTGATCCAAACCTGGGAAGAGAGACAAGGAAATCCGAGCAACCTGGCGGCAATAGAGGGATGAACGCTCAGCCAGGGGGGCACACACCCGAAAGCTCACATGGACTCGGGGGGCAGATCGAAGGTAGTGAACAAGGACTACAGCTTGGAGATAATGATAGATTGGCAGAGATGGTCAGGAGAGCCATGAGAGGCGGATTAGTAAACAGAGATCTTGAAGACGTGAACAAGAGTCCCTTTTCTCCTGCGATTAGATTGGCTAGGAACCCACCGGAATTCAAACTGCCAACAGTAGAAGGGTATGATGGGAGGACGGACCCTGCGGTCCATCTAACGAGGTATATAAGGCACATGGAAGTGCTGGGGGCATCACAGGAAGTCATGGCCCGGTGCTTCCCATTGTATTTGACAGACATAGCAGCATTATGGTTCAGACAGCTAGAGAGCGGCTCCATTGGGACATGGACCGATTTGATTGAGAAATTTATGAGGCAATTCAGAGTTCATATTTCGAGACCCAAGAATGTGATGAGTTTGGCAACGCTAAAGCAGAAAGCTGGGGAGTCTTTGAGAAATTTCTTGACGTGATTCAATGCGGCAGCAGCATCGGTGTATCGGCCAGATCCATCCATGGTTATGATGGCGGCTGTGTCCGGAGTAGCTGATGGCATGGAATTCAAAAATTCATTAACTAAGGATCCGCCAATGGATCTAGGAGAATTCTATCACGAGGCAGAAAAGTTTTTACGATTGGAAGATGCTAATGCTGAAAGAGAAGAAGGAGAGGGAATAGAAGTTTATGCACTTAAAGACAAAAAGCCTCTCGAAAATGATTCAAGCAAGGATAAAGGAAAACGAAAGGCTGAGGACAATGGTGACAGGTCAAAGCGACTGCGGAGAGAGCTATGATTCACCACTTATTCAGAGCTGAATGAGAGTTTGGAGCGAATCTACCAAGATACTCGAGAGCAAGTTCCCTACCGTAGGCCAATACGAAGGGATCCCACTGTTGACGAGAGGAAATCAGACAGATACTGCTTATTCCACGAACTGAATGGTCATAACACTAACGACTGTAGAAATCTGAAGGATGAGGTGGAAGGGCACATCAGGAACGGTATGCTACTTCAGTATGTGAGAAGGCGAGCTCCAGCAGTGGAGCCAGAGCGACCACCATCTACATCAGCTAGGGGTGCCCCCGAGCCGGGGCACCGTATGATTATCAATTAATTTAAATAACGATGAACAAGTCGTAAACCTCTCACCAACCCGGGTAAGTCATTTACACATATGCAAGATCACGAGCAGTCCATAGGCATGCTCTGAATGACTATTAACCCTATCGTTGTGGGAGTTTACACTTTGACATCCTTGCTTTGTTTTTGTTTCGTCTTGATTTGAACATTTGAACTTGATTTTGTTTAACATTTCTGCTAGAGACTTATTTTCAATGAAAAAATGCTACTTGTGATTTCATAACGGCTAAGCCACTTACACATGTATGGGATCACGAACGGTCCCTAGGCATGCTCTGAGATGGCGATAAACCATTGCAACAAACAATCCGGGAATTCACCCGAACGTGAAACCTGGTATTGATGATACTAAGTCCCTCCTCGGGCACACTCAATTCGCCTCGAACGGCACCCGACCGCGAACGGTCACAATTCGATCACGAACGATCACACTTCGCCACGAACGGCATCCGACCTCGAACGGTCACCATTAGCCTCGAACGGCACTCGACCACGAACGGTCACAATTCACCTAATACGACATTCGATCGCGAACGATCACATTTTTGCCTCGTACGGCACATGATCGCGAACGATCACATTCCTCTCCACGTCACCCGACCTCGAACGGTCACCATTCGCCTCGAACGGCACTCGACCATGAACGGTCACAACTCGCCTCGAACGGCACCCCTCACCTCAAATGGCTTGATCACGAATGGTCATCATTTGGGGCCATGTAGAAATGCTAGATCGCGAACGGTCGCATTCTACCTCAAATGGCTAGATCACGAACGGTCGTCATTTAGGGTTATACAGAAAATTCTAGATCGCGAACGGTCGCATACCACCTCAAATGGCTAGATCGCGAACGGTCGTCATTTAAGGTCATATAAAAACTGTCATACTCTTCGCAGGTTGTACCACAGGTCATCAACAGGATATGAACATCCAACTTATGGAACTACAAAACACACCTCCCTATCGCAAGGCATGTTTTGGGGGGCAAATGTTATCCCGCCTTTTGGCAAGGCCGTGACACCAAAAAGTTGACTGGAAAACTAAAGACAGTTCGTCGTAAAAGCTCATTATACACTGTTTTACTATGGATATCAATGAATTTTGTCCGAGTCCGGATCGAGCCAAAATTGATAGGACATGAAAAGCTAAGCCATGAGAGTCAACATTTCAAATCTCAAGTCAATCCGAGTCCGTATGTTCAAGTTATGATCAACGCAAGATAGAAGAATCTATGTTCGAATCCATCAGTATAGCCATCATTCGAATCCATCATCTGTAACGACCCGTATTTTTACGGATCAAAACATTCTAAAATGATTTACCTTTGGTTGTATGGTTGTTAAGTCATTTCTGGTTTTGGCAGAATTTTGCTTAAGTCCTAAGTCGTAACCGACTTAGGAGTTTGGACGAGTTAAGCAACTAGTCTGGGTCGAGTTGCCGACTCAAGGAACTCGCCGAGTTAAGGGATAACAACCTAAGGAAGTGACCGACTTATAGAATTAACCGACTTAAGGATAGTGGTGAGTTAAGTGTTAAGTCGGCTGACGAGTTAAGATAGTGGTCGACTTAAGACCTGGACGACTTAGTAGTTAGCATATCTGAAAATTATTTGTTAAGTCGTTGCCGAGTTAAGGAAGTGGGGTTGACCGACTTAAGAGGTTAGGGCGACCTAAGGAAGAATAGTAGGCAGCCTAAGTACTCTGGAGTAGAGTTAGGTCGGCAACGACCTAAGGACATGTTGTGAGCGACCTAAGTGTTTGGGTGTTAAGTGTTAGGTCGGCAGGGTAATTGAGTCGGTAGGTTGTTGAGTCGTCAACCGACTTAGGACTTGGGTTTTGCGGCAGTATGATGAGTCTGCTTCGTTGGGTCGGTCATATTGTTAAGTCGTAGGTCGGCGAGGCAGTTAAGTCGTTAAGTCGTAGGCGCATGCCATAAGTCGTAACCGACTTAGGAGACAGCTGTTTTGTTGCGAGTCATAGGCAGATGAGTTTTTAGGTCGGCAAGGCACTAGGTCGGCAAGGCACTAGGTCGGCATGGTGTTAAGTCGGCACCGACTTAAGGAGATAGCCGAGTTACGACTTAAGGGCAGTTTTCAGCTATAAATAGGAGGGGTTGTTCTCACTTTTTGGGATCCGGATTTTGAAGCGACGAAGTGCTGCCATTTTGAGAGCTCGACTTCTACACTTCTTCACTTCTTTTCTCCACTCTAATCTAGTGCTTCCATCCATCCAAATCGAAGATCAAGATTGAAGATTCAAGAGCTTAGATTGAAGATCTTCATCTTTTCAAGAGAGATTTCTTCATTTGAAGCGGATTTGTGATAGATCAAGCTTGATCCTTTGCTGTCCAGATCTGAAGCGTATTGATTTGAGGTTGTTTAGGTGATTTGGTGAGTGGTGATTATCTCTCACACGGATCCAAAGGAGTATATCGGATTGTTGGCTCGACTTGGTGTTAAAATAGTGATTTCCATGCATTTTCTTCATCCTATGTGTAGATCCATATAGATCCATTGTTCATGATGATGTTGCATCCATTTTATCATATGTTAATCTATGCAAGTTCATTCATCAAGTTTGTAGAGATATAATCCATGTTTTCATGCTTATTGGACTTTCAACTCTTTAATTACGAAAATGCCATTATTGTTATAATTGTCTACTTAGATCATATTTGAATGCTTGATTGCTTGGATTGATGTTTGATTTGATTGCTTGTTATGAACTAGATGATTGATGATTAGATTTAGATCGAAGATGATTCAAAAGCTAAGGGAAAGGCTCTTGAATTGGAAAAGCTGCTCGTGGCATATGTAGCGGGATGATAAAGCTCTTATGCATAGATTCGATGATGTGATGATGAGATGAGGCTTTGCGAGGATGTAATGAAGCGAGGCAATCATATGATGAAGACTTGGTCTAATCCAGACGGGATCATTCCAAGCATGTTGATAACTCGGTGATATGATTCGAGTTGAGGATAATGAATGGATATGAGAATAGTCGTCGAGGAGGATGACTAGGAGGCTTGGATAGCATCGTTGTTGAAGGTTCTAGCATGCTCTAAGCAAGAGTACGTTTGGGCAGATTCGATAGTCCCAACGGCCAACTGTTGATGGTCGAGTACTCTGGGCAGATTCGATAGTCCTAGGCACGGGCTGCGACGACGTGCGGGAGTTATGTCTAGAACCGGGGTTTCCATTAGCCCTTGACGGACGGCTGAAAGAATGTGCCGGTCATTCAATTAACGGTGATATCGAAGCAATGATAACAGTGATAGCCAGAGTCATGGATGTTTGGTTGTATCGTCATTCGGACTCAAGAGCGGTATTTTCTGGGTGCTTATCTGATTTAGGCCTTGGCACTTGGAAAACATCGCCCTTGACTCGAGTGATAGTAGCTTTACTTTAAATTGTATGCTCTGCTATGTTTGCTTCTGCTTAGTGTGTGTCTGGGGGCTATCACTGTAGAATGAGGTTGGAGTGGGAGGGTTGTATTCCTATTCCTTTTCCTTTATGCTCTTTTGGTATGTTGTTAGTTAATTTACTGCTCACTAAGACTGTTGTCTGACTCAAGGCTTTATGTTTTAATTCTTATTGCCTTGGGCTGTTCGTCCATTTTGGGACGGGCAGACTAGGTAGCAGGTGACAGGTGCTGTTCTCTTCTCACGATGCTGATATCGAAGACGAGCTAGAGGGTTGCATATTATCTTCTTATATGTACTGGATATTCCGCTGTTTTTTTTTTGTTTTCTCTGAGAGATATGTAGTGAGGCTGGATGTATTAACTATATGAATGCTTGTATTCAACTATTATGGGGTTTTATAAGATGTCATTTTGTTCTGTAAAGCTTCACTATACATATGTTCTATTGTATTTTGTCCATGCGCTGTGAGTAATACGATAGATCCTGTTGTTTTAATCTTACCTTGACAATCGTCCATGGTCGCCTGGCACACTTTACAGCGCACTATCCCTAGATTCGGTGCAGGGGTCATGGGCGGTCGTCACATTTGGTATCAGAGCATTGGTTAATCGATTTTACCCAACGCTCGCTTTCGTAACTACGTATGAGAGACGTAATTGTATTTTGATGAATGAATACTATATATAATATAGTAGCTTGGTAGAGTTTGAGTCCTTTATGCAGTTGTTTCTCTAGATGTTCTAATCATTCCTTTTTATAGATATTGAGAATGAGTCGAAGAGGGAGACCAGCTGCTAGGGAAGGCCGCGCTACTGAAGAGACTGCTGATTATGCAGCCATGTTCGAAGCTATGATGACTTCGATCATGAGAAGGATACCAGTTCCGGGGGCGGCAGTTGATGTTGGGGTTCAAGTCCAAACTCCGAAACCAGTGGATTTTGCTAAGTTGTGCAAGGATTATACTGCTCTTGGAGGAAAGGTTTTCTTGGGAACAGAATCAACTATCGAAGTCCAGAGATGGATAGATGCTTGTAGAAGGATCTTTGGTGATTTGGGAATTGATGATGCAACTAAGAGGAAGTTGGCATCGAGGCAGCTTCAAGGGAGAGCCTCTGATTGGTGGAACTCTATTACCATCACTACTCCGGAAGAAGAGATTACTTGGGAGCAATTCCAAGTCAGATTTGAAGCTAAGTTCATTTCTACAGCCCAGAAGTCTGTTCTGTTCAAGAGGTTTGTGGAGCTCAAGCAAGGTGGAAGATCAGTTCTTGAGTATGTTTCTGAGTTCGAAGCTTTGTCCAAGTATGTCCGGTCGTATATTGAATCTGCTTATCAGAAGAATGAGAAGTTTGTGACTGGCTTGGATAGTTATCTTGGGAGACAGTTGGTGGAT
The DNA here is from genome assembly GCA_030737815.1 of Allium fistulosum. NCBI lineage: Eukaryota > Viridiplantae > Streptophyta > Magnoliopsida > Asparagales > Amaryllidaceae > Allium > Allium fistulosum. The sequence continues at coordinate 836,535,360 of CM060905.1, forward strand.
CATTTGGACGATTCATTTGAGAAGCTTGTGGAGAAAGCTCTTAGGCATGAGAGTTTGTTTCCTAAGGAAGGATCTGTTGTTGCTGTGACCAAGGGGGAATCTAAACCACAGCAGGGTGGAAACCAGAAGAGGAAGCAGCAGCAGCAGAAAGGTAAGGATGGCCAGAAGAAGCCGAAAGGCGAGGTGACTTGCTACAATTGTCAGCAGAAGGGCCATTTCTCTAAGGATTGTAAGAATCCGAAGGCACCGATGAAGTGTCACAACTGTGACAAGCCGGGGCATTTCAGGAAGAATTGTCCAGAACCAAGGAAGGACAGGCAGATTGTGCAAGCCTATGCTTTAGGAGCTGTTCCGTCGTCTTCAAAAGCTCCTACTGCTGAAGAGAAGGGAAAGAGTGTGGTTGTTCAAGGTACTCTTTTCCTATGTGGTGTTCCGGTTAGAGTTTTGTTTGATACTGGAGCGTCGCATTCGTTTGTTTGTGATGAACTCGTAGGCCGGTTAGGTTTGGCACCGGATATTGTTGATAGGCCATTGGTTGTGACTAATCCAGTTGGGGGTTCGTCTTGTTTGTGTATGTTATGCCGTGGTCTAGTTGTGTCGAGTCATGGTTGCTCTTTTGTTTGTGATTGCTTTGTTCTGAACTTTGCGGGGTTCGGAATTATCTTGGGTATGGACTGGCTTAGGAAGTATGCGGCTAAGGTTGATTGTGAGAGGCTGGAGGTGACAGTCGAGAATGTGGAAGGGCGAAAGATTGTGATACGATGTAAGCATGAGGAAGGCGTCTTCATGAGCTTCATGTATTCGCTAGTTGTTCCACGGGATGGACTGTCTTTAGTGCCGATCGCAAATAGATTCGAGGATGTCTTTGACGAAGTCAAAGGGTTGCCGCCGCATAGAGAGATCGAGTTTTGTATAGATCTAGTTGAAGGAGCCAGACCTGTTGTGATGCCTCTTAGGCGGATGGCGCCTAGGGAACAGCAGGAGTTGAGGGTGCAAGTTGATGATCTTTTGCAGAAAGGATTCATTCGGCGTAGTGTGTCCGAGTGGGGTGCACCAGTTGTGTTTGCAACCAAGGCAGATGGGTCGTTGAGATTGTGTGTGGATTATCGTGAGCTGAATAAGGTGACTAAGAAGAACAAGTATCCATTGCCGAGAATAGATGACTTGTTTGATCAGCTTCACGAAGCTAAGGTGTTTTCTCAGATGGATTTGGCAACGGGATTTCACCAGTTGAGAGTAGCTAAGGATAGTGTGCCGAAGACTGCTTTTAGGACACCATCCGGGTTCTTTGAGTGGCTGGTAATGCCGTTTGGATTGACTAACGCGCCAGCATATTTTGTGGATCTTATGAATAGAGTGTTCAGAGATCAGTTGAACAAGTTCGTACTTGTGTTCGTGGATGATATTCTGATTTATTCCAGAACGGAAGAAGAGCACAAGACGCACTTGCGTATTGTTTTGGAGATCTTACGGAAACATCGGCTGAAGGCTAAGTTTTCGAAGTGTCACTTCTGGAAGAGTGAAGTGAGGTTCTTAGGCCATGTAATTTCTGGGAATGGAATAGCGGTTGATCCCGCTAAGGTGGCAGCAATCCAGGATTGGGTTAGACCTAAGAATGCATCTGATGTGAGAAGTTTTCTTGGATTAGCAGGATATTATCGACGATTTATCAAAGACTTCTCCAAGATAGCTGCACCGTTAACAGGATTGACGAAAAAGAACCAAGTGTTCAGTTGGGATGCTAAGTGTGAGCAAGCTTTCGGAATCCTGAAAGAGCGACTGACGAGTGCTCCTGTTTTGACTATTCCTAGTGGGAATGATGAGATGGTGGTTTACACCGACGCATGTGGTACTGGACTTGGAGCAGTGCTGATGCAGAAGGATAAAGTTGTTGCGTATGCGAGTCGACAACTGAAGCCGCATGAAAGGAATTACCCAACTCATGATTTGGAGTTAGCGGCGATTGTATTTGCTCTGAAGATGTGGAGACATTATCTGTTGGGAGTTCGATTCGAGTTGTTTACGGATCACAAGTCATTGAAGTATCTTTTCTCCCAAAAAGATTTGAATCTTCGGCAGCAACGTTGGCTAGAGTTTTTGGCATCATATGATTTTGGTATAGCTTATACTCCGGGAAAAGGTAACGCAGTGGCAGATGCGTTAAGTCGAAGACATGCAGGATTGGGAGCCATGTTTTCAGAATGGAAGAGTCTCGAGTATTTAGCTGAGTTTGACTTCAGGCCTAGATGCGAATTGGAACCTGAGATGTTGGCAAACTTATCAATAAGACCCACTCTTGTGGAAAGGATTGGTGAGAGCCAAAAGCGAGATGGTAAGCTTGTCAAGATTATCCGTGAATTGGAATCTGGGTTGGATCCAGAAAAGGATAAAGGATTCGAGGTCGATCGAGAGGGTTGGCTTCGGAAGCAAGGACGACTAGTTGTTCCCGATATAGATGAATTGAGGAGTGAAGTTCTGAAGGAAAGTCATCACTCGAAGTTGACAATTCATCCAGGTGGAAATAAGATGTATCGGGATATGAAGAGAACCTACTACTGGGAAGGTATGAAGAAGGATGTTGGGAATTTTATTTCCAAGTGTATGAACTGCCAGTTGGTAAAGGCTGAACAGAAGAAGCCAAGTGGATTGCTTCAGCCCTTAGAAGTTCCTACATGGAAGTGGGAACAAGTGTCGATGGATTTTATCGATGGATTGCCTAGAACCAGAACGGGAAATGAAGGGATTTGGGTCATTGTGGATCGTTTGACCAAGAGTGCAAGATTCATTCCAGTTCGATTGACTAGGACTGCATCAAAGTTGGCTGAGTTGTATGTTAAGTGGATAGTTCGATTCCATGGTATTCCGAAGAGTATAGTGAGCGATCGAGATCCATTGTTCACTAGTGGATTTTGGAAGAGCTTCCAGGAAGTCTTGGGAACCGAGTTGTGTTTGAGTACAGCTTATCATCCCCAAACAGATGGTCAGACTGAGAGAGTCAACCGAGTTTTGGAAGATCTCCTCAGAGCTTGTGTTTTGGATTTCGGAGGATCATGGGAAGATCACCTTCATTTGGTGGAGTTTGCCTACAACAACAGTTACCAGTCAAGCATTGGTATGGCACCGTATGAAGCGTTGTATGGAAGACCGTGTAACTCTCCGACATGTTGGTTGGAAACAGGAGAGAAGTTGATGCTTGGGCCAGAGATGATTCGGCAAACTTCGGATTGCATAGAGATCATTCGGCAACGAATGAAGGCAGCCCAAGACCGTCAGAAGAGTTATGCTGATAAGCGTCGAAAGGATTTGGAATTCGACGTAGGAGATATGGTTTTTGTGAAGATTTCTCCACTGAAGAATGTTATCCGATTCGGGAAGAAAGGAAAATTGACTCCGAGATTTGTTGGACCATTCCCGATTATCGAGCGAATTGGAAAGCTCGCTTACAGATTGGAGTTACCGGAGAAAATGTCGGGTGTGCACAATGTTTTTCATGTATCATATCTACGGAAGTATGTGCACGACTCGAGTACGGTGGTTTCTGCTGATAGCTGTGAAGACTTAGAAGTTGATCCAGTCGATAGAAGACCTCGTAAGCCGCTTCGTGTTGTTGAAACCGACACGAAACAGCTTAGGAGGAAGATAGTTAAGTTGCTCAAGATACAATGGAGTGACAATGATAACGACTGTACGTGGGAGGTGGAAGAGAGGATGAAGGCAGCTCATCCTGAACTCTTCAAGGTATGGCCCTAAGGTGTCGTGTCATCTAACGAAATTGTAACTTGTTCTAAGTCTTAGAATTCTGTACGCTAAGCTAGAATTGGATGCATGGTTTATTGATTGTTATGGATGATAGGCGTACAGAATGGCTTTGATTGCCTTGTTGTTTGGAATTTCGGGGGCGAAATTCCTAAGGGGGAGAGAATGTAACGACCCGTATTTTTACGGATCAAAACATTCTAAAATGATTTACCTTTGGTTGTATGGTTGTTAAGTCATTTCTGGTTTTGGCAGAATTTTGCTTAAGTCCTAAGTCGTAACCGACTTAGGAGTTTGGACGAGTTAAGCAACTAGTCTGGGTCGAGTTGCCGACTCAAGGAACTCGCCGAGTTAAGGGATAACAACCTAAGGAAGTGACCGACTTATAGAATTAACCGACTTAAGGATAGTGGTGAGTTAAGTGTTAAGTCGGCTGACGAGTTAAGATAGTGGTCGACTTAAGACCTGGACGACTTAGTAGTTAGCATATCTGAAAATTATTTGTTAAGTCGTTGCCGAGTTAAGGAAGTGGGGTTGACCGACTTAAGAGGTTAGGGCGACCTAAGGAAGAATAGTAGGCAGCCTAAGTACTCTGGAGTAGAGTTAGGTCGGCAACGACCTAAGGACATGTTGTGAGCGACCTAAGTGTTTGGGTGTTAAGTGTTAGGTCGGCAGGGTAATTGAGTCGGTAGGTTGTTGAGTCGTCAACCGACTTAGGACTTGGGTTTTGCGGCAGTATGATGAGTCTGCTTCGTTGGGTCGGTCATATTGTTAAGTCGTAGGTCGGCGAGGCAGTTAAGTCGTTAAGTCGTAGGCGCATGCCATAAGTCGTAACCGACTTAGGAGACAGCTGTTTTGTTGCGAGTCATAGGCAGATGAGTTTTTAGGTCGGCAAGGCACTAGGTCGGCAAGGCACTAGGTCGGCATGGTGTTAAGTCGGCACCGACTTAAGGAGATAGCCGAGTTACGACTTAAGGGCAGTTTTCAGCTATAAATAGGAGGGGTTGTTCTCACTTTTTGGGATCCGGATTTTGAAGCGACGAAGTGCTGCCATTTTGAGAGCTCGACTTCTACACTTCTTCACTTCTTTTCTCCACTCTAATCTAGTGCTTCCATCCATCCAAATCGAAGATCAAGATTGAAGATTCAAGAGCTTAGATTGAAGATCTTCATCTTTTCAAGAGAGATTTCTTCATTTGAAGCGGATTTGTGATAGATCAAGCTTGATCCTTTGCTGTCCAGATCTGAAGCGTATTGATTTGAGGTTGTTTAGGTGATTTGGTGAGTGGTGATTATCTCTCACACGGATCCAAAGGAGTATATCGGATTGTTGGCTCGACTTGGTGTTAAAATAGTGATTTCCATGCATTTTCTTCATCCTATGTGTAGATCCATATAGATCCATTGTTCATGATGATGTTGCATCCATTTTATCATATGTTAATCTATGCAAGTTCATTCATCAAGTTTGTAGAGATATAATCCATGTTTTCATGCTTATTGGACTTTCAACTCTTTAATTACGAAAATGCCATTATTGTTATAATTGTCTACTTAGATCATATTTGAATGCTTGATTGCTTGGATTGATGTTTGATTTGATTGCTTGTTATGAACTAGATGATTGATGATTAGATTTAGATCGAAGATGATTCAAAAGCTAAGGGAAAGGCTCTTGAATTGGAAAAGCTGCTCGTGGCATATGTAGCGGGATGATAAAGCTCTTATGCATAGATTCGATGATGTGATGATGAGATGAGGCTTTGCGAGGATGTAATGAAGCGAGGCAATCATATGATGAAGACTTGGTCTAATCCAGACGGGATCATTCCAAGCATGTTGATAACTCGGTGATATGATTCGAGTTGAGGATAATGAATGGATATGAGAATAGTCGTCGAGGAGGATGACTAGGAGGCTTGGATAGCATCGTTGTTGAAGGTTCTAGCATGCTCTAAGCAAGAGTACGTTTGGGCAGATTCGATAGTCCCAACGGCCAACTGTTGATGGTCGAGTACTCTGGGCAGATTCGATAGTCCTAGGCACGGGCTGCGACGACGTGCGGGAGTTATGTCTAGAACCGGGGTTTCCATTAGCCCTTGACGGACGGCTGAAAGAATGTGCCGGTCATTCAATTAACGGTGATATCGAAGCAATGATAACAGTGATAGCCAGAGTCATGGATGTTTGGTTGTATCGTCATTCGGACTCAAGAGCGGTATTTTCTGGGTGCTTATCTGATTTAGGCCTTGGCACTTGGAAAACATCGCCCTTGACTCGAGTGATAGTAGCTTTACTTTAAATTGTATGCTCTGCTATGTTTGCTTCTGCTTAGTGTGTGTCTGGGGGCTATCACTGTAGAATGAGGTTGGAGTGGGAGGGTTGTATTCCTATTCCTTTTCCTTTATGCTCTTTTGGTATGTTGTTAGTTAATTTACTGCTCACTAAGACTGTTGTCTGACTCAAGGCTTTATGTTTTAATTCTTATTGCCTTGGGCTGTTCGTCCATTTTGGGACGGGCAGACTAGGTAGCAGGTGACAGGTGCTGTTCTCTTCTCACGATGCTGATATCGAAGACGAGCTAGAGGGTTGCATATTATCTTCTTATATGTACTGGATATTCTGCTGTTTTTTTTTTGTTTTCTCTGAGAGATATGTAGTGAGGCTGGATGTATTGACTATATGAATGCTTGTATTCAACTATTATGGAGTTTTATAAGATGTCATTTTGTTCTGTAAAGCTTCACTATACATATGTTCTATTGTATTTTGTCCATGCGCTGTGAGTAATACGATAGATCCTGTTGTTTTAATCTTACCTTGACAATCGTCCATGGTCGCCTGGCACACTTTACAGCGCACTATCCCTAGATTCGGTGCAGGGGTCATGGGCGGTCGTCACATCATCCCTGCCTTACTTCGAATCCATCGATATCGTCTTCTTCATATCCATTGGCAGGGTTCATGTTCGAATCCATCCAAGACATCGCTAGTCGAGTCCATTAAGTTACCCCTGTACGAACCATGGCATTCGAATCGATCGAAAGGTAAACAGCCTCGCCTCCGTCAGGTTCGTATCCATCAAACTGAAGGTATTTCGAATCCATTCAGACGGCTAAGCTTCGTATCCACCATCCAAGGCAGCATGTTCGACTCGATGGAAGTTCCCCCTGGTTACTTCGAATCCACGAAGCAGCAGATACTTCGAATCCACACTGCTTGAAGCAGCTTCGAATCGATCGACTTTACATCTAGATCGATTCGAACAGACCTTCGTTCATTCGATTCGGAGAGGGATGTCTTCGAATCCACTGCCATGAATCCACCCAGTCAAAGCGGCGAAGAACATGGAGTCGACCCAGTCAATCCGGAGTGAGAAGCGGATCGATGCGAAGCATGCGCACCACGCCGTAGTCTTCGCGTAAAGGAGGGTCGATTCGAACGAATCGATTCGAACGTATCGATTCGAACGACTCCAGGAAACGAAAAACACCTACTTGAATCGATCATAACTCGAGTTCTACAAGTCCAAATGCTATGAAATTTTCACAGAAGCTTAAGCACATGATGAAGAATGTCTACGCCAAATTTCAGCTCGATTGGATGATTTCTTGATCGATTCGAACCAAGGGTCGAATCGATCCCAAAGTGGGCCCGGATCTCCAGATTTCGGCCATGTGGGCCCCCTGACGTACCAGAACTGGTCTCCCCTCATTTTAGGCGAAATATCAGCCTCCTACACCTATAAATAGAGCCCCTAGTCATTCAGAAAAGGGGTCAGACATTTTTGAGAGCTAAAGAACGCCCAGACTCTGCCAGATTTACTCAGAATCACCACCGCTTCCTTAGATTCAGATTATAATCATATAATCAGTTGTATTACGTTAAAAGAAATTGTAATCATTAAGTGAATATCAATAAAATCATCAGCTTCAGAGTGGACGTAGGCAAGATCGCCGAACCACTATAAATCTCATGTTTCTGTTCATTATTTCTGAACTGTGATACTCTGTTTGCTTAGATTTGAGATTTGTGTGTGAATATTGTTGATTTATATTCATACACTGGTGCTTTCACAACATTCGGGGTTTGTGACCAATTTTGACACAAACACTTCTTATTTGGAAACACACCTAAGATAAGGGGTAGAGTACTCTCTCTTGTATAATATGCCATCAAAGAAGGAGCAATACAAAGTCTGATATCTTATTTTTCGGGCATCATTTCTGTTTTAGGTTAGGATTTCGTTTAACATGAATTATTTAAAGGGATCCTCCATGTGTTCTCTTCCATTTATTGAAGTGCATGCTCAACTAGGGACTGCCCTTGATTTTCTTCTGTTTCCTGATCTTAAGCCTCATGGACTACTACTCATTAGACCCTTGTTATTTGGTTAGTTCTGTGATACTTAGTTCTACCCGATATCCTATTAGAATAGCTTTCGTTTCATTTGCCACCTTTGTGCTTGCGAGTTTAGCCAATGAATTAATGGAAGAGTTGTTCTCACATGGAATTTGCTCTATACCAAACTGTTTGAACTGCTCCATAATTTTTTTAGAAAGTTCCACATACTTGGCTAAAGTTGGCTTCTTTTCTTGGTAGTTGCCCTCCACTTGGTTAACAACTAATTGGGAATCCTTATGAATTTAATATAGGTTTCCTTCATTACCTGAGCCATTCTTAAGCCTATGAGGAGAGCTTCATATTCTGCCTCATTATTGGTTTCCTTGAACCTAAGCTGCACTGCTCCATATAGTTTCTGCTTATCTGGGGTAACCAACAAATATCCAATTCCTGCCCCTTGTTCATTTGAAGCTTCATCCAGAAATAGTTGCCAAAACTATATGATAGGCACTTCTTCCTCTGGTTAGGGCTTAGTAGGCAGCATGCATTCTACGGTGAAGTTTTCTAGTGCCTGACCATTTATTGCTTTTCTTGGATAGTAGGTGATATCATATTGGCTGAGCTCCATTGCCCACTTTGGCAAGCCGCCTGAAATTTTTGGTTTTTGTTGTATTTTCTCGATGGTTTGTCTATGAGAAACTTGATGGGATGTGCTTGAAATTAAGGTTGCGTTTTCCTTGCCGTGAGGAGCAGGTAGTAAGCTAGCTTTTCAATGATCGTGTATTTGAGTTTTACTCCCGATAGGCGCTTTCTTGTGAAGTAGATTGGCTTATGGGTACCTTAATCTTATCAAACCACTATAGCACTTAAAACTATATCAGTTATAGCTAAATATACATATAAGTCCTCACATGTAATCGGTTTTGATAGGGCAGAAATACCAATCAGATGATCCAACAGATTCTGGAATGTGATTTTGCATTCCTCTGTCCACTCGAAATTTCTCCCCTTCTTTACTTTATCGAAGAATAGTATGCACTTATTAGTTGCTTTGGAAATGAACCTGCTAAGTGCAGCTACCCTATCGTTTAGGCTCATGAGATCTTTCGGCTTTGTTGGGATTCCCATTTAGATATGGCAACCATCTTTTCTGGTTTTGCTTCAATGCTACGAGCACTCACTATGTATCCAAGGAACTTACCTGACTAAATAGCGAACGTACATTTCAATGGATTCAACTTCGTATTATACTGCCTTAGGAACTCAAATGTTTCTTCTAGGTCCTGAACGTGACTCGGCACTGCCTTGACTTGACTAGCTTGTCATCTAACTATAACTCAACATTTTTTCCGATCCGATCTGAGAACATCATATTGACTAGCTTCTGGTAGGTTTCTCCAGTGATTTTTAGCCCGAAAGGCGTGACTTTGTAGCAGTACAAACCTTTATCCATCACAAACTAGTATGCTCCTGATCTGGCTTGAACATAGCTGTCTGATTATATCCTGAATATGCATCCATGAACGAGAGAAGTTTGTGTCCACTAGTTGCATCCACCAATTGATCAATTCTACGTAAGGGGAAGTTGTCCTTTGGGCAGGCATTATTGAGGTCGGTATAGTCTATGTAGATCCTCCATTTTCCATTAGGATTCTTCATAAGTACTAGATTAGTGATCCATTTTAGGTAGTATACTTCACTGATGAATCTGTTTTCTTTTAACTTCTTGACTTCTTCGTGTAGAGTGTTATACTTTCTTTCTCCAAGGTTCTGCACTTTTGCCTGGCTGGATGGGCATTAGGGTCAATGTTGAGTGCATAATAAAAGATGGCTAGATCTACCCCTACCATTTATAAATGTGCCCAAACAAATACATCTGCTAATCTTTTTAAGAAGTCTATCAATTCGGTTTTGGCTTCTGCGCTGAGGGTTTTCCCTATTTTAAGAACTTTTATGGGATTTTTGGATCTATTTGTATATCTTCGAGGTCATCCACCAGTTCAACTCTTTCCTTGTTTCCCCTAATCTTGGGTCTATTTTGCTTTCTTTTTCCTCTTTGGGTTAAGAGATGACTAAGAGTGCTTATTTTCAAGCCTCTTCGAAGAAGTATTACGCATAGACTGAATTATATTCGTCGGTGTCAATCATATGCATATATTTTCTTTTTTGTTTCCTTACAAATGTTGTGGTCACAGAATGACTTGTTTCGTCATCAGTCTTAGTACTTTGTGTCAGTGCAGTTTTTAGAACTAGTTTGATCTTTTTTCATTATCCTTATCCTTATTAGAGATATTGGAAGAAACAATAGAGTAGTTTTGAACAATTTTATTACTAAAGCAATTTTATTGCTAGAGTTAATGTTTATATTATTTAATTCCCTAGATAGCAATTTCTCTCCTCTAACTGATCTGATCCCAACAGTGGTGTGAAATTTCATAAGCAAATCCTTCTGAGGGATAACTGCCCCTAAGGCAACTAGTGTAGGTCCTCTGAAAAATGCATTATATGATGATGGTCAATCGATGACTAGGAAGCTTGCATAGAAAGATTTTTGAAGGGATGCAGTTTTGGCAGTGACAAGTAAACATGCTAACCCAATAGGAGTAGTCGTAGTGTTGTTGAACCCATAGACTGGCTCAGGGTTAGGCTTCAATACTTCTACTGGAAGCTTCACTAGTCATATGCAGCTTTGAAAATGACACTAACAGAACTGCCAATCCACGAAGACCTTCTTCATGGTGCAGTTCGAGATTTGCACCATAATGACAAGTGGATCCTGATGTGGGAAGACAACTATGGTGGCGTCAGCTACGTTGAAGATTTTGTCTTATATAGGTTTCTTTTTTATATTAAATAGAATTGTTTTTCTGCTTTTGCTTCCTGCACATACTGCTCCTATGCCTTATTACTCTTCCCAAGGAAGAGCGGTCCCCCCATGGATTGAGGCTATGAGGTTGGATGGGTTTCCCTTTTGGTTTTTATTTGAATCTGGAGTGAGGTTCCCAATCCTTTCTTCATTGTTTCCTATCTGGAAGCTGCCTAGGTAACCTTATTGAATCAGCCTTTCTATCTTAATTTTTAGGTGCTTACAGTTGTCCATGTTGTGGCTCCATTGAATTTGTCAATCGATAAGGCTATAAAACTATCAGGAAAATCTGTCTCTATGATGGTCTCATTGAACGGGGAAGAACCTTCTTCCTTTACCTTTTCTTCAGTTTTTTGCTGGCAAAGCTTTGCTAGCTGTTTTACATGAGCTTTTAACTGATGGATCTCATCCTCCTAGGATCCATTTGGGACGAATGGCCCCTATACAACGAAGTGACATCATAATCAGGAGCAGATTAGGTCTGATTTTTTAGTGGTAGTGGGTTTATGTTAGTAGGTTTTGCCTTGATCTAAGGGTTAGCCTGGATCTTGCTTTTGAGTTTGGCATTAGTTTTTAGGCCAGCATCCGTAACAACCCGGAATTTTAGACATTTCGTATTTAAATATCTGAATTATTTAAATATTTGAATCTTGGACTAAATGTTATTAAATGGTTTAATAAGCTTTTTAACCCCCTTTTAAATCATAACTAATGATAGAAAACTTGTTTTGGAAAAATGTTTAAGAAAATATATTCTTCGAAAAGAAATTGATAATTGACTGAAAATCGGTTTACCGGTAAACGGCTTTTTGATCGATATAAGTTGTTTGAACTCTTGTGCACTTGTCTAATGATCAAACGAACACATTAGCAACTAATTAACACACACATCTCTTCATAAAGCTTGGAATGTTCTAGAAGATTCCTTTAGAATAAGAGATATTATCATGGCGAGGGTACAGTGGTAATTAGCATAAAGAGAAGTGACTTAAAGGAGAAGTGATGGGTAGTAAGACTTTCATGGCATGAGGGGAGGTGAATGCAAGCTTAAAGACACTACAAAAAAACCTACATTTAATTGCACTTATTAGCAATGTTTATAGTATAAATATAACTAATACCATTTTTAGGTTTTTTTGGTATAGTATTTTAACACCGCCAAAATTTTATGCATCCCGCCCAACAGTAAAATATAATACCCTACGCATTTTTTTTCCATCTCCTACTCCACACTATTACGTTTCTACTCTATACAACTTCTTCTTCGTTCACAACTTGCTATTTCTCTCGAACGATTCTTCTTCATTTTGCTCGTACCTACGACCTTGCTATTTGTTCCCCCTAAATCGCCAGATCTAGGTTATCCCAATGCTCATTTACTAAAAAAATTTGATTTTGTTTCACTTCGATATTTGAATTGAAAACGCGATTCAGTATCAATTTCAATATTTTCGTTCTAAAATAAATAATATGTTTTACATGGTTTGCGATCTAGTGTAACTCATGGATCGGGAAGGCTGTATTTTGTGTTTTTGTTTATTGGTTTAGCTAGAATTATTTGTAGTTCAATGCTTGCAAATAAGAGGTGACAAAGATGGTCAATGATGTGAAAACACAAAGATTAGCTAGAATTATTTGTTTGAGAATGATTATCCAATTAAATAGTGTTATATAAGAAAACACTCGTGCATATTTAGGTTAAAATTATTCATGCATTTAACATCAATCGTACTTTGATTACTATAAGAAGCAGAAATGACTTAACTTATATATCACATTAAATTCATGCAAGAGATCTTTAAGGTTCAATGATGTGAAAAAGAGCAGCATTAGAATCCTACAGTTTAATTTGTAAACAAAAATGAGGAGGAGCCTTGGGTTTAAGAGTTCTGGTGGATACGAACAAGGTGCCGGGCATAAAATTAATTTGGAAGGTTCTTAATAGCAAGGGGCTATGGGCTAAATTAATGAAGGCGAAACACATAAATAATATATCTTTCATGGAGTTACAAATTAGAAGCGAATGCTTTGGTACTCGGAAGTTTTTGTTGAAGTTAAAACCAGCATCTATTAACTGTATGAAAAGAAGAATTGTAGATGGTAAAACGACCGAACTTTGGTATGACCAATGGCTGGAAGGGGGAGCTTAGTCAATAAATAGGGCTACCATACTATTATAAATCATTGGCCAATTGTATTTGGAAAAAAGTTCACACTGCCAAAATGGCAATGGGCATGTTCAGGGCCATAAATAATTTTTTACCAATAAAAAAAGGCTTTAAACAACATATTGTTGTCAATCCTACTTGCATTCTTTGTAAGGATCAAAACAAGGACATTGACCACCTAGTTTTTAACTATATATTCTCGAAAACAGTGTAGATCTAGTGTCGTGGTAAGTTAAGATGGCCAACATCCTCGCATTATACCTTTAGTTTAAACATAGAAGTCGATAGCGTTGTATCCAAATTTACTGGGAAGGGTAGTGATGTAGCCAATTTAGTTCTATCGACTTCTGTTTGGTATGTTTAGCTTGAACGCAACTGTAGGATTTTCAAAGAGAAATTTAAGCGTGGATGGCACATTTGCAATTAAATTAAACTCAAAAGACATTGTAACTTAAATATTGAACACAAGTTTAATTTTCATGTTTTTACTTTTGGATTATACATAGTTTGTTAACGTTCTGTTATTTACACTCTAAAAGAAGGTTATTTACAAGGACAAATCTATCCTAAGTTTATGTTCAATTGATTTTATGTAACATAGTGTCACTTATAGTTTACAGTGACACTCCACAATCCATGTTATACATTTAAAATAAATTTACGTAACATACTATAATATATGCTGATGTATCCTCACTTTTGTCATTTGTTTTGATTGCTTTTGCAATTAGTTTGAATCATGGAAATTCAAATTTTGAAATAAGTAATTTTTTGTTTGATTATAATAGAAAATCAAATTCTACATCAAAGATTGGAAACTTATTTGATTTCCTATATTGCCGATGGAAAAAGATTGGATGTATTTAAACAGGTGACTATATAATGCTTAACTTAAAATGTATTTTGAGAGTTAACACATATATGTTAGTATTAAAAGTCATTTTTTTTAATGTTTTTAATTTTTGTCATGGGACTAGTACAGAGTACCGGTAAGGAGCTTTGAATTTCGTGCATGTGGTAAAAAGAAATCTATGAAATGTCGAGAAAATTTTATGCCCATGCATAGATTGTCGAAATCTTAGTCGGCATGATGACCACATCATCGTTGAGAATTTAATTATAAAAGGAATGGATTCTAAATATAAGAGTAGTAGATGGTATTGCCATGGCGAGCAAATAAATATGGATAAAAAACAAAGTCGTTTGACACATATGACTTATTCAAGGTGATTCGTTATGAAGATGAAGATTTTATGATTTTTTTGCCGATGATAAGGATAATGATTATTCTCAAAGAAGAGAAGGTGAACTACTTAAGAATTTGGAAGATGCAAAAACTCCATTGTATCCCGAATGCATAGACCATAAAAAATTATCCGCCATCACCGTCTTATATAATCTTAAAAGTGAGACTGGCCTGTACGTGTAACGACCCGTAAATTTTAGTGGTTTTATTTATTTAATTAATTGAAATTTTGTGAAATTTTAAATAATAATATTTTGAAATAAAAATTTGATATTTGGAATACGTCTCCTTAAACATAGCAACCGGTAAATTTTCATCAGATAATATGAAAGTTTATTTTCTTGTGTAATTTTATTTCAATTTAAAGCAGTTTAAAATTGATGATAATAAAATGTTTTCCAAACTTGAATATTTTTACATAGAAAATTTGTAAATCATCTTCTGAGTGAGACGTCATATTTCATTTCTTCAAATTTTGAATGCTATTGCTCTGTTTATCTTATTTTCGGCAAAATAGCAGCATTTCCGGTACCGATTATCGACTTTTGATAGGATAGTCGTACCACTGATATTCGTATACCATTTTGATCGTCTCGTCGTGCTGATCTCTACGATATATTCAATTCTGTGTTTCGGATTTCGGTAACCGACGATATCCGTGAAACGGATAAACGTAACGGTACTCGTTTTAAAACACTTTTTGATTTGATGACCTTTTCAGTTATTCACGAAATCAAACGGTCGTTTACAATTCTTATTTCAGTTTGACCTTTTATATTCCACCATTTCAATTTGCAATTCAGATCGGTTTCTTTGTCTTCTCATTTTTGTATGCTCGAGATATTATAATAAATATAATGTTTTTGTTTAGCCTGTTCGCCCGATGTTTGTCTTCTCTCTGCAAACCCTTCCCCAATCAAGCATTCATCACTTCCACCACTCACGGAAAAATCCAATCCATCCCTTTCTCTTCACAACTCACGCCTGCACCTCGGCAATAACTCATCCCAACCTTCCATTCGCCCAGGCTCAACATCAAATCTCCGCACTCGACAGCACTCGAGTCTCCACGCCTATCCTCCCTCTCGGCCTCCTTCCATAGCCCACATGTCACCCTGCCTAACACCTATGACTCGCGCACCAGGCCACCCACATGCTTCTTCCTTTTCAGTGCCATGAAAGGCATGAATTCATAGGTGATATATATATTTTGTATTATGTTATTGGTATATATTTAGTTGGATATGTGTTTGTTGTATATGTATAAGTTTTTTTTTTGTAAATTGGTAAAATTTTATTAAGGCATTAAAAGCCCAGAACAAAGTCAGCCCACGCTGAACAGTACAAACTCAAAGTACAGAACATTCCGACATAAACTAACCCTTTCCAAAAAGCAAAAGGAAAAGCTTCTCTCCCAAAACATTTTATGGCGGCTGGAACCGACGTATATGTATAAGTTTATGTATAAGTTTATAATAATATTTATATGTAATAGGCTATTATATATGAAGTTTTATATATGTATATTTATAGACTTTGCTGATTTTATATAAATGGTGATAAGTTTATATATATAAGTTATAATTTGTTACCGAAATCAATATATATATATATATTGGAGAACAGTTTCTTTGTAAAGGTAGACAAAATCTTTTCGGTGTGTCTATACATAAAAGTTATATAAGTACTTATTTTATATTATATACATATATGGAAAATTGATGTATGAGTTTGAACATTGTATGTGATATAATACATACATAAAAGCTTATATATATATAGTGTTGAATATACATATTTTAATTATGTAAGTACATATATGATGTCCCTGGCAAACAGTGTTACGTATATTTGTCTATACATACATTATATTTTAAAGTGTTATATTATATAAGTGTTATATATTTTGTAATCCGATGTATATATATTATATATACTACTGTGACATTTTCTTGAAATGTTTTACTTACAACAGTTATATATATTGATTTTTATAACTTTGTTTTAACAGGATTGCATATGTGTATTTGTTTATATAGGTTTCGGCTATTGCATATCTGAGTTTATATATACATATTTATATAGAGATCTTATTTATAAGATCTGTTCGGCTTATACTGTGACGACCGGGTATTTTGGCCATTTTATTTTAATAAATATTTAATCTAATTAAATAAAATGTAAACTTATCATGATAAAAGATATGACCTTAAGAAATAATTGTCATTTATTTATTTAGATTTGTGTTGTGAAAAAGAAATTTGATTTGAAAATTTAAAATAAAATTCCTTAATAATATTATTAATAAAATTTCATCTTATATAATTGTAACGACCCACTATTTTGGACCATTCAAATCGACAATAATCCACACATGTCAGACTTGAATAATTCAAAATAATAGATTGTTAATTTAAATTTGGCAAAACTTAGCATATACAGTAAATAAAATAATCACAGATCACAGACACAGAGTAATATAACAATAATGCAGCGGAAACAAAAGAATAGTAGTTCATGAAGCTACTATATATATAAAACAGAGTTATACAGGATACAACAGAAGTCTCGAATACAATAGTCAAATACAATATCAGAATACATCACTGGAATAAACTGAATATCTGAAAGCTGGATAGATAGCTGGATCTCCAAGCGAAGCTCCAACACCAAAGGTGAGTCTCGAATACTGGTACACTCAGTCTGACCCGAGCATAAAGAAAACACAAAACACTCGAGTCAGGATTAACATTCTTATATCAATAAATCCAACTCAAGTGAAATATCAACTGAAATACAAGTAACTCAAAGGATGTTTGGGATAACCATCCTCTAAGGATCCGTTAAACTATCTACTATGTAATAGTGTACGCTAAGTAGAAAATGTCTAATCAGTAAAGTACGATATCAAAAATAGCGTTAAGTCATGGCCCATTCCACCCTTAACACATTTTTATTCCCAAGAGCATATACAAGACCGTAGTTTCCCCAAAACCGGAAGTCACCAGAGGGCAATCCATATACTAAAGGTACAAACCAAAATCGTAGTGGTAGCGAATAGGATAATCAGTATGACAAGGTACATGAGGCAATACAAACTAGGATACTAGTAGTTGCCTGATCCGGACTGATGTTGGGCATAGCAGCTACTACCCCAACACCGCGAAACAACACTCCCAAATCAAGGGGTGCACCCAAATCGAATCACAAAAGTAATAGATATGGTAACGAAGAAGTGTGTCCGCTAGAGGTGGCGAACCTCAATGGCCCGGCGCGGCTCCTGTTTTAGTCATGTCAGGGGTCATCCAATATCGTTCTCTTTCTTCAGTCAACGCGTTCACCAACCATCCACTTCATTCTGGATCAACACTCCGCGTATATTAGTTATTAAAGTGGTTTCGGTATTGACAGAGAGTATGTCCATATCCGATCTCGGTCTCTTTAATAACTACGTATTATTACACCGATGGTCATTTAATAATATTTCAAAATAGTTATATTTCAAAACTGACATATCATTGCCATTTCAAAACCATATCAATACGATATCACTTTTCTTTAAATAAATCCATTTCCAAAATCATATCACTTTCCAAAGTTATGTTGCTTTCGAAATCATAAGTCTTTTAAAATCATAACACTTTGGAAATCAGAACTTCAAATTCATAACACTTTGAAATCCTAGCACTTTCCTCTTAAACAGTTTAGATATTCACAAATCAATTTACATAAACTCGAGTTCCAAAATTAAATTTTAATTAAATCTCAAATCATCAACTTCAATTCAATTTAGTTTCTCAATAAACCCTTTCAAATTATCGATTTCAAATGCCTATTTGAACCATAAATAAACCATTTCAATTTCAATATATTTCAAGTTTACATATTCGACATTTCAAAACTAAATTTGATAATTCCATTTATATCTCAATTTAATTTCATTACATTTTGTTTCTGAGATATTTCTTTAATCATTTCAATACATCAAAAATACAACTTCAATTTACAAATTTATATAGACAAAATATCCCATTTAAATTTTATATAAGTTTGAAATATTCATTTAAGCCACTTCTTAATTAATTCAAGTTATAAAACATATCTTAAAATTTCAAATTTAATAGATTTCAAATCAACTTATTTAAGTATAATTCTTAAATAATTAAGAATTCCAAATCAATTCAAATTTATCTTTCAACCTGAAACATTATAAATTCTATATTTAAAAATATAATTTTTACATAAATACTTGAACATATTTCATATTGATTTAAATCAACTTTATTAAATCAACTTTAATAAATCTTTAAAATCATTATTTATTAAAACCATAAATTTCTTTCAAAACCGTAGAAATGTTTTCAAAACATTTATATATAGACCAACGGTGTCTGTATATAATTTTCTATCCTATGGTCAAGTGATACGGATATTTATCATTTCAATCCGCAATTTAAAATATATTCGGGTATATATCTTTTCAACCCGAAATCCCAAATTCAATTTAATTTGAAAATCGCTTGGGTTTATCATTTCAACCCATAACGATTTTCTCCTATTCTAAAGTCCGTTCGGGTATGTATCATTTCAACCCATAGTGATTCTATACTAACAGGGAACTTGCAGAGTGATAACAGATATGATAAAAATATAACAACGGTAACAGGCATATATCATCAGTATAAATAACAGATAAGGGTGTCAGATGTCACAGGTGAATAGATACGGATGATGGAATATATATATCAATATAAATAATAGATAATGATGTCAGGTGTCACAGGTGAACATATACAGATGATGTCATAGATATAGCAATATAAATAACTAACAGCAGCATATTTCAATTGTCGTTTCAATTGAAATCAAATTTAATAAATATAAGAACGTTAATCGTGAGTGATTGTTCACCTTTCGAGGCTAGAGATGCACGAGAAGATGACCCGGATACGCACACTGATACGGACATAGAGATTGAGTTACGAATCCAAGCAAAACAAATCGGCACGAATTCAACGATCAAAGCTGATAACAGAAATCGATGAAATCAAATCAAAACATTCAACATAGCAACAAATAAAAACATGTCCTGTATCAAAGTTTAACAATATAATTCTATGTGCTACCGAGATCGAAATGGTCTGAAATTTGGTATGAATAAAGATCAAAACTTGTATTTCAAACTGCAAAAGATTCACTTGTTTTGGACAAGAGACAAGAAAAGTTACGATGTCACGAACATAGACTCAGGCCATGTTTGCAGCAGTGTAAAATAATTTCTAAGTACAAAAGAGCAGCTGCCTTGGTCTAACTTCCAAATGAGAAACAGAGGATCAAATGACCTCGCATGAAGCTGAAAATTCGTTAACATAAAATAGAAAACTCAATCTTTCCAACAAAAAAAGAATCACTGTATTCCGACGTAAGACTGAAGAGATACGATGCGTCAAACATGAACTCAGGTCGTGTTTGCAGCAGTGTAAAATAATTTCAAGTACAAGAGAATAGCTGCCTGGGTCTAACTTCAAGGTCCTCGACCACTAATCAAACGATGTCGGATTTTGCTGAAATTTGACAGGCATAAACTAGGTAAGTTCGACTCCTTTTTAAAAATAGAATCAACCCATTCCGATAAAACATGAGTGAGATATGATAACGTGAACATGAAGTCTAACTGCCGTTTAGAAAAAAAAAATAAACATGCAAACAAGTGCAAAATCAGTTTTGATGTAAACTAAATATATATAAACCTTATATAAACTTAAATACATATTATATTTTAAAATTAATATTTATCATAAAAATCAATATGATTTACTTTGTTATAAACTCAAATAGATGAAATGTAAACTTATATAAACATTATATATATATATATTCTTATTAAAATAGAAACTAGATATGTATAAACATATATACACAAATATATTACCTCATTTCCAGTCCAGTATATAGTAATATATATAAGTATATTCTTGAACAAAATAGATAGAATAATGTATATATTATGTAAACACTTTGCATATAACATCAGACTAATATATATAGACCACTGTAACAAAGATTTAGAAATATAATTTTAACTTTTGTAATATACACATACTGTAATAAATAGATGTATAACTAACATATATTTAGCTTAAACTTACACTTTACAGCTTGTATATTAACCAATATACGTAAAACTTGTACAATATACACGTAAACACATATGTGTATGTTTTTTTTTAACATATAAACAATCAACAACTAACTTATAACTGGTATAACTTCTTTTCAATAAAACAAGACATGAAAATCAAAACAAATGTACGCAGACACTTCTTTGAACACAACCTATAAAATACTATTATATAAGATAGTCTAAACCAATACTTTATTTTACTAACTAATATATATATATACCCTTACAAATTTACACAGAACGCACCTATATATATAGCATATGTTAGATAAAATCTATGTGTGCTGAAGCAAACCTATATATATATAATTAACAAATTGTATAAAATTCATATAAATAACATATACACATATACCTCTTATATCAGAAGAGAAATAGGGAGCGAGGTAAGCTGGGTTGCATAATTTGATGAGAGGCGGATCTGGGCTGCTAGGCAGAGGAGGAGCGATGGTACTAGGGGGTCGGGGTCGGAGAAGTGGAAGAAGGAGGCCAAGCTGAGGTGTTTACGGCGGCGACCTCACGTGCTCTGGTGATGAGGAGAGGACATTGAAGTGGATAGGATCACGGTGTTGGAGGTAAGGGGAGATTGGAGGATAGGTTGGGAGCGGAGTTAGGTGGCTGATGTGGCGATAGAAGTGGATCGGCTGACGTGAGCAAAGGGGAAGGAGGTGATGGCTCACGGCTGGAATGGGTAGGGGGAAAAGGAAAAAAAGGAAAGATTTAAAAGATGGATTTGAACAGTACACCAAATATAATTATTTACAGAGATAAAGAAACGTGTTACCATGAGCATGGCAAAAGTCACGCCTAAGAAATAGCAAAAATAAATGCAAATAGATGGAAAGGCAATAGAGAAATTAAATTTGAATGTTGGGAATAGAGAAAGGTTAACAGCTGGATTTCTTGGAAAAAGCAAAGGTTACTAACGCAATTTATTTCAATGTTTGAACTGCACGGTTCCAAGGTTTGGAAGCAAGAAAACTAACGGTCACAAATCTAGGTACGGTACGACGCGTTACGTAAAGTGCAACGTACAACGAACTCCGAATTTTGACAATCGAATATACCGTAGAGATCAGCACGACGAGACGATCAAAACGGCATATAGATATCAGTAGTATGATTGAATTATAAAATTCGATTTTTTTTAATAGCGGAAAATGCAAGAAACACGCTGAAAAATAAGATCGACGGAGCCAAAGATGTCCGAATTTGGAAAAACGACAAACTGACATCGTGCTCATAAGATGATTTAGAATTTTTCTATGTAAAAAGATTTAGGTTCCGAAAATATTTTATTTTCATCGCTTTTTAACTGATTAAATTAAAGTAAATTTACGCGCGAAAAAAACTTTCATATTTTCGAACGAAAATTTACCAGTTGCTATGTTTAACTAAACGCATTCCAAATATCTAATTTTTTTGTTTCAAAATTTTATCGTTTAATTTCACAAAATTTCAACTAATTACGTTATTAAAACAGTTGAAATTTACGGGTCGTTACACTCTCCCCCACTCAAAACTTTTCGTCCCCGAAAAGGAACGAGGTAGGAGAATAGAAACAACCAGAAAGAAAAACAGATTTGAAATACAAAACAACAATTAATTTGAACCATATAAATTCAAATTTAAATTAATTGATTTGATCCATTTGATTTCACTGAAATCAATCTAAACTATTTCTAAATTCATTATCTTATTATCCCATTTCTTCAATTTACAATTTTTTTAAAACCATAAATTTGAATAGTCTTTTATTATAATCATATTTTCTTCAACAATTTTAAATTCTTCTTTATTCCAAATTACTGTTAAATTTATTCTACTAAATATATATACTCACATATATTTAACCCATACAAATTAATTTAAAACATAAAAGTTTCGATTTAAATTAATTAACATCTATTAATTTCTTTTAAATTCAAGGTATTTTCATATGTTGATCAAATTTCAATTTATTAATTCTTACAAAACAAATTTATTAATTCTTTCAAAACAAATTTATTAATTCTTTCAAAACAAATTTATTTCATTATTAACTGAGTTTACTTATTATCCTATCTAACTCTATTAACATCTTTATAATCAAAATTTAGTGTATAACATTTATTATAAACACTCAATTTTATTCATAAACATTTTATATTGTATATTATCCAATTACAATTTAACTTCTAAATAATTTAGGTAAGTTATATTGAAATGCAATTGAGTATTATACAAATAAATTTATTTCAAGTTAAATACTTATCCAAGAATTTTGACTTCAGTTTATAATTTAAATCATCTTTAACCTAAAATTTAAAAAATTTAAATCTCTGATTTACTTCAAACAATTTAGAGATATATCTATATATTTATATCAAATCAAATAAATTTTTTTTAAATAAGATACCTATATATATATATATATATATAAATCAAATTATACTGAAGAAATTCAAATCAAAATATTTTTCAAAACAAAACCATAGCAAAGCTACAGAATAGTATCTCCACTTCGAAACTCGAAATGAAGGTCGATGATGCGGCCGTCATCACCGAAATTATTTTCCAGTGACAAAGAGAAGAGTACTGATTTCAATATTTAAATTCTTTGAAAACGGTTTCTATTTGAAAATACGTTCAATAATATGCATTTTAAAAATTTAAAACCAAAGCTTGAAATTTAAGGAATTTAAATTCCCAAATTCTTACTTTAATTTCATTTAAATTTCTAAATAAATCTATAAACCAACTTTTATAATTCCATTTATTTTTATGTTGGAATAATCAATGATTTACAAAACAATTAGTGAAAATCAAATATTACCTTTCTGACAACCAATTCAGTTAACAATTCAATTTCAGAAAATGTGTACTTATAAAAAAAATATAATCATACAAGATTATTTTATTTACCAAATTTTGAAAATACTATTGTGTCAGTTTGCTCTATTCAAGTGTTTTGGAAATCCTATCGATAGCGTTGATCAGACGAATCGATCGAAAACCCAAATCAACAATAACAACTCAAACAACACACTATCTAAAACATTTAAATATAGATTTACAAATACAGTTCCTCGCTCGACAATACATAAATAAATTCTCAAGGCAAGGGTAGAGATTCAAATTTGATGGACTCGAATCAAAGAAAATTTTGATTCGAAGATAGGTTCGAAACAAATATAAGATGATTAAATAACAAAATATGGAGATGGATAAGTTTATATAAATCGCGGGCAACCTTAATCGGGTCGACCGTGACTTCAAGAATAAGATCGATGCAGAATTTCGAAGCAAATCTACATTCGATCTCAAGAAGTAGAATTCAGGTATAGTAGGAGATAGATAGCATCGTAAACCGAAGATACAGAAATCTCTAGTAAATAAATGCCTATTGTAAAGGAGTTTCACCCCTTTTATAAATCAATTTGAGATTGGCTAGACCGCCGACTCATTATAAAGATCAATCGAAGTGGAGTTATGGGATACTCCGGAATTAAAAGAAGACGAATAGTGAGGGACACGAATGGATTTTGGAACCGCAGGGAATGTTCCAAAATTTCAAAGGAATCGAGTCAAAAGGAAGAGATTCAACTCGAACGAGAGTGATTCTGTAAATACATTTACCCTATATGCTGAGTTTTGCCTAGAGCTACCAAAGCTCTGATACCACTTGTAACGACCCACTATTTTGGACCATTCAAATCGACAATAATCCACACATGTCAAACTTGAATAATTCAAAATAATAGATTGTTAATTTAAATTTGGCAAAACATAGCATATACAGTAAATAAAATAATCACAGATCACAGACACAGAGTAATATAACAATAATGCAGCGGAAACAAAAGAATAGTAGTTCATGAAGCTACTATATATATAAAACAGAGTTATACAGGATACAACAGAAGTCTCGAATACAATAGTCAAATACAATATCAGAATACATCACTGGAATAAACTGAATATCTGAAAGCTGGATAGATAGCTGGATCTCCAAGCGAAGCTCCAACACCAAAGGTGAGTCTCGAATACTGGTACACTCAGTCTGACCCGAGCGTAAAGAAAACACAAAACACTCGAGTCAGGATTAACATTCTTATATCAATAAATCCAACTCAAGTGAAATATCAACTGAAATACAAGTAACTCAAAGGATGTTTGGGATAACCATCCTCTAAGGATCCGTTAAACTATCTACTATGTAATAGTGTACGCTAAGTAGAAAATGTCTAATCAGTAAAGTACGATATCAAAAATAGCGTTAAGTCATGACCCATTCCACCCTTAACACATTTTTATTCCCAAGAGCATATACAAGACCGTAGTTTCCCCAAAACCGAAAGTCACCAGAGGGCAATCCATATACTAAAGGTACAAACCAAAATCGTAGTGGTAGCGAATAGGATAATCAGTATGACAAGGTACATGAGGCAATACCAACTAGGATACTAGAAGTTGCCTGATCCGGACTGATGTTGGGCATAGTAGATACTACCCCAACACCACGAAACAACACTCCCAAATCAAGGGGTGCACCCAAATCGAATCACAAAAGTAATAGATATGGTAACGAAGAAGTGTGTCCGCTAGAGGTGGCGAACCTCAATGGCCCGGCGCGGCTCCTGTTTTAGTCATGTCAGGGGTCATCCAATATCGTTCTCTTTCTTCAGTCAACGCGTTCACCAAACCATCCACTTCATTCTGGATCAACACTCCGCGTATATTAGTTATTAAAGTGGTTTCGGTATCGACAGAGAGTATGTCCATATCCGATCCCGGTCTCTTTAATAACTACGTATTATTACACCGATGGTCATTTAATAATATTTCAAAATAGTTATATTTCAAAACTGACATATCATTGCCATTTCAAAACCATATCAATACGTTATCACTTTTCTTTAAATAAATCCATTTCCAAAATCATATCACTTTCCAAAGTTATGTTGCTTTCGAAATCATAAGTCTTTTAAAATCATAACACTTTGGAAATCAGAACTTGAAATTCATAACACTTTGAAATCCTAGCACTTTCCTCTTAAACAGTTTAGATATTCACAAATCAATTTACATAAACTCGAGTTCCAAAATTAAATTTTAATTAAATCTCAAATCATCAACTTCAATTCAATTTAGTTTCTCAATAAACCCTTTCAAATTATCGATTTCAAATGCCTATTTGAACCATAAATAAACCATTTCAATTTCAATATATTTCAAGTTTACATATTCGACATTTCAAAACTAAATTTGATAATTCCATTTATATCTCAATTTAATTTCATTACATTTTGTTTCTGAGATATTTCTTTAATCATTTCAATACATCAAAAATACAACTTCAATTTACAAATTTATATAGACAAAATAT
Organism: Allium fistulosum; assembly: GCA_030737815.1. NCBI lineage: Eukaryota > Viridiplantae > Streptophyta > Magnoliopsida > Asparagales > Amaryllidaceae > Allium > Allium fistulosum. The sequence continues at coordinate 836,561,292 of CM060905.1, forward strand.
CCCATTTAAATTTTATATAAGTTTGAAATATTCATTTAAGCCACTTCTTAATTAATTCAAGTTATAAAACATATCTTAAAATTTCAAATTTAATAGATTTCAAATCAACTTATTTAAGTATAATTCTTAAATAATTAAGAATTCCAAATCAATTCAAATTTATCTTTCAACCTGAAACATTATAAATTCTATATTTAAAAATATAATTTTTACATAAATACTTGAACATATTTCATATTGATTTAAATCAACTTTATTAAATCAACTTTAATAAATCTTTAAAATCATTATTTATTAAAACCATAAATTTCTTTCAAAACCATAGAAATGTTTTCAAAACATTTATATATAGACCAACGGTGTCTGTATATAATTTTCTATCCTATGGTCAAGTGATACGGATATTTATCATTTCAATCCGCAATTTAAAATATATTCGGGTATATATCTTTTCAACCCGAAATCCCAAATTCAATTTAATTTGAAAATCGCTTGGGTTTATCATTTCAACCCATAACGATTTTCTCCTATTCTAAAGTCCGTTCGGGTATGTATCATTTCAACCCATAGTGATTCTATACTAACAGGGAACTTGCAGAGTGATAACAGATATGATAAAAATATAACAACGGTAACAGGCATATATCATCAGTATAAATAATAGATAAGGGTGTCAGATGTCACAGGTGAACGGATACGGATGATGGCATATATATATCAATATAAATAACAGATAATGATGTCAGGTGTCACGGGTGAACAGATACAGATGATGTCATAGATATAGCAATATAAATAACTAACAGCAGCATATTTCAATTGTCGTTTCAATTGAAATCAAATTTAATAAATATAAGAACGTTAATCGTGAGTGATTGCTCACCTTTCGAGGCTAGAGATGCACGAGAAGATGACCCGGATACGCACACTGATACAGACATAGAGATTGAGTTACGAATCCAAGCAAAACAAATCGGCACGAATTCAACGATCAAAGCTGATAACAGAAATCGATGAAATCAAATCAAAACATTCAACATAGCAACAAATAAAAACATGTCCTGTATCAAAGTTTAACAATATAATTCTATGTGCTACCGAGATCGAAATGGTCTGAAATTTGGTATGAATAAAGATCAAAACTTGTATTTCAAACTGCAAAAGATTCACTTGTTTTGGACAAGAGACAAGAAAAGTTACGATGTCACGAACATAGACTCAGGCCATGTTTGCAGCAGTGTAAAATAATTTCGAAGTACAAAAGAGCAGCTGCCTGGGTCTAACTTCCAAATGAGAAACAGAGGATCAAATGACCTCGCATGAAGCTGAAAATTCGTGAACATAAAATAGAAAACTCAATCTTTCCAACAAAAAAAGAATCACTATATTCCGACGTAAGACGGAAGAGATACGATGCGTCAAACATGAACTCAGGTCGTGTTTGCAGCAGTGTAAAATAATTTCAAGTACAAGAGAATAGCTGCCTGGGTCTAACTTCAAGGTCCTCGACCACTAATCAAACGATGTCGGATTTTGCTGAAATTTGACAGGCATAAACTAGGTAACTTCGACTCCTTTTTAAAAATAGAATCAACCCATTCCGATAAAACATGAGTGAGATATGATATCGTGAACATGAAGTCTAACTGCCGTTCAGAAAAAACAAACAAACATGCAAACAAGTGCAAAATCAGTTTTGATGTAAACTAAATATATATAAACCTTATATAAACTTAAATACATATTATATTTTAAAATTAATATTTATCATAAAAATCAATATGATTTACTTTGTTATAAACTCAAATAGATGAAATGTAAACTTATATAAACATTATATATATATATATATTCTTATTAAAATAGAAACCAGATATGTATAAACATATATACACAAATATATTACCTCATTTCCAGTCCAGTATATAGTAATATATATAAGTATATTCTTGAACAAAATAGATAGAATAATGTATATATTATGTAAACACTTTGCATATAACATCAGACTAATATATATAGACCACTGTAACAAAGATTTAGAAATATAATTTTAACTTTTGTAATATACACATACTGTAATAAATAGATGTATAACTAACATATATTTAGCTTAAACTTACACTTTACATCTTGTATATTAACCAATATACGTAAAACTTGTACAATATACACGTAAACACATATGTGTGTGTTTTTTTTAACATATAAACAAGCAACAACTAACTTATAACTGGTATAACTTCTTTTCAATAAAACAAGACATGAAAATCAAAACAAATGTACGCAGACACTTCTTTGAACACAACCTATAAAATACTATTATATAAGATAGTCTAAACCAATACTTTATTTTACTAACTAATATATATATATACCCTTACAAATTTACACAGAACGCACCTATATATATAGCATATGTTAGATAAAATCTATGTGTGCTGAAGCAAACCTATATATATATATATATAATTAACAAATTGTATAAAATTCATATAAATAACATATACGCATATACCTCTTATATCAGAAGAGAATTAGGGAGCGAGGTAAGCTGGGTTGCATAATTTGATGAGAGGCGGATCTGGGCTGCTAGACAGAGGAGGAGCGATGGTACTAGGGGGTCGGGGTCGGAGAAGTGGAAGAAGGAGGCCAAGCTGAGGTGTTTACGGCGGCGACCTCACGTGCTCTGGTGATGAGGAGAGGACATTGAAGTGGATAGGATCACGGTGTTGGAGGTAAGGGGAGATTGGAGGATAGGTTGCGGAGCGGAGTTAGGTGGCTGATGTGGCGGTAGAAGTGGATCGGCTGACGTGAGCAAAGGGGAAGGAGGTGATGGCTCACGGCTGGAATGGGTAGGGGGAAAGGAAAAAAAAGGAAAGATTTAAAAGAGGGATGTGAACAGTACACCAAATATAATTATCTACAGAGATAAAGAAACGTGTTACCGTGAGCATGGCAAAAGTCACGCCTAAGAAATAGCAAAAATAAATGCAAATAGATGGAAAGGCAATAGAGAAATTAAATTTGAATGTTGGGAATAGAGAAAGGTTAACAGCTGGATTTCTTGGAAAAAGCAAATGTTACTAACGCAATTTATTTCAATGTTTGAACTGCACGGTTCCAAGGTTTGGAAGCAAGGAAACTAACGGTCACAAATCTCGGTACGGTACGACGCGTTACGTAAAGTGCAACGTACAACGAACTCCGAATTTTGACAATCGAATATACCGTAGAGATCAGTACGACGAGACGATCAAAACGGCATATAGATATCAGTAGTATGATTGAATTATAAAATTCAATTTTTTTTAATAGCGGAAAATGCAAGAAACACGCTGAAAAATAAGATCGACGGAGCCAAAGATGTCCGAATTTGGAAAATTGACAAACTGACATCTTGCTCATAAGATGTTTTAGAATTTTTCTATGTAAAAAGATTTAGGTTCCGAAAATATTTTATTTTCATCGCTTTTTAAGTGATTAAATTGAAGTAAATTTACGCGCGAAAAAAACTTTCATATTTTCGGACGAAAATTTACCAGTTGTTATGTTTAACTAAACTCATTCCAAATATCTAATTTTTTTATTTCAAAATTTTATCGTTTAAAATTTCACAAAATTTCAACTAATTACGTTATTAAAACAGTTGAAATTTACGGGTCGTTACAATAATTGAGTTAAAATACTTTGCCTTGTTAACATTTGATAACTAAGTATATATAGATAATAATGTTTGAGATGAAATCAAATTCTATCAATATAAAATATAAGTAAGCATATGAATATAATTTAAATATTGATAGTTAAAATTTAAAATAGAAATAAAAATAAAAGCAAGAACTAGGTAGTTAAGGTATGTTTGCAACATAGGTTTAAAATTGTAAGAACAAAATAGAAACTGAAAACAAACAAAGTATATATATAAATTGTGAAAGCAAGCTAAAAATATATATATATATATATAAAATATCGATATATAAAATATATAGGTACATGCAAAAACAAAAATATATGCATATACATATCAAATGAAATAAATATGTTAACTTGTAAGGGAACATTGCATTTAATACAAATCATCTCAGCCTCCTTAGCTTGCAAAGGAAGACAATATTTTTATAAACAAGTATGAAACATGAAACAAAGACAATTGCAATTAATGTTAGCACACAAAGCACACCATACGATATCATTTCAGCCATAATAATATGAGCTTAGCCGCCAAAACAAGAGAAAAATCTCTGATCAATTAAACACAAAAATCAAACCCAGTACAATAAAAATCTTGTATCAGCAAAGAGCCTACCCTTGTACAAAACTGTTTTATATATATGTATATTGTTTGTACCAAAAATGGGCACAACACTCTTCGGGAGTTGTTTGAAGAGATAAAATGAAGATTATAAATGTAAAACAGAGGTTATCTAACAAAAACTCCAACAAACAGGAATGTAAAATGCACAGACAAGCAATTTAGAGTGGTTCGGCGTATAGCCTACGTCCACTATGAAGTTTTGATGATTTTATTGATTCTCTTTCAATGGTTACAAGCGGTTACAGCAATGAACAGCGGATTATAGATTAGAATTCGAAATTGACAGCAAAAATAGGATGCAAATCTCAATCCGGCAGAGTCTGGACGCTTCAGAGAAAAAAGATCCCTTTTCCGTTGATTCTGGGGCTCTATTTATAGGCGTAGGAGGCTTGGATTTCGCTCAAACTCCGGGAGACTTGGCCTGACACGTGAGGGGACCCATTCGACCACTTCCAGAGAGTTTCAAGTCAATCTGTGATCGATACGAAATCATTTCGTATCGATCAAGACTACTTCCAATTGAGCTCAAAATTGGTGGAGATGTTTCATGGTATATGTGCAACCTTCAGTTAAAATTTCATGGTATTTGGATCAGTGGATTGAGAGATATCGTCGATACGAGGCGATGCTCTTCGCTAGGCTGTCTGGTTCGAATCCATCTCTCTGAGCTGAGGGCTTCGAATCGATGGTGTCACGCGCCCCTGTGAAGACGTGGAACGCACACTTCGCCTCGATCCGGTCTTTACTCTGAGTCGACCGCGTCGACTCCATATATCTCGGCGCATTCGCATCGAGGGATGACGTAACGCGTGCGCTTCGCCTCGATCCGGTATTCGCTCCGTGTTGACTGCTTCGACCTCATGTATCTCGCCCCGTTTCCTTCGCGATATGACACGTTATCCAAGCTGGTTGACCTGATGGATTCAAGTAGGACTTCATCCAGGGATACGAGGCAAACACTGGCTGATGGATACGAAGCAGGCACTGACTGATGGATACGAGGCAAACACTGGCTGATGGATACGAAGCAGGCACTGACTGATGGATACGAGGCAAACACTGGCTGATGGATACGAAGCAGGCACTGACTGATGGATACGAAGTAGACATTGGATGATGGATACGAAGCTCACCACTGTGTGGACTTAATCATTCTGGTCGATATAATATCGATGGATGCGAAACGAGGACCACCGATGGATACGAAACCTATCGATACGAACTCGATGTACTAGCTCCATCGGAACGAACAGATACGCTTCAATGGATACGAAGTGGGGTCTGCTGATGGATACGAAAACATGATTTTCCCTCCAACTTGTATCCATCATAACCTGTGCGTATGAACTCGGATTGACTTGACACTTGGAACGTTGGCTTGCTTTACTTTCCCGATCATGTCTCATCGATTGGGGCTTGATCCGGACTTGATCAAAATTCAACGATATCCATGACAAACGACATTTGGAGTCCAACTCCTTGGTGTCCTGGCCTTGCCAAAAGGCGGGATAACATTTGCCCCCCAAAGTACGTCTTGTGAAAACATGACGTGCTTTGAAAAGCTGCAGGTCTTCTTTGAATTTGAAAGTCGTACCCTTTGTCCATTCTCTTGTATCGGTCCTCTCATGAATTGATGCTAACAGTAGGAAAGCCTTTCTTCGTATCGATGTGGGTTGACTTGATGGATACGTAAATGGTCATCCGTATCGATGGTCAAAAATCGCGGTGGATTTTGATTTGAATTGGCGATATCTGGTGGATACGAAATGGATGTTCGTATCGATAGATTCTGATGGATACGAAATGGACGCTCGTATTAACAGGTCTGCTCTGTTTCGAATCGATGGCTCATAATTTGGATGTTTCGAAACGATGGTGTCTGGTGAACATTTCGCCTCTATGAATGCACAGCTTGATGGATGCGAGGAGAGCGTGTGCATCTACCCATCGTATTCACGTGGCCTCCCTGTGCGCTTCGAACCGATAAAGGCTACTGGGCTCGATACGAATGCTCGCATCGATGCGCTGCTTGACTGGCTGCGACCGGTCATGTTGACTGGGAGGTGAATCGACCCAGTTCGCCTCCAGGCCTCATATAAATACCGGGGACTTGGCTCGATTTCACTTTTTTACCTTTTACTTTTACTGTTGCCTTCTGCATTTTCGTATCGATTCACGAATCTAGAAAGAGATAACAGCTCTGTACTTTCGACTCTATCAGCCTCAATCCACCAGATCTTGAAATCTCAATCTTAAACTAGGTAATCCACCACGAATCTAAATGATGAAACTACCTTCGATCCGCTCTTTCTTCGTCAATCAACCACTCTGGCAGTTGATAAAACCAGATCTGGTTCGAAGTCCAGATGGCCATGGCGGCGCTCTGGTAGATTGGAGAAGAAAGAGTGGAGAAGGCATAAGCGAATCGATCTAGAGGCCGTGTTCGAATCGACAAAGACAGAGATATCTTTTCTTAGATCCCGTATCGATTCCTGGGATAAGTCAATGGGGGAGATCTAGTTCGTATCGATGGATGTGATGGTGGATCGTATCGACACGAAACGATCAATATGAAAAACTAAAAAATGTATCTTAGTTTCAGATCGATACGAACCTTGCCTTCGCGATCGATGTTTAGCTAAGGCCTTTTCTGATCGATACGAACCAGACAGCCAGGGATCGATGCGAAGTACTCTGATCTTTGATGGATTCGAACTTGACTCCTGACGATCGATTCGAAGCCTGCTCACGGGTATCGATTCGAACCGGTATCATGATGGATTCGAACGAGCCTTTTTTGATCGATTCGAACTTCCCATTATGGATGCGAAATCCTGACATTCTTCAGCATAACTCCGATGAGCTTCATCCTTGCATATCTGGACTTGATAATTAAATTGCATATTTGACTACCTCTCGAAGCTCGTCGATGGAACTGTCATTTAACAGAAAAGTACAACAAACTCTTTAATCTTGAATCGATCGCTATCACCTGAATAGCGTGGTCGTGACGGTCAGCGATGACGGTCACGCCCGTCTGACTTCCAGAATTTTAGTCGCTTGCATGTTTTCTTTAACTCTGCAGAATTTGCTCAAGTCACGCACAACACTTGCACTACACAACACATTCATGCACTTTACACTGGGGAATGCACGGGCTTTTTGTCATCTAATGATGGTTTCTCGTGAGTTAGCTAGTGATGGAACCGTCAAGTTCGCAGCAGCAAGAAACTCAGAACCCTATCCTTCCCAGACTTGAGATTCCGGTCATCGAGACCGAAGCTATTGGTCCAGCTCCGGATGAGTTGCCCGATGCGTCCTTCATTAACAGTCCACTTGATTCTGTCCCGTCCAATATTTCTGAAGACATGCTAGGGAGAATATGCTTAAGGCATGGCTTATCTTTGGATGAGGTACTGTTGCCTGGACCGGATGACAGGCCACATAATCCCCCGAAGGGGTATACTGCTTTTAATCGGCATGCGTGCGCAGCCGGCACACTTCCTCCGTTCAATGATTATATAAGAGAAGTGTTGGCTTATCTGGACATCGCTCCGTCTCAATTGCATCCAAACGGATATGCCTCACTCAACAGCTTGTTCATTGTATTCATGGAGTACCTCCATCGTCCTCCCCGTATGACCGACATAAGATACTTGTTTAATTTCAAGAGTCGGACTGACAGCCCATCTTACACGTTCTTGGAGTCTGTAAGGAACTGCCAAGTTGTCGCGGGGTCGTGGACTAGGCTAAGCTACTTTAAGTCGGAGTGGTTCTATGTCCGATGTCCTCCGGGGTTTGCCAGAAGATGGCTGTTCAGACGTGAGTATTGTCTTTTTTCCCAAGTAATTGACAGGGCAATTTTCGGAGTGAAATTAAACTTACGTCTTCTTCTCTTTTTCTTTTAGCTATCATCCAGCGGCCTGAGGGTGGCTACTATAAAGAGATAGTTTGGGTCCTCCAAGAGATTCCTAGCGAAGAAAGGAATATTGAACTGTTATTGACAGATCGGAATCTCAGAGTCCTTGGGCTGATCGACCGGAGGCAGAGCATAAGACTCGATGGTGCATTAAAGACCGTCTCCAGGAAAAAGGTCAAGCAGATGAAGCCCAGGGTTGTGATAATCGAGGAACCCGATTCCGAGAAAACTCATACTGACGAGGAACCGTTGGTCGGACCTGCTAATGCAACCCCGGAGTCCGATGCAAAGAGGAAAGGCAAAGCAGTGGCCTCGAAACAACCTAAGTCTGGGAGGCGGAAGTCTGTGGTTTTGCAACGTCCTTCGCCAGGAATTAGGATTACGGAAGCATCCTCCCTGCAAGCTGAAGATCAATTCGAAGGGCCTGCTGACCCTCCAATCCCGGACATCGAGCCGGAGCAACACGATGTTGGGTCGGGTGGACCGCGACATATCGTCGATGTTAGCGAGTCTGATCTTGCCAGTGCGATTGACACTTCTGGTTGGTCCGGGGGGTTACACATTCACACACTCTTCACGGCACAACACACTTTCCTAACCATAAACAACACATCGTAAACGGTTACTGATTCTTTGTGGTTTTCTTTTCAGGTACGATGTCTGGGCAAGGTTCTGTGCTTGGTAGTTTGCGCAATAAGCGCCGTTATCATGAGCCACGCAGGAGAGAGGGCGAGAGGGATTACGACTCAGGACACTCTGGTCAGGAGAAGTCTGACAGAGATAGGGGATATGTTTGCCGATCCCGATCTCGCTCTCCTCCCCCCAGGACCTCTGCACCTCCTACGGCCGCAGTTACTCGTCCTCCCGAAACTTCACGGCCTAGGCCGCCTTCTCAAGCTTTGAGGTCCGATCCTCCGCGCAGGACTGAAATAGCCACCTCTTCGGCTACTGTACCGGTCCCGACCGAGGCGTCTAGTGAAGGAGCGCTTAAACTGGCACAGATGAGGAAGGAATTTCCCGACATCTGTTTTGATGGTTATGTCTTCCCTCCGCACTTGAAGAGAATTCCGCCAACCGCGGAAACCACTATCCATGATTATGTTGCGGACATCTTTTTCCAATACAGGGAATGGGGACGGGCCGCGAGGAAGGCGTCTAAAGTGGCATTCAAGCGGGGCGTCACCATTGAGAAGCTCGAGAAGGAGCTGGGTCGCAACGACCAAATCATAAAAGCGCTCAACTCGGAGGCTGAGTCTTCCCGTAAGTCTGAAATGGAGGCTTTAAAGAAAGTTGATGAAGTGAACGCTGTCATGGCCAGGATGAAGCAAGAGCACTATACTGCCATCGAGGACATGGGTCACAGGAACACTTCCATTACCGCCGAGAGGGATGTCGCTCTGAAGGAGCTTAATGAGCTGAAATCAAAGTTTTCAGAGATGGCGAAGGAAAAAGACGCAGCTAATGTCTTTGCGCAGGAGGCCTGTGACCAGGCAGTGACACTCCGAAAGGAGAAGGAAGCGGCTATACAACAAGCCCATGAAGCTGAGGCTGGGGTTGACGAGAAGGTACGGCAGGCGGAGGCCAGGATTGAGGCCGAGGTGGAAGAGCTACTCGTCACTTATAACGCCAATGTGCTAAGGCACCGAGATTTGACATGGCTTGACGATTACCCCACGCATCTCTATAACGCCTGGAACCTACTGGTTGACGAGGAGAAGTCTGGGCACCCTGATGAAGCCCTTGATGAATTCGAGCTGGAGAACCGCACCCTCAATGATGACGAAAAGAAGGTTCTCCATGACTCCATGATTTCCCACGACAAGGTGAGGCTTGGTGCCCAAATCCAGGAAGTCGGAGAGAGCTCTGGTGCAAAACACCATGTTATGAGTTCTGAGATAGTCGTGTCATCTCAGTCTGAGCCAACTCCGATGATCTAACCCCAGCCTATCCCGGCGTATGACCCAGATCAACCGCATTTATCTCCTATTAAGGAACATCCTTCTGAAGTAGTTCAGACGACCTCGAGCCAAACCGAGGAAGGTACTTTGAACTAACTTCTAGTATATTTGGATTGAAGAATCCGTGTTGAAATGTTGCTAATGACATGTCTTTTCCTTTGATCAGTGACAGGAGTCGCACCAGCTGCGCCTCTTACCACCCAAGAATCAGGTCAAGCGCCAGGAGCCATCATCTCTGAGGCGACCTCCGTCGCGGCAATGGCACCAGTTGGAGTGACGCAGGGGAGCTCACTTTCTTTCGACGAGCAGATGATAAACGAGCTCCTTGGCCGTCAAAGTGATCCTTTTGCGGACTTGCCATTCGGCTTGGGTGGATTCACGGCTACTTTTGACACCTCGTCTCAGACTACTACGGCCCCTAGCGAGGCCAGGGCACGGCGGGAAGCGGCGATGTTGGCCGAGATTAATGCCGAGATGGCGGCCGCGGCGCACGGCGGTGAAGTAGATGGCGGAGCAGCAGCACAGTGCCCTACTCCTCTTATGACTGTGTCTCCTGGGGGCACACTTACTGATACTAATGTGCCAGCCCCTCCTCCGGCTGCGGAGTCTGTTCCTCCCACTCCTCCCGCGGGAAGCATCCCTATAGAGTCCAGCTCAGACGAGGACGTTGACATTATGCCTTCACCCGAAGGGAGCTTGCCTAGGGAGAAAGGCTCCAAGCGAAAGGGTACTGGTGGCTCCAGTAGCTCCTCGAGGAAGAAGAAGCTGAGGAAGCAGAAGGATTAGACATTCTTTTCATAGGCAGTTAGGGACTTTTGTTATTTTTTCTGTCTTTTCCCTTTTGTAGGCCGTGTTTAGATGCGGGTTCGGCCCCTGCTAGTAGGAACATTTTGGAAATAACTCATGTATGAACCATTGTTTTTGAGTTAGTTGGAATAAAATTTTGTTTTCTAGCTTCAGCTTGTGTTCCTTTCTATGCTTGAATATTGCAGTGTTCGGACTTTGGTCCAGTGTACTTGCATTATCTGATTGCTTCAAGAATAGCTTATTTTACTTGTTAAGTATGGAAATCTCGGACTTGAGTTGTGATAGGGGATCGCATCGGAGCTGAGCATCGCATAGTTTCGGGTAATGACTAACATTTGCCTCTGCCCCCAGTTCCGGGGTCAAGTTGTGATGATCAGCTTGTGATGGCCCCAAGCGAGGACCGAGTGGTCGAACTACGCTTGTTCTCTTATGAATCGTTCCATCCACACTCCGGGGATATGCGTCATCTCGTAAGCGGTTGTTCGCACTTTGGGAACATGGAGTTGACTGACGTTTGTACTCTGCATCGCACTCTGGGAATGCGGAGTTGAATGTTTATACTCCACTCCGCACTCTGGGAATATGGAGTTAAATGTTTATACTCCACTTCGAACTCTAGGAATATGGAGTTAAATGTTTATACTCCGTCTCGCGCTCTGGGAGGACGGAGTCGAATGTTTATACTCCACTCCGCACTCTGGGAATATGGAGTTAAATGTTTATACTCCACTTCGCACTCTGGGAATATGGAGTTAAATGTTTATACTCCACTTCGCACTCTGGGAATATGGAGTTAAATGTTTATACTCGACTTCGCACTCTGGGAATGCGGAGTTAAATGTTTATACTCCGTCTCACGCTCTGGGAGGACGGAGTCGAATGTTTATACTCCACTTCGCACTTTGGGAATATGGAGTTGAATGTTTATACTCCACTTCGCACTCTGGGAATATGGAGTTAAATGTTTATACTCCGCTTCGCACTCTGGGAATGCGGAGTTGAATGTTTATACTCCACTTCGCACTCTGGGAATATGGAGTTAAATGTTTATACTCCGCTTCGCACTCTGGGAATGCGGAGTTGAATGTTTATACTCTACTTCGCACTCTGGGAATATGGAGTTAATTGTAGGATTGTCGTGTGTCAACCCTATTAATATCGGTGTCATGGCTTGTCCCCGAGCTCGGGTTTCACCTAGTGAGTGGCCGGTCGTATCACAGCCACTCTCCATTTGAATAAGTCCCATTGCATGATGGGATTTAGCTCTTCGTGCATCGTGATGTTGTATATCGTACATAATGAATCACAGCTCTGGCTCGAAGAAGTGGCATTTTATTGCTGAAATAAGAAAATGCGGCAAAGTCAGTTGCCTTATTACAAAATTCAAATTTCGAAATGCAGAAACAAATTGCTAAATAGAATGAAATAAATAAAGCCTGTCATATGTAGTAGCGGCGGAGACTTTCGCTGTTCCAAGCCCTTGGTAAATCGAGACCGTCAACAGTCGACAGCTTGAATGTACCATCTCCGAGCTTTCGTGTAATTACATACGGTCCTCCCCAGTTCGGTTTCATGTGTGAAGGAACTGGGTAGATTCTCTTGAGCACGAGGTCGTCGAGTTCAAAGGTTCGATGTCGAACTCTGGTGTTGTACAATCGGGCGACCCGGCTTCGATGTGCGGCTGCTCTCAAATCAGCCTCTTCCCGTTTTTCATCCAATAGATCCAAAGACTCGGCTAGGAGTATAGCGTTTGTTTTTGGTTCATAATAAGTCACACGATGAGAGAGCACTTCTATATCGACCGGAATAACGGCCTCTGCGCCATAAGATAGGGAAAACAGAGTGTGTCCGGTCGCGGTTTTGTGGGTTGTTCGATAGGCCCATAACGCCATAGGAAGTTCATCGACCCACTTGCCCCCAGCCTTCTCCAATCGTTTCTTCAGGATCGATTTTATAACTTTGTTGACAGCTTCAACCTGTCCATTCGCTTGGGGGTGTGCGACATCCGAGAAATTTTTGCGGATATGAAACCGTTGACAGAAATCCTTGAATTCCGCACTCTCGAATTGGGCTCCGTTATCAGTGATGATAGTATGCGGGAGTCCAAATCGACAGATGATGTTGCGAACCACGAAATTTATCACTTTCTTTGTCGTAATGGTTGCAAGGGCTTCGGCCTCAGCCCACTTTGTGAAGTAATCAACGGCGATGATGGCGTATTTCGCATTGCCTTTTGCTAAAGGTAAAGCGCCGATGATGTCAATGCCCCACATTGCGAATGGCCAGGGACTGACCATTTGGGTTATTTCAGTTGGCGGAGCTCTCAGAATTCGGGCATGTATCTGGCATTTATCGCACTTCCGGGCATAGTTTGCCGCATCTCGGTTCACTGTCGGCCAGTAGTACCCATATCGGAGTATCTTCTTAGCGAGAGCTTGCCCTCCGGTATGATCGCCGCACTCTCCTTCGTGCACGTCATGTAACACTCGTTTGATTTCCTCGTGGGCGATACACCTGAGGGGAGGAACGGAATAACCTCTCCTGTACATGACTCCGTTTTGGATGACGAACCGTGAAGCTTTTCGCTGAATTTGTCTCTTCTCATTTCTAGGTTCAGGCAGCACCCCATTCTCAATGTAATTCCGATATGGAGTCATCCAAGATTCTCTACTGGGAGCGGTTTCAAATACAGAGTTCATTTCTATCCGATCGATGCTCGGAGTGGCCAAAGTTTCAACGGGGACTAGTCCCATTTGTTGCGCTTCACCTGTGCTGGCTAACTTTGCCAGTGAATCGGCTTTCTGATTGCGCTCCCGAGGCACATAATAGATGGCATAATAATCAAACTGGTTTAGTATTTCCTGAACTCGCACCAAGTAAGCGGCCAGTCTTCGGTCTCTTGCCTGGTATTCTCCCCGCACTTGGCATACCACTAACTGTGAATCGCAATAAATTTCTACAGCGATAATTCTCAAATCTCTGGCAAGCCTTAGGCCGGTTAGGAGGGCTTCATATTCGGCTTCATTATTAGTTGCACGAAAGTCGAATTTAAGAGCATAACATATGGATCGGCCCTCGGGAGTCTCAAGTACAACCCCAGCGCCCGAACACCGGTCATTTGACGCACCATCAGTATACAGCTTCCAGATGTATTCGGGGGATTCACTGGTCTCGGGTAAGTCTTCTGGAACGGTGAATTCGGCTATGAAATCAGCCAGGACTTGTCCTTGAATGGCCCTCCGCGGAGCGTATGCGATATCAAATTGGCTTAGCTCAATGTTCCACTTGAGTAACCTACCGGACGTCTCAGGCCGCTTAAGGACCTGTCGTAACGGCTGGTCGGTGTACACAGTAAGCGGATGAGCTTGGAAGTAAGGACGGAGCTTCCTTGAGGCAATGACCAAACAATAAGCCAGTTTCTCCAGCCTCAGATAATTTCTTTCAGCTCCTGTTAGTCGCTTACTAACATAGTAGACCGGGTTTTGCACTTTGTCTTCTTCCCGGACTAGAGCAGCACTGATCGCATGTTCTGATACTGCCAGGTAGAGATATAGTTGCTCGTGGTCAACCGGTTTTGACAAGATCGGAGGTGTGGAGAGATGTTGAACTAATGATCGGAACGCGCCTTCACACTCCGTGGTCCATTCAAAGTTTCGTTTGCCCTTCCGGATCAGGTCGAAGAAAGGAATGCATTTATCGGTGGACTTTGAAATGAACCTGCTCAATGCTGTGACCTTCCCGTTAAGACTCTGGACTTGTTTTATAGTTCTAGGGGTTTGCAAATTTCTAATAGCCCAGATCTTCTCAGGATTCGCCTCTATTCCTCGAGCGTTGACAATGAACCCAAGGAATTTTCCGGATGCAACGCCAAAGTGACATTTGAGTGGGTTGAGCTTCATTCCGTACTCCCGGAGGATGCTGAACATTGAATTCAAATCTCTGACGTGATCGGTGGAGAATCGGGACTTCACTAGCATGTCATCCACGTAAACCTCCATGGTCTTCCCAATCTGATCAGCGAACATTCGGTTGACCAAGCGTTGGTATGTTGCTCCAGCGTTCTTTAGACCAAACTGCATGACTTTGTAACAATAGAGTCCCAGGTCGGTCACGAAGCTGGTATGTTCCTGATCAGGTAAATGCATGGGTATCTGATTGTAGCCGGAATAAGCGTCCATAAAGGATAGTAGTTCATGTCCGGCCGTCGAATCTACGAGCTGATCGATTCGTGGAAGTGGGAAGCTATCTTTTGGACAGGCCTTGTTTAGGTCAGAGTAATCAACACAGGTTCTCCACTTCCCGTTTGGTTTCCGAACTAGTACAGGGTTGGACACCCATTCTGGATACAAGGCATCTCGAATGAACCTATTCGATTGTAGTTTATCAACTTCCTCCTTAAGGGCGGCAGATCTCTCTGGATCCATACCGCGCCTTTTCTGCTTTACTGGGACATGTCGCGGATCTATATTCAGGGAGTGACTTGCAATGCTCGGCGAGATCCCGCACATGTCAGAGTGTGTCCAGGCGAAGACGTCGAGATTCGCCCGAAGAAATTCGACCAACTCCTGCTGTGTCTGCTTGTTTAGTTGGGACCCAACTTTCAGCATCTTTGAATCATCATCCTCACTGATTGGGACGTCCACAGTCAGTTCGGCTGGAGAAGCTTGACTCTCCGTTGATTCGTCTTTATCCTCGTTGTCCCTGGGGTCCAGGTCTTTCAGGAATTGGTCGTGGTGCCCGGGCCGAGGCCCAGGCATCAATTGTCAATTATCGATAGAACGGACGCAGAGAGATTCCTCTACGCCCTTCCCCTTCTCTTTACGTTGCGCCCCGCGCAGCTCAGCAACATAACAGGCCCTTCCTGAGGCCTGATCTCCTTGAACAACTCCAATCCCATGATCAGTGGGAAATTTCAGAGTCAGACACCATGGGGCGATCGCCGCCCTGAACTCGGCTAAAGCTGGTCGACCCAGAAACGCATTGTATGGCGAATCGATTTCTAGCACAACAAATTGTAACATTCGGACCCTCCGACGTTCTCCAATGCCTAACTCGACTGGGAGTTCAGTTATTCCGATGGGTATCGTGGCACTTCCGTTGAAACCATGGATTCTGGATAAACAGGGTTTCAAATCCTTTGTCTCCATCTTCATTAGATCGTAAGCCCGTTTAAGCAAGATGTTCACAGAGCTCCCACTGTCAACCAGGATCCTCTTCATCCAAGCAGGACCTACCTGGGCAGATATGACTAGTGGGTCGATTGTAGAGGCTTCGACTTTATCGGCGTCTCGGCTCCTGAACACGATATCATCAGACATTATCTTTTGTTGCTTTGCCGGGGTTCCATCCTCGCAATTACTATAACACTCGAAGTCCGCATGCCTGATAGAACTGGCATACGACTCCATTTCCCCCCAGCTTCTGTCTGCCGGATGGGGACCACCACTTATTGTGTTGATAACTAATCTCCCGCCCGCACGAGCGGGTTCCTCCTCTCTTTCCTGATTTTGTGAACGATTTTGATTCGAGGGGCCCGCTCCGCCAGGCTGCGGCGCCCGTACAAACTGATCTAGCTTCCTCTCTCTAATCAGCTTCTCGATGAGGTCCTGTAAGTGCCGACACTCATTGGTATTGTGTCCATAGCTCTCATGGAACCTACAGAATTTCCCTGTCTGAATCTGTCTCTCCGATGAGGGCTTCGGAGCAGGCTTCTTATACTGTACAGTGTTACAAGTCTGTAAGTATACGTTTTCCAATGACGTGTTTAGCGGTGTATAACTGTCAAACATCTGAGCTCTACGCCGTGGACCTCGGTTCTCATCTCTCTTCTTATTCCGGCCATTGTTTCCTCTCTGCTGGGTTTGCTTGTTTTGTATATTCAGCTGAACTTTCCCGGAACTCTCGCCGGACTGTTTAACTGCCACATTGCTCTGTATTCCCTCAATGCTGGGCCTCGCATCGTCCTGCTTCCTAGACTGTTTTGCATCCTCCTGCCGCAGGAATTGAGCGGCCTTGGAGTAAAAACGGTCCAACGACGCGGGCGGTTTTCCAGCTAGCCAGTTTCCGAATTCAGAATCAGGATCAATCCCCTTGGTCAGAGCCATTAAGATTGAATTATCGTTGGGATTTGTGATCTCGACGCATGCTGCGTGGAACCTCTCCAAGTAACGCTTGAGTGTTTCTCCAGGAGCTTGAGTGACGCTGGACAAGGTGTTGACGTCTTTTGGCCTAGCAACATGCATCCGGAATTGTTCCACAAACTTCTTGGCCAACTGATCGAACGAAGAAATTGATCTAGGTGGTAGGCGGGTAAACCACATTGTCGCGATTCCCCCCAGAGAGATGGGGAAACTCCGACACTTCACTGCATCGTCGGCCCTTGCAGCGCTCATCGACCATTCATACTTCAGAATATGCTGGTTGGGGTCACTATTCCCTTCATACATCGGGAGAGTCGACATTCTGAATCGCCTAGGGGGTTCGGCATGTAACACTTCGTCTGTGAAAGGGGTATGACTACGGGAAATCCCCCAGTCATCATTAGTGAGCCCTTGACTCTCGCGGATCATTTGACGTATCATGGTTGATATATCCAAAACGGGCAGATTCGGAGCGCGATGAGCTAAGGCGTGGTCGGGTTCCACGGTGCGAGTAGGGATCGGGCGCTGTCGACGATCCGTATCTCGCCTCCTTGACTCAACGTCTTCTGGGACATAAGGTTCAGGAGTATGTCCTCGCTGTTGATTGATCGGCTCTGATTGATTTCGGGTATCGACCCTTGTCTCTGCTGCGGCGGTTGTGGCGCGGTTATCCGTGGTGTACTGTGGGGCAGTACCTCCTCGCGTTGAGGGACCCGTCTGGAAGCTGGTCGACGGTCCTACCCTCAGTTGCCCAA
The DNA here is from genome assembly GCA_030737815.1 of Allium fistulosum. Lineage (NCBI taxonomy): Eukaryota > Viridiplantae > Streptophyta > Magnoliopsida > Asparagales > Amaryllidaceae > Allium > Allium fistulosum. Next base: position 836,579,189 of record CM060905.1, read on the forward strand.
CAGTTAAGGCGGGCTGATATTCAGCAGCTTGAGCGCGACTCCCCTCTAGTCGAGGACGGGTAGTTCGGTGGTGATAATCAGATGAAGCCGAGCTTTCGGTAGACGCTCTGGAGACATCATCTCTCCTGGACCTTCGGTGCCCCCGGCGGTTTAGCTGGTTGGTCAGCTCGATATTGGCGCGTAACTGTTCTGCCAACTGCTGACGGCTTTGGGTCAGCTCCTGGAGCAATACTTGAAACTCCTGTCGGGTGACTAGCCCCGTTGAGTCTGAATGAGTGGCATTGTCTTGATTGGAAGAAGGCGGCTGTGTGGGATTCTGCCTATCTCTGCCTTCTTGCTCTGCAGCGGTAGCGCCAGTTCTTGTGCTGACCATTCTCGGTGGTGGAGTCCTTTCCTAGATTTTGAGCAAATCTGAATAGAATGGAAGAATTCCGGACTGGATATCTGGATCTTCCTCTTGGATTTGTGCAATCCGGTATCGACGGCAGATCCAATGAGCAGGAGAAAAAGCTGGTTTTCTCAGTGAAAGCACCAAAGTGTTTGTACCAAAAATGGGCACAACACTCTTCGGGAGTTGTTTGAAGAGATAAAATGAAGATTATAAATGTAAAACAGAGGTTATCTAACAAAAACTCCAACAAACAGGAATGTAAAATGCACAGACAAGCAATTTAGAGTGGTTCGGCGTATAGCCTACGTCCACTATGAAGTTTTGATGATTTTATTGATTCTCTTTCAATGGTTACAAGCGGTTACAGCAATGAACAGTGGATTACAGATTAGAATTCGAAATTGACAGCAAAAATAGGATGCAAATCTCAATTCGGCAGAGTCTGGACGCTTCAGAGAAAAAAGATCCCTTTTCCGTTGATTCTGGGGCTCTATTTATAGGCGTAGGAGGCTTGGATTTCGCTCAAACTCCGGGAGACTTGGCCTGACACGTGAGGGGACCCATTCGACCACTTCCAGAGAGTTTCAAGTCAATCTGTGATCGATACGAAATCATTTCGTATCGATCAAGACTACTTCCAATTGAGCTCAAAATTGGTGGAGATGTTCCATGGTATATGTGCAACCTTCAGTTAAAATTTCATGGTATTTGGATCAGTGGATTGAGAGATATCGTCGATACGAGGCGATGCTCTTCGCTAGGCTGTCTGGTTCGAATCCATCTCTCTGAGCTGAGGGCTTCGAATCGATGGTGTCACGCGCCCCTGTGAAGACGTGGAACGCACACTTCGCCTCGATCCGGTCTTTACTCTGAGTCGACCGCGTCGACTCCATATATCTCGGCGCATTCGCATCGAGGGATGACGTAACGCGTGCGCTTCGCCTCGATCCGGTATTCGCTCCGTGTTGACTGCTTCGACTTCATGTATCTCGCCCCGTTTCCTTCGAGATATGACACGTTATCCAAGCTGGTTGACCTGATGGATTCGAGTAGGACTTCATCCAGGGATACGAGGCAAACACTGGCTGATGGATACGAAGCAGGCACTGACTGATGGATACGAGGCAAACACTGGCTGATGGATACGAAGCAGGCACTGACTGATGGATACGAGGCAAACACTGGCTGATGGATACGAAGCAGGCACTGACTGATGGATACGAAGTAGACATTGGATGATGGATACGAAGCTCACCACTGTGTGGACTTAATCATTCTGGTCGATATGAGATCGATGGATGCGAAACGAGGACCACCGATGGATACGAAACCTATCGATACGAACTCGATGTACTAGCTCCATCGGAACGAACAGATACGCTTCAATGGATACGAAGTGGGGTCTGCTGATGGATACGAAAACATGCTTTTCCCTCCAACTTGTATCCATCATAACCTGTGCGTATGAACTCGGATTGACTTGAAACTTGGAACGTTGGCTTGCTTTACTTTCCCGATCATGTCTCATCGATTGGGGCTTGATCCGGACTTGATCAAAATTCAACGATATCCATGACAAACGACATTTGGAGTCCAACTCCTTGGTGTCCTGGCCTTGCCAAAAGGCGGGATAACATATATATCCCCTTGTTTCAACTTGTTCACAAGATAGCAAATCAGAGAAAGAAAAAATTATATATATTAAGCAGTTTAACATACAACTGAAGCTAAGTTAACAACTCACCTAATCAAAGCAAGGAAGATTTAAAAGGGAGATTAGGCTAGCGGTTCTAAAACAAGTAGTTGCCCTCTGTTCAAGTATTTTACAGGTGAGTAGTAAACTTCTAATTTGTTTTAGAATTTGTAGCATGTAGTAAACTTGCAGAAAGTGTGATAAATGTTCTTTGATTGTTATTTTGAATTACATATATGAGATGAATGGTTGGGATGTCTATTCACAGGACATCAGCTCTGTTCCTGTTGTTCACTTACTAAAAAAAAAAATCTTGTTCGCAGTTCCCTGATCTTCTTTGAACATGTAGTATAAACAAAACTTGTTGTTATATTATGATAACGAATTATAACATACTTGCAGAAGATAATTAATAGTAGTGTTGAAAAGAAGGAAGAAGAACAACAAGATCTTCATCATAGCCGATATTCGGCTTAGAGGATTTCTGGAATCGATTATATGGTTGAAATGGATCTCGAAATCTAGGATTTTAAAAATCAAAATCACCATTTTTAGGGTTGTAAATCTCGAGGGATTGAGAGTTGAACAAGATATGGGTTTCGATTATTCTCTGGTGATCGACGTAACTAGGATGGTCGGGGTTCGGGTCGAAGGTGGCGTAGGGATTGATGATCATAGGAAAATTGGTCAGAAATTTTTCTGTTGGGCGGAGAGGCCATTCGAGTTCATTTTAGGGTTTATTGGCCCAGTTTGGGTCAGCAACGTTAAATGATGAATTCGCCGATGATGGATGATCGAGTTTGAAGGGTCCAAGGGGAATCGATGTAGGGTTGATCGAAATGCTGATGGCCGGAGTTGTGGGAACCCTAGCGTCTTGTGGGAGACTATTCGAGGCGTTTTCCGTCGATCAATCGAAGTCTGAGAGTACCCGAGTCGCTCAATTTTTGGGTTCGACATTGTTTTGAATATCTGGATGGTCGTTAGTATTGGGGTGGCCGTAGATGGTTGGTATGAGGTCACGGTGGTAATCGGAGGAGGAGGGATCGGCGGTGTACGTGCACGGATACACGATGTATCAGTGGAAGAAGAAGTTTTGTTTTCTTTCTTTTGGAAGAAGATGTGTAGCAGGTTGAACTCGAGAATTTTGCATTGTTGCTAGAAGTAAGTACTGTTTGAGTGTTGCAAGGTTTAGCTCGAGGAAATCTGGGAGTAACTCGGGTTACGTGTTGGGTGTGTAAGTTGGTAACATTCTGGAAAGGGGTAAGAAGTTTCTAGTTTCAAATTTATCTAGTATAAGCAATATATCAACTCCTCTAATTTAAAATAATTAAGAGATTGTTTAAGATGGGATTTCATTAGAAGTTTGAGAATAGAATTAGTTTGGGTTTCAAGAATTCCGATATTTATTTCCTTTAAAAAAAATATATATTAAATTAAATAAACTTGATAATATAATTAATAGGTTTAAGGATAAATTAATTAATTAATGTATTGACAAAAGGTTAATTAATTAATGCAATCAGTTACTTAATGAAAAGGCTTAAAGGATGAATTGTGTGAATACTCAAAGTTAATGGATTAATGTAATTAATTCATGTGTCTAATGTAAGGATAATTTATGTAAGTAATTAAGGAATAATTTTAAATGAAATTTATTAAGGATATAGTGGAAGTAGTTAGACGTTCATTACTCGTGTAATTAATTAAATTATGGATTAATTAAGGGAATTAATTAAAGGCTATTTAATCAATGTAATTAAAGAGAAAAATGGAAAGGTGATTGATTGATTGATTTGATATTAACAAATGTTAAGTAAAGGTAGAACAAGTGAATAAAGTTAGTAATTAATTTAATCAGAGACAATTAAATTAATTTTGGAGGTAATCAATCTTGCTTATGGTTGATTGAATGAAGTAAGTGCCTTGAATTGGATGATATCTCTGATATGCAAATGTTCTGATATGATATGTATGGAAAGACAGTGATTATATGGTCATCTATCATTGATAAATTGCTGTATAAAAGTGACATTTTGTATTGAATAACTTGGGTTAGGATGACATGAGACTCGAAGAGGCCAGGTTCGGGTATTGGGGAGATACCCGAATCCACTTTGAATTTCCTATAATTTGATTTGTGAAATCAATAGGCTGGAATGAAATGATTTAAGTGAATTAGATTATTTTATCTAAGTTGGTACTTAGAAATTGATACGTGAAATAAGTGTTGTCTATAACAAATCGTGAATTGGTTAAATTGAGATAAGTTACCCGTGTTTTTATAAGTTGTTTGCTTGGGTATTACATGTTAGATGTGTTTACTCACGCTGGTTTCCAGCCTGACCCGGGTGTTACTTTGATGTAATGCTCGGGTCAGACCGAGTATTACAGATTTTCAGGTAAGGACGTTCTGGAGCTCAGGGGCGAGCTGGATGGCAGGAACATATGGAGTGTATTCCGCTGTGATATATTGTTATTATCTGGTACAAGTTATTTTTAACTGTCCAGTGATTGTGAAATGTTGTAACTCTGATGTATAAAAATGTAAATTAACTGATACAATTTTTCTTGTATAACTGCTATTTATTTGATATTATATTTTGATCCGCTGCGAATGTGAGAATCTGTGTTGTGTTCTATTTTCTTCTTCTTCTATCTCTTTCTTCTTTTTCATAACTATCTGGAATTTTCGGGTTCGAAAATTCCGGGTCGTTACACAAGTGTATACATTTGTCAAAAGCTTGTTCATAACCCAAGTTATATATATAACCTATATTATAAAAGCTTAGTTTTCCCTCTTTTGCTATTATATTGTATATCTAGTTGTATATTGTATACAGGGCATAGTTGAGTTACTGAAACCGATATATATATTATTACCTACATATATTATAACGTACACTTGGTAGTTTGAAACAAAGGTTTTCGCATATATATATATATACACACATATATATATACACATATATATATATATATTTCATATCAATTTTGGTTGATATATACTATTCGGTTATGGGTATTATAATTGTTTATTGAATATGGAATTTGTAAGTTGTATATATATAAAGTTGTTATGATGTGTAATTTATACTAGGTTAAGTATCTGGATGTTGTTATATATATAAAAATTTATATTTGTAGGTATAAATGATTCCACTGTTTATATAAGTATAAGTTATATAAGATTTCGAATGGTATGTAAATAGTAATCTTATTTTATGTATTTAGAATTTAAATTGGTAATGATTTTGGGATATATTATATATATATATATATATTGTTGATTTAAGGTGTTTTAAAGTTAATATATGTATAGAGTTTTATTTTAATTGAATAGATATGTATATATAAATTATATGAGAAGTTTGGCAGTTTTATAATAATTTTATATATATCTATCGGTTTATATAAAACTGTTAAGTTTTAATGTATGGATTCAGAATTTTATATGATATATATGTTGACTTTAATATATATGAGTTTTAGTTAAACAGTGATTTTATATTGTTATATATAGTTTTATATAAGTTCACCGATACCATTTATCTTCATCAATCCAGTTCAGATGTGACTTCATCAATTCCTATTTATCAGCTTTGTCCGTCGTGCCTAATCTTCATCGAATCTTGTCCATCTAGCTTTGTTTTGGGATTCGTAACTCGTTTGTCGAATATCTCTAGCCTCGAAAGGTGATCAATCACTCACGATTAACGTTCTTATAATTATTAAATTTGATTTCAGTTGAAACGATAATTGAAATATGCTGTTGCTAGTTATTTACATTGCTATATATATGCCATTATCTGTATTTGTTCACCTGTGACATCTGACACCAGTACCTGTTATTTATCACTGATGATATATGCATGTTACTGTTGTTATATTATTATCATATCTGTTATCACTCTGCAAGTTCCCTGTTAGTATAGAATTCACTATGGGTTGAAATGATACATACCCGAACGATCTTTAGAATAAAAGAAAATCGTTATGGGTGAAATGATAAACCCAAGTAATTTTCATTGACATTGAATTGGGATTACAGGTTGAAATGATATATACCCGTATATATTTAAATTGCGGATTGAAACGATAAATATCTGTATCACTTGACCATAGGATAGAAAATTTTATACAGACACCGTTGGTCTATATATAAATATTTTGGAAAATGATTTCTATGGTTTTGAAAAGAAATATATGGTTTCAATCAATATTGATTTTAAATATTTATTAAAGTTGATTTAATAAAGTTGATAAATAATATGTTTAAGTATTTATTTAATATCTATATAGAGTTTATAATGATTTGAAATTGGTTTGAAATTATATTTATTTAAGAATTTTACTTAAATAAGTTTGATTTGAAATTTATAAAATTTGAAATTTTGAAGCTATGATTTTATAACTTGTATTTGATTAAAAGTGATTTAAATGAATATTTCAAGTTTAAATAAATTGAAGGAAATATTTAGTTTATTGTAATTTGGGGGTTTGTTTTAAATGATATTGGATTTATTGAGTGAATATTTCAAAACTAAATAATAGTAAAGTGAATTTGACATATATATGAAATTATCGAATTTAGTTTTGAAATGTTGAATATTTAAAGCTTTGAAATATATTGAAATTGAAATGGCTTGTTTTATGGTTCAAATATGTATTTGAAATCGATAATTTGAAATGGGTTATTTAGAAACTAAATCGAATTGAAATTGATGATTTGAAATTTGATTAAAAATTGAAATTTGGAATTTGAGTTGATTTTGAATCAATTTGTGGAATTTGAGGAAGCTATTTTTATATAAAGTATTTTAAAACTATATCTAAAACTATTTATAATTTACTTTATAAATTATTTTAATATAAACTATTTTAATATAAATCATTTTCAATATAAATTATTTTATTATAAACTATTTTAACTTATAACTATTTTATATAAACTATTTTTATTTTATAAACTAGTTTATTTTATATATAATTTTAATATCTAAACTGTTTAAGAGGAAAGTGTTATGGATTCCAAAATGTATTGATCTCAAAGGGTTATGATTTCCAAAGTTATGAATTTCAAAGTATTATGATTTCCAAAGTATCATTATTTCAAATTGTTTTGGTTCCGAAAGTATTATATCTTTGAAAGTGCTATGATTTTGGAAGTGAATATATTGAAATGGAAATGATATCGTATTGATTTGTTTTTGAAATGAAAATGATATTTTGGTTTTGAAGTATAAACTATTTTGAAATGACCGTGGTGTTATAATAACGATTGGTTGTTAACGAGACCGGGATCGGATATGGGCATACTCTCCGTCGATACCGAAAACCACTTTAACAACTGTGTACGCGGTGGAGATTCCAGAATGAAGTAGGATGGTGGCGACGATTCCTATTGAGGTATATACGTGGACCCAACTCCCGTGAGTTGGCATAAGGTGGCTAAAACAGAAGCGATTGACGGGCCAATGAGGTAGCACCTCTGATCGGACGCATTTCTTCGATACATTTCTATTACTTTGTGATTGATTTGGTGGCCACCCTTCGATTTTTAATTTGGGAGTGTGTTCCGAGGTGGGCGGTAGTGGCTGCGATGCGTTTCCACCCACCCGGATGCGTAATTGGTATATCTACCCTGGCATTGCCTAGTTGTGCCGTGTCACCTACCATACCGAGCTTTACTACGAGTTTCTATTTGTGTCGTACCTATGGAATATCTTCTCGTAGCCTCTCGAGGTATGCAGGTACTGTATACACTATTGGCACGATTATGTGTTAAGGGGAATATTGGGTCACTCCTTAACGCTATTTAAAAGTAAGTTTATTTTACTATTAGACATTATTATAATAGCGTATATTACTACATAGTAGATAGTTTAACAGATCCTTAGAGGATGGTTATCCCAAACATCCTTTAAGTTACTTGTATTTTAGTTGATATTTCACTTGAGTTGGATTTATTGATATAAGAATGTTATTCCTGACTCGAGTGTTTTGTGTTTTTTCTTTACGCTCGGGTCAGACTGAGTGATACAACATTTGAGACTCACTTTTGGAGTTGAAGCTTCGCTTGGAGATCCAGCTATCTATCCAGCATTCAGTTATTCAGTTGATTCAAGTGATGTATTCTGATCTTGTATTTGACTATTGTATTGAGACATCTATGTATTCGTGACTTCTGTTGTATCTTGTTTAACTCTGTTATATATACATAGTAGCTTCATGAACTACTATTCTTTTGTTCCCGCTGCATTATTATTATATTACTCTGTGTCTGTGATCTGTGATTATTTTATTTACTGTATATGCTGAGTTTTTCCAAATTTAAATTAACAATCTGATATTTTGAGCTTCCGACATGTATGGATGCGAATGGTTGAAAATTTCAGGATGTTACAGTACGATATATAGTGGGTTTAACAAGTTGTTAAATGTGCAACAATTGTTTTTGCCGAAGGATAACGTACTTCCCAAAACTATATATGAAGTAAAGAAATTTCTTAAAGCATTTGGCATGGGTTTTGAAAAGATACATACTTGTGAGAAAGACTATTGCCTTTTTAAAAAAGAATACAAAGATTTAGAAACTTGTCCAAAATATAGTTCTTTAAGATGGAAGATAAATCAGGATACTAAGGAGATTATAAAAGGTGTTCCAATTAAAGTGTTGATATATTTTCCAATAATTCCAAGATTTAGAAGAATGTTTAGATCTTAGAAGATGGCCGAAGGTTTAAAATGGCATTTCAATAATAGAAGCAATGATGGAAAAATGCATTATCCAGTGGATTCTATGGCATGGAATATGCTGGATGAACGATGGAAATATTTCAGCCGATCCACACAATCTTAGACTTGGTCTTGTTACAATGGATTCAATCCATTTTCTACGTTGCGTTCCAAATATAGTCGTTGGCTGGCAATGATTTTGACATACAATCTCTCACCTATGTTGTCTATGAAGAAGGAAAATAGTTTGTTAACATTACTTATTCTCGGTCCAAAGCAGCCCAGGAACGATACTGATGTATATTTGGCACCTTTGATCGAAGACTTGCATTATTTATGGAGTAATGGAGTTGATGCTTATGATGCATTTAGTAAAACATTATTTAAAACGAAAGAAATTTTGCTATGGACAGTAAATGATTTTCCAGCTTATGGAAATCTTGCTGGATGTTGTGTGAAGGGAAAAAAGCTTGTCCATTGTGTGGTGTTAATACTCATCACCGTTGGTTGAATTATAGTCCATTAAGATAAAGTCCATTAAGCTGAAAAAGAGGAAGAGGAAGAGTACCAATGATATGGAAGATGAAGGCGATAAAGATAACGATCCTCAAAATTGGAGCTATCAAGGTGTGAAAAGAGATCAATCTTCTTTGATTTTCCATATTGGGAGGTTAGTGGTTTTTTTAAAATGTTTTTAACAATTATATATATATATATAGTTATGTGTAACACTATTAATTTTGCAGGAACCGCCGTTACTCATAATTTAGATATAATGCATGTGGAGAAAATCATTGGTGAAAGCATATTAGGCACAATGTTGCATGATAACAAATCAAAAGATGGAACCAACTCCAGAAAGGATTTAGAGGATTAGGGAATTCGGCATGAGCTCCATGCACAACATCGTGGGAAGAAAACATATATTCCGACGGCTCCTTATACGTTGTCAAATTCTGAGAAAAAAATATTTTGCAAAAGATTGTACGATTTAAAAGAACCCGATGGCTACTGTTCAAATTTGAAAAATTATATATCATTGGAGGATTGTAAAATTAATGGCTTGAAATCACATGATACCATGTTTTAATGGAACACTTGTTGCCATTAGTAATAAGGGGGTTATTGTCAAAGAAGGCAAGAAAAGCAATAATTCGCTTATGTTCATTTTTCAACAAACTATGTCGACGTGTCCTTGACAGAGAGAAGTTGCAGCAAATCAACGTTGAGATTATTGAAATTTTGTGTGAGCTTGAAAAATAGTTTCCGCCATCATTTTTTGACATAATGGTACATTTGTCAATTATCCCGGTAGAGAAGCACTAATACGTGGTCCGGTTCAATTTCGTTGGACGTACCTATTTGAAAGATATATGAAGACGCTTAAAGATTATGTAAGAAACTATTCATGACCCGAGGGATGTATTACAGAATCATATCTCACAGATGAATGCATGAGGTTTTTTTAGTGAATTTTTAAAAAAAATTAGACATGTTGAGGAGACAGCACCTTGAAATGAAGATTATGAAAGCAGTGTAATACTTGAAGGACGTCCAATTTCAATGTTTAAGATAGTTACACTATCCTCCCATAAGAAAGAAAGTGCTCATTTAGCTGTGTTAATGAATATTGTCAGTCGCTATGCACAGGACCAAAGATGGCCAAAAGTTGTAAACAATGTAAATGCAGTGGAAATAGTAAAGTAGATCACACAGCCGATTTTATATTGGTTCGGAGCACTTCTCCTATGTCCAGTCCTTAAGCACCTCTTAGGAATTTCACTATCAACACCCTCACTTCACCTGGAGGAATAGGGTTAAAGACTCTGCCTGAACAACCAAACATGACTTCAACAATAGTTACAAGTAGTGTAACAAATGTTACTTTCTGACACAGCGTATCTTGATATACAGAATGTCACTTTGATGTACAATAACTCATATAACCAGACCAAACTATATTGAGTGGAGATGTAGAGGCTACGGAGTTTATTCGACTAGAATATGGGATGTGGAATGGAAGCACACTAGTCGAAATCTCTGAATTACATGAATTTCATGGAATTCGGAGTATTGCTTAGAAATTGAGAGTTTGAGGCCTAGAATTCAAAGCATAAATTTTTTTTAATGTATGTTGATTTAGGAATGGTTAGGGGATTATATAGTTGTTGTAGGGATGCCAATGTCGGGGTGCAACCTTCCAAATTCGCCATTGATGAAGAGAAGTGGCTGCAGGAGCGAAGAGATGCAACTTCTGGAGCGAAGAGACACGAAGGCACCAATTAAAAAAATTACCCATTTTTGTACTAGCTCGGTCGACTGAGAATCAAATTCAGTCGACTGAAAGTGGCCAATTTTGGTCCAGAACTTCAAGCTTGATTCAGTCGGCTGTTTTTTACAAGTTAGTCAATTTTAGCTAGTTCATTCGACTGAGCAAGGTTTTCAGTCGACTGAATAAGCATAATTCCAAAAGCTTGCTTAGTTTACTGGTAAAAGCATGCGTTCATCTCTCATCCCACTCGGATTTGAGTCCGGCTTTGCATATTTTTAGCCAATTTATTTTTCACCTTTTCCATCATCGTTTTGACCTGAAATAACTTAATAAACATATTAGTAGCTTTGTTGTATGGTTGTTATCATCAAAACACCATATCTATGCTTATAACAATCTCTCCCTTTTTGATAATGACAACCACACAACTTTATAATATAAAATAATTGCTCCCCCCTAAATAAATTTTATGTATAATAAGTTTATTTCCCTCAACTTTAAATAGATGCTAATATATAATATTTAAAGCACGTGTTTTTCTCTCCCTTTGTCATCAACAAAAAGGGATAATAGCATTGGCGCACTATATGATAAAAAAATCCCCTTAAATATAATGTTTCTCTTTAACTTTTAACTATGTACTCCCCCTATCAATATGCTCATTATTTCTCCCTATTTGTAATTAACAAAAGTATGAAAAAAATGGAGAATATCATAGAGAAGTCATAAATAATAATTTTTTTAACATTATTGTAAAGCGATGAGTATCAAATAGATATGTCAAATGTAAGCAAAATGATATTAATTTTACAATAGATGTAAGGTTTACAACTTAGGAAACCATATCCAGTTGGATGTGGTTGATCTTTTAAAAATATAATTTCCACTATTAATCACAGTGTCGTAATAATTGCTAATGTATGATTGTCTATTATAATCAGTTAGATTAGTAGGAACCCATATATCAACATTAATTGTCATTGATTTAGTATTCAAAGGATATTTTCTTTTTTAAGCATAATACTATCATGACATAGATTAATTTTAGAACTATCTCTACTTTTAGTACTAGCATTAAAATGTGTATACAAGAATGCATATCTAGTACATTTTCTATAATTATCTTGTTTATAGTATGAACAAATTCTATTATTGTGAGCTTTGTTATTAGTAGTTAAGGAAGAAAAATCATCTTTTTCTCTATTAAAATTTGTGATTTTCTCATTTAGTTTATCAAAAATAGCTTTGGAATCACAAATTTCTTTTTGCAAAATATTATTTTTTTCATTTAAAGTCCTATTCTCTTTTTCAAGAGACAAAAGTTTAGAATTAGAATCATTTAAAGAATTTTTCAAAAATATATTTTTATTTTGCAAACTTCAATTTTCTTTAAAAAATCAGTATTTTTATCGTTTAAGCGCTCATTTTCTTGTAATAGAAAATGTTTTTGTAGAACAAGTTCTTCCAATGTATTTTCATAAACTTCAGTTGTTTTACTAAAAACTTATTTTCTTCCGTTAAAATACTAATTTTGTGCTCACAATCATCCAATTTAGCTAAAGAAGTAAAACTGACCTTTTCTGATGTTTTAAATCTTTTAATAACTTATCATGCATTTGTAAAAGATCATTATATATAGAATCTAAGTGTATCGATTTTGATTTGAGATTAGACATACAACACATGTCCCTTGATTCTATTAATTGTTGCTCACTTCCAGAAACTTGCCTTTTCTCGACTGTCTTTGTGCTCTAACTGGATCTTCTCTTTTTGGCCACTATTCTATGATGTTGTGACGATCGATAGAATTCCGGGCTCTGATACCACTTATTAGTCGCTATATGCAGGATCAAGATGGCCAATAGTTGTAAACAATGTAAATGTAGCGGAAATAGTAAAGTAGATCACACAGTCGATTTTATACTGGTTCAGAGCACCTCTCCTACATCCAGTCCCTAAGCACCTCTTACAAATTTCACTATCAACAACCTCACTTCACTCGGAGAAATAGGTTTACAGACTCTGCCGGAACAACCAAACAGGAATTCAATAATAGTTACAACTAGTGTAACAAATGTTACTTTCTAACACAGCATATCTTGATATATAGAATATCACTTTGATGTGCAATAACTCCTATAACCAGACCAAGCTATATTGAGTGGAGGTATAGAGGCTACAAAGTTTATTCAACTAGAATATGGGATGTGGAAATGAAGCGCACTAGTCGAAATCTCCGAATCACATGAATTTTGTGGAATTCAGAGTATTGCTTAGGAATTGATAGTCTAAGTCCTAGAATTCAAAGCATAAAGTTTTGTTTTAATGATGTTGATTCAGGAATAGCTAGGGGATTATATAGTTGTTGTAGTGATGCCATTGTAGGGGTGCAACCTTCCAAATTCGCCATTGATGAAGAGAAGTGGCTGCAGAAGCAAAGAGATGCAACTTCTGGAGCGAAGAGACACGAAGGCACCAATTTAGAAAATAGCCATCTTTGTACTAGCTCAGACAACTGAGGATCAATTTCAGTCGACTGAAAGTGGCCAATTTTGGTCCAGAACTTCGGGCTTGATTTAGTCGGTTGTTTCTTTATAAGTTAGTCAACTTAGGCTAGTTCAGTCGACTGAGAAAAGTTTTCAGTCGACTGAATAAGCATAATTTCCTAAACCTTGCTTAGTTCAGTGGTAAAAGCATGCACTCATCTCTCAACCACCCGAGTTCGAGTCCCAGCTTCGCATATTTTTAGCCAATTTATTTTTGGGATAGTTTGGCTCACATCCCTAACAAGTTTTAAAATAGATAAAACATCCTTCACTGCCAACATTTACGTTTCCGCTCCCTATTTTCAAATTCACGCACGCAAAAAGTCCCAAATACCCTTTATGTTTTAAACTTTTCAAACGTGTATAACTTTATTTACAAAAACCATATCAACATATCGTTTTCACCAAAAAATCACAAATTTTATGATCTTTAAAATGAGATCCATTGTTGATACCAAAAATTTATATTTGTATTAAAGGTGCAATTATTTCAAATATTTGCAGACAATTCAGCAAATATTGAACATTTCGATTTTTTTTCTCAAATTTATAAAATTGCACAAAATTGCAGATATTTCTGCAACTATATGGTATAGTTGCAGAAATATCTGCAACTATTGCATATAGTTGCAGACATTTCTGCAACTATTGCAAATAGTTGCAGAAATGTCTGCAACTATTGCGTATAGTTGCAGAAATTTCTGCAACTATTGCGTATAGTTGCAGACATTTCTGCAACTATTGCAAATAGTTGCAGAAATGCAACTATTGCAAATAATTGCAGAATTGTCTGCAACTATTTGCAATAGTTGCAGATATTTCTGCAACTATTGCGTATAGTTGCAGACATTTCTGCAACTATTGCATATAGTTGCACAAATGCAACTATTGCGTATAGTTGCAGAAATGTCTGCAACTATTGCGTATAGTTGCAGAAATTTCTCCAACTATCGCATATATTTGCAGAAATTTGTTGCGATTATTTATAACTGTAAATATTAAGAATATCATATTTCATAAAAAAAACTTGATTCGTCTTCAATTTAATTGTTGTTTTCCATTTAAATCGAAAAATAAGAAAAAGAATTAGAGCTCGCAGTCAAACGCAGGGGTAATTTGGGGAATAAATTGGCTGAAAACAGAAACAGGGATGTAGAATATATATTTTTTATGACAGGGATCCGCTTTGAAATTAAGTTCCATTTTAAGGATGTGTGACTAATTTTCACTTTATTTTTCACCTTTTCCATCATCGTTTTAACCTGAAATAACTTAATATACATATTAGTAGCATTGTTGTATGGTTGTTATCATCAAAACACCATATATATGGTTCTAACAAATATGACCCTAGTGGAACCATTTTTAGAGTAAGTATATATTACATTATTTTTCAATTATTTTGATGTGCTTGTACTAATAAATATAAATTAGCATGCCTCATTTTATACTAGTTTGCATTTGGAGGAATCATAAAATTCAAGGAAGCGTATGGAATCATAAATTAGCATGCCTCATTTTATACTAGTTTGCATTTGGGAAACACATACAAAAAATTTTGCTGATTGGATTAAAAAAAAGGATAAATTATTTTTTAAATATACTCTCATTTGCCTAAGAATAATCTCTAAAATATCTGTTGTAAATGAAATTTTTTGTAGATACCTATTAACTCTAACGATCACAATGAAATGTTGAAGTGGCTTGCATACGGTCCGAAGAATGATGCCTTATCTTACAAAGGATATATCATCAATGATCAACGGTTTCATATAAAAGATGTAGGGAAAGAAACTCAAAATAGCAGAGTGACTTATGATGGGACTACTATGTGTAGAGCAGGTGCAAAAGATATTTCTCAAGTAGTTGATGTGGTCACCTATTATGGAATGTTTACTGATATAATTTTATTTGATTATCATGTGTTTTAGATTCCCGTTTTTAAGTGTTGTTCGCACATATAGGAAATAAGTAAAACTTAATGAAGATGGTTTCACTCTTTTCAACTACATCAAAATCAAGCATCATTTTCTAAAGGCCCATACATCCTTGCATCTCAAGCGAAACAAGTATTTTATACAAGAGAAAATGATTTGTCGAGTTGGTATGTTGTAATGAAAGCACACCAAAAGGTTTTCATGATTTAGAGACAAATGATTATGAAGAAGAAGCTACCAAGGTCGTGGAAGATTGCGATGTAACTGATACGGATGTTGAAGATGTTAGTTATGTTAGAGAGGACTGCGAAGGCATGCTTGAGTAGTTTAAATATTTTGTTTAATTATGAGAATTGTTTTTGAGTACATGGACATGTCATTCTTGTTTGTTTTTCCATTGCTTACTCATAAGATCAATGTTTGTTGTGTAAGAAATGATGTTGCAATTAAGTTAAATGTGATTATTATTTGTGTCTAAATTAGGCAAATGTAATTAATATGTTTGATAACCAATTAATATTTCATGTATGCAGGTATTGAGTTGTTAATTATCATAGAGATCTACATACTTGAAGGTATACTCAATCTTCATCATTAAGGTATCCATGTTGCCATTTATTTTATTTTAGAATTTTAGAAATTACATATATGTTGATGTTTTCCATAAATTCTCCAACGTAATACACATTTCCATATGTGATATTTCGGGAAAGTTAATGATGTCCTTAACGCTACTAAAAAATGCAATTTTGATTGAATTTTGAAAAGGCTGCAAAAATTTTTTTTGTAGGATTTCAGTCGTTTTTGGTAATGTTTACTACAACGTAACTAAAACTTTCAGACTTTTAGTTGCATGTCGTGTCGCAGCGTTTACCGAAACCATACTAAAAGTTTTGGTAGCGTTTTTTCAACGCTACGAAATGACTTTTCTAGCGTAGTGAGAGCACTATTTCATCCTATAAGAGGAGAGGCACACCGTTAGTTATCATTCATAAATTCACAAAACAAATCCAAGCTTTTCTAATGGCATCTTCATCTCCTTCTGCACTAAAGATTCCAAATGAAATAGTTGCAAATCAACTTCAAATCACTTCAAAACTTTGCCACAAGCCTTAGTACAATATTTTAAAACCAAGCTAAAACTTGAAAAAGTGAAGCCACACTGACCCTATTAGGATAGGCCATGAGTATTATGTGGGTAGTGGAGGCTAAAAGCAAGTGCACTGATGAGGAATGAGGAAGAGAAGGTAGGTGCAAGGATTGGTCTAGGATTGGGTGCTTGGAACTTGGTTGTTTGAGAGGTTAAAGGTGAGTTAACACCTCACATTGAATGAAAATATAAAACATATGTGTTTGTGTTGAATGGTGTTTAAGTTTTTTGAATTATTATTAACCTATGTTAAAACATTGGTTTGAACTTTTACTTTAAAAATAAATGACATATGTGATTCATGTATATGGACTTGAACGAACTTGGAATGGACTTGAATGGACTTGTATGACTCGTGACAAGACCTTGAAACAAATCACATAGGTTATAGATGGACTTTGGTTTAGCTTGGACTCGGATTTGAAAGTGCACTTATAGCAAAAGTCGCTATAGATGCAGTTGTGAATTGCCTTGTTTTTGGCAATGTTTATGGAACTTTGTAGAGAGATCATTAGGGGTTTCTTGCCATATTTATATTTTTTTATATGAATTTTTGTTGCTATTAAAACCCGAAATAGTAAAAAGATAAGTAACACCTCGAAAAGTGGCCAAAACATCAACGGTACAAAACTGCCCCGTTTAGACTTGACTTTTGGACTTAAGAGGTTGGAAAAGATAGTTCAATTTACATATTTTATTTCATTCTTTTTTACAAGGGTTTAATAACTCTTATTGGATTATTTCTAAAGTGGTTTGAGATATTATGAATTTTTAAGAATTAGTTATTAATTTTTAAAGAAGATATATGTAGATTATCTATCATATCACTATATGTTAAACTTAATGAATGGTTGGTTTCTTTGAGGGAAACACCGTTTTGGGTATCCATATAGTCTCAATAGTTACTACTACATGTCACTAATATTTCTTGAGTTTCTCATGCTAGTTTACCAGACTGATCCAGGTGTTAATTTCTTATAATGCTTAGGACAGTCTCGTGTATATTTCCAGATTTATCTATGGATGCCTTGGAGCTAAGCTGGATGAATACCTACCGTAGTATTTATTTCCACTGCATTATTATTATATCATCGGCATTTGTGAGGATAGGTTGTTATAACTATCCAGGCTGATTACGGTAACTCTAAAAAACTTTGTAACCTAGAATGATAGTTTATACCGTCATTTGATAGCATATATTATCGTTCTGTTGTAAGATTCTAATGTTGTGTTCTCCTCCTCCTTGTTCAATTTCTTTTTCTTTTATTCCACCCTTATAATTCATCTTTCCGGCACTTGAGTGGTCGGCACATGAATACCATGGATGTATTAGTGTCGACATTTGGGTGTCGAAAAGGCAAGTCGTTACACTTGGTATCAAAACTGAAGGTTAAGTGAGAACCTTGGCTTTGGTTGGGTATGGATCATTAAGAGAGGGGGTAATAGAATGCTCTAGCATGAGTGAGAGTATTATAAATATGAGAGCTATTTGTTAGTATTATAAAAATGTTTTATATTATGTTAATTAGTCTATTGAGTGGTTTATGAATTCTGGTCGGCGCACCTGATCAACATTATCGATAGGGGTTTCTAAATACTTGAACAAGGCAAAACGACACAATATTATTTTCAAAATGGATAAAAAAAATAATTTTACCTAGGATTATATTTTATATATAAAAGTGAAAAAATTTAAAAAATAATTGATATAGTAATTTATGATATGTTGTTTGTTAGGAAATGATAATATTTGATTATTATCATTTATTGTTTGATTAGTTATACTCAGTCAGTTTATGAGCATTTACTATATTTTGTTGATTTATAAGAAATTTACTTTTTTACAACAAGGGTTGGGGTAGATAGTAATTTATGGGAACATTAAATACGAACACCCTATGAATTAAGTTCATAGTTTGACTATAAGGCGTTCGATGAGAATGTTGGGTTAAAATTGAATTTTAACAATAGTTGTTTATTATAATCTAAACAAAGATACACATTTGTGAAATGATATAGATAAGGAAGCAACTTTATATAAACGTGGTTTATAAACAAAAAAGGATTTAAATAGATAATTTGAGGACTTAAACCTCGGTATCTTTGAAAATATTTTTCAAGATTTTGAAGAAAATGATAGTAGTATTATTTGAAAGTAAGTATTTAGGAAATTGGTTTATGAAATTGAGATCATAGTACTTAGTAAAATTTACAAAGTATTTGATACCATTTTGAAATAATTTTGGTTAAGTCCGAAAGGCATGAATTGGATGTATTGAACTCACTTCTATCACTTGAAAATAATTTTGGTGATGACTTTAACATCATAGACCTTCATTTTCTATTTTCTAAGTGTGGGATGCTACATGGTTGCTTTGGTAAAACAGATTTTTAATTAGTCCCAAAGTATGATTTGATATACGTATATATATAATTTCAAATGTTTTGAAATAAAAACCAATGCTTAGTTCTAAAGTTTTTCTTATTAAGAAATTTCATGGACACATGTAGCTTATGCATTAGAAAAGCATGAATGTGAATTATCATATGATATGTTATTTGGTAGTTTTCCTTTGTTAAAATGAAATGGAATTTTCGACGATTTTAGATAGTCAGGAACTTCCGATTTGTTATGGAACATGAAACTAAGTATTTCAAAATATAAATTTGAGTTCATATAAAACTTGAATTAAGAAGGTAGTAAGTTGAAAGAATTTTAAATTTAAGATCATCCTTGTTTAGTAAAACAAATTTGATGTCACTACAAAAAAAACCATTTATAGTTGCAAAAATCGGTGGCGTTTTATTGTAAATGCAACAAAAAATAGATTACCAAATAATATAAACGTGGCAAAAAATAATTCACGTTTCCCGCTTCTAAAAAAGAGTCTGCGCGAACTAAATAAACGTAACCTATCATTTTACTCTCGTACTTAACAAAATTCTGGTCCCTAATTTGCTTTCTTCTTCAGAAAAAAAATTTCCCTTTTAATCGTGTTAAATTTTCATCGCACTCAAGTATCATCATCAACTCCATCGTTTCCCCCTTACTCAACATCGAGTCGCGGCAGCCATCAGATCTAGGTATATTTAGGTATGAATCTTTTAAATCGATTAGGTATATTTAGGTATGAATCTTTTAAATCGACTTTGTGATTCTATTTGGATTTTATATGAATTTGAATGCATCTTATTTTCGTATTTTTTCCTAAAGTATTACTGAAATGGTTGATTTAACCCTAATTGCAATGATTTGTTGGGATATCTGCTTTGATTTCTTTGAGTATATGAATGTTCTGTTGAAGTGGTTCAGTGAATCAATGGTTGCTTGCTGAGAGGAGGTTGAGGTTGCGTGTTTTGGGAATTTGGTGGGTTCAAGTAGCATTGATGGAGGTCGCGGGTTTGTTTGCGATTGGGTATTGGCTGGCTCGATGGTTGAGAGTGGTAAATGTTGGAGCATAAATAGTCTTTTGTGGAGTGGCAGGCACTGGAAATATGTCAGTTGTGTGGATGTGAGGTAGTGAAGAGGAGGCGGTGAAGTTGACTGTTGGTTTGGTAAGAGGAAACTATTGGTTTGTACATTCTGAGGCTTTGAATTTATATGCAGTAATTCTATAATTTGCTAGACTTAGGCTTTGAATTCATGCATGGATTAATTATAAATACATGTAAATCTGAGGTTAAATGCAAAATATAAGTGTAAAATTTATATTTTTGGAAAAGTATTCTTTGCCTTTGTCTACTAAACCACCATGGTTATATGCAGTAGTGCTACAAGTATTTGTACTTCAACGTCTAGTTATTTTTTTGATTACAACAGATAACCAATTTATACGTCAAAGATTGGAAACTTATTTGCCTTCAAATGTCGATAATGGAAAAAGGCTGGGTTTTTTAAACAGGTGATAAAACCATGATTAACTTAATATGTATTTTGAGAATTAGAACATATAATCTAATACTAAAGCTCACTTTTTTTTTACTTTTTTCATAGAACTAGTATAGAATACCGACAAGGAGCAATGAATTTCGTGCATGCTGCAAAGAGGAATGTAAGAAGTGTAGAAATTTTTTTATGCCCTTGCAAGGATTGTCGGAATCTTAGTCGTCATGATGACCAAATCATCGTTGAACATTTAATTATAAAAGGAATGGCTCCTAAATACATTGACGGTGTATGGTTTAACCATGGTAAAGAGATAAATGTAGAGAATAAAACAAATATGTTTGACGTATATGAACTATTCAAGATGATTCACTATGAAGATGAAGATTTTTTGAATCAAGATTTTTTTGATGATGATAAAGACGATGTTGATTCTCGAAGAAAAGAGGATGAGTTAGTCAAGAACTTGGAAGATGCAGAAACTCTATTATATCCTGGTTGCACAGATCACACAAAATTATCTGCCATCACCGTCTTGTATAATCTTAAATGCGAGACTGGCTTGTCCAATAGTGGTTTTGATAAGCTTTTAGCTGTGCAACATCTATTTCTGCCGAAGGATAACGTGCTTCCCGAAACCTTATATGAAGTCAAGAAATTTCTTAAAGCATTCGACATGGGTTTTGAAAAGATACAGGCTTGTGAGAATGATTGTTGCCTTTTCAGAAAAGAATACAAAAATTTAGAAAGTTGTCCAAAATGTGGTTCCTCGAGATGGAAGAAAAATCAAGATACTGAAGAGGTTATACAAGGTGTTCCAGTTAAAGTATTGAGATATTTCCCAATCATTCCGAGGTTTAGACGAATGTATAGATCTCAAAAGATGGCTGAAGAATTAAGATGGCATTTTAATAATAAAAGTAACGATGGAAAAATGCGTCATCCCGTGGATTCTATGACATGGAAAATGGTGGATGAAAAGTATAAATCTTTTTCATCTGATCCACGCAATCTTAGGCTTGGTCTTGCTACAGATGGATTCAATCCATTTTCCATGTTGAGTTCGAAATATAGTTGCTGGCCGGTAATGCTTGTGACATACAATCTCTCGCCTATGTTGTGTATGAAGAAAGAAAATATTATGTTAACTTTACTTATTCCAGGCCCGAAGCAACCCGGGAATGATATTGATGTATATTTGGCGCCTTTGGTGGAAGACTTGCATCACTTGTGGTTTAATGGAGTTACTGCTAATGATGCATTTAGTAAAACTTTATTTAAACTGAATGCAATTTTGTTATGGACGATTAATGATTTTCCGGCTTATGGAAATCTTGCTGGATGTCGTGTGAAAGGGCAAAAAGCTTGCCCATTATGTGGTGTCAATACCCATTCTCGTTGGTTGAAACATAGTCGAAAGTTCACCTACATGGGTCATAGAAGATTTCTACCTCCTTCAGATTCACGGAGGAAACAAAAGGCATTGTTTGATAATACCATAGAGACAGATGGTGCTCCTAGAATGCTTTCTGGGAGAAACATCTATGCATTATTGAAGGATTATCCAAATGATTTTGGAAAAGGAATAGAGGAGAAAAGTAAGAAGAGAAAGCATGTCTATGATAAAGAAGATGAATATGATGATACTAACAGTTTTACAGAAGTAGAGCTATCAAGGTGGAAAAAACGATCAATTTTCTTTGATTTGCCTTATTGGGAGGTTAGTGGTTAATTTATTTATTTTTCATTGCTTTAATACAAGAAAAACCCAATAATGCATTATTGTTTTGGTTTTCATAGGAACTTCCATTACATCACAATTTAGATGTGATGCATGTGGAGAAGAACATTGGTGAAAGCCTATTGGGCACAATGTTGCATGGAAATAAATCCAAAGATGGAACCAACTGTAGAAAGGATTTAGAGGATTGGGGAATTCGAAGTGAGCTTCATACACAACCTCGTGGGAATAAAACATATCTTCCACCGGCTCCATATATGTTGTCAAAATCCGAGAGAAAAATATTTTGCAAAAGACTGTATGATTTCAAAGGACCGGATGGCTACTGTTCAAATTTAAAAAATCGGATTTCGTTGTCGGATTGCAAAATTAGTGGATTGAAGTCACATGATTACCATGTATTAATGCAACATTTATTGCCAGTAGCATCGAGAGGGTTCATGGCAAAGAAGGCAAGAAAAGCGATAATTCGCTAATGTTCTTTTTTCAACAAATTATGTCAACGTGTTCTTGATAGAGAGAAGGTAGAACAAATCAATGTTGAAATTATTGACGTTTTATGTGAGCTTGAAATTTTTTTTCCACCATCTTTCTTTGATATAATGATACATTTATCCATTCATCTTGGAAAAGAAGCACAAATGTGTGGATCTATTCATTTTCGATGGATGTACCAATTCGAAAGATATATGAAGACACTCAAAGATTATGTCAGAAACTATGCACGACCAGAGGGATGTATTGCAGAATCGTATCTTGCAACAGAATGCATGTTGTTTTTCAATGAATTTTTGAAGAAATCAGGACATATAGAGGAGAAAGGAGCTCGAAATGAAGATTATGAAAGTAGTAGAATATTAGAGGGACGTCCAATTTCAGTATCGAAGACAATTAAATTGCCAGTTAATGAGAAAGAAAGTGCTCATTTAGTTGCGTTAATGAATATGGCCGTGGTGGAACCGTTTATAGAGTAAGTTTATGTTATATTGTTTTAAATATTTTGATGTGTTCGCAATGATATATATAACTTATAATCAATTGTTCAATACTAGTTTGTATTTGGAGGAATTAGAAAATTCAGACCAACGCATGAAAAAAAATGCGACCTTACTTTGGGAAACACATACAAAAAGTTTTGTCGATTGGATTAAAAGGAAGGTTAGTTAGATTTCAAATATATTCTCATTCAACTATCAATATTACTATATAAATTTACATGCTAAATGAAATTTGTTGTAGATACCTATTACCTCCAAGGATCATAATGACATGTTAAAATGGATTGCTTATGGTCCGAAGGATGATGCCATGTCTTTCAAAGGATATATCATCAACGAGCAACGTTTTCATGTAAAAGATTTAGGGAGAGAAACTCAGAATTGTGGGGTGACATTTGATGCAACTACTATGTGTAGAGAAAGTGCTAAAAATATGTCCCAAGTGGTTGATGTGGTCACTTATTATGGAATATTGACAGATATAATTTTATTAGATTATCATTTGTTTTATATTCTAGTTTTCAAGTGTCATTGGACGTATAAAGGAAATGGAGTAAAAGTTGATGATGATGGGTTCACTCTTGTTAACTTACATCAAGCATCATTTTCACGAAACCCAAACATACTTGCATCTCAAGCAAAACAAGTATTTTATTCAAGAGAGAACGATGTTTCTAATTGGTACGTTGTAATGAAAGCACCATCAAGAAGTTTTAATGATATAGAGGAGCACGATTGCATCGAGGAAGATATTCAAGTGGTGGAAGATGAAATAACTGAAGCGGATGATGAAGATGTTTGCTATGTTAGAGAGGATTGCGAGGGCATAATTGAGTAGATTATATGTTCTACTTGAGCATAGTTGTTCATTTGCTTTAGTGATGGTTGAACTTATATATTAAATCCGGGCTATTTGGAAATTTCATTGAACTTGTATTGATTTTCTTTAGTGATTGTTGTTCATTTGCTGCACTAATGCTTTGTTTTTTTAATGTTGCGAATGGTTGTTAGTTTGCACCATTTAATTTTCTAATCCATTGCAAATGCATGTACCATTCAATTTTTGTTCTTTGTGTTTTGATCTTTGTATACTTCCATAGACAAACTGCTGATGCCGAGCTGGAAATTGGGAAACAAAGTGAAGCTGAAATCGGAAGTACATCTCGGAAAAGAGGCAATAGAGGTCCAGCAAAAGCAAAAAGACTCCCGTCATGCAGTCAGGATCGAATTGAAGTTGAGTTCAATGATCTAGGTATACCACTAGGGCAAGGGTCGGTATATTTATCCTCTTTTCTTGGACCGCTTGTGCGGGAGCAGGTTCCATACACCATTGATGATTAGAGGAATATTAGTGATGACTTAAAAGAAGTTTTGTGGCAGTCGGTTCTGGTATGAAGCAGGCATCTATTATTTAACATTCTTACTCTAATATGTTTTGAAAATGACTTCTAATATTGCATGGTCTTGCCAATTATAAATTGAAATTGCCATCTAATAACTTCTGGATAAATTGAAAAATAGTTCTTGCCAATTATAAATTGAAATTTCCCTCTAATAACTTCAGAAAACCTTTCAGATTTAATTAAATCTGTCGTATTTAAATTAAATAAATTTCACTTATATCATGTTTTGATGTATTGTTGCAGATTAGATTTAAATTGAAAGAGGAATGGCAAAGAAAAGCTATATTTCAACAAATGGGAGTACTTTAGAGATCGTCAAAAAGCAAATTGGTTCGAAATTTGCAAAAAGCGGAGAACGGTGTGGAAAGACTTAAACTGAAACCTACGAACATAAAAAGCATAACCGATTGGAGGAAGTTTGTGAAGGCGAAAACAAGTCCGGAGTTTAAGGTAAATCATTCCTACTGAACTCGTCTGGCATGTTTCTGCAAATCCATCTACATAGTTAGCAACCGATGAATTGATTTTCAAATAAATTGCAATCCTCACCATACATATTTACCCTGCATTATAAATATTAGATAGTTTTTCTTTTTATGATTTTGGTTGTTAAATTCTAGCATCTTTCAATATTTTCAGCAAAAAAGTGAGAAATATTCAGCCCTTAGGTACACACAACTTCCGCATACAACCGGTCGTAGGGGAATGGCTAGAAAGACCGAAGACATGGTAAGTTAATTAACTATAGCATTATTTAACATTATTTTATACCTGTCAGTTTATTAATTTAATGTTATTCTATTTTTAGAAAAAAGAAAGTGTAGATCCATCGTCCATAAGTAGAGCTGATGTGTGGATTAGATCTCACATTAAAAAAAATGGTGAACCAGTGAACATGGAAGCTGCGAATACTATTGTAAAATTGTTTTTAATTTTATTGGTATATTTTTTTTTGAAACTATGATATTTTTACCATTGTACATTATCTATGTGTATTTATTTATATAGGAGGAGATCAAAAAATATGGTAGCCTATCCCAATCCGGCTCGACACAGAATGATATTGGAAAAGATGCTCTTGTACATGTACTGGGACAAGATAAACCGGGACGGTTAAGGGCATTGGGTAGGGGTTGCACTTTAACCAAGCTAGCTTTGGCCCAGTCCAAAGATAAACAAGTGTCTCGGTGTCGAGAGGAAATAGCAGAATTGAAGGGAATGATACAGACTCTGATGGACCAGAAGGTAAATTTTTGGAAATTAATTTATATTCGTAAAATATTAATTTATATTCGTGCTTCGCTGCAGGGTAAATAAAGTTCGAAAAGGAACTCACCTGATTCGATAAAAATAATATTTATATTACTCAATAAATGAAATTTTAATTTTAATTTTTTAATCCAGTAATTGATTTAATTTTCGGTTGATTAATTGTAGAGCGACGACGAAGTATGTTTGCTGTTGAATTGGGATGGAACCTCTGGAGTTGTTGCCCATGGGAGGCTATTGTCCATGGACGCAGATGACGTTGTCAATGGCATTCGTCTTGGACCAAATGCTGGGAGCGTTGTTAGAGATTCAGTGGATAAAGCATATACTTATTTATGGAGGCCTACACCTGAAATGGCAGTCTTAGCAGACGCTAAGAATAAGGTAGTTGCTTGGCCATCAGTTTGCATCAAGGTCCCGCTGCGAACACGGTTGAAATGTAGTGCAGCCAGTACGATAATTTTTTTCACGTTAAGTATATTAGTGTAATATGTTGCGAGCTTATTGATGTCTAAAATGCAGCAAGCACACTCCCCATCTGAATAAAAATTTAACACATATTCGTTGTTTTTG
Organism: Allium fistulosum; assembly: GCA_030737815.1. Classification (NCBI taxonomy): domain Eukaryota; kingdom Viridiplantae; phylum Streptophyta; class Magnoliopsida; order Asparagales; family Amaryllidaceae; genus Allium; species Allium fistulosum. The sequence goes on from CM060905.1 coordinate 836,605,783, forward strand.
TATAGCATACTAAAGTCTTGAATTTCACTTCTCATTTTTAGAGTACCAGCATCATCGAAGGCACTTGCCAGATTTACGGTTGGACTGAGGGTGAAGGTGTAGTTGCCGAAGGAAGAATCCACGCCACTGATCCAAAATATACTGTTAATGGTATTCCACTCGGTCCGTCTGCTGTTGTGATTTGGATGGACAAAGTAGTAAATAAAGATGCTTATTTTTGGCGACCCACATCTGATATGTTGTGCATTGGAGATGTAGTTGGTAGGAAAGTAGCATGGCCAAGATCAAAAGTAGAAGCTGATCAAGAAAAACTAGATGAGAGTCGTGATGATACTGAAAATGTTGTGAATTCTCCCACGAAATCCGCACATATGGTCATGAATAAATCGCAAAATGTAAGTATTAATTTTCAAATTTGAAGAAGTTAACTGTGTATGAAAGTTTATTTAATGTGCATGTATACATTGTGCATAATAATCTCTTTTCTTTCAGCCGATTGCAACCATGCAAAAGGATGCCAAATGTCAGTTGATCGATTTGGGTGGAGCAGACGTAGTGGCTGAAGGAAGTATTGCATCAACTGATCCGATAACGATGGTCCATTGTCGTCCATTGGGACGTAATGCTTTAAAAGTTTGGGTTGAACTGGTGATAGTTCCAGATGCAGAGATATGGAGACCAACATCGGGTCTGACATGCATGGATGATTGCTTTGGTGTTCCCATAGCTTGGCCAATGGAAAAAATCATTATTAAGTCAAAATGAAAGGTATATAATTTTTTTTATATATACATTAGGAATGCTAGCAGCTAAAGTGCAGATAGATTTTTGGTAAAATGATAAAAGTACATAAGTAGGGGTGTTATATTCGAATTGTGATTGAATGATTGTGATTGGTGGTTCAGGTTCAGGGAAGGGAAAATAATTGATGGTGAGGAGTTATGTATGGATTGTGGTGGAATGTTAGTTGAATTGATGGTGACGAGTTATGTATGAATTGATGGTGAGCAGTACAGTGATAGTGTAGGAAGAAGTGGCAAGGTAGTTGAGTGTTGTGGCAGTGCAGAGAAGTGGTCGATTGTCGTCCATATGTTTTGTTTCAGTACATTGCTTATTTAAGCAGTTTTAAGTTCTGGTTTTGTTTTCTCGCTCTTTTGTTCTATTCTTTATTGACAGGTAGTTCAGGTTTTGAAGACATCAGCAATGACATGTAGTTCAGGTTTTTATGGTGGTTCAGGTTTTGCTCGGTACTTTGGTTATTTTAGACGTTTATTTCAGATGTATATGTACGGTTATGACACTTATGGTAGTTTGGTTATAACACTTATGGTAGTTTGGTTGTGTATGTGTACGGGTAGCTTTTTATCGACACCTATGTATGTGGATGTATGAATGTCTATGTATCTTGTGGATCTTCAATGCGTATACGTATTTTGTAGTTGTTTAATATATTGTGTTCAAAAGTGTATGTGCTTGCGTATTCTGTTATTATATAATTGGATGCTAGATCAGGGGTAAATCTGGAGTAGCAGGTGGAGGGAAACAAACGCTACTGGTTATTATTTATTTTGGTAGCGTTAAAATGTCGCTACAAAAGAGTGATTAAAAACTCAAGTACACTTATGCTGGCATTTATTAAGCGCTACAAAAAATGTATATAACGCCATGAAAAGGTAACGTGGAGGAGAAAACCCTTTCGGTGGCGTTAAACAGGCGCTACAAAAAATTTAGATAACGCCATAAAAAAGTATCATGGAGGAGAAAACCTTTTCGGTGGCGGTAAATAGGCGCTACAAAAAAGGAATTCTATGGCGTTATAAAAACGCTATCAAAAAAACAAATTTGGTGGCGTTTAAAAAAGTGCAACTAATACTAGAGGATTTTTAGTGGCATGTTTTCTCGTAACGATTATCGGAACGCCACTAAAAATACGTAGTGGCGGTTTTTGGGCGCTACAGAAAATCAGTTTTCTTGTAGTGTGTTTTTATATACCCTTAGAATGTAATGGAGTATTATACAAATATGAACTTAAGTTATAAAATGTTGGTAAACTTGAAGTTAGGTTTATGAAATTATTCATAAATGATTCTAGTATTGAACGACAGACTATTTGGATAAATGAATGTGATTAAAAAGATATTGGTGTAGTTAAGAAACTAATAGGATAAATACGTAAGTTGTACGTAGATCATTTTATTCGCATGAGTGTTCTTGATCCAATATTCAAGTACGGAATCTCATGGTGGTATACACCAGTTCAAACAAGAATTTTTCACTAGATTCTTGACGGTGAACACTTGATACAAATTCTTGATATAATCTCGAAGTTTTCTATAATAGTATATGACTATGTAAGGAGAATGAAGGTTTCTAATCAAGGAACCAGATCGGAGTCCGCACTAGAGAGGTCAAGCGACCTATACTAGTTTGGAAGTGAAATTTATGTGATTGAGCAAGTGATCAGAATTGATATTGCGTACAGATGGTCCATGTAGATCATACAGGCTTTAGTATATTTGTATGCTATGTTTTGTTGGCTTAGGGAGAGTATAAGGAATGACTGTTCGGTTTGTTCGATGGTGGCATGAATAATCGTCTAAGTAATAACCTGAGGTCGTTGAGCAGAAGGTACACTTAGTTGAATGATTATCATCCTTGTGCGATGAGAGTGTTTGGGCTTGAGCAAACCATGAGCTTTGTTTCCTAGTGATTGCGATACTGTTAAGTATCTATGCGTGATTTGTTCCTTTGGCTGCTAATGTTGGAATTTTTGGGGATGAAATATTCTAAGGGGGGAGAATGTAACGACCCGGAATTTTGGACACTTCATATCTAAATACCAGAATTACTTAAATAAGCTTTTGAACCCCCCCTTTTAAACCATAACTAATGATGATAAACTTGTTTTGGAAAAATATTTACAAAAATATATTCTTCGAAGAGAAATCGATAATGTGACCGAAAATCGGTTTATCGATAAACATCTTTTCAATCGATATAAGGTGTTCAAACTCTTATGCCCTTGTCCAATGATCAAATAATCACATTAGCAACTAATTAACACACATACCTCTTCATAAAGCTAGGAAGGTTCTAGAAACTTCCATTAGGATAAGAGATTTCATGATGGTGAGGGTATAATGGTAATTATCATAAAGTAGAAGTGATGGTAGGTAAGACTTCCATGGCATGATGGGGGGAGGGTGAATGCAAGCTTAAAGAGCACCATTTCATCCTATATGAGGAGGGACACACTATTGGTTACCATTCACAAATTCACAAAACAAATCCAAGTACTTTTCTAATGTCTTCTTCATCTCCTTCTCCACTGAAGGTTCCAAATGAAATAGTTGCAAATCATTTCCAAATCACTTCAAAATTTTCCACAAGCCTCAGTATGGTATTATAACACCTTCTGGTGAGCCAAAAATTGAAGATGTGAAGCCAAACTCTCCCTATTGGGATAGGCCGTGAGCATTATGTGGGTGCTGGAGGCTAAAAGCAAGTGTAAAGAGGAGGAAGAAGGAAGAGAAGGTGGGTGCAAGGATGGGTCTAGGCTTGGGTGCTTGGATCTTGGTTGTTTGAGAGGTTAAAGGTGAGTCAAAACCTCACTTTGAATGAAAATATAACACATATGTGTCATTGTTGAATGGTGTTTAAGTTGTTTGAATTGTTGTTAACTTATGTTAAAACATTAGTTTGAATTCTTACTTTAAAAGTAAATGACATATGTGATCCATGTATATGGACCTGAACGAACTTAGAATGGACTTGTATGACTCGTTACAAGACACTAAAACAAAGCATATAGGTTATGGATGTACTTTGGTTTAGATTGGACTCGGATTTGAAAGTGCAGTTACAGCAAGAGTCGCTATAGATGCAGTTGTGAATTGCCTTGTTTTTGGCAATGTTTGTGCAACTTTGTAGAGAGATCATTAGGGGTTTCTCACCATATTTATAATTTTTTATATGTATGTTTGTCGCTATTAATAGCTTGTATAGTAAAAAGTTAAGTAACATCTTGAAAAGTGGCCAAAACATCACCAGTGCAAAACTGCCCCATTTAGACTTGATTTTTGGATTTTAGAGGTTTGAAAAGATATTTATATTCAAGTATTTTGTTTCATTCATTTTTAAAAGGGTTTAATAACTCTTATTATAGTATTTAAAAAGTGGTTTGAGATATTTAGGAATTTTTAAGAAATAGGTATGATTTTTTAAAGAAGAGGTATTTATTTAAAATATATAGAAAACATGTCATTTTTAAGTTTTTAAGGATTTTATAAACCCGTTATTTTTATGTAATATTCTGAATAAATGTTTCAAAACCTATTATAAGTATTATGAAGGATTTTAAAGCATTTTTAAGTATATATAGTTTTAAGAAAATATTTTGACTATTTTATATCTTATGTAATAAATATCTTCTAAAATGGTTTATTTAATATCTAGTTTCATAAATAAATTACTATACAAATATGTCTTTTTAAAGGGTATTCAAAGTACAAACATAAGGTTTAGAAATGGTTTAGAATTACTTAATGGCCAAATGGTTAATTGTTTAATTACTTGTTTGAAAAGTAATTAACCATGCTTAACACTAAAAGCCAACGAAGTAGGATTATCTATTTGTGAGAGTAAAGATTGATGTCGAGTATGGACGGAGCTATAGAGCTCTAAACTACCGAGGTTCCCCCTTGATCAAGGAATAGGAAGTCAGAAAATGTCAAAACGTTTAATCATATTGATTTTCTTATTTTTTGTAATAATCACTAATACTACACTTAATACTCTAAGTCAACGAGGTAGACTTATCTATTTGTGAGATTCAAGAATGAAGTGTCTAAGAAAGGCTTTGATGCAACCAGTGCTCTAACTTACCTGGTGTCACTCTTGAACGATGGACAGTTTAGTTGTAATGTCGAAAACAAGTTAAGCATATGAATTGCTATTTCTATAAGAGATCGTGTTTAGAACTTGATAGTTAACTAGTAAAATACTAAACTTGTTTGAATATGAACTTATATCTATAAAAGAATGTTTTAAAAATAGAAACAAGTATAAGAATGGTGTTCGGTTTGTTGTGACAATGTTTTAATACCATTCGTTTTTAAACTTTTTTGATTTTACTTATGAATGCAAATAGATCTTTAAAAGAATGATTTAAAGATAAGCATATGCAAAGTGACCTTGGGTTAGTAGTGACAATGTTTAAGTAACATTTGTCTTTAACCTTTTGAATGGATTTGTGAAAGTAATTAGATCCTTAAAATGGATATTTTTATGGAAATAATAAGTAATGGAATCTTTTAAAAAAATATGGAAAAGTAGAAGTTCATTAGATGAAAGAAGTTTACTAATAAAGGAGTTTTAACTAATAAAAAAAGGATTAATTAAAGGGAAGGGATTATGTGTTACTTAAGTAACTTAATCATACTTTTTGTGACTTGATAATGTTTTGTATGCTCATCCATTTTTGGAAATTACACTAAAGTTGGTTTCCATTTAAAAACATCTATCTTGTATTAGATGTTCGATAGTCGACTATAGAAATCGACCAAATATAACTTTGAGAATATCTAGAAGAAACATAAGTGCTATATAGTACAGTTTTCTTTGGAGATGCTATACTATACATATAAAATCATCTTGCTCTTCTAGGACAGATGATAAGGAAATCCATCCGCTTAATTGGTTAAGGGGTGATCTCCGCTCTTATGTATTGTTTGTTTATTTTCGAAAGAACTAGAGTTGAGTTTACCGAAAATTCATCGATTAGTTTTGGAGCATCCGATAAGTGGAAGAATTTACTTATATGAGATAACTCAAACCCATAAACACTTCAAAACCATATATGCGATCTATAATCTAGAAGCGTTTGAGAAGTGGAATGTTATAGAGTTGAGCTGTCTATTCTAAGGTTACATCCAAGAGAAAGGTCAGTGTTAACATTTCAAATGATGCTATCATGTGGGGCTGTCTATATTGAGGAGTATTCCAATAGAGAGGACAACGTTAGCATTCAGAAGGCTTATGCGAGGAACCAATATGGAGGTTTGAGATCTGTTCGAGATGCTCGAATCCATGTAGTGATTCGTGATCCGTTTGAGATGATGGAACCCATTTGGGGATTCGTGTTCTGTTCGAGTGACGAAGACAAGTGTGAGAGATGCCGAACATAGCCTCGACATTAGGAAAATGATAAAAAAAATAGAGTAGGGGCATGACCAGGGAGGTTTAGCAAACCTCAAGGGTATGTCAACTATGTATCTAGAGATACCTATCAATATGTTGGTACTGGGAGTTAATATGATCTGGATCACACATCAAGGATGATCCAGTTATTTTACCTTCGAGCATATCCTATCTAGAGATATACGATGCTCGAAAGGTAGATTCTAATCCTTGTCGTGGAGTTCGGATTCGACTTGATCCGATGAGATCTCCATGGAAAATCCACTATGCGGACATGCATTAGCGGTATTAATTGTATACCTACTATTATTATGGCGTTCGCACAACAACTATTTGATATGACTTATGTTCTACACTATAGAGATTATCTATTATATCACTATACATTAATCTTAATGAATAGTTGGTTCCTTTGAGGGGAAAACCATTTCGGGAATCCATATGGTCTCAATAGTTACAATTATATGTAACTCATATTTCTTGAGTTTCTCACACTGGTTTACTAGACTAATCCAGGTGTTATTTCCTTATAATGCTTGGGTCAGCTCCATGTATGTTTCTAAATTTTGGCTATGGGCAATTTGGAGCTGAGCTGGATGATTACATACTGTAGTATTTATTTCCGTTGCATTAATATTGTATCATCAGCATTTGTGAGGACAGGTTGTTATAACTGTCTAGGCCGATTACGGTAACTCTGAAAAACTTTGTATCCTAGAATGACAGTTTATACTGCCTTTGGTATTATATATTATCGTTCCGTTGTGAGATTCTAATGTTGTGTCCCTTCTTCCTTATTCTATTTCCTTTTCTTTTATTTCACCTTAACAATTCGTCTTTCTGGCACTTGAGTGTTAGGCACTTGAATACCATGGATGTATTAGTCTCGACATTTGGGGGTCGAAAAGGTGAGTCATTACACTTGGTATCAGAGTTAAAGGTTAAGCGAGAACATTAGCATTGGTTGGGTATGACTCATTAAGAGATGGGGTAATGGAATGCCCTAGCATAAGTTGAGAGTATTATACATACGAGAGCGTATTTGTTAGTATTATAAAAATATTTTGTATTGTGTTAATTAGTTTGTTGAGTGGTTTATGAATTCTGGTCATTGTGCATGATCAACGTTATCGATAGGGGTTTCTAAACACTTGAACAAGGCAAACCGAATAAGTATTATTTTGAAAATGGGTAAATGAAATAATTTTACATAGGATTATATTTTACAAATAAAAGTGAAAAAATTTAAAAAATAATTGATATAGTTATTTATGATATGTTTTTTGTTAGGAAATGATAATATTTGATTATTATCATTTATTGTTTGATTAGTTATGCTCGGCCAGTTTATGAGCATATACTGTAGTTTGTTGATTTATAAGAAATTTACCTTACAACAAGGGTTGGGGAGATAGTGATTCATGGGAACATTAAATACAAACACCTTGTGAATTAGGTTTCATGGTTTGACAATTAGGCGTTCGATGACAATGTTGGGTTAAAATTGGATTTTAATAAGAGTTGTTTATTATAATCTAAATAAAGACATACATTTGTGAAATGATTTAGATAAGGAAGCAAATTTCTATAAACATGGTTTTGAAAATGAAAAGGATTTAAATAGAGAATTTGAGGACTTAAATCCCGTTATCTTTGAAAATATTTTACAAGTTTTTGGAGAAAATAATAGTAGTATTATTTAAAAGTAAGTATTTGGGAAATTGGTTTATGAAATTGAGATCACAGTACTTAGTAACATTTACGAAGTATTTGACACCGTTTTGAAATGATTTTGGTTAAGTCCGAAAGGCATGAGTTTGATACACTGAACTCATTTCTACCGCTTGAATATAATTTTGGTACTGCCTTTAAAATCATCGGCATTCATTTTCGGGTTTCTAAGTTTGGGATGCTACACGGTTATTTTGGTAAAATAGATTTTGTTTTAATCTCAAAGTATGACTTGATATACAAAAGATATATGTATATATATAATTTCAAACGATTTGAAATAAAAATCGGTGCTTAGTTCTAAAGTTTTCTTAGTAAGAAATTTCATGGACACATGTAGCTTACGTAATAGAAAATCATAGATGCGTCATAATATGATATGTTTTTCGGTAGTTTTCATTTGTTAAAATGAAATGGAATTTCGACGATTTTGGATAGTCAAGAACTTACGAATTGTTATAGAACTTGAAACTAAATGTTTTGAAAATATAAAGTTGAGTTTATATAACACTTGAATTGAGAAGGTAGTAAATTGAAACAATTTTAAACTGATGATCATCCTTGTTAAGTAAAAAATTTTTGATGTTTGTATATACTCTTAGGATGTAATGAAGTATTATATGAGTATGAACTTAAGTTATAAAATGTTGGTAAATTTGAAGTTAGGTTTTTATGAAATTATTCATAAATGAATTTAGTATTGAATGACATACTATTTGGATAAATAAATGTGATTAAAAAGAAATTGGTGTAGTTAAGAAACCAATAGGATAACTATGTAAGTTGTACGTAGATCGTTTTATTTGCATGGCTGTTCTTGATCCAATATTCGAGTAGAGGATTTCGAGGTGGTATACACCGTCTCAGACAAGAATTTTTCACTAGATTCTAGACGGCAGATTCTTGATATAATCCCAAAGTTTTATATCAAAGTATATGACTATGTAAGAAGAATAAAGGTTTCTGATCAAGAAACCATATCGAGGTCCGCACTAGATAGGTCAAGTGATCTATACTAGTTTGGAAGTGAAATTTATGTGATCGAGTAAGTGATCGGAATTGATATTGGTACATACGGTCCGTATACATCGTACGGGCTTTAGTATATCTGTATGCTATTTTTAGTTGGCTTAGGGAGAGTTTAAGGAATGACTCTCTGATTTGTTCTATGGTGGCATGAATAATCGTCTAAGTAATAACCTGAGGATGTAGAGCAAAAGGTACACTTAGTTGATTGATTATTATCCTTGTGCGATGAGAGGGTTTGTGCTTAAGAAAACCACATGCTTGTTTGCTAGTGATTGTGATACTGTAACATCCTCCTATTTGGAGGCCCAAAACTAATGGCTACGGATGCTGTAGTCATCCATAGTTATTAATCCTCGGTGACCAAACATGGCAATATTAGAGACATCGATATACAGAAACACAAGAATATGGAAAAAATTAAACAACAAAACAAATTCCACATTCCATTTCAAAATATTTCAAATTGATTACATAATCCCAATTCGCAGACCACGTTCAAATAACATATAATTATTACAAAATATGCCAAGAGCGACATATGAAGATGCCCCCTTGGTAGATCAGAGTATGTAGATAGGCAAGAAAACAATTTGCCTTTACAAACAAACATACAACGGAAATAAAAGAACTCTAATAATAAATTTGCCTCCTGCACGTCCTCGGCCGCTTTATTCGTTTAAAAGAATACCTAAAAACCTTAACTCTCAACCTACTCAAAATCAATTGAGTACCCGAGAGTTTAAGGGGAAAACAAAAACTTCGAGTCAGACATAAAGCCTGGTATGAATAACAATTTACCATCTCAAACTGTTTAGATATCTAGCGAGACCACGCCGCTTAGCGGAATGGGTTTTCCCCCTCACTAGTATCCTAAAACATTTATAAAACTATATACTGTGCTCCTGCATCCATAATGGTTAAAACAAAGTATTTCAAAACTTTATGATAATATGCAAAACAAATAAATCAATTCTAGATTACCCATCCCCATTCATTCTGACTATCTGTCTCAATTATAGTTTCTAAGGTTACTATTAATTAACCTGGTAAATGTTAAGGACTATCTGTCCATTACTTAGTTTTCATGGGATCACTAAGAACCTATTGGTAACTCCAATATATTATTTCTTATCCTAGTTTTCATGGGCTAACTAGAAACCTATTGGCCGACTGCTAATATCTTAATCCGGATATAGTTTTCATGGGCTAATTACAAACCTACTGGCCCCTGCCAGTATCAAATCATAGTTTCCATGGGCTGACTATGAATCTATTGGCCCCTGCCAATATCATATGGTTTTCATGGGCTTACTGTAAACCTATTGGCCCCTGCCAATATCATTAATTAAGATTTTTAACATCTGTTAATTATATTCACTACTGGATCAACCTAACTAGTTATTCTGCCCCCTTTCCCCAAAATACAGTTATGGGTTAATAACACTGTGGATATCATTTCAAAACCTTTATTTATTTATGCCATGGATATTACTTTAAACTGAGATTGGGTTTATGTTTTGAAACCATAAAAATATCTCTTTCGAAAACTCTGGATAGCTTCCTTCGAAAGCAAAGACTTCTTTTCAAAACATTGTATACATATCTTTCGAAACCAATGATACCTTTCAAAGGCATAAATAAAACATTCTTTAAAACATAGCTTCGAAACACATAAATTACCCTTTCGAAAGTATTGGGTTTACTCTTTAAAAATCATTTAGGTCAAAATGATTATATACGAAAGTATTTCTTTCGAAACCAACAAAAGATTAGTTTGGGAAAAAAATTGATGGTGTCGGAACAGTCTTAGTCGAAAGCAAAAGACTTTAAAAAATCAAAATTTGAAGGTCTGGGTCGAAACCCCCTTTCGACTCCATCTCCTTTGAAACCCTAACCCCTTTCGAAAGCAATTAGGAAGCGGCTTAAGTTAAAACAGAAGTAACTCCTTCGAAAACATGGATGACTTCAATGCAGTCGAAAGGGAAATTAGCGGCTTGGTTTCGACTTGGTCGAAACCAGTACTTCCGAAAGCTCTTATTTAATGAAAAAGGCACCACTTCGAAAGCTAATACTTTAACATAATATGACAACCTTCTTCAAAAGCTAATTACAAAACCCTTTCAAAAATATATGTTTCGACTATGTCGAAAGCTTTAAGAAAAACAAGGCAAGACTTTAGCTTTTTGAAAACAAAGCGGGGTTTCGAATTCATCGGAAGCTACCCTTTCAACACCAAGGCTTCCGCCCAATCCACTGCATACCACCTAAGTGATATCTTGTGTATTGGTTTCGACTATGGTGGTTTCGTCTGTGTTGGTTTCGACTGGGACAAGGCAGAATCAAAAGAGTCGAAAGGTACTTACTAATAGATGGGTAATTTTTGTTGAAATTGATATCATTGGAAAGATCTCATGAAAATATTTGCAAAGGCGAAAAACGTTCGCTCATATCTATTCGTATGTGAGAGAAATTGCTAACTGAAGTTTGAAAAATCAAGTAATGATCAGTTCCAAAATTAAAAAATCTGAACGATTATAAAATTCAGTATAACCAAACATGAATTAAAATATAAAATGATTAAAAACGAACAAGTAAGTTTTTAAAAACAAATATGTACTAATGAGTAAACTTAATCTGTTATAAAAGATATTGTATCAAAACAACTTTGGCAAAAGATGGTTTAAAAGAAAAGGAATAAAATAGAATAATAATAATGATAATGAACCAATATAATCTACCAAATCCAAAAGGGTATAGACCACATACGTCCATTATAGTTCATCAAATGGACTTTTGTTATATAATTTGGGTTTTGGTTCCTTTTAAATCATGAATTAGGAATATACGAATAATTTGTGTTAAAAATTTATGATCTACTAATCAGGAATTCGAGTTCCTTTGTAGGTACAGGCAAGGATGTGAAGCTATGAAACTCTGGATTTTCTTACCGTGTGCAAACAATGAAGCATGAATATCATTCTTTGAATTATTGAATAAAATAACGAAGCTAAACATTCTCTATCTGTTTTTCCTGAACATAGATTTGAATTTCTTACTAAGCAATGAAAATTCATGAAAGGAGAAAAGGCAAAGGCTGTATATTATTTAAGTCTATAAATCTTGTTGAAGGAAACATCACATATTCTCGTTCTCGCTACCAAATATGGATCACTATTTAATTATAGAGCTTGAATTTGGGCTTTCTACTATGTGAGATGGATTTCCTTATGGACTTCTGGCATTTTTGTTATTATTATTTGGACGATAAAACTCCTACTATTGGGGTATGTTCTTTTCATCATAACTAGTGAGATTTTCGAGATAAGATGTTATTATGATCTCCTATTTCAGATAAATTCCTTGAAAAATCTTCTATTCCTGAGCATAGGTTCCGATTTCCTATTAAATAATAATGGATTTCTATATGGACTTCTGATTTCCCATTCTTATTTGGATTAGTGAAACTCCTTGTAATAACCCAAGTGTTAATTACCTAATTAATTAAATTTAACTATGGATAATTAAGGCTAATTTGTGATTTGTGAAATTTAATTGAGAAATTAAATCTTGTAATTGAGATTGGTGATTTGTTTTATCTTGATTAATTTTAAGATAATTTTAGAAAATATAATAAATTTAAACAAGTGATTAGTATTGGAAAATATTGTTTAAAATGGAAATTTGCAATTTATAGTGAGAATAACTTTTGTTTTCAAAGTTATAATTAATTCTTAAAATATCTCAATATTAAAAGTAATGAGTATTTTTAACTTGTTAATTGGTTTCCGTAAATGGAGAAATTAATTTGTGATTTTGTGAAAATTTATTTAAGTGTAAAATAATGTTCATAATTTGTAAACCAAAATAGAGATTAGCAACACTTTTCTTAGCAATTGAATTTGTAACACTTTGTTAATGGGTTTGGGTCTAAGCAAATACCAACCCATTAGTGCATAAAAAAAACAAGTTTCTCTCCTTAGTAAAATACATAATGAACTGTACGTTGATTTTCTAAACTGTAAACTAAAAGAAAGCTTCTCAAAGCTAAAAGAAAAAAAACCCTAGAGCCAAAATCCCTAAATCAAAGCTAGAAGTCAAATGGCTTTTGCAAATTAATTATAGAAACAGAAGCAAGGTAATCTTTTCCACCTCTAGAGAGTTATTTCAATTGTTAATTTCAGTTTTGGTCATAGTTAGTAATTTGGTTTTGTAAATTTCTGAGATTAAACTAGGTCTAGTTGGTGGAAAAGGCTTGCATAGGAGAATTTAGTTTTTAATCATCAAATTCTAGTCCATAAAGGTGAGTTAATCACTCACATACCTATTTATAAATCTTTGTTTGCTGCTCATAATTATTTGGATGATTGTTGATTGAATTGTTTGCAATTTGGTTGAAAACTTGTGTGATTATTATGTTATTGTTTGCTGAAAATTTGGTGAAAACAATCTCTACAGTAAAACAGTGATAATGTGCAGTAAAATAATCCAAATTGGCTCAATCCTTTTATGGTATAAAGTTCTTTCACTTAGCTACAAGTTGTCTTCTAATCATGTTTCGAAATTTTGTTGTTTAATGGGTTGAAATTGAGTTTGAAACTAATGTTATAGCACAGCCATATAAAAAATTTTTGAGTTAATACCTGAGAGTAAAATGGACATAACATTTGATTGATAAATCCAATTGTGTTGAACATTATTGCAGTAGAAAGATAATTTTCTAAGGAAGAACTTTTGTTTTAATTACTTTCTCATATTTTGAAGATTTCTTGGTCAGAAATCGGGTTTTTAACAGAGTAATAGTCTCTGCCCTGTCAAATTTCTGTGCTAAATATTGTTAGTAATTTAAGCATAACATTTTCATTTCTTATCGGATTTTGATAATATTTAAAGTTCTAGAAATCTTAAAGTTTGTAGTACAACTTTTATGTTGTAAGTTTCTGCAAATTCTATGATTTACAGGGTCAAAATTGGGTTTGAAACTGAGATACATGCTCCGCTCTGTCGATTTTCAGAATTGAAACCTAAAACTAAAATCGCCATGACTTTGTAACCGTAAATGCAAATTGTACACTTTTTATGATGGAAATCTGAGACTTTAAGGAACAACTATCATGTTGTGAGTTTTTGAAAATTCTTAGGAAAAATGGGTCGAAATGGTGCTTCAAAACTGAAAATCTATTGTGATCTATGATTTGTTGCTATGTTTGTGATATTGTTAAATGTACTTTGAATGTTCGGCCGTGATCATTTTGATATATTTCCATTAGTTTGTTAAATTATAAATTGTGTTTAGAGATGATATGAAAATCAAACCTTATGGAACTGTGGTCGTTAAAATCTTGTGATATGTTATAGTGAATTTCTTGTGCTTTATGGACTTTGAATCATTTTTTATTCAAAGATTTGGAAATCTATAAATTTTGAATCTACCTATTTTGCAAATGTATATAGGTGCTTTATTTTGTATAGAAATAATTTCGCAAAGAGAGTTTATTAAACTTCTAAATATCAACTATCATTTTCTTAAGTAGTCTAATTACTTTTATAAATGATTTGTGGATTTTAAATTTAAATTTTTGAAAATATAAGTGTACGAGGTTTTAACTAATTATTAGAATACTAAACTGGTTTTGTAAATTGTAACGGCCCGGTATTTTGGACCATTCAAATCGACAATAAAACCGCATATGTCGGACTTGAATTTCTCAATATATCATATTGTTAATAAAAATTTGGCAAAACTCAACATATACAGTAAATAAATCAATCACAGAATCGCAGACACAGAGTAATATAATAATAACGCAGCGGAATAGATAAATATTAGTTCATGAAGCTACTATATAAACATCAGAGTTAGAAATAAAATACAACAGAATATCTCAAATACAGTGAAGTCTCCAGTATAAATAGATGACCTCTCTGAACGAATCAACTGGAAAAGCTGAAAGCTGAATCGATAGTTGGATCCCCAAACGAAGCTCCAAACTCCAAAAGCAAGTCTCAAATGCTGTATCACTCAGTCTGACCCGAGCGTAAAGCAAAACACAAAACACTCGAGTCAGGATTAACATTCTTATACCAATAAATCCAACTCAAGTGAAATATCAACTGAAATACAAGTAACTTAAACGATGTTTAGGATAACCATCCTCTAAGGATCTGTGGAACTATCTACAATGTAGAAATATACACTATAACACCGTGGTCATTTCAATTTAATTTATACTTCAAAACCAATATATCATTTTCATTTCAATATATCTATTTTCCAAAATAGTATATATATTAAATAATTTATAAAGTAAAGTATTTGCAATTTCCTCAAATTTCACAAATCGCTTCAAATCAACTCGACTTTCCCATTCAAATAAAATTCAATCTCAATTTATCAATTTCCATTCAATTTAATTTTCTAAATAACAAATTCAAATTTAATTGATTTCAAATACATAACTGAATCACAAATAAACCATTTAGATTCCAGTATATTTTCAAAGCTTTAATATTCAATATTTCAAAGTTCAATTTAACAGTTTCATATAGGTCTCGATTTAACCTCATTATTATTTAGTCTTGAAATATTCACTTAATAAATTCAGTATTATTTAAATAGCCTAAATTTACCTTTAAACTAAATATTCCTTTCGATTTGTTTAAACTAGAAATATCCATTTAATTACTTTAAATCAAAAATCAAGTTATAAAATCAAATTTTAAACTTCAAATTCAATAGTTAACATTGATTTAATTAAGTAGAATTCTTAATTAGATACAATTTTACTTAATTTGACTTTATCTTACTTAACTTATACAAATCCTTGAAAAATCTGTTCAAAGATGTAACACTTAGACATATTATGTTAATTAAATCAACTTTATTAGATTTAAAGTTTATTATTAAATCTACTTTATATAAGACTTAAAATATTTCCAATATTAAATAAAACCATATATATATTCTCTTCCAAAAACCATAGAAATCATTTTTTTAAAATAATAACATATAGACTAACGGTGTCTTTATATAATTTCCTATACTATGGTCAAGTGATACAGATATTTATCATTTCAATCCGTAATTTAAATATATATGGGTAGATATCATTTCGACCCGCAATCCCAAATTCAACTCAAATGAAAATCGCTTGGGTCTATCATTTCAACCCATAACGATTTTCTCCTATTCTAAAGTCCGTTCGGGTATGTATCATTTCAACCCATAGTGAATTCTATACTAACAGGGAACTTGCAGAGTGATAACAGGTATGATAATAATATAATAGGCATATATCATCAACAACAATATAATATATAAACAACATGATATGGTGTCATATCCCATAGGTGAACAATTACAGGTAATAGCTTATATAGAAATTTAAATAACTACAACAACATATTTCAATTGTCGTTTCAATTGAAATCAAATTTAATAAATAAAAGAACGTTAATCGTGAGAGATTGCTCACCTTTCGAGGTTAGAGAAGATAGACAATGAAATTTGAGTTACGAATCCAAGTACGAATCCCAAATCAAAGCTAGATTGGCACGAATTGACGACAAAGCTGATAGATAAGAAATCGATGAGAAGAGGATAATCAGTTTTTTTATCTAAACTGAATATATATATGTATTATTATTATACATATAATTTCCAATATTTTAATTTAAGGCAAATATTAAAGTAATATATATGTAAATAAAATCATTATTTTAAATTAAAACACATATATTAAAATTCAACTATATATATATATATACAAGTTGCATGCTATTATATATGCAGACTTCACAAAATGAATACAAAAGCTTACCTGCCTATTCACATACCTATGATAGTATATGTGCAAGAATACAGTAACCTATATGCCCATTTCAACTACTAACAGTAAGTAAAATATATGTATAAGATGATAATTTAAGACTTAAATAACCAATCAACTTGTATAGTATAACAATTAAAACAACCACAGTATATTCTAACATAGTTTTTAATTTGTATAAATAACAGATTTATAAAATATGAACTTATATATAAACTATTATATATACATATATATACATATACATACTAACAAGACCTACTGCTAAGCCTACAATAAACCAACCTTATAATACAAATCAAAGTATAAATAAAAAAATATGATACAAACATCAAACCAATCTAGAACTAACTGTATAAATATAAAAAAATACCAATAACATAATACTTGTAAACAAGCATATGAAATTAGTTTGTACAAATAAATTTTCACAAACCGATATATATTAGTTAGATATAAATATATATATTTAAAATATATACAAAACTTTGTATACTAATATCAAAGTTGTTCAAACAACATACAGCTGCTATAGTATGTATAATAACATATGTAGGAATTTAAAACAATCTGACTTGCATAATATATATAGGCTTGTAGAAAAGAAATTAAAACATATTACCAAATATATACAACAGAGGAGGCCACGGCTGCTTGAAGGCAAGGCCGTGATTTGCAGAAGGAAGGTGGAAGAAGGCAGATGTGTTTGAGCCGGGTTCTGGTGCGTCGGAGGCGGGCGGCACGCTGAGGTGAAGGCCGACATGGGTTTGTTTTCGAGGCGGAGGAAAATGAATGGGTGCGGTAGCCACTTTTTTATGCATAATGGGAGAGAAGCAAATAGAAAAGGAGAGGAAGAATTGGAGAGTTGCTGGGTGATTTCAAGGGAGCAGTAAAAATAAGGGGGTGGCAAGTCCATTCTTAGGCAATATAAAATAAAAGGGACGAAGTGAAGGACAGATGCATTAAAAAAAATAAAAGAAATATGGATCGTTCAAATAATTAATACGCATAAAATTTTCATATTTCAGAACTGATGGGAAAAAAGGCAGTCATCAATGCATTGAAAAGATGGAAAAGTAACAGCTGATAATAAATTCATGCAGCCGTTTGAAATCTGAATGGTCATCAAAAGTGGTACCGCTACGACGAGCTATTTTATCGTTTCTATCGCATACCGTACCTCAAAATACAGAAATAAATATACCATGATGATCAGCGTGACGAGACGATCAAAATGGTATACAGATATCAGTGACAGGATCATTCGATCAAAAAGTCGATACGGACACTGATATACCTTGCTATTCCGTACGGAAATATCTAAACAGAGCTAGAAACATCCGAAATTTGCGAAACGAATTATGCAGTCTTATTCAGAGTGTTCTAAATAAATTTTCTCATGTTGACATATTTAGGTTTCGGAACACTTTTAAATTCAACTGTTATTAACTGATTTAAATTGAGATGAAATTTCACAAGAAAATAAACTTCAATATTATCAGATGAAAATTTACCAGTTGCTATATTAAAATAGACGTATTCCAAATAATAAATTTTTATTTTCAAATTCAATTGTTAAAAATATCACAAAATTTTTAGTTAAATAAAATTTTAAAAATATTAAAACTTTTTGGTCGTTACACTCTCCCCCACTCAAACTTTTCGTCCCCGAAAAGGAAGACGGTAGGAGAATAGAAACAACCAGAAGAAAATAAATTGAAAGGGAAGGATAAACAATTAATTTAAAACTATATAAATTTTACTTGAAATATTCATTTGAAAACTTCTTTGCAAATCAATTATCTTTAATACTTTAAAACCTTTCAAAACCCATTTGTAAAATTTTCTTGCTTCCTCTATAAATACTATTTTTATGTTTAAATAACACCTTTATAAAGATATGAAAACTATTTGAAAACAATTATTTACATCCTTGGTTATATTTACAAAGAAGCTATTGAAAACATTAAATCCATAATTCATCAATTTATAAATTTCATCTAAAGATACTTTTACAAAAATTATTAATAATCATTTACTTTAAATATGTTTTATTTAATTAAAACTCCTAAAATATTTATAACACTAAAATATTCTATTAAACCATGTAGTATATAAATAAACAATATTTAAAAAGGATATAGTCAACAAGGAAAATAAGGAGGATTTGGAAAAACAGAATATAGGTGAATAAATAAGCTGAGCAGATAAGATAGATTCAAAACAATAGTATCGGGCACGAATAGTTAATTTAGAACCATAAGAATTTCAATTTCAAATATTAATACAGAATTTCTTTGTTGGAAATACTTTTATAATAAATACCTTTATAATAAAATAATTTTATAACTCGATGTTTCAACAAGTTTATCCTCGTTCCTGCAGACTCTGGCAGTGCGTTGATAAGGCGCAAAGCTAGAATTCTCCAGGTACTTAGTAGACTTGTTTCAATACCCAGTAAAAATACTTGAAAACTTTTTAAAAACAGATATGGAAAGTACAATCCAAACAAAACAACCAAAACCATTGTCTAACCATGGATCGCAGATACACAATGGTTACGCCTGGATCCCCTAGTAAACAATCCATATCCGTAAGCTTTCTCAGCCCTGCGAATTTCGCCATGATAACTAGTAGACCGCAGGATACACAATGGTTACGTCTGGATCCCCCAGGAAACAATCCGTACCCTTAGGCTATCTCAGAGGTGAATTTCGCTACTAATGCAACCTACATAGATCACAGGATACACAATGATTACGCCTGAATCCCCCAGGAAACAATCCGTATCCCTAGGCTATCTCAGCCAGGCGGATTTCGCTACTAATGCGACCTACATAGATCACAGGATACACAATGATTACGCCTGGATACCCTAGGAAACAATCCGTACCCCTAGGCCATCCAGCCAGGTGAATTACGCTATGCAGTCGCGCTCGTAAGACCATGGGTAATGCCATGGAATTCGATGGACACTCGAGTATCATATTCGGAAAACCAAAAATCAGATAAATATCGATAGAATGAATCCACAAAGTGGATATCAAGCAGAAGGCACTTTCCATATCTTTACTTTGAAAATATGTATCATATAGTACCTTTTCAAATCACTTTCAAATATCGTACTTATGTAAAGTCCATTATATATAAGATTTCATTTTCAAATCAAATACTTTCCAAAATCAATAGTATACCAAATCACACTTATATAGACTTTAATTATATAAGAATTCACTTTTCAAATTGAGTACCTTTTCAAATCCATAGTTTTAGAATCAACATCATACTTATACAAACCAATTTTATATAAGTTCGATAACTCCCAAATCAAGTATTTAGTAACCAAGGTTCTCAAATTTCAATTCGTTTCCATATCAATACAAATTTTCAAACTCAATATGCTTCTACCAAATTATTCTTCCAAATTAAATATCTTCAGTTCCAAAGCTTCCAAAATAATAAATTTAGAAAATAATCCAAATTTCCAAATCAATATAATTTAAGTCAACCAATTCATTTTCAAAATCATCATATATTTACATAAAGTCCATCTTATATAAGGATCAAAATTTTCAAAAATAAATTTCGCTGCATGAAGAGCCATATGGGATTAAATATCTTTGCTTTCTAAAAGGTTTTGAATTTAGAATAGTTTGTATACAGAATAGTTTGTAAAATAGTTTTGTAAATAAAATGGTTTGTAAAATAGTTTTGTATATAAAATAGTTTTGTAAAATAGTTTGTATGTAAAATAGAATAAAACAGTTTGTTTAAGAAGAATAAAAGAAAAGTAGTTCTGAAAAGTGGGCTTAAATTAATAGTAGTTTTGCAAAAAAGAAAATTTCCAATTTAAATTACAAAGATATTCAACCCGACAACTTTCAGTTTCAGCGTCAAAGTATATCAATGATATTAGAATAAAAGATGTACATATGTCATCATTTCGCAATCTTACATTCGATCACTCGCTCGATCACACAAGTTCGCTTTCGAACTAGTATTGTCCATTTGACTTCCCTAATGCGGACTTCGATATGGTTTCTCGACTAGAAGCCATCAGTCTCCTTACATAGCCTTATACTATGATAGAGAATTCTAGAATCAAGGCCAAAATCCATATCAAATATTCGCCATCAAGAATCAAATGAAAAATCTTAACACGAAATGGTGTAATTCACCTCGAGCTTGTGTACTCAAACTTGGATCAAATTAATTATGCGAATAAAACATCATACGTACAACTTATGTATCTATTCCAACTTGTTCAATATATAGTTTTATAAAGATGTTACCCAGTTAAAACATTTAAACTAAATTTTATTCAAAATATTTTGAAGACCAAATTCTTTTCAAAACATTTCAAATCTAAATTTCATATTAGAAAAATTCAAAATAGCCTTACTCATTTACTTAACAAAACAGTTTCAACTTATTTAAATCATATTACTACATACTTTAAACATACATACCAAACTTATATACTTTATACTTTTCAAAATTACTTAGCTTTGAAAAGTTAACCTTGATTTGGAAGTGCTCGAACCTTCAAAATAGTCGAAGAAATCATATTTCAATCCAAGAGTTGGAAATCACCAACAAATCAGTAAATCAATTCCAAAAGATAGGGTTATATCAAATCAAATCCAAAACTCAAGAACTGAACACGGCTCATTTCAAATTGTTCAAATATATATACATATATCTTTCGAATATCACATCACACTTCGGAATTTGAAATCAAAAATTGGTTTCATAAATCAATCGCATAGCAAAGCTACCGAAGTGGCCTTTCCCCCACGCTGAAACTCGAAAATCAATGTCGATGATGCATGCATTCATCACCAAAATTATTTTCCAGCGACATAAGTGGGTTATGGACTTCTGTTTTCTCAAACTTCTTTGAAATTTCTTCGAAATCATTGGAACTCATTTGAAGTCATTTGAAACGTTTGTTATTTGGAAAATACTTTTAAATCATATTATTATATATTTCAAAATCTTAAAACCAATTTCAAAATACCGGAATTCAATCTCTCGAATTTCAATTTAAAATCCTTCAGTAATAAATCATTTTTATATAAATCAATTTCTTATATAACTTCCAAAATTCCAAATCCTTTCGAAACTTCAAATTCTCGTTTTTAAAAGGTGTATATAATCCTTATCGAAAACATTTTCACTTTTATATATAGAATATGATCATACTTATCAAAATAATAATTTTGATATATAAAACAATTTCTAA
Organism: Allium fistulosum; assembly: GCA_030737815.1. Lineage (NCBI taxonomy): Eukaryota > Viridiplantae > Streptophyta > Magnoliopsida > Asparagales > Amaryllidaceae > Allium > Allium fistulosum. Next base: position 836,627,812 of record CM060905.1, read on the forward strand.
AATACAAATAAGCCTGATTTTTCAAAGGATGATGCAAGTGTGGATTTCAAAACAAAGATAGAGATTCAAATTAGAGGGACTATAATCAATTAGAATTCTGATTCAAAGATAGGCTCGAATTAAGATGAGATAATTAAATTTCAAAATAGGAGATGGATATACTTACATAAATCGTGGGCGACCTTAATCGAGTCAACTGTGACTTCAGGGATATGATCGATGCAGAATTCTAAGGAAATCGACATTCCATTGTCAGAGATAGAATTCGCCATAACAAGAGATAGCAGCATCTAAACCGAGGGTATATAAATCTCCGGTGAATCAACGCCAATTGTAAAGGAGTTTCACCCCTTTACAAATCATTCAAAGATTTGCGGGATCGCCGATTCCTATAGAGATCATTCGAAGTGGAGTTATGGGATACTCCAGAATCAAAAGAATACAAATAGGGAGAGACAAGAATGAATTTTGGAACCGCAGGGAACATTCCAAAGTTCAAGGGAAATCGAGTCAAAAGGAGAGATTCAACGCGAACGAAAGTGATTCTGTAAATAAATTTACCATATATTCTAAGTTTTGCCTAGAGCCAGAGCTCTGATACCAACTGTAATGGCCCGGTATTTTGGACCATTCAAATCGACAATAAAACCGCACATGTCGGACTTGAATTGCTCAAAATATCAGATTGTTAATAAAAATTTGGCAAAGCTCAGCATATACAGTAAATAAATCAATCATAAAATCACAGATACAGAGTAATATAATAATAACACAGCGGAATAGATAAATAGCAGTTCATGAAGCTATTATATAAACATCAGAGTTAGATATAAAATACAATAGAATATCTCAAATATAGTGAAGTCTCCAGTATAAATAGATGACCTCTCTGAACGAATCAACTGGAAAAGCTGAAAGCTGAATCGATAGTTGGATCCTTAAACGAAGCTCCAAACTCCAAAAGCGAGTCTCAAATGTTGTATCACTCAGTCTGACCCGAGCGTAAAGCAAAACACAAAACACTCAAGTCAGGATTAACATTCTTATAACAATAAATCCAACTCAAGTGAAATATCAATTTAAATACAAGTAACTTAAAGGATGTTTGGGATAACCATCCTCTAAGGATCCGTGGAACTATCTAAAATGTAGAAATATACACTATAACACCATGGTCATTTCAATTTAATTTATACTTCAAAACCAAGATATCATTTTCATTTCAATATATCTATTTTCCCAAATAGTATATATATTAAATAATTTATAAAGTAAAGTATTTGCAATTTCCTCAAATTGCTTCAAATCAACTCGACTTTCCCATTCAAATCAAATTCAATCTCAATTTATCAATTTCCATTCAATTTAGTTTTCTAAATAACAAATTCAAATTTAATTGATTTCAAATAGATAACTGAACCATAAATAAACCATTTAGATTCCAGTATATTTTCAAAGATTTAATATTCAACATTTCAAAGTTCAATTTAACAGTTTCATATAGGTCTCAATTTAACCTCATTATTATTTAGTCTTGAAATATTCACTTAATAAATTCAGTATTATTTAAATAGCCTAAATTTACCTTTAAACTAAATATTCCTTTCGATTTGTTTAAACTAGAAATATCCATTTAATTACTTTAAATAAAAAATCAAGTTATAAAATCAAATTTTAAACATCAAATTCAATAGTTCGCATTGATTTAATTAAGTAGAATTCTTAATTAGATACAATTTTACTTAATTTGACTTTATCTTACTTAACTTATACAAATCCTTGAAAAATCTGTTCAAAGATATAACACTTAGACATATTATGTTAATTAAATCAACTTTATTAGATTTAAAGTTTATTATTAAATCTACTTTATATAAGACTTAAAATATTTCCAATATTAAATAAAACCATATATATATTCTCTTCCAAAAACCATGGAAATCATTTTTGTAAAATATTAACATATAGACTAACGGTGTCTGTATATAATTTCCTATACTATGGTCAAGTGATACGGATATTTATCATTTCAATCCGTAATTTAAATATATACGAGTAGATATCATTTTGACCCACAATCCCAAATTCAACTCCAATGAAAATCACTTGGGTCTATCATTTCAACCCATAACGATTTTCTCATATTCTAAAGTCCGTTCGGGTATGTATCATTTCAACCCATAGTGAATTCTATACTAACAGGGAACTTGCAGAGTGATAACAGGTATGATAATAATATAACTGGCATATATCATCAACAACAATATAATATATAAACAACAGGATATGGTGTCATATCCCACAGGTGAACAATTACAGGTAATAGCATATATAGCAATTTAAATAACTACAACAACATATTTCAATTGTCGTTTCAATTGAAATCAAATTTAATAAATAAAAGAACGTTAATCGTGAGAGATTGCTCACCTTTCGAGGTTAGAGAAGATAGACAATGAAATTTGAGTTACGAATCCAAGTACGAATCCCAAATCAAAGCTAGATTGGCACGAATTAACGACAAAGCTGATAGATAAGAAATCGATGAGAACATGATAATCAGTTTTTTTAATCTAAACTTTCAGACTTTTAGTTGCATGTCGTGTCGCAGCGTTTACCGAAACCATACTAAAAGTTTTGGTAGCGTTTTTTCAACGCTACGAAATGACTTTTCTAGCGTAGTGAGAGCACTATTTCATCCTATAAGAGGAGAGGCACACCGTTAGTTATCATTCATAAATTCACAAAACAAATCCAAGCTTTTCTAATGGCATCTTCATCTCCTTCTGCACTAAAGATTCCAAATGAAATAGTTGCAAATCAACTTCAAATCACTTCAAAACTTTGCCACAAGCCTTAGTACAATATTTTAAAACCAAGCTAAAACTTGAAAAAGTGAAGCCACACTGACCCTATTAGGATAGGCCATGAGTATTATGTGGGTAGTGGAGGCTAAAAGCAAGTGCACTGATGAGGAATGAGGAAGAGAAGGTAGGTGCAAGGATTGGTCTAGGATTGGGTGCTTGGAACTTGGTTGTTTGAGAGGTTAAAGGTGAGTTAACACCTCACATTGAATGAAAATATAAAACATATGTGTTTGTGTTGAATGGTGTTTAAGTTTTTTGAATTATTATTAACCTATGTTAAAACATTGGTTTGAACTTTTACTTTAAAAATAAATGACATATGTGATTCATGTATATGGACTTGAACGAACTTGGAATGGACTTGAATGGACTTGTATGACTCGTGACAAGACCTTGAAACAAATCACATAGGTTATAGATGGACTTTGGTTTAGCTTGGACTCGGATTTGAAAGTGCACTTATAGCAAAAGTCGCTATAGATGCAGTTGTGAATTGCCTTGTTTTTGGCAATGTTTATGGAACTTTGTAGAGAGATCATTAGGGGTTTCTTGCCATATTTATATTTTTTTATATGAATTTTTGTTGCTATTAAAACCCGAAATAGTAAAAAGATAAGTAACACCTCGAAAAGTGGCCAAAACATCAACGGTACAAAACTGCCCCGTTTAGACTTGACTTTTGGACTTAAGAGGTTGGAAAAGATAGTTCAATTTACATATTTTATTTCATTCTTTTTTACAAGGGTTTAATAACTCTTATTGGATTATTTCTAAAGTGGTTTGAGATATTATGAATTTTTAAGAATTAGTTATTAATTTTTAAAGAAGATATATGTAGATTATCTATCATATCACTATATGTTAAACTTAATGAATGGTTGGTTTCTTTGAGGGAAACACCGTTTTGGGTATCCATATAGTCTCAATAGTTACTACTACATGTCACTAATATTTCTTGAGTTTCTCATGCTAGTTTACCAGACTGATCCAGGTGTTAATTTCTTATAATGCTTAGGACAGTCTCGTGTATATTTCCAGATTTATCTATGGATGCCTTGGAGCTAAGCTGGATGAATACCTACCGTAGTATTTATTTCCACTGCATTATTATTATATCATCGGCATTTGTGAGGATAGGTTGTTATAACTATCCAGGCTGATTACGGTAACTCTAAAAAACTTTGTAACCTAGAATGATAGTTTATACCGTCATTTGATAGCATATATTATCGTTCTGTTGTAAGATTCTAATGTTGTGTTCTCCTCCTCCTTGTTCAATTTCTTTTTCTTTTATTCCACCCTTATAATTCATCTTTTCGGCACTTGAGTGGTCGGCACATGAATACCATGGATGTATTAGTGTCGACATTTGGGTGTCGAAAAGGCAAGTCGTTACACTTGGTATCAAAACTGAAGGTTAAGTGAGAACCTTGGCTTTGGTTGGGTATGGATCATTAAGAGAGGGGGTAATAGAATGCTCTAGCATGAGTGAGAGTATTATAAATATGAGAGCTATTTGTTAGTATTATAAAAATGTTTTATATTATGTTAATTAGTCTATTGAGTGGTTTATGAATTCTGGTCGGCGCACCTGATCAACATTATCGATAGGGGTTTCTAAATACTTGAACAAGGCAAAACGACACAATATTATTTTCAAAATGGATAAAAAAAATAATTTTACCTAGGATTATATTTTATATATAAAAGTGAAAAAATTTTAAAAATAATTGATATAGTAATTTATGATATGTTGTTTGTTAGGAAATGATAATATTTGATTATTATCATTTATTGTTTGATTAGTTATACTCAGTCAGTTTATGAGCATTTACTATATTTTGTTGATTTATAAGAAATTTACTTTTTTACAACAAGGGTTGGGGTAGATAGTAATTTATGGGAACATTAAATACGAACACCCTATGAATTAAGTTCATAGTTTGACTATAAGGCGTTCGATGAGAATGTTGGGTTAAAATTGAATTTTAACAATAGTTGTTTATTATAATCTAAACAAAGATACACATTTGTGAAATGATATAGATAAGGAAGCAACTTTATATAAACGTGGTTTATAAACAAAAAAGGATTTAAATAGATAATTTGAGGACTTAAACCTCGGTATCTTTGAAAATATTTTTCAAGATTTTGAAGAAAATGATAGTAGTATTATTTGAAAGTAAGTATTTAGGAAATTGGTTTATGAAATTGAGATCATAGTACTTAGTAAAATTTACAAAGTATTTGATACCATTTTGAAATAATTTTGGTTAAGTCCGAAAGGCATGAATTGGATGTATTGAACTCACTTCTATCACTTGAAAATAATTTTGGTGATGACTTTAACATCATAGACCTTCATTTTCTATTTTCTAAGTGTGGGATGCTACATGGTTGCTTTGGTAAAACAGATTTTTAATTAGTCCCAAAGTATGATTTGATATACGTATATATATAATTTCAAATGTTTTGAAATAAAAACCAATGCTTAGTTCTAAAGTTTTTCTTATTAAGAAATTTCATGGACACATGTAGCTTATGCATTAGAAAAGCATGAATGTGAATTATCATATGATATGTTATTTGGTAGTTTTCCTTTGTTAAAATGAAATGGAATTTTCGACGATTTTAGATAGTCAGGAACTTCCGATTTGTTATGGAACATGAAACTAAGTATTTCAAAATATAAATTTGAGTTCATATAAAACTTGAATTAAGAAGGTAGTAAGTTGAAAGAATTTTAAATTTAAGATCATCCTTGTTTAGTAAAACAAATTTGATGTCACTACAAAAAAAACCATTTATAGTTGCAAAAATCGGTGGCGTTTTATTGTAAATGCAACAAAAAATAGATTACCAAATAATATAAACGTGGCAAAAAATAATTCACGTTTCCCGCTTCTAAAAAAGAGTCTGCGCGAACTAAATAAACGTAACCTATCATTTTACTCTCGTACTTAACAAAATTCTGGTCCCTAATTTGCTTTCTTCTTCAGAAAAAAAATTTCCCTTTTAATCGTGTTAAATTTTCATCGCACTCAAGTATCATCATCAACTCCATCGTTTCCCCCTTACTCAACATCGAGTCGCGGCAGCCATCAGATCTAGGTATATTTAGGTATGAATCTTTTAAATCGATTAGGTATATTTAGGTATGAATCTTTTAAATCGACTTTGTGATTCTATTTGGATTTTATATGAATTTGAATGCATCTTATTTTCGTATTTTTTCCTAAAGTATTACTGAAATGGTTGATTTAACCCTAATTGCAATGATTTGTTGGGATATCTGCTTTGATTTCTTTGAGTATATGAATGTTCTGTTGAAGTGGTTCAGTGAATCAATGGTTGCTTGCTGAGAGGAGGTTGAGGTTGCGTGTTTTGGGAATTTGGTGGGTTCAAGTAGCATTGATGGAGGTCGCGGGTTTGTTTGCGATTGGGTATTGGCTGGCTCGATGGTTGAGAGTGGTAAATGTTGGAGCATAAATAGTCTTTTGTGGAGTGGCAGGCACTGGAAATATGTCAGTTGTGTGGATGTGAGGTAGTGAAGAGGAGGCGGTGAAGTTGACTGTTGGTTTGGTAAGAGGAAACTATTGGTTTGTACATTCTGAGGCTTTGAATTTATATGCAGTAATTCTATAATTTGCTAGACTTAGGCTTTGAATTCATGCATGGATTAATTATAAATACATGTAAATCTGAGGTTAAATGCAAAATATAAGTGTAAAATTTATATTTTTGGAAAAGTATTCTTTGCCTTTGTCTACTAAACCACCATGGTTATATGCAGTAGTGCTACAAGTATTTGTACTTCAACGTCTAGTTATTTTTTTGATTACAACAGATAACCAATTTATACGTCAAAGATTGGAAACTTATTTGCCTTCAAATGTCGATAATGGAAAAAGGCTGGGTTTTTTAAACAGGTGATAAAACCATGATTAACTTAATATGTATTTTGAGAATTAGAACATATAATCTAATACTAAAGCTCACTTTTTTTTTACTTTTTTCATAGAACTAGTATAGAATACCGACAAGGAGCAATGAATTTCGTGCATGCTGCAAAGAGGAATGTAAGAAGTGTAGAAATTTTTTTATGCCCTTGCAAGGATTGTCGGAATCTTAGTCGTCATGATGACCAAATCATCGTTGAACATTTAATTATAAAAGGAATGGCTCCTAAATACATTGACGGTGTATGGTTTAACCATGGTAAAGAGATAAATGTAGAGAATAAAACAAATATGTTTGACGTATATGAACTATTCAAGATGATTCACTATGAAGATGAAGATTTTTTGAATCAAGATTTTTTTGATGATGATAAAGACGATGTTGATTCTCGAAGAAAAGAGGATGAGTTAGTCAAGAACTTGGAAGATGCAGAAACTCTATTATATCCTGGTTGCACAGATCACACAAAATTATCTGCCATCACCGTCTTGTATAATCTTAAATGCGAGACTGGCTTGTCCAATAGTGGTTTTGATAAGCTTTTAGCTGTGCAACATCTATTTCTGCCGAAGGATAACGTGCTTCCCGAAACCTTATATGAAGTCAAGAAATTTCTTAAAGCATTCGACATGGGTTTTGAAAAGATACAGGCTTGTGAGAATGATTGTTGCCTTTTCAGAAAAGAATACAAAAATTTAGAAAGTTGTCCAAAATGTGGTTCCTCGAGATGGAAGAAAAATCAAGATACTGAAGAGGTTATACAAGGTGTTCCAGTTAAAGTATTGAGATATTTCCCAATCATTCCGAGGTTTAGACGAATGTATAGATCTCAAAAGATGGCTGAAGAATTAAGATGGCATTTTAATAATAAAAGTAACGATGGAAAAATGCGTCATCCCGTGGATTCTATGACATGGAAAATGGTGGATGAAAAGTATAAATCTTTTTCATCTGATCCACGCAATCTTAGGCTTGGTCTTGCTACAGATGGATTCAATCCATTTTCCATGTTGAGTTCGAAATATAGTTGCTGGCCGGTAATGCTTGTGACATACAATCTCTCGCCTATGTTGTGTATGAAGAAAGAAAATATTATGTTAACTTTACTTATTCCAGGCCCGAAGCAACCCGGGAATGATATTGATGTATATTTGGCGCCTTTGGTGGAAGACTTGCATCACTTGTGGTTTAATGGAGTTACTGCTAATGATGCATTTAGTAAAACTTTATTTAAACTGAATGCAATTTTGTTATGGACGATTAATGATTTTCCGGCTTATGGAAATCTTGCTGGATGTCGTGTGAAAGGGCAAAAAGCTTGCCCATTATGTGGTGTCAATACCCATTCTCGTTGGTTGAAACATAGTCGAAAGTTCACCTACATGGGTCATAGAAGATTTCTACCTCCTTCAGATTCACGGAGGAAACAAAAGGCATTGTTTGATAATACCATAGAGACAGATGGTGCTCCTAGAATGCTTTCTGGGAGAAACATCTATGCATTATTGAAGGATTATCCAAATGATTTTGGAAAAGGAATAGAGGAGAAAAGTAAGAAGAGAAAGCATGTCTATGATAAAGAAGATGAATATGATGATACTAACAGTTTTACAGAAGTAGAGCTATCAAGGTGGAAAAAACGATCAATTTTCTTTGATTTGCCTTATTGGGAGGTTAGTGGTTAATTTATTTATTTTTCATTGCTTTAATACAAGAAAAACCCAATAATGCATTATTGTTTTGGTTTTCATAGGAACTTCCATTACATCACAATTTAGATGTGATGCATGTGGAGAAGAACATTGGTGAAAGCCTATTGGGCACAATGTTGCATGGAAATAAATCCAAAGATGGAACCAACTGTAGAAAGGATTTAGAGGATTGGGGAATTCGAAGTGAGCTTCATACACAACCTCGTGGGAATAAAACATATCTTCCACCGGCTCCATATATGTTGTCAAAATCCGAGAGAAAAATATTTTGCAAAAGACTGTATGATTTCAAAGGACCGGATGGCTACTGTTCAAATTTAAAAAATCGGATTTCGTTGTCGGATTGCAAAATTAGTGGATTGAAGTCACATGATTACCATGTATTAATGCAACATTTATTGCCAGTAGCATCGAGAGGGTTCATGGCAAAGAAGGCAAGAAAAGCGATAATTCGCTAATGTTCTTTTTTCAACAAATTATGTCAACGTGTTCTTGATAGAGAGAAGGTAGAACAAATCAATGTTGAAATTATTGACGTTTTATGTGAGCTTGAAATTTTTTTTCCACCATCTTTCTTTGATATAATGATACATTTATCCATTCATCTTGGAAAAGAAGCACAAATGTGTGGATCTATTCATTTTCGATGGATGTACCAATTCGAAAGATATATGAAGACACTCAAAGATTATGTCAGAAACTATGCACGACCAGAGGGATGTATTGCAGAATCGTATCTTGCAACAGAATGCATGTTGTTTTTCAATGAATTTTTGAAGAAATCAGGACATATAGAGGAGAAAGGAGCTCGAAATGAAGATTATGAAAGTAGTAGAATATTAGAGGGACGTCCAATTTCAGTATCGAAGACAATTAAATTGCCAGTTAATGAGAAAGAAAGTGCTCATTTAGTTGCGTTAATGAATATGGCCGTGGTGGAACCGTTTATAGAGTAAGTTTATGTTATATTGTTTTAAATATTTTGATGTGTTCGCAATGATATATATAACTTATAATCAATTGTTCAATACTAGTTTGTATTTGGAGGAATTAGAAAATTCAGACCAACGCATGAAAAAAAATGCGACCTTACTTTGGGAAACACATACAAAAAGTTTTGTCGATTGGATTAAAAGGAAGGTTAGTTAGATTTCAAATATATTCTCATTCAACTATCAATATTACTATATAAATTTACATGCTAAATGAAATTTGTTGTAGATACCTATTACCTCCAAGGATCATAATGACATGTTAAAATGGATTGCTTATGGTCCGAAGGATGATGCCATGTCTTTCAAAGGATATATCATCAACGAGCAACGTTTTCATGTAAAAGATTTAGGGAGAGAAACTCAGAATTGTGGGGTGACATTTGATGCAACTACTATGTGTAGAGAAAGTGCTAAAAATATGTCCCAAGTGGTTGATGTGGTCACTTATTATGGAATATTGACAGATATAATTTTATTAGATTATCATTTGTTTTATATTCTAGTTTTCAAGTGTCATTGGACGTATAAAGGAAATGGAGTAAAAGTTGATGATGATGGGTTCACTCTTGTTAACTTACATCAAGCATCATTTTCACGAAACCCAAACATACTTGCATCTCAAGCAAAACAAGTATTTTATTCAAGAGAGAACGATGTTTCTAATTGGTACGTTGTAATGAAAGCACCATCAAGAAGTTTTAATGATATAGAGGAGCACGATTGCATCGAGGAAGATATTCAAGTGGTGGAAGATGAAATAACTGAAGCGGATGATGAAGATGTTTGCTATGTTAGAGAGGATTGCGAGGGCATAATTGAGTAGATTATATGTTCTACTTGAGCATAGTTGTTCATTTGCTTTAGTGATGGTTGAACTTATATATTAAATCCGGGCTATTTGGAAATTTCATTGAACTTGTATTGATTTTCTTTAGTGATTGTTGTTCATTTGCTGCACTAATGCTTTGTTTTTTTAATGTTGCGAATGGTTGTTAGTTTGCACCATTTAATTTTCTAATCCATTGCAAATGCATGTACCATTCAATTTTTGTTCTTTGTGTTTTGATCTTTGTATACTTCCATAGACAAACTGCTGATGCCGAGCTGGAAATTGGGAAACAAAGTGAAGCTGAAATCGGAAGTACATCTCGGAAAAGAGGCAATAGAGGTCCAGCAAAAGCAAAAAGACTCCCGTCATGCAGTCAGGATCGAATTGAAGTTGAGTTCAATGATCTAGGTATACCACTAGGGCAAGGGTCGGTATATTTATCCTCTTTTCTTGGACCGCTTGTGCGGGAGCAGGTTCCATACACCATTGATGATTAGAGGAATATTAGTGATGACTTAAAAGAAGTTTTGTGGCAGTCGGTTCTGGTATGAAGCAGGCATCTATTATTTAACATTCTTACTCTAATATGTTTTGAAAATGACTTCTAATATTGCATGGTCTTGCCAATTATAAATTGAAATTGCCATCTAATAACTTCTGGATAAATTGAAAAATAGTTCTTGCCAATTATAAATTGAAATTTCCCTCTAATAACTTCAGAAAACCTTTCAGATTTAATTAAATCTGTCGTATTTAAATTAAATAAATTTCACTTATATCATGTTTTGATGTATTGTTGCAGATTAGATTTAAATTGAAAGAGGAATGGCAAAGAAAAGCTATATTTCAACAAATGGGAGTACTTTAGAGATCGTCAAAAAGCAAATTGGTTCGAAATTTGCAAAAAGCGGAGAACGGTGTGGAAAGACTTAAACTGAAACCTACGAACATAAAAAGCATAACCGATTGGAGGAAGTTTGTGAAGGCGAAAACAAGTCCGGAGTTTAAGGTAAATCATTCCTACTGAACTCGTCTGGCATGTTTCTGCAAATCCATCTACATAGTTAGCAACCGATGAATTGATTTTCAAATAAATTGCAATCCTCACCATACATATTTACCCTGCATTATAAATATTAGATAGTTTTTCTTTTTATGATTTTGGTTGTTAAATTCTAGCATCTTTCAATATTTTCAGCAAAAAAGTGAGAAATATTCAGCCCTTAGGTACACACAACTTCCGCATACAACCGGTCGTAGGGGAATGGCTAGAAAGACCGAAGACATGGTAAGTTAATTAACTATAGCATTATTTAACATTATTTTATACCTGTCAGTTTATTAATTTAATGTTATTCTATTTTTAGAAAAAAGAAAGTGTAGATCCATCGTCCATAAGTAGAGCTGATGTGTGGATTAGATCTCACATTAAAAAAAATGGTGAACCAGTGAACATGGAAGCTGCGAATACTATTGTAAAATTGTTTTTAATTTTATTGGTATATTTTTTTTTGAAACTATGATATTTTTACCATTGTACATTATCTATGTGTATTTATTTATATAGGAGGAGATCAAAAAATATGGTAGCCTATCCCAATCCGGCTCGACACAGAATGATATTGGAAAAGATGCTCTTGTACATGTACTGGGACAAGATAAACCGGGACGGTTAAGGGCATTGGGTAGGGGTTGCACTTTAACCAAGCTAGCTTTGGCCCAGTCCAAAGATAAACAAGTGTCTCGGTGTCGAGAGGAAATAGCAGAATTGAAGGGAATGATACAGACTCTGATGGACCAGAAGGTAAATTTTTGGAAATTAATTTATATTCGTAAAATATTAATTTATATTCGTGCTTCGCTGCAGGGTAAATAAAGTTCGAAAAGGAACTCACCTGATTCGATAAAAATAATATTTATATTACTCAATAAATGAAATTTTAATTTTAATTTTTTAATCCAGTAATTGATTTAATTTTCGGTTGATTAATTGTAGAGCGACGACGAAGTATGTTTGCTGTTGAATTGGGATGGAACCTCTGGAGTTGTTGCCCATGGGAGGCTATTGTCCATGGACGCAGATGACGTTGTCAATGGCATTCGTCTTGGACCAAATGCTGGGAGCGTTGTTAGAGATTCAGTGGATAAAGCATATACTTATTTATGGAGGCCTACACCTGAAATGGCAGTCTTAGCAGACGCTAAGAATAAGGTAGTTGCTTGGCCATCAGTTTGCATCAAGGTCCCGCTGCGAACACGGTTGAAATGTAGTGCAGCCAGTACGATAATTTTTTTCACGTTAAGTATATTAGTGTAATATGTTGCGAGCTTATTGATGTCTAAAATGCAGCAAGCACACTCCCCATCTGAATAAAAATTTAACACATATTCGTTGTTTTTGTATAGCATACTAAAGTCTTGAATTTCACTTCTCATTTTTAGAGTACCAGCATCATCGAAGGCACTTGCCAGATTTACGGTTGGACTGAGGGTGAAGGTGTAGTTGCCGAAGGAAGAATCCACGCCACTGATCCAAAATATACTGTTAATGGTATTCCACTCGGTCCGTCTGCTGTTGTGATTTGGATGGACAAAGTAGTAAATAAAGATGCTTATTTTTGGCGACCCACATCTGATATGTTGTGCATTGGAGATGTAGTTGGTAGGAAAGTAGCATGGCCAAGATCAAAAGTAGAAGCTGATCAAGAAAAACTAGATGAGAGTCGTGATGATACTGAAAATGTTGTGAATTCTCCCACGAAATCCGCACATATGGTCATGAATAAATCGCAAAATGTAAGTATTAATTTTCAAATTTGAAGAAGTTAACTGTGTATGAAAGTTTATTTAATGTGCATGTATACATTGTGCATAATAATCTCTTTTCTTTCAGCCGATTGCAACCATGCAAAAGGATGCCAAATGTCAGTTGATCGATTTGGGTGGAGCAGACGTAGTGGCTGAAGGAAGTATTGCATCAACTGATCCGATAACGATGGTCCATTGTCGTCCATTGGGACGTAATGCTTTAAAAGTTTGGGTTGAATTGGTGATAGTTCCAGATGCAGAGATATGGAGACCAACATCGGGTCTGACATGCATGGATGATTGCTTTGGTGTTCCCATAGCTTGGCCAATGGAAAAAATCATTATTAAGTCAAAATGAAAGGTATATAATTTTTTTTATATATACATTAGGAATGCTAGCAGCTAAAGTGCAGATAGATTTTTGGTAAAATGATAAAAGTACATAAGTAGGGGTGTTATATTCGAATTGTGATTGAATGATTGTGATTGGTGGTTCAGGTTCAGGGAAGGGAAAATAATTGATGGTGAGGAGTTATGTATGGATTGTGGTGGAATGTTAGTTGAATTGATGGTGACGAGTTATGTATGAATTGATGGTGAGCAGTACAGTGATAGTGTAGGAAGAAGTGGCAAGGTAGTTGAGTGTTGTGGCAGTGCAGAGAAGTGGTCGATTGTCGTCCATATGTTTTGTTTCAGTACATTGCTTATTTAAGCAGTTTTAAGTTCTGGTTTTGTTTTCTCGCTCTTTTGTTCTATTCTTTATTGACAGGTAGTTCAGGTTTTGAAGACATCAGCAATGACATGTAGTTCAGGTTTTTATGGTGGTTCAGGTTTTGCTCGGTACTTTGGTTATTTTAGACGTTTATTTCAGATGTATATGTACGGTTATGACACTTATGGTAGTTTGGTTATAACACTTATGGTAGTTTGGTTGTGTATGTGTACGGGTAGCTTTTTATCGACACCTATGTATGTGGATGTATGAATGTCTATGTATCTTGTGGATCTTCAATGCGTATACGTATTTTGTAGTTGTTTAATATATTGTGTTCAAAAGTGTATGTGCTTGCGTATTCTGTTATTATATAATTGGATGCTAGATCAGGGGTAAATCTGGAGTAGCAGGTGGAGGGAAACAAACGCTACTGGTTATTATTTATTTTGGTAGCGTTAAAATGTCGCTACAAAAGAGTGATTAAAAACTCAAGTACACTTATGCTGGCATTTATTAAGCGCTACAAAAAATGTATATAACGCCATGAAAAGGTAACGTGGAGGAGAAAACCCTTTCGGTGGCGTTAAACAGGCGCTACAAAAAATTTAGATAACGCCATAAAAAAGTATCATGGAGGAGAAAACCTTTTCGGTGGCGGTAAATAGGCGCTACAAAAAAGGAATTCTATGGCGTTATAAAAACGCTATCAAAAAAACAAATTTGGTGGCGTTTAAAAAAGTGCAACTAATACTAGAGGATTTTTAGTGGCATGTTTTCTCGTAACGATTATCGGAACGCCACTAAAAATACGTAGTGGCGGTTTTTGGGCGCTACAGAAAATCAGTTTTCTTGTAGTGTGTTTTTATATACCCTTAGAATGTAATGGAGTATTATACAAATATGAACTTAAGTTATAAAATGTTGGTAAACTTGAAGTTAGGTTTATGAAATTATTCATAAATGATTCTAGTATTGAACGACAGACTATTTGGATAAATGAATGTGATTAAAAAGATATTGGTGTAGTTAAGAAACTAATAGGATAAATACGTAAGTTGTACGTAGATCATTTTATTCGCATGAGTGTTCTTGATCCAATATTCAAGTACGGAATCTCATGGTGGTATACACCAGTTCAAACAAGAATTTTTCACTAGATTCTTGACGGTGAACACTTGATACAAATTCTTGATATAATCTCGAAGTTTTCTATAATAGTATATGACTATGTAAGGAGAATGAAGGTTTCTAATCAAGGAACCAGATCGGAGTCCGCACTAGAGAGGTCAAGCGACCTATACTAGTTTGGAAGTGAAATTTATGTGATTGAGCAAGTGATCAGAATTGATATTGCGTACAGATGGTCCATGTAGATCATACAGGCTTTAGTATATTTGTATGCTATGTTTTGTTGGCTTAGGGAGAGTATAAGGAATGACTGTTCGGTTTGTTCGATGGTGGCATGAATAATCGTCTAAGTAATAACCTGAGGTCGTTGAGCAGAAGGTACACTTAGTTGAATGATTATCATCCTTGTGCGATGAGAGTGTTTGGGCTTGAGCAAACCATGAGCTTTGTTTCCTAGTGATTGTGATACTGTTAAGTATCTATGCGTGATTTGTTCCTTTGGCTGCTAATGTTGGAATTTTTGGGGATGAAATATTCTAAGGGGGGAGAATGTAACGACCCGGAATTTTGGACACTTCATATCTAAATACCAGAATTACTTAAATAAGCTTTTGAACCCCCCCTTTTAAACCATAACTAATGATGATAAACTTGTTTTGGAAAAATATTTACAAAAATATATTCTTCGAAGAGAAATCGATAATGTGACCGAAAATCGGTTTATCGATAAACATCTTTTCAATCGATATAAGGTGTTCAAACTCTTATGCCCTTGTCCAATGATCAAATAATCACATTAGCAACTAATTAACACACATACCTCTTCATAAAGCTAGGAAGGTTCTAGAAACTTCCATTAGGATAAGAGATTTCATGATGGTGAGGGTATAATGGTAATTATCATAAAGTAGAAGTGATGGTAGGTAAGACTTCCATGGCATGATGGGGGGAGGGTGAATGCAAGCTTAAAGAGCACCATTTCATCCTATATGAGGAGGGACACACTATTGGTTACCATTCACAAATTCACAAAACAAATCCAAGTACTTTTCTAATGTCTTCTTCATCTCCTTCTCCACTGAAGGTTCCAAATGAAATAGTTGCAAATCATTTCCAAATCACTTCAAAATTTTCCACAAGCCTCAGTATGGTATTATAACACCTTCTGGTGAGCCAAAAATTGAAGATGTGAAGCCAAACTCTCCCTATTGGGATAGGCCGTGAGCATTATGTGGGTGCTGGAGGCTAAAAGCAAGTGTAAAGAGGAGGAAGAAGGAAGAGAAGGTGGGTGCAAGGATGGGTCTAGGCTTGGGTGCTTGGATCTTGGTTGTTTGAGAGGTTAAAGGTGAGTCAAAACCTCACTTTGAATGAAAATATAACACATATGTGTCATTGTTGAATGGTGTTTAAGTTGTTTGAATTGTTGTTAACTTATGTTAAAACATTAGTTTGAATTCTTACTTTAAAAGTAAATGACATATGTGATCCATGTATATGGACCTGAACGAACTTAGAATGGACTTGTATGACTCGTTACAAGACACTAAAACAAAGCATATAGGTTATGGATGTACTTTGGTTTAGATTGGACTCGGATTTGAAAGTGCAGTTACAGCAAGAGTCGCTATAGATGCAGTTGTGAATTGCCTTGTTTTTGGCAATGTTTGTGCAACTTTGTAGAGAGATCATTAGGGGTTTCTCACCATATTTATAATTTTTTATATGTATGTTTGTCGCTATTAATAGCTTGTATAGTAAAAAGTTAAGTAACATCTTGAAAAGTGGCCAAAACATCACCAGTGCAAAACTGCCCCATTTAGACTTGATTTTTGGATTTTAGAGGTTTGAAAAGATATTTATATTCAAGTATTTTGTTTCATTCATTTTTAAAAGGGTTTAATAACTCTTATTATAGTATTTAAAAAGTGGTTTGAGATATTTAGGAATTTTTAAGAAATAGGTATGATTTTTTAAAGAAGAGGTATTTATTTAAAATATATAGAAAACATGTCATTTTTAAGTTTTTAAGGATTTTATAAACCCGTTATTTTTATGTAATATTCTGAATAAATGTTTCAAAACCTATTATAAGTATTATGAAGGATTTTAAAGCATTTTTAAGTATATATAGTTTTAAGAAAATATTTTGACTATTTTATATCTTATGTAATAAATATCTTCTAAAATGGTTTATTTAATATCTAGTTTCATAAATAAATTACTATACAAATATGTCTTTTTAAAGGGTATTCAAAGTACAAACATAAGGTTTAGAAATGGTTTAGAATTACTTAATGGCCAAATGGTTAATTGTTTAATTACTTGTTTGAAAAGTAATTAACCATGCTTAACACTAAAAGCCAACGAAGTAGGATTATCTATTTGTGAGAGTAAAGATTGATGTCGAGTATGGACGGAGCTATAGAGCTCTAAACTACCGAGGTTCCCCCTTGATCAAGGAATAGGAAGTCAGAAAATGTCAAAACGTTTAATCATATTGATTTTCTTATTTTTTGTAATAATCACTAATACTACACTTAATACTCTAAGTCAACGAGGTAGACTTATCTATTTGTGAGATTCAAGAATGAAGTGTCTAAGAAAGGCTTTGATGCAACCAGTGCTCTAACTTACCTGGTGTCACTCTTGAACGATGGACAGTTTAGTTGTAATGTCGAAAACAAGTTAAGCATATGAATTGCTATTTCTATAAGAGATCGTGTTTAGAACTTGATAGTTAACTAGTAAAATACTAAACTTGTTTGAATATGAACTTATATCTATAAAAGAATGTTTTAAAAATAGAAACAAGTATAAGAATGGTGTTCGGTTTGTTGTGACAATGTTTTAATACCATTCGTTTTTAAACTTTTTTGATTTTACTTATGAATGCAAATAGATCTTTAAAAGAATGATTTAAAGATAAGCATATGCAAAGTGACCTTGGGTTAGTAGTGACAATGTTTAAGTAACATTTGTCTTTAACCTTTTGAATGGATTTGTGAAAGTAATTAGATCCTTAAAATGGATATTTTTATGGAAATAATAAGTAATGGAATCTTTTAAAAAAATATGGAAAAGTAGAAGTTCATTAGATGAAAGAAGTTTACTAATAAAGGAGTTTTAACTAATAAAAAAAGGATTAATTAAAGGGAAGGGATTATGTGTTACTTAAGTAACTTAATCATACTTTTTGTGACTTGATAATGTTTTGTATGCTCATCCATTTTTGGAAATTACACTAAAGTTGGTTTCCATTTAAAAACATCTATCTTGTATTAGATGTTCGATAGTCGACTATAGAAATCGACCAAATATAACTTTGAGAATATCTAGAAGAAACATAAGTGCTATATAGTACAGTTTTCTTTGGAGATGCTATACTATACATATAAAATCATCTTGCTCTTCTAGGACAGATGATAAGGAAATCCATCCGCTTAATTGGTTAAGGGGTGATCTCCGCTCTTATGTATTGTTTGTTTATTTTCGAAAGAACTAGAGTTGAGTTTACCGAAAATTCATCGATTAGTTTTGGAGCATCCGATAAGTGGAAGAATTTACTTATATGAGATAACTCAAACCCATAAACACTTCAAAACCATATATGCGATCTATAATCTAGAAGCGTTTGAGAAGTGGAATGTTATAGAGTTGAGCTGTCTATTCTAAGGTTACATCCAAGAGAAAGGTCAGTGTTAACATTTCAAATGATGCTATCATGTGGGGCTGTCTATATTGAGGAGTATTCCAATAGAGAGGACAACGTTAGCATTCAGAAGGCTTATGCGAGGAACCAATATGGAGGTTTGAGATCTGTTCGAGATGCTCGAATCCATGTAGTGATTCGTGATCCGTTTGAGATGATGGAACCCATTTGGGGATTCGTGTTCTGTTCGAGTGACGAAGACAAGTGTGAGAGATGCCGAACATAGCCTCGACATTAGGAAAATGATAAAAAAAATAGAGTAGGGGCATGACCAGGGAGGTTTAGCAAACCTCAAGGGTATGTCAACTATGTATCTAGAGATACCTATCAATATGTTGGTACTGGGAGTTAATATGATCTGGATCACACATCAAGGATGATCCAGTTATTTTACCTTCGAGCATATCCTATCTAGAGATATACGATGCTCGAAAGGTAGATTCTAATCCTTGTCGTGGAGTTCGGATTCGACTTGATCCGATGAGATCTCCATGGAAAATCCACTATGCGGACATGCATTAGCGGTATTAATTGTATACCTACTATTATTATGGCGTTCGCACAACAACTATTTGATATGACTTATGTTCTACACTATAGAGATTATCTATTATATCACTATACATTAATCTTAATGAATAGTTGGTTCCTTTGAGGGGAAAACCATTTCGGGAATCCATATGGTCTCAATAGTTACAATTATATGTAACTCATATTTCTTGAGTTTCTCACACTGGTTTACTAGACTAATCCAGGTGTTATTTCCTTATAATGCTTGGGTCAGCTCCATGTATGTTTCTAAATTTTGGCTATGGGCAATTTGGAGCTGAGCTGGATGATTACATACTGTAGTATTTATTTCCGTTGCATTAATATTGTATCATCAGCATTTGTGAGGACAGGTTGTTATAACTGTCTAGGCCGATTACGGTAACTCTGAAAAACTTTGTATCCTAGAATGACAGTTTATACTGCCTTTGGTATTATATATTATCGTTCCGTTGTGAGATTCTAATGTTGTGTCCCTTCTTCCTTATTCTATTTCCTTTTCTTTTATTTCACCTTAACAATTCGTCTTTCTGGCACTTGAGTGTTAGGCACTTGAATACCATGGATGTATTAGTCTCGACATTTGGGGGTCGAAAAGGTGAGTCATTACACTTGGTATCAGAGTTAAAGGTTAAGCGAGAACATTAGCATTGGTTGGGTATGACTCATTAAGAGATGGGGTAATGGAATGCCCTAGCATAAGTTGAGAGTATTATACATACGAGAGCGTATTTGTTAGTATTATAAAAATATTTTGTATTGTGTTAATTAGTTTGTTGAGTGGTTTATGAATTCTGGTCATTGTGCATGATCAACGTTATCGATAGGGGTTTCTAAACACTTGAACAAGGCAAACCGAATAAGTATTATTTTGAAAATGGGTAAATGAAATAATTTTACATAGGATTATATTTTACAAATAAAAGTGAAAAAATTTAAAAAATAATTGATATAGTTATTTATGATATGTTTTTTGTTAGGAAATGATAATATTTGATTATTATCATTTATTGTTTGATTAGTTATGCTCGGCCAGTTTATGAGCATATACTGTAGTTTGTTGATTTATAAGAAATTTACCTTACAACAAGGGTTGGGGAGATAGTGATTCATGGGAACATTAAATACAAACACCTTGTGAATTAGGTTTCATGGTTTGACAATTAGGCGTTCGATGACAATGTTGGGTTAAAATTGGATTTTAATAAGAGTTGTTTATTATAATCTAAATAAAGACATACATTTGTGAAATGATTTAGATAAGGAAGCAAATTTCTATAAACATGGTTTTGAAAATGAAAAGGATTTAAATAGAGAATTTGAGGACTTAAATCCCGTTATCTTTGAAAATATTTTACAAGTTTTTGGAGAAAATAATAGTAGTATTATTTGAAAGTAAGTATTTGGGAAATTGGTTTATGAAATTGAGATCACAGTACTTAGTAACATTTACGAAGTATTTGACACCGTTTTGAAATGATTTTGGTTAAGTCCGAAAGGCATGAGTTTGATACACTGAACTCATTTCTACCGCTTGAATATAATTTTGGTACTGCCTTTAAAATCATCGGCATTCATTTTCGGGTTTCTAAGTTTGGGATGCTACACGGTTATTTTGGTAAAATAGATTTTGTTTTAATCTCAAAGTATGACTTGATATACAAAAGATATATGTATATATATAATTTCAAACGATTTGAAATAAAAATCGGTGCTTAGTTCTAAAGTTTTCTTAGTAAGAAATTTCATGGACACATGTAGCTTACGTAATAGAAAATCATAGATGCGTCATAATATGATATGTTTTTCGGTAGTTTTCATTTGTTAAAATGAAATGGAATTTCGACGATTTTGGATAGTCAAGAACTTACGAATTGTTATAGAACTTGAAACTAAATGTTTTGAAAATATAAAGTTGAGTTTATATAACACTTGAATTGAGAAGGTAGTAAATTGAAACAATTTTAAACTGATGATCATCCTTGTTAAGTAAAAAAATTTTGATGTTTGTATATACTCTTAGGATGTAATGAAGTATTATATGAGTATGAACTTAAGTTATAAAATGTTGGTAAATTTGAAGTTAGGTTTTTATGAAATTATTCATAAATGAATTTAGTATTGAATGACATACTATTTGGATAAATAAATGTGATTAAAAAGAAATTGGTGTAGTTAAGAAACCAATAGGATAACTATGTAAGTTGTACGTAGATCGTTTTATTTGCATGGCTGTTCTTGATCCAATATTCGAGTAGAGGATTTCGAGGTGGTATACACCGTCTCAGACAAGAATTTTTCACTAGATTCTAGACGGCAGATTCTTGATATAATCCCAAAGTTTTATATCAAAGTATATGACTATGTAAGAAGAATAAAGGTTTCTGATCAAGAAACCATATCGGGGTCCGCACTAGATAGGTCAAGTGATCTATACTAGTTTGGAAGTGAAATTTATGTGATCGAGTAAGTGATCGGAATTGATATTGGTACATACGGTCCGTATACATCGTACGGGCTTTAGTATATCTGTATGCTATTTTTAGTTGGCTTAGGGAGAGTTTAAGGAATGACTCTCTGATTTGTTCTATGGTGGCATGAATAATCGTCTAAGTAATAACCTGAGGATGTAGAGCAAAAGGTACACTTAGTTGATTGATTATTATCCTTGTGCGATGAGAGGGTTTGTGCTTAAGAAAACCACATGCTTGTTTGCTAGTGATTGTGATACTGTAACATCCTCCTATTTGGAGGCCCAAAACTAATGGCTACGGATGCTGTAGTCATCCATAGTTATTAATCCTCGGTGACCAAACATGGCAATATTAGAGACATCGATATACAGAAACACAAGAATATGGAAAAAATTAAACAACAAAACAAATTCCACATTCCATTTCAAAATATTTCAAATTGATTACATAATCCCAATTCGCAGACCACGTTCAAATAACATATAATTATTACAAAATATGCCAAGAGCGACATATGAAGATGCCCCCTTGGTAGATCAGAGTATGTAGATAGGCAAGAAAACAATTTGCCTTTACAAACAAACATACAACGGAAATAAAAGAACTCTAATAATAAATTTGCCTCCTGCACGTCCTCGGCCGCTTTATTCGTTTAAAAGAATACCTAAAAACCTTAACTCTCAACCTACTCAAAATCAATTGAGTACCCGAGAGTTTAAGGGGAAAACAAAAACTTCGAGTCAGACATAAAGCCTGGTATGAATAACAATTTACCATCTCAAACTGTTTAGATATCTAGCGAGACCACGCCGCTTAGCGGAATGGGTTTTCCCCCTCACTAGTATCCTAAAACATTTATAAAACTATATACTGTGCTCCTGCATCCATAATGGTTAAAACAAAGTATTTCAAAACTTTATGATAATATGCAAAACAAATAAATCAATTCTAGATTACCCATCCCCATTCATTCTGACTATCTGTCTCAATTATAGTTTCTAAGGTTACTATTAATTAACCTGGTAAATGTTAAGGACTATCTGTCCATTACTTAGTTTTCATGGGATCACTAAGAACCTATTGGTAACTCCAATATATTATTTCTTATCCTAGTTTTCATGGGCTAACTAGAAACCTATTGGCCGACTGCTAATATCTTAATCCGGATATAGTTTTCATGGGCTAATTACAAACCTACTGGCCCCTGCCAGTATCAAATCATAGTTTCCATGGGCTGACTATGAATCTATTGGCCCCTGCCAATATCATATGGTTTTCATGGGCTTACTGTAAACCTATTGGCCCCTGCCAATATCATTAATTAAGATTTTTAACATCTGTTAATTATATTCACTACTGGATCAACCTAACTAGTTATTCTGCCCCCTTTCCCCAAAATACAGTTATGGGTTAATAACACTGTGGATATCATTTCAAAACCTTTATTTATTTATGCCATGGATATTACTTTAAACTGAGATTGGGTTTATGTTTTGAAACCATAAAAATATCTCTTTCGAAAACTCTGGATAGCTTCCTTCGAAAGCAAAGACTTCTTTTCAAAACATTGTATACATATCTTTTGAAACCAATGATACCTTTCAAAGGCATAAATAAAACATTCTTTAAAACATAGCTTCGAAACACATAAATTACCCTTTCGAAAGTATTGGGTTTACTCTTTAAAAATCATTTAGGTCAAAATGATTATATACGAAAGTATTTCTTTCGAAACCAACAAAAGATTAGTTTGGGAAAAAAATTGATGGTGTCGGAACAGTCTTAGTCGAAAGCAAAAGACTTTAAAAAATCAAAATTTGAAGGTCTGGGTCGAAACCCCCTTTCGACTCCATCTCCTTTGAAACCCTAACCCCTTTCGAAAGCAATTAGGAAGCGGCTTAAGTTAAAACAGAAGTAACTCCTTCGAAAACATGGATGACTTCAATGCAGTCGAAAGGGAAATTAGCGGCTTGGTTTCGACTTGGTCGAAACCAGTACTTCCGAAAGCTCTTATTTAATGAAAAAGGCACCACTTCGAAAGCTAATACTTTAACATAATATGACAACCTTCTTCAAAAGCTAATTACAAAACCCTTTCAAAAATATATGTTTCGACTATGTCGAAAGCTTTAAGAAAAACAAGGCAAGACTTTAGCTTTTTGAAAACAAAGCGGGGTTTCGAATTCATCGGAAGCTACCCTTTCAACACCAAGGCTTCCGCCCAATCCACTGCATACCACCTAAGTGATATCTTGTGTATTGGTTTCGACTATGGTGGTTTCGTCTGTGTTGGTTTCGACTGGGACAAGGCAGAATCAAAAGAGTCGAAAGGTACTTACTAATAGATGGGTAATTTTTGTTGAAATTGATATCATTGGAAAGATCTCATGAAAATATTTGCAAAGGCGAAAAACGTTCGCTCATATCTATTCGTATGTGAGAGAAATTGCTAACTGAAGTTTGAAAAATCAAGTAATGATCAGTTCCAAAATTAAAAAATCTGAACGATTATAAAATTCAGTATAACCAAACATGAATTAAAATATAAAATGATTAAAAACGAACAAGTAAGTTTTTAAAAACAAATATGTACTAATGAGTAAACTTAATCTGTTATAAAAGATATTGTATCAAAACAACTTTGGCAAAAGATGGTTTAAAAGAAAAGGAATAAAATAGAATAATAATAATGATAATGAACCAATATAATCTACCAAATCCAAAAGGGTATAGACCACATACGTCCATTATAGTTCATCAAATGGACTTTTGTTATATAATTTGGGTTTTGGTTCCTTTTAAATCATGAATTAGGAATATACGAATAATTTGTGTTAAAAATTTATGATCTACTAATCAGGAATTCGAGTTCCTTTGTAGGTACAGGCAAGGATGTGAAGCTATGAAACTCTGGATTTTCTTACCGTGTGCAAACAATGAAGCATGAATATCATTCTTTGAATTATTGAATAAAATAACGAAGCTAAACATTCTCTATCTGTTTTTCCTGAACATAGATTTGAATTTCTTACTAAGCAATGAAAATTCATGAAAGGAGAAAAGGCAAAGGCTGTATATTATTTAAGTCTATAAATCTTGTTGAAGGAAACATCACATATTCTCGTTCTCGCTACCAAATATGGATCACTATTTAATTATAGAGCTTGAATTTGGGCTTTCTACTATGTGAGATGGATTTCCTTATGGACTTCTGGCATTTTTGTTATTATTATTTGGACGATAAAACTCCTACTATTGGGGTATGTTCTTTTCATCATAACTAGTGAGATTTTCGAGATAAGATGTTATTATGATCTCCTATTTCAGATAAATTCCTTGAAAAATCTTCTATTCCTGAGCATAGGTTCCGATTTCCTATTAAATAATAATGGATTTCTATATGGACTTCTGATTTCCCATTCTTATTTGGATTAGTGAAACTCCTTGTAATAACCCAAGTGTTAATTACCTAATTAATTAAATTTAACTATGGATAATTAAGGCTAATTTGTGATTTGTGAAATTTAATTGAGAAATTAAATCTTGTAATTGAGATTGGTGATTTGTTTTATCTTGATTAATTTTAAGATAATTTTAGAAAATATAATAAATTTAAACAAGTGATTAGTATTGGAAAATATTGTTTAAAATGGAAATTTGCAATTTATAGTGAGAATAACTTTTGTTTTCAAAGTTATAATTAATTCTTAAAATATCTCAATATTAAAAGTAATGAGTATTTTTAACTTGTTAATTGGTTTCCGTAAATGGAGAAATTAATTTGTGATTTTGTGAAAATTTATTTAAGTGTAAAATAATGTTCATAATTTGTAAACCAAAATAGAGATTAGCAACACTTTTCTTAGCAATTGAATTTGTAACACTTTGTTAATGGGTTTGGGTCTAAGCAAATACCAACCCATTAGTGCATAAAAAAAACAAGTTTCTCTCCTTAGTAAAATACATAATGAACTGTACGTTGATTTTCTAAACTGTAAACTAAAAGAAAGCTTCTCAAAGCTAAAAGAAAAAAAACCCTAGAGCCAAAATCCCTAAATCAAAGCTAGAAGTCAAATGGCTTTTGCAAATTAATTATAGAAACAGAAGCAAGGTAATCTTTTCCACCTCTAGAGAGTTATTTCAATTGTTAATTTCAGTTTTGGTCATAGTTAGTAATTTGGTTTTGTAAATTTCTGAGATTAAACTAGGTCTAGTTGGTGGAAAAGGCTTGCATAGGAGAATTTAGTTTTTAATCATCAAATTCTAGTCCATAAAGGTGAGTTAATCACTCACATACCTATTTATAAATCTTTGTTTGCTGCTCATAATTATTTGGATGATTGTTGATTGAATTGTTTGCAATTTGGTTGAAAACTTGTGTGATTATTATGTTATTGTTTGCTGAAAATTTGGTGAAAACAATCTCTACAGTAAAACAGTGATAATGTGCAGTAAAATAATCCAAATTGGCTCAATCCTTTTATGGTATAAAGTTCTTTCACTTAGCTACAAGTTGTCTTCTAATCATGTTTCGAAATTTTGTTGTTTAATGGGTTGAAATTGAGTTTGAAACTAATGTTATAGCACAGCCATATAAAAAATTTTTGAGTTAATACCTGAGAGTAAAATGGACATAACATTTGATTGATAAATCCAATTGTGTTGAACATTATTGCAGTAGAAAGATAATTTTCTAAGGAAGAACTTTTGTTTTAATTACTTTCTCATATTTTGAAGATTTCTTGGTCAGAAATCGGGTTTTTAACAGAGTAATAGTCTCTGCCCTGTCAAATTTCTGTGCTAAATATTGTTAGTAATTTAAGCATAACATTTTCATTTCTTATCGGATTTTGATAATATTTAAAGTTCTAGAAATCTTAAAGTTTGTAGTACAACTTTTATGTTGTAAGTTTCTGCAAATTCTATGATTTACAGGGTCAAAATTGGGTTTGAAACTGAGATACATGCTCCGCTCTGTCGATTTTCAGAATTGAAACCTAAAACTAAAATCGCCATGACTTTGTAACCGTAAATGCAAATTGTACACTTTTTATGATGGAAATCTGAGACTTTAAGGAACAACTATCATGTTGTGAGTTTTTGAAAATTCTTAGGAAAAATGGGTCGAAATGGTGCTTCAAAACTGAAAATCTATTGTGATCTATGATTTGTTGCTATGTTTGTGATATTGTTAAATGTACTTTGAATGTTCGGCCGTGATCATTTTGATATATTTCCATTAGTTTGTTAAATTATAAATTGTGTTTAGAGATGATATGAAAATCAAACCTTATGGAACTGTGGTCGTTAAAATCTTGTGATATGTTATAGTGAATTTCTTGTGCTTTATGGACTTTGAATCATTTTTTATTCAAAGATTTGGAAATCTATAAATTTTGAATCTACCTATTTTGCAAATGTATATAGGTGCTTTATTTTGTATAGAAATAATTTCGCAAAGAGAGTTTATTAAACTTCTAAATATCAACTATCATTTTCTTAAGTAGTCTAATTACTTTTATAAATGATTTGTGGATTTGAAATTTAAATTTTTGAAAATATAAGTGTACGAGGTTTTAACTAATTATTAGAATACTAAACTGGTTTTGTAAATTGTAACGGCCCGGTATTTTGGACCATTCAAATCGACAATAAAACCGCATATGTCGGACTTGAATTTCTCAATATATCATATTGTTAATAAAAATTTGGCAAAACTCAACATATACAGTAAATAAATCAATCACAGAATCGCAGACACAGAGTAATATAATAATAACGCAGCGGAATAGATAAATATTAGTTCATGAAGCTACTATATAAACATCAGAGTTAGAAATAAAATACAACAGAATATCTCAAATACAGTGAAGTCTCCAGTATAAATAGATGACCTCTCTGAACGAATCAACTGGAAAAGCTGAAAGCTGAATCGATAGTTGGATCCCCAAACGAAGCTCCAAACTCCAAAAGCAAGTCTCAAATGCTGTATCACTCAGTCTGACCCGAGCGTAAAGCAAAACACAAAACACTCGAGTCAGGATTAACATTCTTATACCAATAAATCCAACTCAAGTGAAATATCAACTGAAATACAAGTAACTTAAACGATGTTTAGGATAACCATCCTCTAAGGATCTGTGGAACTATCTACAATGTAGAAATATACACTATAACACCGTGGTCATTTCAATTTAATTTATACTTCAAAACCAATATATCATTTTCATTTCAATATATCTATTTTCCAAAATAGTATATATATTAAATAATTTATAAAGTAAAGTATTTGCAATTTCCTCAAATTTCACAAATCGCTTCAAATCAACTCGACTTTCCCATTCAAATAAAATTCAATCTCAATTTATCAATTTCCATTCAATTTAATTTTCTAAATAACAAATTCAAATTTAATTGATTTCAAATACATAACTGAATCACAAATAAACCATTTAGATTCCAGTATATTTTCAAAGCTTTAATATTCAATATTTCAAAGTTCAATTTAACAGTTTCATATAGGTCTCGATTTAACCTCATTATTATTTAGTCTTGAAATATTCACTTAATAAATTCAGTATTATTTAAATAGCCTAAATTTACCTTTAAACTAAATATTCCTTTCGATTTGTTTAAACTAGAAATATCCATTTAATTACTTTAAATCAAAAATCAAGTTATAAAATCAAATTTTAAACTTCAAATTCAATAGTTAACATTGATTTAATTAAGTAGAATTCTTAATTAGATACAATTTTACTTAATTTGACTTTATCTTACTTAACTTATACAAATCCTTGAAAAATCTGTTCAAAGATGTAACACTTAGACATATTATGTTAATTAAATCAACTTTATTAGATTTAAAGTTTATTATTAAATCTACTTTATATAAGACTTAAAATATTTCCAATATTAAATAAAACCATATATATATTCTCTTCCAAAAACCATAGAAATCATTTTTTTAAAATAATAACATATAGACTAACGGTGTCTTTATATAATTTCCTATACTATGGTCAAGTGATACAGATATTTATCATTTCAATCCGTAATTTAAATATATATGGGTAGATATCATTTCGACCCGCAATCCCAAATTCAACTCAAATGAAAATCGCTTGGGTCTATCATTTCAACCCATAACGATTTTCTCCTATTCTAAAGTCCGTTCGGGTATGTATCATTTCAACCCATAGTGAATTCTATACTAACAGGGAACTTGCAGAGTGATAACAGGTATGATAATAATATAATAGGCATATATCATCAACAACAATATAATATATAAACAACATGATATGGTGTCATATCCCATAGGTGAACAATTACAGGTAATAGCTTATATAGAAATTTAAATAACTACAACAACATATTTCAATTGTCGTTTCAATTGAAATCAAATTTAATAAATAAAAGAACGTTAATCGTGAGAGATTGCTCACCTTTCGAGGTTAGAGAAGATAGACAATGAAATTTGAGTTACGAATCCAAGTACGAATCCCAAATCAAAGCTAGATTGGCACGAATTGACGACAAAGCTGATAGATAAGAAATCGATGAGAAGAGGATAATCAGTTTTTTTATCTAAACTGAATATATATATGTATTATTATTATACATATAATTTCCAATATTTTAATTTAAGGCAAATATTAAAGTAATATATATGTAAATAAAATCATTATTTTAAATTAAAACACATATATTAAAATTCAACTATATATATATATATACAAGTTGCATGCTATTATATATGCAGACTTCACAAAATGAATACAAAAGCTTACCTGCCTATTCACATACCTATGATAGTATATGTGCAAGAATACAGTAACCTATATGCCCATTTCAACTACTAACAGTAAGTAAAATATATGTATAAGATGATAATTTAAGACTTAAATAACCAATCAACTTGTATAGTATAACAATTAAAACAACCACAGTATATTCTAACATAGTTTTTAATTTGTATAAATAACAGATTTATAAAATATGAACTTATATATAAACTATTATATATACATATATATACATATACATACTAACAAGACCTACTGCTAAGCCTACAATAAACCAACCTTATAATACAAATCAAAGTATAAATAAAAAAATATGATACAAACAGCAAACCAATCTAGAACTAACTGTATAAATATAAAAAAATACCAATAACATAATACTTGTAAACAAGCATATGAAATTAGTTTGTACAAATAAATTTTCACAAACCGATATATATTAGTTAGATATAAATATATATATTTAAAATATATACAAAACTTTGTATACTAATATCAAAGTTGTTCAAACAACATACAGCTGCTATAGTATGTATAATAACATATGTAGGAATTTAAAACAATCTGACTTGCATAATATATATAGGCTTGTAGAAAAGAAATTAAAACATATTACCAAATATATACAACAGAGGAGGCCACGGCTGCTTGAAGGCAAGGCCGTGATTTGCAGAAGGAAGGTGGAAGAAGGCAGATGTGTTTGAGCCGGGTTCTGGTGCGTCGGAGGCGGGCGGCACGCTGAGGTGAAGGCCGACATGGGTTTGTTTTCGAGGCGGAGGAAAATGAATGGGTGCGGTAGCCACTTTTTTATGCATAATGGGAGAGAAGCAAATAGAAAAGGAGAGGAAGAATTGGAGAGTTGCTGGGTGATTTCAAGGGAGCAGTAAAAATAAGGGGGTGGCAAGTCCATTCTTAGGCAATATAAAATAAAAGGGACGAAGTGAAGGACAGATGCATTAAAAAAAATAAAAGAAATATGGATCGTTCAAATAATTAATACGCATAAAATTTTCATATTTCAGAACTGATGGGAAAAAAGGCAGTCATCAATGCATTGAAAAGATGGAAAAGTAACAGCTGATAATAAATTCATGCAGCCGTTTGAAATCTGAATGGTCATCAAAAGTGGTACCGCTACGACGAGCTATTTTATCGTTTCTATCGCATACCGTACCTCAAAATACAGAAATAAATATACCATGATGATCAGCGTGACGAGACGATCAAAATGGTATACAGATATCAGTGACAGGATCATTCGATCAAAAAGTCGATACGGACACTGATATACCTTGCTATTCCGTACGGAAATATCTAAACAGAGCTAGAAACATCCGAAATTTGCGAAACGAATTATGCAGTCTTATTCAGAGTGTTCTAAATAAATTTTCTCATGTTGACATATTTAGGTTTCGGAACACTTTTAAATTCAACTGTTATTAACTGATTTAAATTGAGATGAAATTTCACAAGAAAATAAACTTCAATATTATCAGATGAAAATTTACCAGTTGCTATATTAAAATAGACGTATTCCAAATAATAAATTTTTATTTTCAAATTCAATTGTTAAAAATATCACAAAATTTTTAGTTAAATAAAATTTTAAAAATATTAAAACTTTTTGGTCGTTACACTCTCCCCCACTCAAACTTTTCGTCCCCGAAAAGGAAGACGGTAGGAGAATAGAAACAACCAGAAGAAAATAAATTGAAAGGGAAGGATAAACAATTAATTTAAAACTATATAAATTTTACTTGAAATATTCATTTGAAAACTTCTTTGCAAATCAATTATCTTTAATACTTTAAAACCTTTCAAAACCCATTTGTAAAATTTTCTTGCTTCCTCTATAAATACTATTTTTATGTTTAAATAACACCTTTATAAAGATATGAAAACTATTTGAAAACAATTATTTACATCCTTGGTTATATTTACAAAGAAGCTATTGAAAACATTAAATCCATAATTCATCAATTTATAAATTTCATCTAAAGATACTTTTACAAAAATTATTAATAATCATTTACTTTAAATATGTTTTATTTAATTAAAACTCCTAAAATATTTATAACACTAAAATATTCTATTAAACCATGTAGTATATAAATAAACAATATTTAAAAAGGATATAGTCAACAAGGAAAATAAGGAGGATTTGGAAAAACAGAATATAGGTGAATAAATAAGCTGAGCAGATAAGATAGATTCAAAACAATAGTATCGGGCACGAATAGTTAATTTAGAACCATAAGAATTTCAATTTCAAATATTAATACAGAATTTCTTTGTTGGAAATACTTTTATAATAAATACCTTTATAATAAAATAATTTTATAACTCGATGTTTCAACAAGTTTATCCTCGTTCCTGCAGACTCTGGCAGTGCGTTGATAAGGCGCAAAGCTAGAATTCTCCAGGTACTTAGTAGACTTGTTTCAATACCCAGTAAAAATACTTGAAAACTTTTTAAAAACAGATATGGAAAGTACAATCCAAACAAAACAACCAAAACCATTGTCTAACCATGGATCGCAGATACACAATGGTTACGCCTGGATCCCCTAGTAAACAATCCATATCCGTAAGCTTTCTCAGCCCTGCGAATTTCGCCATGATAACTAGTAGACCGCAGGATACACAATGGTTACGTCTGGATCCCCCAGGAAACAATCCGTACCCTTAGGCTATCTCAGAGGTGAATTTCGCTACTAATGCAACCTACATAGATCACAGGATACACAATGATTACGCCTGAATCCCCCAGGAAACAATCCGTATCCCTAGGCTATCTCAGCCAGGCGGATTTCGCTACTAATGCGACCTACATAGATCACAGGATACACAATGATTACGCCTGGATACCCTAGGAAACAATCCGTACCCCTAGGCCATCCAGCCAGGTGAATTACGCTATGCAGTCGCGCTCGTAAGACCATGGGTAATGCCATGGAATTCGATGGACACTCGAGTATCATATTCGGAAAACCAAAAATCAGATAAATATCGATAGAATGAATCCACAAAGTGGATATCAAGCAGAAGGCACTTTCCATATCTTTACTTTGAAAATATGTATCATATAGTACCTTTTCAAATCACTTTCAAATATCGTACTTATGTAAAGTCCATTATATATAAGATTTCATTTTCAAATCAAATACTTTCCAAAATCAATAGTATACCAAATCACACTTATATAGACTTTAATTATATAAGAATTCACTTTTCAAATTGAGTACCTTTTCAAATCCATAGTTTTAGAATCAACATCATACTTATACAAACCAATTTTATATAAGTTCGATAACTCCCAAATCAAGTATTTAGTAACCAAGGTTCTCAAATTTCAATTCGTTTCCATATCAATACAAATTTTCAAACTCAATATGCTTCTACCAAATTATTCTTCCAAATTAAATATCTTCAGTTCCAAAGCTTCCAAAATAATAAATTTAGAAAATAATCCAAATTTCCAAATCAATATAATTTAAGTCAACCAATTCATTTTCAAAATCATCATATATTTACATAAAGTCCATCTTATATAAGGATCAAAATTTTCAAAAATAAATTTCGCTGCATGAAGAGCCATATGGGATTAAATATCTTTGCTTTCTAAAAGGTTTTGAATTTAGAATAGTTTGTATACAGAATAGTTTGTAAAATAGTTTTGTAAATAAAATGGTTTGTAAAATAGTTTTGTATATAAAATAGTTTTGTAAAATAGTTTGTATGTAAAATAGAATAAAACAGTTTGTTTAAGAAGAATAAAAGAAAAGTAGTTCTGAAAAGTGGGCTTAAATTAATAGTAGTTTTGCAAAAAAGAAAATTTCCAATTTAAATTACAAAGATATTCAACCCGACAACTTTCAGTTTCAGCGTCAAAGTATATCAATGATATTAGAATAAAAGATGTACATATGTCATCATTTCGCAATCTTACATTCGATCACTCGCTCGATCACACAAGTTCGCTTTCGAACTAGTATTGTCCATTTGACTTCCCTAATGCGGACTTCGATATGGTTTCTCGACTAGAAGCCATCAGTCTCCTTACATAGCCTTATACTATGATAGAGAATTCTAGAATCAAGGCCAAAATCCATATCAAATATTCGCCATCAAGAATCAAATGAAAAATCTTAACACGAAATGGTGTAATTCACCTCGAGCTTGTGTACTCAAACTTGGATCAAATTAATTATGCGAATAAAACATCATACGTACAACTTATGTATCTATTCCAACTTGTTCAATATATAGTTTTATAAAGATGTTACCCAGTTAAAACATTTAAACTAAATTTTATTCAAAATATTTTGAAGACCAAATTCTTTTCAAAACATTTCAAATCTAAATTTCATATTAGAAAAATTCAAAATAGCCTTACTCATTTACTTAACAAAACAGTTTCAACTTATTTAAATCATATTACTACATACTTTAAACATACATACCAAACTTATATACTTTATACTTTTCAAAATTACTTAGCTTTGAAAAGTTAACCTTGATTTGGAAGTGCTCGAACCTTCAAAATAGTCGAAGAAATCATATTTCAATCCAAGAGTTGGAAATCACCAACAAATCAGTAAATCAATTCCAAAAGATAGGGTTATATCAAATCAAATCCAAAACTCAAGAACTGAACACGGCTCATTTCAAATTGTTCAAATATATATACATATATCTTTCGAATATCACATCACACTTCGGAATTTGAAATCAAAAATTGGTTTCATAAATCAATCGCATAGCAAAGCTACCGAAGTGGCCTTTCCCCCACGCTGAAACTCGAAAATCAATGTCGATGATGCATGCATTCATCACCAAAATTATTTTCCAGCGACATAAGTGGGTTATGGACTTCTGTTTTCTCAAACTTCTTTGAAATTTCTTCGAAATCATTGGAACTCATTTGAAGTCATTTGAAACGTTTGTTATTTGGAAAATACTTTTAAATCATATTATTATATATTTCAAAATCTTAAAACCAATTTCAAAATACCGGAATTCAATCTCTCGAATTTCAATTTAAAATCCTTCAGTAATAAATCATTTTTATATAAATCAATTTCTTATATAACTTCCAAAATTCCAAATCCTTTCGAAACTTCAAATTCTCGTTTTTAAAAGGTGTATATAATCCTTATCGAAAACATTTTCACTTTTATATATAGAATATGATCATACTTATCAAAATAATAATTTTGATATATAAAACAATTTCTAAAATACAAATAAGCCTGATTTTTCAAAGGATGATGCAAGTGTGGATTTCAAAACAAAGATAGAGATTCAAATTAGAGGGACTATAATCAATTAGAATTCTGATTCAAAGATAGGCTCGAATTAAGATGAGATAATTAAATTTCAAAATAGGAGATGGATATAC
Organism: Allium fistulosum; assembly: GCA_030737815.1. Taxonomy (NCBI): domain Eukaryota; kingdom Viridiplantae; phylum Streptophyta; class Magnoliopsida; order Asparagales; family Amaryllidaceae; genus Allium; species Allium fistulosum. The sequence continues at coordinate 836,662,767 of CM060905.1, forward strand.
TTACATAAATCGTGGGCGACCTTAATCGAGTCAACTGTGACTTCAGGGATATGATCGATGCGGAATTCTAAGGAAATCGACATTCCATTGTCAGAGATAGAATTCGCCATAACAAGAGATAGCAGCATCTAAACCGAGGGTATATAAATCTCCGGTGAATCAACGCCAATTGTAAAGGAGTTTCACCCCTTTACAAATCATTCAAAGATTTTCGGGATCGCCGATTCCTATAGAGATCATTCGAAGTGGAGTTATGGGATACTCCAGAATCAAAAGAATACAAATAGGGAGAGACAAGAATGAATTTTGGAACCGCAGGGAACATTCCAAAGTTCAAGGGAAATCGAGTCAAAAGGAGAGATTCAACGCGAACGAAAGTGATTCTGTAAATAAATTTACCATATATTCTAAGTTTTGCCTAGAGCCAGAGCTCTGATACCAACTGTAATGGCCCGGTATTTTGGACCATTCAAATCGACAATAAAACCGCACATGTCGGACTTGAATTGCTCAAAATATCAGATTGTTAATAAAAATTTGGCAAAGCTCAGCATATACAGTAAATAAATCAATCATAAAATCACAGATACAGAGTAATATAATAATAACACAGCGGAATAGATAAATAGCAGTTCATGAAGCTATTATATAAACATCAGAGTTAGATATAAAATACAATAGAATATCTCAAATATAGTGAAGTCTCCAGTATAAATAGATGACCTCTCTGAACGAATCAACTGGAAAAGCTGAAAGCTGAATCGATAGTTGGATCCTTAAACGAAGCTCCAAACTCCAAAAGCGAGTCTCAAATGTTGTATCACTCAGTCTGACCCGAGCGTAAAGCAAAACACAAAACACTCAAGTCAGGATTAACATTCTTATAACAATAAATCCAACTCAAGTGAAATATCAATTTAAATACAAGTAACTTAAAGGATGTTTGGGATAACCATCCTCTAAGGATCCGTGGAACTATCTAAAATGTAGAAATATACACTATAACACCATGGTCATTTCAATTTAATTTATACTTCAAAACCAAGATATCATTTTCATTTCAATATATCTATTTTCCCAAATAGTATATATATTAAATAATTTATAAAGTAAAGTATTTGCAATTTCCTCAAATTGCTTCAAATCAACTCGACTTTCCCATTCAAATCAAATTCAATCTCAATTTATCAATTTCCATTCAATTTAGTTTTCTAAATAACAAATTCAAATTTAATTGATTTCAAATAGATAACTGAACCATAAATAAACCATTTAGATTCCAGTATATTTTCAAAGATTTAATATTCAACATTTCAAAGTTCAATTTAACAGTTTCATATAGGTCTCAATTTAACCTCATTATTATTTAGTCTTGAAATATTCACTTAATAAATTCAGTATTATTTAAATAGCCTAAATTTACCTTTAAACTAAATATTCCTTTCGATTTGTTTAAACTAGAAATATCCATTTAATTACTTTAAATAAAAAATCAAGTTATAAAATCAAATTTTAAACATCAAATTCAATAGTTCGCATTGATTTAATTAAGTAGAATTCTTAATTAGATACAATTTTACTTAATTTGACTTTATCTTACTTAACTTATACAAATCCTTGAAAAATCTGTTCAAAGATATAACACTTAGACATATTATGTTAATTAAATCAACTTTATTAGATTTAAAGTTTATTATTAAATCTACTTTATATAAGACTTAAAATATTTCCAATATTAAATAAAACCATATATATATTCTCTTCCAAAAACCATGGAAATCATTTTTGTAAAATATTAACATATAGACTAACGGTGTCTGTATATAATTTCCTATACTATGGTCAAGTGATACGGATATTTATCATTTCAATCCGTAATTTAAATATATACGAGTAGATATCATTTTGACCCACAATCCCAAATTCAACTCCAATGAAAATCACTTGGGTCTATCATTTCAACCCATAACGATTTTCTCATATTCTAAAGTCCGTTCGGGTATGTATCATTTCAACCCATAGTGAATTCTATACTAACAGGGAACTTGCAGAGTGATAACAGGTATGATAATAATATAACTGGCATATATCATCAACAACAATATAATATATAAACAACAGGATATGGTGTCATATCCCACAGGTGAACAATTACAGGTAATAGCATATATAGCAATTTAAATAACTACAACAACATATTTCAATTGTCGTTTCAATTGAAATCAAATTTAATAAATAAAAGAACGTTAATCGTGAGAGATTGCTCACCTTTCGAGGTTAGAGAAGATAGACAATGAAATTTGAGTTACGAATCCAAGTACGAATCCCAAATCAAAGCTAGATTGGCACGAATTAACGACAAAGCTGATAGATAAGAAATCGATGAGAACATGATAATCAGTTTTTTTAATCTAAACTGAATATATATATGTATTATTATTATACATATAATTTCCAATATTTTAATTTAAGGCAAATATTAAAGTAATATATATGTAAATAAAATCATTATTTTAAATTAAAACACATATATTAAAATTCAACTATATATATATATACAAGTTGCATGCTATTATATATGCAGACTTCACAAAATGAATACAAAAGCTTACCTACCTATTAAAAATATGCCACATACCTATGATAATATATGTGCAAGAATACAGTAACCTATATGACCATTTCAACTACTGACAGTAAGTAAAATATATGTATAAGATGATAATTTAAGACTTAAATAACCAATCAACTTGTATAGTATAACATTTAAAACAACAACAGTATATTCTAACATAGTTTTTAATATGTATAAATAACAGATTTATAAAATATGAACTTATATATAAACTATTATATATACTTATATATATACATATACATACTAACAGGACCTACTGCTAAGCCTACAATAAACCAACCTTATAATACAAATCAAAGTATAAATAAAAAAATCTGATACAAACAGCAAACCAATCTATAACTAACTGTATAAATATAAAAAAATACCAACAACACAATACTTGTAAACAAGCATATGAAATTATGTTTGTACAAATAAATTTTCACAAACCGATATATATTAGTTAGATATAAATATATATATATATATATATATATATTAAAATATATACAAAACTTTGTATACTAATATCAAAGTTGTTCAAACAACATACAGCTACTATAGTATGTATAATAACATATGTAGGAATTTAAAACAATCTGACTTGCATAATATATATAGGCTTGTAGAAAAGAAATTAAAACATATTACCAAATATATACAACAGAGGAGGCCACGGCTGCTTGAAGGCAAGGCCGTGATTTGCTGAAGGAAGGTGGAAGAAGGCGGATGTGTTTGAGCCAGGTTCTGGTGCGTCGGAGGCGGGCGGCACGCTGAGGTGAATGCCGACATGGGTTTGTTTTCGAGGCGGAGGAAAATGAATGGGTGCGGTAGCCACTTTTTTATGCAGAATGGGAGAGAAGCCAATAGAAAAGGAGAGGAAGAATTGGAGAGTTGCTGGGTGATCTCAAGGAAGCAGTAAAAATGAGGGGGTGGCAAGTCCATTCTCAGGCAATATAAAATAAAAGGGACGAAGTGAAGGACGAATGCATTAAAACAAATAAAAGAAATATGGACCGTTCAAATAATTAATACGCATAAAATTTTCATATTTCAAAACTGATGGGAAAAAAAGTCTGTCATCAATGCATTGAAAAGATGGAAAAGTAACAGCTGATAATAAATTCCTGCAGCCGTTTGAAATCTGAATGGTCATCAAAAGTGGTACCGCTACGACGAGCTGTTTTATCGTTTCTATCGCATACCGTACCTCAAAATACAGAAATAAATATACCATGATGATCAGCGCGACGAGATGATCAAAATGGTATACAGATATCAGTGACAGGATCATTCGATCAAAAAGTCGATACGGACACTGATATACCTTGCTATTCCGTACGGAAATATCTAAACAAAGCTAGAAACATCCAAAATTTGCGAAACGAATTATGCAGTCTTATTCAGAGTGTTCTAAATAAATTTTCTCATGTTGACATATTTAGGTTTCGGAACACTTTTAAATTCAACTGTTATTAACTGATTTAAATTGAGATGAAATTTCACAAGAAAATAAACTTCAATATTATCAGATGAAAATTTACCAATTGCTATATTAAAATAGACGTATTCCAAATAATAAATTTTTATTTTCAAATTCAATTGTTAAAAATTTCACAAAACTTTTAGTTAAATAAAATTTTAAAACTATTAAAACTTTTGGGTCGTTACACTCTCCCTCACTCAAACTTTTCATCCCCGAAAAGGAAGACGGTAGGAGAATAGAAACAACCAGAAAGAAAATAAATTGAAAGGCAAGGATAAACAATTAATTTAAAACTATATAAATTTTACTTGAAATATTCATTTGCAAATCAATTATCTTTAATACTTTAAAACCTTTCAAAACCCATTTGTAAAATTTTCTTGCTTCCTTTATAAATACCATTTTTATGTTTAAATAACACCTTTATAAAGATATGAAAACAATTTGAAAACAATTATTTACATCCTTGGTTATATTTACAAATAAGCTATTGAAAACATTAAATCCATAATTAATAAATTTATAAATTTCATCTAAACATACTTTTACAAATATTATTAATAATCATTTACTTTAAATATGTTTTATTTAATTAAAACTCCTAAAATATTTATAACACTAAAATATTCTATTAAACCGTGTAGTATATAAATAAACAATATTTAAAAAGGATATAGTCAACAAGGAAAAGAAGGAGGATTTGGAAAAACAGAATATAGGTTAATAAATAAGTTGAGCAGATAAGATAGATTCAAAACAATAGTATGGGGCACGAATAGTTAATTTAGAACCATAAGAATTTCAATTTCAAATATTAATACAGAATTTCTTTGTTGGAAATACTTTTATAATAAATACCTTTATAATAAAATACTTTTATAACTCGATGTTTCAACAAGTTTATCCTCGTTCCTGCAGACTCTAGCAGTGCGTTGATCAGATGCAAAGCTAGAATTCTCCAGGTACTTAGTAGACTTGTTTCAATACCCAGTGAAAATACTGGAAAACTTTTTAAAAACAGATATGGAAAGTACAATCCAAACAAAACAACCAAAACCATTTTCTAACCATGGATCGCAGATACACAATGGTTACGCCTGGATCCTCTTGGAAACAATCCATATCTGTAAACAATCCATAAAATTTTCATATTTCAAAACTGATGGAAAAAAAGGCAGTCATTAATGCATTGAAAAGATGGAAAAGTAACAGTTGATAATAAATGCCTGCAGCCATTTGAAATCTGAATGGTCATCAAAAGTGGTACCGCTACGACGAGCTGTTTTATCGTTTATGTCGCATACCATACCTCAAAATACAGAAATAAATATACCATGATGATCAGCACGATGAGACGATCAAAACGGTATACAGATATCAGTGACAGGATCATCCGATCAAAAAGTCGATACGGACACTGATATACGTTGCTATTCCGTACGGAAAAATCCAAACGGAGCTAGAAACATCCTAAATTTGCGAAATGAATTACGCAGTCTTATTCAGAGTGTTCTAAATAAATTTTCTCATGTTGACATATTTAGGTTTCAGAACACTTTTAAATTCAACTGTTATTAACTGATTTAAATTGAGATGAAATTTCACAAGAAAATAAACTTCAATATTATCAGATGAAAATTTACCAGTTTCTATATTAAAATAGACGTATTCCAAATAATAAAATTTTATTTTCAAATTCAATTGTTAAAAATTTCACAAATTTTTTAGTTAAATAAAATTTTAAAACTATTAAAACTTTTTGGTCGTTACAAAAATGGATTAATGGATTTATAAATAAATGAATTCTTTTATAAATGGCTTTTGAAATTGATGTGTAAACATTATACCCTTATGTAATTTAGAGAATTATTGTGATTTTGGAACATGGAAAAAAAATCTTGTTTCATAAAACAAATACTCTTGGAACGATTTGGATTAACACAATATTTTGATAAGTGGAAAATTAAATAAATGTTTGAGAACCTTAATTCTATAATTTGGGGAGTACTAATAATTGACTTAGTGTCATCGATTGGTTTAAATGCTTTCGAATAACGCTTCGTCAAATATGGTATAACTTATTGAATAAAATGTTTGAGTGGAATTTACTAGCCTATTAACGAATACTTGAATTTCACCAGGTAGTATGGGATGCCTTGGTTAAATTCTTGTGATCGTATTTGGATAAGTACTTAACACTTTAGAGTTGTATTCTCTTTTGATGGGCAACAAGTGGTTGCTAAATCCTTAAGAGAATATGGTTCAGGTTTTCCAGTGGTATCCGTAATAAGTGATATTTACTAGCTTTTAGTAAATACTTGAATTTCACCATACGGTATGGGACGTATTGGTTAAATTCTAGTGATTACTGAAGGTGATAGTATCTGGTACTTTAGAGTTTACTCTCTTTGGGTGTGCGGCAAGTGGCTGCTAGATCCTTAAGAAGTTTATTTCTGGATTTCTTTTCAAAAATAATAATTTAATAATTTTAAATAAATGTGGAATTATCGAGTCATGGTTTCTACGATCACCTTGATCGGTATGGACTATCTTTGAGATCATTCTGTGATACTGTGTTCCCGGTCTGAGTACGATCCTTGGTATCGGATCAGTTCGAGTGACACCAATTTGTTTGTTTGTTTGCTATAGGTTTTGAGTACAATCATTGCGATTGTTTTGGACGATCATTACGATCGGTTTGGATTAAGATCTCTTGGATTCTAGATATTTGGATTATGTGACTGTTCTGTGTTCGTGAATAAGTATATATACTTGTGTCTTGTGTTTGTGAAATAAACATGTATTCTTGTGTCATGTGTTCATGAAATAAATATATGTTCTTATGTTTTATGATGGATGTTAAGTTAATTCTGTTATTTTGTGTTTAGTGACTAGTTCGTGTTTGTGACATAAACTAATAACCCTTAACTGAGTTAGTCACCAATATTTGCATGCTTGGAGATATTGTGTTTTGTTCTGTGAATTCAATCCTGAACATCTGTATTTACTTATATGTTGTTTGTCCTTGTGCTATATCTTGTTCTCACCCTATTGGATATTTATAGATAGTCTGACCCGGGTGTTATTTTGCTCGGGTCAGGCCGAGACTTTTCAGGTTACAGGACAGGTTGACCTTTGAATGGTTGAGCTAGCAGAAGTTTGATCTTTATATTTAGTTATATCACTTAGGATTTTTTATTTGAAATGGAGATGTATAATTAAGATTAGAAAACCATAACTTGTATATTAATTGAATTTAGTATTTCATTTTGTAAACTAAATAATTTGTATATGTATAAGTTGAGATTTATTCCGCTGTGATCTGTGACTGTTATTTATATGATATATTGTTTTGGTTCTGAGAAATCGGTGTGTCTATTACTTTGTATTAATACTGTACATGTCAAGTTCAGTTCAGATATTAAGTGAAAAAGGTAAATGATGTGTCAGTGTTAGTAGAAAGATATATTCACATTCGATCGCCCCTAACAAGCCGTATTCTCCAGATTAGCATACGACATTACTTGTAATGTTCTTTGCTAAACTGGGCATCGTGGTGGGGTCGTTACACTCCTATAATTGAAATTTCCAGAAAAGTGAAAGCAAGGACTACCCGCTATCTAAGGCCCTATACCTTATCCTCAAAATGATGAATCTATGAAGTTCCAGATTACCTTATCAAGTGCTAATTGTTGTTTAATAATGAGCTTCAAATATCATTCATGTAACTGTTGAGTTAATTAAGGTCACAAATTACGATTTTTGAACAAGAGCTTGAGTTTCCTACTAAGTAGTGGTGAATCTCTTTATTGGATAGGTTTCTGGTCTTATTTAATTTCCTTAGACGGAAAAACTCATGCGACCAAGTGTCTATACCAATGGAATTTCTAGAATATAGATATGACCTCCTATTTTAGGTAAACCCCTAGAAATGTGAAGGAGCATGGATTGCTTATTATCCGAACTTACAAATCTCATCATCCAAACATGAGTACTCATTTTGTATAAATAGGTATTTTTTTGGTTATATATGTAACATTGGAGTTATCAACGATGATCGCATACTTCATTAAAGGAGACTCTATAAATTCCTGGGTGCTTTGAAAATAAATTTTTGCTCAACGATGAAATTTAAAGCATAGCTCCCTCAGATTATGATGGTACTCATCAGAAAAGAAATAATCCATCTTCGCATAATCAATATGATAGTAAGGTTTTCTTACCAAACGTAGGTCCTTGTCTAATAATAAGTTTCAAAAGTATCATTTTTTGATTTAGTTTAATAAGAGCTTCGATTTTCTATTTCGAAAGCAAGAATCGAGTCATCCATTATAATGGATTTTTGAATGGAAAAATATTTTATGAAGGTATACCACTCCCAGCCTAATGATCAATAAGGTTTGTTTGGAAATATCTTACCTTGGTTCTCTCCAACATACAATTTTTCAAGTAAGTATAGGTCATGTGTTCTTTGGTACCCAAGATTTCATCAATTAAAGGCTTAAATCTGCGGGAATTTGGATTTCTTTATCAAATGTGGATCTTTATCTAATAGTAAGCCCTAATCCCCAATGTCGAAACAAGGATTATTAGTCTTCTTTGTAATCGACTTCTGCCACCAATTCGAATATGAAGATGAAATAGAATTTCGATTCCCCGCTTTATGCACAACTTCATGAATAAGTGGCCACCGGTACTAGCATATAGATAGTTGGATAAAAATTAATGGGAAAGATAAAAAAAAGTTAAAGACGTTAAGCGCCTTCCAACACTATTATCAACAAAGTACTATAAGAAAGGATTAGTTGGTTCCATATCTAAAAGGTGTGAGTTTGAAGGAAGTGGGGATGACTATTAATTAGGACCTAAAAAGGATTTCATGGAGAGTATTCTGGTAATATGAAGATAACAAAGAAAAGCAACAAGATGAAGACGTTAGTTTTCCTTAATTGATTTAACTTCCATCACCAACACTTAGCCTTTTCGACTGAAGCCGAGTCATTACTTACGGAAAAGTCTTGGAGTTCATAGGCAATAAAAGCTATAAACGGGACGATCAAGAATATCCCCAAAGGGAAATTTAATCAGGAGATCCGGTAAAGGAACTATCCCTAATCTTGTAGTCATATAAAACTTATGCAAGAGCAGCCACTATGTAACATCCCTTACTTGGAGGCCCAAAACTAACAGATACGGATGCTGCAGCCATCCATAGTTATTAATCCTCGGCGACCAAATACGGCGGTGTTAGATCCATTGATACACAAAACACTTGAATATGAAAAAAATTTAAACTTCAAACAGAATCTCATATCGTTTCAAAATGTTTCCAATTCATCACATAATCCCATATTCACAAATCATGTTCAGAGAAATATATTTATTACAACCTACACTAAGAGCGATATATGAAGATGCCCCCTTGGATGGTCAGAGTATATAAGGGCAATATAACAACTTTTTCATTAGAAACAACGCAGCAGAATCAGAAGAAAAGAGAACTCTAAATACCTATTAACCTCCTGCACGTCTTCGAAAGCTTATTCGTCTTAAGAGGTACCTAAAAACCTCAACTCTCAAACTACTCAAAATCAATTGAGTACTCGAGAGTTTAAGGGGAAACATAAACTTCGAGTCAGAGATAAAGCCTGATATGAATAATAATCTACCATCTCAAATCATTTAGATATCTAGTGAGACCACGCCACTTTGTGGAAAGGGTTTCCCTTCACTAGTATCTCAAAACCTTTACAAAACCATATATTATGCTCCTGCATCCACAATGGTTTAAACAATTCAAAATAGTATAATATGATGATATGCAAAACAAATAAATCAATTCTAAATTACCCATCCCAATTCAATTTAGACTATCTGTCTCAATTATAGTCTCTAGGATTACTATTAACCTATTAGTTTTCATGGGATGACTAATAACCGATTAAACATTTAAGGACTCCTTGTCCAATTACATAGTTTTTATGGGATCACTAAGAACCTATTGGTAACTCCAATATCTTACCCTTATCCTAGTTTTCATGGGTTAACTAGGAACTTATTGGTGACCCCAATATTCTTTCTTCTTACCCTAGTTTTCGTAGGCTGACTAGGAACCTATTGACATCTGTCAATATCTCAATCTGGATATAGTTTTCATGGGCTAGCTACAAACTTACTGGCCCCTTCTAGTATCAAATCATAGTTTTCATGGACTTACTATGAATTTGTCTTTCTGAAATCTTCCTTTATACATAGTTTTCATGGGCTAACTATGAACCTATTGGCCCCTGCCAATATCATTTCCTATACACAGTTTTCATGGGTTTACTGAGAACCTATTGGCCATGCCAATATCTTTCTTTTATATTTTAGCATCATATATTATGGCCTTCCTGACCTCCTGGATGCAATTCTACTCATTCAGAAGTTTAATCAATTTATATTCACTACTGGGTTAACCTAGCTGGTTCTTCTACCCTTTATCACCAAAATGCAGTTATGGGTCCATTTTAAAGTGAATATATTTATATTTGAAGAAGCAAACATAAAAAAATAGCAATACCACTTCTGTGGGTTTAATATAAAACATAGTTAATCCCATTAACCTATTACTTTATCAAAGAAAGCTTCTCCTTAAAACCATTGCAAAACTGCTTTAATTTAGCCATGGGTTTTTTCTTTTTAAAATGAGTTTGGGTTATAAAACCTTTCGATACCTTCGAAACCTAGTTTTCGACTTCATAGGATGACCTCCTTCGAAAGCATTAAATTTTTATCTTCAAAACATTAGGCTCCTGCCTTTTAATACTTTAAAACCTTCCTTTCAAAACCTTTCGATTGTAGTAAAGTATTAACATTTAACTTTTAAAAGCTTAGCTTCGAAACTAGTTGAAAGTACCCCTTTCGACGCCAATGGAAGTAACCCTTCTGAAATCATTGAAAGTCCCCCTTTCGAAAGCATTGGGATTATACTTAAAACATTATTTAGGTCAAAGTGAATATAGGTGAAAGCAACACTTTTGAAACCATCCCTTTTCATACTTAAAAATATTGGGGAAACATGATGGCGTCGGCACCATCTCTTTCGAAAGCATAAAACATCTGGGTAAAATAATATAAGGTTGGCGTCGAAACCCCTTTCGAAACCATCGCCTTCAAAACCCCTTTCGAAAGAAATAGGAAGTGGCTCTAACTTATAAAACAAAGTACCTTCGACAGCATTGATATCTTCAACATCATCGAAAGGCTATAGAATGGCAGCAGGGTTTCGACTAGGTCGGAACCCTTGTTTCAAAACATTCTTTCATGAGTAAAGGAACCTATTCAAAAGAAAACTTAAGTTAATGGCAACCCTTTCGAAACCTTTTTAAAACCTCTTTCAAAACCCTATGTTTTGACTCCGTCGAAGGTTAAAACAAAACAAAGGCAGGCACTTTTTCTTTTGAAAACAACCCAAGGTTTCGACTCCTTCGGAAGCTATGCTTTCGATACCTTACCTTTTGCCTTCCTCCAATCCACTGCGTACCATCTTTGTGATACCTTGTGTATTGGTTTCAGCATAGTAGGTTTTGACTAAGATGAAGGCGGAAGCTTTAGTGTCGAAAGGTGCTTTCCAAAGTAGGTGGAACGAATTTTCTAAGTAAATCTGGTTTAGTTCTTATTAAAGTAAACTTTTCTCTAATTAACCTGCCACGTGTCAACACCAGATTGGCTGCGTTAACTTTTTCAAATTCTTTTCCAAAAATAATTGCCGCCAAGATCTAAACCATGGTTAAGTTAATCAATTAAGCCCTTCCATTAAACAAAACCAATTTTGCAAAGAAGTCCCACTTCTAAAATAATTTATTTTGCATAGCAAATCACTTTGGAAAAATCCCCAAAAATTCCAGAAATTCACTTTATACTTCCAAAATAAATTTATAAACCCAAATAACCATATTTTCCTTTGAAAATTCATAATAATCTTTCCATAGCTTGGAAAATTATCAAAATTGAAACCCAACTCCAAAATCATGTTTCACCAAATATAAAATTTTCCCATGGAATTTAAACATCATTAAATCTCAGTTTTGCCCTAAGACCGTACATAACCACTTTTAAACAATGTTGTTTAATCCATATAAATTATAAATCAAGCATATCATCATCCAATATATCATAAATATGAATTTACCATTAAATTTGAAATATATGATTCAAAATAAAATAGAGATGGAATTATTATTCACCTTGATTTAGATAAGGGGATTGGATTGAGTTTGATTTCCCCCTAAGCTTGATTCTCTAGCTTTTAATTTGTATTCCTCTTGTTCTCTTAATGTCCACCCATTCTTATGCTTTTGATTTTGCATGTCAAAATGACATGAGTAAGGAGTGAAATGGTAGGAACGAAATATATAAGGGTAAGGGTCATTGGGCGGAAAATTTCCTAATATACCCTTATGAAAATAATTAACCCGAAACCATTCTTTTGGCCCATCAATTATTATATTAGGCTCGGCGTTAATTTAATTAATTCAAGTCTCAATCCCCTTATCACTTAACATTTACATTATGCTATTTAATTAATCTAATTAAATCTCCTGAATAATGTTATCAAAAATTAGGGGTGTTACACACTACCGCTTTTCATTAACATAAGAATTTGAAGTAGTGATTGCTAAACAAAGTAAGATTCCACTATGCCGAGAAATCGCATAACCTATGAATCAAAATAAGAATCGACGAACGAATCCTTGGGTTTAGCCATAGTGGTGTTATAAACCATGGAGTGTCAATGAAAAGTCTTCAAGTATCATAATCCGAGAAACCTTACTAGGAAAATAGATTAGTATTCAACAGGGAGTGACATGTATCAAAAGCAAGGTGAATGGCCTCCAAGTTTCAAATCGAAAAAGATTTTTAATCCTAAATATTAGTTGGTTAAGCAAAATGTAAATGCAATGACAAGGATATAAAATACAAACAATTTTAGAAAAGAGATAAAAGATTTTGAAAGAATCATTCTAACAAATAGGCCCTGAACTAAGATGCGATATGTTTGACTTAGCTTCTAACTTGACGAGGTTAGCGCGATTTGTTAGGCAAAATCGCACCTCATACCCAAAAGAGGACAATTAAGCCTTTGATCTCACCGCCAAGCCTGACTAATGCACAAATCTAAGGGAGATGGAAGAGAAGCCTTCGGTCCTACCTAAGGCCTAGCTGAAGCAACCATCAGAAGAGTGATGGTCAATTAAGCCTTTGATCGTACTATCGGGCCCTGTCAAAGCACCCATCCAAGGGAGATGGATGAGAAGCCTTTGATCCCGCTGCAAGGCCTAGCCGAAGCAACCATCCAAAGAGTGATGGTCAATTAAACCTTTGATCCTACCGTCGAGCCTAGTAAAAGCACCCATCCAAGGGAGATGGTCAAAGCACCCATCCAACGGAGATAGCCAAGAAGCCTTTGGTTCCATGATAAGGCCTGGCCAAAGCAACCATCTAAATAGAGATGGTTAATTAATCCTTTGATCCCACCGCTGGGCTTGGTCAAAAAACACATCTAAGGAAGATGGACAAAAAGTCTTCGGTTCCACCGCAAGGCCTGACCGAAGCAACAATTCAAAGAGTGATGGCCAATTAAGCCTTTAGTCCTATCGCTAGGCCTGTCCAAAGAACCCATCTAAGGAATATGGTTAATGGAAACTCCGTTGATCAAATAAGGTTTATGAAAGCAACCATTCGAAGAAGGATGATTACATAAACTCCTGACTCAATGAACAACCACAGTGAAAAAGTAGGAAAGAATAGTGAATATTCCCTTAAGACTACGGGAAAATTCCCATTAGTGGTAATTTTAATTAATTCTAATAAAAATTATTTTCGAAAAGGTTTCAAGACGAATTCCTTACTTTCAAAAATGTATATTTAATAGATATATATTCAGTCTTTACATCAAATGATTTCCAAATGAAGTTACGAAAATCTTCCATATTTCAAAAAGTATCTTCAAATAATTTATGGAAAATTTTCATCACAAAAGAACATTTTTAATGAAAACAATCATCGCAAATAAAATTTATTCAAATGATTGCAAAAACTTATGTGTTTTGAAAACATTTTCAATAAAACAGTTTGCAGAAAAGTCATGGTTTTTAAGACCAAAAGTTATCATTAGTCATGAAGCACGAACAATCAATGATGGTAAATCTGATAATAAAGAATGACAACATAAGAAGATAAGAAGATAAGAAGCAAAGAAAGAGCAGAAGTTTACTTAAGCTAAAGCATATGAAAACTTCTTATTGAGGGTGGGGGGAAAGTGTTACACCCAAAATTCCCAAATATGGATAAAGTGTGAAACTACCAAAAGTTGGCAGCATGGAGCTATCATACTTCAAAGCTATCGCATTGTGAAGGCCATCGCACTTTAAAGCTATCGCGTTCTGAAGGATTACACTTCAGAGCCATCGCATGTTGATAATATAAACGCTATTGAAAGTCAAGAATAAAGGAACCATCAAAAGAGGAACCATCGTAAGTCGAGAATAGAAGAGCTATCATAGGTTGAGCTATCACAGGTTAAAAATAAAAACTGTTGCAAGTTGAAGGAATAAACTATCGCAAAGTGGTATTCATAAACCATTAAAGATTGAAATAGATGTTGACATATAAGATTTGTCGCATGTTGAAGTCAACATAGCCATCACATGATGTCTTATCAAACTATCGAAGGTTGACAAACAAAGCTATCAAAGGATGACAAATATAAGCTATCGAAATGTTGAGATCTTTCAGCTATCGAATGGTGACTTCATAAACTATCGAAGGTTGAAATGTTTAAGCTATCGCATGCTGACTCTAGGAACTATCATAGGTTGAGATGTTAGATCTATCGCATGCTGACTCCAGGAACTATTGAAATTTGACATGTTTGGGAAACTATCGAAGGTTGAGATGTTAGAGGTATCGCATGCTTGCTCCAGGAACTATCGAAGGTTTAGATGTTAGAGCTATCAAATGCTAACTCCATGAACTATCGAAAGTTGAGATGTTTGGGCTATCATATGTCAAGGAATCAAGCTATCGAGCAATGATATTTTACAAGGCTATCACATGTTGAGGAATCAAGCTATCAAGGGATGATATTTTACAAGGCTATCGCATGATGATTAGTCAAGCTATCGGGGTATGATATTTTACAAGGCTATCACATGATGAGGAGTTAAGCTGTCGCATTTTGAAAATTGAAGCTATCGTCAATATAGAAGAGCTATCAGAAAGAAAGACTATTAAATTTAAAAGGAATAATAAATAAAAAAAGAAGCTAAGAATTCCAAAATAAGGAATATTTATTGGAGTACAATGGTGTTTTCACCTCAAGCAAATCAATTCAAAGATAGAAAAAAGGAAGATGTGGATAACATTCAACATTAATGTGAAGGAAATTCTTTGTAATAAAGCTTCAAAGCACTCCTATACAACCATGCCACTTTTGATAAAACCGTAGTTAAGATAGTGATCTCGTGAAATACTATAGTCCTAAGATTATGACAAATGGCACCACCAAGACCATCCATCTTTCCAAGTCATTGATTCACGTCGACTTCAGTCGACCAGTCCTAACAAGCCATGCCACTCTCTAACACTATAAATAGAGACCCACCTCCATCTGAGAAGGGGATCCTCTCTTCTTTCTCTTTCTTAGTATAAATCATTATTTGGGACTTGACATTTCTAAGCTCCCTTGAGTTTGAAACCTCCTTTAATGATCGATAAAGAAGAAGATGACTTGAACTTTGAACATAAGGACCTTTAGAAATAGGAATTTCATATTGACTTCATCCTTGATCTTTGGGCTATAATAACTGAGATGACTTAGATTTCTTGCATATTGATCATTGGATAATGTATATTTCAAATGTACTCGGTAATTTGCATATAAGTGAAGAATGATTTGAACTTTGGACATTTTTTATTTATATTATTTTGATTATGAGCATATTGGGAATTTTATTTGAATTCAATTTCTTTTAAAATATTTTGATGTTGGGACAAAAATTGGTTTAACAAATGTCAATTTATTTTTTAAGAATAAGAGTGGTACTTTATCCAAGCAAAGAACTTGTTTTGATGTCTCGGAGACTCGAACCCATGACCTTTAAAACCTTAGTCTAAAGCGCCATACCTTTAACCACTTGAGCTAGAGGTCCTTAATGCATATCAACACACACACCTACTTATAAATGTACACATAAAATTTTAATAATGGATAATTGATAATTCATTCAAATAAATATTCAAATGATGCTGATAGTATTCTTATCTTTAAAGTAGTCAGTATATAAATATTTGGATAACAAGTTAATTTTATAATCTCTAATTTTTCATATACAATATATGTGATATATTTTAGCTAAATTATTTCAATATGTTTTGAATTCTAATACAAACCCAATGATACAAGTTATGCATAAGACAGAGTTTATGTGGAAGATATTAGTGTTTGAATATTCAATTTTAAAATTTAGGAGTTAAAACATAAAATATGTTAAAGCAGAAGATTTTAGAGAATGTTACGTTCCTACTGCAACAAACTCTTGTTGCCACCATTTGTAAACTTTGACTAATTATCTTCGCCCCCAGCCTTACCTAGATGCGCCATCAACATTGTTGAAGCACTCTACTCGACCAGAGCTTCCCGCCAGCACCTGCCTTATTTCCTCTAAAGTTGTATGTGCAAAACCTTAGTTTCGACTATCGACGTCTATATATCCAACATGTAATACCCTTTGTCGATGATGGACCACCACAACACCACCATTATAAGCTTTGACAAAATCGAGTCAGATGGCACCTTGCCCGATCCATACCGACCATCTCTAGTGGCAGGCTTGTAAATGGATACTTTCAGATACAGATAGTGCTTTATCTATATCCGTATCCAAAATCATTTTCGGATATTGGACATCTGTATCCGCGAATGCGGATGGATATCAGATATTTATCGAATACTCTTCGACTAGTTCACAACCAATAAATCTAAATAAATAAATATAAAATTTTGATTTATTATATATCCATTTTTGTACTAAATACATAAAAATAATAAATGCACTAAGAAAAATAATTTTAAGAGGCAAAAATTGATTTTCATATACATATTAATTTTTTTACCTGGATAAAATATTAAACAACAATAAGTGTACGTACTAAAATACATAAAAAAAACTATAATCTTGATAAAACCAGATGGATGTTTATTGAATACAGATATGGCCATATCCGTATCTGTTTTTGGATATCAGATAACTTTTTTTTATTTCGGATACGGATATGAACGGATTTTGGATTTTCCAAGTACTCATTGACAACCCTATATAGTGGCGTGCATAATGCATAGTGCACGTCCATGTGTTGAACAATAAAAAAATTGTTTTTCAAAAAAAATTCAATATATTTTTTTGATAATAAGTTTGGTACTTTATTCAAGCAGAACATTCATTTTGATGTCTTGAATATTCAAATCTATGACCACTAAGACCACAACGTACAGCATCATACACTACTACTTAAGCCAGTGGTCTTTAATAATTTTTTTAAAATAAATCCATTTAAAACCAATTTTAAAATTGATTTCGATTAGAAATAATTACAATTTTCCATTGATAATCATACCAGTCAAATACACCTTGAAATGTAAGTTTCTCCTTTGAGAGGCCCTATCTCTAACTCAATGGTAGAGTTGCAAAGTCCACCATTAAGATTTATTTATTTCTATGGAGAATGAATATATTTCAGTGTGTTGAGAACGGAGGCATATATATATATATATATATATATATATATATATATAGCGAACTAATGAGCTATGTAAAATATCTAAACCGAATCCACTATTTAGGTAATGACTCAATATAAATGAAATCTTATCTAACCTAATTAATTAAGCCTATTTAGTTAATTTATACCCATATATATTTTGGTGTGCCTTATTTAAATCTATTTTAAAAATTTTGACTACCAAAATAATAAGTATTATTTATTATATTTATATTATTATATTGGCCTAACATATAACTATATAAATATATAATAATTATATATATTATTAAGTAATTTTAGACCCATTAATAATAAGTAAAAATAATAGTAAATTAATTAATATAACCATTATATTAAATTCTCCATAATAGTAGTTTATAACTATTATAAATTATTCTAATAAATTATTTTTGGTCGATAACTAATAGTTGGGGTTACGTGACTCCTAGGTATGAACTCAACCATCAGTAATATTTAAACAATTTAAATATTAAAGCATGTACATATTATGCTGAAGCACGATAGTTTGACACGAGTTGAATTGCTTATAGATTATCAAGGTGAAATCAAATTTCTTATCTATTAAGGCGACACCCTAAAGCAACGAATATTGTGCACGTTTTCTCTTCATCTCTAACTGCATTAACCTTGCTACATGCATTTCTAACAACACTGATCTTCTTCTCAAAGACTTATTTGCAGTCGATAGATTAACTCCTTTTGGACACAATTTCCAAAATCAAATTTAGTTAATATAATTGAAATTAATTTTGGATTTAAAGCATCATGCCTTGTGGATGAGTCTATACACTCTACAGTTTGTTGACAAATAAGGAGATTGTTATTGCAAACAATTCATTTCTTCCACATTAATAAGATACTCAATGCTTCTTGTAACACCCCGCATTTTTCGATAATTAAATAACTAAATAACAATGAACATTGAAAATAAACATTTTTGGAATTGCCAGAATATGGCCTCGAAACTTATACCGTTGTGTCCGTGGTGATTTTCTGATCAATTTCCATATATAACTTGTAGAAATCCGAGTAAATATGAAGAAGTTACAAAAAGAACAAGAAAGCAGAAAATATATATAAATATGGGTCGACCCATAGGTCGACCGACAAAGCCGCAGGTCGACCCTAAGGTCGACCCAAAGAGAACACAGGTCGACCTATAAGTCGACCTGCGTTTGCCCCTGGACGTTAAATCGTCCAGGGACGTGCCAAACCAAATAGATTTGATTTTTATTCAATCGGAGCCATACGTTGATGGATCTGATGGCTCGAAACGACCCTGTGACGTGGTGGCTTCACATTCCATCGACTAAATCCAATGGTTTGAGATCCTTAAGCAACATTATAAATAGGACCCTAGGCCTAGCTATTTTCTCATAATCAGATTTTCTCCCAATTGGGTTCGTTGCCTAAGGCTAGACCCTAAATAGAAAATATTTCTAGGGAGAAGATCTTCTTAATAAAAAGATTAGACACCTTAGAAGGCACTACTACAAAACAGGCCATTTGCATCGGTTGTTTACCCCCCTTTTGCATCAGTTCAGCAACCGATGCATATGCAACCGATGCAACAGGCTTAACACTTTTGCATCAGTTCTGAAACCGATGCAAAAATGTCTTTTTTGCATCGGTTGTTACTAACAACTGACGCAAAATATCATGGTTGGTTGCTTGGACACAGCCCCCATGTTGCATCGGTTGTAATGAAAACCGATGCAAACTAATCCCTCTATTGCATCGGTTTTTTATAACAACCGATGCAAACTAATCCCTCTATTGCATCAGCTATTTATACCTGATGTAAAAAAGCCATTCTCAAAAACTATTATTACAGCACTCAGATAGACTCTATATATATATATATTATTGATTATAACAAACAATTATTGCATGCAATATTACAATCATTCAAAATTAAATTTGATGGCAAATACAAACTGAATAACATAATACCAAAATAAACATATATCAATTATAGTGTTAATAATCTATACAAAATAATGGTCCATACATTCATTTTAGCAGCATAATGTAGATCTTTAGTACAATCATTAAGTTATCTTACTGCCACATTTCATCTGTCCACCATCCAACCTCTGCTGCAACCATCACTGCCCTTCCTCTGCCCAAACTCCTTCCCACTTCATTCACCTGAAACCATACAACTTACAGAAATCAGTAGCAGCATATCATCTCCACAACACTTCAAACAACTTACAACCAGACATCCCCTTGCTACCACTTTATACTGCTAGCAGCCACCAAAATACTACGACCAACAAATCATCTGCTCCTGCGCTATCATCAGTTCCCTAACCATAAACTTCCCTGTCACATAACTCCCACTACCTACAGTTTTGACATTCCACCCAGCAACTTAACACACCATCCTCCATATCATCAATCTCTACATCAACATTTCTCTGCACATTACATACAACAAACCCACTAAGATAATCAGCTCATCAATATAACCTTCACCGTGCAAAGACCACCCCTCCCCCATAACCTTTTGATCACCAAAAATAAACCACCACACCCTAGTTCAAACCACACAGCAGCAAACAACTGCACACAACACTGCCATACCTACATTACTTCCACCAAACGTCCACTGCAACAACATACTTCACAACCACAAACAATTTTTCTGAACCTTGTAAATACAAAATAATTTCTTGTATTTACTTGATTTTAATTCAATCCTCCCTTCGTCCTGAAACAACCCCTTCAAAACAAACCATTAGCCTCTGCACATTCACTATCCTCTTCCTTGCAAACTTACTACCACCAAACTGCCTTACCATTCAACTTCATAGCAGCCGTTAATCAACCACAACTTAGTTTCCTGATCACCATCGTTCACAATTCAGTTCAACCAATAACTACACTGCATATTTTCATTGCCACAAACCATTTCTAAACCTTCAACATTCACTGTCATTTATCAGTACATACTACTGCCCCTGTCACAACCATTCTTTTCCCATGTCACAAACTCCTCACTGTCACTTCGATTCAGCAAGCATCACCGAACATTCCACTTCTACACCCACATAGTCCACCCTACTTGACAGCCACTTTTATACTTCAGTTCATATACAGTTGCCCATACACTTTTATACTTCATACTCCAGCCATATACAGTCGCATTTCGATACATTTCATTGCAAAACAGTGACATTGCAACTGTCTCTGTGCACCATCTCAATACATTTCAATATCATAGTATCACATTCATACTCTCCGACCATTTCAATATTACAGTATCACAGTAAAACCCATACTTCTATCCATCACTGCCTTTACCATAATCATGCATAATTTTGTGCACATCAGCTAGCAATATACAACTGCTTGCACTCCATCTACCATCTGACAAACTGCCATCTGATTGCACAGGATTTATATTTTACATGATGAATTAAAATCAAGTAAATACAAGAAATTATTTTGCAACCCCAAAATACCTTGTCATGAATACAGGAGAAAAAGCATCTCCATTTGTGTCAGAATCAACTCGGCGCAACTGCAAAACTCAAGAGGAGCAACACTGATTGCACCAAAATGCATCTGCAGACAAGTTACGTATAGACTACACTTAAAAGGCATTTAAATGTAATAATCTCAATTAGAATTACAATAGATGGGAGTACCAATAAACTATCAAATGGTGCCTGTAATTCATATGAGATGTCGTCTTACGAAGGGGCACACATAAATTTCAAATACCAGACCAATGTCAAAGGGAAACAAAAAGAAGAAGCTTAAACTAAGATAAGATCAATTTCAAATTTGAAACAATGAGAACATTGATTTTCACTGATCTACGAACTTATTGTTAACTGCAGTATGCGAACTTTTTCTTTAAATTGCTATATTCATACAATCAGTATAATCTGATTAATTACAGCAGTGAAGTATTTTTCTTCAGTGATACTGAATATTACGGATTTAAATGAATAGAACAGTACAAAACCTTAGAATATCCAAAATCGCAAATTTTAAGACGTGGAGCTGTGCTGCCATCCAACAGTGTGTTCTCTAATTTAAGGTCCATATGGCATATTTGCTGCAATATTAAGAAACAGAAAAGATTGAAGTGGTTTGATTAAATAATATAGTGGAAATAATCTAAGCCTAGAAAGCTACCATGGAATGGCAGTAGCTTACTCCCGATATCAATTGTAGAAAGAAAAACCTTGCATGTTGTTATATCATTAAGATACGTAATAAATAGTTAGATATTCAATGAAGCAGAAGATGTAGGCATTAGTAAATTATGTGTTACTGTTACCTCATCTTCACTAAATTTGCCAGCCTTACATATCCTCTCAAATAGTTTGCCTCCAAATGCATATTCCATGACTATAGCAAGATGCGTGGGAGTCAATAAAACCTGAAATATTTAATGTAGACATATAGCACATGTTAATTTAGTTTCCAAGTTGCATAACATAAAACCAAAGAGAAATTAGTTTTAAAGACAGACAAAAAGGCAATATTTTCTTAATCAAGGCTTTAGCTTTCAACCCACATAAAGGTGAAAGTTTTACATAATCTATTTAATTAGATGGTTGTGAGCCAATGAAAGTATATGATAGGTCCTCACCTCCTTGAATCTCACTATATTTGGATGCTTCAATGATCTGTGGTTCTTCAGTTTAAGATTCTTACCTAGACATAACATAATCTATCCAACTACATGCAGTTTCTTTCTTCAATCCTCTCTCTGTCATTAGCTTCCTCAACCTAGTTGCACCTTCTCATTTTCCTACTTGAGAGTAAATGTTCGATAAAGGACATAATTGCTTGCAACATTAGCCTCTAACACAATCAACTTCTCCAATGCTAACTCGCCTAACTCTACATTTTTATGTACTTTACAAGCATTCAGTAAGGCACCCCAAACCCCAGCATCAGGTTTCATTGGCATTCTCTCAGTAAGTCCATATGCTTCTTCTAAATTACCACTATGTCCAAGAAGATCGATCATGCAAGTATAATGCTGAACAGTTGGTTTGATGGAGCAAGAGAGTAATAAATCGAAAAACTTTCTTCCATCGTTAACTAAACCAGCATTACTACAAGCTGACAAACCCCAACAAATGTTACGTCATCGGGAATGACTGCATTATCCCTCATTTGATCAAACAAAGCAAGACCTTCTTCGATGTAGCCATGCATAGCATACCTACAAATCATTGCATTCCAAGAAACGATCCTTTTATCAGAAACGCCCTCAAATATATTTCTTGAAACTTTAACCCACCCACTCTTAGCATACATATCAACAAGCGCAATCCTCACATTATCGCTGTTTACAAACCCATGTCTTAAACTGAAGCCATGAATCTCTCTCCCTCTCTGCAATGCAGAAACGTGTGCAACTGCTGTCATTACTATGACCAGTGTAGCTACAGTTGGTCTAAAGCCTGCATTCACCATTTCTTTGAACAAATCAAGAGCTTCAGTTGGGAATCCATTTTGAGATATTCCATTCATTGAAGCATCCAAATAATATGATACATATCATATACTTTCATATGTCTGATAGTTGTTTTAAGTTCATATATATTGTAAGTGGCGGAGAAATTGTGTTGACTTATAATATTATACATATGGTCACTGAAATGAATCAGTTTACACTTTCAAGCTTTTTAAAAATGGCAAAAATCACATCAATGCACTCCAACATAAACAATTTGTGTCAAAAAGTTCCATTATTTTGGATAAACAAAAACTTGGATTAAACATATATCGAAAGAAACGTTTGAAAACAAACATAGGAAAGAGGAAGACCTTGCAATAGATTCGGCAGACGACAGATTTGAACATCTACTAAGAAGCACATCACCTCTGTACCTTCCCATAATATCAAAGCCACCAGAAAACTTCCCATAAATAATATGATAGATCTTGATTATCAGCAAAAGCAAAGAAACATTTCAAAGAAAAAAATTGATAACATCAACAAAAAGAATTCAGAAACAAAACTTACCGTAAGAATTGCACCGAGGTCATCAAAATCAGTACCGAGGAATTCCTTCTCCCAATCAGCGAAAGCATCATTCTCAGCAGCCTTTTCCTTCTTCTTATTTGCCTCTTCCGCGTGTTTATTGCAGTACTCGATTACTCTTGCCAAAGCAACACTATGCACAACCGGAATTGGGATGCCCTTGTCAGTATCAACGCCTTCTTCGATTAGGTCAGCGATTGTTTTGGACAACTTCGCCACTGATTCTTCAATTTCGAAAGATTCGTTATCGCTGCTGACCAACGTAATTTTTTTAGGAGTGGGTTATTGAGGAGGAAGGAGTAAATTTGTCCAAAGTAGTAACTTTGGAGCCAATTTTTCATTATTTCCCCCCTAAATTTCATATCTTTGCCATCAACATGTAGTTGCATCGGTTGACTTTAAAACCGATGCGACTAAAACTATTTGCATCGACATATTTGCATCGGTTGTTGATGACAACTTATGCAAATTTGATTTTTTTATTACCTATTGCTTTCCACATACCAATTGCATCTGTTATTAAGATAGAACTGATGCAAATAGTTCTATTTGCAACCGATGCAAATGAGACGAAGCAATATGCATTTTTTGTACTAGTGAGGGGATATAGGAAGGCCATGGAGTAGAGCTAAGACCATGGAGCAAAGCTAAGGACGACTTCTGAGTGGATTACATTATATATCTTTTACGTTTATGATATATTATCGTTAGATTCCCGTTAAATATTTAATTTAGTATTTATTTTCAATAATTAGATATGTTAATTAGTTATGTTGAAAACTGTAAATTTTATAAGAGAGCTTATATTTAATTATTATTTATATGGACAAGAAAGATAGGAATCCAATTAAATATGAATAATATTAGGCTTAAAGGTTATAGAGAAAGGCAAAAGCCTAAAAGTAAGACATTTACAATAAATTATGCTAAAACAAGAGAAATAAATTAAAATGGGGAAATTTTAATAACTTGATTTGGAAGTTAGTGATAGATTAGTTGGTTGGTTTAGAAAAGAGAATACATTTCCATAGTTTAATATTGTAAGAATAACTATAAACGTAATTGCAAGAATAAAAGAAAGAAAAAGGGAATTAGTATAAAATAGAGACATTTCTGTATTTTGCATTATTCAATAATTAAAGAGACAATAAAAGAAATATCTTCCAATTACGAGTTATTGTTTATAGCATTATTTAGTATTAAAATACAGAAATGGATTTTTAACACAATTTTTGTAACCAACCAAATAGAATAGAACTACTTCCTAGAATAAAAGAGAATAAAGTGAAGAGTTAAAGAAATTAAAGAAGAAATCAAGTTAATTATTTGACAAGACTAGAAATAATAAAGAGAAATGTGCCTAGTTCTGCATTTACTGCGTAGATAGTAAAATAAAAGTAAAGCAATTATTATGATAAGTAATTTGTGACAATTGGACATAGTCCCAAGCTAAGATGTCATATAATATAAGAGAACTAAAAAGAATTTAGTATTATAAGAAAAGAAGGCAGGCTATAATAGAAGAGAGGCACTTGTAATTATATTTATAACATGTAGATTATAAAAGAATATAAAAATAACAATTGCAAGTGTAATTGTAACACATAGGTTATAATTAAAAATAGAAGAGGCTTATTTTATTAAACTTAGATCTTGGATTAAGTTAATAAGAAAAATAATAGAAGTGGCCCGTACTAACAGCATTCCCTTTCAGTCAGGAACTGATGGTCTCACAATAGTTAGGTGAGGCTGGGCAAGCTTATGCTGATTAGGGTAAATAAGTAGTCAACAGAATAATAAAGTAAACTAAACGCATAATAAAAGATTAGATGTAGGGTCTAATAAAATGGTAAGATGCGTTCGAACCAGCCCAAAGGATGAAGAGCCTAACGAAGCAATTCATCACAGATTTCAGCACAGAAGAAGCACGTCTGACTTAGATATTTTGGGCAATAAGGAAGTACGAGACTTCAACAGGACGCGAGGGTACTCTAGGATGGCCTTTTGGGGTAGGCCTAACGAAGCTGCACCCCTAGAGGCAGGTCTGTAGACGTTCCATCAAGAGAGTATGCCTTGACTGCTTTTGCATTGCAGGCCTAACAAAGCGGACCATTGTAGGCAGTCAAAAGGTTGATGAATGGAGTAGGATATTCATATGACACCGTACTCTGACTTGTGAGTAGGTTTTAGTGGGCAGGACCCAAAAGGATAGTCGCATGCGAAGACAGGCTGTCATCAACCAAGAGCGAGTTTGGGAAAGACTAGAGTTAAACCAATAGGCCAATGATTCTTTCACTATCGAGACATTGGATGAAGGGTGCAGCCAATTGAATGTTTAGATTGTCTATAGTAGGGCACAGTCACTTTGTTCTTTAGAGGTCTTTCGATTAGTTGAGGGGTGGCTGCGTGGGGCCATAGCCACGATGAGAAAAGAGACATACCAAGTAGAATATCTGTATTGTAGGCCTAATGAAGCTGTCCTTTACAAATATAAAAAATCCCCGACCGAGTTCCGTACAAGGTAGATCTTGTTGGTGGGATTTATGGAGTAGACAAAATTATTACGTATAGTCCTCAAGGTATGCACTGGGTGGTACAAAGTGGATGTCTGAGCACTAGTATAGGTAAGTGCGGACGCAGTTTACGTTTTCATAGTAGACGATGGAACATCTGCATTGTAGGCCTCATGATGCTATCCTTTACAGATGTAGTTACATAACGCTCTAGGAGCAAGACGATGGAGTCCTTTTCGAGGAGGATACGGAAGGTATCATGGGTAGTACCTAGGACCAATATGGTCATTGGGCATGTAGCTATATATATATATATTGGTTATTAGGTCTTAATCTACTAGGGAGTAGATGGGTACGATTCACGCACAGAGGCAAAAGTATTATAAACCTAATAAACTTAATAAACCTAATATAACAGAAAATGGAAATAAAACGGTATATGTAGAATTACGCTTAGAAGTGTATAATTTGTCCATTCACCAAAACTTTAGTTTTGACCCCCTCCTCATAACATCCTACAGGTTAGATAGATGGCAGAGACTTTCCAGCTTTAGGACACTTGTTTAGAAAGTGTTATTATCTTAGTGAGTATTTACCTACTATTATATTTTAGTCAGTTCCATTGTGAGATATTTATTTGAACTCTGATATATTTGTCTTTGCCTATTTGTAGGATACCAAATACCCAACTCGGGCTTCAGTGGGTTTGGATTTTAGCAATTTTATTAAAAATCCGGACCCATTGGAATTCGGGTTGTTGCATTTGGAATTAGAGCCTAGGTTTAGGGTTCCTAGGTAGATAGTGAGTGAATGTATTTGTAATTTTGAACAAAATATAAATATATTATGTACTAAAATCCAAATAGTCCCAATTATAGATTTTAACACATGGAAAGTTTTTAGAAGTACATTTGTGCATAGTTTGCTAGTTGTGTTTGGGATGACCCAAGAGTGTTGAGCCCTAAGTTATTTCCAATTTATAGTGTAAAATAAGCTATGTTTTGAGAGAAGATTAGTATCCACATGTCATAAGAAGTAGGAAACTTCCCTAAGGATAATTGGGGAAGTATTTTTATTTTGGAAGGAATAAGAGATTTTAGTAAGGGAATGAGATTTCCAAAGTTTAGGAAGGATATTCCTAGTGTAGTAAGAAGAAAATCCACTTTATGTCTAGCCCAATAAAATGAAACTTTTTGAAAAGTTGAAAATATAATTGTTAATATGTTTGAGGAAGTAAATATTGGGTTTTTGAAAAAAAGTGGTATGAAATTTAAATTGGTTTTTATATGATGTAAATTTTGTTAAAAGTAAGATTCGTTTTGAAGAATTATAGAGCATGTATAGCTCGCTAGTTTCTTTGTAGGTAAACGAAGATTTTGAAATATAATAACCTAGAGTGTGTTATGTATCGAAAACGTATGTTACAACATTTATTGTTATAATATATGTTTTTGTGAAAAATAAAGGAAGCATAGACTATGACATTACTATTATAGTAGGTGACTCCAAAGGAGATGTTATTACATAACATATGGGATTTGTTAATATTTATTTTAATTGAATCCATATACTAGTATTTTGTGATATCCCGGGTTTTTGGGTAATATAAATTTAATAATCTGTATTAATAATTTAATTGGATTGATAATCTTCCCTTATAATTCTAATTTAAATTGATAATTTAATCTTTTAAAAGTTAATAAATATTGAATCTGGCAATATTGATAAGATTTTATTGTTAAAATTAATAAGATTTATTTCCAAAGCTAATAAAAATAGATTCTATTTATAATGTATATATTAATATATATATTGTGAATAGGATATCTTTTGTTTTAAATAGAAGATTGTATTTTCAAATTGTAATATATATGAATGTATATGTTATAATTTGGATTGTTTTGAATTTATTTTAATCTATTGATAATTTATATATGTATGAATTGTAATTTTAAAAAGCTTTGTTTTAAATTTAATATCTTTCAAAAGTTAAAGATTAATTCATTTGTTTTCAAAATATAAAATAATTGTTTGTTTTAATGGTTTAAATAAAGTTTTATTTTGTATTCTTTAAAGTGTTTAAATTTAAGAGGTTATAAAAATATATGTATAAGATATATTTGAATTATAATTAGTTTTAGAATAATTTCTTTTAAAAGTAATTTATATATACATATGTAAATTAAGAGAGTTTAAGTATGTAAGTTATATTAACATTTAAATTAAATAAAAAATTTATTTAATATATTAAAAAGGACATGTGTAAAAACATTAACACTTGGTAGTAACAAGTGTAGGGTAATTAGGTGGTAAAGGACACATGTAAGTTTTAAGAAAATACAAGTGGCAACATTTTCTTTATTTAAAATTTTATTTTATAAATAATGTAGTTGTAGAGAAACCTGGCTTCTATTTTTTATTTCAGTTCAAAACGTTTTCTCAGTTTTTCTTTCTCTTCTAAAATCTGAAATCAAAAGAAAGTAAATCAAACAATTATCTCATCTTCAATCTGGGTTCAAGCAACTAAATCAAGCACTAAATCAATCTGCAAACCATAATGAAGATCAACTCAACATCAAACAAACATGCAAGGATTTCAAATCTCAATAACAAACAAAATCAAAAGCTTTTGCCAGATCAGAGTTTAAAAGCCTGGAAAACTGTCTCTCTGTTCTTATTTTAAAAGTGAGTAAATTTTCTTTTAAAAACAGTTTTAATCAATCTCATGTGATAAATCTATATGGAAATATTGAATTTATATTTGCATGAATGTTTTCTGGAATGTGATTTATCTGCTCTGCTATGAATGTGCATGTCTCTGTGAATATTTATACATACATACACTTCTCTGTTGATTTCTCAGGTTTCATTTGAAAATTTATATCTCTCTCAACAATCATATTCAAACCTTCATCTTTGAATGGAAGATGATCATTACCGTGTAATATCAAAATTAAAAATAGTTTAAAGATTTAACATTTATAAATATTTACAGAAATATAAATATACAGAGATAATTCAAATATAACTTAAAAATTCATCATCTTAATTTCTGAATTAAATTACAAATCTAGATTGGCCTTAGAAAATGATGAATTTAGGCAGTGAAATCATAATTTTTAAAATTGAAATTTGTGGGAAATGGTGAGTTGAACGGAATCGCCTTTTTCACCAAATTCTGGTGATCGGCGTGATCGAATGGGATGGTGTTTGGCCTGGGGATGGTCTGAGTGATGGAAAGTAAGGGAAAAATGCCGATGAATTTTTCTAATGGCCGTAGTAGCCAGGGAAGGATGATCTAGGGTTCGAAGAGCTGTTGGGGACGAAGAGAGAAAAAGAGTACGTGCGTCGTCGTTGGATCATCGGAGATGATCGCGATAGGTGGATAAGCTTGCTGGAGTCGTGGCGAAGTTTGGGTGAAAGGGAAAGATGTTCTCGAGCTCGGAGGCGATGGGAAGGCAGCAGTTTCTGGCCATGGCAGTTTTCCAGTTTTGATCGAGATGGTCTAATTTCGATTTGATGGAGTTACGTTCGATCTGGATTCGCATTTGGGTTCGCATGGGTTCGTGTGAATGTGGAGTGGCGCCGCGATGATCAACGATGGACGGAATCGCTGGTGGACGTGCACCACGTGCACGTGTACGTTTTGGAGGTTAGGCGATGATCTGATTTGGGAAGATGATGTTTTGCTCGGGACGGTCTCGTGATTTTTGCATATCGACTCGAAGCAGGTGAGGTTGCAGGAAGACTCGGGGAAGACTCGGGGGTTTTAGTGGGTTTACTCGGGTTTTTCATTTGTTTAGACTCGGGGTTGTTTTATTCCAGTAACCAGGTTTGAAATTTTAAAGTAAACATATTTTTAGTTTTAAAATTTTAAACAGGGACAAGTTTTTAAATAAATAAATTTTCAATTTGATTAAACATGTTTGAAAATGGCTTTCAAAGATTTAAGTATATTAAAATTAAATGTTTGAATTGTTTTTGTTAAAGTAAATTTTATTTCAAAATTGATTTTTTTATTTACTTTTAATAAAGTAAATGATTTGAGTAAATGTTTAATAAATGTAAAGTTTATTCTTAATTAGTTAAGTAGAGATTAATTAAGAACAATTAATTAATAAATAAATTTAAGCTTAATTAATGTTTGTAATTAAGAATAATTACTTAATAAAGTAATTAGTGGATAGTTAATGAATTAATTAGAGATTAAGAGATGATTAATTAGTTAATTAATTAATGTAATTAATTTTAGATTAATTAATTAGCCTAATTAATTTAAGATAATCAATTTATAATTAAGTGAGTAAATTTCTTAAATGAAGTGATTAATGAATAATTACTTAAAGTAATTAGGAGGAGTAAATTACCCATGGAAATAATTAGTTGAAGTGATTAATGGGTAATCACTGGTTGTAATTAATTAAGGAATTAATTAAGTTAATTGTTTGAAGTTAATTAATTATGGAATAATTAATTAATTAAAGTATTAAGAATTATTTAATGATGGAATTAATTATTGGTTAAGTAATTAATTAGGAAAGCAATCAAGATTTTTAATGGAAGTAATTAGAAGATAATTACTTATGAAAGTAATTAAGAATTAATTACTTAATTTTAGTTTAGTTAATTAATAAATGTGATTAATTAAATGTGTTTAATTTAAGATTAATTACTAAGAGTAATTAATTAATAAAGTAATTAATTAAGGATTATTTGTTAATTTAAATTGATTAATAATTACTTAATGAAGTAATTAAAGATTAATTAATTAGATTAATTAATCAAGGTTAATATAATTAATTAAGAAGTAATTAATTAAGATAAGTAATTACAAATTGTTAATTATTGTTTTAAGACTAATTAATGGATGAAGTGGTTGATTAAAATTAATTATTTAATTAATTAAAAGGTTAATTAATAAATAAGGATTATTTAATTAATGAATTAATCAAGGTTGATTAATAAAAGTAATTAATTTAAGTATGATTAATTAATTGTAATTAATTGAGGATTAATATAATTAATTATAGTTAATTAATTAATGAAGGTTCATTAATTATTGTAATTTAATGATAGTAATTAAAGGTTAATTACTGTATATGGTTAAGGATAATTACTTGAATGTAATTAAAGTATAATTAATCAAGGAAGATTAATTAAGAAAGATCATTAAGAGATGATAAATTAATTTGTAATTAATTAATGTTAGTAAGCAGGATTAAGATAATCCAGGTGATTAAAGGATAGTAAATTAATTTAATTAAAGGTTAATTAAATTGATTTGGAGTTAATCAATTCTCCTTTTGAATGATTGGTTTATATTGGATGATTGATATTGGGTGATTGGTTGATATTGGATGATTTGGATATGATATCTATGATATGTGATATGCTGCTTTGTGAGATAAATGTTTGATATGAATTATCTTTTGTGATAATATGATTTATCTACTTGTTTATATCATCCTGAATATAAGTTTAAATGTTTAAACCTTTAAACAACTTGGCCTTAAAAGATACGTTTTGGATTTCGATGAGACCGGGATCGGGTTTCCGTATACCGGAATTCCAGGTCTGGAGACCCGAATACCACATCGATCCAAATTAACGATAGGTCGTGAATCTCAAGTGAAGATGAAGATTTAGAGTGCAAGGGTTATTGTCGTTAACTCTGAGGGTGATTCCAAAACGAGTGTAACGAGATAATGCCTTCGGTTTCGTTCGAACCCGGAATGAACTTATATGGATTGAATGCTTTCAGCACATCGTCAGGCGGACGATGAGCATTCTAAGTGATATGTTCTGATTAAAGGTAATCGTAACCTCAAGCCTCATCAACCGGGAATGGCTAAAACAGGGGAGGTGCAGCAAGGCTTCGTGGGTAGCACCCACTGAGAGCAAGATAGATCCCTGTCTAGAGGTCCCTTTTCTTTTTATTCGGCTTAGTGTGTGGTTGGTCGCGCCAACTACGGGGTTATCTTGTTCGGAATTATCCAGTAAGGGATGGTTCCGGCTTTGTGTTGCAGGGGAGCGGGCGTACTCCTCGGTACGGTGATCTAGGCCACGTACTGTGACGGGCGGTACCCCAGTAGCCCTGCCATTGTATGGAATCCAAACTCCAATAAGTGCCGTACGTATTAGTTGTGCCCAACTATGTTGGAATGTGAGATGTAAGCATTTCAGCTATTTCTGTATTTTA
This sequence comes from Allium fistulosum, assembly GCA_030737815.1. Lineage (NCBI taxonomy): Eukaryota > Viridiplantae > Streptophyta > Magnoliopsida > Asparagales > Amaryllidaceae > Allium > Allium fistulosum. Next base: position 836,695,431 of record CM060905.1, read on the forward strand.
CTTGAAAACCCTAGACCCTATTATAATACAATCAGATTTCCTATCAAACGTTTTAGTTAGCGTAAGGTAAAAACTTACCCATGTTTATTTGTGGGGAGTCTTACGTGATACTTTTGTTTCAAAAGTTTTCAAAGTTAAGCCATCTAACCGTTTACTCACACCAGACCCATGTCTGACCCAAGTGTTTATTTTCTGTTTTATTAAACTCTTGGGTACTCAATATTGTATTGAGTAGTCGAGGGATTCAGGTTAGCTTTGACGAACTCTGGAGGAGATTTGGAGCAGGAGGCTTCACCGTGTAGATATATGATGATTCCGCTGTGTATATGTTGTGTCTGTATCTGTGATACTTGAGTTGTATGAATTAGACAGATGTTTATAACTGTCTAATATGTGTTTTATAAGTTGTGTAACTCTGATGTATATGATACTATGTAATATTTTATATGATATTATATTTCATTCGTTCCGCTGTGAGTTTCTGATGTTGTTGTTCTTTCTTCTTTTCTTTCTTTTCTTCTTCTATCCCTTTCTTTCTTAATTCACGATACGTCTTTCTGGGCATAGAAAGTCGGGTCGTGACATATTTTTTGGGTTGTAGTAACGGTGTTTTACGCAACATCTGTTTTGACCCAATAAAAATGTGTTTTTAAGATAATTTCTGAGCATAGAAATAAAGTGGTTTGTAAGTACACTTATTATTTAAATAAGTATATGAAAATGTTCTCTAGTTAAGAAAATATTAGAAACGGTTTTGAAAATGAGTTCTTTTGAAAAAAAAGATGTAAGTTAAATATTAGGAAATTAACAAATTTCATAGGAAATGTCTATTATAAGTGAATATAGATAAACATACTTTAATCTATTGGAATGAAATGAATAATGATATAATTTTCTATGAAACCAAAACACAAATAAAGATGTTTTGTGCAAGTTATAAGGAATACGTGAAAGAGATGTACAAGGTATGGAAAGCACCATATTTTGTATAGCCTATTTCGTTAAAATATAAAATAAGTTCCTTGTAATTTCACATAAACATGAAATCCTCTTTTAAAGGATTCATAGAAGGTTATAGCATTAATGGTTTCCCATAAGAGAAAGTAGTTCCAATACATTAATGTATAAAGCCATTAGGTGTAATAAGAAGTGTAATAATTAGAGACAGTGTTAGTTAGAAGGGATATTATAGAGAGCCTTAGTAGGAAAGCTAAGCAATGGAAATTTCATATTTTTCCATTGATTATGCGCATTGGTTGCTTGCCTTTGTAGAAAGTTCCCATTTGTAGTAAGTTAGGAACTCCTCCAAGGTTAAGTAATTGGAAGAGTAAGAAAGTTAAGGGATTATGGATAAAATAATTGTTCTTCTCTACTCCAGTTTTAGTAAATTTGAAAATATATGAAAAGAAGATATTTTGAAAACATGTGAGGACATTTTTAGAAGTCAATAAAAAAATGTTTTAAGAACAAGCAAGACACGTTTTAAAGAAAAATGGTTTAGTGAAAAAGTAAATAAGTTTTTGGAAGAGAAAAACTTAGTAAACAGTTAAATTTAAATAGTCCAAAATATTTTTAAGGAAAGCTGTAATGGTCTTTAAAAGGAAAAGAGAAATAAGTTTTGAACTTAAAATTTGTAAGTTTTCCCCTTTAGGTTTGGGAAATAATTTAAGTTCAAAAAGTTGTAAAGATGCAAGTCCAGAAAGGTAAATCGTTAAGTAACCAAGTACCTTTGAATTTAATAGAAACTTCAAATTAACACTTTTAAAGACAAGAATTTTGGGATTTGATGTTTCAAAAATTTAGAAGCTTTAATTTTTGAAATGAAATGATAAATACCAAACCAAACCTTTAAATATGGAGTGGATAGGAATCATTTCCTAGGTGTGACGAGAAAAGTGTAAGGCTATAGTAGTGATTACTTTTAGTAGTAATAATAAAAGTTCCCGTAAAGTGTATAGGACACTGGTGAGAACCTAGGAATGTTGCTTCGTGTGTGTAGACTATAGAAGAATAGTAAAGTGATATTAGTAAGATAGTAAGATAAACTTGATTGGGATAAATAGACCTTAGTTGGGGAAAAATAAAAAGTAAAGCTAAAGAGAAAATTTCCCCAAGCTTAGTTGCCTTTTTAGATAGTGACTGCATAGATTAAAATCCTTATTCATTACAGTTAATGAGACTTGGTTATTCCTTTTTGAGTATGGAAAGGAAGAGATGAATAGATCTTATTCATCGTGAGTAATACAACATAAGTTAGTAAAAAGTAATAGCGGACAGGAGGAGCATATGAGTTACTTAGATTCCTAGAGTAGGACCTTTCTGTGTCAGAGTGGGCATGGTCCTAGGCCTCCTAGCCCTAGAATATAGCTGCGTTTAGCTGTTATATTAAAGAAAAGTAAAAGCAGATAAAAGTAACTAAAAGAAAAACAGTAAGATCTAAAGAAAGTGATAGAAACGTCAATAGAAATAAATGAGAATTGCAAAAGAAAATTACATTTTTCCCATAAATTAAGCTTGTAAAAAAGTTTGAAAAGGAAAGTTTTCTTATGTAAACCTTGCTTGGGAAAGAAAATAGAGACTTTTATAGAATAGCGGCATAAGTTCCAGGTACGGGGAAAGAGGTGCACAAAAGTAAAACGGTAAACGTAAGGTTTTCTGTTTTCCACCTTCTTTCTGACATAAGAAATTGAGTTTAGAAAATTAGATTTTTTTTATATTCGAATATTAAAAGTTGTCTATGGGATTTGGATGTAAAATTCGTTGAACTACACCCCTTTTTAGTAGGAGTGTGGGAAAAATTGGATGAAAAACGTTTTGAGTTTTCAAAAGTTTGCATTCATATAGAAATTTTAAGTATATTTAAGGTATGTGCATCATGTTTTAAAATAAATTTTTAGAGAAGAAAAGCATTCATATAGGAGATACCGCTTAGAAATTCATGTACATACATATATTTTGTATTGAATGACACTTGGCACAAGGACACAGATGGTTGAAAAATTAGATGTACACAAAATGGATGTGATTGATGCAAGGAATTACATAATTTTACCCATGTCAAATTTCGGGGATGAAATTTCCTAAAGGGTGGGAGAATGTAACACCCCGCATTTTTAGATAATTAAATAATCAAATAATGATGAACAGTGAAAATAAACATTTTTGGAATTGTCAGAATATGGCCTCGAAACTTATACCATGATGTCTGTGGCGATTCTCTGATTAATTTCCATATATAACTTATCGAAATCCGAGTTAATACGAAGAAGTTACAAAAAGAATAAGAAAGCGGAAAGAAAAAAATATATACGGGTCCCCCCATAGGTCGACCCACAAAGCCACAGGTCGACCCTAAGGTCGACCCAAAGAGAACACAGGTATACCTACAAGTCGACCCGCGTTTTCCTTTGGACGTTAAATCGTCCAGGGACGTGCCGAACCAAATAGATTTGATTTTTATTCAATTGAAACCATATGTTGATGGATCTGATGGCTCCAAAAGACCCTGTGACGTGGTGGCTTCAGATTCAATCTACTAAATCCAATGGTCTGAGATCCCTATGCTACACTATAAATAGGACCCTAGGCCAAGCTATTTTCTCACAATCAGATTTTCTCCTAATTGGGTTCATTGCCTGAGGCTGGTCCCTAAATAGAAAATATTTATAGGGAGAAGATCTTCTAAATAAATATATTAGACACATTAGAAGGGGATCCAGGAAGGCCATGGAGCAGAGCTAAGACCATGGAGCAAAGCTAAGGATGACTTATGAGTGGATTTAAATTATATATCTTTTACGTTTATGATATATTATCGTTAGATTCACGTTAAATATTTAATTCAGTATTTATTTTCAATAATTAGATCTGTTAATTAGTTATGTTGAAAACTGTAAATTTTATAAGACAGCTTATATTTAATTATTATTTATATGGAAAAGAAAGATAGGAATCCAATTAAATATGAATAATATTAGGCTTAACAGTTATAGAGAAAGGCATAAGCCAAAAAGTAAGAAATTTACATTTAATTATGCTAAAACAGGAGAAATAAATTAAAATGGGGAAATTTTAATAACTTGATTCGGAAGTTAGTGATAGATTAGTTGGTTGGTTTAGAAAAGAGAATACATTTCCATAGTTTAATATTGTAAAAATATGTAACGACCCGATATTTTGGACCATTCGCATCCGCACATGTCGGACTTGAATAATTTAGAATACCGCGTTGTTAATTTAAATTTGGCAAAACTGAACATATACAGTAAATAAATAATCACAGATCACAGACACAGAGTAATAAATGCAGCGGAAGCAAAAGATAGTAGTTCATGAAGCTTCTATATACATATCAGAGTTAAATAAGGTACAACAGATGTCTCGAATACAATAATCAAATACAATATCAGAATACAATCACTGGAATCAACTGGATATCTGAAAGCTGGATAGATAGCTGGATCTCCAAGCGAAGCTCCAACTCCAAAGGTGAGTCTCGAATACTGGTACACTCAGTCTGACCCGAGCGTAAAGCAAAACACAAAACACTCGAGTCAGGATTAACATTCTTATATCAATAAATCCAACTCAAGTGGAATAGCAACTGAAATACAAGTAACTCAAAGGATGTTTGGAATAACCATCCTTTAAGGATCCGTTAAACTATCTACTATGTAGTAGTTTACGATAAGTAGATAATGTCTATCAATAATATAAACTATCAAGATAGTGTTAAGGCGTTACCATTATCCCCCTTAACACATTTTATATAAGCGTTATAGTCTATACAGCACTGTAAACTCCATCGTAAACTAGTGGGATATCAGGGAGTACTCCATAGGTATAACACAAAACAATTCGTAGTGGTCGCGTATATAGGGATCCAAGTATGACAAGGCACATGAGGCAATACCCAAGGTAGTGAAACCACCGTTTGCCTGATCCGGATTGGTGAGAACGCATCGCCGCAGCAATCGCAACACCGCGAAACAACACTCCCAAAATCAAGGGTGCACCAATCAACAACAAGTAATGAGTAGTTTTCGAAGAAGTGTGTTCGCTCGAGGTAGCTAGCCCCCATTTGGCCCGGCACGGCTCCTGTTTTAGTCATTTCCAATTTGACACAAGTGTCAAGGCTATCCATTATCGTTCTCTTTCTTCAGTCATCACGTACATCATTCCAACCACTTCATTCTGGATCACAACTCCGCGTATAGTTATTAAAGTGGTTTTCGGTTTAGACAGTGAGTATGTCCCTAACCGATTCCGGTCTCTTTAATAACTTTCGTGATTATTACACCGATTGGTCGTTTATTCATTTCAAAACCAAGTCAATTTCAATCTCAATTAAAATTTGTAAATCAACATTTCATTTGTATTTCAAAACCAATTTCCAAAAATTTACGTTTCAAAACATCCAAATTACCATTTCGAAATCTTCTAATTCAATTCCAATTTCTATTTAAAAAAATTCAAATATTGATCCAAGTTCGTAAATAAGTTTCATTCCAAATCATTTAAATTAATTTAATTTAAACTTCAATCAATTTAACTTCATTGATCGATTTTATTCAGTATTCATTAAGTAAATTTGTCATTCAAAACAATTTCTATTTAATTTCCAATTCATTAAATCAATTACTTAAGTTCAACTTCATTAAATCAAAACTTACAATTTTGAACTAAATTAAATTCGTCAAAACCATTTCTTTAAATTTCAAGTCTTACATTAATTTCAATAAATCACATTTTTATTTCTTGTTAAAGAAATCCAATTTCATTTATTTATTTACTTAATTACAAATTTCAAAACTTAATTATTTCATAACTCAACTTTACTTATTAAAGAAGTTCAATTCCACTTATTACGAAGTTCAATTTCACATATCAAGCATTCAATTTCATTTAATTATTAAATAATTCAATCTTATTTAATTATTAAATAATTTCAAAAACTTAATTATTAAATAATTTCAAACTTAATTATTAAATAATTTCAAACTTAATTATTAAATAATTTCAAACTTCATTTCAAAACCTCATTATTTATTCAAATAAAATCTTTATTTTATTTTTATTTTAAAATCAAATTATTGACCAATCGGGTTTTATTTAATTCTCTATCCTAGGTCAAAGTTTAATTTGGGTATTTATCATTTCAACCCGATTCCATTTCAATTCAAAAATCAAAGCATAGCAAAGGGAACTTGCAGTGTGATAACTGGGATGGTGTCAAAGTAAATAAACAAGCAATAACAACAATCAATAACAATCCAATAATTAATTCAAATAATCTCGAAATAATCGTATTAATTCACATTGTTGTTTGTGCAAATTAATATAATTATTTCTAGAATCTACACTATCATTTTATGTAGATTAAAGATTATTACACTAATAATTATACGGTTCTTCACTTGATATCCATTGTTCAATTTCAAACTACCTCAATTTTACAACATACATTCAATGGTTCAAGGTGTACATAACCAAATTTCTACGTGTTAATTAATCTAACATTTAAATAAGGTCATCTTATGCAAATGTCATCTAATCAAATTTAGCATATATCAAATCTAACTATCCTACGTCAATTTCAATTTCAAATTATTATCATTTTCTACATTAATAATTTAACGTCCAATGTTAAAAATCAAACAATCAATCATTTATCAACCAAAACGGGATTATCATTTCATAAATAACAGATAATGGTGTCAGATGTCACAGGTGAACTGATACAGGTAATGGCATATATAACAGTGTAATAAACTAACATCAGCATTTCAATTGTCGTTTCAATTGAAATCAGATTTAATAAATAAAAGAACATTAATCGTGAGTGATTGCTCACCTTTCGAGGCTAGAGAGATGAATGGGGATGGAAACGAGTTGTGAATCCAAACGAATTCCGAAGCAAAACAAGATGGGCACGAATTCGACGATCCAAGGGCTGCTAAATAGGAACCGATGATAACAAGATATATTATAAATTTTTAAATTTCAAAATCTATTTAAACACATATTTAAAGTAAAATAATATATATATAATTATCCTCAAACCTATATTAAATTTAAATATGTCTAAATAAATCTCTATAGGTGTTTGCAGCCAAACCCATATGTACTTATATACATATTGTATTTAAAATCACTATATATTGTAAGGATTACTATGAATTCCTATATTAATACACACATAAGCTACATAACCTGGACTACATGACGCAACAATACATATATATATATAACTAACAGTTTATATATGTTGGGTATGTTTTCACTAGACCGGTATCACCAAAAAAAAGATAAGGGAAGCCTACAACCGAACCAACCTACTCCACTGCCTACCGGACCAACCTACTCCACTGCCTACCGAACCAACCTACTCCACTGCCTACCGAACCAACCTACTCCACTACCTACCGAACCAGCCTCTACCGCCCCACCTATTACCGAATCAAAACTATCACCGGACCAAGTTGCACCGGACCAAATCCCACCGACCAAGACGTTCCAGACCCACTTTGCTAGGCCAGATTGTATCAGCCCAGGCCCACCAACAGCTATATACATCCAAGACCCCTACCCCCAGCCTCACTCTATAAATAGAGGGGCAGGGGTACAACAATGGGGACAAGTTTGAGAGCTCAAGCACGGATAGAACTTTCAAACAACTTTTATATGCTTGTACCAAAGCTTTGTACTTGTAATCTGAACAAGAAAGGAGAAATAATATATAAAGTGGACGTAGGCGCATTCTGGCTGAACCACTATAAATCTGCGTGTCTTTTACAGTTTAGTCCCTGCTTTTTTACATATTTTCATAAATCACCCAGATCACTAAAAACAACGCAAAATCAACTGAATCATATGACTTGGAGGTGTTTGCCCATTTTTTGTGCAAACATTTTTGGTGCTTTCACTGAGAGCAAGAAGCTCGAAGCTTCAGCTTCTCCCACTTAACCTTCTTCCTAACAGCGTCGTTCATTGCTTGGAAAACATGCCTCCCAAGTAGAAGAAAGATGTTAACAAAGGAAAAAACATCGCAACCAGCAGTCTTCCAGATCCAGTAAGTCGTCCCCTTCCAGCAGCAGTACCAAATGAAGGTCAGGCAAATCCGACAACCCCTGCCACAGAACAGCCTACATCAATTACTAGGGCAGATCTAGACAGGGTTGTGGCTGAAGTGACTAGCCGCTTCACATCCCAGCAGGAAGCCTTGGTGGACCATCTCATGTCACGCTTAAGGGATGCTGAAGAGTTCAACCGCAACACTGAGTCATGGGGTGAGTCCTAGTCTGGAGGATCTCAGAGACATCAAAGATCTTCCTTCTTCGAAGGGGCTAACGACAGAAGCGGCCATGGTAGGAGCCGAGACCAAGCACAGCCCGAAGTTAGGCCTGAGGAAACGCTTGGAACCGAGCCCAACGGGGGAGGTACTGGGCGGAGGTCAACTGTAGCTGAGCCGGTCGTACTGCCTAACCACGGAAACACCAATGAACGGGGCCGAGCTAGAGTCCAGCCCGAAGTTGGAACCGAGGAAGTGCTTAGATCAGAACCCAGCAGGGGAAGATCAAGGCAAGGGCCAACTGTAGCTGACCCTAACATGCTCCCAGAAGACCAGAGGCAGCCATTGGAAAATATTAGGAATGATAGACGATACCATCCCTACAGGTCATCTGGACGGAATCAATCCCACAGAACAGAACCGAACTCATTCCTATCTGCTCCAAATTCTAACGAAAGGATGGCACGCTTGTTCAGAGAGTGCGTCGAACGGGATCAAAGAGATCGAGGGATAGGTGCTAGGGTAACCAGCCCTTTCGCCCGCAATATCAAAATTGCTATCACCCCCCGAGAATGGAAGATGCCAACAATGGAACCTTACAAAGGAACCTCTGACCCCGTTGTACACTTACAGAGATACACACAACATATGCTCATGAGCGGGGCAACAGAAGGAGTACTGTGCAAATGCTTTCCACTATTCTTAGTAGATCTAGCTACCTCCTGGTTCTGCCATCTACCCCAAGGATCCATCAGCTCATGGGAGATGTTGAAAGAAAAGTTTATCAGCCAGTTTCGCATTCATGTGGAACAACCCAAGGACACTTATTCCTTATCCAGTATCAAACAGAAACCTGGAGAGAAGCTGCAACAATATTTAACCCGATTCAATGCCGCAGCGGCCACAATCCAAGATGCCGATGAGAAGCTTGTCTTAATGGCCCTCTGTAGTGGTGTGCATCCAGATACTAAATTTGCTAGAAGATTGACAAAAGAAAAACCAGCTACTTTACCCGATTTCTTCCATGAAGCCGGGAAATATATGAGGCTTGAAGACGCTGCCACTGAGGGGCAATCAGGGCAGCAAAATAAGGCAGCTCACGGCAACATGCCCGCTGCAGCAAAGGATGTTCGAAGAAATGATTCTAGAGACAATGCTGGGGGCAAGAAGGGAGAAAAGCGCCTATATCTTCCTTGCCACCCAAGACGAAGTTAGATACAAACGCCCACCATACAAGAAGGAATCAGATAACGCGCAGAAATATGGAAAGTTCTGCTGCTTCCACGAATCTCACGGGCATGATACCAATGAATGCCATCATCTCCGGGACTTGATTGAAGAACACATCAGAAGGAAGAGACTGGAACGCTATGTAAAAGGTCAGAACATGACTCCAGCTCTTGCCAATGAGAACCCAAGGCTACCCTCACCAGAGATAGGCAGAGGAAATCGCAACACTAGCGGCTCCATTCAAGAGAAGATAGTGGTCCATACCATCTCGGGAGGACCGCACATCGCTGACAGAAGCTGGGCAGAGATGGAAAGATATGGAAAGTCGCTTAGAAACAATGAAGATTGTGTTAATTCTTTTATAGGAGAACGCCACCCAAAGCGGAAAGAGAGTGATGACATCACATTCAGTAGGCGTGACCCAGAGGGAAGGCAGTACCCTCACATGGATCCCATGGTTATCTCTGCCCGGCTCGGTCCAGCCGAAGTTTTCCGAATTCTAGTAGACACTGGAAGCTCAGTAAATATCTTATTCAAGCATGCATTCGACAAAATGAAACTATCAATAAAGGATGTTTCTCCCTGCAATAAACCACTACACGATTTCACTGGAGATGCGAAGATGCCCCTCAGGAAACTGGACCTCTTTGTTGAAATTGGAAGTCATCCCCGCTCCGTTGTACGGAAACAAACATTTGTGCTGATAGAAAACCACTCGGCTTACAACGCCTTCTTAGGAAGGCCAGCCTTGTCTGACTTCCAAATCGTCCTGGCCCCATGGTGCCTAAAGATGAAATTTCCAACGGACAATGGAGTAGGAGAAGTAGAGGGAGACCAGGACGTTGCTCGAGACTGCTATGTAACTGAACTTCGCAACAACCACAGGAAGGATAAAGGGAAGAGTGTAGAGGTTGCCCTCTGCACAAAAAGTTTGGAAGCATAGCAACTAAAGAAAACCCCTCCTCTTCGATATACCAGCGACCCTTTCAATGAATTAGACCCTAGGGACAAAGAGGAGGAGGCCACCGCCGAGCCTGCAGAGGCTATGGAATTTGTATCTGTAGACAAACATGACTCGAGTAGACTATTGAAAATCGGGTCCCAACTAAAAGCAGGGTTGAAGGAACAACTCATTGACTTTCTCCGCCACAACTTGGATGTATTTGCATGGTCACATGCTGACATGACCGGAATCTCCCCTGACATAGCATGCCACGTACTAAACATTGATCCTACCAAGGCGCCCGTAAAACAAAGAAAGAGAAGTATGGGGGTAGAACGATCAGCAGCCCTCGATGAAGAAGTAAAGAATCTACTTGCCAATGACTTCATACGAGAAGCCATCTACCCAGAGTGGATCGCCAACCCAGTACTAGTGAAGAAGGCTAATGGGAAGTGGCGAACAAGCATTGACTTCTCCAACTTAAATGACGCCTGCCCGAAGGATTGCTTCCCACTTCCCCAAATCGATCAACTTGTAGACAGCACAGCCGGGCATGAACTCTTATCCTTTATGGACGCATACTCAGGATATAACCAAATTCCTATGCATGCTCCCGATCAAGACCACACTAGTTTCATCACTGACCGGGGTTTGTACTGCTACAAGGTAATGCCTTTCGGACTTAAAAACGCAGGAGCCACCTACCAGCGCCTCGTCAATAAGATGTTTGTAGGGCTAATAGGACAAACTATGGAAGTGTATGTGGATGACATGCTGGTAAAGTCAAGGAAAGCCGACGATCACGTAAGCCACCTGGGCGAGATGTTTCAAGTACTTCGCCAGTATGGAATGAAACTTAATCCTCTAAATTGCTCCTTCGGAGTATCATCAGGAAAGTTCTTGGGATTCATCGTCCATGCCAGAGGGATTGAAGCAAACCATGAACAAGTCCGAGCTCTAAAAGATATCAAAATACCTTCCACACGAAAGGAAATGCAAAGCCTGAATGGGAAAGTGGCCGCCCTAAGCCGATTCATCTCCAAAGCAATGGACAGGTGCGTCCCCTTCTTCGAAGCTCTAAAGAAAGACAAAGGAAAGTTCGAATGGACTGACGAATGCTTAACCGCTTTCCTTAACTTAATCGAACACCTCCAGAAACCGCCGGTACTCTCGACTCCAAACGAAGGCGAAGAGTTATACCTATACCTTGCTGTATCATCTCATGCTCTAAGCGCTGCTTTGGTAAGAGAAGACAACCGCACGCAGCGGCCAATATACTTTGTAAGTAAGAGGTTTACAGGGGCAGAAGTCAGATATCCTAAACTTGAGAAGCTAGCATACTGTCTACTAATCGCATCACGAAAACTGCGACACTATTTTCAATCCCATTCCATCAGAGTTCTGACCGACCAACCGCTGAGGCAGGTACTCCATCGTCCCGACACTTCTGAGCGACTACTTAAATGGTGCATTGAACTAAGTCAATATGATATTACCTACCATCCTCGCACCGCTATCAAGGGGCAAGCCATGGCCGATTTCATTGCCGAATTCACTACCAACGAAGGTGAGGAGCAATCAGAAATAGCAGAAGACATCAAGTGGAACCTCTTTGTGGATGGTGCATCAAACGAACAAGGCTCGGGGGCAGGTGTGGTAATAATTACTCCCAGGGGAAATAAGCTGCACCATGCTATAAGGTTGGAATTCGCTGCCACCAACAACGATGCAGAGTATGAAGCAGTGATAGCTGGATTAGAACTTGCCTTAGAAATCGGAGCCAATTCTTTGTGTCTTCATAGCGATTCTCAACTTATTGTTAATCAAATACTAGGAGAATTCCAGGCTCGAGAAGAACAACTCATAGCATATCTAAAGAAGACCAAGTTACTTCTCAGTCAATTGGACCACTACTTAGTCAAACACATCCCTCGGGAAGAGAACCAAGAGGCCGACGAATTGGCAAAGCAAGCCAGCATGAGAGACGGCGCTATTTCCGGAGCAGTAGCCATCTCAAAGCAACTGACCCCAAGTTTTGAGCAAGTGAATCTGATAGCTGCAACCAAAGAAGCAACTTGGATGACCCCCATCTGAGACTACTTACAAAGTGGCACACTACCCGACGGGCGTAACGAAGTCAAGAAAATCTTGAGGAAAGCTTCCCGCTACACAATACAAGAGGACACCCTCTATCGGCGCGGCTTCTCTAACCCCTTATTAAGGTGTGTCGCTGGAAGGGAAGCCAAGGAAATCAAGGAAGCTGCGGAGATCACACCGGAGGGCAGACTTTGGCAAAAAAGATACTCCGATATGGATATTTTTGGCCCACCTTAAGCAAGGACGCCTTAGATTTCGTCAGAAAATGTGACAGATGCCAGAAGTTTGCTAAGATTCCACGGCTACCAACCACTGAGATTACTCAAATGACCAGCCCTTGGCCGCAGTATGGGGAATTGACTTAATCGGCGAACTGCCAATGGGCCGAGGCAGGGCCAAATATGCTATAGTGGCAGTCGACTATTTTACCAAATGGGTGGAAGCAAAACCCCTAAATAAAGTATCATCAGTGAAAGTTATTAACTTCTTGATCAAAAATGTTCTATGCAAGTACGGAGTCCCATTCAAAATTATATCGGACAATGGATTTCAGTTTGACAGCAAGGAGTTCGCCAACTGGTGCCAAGAGCACGGAATTCACAAGAGCTTCTCATCCGTAGCTTATCCCCAGGAAAACGGACAAGTCGAAGCCGTCAACAAAATTCTGAAAACTCTAATCAAAAAGAAGATTGAAAAGTCAAAGGGCGCTTGGGTAGATGAACTCCCTACGGCACTGTGGGCCTATCGCACATCTTTCAGAACATCAACAGGGCATACCCCTTTCTCTTTGGCATACGGATTGGAGGCTATGCTCCCAGTTGAAACCATCGTGCCTTCCCACCGTAGGATCCACTATAACCCAAAAGAGAACGAAGAACTCCTTCACATGTCTTTGGATCTAATTGAGGAGAGAAGAAATGATGCAGCCCTCAAAGCAGCAGCCCACAAGCAAAAAGTGGCAGCACACTACAACTCCAAAGTCAAGCATCGTACCTTACAAGAAGGAGATCTTGTCCTCAAGCGAATCTTCCCTCGCCCCGGAGCACTAGATCCAATCTGGGATGGACCATATGTAATTCATAAAGATCTCCACAATGGAGCTTATATTTTGTCAACAGTGGACGGAGAGGTGTTCCAGAGGGCATGGAACATCCAACACCTCCGTCGATACTTTTCTTAACTTGTACTGCCCATATGAAGTGAATTAACAAAGAGAATCAGTGGACGTAGGCATTTTCGTGCCGAACCACTTTAAAAACCTTGTCTCTTTTTTAACTTGTTCCTTTATATCTTGGCTGCTTGTTAACTTTATCCTTTTCTGTTGAACAAAATCCTGTGCATATAGCATTTCCATTCAAGGAGCTCCACAGCGCGACTTCTCCTAGACAAGACCTAACAGGTACTATACGAATCTATGCCCTCGCCAATGAGACACTTTTGCTCTGGCATCCCTCTGCTGCGTGTTAACTCATTGCTCGCGACGGCCCTCAAAGCCAACTGTAATGAGCCGATTATAAGCCACCAAGAAGGCCGACTATAGCCAAGGCAGCTCATTACGGCGTTCGGCTCGCCAGCAACTGTGAACCTACTTTAAGCCCCAACATAAGGTGTGGCCAGCCAGGGGCAGTTCACGGTTGACGATCGGCACCCACGCTAGCCGGCCACAGTAAATCGAATAATACCCAAGATTACGGGCCATAATGGCCCGGGTAGTTACTGTGCACGATCTCGGCTCTGATGTGTTTTTAAGTACAGTTGTGGTAAAAAAAAAGATTAACTCCCCGCGGAGGCGTAAGATGGGTGACAAATGTCTCCAAGACCCACAGCTAGGGAAAGTGACTACAAAGCCCGTTTGCCACGAACTTAAGCACATCGAAGGCCTTCCGTGATTGGAAGTTTTACTTTTTCTCATATTTCAATTTTATTTAAAAAACTTTTCTCCTATCCTCTGTAACAATCCCTAGTACAGGACACAGAATAGGAGACATTCGCTAATAGAAGCGGATACTCACAGCAGGACACTGACCGCATTCCACACTCAGTCGCGCGAGACATTCAAAGCTGCCATCTACAAGTAAAATATGAAGGGCGGTACTTTCTTCTTTAATGTATAAACATGTGGCTATAATTTATTCACACGTCACACTAACATTGCAAGGCATGAAATTATGTTTTAAGCAAGAACTTGACATCAAACACAATTGAATTACAAGCATATGCATAGCTATATTTCTCATACAACATGCCAAAATAACAAAAACATTCAAAAATGATAGAGTCAGCTTAAGTTAAAAAATTACACGTCAAGAAATATATTGTTTATTACAAGTAGCATAATTACAACCTAAAAGTTACGCAACAATGTCAAGTCCACAAAAAGATATCCAGGTCAAATCAAGGAGCCGGCTACGTCGGACTTTCATCCTTGTCCTATTGCCCACCTGCCCGGTCAAAGAAAGAATTCATTAGTGATAAGCAACCAAGTTAACGGAAAGACTAGAAAGGAAGACTTACCCGCACCTGCTTCCTGACCATCCTGGTCATCATCCTCTACTTGCACACCTGCCTCCTCAGTAGCAAGCAGCCACATACCCTCCTTCACCGCCACCTTCTCCTCCTTGGTAAACTGGGCAGTGACCACATCCATTCTGAAGACTGCGCCACCCTCTTTATCCGCATCAGTCCTAGCCTCCTCCAGGGCCCGGAGATAAATCCTGGCCATAACTCGGGGGTAATCATCCATCCAGGATAAATTACCCTGCTTCCAAGTGCGGAAATACATATCCTGGAGCATCTCATCCATCATCCCCTCATTTTCCTCAAGCTCCCTCATTCGGGCCTCAGAAGCACGCAGCTTAGCGACTGCAGCATCCCTCTCCGATCGGTATCGTGAGCGGTCAGCCTGAAGGGATATCCTCATCGCCTCCATCTCCTCCTTCAACCTGGACTGAGCGAGCTCCGCGGCCTCAAGTCTCCCCGATAATTCCTGCGCCCGCTCGAGGTCCGCTTGTCGAACCTCATCCACCATCGTGATGGCCATGTCAATTCGCTCCTTGCAGGCGGCCTCCATTTTTCGCAACTCTGCCCTGCTGGCCTCTTCCATAGTCTTCTTCAGTTGCCTGGATGCGGCCTCGTGCTGAGAAATTCGGATGGCTTGATCGGCAAGCTGCTTAGCCTGGTCGGAGACCATTAAGTGTAGCCGAATGTTGGCACTCCCAATTTCCTCCCCGGCCATGACTAGTCGGGCATAATGCCCCATCAATTTCCTGGTCTCCTCAGCAACTCGGTCAATATTCGCCTTAGCTTCATCCCCCAGAGTTACAACCCGGGTAGTAAGCAAATCAAGGTCCAAGGACTTAGCTTCGTCAAGCACCCATACCATAGGATTGCGAGGGAGAAGATGCTCACTAGTAACCTCATCGAAGGAGATGTCATGAGAGGCCGGGTCCAGGTCTGGATGGCCCGAAACAGGTTACGAACCAAGCCAGGGTGATCTATTGGGGTGAAGATTGGATTCTCAGACGGATGTGGGGAAGGCATAAACTTAGTATCATCCTCCGTAATATCGTGAATAGGCTGGAGTTGGGCCGGAGGACCAGGAAGAGATTCAAACGTAGATCGACTCCTCTTCCTCTTTTGTATATCTTCTTCAATAACTCCAAGAAGAGGACGATAGCCGACTACGTCCCCAGGACGGTTAATAGGAGGCTTATGCTTGGCGGAAGCTTTGAGGAGTTTGTATTGTTCAAGCCTGTGCCGAAGATCTGAGGTCTTGGCCGTTTTGCCCGCTCCTGGAATAAAAACCAAGTGTCACCAGCATGTATTGAGCCATCATTCAAGAATTAAAAAGAATAAAGAGAAATTCACCTTGAATCGTAGAAGTTGCCTCAGTAGAAGCGCTCCCGGAAGATAAATCGGCGCCGGTCCTGACCTTACTAGCTTTCTTGGACTTCTCCGTTTCCTCCAACTCTTCGAAGGCTTGGCGGAGAGCGTCATCTGTCCACTCTTGAATCACGCCCGCCTGCCCGGGAGGCAAAGCCCTGGTGCCATCACCGCCCTGTCCTTCGCCACCATCATCACCGTGACGATCACCGTCACCTTCTCTACCACTTCCGCTCTCTGCCTCACCTCCTTCGTCCTCACCTTTTTCCTCCTCCTGAGCATCTGGATGTGTGCTGGAGAGGGTCCATCGGACTTCTTGAGTTTCTTCCCCCCGGCGACTGGATGCATCGAGAGGGGCCTCCTTTTGCTTCTTTTCGCCATGGCCCCTCCTGTAACTTTGACAGCTCTCTCCTCCGCCGTGTCTCTCTGCTTAACCAGGGACTGATGTGGAAGGATCAGGTTGTGCCCCAGAAGTGTAGCATTCCTAATCAAGTAAGAAGCCGACCTGTCCCTTCCCGTAATGGCTTCTATTTCCACAGCCATCTGAACCAGGCGATCATTCTCCACGACCGCAAAGCCACCTGTCGCTAGCAAGAAATAAAAACACATAAGAAGAGGCATTGCAGTTATAACGGAAATTATAAATAAAGCTTCACACTCATAGCCGGAGGTGAAGCGACGGATGGAAACATAGTCATCCTTGATAAAAAAACCATTCTTTCTTAAACATACTGAACTTCGAATATAAGTCCAGGACAGGCTTGAAAGATACGGCTGATTCCAAGCTGATGTATGGAGACCCCTTCTTATAGCCTCTCAAATTGTACAAGTACCGGATCTCCCGGTTGGAGGGAGGACGCCCGTATCTCCTCTGGAAAATGACAAACAGGCTTGCCAGGATGGCGTAGGAGTTAGGCTGAAGCTGAAACGGAGCTACCTTCAAGTAAGTGATAAAGCTGATTATCCAAGCATTGATCGGGGGAATGGCCCCACACATGCAATGGTACCGACTATAGGCGAAATACCCTTCGGGGGGATTATATGGCATCACTCCCTCCCCAGGCAACAGCATGCGCGCTCTGTCAATCCCAAAGGAGCGGGAGATAACATCAAGCTGCTCGCCTTTGAGAGAGCTTGGGAAACAGTCAGGAGGTGAGTTCAGAAGCTCCTGAGGGCCATACCCATCTACTAGTGACCTCGGGGTGGGCCCATGACGTCCCAGCTCTTACTGAGCTAGGGGCACTACGGAAGGATCTTCTCTGTCTTGGGATTTCTTCTTTTCTGATCGGGTTTCAACTTTATGAGACATTATTTGCAACACAAAAGAATACATCGTTAAAACGAAGGATATAGAGATATAAACAAGCAAGTACATATGGCATGGAATATCATTCACATAAAAACCCGATCGTTAATTCGAGACTAAAGTTCATCCGGCACTCAAGTTCATCCGGCACTCAAGTTTGTTCGACACTCAAGTTCATCCGGCTCGCAAGTTCATCCCGCATTCATATTCATCTGGTAGCTCAAGGCTCAAGTTCATCCGGCACTCATACTCCATGGATTCATTCGGTTGGTTCAAAACATCAAATTCATTCGGAAATTACCTGATTCGGTAGTCAAGTTTGATCCGGCAAGATGATTGATTCGACAGAAAATTCTGATTCGGCTATCTCACTTGGTAGGGAATAGCGAGAAGGTAATGCCCATACTTATAGGCAAATAGAGACGACCAGACTAACTGGTTCGGCACACAGGACCGAATGAGAGAGTCCAAGCTAAAACAAAACGCGGCATATACAGGCATATGCCCCGCTTTGGGGGGCAAATGTTGGGTATGTTTTCACTAGACCGGTATCACCAAAAAAAAGATAAGGGAGGCCTACAACCGAACCAACCTACTCCACTGCCTATCGAACCAACCTACTCCACTGCCTACAGAACCAACCTACTCCACTGCCTACCGAACCAGCCTCTACCGCTCCACCTATTACCGAATCAAAACTATCACCGGACCAAGTTGCACCGGACCAAATCCCACCGGACCAAGACGTTCCGGACCCACTTTGCCAGGCCAGATTATATCAGCCTAGGCCCACCAACAGCTATATACATCCAAGACCCCTACCCCCAACCTCACTCTATAAATAGAGGGGCAGGGATACACCAATGGGGACAAGTTTGAGAGCTCAAGCACGGATAGAACTTTCAAACAACTTTTATATACTTGTACCAAAGCTTTGTACTTGTAATCTGAACAAGAAAGGAGAAATAATATATAAAGTGGACGTAGGCACATTCTGGCTGAACCACTATAAATCTGCGTGTCTTTTACAGTTTAGTCCCTGCTTTTTAACATATTTGCATAAATCACTCAGATCACTAAAAACAACGCAAAATCAACTGAATCATATGACTTGGAGGTGTTTGCCCATTTTTTGTGCAAACAATATACAACTTTACATATAAAACAATTATATATACGCAGTCAGATCGAACAACTATGTGGGCTGTATATATTCACACCTAATGTGAAGACCATAATACAAACAAAATGTGCAGACCATGTACATACATATATGCTGACTACTCAAAATCAACATGCAGACACCATATATATGTGTGCAACTAACTATATGTGTACCCAGCATGGTATTGTTACAGCCCAATACAATATTGTTATAAAATAATACTGACATATAACTTTTAAAGCAAATATACTAGCAAATCTTATAATATAAATTATACTAAATTTCAAAAGAACTTAAAGTTTTATATAACTATTTATATACATTCAAAAATAAACCTATGCTCGTACACTAAAAAAACAAAACATCAATGTATAACAAATTTAAACAGAATCAGTACAAATACATATATATATATATATATAATATATGAAAATATATGAAGACCTAATATAAAACAAGCAAAAGTAAACTATGCAGATCTGGAAACTACAACTACCAGATCTATATATACATAAATATAAACTGCGATTTACCCACCATATATGTAACTCAATACAAAAAAAATATAACTAAAAACCAACATATATACTTAACAACCGATAAATCTGCATATAACTTACATATATATAAAAAAACAACCTACCTTAATATAAATTATAAATACAATACAACAGATCTAAAATCCATTTATATAAAATGTATCGTATTATATATAAAATAATATAGCACATGACCAATATAAACTCTTATATAAATAGATGTAATATATACAGGTTATACCCTTATATACATGCGGCTGTACCCATATAGTACCCGCTATATATAATACCATACTAGCATACTTTATATATATATATATATCCAGTTTTATAAAAGTATTTTATTTAAACTTCAGACTCACGCATACACATAGACTAATATATCTGTGTACACAAATCAACATATAAATTTATACAAAAGGTAGATATAGTACTTATATATATATGTAAGACGTAACAAAAATGCTATAAGATTTTATAAACTACAGTTACTAAAATCAAGTGTATATATACACACACATTAACTATATGTATAGATACTGTAACACATAAAGTCCATATGTATTTTTCTTTTCTTTTTTTTCTTCCAATATATTTTGTTTAAAATATAACAGCCTTTATATATACATAAATAATCAGTGCAAACAGTTATACTTTACTATAAAACATGTATACGCGCACTACAAATATAACAGATCAGAATAAATACCTTAGGAAAAAAAAGAAAACTGCACGCGATGAAGGAAATACTGGAGCCGAACAAAAGAGGGAAAAAGGAAGAGTGCTCTGTAGGCTAGAGGAGGAGTTGGAAGGCTCGGCCACAACCAGCGGAGGCGAGTGCGGTCGAGGGTGGTGGCGGAGGCAGGTCGGATGTGGGTGGAGGTTGAAGTGTGAGGCTGGCTCGGTTGGGAAGTTGGAAGGCTTTGTGGAGGGAGTTACGATTGGAGGGGATGGGGAACAGGCGGTGGTTGGCTACTGAGGCAGGAGGTGGGAGGATCGGTACGCGGTGAAGGATTCAAAGCAGTGAATGAAACGATTAAAAGTTCAAAAACTAGAAGAAGAAGAAATGGCAGGCAAAAGTTCAGAAACTAGAAGAAAGAATAAAGCCTCATTATAAATATAACTTAGATTATAATATTATTACTTTGTCAAAAAGCACCTAAATGAAACGAATAGAATTTAGAGACGAACGAACTACCCAAGAAAGTTTGAACCAGTGTGAAGCTAAAGTCAAGTACTCTTTGAATTCTGGGAATATTAATAACGAGTGACTTCTAGCTTTCTTGGACAATGAAAGGACAAAGCAAAGGAAAAAGCAAAAAAAAAACAAAAACCGATATGGCTAACCATTTTACGGATTTTGCCACATACCAGACTTCGAAATGCACGAATGAATATACCGTTGAGATCAGTACGGCGAGATGATCAAAACGGTATATAGATATTTGTGGTACGATCATCCGATCAAAAGTCGATAATTGGTACGAGAAATGCTGTTATTTTATCAGAAATAAGATAAACGGAGCAATAGAAATCCAAATTTGGAAAAACGAAAGATGACGCCTTGTTCAGAAAATGATTTAGAATTTTTCTATGTAAAAAATATTTAGGTTTCGAAAACGTTTTATTTTCATCGCTTTTTAACTGATTAATTTGAAGTAAATTTACGCGCGAAATAAACTTTCATATTTTCGGACGAAAATTTACCAGTTGCAATGTTTAACTAGATGCATTCCAAATATCAAATTTATATTTCAAAATTTTATCGTTTAAAATTTCGCAAAATTTCAATCAATAACGTTATTAAAACTAGTTAAATTTACAGGTCGTTACACTCTCCCCTACTCAAAACTTTTCGTCCCCGAAAAGGAACGAGGTAGGAGAATAGAAACAACCAGAAAGAAAAACAGATTTGAAATACAAAATAACAATTAATTTAAACCATATAAATTCAAATTTAAATTAATTTATATTCAATAATTGATTTAATCCATTTGATTTCACTAAAATCAATCTCAACTATTTCTAAATTCATTATCTTATTATCCAATTATCTTCAATTTACAATTTCTAAAACAATAAATTTAAATAGTCTTTTATCATTTTTTTAGCAATTTAAATTCTTCTTTATTCCAAATTATTGTTAAATTTATTCTACTTAATATATCTAATCACATATATTTAACCCATATAAATTAATTTAAACCATAAAATTTTCGATTTAAATTAATTTATATTTACTAATTGCTTTTAAATTCAAGGTATTTTCATAAATTGATCAAATTTCAATTTATTAATTCCTTAAAAACAAAATTTATTTTTCAATTATCTTATTATTCTATTTATCTCTATTAACATTTTATAATTAAAATTTAAGTGTATAACATTTATTATAACCACTCAAATTTTATTTATAAATTCAATTTATATTATATATTATCCAATTACATATTCAACTTCTGAATGATTTAGGTAAGTTGTATTAGAATGCAGTTGAACAATATACAAATAAAATTTTCCCAATTCAATTATTCAAGTTTAAATATTTATTCCAAATTTTGGTTTTATTTATAATTAAAATCATCCTTTAACAAAATTTAAGAATTAGGTTTCGATTAACTTTAAACAATTTAGAGATATATATAATATATTTATATCAAATCAAATTAAATTTTAAAATAAGATACCTATATATATATATAAATCAAATTATACTGAAGAAATTCAAATCAAAATATTTTTCAAAACAAAACCGTAGCAAAGCTACAGAATAGTATCTCCACTTCGAAACTCGAAAATGAATGTCGATGATGCGGCCGCCATCACCGAAATTATTTTCCAGCGACAAAGAGAAGAGCACTGATTTCAACATTTTAAAATTCTTTGAAAACGGTTTCTTTTTGAAAATACCTTCAATAATATACATTTTAAAATTTTAAAAAAACCAAAGCTTGAAATCACTGGAAATTAAATTCTCAAATTCTAATTTTAAATTCATTTCAAATTCCAAATCAAATTATAACCAAGTTTATAAATTCATTTATTTATTATTTCTGACAACAAATTCATTATCAATTTAATTTTAGAAAAATTTATACTTATATATAGGATAATCATACAAATCTATTTTACTTACCAAATCTGAAACAATATTGTGTCAGTTTGCTCTGCTCGAGTGTTTTGGAGATCCTATCGATAACGCTGATTAGACGAATCGATCGGAAACCCAAATCACATCAACAACTCAAACAACACACTATATATATATAACATTTTAATATTAGTTTACAAATACATTTCTTTGCTCGACGATACAAGAATGAATTTTCAAAATAAGGATAGGTTTTCAAATTTGATGGACTCAAATCAAAGAGAATTTTGATTCGAAGATAAGCTCGAAACAAAGATATGATGATTAAATAACAAAGTAGGAAGATTGATAAGTTTATATAAATCGCGGGCAACCTTAACCGGGTCGACCGTGACTTCAAGAATTAGATCGATGCAGAATTTCGAGGTAAATCGACATTCGATCTCAAGAATAGAATTCAGGTATAGCAGGAGATAAATAGCATCGTAAACCAAGGATACAGAAATCTCCGGTAAATCAATGCCTATTGTAAAAGAGTTTTACCCCTTTACAAATCAATTTGAGATTGGCGGGACCGCCAACTCATTATAAAGATCATTCGAAGTGGAGTTATGTGATACTCCAGAATTGAAAGAAGACGAATAGTGAGGGACACGAATGAATTCTTGGAACCGCAGGGAACGTTCCAAAATTCAAAGGAATCGAGTCAAAAGGAAGAGATTGAAGCTCGAATGAGAGTGATTCTGTAAATATATTTACCCTATATGCTAAGTTTTGCCCAGAGCTATCAAAGCTCTGATACCAACTGTAACGACCCGATATTTTGGACCATTCGCATCCGCACATGTCGGACTTGAATAATTCAGAATACCGCGTTGTTAATTTAAATTTGGCAAAACTGAACATATACAGTAAATAAATAATCACAGATCACAGACACAGAGTAATAAATGCAGCGGAAGCAAAAGATAGTAGTTCATGAAGCTACTATATACATATCAGAGTTAAATAAGGTACAACAGATGTCTCGAATACAATAATCAAATACAATATTAGAATACAATCACTGGAATCAACTGGATATCTGAAAGCTGGATAGATAGCTGGATCTCCAAGCGAAGCTCCAACTCCAAAGGTGAGTCTCGAATACTGGTACACTCAGTCTGACCCGAGCGTAAAGCAAAACACAAAACACTCGAGTCAGGATTAACATTCTTATATCAATAAATCCAACTCAAGTGGAATAGCAACTGAAATACAAGTAACTCAAAGGATGTTTGGAATAACCATCCTTTAAGGATCCGTTAAACTATCTACTATGTAGTAGTGTACGATAAGTAGATAATGTCTATCAATAATATAAAGTATCAAGATAGTGTTAAGGCGTTACCATTATCCCCCTTAACACATTTTATATAAGCGTTATAGTCTATACAGCACTGTAAACTCCACCGTAAACTAGTGGGATATCAGGGGCTACTCCATAGGTATAACACAAAACAAATCGTAGTGGTCGCGTATATAGGGATCCAAGTATGACAAGGCACATGAGGCAATACCCAAGTAGTGAAACTACCGTTTGCCTGATCCGGACTGGTGAGAACGCATCGCCGTAGCAATCGCAACACCGCGAAACAACACTCCCAAAATCAAGGGTGCACCAATCGACAACAAGTAATGAGTAGTTTTCAAAGAAGTGTGTTCGCTCGAGGTAGCTAGCCCCCATTTGGCCCGGCATGGCTCCTGTTTTAGTCATTCCCAATTTGACACAAGTGTCAAGGCTATCCATTATCGTTCTCTTTCTTCAGTCATCACGTACATCATTCCAACCACTTCATTCTGGATCACAACTCCGCTTATAGTTATTAAAGTGGTTTTCGGTTTAGACAGTGAGTATGTCCCTAATCGATTCCGGTCTCTTTAATAACTTTCGTGATTTTTACACCGATTGGTCGTTTATTCATTTCAAAACCAAATCAATTTCAATCTCAATTAAAATTTGTAAATCAACATTTCATTTGTCTTTCAAAACCAATTTCCAAAAATTTACGTTTCAAAACATCCAAATTACCATTTCGAAATCTTCTAATTCAATTCCAATTTCTATTTAAAACAATTCAAATATTGATCCAAGTTCGTAAATAAGTTTCATTCCAAATCATTTAAATTAATTTAATTTAACCTTCAATCAATTTAACTTGATTGATCGATTTTATTCAGTATTCATTAAGTAAATTTGTCATTCAAAACAATTTCTATTTAATTTCCAATTCATTAAATCAATTACTTAAGTTCAACTTCATTAAAACAAAACTTACAATTTTGAATTAAATTAAATTCGTCAAAACCATTTCTTTAAATTTCAAGTCTTACATTAATTTCAATAAATCACATTTTTATTTCTTGTTAAAGAAATCCAATTTCATTTATTTATTTACTTAATTACAAATTTCAAAACTTAATTATTTCATAACTCAACTTTACTTATTAAAGAAGTTCAATTCCACTTATTACGAAGTTCAATTTCACATATCAAGCATTCAATTTCATTTAATTATTAAATAATTCAATCTTATTTAATTATTAAATAATTTCAAAAACTTAATTATTAAATAATTTCAAACTTAATTATTAAATAATTTCAAACTTAATTATTAAATAATTTCAAACTTCATTTCAAAACCTCATTATTTATTCAAATAAAATCTTTATTTTTATTTTTTTTTAAATCAAATTATTGACCAATCGGGTTTTATTTAATTCTCTATCCTAGGTCAAAGTTTAATTTGGGTATTTATCATTTCAACCCGATTCCATTTCAATTCAAAAATCAAAGCATAGCAAAGGGAACTTGCAGTGTGATAACTGGGATGGTGTCAAAGTAAATAAACAAGCAATAACAACAATCAATAACAATCCAATAATTAATTCAAATAATCCCGAAATAATCGTATTAATTCACATTGTTGTTTGTGCAAATTAATATAATTATTTCTAGAATCTACACTATCATTTCATGTAGATTAAAGATTATTACACTAATAATTATACGGTTCTTCACTTGATATCCATTGTTCAATTTCAAACTACCTCAATTTTCAACATACATTCAATGGTTCAAGGTGTACATAACCAAATTTCTACGTGTCAATTAATCTAACATTTAAATAAGGTCATCTTATGCAAATGTCATCTAATCAAATTTAGCATATATCAAATCTAACTATCCTACGTCAGTTTCAATTTCAAATTATTATCATTTTCTACATTAATAATTTAACGTCCAATGTTAAAAATCAAACAATCAATCATTTATCAACCAAAACAGGATTATCATTTCATGAATAACAGATAATGGTGTCAGATGTCATAGGTGAACTGATACAGGTAATGGCATATATAACAGTGTAATAAACTAACATCAGCATTTCAATTGTCGTTTCATTTGAAATCAGATTTAATAAATATAAGAACATTAATCGTGAGTGATTTCTCACCTTTCGAGGCTAGAGAGATGAATGGGGATGGAAACGAGTTGTGAATCCAAATGAATTCCGAAGCGAAACAAGATGGGCACGAATTCGACGATCCAAGGGCTGCTAAATAGGAACCGATGAGAACAAGATATATTAAAAAAATTTAAATTTCAAAATCTATTTAAACACATATTTAAAGTAAAATAATATATATATAATTATCCTCAAACCTATATTAAATTTAAATATGTCTAAATAAATCTCTATAGGTGTTTGCAGCCAAACCCATATGTACTTATATACATATTGTATTTAAATCACTATATATTGTAAGGATTACTATGAATTCCTATATTATAACACACATAAGCTACATAACCTGGACTACATGATGCAACAATACATATATATAACTAACAGTTTATATACAACTTTACATATAAAACAATTATATATACGCAGTCAGATCGAACAACTATGTAGGCTGTATATATTCACACCTAATGTGCAGACCATAAAACAAACAAAATGTGCAGACCATGTACATACATATATGCTGACTACTCAAAATCAACATGCAGACACCATATATATGTGTGCAACTAACTATATGTGTACCCAGCATGGTATAATACATATGTTACAGCCCAATACAATATTGTTATAAAATAATACTGACATATAACTTTTAAAGCAAATATACTAGCAAATCTTATAATATAAATTATACTAAATTTCAAAAGAACTTAAAGTTTTATATAACTATTTATATACATTCAAAAATAAACCTATGCTCGTACACTAAAAAAACAAAACATCAATGTATAACAAATTTAATCAGAATCAGTATAAATACATATATATATATATATATATATAATATACAAAAATATATGAAGACCTAATATAAAACAAGCAAAAGTAAACTATGCAGATCTGGAAACTACAACTACCAGATCTATATATACATAAATATAAACTGCGATTTACCCACCATATATGTAACTCAATACAAAAAAATATAACTAAACACCAACATATATACTTAACAACTGATAAATCTGCATATAACTTACATATATAAAATAAACAACCTACCTTAATATAAATTATAAATACAATACAACAGATCTAAAATCCATTTATATAAAACGTATCGTATTATATATAAAATAATATAGCACATGACCAATATAAACTCTTATACAAATAGATGTAATATATACAGGTTATACCCTTATATACATGCGGTTGTACCCATATAGTACCCACTATATATAATACCATACTAGCATACTTTATATATATATATATAGATCCAGTTTTATAAAAGTATTTTATTTAAACTTCAGACTCACGCATACACATAGACTAATATATCTGTGTACACAAATCAACATATAAATTTATACAAAAGATAGATATAGTACTTATATATATATGTAAGACGTAACAAAAATGCTATAAGATTTTATAAACTACAGTTACTAAAATCAAGTGTGTATATATATATACACACGCATTAACTATATGTATAGATACCGTAACACATAAAGTCCATATGTATTTTTCTTTTCTTTTTTTTTCTTTTTTTTCTTCCAATATATATATTTTTCTTAAATATAACAGCTTTTATATATACATAAATAATCAGTGCAAACAGTTATACTTTACTATAAAACATGTATATGCGCACTACAAATATAACAGATCAGAATAAATACCTTAGGAAAAAAAAGAAAACTGCACGCGATGAAGGAAATACTGGAGCCGAACAAAGAGGGAAAAAGGAAGAGTGCTCGGCAGGCTAGAGGAGGAGTTGGAAGGCTCGGCCACAACCAGCGGAGGCGAGTGTGGTCGAGGGTGGTGGCGGAGGCAGGTCGGATGTGGGTGGAGGTTGAAGTGTGAGGCTGGCTCGGTTGGGAAGTTGGAAGGCTTTGTGGAGGGAGTCACGATCAGAGGGGATAGGGAACAGGCGGTGGTTGGCTACTGAGGCAGGAGGTGGGAGGATCGGTACGCGGTGAAGGATTCAAAGCAGTGAATGAAACGATTAAAATTTCAAAAACTAGAAGAAGAGGAAATGGCAGGCAAAAGTTCAGAAACTTGAAGAAAGAATAAAGCCTCAATATAAATATAACTTAGATTATAATATTATTCCTTTGTCAAAAAGCACCTAAATGAAACGAATAGAATTTAGAGACGAACGAACTACCCAAGAAAGTTTCAACCAGTGTGAAGCTAAAGTCAAGTACTCTTTGAATTCTGGGAATATTAATAACGAGTGACTTCTAGCTTTCTTGGACAATGAAAGGACAAAGCAAAGGAAAAAGCAAAAAAAAACAAAAACCGATATGGCTAACCATTTTATGGATTTTGCCACATACCAGACTTCGAAATGCACGAATGAATATACCACTGAGATCAGTACGGCGAGATGATCAAAACGGTATATAGATATTTGTGGTATGATCATCCGATCAAAACTCGATAATCG
Organism: Allium fistulosum; assembly: GCA_030737815.1. NCBI lineage: Eukaryota > Viridiplantae > Streptophyta > Magnoliopsida > Asparagales > Amaryllidaceae > Allium > Allium fistulosum. The sequence continues at coordinate 836,723,944 of CM060905.1, forward strand.
GTACCAGAAATGCTGTTATTTTATCAGAAATAAGATAAACGGAGCAATAGAAATCCAAATTTGGAAAAACGAAAGATGACTCCTTGTTCAGAAAATGATTTAGAATTTTTCTATGTAAAAAATATTTAGGTTTCGAAAATGTTTTATTTTCATCGCTTTTTAACTGATTAAATTGAAGTAAATTTACGCGCGAAATAAACTTTCATATTTTCGGACGAAAATTTACCAGTTGCTATGTTTAACTAGACGCATTCCAAATATCAAATTTATATTTCAAAATATTATCGTTTAAAATTTCGCAAAATTTCAATTAATAACGTTATTAAAACCAGTTAAATTTACAGGTCGTTACAAAATAACTATAAACGTTATTGCAAGAATAAAAGAAAGAAAAAGGGAATTAGTGTAAAATAGAGACATTTCTGTATTTTGCATTATTCAATAATTAAAGAGACAATAAAAGAAATTTCTTTCAATTACGAGTTATTGTTTATAGCATTATTTTGTATTAAAATATGGAAATAGATTTTTAGCACAGTTTTTGTAACCAACCAAATAGAATAGAACTACTTCCTAGAATAAAAGAGAATAAAGTGAAGAGTTAAAGAAATTAAAGAAGAAATCAAGTTAATTATTTGACAAGACTAGAAATAATAAACAGAAATGTGCCTAGATCTGCATTTACTACGCAGATAGTAAAATAAAATTAAAGCAGTTATTATGCTAAGTAATTTGTGACAATTGGACATAATCCCAAGCTAAGATGTCATATAATATAAGAGAACTAAAAAGAATTTAGTATTATAAGAAAAGAAGACAGGCTAGAATAGAAGAGAGGCACTTGTAATTATATTTATAACATGTAGATTATAAAAGAATATAAAAATAACAATTGCAAGTGTAATCATAACACGTAGGTTATAATTAAAAATAGAAGAGGCTTATTTTATTAAACTTAGATCTTGGATTAAGTTAATAAGCAAAATAATAGCAGTGGCCTGTACCAACAACATTCCCTTTTAGTCAGGAACTGATAGTCTCACAACAGTTAGGTGAGGCTGGGCAAACTTATGCTGATTAGGGTAAATAAGTAGCTAACAGAATAAGAAAAGTAAACTAAACGCATAATAAAAGATTAGACGTGGGGTCTAATAAAATGGTAAGATGCCTTTGATGTAGCCCAAAGGATGAAGAGCCTAACGAAGTAGTTCATCATAGATTTCAGCACAGAAGAAGCACGTCCAACTTAGTTATTTTGGGCTAGAAGGAAGTACGATACTTTAACGGGATGTGAGGGTACTCTAGGATGGCCTTCTGAGGTAGGCCTAACAAAGCTGCACCCCCGGAGGCAGTTATGTAAATGTTCCATCTAGAGAGTATGTCTTGACTGCTTTTTCATTGCAGGCCTAACGAAGTAGACCTTTGTAGGCAGTCAAAAGGTTGATGAATGGAGTAGGATATTCGTATGACACCGTACTCTAACTTGCGAGTAGGTTTTAGTGGGCAGGACCCAAAAGGATAGTCGCATGCGGAGATCAATCCATCATCAACCAAGAGCGAGTTCAGGAAAGACTAGAGTTAAACCAATAGGCCAATGATTCTTTCACTATCGAGACATTAGATGAGGGGCGCATCCAATTGGATTTTTAGATTGTTTATAGTAGGTCACAACCACTAAGCTCTTTAGAGGTCTTCCGATTAGTTGAGGAGTGGCTGCATGGGGCCATAGCCACGATGAGAAAACAGACAGACCAAGTAGAATCTCTGTATTGTAGGCCTAACAAAGCTGTCCTTTACAGATATAAAAAACCCCCGACTGAGTTCCGTACAAGGTAGACCTTGGTTGCGAGATTTAGGAAGTAGACAGAACGATTACGTATAGTCCTTAAGGTACGCACTGGGTGGTACATTGTGGATGTCCGAGCACTAGCATAGGCTAGTGCGGATGCAATTTATGTTTTCATAGTAGACAATGGAACATCTGTATTGTAGGCCTCACGAAGCTGTCCTTTATAGATGTAGTTACAGAACGCTCTAGGAGCAAGACGATGGAGTCCTTTTCGAGGAGGATACGGAAGGTACCATGGGTAGTACCTAGGACCGATACGGTCATTGGGAATGTAGATACATATACATATATATTGTTTATTAGGTCTTAATCTACTAGGTAGTGGATGGATACGATTCACGCATAGAGGCGAGAGTATTATAAACCCAATAAACCTAATATAACAGAAAATGTAAATAAAATGGTATATGTAGGATTAAGCTTAGAAATGTATAATTTGTCCATTCACCAGAACTTCATTTCTGACCTCCTCCTCATAACATCCTACAGGTTAGATAGGTGGTAGAGACTTTCCAGCTTTGGGACACTTATTTAGAAAATGTTATTATCTTGGTGAGTACTTACCTACTATTATATTTTAGTTAGTTCTACTGTGAGATATTTATTTCAGCTTTGATATATTTGTCTTTGCCTATTTGCAGGATACCAAATACCCAACTCGGGCTTCAGTGGGCTTGGATTTTAGCATTGTTGTGAAAATCCGGACCCATTGGAATTCGGGTTTTTACACTTTTCTTCAATGTGTGGGATTTCCTATTATACATTCTAATGATTTGTGTCCATTTGGGCTTGGAAAATTTTTTATCATCTACATAATTAGTTTTAATGTTAGAAACTTAGGGAACATCCAAGTCCATTGCACTACCACTAACTTCTCTAGAAAGAAATTCCTTTGGTAAGAAGGTGGTATGTCCTGAAATAACAATTGTTTCTTAATGCGATGGAGTGGGTATACAAAACATTTTATGGACTTCCTATGGACTTACATAAAATAATTTCAGCCTTGAGTTCACAAAACTTACATACATTACAAAAATCGGACAACCACATAACATAAACTATTTATTATCATGGTTTTCTTCCCAATTCATATATTATATGAAATCATAATCCCGGCCTTTGATGAATGAAAATTCAACATATGTGCTTACTATTAAGTACATATCCTTCTAGAAGGAAGTAACTCAATTTCACTTATTGTCATTCGTACTTCGTTATTACTCCTTATAGATACATCATTATGTAGTATAAGGAGAAGTGACTTTGAGAGTGAATCTTATTACCTTTTAGGCACTACTAGAACTCATATCCAAGATACTAACCTCTTCGATAAAATCTAAGTATTTTTAATTAATTTGCATGTTATATTTTATACTTTCAATTTATATTTTATGAATTTTCATAAAAATCTAACTTTTGTATCAAATACATATATTCATATTTAAGAAAATTCATTAGGGAATTTAACGATGTTTAGATCTTCTTTAGTTATCATTTAGACTACATACATCTATATGTATCAATCTGAGGATTTTGTTAGATCTTTTGTCGTTCCCACTGAATGGGTGCTTCGTCGTTAATCATTTGAGACACAATTCACAACAACCATATGACTTACAATCATATGATTAAACAATTCTCAAAGATATAGCTTGGTCCATGATTCCAAAATAATCGTTAAACAAATAAAATTCTTTTGTATTTTCAATAGATAACCCATCAATATTGTAATGAAAACAAATATCCATTGTAATAACCCGGGGTTTCATATCGATTAACCATCGTCATTAGACGATTAAATCGATTGTCAACTTGCTATTGGAATTTGAATCGAATTGAAATTCTTTTTAAATTTGTAAAAATTGTTATGCGGGCTTAAAAATTTAGTTTGGCCCATGTTGTTTTGTGTTGCCTAGATGGTTATCTATACTTAGTTGATTCCTTGTTCACAATGGTTTTGACTTAAATCAATTTCTTTGAATTGTTGGCATTGATTTCGAAACTAATTCACTGCTCGGCCCACTTTGAATTGAAACTGCAGTCTATCATTTCTGTAGCATGCATGACTTCGGGTATTTGATATTCATCCCTGTAGTATACTTGATTTGTTTGATTTCTGCTTGCTGTTTGATCTTGTAAATTTTCGCCGGTCTTGCACCGTCACCTGTTTTTGCATATATGTGCATATATACATATGTTTGTGTGTATGCATATATGGGTGGATTGACTTGATAAATCTAGTTCATGTAATTGCAGTGCCTGATAGCCACTGTCTTGAATTAATTATGTTGGTTTTGCAAAATACTTTAGATGATATTTGGCTGGGTTTTGCAATTTCTTTCGATATTAACTTCGAAGTTGTATTTTGAACTTGCAGCATACTTATTGGCCATGGTCCATTTGATTTTACTTGATTTTGTCCTGTGAATATCTGGCTTTACTGATCTTCCTTGAACCCGATCATTTTAAGCTTGATTTTGAGAAAATAATTTGAGTTCGATTTTGATAAAACTGCTATTTGACTACGGTCATTCTTGAAACTTGCTGCTGGATCTTTGTTTTGTTCGAACATGCTATTTCTCAGATCAGTTGGCGCTTTGCTTGTACTCTGGTCTTTGCTAGTCCTGTTTCCTTTGAGATGGATACGTATGTGTATACATATATATATATATATGCATACATGTATGTTTATATTTGCTGGGCAATTTGGTTGTGCTGCACTGCTTCATTGTATTTGCATCATGTACGTCTTGTAGAAATGTTGCATTTACTTGCATCCATATTGTCACTGTATCATGTTTGAGATTGCTCATTTGAGCTGCTATGGCCTTCACTTGATATTGTCACAGACCTGTACACTTACTTGGTTCATTGGTGTTTGTTCATTCATGTAGTTTCTGATATCACTCTTTGAGACAGTTTGCATGTCTTGTACCACTTGTGTCTGCGCTTTGTTGCCTTTGATATTACTTTCAAGTTAACCTGTCTTGTGCAGTTGCATTCTGGTCTTGCTTGCATTGTTGGTTTATCACTTTGTTTCACTACGTATTCTAGTGTGCCTTTGTACATGACTCGTGTACTTGCCTCTAATCTGATTGGCACTGGTTCGTGTATATGTGCAGTTTCACTTTGTTGATGATTTGATGTTGAAGTCACAGTGATTGCACTGTGAAGTCTTTATGCACTGATCATCTCCTTTGCACTCTGTGCTACATATAACCTGCACTTGCATTGTCTACATTAGTTGTACACTTCACTTGAACTTGCACTTTGAAGTCTGCTCTTTTCGATCCTGGTCTGCATTGATTTGAGTCACCAACTATGCTTCGTTCTTGTGATCCTGAGTCTGGTATCTTGACCAGGCTTGTTTGAGTTGCTTTGAGTATTGACTGCGGTCATGAATTGTTCGATATAAATTCCTGATGGTATTTTTGATCTGAAGCACGAACTTGTTCACTGTTTCCATTTGCTTGAATTGGTTGAGCTTGGTTTGTTGGTTCTTGATTATTTCAGGTTGATTTTTGAGATTTTACGGTGAGTTGAATCCAGTCTCAAAGACATGGGTTTGACCCTGTACTCGAATGTAAACTTTCATTGTGCATTCATGTGTAATTCGTTCCTTTTGATTTGAGTTAGTACCAGTTGTTTTTGGTTCATTTATATTGACCTCTGCAGTTTTGATTGCTGTTAGTATTCACTGTTGTGATGATTTCACGTACTGTGGTGGCGAGGCAGTGCACGCGTGTGTGTACTACAGCCACACAGGGATTTGATTTGATTGGTCATTTTGTGATCGTCTAATTATCTATTTGATAATTGGATTCTGAGTTTCTAATTATTATTTAATAATTGGATTTTGTGTTATTTGTCGTTTAGACAATTCTGTTTTTTTCTAAACTATCTTCATTGATAATTCCTTTTATTTATCTTTGTTGATGATTTGGATTTTCTGATTTGTTGTTTAACACTGTTTAGTGTTATATCTGTCGTTATCCGATTCTCTTATAGAGGAGTCGGATATACGAGATTTCTGTGACTGTCGTCTATATTGTTATTTGATTATTATTGCTTCTGTGCAATAATAACTGAGTTTGAATTAGACTGAACCGTGTATTATTTTCTTTTGAATTTAATACTCGGGTCTGACCCGAGTTATTTCAGGTTGTAGATATCTTGCTTTGGATTGCTGTTTGAGCTATGAAGACTTTTCATATCTTTTGAAGTGGTCTTCGTCATTTTGTAGTAGTCAGTGTATCTGTTTTAGGTTGATATGTATTCATGTATATTAGTCGATAATGTACTTGTATATATAACTTCCAGAATTGACAGTTGTAGTTGTATCATATGTATCGTATCAAATGTATTATAACTGACATCAGTTATATATATGAGACTTTTGTTATCTGTGTTCCGCATTCTTTTTGTATCTGTGTTATTATTATATATATTGTCCTAAACTATTATGAACCATCGTAGTTCGTTTTATACTGGTAATTGGGTATGTCGATGGGAGTAAATAAATAAGCGATGAAAAATGAAAAATATATACCACTCCTATCGAGGTAACCAATACTAGTGTAAGGCCAACTACGGATGGCCGCTCCTATCCAGCCTTATTCTTCGTAATAACAGAAAGTATTTCTTTTAATACTCTTTGTTATTGTGAGCATAGAGGTGGGGCGTCACAGTTGGTATCAGAGCTTGGGGTTTATGGACATAATATAAAACATAACTTGGATGGAACATGTGTTACAACTATTTGTCGATGTTTTATTTGTGCTTTGAGTCAAAACTAAAGTTTTGAAATTATGATGAAATTTTTAAATATCTTTATTTAAAAATAAAAGTGAAACTGTGTTTTGTTGATTTGATTAAATTGTGTTCTGTTTATCAGAGTGCGCAGCGGAAACAGTGAAACTGTCTTCGCTGAGTACAACTGATAATCTTTTTGATTTAAAAATCGAAATATGAAATTGAAATAAATTTCATTTGTTGTTTACATAGCTGTGTTTATTTTGTTTCTTTGAAAATTTCGAATCCGATTTGAGGATTCGAAGCGATTGCAGTTATGTGATCTTTGTTGAGTTTTTGCTATTTTGAATTATCTTCATTGAAGATACATTCGAATGATTTCTTTGTTCATCTTGTAGTACGTGCAAATTTGAGTTGCACATTACTACATTAATTTAACGTTGAACCGGTGTTTGGTTTAAATGTATTTTGTTGCCGTTATTTTATAACGGGATTATTACATCGGTGCTAAATTTTGAAGCACGGTGTTTTGTGACATTTTGATGAATGAAAATTCACTGGTATTACATTTTGATGTGAATTATTTTGATGAAATTTTGACGTTTAACCGTCAAATTTTAAAAGTGGATTTTCAAGCGGTTATTCCGCAATGCTAATTTTGAGATTCGTTTTACGATGTTTTGGGAAGTACAATTTCCTCTTCGAAATTGTTACTAATATGGCTGCTTTAATCACATGATTGGAAAATCGTTTTAAAATGAAAATTGTTTTATAAAAATTTTAACAGTTTGCGCTTTCAAAAGAATGAGGAAGCGACTTAAACGATTCAGCAAAATCGAGGACTATGACCCCTTTCTTTTACTGATTCGCTTAACTCCGGACTTGTCCAGTTGAGAATGTGAATTGTTATTCTTATAAAATAAATAAAATTGTTTTCAGGAATTTAACAGTTTGCGCTTTCAAAAGAATGAGGAAGCGATTTAAACGTTTCAGCAAAATCGAGGACTATGACCCCTTTCTTTTACTGATTCGCTTAATTCCGAACTTGTCCGTTTGAGAATGTAAAATGTATTTTTACGAAATACACAATTTTGCACTTTCAAGGAAACAATGAAGAGAATCAAACGATTTAGTAAAACACGTGGTATGGGACATGTGCGTTTGCTATTTCGGTTAATTCCGGACTCGTTAATTGAAATAATTGTTGTTTTGATGATTTTGATGCTTTTGTGTGCTTTCGAGCCACTATGATGGACCTTCGGGTCATATGAGGACCTTCAGGTCATATGAGGACCTTCGGGTCAAATACCAGTACTAGACCTTCGGGTCACTCTGCGGACCTTCGGGTCATTTGTTGGGCGCCAAAATTATGTTGAGTACTTGGTAGGCTTCGGCCATATGTTGATGCACGTGTGGCGAACTAAAAACTCGCCATCTGATGAGATCGATCCAAGCTTTTATGTTGATTTTCTAGTCTTCTTAATTGATTTCTAGATATTTGTTGTTTCTAATTATCTGCAGGTAATTAGATATCTGATGTTATGAGATTTAATTATCGTATCGGTAATTAAATATTTGCTGTTATGAGATTTAATTATCGTATCGGTAATTAAATATTTATTATTATGAGATTTAATTATCGTATCAGTAATTAAATATTTGTTGATCTGATATTTTCTGATTATCGTTTTTGATAATCGGATATTTGTTGTTTCTGATTATCATTTTTGATAATCGAATATTTGATATTTCTGATTATCGTTTTTGATAATTAGATATTTGTTGATTTGAGATTTGATTATCATTTGTGATAATTAAATATTTGTTGATTTGAGATTTGATTATCATTTGTGATAATTAAATATTTGTTGATTTGAAATTTGATTATCATTTGTGATAATTAACTATTTGTTGATTTGAGATTTGATTATCATTTGTGATAATTAAATATTTGTTGATTTGAAATTTGATTATCATTTGTGATAATTAAATATTTGTTGATTTGAAATTTGATTATCATTTGTGATAATCAAATATTTGTTAATTTGAGATTTGATTATCATTTGTGATAATTAAATATTTGTTGATTTGAAATTTGATTATCATTTGTGATAATTAAATATTTGTTGATTTGAAATTTGATTATCGTTTTTGATAATTTAATATTTGTTGATTTGAAGTTTGATTATCGATTATGATAATTAAATAATTATTGATTTGAGATTTCTGATTATCGTTTTTGATAATCGGATATTTGTTGTTTCTAATTATCGCTTGTGATAATAAGATATTTGTTGATTCTGATTATCGTTTTTGATAATTGGATATTTGTTGTTTCTAATTATCGCTTGTGATAATTAGATATTTGTTGATTCTGATTATCATTTTTGATAATCGGATATTTGTTGTTTCTAATTATCGCTTGGGATAATTAGATAAATGTTGATTTTGATTATCGTTTTTGATAATCGGATATTTGTTGTTTCTAATTGTCGCTTGGGATAATTAGATATTTGTTGATTCTGATTATCGTTTTTGATAATTGGATATTTGTTGATATGAGTTCTGATTATCGTTTTTGATAATCGGATATTTGTTGTTTCTAATTATCGCTTGTGATAATTAGACATTTGTTGTTTCTGATTATCGCTTGTGATAATTAGATATTTGAGATTTAATTATCGTTTTTGATAATTAAATATTTGTTGATTTGATTATCGTTTGAGATAATTAAATATTTGTTAATTTGAGATTTGATTATCGTTTTTGATAATTAAATATTTGTTGATTTGTGATTTCTGATTATCGTTTGAGATAATTAGATATTTGTTGATTGAGATTTCCAATTATCTGATGTTTTCTGATTATCGTTTTGTTAATTAGATAATTGTGTTCTCTAATTATCATTTTGATGATTGGATATTTGCTAGTTTTGATGATTTTGAGATTTTCTAGTCTCTAATTGATTTTGGGTTATGTTGATCATATTGAATTGCTGTTTCCTATCTATCTCTGTTGATAGTTAGAGTTTGTTGATTATGAAATTCGTGTTTTCTAGTTATTTGTTGGATAACTAGATATTTGCAGTTTTGCAATTTGCGATTTGTGTTTTCTAATTATCTTTGTTGATAATTAGATTTTGCAGTTTTCTAATTATCGTATCGACAATTAGATATTGTTGTTTTGTGGTTTCTGTATTTCTGATTATCTAATTGATAATTGAATGTGGCTGATAATTGTATTTATTCAGTTCTGCTGTTTTCTGATTATCTATTTGATAATCAGACTTTGTTGAGAATTTGTGAATTTCTTTTATGAAATTGAAAGATTTCTTTGGCGTTTGTGTTCTCGACCTTTATTTTTCTAGCTTAACCAGTTTATGTTAGAAAAATAATTGTTATTGACGACTTTAATTATGAAAATTGCGGGGACGCAATTTTTATAAGGAGGGGAGTCTGTAACAACCCGGGGTTTCATATCGATTAATCATCGTCATTAGACGATTAAATCGTTTGTCAACTTGCTATTGGAATTTGAATCGAATTGAAATTCTTTTTAAATTTGTAAAAATTGTTATGCGGGCTTAAAAATTTAGTTTGGCCCATGTTGTTTTGTGTTGCCGAGATGGTTATCAATACTTGTTCTTTTTCCCCGGCCCATTCATTTTTTTCGTTCGAAAAACCTAAACCAAAGAAAACACTAAATCAAAACGAAAAGAATGGCGGCCACGATTTCTTCGTTCGTTCGCCTGTCCAGATTAGCGCCTTGGCCTTGCGATTGCTCCTAAGAGATTAGCTAGGGCTTCGACTTCGTCTTTGCTTCTGTGAAATTGGTTATGGCTTCAGCCTTTTGAAATTAGGGCTCTGGCGATTGTCTCCTTGCTTCAAATCACAGGTGAGTAAATCATTACTCACATCTAATTCAGCTCTTCATTTCGAGATTTGGGTTTGAATCCCTGGTTTTTCGTTCATATATAATGGTTGAAATTGTCGATCAATTCATCTAGGCAGTATGATTTGGTATAGATGCTTGGGTTTTGAAATCTGACTTAGTTGATTCCTTGTTCACCACGGTTTTGACTTAAATCAATTTCTTTGAATTGTTGGCATTGATTTCAAAACTAATTCACTGCTCGGCCCACTTTGAATTGAAACTGCAGTCTATCATTTCTGTAGCATGCATGACTTCGGGTATTTGATATTCATCCCTGTAGTATACTTGATTTGTTTGATTTCTGCTTGCTGTTTGATCTTGTAAATTTTTGTCGGTCTTGCACTGTCACCTGTTTCTGCATATATGTGCATATATACATATGTTTGTGTGTATGCATATATGGGTGGATTGACTTGATAAATCTAGTTCATGTAATTGCAGTGCCTGATAGCCACTGTCTTGAATTAATTATGTTGGTTTTGCAAAATACTTTAGATGATATTTGGCTGGGTTTTGCAATTGCTTTCGGTATTAACTTCGAAGTTGTATTTTGAACTTGCGGCATACTTGTTGGCCATGGTCCATTTGATTTTACTTGATTTTGTCCTGTGAATATCTGGCTTTACTGATCTGCCTTGAACACGATCATTTTAAGCTTGATTTTGAGAAAATAATTTGAGTTCGATTTTGATAAAACTACTATTTGACTACGGTCATTCTTGAAACTTGCTGCTGGATCTTTGTTTTGTTCGAACATGCTATTTCTCAGATCAGTTGGCGCTTTGCTTGTACTCTGGTCTTTGCTAGTCCTGTTTCCTTTGAGATGGATACATATGTGTATATATATATATATATATGCATACATGTATGTTTATATTTGCTGGGCAATTTGGTTGTGCTGCACTGCTTCATTGTATTTGCATCATGTACGTCTTGTAGAAATGTTGCATTTACTTGCTTCCATATTGTCACTGTATCATGTTTGAGATTGCTCATTTGAGCTGCTGTGGCCTTTACTTGATATTGTCACAGACCTGTACACTTACTTGGTTCATTGGTGTTTGTTCATTCATGTAGTTTCTGATATCACTCTTTGAGACAGTTTGCATGTCTTGTACCACTTGTGTCTGCGCTTTGTTGCCTTTGATATTACTTTCAAGTTAACCTGTCTTGTGCAGTTGCATTCTGGTCTTGCTTGCATTGTTGGTTTATCACTTTGTTTCACTACGTATTCCAGTGTGCCTTTGTACATGACTCGTGTACTTGCCTCTGATCTGATTGGCACTGGTTCATGTATATGTGCAGTTTCACTTTGTTGATGATTTGATGTTGAAGTCACAGTGATTGCACTGTGAAGTCTTTATGCACTGATCATCTCCTTTGCACTCTGTGCTACATATAGCATGCACTTGCTTTGTCTACATTAGTTGTACACTTCACTTGAACTTGCACTGTGAAGTCTGCTCTTTTCGATCCTGGTCTGCATTGATTTGAGTCACCAACTATGATTCGTTCTTGTGATCCTAAGTCTGGTATCTTGACCAGGCTTGTTTGAGTTTCTTTGATTATTGACTGCGGTCATGACTTGTTCGATATAAATTCCTGATGGTATTTTAGATCTGAAGCATGAACTTGTTCACTGTTTCCATTTGCTCGAATTGGTTGAGCTTGGTTTGTTAGTTCTTGATTGTTTCAGGTTGATTTTTAAGATTTTACGGTGAGTTGAATCCAGTCTCAAAGACTTGGGTTTGACCCTGTACTCGAATGTAAACTTTCATTGTGCATTCGTGTGTAATTCGTTCCTTTTGATTTGTGTTAGTACCAGTTGTTTTTGGTTCATTTATATTGACCTCTGCAGTTTTGATTGCTGTTAGTATTCACTGTTGTGATGATTTCACGTACTGTGGTGGCGAGGCAGTGCACGCGTGCGTGTACTGCAGCCACACAGGGATTTGATTCGATTGGTCATTTTGTGATTGTCTAATTATCTATTTGATAATTGGATTCTGAGTTTCTAATTATTATTTAATAATTGGATTTTGTGTTATTTGTCGTTTAGACAATTCTGTTGTTTTCTAAACTATCTTCATTGATAATCCCTTTTATTTATCTTTGTTGATGATTTGGATTTGCTGATTTGTTGTTTAACACTGTTTAGTGTTATATCTGCCGTTATCCGATTCTCTTATAGAGGAGTCGGATATACGAGATTTCTGTGACTGTCATCTATATTGTTATTTGATTATTATTGCTTCTGTGCATTAATAACTGAGTTTGAATTAGACTGACCCGTGTATTATTTTCTTTGAATTTAATACTCGGGTCAGACCCGAGTTATTTCAGGTTGTAGATATCTTGCTTTGGATTGTTGTTTGAGCTATGAAGACTTTTCATATCTTTTGAAGTGGTCTTCATCCTTTTGTAGTAGTCAGTGTATCTGTTTTAGGTTGATATGTATTCATGTATATTAGTCGATAATGTACTTGTATATATAACTTCCAGAATCGATAGTTGTAGTTGTATCATATGTATCGTGTCAAATGTATTGTAACTGACATCAGTTATATATATATATATATATATATATGAGACTTTTGTTATCTGTGTTCCGCATTCTTTTTGTATCTGTGTTATTATTATATATATTGTCCTAAACTATTATGAACCATCGTAGTTCGTTTTATACTGGTAATTGGGTATGTCGATGGGAGTAAATAAATAAGCGATGAAAAATAAAAAATATATACCACTCCTATCGAGGTAACCAATACTAGTGTAAGGCCAACTACGGATGGCCGCTCCTATCCAGCCTTATTCTTCATAATAAAAAACAGTATTTCTTTTAATACTCTTTGTTATTGTGAGCATAGAGGTGGGGCGTCACATCCATTGTTATTTTGGTGTACACGATGCTTTTGTATTTTCAATAGATAACCCATCAAGCATCGTTATTTTGGAATTGTAATAAATAACCCATTGTTAAAAAAACAATTACTGTAATGAAAATACAATGAAAATATTGTAATAGATAACCCATCGTTACAATAAAAATAACGATGCTTTTGTAATTTCAATAGATAACCCATCAATACAAAAGCATCGTTAAGCGCATTATAGTATATGAAAACAAATATTGTTAACCCATCATAACATGTAGATTTATTTTATAACTATTATTCATAATATTCATATTAAAACAAAACCACACCCTTTTTCGATCAAATTAAAAGTTTTTGTTTCATAAATAATATTTGGTGTACACGAAAGTAATTTTTCAAACTTGACGTGTCTATTAGCAGTTATCATGTGCTATGTTCCTACTATTTCCACCAGTACAATAACAATATTGGAAATACGAAGCTCCATTTAATCACTTACTATGGGAAATTTAGTTTTTCTACTGTAATTAATTTACAGAGACAGTTTTGGATCACTTATATCGAACTGTAGAAATAGATATTATAGAGAATAATTTTGTATAAGAAAAATACATGTAGAATAGAAATCATATTTCTTGTTCCTTATTAAACATCTACAAATATTTTATATAATTCCATTTCAGACGTCTCGTCATGAAACAGAGGTGGTCCTTTACCATTTCTTCATCCTAACCATGCATGTGTTATGTTTACTCCCAAACCTTTGCTTTCTCTTATAAATGAACAAACCTTTCGAAAGTGAAACTCTTTATTAAAGATTACACCATATTTCTCTACGAAAACACATTTAGTCATTCTTAACACATCAAGGAAATCAAATTAGTTGCGCTTAAGTAAGTAGATCAAAAATAAAATTTTAGCTATCAAATTCTTAAGTCTGTTTGGTGGGCTAGTGTTGTTTCCAATGTAATGAGATTCTTACCATATTTAATCTTACCGAACATATGGTCTTGCACAGTGGTTTACTTGCTCATTTTGAATGATACAATTTCATTAAGATTCCTAATATTTAATACTAATTTTCAGTTGTAACAACCCTGCTTTCTTCACCATCGAAATAAATGAATTTAATTAGAAATGTTTGAAGTTGATTTTTGATAATTTTTATTTTAGAAAATATATTCTTATCGAATTAAAGCTTATCTGATAAAGGATTTTGTTTTAATAATTTGAATTGATTAATACATTCTCTTAAGAAAATACATTGAGTTCTATTAAGATATTTATAATGAATAAAATATATTTTTATATTGTTAAGTTTTCTTATATAATTGATAATAAAAAAGTTGATGAATCAATGAAAATAAAAATTAATGAATTTAAATATTTTGTGTACATTACCAAAATATATTTTGTAAATATATCAAATTATTTTAAATTAAATTGAAATATATCCATAAATATACTATATGTATGCAAAAATTAATGTAAGTAAAAGAGGTTAAAGGAAAATTGTAATTTGTTTAAGGGTTTGATTGAAAATAAAAAGGGAAAGAAGTTATACAACAAATAGCACTCCCTTTCTTCCTAACCTCAAACTCAACCCATGCCCAAGCCCAGGCCCATTCCCTTCACTTTATCCCCAATTCATTTAATACTTAAATCACATTAGAAAAAAGCAACATGTAAAAAAAAGTGGCATGTAGCACCCAGCAACTGCGCAGGGCTACATCGGTGCATGGTGAGGAGGCGCATGGTAGTTGGGAGGCGGAGCAGGGCAGTTGATACATCGATATTAGGTGGGTGTTTATGTCTGGTGAAGTAGCAAAGCGTGATGGCTTGCGAAGGAATTAGCTACGACGTAGGTTAAATCAAGGAGGAAGCATGTCAGGTCGGAGTTTGGGGAATCTGAGCAATGTGCAGAAGTGAAGAAGGCATGCGACTTTGGAGTTGGGTGCAACAATGGATGGATTGGACTTGTAGCTCATATGGTCTATAGTAAAGAGAGGGAATTTGCTCCTTTATGCATCATTTTGGTGAGTTATTTCCTAGCTTACATCCATGTTCTAGTATTAATTTCTCTTTGCATGTCTTTATTTGATTATTATGTAATAATTATGGTTTGATATGGGCTGATTTGGTTGAAATTAAGATGCATAGTTTGATTGCATTATGATGACTTCGATTATTATTCATGATGATGTTCTTATATACATATGTGTTTGTGTGTGTGTTTGTGTATATATGGGCATGTTGTTATTTGGTTGAAATTAGACGTATTTGTATTGGAAATTGGCCCAAAGGGGAAAATTGAATTAAGCACTCTTTGGAATGTTTATAATTTTATTTTTGAATTATATTACTTTTAAAAGTGGAGATTTTGGAAATTTTTCGTATAAAAAGATTTTATAAAATAAAGGGAGAGGGCGGTTATATATATATATATATGTATGTATGTATGATTATAAAATAGTTGAAAGGGTTTTTGTAAAAGGGATTCAAATTCATATTTCGAAAGCGTTGAGCTTATTTTTATAGAAATCGAATAGATGTGTATTTTTTCAAAAATATTTCTTGAACAATAATAAGTTTGAATGTGATTTATTAATTGTATGAAAAATATTGTTAAGGAAAACTTATTTTCATATTTAGTTAAATATAAATTTTTAGAAGTAATTTATTGTATATATATTTAATCATCTTTAAGTAAAAGGAAATTGATTGAATTCCTTTGGAAACGTTATAAAAGTTCATGGGTTGAATTATTTGAAAAAGGGAAGTTTTACAATTTGGTTAAATAAGAGATTTCTGTCTCTGTGTGTGTTTATACACACACACACATAAACATATCGATATTTTAGTAATAAATAGTTAGAGACTTTAATAAAAAGGGAATTATACTTTGAAAAACTATTTTTCATAGGTGTTGTAAAAGATTTCAAAATAAATAAGGATCTTAAATATTTATTTGAAACTAATATTTGATTCTTAGAAACATTTTGGGATTTGAAATAATATAATTTGAATCTGATGGTTAAAAAGGAATTCTTGAAATTACCAAACTCCTTATTTAGTATTTTATATTATTCAATAATAATTTTCGATAATGCATATCATTTTAAAAGGAGTTGAGTGGTTCTAAATCCAAAGGAATTTAAGAATGGCGAATTATTTGAAAATTTGATAAGAAGTTTACATAATGGACATTTGCAATTAAATAAGATTTTGGAAAAGAATTGAAATTTCCAAATTAAATCTCTTTGAATTCAGATTGTAATGAAGATTTTGGGAATAATTATTTATAATTAAACCCCTTCTGGATCATTAAATGGTTAAATCATATGAGATGTGTCAAATTCTATATAATGATAATTTTGAACAAACGAAGTTATAATACCAGTGGTATGGAAAGTTCGATAATATTTCTTTGGTTATTCTTTTTATTCATTTTAAAGGATATGGTATGATATTGAGTGTATTGAATATTTAATCAAGTTAGTAACACCTAGTGATACTGGGTTAAACGACTGTTAGAAGGATGTACTATCATAATGCGAGCACATAAAATTTAATGAATTGATCAAATGAGATGAGATACTAGATAGGCTAGATCATTCCTAGTCAGGATAGAGTGACATTCTGGCCTATTCGTCAAAGGTCGAACGACATGCCATACCGACACACCAACGATGATGGGAATACAATGTATTTTATGAAATGATGGTGCCTACACAGTAGAGAATAGTATATCCAATAGGTCGTGTTGGGGCACTCACAATTTTAGTCGAGGGATAAAAAGGATGAAAAAGACTGTCTATCTTATGTCGATCATCATCTGGTAGAGTTATAATTCAAATCGAGGGATACACTGATGGAAAAACCCCATGTATCTTGGCAAGATTAGTGTCTGGAAGAATGTATTCTGCACATTATATAAAT
Source organism: Allium fistulosum (assembly GCA_030737815.1). Classification (NCBI taxonomy): domain Eukaryota; kingdom Viridiplantae; phylum Streptophyta; class Magnoliopsida; order Asparagales; family Amaryllidaceae; genus Allium; species Allium fistulosum. The sequence goes on from CM060905.1 coordinate 836,741,296, forward strand.
TAAAGCATAATCAATTCACGATAACTATATGATTAATAAATGTGAATCTTAATAGTGATTTGGAGCGAATCACAATTCGATATATTTGCTATTATGATAACATTAAATAGAGTTACGACTCATATATATTATGACATCATGTATGTTTTTCAAAGGAAATTGGGGTTAATATTAAGTGTGTATGACAACATTTGGTATTTTGTGAAACTCGTTTATCATAACATTCTCTGTTATGGTTATATGTGTCACTATGATGAACTTACATTTAAATCTAGGCATAATTTGGCATGTTTATTATTTATATAATACCAAGTCAGTCATAGACTTTAAAGGTATGAGGACAATATTCTTTCTTGGATATTGGCATAATAAGGAGACAATTATAATCTGAATTATATTTTTGAAGACTATTATGTATGTTTTCTTTTGATGTTTCCATGTATGTATATATACGATGAGATTGAGCTGTGTAAGGCATTTGACTTGTATTGATGTATATATTATATACTAGGTCGTATACTTCATTTTGTAGACCTATTTTGTAATATGTATGTTGTGATATTAAATTTTTCACTATGTATAGTGATTATGTGTTATCTAATTATGTTTTGAATTGTTTTGTCCTGGTGAACTCATGTGTTTATTGCCTTTTGTAGATAATGAGTATGTATATTTTTGTATTATTAAGGTAAAAATATGCATCGATGTTAGCTGAAGGGAATATTCACATGTTGTCACTCCTAACAAGCCTCACTCTCCATATTATCAAATAGTATTACTGTGTAAAACTCTTTGGTTTTATGGGCATAGAGGTGAGGTGTTACAGTTGGTACCATAGCCAAATTCAGAATAATACAGAGTATATGAGATATGAGTCTTGGCCTAAATGAGACTTAGATTCTTTGTCTAATTTTGGTATTTAGTAATTATCATATATTAAGGGATAACATTAGTATATGATGATTATTAGGATAATCGTCTAGGTACATATTAATTATTTTTTGTACTATATAATATATTTACTTCTACCACTTCTAGAAGTAATATCTGTGTGAGATAGAAGTAATCGATGGAGATAGTGAAGGAAGGAGTTGATCGTCTAACCAATAGTGTTGGTATGGGTAATGTGGATAGACCTTTGTGTGGCTTTAAAAAAAAATATGAAGCATCTTGGTTAGGAGAAGCTATAAAAAACCTAATCCAAATCTTGCAACATGAATATGTCACAATACCAAGACGTGATGAAGCAAGTTAAAGTAAGATGATCTAGTAGTGTTCAAAGTGGCACAATAGAGGTCGGTGGATTGCTTTGCACTAAGCGCATTTGTTTATTTGATTTGATGAGTGTTTAATTGTGTAAATCGTTGAAAAGTATACATTATTTATTTGGGCTTAATCTAAAATGTCGGAATGGAGTACGAGTTATCACTCAAAGTTTTTAACCCACCAAAAACTAGATGAAGCCAAATATAAGTAAAAGCCAGTGGTTTCTTCAAAACTGTATCGCGAAGCGATAAATAAACCTGTTTTTATAAAAGAAGCAAAATACACACACATACACACACACACAAACACATATATATAAACACAAACACACACATTTGTGTATATAATTAAAACATGATATGAAAAAAATGCAATTGTGTTCTGGCTTATTATGTGAAATAATTGATGTTCAATGGATTGCATTGTTGTTAATGGATGCTAAAATATATTTTAAAACTTAAAAATCATAAGTAAACGTTTAATACAAACAAGTATATTTTATCTTTAAAGCAAAACTATATATTTGTGCAAAAATTGGTTGAAAGAGGTTTTCATGATTTATTTTATGTATATTTGTCCATTGAGTGGTTTATGAATTTTGATCGATATATCTGATTAGCGTTATCAATAGGGATTTCTAAACACTTGAACGAGTCATTTTGACATAATATTTTAACAGTGTATAATAAAATCATGACATGTAAAAAGTAAATTATTTTGGCAAGTGGAAAAAATTCGCGGAAAATAAAAATTATTTTATGAAGTCAAATTATTTTTAGGAAGTTATCTATTATATTGAAAGTGATATTTTTAAAATATTACGAAAAATGGAGTTATTTTATAAAATGATATAGAGTTTTGAAAATCATTATAGAAAAATAATAAGTTTATTTTCCTAGTCAAAATTCTTTCTAAACAACGATTGCAACCATTGAAAACTAGTGTGAAAATTATGGTCAGTGGCAAGGCAATGCCAATACATTTTTGGATATAATCCACATTACAACCAATTAGCAAAATGAATTGCTAAAAATAAATGGCAAGATAGCATTTTTCTATTTTATATAAATATGTGTATACTTAGTGAATTAAAGTGTAGGTGATTATAAATATAAGAGTATGGAATTTATCTTTATAAGAATAATGTGTTGTATGCTTTTCGATTTTGTCATGGTTTGAATAGACGAGGTAAAAATATATTTATAATAAATGAATTAAAAGATAAAATGCATATATTGGTTTTCCAAATTGAAATGATTTATATGCTGGAGATTTTGAGTATAACATTGAAAAAAAGGGTTTCAATTGTGAGAATATCAAATATTTGTAAAGAATGAATTTATTATTTAAACATGATGAGAAAAGGAAGTGTTGAGAAGATCATGAATTATAATGAATTATAACCAATAATTGTGGAGAGTGGATTTTGAAAAAAAAGAATAAAGGTGTTTGAATCAAAACTGGTACAAACACCCAGAAAAGTAAGTAGCAAGGATTAAATGAAGAAAGTAAATGAAAAATACAAGAAATCAGACAAAAAACAAGCACACACAAATTTATAGTTGTTCGGCAATCTTGGCCTATGTCCACTTGAATGATTTTATCGTTTTTGCACTAGATTCTATGATTACAAAAGAGTGGGATCAGAATAGATCCTTGAATACAAGAGAGTTAGAGTGTAATGGCAGCGTAAAGACCGTTAGAATGAACCATGCCTTCTGCATTTATAGGGGTAGACGACCAAATATCTCGTTGATATTTCTCCTGCACGATCTCCTCATAAATACGAAGTCTTCTAAAATATCTTAGCCCCAGATCCCCTATGGTTAGGGATCGGTCTTTATCCCTATAGGAGAGGCTCGGTACCAATCCCTATATATTGAGATAGGGGATTGGTGATTCTTCATGATGGTTCTTCTTGTTATTGGCTTTGAGTTTCCAATGTTGTTTTGTATAGTTGCCTAGGTGTTTTATGGTCCAAGCGATGGATCTACAAGAGGCTGAATTGCTGCTTTATACTGTATATGAGATTATCAATATGATGAACATGAATTCTAGAGCAACACTCGAATCAGGCTCTATGAAGATAGAGAAGAGTTTCATAGGAGTGGGGGCCACTCTAGGTGTACCCTTAGGGATCGATACCGATCCCTTATGTAGGGTGGAGTACCAATCCATATTTTAGTGTAATCCGGGGTGTTGCTCTTCTGAGTCTGTTTGATCGTCATCTCATGTTCTTGTCTGCACTTGGTTCCTGGACCCTAGGGTCATCTCTGTAGACTGCTTGCCTCGATAATCATTGAGTCTAACTTGTCTAGTAAATTTGAATATAGCCTGGCCAAGAGGTTGGGTAACACTTGCCCCCCAAAGTACATCTCGTTTCAAACGTGATGTGCTTTGAATCCAGACAGGTCAGAATCACTATGAAGAATTCCACTTTGTGTTCTGAATGGTCGTTATCCCTCCTCTGAATCATTCCTGTGAAAAGTCATGTCCATAGTGATTCGTTATGATGCTCTGTCGGCATCTGACACTATAAATACCAGAGTACAGTCTCTTGATAACTACTCATGCTCTGTTTCATTTAGCTAACTGATTGAGTTGATAGATTTCGATCATCTGAACTGATTTCTATTTTGAAAATCCCAGGTAAAAATCTAATTTCATTGATTTGGGAAATCAAATATCAAAGGTGCACGCGTGCTTAAATGTTTATTTATACACTGTTTCCATTGGCTTCCAAACACGTTCATATGCCCATAATTCGTTGCCAACTTCCCTTGAGCGATAGTCACAAGTCCATCATTTTTTATTTATTTATTTAGGTATATGGTGGGATTTGGTGTTGGTCCCTATAGGAAGGGATCTGGTACCAATCCCACGCTTAGACCATTTCTTTAGTTTTTTTGTCCCGAGAATATTGGGTCGTGAAGGGGTATATAACCCATAGTATCCATTCTTTCTCTCCCACTTGCTTTCATTTACTTGCTCACCGAACCCTATCTTCACTCGTCAGCCATTAAAGTTCCAGCCCCCAAACTTTCAACACCTCCAATCTCTGCACCAAACGAGTCGAAATCCATCTCCTATTCCACTGTTACTTATTCACACCTCGAAGCCATCTCTCCTCCATCTCGTCACTTACAAAGAAGGTCGAATTCCTTTGGGTTTCAAAACCCGATCCACTCCAGCCTTTCACCTTTGCCTTCGCCTTTGACTGATCGTAATTGCCCACAAAGGTAGGTGTTGGCCAGTAGAATGTTGGAGAAGATGGTACCGGCACTGATTTGGGGGTGACTTCATGTTGATGGTTGATTTGGGATTGGTCATGGGAAGATGGAGTTGAAAATTTGCATAAGGGGAGAATCCCCTAAGTATGGGATTGGTAACGATTCCATACTTTGGTGATTCTTTTTGATTTTTTGCCCTGTGTATTCGCATGCCTATATGGACCCACGTGCTCGACTTTGAACTTGAGGACTTTTGCCTACCTGATACATGCATGCGGACTCGAACTTTTAGACATGCATGCTAGCATGAACTTGAACTTGAACTTGGATGCACTTACGTGCTTGTATGGACCATTTAGATGCACACATATGCCCTGAACGCGAACATCGTGCTTCTACATACCAATTGACGATTCTTAGACTTGGATAGAATTCCTATGTACAACCATCATCGTAAAAGCTAGTTGGGACGGTCAGCGATGACGGTCACTCCGGTCAACCTCACGAGTCTCATCATCACCGTCATATATCTGAATTGTATAGCACTGCACTGCACATCACCGCACTAGATAACACTTAGCATAGAAGTACATGTTAATCCCCCTAATTGTGGTTATCTACTGAGTTTAATAGCTATGGGTTCCAGACGCTCCGAGCATTTAGCTGCGATAACTGGTGATCAAGCCTCTAGATATGCTGAATCAGATGTTGAGTTGAGCTCAGCAACACTTTCTACTCAACACACTCCAGGTGAACATTCGGAACAGTCCGAAAGCTCACACTATGCACTAGGGAATTTTCCAAATCCGAGAGCAGATGGTATCGTAGTGCCAGCTCCTGACACACTTATGGATGTTGTATTCCTAGAAGATCAAGCGGACTCGACTGCTTCTAAAGTTATCGAGGCATCTCCTTACCGAATTAGCTTTAAGCACAGAATCCCATATAATGATGTATTGGTCCTACCTCATGACTATAGGGCTCATCTTCCTCTAGAAGGGTATACTACATGTAACAGGTATATGTGCCTAGTTGGCAGTGTACCACCATTTAATCCATTCATCCGTCGAATGCTCCATTTTATGAGGCTTGCTCCAGCTCAGCTGCATCCAAACAACAACGCATTTCTCTAGGGCATAAACATGATTTTCCTTGAATTTTTAAATCGTGAGCTGATCAAAGAAGATGTTTGATTTATCTACAGCTTCAAGCGACAAAAGGGAAGTCTATCGTTCACCTATCTTGAACCGGTTAGCAGTTTTTAAGTTGTGACCGGTGCTTGGAATAAGCTTAGCTATTTTAAAAGCGAATGGTCTTATGTGCCCAGTCCACCCAGGTTTGCACAATGGTGGTTAGTAGGATGCAAGTGCTTTTCCAAACTATAGTCTGAAAGCTTTAGTCAAGTCGTATTCTAATTAACATACTTTCCTGAATCGTGTAGATGTTCCTTTGATTCTCGGTGGTGATGTTTATCAAACCGCCGTTACAACACTTAGAAATGTTCCAGTGGAAGATAGGGAGATCATGTCCCTTATTACTGATGAGCATCTCTTGGTCTTCAACTTGCTAGAAGAGAGTCGTAGCACCGACCAGGCCGGGGACGATGATGAAGGAGTAGTAGGTGGCCGTATTCAGCTAAAGCAGGTCATGTCGACCCTGACGTGCCCCCAGTCCCTAGCCAGAAAGTCGAGCGGGCTCAAGGAAACATTGAGGAAGGTGAAATAGTAGGGGGTAGTAATAAGGCTGGCGATGATGACGTACATTTAAGTCATGAACCAGTGGATGAGCAGTCTTTAGATGAACAACAACTTGCTGCCCGAGAGAAGCTCGTCACTAAGCTTTGTAACGGGCAAATTTCTATGTAGCTTCCGCCAATTACAACTAAGGGGAAGACTCCTTCCATTCCGTTAATAGACACATTCACCAGCTTGGGATCGATTCCTCTGGATATTCCATCATTTGGTCTCGATAACATTAGGCTTGAGGGCATTGATTCCCCAATTCATTTCGAGGAGGATGCCATTCCTACCAACATGTGAGAGATTACTCCCTTGAGTAAAGCTCCAGTACATGGTCCATCGGGAGGAACACTAGGACACTCATGCACACGTGCATTTCAAAGCACTGTATCGCATATGTCATAGATCCATATTCTTTGAGCCCGATTCACTCTCGCTTTATATGCAAGTTCCAAGGAGAGGAAAAAATACACATACCGATCCTTAGAGGAAAAGGCGTATAAAGCTCATAGGCCTCGGTCCAGCTCGAACCACCAGGTGAGTGGTCGCGACTATGAATCCGGCTATCCCTCTAGCCGAGATAGAGAAGATCGGGATATAGGCAATTATGATAGAGACCGCTCATCTCACGACTTTGCTTCCCAGCGCCACCACAGGTCTAGATCATCTCCTCCAAGAGGTCCAAACAGGAAACCTGTTCATCGTGATGTCATTCCACCGACTGACACTTCTCAAGCTCCACCTCCTACTTCTATTCCCGTATAGCCTACAATGCTATCTCATTCCAATCGGTCCTCTGAGCGTAGACATCATAAAGGTGGTTCTGAGACTCCTCATCAAAGGCTTGGTAAAGAGACAGCTATGACATCAATCGGTACAGAAGAATAGCTTTTGGTCGACAGTCGTATGGTCGAACTTAAGGATCAATTTCCAAACATCTATTTTAAGGGGCTTACTTTTATGCCCAACCTAAAGAGAGTTCCAATTGAAGTCCAAGAAAGGACTATGGCTTGTGTGACTGACATTCATCACTAGTACAATGAGTGGGCGAAAGTGGTCGAAAAAATTTCTAAGGTCTTGAGAGATAGGTTGTAGGAGATCGAGAATCAAAAGCTTATCGAGGTTAATAATAAAAGAATCATAGCCGCCCTTGATGCTTAGGTCGAAAACCTTAGAAAATCCCAAGTTGAAGTAGAGAAGAAAGCAGAGGAGGCTATCGAAGTGCTCAAAGCTGAAAAGTCCAAGTACCTTATTGAAATCGAAGAGGCGCATCACCAAAGTTGTAAGCTAGTTCCAGAAAGAGATGTTGCAGGAAGGAATGTGGCTGAGCTAAAAACTAAACTCGAGCACATAACCAAAGAAAAAGGTGAAGTGTAACAAATTACTCAGGAATCATGCGACGAGCTAGTCACTACCAGGGAAGAGATGGACATAGCGCTTGAACAAGCCAGGGACGTAGATGCCCCTGTGGAGGAAGAAGTTGAAGCCGCAGAGGAGTGGGTCATGGAGAGGTTAGGTCCATTGCTTACTCAATATAATACCAATGTGCTCAAGTTTAGAAGTCTGGAGTGGCTTAAAGATGATTATCCTAGACTCCTTGCACGTGACTGGGAGCGAATTATTGAGGAAGAGAAGGAATTTCTTCAGGGCGCTGAGGTGGATCTGGAACAGTTGAAGAAGGAGAACACAGTAAAAGACAAGCCCCAGATTTTACACGACGGCCTGCTTCTTATCCATTCAGAACTTGCCATAACCACGCCAAAGGGAAAAAACGGAGGTTCTAGACTAGCACAGCCCGATGCTTTGGCTAGTCAAACTCTTGGGACTCAAGATTGCTCCTGACTCCACCATTGATTCTAGGTGTGATCCGAAGAGGCCCCGGATTCGGAAATCTACTACTCTCTTTCCTATTCTAGAGGGGGCCTCTAGTAGCACTCTGGCTCATGCAGAGCTCTAGACTGAAGAAGACATCTCCTTGACTTCTCCTATATTTCAAAGGGTGACGTGTCGTCGATCAACGTCACTAATCTCTACTTTTGTGTTTCTCTAGCTCCAGGTCAGCCGACAATCGCTTCGCTTCCTTCTAAATATTCCTAGCCGGGCCAACAGGCGCCTGTGCTGGAGTCAGTAACCATCACTACTTCGACAACGATCCCCAACGCTCCAACTGAAGAGACTCCCAGCCTTAATGGGCGGGCGACTAATGCTTTGCTAGGTGAGGGAGCTGATGACCTAATTGGAGCCTAATCTAAAGATGATATGATTAGCACCAAGATTTCTAAGTCTTCATCGGGCCACACTATAGTCCGACTTGAGCAAAAACTCGGGACGGATATCCTCCTTGCCATACAGATCAAGCAAGAGAAGTTGGAAGTCATTCCTCCTCCTTTATCCATTGCTTTACTTAGGCAGACCATTTACGCTCCAGTCTATATTCCTCCACCCGGGAGTGCTCAGAGCATGCCTATTGGATCCTCACATAGTACCCCAGCATCCGTTCCTCCACCTGAATGTTCTCAAACTGTGCCTGTTAGTTCATTGTAGAGTACTGCAGTCAAAGGCCAATGAGGCAGAGGAAGAGGAGGAAAAAGGCATGGAGAGAGCTTGAGTGATGTTTACCCTGGCTCTGGGAAGAATAAGCAAAGGAGAAAAACACCGAAGAATTAATGGTAGGCTTAGCTTGTATGTGTATACTCTCTTTTGGTTTGAAATAATTATAGTCTATTTCGGTTTGTTGGAAGGATTTTAGCGGGTTCGGACCCTCACTTTTGTTTTTACTTCTAGTGTTAATAAGCATTTGTACGTAGCTTTTCGAATTTCACGTGAATTATAAAAGTCCTTCGTTTTGTTAAGTCATTGTCTGAAAATTGTCTATGTAATTTTGAAGTATGCTTTCCATTTAATGTACTTGTGGTTTACTTCTCTTCGTTATCGCTATCGGACTTGGTCCTTAGCCCGATTTGTAATTAACCAGCCTTTTGCCGCTTTGGCGAATACAGGGTAATCGTTGAAATGCCAAATTCCAGGCATCGGTTGAGATTAGTCACTTAAGACCAACGACTTAAACATCCTCTTCCAGGATAAAGATTTCCGAGTGCCAAACTTCGAGTGCTTGTTTAGGTTTAACTACTCAAGATTGTAGTTCATACATCCTCATCTAGGATGTTTACATTCAATCACACCTAACTATGGGCGTCCATCGAAGGCTTGAAAGTTGGATCCCGCCTTACTCTGGGCTTGGATCTTCCATTTTGCCAACTCCGGGAAAGATGTTAGGAGTTGTACAGTCTTATCATATCCACTTCAGTTTATACTTTTGCCCCCAGTCCATGGACAAGAGTTGAGTAAGTGAACGATCGTATCACGTTCACTTTGATTTATACTCCCACCTTAAATTTGAGGGTTAGAGTTAGCATAAGGATGGTCATGTTGTATCGGGTTTGAGTTTATACTCTTGCCCCCAATTCGAGGACGAGAGTTAGTGTATGGATGGTCATATCATGACTGTTTTTCGTTTATACTCCTACCCCTAGTCCAAGGATGAGAGTTAGCATGCAGACAGTTCTGTCATGTCCGGCTTGAGTTTATACTCCTGTCTCCAATCCGAAGGCAAGAGTTGGTTGGCATCAATCTCCAAACACCAAAAGGGACTTCATGGGCCCAATCATGGGCCATCATATTTTGATCGGCACCTATCTTCGGGTACCTACACACCTGCATTAATCATATGAAGATTCATTCGAGTCGGTCAAGTCACGATTCTTAAGTGATGGAGAGAAAGATTTTCGGCCAAGAAAAGCCATTTTATTTCATAAAAGACGGAACATGACAGAATCTATCTTATTATACGGCTCTAGCCAATTATTTACAAGCTTGTTTCTAAGTAAAATAGCATCATAGGTGCCTGCTATTCCATGCCCTCGGGAGTGAAATCCCATCCACAGTTGCCAGCTTGAAAGTGCCATCTTCATTCTTTTCCTCTATTACGTACGGACCTCCCCAACTCAGGCCCAAGTTCTAATGGCCAGGGAAGATTCATTTGAGGACCAAATCACTGATTTCAAGGTTCGACTCCTGACTTTGGTATTGTAATATCGAGCGACTTGGTGTTTGTGTGTAGTTGCTCTCAACTCAGCTTCAGTCTGCTTCTCATCATTCATATCGAGGGACTCTAGAAGGAGTTGCTCATTCGTCCATGGATTGTAATGTGCTACTCAATGAGAAGGTACTTCCAGTTTGACTAGAATCATAGCCTCAGATCTGTATGCCAAGGTGAATGGAGAGTGACCAGTCGCTGACTTATGGGTTCAATAAGCCCAATGTGTTAACGAAAGTTCATCGACCCACTTGCCTTGGCTTTCTCCAATCACTTCGTAAGAATGGACTTGAAAATTTTTTTTACGGCTTCAACCTATCCATTCGTCTGAGGGTGTGTTACCACTGCAAACCTCTTCTCTATGCGATATGAGCGGCAGAAATCCTTGAATTTTGTGCTGTCGAATTGGGTCCCATTATCGGTAACGATTGCATATGGAACTTCAAAGCAAGAGATAATATTCCGAACTACAAAGTTGATTACTTTCTTCATGGTAATCATAGCCAATGGCTCTGCTTCAGCCCATTTGGTAAAGTAATCAACCGCCACGATGGCGTACGTTGCACCACCTTTAGATATCCGTAGAACACTGATGATATCAATGCCCTAAACTACAAATGGCCAAGGATAACCATCTGAGTAATTTCCATCGGCGGGGCTCTCGGAATTTTGGCAAATCTTTGGCACTTATCACACCTCCAGGTATAATCAACTGCGTCTCGATTGACGATTGGGAAGAAATATTTATATCGAAAAATCTTCTTCGCTAAGGTTTACCCTCAATATGGTCGTGACAATCCTTTTCGTGAACTTCTCTTAGGACCTATTTGGCCTCGTTGTGAGTGACACACTGAAGCATGGGGATAAAGAAACCCTTTTTGTACAGTAATCCTTCTTGCATGATGTATCTCTAAGCTTGGCGAAGGATTTTTCGTCATTTATTCCTCTCTGGAAGGATCCCTTTTTGCAAGTAATTCTTAATCGGAGTCATCCATGACTCCCTTTCAAGTTTAGCCTCCAAGATCCAATCAACATCCATCTGGTCGATGCTCAAAGCTGAAAGAATTTCCACCGGAACCAAGCCCATGAGCTATGCATCTCCAAAAATAGCTAACTTAGCTAATGAATCGGCCTTTCCATTTTGATCTTTGGGAATATGTGCTATCATATAGTATTCAAAGTTGTCGAGCGGCTTAAGAACCCGGTTTAGATAAGGAGCTAACCTTGCTCCTTTTTCCTGATACTCTTTCCAAACCTGGCATACCACAAGTCGGGAGTTGCAGAAAATGTGTAAAGTTTTATTCCCAATTCCATAGTGATTTTGAGTCCTACAATTAGGGCCTCATATTCAGCTTCATCGTTCGTCATTGGAAAGTCGAGCTTTAGGGCATAACTGATCAAGTGTTCTTTGGGGGTGATAATTACGACTCCAGTAGTGGAACACCGATCATTAGATGCACCATCCTTGTACATCTTCCATCCAACTTGTTTTTCTCCACTACTCTTCGAAGGATCATCTTGTGCATTGCATTCAACTATGAAATCCACCAACGCTTTACCCTGGATTGCTTTCTGAGGGTGGTAGGTTATGTCGTATTGACTCAATCCAATGTTCCATTTCAACAGCCTTCCAGAATTCTTAGGTCATTGTAAGGCTTGTCGCAAAGGCTGGTTGGTATGGACATTGATCGATTGGGCCTGGGAATAGGGGCATAATTTTCTAAAAGCAATCAACGAGCAATAAGCGAGCTTTTCCAATCTTGGATAGTTTCTTTCTACTCCTATCAACCACTTGTTGATATAGTAGACCGGCCACGCGGGATTCCTCACGTACAAGTGCGGTGCTCAGGGCATGCACTGACACCGCTAGGTTAAGAACAAATCCTCATCATCCACTGGTTTTTAGAGAATGGGAGGTCTCTCCAAGTGATTCACCAGAGCCTAGAAAGCATCTTTGCAGTGTTGATTCTACTTGAAGTTTCTCTTCCCTTTCTTGATCTCGAAGAAGGGGATACATTTGTCAATGGCTCTGGAGATGAACCGGCTTTGGGCGGTGAGCTTTCCATTTAAGCTTTGGACCTCCTTGATGATCTTCGAGGTTTCGATCTCTTTCAAAGCCTTGATCTTTTCGAGATTAGCCTCAATCCCACAAGAATTGACAATGAAGCCCAAGAATTTCCCTGACGCTATGCCGAAAGAGCATTTCAAGGGATTGAGCTTCATTCCATATTGTCGGAGGACACCAAATATCTCTGCCAGATCATCAACATGGTTTCTCGAATGCCATGACTTCATAAGCATATCATCCATGTGAACTTCCATCGATCATCCAAACTGGTATTTAAACATCTGCTTCACGAGTTTTTGGTAAGTTGCTCCTGCAATCTTTAGTCCAAAGGGCATGACCAGGTGGCAATAGAGTTCGAGGTCGGTGAAAAAGTTGGTGTGTTCCTGTAACATCCCTTATCTTGAGGCTCGAAGCTAAGCGCTACAGATGCTGCAGTCATCTATAGTATTAACTTCCGGTGACAAGATACGGTAATGTTAATGGTATCCAAAGTATCAAAAGCACGTGAATATGAAACAAAATCTCAGATTATAAAAACAACAACTTTACTGATTACATTTTAAAAACATGTTCCATATTACATTACATAATCCCAAACGTTTTCCAGGTTTTGATCAAATATAATTATTACAAAATATGCCAAGAGCGACATATGAAGATACCTCCTTGGATGATCAGAGTACTAAATAGACATAACAGTCTTAATACATCACAGCGGAAATAAAAATAACAACTTCTAAATAGTTATCCATGCCTCATGCACATCTTCGGAAGCTTTATTCGTCCACCTACTAAAACCTATAAATCCTTAACTCTCAACCTACTCAAATCATATTTTGAGTACCCAAGAGTTTAAGGGGAAAAGCATAAACTTTGAGTCAGACATAAAGCCTAGTGTGAATAATACTATACATCTTGGCATACTGATATTAAGTGAGACCATGCCGCTTAGCGGAATAGGTTTCCCCTCACTAAATTCCCTTTTTAAAACATATCTATGCAAATAAAAATCCTGCAACCAAACTGGTTAAAGAAATAATAACAATATCATATATGCAAACAAATCAGGTAATAAATGGACTATTGTTCGAACAATATAGTTTTGTTTGGCTAACTACTAACCTTTAGCTGACTAGGGCCTACCAGACAAAATAAACAAATAATCTAACTTTTGTTAGACACACTCCTGGACGGTCTGTCCCTAACTTACTTCTTCCAAGGTCAACTGATCCTAATGGTTTTACGGGCTCACCAATAACCTTTCTTTACTCTGTATATTCCTTTCTGTGTGTAACATCATTTTAGTCTTACCTGTGACAAAGCCCTTCACACTAAAATTTTGGACTAAATTAGCTAGGGGCTATAGCTAATGTATAGGGCACGACCCTATACCGGTCCCATCTGGTATTCTAATATCTGAGTCATTTACTTAGGGTCAACTACACCTTCAAATTTTCCTTGAAAACATTATCTTCAAATTGATTTAACTCTATAAATCATACTAAAATAAGGAAAATATACTCTATGCTTTACTCAAATCACTTTGCCATGTTATATAAATTTTACACAAAATATTTGATGAAAACATCCGAAACCTTTGTTTAAAACCTTTAAAAATCTCTTTCGAAACCTTTGAAAGTACCCCTTTTGAAACCATTTAAAGTACCCCTTTCGATATAAGTAAACCACTTTACTTTATAATCTTAGGCCAAAATGCCAAAACATACCTTTCGAAACTATTTACAATATACCTTTCGAAAACATTGAAAGTATCCTTTCGAAAGCTTTATAAAACCTTAGACATCCTCTTTTCAAAACACTTTAAATATGCGTTTCGAAATCATTGGAAACCCTTCATTTAAACACTAAAGAAAACCTCTCGAAAATATTGGGGAACTACCCCTTCAAAACCTTTGTGATATACCTTTCGAAAGCATTAAGTCCTTTTCATAAATCAAACCTTTCAAAAGCATTAGGTTCAAGTGAGAACATGTGAAAAAACCTTTTGAACCTTTTAAAACCATTCCTTTCGAAACCTTTTGGGATTAACTTTCAAAATCTAAGAAAGGGTCTTAAGAGAACTAAGTCGAAAGCAACTCTTTCAAAAGCAATTCCCTAAGTAAAAAAAGTGGATGGTGTCGAAACCAACCCCTTCGAAAGCATTGGAGAAGCGGCTCAGGGTTTAAAGCGAAAGTACTCTTTCGAAGGCATTGCTTCGAAAGGTAGGATGTGGCAGTAAGGTTACGACCCCTTCGAAAGCTTCCATTTAAAACATAGGTAGCAACCCATTTCGAAACCTTTCTTTAAAACAATTAACCAAGTCGAAAGCCATTTCATTTGAAAGCATTCTTTTCGAAAGCAAAGCAAGTGGCATTTCCTTTTGAAAGAAAAATAAGGTCTCGACCCCTTCGAAAGTCCTGTTTTGACTCTATACCTTTTGCCTACCTCCAATCCACTACGTACCAAGTCCTTGATACCCCATGTATTAGTTGCGACTAAGGTGGAGGCGGAAGTATATGGTCGAAAGGTGGCTGCCGAAAGTGGCGAAACAGCAAAAAACTTATAAAACTGATTTTTAACTTTAAAAAGCAATTTGTTTTCAACTAACCTGCTTTGTTTGTCACCATATGATTGGTTGCCAATAATTTTCCAAAATCTTTTATAAAAATGCTGCTAAATTTCAGAGATTAGTAATTTAAAACATTTACAAATTGCCCATTCTCCTTTTATAAACATATAAAACATTTAAGTCTCTTACCTAAAATAATTTTATATACTTATTGAAACTCTTACGAAAATTTCCCAAAAATTCCCATAAATAAATTTTATTATGTTTTCCAACATATATAAATTTCTGACCCAAAGCCAATATAAAATAACCATAATTAATTTTAAACCAAATTAACCATTTTCTTCACTAGAAAATTCATAATAAATCCACATTAATTCAGAAAATTATGAAACTTGAAACCCAATTCTAAAATAATATTTCTGACCTTATATAAGAATCGCAAGGTAGTTGGATGTCATTTAACTAGTTTTTCAAGTTAAACCTTAACATAAAATATATATGAGATAAATCATCAACAAAAGCATTATATCCTTTACACAACCAAAACATGGCAAATTATTTGCAAAATAATTTCGAATCTCAACTATAATTGAAAATAAGAAAATATGAGATGTAACCTATTATTCACCTTTAGCTTGTGATTAAGGAGTTTGAGATTTGCTTCTTGAATTAGATTGATTAAGCTTTCTTCCTCTTGATTTTTGCTTCTCTTTCTTTTACTTTCTCCTAATGATGACCAACCTCTTCTTGGTTTAGTTTTAGTTTGTGAATGTGTAAAATGAAAGTGACTTGAGGGTTTAGGGTATATGAATATATCTTATTCCTTTCTTGCCCTTGTCTATTACCCAAACTATTTCATTTTAATTCTCTCTTGTTCATTATTTAATTTGGCACGGCTACTCTTTTATTATTCAAATCTCAATTCCCTTAACCATTTACATTATTTTATTTTATCTAACTAATTAAATGTCCTAAATAATGTTAATCAAAATTAGGGTCGTTACAGACTCCCCTCCTTAAAGAATTTCGTCCACGAAATTACGATAAGGCACTCATCAAAATCAATCATAAAGGTAAAACATACCATGAAATAAGTCCGGATAAGCGTCTCTAATCTTGCTCTCAGTTTCCCAAGTACAGTCTCTCTTGTCTTCGCTCCACTAGACTTTAACTAATTTGACTGTCTTGTTCCTTAGCCTCTTCTCATCTCCCGCAACCATACGAACTGGCTTTCTAGCTATAGTCAATTCAATTCCACTACTAAGTCCTCTAACATAGTTGGTGCTATAGTAGTTTTCGGATCTCGAATACACTTCCTTAGATGAGAAATATGAAAAACATGGACTCTTGCCAAACTGTTCGATAACTCTACTTTATATGCGAGTTTCCCCGATCCTTTCCATAATAGGAAATGGCCCAACAAATCTCGGTGCCAACTTAATGATTTCCCGAATCTGATTACACTTTTCATTGGTGATACATTGACGAAAACATGATCTCCAACTGAAAATTCCAAGTCTTTCCGTCTTCTATCAGCATAGCTCTTTTGCCTAGATTGAGCTTCCTTCATTCTAGCTCAAATTAACTTAATCTTTTCTGCAGCTTCCCTAACCAAATCCAGTCCAAGAACTAACCTATCCCCGGTTTCTAACCAACAAACAGGAGATTTGCATGGCCTTCCATACAAAGCTTCAAACGGTGCCATCCCTATACTAACCTGATAACTGTTGTTATACGAAAATTCGACTAAGTGTAGATTGTCTTCCCATGATCCCCCAAAATCTAGTACACAAGCTCGTAAACAAATCTTCTAAGACTTTGTTAATCCTTTCCGTTTTCCTATTTGTCTATGGATGGTAAGCGGCACTCGTCTTGAGCTTGGTACCCAAAGTCTCTTGTAGACTCTTCCAGAACTTATTGGTGAATAAGGAATCCCTATCATTATAACATCCCCTATTTGGAGGCCCGAAACTAAGCGCTATAGATGCTGCAGTCATCCATAGTATTAACTTCTGGTGACCAAATACGGTAATGTTAATGGTATCCATAATATAAAAAGCACATGAATATGAAAAAAAAATCACAAATTAAAAAAAACACTTTTCTAATTACATTTCACAAAACATGTTTTATATTCTGTTACATAATCCCAATCGTTTTCCAAGTTCAGAACAAATATAATTATTTCAAAATACGCCAAGAGCGGCATATGAAGATGCCCTTTTGGATGACTAGAGTACTAAATAGCCATAACTGACTTAATACAACATAGAGGAATAAAACAAAATAAAACAACAACTCCTAAATAGCTATTCATTAGTCACCTACTCGTCTTCGGAAGCTTTATTCGTCCACCTGCTAAAATCCTGAAAATCCTCAACCCTCAACCACTCAAATCAATTTTGGGCAGCCGAGAGTTTAAGGGGAAAAACATAAACTTCGAGTCAGACATAAAGCCTACTTTGAATAATACTATACATCTCGGTTATTTTATATTAAGTGAGACAATGCCGTTTAACGGAACGGATTTCCCCTCACTAATACCTTTTTAAAACCTATCTTTTGCAAATCTTTTCCTGCAACCAAAACAGGTCAAAACTGTAAAGCATTATCATGTAAACATACATGTTAGGTAACAAATGAACTATCTGTCCGAACACGATAGTTTTGTTTGGCTAACTACTAACCTTTGGCTGACTCGGGACTACCAAACAATATAAACAAATAATCTAACACCTGTTAGACGCTCCTCTTCTGGACGGTTTGTACCTAACTTATCTTGTCTCAGGGCCACCTGATCCTGATGGTTTTGCGGGCTCACCAATAACCTACCTCTGTACAAATATATATATATATATATATATATATATATTGAAAATGAAATATATATATATATGTATATATTCCTTTTTGTGTGTAACATCATTTTAGTCTTACATGTGACAAAGCCCTACACATTGGAATTTTGTATTAAATTAGCTGGGGCAAATAGCTAATGTATAGGGCACGACCCTATACCAGTCTCATTTGGTATATAATTATCTGAGTCATTTTACTTAGGGTAATCTTCCCTTAAATTTTCCTTGAAAAACTTCTCATCTCAAAATTGATTAAAAACCTTTAAATCAAACTTAAACAAGGAAAATATATACTCTATGCTTTACTCAGAATCACCTTGCCATGTTATGTATATACTTTACTCAGGTCTATGCTGATGAAAACATTTAAACTATCGAAAGTACTTCTTTCGAATCCATTGAAAGTATCCTTTTCGAATCCATTAAAAGTACTCCTTTCGAAACCATTCATATAAACCTTCCAAAACCATTGAAAAACCTTTCCTTCGAAAGCTATAAAACCTTAAACATCCTATCTTTAAAACACTTAAACATTGCCTTTCGAAAACATTGGAAAACTTTTCCATTCAAACCTTTCGAAACCATTGGTGAACCACCCCTTCGAAACCTTCATTAAAGCCTTTCGAAAGCATTAAAACATCAAACCTTTCGAAAGCCTTTGGGTTCAAGTAAAACACGTGGAATAACCTTTCGGAACCATTTAATACTATCTCCTTCGAAACCTATGGGTTCTACCTTCAACAGAGCAAAAGGGTCATAAAACATTTAAGTTGAAAGAATTCCTTTCGAAAGCATTCCTAAGTAAAGAAGTGATGGTGTCGAAACCAACCTTCCAAAAGCAATGGAGAAGTGGCTTGGGTTTTAAAACAAAGTATACTTTCCGAAACCATTTGCTTCGAAAGGTAGAAAAGCGGCAGCTAAGGGTTTCGACCCAGACGAAAGCATTTACTTAAAACAAAGGCGCAACCCCATTCAAAACCATTCCTTAAATCAATTTGACCCAGTCAGAAGCCAACCAAGTCGAAAGCATTACTTTCAAAAGCAAAGCAGGTGCATTTTCATTTGTAAATATAGTAGCGCTTCGACCCCTTCAGAAGCCCTGGTTTCGACCCAATACCTTCCATATATATCCAATTCGCTGCACACCAAGTCTTGGATGTCATGCGCTTTGGTTTCGATGGTGAAGGTGGCAGAACTACTAAGTCAACACCTAGGTGCCGAAAGTGGCAAAACATGTTAGAAGCTTGTAAAAACCGATTTTAGCTTTAAAAAGAAATTCTTTTCAACTAACATGCCTTGTTTATCAAAATATTATTGGTTACTAATTTCTTTTCTAAAAGTGCTGCCAATATTTCAGAAATAATTTAATTTATTCACAAAATACCCCTTCTCATTTTATAAATATATAAACATTTAAGTCCCATACCTTAAATAATTTTATATATCTAATAAAACACTTAGGAAAATTCTACAAAAATTCCAAAAAATCATTTTTATTATGTTTTCTAACATATATCAATTTCAGACCCAAAACATAAATAATGTAGCCGTAAATTATTTTAAACCCAAATAAACACATTCTTCATTAGAAAATTAATATAAAATCCACATTAATTCAGAAAATTATGAAAACTGAAAACCATATCTAAAATATCATTTCTGATCTAAATCTAAAATCGCAAGGCATTTGGATGTTATAAATTAGGGTTTCACATTAAAACAACTCATAAAACCTATATGAATAAGCATAAATTATCAACAAGCATATATAAACAATTAATCGTTCAAAAACATGGCATAACCTTGGAAGATAAATTGGGTTTAACCTTAAAACCGAAAAAAATAGAAAATATGAGATGGAGTCATTATTCACCTTAGCTTTTAGATTAAGGAGTTTGAGATTTGCATGAATTTGATTTTGATTACTCTTCTTCCTTTGATTGCTTTCTCTTTCTCTAGCTTGTCTAATGGTGGTCAGCCTCTACTTTATCTTTGATTTTGAAATGCATGTGTAAATGAATTCCTAAGGGTTTAGGGTATAAGAATACCTTTTTTCCTATTTTACCCCTTCTCTATTTCATTTGAACTCATTTTTAGTTCATTGTTTATTTGGCATGGCTACCCCAGTTTAATCACAAATCTCATTCCCCTAATCATCACATTATTTTATTTAATTTAGCTAATTAAATATCCTACATAATGTTACTAAAAATAAGGGTCATTACAGACTCCGTTCCTTAAAGAATTTCGTCCTCGAAATTACGATAAGGTACACAACAAATCAAATATAAAGGTAAAACATGCCATTAAACAAATCAGGATAAGCGTCTCTAATCCTGCTCGTAGTCTCCCATGTACAGTCTCTGTGATACCCCACCCCAAGACCCACACTAACAAAGAGTATTACTAGGTAATACTGTCTACTAGTGCGGAGAATAGGGCTGTTTAGGAGCGACCATCATAGTATTGTATTAGATAAATACTAAGTATGTCGAATAGGTGCTCATTTTTTTTCCTCTTAAGTGGTTCGACATACTTAACTTTTATCGAATACAATACTATGGTGGCTACAGGATCGATTCAGAACAAAACACAATAGCAATAATAGATACAAATCACAGAACAACAAACACAGTCAGATATGCATACATATACATCAAATATAATACATCGTGTCATAAGTGGTATTACAACCACAATATATATACATACATCATATCCCCCACAAAAGAATATACATAGACAAGTACACCGCCAAAATATACTACACAAAACTAGGCAACAGGTCCAAAAGTCGATAGAAAAGTCCAAAGGTAACAGTTAAGCATAGACAAGAATCCTAACCTACAACTCAGTCTAACCCGAGTAATAAATACACGGGTCAGTCTAACTTGAACATGAATATTAGCAAATGATAAAGGGATTATATTTTCAACAAGGGGAAACATTCCTTTAGTAAAAAGGAATTAAATATGAATATAATTCTACTAAATTTCTAAGTGATGGAATTTATAAGATTTTTCAAGGAGTGATTCATAGTTAACATATATTCATCATGAAGGTTCCCTTCTTAAAAGCTTCTTGAAATATAAATCTCGATGAAAGAATATAATGTCTCAAAAAGAAACCATATAAATCTCATAAATCCCATACTCGTGGAACTCGATTAAGCGTTCAAAATCACATAAGTGAAATCACCATATATATGAACATCTCATATAGCTCTAGGCTATAAATACAAAGAATAATCATCTCGAAAATGGTGAAATCATAAAACGATCAAAACTCAGAAAATCCCGGATTGAATCCAAATCCCCGATTGCATGCCGAAGCAATGCTGGACGTGTTATCCTCATATCCAGTACTATATATATATATGTTAGGTACCTTCCTCTTGACGACCGAAGTCGTAATACATCGTGACGACCAAAGTCGTAATACATCGTAACGACCGAAGGTCTATAGTACTAGCATAACATCGTGAATGTGTCACAAACTCTCAGATAGGAACCCAAAAAGTGTTAATGTGCGTCCCATACCACACGTTCGCACTTAACAGTTTATTAACTGCTAGTCAATGCCACACTAGAAAATGCATCATCAAATCATAAATCTCAAAAAAATCATAACTTGCCTCATCTCATCGGCAAGTACCAAAAGACATCATGACGGCATCTCATCGGCAAGTAACATTAGCCAATTTAATGGCTTCACCTTCTATAGCTCCACAATAGGAGATCGAATACCTCAGATAAGTGCCAAAACAAAGCCATCATAAATTGCTCCAAAAGGAGACTATACATCTTGAAAGATGCCAAAGATTGGCCATCTAAATCTCATCTCATTGAAAAGGTAAAAACTTGTATTTTTATATGGAAAATAATTTTCTATAAGAAAGCTAGTTTTTAAAACAACTTTTTAAATTAATTTTGAAAACATTTCCTATTTAAATTCTCTTTATTATAAAATAAATTTATTTTTAATAACTTTAAAATAAGTGAAAATAATTAATAATTATTGTAAAATGTTTACTTCAAAGCCATTTCAATTTTAAAAACCATTTCAAAATTATACAAAAGAAATTTGTTTTCGAAAACAAAAGAATACATAGAAAATGTAGAATACATCTCATGAAATAATCTTGAAAATTCATCAATTTGGAGTTTGGATCATCTAAAATCATGGGCTCACCTATTGGTAGGATATTTCCCTTCGAAAACATCACAAAACTGCTCAAGAATCAAGTGGAAAAATCGCTGGATTGATAAACAAACACAAGAAGAACAAGAAAATAGAGAAGGCACCATAACAGTGCCCAGGTCGACCCCCAGGTCGACCTATAGGTCGACCTGGAAGGAGCATAGGTCGACCCTAGGGTCGACCTATGTAGGTGAAGGGTCGACCTAGGCCACGCAAATTTGTACAGGAAATTTTTCCTCTCTCGACCTGATTTTGCACAGCATTTTGAGACATCTACAAGTTGAATTAGGCTATGAATTTTTGCATGAACAAAGTACAACACTCAAGCTATACTTCAGAAAAGATCCGGCATGGATTTGAGGTAAAATAAAAGAGATATGAACCTCCAAAGTAGCAACCAGCAACTGTTTTCACAGAAAATTTACAACTACAGGAAAAACGTTTACAGAGAGCACAAAACTTCAGATTTCTTCCACAAATCATATTAAGAGTTAGAAATTGTGAGTTTTACTCACCTTAGCTAGGATTTGCAGCGATTTTCAATGAAAGAAACAAGCTTTTTGTTGCAAAGAGGCTCTCAATAACCTGTAGAAGTAGAAGCTGAAGCATGCAAACAAAGAACAAAGAGTTACAAACAAGTTTCATATCATAGATCAAAGTTTGATGAATTAGTTCTAAATATTGGTGGTGATTACCTGTTGTTGATCTTTTATTTGCAAGCTAACACAATAATTTCATCTAGTTAAAGAGCAAGATGATAGGGTGGAAGCCATTTTTTCTATTGTTTTTTATAGTAAGTTTTTCTTTTCTTTTGTTGAGAAGAAGAAAAATGAAACTCACATATAGATCTTTCCCGATGACTTTAGAAATGGGTTGTGGATCCTAACCTCTACCTACTAAGCCCAATTCCATACTTAGAGAAATTTTCCTAAGTAAAAGTACATGTTTTCATTCTTTTTTCCTATTATAAACACACATATACACATATTAAAACCAAATAAAATTTCTATAACACATGTTTATATAAACCAAATGTTTTAACAACAAAAATAAATTAATTTAGCTATAAAAATTTATTTTCTAATGTTAAAATCATATTTTTACTAAATATAACAATTTTCACCTTTTATTACATAAAACAACATTTTTAACACATAAATTTATACAAATTTATTTTTCTAATCAAAACCATTACAACAAAGCATGTTATCTCTATTTTACATCGAAACACTATTTTTAAACAATATTTCTTCTTTATATTTATAAAATACATCATAATAAATTTAACTGTTTCATTAAAAATTAATGAAAATCCAAATGTTGGCAATAATTTACAAAATTATTGCACTACTCAAATAAAATCCATAAAATTATCATATTCTTCCCAAACTATCAAAATAAAGTTTTTAAAACTATATTTTCAACAATTTACATCTTTTTCAACAATTTAATGTTGAATTAAATCACTCAATTAATTTATTAACTCAAAACTAACTTATACCAATATTCATAATTTATTCAACATTAATATCAACCAAACAATTCATAAATCCAATTTATTTCCCAAAAACCCATTGTTTATTTAGAATAAACAATTTTAACAAAATCTTTCTTCTCCAATTAATTTTATTTCTAATATTAAATTATAACCATCGTTATAATTTAATATTATAGGTAATCACCAAAACCAGGGTTGTTACAGTCTCTCTCATCGTCTCTCCACTAGACTTTAACTAATCTGACTATCTTGTTCCTTTGCCTCTTCTCATCTCTCACAGCTATCCGAACCGGCTTTCTAACTATAGTCAAGTCTAGTTCTACTACCTAGTCCTCTAACACCGTCGGTGCTATAGTAGACTCCGGATCTCTAACACACTTCCTTAGATGATAAACATGAAAAAAATCGTGGACTCCTACCAAACTGTTCGATAACTCTACTCTATATGCGAGTTTCCCGATTCTCTCTACAATAGTAAATGGTCCTACGAATCTCAATGCCAACTTCCCTGATTTTCCAAATCGGTTCACACCCTTCATCAGTGATACCTTAACAAACACATGATCTACAACAGAGAACTCTAAGTCTTTCTGTCTTCTATCTGCATAACATTCCGCCTAGACTAAGCTTCCTTCATCCTAGCTCGAATCAACTTAATCTTCTCTACAGCTTCTCTAACCAAATCTGGACCAAGAACCAACCTATCCCCGGTCTTAAACCAACAAACGGGAGATTTGCATGGCCTTCCATACAAAGCTTCAAATGTTGCCATCCCTATACTAGTCTGATAACTGTTGTTATACAAAAACTCGACTAACTGTGGATGGTCTTCCCATGATCCCCCAAAATCTAACACACAAGCTCTTAACATATTCTACAAGACTTTGTTAACCCTTTTGTTTACCCATCGGTCCGTGGATGGTAAGCGGTACTCATCTTGAGCTTGGTTCCTAAAATATCCTGCAGACTCTTCCAGAACTCACTAGTGAACAAGGAATCTCTATCACTTACTATAATACTAGGAATTCCATGTAGTCTAACCATATTCTTCATAAATAACATAGCCAAAACAGGTACCGTCCTAGTTGACTTAACTGGAATGAAATGGGCACTCTTGGTTAATCTGTCCACTATGACTCATATACTTTCATTTCCTCTGTTTGACCTTGACAACCTGTCTATGACATCCGTAGAAATAGAATCCCACTTCCTTACCATAATATCTAATGGTTGAAGCAACCCACTTGGCTGATGTTCAGCTTTTACCCGTTGGCAGTTCAAACACTGCTTTACCAATATGCCTACATCCTTCTTCATACCTTCCCAGAAGAAACTTCGCTTCATGTCCTAATACATCTTAGTTCCTCCCGGATGAATAGCGAACTTCGAACGATAGCATTCCTCCAAAACTTCCTTTCTTATGTCTCGTACATTTGGAACACATAACCCACCTTTCTTTCTCAACCACCCATTCTGGTCAAGACTAAAATCCTTTAGGTCATCGCTCTCCGTTCCATCTCTTAAATTCTTGATCCTCGACCAATACTCGGTCCTCCTCCTATTTAGAAGCAATCTTTTCGATCATCATCGGTCGAATTTCATAACAAGACAACACAACAGATCCTCCACTAGACCCAGCTTTAGATCTCCACTGCACTCTGGAAGCCGACAATGCTTCCAATCTTTTCACTCTGTTATCATTGCCAACACTGCATTCTGATGCTATCTGCTAAGCGCATCTGCAACCTTATTACCTTTCCCTAGTATGTACTCGATTCTAAAATCATAAGCAACAATAAACTCTAACCATCTCTGTTGTCTCATATTCAGCTCCTTTTGAGAGAAAAAATACTTCAACGACTTATGATCTGTATATAACTTAAAGCTCTCTCCCAAAAGGTAATGTCTCCACACCTTCAATGCAAAAATCACCGCAACTAATTCCAAATCATGCATTGGATATCTAACCTCATGCGGTCTAAGCTGTCGAGAAGCATAGGCAATCACTTTACCTCTCTGCATTAACACAGATCCTAATCCTGTTCCACATGCATCTGTATAAACTACCAAATCCCGATTCCCTTCTGGAACAACTAATACAGGTGCATGGGTCAACAAGTGTTTCAAACTCTAGAATGCTTCCTCACACTCATCGGTCCAAACAAACTTCACATCCTTTCGCGTTAGCTTGGTCATCGGTGCTGCTATCCACCAAAAATCCTTAATGAACCTCCAACAATATCCAGCCAATCCCAGAAAACTCTTTATCTCAGTCACTGTCTTGGGTCTCTTCCAATCATTCACCGCTTCAATCTTAGTCGGATCTACAGACACCCTTCCTATGAGACTACATGACCAATAAACTTCACTTCCTCCTTCCAGGAATGACACTTTGAAAACTTCGCCTTTAGCTGGTGCTGCCTATCTCAAGCACAACTCTAAGATGAATTCATGCTCCCTTTCATCCTTAGAGTATATCAAAATATCATATATGAAAACAAACACGAACCTGCCCAAGTGCTCTTGGAAGATTCGGTTCATCAAATCCACAAAGGATGCTGGCACATTAGTTAGTCCGAACGGCATCACTAACCATTCGTACGATCCATATCTAGTTCTAAACGCCATCATAGGTATGCTATCTTCTGCTACTCTAATCTAATGAAAACCTATTGCTAAATCCAACTGTGAAAATATTTTGGCTCCACTCAACTGATCGAACAAATCGTCAATTCTAGACAACGGATATCGATTCTTTACCGTCTTCTCATTCAACTTACAATAATCGATACATAACCTCAATGATCCATCTGGCTTCTTAGCAAACACTGTGGTTGCTCCCCAAGGTGAATTACTTGGCCTAATAAATTTCTTGCCTTCCAAATCCACCAATTGCACCTTCAACTCCCTCATCTCGGTTGGTGTCATTCTACTTGGCGGCCTACTCACTGGTTCTGCTCCCGGCATCAAAACTATATGAAACTCAGTGGCTCGTTTCGGTGGCAGTCCAACTACGGATTCAAAGACATCTGCGAATTCTCTAACCACGAAAACTCGATTCAACTCGTCTTCTAACTCCACAACACCCAACAAAGCATTCACCTCACAACTAGGGTTTTCTACGGTATATACAATCCGATCACTACAGTCAGGGTGCCTAAGCGATATTTTCCTGTCATGGAAAAATATACTTAACCAATCCATATCCAAAATAATTCCGAACCCTACAAAGTCAAATACATGCAAATTGCAAACAAAGGTATGACCTAACAAATCAAACTCTAAGTGGTCACACTTCATCCCAAGTGTCATGTACCCTCCTATCGGATTTGCAACCCTTAAGGAAGTAACTAAGTATGAGGGTTCTAGGTTAAGCTTATCTACCAAACAATGAGATATAAATGAATGCGATGCACTAGTATCAAACAGAACGCTAACAGACATACCATGGATCTGCAGCGTACCTCCCAACACTGCCTTCCCTTTCTCCTGCGCTGTTGGTCATGATGTAGCTGGCTCCAATGCAAATACTTTGCCCCTTCCATCCTTAGCAGGCTCTTTGCATTGATTCTTATAATGACCAATCTTATCACAGTTGAAGCATATGATATTCTTCTTCCCAATCACTTCCTTCACCTTTCCAGTATGACACTCATTTGCAAAATGTCCTTTCTTAGCGCATTTGAAGCAAACAGCCTCCGACTTCCCTTTCTTTGCGGCTCCACCTTTTTAGCACTATTCTTATGAAAGAGCTTCCTTTTCTGACTTTGCCCCACCTAGACCTCCTTTTCCTTATTCTTCTTCAGAGAAGCAAGCATCTCCTCATGTCTTAAAGCCATCTCCACCACAACATCATAAGGATCCCTAATAGCCTTGGCCAACTCAGGCTTCAAACCCCTAATGAACTTCTCATTTCTCTTCCTCACAGTGTCCACAGTGGCATGTCCATATCTTGCCAACTCCTCGAACCTTCTAGAATATTCCAATACAGACTTCTCCCCCACTCCAACTCAGCAATATTTCTGAGCAAAGAAGACTACGCCATCACAGACATGAACCTCTCCTAGAACCTTCTCCTAAGCTCAGCCCATGTCATCGTCTCTTCATTCACTCCTGCCATCACACTATTCCACAAGAATAAAGCTGCTCCATGAAGCTGTCTTGAAGAAAGCCTTCTCTTCTGCTCATCATTGAGCCCCAAGTTAGCAAATATTCTCTCATAATGCTACAACCAGCTCTCCTGCTCAATAGCATCTTCAATTCCGATACATTGCTTCCCTCCAAGCCTAACATAATCTCTGCTCAAGATAGCATAATTGTTGATCATCGGATATTCCTGAACTCCTACTCCAACATTTCCTCCAACCACTCCAACAACAATTCCAACTTGCATCATGTTCACGAAAAACAGATACATAGCTCCCATATCCACTTGTGGAACCCCAGCACCAACATTTCCAGCTTTTGTCTGACCTGGGTTTCTCCTGGTATTCGGTCTGGCATTTCCATTTGTGGTGGTGCTTCCTCCAAGATTCACTCTTCCACTTCTAGCATCCATATCTGTATTCAAGCCTCATGAGACAAAGAAGAATAGCCTAAGAGAGATAGAGAATAGAGATATAATGTATGCTTATATATAGCAAATACAAGTACGTTACTATAGCGTTATCCCATACCCCAATCTTATCACTAATTCCATAGGATTATGTTTTCAAAAATCATTTTTAGTTTAAAGTTTTTCATAAACCTATGCTCTGATACCAAGTTGTAACATCCCTTATTTGGAGGCTCGAAGCTAAGCGCAATAGATGCTGTAGTCATCCATAGTATTAACTTCCGGTGACCAAATACGGTAATGTTAATGGTATCCATAATATTAGAAGCACATGAATATGAAAAAAATCATAGATTTCAAAAAAAACTTTTCTGATTACATTTCACAAAACATGTTTCATATAAAAGTACATAATCCCAATCATTTCCCAGGTTCAGAACAAATATAATTATTACAAAATACGCCAAGAGAGACATATGAAGATGCCCCCTTGGATGATCAGAGTACTAAATAGTCATGACTGACTTAATACAACACAGCAGAATAAAACAAAATAAAACAACAACTCCTAAATAATTATCCGTTAGCCACCTGCTCGTCTCCGAAAGCTTTATTCATCCACCTACTAAAAACCTGAAAATCCTCAACCCTCGGCCTACTCAAATTAATTTTGAGCACCTGAGAGTTTAGGGGGAAAAAATAAAATTCGAGTCAGACATAAAGCCTGGTGTGAATAATACTATACATCTCGGTTATTTGATATTAAGTGAGACCACGCCGCTTAGCAGAACGGGTACTCCCTTACTATTACCCTTTTAAAACCTATCTTTTGCAAATCATTTCCTGCAACCAAAATTGGTTAAAACTGTAAAGCATTATCATGTAAATATACATGTCAGGTAACAAATGAACTATATGTCCGAACACTATAGTTTTGTTTGGCTAACTACTAACCTTTGGAAAACTCGGCCTACCATAAATTATAAACAAATAATCAAAACACCTATTAGACACTCCTCTTCTGGACAGTCTGCCTAACATATCTTCTCCCTGGGTCACCTGATCCTAATGGTTTTGCAAGCTCACTAATAACCTACCTCTGTACAAATATATATATATATATATATATATATATATATATATATATATATTCCCCTCTATATGTAACATCATTTTAGTCTTACCTATGACAAAGCCCTACACATTGGAATTTTGCACTAAATTAGCTGGAGCTAATAGCTAATGCATAGGGTGTGACCCTATACCAGTCCCATCTGGTTTACAATTATCCGAGTCATTTTACTTAGGGTAATCTTCCTATAAAATTTCCTTGAAAACCTTTTCATCTCAAATTGATTAAAAACCTTTAAATAAAACTTAAACAAGGAAAATATATACTCTACACTTTACTAAAAATCACCTTGCCATGTTATATATTTACTTCAGATCTTTATTGATGAAAACATTTAAACCTTTAAAAGTGCCCCTTTCGAATCCATTGAAAGTACCCCTTTCGAAACCATTCATAAAAACCTTTCGAAACCATTGAAAAACCTTTCCTTCAAAAGCTATTAAACCTTATCCATCCTATCTTTAAAACACTTAAACATTGCCTTTCGAAAACATTGGAAAACATTTCCTTTCAAACCTTTCGAAACCATTAGGGAACCATCCCTTCGAAACCTTCCTTAAAACCTTTTGAAAGCATTAAAGCATCAAACCTTTCAAAGGCCTTTGGGTTCAAGTAAAACATGTGGAATAACTTTTTGAAACCATCTAATACTATCTCCTTTGAAACCTATGGGTTCTACCTTCAACAGAGCAAAAGGGTCATAAAACATTTAAGTCGAAAGCATTCCTTTCGAATGCATTCCTAAGTAAAGAAGTGATGGTGTCGAAACCAACCTTCTGAAAGAAATGAAGAAGCGCCTTGGGTTTTAAAACAAAGTATACCTTTCGAAACCATTTGCTTCGAAAGGTAGAAAAGCGGCAGTTAGGGATTTCGACCTCGACGAAAGCATTTAATTAAAACAAAGGTGCAACCCCATTTGAAACCATTCCTTAAATCAGTTTGATCCGGTCGGAAGCCAACCAAGTCAAAAGTATTACTTTCAAAAGCAAAGCAGGTGCATTTTCATTTCAAAGTATAGTAGTGTTATCCCGCCTTTTGGCAAGGCTGTGACACCAAGGAATTTACTAGTAACCAGTGACGGTTCATCTTAGAGATCGGTTATACACAAGTTCCCTATGGATATCGACTAATTTTGTCCAAGTCCGGATCGAGCTAAAATTGATATGACGCGACAAGCGAAGCTATGAGAGCCAACGTTCCAAATTTCAAGTCAATCCGAGTTCGTATGCTCAAGTTACGATCGATGCAAAATGAAGGGAACAACTAAGTTTTCGTATTTGTAGCTAAGTGATGCAGTGCACTGTGATAAGTCGCGTACCTTAAGTCATCGGCGACCTAGCGGGCGACGACCTAGCAAGCAGTGACCTAGCGACTACGTCTTACCAAGCTACGACCTAGCGAGCAGCGACCTAGCGAGCGACGACCTAATGAGCAGCGACCTAGCGAGCGACGACCTAGCGAGCGGCGACATAGCGAGCGACGACCTAGCGAGCTACGACCTAGCGAGCGACGACCTAATGAGCCACGACCTATGAGCTACGACCTAGTGAGTTAAATTGCTCACCAGCGCATTGTTGAATGCCGCATTCGTCAAGCCGCAGGTTCCAGAAGCTGATTCCTTAGGTCGCGTAAAGCTGTGCTACCTTCATATGTTGTTATGTGGTATTTTGTTAGGTCGTTTGTACTAATGTGATGTATTTTTCTTAATTCATTTGAAATATTGTAAAGTGTGTTGAGTTGTAAACACCTATAAATAGGAGTGTATGGTCATTTGTAAAAAGTTGAATTAAAAAAAAAATTGGTTCGTGCTTCTTGCCTCCATTAAAATTGGTAGTTGAGAATTATCTCCTATCTCCACCTTCGGCATTCGAGTGCGCTCGAATCAACGATTGTTGAAACCAATTCACGGAATCAAGTGCGCTTGATCAACGTTCGAAAAATTGAAGATCTTCTCTCACAGCATCGTGCACGATCAACGTGTCGAAGATTGCTAGAATCCGGTATCTTCGTGATCAACGGATTTGGGTATTCTTAAATTCACCGATTTATCATCGATTCACATCGTCGAATTCGCTTCTTTGGCTTCATCACTAAGCCTCTATTCGAATCCATCACTTTCGTATCGATCAGAACGGCAGCGACCCCGCATTCGTCCAAGAGCCTCAATTCGAATCGATCGAGTTCGACTCCATCGGCGAAGCCACTGTTCGAATCGATCGTACAATGACCACTTCATGTCCATCACAGAGCCTTTGTTCGAATCGATCGTACAATGACCACTTCGTGACCATCACAGAGCCTTTGTTCGAATCCATCAGGATGCGCCACTTCGTGTCCATCATAGAGCCTTTGTTCGAATCCATCTAGGTGGAGCGCCTTTATCAATACGAACTAAGCCACACCATCGATGCGAACAGAGCATAACAATTGATGCGAAATGAGGAGCCTCCATCGATGCGAACTGCGCATCTTTTATCAATACGAACAAGGCAATGCCATCGATACGAACATGGCGAAAGTCCTAGAATGACTCGATTAGCTCGGCATCAAAGGCGGAGTGATCCAAAGATTCAAGCGCCACGTCATCGAGTCGAATAGGATCGAGTCGAAATGAGGGAGTCGAACGAAACAACCAACCGAAGATCCTAATTCGTATCGATCATATCTCCTAATCTACAAGTCCAAATGCTATGAAATTTTCACAGAAGCTTACGTGCATGCTGAAGAATGTCCATGCCAAATTTCGACTCCATCGGACACAATCTTGATAGATATAAAATCTGTTCGTATCGATCACGGATCGGGCCGAAACTTCGCGGGCTTGGGCGCGTGGGCCTAGTCACGTGCCAGAGAGGGTCTCCCGAGATCTGAGCGAAATACCAGCCTCCTACACCTATAAATAGAGCCCCAGGGCATGCAGAAAGGGGGATCTGCTTCTTCTTTGAATTCTGGAACGCCCAGACTCTGTCGGATCCAGTTCCAAACTCCATAGCTGCTGCCAATAACGAATTTGACTGCTGTAAATCATTACTATCTGCTGTAACTTGCTAAAATCAATTGTAATCACCAAAGAAAGATCAATAAAGCAATCAACTTCATAGTGGACGTAGGCAATACGCCGAACCACTCTAAATTCTTGTGTCTCTGTGCATTTTAATGACTTTCATATCTGTAATTTGGAGTTTTTGTTAGATAATCCTCTTTTTCCATTTAATTTCTTCACTTTATCTCTTTAAAAACTTCCAAAGAGTGTTGTGCCCAATTTTGGTACAAACACTTTGGTGCTTTCATTGAGAGAAAACCCAATTTTTCTCCTACTCTTTGGATCTCCAATCGATACCGGATTGCATAAATCCAAGAAGAAGATCCAGATCTAGAACTTTGAAGCCCTTCCATTCTATTCATATTTGCATCATATATAGGAAAGGACTTCATCAATTCATTATGGTGAGTACACGTACCACTTCTACAGCTGCTGATCAAGGAGGATGGGACAGACAGAATCCTATGCAATTGCCTCCATCCAACCAAGATGCTGCCGGACCTTCAGATCCATCGGGCCCGGTCACCAGACAAGAATTCTAGATGTTGTTTCAAGAGTTGACCCAGAGTCGACAACAACTTAATGAACAACTGCGCGCCAACACAGAGTTGACCAACCAGCTGAATCGCCAAAGGCGCAGAAGATCCAGAAGAGACCAAGGTTCTTATTCTTCCACAGAGAGTTCAGCCTCATCTGACGGTCATCACAGATCCACGCACCCACGGCTGGATGTAAGCTACACCCAGGCCACAGGACACCAACCTGCCTCAAACCTAGGACAACCCAGAACTGGACCATTCGTTAGTCATCATACAGGACCTTCATCCCGAGGAGGTGCTGCTCCTTACCATGTCACAGGCAACATTGCTACTACCACCACTACCGAACAGGGGGTTGATGCTAGAAACCAAGCTGTTCCTCAATGTAATCAATGAGAGCAGACTCCAGAGCCTTATGTCCCGGAAAATGTTGAACCAAGGAGGCGAGGCACGGACCATCAACCGCGTCTGGTCCAGACTCGCGCTGTGGAACCCGACCACAGCTTGGCCCAACATTCTCCTAGTATCTGAATGCCGGATATACCAACGATGATTCGTCAAATGATCCGTGAAAGTCAGGGTCTCAGTAATGACGACCGGGGAATCTCCCGGAGTCATACCCCTTTCACCGATGACATATTATATGCTGAACCACCTCGGCACTTCAGGATGCCAACTTTGCCAGTCTACGAAGGGAGCTCTGATCCCAATCAACACATCCTAAAAGTACGAATGGCTGATGAATGCTGCGAGCGCTGATGACGCAGTAAAATGCCGTAGTTTCCCCCATTTCTTTGGGGTGCATTGCAACCATGTGGTTTACTCGTTTGCCACCACGATCCATTTCTAATTTTGACCAGATGGCCACCAAGTTTGTTGAACAATTCCTTATGCGCCTAGTGAGGCCTAAGGATGTTAACACTATGTCTAGTGTTACACAAGCTCCCGGAGAAACACTTAGACGTTACTTGGAGAAATTCCATGCTGCATGTGTAGAAATAAGAAATCCCAATGACAACTCTATCCCGATGGCATTGACTAAAGGGATTGACCCTGATTCCGAGTTCGGAAGTTGGTTAGCTAGGAAACCGCCTGCGTCATTGGACTGTTTCTATTCCAAGGAAGCCCAATTCTTGAGAAGGGAGGATGCAAAACAGTCTAGGAAGCAGGATGACGTAGGGCCCAACATTGAAGGAATCCAGAGTAACATCGCCGTTAAACAGTCCAGAGATAGTTCTGGAAAAGTTCAGTTGAACGTACAAAATAAACAGAATCAGCAGAGGGATAATGGAAATCAGGGATTAGAGTCGTGGTCCACAACGTAGAGCTCCCATGTTTGACAATTATACTCCATTGAATATGTCGCTGGAAAATGTGTATTTGCAGACCTGCAATACCATGCAATACAAGAAACTTGCTCTGAAGCCACCAACGGAAAGACAAATCCAAACAGGGAAATTTTGTAGATTCCATGAGAGTTACGACCACAACACCAATGAGTGTCGTCACTTACAAGACCTCATTGAAAAACTGATACATGAACGGAAGTTGGATCAGTATGTGCAGGCGCCGCAGTCTGATGGTGCGGGCCCATCAAATCAAAATCGTGCATCGAATCAGGAAAGACAGGAGGAACCCGCTCGTTCAGGCGGGAGGTTGGTTATCAATACAATAAGTGGTGGTCCTCACCCAGCAGATCGAAGCTGGAAGGAAATGGAGTCGTATGCCAGTTCTATCAAGCATGCGGACTTCGAGTGTTGTAGTAGTTTTGATGAAGTGGCTCCGGCCAAGCAACAGAAGACGATGACAGATGACATCGTGTTCAGGAACAGAGATGCTGACAAAGTCGAAGCCCCCACTATCGACCCGCTGGTCATCTCAGCTCAAGTGGGTCCTGCTTGGATGAAGAGGATCTTAGTTGACAGTGGAAGCTCTGTGAATATCATGTTTAAACGAGCTTATGACCAA
Source organism: Allium fistulosum (assembly GCA_030737815.1). NCBI lineage: Eukaryota > Viridiplantae > Streptophyta > Magnoliopsida > Asparagales > Amaryllidaceae > Allium > Allium fistulosum. The sequence goes on from CM060905.1 coordinate 836,776,060, forward strand.
ATGAGAATGGAAGCAAAGGACTTGAAACCCTGTCAATCTCGAATCCATGGTTTCAACGGAAGTGCTACTATACCCACTGGAATGGTGGAACTGCCAGTGGAGTTGGGAGTTCGAGAACGCCGAAGAGTACGGATGTTACAATTCATTGTGTTGGACATAGACTCCCCTTATAATGCTTTCTTGGGCCGACCGGCCCTCGCTGAATTCAGGGCCGCCATAACCCCATGGTCTTTGACTTTAAAGTTTCCCACTGATTATGGAGTGGGAATCATTCAAGGAGATCAGGCTGCTGCCAGATCCTGTTATGTTGCTGAGCTGCGAGAGGCGCAGCGAAAGGAGAAAGGAAAGGGGGTAGAGGAATCTCTCTGCGTTCGCTTTGCTGATAATTGACAATTAATGCCCAGGCCAAGGCCCGGGCACCCCAGCCAATTCCAAAGGGATCTTGACCCAAGAGAAACTGAAGATGAAGGAGAATCTAAAGAAAGTCAAGCATCTTCGGCCGAACTGACAATTGATGTCCCAATCGACAATAATGATGATTCAAAGATAATAAAGATTGGCTCTCAGCTAAGACAGCAGACTCAAAGTGAATTGGTTGAATTTCTACGGGCGAATCTTGATGTATTCGCTTGGACGCATTCTGATATGTGTGGGATCTCATCGTACATCGCGAGTCACACTCTGAATATTGACCCGCGGCATGTCCCGGTCAAACAAAAAAGGCGTGGTATGGATCCAGAGAGATATGCCGCCCTTAAAGAAGAAGTAGAAAAGCTTAAAGCGAACGGGTTCATTCGAGATGCGCTATATCCTGAATGGGTGTCGAATACCGTGCTCGTCCGAAAGCCGAACGGAAAGTGGAGAACATGTGTTGACTATTCCGATTTGAATAAAGCTTGTCCCAAAGACAGTTTCCCGCTTCCCAGAATTGATCAGCTAGTAGATTCGACACCTGGGCATGAACTCTTATCCTTCTTGGACGCATATTCTGGCTACAATCAGATAACGATGCATTTACCCGATCAAGAACATACCAGCTTCGTAACCAATCTGGGACTTTATTGTTACAAAGTTATGCCATTCGGACTCAAGAATGCCGGAGCTACTTATCAACGATTGGTCAATCGGATGTTTGCCAATCAAATCGGGAAAACAATGGAAGTATATGTAGACGACATGCTTATGAAGTCACGACTCTCCACTGACCATGTTAAAGACCTGGAAACTATGTTCAACATACTTTGAGAATACAAAATGAAGCTAAATCCACTAAAATGTCACTTTGGAGTTGCATCCGCAAAATTCCTTGGGTTCATCGTCAACGCTCGAGGGATCAAAGCTAATCCTGAAAAGATCTGGGCTATCAGAAATCTTGAAACTCCAAAAACCATAAAGCAAGTCCAGAGTCTCAATGGAAAAGTAGTAGCATTGAGCAGGTTCATTTCAAAGTCCACTGACAAATGCATCCCCTTCTTCGATCTGATCCGAAAAGGGAAACAAAACTTTGAATAGACCACTGAGTGTGAGGGCGCTTTCCAAGCACTAGTTCAACATCTATCCACACCACCTATCATGTCGAAGCCTATTGATCATGAGAAGTTGTTCGTATATTTGGCGATATCAGAAAACGCTATCAGCGCTGCATTAATTCGAGAAGAAGACAAGATACAGAAGCCAGTATACTACGTCAGCAAGCGATTGACAGGGGCCGAAAGGAATTACCCAAAATTAGAGAAGTTGGCTTATTGCCTTGTTATTGCATCAAGAAAACTCCGACCGTATTTCCAAGCACATCCCATTATTGTTTACACCGACTAGCCATTACGACAGGTCCTTTTGCGGCTTGAGACGTCTGGTAGGTTACTCAAGTGGAACATCGAACTGAGCCAGTTTGACATTACTTACACCCCAAGACGGGCCATTCAAGGACAAGTCCTAGCCGATTTCATAGCTGAATTTACCATTCCATAGGACATGACCGAAACCAGTGAATCCCCCGAATATGTCTGGAAGCTTTATACCGACGGTGCATCAAACGACCGATGTTTGGGCGTTGGTGTTGTACTTGAAACTCCCGAAGGCCGATCTATATGTTATGATTTGAAGTTCGATTTTCATGCAACCAATAATGAAGCAGAATATGAAGCCCTCTTAGTTGGATTGAAACTTGCTAAAGATTTGAGAATTATCGCTGTGGAAATTTATTGTGATTCACAGTTAGTTGTGTGTCAAGTACGGGGAGAATATCAAGCGAGAGATCGAAGGCTGGCTGCTTACTTAGCTCGAGTCCAGGAAGTACTGGATCAGTTTGATTATTATGCCATTTATTGTATACCTCGAGACCGCAACCAAAAAGCCAATTCCTTGGCAAAGCTAGCCAGCACAGGTGAAGCTCAGCAAATGGGACTCGTTCCCGTAGAGACGCTAGCTTCTCCAAGCATTGACCGGGCAGAAATAGACTGGGTATGTGAAACCGTCCCCGAAAAGGATTCATGGATGACTCCACTTGGAAATTACATTGAGCACGGAACCCTGCCGGAGCGCAGGAGTGAAAAGAGACAAGTCCTTCGGAAGGCCTCACGATTTACCATCCAGAATGGAATCATGTACAGAAGAGGATACTCAGTCCCTCTACTCCGGTGTATCACTCACGATGAAATTAAACGAGTATTGCACGATGTGCACGAGGGAGAATGTGGCGATCACACCAGGGGGCAAGCACTTGCCAAGAAAATACGTCGATACAGATATTACTGGCCGACCGTGAATCGCGATGCGTTGGATTATGCAAAGAAATGTGATAGGTGCCAAAACTATGCCCGAATTCCTAGAGCTCCTCCTACCGAGATAACGCAAATGGTCAACCCATGGCCGTTTGCAATGTGGGGCATTGACATCATTGGTGCTCTACCTCTGGCAAAAGGTGGTGCGAAATACGCCATCGTCGCAGTTGATTACTTTACAAAGTGGGCTGAAGCCGAAGCTCTTGCTACCATAACGACGAAGAAAGTAATCAAATTTGTAGTTCGCAACATCATCTGTCAATTCGGTCTCCCACACACCATTATTACGGACAACGGAACCCAATTCGACAATGCTGAATTTAAAGATTTCTGCAAACGATTTCACATCCAAAAGAAATTCTCTACAGTTGCACACCCTCAGGCAAACGGACAGGTTGAATCAGTTAATAAAGTTATAAAATCCATTATGAAAAAACGACTGGAAAAGGTCGGAGGCAAGTGGGTCGATGAACTTCCTATGGATTTATGGGCTTACCGAACAACCCACAAGACCGCGACCGGTCACACTCCATTCTCTCTCTCTTATGGCTCAGGAGCCGTTATTCCAGTTGAGCTAGAAGTACCTTCTTATCGTGCGACATACTATGATCCAAAGACAAATGCTATACTACTTGCTGAATCTCTCGATCTACTAAATGAGAAGCGTGAAGAGGCTGATTTGAGGGCAGCCGCATCGAAGTCGAATCGCCCGATGGTACAACACCAAGGTCCACCCGCGAACCTTTGAACTAGGCGATCTCGTCCTGAAAAGAATTTATCCGGTTCCTTCACATATGAAGCCGGCATGGGAAGGACCGTATGTTATTGAACGAAGGCTCGGAGATGGCACATTCAAACTATCGACCGTCGACGGTCTTACTCTGCCAAGAGCCTGGAATAGCGAGAGTCTTCGCTGCTACTACACATGACAAGCTATGTTTATTCATTTAGTTTATTTTCCATTTTGCAATTTGTTTCTGCATTTCGAAATTAGAATTTGTAATAAGGCAACTGACTTTGCCATATTTTCTTATTTCAGCAATAAAATGCAATCTCTTCGAGTCAGAGCTGTGATTTACTTGAAATGCTTCATATGATCATCACTATGCACGGAGAGCTAAGTTTCACCATACGGTAGAATTTATTCAAATAGGGAGTGACTGTGATGCAACCGGTCACTCGTAAGTGAAACCCGAGCTCGGGGACAAGCCATCACAACCAAGTCAAAAACGGATTGATACACGACAATCCCTCACTTAACTCCCGGTTCCCAAAGTGCGAACTGGAGTATTAAAAATACGTCTACGAAGAGGGTGGATCCGTCCACCTAACGACTTTGCCCGTATCTGAACCAAGTTTGAGGAGGGTGGACCCGTCCATCTAACGACCTCACTTGTTAACTCAGGGTGGATGTGATCTAACCATCCATGATCCTGATACAACTTCGAACTCCCAGAGTGCGAGTCGGAGTATAAACATCAACTCCGGATTCCCAGAGTGCGAAACGGAGTATAAACATCAACTTTGAATTCCCAGAGTGCAAAACGGAGTATAAACAACAACTCTGGATTCCCAGAGTGCGAAACGGAGTATAAACAACAACTCCGGATTCCTAGAGTGCGAAACGGAGTATAAACATCAACTCCGAATTCCCAAAGTGCGAAACGAAGTATAAACAACAACTCCTGATTCCCAGAGTGCAAAACGGAGTATAAACATCAACTCCGAACTCCCAGAGTGCGAGTCGGAGTATAAACATCAAATCCGGATTCCTAGAGTGCGAAACGGAGTATAAACGTCAACTTCAAGTTTCTAGAGCGTGAATTGAAGTATAAAAATCAACTCCGAACTCCCAAAGTGCGAGTCGGAGTACAGATGTCGATTCCGAGTTCCCAGAACGTGGACGTATGATTTAAACTTAAGTCGGTGTGACCAACCGCCAATAAACAAATGAGGATCCCCGAAATGCGGATATGATCATCGAAAATCGGACAAGCGTGGACAAGCCGCCGAATCTCCGCTTGTCTCAAACATCCATTCAGTGGCACTAGACTCGACATATTATAAATGAGAAGCGATCGCTGACTGATGTTCTACAACTCACCCCCAAGACTGGGGGGCAGGACTTAAGCATCGACCATTAACTAAAGCAGTGCGACGTCAAAATTCAACTCACTTCTTGGTCGTAAACCATGTCTACAGTTTTCGGACTTAGCAAACCAACATAAACTTGACTCGAAAGCTGAAACTTCACAAGTGCACTTCAGATATTGAAACACTTAGGCAAATACACAATGACAGAAAAGAAGCCAAAAAAGAGAAGTTTCATTTCTATTGTTTGTAAAAGAAGTTCGTGTACAAGTTTGTTCCAGAAAATTCCTACTAGTAGGGGCCGAACCCGCATCTATACACGGCCAACAAAATGTGAATCAAAATAAACCAAGGAAACATGTCTAATCTTTCTTCTTCCTCGGCTTCCTTTTCGGTGCGGGCCCGCTGGAGCCGCCACTGTCTTTCCTCTTTGAGCCCTTGCCTTTCGGTGGTCGGTCCCCAGGCGGGAGCATGATCTCAACATCCTCCTCCGAACTCGAGTGAATAGGAATGCTGCCTGCGGGCGGAGTCGGAGGAATAGGATCAAGTGTAGAAGATGGAGCAGGCACACTGGTATCGAAAACTATACCACCAGGAGATATCATTCTGAGCGGAGCTGGACCAAGTGCCGCCGTTCCACCTCCAAAACTGCCACCATGAGCCGCTGCTGCCATTTCAGCGTTGATTTCGGCCAAAATCTCCTCTTCAGTAATCACTCGGGCCTCGTTGGGAGCATCAGCAGTTGGCATCTAAAAGCTTGTAGTGGGAACGCCTCCGCCCATGACAAATGGTAAGTCAGCTAAAGGATCGCCATGACGACGAAAGAGTTCCTCCATCAACTGCTCGTCAAAAACAAGCGTGCTTCCCTACATATCGTCATGTGGGGCAGTTGTAGTTACAGTGATCGCTTCGGTAATGATAACCTCCTGCGTCTGATATGATTCTTGAGTAACAGGAGGCCCGATATGTGCAGCATCGATCACTGGACAAAGAATAAGAGAACTGTCAGAATTTAATTAAAGATTCCGACTTAAGGCAGATATATGGAATGTTCAGAATACCTTCCTCAATTTGACTCGAAGGCGGCTGAACGACTTCAGCAACTTGCTCTGTAGCCGGAGACATCTGCGGCTGATCCGGATTGTAAGCAGGAACAGCTTAAGGAACGACCGCAGACGAGGATTCGGGCTGGGTTGACGCTGGAACTTCAAGACTCGCCTCATGATGTTCAATCCCTGAACCCTCTCCTACTTCGAAGTGTTGGGCGCCGAGCCTTTCCTTTTCGAGCAGAATCATTGACTCGTGGAGAATCTTCGTTTCATCTTCATTCAGAATGCGATTCTCGAGTTCAAATTCATCTACAGACTCGCCCAGATGCGCCTCCTTCTCTTCTTCAACTAATCGGCCCTAGGCGTTGTATAGATGCGCTGAATAATCATCGAGCCAGGCTAGCCCCCTGTGCCTCAGCACGTTAGCATTGTAAACAACAAGAAGGTCTTCAATGTCAGCCTCTAGCCTGGACTCGGCCGATTTCACTTTATCCTCGACCTCACTCTCCACCTTGCGGACTTTAGCCACAGCCGCATCCCGTTCACCCCTAAGCAGAACAGCTTGTTCGCACGCCTCTTGGGCTACGTTGTTTGCATCATCCCTTTCCTTGGCCATATCGGAAAATTTGGCCTTGAGCTCGTTAAGTTCCTTGACCTCCGCATCCCGTTCGGCGGTAACAGTAGTATTCCGATGGCCCATCTTCTCCACCAAGGAAACATGTGTCTGCCTCAACCTCTCCATGGCCACATTCGCTTCGTCAGCTTTTTTGGTGGCCTCAATTTCAGATTTCCGAGAAGACTAGGCCTCAGCAGTGAGCACTTGAATGATCCGGTCCCTTTGAGCGAGTTCGGTCTCCATTTTCTCAAGCGCTTTGGCTCGCTCAAAGGCCGCCTAGGAAGCTTTCTCTACAGCCTTTACCCACTCTCTGTACCTGGTGTAGATGTCATGAACGTAATCATGCATCGTGTTTTCCATCCCTGACGGAATTCTTTTTAAATGAGGTGGGAAGACATAGCCGTCGAAGAATATATTCGGGAAATCCATCCTCATCTGAGCCAATTTAATGGCCCCTTCTCCTGTGGGCTCAGCTGGGACCTGCTCTACAATTATGGAGGCCGTGATCTTGACTCTCTAGAGATGAGTCTCGGATCTAGAAGTATGAGAAGATGGCCTGTGACGTGGAGGCTCTGGTGGATGTGGGACAAGAACAGGAGGTAGAGATGGAAGTCTAAGAGGTGGAGAGCGAGATCTAGATCGATGTTTGTATTCTCTGTCCCTGTCATGCCCATATCTATCTTGGTTAGAGTACTTGCGATCGCGGTCTCTATCTGAGTCTCTCCTGTGGGAATCATAATAGGTAAAAGCCTTTCGGGCCGAGCAAAGATTCCCAAGCATTGACCCTCTTCCGGACATCGTACCTGAAAATGAGAAACGAAGGAAGAGTTAGTGGTTTCTTAAGTTGGACGATTTACAGTTATGAATCAGGTAGTGCGGTGAAGTGTATGCATGTGCAACCCCCCGACCAACTGTAAATGTCGAACGCACTCAGAGCAAGCGACCCACTCAGTTCAAGAGCATTATCTAGCTCCTCCATCCCAGCGTCATGTTGAAACGACACATAATCCGGAATCGGAATATCAGCAAGACCTTCAAAAGGATTCTCTACTTGCAGGGGAGGTGCCTCCGAAATTCTAATCCCCGGGATCGGCAAGGACATAACCACGTATTTTAATCTCATGGATTTAGAACGCTTGTGAGCAACTACCTTGCCTTTTCTCCTACCTCTTGAATCCTGGACGTCGGATGAAGGCCCAGCCTGGAGCTCGGTATCAGTAGGCATTCTCTCCGGATCAACTTCATTGGCTATTACGACTCCGGGTACCTTGCGCTTCACCCGCTTCTTCGAGACCGCTCTAAGTGTACCTTCCAGCCTTATGCTCTGCCTCCGCTCAATCAACCCGACAGTCCTCAAGTTTCTGTCGGTCAGAACCAAGTCGATATGCCTCTCTTCGCCTGGAACCGTTTGGAGGATCCGAACTAGCTCTCTAAAGTATGCACCGTCAGGTCGAGAGATTGCAGCTATAAAAGAAGAGAACTATGTCAGTTTTGAAGCCGGTTATTATTACTCGATAATTCAAGAGAAAGATTGCAACACTTACGTCTATCCAACCATCGCCTAGAAAATCCAAAGGGGCACCAAACGTAGAACCATTCAGTTTTAAAGTAACTTAGCCTTCCCCAGGAGCCCGTTACAATTTGGCAATTCCTGACCACTTCCAAGAAGGTGAAAGAAGGGTTGTCTCCACGACTCTTAATGTTAAATAGATATCTGATCTCGATCGGCTTTGGTGGTCGAAAGAGAATCTCCATAAACAGAATGAAGGTGTTGTTCAACAAAGCGTACCCGTTGGGGTGTAGCTGGGATGGAGCTATTCCAAGGAATGATATCATCTCCCTTATATATTGATTGAAAGGAGAAAGTGTCCCCGCTGTGCAAGTGTGGCGGTTGAAAGCAGTAAACCCCTCCGGGGGATCATGTGGCCGGTCATTTGGCCCAGGCAGTAACACGTCATCAAGCGACAAGCCGTGCCTTAAACAAATCTGTCCCAGCATATCTTCAGAGATGTCGGACGGCACAGAATCTTGTGGACGACAAATGAACCGGGCACCTGGAAGCTCGTCCGGAGCTCGGTCTATAACTTCGGCTTCAATGACCGGTATCTCGATGGTTGAAGGAATTGAACTCGGGAGTTCCTACTGCTGTGAACTTGAAGGTTCCATGACTAACTAGCCTATGAAAAATCATTGTTAAACAGACAATAACGCTCGTGCATCCCCCAGTGTAAAGTGTGTGAGTGTGTTGTGCAGTGCAGTACTGTATATCATTTGAGAAGTTCTACAGAATTGGAGAAAGCATGAAAACAATAAGACTTCAAAATTCAGTCGGAATGACCGTCATCGCTAACCGTCACAACCGTGCCATCCAGTTATTAGCAATCAATCCAAGTTAAAGTTTGTTAAAATTTTGTTAGAGTTGCAGTTCCATCGACGAGCTTCGAAGGGAAATCAAATATGCAGTTCAACGGTCAAGTCCAATTATGCCAAAATGAAGCTCGTCGGAGTTAGATGTTCAAAATGCACAAGAGTTTTCGATATCATCGAAGTTAGGTTCATTGTCAATCGTCAAAGTACAAGTTCACACCGGTCCACAAAGTTGTTCGTATCCATCAGAGATACAGGTTCAAGTTTGTATCGATCATTCAGGTTCGTATCGATCGTTCGTGTTCAAGATCGCATCGATCGTTCAGAGACAATTTCGTATCGATCCCATGGCACGTAGTTCGTATCGATCGGAAAACATCTGCTTCGTATCGATCCAATATCATCTGCTTCATATCGATCTAATGTCGTCTACTTCGTATCGATCAATATCGTTTTGAAGCAACCGATGCTAAATGACTATTCCATGATCGATACGCAGCCCGAAGCAAGGCAACGATACGAGATTTCCCATCAAAATCGATACGAGGCAAGACACATTCCTTCCTCGATCGATGCGAAGTCGTGGCCGAAAAACTGCCCACCAACTATTTCGAATCCGATGTCTCTTCTTCCCCAGATCGATTCGAACTTCATGTTTCCTTCCTCAACCTCGCAGATGATCTGCTTCCCCGAACAATGTTCGGACACGAATTCAAGTGGAATGGCATGAGAATTTGGATCTCATCGTTTTACGACTGGATTTGATCATTTGATTACCTGATTTCGATAAATGGTTGAAGGGATTAAAGATTTTGATTCGATTCGAAGTCAAGCAGTTTTCCTTTCTTGGTCTCAAAAGCGATACGAAAGCAAGGAACAAAAGTAAAAAGTGAAAAATGGCTAAGTCCATGGTATTTATATGGACTCGAGGTTGAAAGGAGGAAGCGATTCACCTCCCAGTGGATTCGACCAGTCACCAAATGTTACCGTAGGATCGATTCGAACAGACTGTTCGTATCCACCTACAATCCATCGATACGAAATCCTTCTCCGTATCGACCACTTTCGACTCCATCTCTAGTGCAGCGATATGAACTGTACAGTTTGAATCCATCGATACGAAACTATTGTTCGTATCGATCATCTTCGACTCCATCCCCAGTTTAGCGACATGAAGTGTGCAGTTCAAATCCATCGAACCACGACATCCAGAGGTCAATATTCATCGATACGGAGGCACGTTTCGTATCCATTTTAGTGGCTCGCGCCGATTCGAAAATGAATTCCACCAAAATTCGTAACCATCGATACGAAAGTTAATTTCGTATCCATCGAATCTTAACTCCATCGATATGAACGACCGCTTTGTATCCATCGAACCCCACATCCATCGATTCGAAATGCTCATTTTGTATCCATCAATGCAATGAAAATCGATGCAAAGACAATATTTCGACCCTTCACATCGCTTCAGGAGATGATCGTTACGAAGGAACATTCAAAAACAACCATAGAGCGTTGTTACAACGAATTTCACGTCGGTTCAGGAAAGGATCGATACGGAATTCAATATAAGATAAACTGACAACGACTCGTGAACGTCAGCGAGAGTCGGATTAACATATATGCATATATGTCGGACTAATATTAAATATTCCAGATTTACAGGAATTGGAAACTCGTTTGATAACGATTACAACAAAAAACGGCTAATCACTAGCGTACAGCAATCAGTTGCAACAATACAGGGTACAGCAGTTGACAGTCAACAGTTTACATTATCAAGAAAAACAGTCGAAGATTACAGCTTTCATCGAAAAGACGATAACTATTCAGAATGAAAATTGCAGCATTTCAAAGCACATCATGTTTCCACAAGGCTTACTTTGGGGGGCAAATGTTATCCTGCCTATTGGCAAGGCCGTGACACCAAGGAATTTACTAGTAACTAGTGACGGTTCGTCTTAGAGATCGGTTATACACAGGCTAACTATGGATATCGACGAATTTTGTTCGAGTCCGAATCGAGCTAAAATTGATATGACACGACAAGCGAAGCTATGAGAGCCAACGTTCCAAATTTCAAGTCAGTCCGAGTTCGTATGCTCAAGTTATGATCGATGCAAAATGAAGGGAACAACTCAGTTTTCCTATCCGTAGCTAAGCCTCTATTCGAATCCATCACTTTCGTATCGATCAGAACGGCAGCGACCCCGCATTCGTCCAAGAGCCTCAATTTGAATCGATCGAGTTCGACTCCATCGGCGAAGCCACTGTTCGAATCGATCGTACAATGACCACTTCGTGTCCATCACAGAGCCTTTGTTCGAATCGATCGTACAATGACCACTTCGTGTCCATCACAGAGCCTTTGTTCGAATCCATTAGGATGCGCCACTTTGTGTCCATCACAGAGCCTTTGTTCGAATCCATCTAGGTGGAGCGCCTTTATTGATACGAACTAAGCCACACCATCGATGCGAATAGAGCATAACAATTGATGCGAACTGAGGAGCCTCCATCGATGCGAACTGCGCATCTTTTATCGATACGAACAAGGCAATGCCATCGATACGAACAGGGCGAAAGTCCTAGAACGACTCGATCAACTCGGCATCAAAGGCGGAGTGATCTAGAGATTCAAGTGCCACATCATCGAGTCGAATAGGATCGAGTCGAAATGAGGGAGTCGAACGAAACAACCAACCGAAGATCCTAATTCGTATCGATCATATCTCCTAATCTACTAGTCCAAATGCTATGAAATTTTCACAGAAGCTTACGTGCATGCTGAAGAATGTCCACGCCAAATTTCGACTCCATCGGACACAATCTTGATCGATACGAAATCCATTCGTATCGATCACGGATCGGGCCGAAACTTCGCGGGCTTGGGCGCGCGGGCCTAGTCACGTGCCAGAGAGGGTCTCCCGAGATCTGAGCGAAATACCAGCCTCCTACACCTATAAATAGAGCCCCAGGACATGCAGAAAGGGGGATATGCTTCTTCTTTGAATTCTGGAATGCCCAGACTCTACCGGATCCAGTTCCAAACTCCATAGCTGCTGCCAATAACGAATTTGACTGCTGTAAATCATTATTATCTGTTGTAACTTACTGAAATCAATTGTAATCACCAAAGAAAGATCAACAAAGCAATCAACTTCATAGTGGACATAGGCAATACACCGAACCACTCTAAATTCTTGTGTCTCTGTGCATTTTAATGACTTTCATATCTGTAATTTGGAGTTTTTGTTAGATAATCCTCTTTTTCCATTTAATTTCTTCACTTTATCTCTTCAAAAACTTCCGAAGAGTGTTGTGCCCAATTTTGGTACAAACAAGTAGCGCTTCGACCCCTTCAAAACCCCTGGTTTCGACCCAATACCTCTCGTCTATATCCAATTTGATGCGCACCGAGTCTTTGATGCCATGCGCATTGGTTTCGATGGTGATGGTGGCGGAACTACTAAGTCGGAACCTAGGTGCCAAAAGTGGAGAAACATGTTAAAAGCATGTAAAAACTGATTTTACCTTTAAAAAGAAATTCTTTTCAACTAACCTGCCTTGTTTGTCAAAATATTATTGGTTACTAATTTTTTCTAAAAGTGCTGCCTATATTTCAGAAATAAATAATTTAATTTATTTACAAAATACCCCTTCTCCATTTATAAATATATAAAACATTTAAGTCCCATACCTTAAATAATTATATATATATATATATATTAAAACATAAAGGAAAATTCTACAAAAATTCCAGAAAATTGTTTTTATTTTGTTTTCTAACATATATTAATTTCAGACCCAAAACATAAATAATTTAGCCGTAAATTATTTTAAACCCAAATAAACACTTTCTTCACTAGAAAATTAATATATATCCACATTAATTCAGAAAATTATGAAAATTGAAACCCATCTCTAAAATAACATTTCTGATCTAAATCTAAAATCGCAAGGCATTTGGATGTCAATAAATAGGGTTTTCACATTAAAACATCTCATAAAACCTATATGAATAAGCACAAATCACCAACAAGCATATATAAACATTTAATCATTCAAAAACATGGCATAACCTTGCAAGATAAATCAAGTTTAACCTTAAACCCGAAAAAAATAGAAAATATGAGATGTAGTCATTATTCACCTTAGCTTTGAGATTAAGGAGTTTGAGATTTGAATGAATTGATTTTGATTACTCTTCTTCCTTTGATTACTTTCTATTTCTCTAGCTTGTCTAATGGTGGTCGGCCTCTACTTTATTTTTGATTTTGAAATGAACGTGTAAAAGAATTCCTAAGGGTTTAGGGTATAAGAATACTCTTTTTCCTATTTTACTCCTTCTCTATTTCATTTTAACTCATCTTTAGTTCATTGTTTACGTGGCATGGCTACCCTTAGTTTAATCACAAATCTCAATCACCTATTTATCACATTATTTTATTTATTTAGCTAATTAAATATCCTAAATAATATTACTTAAAATTAGGGTCGTTTCAATCGCTTACTATACTACTAGGTTTTCCATGAAGTCTAACTATATTCTTCTTAAATAACTTAGCTAAAACAGGTGTCGTTCTGGTTGACTTAACAGGAATGAAATAGCCACTCTTGGTTAACCTGTCTACCATGACCCATATACTTTCATTTCCTCTATTTGATCTTGGCAACCCAGCTATGAAATCCATTGAGATAGAATCCCACTTCCATACTGGAATATCTAAAGGATTAAGTAACCCACTTGGTTTCTGATGTTCGGCTTTTACCTGTTGATAGTTCAAACACTGTTTCACCCATAAGTTCATACCTTCCCAGAAGAAACTTCTTTTCATATCCTGATACATCTTAGTTCCTCTCGGATGAATAGTGAACTTTGAACGATGACACTCTTAAAGCACTTTCTTCCTAATGTTTTCCACAGTCGGAACACACGGTCTCCCTTTCTTCCTCAACCACCCATTCTGGTCAAGACTGAAATATTTCTTGTCATCCCTCTCTATTCCAACCTTAAACTTTCTGATCCGCTCAACTAACAATAGGTCTCTTTTCTTAGAAGCAATCCTTTCGATCATCACTGGTCGAACTTCTAAACATGACAACATAGTAGTTTCCATACTAGAACTACTCTTGGATCTCCACTATACTCTACATGTAGTCAATGCTTCTAAATCTTTCTACTCAGCTAGCATTGCCAACACTGCAATTTTATTTTTTCTGCTAAGTGCATCCGCACCTTGTTGCCTTTTCCGGGTGTGTACTCAATACAAAAATCATAAGAGGCTAAAAACTCTAACCACTTCTGTTGTCTCATATTCAACTTCTTCTGAGAGAATAAATACCTCGGAGACTTATGGTTCGTATACAATACAAATCTCTCTCTCGAAAGGTAGTGTCTCCATACCTTCAATGCAAAAATTACCACAGCTAATTTCAAATCATGCGTCGGGTACCTAACCTCATGCGGTCTAAGCTGTCGAGATGCATAGGCAATCACTTTACCCTTTTGCATTAACACGGCTCCTAATCATGTTCCACATGGATCCATGTACACCACTAAGTCCTGATTCCCCTTTGGAACAACCAACACAGGTGCATTAGTCAATAAGTGTTTCAGCTTCTGGAATGCCTCCTCACACTTATCGGTCTAGACAAACTTCACATCCTTTTGCGTTAGCTTGGTTATTGGTGCAGCTTTCTGTGAAAAATCCTTAATGAACCTCTGATAATACCTAGCTAATCCAAGAAAACTCTTTATCTTAGTCACTGTCTCGGGTCTCTTCCAATTATTCACTACCTCGATTTTAGTCTGATCTACAGACAATCCTTTCTCTGAGACTACATGACCAAGAAACTTCACTTCCTTATTCCAGAAATGACACTTCGAAAACTTCGCCTTTAGCTGATGCTGCCTCAGCAGCTCAAGCATCACTCTAAGATGAACATCATGCTCTCTTTCATCTTTAGAGGATATCAATATATCATCTATGAAAACCAACACGAACCTATCCAAGTGTTCTCAGAAAACTCGGTTCATCAAATCTACAAAGCATGTTGGCGCATTAGTTAGTCCGAACGGCATCACTGAACATTTGTACGATCCATATCTACTTCTAAACACCGTCAAAGGAATACTATCCTCTGCCACTCTAAGCTGATCGAACCCTATCGTTAAATCCAATTGAGAGAATACTCTGGCTCCACTTAACTGGTCGAATAAATTGTCAATTTTAGGTAACGGATATCGATTCTTTATCGTCTTCTCATTCAACCTACAATAATCGATACATAACCTTAACGATCCGTCTAGTTTCTTAGAAAACACTACGGCTGCTCCCTAAGGAGGCCTGAAGCTAAGCGCTATAGATGCTGCAGTCATCTATAGTATTAACTTCCGGTGATAAAATACGGTATTGTTAATGGTATCCATAATATCAAAAGCACAGGAATATGAAACAAAATCTCAGATTCCAAAAACAACAACTTTACTGATTACATTTTAAAACATGTTCCATATTCCATTACATAATCCGAAATGTTTCCCAGGTTTTAATCAAATATAATTATTACAAAATACACCAAGAGCGACATATGAAGATGCCCCCTTGGATGATTAGAGTACTAAATAGAAATAATAGTCGTAATACATTGCAGCGGAAACAAAAATAACAACTCCTAAATAGCTATCCATGCCTCCTGCACGTCTTCGGAAGCTTTATTTGTCCACCTACTAAAACCTGTAAATCCTCAACTCTCAACCTACTCAAATCATATTTTGAGCACCCGAGAGTTTAAAGGGAAAAACATAAACTTCGAGTCAGACATAAAGCCTAGTGTGAATAATACTATACATCTCGGTTTACTAATATTAAGTGAGACCACGCCGCTTAGCAGAATGGGTTTCCCCTTATGAATATCCCTTTATAAAATATATCTTTGCAAATCAAAATCCTGCAACCAAACTGGTTTAAAGCAATAATAAAAATATCAAGTATGCATACAAATCAGGTAATAAATGGACTATCTGTTCGAACAATATAGTTTTGTTTGGCTAACTACTAACCTTTGGCTGACTCAGGCCTACCAGACAAAATAAATAGATAATCTAACTTCTGTTAGACACGTTCCTGGATGGTCTGTCCCTAACTTACTTCTTCCATGGTCAACTGATCATAATGGTTTTGCGGGCTCACTGGTAACCTATATTTACTCTGTATATTGCTTTCTGTGTGTAACATCATTTTAATCTTACGCGTGACAAAGCCCTACGCACTGGAATTTTGGACTAAATTAGCTAGGGGCTATAGCTAATGTGTGGGGCGCGACCCTATACCAGTTCCATCTGGTATTCTAATACCTTAGTCATTTACTTAGCGTCAACTACCCCATCAAATTTTCCTTGAAAACATTTCCTTCAAATTGACTTAACCCTATAAATCATACTTAAACAAGGAAAATATACTCTTTGCTTTACTTAGATCACTTTTCCATGTTACATATACTTTACACAAAACATTATTGATGAAAGCATTCGAAACCTTTGTTTAAAACCTTTAAACAATCTCTTTCGAAACTTTTGAAAGTACCTCTTTCGAAACCATTGAAATTACCCCTTTTGACACAAGTAAACTACTTTACTTTATAATCTTAGGCCAAAAGACCAAAACATACCTTTCGAAACTATTTACACTATACCTTTCGAAAACATTGAAAGTATCTTTTCAAAAGCTTTATAAAACCTTAGACATCCTCTTTTCAAAATACTTTAAATATGCCTTATGAAATCATTGGAAACCCTCCATTTAAATACTAAGGCAAATATTTTGAAAACATTGGGGAACCACCCCTTCGAAACCTTTGTTATATACCTTTTGAAACCATTAAGTCCTTTTCATAAATCAAACCTTTCGAAAGCATTAGGTTCAAGTGAGAACATGTGGAAAAACCTTTCGAAACCTTTTAAAACAATTCCTTTCAAAACCATTTGGGTTTAACTTACAAAATCTCAGAAAGGGTCTTAAAAGAACTAAGTCGAAAGCAACTCTTTTGAAAGCAATTCCCTAAGTAAAAAAGTGGATGGTGTCGAAACCAACCCCTTCGAAAGCATTAGAGAAGTGGCTCAGGGTTTAAAGCATAAGAACCCTTTCGAAGGCATTGCTTTGAAAGGTAGGATACGACAGAAGGGTTACGACCCTTCGAAAGCTTCCGTTTAAAACAAAGGCGGCAACCTGTTTTGAAACCTTTCTTTAAAACAATTAACCAAGTCGAAAGCCATCTTATTCGAAAGCATTCTTTTCAAAAGCAAAGCAAGCGGCATTTCCTTTTGAAGCAAAACAAGGTCTTGACCCCTTCGAAAGCCATGTTTCGACTCTATACCTTTCGCCTATCTCAATTCCACTACGTACCAAGTCCTTGATACCCTATATATTGATTTCGAATAAGGTGGAGGTGGAAGTATATGGTCGAAAGGTGGTTGTCGAAAGTGGTGAAACAACAAAAACCTTATAAAAACGTTTATTCACTTTAAAAAGCAATTTCTTTTCAACTAACTTGCTTTGTTTGTCAATATATGATTGGTTGCCAATACTTTTCCAAAATCTTTTCTAAAAATGCTTCCAAATTTCAGAGATTAATAATTTAGAACATTTACAAATTGCCCATTCTCCTTTTATAAATATATAAAACATTTAAGTTCCATACCATAAATAATTTTATATACTTATTAAAACTCTTAGGAAAAATCTCCAAAAATTCTCATAAATTAATTTTAATATGTTTTCCAACCTATATAAATTTCTGACCCAAAGCAAATATAAAATAACCGTAATTAATATTAAACCCAATTAATCATTTTCTTCACTAGAAAATTCATAATAAATCCTCATTAATTTAGAAAATTATGAAACTTGAAACCCAACCCTTAAATAATATTTCTGACCTTATATCAAAATCGCAAAGCATTTAGATGTCATTTAATTAGTTTTTCAAGTTAAACCTTAAGATAAAATCTATACGAAATATCATAAATCAACAATAAGCAAGTATATCCTTTAAACAACCAAAATATGGAAAATTATTTGCGAAATAATTTTGGATCTTAACTATAATCGAAAATAAGAAAATATAAGATGTAACCTATTATTCACCTTTAGCTTGTGATTAAGGCGTTTGAGATTTGCTTCTTGAATTAGATTGATTAAGTTTTCTTTCTCTTGATTTTTGCTTCTATTTCTCTTGCTTTCCCCTAATGGTGGACGGCCTCTTCTTGGTTTAGTTTTAGTTTACGAACTTGTAAAATGAAAGTGAATTGAGGGTTTAAGGTATATGAGTATATCGTATTCCTATCTTTCCCTTTTCTATTACCCTAACTATTTCATTTTAATTCTCACTTGTTCATTGTTTAATTTGGCATGGTTACTCTTTTATTATTCAAATCTCAATTCCCTTAACCATTTACATTATCATATTTAATTGAACTAATTACATGTCCTAAATAATGTTAATCATAATTAGGGTCGTTACAGTTCCTAATTCGGGACGTACATCGGGATCTGATTGTATTCGGAGTATGCATCCATGAATGAGAGTAGCTCATGTCTAGCAGTTGAGTGCACCAACTGATCTATCCTCGGTAGCGGGAAGCTTTATTTCAGACATGCCTTATTCAAATCCGAATAGCCGATGCACATCCTCCACTTCTCGTTTGGCTTTTTCACCAAAATAGGATTTGATACCCGATCCGGGTATAAGGCATCGCGGATGAAGCCATTGTCCTTCAGCTTATCCACTTCTTCTTTGAGTGTAGAAGAACTCTTCGGACCCAGGCTGCGGCGTTTTTGTTTCACAGGAAAGCATTTGGGATTGATGTTCAATGCATGGCTTGCTATCCCAAGCGAGATCCCAAACATGTCCGAGTGTGTCCAAGCAAATGCATCCCAGTTTGCCTGGAGAAAACCAACCAACTCTTTCAGCACACTAGCACCGAGCTGAGATCCAACCTTTAGGACTTTGCTCGAATCATCCCTACTGTCTAGAATAGTGATCCTTGGCTCGGTGGGGGCTACTTGTCCACCTTCTGGCTCTTTTCATCGGTCTTTATCATCATATAACCGACTAGCCTACCTGAGTCGAGGCTTAGGCTGTAGTTGTTATGCATCTAAAGCCTTTATGTGGAGGCACCCTCTACATTCTTTCCATACTCCTTTCACCTTGCCTCCTTTAGCTCGACGACAGAGAATTCGCGGTCAGCCACCTGATCTCCATGCACAATTCCCACTCTGTTGTCTGTAGGGAACTTCATAGTTAAATACCAAGGTGCGATGGCCGCTCTAAATTCAGCTAGAGTCGGTCGGCCCAAAAAGGCGTTATATGCAGAATAGATATCCAACACCAAAAAGGGCACGACTCGCATTCTCTAGTGGTCGCCCTTACTAAGTACCATCGGTAATTCAACAAATCCTATGACTTCAATAGCCATCCCATTGAACCCCTGTATTCGAGACCTATAAGGCTTCAAATCTTTCTCCTCCAGCGTCATTTAATCATAAGCTTTCTTGAACAAGATATTGACTGAACTCCCACAGTCAACAAGCACCTTCTGTACAATAACAGGACCAATCGTGGCTGAAATCACGAGTGGGTCTATCTGGCAGAAATCACGAGTAGGTCGATCTGGCAGAAATTATGAGTGGGTCGATCTGGCAGAAATCACGAGTGGGTCGATCACCAGAGCTTCCACTCCGCTAGCATCCCCATTCTGGAAAACAATATCATCTATCATGGATCGAGATTGTTTCTCCGGAGCTCCATCCTCAACAACATAGCAACTTTCATTCTCAGCTTGTTTTATAGCTCCAATGTTTCTATCCATATCCGCAAAGATTTTATCAGCAAGATACAGCCCACCGATGATTGAGTTAATCACCAAACGTCTTTCTAGCTGCTTAGTTAGAAGTTCCTTGCCGGCCACCTTATGGGGCTTTCACATGTTGCTGCAATTTCTTTTGTCTAATAAAATCTTTAATTATTTTGCGCTAGTTCCTGCACTCATTGGTATTATGACTATGAATCTCATGGAATCTACACAACTAGCCCCACTTCCTCTCCTTTTTAGTTGACTCCCTAGGAGTCGACTTCCTATATGGTTTAGTATTATGAGTAGCCAGATAGGTGTTCTCTATTGAGTTGTTGAGTTCAGTGTAATTGTCATAATTAGGAGTCCAGAAACAATGTTGATTATCCGGCTTACGCTTCTTGGCCCCATCATTGTTCTGTTTTCGACCTACATTCTGGTTTCCAACCTTCACGTTTACGTCCTAAGAATTGTCTCCAGTTTTCTTTACAATGACATTACCTTGTATTACCTCATCTGAATTTCCAGCACAGTCCTTCGTGGATGCTTGCGCGTGTCCTCCCGACGTAAATATTCATTGGCTTTCATGTAAAAAGTTTTCTTTGTCGACGGTTGCTTCCTTTCCAACCAGTCTTCGAAATTCGAATCAGGGTGAATTGCCCAAAATAGCGCAATAAGTACCATGTCTTCCTTAGGATCTGTTATTTCTGTTACAGCCGCATAGAACCGATTCAAAACGTCCATGAATGACTCTCCTTTAGCTTGATAAATGTTGGATAGTGACATCATGTGCTTTGGATGCGATGTGTGTAAGCGGAATTTCTCCATGAACTTTCACGACAACTCAACAAAAGACAATATGGACTTCAGCGGAAGCCAAGTGAACCACATCGTAGCCACCCCCTCTAGGAAAATTGGGAAACAATGGCACTTCACAGCATCTGAAGCTCTGACCGAATCCATATGCCATTCATGTCTCAATAAGTGTTGCCTAGGATTCGTCGTTCCTCCATACAACGACATCGTTGGCATATTAAATCTCCAGGGATATCTTGCGCGAAGAATAGCCTTCATGAACGGGTTCCGACTTGCATTGGTACCTGTTTGAACCAAAAATGGCATAAGCACCCAATAGGAAGTAGAAGAGAATAAAAAATGAAGAAAATAAACGAAAAACGAGTAAGAAAAGAATGCACAAAGTTTATAGTGGTTCGGCAAACTCTGACCTATGTCCACTTAATAATTTTATTGCTTATTTCTAACTTGGGGGAAGAAGTTCTTGGGGGTCGGTACAACTCTGATACTTAGATTTTCAGAGTTACAAGAATATAGAGTAGAGTGGAGTTAGAGCCAAAAGATCCTTAAAAATAATCCCTACCTTCCTATTTATATAGTTAAGGAGCCAAGAATCTTGCACAAAATATCACCTAGCCGTTACTCATGCTATACACCAGTTCTCCATGAAGATAGAGTGCCACGTCATCAAACATTGGGAGTTGGTGGGGGTCGGTATGGCTCCCAAAGTGGGACTCGGTATGACTCCCCAACATGGCCACATTTGCCACCTTTAACCTTCCACCTCGGTTAATCTTCTGGTTAGCTTCATGATGTTAGAACTGAGCGAACCTGCAGTGGAAGAAATGGGTGAATTTTAAACATTTTACTATTTTGGTTCTTTAATGGGCCTTTGAAGTCTAAATATACTTACCACTTTTCTAAGTTCCTATTAAATAAAATAAATATTTTATTCAATTTCATAATTAATTTAATGTGAATATAAATTAAAGTATATCACATATACTCTTATATAAATATTTGAATGTGAAGGTTACATACTAAATTTATTTAGACAAGGAAACTTTTCATTTCCTTTCTCTTAACTTATCCAATTAATGAAGGGGCAGAAATTTATTTAGGGAATGAAACTTTTCATTTCCTTCTCTTAACTTGTTCAAATAATGAGGGGCACATTATTTATATGGAGGGAGAAACCTTTCATTTCTCTTTTTTAATTAAATTGATTGATTATATGAATGTCATTAATTAGCAACATGTATATGGCATGAATGTAAGTATAAACAAATATATTATATTATAAATTATATAGGTGCAACTTATGGTAAGTGCTATCAATTGATGACAAGATGTAGAAATATAAACAAAAATAAATGGATAGCTAATCACATAAAGAAAAAATGGAAAATAAATAAAGGGTAACAAAGATGATTGATTCAATTTCCCATTTTGTAAACTTAATTAATGCAACATATAAATGACAATTAATAGGCACCATAATATAAGGATATAAACAGTCAAAAATAAATGTATTTATATATTATTGCCTCATTTCAATTGTTTTCTCCTTTTGGAAGTAAATCTAATCATACTTTGACAATATGAAATACATGTAATAAATTTTATATATACAAACATACATATAAAATTAATTATGTGCATATAAGATTAAATCATGTCTTTTTAGTTAATACAAATTAGAGATTTGTAGAAATCAATTTAAAAGTAGATTTATTGTCAAAACGTTAATTGTGAGTGTATAAGATTCAATCAAATCTCCTTTATTAATACAAATTAGCGATTTATAGCAATTAATTTAAAATTTAGATTTATTGTCAAAACATCTTTCCTTTTTTGATTTCTAATATGATACAAACACAAAATACATACATGTAAACTTTCAAATATAAAATTATACTTTGTTTTGTATGATTTAAAACATGAATCTTTAATAAAACATTGTATTTAAACATATACAAATTTTAATTTTAATTTAACAAAATAAGAACCCAAATTGAAAATTGAACATACAAAATTTTAGATCTAAAATTTAGACTTCAATCTTAAATCTTACAACATAGTTCCAAAAAAGGAATATTGTATTTAAACATGTAAAAAATTTAGTTTTGATTTATTAAAATAAAAACCCCCATCAATTCATTCAACAAAAAATTCAAACTACGTAAACAATATTCAAATTAAACAAGGCAATGATATGTACATACAAATTATGATAGTCAAATTTCTCTTCATCAAACACTACATCAAATATCATTATCTATAAGAGAAAAACATACCTAATTACCCAAAGCCTTGAAATACACCTTGAAAATGAATTCCCCTTAGGATGTTGCTTAGAAGTCACACCTTGAATGATGTTATCTCCTCAACTCTTCAAGATCCCTATCCTATCCTTGCAAGAGATGAATGAACCATTTTTGTTTTATTCTTTTTGATGTTTTTGGTTTGGAGTTGAAACATTTTGGAAATTTGATTTTTAGTTTTCTTCCATGAAAAGTTAAAAGGAGAGAAAGAAAAAGAATGAATGAGAAAAAGAACCGTATGTATAGAATGAATTAGATAATATATCTTATTTGTAAGAATGAAACTTTTCCCATTCTTTAATTAAAACTTCCTTAATTAATTCCTTTGATTGTTTCTCTCTCTCCAATCCTTTCTTTACACGTATGTCATCGAATGTCATAAAATTTCCACAAATCATGTCATCAAATGACATAAAATTTCCATAAATCATGTCATTAAATGACATAAAATTTCTATAAATCATTTCATGCAATTATCTTTAAATTACATCGATATCGTATATCAATGCGCGCAAATATAACTTTTATAAATGCAATAAAATAATTACAAAAAAACACTTCCACACATCAAATAAGTAATAATTAATATTTCTCAAGTATTAGTTAATTTAATCAATTTACAACATTTTATAAATGAATTACATCATGTGGTTTTTATCATTACGGTCACGCGACTGAAATGTGTAAATTCAGTCAGCGATTAATATCGAATTATTCAAGTATTAACGTTCACACATCAGTTAATAGGTGGTGTTATATTTTGGCTGAATTTATCATTTACATATCTTTTGGTAAAATCCCTTTTTAATTATTATAAGCGGTGTCAAATAGTGACAATTATTTACACCAATTCTCTTCATCAAAACTATATCACTTTTGATTTACGGAATTTGGTAGTGGTCAAAATTATAATATCATCCACATTCAACTTTATAGTCCAAACACAAAGTCTTTGGTTCAATAATAACAATTATTATTAACCGAAATGCTCTGGCTAAAGACTTTGACTTTGAGTTGACTTCAGTTGACTGTGATACTAACCTCATATAACCGAGGAGACGAATCCTCTCTTAAATAATGTTTCACTTCCAATGCTTCCACTCGACCTAACTATGGTTATTCGACGGACGCCATGTCGCGATTTAACTATAATCAATGTGGAGCTTCCACTTTGAAGATCAATAGTATTCTCAAGTCAGGAGAATTGTGTAAATTAGTCACATCGATATTCTCTACTTGACCTTAGTTATATTAACCAACAGAAAACTATCGAGTAAGTCATTCCATAGTTATCCAATAACTATCAGTATATAACCCCTTGGTGCCCCTAGTGAGCATGAGTAATACACTACCCAATATTTGGAGAACGTTACGTACTCTAGTCTCAAAGGATACATCGATATCCAGTCTCGATGGATCTTGACTAGGAACATTTAAAATGGTATATTTGTTTCATTGTGACAAATTACTCCCGGTTACAACACAATGTAACTACTATCACAAAACATACCATTTATGGATTTTCTATTAAATATACATTTAATTAAATTAATTAATTAATATAACCACGTTATATCAAGTATATAATAGAAAGAAAATACCTTTATTTCAAACAAGATTGGTCAACGAGTTAGATATATGTAACAATTTACATAATTACCCCTAGGGCTTACACCCCTAACTCTATCACATGCTTCCATAGTTGTTTGCATCCATAATAGCTTGTTTCGGGGTCCAAATGATGGAGTTGTAGAAGAACAAAGTTGCAGATTCAGAAGTTCGTGGATATCAATAAAGAATTGTATTGATTTAACAGAACAACCTAGGAAATAAGCTTTTGGCATTGAGTAAGACATGTAGGTAGAAGATGGAATCCACCCAAGGTGGAAATGGTCTGATCCCCAAAAGTGGGGTCGGTACCGATCCCTAACTTGGGTGAATTATTATTCGCCTTGGTTTGGGTTGTTTTGGCTTTGTTTGAACTTGCCTGGAGTCCGACTCGAGAAATTTAAGTGTTTCCTTAGGGCTTAACCAGAAGATTCTCGGAGATTTTTGTGTTCTGATTTTTCCTTTTCCTACTTGGAGTCAATCCCAAGATTTTTGTGTGTCTGACTCGAATCCGACCTGAGTTCGCTTGCTTGGAGCCAGACTCGATTTGACCATACGTTTGACTCGAGTTTTCAAAAGTAGGTATTGGTCCCTAGCGTGGGGTCGGTACCGACCCTTAATTTAGGGTTTCTACATGGGTTGCTCTGGGTCATGCTTGGAGTTTTTTCAAAACCATCCTGCTTCGAGTCAGACCTGAGGATTTCGTGGGTTTGCTTTGAGCCAACCCTTCCAAAAACTTTAACTTTCAAATTTTCAACTTTTTCGCTCATTTTTTTTATATTTCTTTTTTCTTGCCTTTTTATAATATGTGCAACGTCCTTGGGTCATTTCTCCATTATTCGCTCATTTGATTTGATCGTCTAAGTCTGTTCGAATAATGCCTAGTCAAAAGGCTGGATTACATTTACCCTTCAAAGCACGCCTTGTGAATGGAAGGTGTGCTTTGTTTAAGAACAACTGTGATGCCAATATTCAATAGTTGAGCTCTATAGGTGCTTCAATCTTGATGAACCGTCCAGTTCCTTCGGACTCTTTTGTTAATCACGAGTCGTTGCAGACATGTTACAGCCTAAGAATCTAGACTTGGTTTAAGTAAAGTCTATACATCATCACCATTTTGATTTCATTTGAAGTTATTACATCACATATCAAAACCGTCCCGCATTCATCTACAATTTGTTGGTTTTATATTAATTACAAGGCGTTCAGATCCTTTTTACCAAATCTGTATCTATTCAAAGGTTTGATCTCTCCAAATCATTTTATGTTTAGTTTAATGAGCGATCTCTCCGGATCGCCAGTCAAATTCGCGACCTTTCAGAATCGATAGTGAAATTGATAGCCATTTGTGGCTGATGACCATTCGGGGTCAATAATCATATCCATAGTCGTTCGAGGCGGATGGTCGTTCGAGGCGGATGGTCGTTTGAGGTTGATATAGTCGTTCGAAGCGAATAACTGTTCGGGATCGATAATCAGTTTCATGGTCTCTTCGGATCGATCTATGGCCTCTCTGGACCCTTGCTAAGCCTAATTTTCTCGCTCTTAGGTAAGGGAACTTAAAGAAAAGCAAGCACATCCTATCACTTCTTGTGGAGTGACCTACTCCCCGCACTCCGATACAACACTCTGGTTGGGACATAACGTCATCCTTACCGAGGTCAATCCGCTCGCTCTCCGGCGAGGGGACTCAGCGACAAGTAAACCCATCCACTCGCTCTCCGACGAGGTGACTAACTCCTTGCACTCCGGTTCCATCTCTCTGGATGGAACATAACGCAATCATATCCATGGTCACTCCAAACCCTGGTAGAGCCCAATCCGCTCGCTCTCCGATGAGAGGACTCGACGATAAGTAAACCCATCCGCTCACGCTCTGATGAGGCGATTTACTTCTTACACTCCCACCACATCCCTCCGAATGGGACTTTATAGCGATTAATATCGTACAACATCCGCTCGTGCTCCGATGAGGGGACATGCACCTTGCACAATGGTCTCATCCTTTCAGACGGGACATTAAAGCGATATCAGTCATCACATTAAATGTGGATTTCAATAATAAAATTCAAATATAAAAAACAATATAAAGTCTATCATCCAAATAACTGCTTCGCCGGGCATTACAGTCTAGCATCTGTCTCAAAGCGTGCCTAGGGACTATTCGGGATTCCTATAATGACCCTAATTTTGACTAACATTATTTAGAACATTTAATTGGATAAATAAACTGAAATAAAGTAGATAGTTAAGGGATTGAGGTTTGTTAATTAAGAAGGAGATGTGCCTTAATGAATGTGTTAGTAAAAGAGAATTAAAAACAAGTAAGTATGAGGAATATGGTAAGGGTAAAATGGGAATAGCCTTTGTTCCTATACCCTAAACCCTTCTATTTTTCATTCCTTGTTCATTTTAACTTTCATAAACAAAACTAAAACCCTATTGATCTCGGTCGGCCACCATTAAGAGGATTCAAGGAGAAGAAAAGCTAGGATTCAAGTAGAAAGCTTAAGCAAATCAATCTAAAGGCAAATCTCAACCTTCTTAACACAAAGCCAAGGTGAATAATTAGTTTACATCTCTATTTTTGATGAATGATTTTGGTTTAAAGATAAACCAGTTTTCTTTTGCAAGTATATGCCATGTTCTAGTGATTAAATTATTATATGCCTGAAGTTGATGATTTATGGAGATTTAATAAGAATTTTATGATATGTTTATATTAGAAAACCAATCATATGATATCCAAATGAGTTGCGTTTTTAATATATGGTCAAGAACATTATTTTAGATGTGAGATTCAAGTTTTATAATTTTCTAAGTAATTGTGGATTTATTATGATTTTCTATGAGAGAAAATAGTTAATATTGGGTTTAAATTATTTAAGGCAATTAAACAATGTTTTTGAGTCTGAAATTTATAGATGTTAGAAAACATATTTAAATTGAATTATTGAGATTTTTGGGGATTTTTCCTAAGTGTTTTACTTTGGTTATTAAATTATTTAAGTTAGAGGACTTAAATGTTTTAAATGTTTTATTAGCGAGATGGGCTTATTTGCTAAAATGTTTTCAATTGTTAATTTTGAATTTGGAAGCCAATTTAGAAAAGAATTTTGTTAAATGATTGGTAATCATATTTTGAGAAATTAGGCAAGTTAGGTGAAAAGAAATTACTTTGAAAGGTATAAAATCGGTTTTTTTTCGAATTACAACTTCTCCACTTCCATTGCTTGTTTCTGCCACCATGACCAGTGAGCCTTTCGTACCCAATAAAAACCAATGCACATGGTATCAAGCAATTGATACGTAGTGTATGGAAAAAAGGAGGCGGGGACCGTGTCGAAGGCATGCTTTTGAAGGGGTAGCTTTTATTAGCTACCGGACCCATTAACTTGTCTTTGTTCTAAAAAGAAGTTTTCGAAAGAGTTGTCGTTTGTCTTTGTTTTTAAAAGGAGCTTTCAAAGGAGTTGTCGTTTTGGAACCTATTCGACACCCTAGCTGCCGCATTCATACCTTTCGAATTAGTTAAAGGCCGCTTTTTTACAGCCTTACAACAATGTATTCGAAAGGAAGGCTTTCGTTTTCTTATCATTGAAGCCGCCTTCTTAATGCTTTCGAAAGGGTCACTAGCCGCTTTAATAAGAGTTCAGAGGCAATGGTTTCAAAAGGATGGTTTCAAAAGGATGGTTTCAAAACTATCCTCTTCCCCAATTCTTTTACTTGAGTCAATGCTATCGAAAGGGGTGCTTTCGCTTCTGTTCTCTTTAACCCAATGGTTATATTAGATGTTAAACCCTATGATTTCTAAAAGAACACTTATAAATGGTTTCGAAGCTATTTCCACAAACTCTTACTTGAACCCAATACTTTCGAAAGGTATGTTTTAAGTGTTTCTAAAGGAATGTTTCCAATGTTTTCGAAAGATATGTTAATGGTTTTGAAAGAGGATGTCTAAATTTTAAGCAATGATTTCGAAAGGGATGCTTAAAATGATGCTTTCAATAATTTCGAAAAGGGATGCTTTTTATGATTTCGAAAGGGACTATTTTAGATTATAAACAATGGTTTCGAAGGTGTTCTTAGGCTTTCTAGCCTAAAGTTTTCTAAGTTAAAAATGGGCTTTAATTTATTTTGAAGGGGTAGAAAATCCCATTGATTTAGCTTTCATCAACATTGTTTTGTGTAAAACAAATATTATCGCATAAATGTTTTGAGTAAAGCAGAGAGTATGATTTCCTTGTTTTACAAAGATATGATTTCAAGGGTAATTCATTTGTAAAGATTGTTTTCAAGGAAATAAAATTTGACTAGGGTAGTTAACCCTAAGAATATGATTCAGATATTAGAAGACCAGATGGGACTGGTATGGGGTCGAGCCCTATACTTTAACTAGTAGCCCCTAGCTAATATAAGTCCAGAATTCCAATGTGTAGGGCGTTGTCACATGTGAGACTAAAAAGAGGTTACACACAGAAAGGAATATACAAAGTAAAGATAGGTTATTGGTGAGCCAGAAAAACCATTAGGATCAGTTGATCCTTGGAGAAGTAAGTTAAGGACTGGTCATCCAGAATTGGATCTAATAGAAGTTAGAATATTTATTATGTATGGTGGGTCCAAGTCAGCCAGTGGTCAATAGTTAGCCAGATAAAACTATAATGTTTGGATAAATAGTTCATTGATTACCTGATTTATATGCACATATGTTATTACTATTGTTGTTATAATCAGTTTGATTGCAGGATTTTGGTATTACTTAGTATTAGTAAACCGAGATGTAATAGAATTATTCACACTAGGTTTTATGTCTGACTCGAAGTTTATGTTTTCCCCTTAAACACTTGGGTGCTCAAAATCAAATTTAAGTAGATTGAGAGTTAAGGACTTTTTAGGTTTAGTAGGTTGGACGAATAAGCTTCCGAAGACGTGTAGGAGGCAAAGCTAGCAATGTAGGGGCTATTTAGTATTATTTCTACTGTGATGTATTTATGACTGATATGTTTATCTAGTACTCTGATCATCCAAGGGGGCATCTTCATATGTCGCTCTTAACATAATTTGTAATGATTATATTTGATCAAAAGCTAGGAATCGATTTGGGATTATGTAATTGAATATGAAATATTAATTTGAAATGTAATCAGAAAAGCTATTTTTGAAATCTATGTTGATTTTATTTCATATTCATGTGCTTCTGATATTATGGATATCATTAACATTACCATATTTTATCACCGGAAGATAATACTATAGATGACTACAGCATCTGTAATTCTTAGCTTTGGGCCTCATAGTAGGGGATGTTACAACTTGGTATAAGAGCTTAGGTTTATGAAAACTTAAAAGGAATTTTAAACTTAAATTGATTTTTGAAAACATAATCCTAAGGAATTATAGAAAAGGCTGGGGTAAGGGATAACGCTATAGTAACATACTTGTATTTCCTATATATAAGTATACATTTTATCTCTATTCTCCCATCAATCTTAGGCTATTCTTATGTACTTTACAAAGACTCGAATGCTGATTTTAAGGAGGCAAGATATGGATGCTAGGAATGGAAGAT
Organism: Allium fistulosum; assembly: GCA_030737815.1. Lineage (NCBI taxonomy): Eukaryota > Viridiplantae > Streptophyta > Magnoliopsida > Asparagales > Amaryllidaceae > Allium > Allium fistulosum. The sequence goes on from CM060905.1 coordinate 836,806,120, forward strand.
TTAACCTTTGTGGAGGAAGCACCACAACCAATGGAAATGGCAGACCAAACACTAGAAGAAATTTAGGTTGGGCACAAGCAACTAATATGGGTGTTGGAGTGCTACAAGTTGATATGAGAGCCATGTATCAGTTCTTCGTCAACATGATGCAAGCTGGAGTTGCTGTGGGGTTAGTTGAAGGAAATACTAGAGAGGGAAATCAGGAAGGTCTGGTGGTCAATAACTATGCAGTACTAAGCAGAGACTATGCTAGGCTTGGAAGGAAAGCCATTTATCGGCACTAAGGACGCAATTGAAGTGGAGAATTAGTTGCTTCATTGCGAGAGGATTTTTGCTGATTTGGGACTCAATGATGAGCACAAAAGAAGGTTGGCATCCAGAAAGTTGCAAGGAGTAGCACTATACTGGTGGAACAATGTTACTGTAGGAGTAGCCGAAGAGGCTATGACTTGGGCAGAATTCAGAAGGAGATTTGAGGAAAGATTCATGTTGGAGATCGCCAAGTCGACTCTGCTCAGGAAGTTTGCTGAGTTGGTGCAATGAGACATGACAGTGCTTGAGTATGCTACAAGATTTGAGGAATTATCTAGATACGGATATGCTACAGTTGACACAGTTATCAAAAGGAATGAGACGTTCATCCGCTGATTATGACCTGAGCTTGCTAAAGTAATTTTACCACATATTAAGGATCCGTGTGATGTAGTTGTTGAGATGGCTTTGAGGAATGAGGAGGTGCTTGCTTTCTTTAATGGTAGCTGAGTAGTGGAAACTCAAGGTAGGCAGAACCGAAGTGAAAGTTTTTCCACAAGAAGGGAGCTCAAAAGGGATGAGCTGCCAAGAAGGAAAAAGTTGACCTAGTTTGCTTTAAGTGTGATAAGAAGGGACATTTTGCTCACGAGTATCGGACAGGAAAAGCAAAGAAAGCTGTTGACAAGAAAGGAGTGAAATGCTTCAACTATGATCAAATTGGATGTTATAAGAACAAGTGCAGGAGCCAGCCAAGGATGGAAAAGGCAAAGTGTTTGCATTGGAACCACCTACCTCAAGACTAATAGTTGGGGAGAAAGGAAAAGGTGTGTTGGGAAGTACGCTTTTGATTAATGGTATGTCAGTTAGAGTTTTGTTTGATACCGGTGCATCGCATTCTTTTATATCTCTTAGTTTGGTAGAAAAGCTTAACCTAGAACCCTCATACCTAGTTACTTCCTTAAGGGTTGCGAATCCAATAGGAGGGTTTGTGACTCTTGCGATCAGATATGACCACTTAAAGTTTGAGTTGTTAGGTCATTTATTTTCTTGCAGTTCGCATGTGCTTGATTTTGTAGGTTTCGGAATTATTTTGGGTGTGGATTAGTTAAGTAAGTACAATGCTAGGATATTTTTCCATGATAGGAAAATATCAGTTAGACACCTTAGTTTTAGTGATTGGATTATATACACTGTTGAAAACCCAAAATCAAATTCTTACGCTTTGATGAGTGTTAAGGAAAAAGAAGACAAGTTGAATCGAGTTTTCATTGTTAGAGAATTCGTAAATGTCTTTGAGCTCGTGATAGGACTACCACCGAAACGAGCCATTGAGTTTCAGATAGATTTAGTACTAGGATCTAAACCTATGAGTAGACCGCCAAATAGAATGACACCTACCAAGATGAAGGAGCTAAAGGTACGGTTGGTGGATCTAGAAGGTAAGAATTTTATCAGACCAAGCAGTATGCCTTCGGGAGCAACCGTAGTATTTGTTAAAAAACCGGATGGATCATTGAGGCTGTGTATCGATTATCTTAAGCTGAATGAGAAAACGATAAAGAACCTCTATCCTTTACCTAGGATTGATGATTTGTTCGACCAGTTGAGTGGAACCAAGTATTTTCTCAATTGGATTTGGCAACAGGGTTCCATCAACTTAGAGCAGCAGAGGATAATATTCCTTTGATGGCGTTTAGGACCAGATGTAGATCATACGAATGGTAGTGATGCCATTTGGTCTAACTAATGCACCAGCATTCTTCGTGGACTTGATGAAAAGAATCTTCTGGAAGCATCTGGACAGATTTGTATTAGTATTCATAGATGACATAATGATATATTCTAAGGATGAATGAGACCATGTAGTTCATCTTAGAATAGTGCTTGAGACACTAAGACATCATTAGTTGAAGGCAAAATTTTCAAATTGTCACTTTTGGAAGAAGGAAGTGAAGTTTCTTGTTCATGTAGTCTCAGAGAAAGGGTTGTCAGTAGATCTGGATAAGATCGAGCTAGTGAATAATAGGAAGAGACCCGAGATAGTGACCGAGGTAAAGAGTTTTCTTAGGTTAGCTGGCTACTATCGGAGATTCATTAAGGATTTCTCACGGATAGCCGCACCAATGACTAAGCTAATTCAAAAAGATGTGAAGTTTGTTTGAACTGATAAGACTTAGGAGGCATTCTAGAAGCTGAAACATTTACTGACTAATGCACCTGTGTTAGTTGTTCCAGAGGGGAATCGGGACTTAGTGGTATACACGGACACATGTGGAACATGATTAGGAGTTGTATCAACGTAGAGAGGTAAAGTGATTGCCCATGCTTCTCGATAGCTTAGACCACATGAAGTTAGATATCCAACTGATGATTTGGAATTAGTTGCGGTAGTTTTCGCATTGAAGGTGTGGATACATTACCTTTTGGGAGAAAGATTCAACTTGTTTACGAATCATAAGTCAATAAGATATTTATTCTCTCAGAAGAAGTTGAATATGAGACAACAGAGATGGTTAGAGTTCATAGCTGCATACGAATTTGGTATTGAGTACACACAAGGAAAATAAAATAAGGTTGCTGATGCACTTAGCAGAAAGCATCAGAATGCAGTATTGGCAATTATAGCCGAGTGGAAAGATTTAGAGGCATTGACTATAGGCGGAGTACAATGGAGATCTAAGGCTAGTTCTAGTCGAGAAACCGCCATGCTATCATGTTTAGAAGTTCGACCGATGATGATCAAAAGAATTGTATCTAAGCAGAAAGATGACCCAATGTTAGATAAGAAGATTAAAAGGCTAGAGGTCGGAATCAAGAGCGATGATCTGAAGGATTTTAGTCTTGATCAGAGAGGATCGTTGAGATAGAAGGAACAATTGTGTGTCCCGGATGTAAAGAACCTAAGGAAGGAGGTCCTTAGAGAATGTCATCGATCAAAATTTATGATTCATCCAGGAGGGATCAAGATGTATCAGGATATGAAGAGGAGTTTCTGCTGGGAAGGTATAAAGAGAGATGTTGGCTTATGGGTGAGGCAGTGTTTAAACTGTCAACAAGTAAAAGATGAACATCAGAAACCGAGTGGGTTACTTCAGCCTTTGGATGTTCCAGTCTGGAAATAAGATTCTATCTCAATGGATTTCATAGATGGGTTTCCAAGGTCGAATAAAGTATAGTATCTGGGTTATAGTGGACAGATTGACTAAGGGTGCACACTTTATACCCATTAGTCAACCAGGACAGCACCAGATTTAGCTAAGTTATTCATGAAGAATATAGTTAGATTGCATGTGATTCCTAGTAGTATAGTAAGCGATGGAGATTCCTTATTTACTAGTGAGTTCTGGAAGAGTCTACATGAAACTTTAGGTACCAAGCTCAAAATGAGTACTGCTTACCATCCACAGACAGATGAGCAGACAAAGAGAGTTAACAAAGTCTTAGAGGATTTGTTAAGAGCTTGCGTGCTAGATTTTGGAGGATTATGGGAAAACCACCTACACTTAGTCGAGTTTTCGTATAACAATAGTTATCAGACTAGTATAGGATGGCACCAGAAGCTTTGTATGGAAGACCATGCAAATCTCCCATTTGTTGGTCAGAGACCGAGGATAGGTTAGTCCTTGGTCCGAATTTGGTTAGAGAAGCTGCGGAGAAGATTGATTTAATTCGGTCTAGAATGAAGAAAGCTCAGTCTAGGCAGAAGAGTTATGCTGATAAGAGACGGAAAGACTTAGAATTCTCAGCTAGAGATCATGTTTTTGTCAAAGTATCACCGATGAAAGGAGTGATCAGGTTTGGAAAATCAGGAAAATTGTTACCAAGATTCATTGGACTATTTCCTATTGTAGAAAGGATCAGGAAACTCGCGTATAGAGTAGAGTTACCAAATAGTTTGGCAGGAGTCCACAATGTTTTTCATTTTTCTCATCTAAAGAAGTGTATTCAGGATCCAAAGACTACTATTACACCGACTGTGTTAAGAGATCTATTTGTGGAACCAGATATGACTATAGCTAGAAAATCAGTTCATATAGCTGCGAGTCATATAGTTGTGGGAGATGAGAAGAGACTATGGAACAAGATAGGCAGATTAGTCAAAGTCCAATGGAGTGACGATGAGAGAGACTGTACCTGGGAAACCGAGAGCAAGATTATAAATACTTATCATGATTTGTTTCATATTATATTTTACTTTTATATTTAATTGTCGTGGGTAACTTATCATAATTTCGAGGACAAAATTCTTTAAGGAGGGGAGTCTGTAATGACTCTAATTTTGTCTAACATTATTTAGAACATTTAATTAGATAAATAAAATAAAATAATGTAGATAGTTAAGGGATTAAGATTTGTTAATTAAGAAGGATACGTGCCTTAATGAATGTGTTAGTAAAAGAGAACTGAAAACAAGTAACTAGAAGGAATATGGTAAGGGTAAAATGGGAAAAGCCTTCGTTCCTATACGATAAACCCGTATATCCTTCATCCTTATTCATTTTAACTTTCACAAACAAAACTAAAACCTTGTTGAACTCGGCAGGCCATCATTAAGAAGATTCAAGGAGATGAAAATCTAGGATTCAAGTAGAAAGCTTAAGAAAATCAATCTAAAGGCAAATCTCTACCTTCTTAACACAAATAAAAGGTGAAAAATTAGTTTGCATCTCTATTTTTGATGAATGATTTCGGTTTAAATATAAACATGTTTTCTTTTGCAAGTATATGCCATGTTATAATGAACCTATTAGTTTTGACTAATCGGTTTAAATATAAGCATTCTTTCGAAGGGGTTGCTTTTATTAGTTTTCGAACCTATTAACTTGTCTTTGTTCTAAAAAGAATATTTCGAAAGAGTTGCCGCTTGTCTTTATTTTTAAAAGGAGCTTTCGAAGCAATTGTTGCTTTTGAACCTTTGCGATACCCTAGCTACCACAGTCATACCATTCAAATTAGTTAAAGGCCGCTTTTTTTATAGCCTTATAACAATGTGTTCGAAAGGAAGGCTTTCATTTTCTTATCAATGAAGTCGCATTCTTAATGCTTTCGAAAGGGTCTTTAGTCGCTTTAATAAGAGTTCAGAGGCAATGGTTTCGAAAGGATGTTTCAAAGCTATCCTCTTCCCCAATTCTTTTACTTGAGATCAATGCTTTTGAAATGGTTACTTTCGCTTCTGTTCTATTTAACCCAATAGTTATATTAGATGTTAAACCTAATGATTTTGAAAGGAATACTTTTAAATGGTTTTGAAGTTATGTTTCCACAAACTCTTACTTGAACCCAATGCTTTCGAAAGGTATGTTTTAAGTGTTTCTAAAGGAATGTTTCCAATGCTTTCGAAAGATATGTTAATGGTTTCGAAAGAGGATCTCTAAGGTTTTAAGCAATGATTTCAAAAGGGATGCTTTCAATGATTTCGAAAAGGATGCTTTCTATGGTTTCGAAAGGGATTGTTTTAGGTTTTAAACAATGTTTTCAAAGGTTATGTTTTGGCTTTCTATCCTAAATTTTTCTAAGTTAAGAAGGGGCTTTAACTTATTTTAAAGGGATAGTAAATCCCATTGATTTAGCTTTCATCAACATTATTTTGTGTAAAGCATATATCATGACATAAGTGTTTCGAGTAAAGCAAAGAGTATGATTTCCTTATTTTATAAAGATAGATTTCAAGGGTAAATTATTTGTAAAGATTTTTTTCAAGGAAATGAAATTTGACTAGGGTAGTTAACCCTAAGTATATGATTCATATATTAGAAGACCAGATGAGACTGGTATGGGGTCGCGCCCAATACTTTAGCTAGTAATCCCTAGCTAATATAAGTCCAAAATTCCATTGTGTAGGACATTGTCACAGGTGATAATAAAATGATGTTACACGTAGAAAAGAATATACAGAGTAAAGATAGGTTATTGGTGAGCCCGCAAAACCAATAGGATCAGTTGACCCTTAGAGAAGTAAGTTAAGGACAGGTCGTCTAGAATTGGATCTAACAGAAGTCAAATTATTTATTATGTCTGGTAGGCTTGAATTAGCTAGTGGTTCATAGTTAGCCAAATAAAACTATAATGTTTGGACAGATGATCCATTGATTACATGATTTATATGCATATTTGTTATTGATATTGTTGTTATAATCAGTTTGATTGCCGGATTTTGATTTGAAAAAGACATGATTTTGAAAGGATATGAGTGAGGGGAAACTCGTTTCGCTAAGCAACATGGACTCACTTAATATCGGTAAATCGAGATGTAATAGAATTATTCATACCAGGTTTTATGTCTGACTCGAAGTTTATGTTTTCCCCTTAAACTCAACGAATAGATTGAGAGTTAAGGACTTTTCAGGTTAAGTAGGTTGGACGAATAAGCTTCTGAAGACATGCAGGAGGCAAAGCTAGCTATGTAGGAGCTATTTAGTATTATTTCCACTGTGATGTATTTATGATTGATATGTCTATCTAGTTCTCTAATCATCCAAGGAGCATCTTCATATGTCGCTCTTTATAATTTGTAATAATTATATTTGACCAAAACCTGGGAATCGATTTGGGATTATGTAATTGAGTATGAAATATTTATTTGAAATGTAATCAGAAAAGCTGTTTTTGAAATTCGTGTTGATTTTATTTCATATTCATGTGCTTCTAATATTATGGATATAGTTAACATTACCGTATTTTGTCACCGAAAGTTAATACTATAGATGACCGTAGCATCTGTAGCACTTAGCTTCGGGCCTCAAAATAAGGGATATTACAGTCCCATACACAAAAGTGTCTAGACATTATTATTGCATGGTTTATTGAAAAAGGGAAAAAGAGCACAAGAATCAGACTTGATTCCCTACTATCCCAATCAAGAGATGACCATCCTTGCTCTTGATCCAGGGCCATTTCCAGTTACCATAAATGATAGCAGCTCTCATTCCGCCATCCCAGTTTGATTTCTCACGTATTGTTTTAACCAGTTATCCCTAAAAAATTCCTTTACCAGATCCCGCAGGTGCCTGCAATCGTTTGTGCTATGCCCATAAAGCTCATGGAAAAGGCAGTACTATCTGTATGTCCTTTCACGGTCCGTGGGTTCTCGCCTTGCCGACTTTCGGTATGGGAGTTGCCACCTAGTATCCAAGTAGATTCGTTCTAGGGTCTCATTCAGATCAGTGTAAGAAGAGAATTTTGATTCTCTCCTATGCTGCTTGAGCCATCATATCTGTCATCCGCTTTCCTTTGTCCTTGTCGAATCCCTCTCTAGGCAGTCCTTCGCCTTTCATGGCATTGACTTTTTCCTTATCGGCATCAGCGTCCTTTTACCGTAGAAACCTGTAAGCTTCATGGTAAAACTTTGCGAGGTCCATCGGGGTATCCCATTCCAATGCAACTTTAAAATCCGTCTTATCAGCAATTCTAAAAATCATCGCCATCAAAACCACTGATGGAACTGGCCTATCTACTGAAGCAACCACCGCATTGAATCTTGTTAGAAAATTCCTAAGGGACTCCCCAGCCCTCTGTTTCACAGTCGATAAAGTCATCACATTTTTGGGTCAGGAGATATGGACTTGAAACTGTCTCATAAACTTGTCTACTAACTCATTCCACGAGCTTATGGAATCGTTCTCCAGCTACCTGAACCATAGTGCAGCCAAATCTTTCAAATACAAAGAGAAACAATGTCCCATAACTTCCTCAGATGCCCCCAGCACCTCCATGTGCCAGATGTATCTCATCAAATAAACTGTAGGGTCTGACTTTCCATCATAAGCGTCTAGTGTTGGTAGCTTGAATTCCAGTGGTTTCCTAGCTTATCGGATGTTTGGAGTAGACAAACTCATGTTCACGTCTCCCAAACTTTGATTAGACAATCCGCCTCTCATAGCTCGCCTTATCATCTCAGCAAATCTATCATTGTCTTCCAAAGGAAATCTCCAATTTGCATTTTCAGCTTGCCCCCCGACTTTGAGAGGGAATTTTGGTACATACTTCTTTGGTCGTGCTTCTGCATTCCGATTCACGTTCAAACGCTCTGCTTCAACTCCAAGCAGTATATCATTCCTTCCTAGGGTTGGACAACCCGTGCCCCGAGACCTTTGGGATTGGTCCCGACTCGTGCTTGGGGATCGGCATCGATCCCTAAATTTGGCTCGGGGTTCGTTCTGGGCTGTTCTGCCCCGTCTCCAGCTATCTGCACTCCAGCTTTCGGTCTTTGATATTGATTTTTTGCAACTCCAGCCATTTTTGCTTGTCCCATTCTTCTAAAGAAGTTTTCCATCATCTTCTCCTAACGAGTCATTATCCTCTCCTGTAGTCCATTCATCAAAGCATCCATCTCATCCTTGATACCCTTTTGTTTATTTCCAGCTGCAACAGTCCACTTAGTTGATTGCCTAACCATTTTGAATCTTCTCAAGTCTTGAATCAACGAGTTCTAGTGTTTCTTAGTGAAAGCACCAAAATGTTTGAACCAAAAATGGCACAAACACCCAATAAAAGTAGAAGAGAATAAAAAAATGAAGAAAACAAATGAAAAATATGTAAGAAAAGAGCATACAAAGTTTTATAGTCATTCGGAAGACTTGGGCCAACATCTATTTAATAATTTTGTTTCCTATTCCTGACTTGGAGGCAGAAGTTCTTGGGGGTCGGTACAACTCCAACACTTAGAATTTAATAGTTACAAGAATATAGAGTAGAGTGTAGTTAGAGCCTAAAGATCCTGAAAATGAGCCTAATTTCCTATTTATAAAGGCAAGGAACCTAGAATCTTGCACAAAATATCTCCTAGCCGTTACCCATGTTGTAGACCAGTTCTCCACGAAGATAGAGTGCTACATCATCAAACATTGGGAGTCGGAACAATTCCCTGAGTTGGGATTGGTACGACTCCCCAAGTGGTACTTGGTATGGCTCCCCAACATGGCCAAATTTTCCACCTTCAACCTTCCACCTTGGTTCGTCTTATGGTTAGCTTCATGATTCCATAGTTGTTTGCATCTGTAACAGCTTGTTTCAAGGTCTAAATGACAGAGTTATAGAAGAACAAAGTTGCACCTTCAGGAGTTCATGGAGATCTATAAAGAATTGTATCGATTTAACAAAACGACCTAGGAATAAGCTTTTGGAATCGAGTAAGACATGTAGGCAGAAGATGGGGTCCACCTAAGGTGGAAATGGGAGTTGATATCGATCCCTAACTTGGGTGAACTATTGTTACCTTGGTTTGGGTTGTTTTAGCTTTGGTTGAACTTACTTGGAGTCCGACCTGAGAAATTTGAGTGTTTACTTAGGGTTCGACCTGAAGATTCTCAAATATTTTCATCTTTTGAGTTTTCATTTGCCTTCTTGGAGTCAAACCCGAGATTTTTGTTTGTCTGACCCTAGTCCAACCCGAGTTCGCTTGCTTGGAGTCAAACCCGAGATTTCTATGTATCTGACTTGAGTTTTCAGAAGTCTGTGCCGATCCCTAAAGTAGGATCGGTACCGACCCCTAATTTGGGGATTCTACATGGGTTGCTCTGGGTCACGCTTGGAGTTTTTTCAATACCATCTTGCTTCGAGTCACACATGAGGATTTTGTGGGTTTGCTTTGAGCCAACCCTTCTAAAAACTTGAACTTCCAAATTTTCAACTTTTTCGCTCATTTTTTATATTTCTTTGTTCTTGTCTTTTTATGATATTCCCAAAGTCCTTGGGTCATTTCTCCATTATTCACTCCTCTTATTTAATCGTCTAAGTCTGTTTACACTCACCAATCTCCTAACCACATCTTCTAGGTAGTCCAAGTCAATAGGTTCAATTGAACGGTGGTAATTGGGTCCTATCCCAAGTGTTCGACCTGGCGAACGCTCTTGGTAAGTTGCTCGGTACCTAGGCTCCCCAAACTTCGGGGGATCCATTTGTCTAGCAGTCCCCCCTATTTGATTATCGTGAGTTGTATTGTCAGCAGCAATTTGAAACTGCACATTCTAAACATCAACAGCACGTCTAGAGGCCACATGCACTCTGCCTTTCGATTGTTGAGCGTTGGGCCCACCATAATGGGGTTCGGTACTGATCCCTCCTCAGGAGTCGGCACTGATCCTTAAACTTGCACCCGGGGTTGGCGCTCCCCTCTATTATATTAGTTTCGTTAATAATGTTTTATAATCCAATAACTTATAAAATCTATAATATTTGCGTACGAGGTCCAATCGAGGCGCCGTCTTTGCCGTTGCATTCATATTGGGATTTTCTATGCAATAGGATTGGATTCATCAAGTTTGGAGCTAGCTGGAATTTTATTCAAAAATTGAATGACGTTTGATTTTGGAATATTTGGAAACGTGATAGCGTTAGCTAAAGCTTGAGTGAGTTTTACTCACCATTTGATTGATTATATGTTGTTGTCTATGTATAATGTTGTATTGAAAATATAAACTGTGTAACGGACTACAAGTTATTACTTTTGGACCCTTACTTGTTTTGTAAAACAAGTGAAACATTAAATTGTAGTGTAATCTCCCTTTTAATTATGTAAACATGTATCGTGGCCTAGACTCACTATTTACATGTTTGATATTGCTTTGTGAACAGTGATAGCATGTTATGAATGTTAGAAACGATATAGTCGTTATAAACGTGCTTCGAAATCCCTGATAACTGACATATGTTAAATTGGATAAACTGTGGGGAATTGTGGGAATATATATGTATATATATCTTGGGTTGTTCTATACATAGTTTGGTGTATTATGCATAAATGGGATTAGTTTGGACATTTGTGGAATTTGGAAATGAAAGTTATAAATGGTAGAACGAAATGGTCATGATGGATGCACTTTGAAATCGTTGTGATCTTATTCGTATTTATAATAAGTACTATCTGTATACTTATTATCGGAAAATAACAAGGTTTAAATATATTCTTGAAAACCATTTATCGATTTACAAAGTGATGGTTTTAAATTATAAAACAAGTTTTTAAATGGGTTTTAAATAAAATAAGTACTTTAAAAGTAGTGAATATGAGGCTCAGGTCCTTATAATCAAACTTAATACATGAAAACTCCTCCCCAAAAAAAGATTGTAAATTAGGTCCATAGAATTAAGTTATTGAATAATTGCATACATTTAAGCAATTATTCAGTAAATAATTGCAGAGGTTTATGCAATTATTTCCAAAAATTGCATAAATGTCCCCAATTATTCAGTGAATAATTGCGAAAATTTCCGCAATTTTTTAGTGAATAATTATGGAAATGTCTGCAACTTTTGGATATAATTGCATAAATGTTTGCAATTATTCAGTACCTTAATTCTAGGGACCTAATTTACATACTTTTTTTTGGCAAGGATGTTTGGTGTATTTTGAAACTTAATACGGATTTTAGCCAAACCGTCCCTTAAAATAATTTACATACTTTTTTTTGGCAAGGATGTTTGGTGTATTTTGAAAGTTAATAGGGATTTTAGCCAAAGCGTCCCTTAAAAGTATGTTTTTATTATATATATGTTTTTAGAAGTTGTTAAAGGATTTATATTATAACATTTCCAAATGGTTTATAGTTTTTTTTAATATCGTAGGTTTATAAATAAATTAGTATAAGTATAAATATAGATCTTTTTAAAGGTATTTAGTATATTTAGAAGTTTCTAAAGAGAAATTTGGGAATAAAGGATATTTATAAAGGATATTTACAAAGGATATTGATAAAGGATTGTGAAGGAATATTTTGTAGAGTGATTTAAAAGGAGTTTTGGATTTTAACACTTATGTTATAATGGTTTGTTTTATGAATTGGTCAAAAAGCTGTATAACCTTGTTTAATAAGTAAAGCTATACTTAGAACTTTAAATGGATGTTTTAAAGTAAATAGCAAATATAAAAGTGATTTTGGGTTTATAGTATCGATATTTATGCAACATCCATTTTAACCCATTTAACTATACTTTTGAAAAGTAATTAATTCTTTAAAATGGAGTTCTAAAGATGACGAAATAGTGAAGTGTTTTTGGGGTTTGTCGTAAACGATGTTTTAGTAACATTTGTTTTAAACCCTTGAATAATAATTTAAAGTGATAAAATATTGTTAAATGATTTGGCTAAACACTTAGATCTTTAAAATGGAATTTTAAAGAGAATAACAAGTATGAATAGGTTTCAGGCTTGTTGTGGCAATAACGTTTGCCTTTAATCCGTTTGATTTTAATAACGTTTGCCTTTAATCCGTTTGCCTTTAATCCGTTTGATTTTAATTGTGAATGTAAATAGATCTTTAAAAGAATAATTTAAAGATAAGCAAAAGCGAAATGTTTTTGGGTTGTGGTGACAATGTTTTAAGTGACATTGGTCTTAAACCTTTCAAATGGATTTGTGAAAGTACTTAGATACTTAAAATGAATATTTTGAAGGAAAATATAAGTAAAAAATCTTTTTAATGGTCTATGAATTGTTATCCGAGTTTTTAACCCGTCAGAGTCCAAAAGATGTTGGAACAAATTGATCGAGTCAGAATAGCACAAAAGCCAACCAAAAGAACTAGAGCAATAAGCCAAAGGAAGTCAAAGGAAAAGAATGAAAAAGTACACCAAGGACATGGATCGATGGTGTTCTATGGCCTATGGATATGGATCGCCAGCGATCCACAGTATTAACTCATGGGTTCTCCAACTTTCTTGCATCATGATTCAATCTATATTCTAGGAGCAATAACTAAGTTTGGTGAGATTTTGCGCTAGCCAAATCAAGAGACAAGCATTCGTCTGGTCCAATCAGCAAACAAATGCAATTGGTAAACAAACCGTCATCAAAACAAGGCAACGTGCTACAAGACTGTAAGAACAACATCGACACACACAAGATGACAAAGGCAACCTAGAAACCAAAGTCCAAAGATAGGCTAAGTGTATGGATCGCTAGCAATCCATATAATATGGATCGCCAGCGATTCATACATCATCATCGGATCACTACGACTCAAATGGAATAGAGCAAAGGAAAGTGCTAGGGAAGTGGGTCAAATAAGAGCTTGATCCATGGATCGCTAGCAATCCATAGACTATAGAACCCTAGCGATCCATCACTTTGGCTCGGATCGCGATGCAAACTCTAGTGCACCTTCCCGTGATCATCTGCAAACATCTTGCGAACAGGCTTGGTCCAGTAGCTCCTCAACCTCTATAAATACAATCCTACCTCCAACATAAACTGGATCTTCCGAACTGGTTGCTGAAACTCTACAGAAAGCTTTCTTCACTCCTCTCCTTCCTCATAACAGTCATCCAAAGGGTTCACTATGATTCTCTTATGAACTCTAACACTGGGGACTTGATCTAACTAAGGATATTCAAGAGCTTTGTAATCCGATTACCTTTGTAACAGCAATCATTCAATAATAAAAAATATAAAGTGGACGTAGGCTTCATTAACAGCTGAACGACTATAAAAATCTACTTGTCTTCTTTCTATTTCTGCTCTTTTACATTTGTTCTCTATATTATTGCTTTGTAAGAACAGGGTTGGTGCTTTCACACTCAATCCAGGGTGTTGATCCATTTTTTGGATTAACATTTTGGTGCTTTCACTGAGAACCCAACTTGGGGTTCAGATCTAGCTATCTACTTTGGATCAGATAGTTCCAGAAGTTAGATCTTTAATCATTACTTGACAAATATGTTGCTTGGAATCGATGGCTTAGCGAAGGAAGAGAACTGCCTCTGGAAGGTCCATAGGGGTAAGATATGAATCATCAGCAAACTGAAGTAAATGGTGCTAACGTAGGAGATCAGGTGCCAACATCCTCCAATCAACGTGAAGTCATTACAAGAGAAGAGTTGAACAAAATGGTTGAATAAATCAACCAAAAAATGTAAAGCAATCAGAGAGCTCTAATGGATAAGCTCAATGCTCTCTTAACCTTACAGTTGAATCCTACTCCAAGAACTATGGCTGAACCCACAGCTATCATAGAACAAGAAAATTCTTCTGTTTCTGGCCTAAACAGAAGAAACGGGAAGCGACTGCAAAAAAGGGTGACAGTAGGAACTTTGGGAATCAACACAAAAGGAAATATACAAGTACTCTTCTCGTCGCAAGGCAGCCAACTTTGAACTTGAATCAAGGGGAGAAAACCCCTCGACAGGATATAGCCATGGACCTCTCCGACTTAAATGGAGAACAATTTAATGATGATAAGTTGGAAGACAATGCCAATGCATTTGATAATGCTAAAAATGTCCAGACTGCTACAGTCAGGCCAACCGCAAGTCAACGGGATACCGAGGGAGTGATTCTCCCAAAGACAGGAGAGTCTAGGCTTCAGCCCACCCGCCAAGACCGTTTGCAAAGCAAAACACTTGGTATAGTGATTGACAGCCATCTCCAGGACTACCAGACATCAGAGTCACTTATCGTAGATATGGTTAAGCGATTGATGGAAGAGAATAAAGATCAAAGAGATGATGAATGGGGATCCACACCAAGTCGGACTCCCTTTACTGATGAGATCTTGAATGAGCGATATCTGAAAAAGTTCACGATGCCAACTATTCCATCCTACGATGGGACAAAAGACCCAAAACCCCATTTGTGCAAGTATTGTTGGTACATGGATGGAGCAAATGCTTTGGAGGATGTTCAATGTAGATGTTTTCCCATCTTTTTGGAAGGAATTGCTTCCATTTGGTTCATCAGGCTTCCATCGAGATCCATCTCCACTTTCGACCAACTAGCAACAAGATTCCTCGATCAGTTCAGACTCCATACCGCACAACCTAAAGATGTGATGTCTCTGTCCGGACTATTCCAGGGACGAAACGAATCGTTGAAGTCTTTCATGAATTAGTTTAATACCGTAGTGATAGAGGTGAGCATTCCAAATAAAGACATGGTATTTATGGCCTTGGTTCATGCCATTCATCCCGAAACTGAATTCGGGAAGTGGATCAAAATGAAGCAACCCACTATGAGGAAGGACTTCAATCGCAAAGCAATTCAATACTTGAGACTTGAGGAGGCGCATGAGCTAGAAAGGAAGTCCACTAGCGAGCAACCGATGAACGTCGAGCAGAGTGACGTGGTGATGAATTAGAATACAAACGCTTCTGGAACTGCTGAAGGAATCACAAGGAAAGATGGAAATCATAAAAGGAAGAATCAAAATTCCAATAAGAGAAATGGAAAAAATAAACGCCTTAAAGCTTCTGGCCTGAAGATTACACCCCTCTCAACGATACACCGGAAAACATCTATCTCGCGACATAGGGGACCGAGGAATAAAAGAAACCACCTAAGAAGGAAGCAACCGAACAACAAAAGTGCTCAGGGAAGTTTTGCCACTTCCACGAGATGCACAGTCACAACACAAATGAATGCCGCCGCCTAAAGAACTTGGTTGAAGAGCTAATTCAGGAAAACAAGCTTCAGCAATACGTGAGAAAATCGTAGAATCCTGAACAGCCCGCGGCTCCTCTAGCCCCTAGGAATCAAAGAAACCAAGCTGAAATAATGAAGAGGGATCAAAGCGAACTGACCAAAGACTCATTATTGGAACGATATATAGAAGCCCACATCTTGCACAAAGAAGTTAGGGAGAGATGGAGCGGTATGCAAGTTCATTAAAGCATGCTCCGAAGGAATCATGTCTCACAATCGAAGATGGGGCTCCAACTAAGCAGCAGAAAACTTTGAATGATGACATTGTATTCAGAAACCGAGATACTCAAGGGATCGAAGCTCCAACCCTTGATCCAATGGTGGTGATAGTAGGAATCGACCCGCTGTAGTCCGACGAGTATTGGTTGATAGTGGCAGTTCTGTCGATATCCTTTTCAAAAAAACCTTTTACCAAATGAAGATTAACATGAAAAGCATGTCTGCATGCCAAACAAAAGTCCAAGGGTTTATTGGCGAACCCAAACAACCCATGGGGACGATTGACTTGCTAGTGGAGCTTGGAGAGGGTGATCAAAGGGTCACCCTCATTTAGAGCTTCGTAATTGTGGATGAAACTTCCGCATATAACGCCTTCTTGGGACGACCCATCCTAGCTGATTTCAGAGTCACTCTAGCCCAATGGTGCCTTACCACGAAGTTCCCAATGGAAAACGGAATCGGGGTGGTCAAGGGAGATCAATGCGCCGCCAGAGAATGTTACATTGCAGAGTTACGCAAATCAAAAAGAAGAGAAAAGGGAAAGGATGTAGGGAGAACTCTCCACATTTTTGAACCTTCTGAATAGCAATTACAGAGCCACTCCAAGCTCGAGGACCATAGTCGATTCGACAAGGCTTTGGACCCTAGAAAGAAGAGTTCAGGGGAGGATCGGGCAGCACCGGCTGAATTGACGGTGTCTGTTTCAATCGATATGGATGACCCAACAAGAGTCCTAAAGATTGGATCCCACCTTGGAAATAAGATGCGATTGGAACTTACAAAATTTCTTCGCGCCAACTTGGATGTGTTCGCTTGGACGCATTCCGACATGTGTGCGCTATCACCAGAAATTGCATGCCACGTGCTTACTATTGACCCTAAGTTCACACCAGTAAAGCAAAAGAGACACAGCCTGGGCCCCGAACGGTCCAAGACTTTAAGAGAAGAGGTGGACAAGCTAATGGCCAATGGTTTTATCCGTGATGCAACTTATCCTTAATGGGTATCTAACCCGGTCTTAGTCAAAAAGTCCAATGGGAAGTGGTGAACCTACATCGACTACTCGGACTTAAAGAAGGCTTGCACGAAAGGTAGCTTACCCCTACCCAGAATTGACCAACTTGTGGATGGGATGGCGGGGCACGAATTGCTATCATTTATGGACGCATACTCAGGGTATAACCAAATCCTGATGCACGAACCTAATCAAGAAAACACCAGCTTCATCACCGATCTGGGACTATACTGCTATAGGGTAATGCCATTTGGTTTAAAAAATGCTGGGGCAACTTACCAAAGATTGGTAAATACCATGTTTAAGCGTCAAATCAAGAAAACCATGGAGGTTTATGTGGATGACATGTTGGTCAAATCGCGAGTAGCTGCCAATCACTTGGATAACCTTACTGAAATGTTTGAACTACTCCGGAAGTATGGAATGAAACTCAATCCACTCAAATGTAACTTCGGAGTAGCCTCCGGAAATTTCTTAGGATTCATATTAAGTGTCAGGGGCTCTGAAGCAAATCCAGAGCAAATAACTGCCCTACGAGAAGTTCAAGCCCTAAAGAACAACAAAGAATTGCAAAGCTTGAATGGGAAGGTCGCAACATTAAGCTGATTTATCTCGAAAGACACCGATAGGTGCATACCATTCTTTGATGTGTTAAAGAAAGGAAAGAAAAACTTCGCATGGAGTGAGGCATGTCAAACTGCATTTGAAGAATTGCTGCGACACACGGAAGCCCCACCAATCCTATCAAAGCCAGTGAATGGAGAGGACCTATTCATTTACCTAGCAATCTCACCTCATGCGGTGAGCACTGCCCTTGTGTGTGGAGAAGAGAAAATCCAGCGACCCATATACTACATTAGCAAGCGGTCTACCGAAGCCGAAAAAAATCACCCAAAGCTGGAAAAGCTAATGTATTGCCTCCTGATCACGACTAGGAAGTTAAGACCGTATTTCCAAGCACATACAATCAAAGTACTGACTAATCAGCCTCTGAAGCAAGTACTATTCCGACCTGAAACTTCCAGACGACTTCTCAAGTGGAAGATCGAATTGAGCCAATATGATATTACTTACCATTCGAGAAAGGCTATCAATAGGCAAGCGCTGGCAGATTTCATCGTCGAGTTTACCATACGGGATGACGAAGAAGAAACACCATCGGAAGTGGAGATGCAATGGAAATTATTTCTTGATGGCGCATCTAAAAACCTCTGTTTGGGGGGTGGGGGTAGTACTTTAAACTCCGGAAGGACGAGCCAATTTCTATGCCTTATGCTTGGAATTCCCTGCAACAAATAACGAAGGGGAATACGAAGCAATGATAGCAGGGTTGAAAGTTATGAAAGAACTCAGAATAAAGTTCGTCCACATCTACAGCGACTCCCAACTAGTTGTCTACCAAGTAAAAGGCAAATATTAGGCTTGAGGGGAGAACCCTGCCCCGTATCTATCTAAAGTACAAGAGTTGCTGAGTAACATTGGACATTATACCATAACTCACATTCCGCAGGAGAAAAACACCAAGGCTAACTACTTATCTAAACTGGCAAGCTCTGGAGAAGCTCAATCGTTGGGACTAGTCCTGGTTGAGACTCTGACTGCCCCGATTGTAGACGAAATGGATATCGATTGCATTCTCGAGACCACCGCCGAACCGGAAACATGGATGACGCCAATCAAGGACTACTTATTTACAGAGACTCTTCCAACTGACAGGAATCAATGGAAAATGCTTCTCCGAAAGGCACCGCGATTCGTAATATAGGATGGGATACTCTACTGAAGAGGATTCTCAACCTCCCTTCTTAGATGTGCGACTGATGATGAAGCTCGACGGATCCTGAGGGAAGTGCACGAAGGCAAATGTGGAGACCATACTGGGGGTAAACCCTTGCAAAGAAAGTTCTCTGATACGGGTACTTCTGGCCTATAATAAACCATGATGCAGTAGACTACGCCTGGCGGTATGATCATTGCCGAAGATTCAGCAAAATTAAAAGAACACCCTTAATAGAGTTAACACAAATGGTCAGCCCGTGGCCATTTGCAATATGGGGAATCGACTTGATTGGCGTATTGCCAATAGCTAAAGGAGGGGCCAAATACGCTATAGTTGTTGTTGATTATTTCATGAAATAGGCCGAAGCGGAATCGCTGGCCACCATTACCATAAAGAAAGTCATTAACTTCATTACTAAAAACAATATTTGCAAGTTTGGTGTGCCATAGAAAATCATCACTGATAATAGGACCCAATTGGAAAGCGTCGAGTTCAAAGACTTCTGCAAACGCTTCCAAATTGAGCAGTCGCTCATCCGCAAGCAAACAGCAAGTGGAAGTGATAAACAAGACCATCAAGTCCACTATCAAAAAGCAACTAGCTAAAGCGACAAGGAATTGGGTTGATGAACTTCCACTCGCACTATGTGCTTACAGAACAATCCACAAAGCGGCAACCGGTCACACCCCGTTCGCCTTGGCATATGACTCAGAAGCAATGATTCCTGTCAAACTAGAAATCCCCACTCATCGAAGGAATTTTTTTAATCAGAAGCAAAACGAGCAGCTCCTACTCGAATCAATGGATATAATTGACGAAAGAAGGGAAGAAGTCGAGTTGAGGACCGCTGCCCACCAAAAAAAAGTCGCACAATACTTCAAATCCAAAGTTCACAACCAAACCTTCAAAGTGGGAGACCTTGTCCTCAAACGAGTCTATCCCGTGCCAGGGGCCTTCGAACCGAACTGGGAAGGGCCGTATGTGACCAATCAAAAGCTAAGGGATGGAACTTTCAAGCTGACAACCATCGACGGAATCCAAATTCCCAAAGCATGGAACAGCGAATTGCTGCGCCGCTACTTCACTTGAAAACCACCTTATGTACTTTCTATTTTTCAGTAAATAAGCCATCCCGGGATGCCGAGGGCATTGTAAACAGGCAAAAACTTGCCCAACTTTTCTTAATAAAATTAATCTTCTTTTTGAACCAACAAAACTGTGTTCATAATAGTAACCTGCTGAGTCGATGGGGCCAAATCGGTTCAAAACCATGCAACTGCTACTTGAGAAAGTGGAATCACGCTCAAGTATGCCCCACTTACCCGTCGGGTCGAAGGAAGCAAATCAACTCAAACCATTGGATTGGCAGAACTCGATCCTCGCCTTCTAAGAACCGGTGCTGCCCTAGCAACATCAGGAAGGCTTGAATAAAAAGCCACGCATCCCATAAGCCACGCACTAACTCTCCAAGCCGTGAAATCATGCTCTTAAAACATAAACTCCTCATGTTGCCCGAAGATAGGCAACATTGAGAAGCACCAAAAGACACGCATCCCATAAGCCGTGCACTAACTTTTTGAGTCGTGAAATCACGCACTTAAAACATAAACTCCTCATGTTGCCCGAAGATAGGCAACGTTGAGAAGTATCAAAAGTCGTGCATCCCATAAAACCACGCACACTTTTAAGTACCGAAATTGCCCCGGCAATACCGGGAAAATTATTCATCACAGGAATTGCGAGGATCAACCCACTCCCATTATCGGGAGTATTGGGTGCGAGTCCAACAAAATCAAAGTGCTACAAACTGGCAGGAAACTCCAACTGCTGACACCCAATGATTAGCTATGGCATTTAACGTGGAAAACTTTTAGCTATCTATAGTTAACTCATACAACATGCATGCTCTAAGCAATGAAGCGCGTGTTGAAAGATTGCAAAATTCCTAAGAAATAATGTGCATAAGTATTTACTCACGTTCTTGAGGAGTGAAAAGTGGTTTAACTTCCAAAAATTTGCAAAATTTATTCATTTACACGAAGAGTGTTTCTAAATTCTTTAATAGTTAATCTTATAACTATATATTCTGCACTCAATTTACATTTTCTTGCACGTCTCCAACATACATATGTTACACACCGTAGACTGTATACTAAAGTTGTAAAACTTATAAAAAAAATCGTAACCTAGTTTTATTCCAAGTTTTGGTTTGCAGACTATTCAAACCATAAGTTACCGGTCGTTTGTCAAGTGTTCGAAGTAAACAACCCTATGAACTAGGGGACATACAACGGTACCCAAATAGAAATACGCAAAAACAAAATCACTTCACAAGTTCTGTTACTTCAAACAGAGAATTTTGGCAGTAATCATAGTACTAGATAAAATAAAATTGAAGTAAGCAAAGTAGACATAAATACACAGAACACAGATAAGCAATGTTACAGTCAAAATGTCAGTAGTATATTACTTATAACATTTTTCTATACAAGGTCAAAATGTGGGGGCCATACCCACACAATACCGGCCAACAAAAGGGAAAAAGTACAGACAACGCAATAAAAGCCGTGAGTGCAGACTTTGCACTTGAACAAAACAACACAAAATGACTCAAAATCAGATTAACTACCGTCCAAGCTTCTCAATGCCTTTTTCCACCACTCCCCTTCCCACCTTTCGTTTGAAGTATCTACTTCGCCTCGGGAGTGGTATTGCTACCGGTAATGTCAACTATTTCCTCGGTGCTAATGTCCATCCCTGCTCTTTAATTTTCTCAGAAGTTTCCCCTTTAGTCTTGCGCTTCCGAGATCTATGAGACTCTTAGAGGACTTTATCACTTCAACTTTTTCCTTCTTGATGGCAACCAATTGTTGTTGAGATTTGCACGACTGCTCTATTTGAGTCTCCTGCTCCTGAACTTTGGCAGCCGTGAAGTCACCCTCCAAAGATATGGAAGGATCATCCAAGCCATGTAATGCGGTGATTTTCTCGGACTCCGGCCCGGTTGCAAGCCAGACACAGACACGGTAACCTGACCAGCTACATAAATGAGCACGGACGCGGTTGAGATCGACAGGCCCAGGCATCGAGGAAACTGGCAGATCAGCGGATAAGGAAGACGGACCTCAAAGATAAAAAATAAAGCATTAATTCATCATGCTCTTGTAGCGTAAGTTGAAAGTTCTCAAACTCAGGGGAAAACAAGAAAATTACCTACACCAGAAACGTGATCTAGAACGTCAACCTCATATTCACCGCCCTCTCCCTCCTTGGATGATTCCACAACCTGCGAAGAAGCTTCAAGCCTATAACTTATCGATGGATCGCAGGGCTGCCCCGAGGTTCGTCGAGACCAAAAATAAAAGGCTCTGGCAACGCTTCAGCAGTTACCATTGTGGTGGCATCAGCAGCTTCCTTCTCCCTATTCAATCGCAAAATCTCCCAGCCTTCTAGCAACGCTTTCTTTGATTCTTCATTGAGATATGCTTTCTTTAGCTCTCGCTCGGTATAAACATCCCCGCTATCATGAAAACGGGTCAAGTTTTCCTCCTAAACCACGGCGAAAGTGGGTGGGAATTTAGGGCCCAAGTAACTGAGACTCCTCTGGTGCAACATGTAGTTGACATAAAAGTTTAAGATGGTCTCGTCCATCTTCTCCATCTTTCTCTTGAAGGCACTCTGAAGCTCCAAATATTCTGCCGTAAAGGCGGCCTTTTCAACTTTGACACAAGCTTTATCGACGTTAAGCTATGCAACTCGATCCTGGAGCATGGCAATCGTCTCAGCCTGGTTGGAGATGGTTTTATCGCACGACCTCACGACTTCTTCACATTCTGCAATCGTTTTATTATGCCCCTCTATGATAAGGTCGTAGTCGGAAATTGTCTTCTTTTGGGCCTCAATTGTTGCGCTACAAGCTGCCACCTCCTCTTTTAACTTGGCTTCTTCTACATGAGCCTTCTTAATTTCGTCCCTGTAGACAATCTCTATTCTCTCATGAGCCTCTTTTAGCTCTTTCAACAAGCCGGCTCTGCTCTTGCTTTCTTGAAGCGTCGCGTCTCTTTCTTCTTCCAACCGCTTGACTTTGGCATCGCGCTCCACCAACGCTTTTTCATAGTCATCCTTCTCCAATTCAAAGGAGAGGATTTCTTGATATTTATTATGGTTCGTGTCCGCCAGTTGTTTGCACAATTTCTCCAAATGCTCTACTTGCTTTAAATCATTCTGGATTCCTGGAGTAGGGTATGTATGTATGTATCTTTTCAAATTGGATGAACATTGCAATCAAACTTAAATCCCCTTAAAAACCACCCAAGGAGCGCTACTTCAAGCCTGGGAGGAACAGATGGAAGAACATATGAGATGAAGGAACTTGAGACAAAGATGGAACGAAGACAGAAGAGACCGGACTTTCAGGACCGATTGAAGCGGGTGTCGGAGCGAAGGCCTGTTGTTCCAATGAATGAGAACCACGATCAACTTTTGACTTTTTAGACGGCTACTCTCGCTCATCAAAAGTCTTTCTTTTCTCGTATCCACCCTTGTACACTCGACCTTGTTCCCTATCATCTTGGCGACAAGCTTCAGCCTCTGAATCTTTTCTTCTTCTCTATTCCTCTTCTGTTTCACGAGGTTGGTGACAACTGGAAGATTATTTTGACCAGCGTTGAGAGTCGGTAAATTCCTCAAGATCCTCGTAAAGGCCGCGTCCTCTCATGGTACCTGACATGAAGAATAAATAAAGAGCCTTAGAAACGAAGAATAAGCTTGAAAAATATGTGTATAAGTGAGTGTAACCCTAGTGAAAGGTGCAATGCGTTTGGGGGAGAGCCTAAAATGACGTCACAAACCAGATCGGGCAGGCGTCGTGGAAGGAATCAGACTAACTTCGGGCGCAACATGGCCCAGACAAGGAGACACCTCCTCAAATTTGAAGTCTTCCCCCATGAGCGCGTCAAAATCGATGTAAACATTGCTCAAATCTCTTAAGTCTATGCCAGCATCTTTAATCGGAGAATCCAGATGTCGTCTGAATTTCAGAGCATCATCTTTATTACTTATGTCTGGGGGAGGCGAGCTCGGAACAACAAGACTCATCATCGGAGTCTCGTCGGAATCTCCATCGTTGGATTCCGCATAGAAATCATCATCGTCACTAGAGGAGGACTCATCGCTACTACTCCCAATCTCACCTTCCTCCTTTTCTATATCCATCGTGGCCTTGCCTTCTCTTTGACTAAACTCCTCTTCCACTTCTTCCGAATTCAGAGGAATTCTAGCCGGGCAATTAGCTTCGATCGCGGCATCTATTCCCTTGTGAGTCTCTCCAACCGACTCGCCGGACAAGCCTCCCCTCTCTTGAAAAAAACCCTCTTCGGAACCATGAGACGAAGAAGTGGATCTGTACGTATCCTAGGTCGAGAAGGGGATGGGACCTCAACTGGGACTGCAAATCTTCCTAGATGCAACAGCCCGTACCGAAGCATGTTTCCATCCATTAATAAGAATTTAACTAATCTCTCCTTGGCATCGATAACCTTTAGGGTTCGGAAAGTTTCATCGAGGGATAAGTCCTTGTTTGGCCTCGGAATAACAGTAGGAAGTATTTGACATGTTAGAAATTCCGTAGCAACATATCGGTGCTCTATAACTAAGAAAAAGAACTTACCCTCTGTTGTTTAGAGACGATTGAATCCCTTAGGATACCTAACAAAGAAGTATTGAGTCTTGAATTGAGATAAATATCTCTGCAGTCGTAACACAATTTTATGGTTTCTCTAGGCCTTAATCACAAGCAAGGATGGAAACTCGTCTCTTCTTTTGAATGAGAGAAAATATCTTAACTCATCAAAGCTTGGGGCAGTTGGGAGTCCGCATGAAAAGAGCGTGCAGACAGGTTAGAATAGCATATCCGTTGGGATGAATCTAAAACAGAGCAATTCCCACGTTCGAGAAGAATTCTCTCCAAAAGTCATTGAAGGGGGGGCACTGCTCCATTTAGCATATACACCGATGACAAGCAATATATCCTAGAGGCGGCATATGAGCAAATTCATCTATCTTTGGGAGGTGCACGTCTTCCTCTGAAATGTCATGCTGTAGGCAGATGTTGTGCAAGACATTAGCGGAAATCACAGAGGAGGCTCTCTCCGGCAGATTGAGAAGAAAATCTAAAATTAGGAGGAGTTCTATCCAAGACCGGACCGGCTGGAACAAGCTGGCCATATTCAGCCTGTGAAGTAGAAGAAGGAGGGGCGACAGACGACGACTCGGCCTCCGCAATCTTAGGACTTCCTCCGCTAGACTTAAGGCGAGAAGACGGGTGCTTCATTTTAAGCAATAGGACTTGCGTCCGAAATGGTCAGGTAATTCTACTCTAAAATAAGAATTCCCCCTGCTACACTTGAATTTCGAAGAAATATAGTTCGTGCTAACATGTTGGATTTCAAGTATGTACCGGGTTGAGTGCGGTGTGTGATCTATTGGTGGTGGGCTCGGTGTCGTGAACACTACAAACGCTCTATCTCATGTAGATAGTACGCTCGCAGCTGAAAGGGGAAAGGACTTCCCATATCGCTTTCTTTTTGGAATTACTTCTTCTACACTTACCCGTTAGAGATCAACGATCGGTAACGGGCCGTTGTCCGAATCGATGTGGAAAATTTTTCTCAGTACAGGAACACCAAGCGTGCAAATGAAAACAAGATTAATCCAAGTCCGCCGGAAGGACTAGGGCCAACTCGTGATGGGCCGTACTATATCTACAATGTAGCTCTGTGCAAGTCGATTTCAATTCTCAGGATGAAGACAGCAAAGCATGTCAAGCACTGAGACAAAACCCGAATGTCGTTCCGCAATGAACTCAAAACTCGGTTTACTATCTTCTTCCTAAAAATCGCTGTCGACTCGGACTTTCCAAGACGAACACCGCGAATGCAACTACCTCGCCAAATCGATAAACGAACACTATAATCATCAAACCCACCTTAATCAGTAATCAAGAGGCAGGGATGATCGAAGTTATCGGTCTAGCAACCTAGTCAGTGGATTGGCAACGATCTATGCAAGTGAATGAGCTAGGATGGAGACTGGAAACTACTGTGAAGTAGTGGTGGCAAAGTTTTAGAGCCAACGGCAAAGCAAATCAGTGGCGTTGAAGGAAGCTTGGTCGAATCATTGGAGATGGTGGATCGAATTGCTCAAAGCAGCTCGGATCACAAGAGGTTGAAAGGTCAGGTCGCGAAAAAGCAAGTGGGAGCTGGTATGGGTCGGCTCAAAGTGATTAGATAGATTGGATGCGCAAGAAAGAAAATGCTAAGTAGTAGGATCGCTAGCGATGTGGATCGCCAGCGATCCATCAAGTTGTTGGAAAACTTTCTCAAACTTATCTAGCGAGGTCTATATACCACTTCAAGGCATGTTGGAAAGCTATCGAATAAAATTCGATCTGTCCTGACAAGCAATGGCGGTCCAGGTCAAAACATAGCAGGTGGCAGCATAACCTGGTTCAAATTCGTGTGGCGCTAACACGATTATTCGGAACTCGACAAACAGAAACTAAAAAGCAATTACTCATAGAGCACCCTTGTTTTCAATGAAGACATACTCTGGGGGGCAAATGTTATTCGGCTTTTTAACCCGTCAGAATCCAAAGATGTGGGAACAAATTGATCAAGTCAGAATAGCACAACCAACCAAAAGGACTAGAGCAACAAGCCAAAGGAAGTCAGAGGAAAAGAATGAAAAATACACTAAGGACATGGATCGCTGGCGATCCATGGCCTATGGATCGCCAGCGATCCATGGTATTAACTCATGGGTTCTTCGACTTTCTTGCATCATGATTCAATCTATATTCTAGGAGCAATGACTGAAGTTTGGTGAGATTTCTCGCTATCCAAATCAGGAGACAAGCATTCGTATCAGTAGACAAATACAACTGGTAAATAAACCATCAGTAGACAAAGGCAACATGCTATGGATCGCCGGCGATCCATACATCATCATCGGTTCCCTACGACTCGAATGGAACTGAGCAAAGGGAAGTACTAGGGAAGTGGGTCGCATACAAGCTTGATCCATGGGTCGCTAGCAATCCATAGACTATGGATCGCTAGCGATCCATCACTTTGGCTTGTTTCACGATGCAATCTCCAATGCGCCTTCATGTGATCATCTGCAAGCATCTGGCGAATAGGCTTGGCCAGTAGCTCCCCAACTCTATAAATACAATCCTACCTGCAACATAAACTACATCTTCTGGACTAGTGGCTAAAACTCTACATAAAGCTTTCTTCACTCTTGTCCTTCCACATAACGGTCATCCAAAGGGTTCACTGTGATTCTCCACTGAACTCTAACACTGGGGACTTGATCTATCTAAGGATACTCAAGAGCTTTGTAATCCAATTACCTTTGTAACAGCAATTAGTCAATAATAGAAACTATAAAGTGGACATAGGCTTCAATAACAGCTGAACCACTATAAAAAACTTCTTGTCTTCTTTCTATTTCCGCTCTTTTACATTTATTCTCTATATTATTACTCTGTAAGAACAGGGCCGGTGCTTTCACACTCAATCCAAGGTGTTGATCCATTTTTTGGATTAACATGAATATACTTATATCATTTGCAATAAGTATATAATACTTTTTGAAGTATAAAAAGATTAAAGGTTTAAAGTAATAAATCTTGTTAATGGTTTGTGAATATACTTATACCATTTGGGATAAGTGTATGAATACTTTTGGGAAGTGTTGAAATGTGTTAGAAATGAATAGTAATGTTTTAATTAATTGGAGTTTAATTAACAAATGGAGTTTCATTTATAAAAAGAGTTTATTAAGTAAAAATGAGTTTTACTAATAAAATAGGATTTTAATTAATAAAGCAAGATTAATTAAAAAAGGGATTAGAAGTCGTTTATAGGACTTGATCGTGCTTATGTGTTTCGATCATGCTTTGTGTGTTACCTACTCATGGATAGTATATGAGACTTAGTTCCCATATGTGATAGTTCTCATTACTGTTGAATGGCTATATTCATCGATTCAGTCTTAAAGAGACCGGGATCGATAAGTGTTTTACTTATCGAAAACCACTTCAAGGCCGAGATACATGTTCTATCTCTTGGAAGTTGATTGGTTCTAAATACGAGAATCTATGTGGAGATTCAAGATCCATTTAAGATGCTCGAACCGATGTAGTTTTTCGTGATCTATTCAGGATGTGGGAATCCATGTGTGATTCTGAGATCTGTTGAGATATGGGAATCCATGTGTGGTTTCGAGATCTGTTTGAGATATGGGGATCCAATTTGGGATTCGTGTTTTGTTCGAGTGATAAAGACTCATGTGAAAGGTGCTGAATGTAACCTCGACATCAGAATTGGCTAAAGACAGAGTATGTTGCACGACCTGGGGTTAGAGACCCATGTCAGGATGTTATCAACTCCATATCTAGAGATACCTATCGATTGTTAGTCGGTAGGAGTTGATGATATTTGATTAACGTTATTCATGTTTATGTTCGGACGTTGGGCCTCTTGTGTTTACCTTATGGTATATCATATCTAGAGATATACGATGCTCGAAAGGTATTTTCCGATCCTTGTGCATGGAGTTTGGATTCGGCTTCCCCGAAGAGATCGCCGAGGAAATCCATTATGCGAACGTTCCTTATCGGTTTGATTGTACTCCTATTATGCTGGAATGTAATCAATGTAACCATTTTGGACATGATTAAATATTTATATTTCACACCTTAGACATTTTTATAGTATCACTGGATTTTATAATAGAGAATGCCATCATTCTAGATTGACTGATATAAAGCAAACGTACTATTGGGAGGGGATGAAAAATGATGTTGGGGAATTCATGTCATATTGCATGAACTGCCAAGTTGTAAAGGCAGAGTAGAAGAAGCCAAGTGGGTTGATGCAACCACTTGAAATTCCCGAGCGGAAATGGGAACAAGAATCGATACATTTCATCGACAGATTATCTTGGTCTAGTGAAGGGTACGATAACATTTAGGTCATAGTCGATAGATTGACGAAGAGTGTTTGATTTATATTCATTAAGTCTAATAAAACGACAACCAAATTGGATGAGTTATATGTAAAATGGGTAGTACAATTTCATGGTGTGTCTAAGAGCATTATGAGAGACCAAGACCCTTTATTCATGAGTGGGTTTTTGAAAAGCTTACAAGAGGCGTCGGGGACCGAGCTGCGTCTTACTATAGCTTATCACCCGCAAACTGATGGGCAGACCAAAAGGCTAAATCGTATATTAGATGATCTCTTATGAGCTTCCATACTCGATTTTAGAGGCTCATAGGATGATCATTTGTATTTGGTGGAGTTAGCATACAATAATAGTTATTAGGCTAGTATTAGTATGGCACCATTCAAAGCATTGTATGGCCAACTGTGTAACACTCCTTCATATTGGTAGAAAGCAGGTGAGAAACTAATACAAGGCCATATATTGTTAAAGAGACCTCGAAGAAGATTGAAATCATTCGAAAACGAATGAAAGCTGCTTAGGATGGACAAAAGAGCACACCGATAAGAGATGTGGAAATTTGGAGTTCTTTGTTGACAATATGGTGTTTGTGAATATTTCTCCCTTAGAGAATGTTGTTCGATTCGGTAATAAGGGAAAGCTGGCAGCAAGATTCATGGGTCCTTTACCGGTATTAGAGAGGATTGAGAACTTAGCACATAGGGTTAACCTACCTTAGAGAATAGCGGATGTGCATAATTTATTCCACGCCCATCACTTACAAAAGTTTGTGCATGACAAGGGCATAACGATTGCACCAGATCAACTTGATGATATCAAAATTGAACCCGAAGCTTCAAGACCTCATAGGCCGATTCGTATTTTTGGACGTGATACGAAACAACTTACACGGAAGACAGTAGAGTTAGTGAAGGTTCAATGGGGTGAAAGTGAAGGCGAATGCACTTGAGAAACCGAGGATAGTATAAGGGTTGCATATCCAGAGATCTCTACGTGGTAAGGCCTACTGTTTATCGTGTTTATATTCACTTTTCATGTCATATAGGATAGTTTAGTATCTTATATGCTAGGATATGTGTATCTACATTATTGGTTGCATGGCTGCCTATTTGCTATGTTTTATGGTTGCTTATGATTGTTAGGCATGTGGGGTAACTATGGTTGACTATTCTTTGATTTGTTTGGGGATTTCGAGGGTGAAATTTTTAAAGGGGGAAGAATGTAACGATCCATATTTTACGTATTGAAGGATCGTAAAATATTATTATTTAATTCATTTGAGGGCATATGACTCTATAACTTTGACAAATGACTAATAAGGACAACTTCCATCCTAGTAATTTTTATCGAACAGTTTTGACCCTTAAAATCTTGTAAATCCTATGACTTTTGGTAGAAGCTGAACTGGGGTCTGCAACCACTTACATTAGATCGGGATGATGGTTTTTGTTTCCATTGATTGGACATAATAGGAGAAAGGACTTACCGTATAGGAGATGTGGCCATTTTATGTTTGGGCTGCTACTGGCCATATTAGTGGGTAATTAGTTAAGCCTATACTTAAGTTGACCAACCCATTTCAGGATTTGTGCCTAATAGGGGATGATGGGATAGATCTAATCAGTTTTCCCACTTTCCAAAGCAAGTCTAATCCTTCATTAACTCATTTTCTATCAAAAATATCCTCTTTTTCATACTAAATTAACCTAAATCATCATTAAAAGGTAACTAGCAAGGAGAAATCTTAGGTCCATCTTTTGGATGAATCAGGATTCGTGTTGTTGCTGTCTGTTTGGACCAAAATTGCACAAACACCCAATGAAATATGAAATATAAAAATTAGAAAAGAATAGAGAGTAAAACTGAGAAAATAAAACACAATATTATAGTGGTTCGGCAAATACTTCGGTCTACGTCCACTTAGTCCATTTCTATTTATTATCCTTTGTTTTTATAAAGCTATTCCTATAACTCAGTTGCTTATAACTTGATAAGGATCCAACAGAGTGTAATTCTGAAGTGTAACTCACAACTTGTCAAAATTAAGAGTTTAGAAAGAGGAAGAAGTTAAAAGTCCATTTTGAATTGATCTATACTCCTATTTATGATGAAAATCTTTGGAATAATCTCTTGAAAATGCTCCAAAACATTCCCCACGATCACAACGTCGCTCCATAGAAGTCGCATGTCCAAACCCCGGTCTAAGTTTTACAACTCGGTCCTCGGGTTATGCACTACAACTCGGTGGCAAATTGTGTTTCGCCCAAGTTATTTTGGGGTTTGCTTCAAGTTCACCTTGAATTCCTTTTTCTTCCATGTTTTCCATCCCTTACTTCGAGTTTTTTCTTCATTTTCTCTAGGTTGTACCCATGCTTCACTTGGCTCCGACTTAAGTTGGACCGAGTTAACACTTACAATATGTACTCCATCACGTCTCACTTATCGATTGTAGATTGTATTTGCCTTTGTTTTTGTTTGTTCATTACATTGGAAACACAACTCAACATAGCCCTCAACTCATACACTAGTGCGTGCCGAGTTGAGGATGTCGAATCGAAGCATCCTATCTACTTTCTGCCATCTCCTTTGTACTTATCTAATTTATTGTTTCACAATGTTTCCAGGGGTTTGTATACATGTCTCTATCGTTCAATAGTCCAGTTCATTCATTCAAGTATGTTCCCCCAAAGCATGCTTTATGAATAGAAGTTGTGCTTTGCTCATAAACAAATATATAAGTTGGTGAATCATTAGTAGTTGAGCTCTCTGATTATTCTACATGACCAATTGGGGTGAATCATTTGGTTCTTTTGGACTCGCCTGTAAATAAAAGGTCATTTCATACCATTATAGCTAAGGACTTGAGTCCTCGCCATAGTGCTAGTTAAAAATCACAGCCTTTCCATGTTCCCCCAGAATTACCATATCATATGTCGTATACTGTGAATCAAAGTCATCTCGTGCTCTCCCAGGTGTTCTCTATCACACATAAAAATTAATATCATCCAGTGTTCCTTCGGGATTTAATATATCATGTGATAATACATCATTGGTTATCTCTGCACATTGCCACCGATTGAAATGTTACTTTTGAATCGTCTAGTTTTGCCTAGCATCCCATCATAAGTAAGACCAACTGAATCAAAGCAATGATGTATAATCCTTATCAAATCATTTTAAAGTTGGGTGGCATTCAAATCCTAATGTCTAGTTTTTGATCACTCCGGATCACATAATCAATGTCCAATTTAGGTTTTGATCCCTTTGAATCATGTTATTGATATCCAGCCTAGCTTATGATCTCTACAGATCACGTAATCATATATTTGGTTCAATCTTTGATCTCTCTGGATCACATATCCAATCTAATTCCTATTCTCTCCAGATCATATATCCAATCCAAATTCTAATCTCTCAAGATCACATATCCAGATCAAGCCCAATCCACTTGCCTCCTGCGAGGGGGCTCAGTATCCGACCAAGTCCATCCTCTCTCTCCGTTTATGGGACTCACTATTTGAGCGCACCTATCCACTCACTATCAAGTGAGGGTCTTACTATTCGAGCGCAACCATTCATTCACTCTTTTGTGAAGGAGCTTACTATCCAAGCGCACCTATCCATTCACTCTCCGGTTAAGGGGCTAGCTATCCAAGCACACACATCCACTCACTCTATGGCGAGGGGATTTGCTATCTGAGTGCATCCATCCACTCACTCTTCAGCAAAGGGGTTTGCTATCCTGTATGAGTCCATCCGCTCACTCTCTGGAGAAGGGACGCAATATCCAAGTGCGTCCATCCACTCACTCTTTTATAAGGGGACCTACTATCCTGCACAAGTCCATCCACCCGCACTCTAACAAGGGAACTTGCATCATCATCCCAACTCTCTGGCTAGGGGAACCATGTCTAAACAATTTATATATCAAATTCAAAGGGTAACCAATATCCATTGATTTTATCATGTCTGAATTATCCTCAAATTCCAAATAACGCATCAAACAAACATCAAAATGTCTAATACTATCAAGGACCACTCCCAGACTTCCAACCCAGAGCGTGCCTGGAGACCGATCGAGATCCCATGCACATTTAAGTGGCCTGACAGCACTCCTATATCATTTATTTATTTAAAATGAAAGCAAGGTACGAAAATTAGACCTGATTTGATCCATCCCAATAACTGAATAACTAGTCTCAACCCAGATATCCAAGATCATATCCATATGTGTCTACTGTATATGATGGTTGTTTCTACTGCACCACTGTAGTTAGATTCCTCACATATTGTTGTAGTCAATTGCTCCAAACCTGCTCCTTAATCAAATCTCACAGGTGCCTGGACTCATTCTTTTCGTGTCCATCCAGCTCATGGAATAGGCAAAACTTTTCAGACCTCTTTTTCCAATCCTTGGGCTCTCTTTTCACTGGTTTTCAGTAGGGAATCTGCCTATTTGTATCCAATTAAATCTGCTCTAGGGTTTTAGTTAATTCGGTGTAAGAGGAAAACTTATGTTTCCTCTTCATCTGCTTCGGTCCTCCGAAGCTTTTTGCTTTTCTTTATCATTTCTGTATCTTGTTTCGGATGGTCCACCATCACTCATAGCATTTACATCAGTGCTTTCGACTTCTGCATCCTTTTGACACAAATATTTCTCAGCTTGATAATAAAAATCACTAGATCCACTTATGGATCTCTGTTTAAAGAAACTTTGAAATCATTCTTACTAAACTCCTGAAACTACCACCATAAGACTACCGACGGATCTGGCTTATGAACTACAACTGCTGCTATGTTGAAACTAGTCAAATAACTTTGTAGGATCTCTCCAACCCTTTACTTCATACTCGAAATTGTTATCATATTCTTCGGACGTGCAATATGAACTTTGAACCATCTCATGAACCATTCTACCAATTCGATCCATGTGCTGATGGACCCATTCTCTAATTGTTTGAACCATATTGCTGCCAAAATCCATCAAGTATAATAGGAAACACCATTATATTACCTCCTTCGAAGCAAGCAACAGCTCCATATGTTGGATATATCTCATAAAGTGAATTGTCGGATTTGACCTTCCATCATACGTCTCTAGCGCCAGTAGTTTGAAATCAGGTGGATCCCTTGCGTATCAGATGTTTAGGGTGAATGGTTTCCTATTCACTTCATCTAAGCTCTCTACTTCTTCATACTTATCTTATCATCTCAGCAATTCTATCATCTTCATCTAATGAAAGTCACCGACCCAAACCATCATCCTGCCCCTCGTTCCTACTAGGAGCTCCCGGTTCCAACTGCTGTTGTTGAACCTTTGCATTCTGACTTACGCTCTATAGTTCAACATCATTCGTCAGACATGCATTACCGAAACCCTAATTCAAACCAATCGTACCCCCTGACTTCTTGGATCGGTACTGATTTGAATTCTCTAGTCAGTGTCGAGTTGAGGTGCCTCTGCGGGGGTTGCTCCAACTCACTCTACTCTATTTCCAGTACATTTGTTCTGCCTTCCAGCCTCTGATTATAAATTTTAGCAACTCCGGCCATTCTCTGTCGTTTAATTCTTCTGAAGAGTCCGCTTTGCATTTCCTCTTGTTAAGCCACCGTCCTATCCTACATTTCCTTCATCATTCTCTCTATCTCTTCTCTAGTTACATAGATTGATGGGTTTGAATATAAGGACATCATCTGCCTGCCCCTTATCCTTATTGACTTCCTTCAATCATAGATTTGGTGTTAGGCCTTTTTGTCTTTTTCAAATTCAAGTTTCAAGTTATTAAATCCGAGTTTTTTCAGTGTAAGCACCAAAATGTTTGGATCAAAAACGGAACAAACACCTAATGAAATATAAAATTCGAAACTTAAAAAAAAGAGTAAAAACAAGAAAAAACACACAGTTTTTATAGTGGTCCGGCAAATACTCCAGCCTACGTCCACTTAGTCGATTTCTATTGATTATCCTTTATTTTTACAAAGTTTTTCTTATAGCTCGGTTTCTTACAACTTGGTAGAATCCAACAAGGTGTAATTTACAACTCCTTAAAATCTGGAGTTTAGAAAGAGGAAGAAGTTAAAAGTCTATTTTGAAGTGATCTTTACTCCTATTTATAGAAAAATCTCCGCGGAATAGTCTAAAAATGCTCCAGCATGTTCACAATGTCGCTCCATGGAGGTCGCATGTCCAAACCTCGATCAAAGTTTTACAACTCGGACCCGAGTTGTGCACCACAACTCGGTGACAGTTGTGTTTGGTCTAAGTTATTTAGGACTTTGGTTCGAGTTATCTTAAAATTCATTTTGCTTCAATGTTTTTTCATCCCTTACTTTGATTTTTTTAATTTTCTCTAGGTTGTACCCATGCTTCACTCGGCTCCGACTTGAGTAGGATCGAGTTGACACTTGCGATATGTACTTCATCACGTCTCATTCTTTCATCTTGTGGCTTGTCTTTGCCTTTGTTTCTGTTTGTTCATCATATTAGAAACACAACTCAACTAGCCCTCAACTCATACTTGAGTTGCGCATGCCGAGTTGAGGATGTTGAGTCGAAGCGTCCTATCAACTTTTTGCTATTTCCTTTGTACTCATTTAATTTATTGATTTACAATGTTTCTAGAGGTTTGTATCAATTTTTCTATCGTTCTTTAGTCCAGTTCATTAATTCGAGCTTGTTTGAAGATTGTGGAAATCTTGCCGATAACACAGTCCACTATGGATTTTGAAGAATTCTTAGGTAATATTAGTACTAGGCAAGTGATTTTTCATCTCTCACTATTCTATGCTAGTAGGTATGGTAAAAATGGGATTTTTAATATGATTTTGATGTTAAAAATATTTTCAAACTTAGATCTAATCCAAATAACATGCTTAGGTTGAATTTAAAAGGATAAAATTGTATTTTAATTTGTTTTGTACTCTTTTACTAATCATGTTGTCATTTTAGTATAAAACTAGTCCAAGGTAATATTATGCTCATAAATCATGTTTGGATAAATAGGATGTTGCTTGAATTCAACTATATGATATTATATGATATTTTCCCTTGTATGGATTGTGTTGGCATGATTGTGAGTGGTTTTAGGTAGTTAGGAAAGTGCTACGTCGATCCGTGCAAACGACATTGAAGTGGTTGAAATGCGATGGAATCTTGATATGATGCACTAGAGGCTTTAGGGAGTCTGCTTTGAAATTTTATAACAACCCTATCCGAAATGGGACAAATTTAAACCCAATAAAAGTCCAATCGAACCTTAAGTCCATTCCAAAGCGGGCTATTGGTTGGTAAAGTAAACAATACATAGATCTTAAATCTATACTTTCAAAATCTTACAGCGAAAGGGATAAAATATAATAAAAAAATATGTAGCCATTTCATATGTGCCAATTCTCAGAAATACAACAACCCAAATATCCATAATATAATCTCTCAAAATAAATCACCAAAATGTCTAAAAATCCGGGTACATTCGAATACATCAAAAACATAAATAAATAACTAAACTGCCATAATTCTTCACCGTTGCCTTCATCTTCTTCATCAGCATTGTTTTCCTAACCTATGGGTTGTAATGAGGAGAGAGTCGAAAAAACAATATCTGGTGAATGAAAATCCCAGGTCTTACCATAATAGTAGTTGGGCGGTGTCATTTAGATAAGCATTATGTCTTACGCATCCTACTGAGTACACCTCCAACTATGAGCCCAAGGCTCTTCTAGTCCATCTCCATAGCGTATCTCCAACCGTATGCCAAAGGCCCTTTCCAGTCTAACTTTGTAACTATAACGTAGGTGCAATGCAACTGTGGAATGTATTGGGTCCAATGATCTGTCTCCATCGATCATGTCCTAATGATGCGAGAGAAAGTATGTAAGCCACTTATTACCTCTTTAACGGGAAATAGACAGACTCGGACCATTTAATACTTATACGCTAGGTTTTTACCCGTCGTTTAATGCCTAGACCTAAGGCGGACACCTCTCTATTACTTCCTAACTGACATCATAAGTATGACAACCCACACTTCTAGACACACCGATCCAAAGTCTAGGGTGACTTTTGGACTCACGTCATGCCAAGAAGTACTAGCTATTGGTGTTTTAAAATATTACAGAGACTAAGAATATAAGGATAAAATCTAAGATATTCAGCACTTTTAGATCTCATGGTGGAAGGCAATAAAATATAAATACAAAAAATAGTCATTTTAGAAAATATCCCAAAAATCAGTCTCAAAACGTATGTAGTCATAATCCAAAGTTTACCAAAATACAGCATATAGTCTGATAAGTACTGGGTATGATAAATAGTTACATGGAGAGTAATGGAAAGTAATAAGAAATGCCAACGCCAAACTCACCTCTCTATATACTAGATCGATGCCAATCGCTTGCTTCCATATCCTCCTGTGGTGCGGGAAAAAAGCAAAGGAGAGGGTCCGACAAAATTCTGGTGAATGAGTTATATCATTAATATACAGCGATCACATGCAATTGAATTCATTAATATTCTATGTAACATAGGGTGCCCCACTTGTGTTTTTGAAATATTTAATGTTATCTTGCCTTTTGACCAGGCAGTATACGAAAAAACCTGACAATTTAGACTTCAAAGTTATTGAGGCAAGAAGTCTGGAGAGATGACTACAAAGCACAATGCACAAAACACAAGGACAATCAAGACCAAAAAGTGGAGGCAAACCATCCCTAAAAATTCCAAAGTCATAAAATCACTAAGTGTGGGATAGGTACTGATCCCTTGCCTAGAGGGTACCTATTGCACATGCTGAATTTGAATAAGTGTAGGATAGGTACCGATTCCTCACTTAGGGGTACCGATCTACATGTTGAATTTGACTAAGTGTGCGGTAGGTATTGAACCCTCACCTAGGGAGTACCGATCTCGCATGTTGAATTTTACTAAGTGTGGGATAGGTACCGATCCCTCACCTAGGGAGTACCAATTCCATATGCTAGAATTCACTAAGTGCATCACCCTGCATAGAGGATCAGTACCGACATCTGAGGATACATCCAGAGTAGCCCCCACTTCTATGACACTCTTCTCTAGCTACATGGAGCCTGATTCAAGTGTTGTTCTAGAGTTTCAATGCATCATATTAGCAATCTCCATATGTAGTCTAGAGCAGCAGTTCAACCTTCTATAGATCCATCGCTTGGGCCAAAAAACACGTAGGCGACTATGCAAATCAACCATGGAAACACGAAGCCAACGACAAGACACACCAACACAAAACGTTGCAAGACCCCTACCTATGTATTTAGGGATCGGAACCAAACCCCCTATAGGGATCTGTACCGATCCCAAACCCTAAGGGATCCAGGGCCATGATTTTTTGAAGGACTTGGTCTTAGCGGCGAGATTATGTAGGAGAAGTTTCAGCAAGATATTTGGCCCTATAAATATAGAAGGCATGGTTCATTCTAAGGATCTTCTTTCTCTTCTTCCCTGCCTACGCTCTACCATTTTTTGATAACTTCACGAATTTATACAATTCCAAGCAAATTGTACTTGTAATCTATAGTATAAATAAACAAAATCTTTAGAGTGGACGTAGGTCGAAGTGCGCCGAACCACTATAAAACCTTGCGTGTTCATTTCCTTCTTGTTTTTAATTTTTTTTCTTCACTTCTTATTCTCTTCTACTTGTTATTGGGTGTTTGTGTCATTTTTGGTTCAAACAATTTTGTGCTTTTACTTAGAAACACTTGAACCCACTGATCAAAGATTTGAAAAGGATTCTAAATGGTTAGACAATCAACTAGGAGGGTTGTTGCTGCTGGAAATCGATAAGGGGGTAACCAAGAGGCGTCCTCAAAAGCTAACCCCCCATCAATATACATAACCAGGGATGAGGTGGAGACTATAATGAATGAGATGCAAGATAGGATGATTGCCCGTTAGGAGGAGAAGATGGAATGCTTTTTCAGAAGAATGGGCCAAGTAGGAACAGTTGGAGTAGCTACAAATCAGAATCAAGGACAAGAAGCAGGATCACAAGTAACTATAACTCAGGAACAGAGGCAGGGAACAAGAGCAAATGTTCCAAGAGAAGGAGCAGAGCAACTGGGGCCCAACCCCAAGCCAATGCTAGGGATCGGTACTGATGTGCATGTAAATGTGCATATATTTGCGTCCATATTTAACCTATTTTTATTTAAATAAATGAGCATATAGGGTGTTTAAACATGTTTAAACCAAAATCCAAATTATTTTCAAATCATTATTTATTTATCTTTATAAAGGGGAAAACTGGTCATTTTTGTGCATATACTAATTTGAAAATACTTATTTGCATATTTTATTTTTATTTGTAGGAAAATTGGATGAAATTACAAGAGACTTCATGGAAAATATGCATGCACAAGAGAATACAAACAAATAAAGATGGAAATAATTCATTTCATGACAACATGGAGGACCCCACATACCCACTTACCATGATGTACAATTAGGAGCTAATGCACATGCTAACGAAGATTAAAGCTACATGCACATTTAAGTGGGGGGATTAATTCATGCTAATGATAACTTGGTGGCCATAGTTCCTCAAGGGTATTTTGGGTAGTCCCCAAAAATATGCATTAGGATTTTAGGCTTGTATAAATACCCCATATGTTCATGTAACTAAGCTCTCAGCCTCCTTAGCCTCTTCTTTAGTTAGTTTAGTTTTAGGCTCAAAAATAAACAAAATCTCTCTTTTCTTTTTAATGGCTGCTTAGCCTTCTTTCATGTATTTCTTTTATGCAATTTTAATACATGCTCTTTTCTTTTCTTGTTTATTTCTTCTTATGTTAGTAGTGCAGTTTATTTTTTATGTAAGTAGATTAGCTTAGTTTTTATTTTAATTAGCTCTCGCTTGCAATTTCCTCTTGTTTTTATTTCATGTTGAATGCTACATTTGTTGAAATGATAACAAATATGAGAGGATAAATTCCTTAAATTTAAGGGTAATGAAGCTCTCTTAATCATGTAGATTCAACATTTTGATAACTTGTGATATCCTTTTGTACTTAATGGCAATATTTGATATGGTTTAACTTGTTGTTTTAGCTTTGAATTTGATAGCCTATGTTGTTGATACCAAATAGGCTATGCTTAAACAAACAAAAACACATATCACCTCTTCATCCACATATGGTTATGGTAATGAAGTGAATTTTAAAATCAAAATTTGATGGTCTATATTTATAAACAATAGTTAATAGATCATGCTTAGAATAGATTTTATTTTCAAGTTCATTTGCATTTTCATGAGAGTTAAAAAGTGATTTAGTGGTTGTGTTATAGTTTGATGGCTTACGTTAGGCTAATTAATATCACAAATAGGCCATATTTATGATAAACACTTTAATTAAATTCACTAATGACCAAAAGAGAGATCATAATTTCATATATGTTGATTTATGTGATCTAGAGAATGAAATCGCCTCTAAATTGCCTTCTACTCTCATATTTTTATCCACTTTCTTTTGCTAGTTTATTTACATTTTTTTTAGCTTAAAAACATTTCAAACTCTTTGTTAATTTGATTGAGTAGAAAAATTTTAAAATCAATACAATTCACTGCGGATCGACCCATACTCGCCACGTACTAGAATTATACGTCGTGCGCTTGCGGTTATTTTTAATTTAAATTTGATCGGCTAATTTCTAATTCAATAGGACATTAGCCATCAAACATGTTTTTGGTACCGTTGCCGGGGAATTTATTTGATTTTAATTTTTCCATTCTTCGAATTATTTGTTGTTTGATTTTATTGCGTGTTTGTTTTGTGTGTTAACTTGCCTTAAAAAATTAGTTTGATTTGTGTTTGTTGTGTGAATTTTGCTTTCATTTCGATTTATTTGCTTATTTTTATTCTTCTATTTGCATTTCTATTTAAAAAAAAGAAAAAAAACATTGCACACTTCTACTTGAACTTCCATTTTAGTTTGCGTTTTAGGTTTTGGTTCATTGGTATTCTAGTTTGCACAATTTCATTTTGCATTTGATAAAAAAAACAACAATCTTCTTTATAAAAAAAGAACATTGCATTTCATTTCATCTTCAATTTTGTTACATTTAAATTACATTTCATTTTATCTATGTTTGCATTTCTATACATTTTCAATTTCTATTTAAAAAAAACTTTTACACTGTGCATCCTTTCCTCTGTGCACGGTGCACCAAAACCATACATTGCCTGACATCCCGACCACAACTCACCACATCCCTGCAGCACAACGGACCACATTTGCCATCATACAACTTCACACATCTACATCCACTGTCACGACCATTTCTGTTTTCATCTCTGTACTGCCTCAACAAACTACTACCATCCCTATGCTCCTTCCTCACAGTCAATGCCCCACATTCATTCCAAACAGTCATCCGAACAAACTTGCACAAATCTATGCACAAAACATCCATCCCGGCCTACCATTCACTTTCAACATCAACCCAGTCACAAACTACCCTGCATATTTCTACCACCGCCTTCATATTTCCAATACCTGAACCAACCACTACTGCAATATTCAAATACCACAGGAACCTTTCATCATCATCCCACTACCCTCTTTGACCAAGTTCAATAACAACTCTGCCTTGCACTCATCCATCACACTACACACCAGAGAACATTTTCAACACCCACAATTCCATTTCAAACCTCCAACACACTTCAACTATCCAAACTCCAACTACCATACATATTGTGCATACTTGTGCACATCCATTTCACTGCACAGTGCAACCAATCCACTTCCTCCCACTTGCTTCCACTGTCTACTCTACCTTTGCCATATCCACTCATCAAACCAACCTTTGTCATTGCCCCTACCCTGAACTTCATCAGACCATCAGCACTACTTCAAAACAGTCATCACTTCTCTACAAAACAACCAGCAACAACTCCGTTAACATCCAAACTGCTTCCCTACAAAACTTCTCCAACTTGCATAATTCCACTGATAATAGACAGTGCACACAACTCCAAACTGCCTTCCAACACAGTTCCTTGCCTTACCACCCTTCTTGCATCTCCACTGCAACACACATTCACCCCAGTCCATCCACTTCAACAAACAACTTACTCCTTCCTACAAGTTGCGGTTGTCACTGCTTCCAAACCACTGTAACCACCATTGCTAATACTTTAACAAACCATATCACTGTCCAACTTCAATTGTACATCAACACACAACATACGTCCACCATATCATAGCCTTGTAGCAAACTTACTATCATACAAACACGTACCAATTCCTGCCACACTTACATAACACTGTTATGTGCCTCCACCTTCTTGCAAACAACAAAACCCTGCCTTATTGCCACAACACTGCCAAACAACTTCAATCATCAGTGCAACTTCTATATCAACAACTGCCATATCATTTCCACTGTTACAATTTTACCCAGTTACAACTTCTAATCATCCTTTACTATCATCTCCCTCTTACTACCATATTCACTACTCAACCAAAGGCCACTGCTATACCAACTATTCTCTGCCTAACTGTTCCATCATCTTAAAAGATCAACATTCACAGCGCACATCAAACTGCACTTCAACACCTTGCCAACCCTGTCCTCAAAACATCGAAACTTCACCATTTGCCTGCCACAACTACTTACCTTACCACTACCATTAACCACCAACCAAACACACATGCTGTCAAGACTTCCCCCTTAAACTACTTCATACAACCAACTGCCCACTCTGCAAATTCCTTATCACAACCCAATGGAGCCACCATTACTGTTGCAATAACTCAACTACAATACCATCCAATCACCATCATATCCATTTCTGCCTTGCTAATATCACCACTTCAGTTCACCACTTGCCTTGCCACTACCTATCTCTGCCATAGCCTCACCAAAAAAAACCGCCTTCATTTTAGTGCACAACCAACCAAAGACCATCCTCCTACCACTACATTGCTGCATACCACCAAAACAAACTACTGCTTACCATTTCTTCACCAAATCAAGCTTCAACTTCTCAGCCACCCAACTCACAAATAAAGTCCTCCATCTTCCAGCACCCGAACTCCGCCTCTATCCACTCAAGACATCGCAACCACAATCGCCAATCAGAACCACCGAAAACCATCTCCACCAACCTACGACTTCGACGCCTCCCTCAACTGCAAATCGTGAAAGCCCTTCAACTCGAAACCCAATTGCAATCTCCAATCATATCCATCCACCTCTTCCAAATCGCCTTATGAA
Source organism: Allium fistulosum (assembly GCA_030737815.1). Classification (NCBI taxonomy): domain Eukaryota; kingdom Viridiplantae; phylum Streptophyta; class Magnoliopsida; order Asparagales; family Amaryllidaceae; genus Allium; species Allium fistulosum. The sequence continues at coordinate 836,849,079 of CM060905.1, forward strand.
AAATCCCCACCTCAAAAAAAAATTATCAACCCGCAGTCGATTTCAGTTATCATTTCATTTTGAGTTTCGATTTTGAGATTTTGAGTAGCATCGTCAATTGGTGTTATCATTTCATTTAATTAAAACTGGTTTTGTTGTTATCGTGTATATGAGTCTTGCGTTGTGTTTACTTTTAAGTGGGTCGTAGGCTTGTATAAAAAAAGGAAAAGGAAAGTAAAATAGATTATTGAGTTTCGTGTTGTAAATTGTTTTGTTTTCATAAAAAAACAAGTTTCAATTTGTTTGTTTTCATTTATTTTGCTTACACTTGTTTGTTTTGTGTTGATTTTGTTCTTCCTTTTATTTAAAAAAAAAACTTTACAAATAGTTTACAAAAAAAATTCTTTCATTTTCTTTTGGGTAAACGATAAAAAATTACCTTGCTTTTTTTTCGTTCGATCATTAAAAAAATATTGTATATATCTTGTTTGAATTTCAGGTTGTCAAAGCAGAAAATTGCAAGGAAAAGACTTGCTTGCTAAAAAGTAATTGCCTTGCTTGCTTATATATAAAAAAAATTGCCGCTTTTAAAATAAATTGCTAATAAATTCTACACGTGCTGGTATTGTGTTCTAATCTCTAGTTTTAATCTGCATTGTTGGTTGGTTGCATTTGCATTTATATATATATATATATAAATTCAAAAACAGAAACAAACTTCATTGTAGTTGCATTGTTAATTCACGTTTAATTTTTTTGTATTCATACCATCTTATTTTCTTTTTCAAGGGCAACATCCAAGTCCATATAAGGTGCGGGATTTCATCACCCCTTCCTTGTCCCACAAATTGCATTTCATCATAGAATTTGATTAATAATAACGGTTAGACATCTTAAGGGTGTCACAAGCTCACCAAGGGCTTAATTGTATATTGACAAGTTATCTTCTTTGACCAAGTTATCTTCTTAGTGTCTAGGCTACGGTAGAGCAAAAACCATTTATAAATATTACGGTGATTCATAAATATTATAGTGGTTGTTTCTCTGAGGGTACTTAAACCTTCAACTGCATTACTATGGCGATTCGTGGTGCACCGATAAATCCTGTCCGTTACCTAGTTGAGAACTATGTTTTTGATTTAAGACGAAGTGCTATTATACGATTTTGGGTTAGGAGCTACTTAGGATAGGAAATTTATAATTAAATCCTTGCATTCATTTAGTTGCATTAGTTCATGCATATTTAAAAAAAACAAAAACAAAAAAATTTCAAAATCCAAAACTAAAAAAATTGTAAATATTCCTTAACTTAGTTTTTAAATCCTTTAATTTAAAAAAATTCAATCAAAATCAAAAATCTAAAAAAAAATTGAGTTTGTTTTTTTAGAAAAGCAAAAAAATCCAAAAAAATATAAAACCTTTTCAAAAACCGAAAAAAATTGAAAATCCAAAAACAAAACAAAAATCAAACTTCCCTTTTGAAAAATAAATTCATTTTGCTAAATAGTTTGCCTTTATAAAAAAATCCAAAAAAAAACTTTTGAAAATGTCTTAATTTCTCTATTCACAAGAATTTTACAATAGTTGTGAAAATCAATATAATCATATATTTCACACCAAATTCTTATGGATATTTTAATGACAACTATAGTACAAACAATTCGAATTTTGAACCACAAAATTTTCAAACGATGGCCAACCCTCAAATCTTGAAAAGAGTTTTGAAACGATTTCGTCTTTACTTGAACTCTCTACACAAAGTGATCGAAGATAAATGATTTGTGTAATTCATATTTGTGCAATAACTCAAGTCAAAGTTTTCAAAGATATTCAAAATTTGAATTCACTTCAAAGTTCAAATGATTTCGATTATAGCTCATGCCAATACAATTTCGAACTCCAAAAATGAGTTTCAAAATCGAAACATAAATGGAAATCACTTTTCAAATAATTTTGGCAATCTCGACTGTGGTTCAATGAAAAATTTTAGTTCTTAACAATTTCAAATTGAAAATTTTCAAGTTAATAATTATAAATTTGATTTGTTGAGCAAATGGACGAAATTCACAATGATCACACGGATTTACTGTTTGAAACATATATGAAACAATGCGAGCAACAAAATCAAATCCCAATGGGTGACGAGTCAAATGATAATCCATCTTTTACAAAAATTGACGATTTTCAAATAACAACTTTTGAAATTGAAAACGACAATCTTAATGAAGTTGTTGAAAATATGGTATTTGAGTTGGATTTCAATTCTTTTGAAAGTGTGAAACCAAATTTAAAATTCGTTCTTCCTTTCTCCGATTTTGAAAAATTGAATACGACAACTTTAGATTTTGAAATTGATACATGCAATGAAGTTGTTGATAATCCAACAAGGAAGACGAATTTTGTGAACATAAATTTTTTGGACTTTTCAAAGATGAGTTGTTAAATTCTGAAGGGGAAGATTTAAATCACCATTTTTATGTTGAAATCAATAATTCTGAAGAAGTTTTCAATGATATGTTTGAATTTCAATTTGGTGAAAATAAACTTGAACTTCAACAAATTATTCTATTTACCCCGAAATCATCAAAAATAAAGCAACTCATATGATTTTTAATAAAACGACATTCATTTTTCCAAATCAACATTCAACTTTGAAATCTTTTATGATTTGGTTTTCTATAAGCTTTGTCTCTCATACTTGACGAGACAAATGAATTGGTCTTTGGAAAACCATTTCATTTACTCTTTGACGATATACTTTCTGATGTCGTGTAAATAATAATCTTTTCATTTTCATGTAAATATAGGTATTGTTTTTATTTTATTTTTCTCCTTTCACTTGGGTTGACTATGGGGACACAGTCAAAATCAAGTGTGGGGGAAGTCTCATTATCTTTTTAATTTTTTCATGGTTTATTTTTTTCATTTTCCTTCCAAAACTCAAAAATTTTAAAAAAAACAAAAATATCCCAAAAACAAACTTTCTTTTTTTAGAATTTGAATTTATTTTTGAAGAAACATTATAGGATAAGTATAGGGCTTTGGTTATTAAATTGAAATTTCTGAAAATTTATTTGTCTCAACAAAAATAAAAATAAAGTTTGATTACAAATAAAGATGGTTTAACTAGTATATAGGAAGGTTCATATGTGTTAATTATGAAGTATATCCGAATTGAAAATTTTTGTTTAAAAAGTTGTGGATTTAAAGTAAAGGCTATAACAATTTTGATCTTTTAAGTTAAATGGTGCTAAGATGATTTTGCAAAACTCTCTCTAAAAAAAGAAAAAAAAGAAAAAGAAAATATATAATATGTATATATATAACATAAAAAAATGGTTTTTGTAAAAATAAGAAACACCTAGAGTCATGTGTTCACACACAAGTGTGTACACTCACCATGCTCTTTACCCTTCTCACATAAGCCCGAAAAGCAGTGCACGATCGGTATATCTGGCCTTAGTTTATCTGAGTTAGGTGTCTATGTATAAAAATTATTTCATTAATAATGCCTACAGTCAATAGGTGTACACACTTGTATGTTCACTCGCCATGCTCTGTATTCCCCTCATGTAAGCCCGAAAGGTAGTGCATGGGTGGTATATATCTGGCCTCGGTTTTCTTAGTTAGGCATATGTAAATATTGTTAATATCAATTAAATTTTCAAATAAGAAAGTGCAAGCAATTGAAATCCAAACACTATTTTAGCTTATGTGATTTGACTTGTTATTCAAAAGAAATGAAAATACCACTGTGAAAAACTTTGGTAATCAACCAAGGATCCATTTCATAGTTACACTATGTTATCAACCGAAACAACTAGTCAAACTAGAGTCTAATTGTGATGTTGACTTAATTTTTGTTGGAACTTTTGACAAGTAAAATGACTAAAGTTTCTTGATGATGACCAAAATTATATTTAACTTATTTGTGTCGATTTAAAAGTAAATCCTTTATTTGTATATATTTTCAAAAACTTGCATCTTTGTAAATAAATCTTGCATGTAGGAATTTTTCATTTCGCATTTGGATTTTGTGGGTAGTATCCACTGAAAACCCTTACGAGACAACACTCGTCCTATTAGGGACACCTAAAGGTTTAACGGCTTGTTGCATATGCTCAATGCAATCATGTTTCCTACGAAACGGTTTATCTTAGTTTTAATTTATTCGAGGATGAATAAAAAGATAAATGTGGGGGTATTTTATGTGCATGTTAATGTGCATATATTTACATCCATATTTAATCTATTTTTATTTAAATAAATGAGCATACAGAGTGTTTTAACATGTTTAAACCAAAATTCAAATTATTTTCAAATCATCATTTATTCATCTTCATATAGGGGCAAAATGGTCATTTTTGTGCATATATTAATTTGAGAAAATTTATTCACACATTTTATTTTTGTTTGTAGGAAAATTATATGAAAATTATAAGAGGTTTCATGGAAAATATGCATGCACAAGAGAATACAAGCAAATGAAGATGGAAATAATTCATTTCATGATAACATGGAGGACCCCACCTACCCACTTACCATGATGTACAATTAGGAGCTAATGCACATGCTAATGAAGATTAAAGCTACATGCACATTTCAGTGGAGGATTAATTCATGCTAATGATAACTTGGTGTCCGCACTTCCTCAATGGTATTTTGGGTAGTCCCCAAAAATATGCATTCGGGTTTTAGGCTTGTATAAATACCCCATTTGTTTATGTAACTAAGCTCTTAGCCTCCTTAGCCTCCTCTTTAGTTAGTTTATTTTTAGGCTCAAAAATAAACAAAAGCTCTCTTTTTTTAATGGCTTTTTAGCCTTCTTTCATGTATTTCTTTTATGCAGTTTTAATACATGCTCTTTTTTTCTTCTTTATTTCTTCTTATGTTAGTAGTGTAGTTTATTTTTTATGCAAGTAGATTAGCTTAGTTTTTATTTTAATTAGCTCTCTTTTTGCTTAGCTTGCATTTTTCTCTTATTTTTATTTCATGTTGAATGCTACATTTATTGAAATGATAACAAATATGAGAGGCTAAACCCCTTCAATTTAGGGGTAATGAAGCTCTCTTAATGATGTAGATTCAACATTTTGATAACTTATGGTCTCCTTTTGTGCTTAATGGCAATACTTGATGTGGTTTAACTTGTTGTTTTAGCTTTGAATTTGATAGCCTATGTTGTTGACACCAAATAGGCTATGCTTAAACAAACAAAAACACAAATTACCACTTCATTTATATATGGTTATGGTAATGAAGTGAATTTTAAAATCAAAATTTGATGGTCCATATTTCTAAAAAATAGTTAATAGATCATGCTTAGAATAGATTTTATTTTCAAGTTCATTGTCATTTTCATAAGAGTTAATAAGTGATTTAGTGGGTGTGTTAAAGTTTGATGGCTTTTGTTGGGCTAATTAATAGCACAAATAGGTCATACTTATGGTAAACACTTCAACTAAATTCACTAATGACCAAAAGAGAGATCATAATTTCATATATGTTGATTTATGTGATCTAGAGAATGACATTGCCTCTGAATTGCCTTCTACTCTCATATTTTTATCCACTTTCTTTTGCTAGTTTATTTACTTTTTTTTAGCTTAAAACATTTCAAACTCTTGGTTAATTTGATTGAGTAGAAAATTTTAAAATCAATACAATTCCCCACGGATCGACCCGTACTACCCACGTACTAGAATTGTACGCCATGCGCTTGTGGTTATTTTTAAATTAAATTTGATCGCCTATTTTCTAATTGGATAGGACATTAGCCGTCAAACAGGTACCGACCCCAACTGTTCGATACCAATCACCCACGGCCTAGGGGCATAGCTTAGGTCACCCCTTGTGGAGAGCTGGACGTTGAAGGAACGACGCTGGGCATACCAACGCAAATCAGAATATGGAGGCACGATCGAGGAGTACGTGCCAGAATTCCCTCACGCATTTGGGAGGCAGGCCGAGAATGAAAACTGGAGATTACCTTTGGATGACAATGATAGATTTGTTGACATGATAAGGCGAGCTATGAGGGGCGGATTGTCTAATCGAAGCTTGAGAGACATAAACATGAGTCCATTTACTCCGGACATCCGGTATGCTAGGAATCCATTGGAATTAAACTACCACCACTTGAGACATACAATGGAAAGTTAGACCCTACAGTTCATTTAATGAGATACATCCGGCACATGGAAGTGCTGGGGGCATCTGAGGAAGTTATGGGACGGTGTTTCCCTCTATATCTGACAGATTTGGCCGCATTATAGTTCAGGCAGTTGGAGAACGGTTCCATAAGCACGTGGAATGAGTTAGTTGATAGGTTTCTGAGACAGTTTCGGGTCCACATCTCGCAACCCAAAAATGTGATGACTTTATCGACTGTGAAGTAGAGGGTCGGGGAGTCCCTCGGGAATTTTATGATAAGATTCAATGCGGCGGTTACCTCAATGGATGGGTCGGATCCATCAGTGGTTTTAATAGTTGTGGTTTCTGCAATTGCAGATAAGACAGATTTTAAAGTTGCATTGGAACAGGATCCACCAATGGACCTCGCCAAGTTTTGCCACGAAGCTAAAAGGTTTCTCCTGTAGGAGGCGCTGAAGCCGATAAGGAAGAGATGAATGCTGTAAAAAACGAAGGACCGCCTAGAAAGGGATCTGTAAGGACAATGGAAAGCGCAGGATGGATGATGGATACGATGGCTCGAAGCGACAGAGGAGAGAACCGAAATTCTCTTCTTACATTAATCTGAATGGGACCATGGAACGGATCTACTAGGATACTAGGGGGCAACTCCCCTACCGAAAGCTGGCAAGGCGAGAAACCACAAAGCGTGAAAGGACAACTGGAAAGTACTGCTTATTCCATGAACTGGATGAGCATAACACAAACGATTGCAGGCATCTACGGGACCTGATAGAGGAACATGTCAGAGATAACCGGTTATAGCAATACACAAGAAATCGAACTACGGTGACGGAATGGGAGCATCCGTCATCCGCAAGAATGGAAACGGCCTTGAATCAAGGTCGAGGATGGTCATCTCTTGATTGAGATGGTAGGAAATCAGGTCTAGTTCTCGAGCTACATTTTCTCTTTTTAATAAACCATGCAATAATACAGTCTAAACACTTATCCGTGCATAGGATCTCGAATGGGATAAGTATCGATCCCTCACATATGGGGTACCCATCTCGCATGCTGAATTTTACTAAGTGTGGAATAGGTATCGATCCCTCACCTAGGGAGTACCAATCCCACGCCTAGGGAGTCCCACATGCTAGAATTCACTAAGTGATTCACCCTACATAGGGGATCGATACCGATCCCTAAGGGTACATCCAGAGTGGTCCCCACTTCTATGACAATCTTCTCTAGCTACATGGAGCCTGATTCAAGTGTTGTTACAGAGTTTCTATGCATCTTATTGGCAATCTCCATATACAGTTTAAAGCATCAGTTCAACCTTCTGTAGATCCATCGCTTAGGCCAAAAAAACCTTGGCGACTATGCAAAACAACCTTGGAAACACGAAGTCAACAACAAGAAAAGCCAACACAAATAGTTACAAGACCCCTACCTATGTATTTAGGGATCGGTACCAATCCCCCCTATAGGGACCTATACTGATCCCCACCCCTAGGGGATCCGGGTCGAGATTCTTTGGAGGATTTGGTCTTGACGGCGAGATTCTGCAGTAGAAGTTTTAGCAAGATATTTGGTCATCTACCCATATAAATACAGAAGGCATGGTTCATTCTAAGGATCTTCTTTCTCTTCTTCCAGGCCTACGCTCTGCCATTTTTTCATAACTTCACGGATTTAATCTAAGAAAATTCTACTTGTAATCTACACTATAAATAAACAAAAGCTTTGGAGTGGACATAGGCCGAAGTACACCGAACCACTATAAAACCTTGTGTATTCATTTCCTTCTTGTTTCTAATATTTTTTCTTCACTTTAATTCTCTTCAACTTTCAATTGGATGTTTGTGCCATTTTTGGTTCAAACACTTACTAAGGTAGGTTTCGCTAACCTACGAGATATAGTTATAAATACACCTACACCAAACATCTTTTAAATGTTTATACTTAGGGTTGAACAACTAATCAAACCTAAAAAAAAGGCATATCAAACTAATAACTACTGGAACTATTCCAACATAGGATCACCTATTGTATTAACCTAGGGACTACGTTCCCAAATTTTGACTACATGTATTGTATTTACGCACTAAGAAGGAGCCCGCAATGGCGACTCGCGCCAAAGATGTCTTAGGGTCTGATGCATTCATGTCCACTCTTAATGGTAACATAACGCCACTTATTGCATAACGTCAGGCATCCAACAACAATATTATGTCCTACTTACCATATGTACCACGGAACCTCTCGTTAGTGTCGGACAACACACTTCTTTGTGCATCCTCTTCAGTGTTGCACATACTTCGTGGAACCTCCAATGAGTGTAATTTGTGATTGAATCGCCCTGGTCGAATATCGAATACATCGAATAAATATTGTCTTGCCTAACTACCAGCATACACATATATCTAGTCCCATAATGCCATAGAGTCTTAAACTTAGGAAAATAATTTCCCTACAAATATACTAACATTCATAATTAATATATATATATATATACACACACACATATATACATATAAACCCATAACCTGGGCCTTAGGCCGTGGTTCAATATGTGCCTATATGCCGTTAACCGATCGACCATCGACTACTGGAATGGTTGACCATTCGCTGTCGACCAGCTCTACCAAGCCCGTCGACCGGTCGGAGTTAATTATTGCAAATTTTTATCGTTCTTCGTTTCTATATTGATTTCGTTGTACAGTAAAACCTAAACTATTAATCTACAATTCCCGGTGTACTAAATTTCAGTTTCTAATCATTTCACAATTTCATAACTATATTAGTCATCAATTCAATTAACTTAGATTTAGAATCAATATGGTATAACTATATCAATCTATATTCAATTTAAACAAAAAGAGTGTGTTCAACCTAAATCAACTTTTATCCAACCAATTTTATTTTAACCAAATTTAGATTGAACATGGATCATATTTATATAGGTTAAATTACTATCAAGTTCCCAATCTACTATAGTTATTAGATACACTATGTCTCTAGTTTAATTAAAAACAATTCTAGATCAAATAGGTTATAAACAAACTTAATTACATATAAATCATCATAATAATAATGAACCCACTCACCTTTAGCATGCTATTCCCTTTTTAGTTCGCTTGGAATTGCCCCGACTTGGTTCATCGACCTCTCCTTGACTTGATTTGATTTCTCCTTCTTTAATCTTTCGATTCTAATTTCAATTTTTTTGGAATAAAATTATATGGAGAGAAAAAGGGTTGAGTTTTGCTATGATTAGTATGAAATTAAGGTTAAGTATTAGGTTAGGGTTCTATTTATAAAGGTTCAGATCGCCATCGGCCGTTAGATCGATTTATATAAAATTCGGGCCATTCGGCCTAGCCTGGAACGCTATACCGCTTGCTCATGGATGGTTGACCGGTAGAGGTCGACCAGTCCAAACTAAGGTGTCGAATGGTAGAGCTTCCCTTATTTAAAAAATGGTTTCCTTATTTAATTATTTTTGATTTCAAACTTTTAAACGTTAATACTTTTTCATACGAGCTTCAATTACAAAACATTATAAATGAAAATTGTCTACAAAATCGCTACGAATGCAATGATGTAAGTTTAGTAGCCAAATTTGAATGTTTGTAAAAGTTCTATTTTTACCCTTGTTATATTTAATTTCGCTTTATTTGTTAAATTTTCCGGTTAATTTTTGCAGGGTGTTACATTCTTCCCCCTTAAAAGGATTTCATCCACGAAATCTCCAGGGATAGAAAAAATGCAACTCATACGTACGGAAATTAATACTTCCAACCATCAACTCATCCATCAACCACTGGCAACCATTAGCCTTAGTTCAAATTTCTATGCAATACGGACTTGTAGGCATGTAATGCAATTGAACCTATACTAATGCAAAAATTAGGTGGCTTCTCGATCTAGTCGACCTCCTAAAATGCAAGCGCTTATGCCATGTATCCAAATGTATGCAACATCCTATATAAATGTACTAGCAGTTATATGTATATGCATCTATTCAATTCATATGCAACAACCATATGCATATAACTTAGTAAAATAAAGCAAGTGATGGTGTGAGTGTATGCTAACTTGAGAATATATTTTCCTAAATGTGCATAGACCAATTTAATAAATACATCCATTAACAACCATCATCGAAACATGTCCTACTAACATGTTTGTAACAGTTCCTAGCATCCAATTGTCCCTACCTATAGGATATAGTAGGCTAAAAACTAAATGTATAAGCAGTTTATACACATTTAGCTACAATGGAAAAGTACCAAAAAAGATTTTTGGATGGGTAGCTTAGATCTTTTTCTTAGGTTCCCATGCACTCTTCGATGGATCGTCTCCCTACTAGAACTTAACAAGCCTAACAACTTCATTGCAGAGTTGCTTTATACTACCTAAGAATACGAGTAGGTGCATGATAAACAAGTGACTGCCTTTCTACTTTCACCTCCTCTAACTGTCTCAGCTTGACTACAACAGCTGTATCATGCAGACGCTTTTGAAAGTACTCCCGCTAAATTTGCAGGAAGCTTCACCCTATAAGCTAACTTCCCTATTTAACCTAAGATCGCAAAAGGCCTTACAAACTTAGTGCTAACATCCCCGAACTACCAAATCTCATGACATGCCTAAGCGGTGAGATCTTTATAAAAACCATGCCACCCACTAAGAACTCCAACTATGTGCGTCTCCTGTCAACGTAAGACTTCTACCTATCTTGTGCGGTTTCAACCTCCTACGGATCAAGTCTACCTTCTCTGATGTCTCCTTCATCATATCTAGTTCAAGAATAATCCTATCCGTAGTATGCCGCCAACAATACAGTGAACTATAATGCCTCCCATATAATGCCTCAAATGGTGTTATCCCAATACTTGACTGATAGTTGTTATTATAGGTAAACTCTACTCATGGCAAGTGATCCTCCCAAGAGCCTCTGAAATCCAAGATACACATCCAAAGTAAATCCTCCAACACCCATTTCACCCTCTACGTTTGCCATCCATTTGCAGGTGATAAGCGGTACTCAAACTCAACTCAGTGCCTAAAGCCTCCTGAAGACTACTCCAAAACTCACTGGTGAAAAGCGGATCTTGGCTGCTAACGATGCTATAAGGAACTTCATGTAACCTAACTATCTTCCTCACGTATAGTGTCGCCAAAGATGCAGCAGTTCCCGTACTTCAAATTTGAACAAATTGAGCGCATTTGGTCAATCGGTCGACTTTGACCCAAATACCCTCATTTCTCCTCTTACTCCTAGGTAGCATCGATGAAATCCATCGAAACACTCTCTTACTTCCATGTGGAATATCTACTGGGTGCAACAACCCTCTCGGCTTCTTCTACTCCGCCTTTACCCCTAGAAAGTCATACGTCTGGCCACATACTTTGTCACGTGCCTCTTCATATCAGGCCAACAAAAGGCCTTCTTCACATAGTTGTACATTTTATCTCGCCAGGATGAATGGTCATGTAAGGACGATGAGACTCGACAAGTACCCTATAAGCACTCCTTCGAGTCAATGGTATAGTGCCTCAAATGACTCTACTGCTCTCCTTTACTAAAATTTCCGAAAATATCCAATAACTCCTTATCGTGCTTCTGACTTGACCCAATGCGGTCCATAGGTATGGGTTGCATATCCAAAGCTACTAACAATCCCAAAGCGATGTCTGATGATGATCAAAATTCGAACATAGAGATAAACTCCATATAACAACCCACTTTTTCGATCCTCGGAAGTCGTCACTAATACATACGCGGTATTCGCATGCCGAACATCCGAGTGCTAAAAAGACAGATCGTTGGGGTAAAAGAAAAGAAAATGATAGAACAGAATCTCATAACGTGATGAGTAATCTATAATATATCAATGAATCTTTACAAAAAGAAAACTTTTATACAATTCATCAAACAGAGTACAATTATCCTATCATTAGACCCTAGACAGTTATAACAATCCATCCTTACAATTTCTAATAAATATAACAAGAACAACCAGCAAAAGATAAAATACGAGAATATGCCTTGGAGGATCCAGCTCATCTCCCGAAGCTCCAAAGTGTCCATCTAAATCTAGAAAATATGCTCGAGCTGACCCAAGCATTATAAGAAAAATAACGCCTGGATCAGTCTGGCAAAACTAGTGTGAGAAACACAATCAAATGGACTTTTACAATTATAAAACCTTTTAAAAATAAAGGTATCTTATAAGACCATGTCGGACATAAACACGGATGAGTTTTTCCCTTATGTTAACCAAAACAATTTTATTATAAAATCATGTGATATTATAATAATGTCTAGTGGGGAAAATAAATATATAAAATAGTTGAAATGCTTGCATCTCACATTTCAACATAGTTGGGCAAAACTAAGTCCGTAAAGGTATGTATTGGAGATTGGATTTCCATCAATGACAAGCTACTAAGGAACCGCCTGCCACAGACATCTCTAGAAAATTGTATTGAGGGCCTCACATGGACCCCCTGCCAACATAGAGAGCCTACTGCCCCTTTAACATGATAGGCCCGATTACATAATTCCTTGGGACCAAGGGTCCAAAACAATGTGCACCGGCTATGGCCTCACATTTTGCGTGATACCAAATCCATAAATATTGATTCTAGATCGAGGATGCTCCTAATGGTAGCGAACCACATAGCTCTGCTGCATATCCAATGTTTTAGTCATTACCAGGTCGTGAAGCTTGTGAGGTCACGATTACCTTTTTTCCTCTCTTAGCAAATCCCGCTTGGAATGCTAACACCGCCTTCCCAGTGCAATGCAATGCCAGCATTCGTCCATACAAGTTATTCAGGATATGAACAAGCCGAAAGCACTACTTCTACTACATCCATTTTGGATTCACCCTTAGGATTAGTAGCAAGTAGCCCTTGCACTTCAAAGAGCTCCATCTTTGATTCTATCATCTTCAAGATGTCTTAAATACGTAGCTTGAGTTGGTTCGAAGTGGTTTTTGGACAATTCATACTTATCTGATGTCGGTCTCTTCGAACCAGCATTTGATAGTTTCTGATAAATTCAACTCCGGGTCATTTGGAAATAATCAGACAATACATAAAAGCAGAGATCACCTCCTAACTGTTTAAGTGGACGGATTTCCTTATCATTTGTCCTAGAAGAACAAAACGAGATTGGTACGCACAGTATAGCATCATCGATGATGACCATGTCATATAACCCCCGTGTTTCTCCTAGATATTTCCATAGTTATATTTTAGGCTAAGATTTGATAGTCGATTATTAACTATCAAATAATAAGCAAACAATCATAGATTTAATTCCATATGGGATCCACTAAGCCACTATTAATTAATCTTCTATTAATTAAATCTCTTTAAATTATTTGAATCAAAATACCTTCACAAAAGATATATTCACAAATCCCTTATACTCTTTCCAATACTTGGGAAAACCTTCATATACTTATCTCAGTTGTATAAGTATATTTCAAAACATTATATTTTTCAATACTTTGGAAGTATCCATATACTTATCTCAATGGTATAAATATATTAACAAAACTTGAGGGAGATTTCCTCTTTCCCAAAACCATATTTAGATGGCCAAATAAATATCATTTAAAACATTACTTATTATGAATCAAACTACTATCCATCGGTGTTAAGTATGGAAAAAATGTCTCCATACTACCATAACTAAGAAGGATTAATTATCAAAATCAAATCTCATTCCTTTTATAAAATTCCTCTTTTTATAAGCTTATTTCATATTTAAAAATCCATTTATAAATCTTCAAATTAATTTGTAACCTTCTTTCATAGATATGTAAAATGATTTATAAAATTCCTTTCTATTTATAGAACTCTTTTTATTTATAACCTCTTTCTATAAATCTCCCTTTTATAAACTCCTTTATAAAAATTCTTTATAAAACCTTTTAACCCATTTTTATAAATCATTTATATTTAACCAAATCTACGTTATCTTTAAAATGTCACTTATAAGATCTCTCTTACAAAATATCCCTTATAAACTTCTTGCTGAATATCGTTTATAGTCTCCTTTACAAAATATCATTTGTAAACCTCCTTTTATAACTCTATTATTATTTATAAACACTTTTAATAAATCACTTTATTAACTTAAACACAATTAATTAAATCAATTAACCCCTTAAACATCATTAATTACATCAATTAATTAACTTTAAATACCATTAATTGAATAATTAATTAACTTAAAATATCATTAGTAAATAATACATTAATTAACTTTCAAATATCATTAATAGAATAGTTAAATAAATTAACTTTAAACACCATTAATTAAAATAATTAATTAAATTTAACACCATTAATAAAATAATTAACTTTAAAACATCCTTAATAAAATAATTAACTTTAAAACATCATTAATAAAATAATTAACTTAAACAACATTAATAATAAAATTAAATATCTATAAACAACGTAATTAGTACAATTAAAGATTTTAAACAATATTAATAATACAATTAAAGACTTTAAACCTCATTTAATAATTAAATAACTTTAAAACATCTTTAATAATATAATTAAATAACTTACTTTAAAACATTATTAATAAGATAATTAATTAACTAATTTTAAAACATCACTTATAATCACTTAACCTAAAATTTGAAATAAATATGAAGTTAATTTAAATCCATACTTTACAAATTCGGAAAGAGGCTTAGCGACTATGGGATACTAAATCAAGTTACCATTTATTTCAATTTGACATTTCAAGTCATATCGCTGGTATTTATATAAAACCAACATATGTCAACCATTCACAATCATTAGTTAATCCATATAATTAACTGGCATATGAATAAATGTCCAAATTAAAATAATAGCAGAGCGGAGATTTATTTTACTAAACGGATGCCATCAATAATCTATTCCGTTTAAAATAGCAGAAAGTTGTTTTATTTGACCAAATAGATAACACCAATAAAGTGTACTTGATTTAACTACATTATTATTTAAACAACGTAATTAAATTCAATCATTATTATTATATCACAAAATTATACTTCATCCAAACTATTAACTACCAAAACGTTGTACTTATCAATACGAATCTAACACAAAAATTCATGGGTTAATCGGATTTCGTATGAGTGAGTTAATCCTTTTCAAAGCTAAGCTTTTTAATTAACTAAATCAAAAATAACTAAATAAGTTAGCTTAAATATGAATCTCACCCCACTCCCAATGGCCTAAATGCATGACCTAATCATGTGTGCGCAGGCCACCATTACTCTCCCAGTGATGAACATGCAGCAACCCAGCACCCAATAGCAATAGTGCTTCCCCCTCCTTTGCATGTGACTCCCCTCCTTCAATTCCCATACTCATTCACGCCTGCCCATGCATTCCACAACACCTAGCCCCCATCATCGTTCCTAATCTCCATCTCCCCACTACACCCAAAGCCCACACTTTGGCCCAAACTACTGCCTAAGCCATCTTCCCACTTCGTGCGTCCACCATCTTCCCACTGAAACGCATGCAACACTTGAAACCCGCTCCCACCTACACACGCCAAGCAAGCCCAAGGCCCACGAACTCCATCATCCAACCTATACGACCCAGTATCATAGTTTTGATAACCGGACCGCGGATAGAACCGCAATGCCCCAAGGTCGAAGGTTTTTATGGTTCGACCGGTTGAACCGTCAGAGTCGTGCATGTTTTATTTTAGACTAATACTAAAGGTAAACAGAGGATGAAATGCATTACATTACAAAATGTAAACATCCATTAGCAGCATACAAAAATAGTCGCTATGAACATGCAAGTTAACGTGTATATAATAGTTGACACCTACATATTAATAATAAAATAACATGAACATGCAACATGGTTTTATGCATAGTGCTATTAGAGGAGTTTGCAGCAGCAAAGAGCCAAATGATGGAATTTGTAGTTTAGATTTTAGTACCATTATGATTTTTGAAATATAGATTTACTTGTTTTTTTCAAAACAATACAAAAGATGAAAATGAGAGAGAATTATAGGATGAGAAAATAGGAAAAATTAAAAGAACCGCGGTTCAACCGGATAAAATTAATGTTTAGACCGCCGGTTTGAAGGTTCGACCGGGGTTCACGCATGACTAAGGTCTGATTGAGTTTTGAACCGTGATGATCAAAGGTTCAGGGTTATTCGAGGTCGAACCGAGACTGGGTCGGGTTTTTAAAACACTGCCCAGTATGCATGAAACCGAGCCTTCCACTTCATTTATCCCACGCACCTCCTGCTGCACTCACGCATACATGCCTATACACTCAACCACATTCTACTCCCATGAACTTGCCTTCTACCATGTTCACTGCCATCTATCAGCAGTTCCATCCAAGAATTTTGTGGATTATTCTTTCCGTGTCAGTGAACTGTTCTGATATATATATATATGGGATGGGTTGATAAAGAAGTATGAGTTTAGTTTTTGGACTGGGATTGTTATAGTCTGGTGATGAATTAAGGAAAATATATTTATGGGATGAATCATGTGTGTATTCTTTCTTATGCCTTGCGTGTGAATGTCAATATATATAAAACTAAAATAGGGTTGCGTGTAATAGTGTTGCGTGAGAATACATATATATAAACAAAAGTCGATAGCAAGGACAACAAAAGGTACGAAAAGAGTGTTGTGTGCAAATATTATATTGTGTGTGTGAATTTTGTTTGTATATAAGTTAGTTATTGCGGTACACCGTCATAAAATATCACGTTCGCGTACGAGCCGCGAACGAGAGAAATAAAAATACGATCGTGCACAACAACGCGACACGACCACAAAACAATAATAAAATATACATGTTAACTGACTTTGTGAGTTTTAAAAATACCAACGTTTGCCGCAAAATGCGTCGAGCAAAGATTTAATTATTTTTCAAATTAAAAATTATGGAAAATCCTATAAATTAAATTAAAAACACATCACCAAAAATTCGGACAATTATATGAAACATATATATTATTATATTTAAATTCAAATTCAAATATTTAAAATTAAATATTCCCAAAATTAAAGTGATAAAAATACATGTTGTTACACTCTAAGTGCTTCCACTCTTAGAACATAGGACTCAACATTGAATGCTTTCTACTCAAGGCATCGGCTACAACATTACCCTTGCCGTGAGTATAGAAAATATCGAAATCATAGGATGCCGAAACTCCATCCACCTTTGTTGTTTTAAATTCAAATCCTTCTGCAAAAACAAATACTTTAGAGACTTATGATCCGTGTACAGCTCAAATCGCTCTCCTAATTGATAGTGTATCCTTGACTTGAGTACAAAGGCAATAGCTGCCAACTCAAGATCATGGGTGTGGTAGTTTCTCTTGTGGACTTTCAACTATCGACTAGCATAGCTCACTACTCTTCCTTCCTACATCAAGACCACGCCCAACCCCGTCTGCAAGTGTAACAACCCGCCTTTTCGATCCTTAGAAGTTGACATTGATACATTCACGGTATTCACAAGCCGAACATTCAAGTGCTGGAAAGACAGATCGTTGGGGTGAAAGAAGAGAAAAACAGAATAGAATCTAGAAACGTGATGAGTAATCTATAATATATCAGTGAACTTTACAAAAAGAAAACTTTTTTATATATACATCAACTAAAGTACAATTATCCTATCATCGGATCAAGAACAATCATAACAACTTGTCCTTATAATTTCTAATAAATATAGACAAGAACAAACAGCGGAAGATAAATATATGAGAATACATCTTGGAGGCATCCAACTCGTCTCCTATAGCTCCAAGTGTCCAGATAAATCTAGAAATATGCTCAGGCTGACCCGAGCATTATAAAAAAAATAACGCCCGGATCAGTCTAGCAAAACCAGCGTGAAAAACAAAATCAAATGAATTCTTAGTGTTTATAAAATCTTTCAAAAATAAAGGTATCTCGTAAGACCACGCCGCACATAAACACGGACGGATGTTTACCTTATGATAACCAAATCGTTTTATAGAAAATCTTGTGATATTATAATAATGTCTACGGTAAAATAAATGTTAATCATAGTCGAAATTGTTTCATTAATTAAATTCCAGCATACTAGGTTTACAACTAAATCCATAGGGGCACGTATTGGAGATTGGATTTCCATCAATGACGAGGCTACTGGGGTACCGTCTGCCATGATACACCTCTAGAAAAATGTACCGAGGGCCATACATGGATCCCCTGCCAATAAAGAACTGGCCCGCCCTTTAAACATGACAACCTGGATTACATCATTCCCAGGACCAAGGCTCCAAAACAATGTGCACCAGCCATGGCCCCACTTCCGCGCGTAAACCAATTACATAAATATTGATTCTAGATCGAGGGTCTACTCCTAATGGTAGCAAACCACATAGCTCTGCTGCTTATCTCTTTTTTAGTTATTACTGGGTTGTGAAGCTTGTAAGGTCACGATTACCTTTTACCTCTCTTAGCAAATCCCAACTGGAATGCTAACACTGTCCTCCAAGCAACAATGCAATGCCAACATTCTTCCATACAAGTTGTTCATGATATGAACAAACCGAAGGCACTACTTCTACTACATCCATTTTGGAATCACCGTCAGGATTAGTAGCAAGTAGCCTCGCACTTTAAAGAGCTCCTTCTTCGATTCCATCATCTTTAAGATGTCTTCAATATGACACTTGAGTTGGTTCGTAGTGGCTTTCGGATAATTCATACTTATTTGATCCAAGTCTCTTCAAACCAACATTTGATAATTTCCCGTAAACTCAACTTCGATTTTTTTGGAAAATGATCAAACAATACATAAGAGTGGCAATCACCTTCCAACCGTTTAAGTGGATAGATTTCCTTATCATTTGTCCTAGGAGAACAAAACGTGATTTATACGCACAGTACAACATCATCGAAGATGACTGTGCCATATAACCCCGGTGTTTCTCTTAGATATTTCCAAAGTTATATTTTTTGGGTTAAGATTTGATAGTCGATTATTTAACTATCAAATAACAAGCAGTCAATCATAGATTTAATTCCATATCAGATCCACTAAGCCTCTATTAATTAATCTTTCAGTTATTAAAATCTCTTTCAATTATTGGATTCAAAATACCTTCATAAAAGATATATTCCCAAATCCCTTATACCGTATTTAGTACTTGGAAACCATTTATATACATATCTCAGTGGTATACGTATATTTCAAACTATTATATTTTCAATAATTAGATAATATCCATACACGTATCTCAACGGTATAAGTATATTAACAAAACATAAGGAAGATTTTCCTCTTATCCAAAATCAAATTTAAATAGGCCAAAACAAATATTATTTTTAAAATATTTCTTACTATAAACCAAAACACTATCCTACGGTGTTAAGTATGGAAAGAATGTTTCAATACCACCATAACTAAGAAAAATTAATTATCAAAATCAAATCTCATTCCTTTTATAATATTCCCTTTTTATAAGCCCATTTCATACTTCAAATCCTTTTATAAATCTCCAAATTAATTTATAAACTTTCTTTTTAAATCTCTTAAATGATTTATAAACTCCTTATAAAACATATTTACCAAATATCGCTTAAAATCTTCCTTTCAAAATATCATTTGTAAATATCCTGAAATAAATCCTTTTTACTAAGTACAATCCTTTTTATAAAACAGGTTATCATTTATAAACATCTTTAGTCAAATTAATTCATTACTTTTAAACATTATAAATAATTAATTAACTTTAAAACACATTGATAAGATAAGTAATTAATTTTAAATACAACATTAATTAAACAATTAATTAACTTTAAACAATACTAAACCGATTAACTAACACATTGATAATATAATTAAATAACTTAAAATATCATTAATAATAAAATTAAATAACTTTAGACATATTTATTAAAAAATTAAATAACTTACTTTAAAACATCATTCATAAACCAATTAACCTCAAATTGTAACATAATTGAAGTTATTTAAATCCATAACTTTACAAATATGGAAAGAGGCTTAGCGACCACAATGGTACTAAATCAAGTTACCATTTAATTCAATTTGACTTTTCAAGTCACATAACTGTTATTTACATAGGCAACATGTATGTAAATCAAATCCATAATTAATCACCCACAGTTAATGTGTCATTTGTCCCATATAAAACAACTGGCATAAAATTGAATGTCCAAATTAATTTAATAGCAGAACAGGGATTTATTCTACTAAACAGATGTCATCAATAATCTATTCCATTTAATTATAGCAGAAAGGGATTTATTCTGCTAAATAGATGCCATCAATAATCTATTCCATATTTGTTTGGATACTTAAAAGCATAAACAAAGAGAATCCCTTGTATTTAAACCATTCTTTGTAAAAGAAAGCTACTTTTTAAACAAAACCGATCCTTGGAAATAAAGTAAGTAAAAATAAAACCTTTATTTAATAATAATTAATTAATTAAACCTTAACTTAATTAATAATTAAGAAATAATTAAACCTTGCCTAATTAATAATTAATTTATAAATTAAACATCGCTTAATTAATAATTTATAAATAATTAAATCTTACATGAATAATAACTAATTAAATAATTAATTAACCTTTACTTAATTGATAATTAATTAAACCTTTCTTAATTAACTAACTATAATTATTTTACTTAATTAATACTTAAGTACTAATTACCTTTACTAAATCAATTAATTAAATAATCATTAACTCTTTAATTAAATAATTAAATAAATAATAATTAAAAACTTGTTAATACTTATAATATAGTTTTAATCACTCTTCAAAATATCTAAGTGAAAATCCCATTTTAGTTTACATGAAAATCTCTTATTTGCAAACTACATCCATAGCGACTATCGCTATGGATGCCATAACTTTAAACTAGTTTTATACACAAGATTCCCCTTTAAAACCTTATCTTTTTATATCTTAAATTATTTTATAAACTTTGTAAAAAGTTTTCAATAACAAAGGTTAAAGTTTTGGAAACTTTTTGTAAAATATTTTCTTAGAAACTACATAAGTAAATAAGTTTAAAATCAAGGGATCTACATGTCGACAACAAAGACAAATCAAGTGCTAACTTCCCTTTTAGCATACAACAACTAACTCATAAGCTCAAACACTTATACACATTCCAAGCAACACATACAAAGTAAAAATCATTACTTCTCAATCATTAATTAATATCCAAACTATATTTCCAAGTTCACAACCAAATAATATATATAATCTCACATATATAAAGCACCAAATACAGTATATTTTCAACCAAGATCAACACAACTATTAGAAATAACATAAAATTTGCTTAAAAATGTGAGCTTGACTCACCAAAAGCTCACGAAACAAACCGAACTTCCATTATGTTTTGAATACAACCTAGATCTTGGATTTTCCTTAGTAAAAATTAGATTTTGGACTTAGGAAGTGTGTTTTAGGTTCGGCCTTGGTGGGGTATGGGCTTGGCCATGGGGCTTTTGGGGTGTTCTTAGGTTTGTTTTGGAAAGAGAGGATGTAGAAAAGGAATGAAGGGTTTTAAATAAGGTTTTAAGGCTTAAAAGTGGAAAACGATAAGATTTTTAAACCTTGGAAGCCACTAAAATAGGAAGTGGAGCTTAAGAAAGAGGAATACAAGTTGAAATGAAGAAGTAAAATGGAAATGAAAATAGAAAAAAAAGAAAGAAAATAACTTTTATATAAAATGAAGTGAGAGAATTACCACTTTGCCCTTACCCCCTACCCTCCACATATTTTTTTCCACCTCATCACCTCCCCCTCTTCCTTTATGCACACACAACCCCCCCCCCACATCTCACATTCCATCATAGTACCATACAGTATATAATATGTTGGATATTAGTGTGTTCTTATGTACCTTTGTTTACTTCCTTACTTAAGCAATCTTTTTAATTTTCAATTCAAACTTCCTTTTTACTTAAGTCAATCATTTTTAACCTTAACCATTTTATATATTATGATATAAGAGAGAGAGAGAGAGAGTGTGTGTGTGTGTGTATTTATTCCTGTGTACATAATATTCCAAATAACTTTTAGACGATGAAAAATTGAAAATTCGAAATACAATTTCCGGTCACATTTTCTATTTTCTTCGAACTAATTATTTTTGTAAACGCATTTTGAAAACCATTTCACCATCATTAGTTATTAATTAAAAAGGGTGTATTTGAGTTAAAAATCTATTAATTGAATATTTTAAAATAAATTAAATATTCACAAATCAAAGTGATGAAATTTCGTGTTGTTGCAACAAGCTTCGGTATACACTATGAATTTCTTCATACAATTGAGTAATACTAAAATAGGTGCACTAGCCAATGACTCCTTCAGTTTGACAAAAGCATCCTCACACTTCGAGTCCTACGAGAAAATTAAAATTCTTCTTGGTAAGGCGGGCCAGAGGGGCAGAAATTTCAGTAAAGTCCTTATGAACTTCCTATAATAGCCTGTCAAACCAAGAAAACTCCTTATTTCTGTGGCATTCCTCAGCACATGCCAATCCCGTACTACAGCAACTTTACTAGGATCGGCTGCTAGCCCTTGCTTAGAGAAAACGTATCCCCCTTCTTGCACCAAAAGTGACATTTGGAAAACTTTGCCTTCAACTTATGCCCATAGAAAGTATTGAGTACTTCCTCTAGATGCATCATGTGCTCCTCCTCGCTCCTCGAATAAACTAATATATTATGGACAAATACCACCACAAACTTATTAAGCAACATTCTAAAAAATCTACTCATCAGATCAACAAAATAGGTGGGTGCATCAGTCAGTCCAAAGGGCATGACTAACCACTCATGAATTTTGTTAGGTTTGCAGAAACCAGTCTTCGAAATGTTGTCCTCAGCCACAAACAGTTGATAGAATACGATAACCAAGTTAAGCTGAGAGAACACCTTCTCTCCAACTAATTGATCAAGGTGATCATCTGTATGGGAAAATGGGTAATAATTCTTCTTTTCCAACCTATTCATCTCATGATAATCGACGCAAAGCCTCAGAGAACCATCTGCCTCAGTGGTAAAGACAACTGGTGCTCCCTACTCCGAAATACTCCTCCTAATGAAGCCCTTCTCCAACAGCTCATTCACTTTCTTATTCATTTCGTGTCTTTCTTTAGAAGCCATATGCCTCAAAGGAAAGGCAATAGGTTTGGCATTCTCCGCAAGTAAATCCGAAACTTGATCTCTCTCTGGGATGGTGGTGACCGGTAACCTCAAATAAAAAATCTAGATAGTCTCTAACTACTAGCACTGAACCTACCTCATCGTGCAATAGGTCTAAAGAATATAGGTAACTCAACACAACTGAACCTCTGGGATCGCAATAAACCTCCAAAATGTGTCCACTACAAGTACCCAAATGAACAACCTCCCTATCATAATCTAAGATCGCCCCATACATGGTCATCCAGTACATATCCAAAATCAACCCAAATCCAGAAAATCCAAAGAGAAAATCATCGCAATCAAACTCGATCCTCAAAATAAACAATTTTAAACTCCTGCATATCATAGATAAATAGATCGATCGTCTAGTAGGTTTGATACAACTACTAGGTCTGTTACTATGCTAGTATATAAGTGCAACTATAGATCTACTCGACATAAAAGTGTGATGCTGCAGTTTCAAATAAGGTATGAACAAACAAAATCAGATAGAGTTAACACACCTTCAGTTATGACATTCTTCCCCTTGTCCGCTACTGGAGGTGCACTCGAGCTTGGAACAGTATCCAGTGCATAAGATGATACAACTTGAGTAGAGTTCTTTAGTGGTGCCATACACTCCCTCCTCATGTGCTCGAATTGATTGTAGTTGAAACTTTCAATCTTTGAGATGTGCATCTTGCACTCCTTCGCAAAATTCCTCCTTTTACCACGCCTCATTCAGTTGAGATCTTACTTCTTAACCTTTCCTTGGGCCCTCATTTCGCACTTGCGTTGATTCTGCTGGGTGTCTTTCCTCCTGATTTCTTGGGCTTACTCTTCACTTCCTCCTTAAAAATAGTATTTAGCAAGGCCATCTCAAGTAGACCCTCATAAGTCGCACAAATGGGAGCGTGACTAAGGGCCAGACCTTGAAGAAGTTGATTCAACCACTTTGTAATCTTCAAACCTTTCTTGTGAAGGGTATTGATCAGATACAAACCAAACTTAGCCAACTTATTGAATTGATTTACATATTCCTTCACCGACATCTCTCCTTGCTGCAAATGTATGAACTTCTCGAGTTGTCCTCCCAGCTCTGCCATGGAAAGAAACTTCATCTCAAAATGCCTCCTAAACTCTCCCCAAGTAATCTCACCCTCATCGGTCTCCGCCACTACCACATCCTACCGATATAGAGCCACTCTTTGTAAATGCTACGTAACAAGCTATCTCCTAACATCATCTCCAAGACCCATCAATCCAAAAATCCTCTCATAAGTACGAATCCATGCTTTCGAGTCCACGTACGACTTGGTCCTCATATATGGCTTCCCCTCTAGACTCATAAATTCCTTACATAGCTTGGAGAAATGGACGGCAGGTGGGCGGGTAGGAACTACACCTGGTGCCCGCTCTGTGGTTTCACTATTAGGGTCAAGCTCGGCTTGTCCTCTCGCTTACAGATACCGATGGAACCATATTGGGACGTTCATGCCTGGAATCTTAGTTGCACCACCTAAGCTGCAACCAGCAGGATTGCTCATCCTCTCTATCTGTGATTTAGGAATTATTAGCAACTTTTCCATAAATAGTATTGGCAAGAATAAGTAGCATTTTTTTGTATTATATTTATGTATATATAATCTTTGAAAATCATTTTATCTATATATATACACTTATTAGAAACTTTTTGAAAATCTTTTGAAGGCCCGTTTTGGAAAACTTTTTTCAAAAATTTTCAAGTACGTTCTCTCAGTATGCACCTAACTCCTAAGGAATTTAAACCTATGCTCTGATACTAAGTGTAACAACTGCACTTTCAGACACACAATTCCAAAGCCTAGGGTGATTTTTGGACTCGCGTCGTGCCAAGAAGTGCGAGCTATCGGGTTTTTAATACATTATAGAGACTAAGAATAAAAGGATAAAATCTAAGACATTCTACACTTTCAGATCTCATAGTAGAAGGCAGTAAAATATAAATATAGAAAATAGTCATCTCGAAAAATATCCCAGAAAACACAGTCTCAAAATATACATTAGCCATAATCTAGAGTTTACAAAAATACAACATATAGTGAGATAATTACTAAGTACGATAAATAGCTACATGAAGAGTAATGGAGAGTAATAAGAAATGCCAAAGCCAAGCTCACCTCTCCATGTACTAGAACTGGGCCGATCACCTGCCACCCTATCCTCCTGTGGTGGGGAAAAAGGAATTGAGTGTGTTAGACAAAAGTCCGATGAATGAGTTACATCATTAATATATGGTGATCACATGCAATTGACCTCATTAATACTCTATATGACCTAGGGTGCCCTACTTGTGTTTGTGAACTACATACTAGGGTAGGTTTCATTAACCAAAGAGATATAGTTCTAAATACATCTACACTAAATGTCTTGTAAAGGTTTGTACTTAGGGTCGAACAACTAATCGAACCACAAAAATAACGGTGGATCGAACTAATAACTACTGAAACTATTCCAACATACGATCACCTACAGTATCAACCTTAGGACTATGTTCCAAAATTAAGACTACACGTATCGTATTTAAGCACAGAGGAAAACCCCGCAAAGCCGACTCGTGCCAAAGACGCCTTAAGGTCCATTGCATCCGTGTCCACTCTCAATGGTAATGTAACGCCACTTATTACACAGTGTTGGGCATCCAACAAAGGATCATGTCCTACTCACCGTATGCACCGAGGAACCTCCCGTTAGTGTCAGGCCACACACTTCTTCAGGCATCCTCGGCAGTGTTGTGCGTACATCGTGGAACCTCTTATTAGTTTAATTTGTGATATCACCCATATCGAATGTCGATTATGCTGAACAAATCATATCTTGGCCTAATTGCCAGCGTATACATTTATTAGCCCCATAACATCCAAGAGTCTTAAACTTAGAGAACTAATACCCTACAAATATAAAACATTCATATAATATATATATATATATAAACTTAGAGAGGAGATGGAAAGGATGTGAAAGAGATGCGTGATAGACTCTTAGCTAGACAACAAGAAATGATGGAGGATTCTTCCAAAGGATGGAGCAGCAAGGGATGGCTAGATCTGCAGGGAATAGGAATCAAACTTCAGGGAACGATGCAGGGATTGCCGAATTTGGGTTGGAGTAAGGTAGAGCCTTGCCCACACGCCCAGAGCAATCAACACAAGGGGCAATGCCGGAATAAACATGGGAATCAATGCCAATGCTGGAGCAACTGTTGAAACACCAGGGACTGGTGACATGGGAGCTGATCCGAATACTAGGATGTGGCCGACAGAAGGATATGTACCAGAACTTCCTCGAAGGAACAGAGGAATGAATGAAGCTAGAGTTTCAAATCAGAACATAGGTATGTTGCCGGAAGAATCCATCTCGGGATAGCCACAACGGGGCAGGGGGAAATGTATTGCTTTAGGACAGAGACCTACATTGGACGGTGAGAACAAAGTTGCTGAATTGGTACGGAGATTCATCAGAGGAGGCCCACTAGATCAGGGTCTGGAGGATGTGAAAAGAAATGCATTTTCTGCTAATATCCAAAACATGAGAAACCCTCCATATTTCAAGCTTCCGACACTGGAAATGTACAATGGGAAAACAGACCCGACGATTCATATGATGCAATACATCCAACATATGGAGGTGCTCGGTGCTTCTGAGGAAGTAATGGGGCGATGCTTCCCATTATACTTAACAGATTTGGCTAAAATGTGGTTCAGACAATTGGAAAATGGGTTCATAAGCATGTGGACCGACTTAGTGAGCAGATTCTTTAGACTGTTCAGGGTACATATCACACAACCAAGGAATGTACTTATGCTCTCAAACATAAAACAAAGGCCTGGAGAATCCTTGAGAAGTTATTTAACAAGATTCAATGCAGCGGTAGCCGCAGTAGACAAACCGGACCCATCTTTTATCCTAATGGCAGCAGTATCTAGAGTCGCGAATAAGACTAATTTCAAAGCCGCATTGAAAAGGGATCCACCGCTGGATCTTGCATAATTCTATTACGAAGCTAAGAGGTACCTACGTTAGGAAGACACTGAAGCCAAGGATGAGGATGAGGATGAGGATGAGGATGTGGATGCTGAAATAAATGTCATCGAAGGTGGGGGACCGTCTAGAGCTGGAATTGGAAAAGACAAAGGGAAGAGGAAAGCTGATGACAACATCAAAGACCCAAAACAATAGAGAAACGAGCCAAGATTCTCCTCATACACCGACCTGATTGAAACCCCGGAGAGGATATACCTAGATACGAGGGGGTAGAACCTCTACTGAAGGCCGCCTAGGAGGGATCCCACTGATCGAGAGAAAAGATCTGAAAAGTTTTGCATCTTCCATGAGTTGAATGGGCATGAGACGAACGAGTGTCGACACCTTCATGATCTGATAGAAGAACTGGTCTGGAACAACCAACTACCACAATATGCAAGGAACAAAACTGCGGTGGAATTGCAAGGACAACTGCCATCCATGCCAAATGCATCAAGAAATGCCCAAGGACAAGCGCCAAGAAAATTATCCCATGATCAGGGTAAACAGGAGTCAGACTCGATTCCAATGCTTTGTTTTATCATTTCTTTTCCTGCACTTTTCTTTTGGTATGTACAAAATAATAATCGAAGGCGGCTTACACGTGTACGGGATCCCGAACGGTCCCTAGGCACGTTCTGAGTCAAATGCCTGAGGGAAATTAGGACAATAACAATCGAAGGCCGCTTACACGTGTACGGGATCCCGAACGGTCCCTAGGCACGCTCTAAGTCGGATGCCAAAGATGAACATTTAGGACTCTTGCTTGTTTAATTTTTTTATTTGTTTTGATTTGAATATTTTAATTTTGATAACTGATATTGATCGCCTTAGAGTCTGACCACGGGACCAAAGTGCAAGGTGCAAGCCCCCTTGTCAAAGAGCGAGTGGATGGACTTGTACGATATTAACCGCCTTAGAGTCCCACCACGGGACCAGAGTGCAAGAAGTAAGTCCCCTCACTGGATATTGAGCGGATGGGCTTACTTAATCCCCCTTGACTTAACAAACAAACGATCCGGAAAGATCGTCCCCTTAACTTAAAACATTAAACGATTCAGAGAGATCGCGCATTAAACAAAACATTATACGATCCAGAGAGATCGCACATTAAACGATCCGGAGAGATCACACATTAAACTTGCTTAAGCGGTCCAGAAAGATTGGACCTTAAAACAGATTTGGTTTTGAAAAAATAAGGATTTGAATGCCTTATAAATAAGACAAAATGGGTAAATCCTTGGTGAACACAAGATGACTTTGATATATGATGTGATATAATGTGATTTTGATATATGTTGTGACATTGATGTGATTTTGAGATATAATGTGATTTTGATATATGATGTGATATAATGTGATTCTGATATATGATTTGATTTTGATATCTGATGTAGAAACTCTGAATAAAAAGCAAAAGTTGATAGTGATTGTGATGTAAAAACTCTAAATGAAAAACTCTGAATGAAAAGCAAAACTCTGAATGAACGTGGGACAATTAGAGATGTGTAATGTAATTAGAGACATGTGATGTAATAACCCTGAATGAAATCGGAATGATTGTGATGTATAGATTACACTTAGGCAGAGTCTAGAGTCTTAGGTTGTAACAGGTTTGGAATGACTTGTGACTGGCAAGAGAATCCGAAGGAACTGGACGATTCACCAAGACTAAAGCTCAACAACCGAAGACTCGTTGCCATGACTTGTTCTAGAGCAAAGCACAACGTTCATTCAAAAGGCGTACGTTGGGGGGCAAATGTTATCCGGGTTTTTAACCCAACAGGATCCAGCAAAATACAGAACAATCCTATCACATCAGAATGGCGTAGAACATAACCAGAAAAGCCAAGGCAAGGGATCAACGGAGTCGAGAGATCAGCATTCCTTTAAATCTAATCAGTAGTTGAACGTAAGCAGCTAGTGAATTGTCGTTAAAATGTAAGAACAACGATTAAAGGCTATAGGAACATCTCCGAGTCTAGACTCCAAAAAAATCCTAAGTGTATAGCTCATCAGCGACGCATGCCTCTACTTAAACCATCAAACAAACCATATATGGAACACTATAAAAAGGAGGCAAGAATTGGTCCGTAAAATGAACCAAGTCTATGGGTCACAAGCGACCCATGGTTTTGGCTCGTTTTGCGAGCCAAAGCCTCCCTAGGTCGCCTGTGACCTACCTGCAAGCTGATGAAGGCACGGCCTGGCCTAGAAGGTCTCTGAGCCATATAAATACCATCTTACCTACAACATAAACCGGATCTTCTCCAGACTGATTGGTGAAGCTCTACTGGAAAAATTCTTCACTCTCTGCCTCCCTCACAACAATCTCCAAAGGAATTCACTATGATTCTCCAGTGGATTCTAACTCCGGGGATACAATCTATTGGGAGATAATCAAAGTCTTGTAATCAAACACATCTTGTAACAACAATCAGTCTATAAGACAAATATAAAGTGGATGTAGGATCCATTAACAGCCAAACCACTATAAAAATTCTCTGTCTTCTTTCTTTTACTGTTCTTTTCTTATATCTGCGATATGTGATATTGCTCTGTCAGAACAGGGCTAGCGCTTTCAAACTTAAACCAGGGTGTTGATCCATTTTTTGGGTTAACAGACCATATTCATATGGGTTAAATTACTATCAAATTCCCAATCTATTACAGTTATCGTATAAATAGTGCCTCTAGTTTAATTAAAAGTAATTCTAGATCAAATAGGGTATAAACAAACTCAATTACATATAAATAATAATAATAATAATAATAATAATAATGGACTCACTCACCTTTAGAAAGCTATTTCCTTTTTAGTTCGCTTGGAATCGCCTCCGCTTGGTTTGTCGATTTCTCCTTGATTTGATTTGATTCCTCCTTCTTTAATTGTGACGACCCGTCTCCTCGACCCTTAGAAATCGACACTAATACATCCACGGTATTCACATGCTGTAAATCCAAGTGTCGGGGAGGCAGATTATCAGGGGTAGTAGAAGAAAATAAAGATAGAAGATAACACAATAATAGAATCTCACATCGCATTCAAAATTTTAATTATACATAATGATCAGAGTCAAATACAAATCCAGCGGAATAGTTATAACTGTCTATTCGTTTAGCCTTTATCCAAGAGTCAAATACAAATCCAGAGTCAAATACATTTTAATCTCACATCGCATTCAACCTTTATCCGAGAGCTCTCTTCGCATACATCCACATTAATTTACATCCCGAACATCATAGCGGGAAGAAATATATCTAGAAGGGGATGGTCATACCCTAATTGGGAATGACCCACTTAGCCTTGCCGCATCTAACCCTGTTTCGGTCATTTTCGGTTGATGAGGCTTGAGGCAACGATTACCTTTTCACATAGCACACATCACATCTTTGAATGCCACATTGCCATTTCCGTTGACTACTAATTGCCTTCCATAAAAATACAACCCTTGAGCTCGTACGTCTCAAGGAAGGTGTTAAGCTAAGAGAAGTTGCCTTCTCCGCCGCCATTGATGTACGTTTGTAAAAACCAATGTACGTAATCTTTAGAAATGCAATGTTTGACAAACGTCCATACAAGTTGTCCAGGAACAGGACAAACCGAAGGCACTTTCCTCGGCCATTACTAGGCGAGAAACCCTTGTGGTTTTGAGATTTTTCATAACAAAGAGACCACTGCTACAATATAGTGAATCGGGAGTTTATCCCCAATTATTCAACAAGTAACCCCTCGTTATTATTCGTCTCAATATCTCTGTCTTCAAACATCTTCAATCTTCGAACATGTAAATTGGTTCGAAGTGGTTTTCGGATAGGAATTACCCAAATCCGACCCCGGTTCCTTCGAAATCCAATTATCGATAAAAATGATGTAATTAGGTGATTGTTTTTCGATTCATTCATTTTCTTTACCAAAATATCTTTGAGAGATATATATTTTCAAAATATTCTTTTAGTGAATACGGAATCATTTAAACCTCTTTTTGAATATTTCTCAAATCCTTTTTAAAGAGCATCTTTTGAGAAAATAGGATTATAGAAATCATTATACTTTTATCCAAAATCAACTTCCGTATTCAATGAGTGCTATGGGTGGAATAACAGTGAGAACACCTTTTAAATTCCACGAATAGGACAAGTTCCCTCTTCGGATTTTAATCATGAGTATAAGAAGATTATTTCTATAAAATCCAAGTTGAGCATCCGGACTTTCCTTTCGATATGTTCCACCCCTCGCCTAAAAGATAAAATGAGGCCAGGTAAGTTCAGGGCACTGGTTGCTCCATCCCTAACCTTAGTTACACACCTTGTTTTCACTTTTAGATCTCACAGGCGGGATAAATGTACTAGTCGTTTCCGCATACTCATTTTCCCTTTTTAAATCACTTAACTATTTGTTTAACCATCTTTGAAATAATGTTAAATTGTTCAAATTTCTTTTGAAATGCTTTATTATTCACTTAAAAACATTTACTAAGGATTTGGAAAAGAATTGTTAAGTTTCAACCTTTATTTCAAAAGTTATTGAAAAGCGTTGCGAAAAGTGTTGCAAATAGTGTTACAAAAGTGCTTTAAAAGCTATGTTCTTCAAAACAACTTTTATCTCATTTAGAAATCCATATTTTCAACTTAAATCACCTTTAAGACATTTTATAAGATTTTTAGAATTTATTTCATATTTTTAAAACGATTATTTTATCAATTTCCAACTTTGGTCATTTAGTGCAAAAACTGGATTTTTCTTGAAAATTGATTTTGCCATATTTCAAAATATACAAGATGAAACCTTGATTTTCTTTTTTTATATGAAAGATATGGATATAAGGGTTCGGAAAATTCTTACTTCGAAGAATTCCGAACTATATTTCACTTCGTCTTTTCGTTTAAACTTTTGACGCGTAAACACGAACTACCGTCACGCGACGCGTCAAATTTTAGGCGTATTTTGAGATTCATATCCAAACTTTGCCGAGACAAGTTTAAACACTTAGGAATCATTTCTAAAGCATATTAAAACATTTTTCAAAGGTATAAACGATTCCATATCACATTTCATTTCTTTTGGAAAGTAATTTCTGTGTGAATCAATGTCGTGTGTATCGTGACTTGTTTCAACATATATATTCAATATACCACTAATAAACATCCAAAACAATATTTATAACCATTTTAACATATCATAACATGTCATATGGACTTGCATATCAATTTACAACATTTTTATTACAATGTCACATAATTGTCATTTATGTACATTTTTGCTTACTAACTTTTGCAAATGACTTAAAGGTGGTTGATTTCTTTTTCAAACACTTATCAAACATCATTATTAACATCCAAACAAACATATCACAACATCATAACCAAATATATACATATAAATGAGGATTTCTCACATTGTTTGGTTTTGGCAAATGAAAAATCGGCTATAGCTTCGCTACTTGACGTTTTCAGCTTACGATCCCTTGAACGCTTCGACTTAGATGGCTCGCTTTGGCTTGGGGAAGGCTAGGAGTGCTCGGCCAATGGAGGAAGAGGGGGGCGTGAGCAATAAGAGGGAGGAGGAGGAGTTTGAAGTGGTTCGGACGAAGTTTTGTTGATATTTTTCTTTGTTTTATTTTTGGAAATATTTTGGCATAACTTTATTAAGGTTGGAAGCCATTAAAAAAAGTGAGAAGAAGCTTGAACTTTTGAGAAGAAGAATTGTGGAAGGAAGTGAGAAAGTGGGTGTGTATTTATAGAAAATATTTGAGAATAAAATATAGATTTGTGTTTTTACTTAAATAACCTTCCTTAAGAATTAAGTAAACTTATTTAATTCAAAACTTACCATCCACATCACATTACACTTTTAAAATTTCAAATACTTTAGAGTTAAGTAAAGAATAAGAATGATTACTTTATTTTATGTCACTTTTCTTTACTTTATGTCACATTTGATGTGACATGTGTTTTGTCTTTTTTTGTTTACTTTTGCTAATTACTTTCTAGAATTTTCTAAGTGTGATTTTTAAAAGTAACCTTGTTTAGTTAATTTTTAACTATCTTTATATGTTAACATATTTAATTAAATTGTGTACATAAAGGTGCAACAACGTTGCGACAACTTTAAATTGACAAAACGTTGATTTTTGACAAAATGTTTTACGGTCATATGTTGACGTTTTAGTTAAACTATTTATTTATGTAAACCAAATTTAAAAATAAATTTGTATAATATTATTTAAAAATATAAACACTCATAAATAAATTAAAATAATTTATTAAACCATTTAAACTTACTTTTCTGAAATCAGGATTTTATCACTTTTGTCGATATAAGCTAATGTTACTATTTTTATGTATATTTCTATTTCCAAATCCTATCTAATATTATTTGAATCATAAAAACTTTTATATTCTATATTTAAAATCACTTTAAATATTATATTTTGAAGTGGTTAAATTTTGGGTCGTTGTATTCTCCCCTACTTAAGAGAATTTCGTACTCGAAATTGTATAAGAAGAAAATAGCTCAAAAGGAAATATATATTCAATAAGATGGAATATATACAATAGGCGACTACACCACATGCGGTGAGTACACTCAAACGATAGATAAAGTATATACATCGATCCTAAACTCAAGATATGCTTTTTTCATTTTATCTTCTGTTTCCCATGTGCAATCATCAACATACCCGCTCCATTGAACTTTTACCAACCTTACAACCTTCCTTCTTTAATGTTTCTCATCTTGATCCACGATTCGAATAGGCCTTCTAATAACTGCTAAGTTTGGTTCTATCTCCAAGTCGTCCTGAGCAGCCGTTTCTATAATTTTTTCTGGGTCGTACACATGCTTCCGTAAATGTGGTACGTGAAAAAAATTGTGTACACCAGACAATCTTTTAGGCAATTGTACTCGATAAGCTAGTGGTCTGATTCGTTCGAGAATGGGAAAAGGTCCAATATATCGAGGTGCTAACTTTCTAGCTCTTCCAAATCTTACTACTCCTCTCATTGGAGAGACTTTCAAAAAGACTGAATCTCCAACTGAGAATTCCAGATTTCTACGCCTTCGGTCTACATAACTCTTCTGTCTACTTTGGGCTTCTTTTAGCTTCTTTTTAATTATATCAACTTTTTCTAAAGCTTCTTGTATCATATCTGGGCCAAGCACTAATCGATCTCCGGATTCTATCCAACAAAGCTTCATACGGTGCCATGCCGATACTAGCTTGATAGCTATTATTATAGGAGAACTCTACTAAATGTAAATGATTCTCCCATGAGCCTCCAAAGTCTAGAAACATGCTCTTAAAAGATCTTCCAAAACACGGTTGACTCTGTCCGTCTGTCCATCAGTTTGGGGGTGATATGCAGTGCTTATACTCAGCTTGGTTCCCAAAGCTGTTTGTAGTGCTTCCCAAAATTGACTAGTGAAGATTGGATCACGATCGCTTACTATACTGCTCGGAACCCCATGCAATCGGACAATCTCTGTCATATATATATCTACAAGGCTTGCTGTAGTTCTTTTTGGCTTAACTGGAATAAAGTGTGCACTTTTGGTTAATCGGTCTATGATAACCCAAATGCCTTCATTTTCTTTCCTTGTTCGGGGTAAGCCATCAATGAAATCCATGGATATTTGATCCCACTTCCAAGTTGGAATCTCCAAAGGTTGAAGTAATCCTACCGTCTTCTGTTGGTCACTTTTGATTCTTTGGCAATTTTCACGGCTGACATAGATAGATATGTCCCTCTTCATGCTTCTCCACCAAAATGTACGCTTCATGTCCTTGTACATCTTATGAATCCCAGGATGAATGCTAAGTTTGGCTGTGTGGCATTCAGCTAATACTTCTTGCTTAAAATTTTCAACATCTGGAACACAAATTCTTCCATTTAACCGTAGTACTCCATGGTTATCTATTTTAAAGCTTGAATTATATCCCTGATGTATATTACTAACGATCTCCTTGAGAAATAGATCCTCCTTTTGTTTGTTGGCGATCTTTTCTAGGGGAGTTGGAGTTACTACCAAATATGAAATAGTAGCTAACTTTCTACTCAATGCATCAGCTACTACGTTGGCTTTCCCGGGTGTATATAGAATATCTAGATCATATGACGCGAGAAATTCTAGCAAGCGTTGTTGTCTCATGTTCAAATCCTTCTGGGTGAAAAGATACTTCAAAGATTTGTGGTCCGTGAAGAGTTCGAATTTTTCACCTAATAGATGGAATATTATTTACTAAGGTCAATTCAAAGTTTTATCGAAATAAACTATGAAAGATTCTTACCCAGCAAATAATGTCTCCATATCTTTAGAGCGAACACAACGGCTAATAATTCTAAGTCGTATGTTGCATAATTCTTCTCATGTGTCTTCAGTTGTCTACTTGCGTAAGCAATCACCTTCCCATCTTGCATTAAAATTGCACCAACTCCTTCTCCACAAGCATCTGTATAAATAGTCAATCCACTATTTCCATTTATAATTGCTAAAACTGGAGCGGTTGTCAACCTCTTCTTTAATTCTTGGAATGCTTCTTCACACTTAGGAGTCCAGATAAATTTAGCATCCTTCATGGTCAACTTCGTTAGGTGATAGGCAATCTTAGAGAAGTCTTGAACGAATCTTCTGTAATATCCTGCCAAACCTAAGAAGCTACGAATCTCTTTAGGAGTTTGTGGCTACTTCCAATCTTGAATAGCTGCAACTTTTCCTGGATCTACTGAAATTCCATCCCTTGATATTATGTGTCAAAGGAATCTTACCTCCTTCTCCTAAAAATGGCACTTTGAGAATTTGGCTTTAAGTACGTTATTTCTCAATATCTCCAACACAGCTTCTAGATGCCTTGCATGTTCTTCTTCTGTCTTTGAGTAGATGAGGATATCATCAATAAAGACTAACACAAAATTGTTTAGCACATCTCAAAATACTCTATTCATAAGGTCAACAAAATAAGCGGGTGCATTAGTCAGCCCAAAAGGCATAACAAACCACTCATAGAAAGTATTTGGACCTTTGAATGCAGTTAGATAGATACAATCTTCTGCGATCCTTAACTGATGGAATCCTGTAGCTAGGTCCATTTTAGAAAAAAACTCGAGCTCCATGTAACTGGTCAAACAAGTCATCTATTCAGGGTAGAGGATACTTGTTCTTAATGGTTTGCTTATTTAGATCTCGATAGTCTACACACAATCTCAAAGATCCATCTGACTTAGCAACAAAAAATACGGCCGATCCCCCACTTGAACGACTAGGTCTTATCAGACCTTTCTTTAATAGCTCTTGGGTGTGGTTATTCAACTCATCCCTTTCTTTCGGAGCCATCATTCTATCTTGTTGTTTAATTGGCATCGCACTAGGAACTAAATCGATACGGAATTCGATTTCTCGATGTGGGGGCAAACTTTTTACTTCCTCAAAGACATCTGCAAATTCTTTAACGATGGGTATTGTTTCTAATCCTGTCTGGGATGTATCCAAAGCATAAAGAAAACTATCCCTTCTTGGACTAGGACCTTCACAAGATATTTCTATGATTTTCCCAAAGACGCTCCATAAAGATATCGTTCTATTTTCGCAATCGAGAACAGCTTTGTACTTAGCCAACCAATCCATACCGAGTAAAATTTCAAATCCAATAAAATCTAAGACGAAAAGATCAAAAGGAAAGTGATGGGGAGGATAGGAAATTGGTACTTTTTCACAGTGCATACAAAGATTAGTGGAACCTCCTATAGGATTTGTTACGCAGATAGGGTCGTCAATAATTTTAGGTTTAAGTTCCAATTCTTCTACAATCATTTTAGCAATAAAACTATGAGAAGCTCCTGTATCAAATAATACTCTAACTAAAACATCTTTGATAAAAATATTACCTTCCAACACTCATTTTCCCTTCACATCTTTGGAGGTTGAAGGCTTATCTTTGATAGCATAAACTTGGCTTGTTCTCCTTTCTTCATTAGGGGACAATCCTTTATCATATGCCCTGATTGATGACAATTAAAGAAGCTTCTTGGTGTTGATCCTTGAGTTCCTTGAGTTCTGGATTTTCTACAATTAGTTGATAGGTGGCCCTTTTGTTGGCAATTGTAGCAAGTGACATCTTTAAAGCGGTTATCCTGAGATCCTCCTTTGGGTTTCCCTTGCCACTGCTTCTTGTCATTGAACTTCCTCTTCTTCCAGTTATTGCTGTTGCTTTCTTGTACTACTGGTGGATCTATCTTATCCAAAGCTTCATATCTGTATCCCATGTCTATTAAGTCTACAAATGGTTCTTTCACATGCCCAGTCATTCTAACATAGTATTGCTTCTTCATTCCAGAAATAAACTTTTCATTCTTTTTAAGGGGTGTATCTATCAATCCAGGCCCAAAACGAGATAATTCGTTAAACTTGTTAGCATATTCCTCAAACGACATATCCTCCTCCTGTTTAAAATCCATAAAATTTCGGTAAAGACGGGATTTTCCTACTTCCGGCATATACTGCTCCTCCAGAACTTTCTTGAATCGTTCCCACAAAAAATCATCCTCTGACTCATTATGAGTAATAGATTCCCACCAAACTAGAGCTCCATCTTGTAGTTGCCAAGAAGCTAAGAATCTCTTCTGATCATCTCTAATATTCAGTCCTTTGAAAATTCTTTCACAAGAGCGGATCCAAGCTTGTACTTCAATGATGGTTTCTGTTCCTTTGAAAGGTTTACCACCAAGGCTGGTACAGTTCTTGCATAAAGTTGCAAAGTTAATTTGGGGCGGTACCGGAACTACTACTTCCTCGACTACTGTAGTTGCGAGAGTTTGACCATTTGTGGTATTACTTCCTCCCCTACCTCGTACTCTTCTTTCACTCATTTTCTACTATCTGTATGTAATAAGAAAAGGAACTTTAGGATATATAGACGAGATAACTTAGGGAATGCTATACAGTATGAATATACTTATTTAAGTTAAAGGTTTCAATTATGCGCTCTCTCAGACTAAACTCATTCTAGGGCATTACTAACCCTATCTCTAATGAGTCATACCCCAACAAAGCTAAGGTTCTTGCTTAACCTTCAGCTCTGATACCAAATGTGATGACCCGTCTCCTCGACCCTTAGAAATCGACACTAATATATCCACGGTATTCACGTGCCGTAAATCCAAGTGCCGGGGAGGCAGATTATCAAGGGTAGTAAAAGAAAATAAAGATAGAAGATAATACAATAATAGAATCTCACATCGCATTCAACATTTTAATTATACATAATAATCAGAGTCAAATACAAATCCAGGGGAATAGTTATAACTGTCTATTCGTACATAATGTGGAAATACATACTACATAACACAGCGGAAAATGGGTAGATATCTACATAAGGTACTTTAGCTTCATAGCTCCAAAAGACTTCTCCAAAATGCTCCCCAACATGCTCCAAAATGCTCCTAAGGTATCCTGACTACATGGCTGCCCGAAAAATAGGGCACCCAGAGTTTAAAGGGAAAAAAAACTCCGGGTCATGTCATGGGACTGGTGTGAGAACTCAAAGTACGATGTTTGGAAAACAAAAGGGTATCTCATAAGACCACACCGCACATAAACACGGAATGGGTTTTTACCTTATGATAACCAAAACTCTTTATTACGTTAAATTTTGGGGATATTATTCTTAATGACTTTCTTTGAAAACATTTGCAAATAAGCTTATTAATCTTAGCCGAAATTGTTACATTGATTAAATTCCAGCATAATAGGTTTACAATCAAGTCCGAAGGTTCTTATGGGAGAATGGATTTCCATATAAATGACCAGATGAAGGGACTACCTTTTGATGGGTACACCTCTAGATGGATGCCCCGAGGAACCATCACAAAGCTCCTCTACCAACACAAGACCGGCCTATCTCTATAACTAGATGGTACCGAAAATGTCATCCCACGGTCATTACCGACCTTTATCCGAGAGCTCTCTTTGCATACATCCACATTAATTTACATCCCGAACTTCATAGCAGGAAGAAATATATCTAGAAGGGGATGATCATACCCTAATTGGGAATGACCCACTTAGCCTTGCCGCATCTAACCCTATTTCGGTCATTTTCGGTTGATGAGGCTTGAGGCAACGATTACCTTTTCACATAGCACACATCACATTTTTGAATGCCACATTGCCATTTCCGTTGACTACTAATTACCTTCCACAAAAATTCAACCCTTGAGATCGTACGTCTCACGGAGGGTGTTAAGCTAAGAGAAGTTGCCTTCTTCGCCACCACTGATGTACGTTTGTAAAAATCAATGTACGTAATCTTTAGAAATGCAATGTCTGACAAACGTCCATACAAGTTGTCCAGGAACAGGACAAACCGAAGGCACTTTCCTCGGCCATTACTAGGCGAGAAGCCCTTGTGGTTTTGAGATTTTTCATAACAAAGAGACCACTGCTACAATATAGTGAATCAGGAGTTTATCCCCAATTAATCAACAAGTAATCCCTCATTATTATTCATCTCAATATCACCGTCTTCAAACATCTTCAATCTTCGAACACGTAAATTGGTTCGAAGTGGTTTTCGAATAGGAATTACCCAAATCCGACCCCGGTTCCTTTGAAATCCAATCATCGATAAAAATGATGTAATTATGTGATTGTTTTTTGATTCATTCTTTTTCTTTACCAAAATATATTTGAGATATATATTTTCAAAATATTCTTTTAGTGAATACGGAATCATTTAAACCTCTTTTTGAATATTTCTCAAATCCTTCTTAAAGAGTATCTTTTGAGAAAATAGGATTATAGAAATCATTCTACTTTTATCCAAAATCAACTTCCGTATTCAACGAGTGCTATGGGTGGAATAACGGTGAGAACACCTTTTAAATTCCATGAATAGGACAAGTTCCCTCTTCGGATTTTAATCATGAATATAAGAAGATTATTTCTATAAAATCCAAGTTGAGCATCCGAGCTTTCCTTTCGATATGTTCCACCCCTCGCCTAAAAGATAAAATGAGGCCAGGTAAGTTCGGGGCACTGGTTGCTCCATCCCTAACCTTAGTTACACACCTTGTTTTCACTTTTAGATCTCACAGGCGGGACAAATGTACTAGTCGTTTCCGCATACTCATTTTCCCTTTTTAAATCACTTAACTATTTGTTTAACCATCTTTGAAATAATGTTAAATTGTTCAAATTTCTTTTGAAATGCTTTATTATTCACTTAAAAACATTTACTAAGTATTTGGAAAAGAATTGTTAAGTTTCAACCTTTATTTCAAAAGTTATTGAAAAGTGTTGCGAATAGTGTTACAAAAGTGCTTTAACCATATATATTCAATGTCGTGTGTATCGTGACTTGTTTCAACATATATATTCAATATACCACTAATAAACATCCAAAACAATATTTATAACCATTTTAACATATCCTAACATGTCATATGAACTTGCATATCAATTTACAACATTTTTATTACAATGTCACATAATTGTCATTTATGTACATTTTTGCTTACTAACTTTTGCAAATGACTTAAAGGTGGTTTCTTTCTTTTTCAAACACTTATCAAACATCATTATTAACATCCAAACAAACATATCACAACATCATAACCAAATATATACATATAAATGAGGAGTTCTCGCATTGTTTGGTTTTGGCGAATGAAAAATCGGCTATAGCTTCGCTACTTGACGTTTTCAACTTACGATCCCTTGAACGCTTCGAGTTAGATGGCTCGCCTTGGCTTGGGGAAGGCTAGGAGTGCTCGGCCAATGGAGGAAGAGGGGGGCGTGAGCAATAGGAGGGAGGAGGAGGAGTTTGAAGTGGTTCGGACGAAGTTTTATTGATATTTTTCTTTGTTTTATTTTTGGAAATATTTTGGCATAAATTTATTAAGGTTGGAATCCATTAAAAAGAGTGAGAAGAAGCTTGAAATTTTGAGAAGAAGAAGTGTGGAAGGAAGTGAGAAAGTGGGTGTGTATTTATAGAAAATATTTGAGAATAAAATATAGATTTGTGTTTTTACTTAAATAACTTTCCTTAAGAATTAAGTAAACTTATTTAATTCAAAACTTACCATCCACATCACATCACATTTTTAAAATTTCAAATACTTTAGAGTTAAGTAAAGAATAAGAATGATTACTTTACTTCATGTCACTTTTCTTTACTTTATGTCACATTTGATGTGACATGTGTTTTGTCTTTTTTAGTTTACTTTTGCTAATTACTTTCTAGAATTTTCTAAGTGTGATTATTAAAAGTAACCTTGTTTAGTTAATTGTTAACTATCTTTATATGTTAACATATTTAATTAAATTGTGTACATAAAGGTGCAACAACGTTGCGACAACTTTAAATTGACAAAACTTTGATTTTTGACAAAATGTTTTACGGTCATATGTTGACGTTTTAGTTAAACTATTTATTTATGTAAACCAAATTTAAAAATAAATTTGTATAATGTTATTTAAAAATATAAACACTCATAAATAAATTAAAATAATTTATTAAACCATTTAAACTTACTTTTCTAAAATCAGGATTTTGTCACTTTTGTCGATATAAGCAAATGTTACTATTTTTATGTATATTTCTATTTCCAAATCCTATCTAATATTATTTGAATCATAAAACCTTTTATATTCTACATTTAAAATCGTTAAATATTATATTTTGAAGTGGTTAAATTTTGGGTCGTTACATTAATCTTTTGAATTTAATTTCAATTTTTTTTTGAAGAAACCTGATTTGGAGAGAAATAGGGTTGAGTTTTAGGAAGGCAGGGTTTTGTTATGATTAGTATGAAATAAGGATTCTGTATTAGGTTAGGGTTCTATTTATAGGGGTTCAGATCGTCATCAATTGTTAGATCGTTTTTATATAATTCGAGCCGTTCAGCTTACCTAAACCCTAGCCTCGAATGGTCGACCGGTTGACCGCTTGGTCATGGACGATCGACCGCTAGGGGTCGACTAATCTAAACTAGGGTGTTGACCAATGGAGCTTCCCTAATTTAAAATATTTGTTTTCTTATTTAATTATTTAATTATTTTCGATTCTGAACTTTTAAACTTTTTCATACGAGCTCCGATTACAAAACATCATATATGAAAATTTTCCAGAAAATTGATACGAATGCAACGGTGCAAGTTTCATAACCAAATTCGCATGTTTTTGGAAATTCCATTTTTACTCTTGTTATATTTAATTTAATTTCTTTTATTAATTTTTGCGGGATGTTAAAGTAAGAAATCCCCTATGGACACTTATTACTTCTTTGATAGGGAAGAGGGAGACCCTCCAATTGTCATTTAATACCTCAAGCCCAAAGTAGACCCCCTCCAGAGATTTGCTAGTACTGCATCCAAAAGAAAATGCTGGCCATTTAATACTTCTTAAGTGGGAAGGAGGCAGACCCTACAACATCCATTTAATACCTCCAACCTTAAAGCAGGCCTGCACTAGGATATTCTTTTTATGACCCGTAACGTAACCCATGATGTCTTATATTAGTCCGACTATTCATATTTGCTGGTAGCCAGATTAACTTGAAAGACTTATCTTACAAAATTGGGACAAACCAAGCATCCACCGCCTTGTGTACTTATTATAGGCGATGTCTTACATCGATCCCAAAGTGACACTACGGGTAGCAATATTAGTTGGGACTGCTTTTGTGTACTTTCGACTGACCTCGCATCCCTATAACTTAGTCATATTTCCGCTCTTCGACATAACAAAATATACTAAGATATATATATATATATATATAATATATACCTCACCTGCATTTACGCATTAAGGCCATATAAGGGAAACTCCTTATTTCGCCCTAAATTATGGATTAATTACCAAAATTTTCCTTAACTTCCTTCCTATAAGGATTAGAGTTATATATTACCTTTTTATTTTATACATGCACGACACATACATCACTAATATATTTATACCAAATACAAAATATTAGATTAGCTAGTTTTTAAAATATTCGTGAATATGCGTCAAATTATTTCTTTTTTTTGAGAAAAATGTGTGATCCTTTGTAAATAGAGGAGAGCACACATGCAACTATATATATCACAATAATAAGGTGTTGCCAACATGCCTGGCAGGTAACAAAACTAAATACAAGTATCAAAGAAAAATCAGGTACCCCTAAGATGAGTTCCGGCAAGGCCCACACCCATCACACCCCGATATCGAGTTCCGGCATGGCCACCACCCGATACTAAGGTGTTAGAAGTACCTAGAAACCAAAAAATATGATACTCCATGCACTGAATCAGGAGCTCTATGCATCACAAACTAAGAAGGAAGCTCATGCATCTGGATCGGAAGGAATGAAGAAGCATCTACTCTGAAGTGGAACTGAATATGATGTTGAATGGAAAATCTGCTCTAGAGACTTTGTACAAAGGAAGAAGCGCCAAGCATAAAAATGGATCCTCCTGAAGATAATACGCCATAATGGAGATGAACGTATCCTGCATCAGTGGTGGAACTGCAAATAATCTTGAGTGGAAAACTCTACTCTGATGGCCTCTCTGCAATCCAAAATCCTATAATCTAAAGACATGAGAACCTGCAAAAAGAGCCTGACACCCTATCACCCATACCTGTATCTGAAGGATGACTAAGGAAAAAGTAAGAATTATACATATATATATGTATATTTATATAATTAATATACATATATATGTATAGATGAGGTAGGAAATAAAACCTAAATAAGACTAAACAGGACAAAAATAATAGAATTTAAAAACCTATAAACTAATAACACCAAAGACAAGAACAATAATTAAAACAAAACTTAAAAGATTCTTATGAATCTTTAATCATAAGTAAGTTATGATTAACATTTAGATCATCATATAAATTTGAAAAAATATTAATGTTAATATTGTTAATATTAAATGTATAATTGTTGTGTTTGAATAAGTTAATATTATAACTAACCTTATTAAGATACCCTTTAAAAAGATTATTTTTAGCTAATTTATATTTAGGATTAGAAATCCAATTAAAATAGAATGAAGAAATTGTAAAAATCA
Source organism: Allium fistulosum (assembly GCA_030737815.1). NCBI lineage: Eukaryota > Viridiplantae > Streptophyta > Magnoliopsida > Asparagales > Amaryllidaceae > Allium > Allium fistulosum. The sequence continues at coordinate 836,893,549 of CM060905.1, forward strand.
ATTTGTTAAAATGACTACTATTATTATTAAAAATTCTTTGATTTTTAGGAGCTCTATGCATCACAAACTAAGAAGGAAGCTCCATGCATCTGGATCGGAAGGAATGAAGAAGCATCTACTCTGAAGTGGAACTGAATATGATGTTGAATGGAAAATCTGCTCTGGAGACTCTGTACAAAGGAAGAAGCGCCAAGCATAAAAATGGATCCTCCTGAAGATAATACGCCATAATGGAGATGAAAGTATCCTGCATCAGTGGTGGAACTGCAAATAATCTTGAGTGGAAAACTCTACTCTGATGGCCTCTCTGCAATCCGAAATCCTACAATCTAAAGACATGAGAACCTGCAAAAAGAGCCTGACACCCTATCACCCATACCTGTATCTGAAGGATGACTAAGGAAAAAGTAAGAATTATACATATATATGTATATTTATATAATTAATATACATATATATGTACAGATGAGGTAGGAAATAAAACCTAAATAAGACTAAACAGGACAAAAATAATAGAATTTAAAAACCTATAAACTAATAACACCAAAGACAAGAACAATAATTAAAACAAACTTAAAAGATTCTTATGAATCTTTAATCATAAGTAAGTTATGATTAACATTTAGATCATCATATAAATTTGAAAAAATATTAATGTTAATATTGTTAATGTTAAATGTATAATTGTTGTGTTTGAATAAGTTAATATTATAACTAACCTTATTAAGATACCCTTTAAAAAGATTATTTTTAGCTAATTTATATTTAGGATTAGAAATCCAATTAAAATAGAATGAAGAAATTGTAAAAATCAATTTGTTAAAATGACTACTATTATTATTAAAAATTCTTTGATTTCTTTCAAACCAAATATACCAACTAATAATAATGATTAAAGTGTCAAGTAAAAATCTAATATTCTTTTTGAACCTAAATCTAAAATTATTCCAGTAGAAGTCACAATCCAAAATTTTAGTTGTTATATTAAAATTAAAAATTTTAAGAATATTATTTAGAATGTAATAAGAATCCTTGTAATCAAAGTATATATGTTTTATATCTTCAAGATGCAGATTACAAAAATAACATTTATTATTATTTTGAATATTCTTTCTTTTTAAGAATTCTATTGTATTAAGTTTTCCATGCAGTATTAACCGCATGTGAATTTTAGATTTAGGAGGAGCATTGGATTTCCAAATAAATTTAAATGAGTTGTTTATTGTACCGGAAAAATTAATAAATCTGTAAAAAGAATTAGAAGTATATTTCTTACTCTTATCCCATTCCCAACAAATAATATCATTATCATTATCAATATTATAAAGATTTAATCTTGCATAAAGCAAATAAAGTTGCCTAATAGTTGAACCTACTAAAATTCTATTAAAGCTAAAATTCCAAGGAGGGTTATTTTCAGGAGAATAAACTTCATTAATTAAAGCAAACTTAAAATTACAAATTTCATAAAGCTCTTTAAATTCCAATTTAAGAGGTAAGACCGAAATCCAACGGTCGTGCCAAAAAGAAGTACAATTACTAGAATGAACTATTGTATTTACTCCTAAGTCAAATTATTTCTATACTAAGGTTTTCTCTTCCTATACGAATTGTTAAAATGTCAAAACCTACATATTCATACATGTCTCGATCCTATGCAATAGTTTACAAAATAGCTAGTATCCTTAGCTAAATAAAACAGAATTGCATATACATTCAAAAATGGAATCATAATACCTAACTTATTTTACATTATCATATAGAATCAATGCCTCTATTTCAAGGGAACAAGACTTACAATTTAAATCCTTTATATTCTATCCAACTTTTATATATACAAGCTTGAAGTGAAAAAAGGATTTATATTTACCTAAATTACGGAAATAAGTTGGGGCCAACTATAAATAAGAAAATCCATACTTTGCACACCATTTATTAATTCTTTTCTTTGGAATCCTTCATTACAATAACAGAAATTGGAAAGTGGAAGTTGAATAGAATATAAATTATTCATATTGCAAATAAAAAATTAAATTCTACCGTATTAACATAGAATAATCGAGATTCCAACTAATCCAAGAATCGATATTTTATAGGGGAAATTTTAGGGTTTTAGATTTTAAGGTTTTCATATACAAAATTCCCTAAGGAAAAAAACAAATCAAAACTTTTACTACACAATTTACTACAAAGAAGAATACTAAGATTTCACGCACAAACAGCTTTCCTCAAATACCTTTGGATTCGATTCCACGCCTTCGCATGTTTCCTCCTGCAGTTATCTTCTTTTTTACTTTATAATAGACAACAATTTAATTATTGAGATTAGATTCAGAATTTAGAGACTATGGAAGAATAGATATATATATATATATATAACTTATTGTCTTTAATCCGATTGATTCCACTTCAAATCACATTTCAAATTCATTACACAGCCCCAATTCGTAAACCACGTTCAGAGAAATATAATTATTAAAAAATATGCCAAGAGCGACATATGAAGATGCCCCCTTGGTTGACCAAAGTCTAAATATAGGCAATTAAACAACTTTGCATTACATCCAAAACACAGTGGAATCAAACAGAAAGAACTCCTACTAGCTAGCTTGCCTCCTGCACGTCTCTGGAAGCTTATTCGTCTAAAGGAGAACCTGAAAACCTTAACTCTCAAACTACTCAAAATAAATTGAGCACCTAAGTTTAAGAGGAAAACATAAACTTCGAGTCAGACAAAAAGCCTGGTATGAATAATAACCTACATCTCGAACCACATAGATATCTAGTGAGACCACGCCACTTAGAGGAACGAATTTTCCTCTCACTAGTATCTTAACCCAATTTATAATAACCATATACTGTGCACCTGCATCCACAATGGTTAAGAAATAACATAATAAAATGTATCATGATGATATGTAAACATGCAATATGTTTTGGATTTTCCATCCCCATTTACATGACTATCTGTTCCAAGTTATAATTTCTAAGGTCACTATTAACCTATTAATTTTCATGGGCTGACTAATAACCTGTTAATTCTTTATAGAATTCCTATCCACTTTCATAGTTTTTATGGAGTCACGATGAACCTATTGGTTCCTACCAATACTATCATCCAATCATAGTTTTTATGGGATCTCTATGAACCTATTGGTATCTACCAACAACTTTATCCAATCATAGTTTTCATAGGCTTACTATGAACCTATTTGATTCTCCAATAACATCTCTCATGTCATAGTTTTCTTGGGCTGACTATGCACCTATTGACCTCTTTCAATAACTTATTCCGAACATAGTTTTCATGGGATCACTAAGAATCTATTGGCCCCTGCAAATAACAATTTCCATATATAGTTTTCATGGGCTTACTAAAAACCTGTCTATACCAATAATTCTTTGATCAGTCTTTGGGCATCATATATTCTATTCTGTTTGACCTCTGCATGCAAGTCTACTCACTCAGGAGTTAACTTAATGTATATTCACTATTGGTCAACCTAGCTAGTTATTCTACCCTTAACACCCCAAAATGCAGTTATGGGTTAATTATGAAGTGAATATGTTTAGAAAAACTTACATGATAACTGGTCAAAACATAGTAATATAAATATCTATGATTCAATTCCTTGTAATCCTTTTTCTAATGAAACATGGTTAATACCCTTAACCCACTATCTTTAGCATGGAAAGCTACTTCAAAAATTCCAAAGTTAAATGTCATTTCAAAACTCTTTCATATTGCCATGGGTTACCTTTTAAAATGAGATTGGGTTTCTTATTTAAAAACTAAGGCTTTCGACTATATCCTTTGTATCATTACTTAAAACCTTAGATGTTCTCCTTCCAGACCATCCAACATATCTTTTGAAAGTATTGAAACCTTCCTTTCAAAACACTTAAAGATCTACCTTTCAAAACACTCAAAACATTCCTTTCAAAACCATTAAAGATATACCTTTCAAGGCATTTAGCTCAAGCAAGAATTTATGGAAGCATAGCTTTGAAACCATTTGAAAGTATCTCTTTCAAAATTATTGGTTTTACCATTAATTATAACTACTGGGTCAAAGAGAACAACAACGAAAGTATCCTTTTCGAAAGCATTGATTTTTAAGTAAAATAATTGGGGAAAAGGATAGCTTCGAAACCAACTTTTCAAAACCTGCCTTCGAGACCATTGATAAAAGCGGCTAAAACAACCCTTTCGAAAGCATCGAGGATGCGGCTTCAAAGTTAAAAGGCGAATGCACCCCTTTCGAATACATTGTTTTAAGGCTATAATACGGCCTTAACTAATTCGAAAGGTATGAATGCGGCAGCTAGGTATTGAATGAGTTCAAAATGTGGTAACTCTTTCGAAGGCTTCTTTAAAACGAAAATAGCGGCAACTCTTACAAAAGCTCCTTTCTAAAAACAAAGACAAGTTGATGGATTCGAAAGCTTATAAAAGCAATTTCAACCTCTTAGAAAGAATCTTTTAAAAACAAAGGCAAGTAATATATTCGAAAGCTTATAAGAACGACTTCAACCCCTTCGAAAGCATGCCTTTGACATAGTCCTTTCCACCTTTCTCCAATTCACTACGTCTCAATGGCTTAATACCATGGGTTTATTAGCAGAAATATGGTGATGAAAGCTAGCAAATGGAAGTGGCGAACTGGTAAATCAAAACAAAACTGATTTTATGCCTTTCAAAGTAATTTCTTTTCACCTAACTAGCCTAATTTGTCAAAATGTAATTGGTTTCCATATCTTTATCAAAATCCTTTTTCTAAAAGGCTGTCGAATTCACAATTAACCATATAAAACATTTTAAGCAAATAAGCCCTTCCCCTTGGTAAAACATATAAAACATTTAGGTCCCTTAATTTAATAATTTGATAACTATAGTAAAATACTCAAGAAAATTCCCTAAAAATCACAATAATACAATTTTAATATGTTTTCCAACATATATAAATTTCAAACCGAAAGTCCTTTATATAGTTGCCTCAAAGAATTTAAACCCAAAATTATCTATTTCATCCATTAAAAATTCATAATAAATTATCCATAGCTTGGAATATTGTGAAAATTTAAACCTATTTCAAAAATAATGCTTTACATAACATATTTAAACATCATGGCATTTGAAAATCAATTTGCACGATTTTAACCTTAAAATCAAATTATGTCATCCATAAAATCAAGTTTAAATTATAACATTGCATATGACTCAAAGCATATAATCATTCATCCAATCCAAACGGTTTTAAACTTTAAACTCAAAATTTAAAAGTTCAATAAGACTTATATGAGGTGGACCATTATACACCTTGTTTGGATAAGGAACTTGAGATTTGTTCTTCTCTTTAATCTTCCTAGCTTGAATCTTAACCTCTAATTGATTTTGAGCTCCTCTTCTCCTAGTGTTATGGCCGACCTTGTTTCCTTTTGTTTATGTTTTTGATTTATGAAAATGAGAATGAGAATGAGGTAAGCGTTTAGGGGTTATGGTATACGGCTATTCCGATATTACCCTTACCATATTCCCTTAACTTATAAACCATTTTTATAAATTCATTTAGTTAAGGCACGACCTTGATTAGTTTTCAAATCTCAATTCCCTTGTCACTCTTAATCTCTATATTAGTTTATTTAATTTTTCTAATTAAATCTCCTGAATGATATTATTTAAAATTAGGGGTGTTGCATGCTCCCCTTCATAATGAATTTCATCCTCGAAATTCAGCAAGGACTAAATACTAAGGATAGCAATCATCTGTAACATCTCCTAACTACCATACTCGCCTACCTGACTAGCAAACAGTCTATATAAAGCAAATATAGAACATACCCATAAAGCAGATCAGGATAAGAATCTCTAATCCTGTCTTCTGTCTCCCAAGTATTGTCCTTCTCATCATCGCTCACTAAACTTTCACCAACTTCACTGTCTTGTTTCTTAACCTCTTGTCATCACTCGCTAATACCCGAACTGGTTGCCTAACAAGATCTTGTTCTACTATTAAGTCTTCCAATGTAGTCAGAGAAATTATAGTCTTTGGATCATGCACATACTTACGAAGATGAGACATACGAAATTCATTATGGACACCTGCCAAACTGCTTGACAACTCTACTCTATATGCGAGCGTTCTGATCCTCTCTATAACTAGGAACGGTCCATATATCTTGATGCCAGTTTCCCTGACTTTCCAAATCAAACCACACCCTTCATCAGTGATGCTTTAATGAAAACCCTATCTCCAACTAAGAACTCTAGATCCTTATGCATCTTATCTGTGTAACTCTTTTGTCTAGACTGAGCTTCCTTCATCCTACCTCGGATCAACTCAATCTTCTATGTTGCCTCTCTTAACAAATTTGGACCTAGGACTAATATGTCTCCAGTTTCCAACCAACATGCTGGCGACTTGCATGGCCTTCCATATAAAGCTTCGAAAGGCACCATTCCTATACTAGTCTGATAACTATTATTATAGAAAAAATCAACTAAGTGTAGGTAATCTTTCCAAGATCCACCAAAATCCAGCACACAAGCTCTTAACAAATCCTCGAATACCTTGTTGATTCTCTCTATCTACACACCTGTCTGAGGGTGATAAGCAGTACTCATCTTGAGCTTGGTACCTAACATATCATGTAGAGTCTTCCAAAACTTGATAGTAAACAAAGTATCTCTATCATTTACTATATTGTTAGGAATTCCATGTAATCTAACTATGTTCTTCATAAACAATTTAGCTAAAACATGTGCCATCCTGGTTGACTTAACTGGAATGAAATGGGCACTCCTGGTCAACCTTTCCACTATGACCCATATACTTTCATTCCTCGATTTGACCTTGGCAGCCCGTCTATAAAATCCATTGATATCGAATCCTATTTCCAAACTGGTATCTCCAAAGGTTGAAGCAACCCACCCGGTTTCTTATGTTCGGCCTTTACTTGTTGACGGTTCACACACTGCTTTACTCATAGGCCAACATCCTTCTTCATACCTTCCCAGTAGAAACTTCTCTTTATGTCTTGATACATCTTGGTTCCCCCAGGATGAATCATAAATTTGGATCGACGACATTCCCTAAGAACTTCTCTCCTTATGTCCCCAACATTAGGAACACACAACCATCCCTTCTTTCTCAACCATCCCCTCTGGTCAAGATTAAAATCTTTTAGATCATCAATCTCAGATCTAACCTCAAGCCTTTTAACTTTCTCGGTTAACAATGGATCATGTTTTTGCTTAGAATCAATCCATTCGATCATAACTAGTTGGACTTCCAAGCAGGATAACATGGCAATGCTCTGACTAGAACTAGCAATCGATCTTAACTACACACTACAAGTAGTCAATGCCTCTAGTTACTTCCATTCCATTAATATAGCTAACACCACATTCTGACGTTTTCTGCTAAGAGCATCCACTGCTTTATTTCCTTTCCAGATGTATACTCTATACCAAAATCATAAGCGGCTAAAAACTCCAGCCACCTCTGTTGTCTCATATTCAACTCCTTCTGAGAGAATAAATACCTTAAGGACTTATGATCTGTATATAAATCAAATCTCTCCTCAAAGAGATAATGTCGCCAGACTTTTAGTGTAAAGATCACCGCTGCCAACTCTAGATCATGAGTAGGATCTCTCACTTCATGCGATCTAAGCCGTCGTGAAGCGTAGGCAATAACTTTACCTTTTTTGCATCAACATAGCCCCTAATCCGGTTCCACATTCATTGGTATACACTACTAATCCTTGATTCCCATCTGGAATTACTAACATAGGCGCGTTGCTCAACAAATGCTTTAGCTTAAGGAATGTTTCTCACATTTGTCAAACGAAATAAACTTCACGTCCTTCCTGGTTAGCTTAGTCAAAGGTGCAGCTATCCGCCTGAAATCCTTAATGAATCTCCAGTGATAGCCAGCGAGTCCAAGAAAACTTCTAATCTCAGTCACCGTCTCTGGTCTCTTCCAGTTGTTAACAGCCTCGATCTTCTCCGGATCAACTGACAAACCCTTCTATGAAACCACGTGACCAAGAAACTTAATTTCTTTCTTCCAGAAATGACACTTTGAAAACTTCGCTTTCATTTGATGCTGCCTCAGCGTCTCAAGCACTACTCTAAGATGAACTTCATGCTCTCTTTCATCCTTAGAGTATATTAAAATTTCATCTTTGAATACCAGTACGAACCTATCCAAGTGCTCTCGGAAAATTCAGTTCATTAGATCCTTGAAGAAAGTTGGCGCATTCATTAATCCGAATGGCATTACTAACCACTCGTATGAACCATACCTAGTACAAAATGCCATCAATGGAATACTATCCTCTGCCACTCTTAGCTGATGGAAACCTATCGCCAAATCTAATTGGGAAAATACTTTGGCTCCACTCAAATAAATCATCGATTCTCGGCAAAGGATACATATTCTTGATCGTCTTCTCATTCAACTTACAATAGTCGATACACATCCTCAACAACCCATCCAGTTTCTTCACGTACACTACGACCACTCCCCAAGGCGAACCGCTTTGCCTAATGAAATTCTTTCTTTCTAAATCCACAAGCTGCACCTTCAATTCCTTCATCTCGGTAGGTGTCATCTTGCTAGGTGGTCTACTTACGGGTTCTGCTCTTGGCACAAGATCTATCCGAAACTCAATGGCTCGCTTCGGTGGTAGTCCTTTGACTGGCCAAAAAAATCTACAAACTCTCTTTGTAACGACCCACCTTTTTTGACGGTTCAAATCGATAATAAACCACACATGTCAGACTCAAACCATTCAAAAAGGAGGATTGTTAATGAGATAAATAAGAAAAAAAGAAAAAAAGAAAAAAAGAAAAAAAAAGACAAAACACATAATCTCGCAGCGGAACGACAAAATATAATAATCAAATAAACAGTTCATGAAGCTGTTTTACAAATAACATTTGATTACACTTTTACAATTCAAATCAGAGTTATACATACATCAAAAATAAACAAATATTACAGCGGAACACAGAATGTAGTGGAATACTAATAGCAATAATATACTGAATCTTTGTCTTCGTCCTCCAAAAAATAGTCTTCAATACACTGAAAAGCTCAGGCTGACCCGAGCGTAATGAAAAGACAAAACACTCGAGTCAGAACTAAAAGATCTTATGTAAGTCAAATCAAAATAAATAAAATAGAAATATTAGTGCAATGGTTTCATAGATGTTACGGGATTTTCATCTCCTATCAAGTGTACAACATGAATATAACTATTTGAAAGGTTTCAAATAATTCGAAATATCAATCTTAATCATCTAATTAAAACAAATCCGAAGTTTGTATTAACTTAAACCCTTCAAGTAATTCAATTCCAAATAAAATCCAAATTCAAGAAATTATATGGGTATATGTCATTTCAACCAGTACCAAAAATCATCATTTTCAAATCAATGAAAACCACTCAAGTTTATCATTTCAACCCATAACAATTTTCCCCTAATCTATAAGATCGTTTGGGTATGTATCATTTCAACCCATAAGGATACAGAGACATTGACATAAATAACATCCAATCATCCAAAATGTCAACCAATAACATCCATCCAATCACCCAAATATCAACAATTGAACATACAACTCATCATTAAAATCAACCGATAACTACCAACAATTTACTAGTTACCATTAATAGGTATTTAACTGGAAATTTAAATTTAAATATTAAATTAAATGGAAACTAAATTCAATAAAAGTCAGATTTAACTGGAATGACAATTTAAAATATACTAAACAGCAACCAATCAATTTCTAATCACATCATAAATTCAATTTAACTAACATAAGAAAATCTAGTAGTTCTGAGTGTTTGCTCACTTTCATGGCTATGAAGTGATGATATAAATGGGGTAATTTGGAGATTCCTAGCAAAGATCCAAATGCAAAGCAAATCCAACAAAGCTTAGACATGAACATGAATCAATAAACAAGTTTCAACTACTTCCAACTTCCAACAATTCCAAGATCCAAACTACGGACAAACCTGAAACTAGGTCATCTTTAAGAAAATATTCGGACCAGATTACTACTGAATCTGTAAAAGTGACTAACTAGAGAGTTGTTACAAATTATTTTCTCTCCACTTTTGAAAAAAGAATCACTCAAGTTATGGTCAAAACAAACAGAGGTGTTTTCTGAGCTGAAAATCTGAGTTCAAAAATACTTCGAAAAGATTTGAGTTTTGGCATAGCAAATTAAGGAATTTGAAGAACTGATCTAAAACAAAGTTGAGCCACTGGAAAATTAAATGGTTTCAAAAAAAGAATCACATAATTTGGTTAATTTATGAAAGAGATATGATTGATACAATATGGGGTATTTTCGATCAAAACTGTACCCGAGAAAGGACTTGAAAAATACAGTTTTTGATATAGAAATATTCGAAATGGAAAGAAGGGTTCAACAACAAAGTTGTTCCCATTGAAAGTATACAAGGTTTAAAAAAGTTAATTGATTTGGAATAGTTTAGTGGAATATAGAAGCCATGGAAATAAGGGGAAGAAAGAGGGAAAAAGGAGAAAGAAGAGGAGAGGGGTGGTGGGGCTTTGGCCATGAGTTACGGCCGTGGGTTGTGGATGGTAATGGAGGTGAGTGGCGGAAAAAGGAGAGAGGTAGGCTAGGGTTTTGAAGGAGGAATGATGGAATTTGATTTGGAGATTTAGGTGTTTTGGGGTTTGGAGTTTTCTGTAGATTTGAGCAAGAAGAAGAAAAAGAAGAGTATGGAGAAAGTTTCTCAAATGAGGAATTTCTGTACCTACTTGGTTTTAGTCAGATAGGAAATAGAAGGTTCATGGGTGGGAAAAGAAAGGATCCAAAGTTTCTTAGGGTTCCTAGGGTCTCTTGGTTTACTAAGGAGCCCATTAATCTAAAACAAACCTAATAAGACTTAGCCAAAAAAAGAACACAAATATACACTACAAATGAAAGAAATAAGCTGCAGGTTATTTAATAATTAGGAAATGAAGGTGGAGAGACAAAAATAAATGTCACGTTTTATTTTGAAAGCTTCAGGCATCACTAATGTATAAAGAAATGTACGTAGGAATGGAAAAGTTTGCAAACCAAAGGAAAGTGAAATTTTGTGTACGCGAAAATGAGGTGGCAAGAATTAAATACAAACTAAAAGTCTAGGCTTAAGTTTTAAACAGTAGGAGAAATGAACGGATCAAATATTAATAACGAGATAACTATTTTAAAACATACATGCAAGAATTAATAACAAAAGAAATGAAGGGATCATGTACATCGCACAAACTTTTTGAAATTCAATTTGTGAAACGTAACCAAATTAACTTCATTAACTCAAATAATATTCAAATTTGTACGCATTTAGTTTTTTTTTACCTATGCATAATAAATAAAATTAATTACCTTACAAATGAAAACATTCAATTTGGTTTACCCAAAATGATATTTTATTTCCCTTAAAACATCCTTTCTATTTAACACAAAAGGTGCGTTTCTTTTATTAAATCTATTAATTGCAATCAACGTTTTCTTCCCTTCTAATTGAAATATTTCAATAACATTAATTGAAATTACTTACAAAGTTAAATTTAAAAACAGACAACTATTATGGATGGAAAATAGAATAATTGTTTCCTTTAGTCATTTAAACACCTTTATAAATTTGTTGTTTATACAGCAGAGTAATAAATAGCTTACTTAAATAAATTATTTTCCTATTCTTGTAATCCATCTGTATGCTAAAACATAGTTCAAATATACATATGTTTCTTCCTTTAAATCAATCATTCTATTCTTTATTTTAATGAAATTAAACCTACATTCACAAATAAAACATTCATTTTATTTGATATAAATGTTCTTTTCATTAAATCAACTTTCCTTATATTCTTACAAAGCATAAGCTACGTTTAATTACACCTATTAATTTACAATTTGGTGTCCTCTCTACCATTAATTGAAATTATTCAATTACATTAATTTCAACTGTTTTCAAAGGTGAATTTCCAAATGGACAAAATAAACGTAATGAGAAATAGAACAATTATTTCCTATCTAATAGTAATTTAAACATATTTATACACTACCGGATACAAACAGGAATTATACATTCCTTACCAAATAATAGTTTCTCGTCTGTACAATCAATCTTTAAGCTACCAAACATTTCAAATAAATAAACATATGATTTCTTCTTTAATAAAGAAAAATTTATTATTCTTTATTAACATTTATTATTCCAATCAATTGGAAATTTTCCTTCAGACAATTGTTAATTACATTCAAACCAATGTTATTAAAATACACACTAACATTTGTTATCATCCTTACATTATTGCAAACATGTTTCATTAATAGAAGTTTTACTTAAGCTCATAACTTGTATTATAATTTAATTTGTATCAGTAAAATCTTAATTTTTTTCCTAATAATTTTATTCAAAAATCTTATTTAATTTAATAATTTTAAATGTTTAAAAAAACGGGTCGTTACAATCTCCCCCAGTCAAAACTTTTCATCCTCGAAAAGAAACAAAGAATCCAAAAATCTGTTATATTTTATTTAAAACGGTCAATTTATAAAAAATTAAACCTACATATTTAAGTTTAATAAAATTGGAAAATAACTCAAATTCTACAAAAAAATTCTAAGTCTTAAATTTTCGAAAAATTTCGGAAGAGTCTCCTTTGCGTGGATACGTAAGGAAAATAATGATATCAATAATTACAATATATATATATATCATATTCCAATAATAAAACATCCCAAACCACAGTAAAACAATATAATATCGCTATAAAACCGTAATCCGAAAACGTACCTATTTGTCGGGCAAACAAACTTTATTTAAGAAACCAAAAGCAGTAGTTGTTGCTTCCATAACCTGTATTTCACTTATATAATCCAAAGAGTTAAAATTATGTGAAAGAATAATATTTCAGTTATTTCAAATCAATAGCACAAACAACATACAGTATATCACAATCATATGCAAACAAAACTATACAACCATCATAGGCAACAAAGAATCCATCACACATCCATAGCAACCAAAACTAATGGTTTGTTCAGGTTTAGAACTTTTAATCGTACATGGGTGATAAATAAACTAATAAGTGTATCTTATGCTCAACAGCCTTAGATAATTACTTAATAGATTATTCATACAACCTCAAACAATTAGAAGTATTCTTTCCCAAACTTTAGTTCAGCCAAACAACAAGAATAATAAATTTACTAAAGTTTATTCTACTGGTTTTTTTCTCATCATTTACCTTTCCATTCATTTATTTATATAAAGATCAATCATTTACATAATTTGTTTTCCATTACAGATTTAAGTCATTAATGAATCATTTCATAAAATATTACTTAAGCTCCTACTACCTTACCTAAGTTTATAACTTAACTCTGTTATAGAATGAAAATTTAAGTTTTTGGTATTCGCTCTTGAAGAAAAAAGAAATATTTCAATATATCTAAAAATTCAATTAAAACATTTAACCTCATTCACTTAGCAAGAATGTAAGATATATTTAAAACATCCTCCTAGCATTTTGCAAGGATTTTCCAAAAAGATTAAACAGTGTTAGAAGTTTATATCAAAACATTATGATAAGCTTTTAAAAAAATAAAGTTCCTTAAATTCGATAATTTATTAGACTCATTATTTTAAAATAAGTATAAACTATAGATTATTAAACTTAAACTAACAGTATACTTTAATCTTACATTAAATATCCAAATTGAAGTATAAAATTTCATACCTTCATAATAAATTTTAAACACTTGTTTTAAAATGAACATTCAAATCATGGAAAAACATTTATTATGGTTTAATACAAAATTCAAATAGAAAATAAATGTAATGACCCGATTTTTCGACGCCCGAAAATCGACATCAATACGTCCACTGTATCAAATGCCGAACAATCGAATGCCGGAAAACCAAACCGTTAGGGTTAAAGAAGAAGGAGGTAGAAGAAGAAATAGAAATAATATCAGAATCTCACAATCGCAGCGGAATAAATATAATATATAACAACAGCTTTAAAATAAAGAACTATATCTGTTTATACATTACATCATCAGAGTACCACAAAATTCATAGCACACAACTGGACAGTTATCATAACCAGTCCTCACAACACTGACTATGCAGCTAATTATACACAGCGGAACATTCATCAAATACGTGTAATACGTCTCGCCATCCAGCACGTCTCCTGAGCTCCACAGCATCCTTTCCTGTATTCTATAATACTCGGTCTGACCTGAGCATTATAATAAAACAATACTCGAGTCAGTCTGGAAAACCAACGTGATAAAACACACTCAATTGGATTATTAAAGTTTTCAAAATCCTTTGAAATCAAAGGTATCTCGTAAGACCACGCCGCAAATAAACATGCCGGGTTTTTACCTTACGATAACCAAAACATTTTTATCAAATTCGTCTGATATTATAATAGTGTCTATAGAAAGTAAAATAGAATCTAGCTGAAATGCTTGCATCTCACGTTTCAGCATAGTTGGGCACAATCAAAACCGTACAGGCGCTTATTGGAGATTGGATTCCATACAATGGCAGGGCTACTGGGGTACCGCCCATCACAGTACGTTGTCTAGATCACCGTACCGAGGATCCACCCTGATCCCCTGCTACACAAGACCGGAGATACCCCTTACTGGATATTCCGAATAAGATCACCCCGCGGTTGGGATCAGCAACCGCCCACTAAGCTGAAATAAAAGGGACCTCTAGACAGGGGAAATCTTACCCTAATTGGTTGCTAGCCACTTAGCCTTGCATGCACCTCCCCTGTTTTAGCCATTTCCGGTTGATGAGGCTCGAGGCTATGCGTTACCTTTTTAGCACACATTCACTTAGAATACTCACCGTCCTCTTGACGATGTTCTAATAGCATTCATCCATACAAGTCCGTTCCGGGTTCGAATGGAACCGAAGGCACTACTCCTACTACATCCATTTTGGAATCACCCTCAGGATTAGTAGCGATTAGCCCTTGCACTTCACTGCTCCATCTTCGACTCCAAGCTCTTCTCTTCCTCACGAAAACGTTCAAACTAGATCGAAGTAGTTTTCAGGAAATAAATCCCAATCTCGGTCTCTTCGAAACGATCAGCGCATTGGCCAATATTGATAGTCGGTTATTTAACTATCAAATAACATCCACAAACAACCATCAGATTTAAATAATTTTCCAAACTATTTATTTATTTCAAAATATCTTCGCAAGATATTAATTTTTCTATACTTCAACCCTTTTGAAAACAGTTTTCAAATCACTTTCCTCTCACGGAATAAATTCCAAATATTGTTTATTTCCACTGAAAATCACCAAGACTAAATGCTTTAGATTTTAAAATAATTTAAATCACTTTATCTAAAAATATATATGCTTTAAAATACTTAAAATAAAAACTATTTAAAACATTTTATTTAAAATACCAGTTATGAAATTTTAATAATAATTTTTCATGTAAAACTTAAGCCAAAACAGATTTAAAAATAAAGGTTATTGAATTCTATACAAGATTTCCAAATAAAACTTTAGCCAAACTATATTTAAAATAATACTACTTTATAAACATAAATATTAATAATTATCTTTTTAAATCATAATACCAATTAACCTTTCAAAATAATTACTACTATAGTACTATAACTTATTTAATAAATATTTACCTTTAAAATTTTAAACAACTTAAATAATAATTTCTCAAAAACATTCTTTTAAAACAACTTTAAAACTTTTAACTTATACTTAAAAATCTGCTTTGAAAACGTACTTGGCTTTTCAGAGAAATACACTTTTCTTTCACACCTTTAAAAATAAACCACTATTTATTTTTTTTAAACAAATTAACCATTCCTATATAAATTCCCACCGTGAATTTATACTTCCAAATATCCACTGATATCTTATTTCACTTTATAAACCCAGTTTATAAATTCCATAGGCTCATTCTCCTTTTAAAAACACAGTTTCAAACACTAAATCAATTTTCAAATCGATTTCCAAAATCAACTCCATTTTAAAATAAATTCCTTTACTTACTCAAATTTATTTAAAATCCATTAATTCCATTAATTCCGGATTTAACTTCTTTATTATGATTTAAAATCTTATTTAAATTGAAAATACCAATTTCATAAAAAATTCTTTTATTTCTTCCTAAACCATTTAAATTCTGAATTTAAAAATAAATCTTTTGTTCCTTTAATTAATATCACTTAAGTTTTAAAATTCATTTATTCAAAAATCTCCTTTCCCATACTTGGAATTTATTTATTAGAATTTAAAAATCAACTTTTATCCTTTTCCAATTCATTCTTTAATTTATCCAATTTCTCTAAAATTATTTTACTTAAGAATTCTCTCTTTTATTTCCCTTTAAAAATCCAATCTATATATTTTTTATAACTCGGTATACCCAATATATTCAATCAAACCATAGCATCCAATATTTTTAATTACCAATATAATTTATCACAGATTATCAAATAATCATATCACAGAATATTAGAACAATCTAAATAATTTTGAGGAATCCAGTTGGATCCCTCCAACCTGTTTCCCTGCATCCACAGATGTTAGCACAACAATTTAAAATACCAATTCCACTTCGAGTTGGAATATCGCAGTATATGGGGTCATATCATCTCATCCGCTTTTATGCGGCGCATAGGGTCTCATCCGTTATATAATGCGGGAAATCAATCACTCCAATATATATATACACACACACACACACTA
Source organism: Allium fistulosum (assembly GCA_030737815.1). NCBI lineage: Eukaryota > Viridiplantae > Streptophyta > Magnoliopsida > Asparagales > Amaryllidaceae > Allium > Allium fistulosum. Next base: position 836,910,350 of record CM060905.1, read on the forward strand.
TCATATATAACATCAGATCCAGTCAATTCAATCATTCAACCAATAATTTAAATTTAACTTTTTAAATTTAAATGGAAATCCAAATGAGTGACATTAACTCACCTTTGATTTTTAATTTTCAATCTGATCCACACCAACTTGATTCTCCATGATTTAAGACCTTGTATAAACATTATACGGTTTTTATTAATATTCGAATAAATCGAACAATCAATTTCCATTCAATGATTCTTTTTTAGAATAAAATCGATCGGATTCGAATTAGGAAAAGAAAGTGGTTATGGATTTAAAAGGAGGAAGAGGCGCACGATTTGATTTTGAAGATTTTGTTCCGCCATCTCAACTTTTTTTTTTCTGATGCGTATTTTCTTTTTTTAAAAAGAGAAAGGGGAACGCGTGTTAACAGTGTGGACACGCGTTACACTAGAGGAAATACGTGTTTGAATGAGAAAACTTTTTGTCAAAACAATATGAATATCAGTATTATTTAAATTTAAAATTTAAATCGTCTCGAAATAACCATCTAAAATTTTGACTTCCTATCGAGGTGTGCCGCCAGGCGTTCATAAGGTTATACCCCTATTCCGAACGCGATGAAAAAGGTTTCGAGTCCTAATTCGATCGTATGGAGAAGATAGCTTTTTGGACCCAGTTATTATATTAAATTTTCGATATAAATTTCAGCGCGTATACCTACCGTACGATCATACAACAACTCCAAACGCTACGAAAATTGAAATCCGATAATAATACGCTATTACGGATCCAATGGAACTAGTTTCGTCGAATTCCGAGACTGTGCCTTGGAAGGCTATTTTTAAATATCGATTTAAACGATATATTTTTAAAACTGAGCAAACCACTTTTAAATTCAATTTCAAAAGTTCTATTACCTTCAGTATTATCAATATGAATTTTACAAGCCTTCAAATTATTTTTAACAGGCTTAAAAACCAAGATTTCATATCCTACTCAATTTCCAATTATTAAATTCCATAATTTAATTATTCAATAACTAGTGATATTTGAAATTCAATTTAAACTAACTTTCAAATATTTAAAATCAATTAAATATTCCAATTTCAAATATCCAAAAATTCCGGGTTGTCACAATAAACCTATAAATTTACTATTAGTACTTCGAAATCAAGTAAATATTTCAAACCATACTTCCAAAATAGAGATTCAAATTTATTTTTCAAGTATATTACTATAAATAAACTTCGCAAATCATTTTTTACCATTTATATAATATCTTTAAATTATACATTCAAAGAAACTTATATAAATTTTACTTGAAATATTCATTTGAAAACTTCATTTGCAAATCAATCATCTTTAATACTTTACGGAAAAATTCATCTGTAAAATTTCTTGCTTCATTTATAAATACCATTTAAAAATTTTAAATAACATCTTTATAAATATATGTAAACTATTTGAAAACAATTATTTACATCATTACTTATATTTAAAAAGAAGTTATAGAAAACCTTAAATCCATTATTTATAAATTTTATTAGTTTTAAATCTCAATATACTTTTAAACATCATTAATAAATCAATAATCATTAACTTTAAATATGTTTTATTTAATTAATAACTTCTCAAAATATTCACAAACTAATAATTTACTATTAAACCATGTTGTACATAAATAAACAATATTTTAAACATTTTAAAGTATTTGGAAATGAAAAAAATGACCAAAAAATTTTTTATATAATACTTTATCAAAATACCTTTATAACTCGATGTTTTAACAAGTTTATCCTCGTTCTTGCAGACTCTGGTCGTACGTTGATTAGGCGTAAGACTAGAAATCTCCAAGTACTTAGTAGACCTGTTACAACACTTAGTGACAGGTATGAGAAGTACTGCTCAAAATCTGATGTTAAACGACGATGTTACGATAGCAGTGGCCCGTTGCTGCTCCAGTGTTTACGCAATGGACACAAAACTTTCCAGAAGATCCTTCCACCTTTCGGATTCTAGAAAAATATCGTAGCCATTTCGTAAACAAGGGACCATCGACCCCTGCTGCAGTGGTAACTGCCGATTCAATGATTTACACAATGGATGCACTTCCTTCTCGAAAGATCCATAAACAACAGATCCTGGGATCGAAAGCGCCTCCATTGGGTAAACTAAAGAATCGTCTACCCTAAAAAAATCGAGGAACTCATGAGTTTAAGTCCGGACAACCATATCGGTTTGAATCCATTTCTGAATTCACCCAAGTATATTAGGGTTTATCGGTCGAATCCATTCCTGGATTCCCCAAGTCCATCTAGGTCGAAGCATATCATACTATACTTCTTCGCGGAAGGTACTTCCCCATACCTCTTATGTAAGGACTCGATTCTTCGACTTCCGAATATCGACATCAATACGTCCACTGTATCGACTGCCGAGCCATCGAATGCCAGAAAACCGAATTCTTAGGGTTTAAGAAAGAAGAGGTAGAAGAAAAGAAAGAAGAACAACAGAACAACATCAGAAACAGAAACAATATCAGAATCTCACATTCGCAGCGGAACAACATATAATAGATAAATGAATATCATTAAAACAAAGAACTGTACATTTCATACATTACATCGTCAAAGTTTACAACAACAATACAACAATGGACAGTTATATAAACTTGTCCTCATAACAGAATACACAGCAGAATAAATAATATCATATACAAGTGGTACGTCTCGCCATCCAGCTCGCCACTAAGCTCCACAGCATCCCGAATCCAGAATGACCTGATAACCTGACTCTAGACTGCCCGTGTGGAAATTGGTGGGCACCCAGAGTTTAGGAAGGAAACAATAAACTCCATGTCAGTCATGGTGACTGGTGTGAGAACTTAAAACAGTTTATCTTTAAAACAAACAACAGGAAGATTATAAAGTCAATTTCGTAATGCTTTTGGAAAATGAAACTACCATAAGACCTCCCGCCACACACACAATGCAAACGCAGAATTGGAGGAGATTTCTTCTTATGATAGTCAAAGATGCTTACTACGCAAAATCAAATCCTTTTTGATATTATTATTAGTGCATAGTGTAGAAAAATCATTTCGAAAGTATAATATAAATCTTAGCCAGCATAGACATTTCGCACTTATGCCTACTATAGCTACCATCCAAACAGTGGGGCGCCACCATAAGTGAATGATAGGTTCTACAACTAATATCGTAGAAAGTTCGTATTGGAGTTTGGATTTCCAACAAATGGTCAGGCCAAGGAACTTCCCATTGCCACATAGGTACGCCTCTGGAAAGACGACTCGAGAACCAAACCGGATCTCTGCCAACACAAGGCCGGGTTACCCCTAACTGGGTAACTACTGACACGAATATGTCATCCCCCGATCGTAACCGATCTTTCTGAGGATCCTCGATTCCAACAACCACATAAGAATAATAATGCAGCAACAACATAGGTTAAGTATCTAGGATCCATACCATGATACCACCTCTATCCAGAAGGAATGACATATACTAAAGGGGCGCTACCCCCTAATAACCTTGCCACATCTTTCCTGTTTTGACCATTTCCGGGGTGTGAGGTCCGACGAAGTCTCGTCCACAAAGCCACGCTTTATACAAAAGTTGTGCTTTGGGTCAACAAATGATCAAAGTAATGATCACAAAGATAAATGATCAAACAAATGATCATATCACAAATGATCAAACAATGATCATTTCACAGCAACACTCAGCATGCCACGTTACCAAGTTGGGAGTATATCACTAGTGACCTTCAACTACATAACCTCTAAGCTCGTACGTCTCAGAGAAGGGTGTTAAGCTAAGAGAAAAAATTCTCCGCCACCAACAGAAATGTATTTGAAAGAAACCAGCTTTATATCTCAATTTGTAGCGTCAGACATACAACCATACAAGTCTGTTCTGGGATCGAACAGAACCGAAGGCACTTCTTACGAAGCCCTTGCAAATCCGAATAATTTTCTAATCACGTCCGGACTTCCCGTCACTAAGGGTGATAAAACCTCTATATCGGAGATCAGCCGATGTAGAGTAACTCGACGGTAATCCTTCCATTTTCAAAAATATCCGGTCTTCAACACCGGTCATCAAATGCAATCCATTACGACATATCACATATTCGGAATGGGTTATACGACCCAAAGGTCCTTTCCCGGCTAACCCAAATAGTGAGCGCTTATTCAAAAATAAGTGTGGCATTCAAATTCATCCAATTCACAACAAATACCCATTCAAGGGTAAATATTGATAGTCGGTTATTTAACTATCAATAAAGATGCGCAACATCATCAGATTCCAAATAATTTTCCAAATTATTTAATTTCCAAAAAATATCTTTACAAGATATATAATTTTCCACACTTAACCATTTGAACAAATTTCAAATATTCACTTTTCAGTTTATCTTTAAAAGATAAAATTTCAAACCTTTCATTTCATATTGGAAAAGCATTTCCATACTTATTTAAAAATAAGTAATTCACAAATCATTTATTTCAACACTTGGAAAATATTCGATATACTTAAATCAAAATTAAGTATATATTTCATTCTTTTAAGGAAATCATTCTCTTTTACAAATTTTATTTGAGTCAAAACGAATGTTACGTAAAACATCGTTACGACAACTCAAAATCACTAGTATAGGGATTCGAAATTAAGATAGATATATAAATCCCAATACTATATAAAACATTTCCTTTCGGAAACCATTTACTATAACAACAGTGTTATAGTCCACCATTTCCTTATTTCTTGAAACGTCTATTTCAACAATGAATGTTGAAATCTATGTATTCGATACTTAACACATTTTAAAACATCTTTTTTTAAAACGATTACTTCATTTCGTAATATCACTTCTCCAAAAACATATCCATTTTATTTAATAATATATTCACTGTCCAAAATCGTGAATATACTCTGTTATCCAAATTCAACATTTCTACACATTTTATTTAAAAGATTATCCACTGTCCAAAATCGTGGATAAAATTCTCAACCAAACTCTTATTATTACAACATTTAACTTAAAGGATAATTTGTTGTCCAAAATCACGAATATATCTCCTTTATTATCCAATTCAATTTATATAACTCAATTTTATACCGGAAGTCTATATTATAAGTTAAGAACTTATAATCCAGTTATTTACAACATCTATTCATTTTATAATTTCACAAATCATAAGTCTATAAATTTCGTTCACTTATGAAATCCATTTTTTTTTTCATTTTAACACTTATAAAAACTCGTTTTATAATTCCAGTATTCTTAATTTATAAAATATCAATTTTGTACATCTTTTATATAAATAGTTCATAATAATTCAAAAATCCCAATTTAAGACATTTTACAAATTAATCAACTTTTTATTTCAAAAACTACTTTTCGCTTATATTTCACAAATCTCATAATTTTCATAACACGAAAATTATAAAATTTATTTATATAAAAGGAATCAATTCCAAAATTCAATAAAACGTATACTTTCAAAAATCACTTTAAAAATCCTTTATAAATCAAAATTGTTATTTTTAAACTTCAAAAATGGATCCGATGATGCAACAGCACCAATCATCAATCACGACAATCAAACATCACATATCATCATATGATAACAGAATATATCACAATATCTATAAATAAATCAATACGGTGAGGAATCTAGTCGGATCCCTCAAACCTGTTTTCCTGCATCCACAGATGTTAGCACAATACCAATTCCGCTCCAGTACGTAATATCGCGGTATATAGGATTTAATAAATATTATCCGCTATTATGCAGCGCAATAGGGTCTCATCTGCTATACAATGCGGGAAATCAACTCCAATATATACATATTCCAATATATATATATTGCTATATACATAAATAATACCAATTCCACTTCAATGTGAAATTATCGCGGTATATGTTTTTAATAAATAACCTCCGCTTAATAACGGCGTATAATGTCTATTTTAACAATCAATAGATAGCAATCATCATTCAATCATACATTCAAGCAATTTTAAATCTAACTATTTAAAATTTAAATCGAAACAATTTCGATTGAGTGAGAAGTTCTCACCTTGATTTTCCGATATCAATCGTAGCGTTTTATTTCGAATAAAATTAAACGGACGTTTAATTTTACCCGAAATTTTCACTATCTCCAAATGACTCCAATCCAGTTCCATAGCGTAGTGCTCGACAAAATGAAGGCCACACAATTCGTTTCGTAATTTTTCAACCTCGTATGAAATAGTTATACATTTTTAAAGTTCGAACGAATTTAAATAAAATTTTATTTACAATTTCCTTTTTATTTTAAACCTTCACACATCTGGGCCTTTGGATTTCACAACTTCAGATCGTGATAACATGCTGTTGCTTCTTCTCAAACGCATGAAGACCAGTAAAGATCTAACGCAAATGAACCCATCAAGGCCGCCACTTTCAATCAATTTTCGTGCCTACTACACTCGCTTTGAAGATGATCGAAGACATGGGTTTCGAAGCCCATCGCCGACGCAAACAACGCCTGGAAGGAAACGAAGCTCGGTCCCCTATAGCACTTGAAAAACGTGCAAGAGACGAGCACGATCGGGGGCAAATATCCCTGCCTATGGTCGATGATTCGAGATTCCCACCGTTGGATGTATAGCTCTCATCTTGTCCTTCAATTTGTTAGTTGGAAGTTTGTTGAATCGATGCACGGATTGGAAGATAATTGAGGAGAAAGAATTGAATTTTCTGGCCATTGATTATGGAGGTGGCGGCTGCGTATAACTAGGGTTAGGGTTTCATCTTGTTTGCAAAATAGAAGATAATGGTCCTTATATAGAAAATTTCGCAAAAACACTATTCATCCCAAAATTTCCGAACTCCAAATCGAGCTTGCCGGTTGGCGTTTCTAAGGTTGACCCCGCGTTCCGAACGCAATGGAACATGTTTCGGGAGCTAATTCGATCATCTGTGCGAGTTACGGAATTAAACGATCAATTTTAAATTAAATCGATTAAACCGATTTTCTAGGCGTTTTGGCTTGCCCCGGACAAACGGTACATCCGATTGACACGAAATTTGAAACCATACAATAATATCACATTACGGATCCGATGAAACTGGTTTCGTCGAAATCCGAGACTTTTTAAAAAATTACTATTTTAACTCGCCAAATTAATATTAAAACAATTTCGATGCGTTTGGAGCTGCCACGGTCAAACGACAACTCCGATTGCTACGAAAATTGAAATCTGATAATAACAAACTATTACAGATCCAATGGATATAGTTTCGTCCAATTCTGAGACTGTTCGAAAAATGGCTAATTTCACTAGTCGATTAAATATTAAAATATTCAATTTTCACATATTAACTCTAAATTCAATTTTAAAAGTTCTATAACATCACTATAACTCCAATATGATTTAATATAACTTTATAAATCATTTTTAATCACATTTAATCCAGATTTCAATTATTTCTGGAATTTCACTATTTAATTTATCGATTTAATTACCCAATTAAATCCAAATATTCGAATTTTAAATTATTCGACTTATTAATTTCATTTATTAATATTTAAAATCAATTAAATATTAAAATTTTAATTAATATAAATTTTGGGTCGTTACAAACTTCCCCCCTTAAAAGAATTTCGTCCACTAAATTACCAAGTAAGAAAAATTTACAGAATCCATTAACTTTTCAAAACAAACCGTTTAAATTAGATTTACAAATCTCTTAAGTGTTTAACTTTTCCAAAATCCAATAGTTAAACTTCTTACAACAATTTCACTAAGTTTTTCAAAATTTTCAAATTTTCCAATTTTTTCAAAAATATTCTAACGCCTTAATTTTCGGAAAATTTCGCCATAGCCTCCTTTGCGCGGCTCGATCCGAAAAAAAATGACAGTATATATATATCACAAATATACATCTCATCAAGTGATGAGGCATCCCGTAGGGAAAAAAGTGTAAAAGTACGATATTTAATCCGAGATATGTACCTTATTTATAATTAGCGAGCGTATACGGCTAATATTGCGCGAAAGCGAGCTCCAAATGCGAAGCAAACGCCATATGCACCTACTAAACACTCGATCAAACAAATGAGAACATGTATATTGAAAATAATAACAATATACATCATATAGCAACATAATAACTACATGTGCCAACATAGCAAATGCAACAAAAGCAACAAATGCAACCATCAAACAACTATCATCCAATAACATCCAACAAATCCATGTCTATCCAAATCAGTTCATACCCAAATCAATATAAATTCACTTCTCATTAATATTCATTGAATTGGTTTCCAATTTAATCACATTTGATTGTTAACATTGGATTTTACTAATATTCATTCGTTCAAATTCAATTAGTTTACATTCACATTAGTTCACTTACAAATCAAATTCAATCCTATTTAAGATTCTCTTAACTTCCAATTTGATTTCAATTACTTTAGCTTTCAATTTGTCAATTCAATTTCATTAACACTTAATGAATTATATACAATCAACTAACATGCATATAACAACCAATGTACATTCAACACAACCAAATTATTAATTTTACATTTGATTTGGTTCAACACTTTTAATTCCAATTGGTTGACATTAAATTGACTTTCATTCAATTATTCAATTAGCTTTTAATGAATTTACACTTACATTCATTTTTCCATATCAATTTACTTACATTCGATTGATTAACATTCAATCCATTTATTAATTCAATTGCTAATTCTTTTTACAATTAAAGTTGAATTTCATTTATATAACTCAAGTTCATATTCATCACTTCACTTATTTATAACAATTTCAACTTCATCACTTAAGTTATATTCCAATTAAACATCTTTTGTTTAATCTTAAATTAAGTTTTCACTTATAAATTAAATTTAGATTCTCATTCTAAAGTAAATTCTATTTAACTTTTTACCAAAGTTAATTTTATTTCATATTTATCAACTTCAACTTGGATTTTAAATGAAATCTGTTTATCACAACAAAACTTCAATTTCCAATTTACTATGGGTAGCAAAATCAATCACACAGAAACTCGAAAATGATATTGATGATGCGGCAGTCATCACCGTACTATTTCCCAGCAATAATAATGAATTCAGTGCTTTAAATTTTTTCAAAATTTTCCTTTTTATTATAAATCTCATTACAAATCTTTTACTTATAAAATTTCACTATTTCTATATAAGATTATTTTTTCCATTGTAAATCATTTTAATTATAACTTCATACATTATAATTCATTTGCTTATACAATTCATTCTTTTACAATTGTTGTTTTAATTCAACTTATTCAAACAACTTTTAATTAACTTATATATATTTACATTTTCAAACAATCAAACAATCAATTATATACACTTCAATAATTTTCGGAAAATTATTTCCTTTATATACAAAATATAATCGAGGTAAAATTATTTCATTTACCCTATTTAAAACAATATCATGCCGAATTGTTCTGAACAAGTGTTTAGAGATCCCTATCGATAGAGTTGTACTGACAATACCAACCAGAATCCATATACTACTCAACAAACCAACCACCACAATATAAAACAATTTTATATTCACTAACAAATACGCGCTCGTATCTATTATTACACTCAAACTCATTCTAGAGTACTACTGACTCTATCTCTAATGAGTAACACCCAACAGAGCAGGGTTGTCGCTTAACCATATGCTCTGATACCACATTGTAAGGACCCGATTCTTCGACTTCCGAATATCGACATCAATACATCCACTGTATCGGCTGCCGAGCCATCGAATGCCGGAAAACCGAATTCTTAGGGTTTAAGAAAGAAGAGGTAGAAGAAAAGGTAGAAGAAAAAGAAAGAAGAACAACAGAACAACATTAGAAACAGAAACAATATCAGAATCTCACATTCGCAGCGGAACAACATATAATAGATAAATGAATATCATTAAAATAAAGAACTGTACATTTCATACATTACATCGTCAAAGTTTACAACAACAATACAACAATGGACAGTTATATAAACTTGTCCTCATAACAGAATACACAGCGGAATAAATAATATCATATACAAGTGGTACGTCTCGCCATCCAGCTTGCCACTAAGCTCCACAGCATCTCGAATCCATAATGACCTGATAACCTGACTTTAGACTGCCCGTGTGGAAATTGGTGGCCACCCAGAGTTTAGGAAGGAAACAATAAACTCCAGGTCAGTCATGGTGACTGGTGTGAGAACTTAAAACAGTTTATCTTTAAAACAAACAACAGGAAGATTTTAAAGTCAATTTCGCAATGCTTTTGGAAAATGAAACTACCATAAGACCTCCCGCCACACACACAATGCAAATGCAGAATTGGAGGAGATTTCTTCTTATGATAGTCAATGATGCTTACTACGCAAAATCAAATCCTTTTTGATATTATTATTAGTGCATAGTGTAGAAAAATCATTTCGAAAGTATAATATAAATTTTAGCCAGCATAGACATTTCGCACTTATGCCTACTATAGCTACCATCCAAACAGTGGGGCGCCACCATAAGTGAATGATAGGTTCTACAACTAATATCGTGCAAAATTCGTATTGGAGTTTGGATTTCCAACAAATGGTCAGGCCAAGGAACTTCCCATTGCCACATGGGTACGCCTCTGGAAAGACGACCCGAGAACCAAACCGGATCTCTGCCAACACAAGGCCGGGTTACCCATAACTGGGTAACTACTGACACGAATATGTCATCCCCCGATCGTAACCGATCTTTCCGAGGATCCTCGATTCCAACAACCACATAAGAATAATAATGCGGCAACAACATAGGTTAAGTATCTGGGCTCCATACCATGATACCACCTCTATCCAGAAGGAATGACATACACCAAAGGGGCGCTACCCCCTAATAACCTTGCCGCATCTTTCCTGTTTTGACCATTTCCGGGGTGTGAGGTCCGACGAAGTCTCGTCCACAAAGCCACGCTTTATACAAAAGCTGTGCTTTGGGTCAACAAATGATTAAAGTAATGATCACAAAGATAAATGATCAAACAAATGATCATATCACAAATGATTAAACAATGATCATTTCACAGCAACACTCAGCATGCCACGTTACCAAATTGGGAGTATTTCACTAGTGACCTTCAACTACATAACCTCTAAGCTCGTACGTCTCAGAGAAGGGTGTTAAGCTAAGAGAATAAATTCTCCGCCACCAACAGAAATGTATTTGAAAGAAACCAGCTTTATATCTCAATTTGTAGCGTCAGACATACAACCATACAAGTCTGTTCCGGGATCGAACAGAACTGAAGGCACTTCTTACGAAGCCCTTGCAAATCCGGATAATTTTCTAATCACGTCCGGACTTCCCGTCACTAAGGGTGATAAAACCTCTATATCGGAGATCAGCCGATGTAGAGTAACTCGACGGTAATCCTTCCGTTTTCAAAAATATCCGGTCTTCAACACCGGTCATCAAATGCAATCCATTACGACATATCACATATTCGGAATGGGTTATACGACCCAAAGGTTCTTTCCCGGCTAACCCAAATAGTGAGCGCTTATTCAGAAATAAGTGTGGCATTCAAATTCATCCAATTCACAACAAATACCCATTCAAGGGTAAATATTGATAGTCGGTTATTTAACTATCAATAAAGATGCGCAACATCATCAGATTCCAAATAATTTTCCAAATTATTTAATTTCCAAAAAATATCTTTACAAGATATATAATTTTCCACACTTAACCATTTGAACAAATTTCAAATATTCACTTTTCAGTTTATCTTTAAAAGATAAAATTTCAAACCTTTCATTTCATATTGGAAAAGCATTTCCATACTTATTTAAAAATAAGTAATTCACAAATCATTTATTTTCAACACTTGGAAAATATTTGATATACTTAAATCAAAATTAAGTATATATTTCATTCTTTTAAGGAAATCATTCTCTTTTACAAATTTTATTTGAGTCAAAACGAATGTTACGTAAAACATCATTACGAAAACTCAAAATCACTAGTATAGGGATTCGAAATTAAGATAGATATATAAATCCCAATACTATATAAAACATTTCCTTTCGGAAACCATTTACTATAACAACAGTGTTATAGTCCACCATTTCCTTATTTCTTGAAACGTCTATTTCAACAATGAATGTCGAAATCTATGTATTCGATACTTAACACGTTTTAAAACATCTTTTTTTTTAAACGATTACTTCATTTCGTAATATCACTTCTCCAAAAACATATCCATTTTATTTAATAATATATTCAGTGTCCAAAATCGTGAATATACTCTGTTATCCAAATTCAACATTTCTACACATTTTATTTAAAAGATTATCCACTGTCCAAAATCGTGGATAAAATTCCCAACCAAACTCTTATTATTACAACATTTAACTTAAAGGATAATTCGTTGTCCAAAATCACGAATATATCTCCTTTATTATCCAATTCAATTTATATAACTCAATTTTATACCGGAAGTCTATATTATAAGTTAAGAACTTATAATCCAGTTATTTACAACATCTATTCATTTTATAATTTCACAAATCATAAGTCTATAAATTTCGTTCACTTATGAAATCCATTTTTTTCCATTTTAACACTTATAAAAATTCGTTTTATAATTCCAGTATTCTTAATTTATAAAATATCAATTTTGTACATCTTTTATATAAATAGTTCATAATAATTCAAAAATCCCAATTTAAGCCATTTTACAAATTAATCAACTTTTTATTTCAAAAACTACTTTTCGCTTATATTTCACAAATCTCATAATTTTCATAACACGAAAATTATAACATTTATTTATTTAAAAAGGAATCAATTCCAAAATTCAATAAAACGTATACTTTCAAAAATCACTTTAAAAATCCTTTATAAATCAAAATCGTTATTTTTAAACTTCAAAAATGGATCTGATGATGCAACAGCACCAATCATCAATCACGACAATCAAACATCACATATCATCATATGATAACAGAATATATCACAATATTTGTAAATAAATCAATACGGTGAGGAATCCAGTCGGATCCCTCCAACCTGTTTCCCTGCATCCACAGATGTTAGCACAATACCAATTCCGCTCCAGTACGGAATATCGCGGTATATAGGATTTATTAAATATTATCCGCTATTATGCGGCGCAATAGGGTCTCATCCGCTATACAATGCGGGAAATCAACTCCAATATATACATATTCCAATATATATATATATATATATTGCTATATACATAAATAATACCAATTCCACTTCAATGTGAAATTATCGCGGTATATGTTTTTAATAAATAACCTCCGCTTAATAACGGCGTATAATGTCTATTTTAACAATCAATAGATAGCAATCATCATTCAAGCAATTTTAAATCTAACTATTTAAAATTTAAATCGAAACAATTTCGATTAAGTGAGAAGTTCTCACCTTGATTTTCCGATATCAATCGTAGCGTTTTATTTCGAATAAAATTAAACGGACGTTTAATTTTACCCAAAATTTTCACTATCTCCAAACGACTCCAATCCAGTTCCATAGCGTAGTGCTCGACAAAATGAAGCCAACGCAATTCGTTTCGTAATTTTTCAACCTCGTATGAAATAGTTATACATTTTTAAAGTTCGAACGAATTTAAATAAAATTTTATTTACAATTTCCTTTTTATTTTAAACCTTCACACATCTGGGCCTTTGGATTTCACAACTTCAGATCGTGACCGCATGTTGTTGCTTCTTCTCAAACGCATGAAGACCAGTAAAGATTGAACGCAAATGAACCCATCAAGGCCGCCACTTTCAATCAATTTTCGTGCCTACTACACTCGCTTTGAAGATGATCGAAGACATGGGTTTCGAAGCTCATCGCCGACACAAACAACGCCTGGAAGGAGGCGAAGCTCGGTCCCCTATAGCACTTGAAAAACATGCAAGAGACGAGCACGAACGGGGGCAAATATCCCTGCCTATGGTCGATGATTCGAGATTCCCACCGTTGGATGTATAGCTCTCATCTTGTCCTTCAATTTGTTAGTTGGAAGTTTGTTGAATCGATGCACGGATTGGAAGATAATTGAGGAGAAAGAATTGAATTTTCTGGCCATTGATTATGGAGGTGGCGGCTGCGTATAACTAGGGTTAGGGTTTCATCTTGTTTGCAAAATAGAAGATAATGGTCCTTATATAGAAAATTTCGCAAAAACACTATTCATCCCAAAATTTCCGAACTCCAAATCGAGCTTGCCGGCTGGCATTTCTAAGGATTACCCCGCGTTCCGAACGCAATGGAATGTGTTTTGGGAGCTAATTCGATCATCTGTGCGAGTTACGAAATTAAACGATCAATTTTAAATTAAATCGATTAAACCGATTTTCTAGGCGTTTTGGCTTGCCCCGGACAAACGGTACATCCGATTGACACGAAATTTGAAACCATACAATAATATCACATTACGGATCCGATGAAATAGGTTTCGTCAAAATCCGAGACTTTTTGAAAAATGACTATTTTAACTCGCCAAATTAATATTAAAACAATTTCGATGCGTTTGGAGCTGCCACGGTCAAACGACAACTCCGATTGCTACAAAAATTGAAATCCGATAATAACAAACTATTACGGATCCAATGGAACTAGTTTCGTCCAATTCTAAGACTGTTTGAAAAATGGCTAATTTCACTAGTTGATTAAATATTAAAATATTCAATTTTCACAGATTAACTCTAAATTCAATTTTAAAAGTTCTATAACATCACTATAACTCCAATATGATTTAATATAACTTTATGAATCATTTTTAATCACATTTAATCCAGATTTCAATTATTTCTGGATTTTCACTATTTAATTTATCAATTTAATTACCCAATTAAATCCAAATATTCGAATTTTAAATTATTCGACTTATTAATTTCATTTATTAATATTTAAAATCAATTAAATATTCAAATTTTAATTAATATAAATTCTGGGTCGTTACATCTTACTTCAAAATATAACATACCATATATAATACCCTTTCAAAATCATAGCTTTAGATATCTCACTTTATATAAATTCCATTATATATAAGATTTCATTTTCAAATAAAGTACTTTCCAAAATCAATAATCTCGAATATATCAAATCATTCTTATATAAATTCCGTTATATATAAGATTTATCTCTTCAGATCAAATACCTTCCAAAATCAACAGTTTTCAAAGTCACCTTATATTTATATAAAGTCCGTCTTATACAAGAATCAAAAAATTTCCAAAATAAATTTTGCTGTATGAAAAGCCATATGGGATTGAACATCTTTGCTTTATAAAAGGTTTTGAATTTAGAATAGTTTTGTATATAAAATCGTTTTGTGAAATAGTTTTGTATATAAAATAGATTTGTAAAATAGTTTGTAAATAAAATAGTTTGTAAAATAGTTTTGTAAATAAAATAGTCTGTAAAATAGTTTTGTAAATAAAATAGTTTGTAAAATAGTTTGATAGTTTGTGTAAGAAAAATAAAAGAAAATAGTTTTGTAAAATGGTTTTAAATTAATAGTAGTTTTGCATACAAGAAAAATTCCAATTTAAATTACAAAGACATCCAACCCAACAACTTTCAATTTCAACGTCAAAGCATATCAATAATATTAGAACATAAGATGTTCATATGTCATCATTTCGAAAAATCACATTTGGTCGCTCACTCGATTACACAAGTTCGTTTTCGAAGTAGTATTTTTCATTCGACTTCCCAAATACGGACTTTGATAAGGTTTCTTGTCTAGAAACCGTCATTCTCCTTGCATTGCCATATACTATGATAGAGAATTCTAGAATCAAACTAAAGATCCATATCAAATATTCGCCATCAAGAATCGAATGAAAAATCCTAACATGAAGTGGTGTAATTCACATAAAACTTATGTACTCAAATCCGGATCAGATTAATTTTGCGAATAAAAGAATATACATACAACTTACGTAATTATTCCAATTTGTTTCATTACAATTACATTTTAATTAAATTCATTATTAATCTCATTGATTAACACAAGTATCACTTCATACTTTAATATTTGTTTCATAGAATTTCTCTATTTAACATAAAACATTAACATATTCATTCTCACAACGTTGCTTATATTTCTCTTCATTTTAAATTACATTCATTTCACATGTAATATTTCTCATTTAATACTACATTTATTTGCAAATCATTTCATAAGGAATTTTCTTTAAGTTCATAACCAATTTATAAAAGCTTAATTCCTTTTTATAAGACATTGTTCGAGTTTAAAGTTATCACTGCTTTATTTATAGCCATTTATTGCAACGTCCATTTATTTCATAACAATTTACAATTCATGGCTTTATTTATAATCATTTCACTTTTAATTCATATTTGCTTATCCCATTTAGTTTCACCTTTACCTTTCAATTTATTTATGACACATTTCATAAATGTTAATTAAGTTTCAACTCATATATTAATTCAGAAGGTTTCGATTATCCAAGATATCCAAATATTCCATTTTATTTCAATAGTTGAAACTACCAGTCAACAAACAACAAAGTTCACAATAACATTTTATTCATTTTATTCTCTTTAGTACACCATTATTAAACTAGTGCTTAGTCCATTAATTCAATCAACAATAATTAGCCAATGCTTATAAACTGACAAAAACTCAACTAATCAACAATAAATGATAATAACTAAATATTACCATTTCATAAATCAAACACATTACAAATAACTATATTAGTTAAAAAAATTATTCCTTTATATATATCATATAATATTAGGAAAAATAATTTCATTTCAAAACGTATATAAAACATTTTTATAACACTAATAAATACGCGCTCTCGTATATACACTCAAGCAACTCATTCTAGGGTATTACTACCCTATCTCTAATGAGTTAACCCCAACAGGCTAAGGTATGTCTAAACCAAAGCTCTAATACCAACTGTAACGACCTACTTTTTTTTACGGTTCAAATCGACAATAAACCACACATGTCAGATTCAAACCATTCAAAAAGGAGGATTGTAAATGAGGAAAATAAGAAAAAATAAGAAAAAAAGATAGAAAAAACAAAACATGGAATCTCACAACGGAACGACAAAATATAATAATCAAATAAACAGTTCATGAAGCTGTTTTACAAATAACATTTGATTACACTTTTACAATTCAAATCAGAGTTATACATACATCAGAAATAAACAAATAATGCAGCGGAACATAGAATGTAGTGGAATAATAATAGTAATAATATACTGAATATTTGTCTTCGTCCTCCAGAAAATAGTCTTCAACACACTGAAAAGCTCAGACTGACCCGAGCATAATGAAAAGACCAAACACTCGAGTCAGAACTAAAAGATCTTATGTAAATCAAATCAAAATAAATAAAATAGAAATATTAGTGCAATGGTTTCATAGATGTTACGGGATTTTCATCTCCTATCAAGTGTACAACATGAATATAATTATTTAAAAGGTTTTAAATAATTCGAAATATCAATCTTAATCTTCTAATTAAAAAAATCCAAAGTTTGAATTAACTTAAACCCTTCAAGTAATTCAATTCCAAATAAAATCCAAATTCAAGAAATTATATGGGTTTCAAATCAATGAAAACCGCTCAGGTGTATCATTTCAACCAATAACGATTTTCCCCTAATCTATAAGATCGTTCGGGTATGTATCACTTCAACCCAAGGGGATACAGAGATATAGACAAAAATAACATCCAATCATCCAAAATGTCAACCAATAACATCCATCCAATCACCCAAATATCAACAATTGAACATACAACACAATCATCATTGAAATCAACCGATAACTACCAACAATTTACTAGTTACCATTAATAGGTATTTAACTGGAAATTTAAATTTAAATATTAAATTAAATGGAAATTAAATTCAATAAAAGTTAGATTTAACTGGAATGACAATTTAAAATATACTAAACAGCAACCAATCAATTTCTAATCACATCATAAATTCAATTTAACTAACATAAGAAAATCTAGTAGTTATGAGTGTTTTCTCACCTTTAGTGGCTACAAAGTGATGATAAAAATGGGGTAATATGGAGATTCTTAGCAATGATCCAAATGCAAAGAAAATCCAACAAATCTTAGACACGAACATGAATCAATAAACAAGTTTCAACTGCTTCCAACTTCCAACCAATCCAAGATCCAAACTACGAACAAACCTGAAACTAGGTCATCTTTAAGAAAATATTTGGACCAGATTACTACTAAATCTATAAAGGTGACTAATTAGAAAGTTGTTACAAATTATTTTCTCTCCACTTTCAAAAAAATAATCACTCAAAAATCTTCTGTCTTGTGGAAGTTATGGTCAAAACAAACAGAGGTGTTTTCTGAGTTGAAAATCTAAGTTCAAAAATACTTCGAAAAGATTTGAGTTTTTGGCATAGAAAATTAAGGAATTTGAAGAACTGATTTAAAACAAAGTTGAGCCACTGGAAAATTAAATGGTTTCAAAAAAAGAATCACATAATTTGGTTAATTTATGAAAGAGATATGATTGATACAATATGGGGTATTTTCGGCCAAAACTGGACCCAAAAAAGGACTTGAAAAATAGAGTTTTTGATATAGAAATATTTGAAATGGGAAGAAGGGTTCAACAACAAAGTTGTTCCCATTGAAATTATACAAGGTTTAAAAAAAATTATTTGATTTGGAATAGTTTAGTGGAATATAGAAGCCATGGAAATAAGGGGAAAAAAGAGGGAAAAAGGGAAAGGAAAAAGAAGGGAAAGAGGAGAAAGAAGAGGAGAGGGAAGGTAGGGCTTTGGCCATGAGTTACTGCCGTGGGTTGTGGATGGTGATGGAGGTGAGTGGCGGCAAAAGGAGAGAGGTAGGCTAGGGTTTTGGAGGAGGAAGGATGGAATTTGATTTGGAGATTTAGGTGTTTTGGGGTTTGGAGTTTTCTATAGATTTGAGTAAGAAGAAGAAAAAGAAGAGTACGCAGAAAGTTTCTCAAATGAGGAATTTTTGTATGTACTTGGTTTTAGTCAGATAGGAAATAGAAGGTCTATACGTGGGAAAAGAAAGGATCCAAAGTTTCTTAGGGTTCCTAGGGCTCTTGGTTTACTAAAGAGCCTATTAATCTAAAACAAACCCAATAAGACCTAGCAAAAAAAAGAACACAAATATACACTGCAAAAGAAAGAAATAAGCTGCAGGTTATTTAATAATTAGGAAATGAAGGTGGAGAGACAAAAATAAATGTTATGTTTTATTTTGAAAGCATCAGGCATTACTAATGTATAAAGAAATGTACGTAGGAATGGAAAAGTTTGCAAACCAAAGGAAAGTGAAATTTTGTATACGTGAAAATGAGGTGGCAAGAATTAAATACAAGCTAAAAGTCTAGGCTTAGGTATTAAATTGTAAGGACCCGATTCTTCGACTTCCGAATATCGACATCAATACGTCCACTGTATCGACTGCTGAGCCATCGAATGCCAGAAAACCGAATTCTTAGGGCTTAAGAAAGAAGAGGTAGAAGAAAACAGAAGAAAAAGAAAGAAGAAACAACAGAAAAAACAGAACCATATCAGAATCTCACATTCGCAGCGGAACAATATATAATAGATGATCACTAGTCTTTTAAAACAAAGAACTATATCAGTTTATACATACATCAATCAGAGTCAATATACAACTCAATACAACAATGGACAGTTATATAAACTTGTCCTCATACAGAATACACAGCGGAATAAATAAACAAGTATGGATGTACGTTTCGCCATCCAGCTTGCTTCCAAAGCTCCAGAATATCCAGAATATCCTGATAACATAACTCTAGGCTGCTCGTGTGGAAAATAATGGGCACCCAGAGTTTAGAAGGAAACAATAAACTCCGAGTCAGTCATGGTGACTGGTGTGAGATCGTAAAAACAGTTATTTTTCACAAAGAAAATAAAACAGATTCGCAATGCTTTTGGAAAATGAAACTACCATAAGACCTCCCGCCACACACACAATGCAAACGCAGAATTTGAGGAGATTTTTTCTTATGATAGTCAAAGATGCTTGATACGCAAAATCAAATCATTTTTGATATTATTATTAGTGCATAGTGTAGAAAACATTTCGAAAATATATAATATAAATCTTAGCCAGCATAGGCATTCCGCACTTATGCCTACTATAGCTACCATGTTCAATAGCAGGTTACCGCCACATTCCATGGCAGGTAATACAACTAAAACCGTACAAGTCTCGTATTGTTTCTTTGGATTTCCAACAAATGGTCAGGCCAAGGAACTTCCCATTGCCACATAGGTACGCCTCTGGAAAGATGACCCGAGAAATAACCTAACATTACGGTAAGATCTCTGCCAACACAAGGCCGGGTTACCCCTAACTGGGTAACTAATGACACGAATATGTCATCCCCCGATCATAACTGATCTTCCCGAGGATCCTCGATTCCAACAACCACAAAGTAATAAATTTGCAGCAACAACATAGGTTAAATATCTGGGCTCCATACCATGATACCACCTCTATCCAGAAGGAATGACATACACTAAAGGGGCGCTACCCCCTAATAACCTTGCCGCATCCTTCCTGTTTTGACCATTCCCGGGATGTGAGGCCCGACGAAGTCTCGTCCACAAAGCTACGCTTTTCACAAAGCCATGCTTTGGGTCAAACAAATGATCAAAGTAATGATCACAAAGATAAATGATCAAACAAATGATCATATCACAAATGATCAAACAATGATCATTTCACAGCAACACTCAGCATGCCACATTACCAAGTTGGGAATATATCGCTGATAACCTTCAACTACATAACCTCTGAGCTCGTACGTCTCAGAGAAGGGTGTTAAGCTAAGAGAATAAATTCTCCGCCACCAACAGATATATATTTGAAAGAAATCAGCTTTATATCTCAATTTGTAATGTCAGACATACAATCCATACAAGTCTGTTCCGGGCTCGAACAGAACCGAAGGCACTTCTTACGAAGCCCTTGCAAATCTGGATAATTTTCTAATCACGTCCGGACTTCCCGTCACTAAGGGTGATAAAACCTCTATATCGGAGATCAGCCGATGTAGAGTAACTCGACGGTAATCCTTCCGTTTTCAAAAATATCCGGTCTTCAACACCGGTCATCAAATGCAATCCATAACGACGTATCACATATTCGGAATGGGTTATATGACCCAAAGGTCCTTTCCCAGCTAACCCGAATAGTGAGCGCTTATTCAAAAATAAGGGTGGCATTCAAATTCAAGCAAATCACAACAAATACCCATTCAAGGTAATTATTGATAGTCGATTATTTAACTATCAATAGAGATGCGCAACATCATCAGATTCCAAATAATTTTCCAAATTATTTATTTTCCAAAAATATCCTTACAAGATATATAATTTCCACACTTCACCCATTTGAAAACAAATTTTAAATATTCACTTTCAATTTATCTTTTCAAAGATAAATTCTCAAAAACGTTTCATTTCATATTGGAAAAGCATTTCCATACTTATTTAATAATAAGTAATTCACAAAGCTTATTTATTTTCAACATTTGAAAATATTCAATATACTTAAATCAAAATTAAGTATATATTTCATTCTTTAAGGAAATCATTTTCTTAAGCACATTTATTTGAGTCAAAACGAATGTTGCTTAAAACATCGTTACGACGACCCAAAATCACTAGTATAGGGATTCGAAATTAAGATAGATATATAAATACCAATACTACATAAAACATTTCCTTTCGAAAACCATTTACTATAACAATAGTGCTATAGTCCACCATTTCCTTATTCCTCGAAACGTCTATTTCAACAATGAATGTTGAAATCTATGGTTTCGATATTTAACACATTTTAAAACATCGTTAAAACAATTAACTTCATTTTTAATATCACTTCTCCAAAACATATCCATTTTATTTAATAATATATTCACTGTCCAAAATCGTGAATATACTTTATTTACCCAATTCAATGTTCTACACATTTTATTTCAAGAATTTATCCATTATCCAAAATCGTGGACATAATTCCCTTAATAACCTTCTATATTAAATTCATCAAATTTGATTGATTTTCGGATTTATAAAACAACGTTTATAAATTCTATTTCTATTTTATAACAACTTCGATTTATAAATCTCCTTTAATGATCAATTCAATTTATAACTCAATATATATACCAAAAGTCCATATTATAAGTTAAGTACTTATAATTCATTTATTTACAAAATCGTTCCTTTAAAACTTCACAAATTTTTAAATCTTATTACTTATAAGATTTCATTTATAACCTTATTTTCAACAATAACCGAACTACTTTTATAATTCCATTGTTTTGATTTATAAAATATATATTTTATAAATCTCATCTGTGAACCATTCATACTTATTCAAAAATCTCAATTAAAATGCCAAAATCCGATTTATAAGTTAATTACTTATAAATCTTTTGTTTTACAAAATCTATTCATTTTGTAACTTCATAATTTATAAATATAAAATTTCATTCACTTATGGAATCCATTTATACTTCATTTTAACACTTATAAAACTCGTTTAATAATCCCAATTTAAGCCATTTTACAAATTACTTAATTATTTATTTCAAAAATCACTTTTCGGTTATATTTCACAAAAATCATAATTTTTATAACTTTAAAATTTGAACGTTTATTTATTTAAGATGAATCAATTCAAAAATTTAATAAAACGTATACTTTTAAAAATCACCTTAAAAATCTCTTTTAAAATCAAAATCGTTATGTTTAAACTTCAAAAATGGATCTGATGATGCAACATCACCAAATAACCAGTCACGGCATCCAAACATCATATATCATCATAGGATAACAGAATATACAACAATATCTGTAAATAAATCATTACAGTTGAGGAATCCAGTTAGATCCCTCCAACCTGTTTCCCTGCATCCACAGATGTTAGCACAATACCAATTCCACTTCGAGGTGGAATATCGCGGTATATAGGATTTATAAAAATATCATCCGCTATTACGCGGCGCAATAGGGTCTCATCCGCTATATAATGCGGGAAATATCAACAATTGCAATATATACATATGCCAATATATATATATATATATATATATATTGCTATATACTACTATATATAGTATCACATCCAAATAGCAATCAATCAATAACTGCAAAATCCAACTTTTCATTTTTGAGTGAGAAGATCTCACCTTTGCTTTTATTTTGCAATCCATTTCCCATTTCAGTTTGTTTTCTCCATTTTAGACCTTGTATATAAACAATTGATGATTTAATAAATATTTGAAATCAATCGAACAATAAATTTCCATTTAATAGTTTTAAATCTTAACTAATAAATTTTAATTCCAAACTAATGACTTAATTATTTAATTTAAAATCAAATTTCCTTTACTAAATTATTTTCAGTGGTAAAAATGATTAAATAAAATAAACAAATTTATCACCGAACCATATTATTTTGAAATAACTAGTAGATTAAAATATGAATATGTATATTTACTTTTTTCTTTTCCTTGAAAATAATCAATATAGATTTTAAAATCTATATTTTTTTTCAAACTTTATTTATATAAAATATTTTCTATTTCTGTAAATAATCACAGTATTTTATTTTACTGTCAATATACAAATATTTAAATTAATTTTTTTTTTCAAATTTAAATTGAAGAAACAAATCAATACTTTTCCTGTTTTCTGCATATATATGTTCCTAACCAAATATATATATTTTTCTTTGATATATAATTAGATAAATAAACAAATCGATAAGAGAACCTTACTGTCGAAATTTGCGTCCAACTCCTCGGCGACTTCGCCCTCGAAATCGAATTCGCGACCACCAAGCCTGCTCCGACCATTCACGTGAAAACCCTAGAACACCTCGCCTTGCCTCACGCCTGTAGCTCGAACTCAGCGACGTCACGCCATACACGAGTCGCCGAACAACTGCCATCGCGACCATCACCAGATCTTGAGTTCGATCGAACGATTTGCCGCCTCCTACCATCGCCATATCGCGGCCGTCATCTCCATCAGAACTCGACCACAACGCACCCCCTTTTTCCCCAAAATCGAACGAAGAAGGATTTCGTTTGTTGTTTTTTTTCTTTTAATCGGCTTTGATCGAAGGATGTAACTGAAAGAGGAAGGGAGACGAGAAGCATTGCAGTTGTTTACTTTCTTGCCCGGCATTGATTTTATTTACAACTGCGAATTTGATTAAAGAAGAGGCTACGGCCATTTTTTTCTTTGTTTAATTTTTTTATTTCGAACTGAGGAAGTTGCGTGATTATTTAAAAAGAAATGGGGAGGAGACAAGAGTACGTGGTTAAGCATAGAGAACGTGTTTGCATTACCTAGCAACAGTGATTTGAGTTGAGGCCAAAGTACTGATGTTGACCAAATACAAATTTAAATTTAAATTGAATTCGATATAGATTTCAACGCGTTTGCTTACCGTGTGCTCACATAAAAACTCCAAAAAATACGAAATTTGAAATCTGATAATAATTCAATATTACGGACCCAATGGAAATGGTTTCGTCGAATTCTGAGACTGTGCCCCGGAACGCTATTTTTCAAATATCAATTAAACGATATGATTTCAAAACTGAACAAATCACTTTCAAATTCAATTCTGAAGCTTCTATTATCTTCAGTATTATCAATGTGAATTTTACAATCCTTTGAAATATTTTTAATCAGCTTAAAACTGAAGATTCAAATTTTATTCAACTTTCAATAGATTAAATTTTATAATTTAATCGCCAAATTCATTCTGATAATTTGAAATTCAAGTCAAACCATCATTCAAATATTTAAAATTAATTAAATATTTTCAATTTAAATTGTTCAAAATTCTGGGTCGTCACATAAATAGTAGGCAAAATGAACGGATCAAATATTAATAATGAGATAACTATTTTAAAACGTACATGCAACAATTAATAACAAAAGAAATGAAGGAATCGTGTACATCGCACAACCTTTTTGAAATTCAATTTGTGAAACGTAACCAAATTAACTTCATTAACTCAAATAATATTCAAATTTGTACGCATTTAGTTTTTTTACCTATGCATAATAAATAAAATTACTTACCTTACAAATGAAAACGTTCAATTTGGTTTACCCAAAATGATATTTTATTTCCCTTAAAACATCTTTTCTGTTTAACACAAAAGGTGCGTTTCTTTTATTAAATCTATTAATTGCAATCAATGTTTTCTTCCCTTCTAATTAAAATATTTCAATAACATTAATTGCAATTACTTACAAAGTTAAATTTCAAAACAGACAACTAAAATGGATGGAAAATAGAATAATTGTTTCCTTTAGTCATTTAAACACCTTTATAAATTTGTTGTTTATACAGCAGAGTAATAAATAGCTTACTTAAATAAATTATTTTCCTACTCTTGTAATCCATCTGTATGCTAAAATATAGTTCAAATATACATATGTTTCTTCCTTTAAATCAATCATTCTATTCTTTATTTTAATGAAATTAAACCTACATTCACAAATGAAACATTCATTTTATTTGATATAAATGTTCTTTTCATTAAATCAACTTTCCTTATATTTTTACAAATCATAAGCTATGTTTAATTACACCTATTAATTTACAATTTGGTGTCCTCTCTACCATTAATTGAAATTATTCAATTACATTAATTTCAACTGTTTTCAAAGGTGAATTTCCAAATGGACAAAATAAACGTAATGAGAAATAGAACATTTATTTCCTATCTAACAGTAATTTAAACATATTTATACACTATCGGATACAAACAGGAATTATACATTTCTTACCAAATAATAGTTTCTCGTCTCTACAATCAATCTTTAAGCTACCAAACATTTCAAATAAATAAACATATGATTTCTTCTTTAATAAAGAAAAATTTATTATTCTTTATTAACATTTATTATTCCAATCAATTGGAAATTTTCCTTCAGACAATTGTTAATTTCATTCAAACCAATGTTATTAAAATACACACTAACATTTGTTATCATCCTTACATTATTCCAAACATGTTTCATTAATAGAAGTTTTACTTAAGCTCATAACTTGTATTATAATTTAATTTGTATCAGTAAAATATTAGTTTTTCTTTCCTAACAATTTTATTCAAAAATCTTATTTAATTTAATATTTTTAAATGTTTAAAAAACGGGTCGTTACACTCTTGCTACCAAAACCTGATTCAACTCTTCTTCTACTTCTATAGCAATCAGCAAAGCACAAGCACTTGAGTCTGACTTCTCTACCAAGTATATAGTTCGGTCATGACTATTATGGTGTCTTAGCGATATTTCACTATCTTGGAAAAATATCCTAGCATCATATCTATTTAACCAATCCATACCAAAAATGACCCCAAAGCCTTCGAAATGAAAAACATACACACTGCATGCAAACTTATAACCTAAAATGCAAGTTCAAACTGGTCACATCTCATCCCCAGAGTTGCATACCCTCCTATCGGATTTGCAACCCTTAAGGAAGTAACAAGGTATAAGGGTTCTAAACATAACTTATCTACCAAACACTAAGATATAAATGAATGTGACGCACCGATATCAAATAGTACCCTAACTGGTATACTATGAATCAAAAGTGTACCTTCCATCACATTCTTTCCCTTCTCAGCAGCAGTTGGTCTACAAGTAGTTGGTTCCAAAGCAAAAACCTTTCCCTTGTCCGCTCTGACTGGTTCTGGACACTGATTCTTGTAGTGTCCAATCTGGTCATATTTGAAGCATTTCACTCCTTTCTTATCTGCAACCCTCTTCCCTTTTTCAGCTCGACATTCATGAGCATAATGTCCTTTCTTGTTGCACTTATAGCAAACTACATCGTCCTTGCCTTTCTTGGCACCTCCTCCTTTCTGAGCTCCTTTCTTCGTAAAGAATTTTCTCTTCTTGTCCCAAGAATCCTGGGTTCTAACCTGCTTCTCCTTCCCATAAGTAGAAAGCATCTCCTCATTCCTGATTGCCCTATCCACTACAACTGTAATTGGATCATGGAGACATGGCATGGTTGCCATAGCAATCTCATGTCTTAACCCTCGAATAAACTTCTCATTTCTTTCAATTACTGTGTCAATCGCAGCATATCCATATCTGGAAAACTCATCAAACTTCATAGCACACTCAATCACCGACATCTCACCTTGCACTAAGTCTATGAACTTTCTCAGCAATACTGACTTGGAAACTTCAGCAACTTGGAAACTTCAGCAAGAACCTCTCTTCGAATCTCCTTCGAAATTATGCCCAAGTCAACTCTTCCTCGGGAACTCCCACGATAACATTATTCCACCAATAAAGTGATGCTCCTTGCAACTGTCTAGAAGCAAGTCTCCTCTTCTGCTCATCATCTAATCCCAAGTCAGCAAAAATTCTTTCACAGTGCAATAACCAGTTTTCCACTTCAACAGCATGCTCTATTGCTAAAAATGGATTCCCACCAAGACTGGTGTAATCCCTGCTCAGCTTAGCATAGTTATTGCCAACTAGGGCCATGGGATTAGCACCTCTGACATTCACAGCATTTCCCTCAGCTACTCCTGCAGCAGCTCCAGCTTGAAAAAGAACTTATACATCATCCCCATATCCACTGGCGCGGTTCCAGCACCTACGTTGGCATTTGCATTTGGATTAGCATTTGCTTGTTGGCCCGGATTTCTCCTGGTGTTGGGTTGAGCATTTCCATTAGTTATGGTGCTTCCTCCACCTAGTTTCCTCTTCGGTTTTCTGCCTCCATATCTTCCTTTTCTGTAAATCTGCATACGAGCCTTAGTAAGATACAAAAGGGCGGTCTACGAGAGAGGGGAATACATACTTATAGATATACATATAACAAACGCAAGTACGTTACTATAGCGTTAACCCAAACCCCGGTCTCATTTTCTAATTCATTGGGTTATGTTATGAAAATCTTTTAGGTTCAAATTCTTTTAAATTTACATAAACCTATGCTCTGGTACCAAATTGTAACATCCCCCATTTGAAGGATCAAAACTAACTGCGGATGCTGCAGTCATCCATAGTTATTAATTCTCGGTGACCAAATTCGGTAATGTTAGATAAATTGATATAACATAAACATATGGATATGAAATATTTTAAATTCATAAAATAAATTTCTCATTTCACTTCAAATAACATCTCAAATTCATTATGTAATCCCAATTTGTAAACCACATTCAAAGAAATATAATTATTACAAAATATGCCAAGAGCGGCATATGAAGTTGCCCATTGGTTGATCCAAGTCTAAATATAGGCAATTAAACAAATTTTCCATTAAATCCAAAACACAGAGGAATCAAAAAGAAAGAACTGCTACTAGCTAGCTTTCCTCCTACACGTCTCTGGAAGCTTATTCATCTAAAGGAGAACCTAAAAACCTTAAATCTCAAACTACTCAAAATCAATTGAGTACCCGAGAGAAAGGGGTTAAGTTTCTAGAGGATGTCGAGCCTTTGCAACAACTTTTATTGAGCCTAAGTGTTGTCTAGCATCTACAAACAACAAATGATGTCAAATTTCTAAGAAAAAGTGTTGCCAAGTTTCTATAAGCAGAAGAGATAGCGAGTTTCTAAGGTAAGACAAGCTTCTAAATTGGCAAAGGATATTGAGCTTTTACAAGCGGTAAGAGATGCCGAATCTCTAAAGACATAAAGGTTATCGAGTATCTGCCATATGAAGGGATACCAAGTGCCTAGCTAAAGGGACACGCGTCAACGAACCCACCCGTTTTCCATGTCTATAATAGATCCTCGTTCGCCGCTAGGAAGGAGGATCATTCTTGTCCTCCACTTCTCAAATACAAATTGTAAACCCTAGAAATTTCTAATTTGAGGGTTTTAGGGTCAATTTTAACTCTTTGACTATTAACAAATAAGGACTTGGACATTTAACTTTGCATAGCATATTTCCCTTGAATATGCATACTTGACTATTATTGAACAACGGACATGCATATAACAATGAACTTGAACACAAATTGACTTGGACTTGCATATATTCCTAAGCTTACATAAGGCAACTTAAGCCCTTATTTAAACTAGCCATAGCCTGCCTTGCATATTAAGTTTGCGAAGAAATTTGCTAACATTTTGGCTAGAAGGAGTGCTCAAACCTTCGTATTATAGCATATCCCCATAGAGGACTTTCCACATCCGACATATCTCTACAGAGGACTTTCCATATCTAGCATATCCCTTTAGAGGACTTTCCATATCCCGGATAACCTACTAAATGACATAATGACTTTCTTTGAGTAGGAATCCTTCGTGCCTCATCTTACCAAATCAGCATGTTAAGTCACCAATAACCTTCAATTCCATAAGGAACAAGTACTAAGATTAAGGAACTTGGACTAAAAACTCTAGTAGAAAAGAGACGGGTAATTCCTTATGATCTAGATAATTGGAACATTGGAACATAAATCCATTCCATATGGATCTCCCCCAATCTATGCTTATTATCCTAATCTGGGTAGAGAGAATAAAAGAATGAATGACCCATTCTCAGAAATAAGAAAGGTTATACAACTCCAAGCTCAAGGAACTATCTTCAAAGGCAAAATAACGAACGATTTTAATAAGTTTACTCAAAAGTGGAAGGGAATAATCAATCACTCCTACACACCAATCACGACTCAGGGTCTTCAAAGAGAAACATCACCATTAAAATTGATGAACACACCTAATATTGCAAAAGATCCAAAAAGGGACCGAACCCATAATTTCCTAAAAACCGCTGATCTGCTAGAGCCTTTTCCCTTACCACCTCCTATGAAAATGTCTGTCTCCTAACCAAAGAAAGATTGAAATACTAACCTTTAAAGAAGAAGCTATAAGGAAATAAAAGAAATATTGGAGATGATTATTGTCAATACCACCAAATGAATGGACATAATACCAATCACTGTCAATCCCTTAAAGGGATAACTGGAAAGTTTTTGGGAAAAGGGGAACTACAAGAGTTTGTCAACAAGACTTAAGCAAAAAACCAATGTATCTACAAAGATCTAGTGCTTAATAAAGAGAAGTGCTTCATAAAAAAGACGTACAAAATAAAAGAAAAAGCCTTTGATCCCGCCACAAGGGCCTTGTCAAAGCAATAAAAGCCTTTAATCTCGCTTATAAGGCCTGACCAAGCACCTTCTAGAGGGAGGTCGGAGTAAGCCTCTGGTCTTGCCTATAAGGCCTGGCCAAAGCACCGTAAGCCTTCGGTCCCTTCTACGAGGCATGGGCGGTGCACCTCCTAAAGGGAGGATGGGTTAGCCTTTCGTCCCGCCTAAGATGACCTGACCAAAGCACCAACCAACTGCCTTCGGTCCCAACTATAAGGCATGTCCGTAGCAATTCCTAGAGGAGGATGGGTTAGCCTTTGGTTTCACCTCGGATAGCCTAACCAAAACATCGACCAACAGCCTTTGGTCCCATCTATAAGGTCTGTTCGGAGCGCCTCATAGAGAAAGGACGGGTTAGCCTTTGGTACCGCCTAAGATGGCCTGACCAGAGCATCGACCAACCTTCGATTTCTCCTATAAGGCCTGTCTAAAGCATTCTTCAAGGAAACGAAGAACACATAAGTATATACTTAATCAAAGACCAAGGATCATATTGAATTAAATTAAAGCTCTGAAGTAAGTCTCAAATCTCAAACAAGTCAACAAGTCCGAATACAAGACAAGAGTAAAGAAGAAAATACAAGGTCTATTCAAAATATCAATTATTCAGGTACAAATTAGTTTACCAATTTACATACAAAAAGTTGCAAATATCAAGAAAAGTCATTCAAGTCTTCCTAAAGGGAGGTTGAGGGAGTGAATAATGTTGGTATACTTTTTCTTTCCCCTTCCCTTCAACCTCAAGAAGACATGGATGACTTTCTCTTGAAGAAGGAGCATCTCTAAGCAAAAAAAAGGGGCATCCAACATTCTTAAGATGGTCCGCACACCCATATAAAAAGAAGTGTTGATAACATATGTATCCCGCCTCTACTGCTCTGTTCAATCTTTGGTTCATTTCTGGACCTAAGAAAGAATAGTCAATCTCTAAGCCAAAAGCTATTATCAATTCAGTCAAATAATCAACATGGAAATCTAATCGTGAGTTCTCAAGTGTCATCACTTCAATTGTTTTAAATTGACACTTAAGGTCTAGCACCTTCTCCTTCAAGGCTTCAATAGCTGAGGAAGGTTCGGTAATATGATGAATCATCCCATCCAAAAGTTCTTTAAGTTTCCTTTCCTTCTTCCAGATAATATTCATATTATCAATAGAGCTAATTTGACTCTTTAATGCATGTTCGAGTGTTTTGCTGGCCCCTCGAGAAATTTTGATCTTGTTCTCTAATTCTTTAACTTTCTGCTCAAGAGCGTATTTCTTACGTCCCAACTCCTCGACCTAACTTTGGTAATTATTGAGATATTTTGAAACTCACTCATCCCATTTTTCCTTTCTGATATTGGGAGCATTAATATCTATATTACTGGCACCATCTTGTTATTTCTCCATCATCCAATCCAAGGAGGAAAATTTCTCTTTACCAGTTGAAGATTAAGACCTAGTTGTCCTTTTGGGAGTAGGAGTGGGAAGGATGGATTTGCCTCCGCTTACTATGAGCTTTAGAGATTGACATGATACTTGACTTTTTAGCAAATCAACTTCGAGGTTCTCAATTTTCTGATATAGGCAAGTAACTTCTGCATCAATCTCAATTCCTTGGTCGGGGGTCCGGATCGACCAACTGTTCCAATATTCTCTCTCAGCTCTTTGATTTCTTTGTCCTTCTCTTTAATTTTCTCCTTTAAGCTTGAGGTCATTTCATTCATGCTACTTAATGTTGATCTCACGTATAGTATTTTTATACCATTTTTCTTTTAAGTTGTCTAGAAATTGTATAACTAAGGCATCCTAAGAAGAGTGCTTCTCAATGTCTAATATCAATCTAGCTTTGAATTTATCTAGTCGAGAAAGGAGGTCAGGACCACTGGATGCAAGTGTTTATTGTCTTTCCTAGTAAAAATAAATAAAACAAAATTCAACACATGGGAGAAACATGTTCTTTCTTTAACAACAACGAAGTTTACAAGCATGAACAAGTTCAAATTACATCAACAACTCGAGTTTTATACATTCAATGCTTAATTTTGGAAGTAGCAATATGAGTTTTATTGAGTAAACTTGTAAACATAGGGAAAGTAGAGTCAAAAAAAAGTATTAAATCCGTATGAAATATTGACTGGGGGAAATTGGTGATAATCCCATCTCTTGGCGGAGGGACTAGTTTCTTCGCATAACAGTTTAGCATAGTTAGACCAGATTTCTTTAAATAAACTTTCTTTTTCGTCACCTAAGAAGTCAAAATATAGGTAGGGGAGTTGTGTTAAACTTTTTGAAGGTCCCTGAGAAAGCGGTATTTTGCTAGTCGTGAGGTTTTAAAAGTTAATGTTTTCTCCTTAAAATCCCCCTTTAGCTTGACAAATTTCTTAAGAGATCTTTTGAAATAGAAATGTTTCATGGTTCCTTAACCTGTGTATTTTAAGAAAAACAAACTAAGCTGCAAACATAGAAAGATTGAAATTTATAAAGATTGTTTGAATTACATAATACAACAACAAAATCACTTAAGTTCATACAATATGGATCCTTTGTAAATTTCAAAAATAAATCTTCTTTAGTTGAACTTTACCTTCTCGGGAGGAAGAATGCAGGAAAGTGGAACGGTCTCAATCCTGGGAAGGTTCCAACATTCACCAGGATGAGTATTGGTTTCATAATTATTCAAATACCTATTATGAAAGCGCTTAAGTAAACCTCCACTGGAAAAGTCAGTAAAAAGATTCCTAAAATAGATTTTATAAAGAAATTCAACCAGTGTGTCCCAATCTTCAATAAGCATCCAGAAAAGTGTGGCCAACTCTCTATTATCCTTTCAAACACTTTCCCGATGGAGGAGGGATCTTTTCAAGGGCAGGGCTACCCGTTTTTCTTTAAAATCTTTTAACCATTTGGTATAGATAAGTAGACACCTATAATTTTTGGAAAAATTATTATGATCTTCAATCAATTTCTCTAATCAATCGTAGCACATCCCTTTGGCTCTTTTCATGCGAAATCTCAAAATGATACTTGATTCTTTTCCCTAGCTAAAATAATAGATTTATTAACTAAAGCTAACAGATAATTGTAGGTGTTTAAGGATGACCAGCTTTATACCTAGCCCAAGTTTTCTCTTTGCTTAATTCTTTGCTATGATGGCTAGGGACATGGACGCCTTTTGATGTAGTGTCTTCCTAAGGAGCATTATGAAGCTCGACAAGCTTAGGAAAGTCTTCATCATGAGCAGACAAGCTCAAGTCATAACCACCTGATCCATTGCCACTGCTTCCTGGTCCATCAATATCCTTGTTACCATTTCCACATCCTTCCTAGAACCATCATTATCTTTATCACCATCTTCATCTTCGTTACCATCTTTATCATCATTTCTTTCATCACCACTATCATCATCATTCCTATATTCATCAAGCAAGGGATCATCAAAAGACAGTAGTTTCTGAGGATTAATGGTTTCCTCTTTTGGGAATTCATCTTTTAGTGACCCAGAAACTCTCCAAATTGAGGTCAAGCTTCTTCTTAAACTTGATTTTCAATTTTGCTAATAAGGGGAAGTCCAACTTTGAATAATTTTCAATATTATTGAAGTATGCAATGAAAAGGGCCTACTCGTAACATTGCTCTTTTATTTGAGGGAGGGCTTGTTCTATAAAGAACAAAACTTTCTTTTTAGCATCATTGATGATGTTATTTGTGTAAACAAGTGCATCTTCCTTTCTTTCCAGTTTATCCTTTAAGGTTGTAACTGTGTAGCCACTTGAGTGTTTTCAGTTCTGGCTTGCTTGAGTTCCTTTTCTAGGGATTTCACCCTTTCTTTAGCCGATAGTCTAATTTTTCTTTCTTCATCCAAGTTGGAGTAGAGTTTATCCCTTTCAGTGATAACCTCATCCCTCTTTGTCGTTACTTCAAGGATCTGGTCCTCAAGGCACCTGCCTTTACCCATCAATAATGAAATCTAGGACTTGATCAATAAATTCATAGAGACTTGCTGAAGAAAGAACATGTGCTTAGCCACCTAGAAAAAAATGATGAATAAAAGCCAAAGTCTATGTTTAATTTAAAGATATAAATAGCCAAACATGCAAAGATACGTACCACAAAAGGCTATTGAAAGAGAATATGGAGATGGTCTTTTGAAAACGCAGAAGGCTGCAGTGGTATTAAAGAAGCCACAGACGGGGACTGGATAACCGAACAGACAAAATTATCAAAGTCTGAGGGGATGGGTTTGGCCAAAACTTCATAGAGAAGAGATTCAGCAGAAGGAGTCAGGCCCAACTCCTGGTACCAACATTGTACAACAGATGCGGATAAGGGTCCCGTATTATCTATAAAAGGACTTAGGGTGTTAATAACTTCTGTCCGGTTTGTACTTGATTCTGGAGATTTTGGTCTTGCAAAATCAATTCAATGGCACTTGAATCTTGGTCAAAAGTGTTGTAGTTGCATTCAGTTCCTCAACAATGGAAGTGTTTGACCTTCTCCAAGCTTGGCCTTTTTTACTTAACAATGGAAGAGTTACCAGTGAGTGGAGAGTTTCAGCATCAAGTGTAAGGAGGTCAGCTTCCTTAGTAAGTATTTCAAGACAACTCAAATAGGTCTAAGAATTAAGTAGCAATTATATCGTAGTGATTCTCGAGTGATCCAGGAATCATACAAAGAATTTTGAAAGGGGAAAATATCTCGAGTGCCAAATGTAAATCGGAGTAAAAGCAAAGAATCCTTCCGGTGGATCATCTGTCCTTCCGGATGGGCCAGCCACTCTAGCTTCTATATTGATAATGCCAAACTGTTGCAGGATGTGTCTACTTCATCTTAAGTAGTTATGGAAGAATGAATGAGCCTATAATCTCCTTTCTCTAAAGCAGAGATTTTAAGCATGCCCGAGGAAAAGAGGTTTTTAGAACCTTTTTTGCTAGCCATTTATCTATCCAATAATATCATGCTAAAAATATGGAAGTACCATATATTTTATGAAAGTTTAAAATACTTAAGAAAACGTTAAAGAAAATTTGATTCCTAGAGTATAGGTATAAAAGAATGGACAACTAGATGTTGAGCTCATAAGTAGTTGTCGAATTCGTAACTAATTGATGGTTCTCTAATAGTTGTCGAGTTTAGAACTAGATGTCGATCTCATAAATAGTTGTTGAATCGTAACTAGTTGTCGAGTCCCTAATTAGTTGTCAAATTTGTAACTAGTTGACAAACATATAACTAGTTAGCAAGTCTCTAGCCAGTTGTCGGGTCTCAAGCTAGTTGTCGAATTTGTAACTAGTTGTCGAGCCTATAACTAGTTAGCAAGTCTCTAGCTAGATGTCGAGTCTCTAACAGCTACCGAGCATATAAGTAAATGGTGAGTCTCTAAGTAGTTGTCGAGTGACTGACAACCATCAAAACTCTAATTAATTACCGAGTTTGTAGATAGTTATTAGGTTTTTGATAATTATCAAACCTTTGTTAATTATTAGATTTCTATTAATTATTGGGGTCGAGCTTCAGTAGTTATCTAAGGTTAATCGTCATGAAAGTATTTTGATCCAAATCACCAATCAAGCCCGAGCAATTCATAAATACCCAATTCACAAAACCCTAGTTCTAAAATCAGAAAACCTTTTCATCCTTAAATCGATTCAAAAAAAGATATAGTACCTTGAATTAAACTTCGATACCGTAGAAATTAAAGTTTCTTTTTTAGAATTGCAAGATTCAAGAAAAAATTATAATTACGATTTAGATTTTGAGTTACAAGTAAAGTTTTTGGGAAAAGAAAGGGCAAGTATTTATAGAGGAAGAGGGAAACAACAAGAAGCATTGATCCTTATTTTTAACGAATGAGATTGGAAACTTTAGAATACCAATAGGCGGCGATATGAAAAGTGGAATTATACTACAGTATAATATGCTTCTTCCATGCAATGGAGCAAATGTTACTACATTATACAAGTGTCAAGCATCTAAAGAAAACATGTCGAGTTTGAAAATGACGAAAGTTGTCAATCTTGAAGATAGTAGAGTTATTAAGTAGAAAGGAGTAACGAGGCTTTAGCAACAACAAGAACGTAACAAGCATCTAACAGCAGAAAGGAGTAACGAGCCTCTACAATAGTAAGTGTTGTCGAGCATCTACGAGTAGAAGGTGATATCATGCATCTAACAATAGAGAAAAATGTCGAGTTTCTAAGGGATGTCGAGTCTTTGCAACAGCAACTATTATCGAGCCTCTACAACCGTAAGTGTTGTTGAGCATCTACAAACAACAAATAATGTCGAATTTATACAAAGAAGTGTTTCCAAGTTTCTACAAGCAGAAGAGATAGCGAGCTTCTAAGGTATGACAAGCTTCTACGTTAGTAAAGAATGTTGAGCTTTCACAAGCGGCAAGAGATGCCGAAAGACATAAAGGTTGTCGAGTATCTGATATATAAATGGATACTAAGTGCCTAGTTGAAGGGACACGCATAAGACATCCCACATGTTTTCCATGTATATAAATAGATCCCCGTCTGCCACTAGGAAGAGGGATCATTCTTCTTTCTCCACTTCTTAAATACAAATTGTAAAACCTAGAAATTTCTAATTTGGGGGTTTTAGGGTAGATTGTAACTCGTTGACTATTAACAAATAAGGACTTGGACATTTAACTTTGACTAGCATATTTCCTTTGAATGTGCATACTTGATTATTATTGAACAACAAACATGCATATAATAATGAACTTGAACTTGAACACAAGTGGACTTGGACTTGCATATATTCCCAAGCTTGCACAAGGCAACTTAAGCCCTTATTCAAACTAATCTTAGCCTGCTTAGCATATTAATTAGCGAAGAAATTTGCTAACAAACATGTTTAAAATAAATTAACACCAATGTATAAATCAAATTTTATTATACACACACACACATATTATTTTGAATTTCATTTGTAAAAATACATTTACAGCAATTTCAGATTATATATAAATGAATGGAAATTAAAATATATCACATACATCAACATGTGTCATGGGTGAGTACATATGAACATGTGATATGATATAAGAATTGTACCTAACTTGACCCAACCATTCGTGACACCTCGATTTGAGAATTGATCACTTGAGTCACCACCCAATCTTGCTAGAATCAAATGAACCACTTTATTTCAAATTATATTAGATGTTGAACAGGCAAAAATTGATTTCAGTCATGGAAGCAAGCAAATGGAAGTGGCTATGAAGAGAGAGGCATGAAACAAGAAATTTTTAAATAAATTAATGTGGTTTTTATGGAGAAAGAAACCTTTTGCCTTCCTTTCTTTAAAACCTTCCTCTTTAATTCCTAATTAAATCTATATAAATATCTAGACTATTTCTATCCCACTTATAATTGGTCATCCTTGTGTCTTGTGTGGATCGAAAAACACTAAAGTCTATTTAGATAATTAAATATATTCATAGCATGTTTAAATATATATATATATATATATATGTATATTGATATTGTATATAATTACAAGCATATATAACTTTTATATACACATCCAAGTAATTACAAAGCACCTAAAACATTTCTTTACCCTACTTGCAAACAACACCCTAACATCAAATACATCGACAATTAACATTTCTTAAATATTAGTTGATTTAATTAATTTCTAACACTTTATATACTAATTAAATTGTGTGGTGTTTCAAAAAATTCAAAAATACGACTGTGTGACTCAGTGGTATGAATTCAGTCGGTGATTAATATTTAACAATTCAAATATTAACATTCACGTGTCACCTTAGCTAGTGGTGTGATAGTTTGGTCGAATTCATTGCTTATAGGTTTTTCTATAATATCACATTTTACACCTTAAGCGATACCAATAGTGACAATAATTTACCCATGTTCTCTTCACCAACACTACATCACTTTAGGACATATGGAGTCTAGTATTGGACAAAACTCTTACATTATCCATATTTAACTTGTTCAGTCCGTAAACAAAGTCCTTGGTTCAATTTAACATTTATTATTAACTGTTCTACTCTGCCCTCACCCATAGTTGGCAATGCATTAAGCTTTACCAAATTCTAAATACTACCCTCACCCATTTTAACCCTCAAGTTCGGTATTAATTTTCCACTAAAAGTCAATATGTCCCATCATTGACTTTCCTCAAAAGTCAATTGGTCCTAGTAAATCACTACCCTCGGGTTCGTATTAGGGAAGCCTAGTTTCATATATTCCAAGTATATATGACTTCATCACTCACTTTCGATGTGCACCTTCATCAGGAACTTTTGCGTTTAGCTTCATATTTACTAAGCTCATTTTTTTAGAACTTGCTTAATCGTTCTTAATTCATTTTAGTTTTAGGAGTTATATGAAAGTGTGTAGGATTGTATGTGGCTAAACTATATAATTGTATATAAACAGTATTATAAGCAGCT
Source organism: Allium fistulosum (assembly GCA_030737815.1). Taxonomy (NCBI): domain Eukaryota; kingdom Viridiplantae; phylum Streptophyta; class Magnoliopsida; order Asparagales; family Amaryllidaceae; genus Allium; species Allium fistulosum. Next base: position 836,949,041 of record CM060905.1, read on the forward strand.
ATGTAATAAAGTAAAGTAATAGCTTGCACAACAGACTTTTTATACTGGTTCAGACAACCGTCCTAGAATCTATTATTCCGGCTTTTACTCACTAACACGGTCGCTTTGCCCAGAATTATATGTCTTTACACTTCCCTAAGCCACTGCATAGATCTTTTACACTAACTTGGTAGAATACAGACTTTAGCAGTAGTGGTGTCTTCAATACACAGATCCTAATACAATACAATCTTTTGTAACTCACAGGAATTGATTTGTAATTTAGTGAACAGATGTTTAGGTAGTAAGAAAATCATAGAATTGAATATTATCAAAGAATGATTGCTGATAGAGTGGAGTGTTTCAAAATTTAGATAAGAAAATTGAAGAATAATTCGACAGTTTAAACTTGTTGAAAATAAGTTATTTATAGATTTGAAGGGATTTGATCAAAAGGTATGATAGCCCTCTAATGTAGAAGGTCGTAACTGAAGGAGGAAGAAGGATTGCGACTGTTGGAGTGAAAAGAAATTTAAAATTCATTTCTGGAAATTGAATTTGGAGTGTTCACTGGTGCACTAGTGGAATTCCACCAATCCATCAGTGGGCACTTCTGGTTCAATTTCCAAAGGCCTTTTAATTCAAAATAATATATAAAAAATTATAAAATTTCATTTTAACGATCTTTGTGAATATGAAAAAGCTCTTGTGAGTTTTAACAACATATAACTAAGACAACATGACTCACAAATTTATAACCTTCAACTGCTCTTCCAATATCTGTCGATCAATGATCTTCGAAGCATGAGCGCGATTTCTTTTTACCTTCTTGAAGCTGTAGTAAAACTTCTCCGACTAGCATATTTTAATCTCTAGTACGGAGTTGTCATCATCAAAACCGAGAATCGTAGTTCCAACATTCTCACCCTTTTTGATGATGACAACTCATATATGCATTTTCTAAGAGATGTTAAATACTATTGATACGAATGCAATACTCCCCTTATCTATATGTATGAAAATATTTTTCTATCTTAATTCTCCCTTTGAACGTATGCAAATATGACTGATTATTTCTCCCTCTTTGTCATATCAAAATGGAGAACAATGATGAAATATATAGTGGATATCATAGAATGAACATCATAAAAATATATCACAAATAAAGAACAGTGGCAATCGAAGAACATACGAATGATCACAATAACCAATCATACAAATGTCAAATGCAAGAGTACCAACAAACTAATCACAAAACAAATATCAATAATCCAAATGCAAGACAGTAGATGAGAACACAAATGTCAACTGATTAAAAATACAAAATTATACAAACTAATACAAATGATGGAACATAAATTGGTATCGTCATCAAGTAGCTGCAAATCAGGGGAAACCATAGTATCCTTAATGGGTAGTGGGACCCGACTCCGTAAATCCAATGTGTTGCCGCTTGGTGTTGGAGAATGAATTGGAGATCCTGAAGCATGAGTAGTAGTAGCATGTAGTCTAGGTCCCCTCCCTCTAGATCCCATCCTGGTAGGTTAAGGTGCCTGAAATGAAGAACCTGCTGCTCTAGAGCCATGAAGTCATGCTTGAAAATCATGCACAGAAGGCTGGGAGACTAGTGGGGTTGGTAGTGTTGCACTGGCCTCACTATTCATACCGTCTCCACTCTCTCTAGTCCGTACTAATCTGCATAATCGTGTCAAAGGTGATCTAATTACTCCAAGCTCTCTTTTTGTTCCAATTGCTCTTTACACATTGTTTGAATTAGTTGTTCCTGCTTGTCGAGAGCATCAAGAATATAAGCTTCTGGTGGAGATGTATGCATAGGAGAAGCATGATGCGGAGAGGAAGGTCCAGGAATGTCACCTTGAACCGACTTATGTACAGGAGTTTTAATAGTAATTTCATCTAGAGTTGATGGAATTTTCGTAGCTTTTAAAACTTTAGCATCAAACACACTCGATTATGGATGCCTAATAGGCGTCTCATCATCTAATATGACACCAAATCATCGAAGAATTATTGTAATTAAATTTCCATAAGGATTATACCTTCACATTTCACCCGATCTATTTTCCATCATGATTTTCATAAATGCATTAACCAAATTCACTCGAATATTTCCCAATATAGCATATGTGGCATTAAGAACTAATGGGTATATCTCAACAAAAATACTAGTTTTCAGGATCAAATTATGTTGTAGAATCCAAATTATAATACGAGTCAAATGACTTAACTTAGAAGTAGTCCAATTTCCAATAGTGTTATGAAGTATTTGTCGTATAATAAGCTCTTCATTAATAATAATTTCATCTAACGGCATCCCTTCTGATGAAATTCCTAATATTTCTCCCAACTCACTTTAATTGAAAGTAGTTTCTACATCTTTAACACTAGAATATAGAAATAAACCATTATCATCATTACCAACTTCAAGGTTAGCGTAGAAAATTTCCATGCATCAGGGATATATGTCAATCCCAAAACAATTCAAGCTAATAATATTTACTAACACGGCACGGGTAAACAAATTCCTATTGTCATACAACTTTAAGGAGTTTAAGTTTACAAGACACCCTCATAGATCCTCGTTGGCCATCAGAGCTTTAAACTTCTTGATGTTCTCTCGCTTTTTTCGGCCAATTTCAAACTTCACTAGTAAGTAATTCATCGATAAAACCAAAAGAAGTTGAAGAGATACTCCTTTTTCCTCTTACCATGGCCAAAGATTTGATTTTAATTTGAAATTTTGATTTTTTTTTAATTTGAGAACTGGAAATGGGGGCTAGGGCTTGAGAATTCATTTTGATTTGAGAAAATGAAAAGTGGAAAAGAGGGTAAAGTTGGCTCATTCTGAAATAAAAAACCACCACTAGTGGACCGGTTGGCCTCGATCGGTTCTCTGGTGAAGGTATTTCATTTTAGATTTTGGCTTTTTATAAAAACATTTAAAAAAAATATTTGTATATCTTTTATAACTACTCTAATAGCCTTTGTAGAAAGCATAATTAAATTTGATTAGATAATATTTGTTAGATAATTGTAGTAATAACCCATTAATATTGATTTAACCTAATGTATTTTATACATATATTAAGATTTTTATATTGAAAAATTATTAAGTTTCTTAAGTGAATAACATTATTTATTTTTGGAATTTATAATATACGTATATTAAAATAGTTTAAATTTTAATTACTATATTCTTCTAGCGTCGTTTTAAAAACAATTTATTGGATACTAAGCTTGAATATCTAATTTCAAAATAGTTTTAATTTAAAGAATGTCGAAAAGTCCTTTATAAATTTTATAACCTTGCTTAAAAAATTAAGTAGATTGTGTTTTAAGAATTTTAATTTTATTAATAAATCTAATGTAACAAGGTTTATTATGAAATATAGAAATAAAAACATTACTTGGATATTTTTTTAAACTATATCATTTATGGAACAAATTCCTAATTTTCATAGTAATCAAATATACATATTTTCATTTAACAGTTTTGTAAATATATCTGCCATTTGATTTTCAGTGTTTATAAATTCTAATGTAATATTTTCTTTTTCAAAATGATCTCTTAAAAAATGGTGTCTTATATAAATATGCTTAGTTCTAGAGTGATTTATAGGATTTTTTGCCAAATTAATAGCATAGGTGTTATCATAATAAATAGGTGTTTTAGTTAAGTTTACACCAAAATCCTTTAGAGTTTGCTGCATATAAATTATCTGAGCACAATCTACTATTGAAATATATATTCTACTTCATGCGCAGAGAGAGAAAGAGACACAATTTTGTTTCTTACTGAACCAAGAGACTAAGGATTGACCTATAAAAAGGGAAGTACCACTAATGCTTTTTCTATCGGAATAACATACACCAAAATCGACATCGCTATATGATACAAATTCGAACGGACGTCCTATAAGATAGAAAAGGAAAAAATCCTTAGTTTCGGTTTGATATCATAAAATTATTTTAACAACACTTTTGTGTGACTCCTTGGGATTAGCTTGAAAACAGATGCAAAGACACACACTCATCATTACATCGGGGCGACTCACGGTTACGTAAAGTAATGATCCAATCATACTCCTATAACGTTTCTGATCAACATCCTTAACATTCTCATCTTTATCTAGGTGAATAGTTATATTGGTGTTAGCTTGCTGCTTATATTATCGACACCAAATCTTTTAATCGAATCTTTACAATATTTTCTTCTAAAATAAAATTTCCCTTTTTTAGTTGTTTAATTTGTAATCCAAGAAAATATTTTAATTTGCCCATATGGGACATTTCAAATTCTTTTCTCATTTTTTCAAAAAAATCAGTACAAATTTTTTCATCGGTAGAACTAAAAGTAATACCATCAACATATATTTGAACAGTTAATAAATCATTATTTTCATGTTTTATAAATAGAGTTTGGTCAACTTTTCCAATTTCAAAACCAAAATTTATTAGATAACTTTTAATCCATCATACCAAGCATGATGTGCTTGTTTAAGACTATGTAAAGCTTTCTTAGGTTTATAAACATGATATGAATATTTTTGTATTTAAATAAGGGTGTTTGTTCAAACTAGGAGTATTCTAATTTAATATAATGATTAGAATATTCATACCAATATAAAAAGTTTTTTCGTAAAATATCTTTGAAATTAATACTTCTCAAATCTTATAGGGTTTATGGTAAAGTATTCTTCAACAAAAATATTTCTCTCTTTGCAAATAAGAATTTCAACAAATATTCCTTAACAAAATACTCCTAATAAAAGATTTTCAAATTAGGATACATTCCACAAAATACTTTCACAATGTAATTTTTTTCAAATAATGTTTCAAACTAAAAGCAATTTCATTCAAAATATTTTTTCAAATAGTTCAAACTGAATATTGTTTAACAAACTACTTTTAAATAAAATATTATTACACTAATAATTTTCCTTGCAAAAATATCTTATTTCTCAAATTAAAGGCCTTATTTTTACCCATGTATAATATAACAACCCGCACTCCCGGACAAACCAATTCAAAGCCCAAAAGTGACTTCGCTCCCACGTCCTGCCAAGAAGTACAAATCATTATGTTTTAAAATGGTTTACTTGATACAAAGACAATTATAACTTTACACAATTCTATACTTTTAGATCTCATAGCGGAAGGAATAAAATATAAATACAGATCCAAGTAACATAGTCTTAGAATAACCATGGCCTATATGATAAAAGACAAAACAAAGTCTCAAAATGCCAATACAATATATGATAAAGGTAAAGTCACCCAATAATACCATAATGATAGTTAGACTAAAAGATACAATAGGGTACATAGAGAATGACTGCAAATAAATAAATTCCAATGTTAAGTCACCTTCTCCGTGCACCTTGACCAAATCACATCACTTACTGCCATGTCCTCCTATCATAGGTAATAAGAGGGAGAAATGGAGGGGACTAGACAAAGTATGATGAATGAATTATATCACTAGTGATATGGTATAAACAAGAGATTAAAGTTTTGTTATATCCTACACTTAGGGTGTTCCTTAGTGTTATTCAGCCTTTTGACGATGTGGTATTCAAATTAACTGGATGGGTCTAAGAGTTATAAAGGAGGAAAGCCTGGAGAGATAGCCCAGGAGTCTGGAAACCAAGCACAAACAAAGCCACAAAGTCAAAGTTAAGACCATCATAAATAACAAGGCAATGGGATCCTCCAAGTTGGGGATCGGTACCGACTCACACCTGGGGATCAATACCGATCCCCAAATAAGACTTGGGTGGACCCCATCTTCTGCCTACTTGCTTATCTTGGTGCTAATAGCCTATTTTCGAAGTTGGTTTTCTGATTCGATGCAATTCTTCATCAATCTCCATGAACACGTGAAACCGCAACTTTGTTCTCCTTTAGCTCCATCATTTGGGCTCAGAAGTATGCTAATATTGGTACAAACAACTATGGAATCATGAAGCTAACTACAAGATGATCCGAAGCATGAAGTTGAAGACACCAAAAATGGTGGACTTGGGGATCGGTACCGACTCCCACTTGGGATCGGTATCGACTCCCGGATATTGCTGAGGAGGTGACAATTATTTTGGGAGAATTGGTTAAATTTGTGCACAATAGTTTGGAGATATTTTAGACGAGATTTTAGGCTCTCTACCTCTATAAATAGAGGTAGGACTCATTTTTGAGGATCTTTTGGCTCTAGTTCCATTATTTCTCGTATTCTTGTAACTCTGAAATTCAAAGTGTGGGAGTTGTACTGAACCCCAAGAACTTCTGCCTCCAAATTAGAAATAAGCAATAAAACCTCAAAGTGGACATAGGCCTTGCTTTGCCAAACCATTATAAACGATTATGTCTTGTTTATTTACTAATTTTCATTTACTTTTCTTCATTTAATCTCTACTACATAAACTTCTAACTATTTATGCCATTTTTGGTTCAAACATTTTGGTGCTTTCACTGAGAATTGAACTCAAGGCCTTTTGGATCCATCATCTACTATTGGATTTCCCCATATCCAAGAGATAAATCTAATTTTTCTTTCTTTTTTATTTCTATAACTCATATTTCCAACAAATCTATAAGAAACTTTCTGCCATGACCCCATCAAGGAAGGAACTCCAAACCCGAACCATAACTACCAGAGCTACCACTAGTGACGCTGAGAATCTAAATCCTCAACATGGGATTGAAGCTAACCAACCAAAGCAAACGGAGATCCAGACTCTAACTGACTTTGTCATCGGAGTGGAGATAAATATGGTGATGAAGCAGATGGAAGATAGATTCCAAGTTAGCTAACGGGAGATGAACAACACAATGAAACAAAGCTTGAGGCAGTTGAATGGGCTAACTCAAAACAGCCATAAACGGAGTAGAAGGGATTCTAGCTCAGAATCAGAGAGTTCTTCTTCATCCGAGCGAAGACAAAGGGAAGGAATGCAGAAGAAAACTCAATACGCTGCTGGAACATTTGTACAAGGAAGAGGATGAGCCCCCAGGCTCAAATTCAGGTATTGGTACTGACCTCCACTTGGGATTGGGTACTAACCCCCAAAATGGTGGGCCTAAGGCCCATCCTCTGAAAGGTGGTGTGGATGTCACCCCTAGACGTGCTATTAAAGGTCTGAATCTGGAAAATTACAATATTGTTGATGACGCTGCTCACGAGGATCAAACAGGGGGAATGCTAGACGAATGGGTCCCCCGAAGTTTGGGGAGCCTAGGTATCGAGCACCTTCCCGAGAGCTTTCGTTGGGCTGAACACTTAGGGCAGGACCCGATTACCGCCATTCAGTCAAACCTATTGATTTAGACTATTTGGAGGATATAGTTAGGAAGTTGGTTAGTGAAAACAAATCTGGAACTAATGATGATTGGGAAACTCATGCCAATCAAAACTCGTTTACGGAGGACATCCCTCATGCGAGATATCCCTAGAGATTCAACATGTCGACGATGTTATTGTATAGAGGAACGATGGATCCTAGGCAACACTTATTAAGGTATGAATGGCACATGGATTCGGCTAGAGTTTCAAATGTCATGAAGTAGTACTATTTCCAAATTTTCATGGTGGTTATGATGTGGTTCACTCAGCTTTCGTCAAGGTTCATATCATCTTTTGTTGAATGTCACGGAAATTCATGGAGCAATTCTGTTTGCACAGCTCATGTCCGAAACACATAATGTCATTGTCTAATGTTTATCAAGATGAAGGAGAGTCGTTGAGGGACTATTTGAATCGGTTCCACACGGCTGTAATAGAAATAACGGATCCAAAGGAAGATATGGTATTGATGGCACTCTGTAGAGGAGTTCAACCCGACTCGGATTTCGAGGATTGGATAGAAAGAAAGCAACCATCAACAATGGAAGCTTTTTACAGGAAAGCCAATGAATATTTGCGTCGGAAGGATGCGCGCAAGCATCCATGAAGGACCGTTGCTAGAAACTTAAATGAGGTGGTACAAAGAAACATTGCTATAAGGAAATCTGGAGGAAATTCTAGTAATATAGATATGAAGGTTGGTAACAAGAATGACAATTAATGAAAGAAGAATCCAGTTCCAAGCGGCCAACGCAGTGAAAACAGCAAGTGCCTGAGGAGCTCAAAACTTGAGGAATATACACCTCTGAACGATACGTTGGAGAATATCTACCTTGCCATCCAAGGGATGGCAACATAAAAAGCCGCCCCGGAGAGAGGCAACTGACGAACAAAAGCTCTTGAAAAAGTATTGTCATTTCCATGAAACACATGGACACAATACTAATGAATGTCGGCATCTGAAAAATGTGATTGAGGAGCTGATAAGGAATAACAAGCTCCAATAGTATGTTAAAGAACCGCCAAACGGTGGAGAAACCGTGAGAACCCAAGATCTACCTACTTTAAGTGAACAGCCCGAACTCAGCAGATAGGAGCAAAGGCGAGCTAATGATAAACTGGTCATCAACTAACCGGTCACTTGGGATGGAGCAATAGCCGACAGCCATGCTGCCACATTTGTCACTATGTAGTTTTCCCTTTTGCAAATAAGCCTCCCAAAGACACTGAGGCATTGTAATAGGCAAAACATGCCATTTCTTTCACTTATTAAAAAATTAGCTTCTTAAACCAATAAAACCGTGTTCTTGCAAGCGGGATTTCTGTGCCTTGAAGCCATCGACATGACTAAGGAAGCACTCCTTTATCCTTGAAGGACAGATGGGGAGTGTAGACACACAAATCGCTGGGTCTATGGTCACATTCGACCCTTAACCTTTTGAGAACCGGCTTTGCCCTGGCAACATCAGGAAGGTCCAAACTGCTGGGTTGATGGTCACATTTGATCCCTAACCTTCTGAGAACCACCGTTGCTTCGACAACGTCGAGAAGGTCCAAACCGCTAGGTCGATGGTCACATTCAATCCCTAACCTTATGAGAACCGACATTGCTCTGGCAACGTCAGGAAGGTCCAAACCGCTGATTCGATGTTCACATTTTATCCCTAACCTTCTGAGAAACGGCTTTGCTCCAGCAATGTCAGGAAGGTCTAAACCACCGGGTCGATGGTCACATTCGACCCCGTAACCTTTTGAAAATCGGCGTTGCTCCAACAACATTGGGAAGGTCAAAACCATCGGGTCGACAGTCACATTCGATCCCTAACCTTTCGAGAACCGACGTTGCTCCGGAGGTGTTAGGAAGGTTCGTGGAAGAACCTGTCATTTCCTATCTTTCATAAAGTGGCTTTCCGAGTCCAAAACCTTGTCTCTCCATTGCTCAAGAGTCGTAACTTAATCGAATCAAATGGATTTGCTTGTAATTACTGCAAATATGCAGCTACCCGAAGATAGGTGCTGCCCAAACTTACATGGTCCATGATCAGACCATAGAGGTTCAACCATACTTTACGTCTGAAGATAGATGTGAATTAACTCTCGCCCCCAATGCGATGGTAGGAGTATAAAATCAAACCAGACGTGACATGGTGTCTGTACACTAACTCTCGCCCCCAATGCGAGGGCAGAAGTATAAACACAAACCGTCCATACACTAACTCTCATCCCTAATGCAAGGGAAATAGTATAAACTCAAACCGGACGTGACATGACCATCCGTACACTAAATCTGCACACTAAATCTTGCCCCCAACGTGAGGGCGGGAGTATAAACTCAAACCGAACGTGACATGACTATCTGTATACTAACTCTCACCCCCAACACGAGGGCGGGAGTATAAAATCAAACCAAACGTGACATAACCTTCTGTACACTAACTCTCATCCCCAACGTGAGGGCAGAAGTATAAACTCAAACCGGACGTGACATAACCGTCCGCACACTAACTCTTGCCCCCAACATGAGGGTAGGAGTATAAACTCAAACCGGGCATGACATAACCGTCCGTTGACTAACTCTCGCTCCCAACACGAGGGCAGGAGTATAAACTCAAACTGGATGTGACATAGTCATCCATACACTAACTCTCACCCACAACGCGAGGGCAGGAGTATAAACTCAAATCGAACGTGACATGACCGTCCGTACACTAACTCTCGTCGCCAATGTGAGAATAGGAGTATACACTCAAACCGGACATGACATGATTGTCCGTACACTAATTCTTACCCCCAATGCAAAGGTAGAAGTATAAACTCAAACCGGACATGACATGACTGTCCATACACTAACTCTCACCCTTAACGTGAGGGCAGGAGTATAAATCAAAGCAAATGTGATACGACTGTTCACTTATTTAACTCTTGTCCCTTGGCTTGGGTAGGAGTATAAATAAAAATGGATGTGATAAGACCGTCCAATCCTTAACTTCTTGCTTGGAATTAGCAAAAACGGAAGATCCATGCTCGGAGTAAGGGAGGATCTAACTTTCAAGCCTTCAATTGAAGCATGGAATTAGGTGAAATTAGAAATAAACATCTTTGATAAGGGTGTACAAACTACGATCCTAAGTAGTTAATCCTAAACGAGCACCCGAAGCATGTCGCAATCGAGAATCGCTATCCTAGAAAGGGGTACCTGAACTGCTATCCTAAGTGGTTAATCTCGATCGATGCCTAGAGGCAGGCGCGATCTCACTTAGAATCCTAGAGAAGAAAACGAAAAGGCTAACTCACCAGCTAAGTCGGCTAGTTCCAGAGATGCGCAGCTTATGTTCCTGGTTCCAGTGGAAGTACTTTAAGCTCCGAGCACCGACCAGATGGATATTGGATCTTGGAGACTGAGCTTGAATGAGAGTCATGGATGACTCCGATTCGGGATTATTTGCAAACAGGAATCCTTCCAAAGAGAAGGAATGAATGACGAATTATCCTTTGACAAGCTTCAAGATATATCATGCAAGAAGGAATACTATATAGGAAGGGTTTCTATGTCCCTATGCTACGGTATGTCGCTTACAACAATGCCAAACAAGCTCCGAGAGAAGTTCATAAAGGGGCCTGTGGCGACCACACTGGGGCCCAGATTCTGGCAAAGAAAATCCCCATTACATATATTTTTGGCCAAATTTAATCAAGATGTAGCTGATTATACCCAGAAGTGTGACAAGTGCTAGAGATTTGCTAAAATTCCGAGGGCCCAACTGACGAAAATTACTCAAATGGTCAGTCCTTGGCCCTTTGCAATTTGGGGTATTGATCTTATCGGTGTATTGCCGATATCTAAAGGTGGCGTGAAGTGCGCCATCGTGGCAGTTGATTATTTTACCAAATGGGATGAGGTGGAGCCTTTAGCCATAATTACCATGAAGAAAGTAAACAACTTTGTTGTTCATAATATCATCCGTCGTTTTGGAGTTCTATAAGCAATCATTACCGATAATGGGCCCAATTCGATAGTATGGAGTTTAAGGATTTTTGGTGCCGACACCACATAGAGAAGAGATTTGCAGCAGTGGCACATCCTCAAGTTAATGGACAGGTCGAAGCCGTAAATAAAATTATTAAGTCCATTCTTAAGAAGCGATTCGAGAAGTCCAAAGGCAAGTGGGTCGATGAACTCCCATTAACACTTTGGGCTTATCAAACTACCCAGAAGTCAACGACTGGCCATTCTCCATTCGCTTTGGCATACAGATCGGAGGCTATGATTCCATTCGAATTGAAAGTGTCATCTCTTCAAGTGACACACTTTAAACCATAGGCAAATGGCAGCTCCTTCGAGAGTCTCTTGATATGATCGATGAGAAGTGCAACAAAACTGAGTTGAGAGCAGCTGCACGACGACACCAAGTCACCCGATACGACAACACCAAGGTACCCAGAGTTAGGTACTGACCAAAAATTCTACCATCCATAATCTCGGACCTTTGAAGTTCAACCATTCTTGGCGTCCAGAGGTAGATGCTAGTCAACTCTTTCATCCTTCGACATGGGGGCAAGTCAGAGTGGATGTAACATGATCATCCACTCATTTGCTTATGCTTGGAGTTTGGCGGAACGTTAATGTCTTACCCAGATGATATCAAGGCCAGAATATAACCTAAAATGGATGTGACTCGACCGTCCGTCCGAATAACTCTTTCCTTTGAAGCAGGGGCAGGAGTATAAACCGAAAAGGACGTAACTTGACTGTCCATCCATAAACTCTTGCCCTTGATGTGGGGGCAGGAATATATATAGAAATGGACGAGAGCCGATATTCCGTCTATTAGCTCATGCCCAGAGTTTGGTGGAGCATCAATTTCTTTCCTAGAGGATGGCAAGCCTGAAGATCCATGCCTAGAGTAGGCGAAGCAAAAGATACGTGCCCAGTGAAAAGTAGGATCTTACCTATAAACTTTGATCGATGCCCGGGGTCAAACGCGATCCAAGTAAACATCCTAGAGGAGGATGTTCAAATCACGATCTGAAGTGGTTAACGTAAACCAATGCTCAGAGTAGGTGTAGTCAAGTCATGCATCCCAAAGAAGGATGCAAAACTTGCTACTCAAGGCAAGTCCCTTTGATCGGTGCCTGAAGTCTTGCGTGATCGAATGTTACTATCCAGGAAGACGGTACCTAAACCACGATCTTAAGTGGCTAGCCCTGACTAGTGCCGGGAGTTCGGCACGGTCGAAACCAGTATCCCGAAGAAGAATGCCCAATTCACTATTAATAACAATTCACTTCAAACGACGCCTGGGGGCAGGCGCGATCGCGTTTAAAGTTCCTTCAAAAGGAATGTTTGAATAACATTTCCAAATGATTGAAATTCGACCGAATTCTAGAATTAGATATGGTTACATGTAAATGCCTAGAGATTGGCACTCCAATGATTGCTTTATGGCGAAAGGCGGTAAAAGCACGGAACAGGCTAATGCTAAGTCCGATAATAATCCTTATAAGAAAATGATTAAAAGTACATTGAATGGAAAGCGCATTTCTCAAATACGTAAAAAAATTCACACAAAGATTAGACGAAACAAAAGTCTTTGTTATTCGCATTTGAAATAAAACTTGGAAAGAAAAGTAAAGGTTTTATCTACACCTAAGCTGAAAACAAAAGCAGGGACCGAACCCGCACAACGCCGGCCTAAAACAAAAATAGACTCCTGCAAACCAAAAATGAGTCTAGCTACATAAAACAAACAACAACAACAACAATGAAGATGATGACCTACATATGCCTACATGAGTATGTTCATATGATCAAAAAACTTCTATAAGGGAGTGCACGTGTATACTTGTATGTATTCATGTTTGACACCCAACGACTAGAGTCAAAGAAAAGCAAGCTCATACCTGGAAAACACATGAGAGAAACCAGTTCAGAATTACTAAGCTCGGAACAATAGATCAAGAGAGCACTCTTCAAGTTTATAACATTAGACGTTAGTCAAGCGTCACAAGACAGATGACATGGACATAACTCTTTACATAAGCGATTCACGAGAAGGATAACGACCATTCAAAGAACATAGTGGAATCCTTTACGGTAATCCTAACTTGTCCCGATTTAAAGCATATCATGTTTGAAACAAGATATACTTTGGAGGGAAAATGTTATCCATCCTTTTGACTAGGTGGTATTCGGACAGACTGGACGAGTCGAACTTGGAGTTACCAAGGCAAAAAGCCCGGAAAGATAGCCCAAGAGTTCAAAAACCAAGCATGGACAAAGCCACAAAGTCAAAGTCAAGACCATCATACAAGACAATGGGATCCTCCAAGTTAGGGATCGATACCGACTCTCACCTGGGAATCGGTATCGATCCCCAAACAAGACTTTGGTGGACCCCATCTTCTTCCTACTTGCTTATCTTGGTGCTAATAGCTTATTTCTGAAGTTGGTTTTCTGATTCGACGCAATTCTTCATCGATCTCCATGAACACGTGAAACTGCAACTTTTTCTCCTTCAACTCCATCATTTGGGCTCAGAAGCAAGCTAATATTGGTACAGATTGCTATGGAATCACAAAGTTAACACAAGATGATCCAAAGCAAAAGATTGAAGACACAAAAAATGGTGAACTTAGGGATCGGTACAGACTCCCACCTGGGGATCGGTACCGACTCCCAGATATTGCTGAGGAGGCACCTATTATTTTGGAAGAATTGGTCAAATTTGTGCACGATGGTTTGGAAATATTTTAGATGAGACTTTAGGTTCCCTACCTCTATAAATAGGAGGCTAGTGCTCATTTTTTGAGGTTCTTTTGGCTCTAGTTCCATCATTTCTCAACTCTGAAATTCAAAGTGTGGGAGTCGTACCAACCCCCAAGAACTTCTACCTCCAAATCAGAAATAAGCAATAAAACTTCAAAGTGGATGTAGGCCTCGTTTTGCCGAACCATTATAAATGATTGTGACTTGTTTATTTCCTCATTTTCATTTACTTTTCTTCATTTAATCTCTACTACATAAACTTCTATGTGTTTGTGGCATTTTTGGTTCAAACACTTGGTGTGTGTTATAAGAAGCTAGTTATTTTACACTTTAAGTTGAATATTCTAGATATCCAATTATAGGTTATTAAAGTTCCACTCAGAGGTGGATCATACTAAAATAGATTAATTCCTAAAGGCATCTCTAGTGTATGGTCCCAATGGAAAACCACCTAACTATATATCAACTAAAATCTTTAGTTACAGTTGCTAAGGTTATTACTATCTAAATATACACCCGGGGTCCGATCTGTTCATCAAATCACTATCTGATGGTTCTTTCCATCTATGCAATGGTGGTCAAAACTGAATATACATCCAATGCACAACCCTTTCATAGGATCATTGTCCTACAGTTCTTTCCATCTTGCATTGTTGTACTAAGTGGAGTATGCATTCAATGTCTAGCCTATTCATTGGATCATTGTCTAAGGGTCCTTGCCATCTTGCATCAGTGCATCTTATCGCTAGTCCACTTCCTAAGTTCTATATCGTTACACAAGTAGCAATCAAGGGTTGATACGTCCCTCTTCTAGGATCACTGATTCTTTTCTAATGAATGTCTTCATCCACTCTTTCCACCTTCCATCAATCTGTGGCTCTGACTGACAACGAACGATACAAACGTCTGATTATGATATAATAGTCCGCCACATTGAGTGTCGATTTCCAACTTTATGAAGCGAGAGCCTAGGACTTCACCCAAAGGCGGTATGTTTTTAGCTTGTTGCCCGACTCCATTTAGTTGCCCGCACTCCTTAGTAACTAAGAAGTAGGAAAAAGGTTCCTCGATCTATCCTACTTGGCCCGTATCAGGTCCAGGTTCAATCTGTCTTGCTATAGTAACTTAGATGTCTGATTCTACTAATCAGACGTCTGACCTTATATTATTTTGAAAAAGTAGTTTCCACATATTCGGACGTCTAGATCTTCTACTCAGACTTCTGATTTTGATCTTAAACGTTTGGTAAGTGCACTCAGACATCTGAATTGAGCCTATTTTGTACTGTTTCATTTATGTTTCAAAAAGATTACACCTTCAGACGCTTGGGAATACATTTAAACGTCTGGTTATCCTACTCGCACGTCTTGCGTGTATTTTCCATATTTTGCGGTTTGTTTATTTTAGTTTATTTCTTCGCGGATTCGAGTATGATATAGAGTTTCGTTTAACAGTTGTTTTCGATACTATATCTACTTTTTATATCCAACCTTAAGTGATTAATTCTAATATTTTTCAGTGGTTTTTTAAAAATTATATGTATATTTTAAAAGATTATATTCATACAATCAAATTGATTATCACGTATTCTTCAAAGTAAACTGAATTATAAAAAATTCGAATGGATATTTTGTTTATATAAAAAGGATCAATTCAAAATTTTCATATTACTAAATGTATAAAAATTAGGGTAGTTGCAATCCAAATCATTATTTATCCAAAATCAATCAAAATATGTTATACAATTTAGAACTATATAATTTGAAGTAAATTACTTTTCATCCGTCAATTCAATAATTTAGATCTATCCTTTCTTAGGATTTCCCAAACAAATAAAATTCACAAATTTTGGAGAAACAATTAGATGCAAGAATAGAAATCAAGTTTATATTACTAAGAAGGTGTATAATTGAAAATCAATTACTTATTCCTTTCATACGCATCTCGTAGGTAAAATATACTCACCTTTTTAGCTTTCCCTCTTATAATTAGGCTTGAATCCGCTGCTCCTTTCCACTCTCTATTTCGTTGATCTGCTTCTCTTTCCTTTTATTTTATTTTGATTTGCTTCTTATTATGTTTTGTTTAGAATTAGAATTTCTTTTCGAAAAAGAAGAAGAAGAGGAAGAAGAAATATTTAGGAGGCGGAGACTAGGATTTTTGAATGAGAAGGGTAGAGGTTTATGGCTTTATTCATATTTGAGAATTAGGGTTTCTAGTTCAATTTTCGAAATCAATAATTATGTAGTTGCCACTAGCTGCATTTTTCACTATTTTCTTTTTGATTTATCAAATTTCGAAGTTATATATGGTTTCTGACTGTAAATGACGTTCCAGATGCAAAAGAATAGGTCCCGAGGCCTAATTCCAACTTCTTTAAAAAATTATTATTTTGTCCATTTATGTAAAAAAAAATCCCTTATTCGTATATTAATTTATTATTAAAATTTATGTGGTGTTACATTGTACCCCCCTTTAAAAGGATTTTTTGCTCAAAATCTCCAAGGATGGAAAACTGTAATTCGCTTATGCAACCAATATCTACAACCATCTACTCAACCATTGTCCTTAGTTTCAGGTTTCTTATGCAACATGAACACATAGGTATGGAATGGTTATGAGCATATAATCAATACAAGAAATGCAAGTGATTATGCTATGTAACCAAAATGTATGCAACATTCTAAATACTTGCATTTCTACATGAATGAGCAACCATTTGATACATATGCCAAAAATGCAGTAACCATATCCATATAACCGATAAAATAAAGTGGATAATGTGATGTTTGTCATATGCCAACATTGATAATAGCTATATGTGCAATACTAGCTAACAAAATACATCCATTAGCAACCATCTTCCAAAATATGTCCTAGTGGCACGTTTACATCCACGACTAGCACCCATATAGTTACCTACCTATGGAATACACTAAGCTAAGTACTGTGCATCTAAGTAATTGTACTAATTTAAATGGAAACTTACCAAAAAAGTGCTCTGGATGTGTAGGTCGAAACATCTTCTTTGGATCTCAAGTGCTCTCATGTAACGACCCGTGTCTTATGTACCGGAGGATTGTAAAATATTTTTTATTTTATTCATATGAGGTCGTATGATTCTATAGTTTTAGGATATGAACCTTAGGGACATTTTACATACTTATGATTTTTCCTAAATTGCTATATGACAATTTTAACTCTAAAAACCTTGTTTGGGCTATAACTTTTGAATGGTCAAATTACGGTCTCAAACCAGTTTCATTGCTTCAGGAGATAGTTTCTCATTATGTAGAGTGGTCATAATAGAAAAACGGACGTACGGTTAGGAAGTTATTTTTGTTTTAAGTTTTAACAACTGCTGATCATAACTAGTATGCAATTAATTAAGCCTATAGGTAGGCCCATTAGTCTAATTTGAGATTTACTATAAATAGAGGGCTGGAGAGTCAAATTAAAACCTTTTCCTCTCCGCAAATCAGATCTAAACTCTCATTAACCCTATATTCATCCAAAATCACCCAAATTACTCTCTAAAGCAAACCGAATTGAAGATTAGTGAATAGATCATTGATTAGAAGATAGAGATCATCGATTTGTTTGATTTGTATTGCTTTTGATCGCTGTCCATATTGGATCTACACTCAAATTGGTTGAATTTGGTAATTGGTGAGTGGTTTATGCCTTATCACTATACTATGCATGTTTATATGGTAGAATTATAGATTTTGACGTGATTTTGACCTTAAAAATCATTTTTTAACATTATTAACATGTTAACTTATGTTTATGACCTAAATTGATGAATTCCAATATGGTGCATAGTAATAGCTTAGTAATTCACCTTATTAATATTCATATGTTCATTGATTGTTAGATTTGGATTAGAGATTGTTTGATTTCTATAATTCTATGTATTACTTGTTTTAATGAATGTAATCGCATGTTATTCCATGTTTTTATGTTGTGCTTTGATGTTGTTTGCTAGTGTTTTGAATGTTTGGAAGATAGGTATATGAATTTCGCAAATCAGAGGCAAAGATGATCGAAATTGGACGAAACTTCGAGGGGAGGCTCTGGGGTATGGGAAGAGCTTGGGGTTCAAGTCGAGAGTTCCAATTTATTAAGTACATGCTGAGCGAACAACACAATGTCTAGGTTCGCGCTGAGTATACTATCTTGTCGATTTATGGCTTACAAAAGAAATTGTGTCACCTTTTCAATGGTAAATGTGTTATATGCGCTTTATCGTTCAACCTGATGTTGAAAAAGTCGCATACAATTGCTACAAGAAAATTACCCTATTGCAACTTGCTATTTGCAATTGGCGTCATATGACAGTTGTAATGAATGATCTTTAACAACTGCCATTACCTGACAATTATAATAAATGATCTTTAAAACTGGAATTTCCTGAAAATTGCAATAAACTATTTTTAAAAACTGCGCTTTCTTGCTAGTTGTAATAAATATATTTTTAAAAACTACGTTTTCCTGCCATTTGCAATAAACATATTAATAATAGCGCCGCCAGTTGCAATAAACATATTTTTAACAATTGCGCTTTCCTACCAGTTGCAATAAACATATTTTCATCAACTACATTTCCTGGCAGTTGCAATAAACATATTTTTAACAACTGCGTTTTCTTGCTAGTTGCAATAAATATAGTTTTAACAGCTGTTTATTTTAGCCAGTTGTAATAGAGATGTATAACAGCTAATTAATTTTAACTATTGTAAATATTTATTTATAACCATTGTCCCGCTCATAAGTTTTAAGTGATTGTGCAACCACTTTTAACTAAACGTCGTTAATTACAAACAATAAACTAAGTGAACACAATGGTTTCCGCTTGGATATTTTAATTAATAACAAATAATCAATACTTACTTAATAATTTGTAAATATTAATTTATAATTAATGATTACTATATATGTCTTTATTTATAATTTATTATAATCAACTATATCAATAAATTATTTTTAATTACTAATTATTATCAATAATTAGTATTATTTTTTATATTTAATAATTTTGCTATAGTGTTTTCAGGATCTTACATATTAAAGAAAACGGAATGAATAACCGGATTTTTCACAGGCATGCATCTGTCTAATAATAATTTCTGACTAACAAGACAGTGTAAAAGAAGTCTTAAAACGCCTACATATGGCTAACACAGACATGAGTACCCTATTTAAATGTTAATCAGAGATTACGGTTGCCTGATGCAATCCCCAATCTTTATTCGGTATTTTATTTTTAACACATATTCCTTAAAACTAGTGCGAACCCATGCTTCGCACACCCATGCTTCGCACACGGATTGGACAAAAAAGGTTTACATAAGTAAATAAATGTGATTATAGTTCATTACAATTGTTAGTTTTGGGCAAAACTTTCTTTTGTCTGTTCAGTACAAACACATACAACATTCCCTGTATAAAAGAAAAGTAAGAATAAATAGATGAGAACCATTAATCACATCAAATAATAACTTTTACAAAACTGCAATATCAAACCTTTAATCATATCTAACTATTTACAACATGGTTTACGTGCTCGTATCAAATAGTAACAAAGTTCTTATACAGATTTGAGTAATTGAGTAGATAAAACAAAGTCCTGCCTATGTGTACTATTTATTTCTATAGTATGTATAAATGATCATGTTATTTGTCTTGAGTAGGTTGATTAGTTTAAATATTAAAAAGGGGTTTGTTGCGAATTGTATATGACATCATTTGACTACCTTCATTAGAAGTACTGATCTTAAATATTGGCAGTAAAAAAACACCCGTTGTTTTTAAGTTGCAGTAAGTAAGGTGACACATTTGCTTCATTTATTAGTTAGGAATAATAATGAAACTTTGAGCATACTCAAGTTGTCACATGGGAAGGTTTTATGCTTAGTTTATATTAATATAATTCATCCACCCTGAATAGAACAACTACAAATTATGGGCAAATGAATGAACAATATGCAGTATAAAAGTACAACATGAGAGTATGGTATAACCATTTATGAAACAATATATCTAATAACCAATATAACCAATATAAGAATGTATAATGAAATATGAATATTAGAAAACATACATACATAAGGTACAAAACAGCAGTTTATGAAACAAAAACCTTCAAGCACACCAGCATAATATGTTCACAAAATATAGCTACATAGGTTATTTTTATTAATGAAATACCAAATGAAGTTAAATGGCAAAAATAATAATTACGAAGTAGCTGCATAAAAAGCGCATTGTAACGACCCAGTTTTTCAGTCGTTTGAATTTGAAATATTTAATTGATTTTAAATATTCGAAAGTAAATTTTACAAGTTAAATAACTTATATTTCAAATATAGTGATTTATTTGGATAATTAAATTGTTTAATTTAATATTTGAAATTGTGTAAATATTTGAAATTTGAATTTAATAAGAATAAAATTAATTTCTAATGTTGTTTTAAATTCTATTTGAGTTAGAATAGAATTAGTAAACTTATAAAATTTAATTAAAAGTTAATTTGCAGAAATTGGAAATTTTAATATTTAATTAACGTGTAAAAATAGTCATTTTTCACATCGTCTCGGATTTCGACGAAACCTATTTCATTGGAACCGTAATAGTGAGTTATGATTGGATTTCAAATTTCGTGTCAATCGGACTTACGGTTTGCTCTTGCGAAGCTGAAACGCATAAAAATTTATTTAAGTAATTTTAATTTAAAATAATTCGATTCGAAAACCTATCTTCCAAATATGATGGAATTGGCTCCCGATATATATTCCATTGTGTTCGAAATAGGGGTAAAACATTAGAAACGCCAGGCGACATGCTTCGTTTGGAGTTCGGAATTATTTCGGATGAATAGTGTTTTAAAACGTGCCTATATAAGGACCCCCATACCAAAACCCTAACCCTAATGAAACCCTAGCCACCACTAACGTATACACGGCTAGAAATCCCCCTCGTTCTTCCTCGTTTTCCTCTTGATCCGTTCACTTTTATCAAAATCTTCCAACTAGAATATTGTAGAGCATCGCGAGATCTTCATCTTCAACGGTCATGATCGGAAATAGAGCGATGGATCGACGACAATTTGGCCTTGAACGGTGCGCGATTCGTGGCGTTTTACTGGGCTTGGGGATGACCGAGTTCGATGTGGCTTTGGGTGTAGGTGCGGTGGAGGATGGAGCACGTAGGGGTGGTCTTTGATGGGATTTCGATCAACGTTGGGAGGCACGGCATCGAGAAACGCGTGCGTGCGTGATGGGTTTCGTGGATAGCTGGGTAGCGAACGTGAATGAAGAAGAAGGGGGAGAAGAAACAATGGCTAAGATCTGCAATCCTGAAACGTGCGGCCAAGATTAAAGTTAGGGTTTAAAATAAAAAAAGGAAATTTAATTATATTGTTTTAAAATCGTTGATCTTATAAAATCCATAACTTTGTCATACGAGGTCGAAATTGCATGAAACGAATTGCGTTGGGTTCGTATTGTCGAGCATTACGCTATGGACTGGATTGGATTGATTTGGAGCTTTTGAAAATTTTGGGTAAAATTTATTCAAAATAAATCGCTATCGCGACAACTACAACCAAAGTGAGTACAACTCACTCTCTCTGTCTCGCTTATATTTTTATATAAGTGAGAATAAATTTTATTTATGATGATTAATGATTGTTTGGATGAGATATGATATTATATATATATATTGATTGATATGGATATATTCCCGCATATTTTAACGGATGAGACCCTATACGTTCTCGTGTATGAGCGGATGACCTTTTGTATGCGCGCCTACCTCGAAGCGGACATTGTACATATTTTCTAATATATATTTGTTATAGGTTACAGGTTGGAGGGATCCAATTGGATTCCTCACCATTGTTGATTTTTATTTACAGATATTGTTATATATGTTGTTATCATGTGATATATGATGTTTGGATGCCATGATGGATATGATTGATGTGAATCCCCTTATTTAGCACTTTTGCATCATTGGGCCATATTTTGGAAATTTAAAATATTAAAATGGTGATTTCAATTTAAAAAGGATTTCAAAGTGATTTTGGAAAATATATGTGTTTTTTAATAAAAAAAAAATTTGAATTGTTAAAGGAATGATTTATTTTAAATAAATAAAAGTTAAAATTTTTATGTTATAAAAATTATGGCTTTGTGAAATATAAGAAAAATATGATTTTTGAAATATAGAGTTAACTATTTTGTAAAATAGGTTAATTGAGATTTTTGGACTTATTATAAATGGTTTATATATAAGATTTATAAAATTGATATTTTATACATAAAAGTAGTGGAATTATAAACAGTGTTTTATGAATATTAGAAATGGAATTGTAATCAAATTCGTATATGGATTCGCAATTGAAATTTTGAAAAGGATTTATAATGGATTTTATAAATAATAAGATTTGAAAAGAATGAATTTGTAAATAAGAGATTTATAAGTAAATTAACTTATAATTGAATTTTGACATATAAATAGGATATAAATGGAATTTGTTAGTAAAGGAATTTTGTATATGGAAGTTTATAAAATATAAATGGAATTCGTAAACATTGTTTTATAAATCTGAAATCAATTTAATTTGATAAGTTAAATATGAAAGTTTATTAAAGGAATTATATTCATGATTTTGGACAATGAATAATCCTTTAAATTAAATGTGTAGAAGTAATGAATTGGGTAAGAGAATTATATTCACGATTTTGGACAGTGAATAATCCTTTAAATAAAATGGATGTTTTGGAAAGTGATATTATAAAATGGAGTTTAAATGGTTTGAAAATAAAATGATTTGTAAATTTACTTATTATTAAAATATGTATATGAAAATGTTTTCCATATATCAAATAAGTGAAATGGTTTTGAATATTTTCTTTTTAAAAGATATTTTGAAGTGAATAATTGGAAAGTGAATTGATTTAGAAACGATTAATAAAAATCAGGCCCAGTGATTACTTTTGTGCTAGATTTTGTTTATTGCTTTGATAGCTAAATAACCGACTATCAAAATTGTTCATTTTAGTTCCTCAATTTGATGGGGAAACTAATTAGTCGTACACTTAGTACGTAACTGACTATGTAGGCTTGATTATCGTTTGTGTTGAGAATGTTGATTTTTGTAGTGCGGAGTGATTACTCCAATCTATCGAGCTTCCTTCTTAGCCGAAGGATAGCGAGTAGGAAGTTGGAGACATGATAAGTCTATGAGACTTAGTTTCTATGTGAGGTTGAGAAACGCTTTTGCGTTGTTGGTGCGAAGAGACCGGGATCAGATATATCTGAAAACCACTTAGGACCAACATTTATACGACGATTGTGCAGGTTGGTCGATGATATTGATATTTAGAATTTTCATAGTGAAGGACTGCTTGTTGATCGTTTGGGGTTAAAATCCCAATATACATCTAGTAGCAGTAGTCTCTTCGTTATGAAATATCCAATGCAAGGACTATTCGCTACTAATCCTAGGGATTTCCCGACAGGATGTGGTAGGAAAGTACCTTCAGTTTGTCATGTTCCTGGACAACTTGTATGGATGAGTATTTGACTTTGCATTTATAAGATTATGTACATTGGTTTTTACAAACGTACATCATGTGGTGGTGGAGAAGGAAACTTCTCTTAGCTTAACACCCTCCTTGAGACGTACAAGCTCAAGGGTTGTATTTTTGTGGAAGGCAATTAGTAGTCAACGGAAATGGCAATGTGGCATTCAAAGATGATGTGATATGTGATATGTGAAAGGTAATCGATACCTCCTTTGGCCTCACTCCCCGGAAAATGACTGAAACAGGGATAGAAGCAGCAAAGCTAAAATGGGTCGCTCCCATTAGGAGATGTCATCGCTATTCTAGATATATCTTTACGCGCTATGACGTCGTGTATCTGATTATTGTTGTGTATGCTTATGGCCACGGATTATAGGTCGGTAACGACCGGAGTGATGACATATTCGGTACTATCCAAGGATGGGTAGGCCGGTCTTGTGTTAGTTTAGACACCAAGTATCTCGACCCTAGGTACATCCCTCTAGAGGTGTACCGAGATTTCAGAAAGGTAGTCCCTTCACCTAGTCATTTGTATGGAATCCAAAATCCACTACGAACTTGCGGTTTTGTTTCTAGAGCCTAGTATTGCTGGAATTTAATAATGGTAACAATTTCAGCTATTTAATTTATTATTTTTATAATAGACACTATTATAATATAACGTGATTTGATATGAAAAGGTTTTGGTTATCGTAAGGGAAAAACCCGTCCGTGTTTATGTGTAGGCGTGTCTTACGAGATATCTTTTGTTTTGATAAAGGAAAAGTTTTGATAACTTTATAAATTCAGTTGAGGTGTGTTTTCGCACGTTGGTTTACCAGACAGATCCGGGCGTTCTTCCCTTTCAATGCTCGGGTCAGACCAAGTATATTTACAGGTTCAGATTTGGTGCTCTTGGAGCTTCAGCAGGCGAGCTGGAAGTCTTCATGTCGTATACACGTTTCTATTATTTTTCCGCTACTTTGCATTGTTGTTGTTTTAGATTATTAGCATTTGTGAGGACGGGTTATTATAACTGTCCAAGCTGATAATTACTTATTGTGTACTTTGATATTGACTTATGTATATTACAGTTTTCCTTTGTAAAGATTATTGATTTATATTATATGTTATTCCGCTGCGATGTGAGATTCTGTATTGTTTTGGTTCTGCTTCTCTTTTCTTCTTCTCTTATCTTCTTCTTTCTTCTCTCTTTCTTCTCACCCTCTCTTTACTTTCTCTTGATTATCTGCAATCGGTGTGCTCTGGGTTGGACACTCGTGGTTTGGTGTCGGATTCAAAGGGTGCCGAGTGCGGGTCGTCACACACATGAAGTCTAGCCACCAGCTGTATTCCATAGATTTTGGTAAGATTTCCTAATACAGCAACAACAACCTAAAAGATTGACAAAATTATTTGTTAATAAATTCATTGTCATACTTGTCTAGTCTACTAATAAAGGCGGAATGTAAAAATTTTGTATATCAATTGGTTTACCGTGAATAAAGAAGAAATTTACCTATCATGAGCGTGCACAACATATAAACAGTCAAGAGAAAATGAACACTTTAATTTTTGCTTGTAAAATATGAAGTAAGTCATGATAGACAACGGCTCAATACTATGTATTCATACTTGGAAATCGGAAGATTTCTACCTACAGTATAGTACAAAATATACATAGATGTAAGCCAAAACCATGCCATTGGTTAAATCGTACAAATATGATTATCATTCATTATTATTTTTCCCGTATTCATGTCAACCACAGATGCAAACAAAATTTGGCAGCATGGTGGGAAGGGTATAAACATGGTGCTTAATCAAATCGCTCAAAGGTCATAATTACAAAAACTGAAGGGTGAGATAACGATACAAATACCTAACAACTAATTTACGAAATGCATTGGATTATGTGCATGTAAGAGTTTATGACATTCGTTGTTTCCCAAAGATTGAGTTTAATACTAAAAGTTAAACATGATGGTTTACTATATACTAAAAATTAAGTCTAATCATAATAACATCATCTAAATAAAATTGTCATTAAGCTTGTTTTTCTATTTAAAATTAATCGATATCTCAAACATTTTCATATGCGATTATTAACTTCTAAAATCAACTACCTCTACAATCGCATCCCATAAATTAGAGAAGAGTCTCCAGGGTGGTAGTGCACATCCATATGGAGCATCAACTAAATTTTTAATATTGATGGTTTCAATAAACCAAAGCAGTTTCAAAAACTATACCGAGAAAACACGTATTTTGTAAAAAAACTGTCAAAGGTTGTAATCATGAATAACTTGGACAACGCAAACATGACATCATGGTTGATGCTTGAAAATAGAAATCTTTTTTTATAATCTTGAGACCTTAACAACAAAATAATCGTCGATGTTTTAGGATTAAAGGTTGGTGTCATGTAAGATTTGAGGAAAAAGATAACTTAGGAAGGATGAAAGAATCATCATCAATAGATTTAGACCTTAGAACAACGGTAGGAAACAACGAAAAAATGAAAATACATATCTAAGTTTGCAGTAATCGGTAGGAAAGCCCAAACAGTAGAGCATGTTTTGAAGGAGATAATTGAAGATAAAGAAATTAAGAAATAATCAATTTGATTGAGCAAAAGAAGCACTGTTTTATGTCAAAAAAATTTATATCATTTTATAGCCTAAAAACGTATGTCTAAATATTTACACGTTTCTTCCAAAAAATGAACCATGTTATATTGTATATTTACACGATTCTTCAAAAAAATGAACCATGTTCTATCGTTTTCTTAGTGTATTTGTATAATCTGTCAACTACATCATATTTGAAATAATAAGCTTTTCTTATTACTCAAGAGAGCATTAATCTATAGAGTTATACCATATCGGAATCTCATAACCCTCTACAAACTCAAATACCCATTATTGATTATACTAACTATCCATAACTTAACTATAAATGCCAAAGCGGTCAAATATAGAAATCTGGTAATGTATTTTACATATAGCAAAATAGATGTCTTCTCATTATAAGTTTGTTCTATTGCTGCTTAAAGCTGGATCCATGAATCTATCATTTCATTGGATGACTGAAGTCATAACAAAAAAGGTAATAATGATCCATGACTGAACTAAAAAAGGCAAATTTCCCAATGCATGGCTGTAACAACCCGCATGTTTTACGATTGTATACTTAAATGTTTTATTTAAATATAGCATCGTTAATCGGATTAAGGTCTGAAATGTTACTTTTTGTAAACAGTCGAATTGGGACTTGAGACCACTTCCATTGAGTCCAAAATGGCGTTTACAACTTTTTTGAGTATAAACATCGATATGTTTGGAGTTAAGTAGAATGTTGCTATTTTTCTATTTGGGCTTTGGGTTTGGGTTTCAACCCACTAACCCATCATAATACCCTAACTCCTCTACTCTTCATCCATTCACTCATTCTATTTCCTAACACTCAAGCTCAAAGTAAAAATGGGGGAAAGAAAGGGAAATGAAAATTCCTAAACCCTAGTTTTGTTTATGAAACTCTAATTCAAGTCCAAAATGAAGGAGAAGCTTAGGTAAGCATCCTCTTCATATTCTCCATCTCTATCTCTCTTCAATTTCAGAAATTCCTAAACCCTAACTTAGGAAATATTTGCTTATTAGCTTAGATTGGAGCTTCTTGAGTTGAAGTTGAAGAGGAATTGGCCTTTTTCTTTGTTTTAAAGCTTCTCATTCGTGTCTTTGAGTTTTAAAGGTGAGTTCTTTAACTCACATCTAAGTCTATAACTTTCATTGTTGTTAGGTATGAATTCCTAACATTTGTGCATGCTCATTTGCTTTTGATTTGAATTTATTTGGTGAATTTTCCAAATTTTGGTGTTTTGGTTCAAAATCTATGAAAATCCTTATATAGATGTTTGGACATGTGTTCAGAGTGTATTGATGAGTCTATATGGCTGGGTTGTCGCTTGGCATAAATCCCTAGCCATCGTCGCTCATTCGATCGCTTCCGACGTGAATTGGCCATCATTGGCCTAGGTTCAATATTTGCCTGAGCTTCAGCTCATACGTCTGGTATAAGGATCAGACGTTTGAGGCTAAGGAATAAATATTCTAGATGTTCAGCTCAGATGTTTGACCTTGCTTCCAGACGTCTGGGAGATCCAAACGTCTGAGCTTACTTCCCAGACGTCTGGGTGATCTTGAATAGAATTTCTAGTACCTTAGTTCAGACGTCTGATTTACTGGTTCAGACGTCTGGTTAGGGTTCAGACGTCTGTCTTGTAATTTCAGACGTCTGGAAGCTTTCTGGATTATTTCCAAAGAACAAATCCAGACGTCTGGATTCTAAACCAGACGTTTGGATTCTAAACCAGACGTCTGGATTCTAAACCAGACGTCTGGAACTGTGCATTTTGCCTATTTTGGGCTGTTTTATGTGAATTTCCAATTTTAATCGGTTTTTGTCGATCCGGTTAGTTGTTATCACTTATTATCGACTTTCATGACTTCTTTCTTTGGATTTTTGGAAATATCCATTTGATGGATTCGATATCGATTTCTATGGTTTTGATTCACGTCGTCGCGTGTGAATTTTTGGTTGATCGATTGTTTCTACAATCGTTTTCTGTGATTTGTCACTTTTAAAAATACAAAGGTTTCTATACTAGTAGTAAATATTCAAACGCCTTCACAAAGATGATTTCAATACCATTTTTAATACAAAACTTGCTTTTAAAACCGTCTTCCAATCTATTAGTATATACAAACCTTTACCTCATTCGTATGAGAAATCTAATTAAACGGCTTAGCAAAACAAGTGATATGAAAAGCTTGCGTTTACTTCGTCGGTTAATTCTTGGACTTGTTCGATTGAAATCTTGTGACAATCTTCGAGTGGAAATCTACAATCTGTTCGTAAATATTTAAGTTAAGCCAGTGGTTATGGGACATGAAGCTAAACCCGTTTATTTACTAGCTTAGTGTAATTTAAACTTATCGATCAATGATGATCCTTTGGTGATTTAGACTAGCGATGCGCGATGTCTCTTTTTCCGCGTGGGGGACTGTACCCCGTTCTATAGTGCTTCGGCTCACTTTTATAGGCTAGCGACCCATGGTTTTTGGACCGTTCGTGGAGCAATCGGCTCGATAAGTCGGTGCATGGGGCGTATCTTTTTAGGTGCGTCGATGTTCGACTAGGCATGGGGCGTATCTTTTTAGGTGCGTCGATGTTCGACTAGGCATGGGGCGTATCTTTTTAGGTGCGTCGATGTTCGACTTTGCATTGGGCGTATATTTTTAGGTGCGTCGATGTTCGGTTCATGGGATAGCGACCCGTTAGTGATACACGTGTTGGTGAGTTTTCATGCTCCCGTTTGTGATAGGCCTTCCCCTTTTTGTGATTTCTGGATTTCTGGTTGATGATTTCTAGAATTTGTGTTTCACCGATTTATGTGATTGGCATTGATATGTTTTGTCAATATTTGTGTTTTGGTGAATAATTTAAAGAATATGACATTCTTTTTGGTGTTTGAGAATATTTGAGATATTGTATGATTTTTGTTGTTATCTGATGTATACTTGTCACAGTATGACATTATTGTTATCATACGTTTTTGTGATATCTCTTATCCTATCTCATTTTATATGATATTTATAGCTAGACTGATCCGTTTATTATTTTCTTCTTAAATAATACTCGGGTCAGACCGAGGTATTTCAGGTGCATCTGCTTGACTTCTTATCAGGGTTCGTCACCTGACTTTTGGCTAACTACTTTAGCTTAGTAGTTTTTGTTATTATACATTCGAGATAGAGACTCCATGATGTATACTTATTCTTTTGTCTAGCACTTGTATCTATTCTTTTGTGATGTAGTGGATCTTGTATGACCACTACTTTGATGTACACTTCTATGTGTTATATTCATATCTGTTTCCGCCTTTGTGATATGACTATATGTGACTGATTTGTGTTATGTTTATTCCTATATTTGTTTCTGAAGGCCATATAGCCACTGTGTGGTAGCTTTGAGTTTGTATTTGATATGTCGGATTTCCTTCTGAAATGAAATGTAAGTTATATTATCTGACATATCGGTACTCGCACAAAGCAATTACACAGATGGTCGCTCCTCAACAGCCTTATTCTTCGTGCTAGTCGACGGCATTACCCCGTAGTGTCCTTGGCTAGTGTGAGTATAGAGGTGGGGCGTCACAGCTTGGTATCAGAGCCAAACTTCGGAACAATGTAGAATAATCTAGCAAGGATCATTGTCCTATGTCTTTCTTAGGAATCGTGCCATAGGATTTAATTCGAGTCTTCGTACCGTTCTATCCTATTTCTTTTTATGATGCCTTGTTTTATCAATCAAGTTTGTTTGATATTCATTCTGTGAATAACCTTTTTCCTCTTCTTCCTTTCTTAAAGAAGGGAAATGGTTAGACCTGGCCGTCCCAGCGCCAGTCAATCCAGTGCTACTCCTTAGGATGGAGTATTTATGTCTGCTCAACAACTTTTAGACCTTGTGAACAATGCCCAAGCTGCCGGACCCGTTCCAGAGCCTACTCACCCTAAATCCGGGTTTGCACGCTTGTGCGGAGATTATACCGCTTTGGGTGGAAGGCCATTCAAGGGTTCCAAAAACGTTATAGAAATCCAAGCTTGTCTTAGATCATGCGATCGCATCTTTTCCCGCATGAATCTTATTGATCCACTTCGAGTCCAAGTTGGTTCTAGCATGCTCCAGGAGAGAGCATTAGACTGTTATGAGCTTTTGATTTCTGAAACTATTGAAGCGGATCTTATTTGGGAGCAATTCCGGGAAAGATTCGAATTGAAGTTTGTGCCGGAGGCTGAAAAAGTAACCTTAGCCCGACGCTTTATTGACCTTGTTCAAGGTGAATCTTCTGTGACGGACTACGTCGCATCTTTTGAATCTCTTTCTAAGTATGGGTTGAGTATATTAATACCCCATTGAAGAAAAATCAGAGGTTTGTCTATGGGTTGAATAAGAACCTCAAAAATCCTTTACTTTTGAAACTCGAAGTTTCTTTCGATCAGCTTGTAGATATCGCTCTTCGACTTGAAGAGGCCGATAGAGAAAGTGATGTTGAAGTTGTGCGTGCCAAACAGAACTTCAATAATAACATGAAGAGGCCTATTAAGTTCAAAGGCCCCTATCCCAACAAGAAAGGGAAGCAAGAAACTTCGGTAGCAAAGACTCCTACCTCTAGTCGTGGACGATGCTACAATTGTGGTTCTACGGACCACTATGCAAATGAGTGTCTGAAACCCCTTTATTGTCGCTATTGCAAAAGTTTGAGTCATCATATATCTGCGTGTCCCATACTTCAAAGCAAGGAGGGAAAGCTAAATGTTATGCAAGCTCCTAGTGACACTTCTCTTGGTCAAGGTATTTCTCATTCTATCCTTGATGACATTATATTGTTTCGTGATTATCCTATTCAAATTCTTTTGATATGGGTGCATCTCACTCTTTTATATCAAAAGAACTCGTTGATACTTTTTCTTTAAATATTATGGGTTTGATGACTTCACTGAGAATTGCGGATCCGATTGGTGGATCTGCAACACTCAGTTTGCTTTGTAAAGATGTCGAGATTATTTTATGTGATTATTCTTTCCGAGCCAATTTGTTACTTTGGCTTCGGAATTGATTTTTGGGAAAGGATTGGCTTAATCATTATGAAGCCCATATCCTATGTCCCGTGAGGACTATCCATCTTCGACATTCTCAATCTGTTAAGCAGGTTTTTAATTCTTCTCAATAATTTTGATTTCCAAATTCGGTGGCATCATTTTATTCTTTAAACCTACATGATGAGGAGAATGTTATTTCTCTCATTCAAGTAGATTGTAAATTTTTCGGTATATTTGAGCTTGTCTTAGGATTATCACCTAAGCAATCTATTGAGTGGTGCTAAGGTCTTTTCAGCTCGACCTTGCCACTGGTTTTCATCAGCTACGAGTTGCGGAGGGTAGCATTCCACTTACCACATTCCGCACTCGTTATGATTCTTATGAGTGGTTCGTTATGTCATTCGGTTTGGCGAACCTTCCAGCTTATTTCATCCATTTTACGAATCGAGTATTCTGCGAATATCTCGATTAGACCATCCTTGTATTCATTGATTATAGATGAAAACAACAATTTAACATTTGCAAATCTTTTTATATAGAAGATGATTTTGTGTTGTTTTGCCTATTAAGTGCTTTAAGAATTCTGGTCGATGCGCTTGATCAACGTTATCGATAGGAATCTCCTAAACGCTATGATGAGATAGTCAAACACAGTAAATTCTTGTAATAAGTTAATTTTTCTAAAAAGATGAATATATAAAGTTAATGATAATTTTGAATTTCTTAGCTTTTCGGGAAAGAGGATCATTTAAAAGAACTCCTTTCCGATACTCCTATTCTTGTGATTCCCGAAGGCAACCAAGACTTCATTGTTTGTACCGATGCTAGTCATATTGGTTTGGGTGTCATTCATGCAAGAGGGAACGTGTTATCGCTTAGACTTCTAGACAATTAAAGCTTGCCGAGACTGGATATGCCACTCATGATCTAGTGCTCGTGGCCATTGTTTTTGCTCTTAAAATTTGGCATCATTATCTTTTGGGAGAGAAATTTGTTCTCTACACCGATCATAAATCTTTGAAGTATTTATTTTCTCAAAAGGAACTTAATTTGCGTCAACAACGTTGGCTCGATTTCCTTGCATCTTATGATCTGGAGACTTTATCCACTTGTGAGATTCGAGATTGTGAATCCAATTCATGTTCATCTCTTTTTTTATGTAGCCATGAGGCCCACCCTTCTCTTTTTGCACCGCTTATCGTCCTCAATCTGATGGACAAATAGAGCGTGTGAATCAACTCTTGAAGATCTCCTTTGTGTTGGCTTGAAGCCGGTAAGAAGATAGTTTTAGGTCCAGATTTTATTCGTGTTTCACCTATGAAGGGTGTTGTGCGTTTCAGTCAATCGGGAAAATTAGCACCTCGATATGTTGGTCCATTTCCCATCACCGAACGTATTGGTTCCGTGGCTTATCACTTTTTTTATTACCGGCTCAGTTTTCTGCTATTCATGACGTATTCCATGTCTTTCAACTACGGAAATACCTTAGGGATTTCTATTCTATTCTTGAGCCAGGTGTAATTAAAGAAATTGAAGTTTCACCAAATTTGACTTATGAGCAACATCATATTCGTGTCATTGCTACGAAGGTTAAACGCCATCGAAATAAAGATGTTCCTCTTGTGAAAGTTCAATGGTCATCAAATCCTAAGGATTGTTCTTGGGAATCTAGAGAATTCATCGAGCGAACTCATCCAGACTTACTCTCTCTTGCTCCTTAGGGTGAACATCTCATTTAAAAAAATCTTCTTTTGTGTTGTTATGCCTTCGTATGGTTGTTACTTTTTATTTTCCTCTTAATTATTGCGAGGACGCAATTTCTTTAAGGAGGGGAGTCCGTAACAACCCGCATATTTTACGATTGTATATTTAAATGTTTTATTTAAATATAGCATCGTTAATCGGATTAAGGTCTGAAATGTTACTTTTTGTAAATAGTTGAATTGGGACTCGAGACCACTTCCATTGAGTCCAAAATGGCATTTACAACTTTTTTGAGTATAAACATCGATATGTTTGGAGTTGAGTAGAATGTTGCTATTTTTCTATTTGGGCTTTGGGTTTGGGTTTCATCCCACTAACCCATCATAATACCCTAACTCCTCTACTCTTCATCCATTCACTCATTCTATTTCCTAACACTCAAGCTCAAAGTAAAAATTGGGGAAAGAAAGGTGTTATAAGTTGAAAACGAGAACAAGAAAATCATAAAGCAAAGTAACGGAATTCTTATTTCATATCATGTTATAATGAATAAAAGAAGAAGATTATTTAAACGAAGAAAGAAAGACGTGGGCCTAAACTAATACACAGGCCCAAATACCAACAGCCGAATTAAACCCAAGTCTAAACCCTATATTTACTAATACTAAAACACAATCAAAGCATAGTAAAACAGCACCATCTCTCTCAACACTCCCCCTCAAGTTGGTATGTAAATATTTATCATACCTAACTTGTTACATAAGAATTGAATTCTTGGTCCAGGTAATACTTTTGTGAACAAGTCCGCAATTTGATCACCAGTCTTCACATACTCAGTCACCACAATTCCTTGCTGAATCTTTTCACTTACAAAATGGCAATCCACCTCTATGTGCTTGGTCCTCTCGTGAAACACTGGGTTGGTGGATATGTGCAGCGCTGCCTGATTGTCACACTTCAAACTAGCAGGCGTACTGATGTGAAAACCCATTTCATTCATGAAATTATTTATCCATATTATTTCACACACAGCATTGGCCATGGCCCTATACTCTGATTCAGCACTTGATCGAGCAACTACATTTTGTTTCTTGCTCTTCCAAGACACTAGATTACCTCCCAAAAACACACAATAACTAGATGTGGATCTCCTATCAGATCTGGAACCAGCCCAGTCAGCATCTGAATAGCATTCCATCTTCATATGATTATGATTTGAATATACTATTCCCTGACCAACTGTCCTTTTTAAATAGCCTAGAATTTGTTCCAGGTTCCTCCAGTGCTGCAATGAAGTTGATGCCATATGTTGACTTATTACACTCACTGGGTAGGATAAATCTGGTCTAGTGATAGTTAGATAGTTCAACTTCCCTACCAGTCTCCTATATCTTTCGGGGTTATCAAATAGTTTACTACTTTCCTCATTGTCACTGCCAGGTTGCATAGGAGTACTGCTAGGCTTCACCCCAAGCTTTCCAACCTCAGTTAATAAGTCCATCACATACTTCCTTTGACACAAGAAGATGCCCTTACTACTCTTCGAGATCTCAATTCCCAGAAAATACTTCAGACACCCCAGATCTTTTGTATGAAATTGTGCATGAATAAAAGCTTTTAATAACACAATTCCAGCCTCATCACCCCCTGTTATCACTATGTCATCTACATAGACAGCTAAAAGAATTACTGCTACTCTTGACCTCTTATAAAACACTAAATGATCAAAAGAACTTTTCTTCATGCCAAAAACCTCCATTGCCTTGCTAAACTTTCCAAACCATGCACTTGGACTCTGCTTCAATCCATATAATGTTTTCTTAAGCTTACACACCATATCATTCTCCCTCTGAGCAATGAATCCAGGAGGTTGGTGCATGTATACTTCTTCTTGCAAGTCACCATGAAGGAAAGCATTCTTTATATCCAATTGATTGAGTTTCCAAGAGTGAGTAGCTGCCAAAGAGATAAATAATCTTATAGAAGTTAGTTTAGCTACTGGGGAAAACGTTTCTAAATAATCAATCCCATATACTTGGGCAAAGCCTCTTGCTACCAACCGAGCTTTTAACCTTGCTATAGAGCCATCTGGATTTATCTTTACTGAGTATACCCACTTACAACTAATTGCCTTTTTCCCTTTGGGTAGTTGTACGAGATCCCATGTATTATTATGCTCTAAAGCATTTATCTCTTCTATCATAGCTTCATGCCACTCTGGTATAGACAGTGCTTCTCCTACACTTTTAGGTACACTAACCTTGTCTAATGATTTGAGAAACAAGCATGTGGGAGGTGGTAAATGATCATAAGATATAAATGAGGAAATTGGATAAGTACATTGCCTTTTACTCTTTCTCAATGCAATAGGTAGGTCTAAAGTAGGGTCATGATCAGGTTCAGGAACAGGACTTGATGGGATGGGACTTGGGACAGTGATAGTAGGGATATTGTCATTCTGATTTAAGGTAGGATCATCAGAACTACTATATATCAGAAATTCCTCATCTTCATCCTGGTTTAAGGTAGGGTCATTACTTTCTGGATATGTATTTGTTGGTGGAGACTTATAATAAGGGATGTCTTCATAAAAGTTTACATCAATAGACACAATGTACCTATTCAAGCTAGGGCAATAGCATCTATAGCCTTTTTGTAAACGTGAATAACCAACAAATACACACTTTACAGCCTTTGGATCTAGTTTAGATTTATGTGGTGTTGTGTCCCTTGCAAAACATGTACTACCAAATACTTTGGGACTCACAGGGAATAAAGATTTGTTTGGGAAAAGAATTTTAAAAGGAATATCACCATTCAATACTGAAGAAGGCATTCTATTGATAAGAAAGCATGATGTAGAAACAGCATCTGCCTAGAACACTTTAGGCATATTAGATTGAAAAAGTAAATCTCATGTTGTCTCCAACAGGTGTCTATTCTTCCTCTCTGCAACACCATTTTGGGAAGTAGTATCTACACATGAAGTTTCATGAAGCATACCATTTTGATCCATAAAAGTTTGAAATGACTCAGACATATACTCTTTTGCATTATCACTACGGAGAGTTTTAATTGATGTATGAAACTGTGTCTTTATCTCAGCACAAAAGTTACTAAATATTGAAGATAATTCAAATCTTTTTTTCATCAAGAATAACCATGTAACACGAGAGAAATCATCAACAAAAGTTACAAAATATTGAAAACCTGGTTTAGAGATTACAGATGCAGGTCCCCATATGTCAGAATGTACAAGTTCAAATGGATTAGTAGCACGTTTATTTATTCTTGGATAAGAACTAAGTCGATGGTGTTTTGCAAACTGACATGACTCACATTCTAAAAATTGTAAAGAATTAAACTATGGACATAGCTTCTTAAAATTCTATAATGATGGATGACCTAACTGGCAGTGTAGTTTATAAGCTTGAGATGAACTTGGACAGGCAATGACTTATGGTGGAGTATCAAGAATATACAGTCCATTGGATTGAGAACCTTTACCAATAATCCTCTTCGACATGAGATCCTGGAATATACAGTGATTTGGATAGAAAGTAATGCAGCAATTTAAACTTTGAGTTATATTACTAACTGAAAGTAAATTAAATGCAAGACTAGGTAGATGTAACACTGTCTTTAGATGCAAATTAGGGGTAAGATCTATACTTCCAGATCCTTGTATATTTGCAGATGATCCATCAGCTAATGTGACACCACTCATGTGTGTATTTGGTTGATAGTTCAAAAAATTATTTGATGTACCTGTCATATTGTCAGTTGCCCCTGAATCGATAACCCATTTGTGCTTTCCAGATTGTGATTGTGATTGTGCAGCTATAGATATGGATTGTTTCTTTACACTGTCTTGATATGCCTTGTATTTAATGAATTCCTCAACAGAAATATTCACTGTTTTGTTTTCTAGATTTTCTGATTGAGCAACATTCATGCTTCTTTGCTTGTATTGTGATGGTTTACCAATCAAGAACCAACATCTATCTGCAGTGTGCCCATCCTTTTTGCAATTTGTACATTTGTATTTAGGATTCATTGGTCGATTTGAACATTGGTTAGCATTTTCTTTGTATCCACCTTGTTTCCATGATGCACTTGTATTTGGTGCATTTTTATGTGTCACTAGTGCACTGTTTTGTGATTTAACTGATGTTTGTGCACTTGTGTTCTCTGATCTCATCAATCTTGTAAACGCCTCATGTAAACTAGACACACTCGATCCAGATAAAATTTGAGATTTTGCAGACTCGTATTCATGTGGTAACCCTGCCAGAAAACTCATCACTGCCATCTCTTCACGTTGCTGCTGCTGTTTCTTCACATCAGAACTTAAAGGCAAAAGCATATTTAATTCTTCATAAGTTTTCTTAAAATTCATAAAATAATTCATCAAACTTTGGTCATGTTTCTCAGCTCTGTAAAACGCCTTGCATACATCAAACATTTTACTCAAATTCCCTTTGCCTGAGTACAAAAACTCTAAATATTCCATCAATTCTTTCACGAAGCTACATTGATTTACGAGGCTGAGAACGCTAATATCAATTGTGTTCCGGATCTGAAGAAACAATCGAGCATCATCTCTAAGCCAAGTTTGATCTTCTCTCTTCTCAGAATCATCAGCAGGTGGATTTCGAGATAAGTGATCATCCATTTCAATACTTCGGAGATACAATTTATTGTCTTGCTCCAATCTAAATAATTCGATTCATTGAGTTTATGGTCAGTAATCTTGGACATAATCGGGAGAACATCGACATTAGCCTCGTTTTCCGCCATTAGCCCTAATCTCAATGAATTGCGAGAAATTTGAATTTTTTTAGGGATCGTGCTCCGATACCATGTTATAAGTTGAAAACGAGAACAAGAAAATCATAAAGCAAAGTAACGGAAATCTTATTTCATATCATGTTATAATGAATACAAGAAGAAGATTATTTAAACGAAGAAAGAAAGACGTGGGCCTAAACTAATACACATGCCCAAATACCAACATCCGAATTAAACCCAAGTCTAAACCCTATATTTACTAATACTAAAACACAATCAAAGCATAGTAAAACAGCACCATCTCTCTCAACAAAAGGGAAATGGAAATTCCTAAACCCTAGTTTTGTTTAGGAAACTCTAATTCAAGTCCAAAATCAAGGAGAAGCTTAGGTAAGCATCCTCTTCATCTTCTCCATCTCTATCTCTCTTCAATTTCAGAAATTCCTAAACCCTAACTTAGGAAATATTTGCTTATTAGCTTAGATTGGAGCTTCTTGAGTTGAAGTTGAAGAGGAATTGGCCTTTCCTTTGTTTTAAAGCTTCTCATTCGTGTCTTTGAGTTTTAAAGGTGAGTTCTTTAACTCACATCTATGTCTATAACTTTCATTGTTGTTAGGTATGAATTCCTAACATTTGTGCATGTTCATTTGCTTTTGATTTGAATTGATTTGGTGAATTTTCCAAATTTTGGTGTTTTGGTTCAAAATCTATGAAAATCCTTATATATATGTTTGGACATGTGTTCGGAGTGTATTGATGAGTCTATATGGCTGGGTTGTCGCTTGGCATAAATCCCTAGCCATCGTCGCTCATTCGATCGCTTCCGACGTGAATTGGCCATCATTGGACTAGGTTCAATATTTGCTTGAGCTTCAGCTCAGACGTCTGGTATAAGGATCAAACGTCTGAGGCTAAGGAATAAATATTCCAGACATTCAGCTCAAACGTCTGACCTTGCTTTCGAGACGTCTGGGAGATCCAGACGTCTGAGCTTACTTCCCAGACGTCTGGATGATCTAGAATAGAATTTCCAGTACCTTAGTTTAGACATCTGATTTACTAGTTCAGACGTCTGGTTAGGGTTCAGACGTTTGTCTTGTAATTTCAAACGTCTGGAAGCTTTTTGGATTATTTCCCGAGAACAAATCCAGACGTCTGGATTCTAAACCAGACGTCTGGAACTGTGCATTTTGCCTATTTTGGGCTGTTTTGTGTGGATTTCCAATTTTAATCGATATTTGTCGATCCGGTTAGTTGTTATCACTTATTATCGACTTTCATGACTTCTTTCTTTGGATTTTTGGGAATATCCATTTGATGAATTCGATATCGATTTCTATGGTTTTGATTCACGTCGTCGAGTGTGAATTTTTGGTTGATCGATTGTTTCTACAATCGTTTTATGTGATTTGTCACTTTTAAAAATACAAAGGTTTCTATACTAGTAGTAAATATTCAAACGCTTTTACAAAGATGATTTCAATACCATTTTTAATACAAAACTTGCTTTTAAAATCGTCTTCCAATCTATTAGTATATATAAACATTTACCTCATTCGTATGAGAAATATAATTAAACGGCTTAGCAAAACAAGTGGTATGAAACGCTTGTGTTTACTTCGTCGGTTAATTCTTGGACTTGTTCGATTGAAATCTTGTGACAATCTTCGAGTGGAAATCTATAATCTGTTCGTAAATATTTAGGTTAAGCCAGTGGTTATGGGACATGAAGCTAAACTCGTTTATTTACTAGCTTAGTGTAATTTAAACTTATCGATCAATGATGATCCTTTGGTGATTTAGACTAGCGATGCGCGATGTCTCTTTGTCCGCGTGGGGGACTGTACCCCATTCTATAGTGCTTCGGCTCACTTTTATAGGCTAGCGACCCATGGTTTTTGGACCGTTCGTGGAGCAATCGGCTTGATAAGTCGGTGCATGGGGCGTATCTTTTTAGGTGCGTCGATGTTCGACTAGGCATGGGGCGTATCTTTTTAGGTGCGTCGATGTTCGACTAGGCATGGGGCGTATCTTTTTAGGTGCGTCGATGTTCGACTAGGCATGGGGCGTATCTTTTTAGGTGCGTTGATGTTCGACTAGGCATGGGGCGTATCTTTTTTGGTGCGTCGATGTTCGACTAGACATGGGGTGTATCTTTTTAGGTGCGTCGATGTTCGACTGTGCATGGGGCGTATCTTTTTAGGTGCGTCGATGTTCGGTTCATAGGATAGCGACCCGTTAGTGATACACGTGTTGGTGAGTTTACATGCTCCCGTTTGTGATAGGCCTTCCCCTTTTTTGTGATTTCTGGATTTCTGGTTGATGATTTCTAGAATTTGTGTTTCACCGATTTGTGCGATTGGCATTGATATGTTTTGTTAATATTTGTGTTTTGGTGAATAATTTAAAGAATATAACATTCTTTTTGGTGTTTGAAAATATTTGAGATATTGTATGATTTTGTTGTTATCTGATGTATACTTGTCACAGTATGGCATTATTATTATCATACGTTTTTTGTGATATCTCTTATCCTATCTCATTTTATATGATATTTATAGCTAGACTGATCTGTTTATTATTTTCTTCTTAAATAATACTCGGGTCAGACTGAGGTATTTCAGGTGCATCTACTTGACTTCTTATCAGGGTCCGTCACCTGACTTTTAGCTAACTACTTTAGCTTAGTAGTTTTTGTTATTATACATTCGAGATAGAGACTCCATGATGTATACTTATTCTTTTGTCTAGCACTTGTATCTATTCTTTTGTGATGTAGTGGATCTTGTATGACCACTACTTTGATGTACACTTCTATGTGTTATATTCATATCTGTTTCCGCCTTTGTGATATGAATATCTGTGACTGATTTGTGTTATGTTTATTCCTATATTTGTTTTCGAAGGCCACATAGCCACTTTGTGGTAGCTTTGAGTTTGTATTTGATATGTCGGATTTCCTCTTGAAATGAAATGTAAGTTATATTATCTGACATATCGGTACTCGCACAAAGCAATTACACAGATGGTCGCTCCTCAACAGCCTTATTCTTCATGCTAGTCGATGGAATTACCCCGTAGTGTCCTTGGCTGGTGTGAGTATAGAGTGGGGCGTCACAATGGCAGAATCCATTCATACTATAATAGTGTAATAACATGAATCTTTTAGTAATGTACACATCCTCATAACCATTTTCTAAAATTTATTATCATTAAAAATATATGTATCTGTGTGTGTGTGTGTGTGTTTTTGTGTGTGTGGTGTGCATGGTTTACATATTAGAGATCATAAGGGAGGCTGTGCAAGTAAGCTTAAGACTGTAAGAAAAATAACGTGACAAAAAAGAGTGCTTCATAACATGTGATATGGTATGAGATCTTGGATATGGTATGAGCTTGTAATGGTGTCTGGATCCTTAAGGGTCAATAAAAAAAATTATATGAAAATCTAATTGTTAAGAAGAAAATGTATGAAGTACAAAAATTTACAAATCCATACCTTAGCATAGATCAAATAGAAAATTTTAAATGGTCCAGCATTTACGGCATATGAAAGCAGTGAAGAGTTGAAATTAGAAAGATGATTCGTAGCTTAAGGAAGGCATGGCCGACCAAAGGAAACAAAGATTGGTCCTCGCTGTCCAAACCTAACTGATCAAGATCCATGCTCCTATTTGGACACAAATTACTATTGAATAAAAATACAATGAACAAATAGCTATGCACACAACCTAGTATCATAAACATCATTAACCCATAACGGTCACCGTTATTAACATGGACAACCTGACCACAAAATACTGATATGAAAGAGACAATTTTTTGAAGCTAAATAAAATCAAACATTGACCCACTTCTCAACATGCATACATATACATTTGTCTGACATCAAGTAATAGATCTACAACCATGTGTCTTTCTATGATTTTGGATACATGAGAGTTGTATCTGGTTGCATATTGGAATAAAAACCGCTACAGAAGTACGTATCTAAAAATAAAAACCAAATATTACTACAGATTTTACTCTATTATGATTGTACTATAGATATACGATTAGGTTCGGGATTATTGACAAAAAATATTAATTATATGAAGAATAATTTGAATATTGCATGCAGGATTTGTTTATATTGTTGAAAATAAACACAGTTAAACAAAAGCAGAAGGGGTATCCCAAACATTGCACCAATCTGTTATATCAGTGTACATTTAAAAACCATAAAAGGATCACATCCATGTAATTCTATAAGAATTTTTTTTTAAATCATCTAATAACTTAGAGCATCTTTAAAATGAAT
This sequence comes from Allium fistulosum, assembly GCA_030737815.1. Lineage (NCBI taxonomy): Eukaryota > Viridiplantae > Streptophyta > Magnoliopsida > Asparagales > Amaryllidaceae > Allium > Allium fistulosum. Next base: position 836,991,175 of record CM060905.1, read on the forward strand.
ACTTTAACTATTTAAAAAAAGTTATTTACGAACTTGTGACTATGAATGAAAAGATAGGAAATTATATTACCTCTGCTATGTTCATCACCTTTCCCATGGAGTTTGAACTTTGAACTACATGCTCTGAATTTGAGAGCCCTAAGTGTAACAAATGACATAACTATTTAGAAGACAAAGTAAAGTATGAACACCTATTGAATATTAAGCATGTAAATCAAAAAATAATTCATAATCAAATGAGCATGAGCGCTCAACACACACTTATATTAAATGGGAAAAATCCACAATTGAAGTCCTTGTAAATGTGTAATGACTATAAATCTTTCGATTCACCTGATAATATAATTCGTGTACTTATTCTAACACTAAATTGCAGGTCCAAATCAATTTACTGAACCTTATTCTTCCAAAAATAGAAAGCTTTGCTTGTATGGTAGAGGAAAAATCTAGTTATCAAGTGTGTTTCAAATATCACTATCATATCCCTTCCGATTCAACAATTCGGCCCATCATTCTATTGCTTAAGTTAAATGAAAAAAATAAATAATCTAAAGCATTAATACTTTGATTAACAACAAATTGAGTGTACTTTTTTAACTCAAACTACTTATTAATGTATTCATTATAATAATGACATGGAGATTAAAGAAGTATGATAGCTTTCAATTTCTTTCCATCAAAACATCATATCTTCTGTAAAAAATGAAGTATGATACCTTGCCTTTCCATTAATAACATAATAGATTATACTTTGTACAGGGACAAAGTGGACATGCCAATAGCACTTGCTTTAAATGAGCTTAGACTTTTGTACTGCATTTGTAGGACTGGCATAGTGCCTTGGTATCCACTCTCATCCTTCATAGAGTAAAAAAGAACATTTTTCAATTATCCAATGTTACTATATATGCCATATTGGTTTTAGTATGGCGTAGGTCATAATGTATTAGTGTGTGGTGTCATAATGTTCATATGTGTTTTGATTGTTTTAATGTGTGATGCTTCAGAAAATAGTAATAACGAATTAATTATCGGTTTAACAAAATTTATCACCATTATCAACAAAGAATCAAAATGGTAATTTAATTTTTTTAAATTATCTTTCCTATAGTTAGCTCAACTAAAGATAACAGGGTTGGCGCAGTTGGTTGATGGTCCGGACTGCGTGATCAAAGGTCACGAGTTCGAGCCCCGAAACTGACAACCCTGTAACAAGTACCCGAAGTATGTGTTTGGCAGGCACATACTTCCCTAGAGTTTACAAGCGAAGCTTGGTTCTCTAGGTAATTCAAAAAAAAAAGATAATATGATTAATGACGCTGGAGAATAATTAAAAAAATTATCAAGGAAGGCCATTAAACTTCTTTTCAAAGTAGTCCAATATTTAATTGAAGAATCTGATTATGATAATACTAACAGTTACCTATATGAACCATTTCTTTAATAAAAGGAATGACTTTATAAGACCCCACAAAAAAGAGCCTCTACGAGTTTGAAAAGCATGAAATATAGATTTAGCACACAAGAAAAGAGAAAAATATGATCAAAGCTCATATATATTGGACTCGAATAAGGATATGCAAGCCTTAACTTGTGGATTATCTTAATGCTTGCATATTCATACCTTATACTGAATAAAAAAATCTGGTTTTATATAAACTTAGTGTTTTTTCTTCTAATAGAAGGTATTTTATTAATTATGCAATTTGATCAGAGATTAACATGAAGAATCTTTTGGCTGTTATGCAAATTTCAGGGAGGCAAAAAAAATCAATACATATCCAAGCTAAGAGGATAGTTGGTCCTATAAAATCCTTTTTTAATTAAAAAAGGAGAAACCACATGAATAAAGCTTAGCATTAGTACTCCCAGTCTAAATTTAGATAAATATGCAAAATCATTCTTAACTCGGGGCAGCAGAAATGCCAAAATATTCAAAACATTTAAAATAGCAATCTTTAAATTACATACCCAATATTTGATCCAAACGATAAAGGGACAAACTGAATCGGTAGGGTTGAATGTGTGAAAGAATTGGGTATTAGAGATAATGCGGTGCCGAATCGACCTAGAGAACGACACGTCGCTATGAAAGGAGAAGGACCTAAGGTAGCAAATCCATAGGAATACGACGATGGAGAAAAAATAGGAACAGCGAAGGTTGCCAAGAAGAGTAGGTGACTAAGAAACCTACTTTTGACGATTAACTCGCTTCTCCTTTTGCTTTATCGAAGATTATTCTGACACGATTCTCCCAATTCGTGTTAGGTGATAAAGTTAGAACTAATGGACGAATAAAGCAAGGTAGGTGAATTATTTTGTGATTTAGTAAGGAGGTTGTACTATTCATTTGATGAAATATTCAGGGAGCTTGTACGCTCTTGAACTTCAACTCGATAATAGTATAATAGTATAGATAAGAACACATGCATGCATGCATATAAAATAGACATAATTCAATACATAATTAATTTAGCCTGCCATTCAGACTTTTGATACAATATAAAATAAAACTTACAAATTAAAGACTTACAGATCTAAATTTTATGAAATGTCGTATTCTTGTTTAATATTGTTTTAGATTTTCTTTTTAGCACATATAAATTTAGATTTTCTTTTTAGCACATATAAATTTTGATTTGCTTAATAAATGGACAATTCCTAAAGTAGAACCTAAGGTAATATACCAATTTGGTACTTTTGAAAAACTTGGATTAAAACAAGTAGTTAAAATTACAGAAAAATATATTTCCCTTAATAATGAAGAAATGATTATTAAATTATTAAGTGAAAAAGATTTACAGCCTTATAGGCACACACATAAATTTATTCATATAGTGTAAATATAATTGCATTTAAACCTTTAACCCATGAAGGACTACGAGAAAGCTTTATAGCTGCTTTAAGAGATTGTAGAAATTTAGACTGGAAAAAATCTTTAATGGGACTAATACAATTTAGGTTAGCACATGGACCAGTCTATTTTAATGTTTATGTAACGACCCTGGATTTTATATAAATTTAAAATGATAATTAATTAATTTTTGAATAAAAATAGTAAAATAAATCGATAAAATGGAGCGAGTTTCTCCGAATTCAAGTATTCAACAAGTAAAAGGTAAATATGAGCAAAACCAATTATATAAGGATAAGTATGCATACTTGTAATATGAAACAAAACAGCAACATACATTCATAAGCATGAACACTTGAAAAAAAATAAAAAAAAAATGTAAAGTACATTTATATTTCCATCTTTAGCAGCAAAACAAAAGTATGTAAGCTTGTATAGGAAGGCAAGTAAAAATAAATATATATGAAGACTAAGCAAACATAGTCAGGTTAAACAAAAGAAACAACACTTATAAAAGTAAAGGATTGTACAAAGTAATAAATGCTTTCATCTTCCCAATACAACAAAGCTGCAGCCACCAAAAACATATTGTCTCGGCCAACATAGAAGAAAATCAAAGAAAAGTAAAATATAAATACATTTGTATCTAGTATTTGCTGGTAGCTTGATATTGAAGCCAGGCAAGTGAAAATATGAGATAAGTATGAATAAACAAAACATAAAGTACACAACATTAAATGCCTTCAATCCTTGCAGCCAACAAATCTGCTCGAATTGGCATAAATTTCTTCTCAGCCTCCAATTTGAGATAAAAATCTCTGGCATAGGGTATAAACCCATATTATCCTCTGGAACAAACCAATAAAATTATACATTACTTTGTAAAATATCATCATCAACCTGCAAAAGTAAACTCTTTTCTTTATAACAGCTCCTCATTTCAATTCGTTCCTTCAAACTAAACAAAAAAAAAACTGAAGCAAGTATCATTTTAAAACTTAAACCAAACTTTCCTCTATAGATATGCATCTTTTTAGTTCTTGTTCGTTCAAACCCGACATAGCAAAGCTCAGAGATCTGTAGAAACAAACAACAATTAGATTCATGAAGTAAAACAAATCATTGTAGGCCAAAAGCATTTCCAGATTTTGGTTCAAAGCTCCTCTGTTTCAAAATTTCAGTTTTTCAAGCTTGTACAAGTTGAGTTCTCTGATTTTGCTTTTACAAGGTGAGCAACTTTTGGTTTTAAAACTTAAAAGTTTGAATCTGCTGAATACTTACCTGTGAGTAACATAAAATTTAAATAGCTTAAGTATATCTTTATGTTGCTTGTTCATCTCTGAAACTAGTATATGTGTGAGTAACTTAACCCGGTATCTCCTTCTTTAAATCAGTGGGCAAACTTCTAAACAAAATCTTTATCTTCCTGTGAGTAAACAAGAATTTTGAAAAATTTCAAGTTTAAATAAGAATGAAAGTTCAGGAGATTGTTTATGATATGGTGGTATATGCCTTGATCTGGTATAAATAATTCTATGATTGCTCTGTAATTCTCTGTAAACAGTTACAGGTTGCACCTTTTTGTTCAAAGTTCAAATTTTTTCTCATCAAATCATTTTAAAACTTTCAGTTTTAAATCGAACAAGATGTTCAACTTTAAACAGGATTATTTTCAAAGCTGTTTTAAAACAGGCTAGTGAAATATGCCACTGGAACTTGGTTACAGGCAATCAACAATTCTTTGATAAATTCAATTGTCATAAAGGGTTAATTCTACTTCATAGTTTGAATCCTCACTGAAAATCATGATTTTTAAACCTAAAATGAAGATTTTTTTTTGGGTATTTTGTGTGCAGTTCGTAATGGGAAGAAAACTATATTTTTACAAATTTATGATGACTGGATAAAATTTAATCTCTGAAACTTGAGTTGAAGCAAGTAAAATCTTTCGTGATTTAGGGAAAAATGTAAAAAAAAATATTCATTGCGTGGATTAGAAGAACGAGATTGAAGTAGGGTTTTGTGCAAGATTCTGGGCATGTCTGTAAATGAAACGAGTGTGATTTCTACACGTGATCGAGCTTTGCGAAACTCTGGGAAATGGATCATCAGAGCATAGTGTAGCTCTGGGTACGATCACGTGACTTATAATAGTCAGAGGTGGATGAACGTAGCGTTTCCGTGATGAATGTTTTTGGGCAGTTGGATCTGATGGCTCGATTTCCAGTTCGATGTCAATGCAGTTTTCTGGGCGAACGTGATGCTTGGGTAGGTCGTCGCCGACGTGTAGAAGGTCGGAGATAGGATCGTGGGTGGCCGGAGTACTTGTGCACGTGCACGTGTACATTTCGATCTGGGTTTGGGAATTTGGGGAAGACGAAGTTTTCCTGTGTTGCTCGAGTGATTTAGGTGGGTAACTCGAAGTGTCAATCGAGCTAAGGCATGAGTTGCTCGGGTGTTTGTAACAGCAGTTTTTGGAATATAAAAAAAAGGGGTTAACTAATACTTAAAGGAAATTACTTAACTTAAAGTAATTAATCAAAAACTTAAATTGATTTGTCAAAGTATAATTACTCAAAGTAATAAATTCGTATTTTATTTATATATGTGATTAGAATAATCACTTATTGAAATAAATTAAGGTTAATTAAAAAAAATTGGATAATTAATTAGGGGTTAATTAATTAATGTAATTAATTAAAGATAATTAATTAAAGAATAATTGAATAATTGAAAGTAAATTATTTAATGATTAAAGTTTGATTTAATTATAATTAAAGGTTGATGAATTATAATTAAAGGTTAAGTAATTTATTATTGATGGTTAATTAACAAATGATTAAAGAAAAATTAATCAAATGTAAATTATTAATGTTAATTAACCAGGATTTGTAATTCATAAGAAGTTAATCTGATTAAAATTAATCAGATAATTTATTGATCTTAACTATGGATATTTGGATTCTATTGGATTATTTGATTGTTTGATATCCCTGATATATGATGCTTTGTGATACATCCTGATTTATGTTGTGATCTGTAGTTTACTCATCTGTATATTATTTTGATCTGTGAATGAACGATAAGCGTTGTTCTTATACCGCTTATCAACTATATCCTGTATTTTGATCTGTGATGATTCATTGTGTTGCACTATTGTGTGAAACCCCTGGACTACACCTTTACACACACAAATATGGATTTCACGTGGAAATCGGTTAAGTCACAGACAATTTAAATTTGATGTTTTTGAAATTGAAATTTCAATTTCAATTGATTTTGAAATTGGAAATTTGGGTTTAACGTGAAAAACTTTTGAAATGGAATTTCAAAGATAAAAGTTATTTCGAATAACTTAATCGAGTTTTGAAAATTTAAATAATTTGATTTAAATTTGAATTCAAGTTGGAAGTTGAATCCTATGATTTGAAACTAGGGATTGAAAATGTTATAAATGTGTTTATCTGAATTTAAACCATTTAAAAGTATAATTTTGAGAATTTGGATTTAACCCAAAGACTTTAACTCGTATGAATGAATCAGATTTTCTGAAATGAAACTGTTGTTTTAAAAGAATAAAAGCTTTCAGATAAGAAATGAAATTCCAGTTTAATTAAAGGAATTTCAATATTGAATTGAAAGATGGTTTTCCAAGTTATGAATGGATTGTTTTTGAAAACTATGATTTGAATCTTTTATCTTTAACAGATTTAAAATAATGATTGGTTTAAATCATTTGAAATGGGATTGTTTTGAAAGCTATAAGTTAAATCTTTGATTTAAAGGTTTAACGAGTTAATCAAATTGAAATGGAAATTAATTTGGAAAATCTATGAATGAATCTTTTGTTTAAAAGATTAAAGTGTGGAAACTGTTTAAACCGTAAAGGTTGAATCTTTTTGTTTAAAAGATTTGAAATGGTAATCGATTGAAACCATTTGAAAAGAAAGATTTTGGGTTTTAAGTTGTGACTTAATTGAAATCCCATATCCATATGTTTTTAAATATTACGCTCACTATTCGGTTTAGCCGGGAGAGGACCTTTGGGTCGTATAACCCATTCCGAATATGTGATACGTCGTATATGGATCGCATTTGAAGACCGGTGTTGAAGACCGGATATTTTTGAAAACGGAAGGATTACCGTCGAGTTACTCTGCATCGGTTGATCCCCGATATAGAGGTTTTATCATCCTTAGTGACGGGAAGTCCGGACGTGATTGGAAATTATCCGGATTTGCAAGGGCTTCGTGAGAAGTGCCTTCGGTTCTGTTCGATCCCGGAACAGACTTGTATGGATTGTATGTCTGACATTACACTTTGAGATATAAAGCAGATTTCTTTCAAATACATCTCTGTTGGTGGCGGAGAATTTATTCTCTTAGCTTAACACCCTTCTCTGAGACGTACGAGCTCAAAGTTATGTAGTTGAAATTTATCAGCGATATATTCCCAATTTGGTAATGTGGCATGCTGAGTGTTGCTGTGTGATGATCAGTGTTTGATCATTTGTGATATGATCATTTGTTTGATCATTTATCTTTGTGATCATAGGTCGATCATCTGTTGACCCAAAGCGTGGCTTTTTGAAAAAGCGTAGCTTTGTGGACGAGACTTCGTCGAGCCTCACAACCCGGTAATGGTCGAAATAGGAATTGTGCGGCAAGGTTTTCAGGGGTAGCTCCCCTAGGGTATGACCATTCCTTCTGGAAAAGTGTAGTATCATGGTATGGAGCCCAGATACTTACTCATGTGGATACACTTTCTTTATGATGTGTGATGTTGGTTATCGAGCGCTCGGATAAAGGTCCCAAAGGACCGGGGGTGGCATATCTGAGGTTTCTTTTATCCCTTGGGAAAAGGGGTTGCCGGCCTTGTTTGGCAGAGAACAGTTGGTTCTCGGAACGTCCCGCCAGAGGCGTTTCTTTCGTGGAATAGGAAGTTCCTTAGCCTGACCATTTGTTGGAAATCCAAACAAAACAATACGAACCCTGTACGGTTTTAGTTGTATTACCTGCCATGGAATGTGGTGGTAACCTGCTATTGAACATGGTAGCTATAGTAGGCATAAGTGCGAAATGTCTATGCTGGCTAAGATTTATATTCTACTTTCGGAATTGTTTTCTACACTATGCACTAGTAATAATATCAAATGATTTGATTTTGCGTAGTAAGCATCTTTGACTATCATAAGAAGAAATCTCCTCCAATTCTGCGTTTGCATTGTGTGTGTGGCGGGAGGCCTTATGGTAGTTTCATTTTCCAAAAAGCATTGCGGATTTCAATGTTTTAAATTCTTTTGTTGATTGTTTAAAGATAAACTGTTTTTGTTGCTCACACCAGTCCCATGACTGATCCGGAGTTTATTGTTCCCTTCCTAAACTCTGGGTGCTCATAATTTTCCACACGAGCAGTCTAGAGTTGGGTTTCTTTTCAGATATTCAGGTTGAGTAGATTATCTGGAGCTAGTTCATTCATCGGAGTTGCTTATCTTGGAGTTGTGGATTCATTCTTGTCTGAAGATCATTTTGGAGTTATCACTTCTATTGATATTGTTCCGCTGCTGATGTTATCTTTTCTTTTCCGCTGCTATTTCTTGTATCATATCTCTGATGTATATTGATATTCATTGTATCACTCTGTTGTATCAGATATTGTATATCAATGTATTATTCTTTTCTTCCGCTGTGTTGTTTTACTTAATTGTGTTATAGCTCCGGCGAATCGGATTTGAACGGTCGAATCTGCGGCATTCTAGTGCAATGTGAAGTACGGATGTTGATTTTCGAGCGCGAAAATCTGAGTCGTTACACGTGGTATCAGAGCTAAGGTTGAACTTTAGCTCAGGAGTATAACACGTTAAGTAGCTCATTAGAGATAGAGTGAAGTAAACTCTAGAATGAGTAATCCCTCAGATATCCGTTCGAATGTCTCAGTAAATTCTCTTGCTATCCACTGATAGTGAGTATGAGTGCAAGAAGAGGATGAGATAGGGGACAGGGGAAATACGACTGTAAATGGTCAATACTCTGTAACAACAAGAAAGCAATCTTTTCTCTATCGATCTCTTTGTTCGTCATCTTTTCTCCATTCTTCGATAGTTTCTGGTAGATCCAGGAAGGAATTCGACATATTAATATGGGACATAAACTCCGAAATGGCCAAAATTGTTTGTTTGGATGTATTGGTTGCTTTAATTGCTATGGTTGATAGGTATACTTTAGTTCTGAACTGAAAATTTTGAAATTGTATCGATATATCTATTTATTCTTTGGAACCCAGTATATTCTACGAATGGTTAGTTATCCTTTCGAACCGACCGATGCCACTCCATACTTCGTAGATCTGGATAACCCGAGTATCTTGTGAAGTGTTAAACAGATTCGTTCGTGATATTCTGATTTGGTAAGCCAAATGCAGAATTGATATTCAGTTTGATTCAATGAAATATTCTTCATCTATCTTTTTGTCTCCTTGGTAATTTCGAGGATGAAATTCTTTTAAGGGGGGAAGTCTGTAACGACCCCGGATTTTATATAAATTTAAAATGATAATTAATTAATTTTTGAATAAAAATAGTAAAATAAATCGATAAAATGGAGCGAGTTTCCCCGAATTCAAGTATTCAACAAGTAAAAGGTAAATATGAGCAAAACCAATTATATAAGGATAAGTATGCATACTTGTAATATGAAACAAAACAGCAACATACATTCATAAGCATGAACACTTGAAAAAAAATAAAAAAAATGTAAAGTACATTTATATTTCCATCTTTAGCAGCAAAACAAAAGTATGTAAGCTTGTATAGGAAGGCAAGTAAAAATAAATATATATGAAGACTAAGCAAACATAGTCAGGTTAAACAAAAGAAACAACACTTATAAAAGTAAAGGATTGTACAAAGTAATAAATGCTTTCATCTGCCCAATACAACAAAGCTGCAGCCACCAAAAACATATTGTCTCGGCCAACAAAGAAGAAAATCAAAGAAAAGTAAAATATAAATACATTTGTATCTAGTATTTGCTGGTAGCTTGATATTGAAGCCAGGCAAGTGAAAATATGAGATAAGTATGAATAAACAAAACATAAAGTACACAACATTAAATGCCTTCAATCCTTGCAGCCAACAAATCTGTTCGAATTGGCATAAATTTCTTCTCAGCCTCCAATTTGAGATAAAAATCTCTGGCATAGGGTATAAACCCATATTATCCTCTGGAACAAACCAATAAAATTATACATTACTTTGTACAATATCATCATCAACCTGCAAAAGTAAACTCTTTTCTTTATAACAGCTCCTCATTTCAATTCGTTCCTTCAAACTAAACAAAAAAAAACTGAAGCAAGTATCATTTTAAAACTTAAACCAAACTTTCCTCTATAGATATGCATCTTTTTAGTTCTTGTTCGTTCAAACCCGACATAGCAAAGCTCAGAGATCTGTAGAAACAAACAACAATTAGATTCATGAAGTAAAACAAATCATTGTAGGCCAAAAGCATTTCCAGATTTTGGTTCAAAGCTCCTCTGTTTCAAAATTTCAGTTTTTCAAGCCTGTACAAGTTGAGTTCTCTGATTTTGCTTTTACAAGGTGAGCAACTTTTGGTTTTAAAACTTAAAAGTTTGAATCTGCTGAATACTTACATGTGAGTAACATAAAATTTAAATAGCTTAAGTATATCTTTATGTTGCTTGTTCATCTCTGAAACTAGTATATATGTGAGTAACTTAACCCGGTATCTCCTTCTTTAAATCAGTGGGCAAACTTCTAAACAAAATCTTTATCTTCCTGTGAGTAAACAAGAATTTTGAAAAATTTCAAGTTTAAATAAGAATGAAAGTTCAGGAGATTGTTTATGATATGGTGGTATATGCCTTGATCTGGTATAAATAATTCTATGATTGCTCTGTAATTCTCTGTAAACAGTTACAGGTTGCACCTTTTTGTTCAAAGTTCAAATTTTTTCTCATCAAATCATTTTAAAACTTTCAGTTTTAAATCGAACAAGATGTTCAACTTTAAATAGGATTATTTTCAAAGCTGTTTTAAAACAGGCAAGTGAAATATGCCACTGGAACTTGGTTACAGGCAATCAACAATTCTTTGATAAATTCAATTGTCATAAAGGGTTAATTCTACTTCATAGTTTGAATCCTCACTGAAAATCATGATTTTTAAACCTAAAATGAAGATTTTTTTTTGGGTATTTTGTGTGCAGTTCGTAATGGGAAGAAAACTATATTTTTACAAATTTATGATGACTGGATAAAATTTAATCTCTGAAACTTGAGTTGAAGCAAGTTTAATCTTTCGTGATTTAGGGAAAAATGTAAAAAAAATTATTCATTGCGTGGATTAGAAGAACGAGATTGAAGTAGGGTTTTGTGCAAGATTCTAGGCATGTCTGTAAATGAAACGAGTGCGATTTCTACACGTGATCGAGCTTTGCGAAACTCTGGGAAATGGATCATCAGAGCATAGTGTAGCTCTGGGTACGATCGCGTGACTTATAATAGTCAGAGGTGGATGAACGTAGCGTTTCCGTGATGAACGTTTTTGGGCAGTTGGATCTGATGGCTCGATTTCCAGTTCGATGTCAATGCAGTTTTCTGGGCGAACGTGATGCTTGGGTAGGTCGTCGCCGACGTGTAGAAGGTCGGAGATAGGATCGTGGGTGGCCGGAGTACTTGTGCACGTGCACGTGTACATTTCGATCTGGGTTTTGGAATTTGGGGAAGACGAAGTTTTCCTGTGTTGCTCGAGTGATTTAGGTGGGTAACTCGAAGTGTCAATCGAGCTAAGGCATGAGTTGCTCGGGTGTTTGTAACAGCAGTTTTTGGAATATAAAAAAAAGGGGTTAACTAATACTTAAAGGAAATTACTTAACTTAAAGTAATTAATCAAAAACTTAAATTGATTTGTCAAAGTATAATTACTCAAAGTAATAAATTCGTATTTTATTTATATATGTGATTAGAATAATCACTTATTGAAATAAATTAAGGTTAATTAAAATTTTTTTTTGGATAATTAATTAGGGGTTAATTAATTAATGTAATTAATTAAAGATAATTAATTAAAGAATAATTGAATAATTGAAAGTAAATTATTTAATGATTAAAGTTTGATTTAATTATAATTAAAGGTTGATGAATTATAATTAAAGGTTAAGTAATTTATTATTGATGGTTAATTAACAAATGATTAAAGAAAAATTAATCAAATGTAAATTATTAATGTTAATTAACCAGGATTTGTAATTCATAAGAAGTTAATCTGATTAAAATTAATCAGATAATTTATTGATCTTAACTATGGATATTTGGATTCTATTGGATTATTTGATTGTTTGATATCCCTGATATATGATGCTTTGTGATACATCCTGATTTATGTTGTGATCTGTAGTTTACTCATCTGTATATTATTTTGATCTGTGAATGAACGATAAGCGTTGTTCTTATACCGCTTATCAACTATATCCTGTATTTTGATCTGTGATGATTCATTGTGTTGTACTATTGTGTGAAACCCCTGGACTACACCTTTACACACACAAATATGGATTTCACGTGGAAATCGGTTAAGTCACAGACAATTTAAATTTGATGTTTTTGAAATTGAAATTTCAATTTCAATTGATTTTGAAATTGGAAATTTGGGTTTAAAGTGAAAAACTTTTGAAATGGAATTTCAAAGATAAAAGTTATTTCGAATAACTTAATCGAGTTTTGAAAATTTAAATAATTTGATTTAAATTTGAATTCAAGTTGGAAGTTGAATCCTATGATTTGAAACTAGGGATTGAAAATGTTATAAATGTGTTTATCTGAATTTAAACCATTTAAAAGTATAATTTTGAGAATTTGGATTTAACCCAAAGACTTTAACTCGTATGAATGAATCAGATTTTCTGAAATGAAACTGTTGTTTTAAAAGAATAAAAGCTTTCAGATAAGAAATGAAATTCCAGTTTAATTAAAGGAATTTCAATATTGAATTGAAAGATGGTTTTCCAAGTTATGAATGGATTGTTTTGAAAACTATGATTTGAATCTTTTATCTTTAACATATTTAAAATAATGATTGGTTTAAATCATTTGAAATGGGATTGTTTTGAAAGCTATAAGTTAAATCTTTGATTTAAAGGTTTAACGAGTTAATCAAATTGAAATGGAAATTAATTTGGAAAATCTGTGAATGAATCTTTTGTTTAAAAGATTAAAGTGTGGAAACTGTTTAAACCGTAAAGGTTGAATCTTTTTGTTTAAAAGATTTGAAATGGTAATCGATTGAAACCATTTGAAAAGAAAGATTTTGGGTTTTAAGTTGTGACTTAATTGAAATCCCATATCCATATGTTTTTAAATATTACGCTCACTATTCGGTTTAGCCGGGAGAGGACCTTTGGGTCGTATAACCCATTCCGAATATGTGATACGTCGTATATGGATCGCATTTGAAGACCGGTGTTGAAGACCGGATATTTTTGAAAACGGAAGGATTACCGTCGAGTTACTCTGCATCGGTTGATCCCCGATATAGAGGTTTTATCATCCTTAGTGACGGGAAGTCCGGACGTGATTGGAAATTATCCGGATTTGCAAGGGCTTCGTGAGAAGTGCCTTCGGTTCTGTTCGATCCCGGAACAGACTTGTATGGATTGTATGTCTGACATTACACTTTGAGATATAAAGCAGATTTCTTTCAAATACATCTCTGTTGGTGGCGGAGAATTTATTCTCTTAGCTTAACACCCTTCTCTGAGACGTACGAGCTCAGAGGTTATGTAGTTGAAATTTATCAGCGATATATTCCCAATTTGGTAATGTGGCATGCTGAGTGTTGCTGTGTGATGATCAGTGTTTGATCATTTGTGATATGATCATTTGTTTGATCATTTATCTTTGTGATCATAGGTCGATCATCTGTTGACCCAAAGCGTGGCTTTTTGAAAAAGCGTAGCTTTGTGGACGAGACTTCGTCGAGCCTCACAACCCGGTAATGGTCGAAACAGGAATTGTGCGGCAAGGTTTTCAGGGGTAGCTCCCCTAGGGTATGACCATTCCTTCTGGAAAAGGGTAGTATCATGGTATGGAGCCCAGATACTTACTCATGTGGATACACTTTCTTTATGATGTGTGATGTTGGTTATCGAGCGCTCGGATAAAGGTCCCAAAGGACCGGGGGTGGCATATCTGAGGTTTCTTTTATCCCTTGGGAAAAGGGGTTGCCGGCCTTGTTTGGCAGAGAACAGTTGGTTCTCGGAACGTCCCGCCAGAGGCGTTTCTTTCGTGGAATAGGAAGTTCCTTAGCCTGACCATTTGTTGGAAATCCAAACAAAACAATACGAGCCCTGTACGGTTTTAGTTGTATTACCTGCCATGGAATGTGGTGGTAACCTGCTATTGAACATGGTAGCTATAGTAGGCATAAGTGCGAAATGTCTATGCTGGCTAAGATTTATATTCTACTTTCGGAATTGTTTTCTACACTATGCACTAGTAATAATATCAAATGATTTGATTTTGCGTAGTAAGCATCTTTGACTATCATAAGAAGAAATCTCCTCCAATTCTGCGTTTGCATTGTGTGTGTGGCGGGAGGCCTTATGGTAGTTTCATTTTCCAAAAAGCATTGCGGATTTCAATGTTTTAAATTCTTTTGTTGATTGTTTAAAGATAAACTGTTTTTGTTGCTCACACCAGTCCCATGACTGATCCGGAGTTTATTATTCCCTTCCTAAACTCTGGGTGCTCATAATTTTCCACACGAGCAGTCTAGAGTTGGGTTTCTTTTCAGATATTCAGGTTGAGTAGATTATCTGGAGCTAGTTCATTCATCGGAGTTGCTTATCTTGGAGTTGTGGATTCATTCTTGTCTGAAGATCATTTTGGAGTATCACTTCTATTGATATTGTTCCGCTGCTGATGTTATCTTTTCTTTTCCGCTGCTATTTCTTGTATCATATCTCTGATGTATATTGATATTCATTGTATCACTCTGTTGTATCAGATATTGTATATCAATGTATTATTCTTTTCTTCCGCTGTGTTGTTTTACTTAATTGTGTTATAGCTCCGGCGAATCGGATTTGAACGGTCGAATCTGCGGCATTCTAGTGCAATGTGAAGTACGGATGTTGATTTTCGAGCGGGCAAAACCCGAGTCGTCACAGTTTACCTAAATTTACATCTTTCTTTATCTAATGTTAGTATACAAGAAGCTATTACTTTAAATGCTAAGACCCATGGATATAATTATAGACCAAGATCGGAAGTTATATGCATTTGTTATAGAATTTATTATAAACCGTTATACACTTTAAACCCATAGTGTAGATTGGTTGATAAACTTTTAAACGAAACAATTTTAATTGAAATTTTTTTCAGTCAATCCAACCTAACAACAAGAAGATCAATAAAATGGGAAGAAATTCCTCTTCTAGAAAATTTTAAAAAAAAATAGAAAAGTTGTCCCTTCACAGCCAATAATAAATAACAAAACTACTAACATTATACAAACTCCTGAAGGAACTACACAAATAAAAATGGATAATAATTCCTCTAGGCCTAGTTCTAGAAAATCATATTTATCTAGAACAAAATCTTTTCACTCTCATATTTCACCTTTTGATTAAATTGTTGAATCACCATCAAGAATGTCAACCTCTCAAATGAGAGAAAACGAAAAAGGTCATCTGATTATGAATCTTTAAAAGATACTATCGTTGATAAATTATATGTAAATAAAAATAATATTGTAAAGGGTATTTACAATAATCAAGAAGTGGACATAACAGAATCAAAAATGAATTTTTCTATTTAATGGATTGTACAACCAAAATAGATTTTAGTCCTGGCTCTCAGGCTAGATAAAGAATTAAATTTGAACTTAATCTTCCAAAATGGGAACCATTTAGAAAATGGTTTTTTGAAAGTTTTTCAAAAGAAGAACTAAAAGATTTTCAAAATGAATTTTATAAATTTACATCTGAAAAAATATAATATTTCCTTTTGTTCCTTGGCTTATAGCAAATTATATTGAACAATATATTTCTTAGAAAGAGATTATAAACTTTCAAATATAAATATTTTGAAGTCAACCTACCCTCCCCAAGCATCTTTTCAAACAGAAAAGAATGGAAAATATTTAAATTTCAATGCTTTTTTTAAAAAATTAGAAAATGGTACATTAAAAATTACTGTAAGATAGATAAATCAAATATTTGAAAAACAAAATTATACGAATCTTTACTTGACTATTATTGATGAACAAATTACTTCTTTACATAACAAAATAGAAAAAATATTTTCTACTTTTAATAATATAAAACCTGCTGTTTCAATTACAACTGAAGAAATAATTGAAGTAAATGCAACTTCAAACCTTCAACCGCCTCCTGAAATTACAGGATTTAAGTTAAAAACAGAATCGGAATTTAAAAAGGCTCTCAAATTAAAAATAGAATATGATTTAGAAAAATTCTTAAAAAAAAGAATGGATAATTAAGATTAAGTACCCTTGAAGAAGAATTTTCTCAAGAAAATAATAATAACCAAACAGTTCAGGATGAAATTAATAAATTTGAAAAGTATGCATATAAGTCGTCTCAAAAATATTCTATTACAGAAGACCTTCTCCCACGGATACTTTACCTGGAGAGCCAGAATATATTAGTAACAATAGTTACAATGGAATACTATTTATGAATGGAATACTGATGCATTTACTGAGAAACAAATTTACAATTTGGCTCATCATATGCTAATGTATAGCACTATTTGCAAAAACAATGGCAATAATGATGTTACTGTTGCAAAAATGATAGTTGCTAGTTTTACTACTTAAAGGTTAGTAGGATAATTATCTTTCTCCAGCAAACAAAAGTGAAATTTATAACACAATAAAACAAGAAGATGGACAAACGGTCCAAAATGTTGTGTATACTTCAATAGTTACCATTTTGGAGCATTTCACTGGTAGAGTGTTTGATAATATTGAAAATATTCGAACATTATTGCATAATTTGAGACGTAAAACATTAATAGATTTCATATGGTATAAAGATACATTTTTAAATAGAGTAATGGAATTACCAGAGAGTAATAGCTCCCATTGGAAATCAAAATTTATTGATGGACTCCCTTCCTTATTTGCGAAAAGGGTAAGAAAATCTTAAGAAAAGATAAAATAAATATTTTTTATGAAAGTTATACTTACGATAAGCTTATTGGAACATGTATTCAAGAAGGTTTATCATTATGCAATTAGATAAAACTAAGTAAACAAATTAAACATCAAAATTTGACAAGAAATCAATTGGGACAATTTTGTAACCAATTTGGAATGGATGTTCCATCCATTAAAAAATCTCACAGAAAGGAAAATAAATCTAGTGAATCTTTTCAGAAAAAGAAAAAGTAATTTTACTCTCATAAAAAATTAGGTCAAAGAGCTCAAAAGAGAGAAGAAAGATTAAATAAAAAGAAAATGAAAATTATCCATTGTTATAAATGTGGAAAAGTTTGCCATTATGCTAATAAATGTAAATTAAAAAAGAAAAATAATAATTTACAAACAGATAATGAATTAAAAGAAACATTATCAAATTTTTTATTAAATTCCAGCTCATAAAATAATTCAGAAATGGAATCTGAAAATGATTCAGAATATTCAAACACTTCTGATATGCTTAAAATTCTAGATGATGAATCATCAGAATCTGATAAATGTTGTGAAATTTGTAGTAGGGAAAACCTTGTCTAAATCCAATAATAAGCGGTGAAGACGAGATAGATGATTTTTATAAAATACTTTCACAATTTCAAGATTTAAATGTTAATGTTTTAACCAATAATAATATTATAGAATTTTTAAAATTAGTCAAAGACCCGGAGCTAAGATCTAAAATGATAGATCAAAAGGAAGAAATTCTAGAAACAAGCAAAAATAATGATACATTTACTGGAACACTTCAAAATATTGGTAGTTCTCAAAATCCATATTCCATGAATTAAGTTCATAAACTTCTAAAAGAATGACAAAAAATTGAATACCCTACTACTATCCAAGATCTTAACAATGAAATTCAAAACCTTAAAAAGAAAATCCAAACTATAAAAAATGAAAATAGAAATCTTGATTATAGACTTTCTTTTCTAGAACAGTCAAAACAAATTATCCCTGTTGAAAATAATCAAATGAATTGTTCACAAAACCTCTAGAACAAGAAGGATTTCTTTTAAAATTAGATATTGTCATATCTCAAAAATGGTTTATCAAAATAACCCTTTTAATTGATAATCATTTTAAAAAGGAATTGACCGCACTTGTAGATGGTGGTGCAAATATGAACGTAATTCAAGAAGGAATAATTCCAACTGTATATTTTCATAAAACTACTAATTCACTAAGTCATGCCGGTGGAGAAAAACTAAATATTAAGTTTAAATTACCACATGCATATATATGTAAAAATAAATTTGTATTCCTACAAGTTTTTTATTAGTAAAAAATATCACCAACCAGGTTATACTGGAATGCCATTTATAGATAAAATTTATCCTATAACTAATATTGATATTGATAAAAATGGAATTACAGGTATTTATGAAATAAACTTATTACTTTCAATTTATAACTAAACATTTTACAGAGGTTTTACATGAAATAAAAGATATTTTAATACAAAAGACTTTTCATCTAAATTTCCTAAACCAAGAAATAAATTCCCTTAATATAGAGGAAAAACTCCGAAATCCTAAATTACAAGAGAAAATTAAAATGATTTATAACAAATTTTCTATGGAAATTTGTAATGATCGTCCAAATGCTTTTTTGGAAAGAAAGAAACACATTGTTAGTCTTTCGTATGAAGAAGATTATGATGAAAAGAAAATTCCTACTAAAGCAAGGCTATGTCAGATGAACTCTGAATATTTAGAATTATGTAAAAAAAATATTGAAGCATTACTACAAAAAGGTTTAATAAAACCATCACAGTCACTTGGTCATGCACTGCAGTCTATGTAAATAAACATGGTGAACAAGAAAGAGGTATACCTAGATTAGTAATAAATTACAAACGCCTAAACAGGGGCGGAGGCAATGTTTGTTCAGATAGGACACATGCCCTAGCTTAATTTTCGACATTCTTTTTAAAAAATGATATAGTGATATTTTTGCCCTATCTAAAATAATCACTCGGCCACATCTGAAACCATGCCCTACCTGAAGTTACATGCTAGCTCCGCCACTGCCCCTAAATAAAGTTCTAAAATGGATCAGACATCCAATTCCTAATAAAAAAAGACCTACCTGACAGACTATATGATTCTATCATATTTTCAAAATTTGATTTATAATCTGGATACTGGAAGATCCAGATTTTTAAATCTAACCAATATAAAACTGCTTTTAATGTTCCAATCAGACATTATGAATGGAAAATAATATCTTTTGGCTTAAAAATGCTCCTTTAGAATTTCAGAAAATAATGAATGACATTTTTATTCCATATAATGAATTTATTATAGTTTATATTGATGATATTCTTGTGTTTTCTAAAGATATTGAAGTGCATTTTAAACACTTTGATATTTTTAGAAAGATTATTATTCAAAATGGTTTAGTAATATCAAGAACAAAAATGTCTTTATTTCAAACAAGGCCATAATATTGAAAAAGGGAAAATAATTCCTATAAACAGAAGTATAGAATTTGCTCCAAAATTTCCAAATATGATAACGGATAAAACACAATTGCAAATATTTTTACACAGTTTAAATTATATATCTTCTTATTATGTCAATCTAGCTACAAATGCTGCTATCTTATATGATAGATTAAAAAAGAATCTAGGTCCGTGGACAGAACAACATACTCAAGCTATTAAAATAATAAAAGGAAAGGTAAAAAATCCTCCTTGTTTAATGCTTTCAAATCTAAATTGGGGAAAAAATAATTGAAACAGATGCCTCGGACATAGGATTTGGTGGAATTTTAAAACAAATTTACCCAAAACTAAACAAGAATATCTTGTTAAATTTCACTTAGGAAAATGGACTAATAGTTAGAAAAATTATGCACTAATAGCCAAAGAAATTCTTCCTATAGTCAAATGTGTTTTAAAATTTCAAGATGATTTATATAATCAAAAGTTTATTACTGATTGTAAATCTGCAAAATATATGTTTAATAAAGATTTCAAACATGATGTATCTAAACAAATGTTTGTCAGATGGCAAGCTCATTTGGCGCCTTTTGATTTTGAAATTAATTAAAATAAAGGAGAAGAAAATAGTCTTCCTGATTTTCTAATATGTTAATTCTTGCAGGATTATGATCCCTAGAGGAGGGGGTAATTCCTTTAATAAAGGAAAAGGTAGAGCAAATATCCTCCTGGCCCAACATGGCAACAAAAAACTATTTGTTGAAAATTTGATGGCTACTTCAGGGAATAATAGTCCTAATGATCGTTTTTACAAGGAATTTTTAGAATTTAAGATAAAGCAAGGGGTTAATAGCCAATCTGGTTCGTCATCATATGCTATCATAACTGGCAATGAAGAAGCTGAAGAAAATATAACCACTTATGTAGAAAATCAAAATAGAGAAATCATACTTCTCTTAGAATTTGATGATATGAAAAGGGTGAATGATCCCTAGAACCTACTACAAAGGTATCTTGATACTTCATCATTCACTGTTACAACATATAAGCAAAGGGCATATTATGAGGCAGTAATGAAGGCCTCTGAGACCTGTGAAATAACTCATTTTAATGTAGGCGACCCATATGTTTATAGTTTCAGTAAAATAATTATTAAAAGGTTAATAATGCTTGAAGAATGGGGGTTGACGTGCACATAAATGTGCATATTTTTACTTTCATATTTAATCTAATTTAATTAAATTATTTTCAAATATTCATTTATTCATCTTCATATGGGGGCAAAATGGTCATTTTTGTGTGTGAATTAATTTGAGAATATTTATTTGCACATTTTATTTTTATTTGTAGGAATTTGGATTTAAATGGAAGAGGGCTTCATTGAAATATGCATGCACAAGAGTTAGAAGGCAAATGAAGATGGAAACAATTCAATTCATGCAACATGGAGGACCCCACCTACCCACTCACCTTGATCTACAATTAGGAGCCGATGCACATGTTAGTGGAGATAAAAGTTATATGCATATCTAATGGTGGATTATGCTCATGCTAATGACAACTTGGAAGCCACACTTCCTAGAGGGGTATTTTGGGTAGTCCCTAAATATATGCATTAGGGTTTTAGGTATGTATAAATACCCCTTATGTTTCATGTAATGAGCTCTTAACCTCCTCTTTAATTAGTTTAGTTTTAGGCTCAAAAATAAACAAAAAACTCTCTTTTCTTTTTCGTGGCTACTTAGCCATTTTCTTCTTATGTAATTTTCTTATATGCAATTTTCATTCATGCTCTTTTCTATTTACGTGCTTTCTTTTCTTTTATGTTAGTAGCTTAGATTTTATTTTATGCAAGTAGATTAGCTCTCATTTTATTTTAATTAGCTCCCTTTTTCCTCTTTCTTTTGTTTTATGTTGAAGTCTATATTTGTGGGCATGATAACAAATATGGAAATCTAAATCCCTTCAATTCAGGGGTAATGAAGCTCTCTTAGTCATGTAGATTCAACATTTTGATAACTTGTGATCTCTTTTTGTGCTTAATTACAATGTTTAATGTGGTTAAACTTTGTTGTTTTAGTTTTGAATTTGATAGCCTATGTTGTTGACACCAAATAGGCTATGCTTAAACAAACATAAACACAAATTACATCTTCATCTACATATGATTATGGTAATGAAGTGAATTTTAAAATCAAAATTTGATGGTCTATATTACTGATCAATAGTAAATAGATCATGCTTAGAATAGATTTTATTTTCAAGTTCATTAACATTTTCATGAGAGTTAACAAGTGGCTTAGTGGATGTGTTATAGTTTGATGGTTTATATCGGGCCAATTAATAGCACAAATAGGTCATACTTATAATAAACACATCAACTAAATTCACTAATGACCAAAAGAGAGATCATAATTTCATTTTGTTGATTTATGTGATCATGAGAAGGAAATTGCCTCTAAATTGCCTTCTACTATCATATTTTTATCCACTTTTGCTTGTAGTTAGTTTTTACATTTTCTCTTGCTTAAAACAATTTTCAAACTCTTTGGTTAATTTGATTGAGTAGAATTTTAAATCAATACAATTCCCTAGGGGTCAACCCGTATTCGTCACGTACTAAAATTGTACACCGTGCGCTTGCGGTTATTTTTAGTTAAAATTTTATCGGCTATTTTCTAATTCGATGGAAAATTAGTCATTAAACAAGTTTTTGGCGTCGTTGCTAGGGAATTAATTTGATTTGAATTTCTATTCTTCGAATTATTTTCATTTGATTTTTAACGTGTGTTTGTTTTGTGTGTTAATTTGCATTTTAGAATATATATATATATATATATTGTGTGTTTGTGTTATCTTTGTTTTCATTTTGTTGTGTGCTTGTTGTTTTTCCTTTGCATTTGCATTTCTATATATATAAAAACATACACGATTTCTAAAAGAATATTTTATTAATTTACATTTGCATTTGCATTTTGCATCTACATTTTTACATTTACATTTTTCTTTTTCTTCTTTCTTTTTTTTACATTTACAAAAAAACTGTCACTGCCAGTTCATATACATTGTTGTTCCTGTGTGTATACATTGCTGCATACTCCTCTTCAACAATCTGCACTTCCTTCAACCGGTGCAACTGCCACCAACTTCAACCTGCTTACTACCTTACAACCTCTCTGACCACACAAAACCAACCTTCTTTCTACTGACCAAATAGCACTTCATCCATAAACACCACATCACTTGCCTTTCTGCCTCTTATAGCCTACATCAACATCAAAAACATTACTGAACATACATTACATGCACATTGTTCGGTGCCCCTGAGCATACTTCATCTCTTCCATTCCCACTATTGCTCATTCCTGCACTTCCAACTACCACATACTCCTATCCCTCTGCCTGCACAGTGTCAACACACTGACCGCCACCCCAAAACATTCCACATCAACCACGGTGCCAATACAAAACAGTCACCTCCTCACAAATGTGCCACACAAACAACATACTCCCTTCTTACTGTTAAAACACTGCCACATTCCCCTACAAACTTGCCTTCAAAAAACACATACTTATACAAAATCACACCACAACACTTCTTCATTACTCACCACATACAACTACTATCCATAGTTTCCTGCAATACATCATCAACAAACTTGCCACTTATATGCCATCACACCTTTTCCCCTACATCATCACATTTCACTTATCTGCCATTTCAACCCTACTGTCATACCCTTACATCATTCACTTATCTACCATTTCAACCATCCATCTCATATTTAAACTCTCTGCACCCTGCACTTCTTGCAACATCCACTATCAACTACTTCAGCAAGCGTTCAGCCACTACTACCAACCCTCCTCATCAACCAAAACCAATGCCCGCACTTTTTACCTCTGCACTTCTTACCACAGCAACTACAAATCCAAAGTTATCAACCATCAGCAACTCTTCCACTGACCACTGCCTAACAGACATCACCACCCACTTTCACATTGCAACTCCTCCTCCACCATCAACTGACCACTGCTACAGGCCTTCCTCCAATCTGCCACCCCATCACTCCACATACTCCATTCAATTCCCCAACCACTGCACTTGATCACTTCAATTCCTCCAACTGTCCATATCTTACTTCTTTGTGCTTCATCAAATCTGCACACTATAGCCTACACCATTATAAACCATCACTAAACCATATACAAAACTGTGCATCATCCCCCACAGCGACACATACCTCCTCATCCTCGACCAATCTAACCTCAACTTCTCACTGACTTGCCAACCCCCTTCTCTGTGCATGTCAGTGCACAAAACAGTGCACACACTATACAACATACACCCATAAAACAGTGCAACAGTGCATAATCATCTTACCCACTGCAACTCCTCCATCCCCTACCCGCAGCAACTCAAGCTTCAACATCCACCCACCCTTCCCAAATTTCAATCCGTGAGCATCCCAAATCCACAACAGAAACCACCTTCACAGTAACCGCAACCAAAATCGCCTCTAGAAAGCACCCATCATAACCAATCGATCGAACAAAATCTTCCTCTGCCAAATTGCCACAAACTACCTCACAAATCCAACCCGCGACTTCGATCGTCAACGGATTCGACCATGAGCTGACGTTGGAATAGAGACACAAAATTTAGCATTTTGTTTTTGGATTTTGAATTTTTGAAATTGCTCTGAAATTGGGAATTGAACGAGAATTTTTCGTTTTGTTTTGTTTTGGGAAGTAAGAATTGGTTTAGTATTTAGTTTTTTTCTACATGTTTTGGCCGGGTGGGCTGTTCTTCTTCTTTTTTTTCATTTGGTTTAGTTTTCATTTTTGTTTTAGTCCATTTTTCTTTTTATCCTTTCATCTCTTGAATATATATACATATACATATACATATATATACATATACATATATATGTATGTATGTATAAACAAATAAGTTTCTTTCTTTTGTTTTGTTTTGTTTTTTTTATTTCATTTGTTTTGATTTTCCTTTGTTTTAGTTACTTCTTTCATATTTAAAAAAACTGTATATATTTTGTTTTTAACTTCTTTTCAGGTTGTTAAAGCAGGTAAAAAGAAGTGCTTACTAAAGCTGCTCCGCTTGCTTGCCAAAAATAATAATAATAAATTATTGCTTGCTTGCTTATAAAAAAATTGCCGCTTTGAAATAAAATTGCTAATAATTCTACACGCTCTGGTATCATGCCCTTATCTCTTGTTTTTATTTGCCTTACATTGTTGGTTGCTTGCATTTTAGAAAAAAATTTCAAAAACGAGAACAAAAACAAATTTCATTCGTAGTTGCATTGTTAATACACAATTAATTTCAATTTTGCATTTCATCTTAGAACTTGACTAATAATAACGGTTAGACATCTTAAGGGTGTCATGAGCTCACCTAGGTCTTAATTGTATATTGACAAGTTATCCTCTTTCGACAATTTAATTTCCTGGTGTCTAGGTTATGGCAGAGTAATAACCATTTATAAATATTACGGTGATTCATAAATATTATAGTGATTGTTTCTCTGAAGGTACTTAAACCTTCGGCTGCATTGCTACGGTGATTCGTGGTGCACCGATAAATCATGCTCTTTACCTGGTTAAGAACTATCTTGTTGGATTAAGACAAAATGTGATTATACAATTTTGTGTTAGGAGCTACTTAGGATAGAAAATTTGTAATTAAGTCTTTGCATTCATTTAGTTGCATTAGTTTATGCATATTTTAAAATAAAAAAAATCAAAAATCCAAAACTAAAAAAATTGTAAATAACCCTTAACTTAGTTTTCAAATCCTTTCCTTTGAAATTTTTCAATCAAAATCAAAAATCAAAAAAAATTTAAGTTAGTTTTTTTTAGAAAAACAAAAATACAAAAAAAATAAAATCTTTTCAAAACAAAAAAAAAATCAAATTTCCCTGTTGAAGAATAAATTCTTTTTTGTAAATATTTTTCCCTTTAAAAAAAAGAAAACATTTTGAAAATGTCTGAATTTTCTTACTGCCGGAATTTTACAATAGTTGTAAAAATCAATATAATCCATATAATTTCACATCAAATTCTAATGGATATTTTAATGACAACTATTGTACAAACAATTCGAATTTTGAACAATAAAATTTTCAAAATTATGACCAACCCTCAAATCTTGAAAATAGTATTGAAAAGAATTCATCTTTACTTGAACTCTCTACACACAAAAAATCAAATGATAAATGATTTGTGTAATTCATATCTGTGCAATAACTCAAGTCAAGGATTTCAAAATAATCAAAATTTGAATTTACTTCAAAATTCAAATGATTTCGATTATTACCCATGCCAATTCAATTTCGAACTCCAAAATGAATTTCAAAATCAAAACGAAAATGGAAACAACTATTTGAGTGATTTTGGCAATGGGAGTTGTTTCAATGGTGGTGAAATTTTTTGTTCTCAACAATTTCAATATGAATATTCTCAAGTTAATAATTATAAATTCGATTTTGTTGAACAAATGGAAGAAATTCACAAAAATCACATGGATTTGTTGTTTGAAACCTACATGAAACAACGTGAGCAATAAAATTAAATCCCAACGTGCGACGAGTCAATTGACAATCCACCTTTTACCAAAGTTGACGATTTTCAAATAACAACTTTTGAAAATGACAATCTTAATGAAGTTGTTGAAAATACGGTAATTGAGTTGGATTTCAATTCTTTTGAGGGTGAGAAACTCGATTTAAAATTCGATCTTCCTTTTTCCGATTTTGAAAATTTGAATGCGACAACTTTAGATTTTGAAATTGATACACACAATGTAGTTGTTGATAATATAACAAAGAAAGATGAATTTTGTGAACAAAATTCTTTGGACTTTTCGAAGATGAGTTGTTGAATTATGAAGGGGAAGATTTAAATCACCATTTTGATTTTGAAATCAAGAATTCTGAAGAAATTTTCAATGATAAGTTTGAATTTCAATTTGGTGAAAATAAACTTGAACTTCAACCAATTATTTTATCAACCCCAAAAATCATCGAAAATAAAACAACTCGTACGATTTTCAATAAAACGACATTCGTTTTTCCAAATCAACATTCTACTTTGAAATCTTTTATAGTTTGGTTTTCTGAGCTTATGATATGTGTCTCGTGTAGGATCGATTTCACCCTAGAGGGGGGGGTGAATAGGGTGATACTATTAATTATAAAATTTTATTGCGGAAGTATATAAAATAATTTCGGCACAGGTAATAGTCGAATAATAGCAGCACAGATAATAGCAGAATATTAAAAAGCAGAAAATAGAATACATAAATTTACCCAGCTTCGGCAAAACCCTGCATACGTGCTGCCCCCGAAGTTTCTACTAGAAATTAAGTAGTCAGACGCTTACACATGTAAACTCGCGACACCCGCTATCGACTAACCTAACTCTACGCTCAAAACCCTACCACAACTCATCCACTAAGTTGCGAATTCTCGAACTACACCACCGTAGTTCGTCCCCTAGTCACACGACTAGAAATTACAAAAGTTTAAAAGTAAATTACAAATAAAACAATTTAAAAATAACACAAAACCCTAATTTTTGAACTATAGCCCAAAATAGAGAAAAAACCGGCCCAAATAAAAATTTAAAAGAACCCCCTTTTCTTTGTTTCTTCGGCCCATTCCTTTTCTTTTGTTTGCGATTATGGCTGCTTCGTTCTTCTTTTCCTTTGCTCGAAAATTAGGGCTCAAATTTTTTGAAGCCGCCGACTTTAGTTGATTGATCGAATGATGTTTTCATGTTGCTGCTTTGTCAATTTGTACACGGCTGCTTCA
This sequence comes from Allium fistulosum, assembly GCA_030737815.1. Lineage (NCBI taxonomy): Eukaryota > Viridiplantae > Streptophyta > Magnoliopsida > Asparagales > Amaryllidaceae > Allium > Allium fistulosum. The sequence continues at coordinate 837,018,546 of CM060905.1, forward strand.
ATCAAGTGGAGTTCAATTGTTGTGTGAATTGGTACGTTCGTTCCTTTTTCGATTTATACTATACTCGACTTTGATTCGAGTTGAATGATTATTCTTTTCTGTTGTTGCTTGAACTTGAATGCTTTGAAAATGCCGATGATGATTGGGTTAAATAGGGTTTAATTCCCTTGATTTTCGTTCGTCTGATAATTTGTTTGAACTCGTCTGATAATTTTGTTCGGCCATTCGATTATCCTTGAATGCTTGAGATTTCTCTGACTTTTTCAATTCGTATAGTTTTACTTGCTTGATTACCTTGGTTATCACGGCTTTGACTTTGGCTTGTTCAATCTTTTTCTTGGCCACCACGGTTTCGATTCCTTGGTCTTTGAATTTATGATGACTGCATTGTGTGACCACGGCTTAGAGTTACTCTTGGCCATTTGGATTTTTCTCTATGACTTCGACACCTATGTTTGATGATATTTAAAAACATCTTTGTCTGAACATTTTTGACTTATTTAATATTTTTACTGTCAAATTGGAATTCATTTATCAACAGATTTTTACCGATTTCTTATCTTCAGGTTCTGATGAAATTAATAGTTTGGACTTGGTATACTAGGTGGATTGTTTGGTTGCATCTGTAGTTTGAAGATACCACTGTCTACTTGGTTGCATTGCATTTGAACTCACGTGCACTGATGTTGGTCTCCATGTAGCTTGTCTACACTTGGTTTCACTGCATATATATATATATATGTATGTATGTATGTATGTATGTATATGTTCTCGCATGTATATATTAAGTCATATGTTGCAGACTTGAGTCTTGTGTACTGGATGCTTTGTTGACTTCATAGTTGTTGTTCTCTGGTCTACCTGATCCTGTTAGCCGAGTTGTCATGTTGCCTATGTAGATGTGTTATTCATGTAGTCTGCTTTAAACTTGGTTTTGAAGTTGTTTCATGACTCCACTGTGTACATTTGCTTGAGTCTGGTTCCATGTGTATGCTTTGACTGTTGTCTCTGGTTTCACTACACATATATGTTCATGTTATACTGCTCTTTATATATATACATATATATAGTTTAATGATGTATGTTTGTAGCCTTGAATGCATATTTAGCTACCTCATATTTCTACTGTAAGTTTGGTCATGTGTGTGCTTGGTTCTTTGGACATTTGTGCTATGCTCTAGTTGCTGCAGTGTCATCTCAGTTTTGTATGGTTCGAGCCAGTGCAATTTTGTTTCTCTTGAATGCTTTGGTATGTTATTATTTGAGTTGTCACATATATGTACATACATACATATGTATGTGTGTGTATGTGTTATTGCAGTCCTCTTTATTGTATATCATCGTACTTGTGTTTGCAGTCTTCGAGTCATCATGTCATCTGCTTTGGAGCTGTATTCTTGCTTGAATATTGAACTGCTTCATATTTCCATTTTATTTACTATTCTGGTCGTCTGCATTATTGCTTGTTTTGATACATGTCCTTATGCATATGTATATTGCATCGATGTATCGTATATATGTATACTTGTGAAACTTTGCTCGACTTGATACTCTGTTGCTTGACCATATGCATTTTGTTGTTGAACTTGGTGGCCTTGCACTTGTTATATTGTGTGTTGTTTCATGGGCTTCTTCCTTCGAGTCAGTTTGCATTTGAATTGAGTTAGTGCATATGATATTGAGTCCATTTGCTCATAGAAGTTGCTATCTCTTTCACTGGTGTAGTTTGAGTTGTCGAGTATTTTTCAAGTGTACATGTTCATCTGGATTTGTTTTTCGTATTGCACCTGAGTTGAATCCAGCTTAAAGCTCGGGTTTGACCTTGTGCTCGTGTCGTGAATTTATTTGTATTGCACTTGAGTTGAACCTGGATTTTGATTGGGTTTGACCTTGTGCTCACCTGTCCCTGCAAATTTTATCAAGTGTATATCGGTATGCACGGCCTTGTGGCATGTATAGCGATACACTGTGCATGTCACGAGTTGTTCGTGTATGATAAATTCAAAATTAAACGATGACGAACAACCCAAATAACTGAGGCAACTAAAATTTTCAAAACATATTTTATTTTACAATGTAAGAATATTTCTTTTTCAATTTTACTACGTCAGTGTTTATTTTTCAGATAATTCAGATGCTGGATTCAAGCTAGAATAGAGTCGAAGATAAATACGAGTGAATGAGTGAAATGTAGTGAGGTGCAAATGTAGATGATAAATTATGATGTAATCAAAATTGTATTGTAATTGAAATTGTGTGTGTATATATATCGAGAGCTCAAATTTGTACTATTCAAAATTGTAATAAAATATTTGTTTGAGTAAAATATATGTTTGAATTTAAATTCTGTGTTATTTATTTTATTTAGCAAATATTTATTTAATTATGTGAAAAATAAAATGGTACATTAACAAATACATTTAAATGAATATACACACACACACACACACACATATATATATATATATGTTTATTATCATCAAACAAAAATCATATACTAGCATATTCAACATCTCATACTTGACAAGACAAATGAATTGGTCTTTGAAAGACTGTATCATTTACTCTTGAACAGTATATTTTCTGATGTCGTATAAATAATAATCGTTTCATTTTCATGTAAATATAGGTCATATTTTTATTTTTATTTTATTTGTCTCCTTTCACTTGGGTTCATTATGTGGACACAATCAAAATCAAGTGTGGAGGAGTCGCATCTTCATTTTTGATTTTTCATGGTTTTTTTTTTTGCATTTTCTTTCCAAAACTTAAAATTTAGAAGAAAAAAACTAAAAAAAACAAAAATCCCAAAACAAATTTTCTTTTTAGCATTTTGATTTATTTTTAGAGAAACACTATAGGATAAATATTGGATTTTGGTTATTAAATTGAAATTTTTGAAAATTTATTTGTATCAGCAAAAATAAAAATGAAGTTTAATTATAAGTAACTATAGTTTAACTAGCATATAGGAAGATTCTTTGGTGATAATTATGAACTATATCCTAATGGAAAATCTTTTCTTAAAAAAGTGGTGAATTTAAAGTAAAGGATATAACATTTTTTATCATCTAAGTTAATTGGTGCTAAGATGATTTTGCAAAACTCTCTCTTAAAAAAAAGAAAAAAAATGTATATGTCTAAAACATAAAAAAATTGGTTTTTATAAAAATAAGAAACACCTAGAGTCATGTGTTCACACGCAAGTGTGTATACTCGCCATGCTCTGTACCCTTCTCACGTAAGCCCGAAAGGCAGTGCATGATCGGTATATCTGGCCTAAGTTTATCTGAGTTAGGTGTATGTATATAAAAATTCTTTTATTAATAATGCCTACAGTCGATAGGTGTACACACTTGTGTGTTCACTCGCCACGCTCGGTATTCCCCTCACGTAAGCCCAAAAGGCAGTGCATGGGTGGTATATCTGGTCTCAGTTTTCCGAGTTAGGCATATGTAAATATTGTTAATATCAATAAAATTTCAAATAAAGAGAGAGTAAGCAATTGAAATCCAAGCACTATTTTCACTTATTTGATTTGACTTGTTATTCAAAAGAAATGAAAATACCACTTTGATAAACTTTGATAATCAACTAAGGGACTATTTCATTGTTGCAATATGTGATCAACCGAAACAAGTAGCCAAACTTAAGTCTAATTGTGATGATAACTTAATTTTTGTTGGAAATTTTGACTAGTAAAAGGACTTAAATTTCTTGATAATGACCATAAATTATGTTCAATTTATTCGTGTCAATTTGAAAGTAATTTTTTCATTTGTAAATATTTGCAAAAACTTGCATCCATATCTTTGTAAATAAATCTTGCATTTAGAAATTTTTCATTTCGCATTTGGATTTTGTGGGTAGTTTCCACTAAAAACCCTCACGAGACAACACTCGTCCTACTAGGGACACCTAAAGGTTTAACGGCTTGTTGTATACGCTCAATGCAATCATGCTCCCAACAAAAATGGATTTATCTTAGTTTTCTTTATTCAAGGACGAATAAAAAGATAAGTGTGGGGGTATTTGATCTGCACGTAAATGTGCATATTTTTACTTCCATATAATCTAATTTAATTAAATAAATGAACATATAAGGTATTTTAACATGTTTAAACCAAAATTCAATTATTTTCAAATCATCATTTATTCACCTTCATATGGGGGCAAAATGGTCATTTTTGTGTGTGAAACATTTTATTTTTATTTGTAGGAATTTGGATTCAAATGGAAGAGGGCTTCATTGAAATATGTATGCACAAGAGTTAGAAGGCAAATGAAGATGAAATAATTCAATTCGTGCAACATGGAGGACCCCACCTACCCACTTACCTTGATCTATAATTAGGAGCTAATGCACATGTTAGTGGAGATAATAGTTATATGTACATCTAATGGTGGATTATGCTCATGCTAATGACAACTTGGAGGCCACACTTCCTAGAGGGGTATTATGGGTAGTCCCCAAATATATGTATTAGGGTTTTAGGCATGTATAAATATCCCTTATGTTTTATATAATGAGCTCTTAGCCTCCTCTTTAATTAGTTTAGTTTTAGGCTCAAAAATAAACAAAAAACTCTCTTTTCTTTTTCATGGATACTTAGCCATTTTATTCTTATGTAATTTTCTTATATGCAATTTTAATTCATGCTCTTTTCTATTTACATGCTTTCTTTTCTTTTATGTTAGTATCTTAGATTTTATTTAAAGCAAGTGGATTAGCTCTCATTTTATTTTAATTAGCTCTCTTTTTCCTCTTGCTTTTGTTTTATGTTGAAGTCTACATTTGTTGACATGATAATAAATATGGGAAGCTAAACCCTTCAATTTAAGGGTAATTGAGCTCTCTTAATTATGTAGATTCAACATTTTGATAACTTATGATCTCTTTTTATGCTTAATGACCGTTTGATGTGGTTAAACTTTGTTGTTTTAGCTTTGAATTTAATAGCCTATGTTGACACCAAATAGGTTATGCTTAAACAAACATAAACACAAATTACCTCTTCATCTACATATGATTATGGTAATGAAGTGAATTTTAAAATCAAAATTTGATGGTCTATATTACTAATCAATAGTAAATAGATCATGCTTAGAATAGATTTTATTTTCAAGTTCATTAACATTTTCATAAGAGTTAACAAGTGGCTCGGTGGGTGTGTTATAGTTTGATGGTTTATATTGGACTAACTAATAGCACAAATAGGCCATACTTATGTAAACACATCAAGTAAATTCACTAATGATCAAACGAGATATCATAATTTCATTTTGTCAATTTATGTGATCATGAGAAGGAAATTGCCTTCTACTCTCATATTTTTATCCACTTTTGCTTGTAGTTAGTTTTTACATTTTCTCTAGCTTAAAACAATTTTCAAACTTTTTGGTTAATTTGATTGAGTAGAATTGTAAATCAATACAATTCCCTACGGATTGACCCATACTCACCACGTACTAATATTGTACGCTGTGCGCTTGCGGTTATTTTTAATTAAAATTTTATCGGTTATTTTCTAATTCGATGGAAAATTAGTCGTTAAATAGGGGTTGTCTACCCTTAAAAAAATGTTTTTACCTGATAAGAAAATTTCTATTGGGTATAATTATTGGGACTATGTAGAAGCACTACATAAAGTACTTCTCTATGAAAATAATAAACGGAAACATTCATGGTTATTAAAGTTTGCGGGGAAGTTTATAAATGCCCGATACCAAATTGGTTTTTGGAATGGTGGACAAAATATGGACCACCGCTTGATATTCTTCTAGAAAAATTGAAAGAATTATATTCAAAATGGGTTGATGTGTCACCAAGATTAAGTAATTTTGAACAATATTTAATGATATCAGGAGTAGGCCCACAATATTTCTTTATTGAATTTTTCATTCCTTGGATTTGGAAATGGAAACCCGAAATAGGTTATAGTATTATACCAACAAGGAAATTCCTTGTTTGCACAGATGTTTCTTTACAAAATTTGGGGACAAATTGACCGGAAGTGATAACAGTACAGGTCGGATATTTGGCCAAGAAATGATATCAGAGATAAGAAAAAAGATAAAATTCTACCTGGAACAGGAATCAGTAATTCAGCATAAAGAAGCTCCAAGCCTGTTCCAACATATTATTATAAAATTGAAGATGCGGAAAGGAACAGTCACTAAAGAAGATATTCTTTATACCTATATTACAAAAATAAAGAAAGATTTTATAAAAAAAACTTGGTAAGGAAGATGCAAATTCAAACACATCAATGGCTTCATCAAAAGCTAAGGACATAGCCGAGGAAAACCAATTTTCAGACCTAGATGATGAAGATTTTAAGGAGATATTCAATAAGCTGGAAAAGAAGGCCCACAATATGGGAAATGACAAAGGTAAAACGATTCTAGATTAATAATTGATTAGTGTTTTGGCAAATTTGATAAGATTGCCAACCGTAGAAAACAAATTCTTTTCAAAAAGGACAGGTGGTCTATATATACCTAACACACTACCTGATAAATAAAGACAGGATGTTGTCTCCACTTTAATAAAGTGGACAATTAAGCCATGAATTTCAAAATTTTGAAATCTGAAATAAATTGATTTGAATTCCATTCCTGTGTTCAACCTAGCCTATAAATAAAGATGGGATTCATTTGAAGAAGGCAGACTGATTTTCGCCATTTCTATTCTCCATTCCAAAACTTTCTGCCATTAAATACAAGTGTGTACTATTATTAAGATTGTAAATACAAGTGTGAAATGAAGAAGAAGACTTATTCTTCTGGTTTGTACCTATAAGTCTTTACTTTGTAAGTTTTATTTTATATTGTATCAAGAGCCTGAATGGCAGGCTAAATTAACTATGTGTTGAATTATGTCTATTTTATACGTATGCATGCATGTGTTCTTATTTTAAGGAACATATGTTAAAAACAAAATACTGAATAAAGGTTGGGGATTGCATCAGGCAACAGTAATCTCTGATCAGCATTTAAATAGTGTACTCATGTCTATGTTAGTCGTATATAGGTGTTTTAAGACTACTTTTACACTGCGTTGTTAGTCAGAAATTATTGTTAGACAGATGCATGTCTGTAAAAAATTCGGTTATTCATTCAGTTTTTTAATATGTAAGATCCTGAAAACACTGTAGCAAAATTAGTACTATAGCTACTATAACAATGTGGCAAAATACTGTAGTTGCAGCTCTATAATAAGTATATTATTCGTATACTTGTTAAAATTATAAACCATTGCCATAGAATTTTTAGAATAATTGATATTTAATAAATAATTAATAAGTAATAATTAATAATTACAATTAAATAATAATAATGAATGATTAATTAAAAATTAAATTAAAAATTAAATAAATAGTAATTAAATAATAATAATTAAGTAATAATAATAAAAAATTAATGGATAATAACTAATAATTAATTTGAAATACGAAATAATTTGTACGAATAATATAAATAAACAAATAATTAATTATTAATTATTAATAAATAAATGATAATTGATTAATAATTAATATTAAGTAATAATTAATAATTAATAAAGTCAAGGACATCTAGTTCAAATGGTTAGAGGTATAGCGCTTTAGACAAAGGTTTTAGAGGTCATGGATTTGAGCCCCTGAGACATCATAATAAGTATTCTGCTTGAATAAGTATCACTCTTGTTACCAAAAAAAAATTAATAACTAATAATAAATTTTTTGTATGAATTAATTTATAATTTGTATTTGAGAGAGATATTTTTATGAATTAATTAATAGTTTGTTATTAATTATTATTGATATTATTGTTTTTAATTTGTTTTAAGTATTTTTAAATTTATATTAAATTAATATTTAAATTGATGTAAAATTATAAAATAATATTAAATATTAAATTCAATATTTAAATTAATATTAAATTATAAACGAATAATGTCATTATTGAGTAAAAATTAGAAAAAATACAATAAATATTAAGACGGGTCAAAATGTTCGAAAATGGTACATCTCGTTTGAATTTGAATAAATATTTATATAGCATTTTGTTTTATAGTTTAGTTCTGGTTAATAATACTTCAATTCGTACCCTTTATATTTACTTAAAATTTTCACTTAATAGTCTACTTTAAAACTTATAAAACTTCAACTTATATTATAAACAAATTTTAGCTCCAACCTTTAAAATTTTGGCTCCAACCTCAAATTTTGGCTCCAACGTCCAAAATTTTATCTAAAATTTTGGCTCCAAGCGTCTAAAATTTTGGCTTCAGCTTAACACATGCGCCACGCATCCAAGCATCCCCTTGACTTATTTTCCCCACTCCCCCTTAATTATTCCAACGCATCAATGAAAAGAAAAAGAATGAAGAAAGCAATCCTCATCATCCTCTTCCTCTTAACAACACTATCCATCTCAACCCTTTGACAAAGCCCAAACCCGAATCCATCTTCACTGTCAGACCCATCAACCCTTTCCCTTCCTCCTCTACCACCACCTTCATGTACCCAAACCCAAATCCACCTCCCTCCACCGAACAAATTAAAACCCGAACACTAACCCAACCCTAACCCTAATCCACACTCGCACAAACCACCGCACCCATTTCAACCTCGCCACCAAAAAATCCCATCGACGATCACCTTCACATCGCCGGTGCTTCCTCCTCAAACAACCCTAAAAAACCACCTCGCCGCTCGTATCTCCTTGGCGAACCCACCGCCCAACCTCACCGCATCCCCAAACCCTAGAACAACATCTCACTTCTGCAAACCCATGCAACCACCATCGATCATCACCCAGAACAACTGCTCCCAATTTGTTTGATTTATTTTAGAAAGAAAATGATACTAATAATAAATGGAGGAAGAAGAGCAGGCTGTGAGCAGGTTATGAGCAAGAAGAGCTGATTCTCTTGGTTCTCTTTGCAATGCCTGCAAGCTTGAGATGTTTTTTCCACTTTTATTTTTTTTGTAAAATAGTTAGAAGATTTTTCCCTATGGAGCTAGCAATCATAGTTGAGTCACTTATGGGTTTGAACTGAATCCGTTACTTCTGTGAAACAAAGTTTTGAAAAAAAATAATATTTATAGCAATTTTCCATGTCAAGTTATTTGTGCTTCCGAGCTGGTTTTTTTTTCCTTGTGCAAAACAAGTTTTACTCGAATAGATTAGAGAAGCCACATGAAGTCAAGGGAAATTTCCTCACTTATTTCTTTCTTTTGATGTTGTATTCGAACTGGAAAAAAGTACTAAAATTTATTATTATTTACACTTCTAACTAAGTTTGGATTATGCATTTATAAAGACTTGTTTTCCTTCTAGTGTTTTGCTCATTCAATATCTAACTATTTATACAACACTTGAACAATTGAAAATATGTCTGTTGAGATAACTAATAAACTAGTTGATGTTAGTACGTCACATGTGTTCATTAATTGCATACTTTCAACAAACAAAAATGAAGTAGCTTAAGTTCAAAATTGAACTTGCCTTGAGTAAATTAATTAGTTAAACCCAGTATGTTAATTTTTCTTCTCTATTCTTTTATGTGTAGATTATTTGAGTAGGGTAGAATATAATTTTTTTCCTAATAAGCGCTGTGGGACTAGGAAGAACAAGGTCGGCAACTTTCTTCTATGGAAAGCCATCCATTATAGAAGTAAGTATTTGGTATATTCTATTGTAATTCTTCAACAGATTTGTAATGCATGTACAATATAAAACGCACCAAACATTGCACATGTTACTCCAGTAGATAACACTTACTAATGCCCTAGTGGTTAGCATATTGTTATCAATCTATACATGTTCTCATTTATGTACTACCGCATATGTTAATATTTGAACTGCTCTATAAATACATGATCAGGTAGAGGAGAAATAAGAAGAATTTGGATGGTGGAGACAGCTTTGGTTTTCAAAGGATGATGTAAACTACTTATTAGTTAGCTGTGTTAGATGATTTGGATGATGATGATGGAGCACTTTCTAAAGTTTTGCTGGAGCTTGACAAATCAGTAGAGAGACACATTGAGTTCTCAAATCTGAATTGGGTAGGAAGAGTGGGTTGTAAGCGTGGTTGTACCATAGTCTTACTTTTGATGTACATATATGGTACTGTTTTTTTATGTTGGCTGATACTTTGTCTTGATCTTATTGTTGAAATGAAAATTTTGGTTTTATTTTGGATTGTTTTTCTTTTTAATTTTTGTTATGAGTATGTTAGTTCTTCTTTACTACTTTTGTGCTTGCACATACATCTAATTAACGCACTCGGGATTATGTTTGTGTTGCAAGTAAATGACAGCTAAAATTATAATCATAGACTTATCGCAAAAATCTTATTACAATGGTTTTTAGCAGTTGTAATAGAACTTACTACAACTGTCGTTCCTAGTCGTTCCTAGTTGTAATATCATAGTTTTCAAATAAATGTTACAGTTTTGCAACTAGTATTTACATTTGTAAAAGGACCTATTGCATTTGCTTTTAACAGTTGTAAAAAATCACTACCGCAACGGTTTTCTGCAACTGTCATAAACAATTGTAAAAATGCAATCATCATATTACAACTTTGCATATTTAGACTGGCGGTTACCAGTTGCGAGAGGTCTACTGCAACTGGCACTGCCAATTGCGAAATGGCTATTTTATTGTAGTGAATGATTCCCCCGTAGGTTCAGCCACTTCCCGTCGTATAACCCTATTATTGCGGATGTCTCTGTCTCCCTTCCATGTTATCCAACATGTTAACATGTGATCGGGAATTCCCTAGTAACAATAAAAGCTTCTAGTTGCACTACAATTACACGATTTTTCAAGTTCCATGTTACGCTCACCATAAGGTGTGGACCTAGGTATGTCATTCAGTGTAGAACTGATATCTCCGTTACATTTCTTCATGAAGCAACATGAATTCCTGAAAATCGAGAAAGAGGGAATAAGTCCCTCGATTCGCCCTACTTGGCCTGCACCGGGTCTAGGTTTAATCTAGACTTGCTGAAGCAATTTAGAAGTCCGAAAAATAAGTTAGACATCCTATTCTCCCCGTACAATTTTTTTACAGGTATATAGACGTTTGGTTCCATATTAGAACATCTAAATTTGATTCCAGATGGCAAAATAAGCTTTGGGACATTTAGAATCAAGTCAATTTTGAACCATTTCTTTTTTGTTTCGACATGTCTGAAATTCAGATGCTATAAGGTAAATTCAGACTTCCGGTTAACTTTTTAGACATCTGGTTTTGGGTATTCCAGATTTAATAATTTGTTTGTTTAATTTAATTTTTTTCATCTTCTTCACGGATTTGAATATACAAGCTAGGTTTATATTTAACCGTGTTTATTTACGATTTCTATTTTTATATATATAACTTCAGCTAGTTTTTCTCTACAATTGTAGATAACATTTAAATTGATTACCCACAGTGTTTTTAATCACTAATTAATTTATATTTAAAAATAAATGAAATTTATTCAAGGTAATCATAAAGATGTATTTAATTATCTGTGTCTATCTAAAAGCATCCCAAGCTTTATACAAGAACCAAATCTATGCAATTATTGGCGATTTCAGTTCAATTTTCCATTCCCTTCCAATTCATAGTAATTATTTTGTCAATTCATCAACTATGGTTTTCTAAATTTTTTTCAATTCATAAGTATTCTTTTTAATAAAAGCATAGATTCAAGATTAAACATAATATTTTAAACTTAGGTAGAGTATAAAGGAATTTAACTACTTATGAATCATCATAACTCATCATAATCAATCCACTTGCTTTTTCAAAGACTTCCTTATTCTTTAATCTTTGCGAATCTCCTTTCTTAGACCTCCAAGCCTTGATTTATTTCCCCGTCCTTATCTCTTTTTCTTTGATTTTGATTCTCTCGCTCTTTTAATTTGATGTGTTTTATTTTGATTTTGATTAAGAAAAAATGTAGAAGAGAACAGAAAATGTTCAAAATTAAGAAGTTTAGAGGAGGAAGAATAAGAAATGTACATATAGAATTAGGGAGGTGATTGTTAGAGTTTTGAATAAGAAGGAGTGAGGGTTAGGTTCTTATTTATAGTTATAAACTGTTGGTCCAAAAATTGGTATAACACCCATGATGCCAAGTATGATAAGTCAGAACTTGAGTTCCATCACTTTTGATGACATGACTAAGCATGACTTAGTTGGTGTTAACCAAATGGTGATAAAGAATAACTTAGTATACAAGGCTAAGTACAGGATGATATTATCAAGAAATGATTCCAGGATGCCTATGGGCTTTTGGAACAAGGAATTTGAAAGCCTATGCAGTCTTTTGGAATAAGATATTCGCAAGCCCATATGTTCTTTTGGAAATAGTTATTCGAAAGCCCATGATACATGATCAAAGGATAGAAAGAATAAGCCATAAATGTGTCATGGTAGTCCATTAAGCATGTTAATGAACTAGGCAGGCAATCCTTATGTTCATAGACCAATATCCATATGTAATAAGCAAGATGAATACTATGCATATAAATGCTTGTTTAGACCCAAGTTCATGTGATTCTAATTGTATCACAATTGCTTTGGGTCCAAAGAGCTTCATTGTATGCATATTCATATCTAATAATGTCCAAAGTGCATAATCAATGTAATAGGCATATCTGAGTCCTTATTTATATAAATCGAATATGGTTACAATCAAATTAGAGTTTTCCCCAAATCAATTTAGGGTCACAAGAGTTTAATTTGAGAGTAGAGAAAAGAAATGATCGCCCCCTTCTTCATGCCCCTTGGTCTATATTTATAGGAGTTGAGGGATGCGGCATGGCTGCCATGTGTCCATGCGGTATGCTTGACCTCCGGCGTTATCCATGTTGATGGTGCATGGCATCGTACTTCAACATCCACTCGCTTAATGGAGAACTTCAGCATTTAGCATCCATCCTGCCTTGATAGTCTTCATTGATGACATTCAATATCAACATTGTATTGAGGATATGCAACCTCCTTTGAAGGTTGACGAAGTGCTATGGCACGACATCAATAAGCGGCGACATTGATAAGTGGTGATATTATCAATGTTTGGCATTGTAACAAGTGTTGTTGATAGCAGACGGCATTGATAACAAGTGGCATTGATAACAAGTGGCTTTGATAGCAGATGGCATTGATAACTGGTGGCATTGATAATAGGCGACATTGATAAGAGACGACATCGTTAATAGGCGGCATTGATGATAAGCGGTATTAATAAGAGATGGCATTGATGAAAAGCGGTACAGATAGGAGATAGCATTACTTTAAAAGGTGACATTAGAATAAGGCAACATTTGAAATATGCGGTATTAATTCAGAGCGGCATTGATTCTTCTAGCTATATGGAAGAAGTTCTCCATTGATGGAATACAACATTAATATGATGCAGCATCAATGCTATATCATGTTGTGATAAAATTGATGGCTTTTGGCATAGAGCTTTCCAATATCATCATTCCTTTATTAACATGCAGCATTGTTTCCAGTTTCTTTGGCGCTATATCATTCATCAAACCTTATAAGCGGTATGCGGCATTGATAGCCCACGATGTACCTACTTCATAGATGATTTACGACATGTTTCTTACTGATAAGGTGCGGTATTGATGAAGCATGGTATAAATGGAGTGCGATATTGATGAGGGGCAACATTGTTTATGAACTCTTATAGATGAGGAAAGACATTGATTCTTCTCCATATTTTTGGTATTTCTTGCGATACGGCATCATATCTACATCATTATGTCGCACATTTTCGGCATTATTTTATTGATGCAAGATGTCTCTAATTCTTAAGGGCGGCATAGTTCCTTATCGTAGCCTTCGACATTGCAGCCTTTCGAGGTCGCTTCTACCTTGTTAATTTGTATGGCGCTTGTTGTCATATCGACGATTCACGACATGCTATTCTTTGGCATTATCAATTACCTTATTACTCTTCAATTTCGACATAAATGTCTTTGCTCTTATCCTTTGTAAATTATGTGGATAATATTTGCTCCCTCCTGGTATAAAAGAATCTTTTTACACTTTAGTGTAAAACCAAAAATTCCTTCGTATCGCCAGTTCCTTATAAAGTTTTCTTTCTAATCTTTTTTCTGCACAATACAAAACAAATGTCTGTTTTATTACAAACTTGGTATTTAAATCTTTATTAATCCTTTCAGATTCAGTTGAGTTATGAATTCTTTAATTTAGGAAATTTCCCGTATTCGTTCATATAAGTCGAGATTATTTTCAATATTGAATACTAATAACTTCCCGAATAAAAGATTTGGAAATCATGTGGCAATTTTAATTTCCTGAATCATATAAGGGAAGACCAGCAACTCATTTTGCCATAATACGAGTACCCCAGATAGTAGTCCAAAAAATTGTTTGGCAATAATAGTAGACCAAAAAAATATTCTGATAATAATAGAAGATCAAAAAAGTTTCTGATAATAATAGAAGATTGGAAAATCCATATGACAATAATGGTAGAAGACCAGAAAGTCCATCTGACAATAATAATAGAAGACCAGAAAATCCATTTGACAATAACGGTAGAAGACCAGACAATTCACTTGGCAATTGAAGACTAGAAAATTCATCTGGCAATAATAGAAGATCAGAAATTTATCTAATAATTGAAGATTATTTTATCTTCGCTTTGAAGCACGGTAACTTAAGTTTGATCGATCTTCCTCTAGAAGACAGATTTTGCTTTGGAGCACTAATGACTCATTTTTGACAAGTCTTCCTTCAGAAGATTGTTTTGATCCATTCTTTTGGATAGAGTGCGATAGACTCGATTGATTTCATCCGGTGCGTTTGGCTAGCTATCTTAAGCAGAACCAATGGCTTATCTGACCTCCCCCTAGGAGGCGCTTCAGTCAGGCCTTATAGGCGGTACTAAAGGCTGGTCGGTGCCTTGGCCAGGTCGTTTTTAGGCAGGACCAAAGGCTTACTCCATCCTCCCTCTGGAGGTGCTTCAATCGGACCTTATAGGCAGTACTGAAGGCTGGTCGGTGCTTTGGCAAGCCATTTTCAAGCGGGACCAAAGGTTTACTCTGTCCTCCCTCTAGGAGGTGCCTTAACAGGCTGTTTTCAGGCGGGAACAAAGGCTTATTGCAAATCTTCTTCTAGAAGATTGTGACAGATCTTCCTTCAGAAGATTGTGAGCGCTAATAGCTAATTTTTGATAGATCTTCCTCTAGAAGATTGTAATAGATCTTCTTTTTGAAGATTGTAAGTGCTAATAGCTAATTTTTTGATAGATCTTCCTCTAAAAGATTGTAACAGATATTCCTTTTGAAGATTGTAAGTGCTAATGGCTAATTTTTTGACAGATCTTCCTCTAGAAGATTGTAACATATCTTCCTTTTGAAGATTGTAAGTGCTAATGGCTAATTTTTTGACAGATCTCACTCTAGAAGATTGTAACAGATCTTCCTTTTGAAGATTGTAAGCGTTAATGGCTAATTTTTTACAGATCTTCCTCTAGAAGACTGTAGTGATCTTAGTTTGGATCAAATCTCTTATTGTCATATTGAGTGATGGTTTAGATTTTTATTTTTAGGAGATTCATACTCCTATCTGTAATTGATCCAGTAGATATTTCTTTTAACTTCTTTATTCATCCATTGTTCGGAAATATGATCGCAAATGTCCAAAATTTTATGTTCTCACTATTACTTTGCTATTAGGTCGACATAGTCTATAAGTCCCAGGTGGGATTACTTCATGTATGGTTAGGGGTCCTTCCTAATTTGGCTCGAGTGATCCGTCAGCTGGATTCTTAGTATTTGCCATGACTTTTCGAAGCATTAAATCTCCTTTTTGAAACGATCTCTCTCTTACTTTAGAGTTGTAATATTTGGATATTCTTCGTTGATATTCAGCCATCTGTACGGCTGCTTCATCTCGTAACTCATTGATTAAGTCCAAGGATTCTTTCTTTAATTCTTGATTTGGATCAAATGCATACGCAATCCTTCAATGAGAAGGCACTTCAACCTTAATCGGGAGAATGGCTTCGCATCCATACATTAAGGAATATAGGGTATGTCACATTGTAGTTTAGTAGAAGTTCTATATGGTCAAAGTACAAGAGGTAGTTCTTCTACCCAATTTTTTTAGTCTTGTCCAATCATTTCTTGAGAATGGTCTTAACAATCTTATTAGCTGTTTTAGCAGCTCCATTAGCTTTAGGGTGTGCTACAAATGAAAAGTTCTTGATGATTCCATTTTATTACAGAATTGTGTAAATTCTTCGCTCTCAAATTGAGTTCCATTATCAGATATTATCTTGTGTGGAATTTTAAATCTGGTAACGATATTTTTGATTACAAACTTGAGAACTTCCCCGACTTGATATTTGGAAGCGTTTCTACTTCTACCTATTTATTGAAATAGTCAATTGCCACACTACGTATTTTGCTCCTCCTTTGGATATAGGTAGTGGTCCGACTAGGTCAATTCCCCATATGTAACGACCCGTAAATTTTAACTGTTTTAATAACGTAATTAGTTGAAATTTTGTGAAATTTTAAACGATAAAATTTTGAAATATAAATTTGATATTTGGAATGCGTCTAGTTAAACATAGCAACTGGTAAATGTTCGTCCGAAAATATGAAGTTTATTTCGTGCGTAAATTTACTTCAATTTAATCAGTTAAAAAGTAATGGAAATAAAATGTTTTCGGAACCTAAATATTTTTACATAAAAAAATTCTAAACCATCTTCTGAGCAAGATGTCAGTTTGTCGTTTTTCCAAATTCGGACATCTTTGGCTCCGTCGATCTTATTTTCAGCGTTTTTCTTGCATTTTCCGCTATTAGAAAATTCGAATTTTTATAATTAAATCATACCACTGATATCTGTATACCATTTCGATCGTCTCGTCGTGATGATTTCTTCGGTATTTTCGATCCTGTGTTTTGAGGTCCGGTACACAGCGGAATCCACAAAATGGTTCAATAAAATCGGTTCGTTTTATGCATTTTAATTTGTTGTGTCCATTCACCTATAACCATAGCCGTTGCTTTTATTATTCCGGTATTCAAGGGGCTGTCACTATTCCCAGAATTGATATCTAACTTTTATTATTTTTTTACGGTTCAAAGATATTCAAGGGGCAATAGTGCCTTCTCATTTTCTTCCTACTGTTTATTCACAGAAAAATTATATGTGCCAGATCTACTTCTTCATTCCCATTTTGCCTCAAACCAGTCACTCTTCTTTCGTTTGTTATTAAAAGAAAAAGAAAAAAAACTTCTAGCGATCGCATCTCCTTCCCAAAGCCTATCGCCTAGTTAACCGTTCGCCTCCATCATCCACCTTTCTACTTCCTCCCTCTCCCTACGACAGCTTGCCGAACGCACCTTCAACATCAACGATTAGCCACTCACCTTCGCAGATCCGAGTTCCCTCTACCTCGTGTACAACCTCCACCCGACCCTTGCAGCAGCCCTATAACCCACGAGAACGCCAACCGCCCGCCACCGCCGTTCCGGCCTCCACCTTGCCCACCCACACACCCCGTGCCTTGACTTGCCTTCGCCCATCGCACCCGCCTCCACACGCTCGGCCCCCCAAAAACCCCTCGCCGATCCAAGCCTCACCCCTAGCTCACGACCACTTTTCTGAACAACATGCCCCCTCCAACCTTCGCCACTCTTCAAACCTCTGCCGTGCCACCACATCATCTCTTCTCATCAACTTCCTGCGTGTATATCCTCTGGTTACAAATTCATATGGTATGCAGTATTATATATAAGTTTATATATATTTTAAATATCCGTTGTTTATAAATGGGTTTAATATGAGAACATGTATAATGAAGGTATGTATTACATGCGTGTTAAATAGAAAAGGTATACATATGATTTAAGTAATGTATTATATGTTATCTCTAGGTAGAGTTACGCCTATGTACATAGGTATATATTCTGTAGTTTTTTGTTGGTTGCATGCTTTTATTTAAAGGGTATATATATTTAATAGGTTGCATGCATACTTCTCTTTAGCCCAGTTTTCGAGCCTGTAGATATTTGATTACAAGAATACATGTTTCTTAAGGAATGCTTATAATAACATATTCATGTTTTAGCATGCATTCGTATGTCAAGTTTTTGGCAATCTTCTTTTATCTCAATAAATTTCGTAGTAAAGTATATTTTGTTATATGTAAGTAATAGATGCTTCAATACGTATGCATAAAGGCAGTACATATATGTTTCTCTTCATTTTTTTTGTTTGATACAATTGTGTAGGCTTGTTTTTTTCCAAACAGTTGAGTTAAGTCTACATTATGATGTAAGCAGGTCCATATTGAATTTTATTGATTTTATATATAATATGGACGTATGTTAAAAATGTATATATGTTTATATTTATACTGTTTGATTGTTTAAAATATAATCTGTAGGCATGACATTATATCTATGACACCCAGTACATTGATTTGAAGCATATGTATTTTAAAAAGTATACTAGTCTAGTATATATATTATATATAGTGTGTACTGATGCTTTGAAAAGACTGTATCCCTACAGTTGTCTATTCTATATTTGTGTATATATACATATTTGATATAAAGTTATAAGTATATATTAATATGTATATAAGTATTTTCCGTACAGTCTTGATATAGATTAGTATTCAATGATTGTCCATGTTAGTATAGCTTGTCTGCATATTTGTTCGTATTTATAGTTTATAGAAGTATTATGTTTTGAAAGTTATATAGTTAATTATAGATCGGATATGGTTATATATATGTACAGTATGTAGTTTATAATATGCTATATATTACCTATGTTTTATAAGTGGTTTGCATATGAGATATTTTAAAATGGGTATTAATATGTTAATGTGTAAGTCAGATTTTATAAAATTATATGATATCATGGTATGTATATTTCGCATAGTTTAAATTTCAAAAGAAATTTCATTTTCGTATGATGTACGTTATTGGCAGTCTGCATGTACATATGGTTCAATGTAAGTGGTCTTTATAAAAGAATGTAGTACGTTTGTAACAAATAAATTTAATATTGATTTGAAATTTATAACATATATTTTTGTTTCGATTTATCAAAATGGTTCTGATTCGTGTCCATCAATCTCTATCTTTCAGCTTTGCCCGTCGGACCCACTTTCAGCTTACTTCGCTTTGAGATTTCTGTTTGGATTGTTCGATTTTCTAAATCGTGATCCAATCTGTAGCTTGTTGTCTATCAAACTCCTCTAGCCTCGAAAGGTGAGCAATCACTCACGATTAATGTTCTTTTATTTATTAAATTTGATTTCAATTGAAACGACAATTGAAATATGCTGCTGTTAGATATTTACACTATTATTACTTGTATCAGTTCACCTGTGACATCTGACACTATTATCTGTTATATATGCAATGATAATCCAGTTTGGTTGTTAAATGATTGATTGTTTGATGTTTACAATTGGACGTTAAAATTGTAATGTATAAAGTGATAAATATTATGCAAATAAATTTGACATAGGATAATTAAATTTTGAATCAACACATATGTTGAATTTGATTAGTTGAATACGACCCCTTTTAATTGTTAAATTTATTGACATGTAGAATAGTGATAATTACACTTTGAACCATTGAACGTATATTTGATTAATTGTTGTAGTGTTAAAATTGAAATCGAATAAGAAATGTCAAGTGTAGAACCGCATCAAATAATAGTGTAATAATCTTTAATCTACATGAAATGATAGTGTAGATTCTAGAAATAATTTTATTAATTCGCACAAATAACAATGTGAATTAATACGGTTATCTCGGGATTATTTGAATTGATTATTGGATTGATATTGATTGTTGTTCTTGCTTGTTATTTACTTTGACACCATCCCAGTTATCACACTGCAAGTTCCCTTTGCTATGTTTTGATTTTGAATTGAATTGGAATCGGGTTGAAATGATAAATACCCAAATGAACTTGACTTAGGATAGAGAATTAAATAAAACCCGATTGGTCAATAATTTGATTTAAAAATAAAATGAAGATTTTATATGAATAAATAATATGGTTTTGAAACGAAGTTGGAAATTGAATTTTAATGAAATTTAAATGTGAATATTTAATAATCTGAAACAAAATATTAATAAAGAAATCGATGGAAGAATGTTGTTTAATTTAAGAAATGATTGAATTAAGTTTTGAAATTATTTAATAATTTAATGAGATTGAATTATTTAATAATTAAATAAAATTGAATCCTTTGATAATTAAAATTGAACTTTTTAATTAGTGAATTTAGTTCTTTATTAATTGAGTTTTGAACTTGGTAACTAAGTAAATAAATAAGTGAAATTGAATTTCTTTAACAAGAAATAGAAATGTGATTTATTGATGTTAATATAATTCTTGTAATTTAAAGAATTGATTTGACGAATCTAATTCAATTAAATTTGAAGTTTTGATATAATGAAGTCGAACTTAAGTGATTGATTTAATGAATTGGAAATTAAATAGAAATTGTTTTGAATGATAAATTTAGTTAATGAATATAGAATGAAATCGATTAATGAATTTAAATTGATGTGAATGTTGAATTAAATTAATTTAAATGATTTCGGAATGAAACTTATATTCGAACTTGAATCAATATTTGAATTGTTTTAAATAAAGATTGAAATTGAATTATAAAATTTTGAAATGATAATTTGGAAGTTTGAAACGTAAATTATGGAAATTGATTTTGAAAGAGAAATGGAATATTGGTTTACAAATTCTAATTGAAATTGTAATTGATTTGGTTTTTGAAATATATAAACGACCAATCGGTGTAATAATTACGAAAGTTATTAAAGAGACCGGAATCGGTTAGGGACATACTCACTGTCTAAACCGAAAACCACTTTAATAACTACACGCGGAGTGTGATCCAGAATGAAGTGGTTGGAATGATGTACGTGATGAATGAAGAAAGAGAACGATAATGGATAGCCTTGACACTTGTGTCAAATTGGAAATGACTAAAACAGGAGCCGTGCCGGGCCAATGGAGGTCAGCTACCTCAAGCGAACACACTTCTTCGAACTACTCATTACTTGTTGTCGATTGGTGCACCCTTGATTTTGGGAGTGTTGTTTCGCGGTGTTGCGGTCGCTGCGGCGATGCGTTCTCACTAGTCCGGATCAGGCAAATGGTAGTTTCACTACCTTGGGTATTGCCTCATGTGCCTTGTCATACTTGTATCCCTATACGCGACTACTACGATTTGTTTTGTGTTATACCTATGGAGTACTCCCTGATATCCCACTAGTTTACGGTGGAGTTTACAGTGCTGTATCGACTATAACGCTTATATAAAATGTGTTAAGGGGGATAATGGTAACGCCTTAACACTATTTTGATACCTTATATTACTGATAGACATTATCTACTTAGCGTATATTACTACCTAGTAGATAGTTTAACGGATCCTTAAAGGATGGTTATTCCAAACATCCTTTGAGTTACTTGTATTTCAATTGCTATTTCACTTGAGTTGGATTTATTAATATAAGAATGTTAATCCTGACTCGAGTGTTTTGTGTTTTCTTTACGCTCGGGTCAGACTGAGTGTACCAGTATTCAAGACTCACCTTTAGAGTTGAAGCTTTGCTTGAAGATCCAGCCATCTATTCTGCTTTCAGTATTCGATGATTCCAGTGATGTATTCTGATTTGTATCTGATGTATCGTATTACTCTTCCGTTGTATCTGGTTTGACTCTGATGTAACTTATACATTTATATAGTAGCTTCATGAACTACTATCTCTTTTATTTCCGCTGCATTTATTACTCTGTGTCTGTGATCTGTGATTATATTTATTTACTGTATATGTTCAGTTTTGCCAAATTTAAATTAACAACATGGTATTTTGAGCAATTCAATTCCGGCATGAGTATCTACCTATACACTTATAATGGATGCGAATGGTCCAAAATATTGGGTCGTTACAGTTGGTATCAGAGCTTTGGTAGCTCTAGGCAAAACTCAACATATAGGGTAAATGTATTTACAGAATCACTCTCATTCGAGTTTCAATCTCTTCCTTTTGACTCGATTCCTTTGAATTTTGGAACGTTCCCTCGGTTTCGAAATTCATTCGTGTTCCCCACTATTCGTATTCTTCTGAATTCTGGAGTATCATATAACTCCACTTCGAATGATCTTTATAATGAGTTGGCGGTCCCGCCAATCTCAAATTGATTTGTAAAGGGGTAAAACTCCTTTACAATAGGCATTGATTTACCGGAGATTTCTGTATCCTCGGTTTACGGTGCTATCCATCTCCTGCTATACCTGAATTCTATTTCTTGAGATCGAATGTAGATTTGCCTCGAAATTCTGCATCGATCTAATTCTTGAAGTCACATTCGACCCGGATAAGATTGCCCGCGATTTATATAAACTCATCCATCTTCTTATTTGTTATTTAAATCATCTTATCTTCTGTTTCAAACTTATCTTCGAATCAAAAATTCTCTTTGATTTGATTTCTATCAAATTTGAATCTCTGTCCTTGCTTTGAAAATTTATTCTTTTATAGAGTATCTGTAAATCTATATTTAAATGTTTAGATATTGCGTTGTTTGAGTTGTTATTGTTGTTTTGGGTTTTCGATCGATTCGTCTGATCAACGCTATCGATAGAATTTCCAAAACGCTTGAACAGAGCAAACTGACACAATATTATTTTTAAATTTGGTAAATAAAATAAAAGTTTTGTATGATTATATTATATATAAATATAAGTTTTCTGAAATTAAATTGTTAATGAATTTGTTGTCAGAAATAATAATATTTGATTTGCATTTATTGTCTTGTAAACCATTGATCATTGCATAATATAAATAAATGAATTTATGAAACTTGGTTATAATTTGATTTGGGATTTGAAAGGAATTTAAATAAAGAAATTTGAGAATTTAATTACCGATGATTTCGAACTATGGTTTTAAAGGTTTAAAATGCACATTATTTAAAGGTATTTTGACTATAATTTGTTTCCAAAGAATTTTAATGTATATTATTTAAAGTATTTTCAAATAGAAACCGTTTTCAAAGAATTTTAAAAAGATTAAATCAGCGCTCTTCTCTTTGTCGCTGGAAAATAATTTCGGTGATGGCGGTCGCATCATCGACATTCATTTTCGAGTTTCGAGGTGGAGAAACCATTCTGTAGTTTTGCTACGGTTTTGTTTGGGAAATATTTTAATTTGAATTTCTTAAGTATGACTTGATTTATATATATATATATATATATATATATATGGGAATATTATAAAAAAAATTAATTTGATTTAATATATATAGTATATACATAATTATTTCTAAAGGGTTTGAAACTAAACGGAAATTTAATTCTTAAAAATCATGTTAAAAGATGTTTTCAATTATAAATAAAGCTAAATTTTGAATAGTATGTAAACTTGAAATAATTGAATTTGAAAATTTTATTTGTATAGTACTAAATTGCATTTCAATATAAGTTACCTAAATTATTCAGAAGCTAAAATTCAATTGGATAATATACAATATAAAATGATTTTATAAATAAAATTTTAGTGTTTATAATAAATGTTATACACTTAGATTTTGATTATATAAAAATGCTAATAAAGATGATAGAATAATATGTTAATTGAATAATAGATGAGACAAATAAATTTGTTTTGAAAGAATTAATAAATTGAAATTTGATCAACTTATGGAAATACCTTGAATTTAAAAGAAATTAGTGAATATAAATTAATTTGAAATTTATAGGGTTTAAATTTATTTATATGGTTTAAATATATGTAATAAGATATATTTAGTGAAATAAACTTAACAATAATTTGGACTAAAGAAGAATTTAAATTGCTGAAAAAAATATGATTATAATAAAAGACAATTCAAATTTATGGTTTTAGAAATTGTAAATTGAAGATAAGTGGATAATAAGATAATGAATTTAGAAATAGTTGAGATTTATTTTAGTGAAATCAAATGGATTAAATCAATTATTGAATATCAATTAATTTAAATTTGAATTTATATGGTTGAAATTAATTGTTATTTTGTATTTCAAATCTGTTTTCTTTCTGGTTGTTTCTATTCTCCTACCTCGTTCCTTTTCGGGGACGAAAAGTTTTGAGTGGGGGAGAATGTAACGACCCGTAAATTTTAACTGTTTTAATAACGTAATTAGTTGAAATTTTGTGAAATTTTAAACGATAAAATTTTGAAATATAAATTTGATATTTGGAATGCGTCTAGTTAAACATAGCAACTGGTAAATGTTCGTCCGAAAATATGAAGTTTATTTCGCGCGTAAATTTACTTCAATTTAATCAGTTAAAAAGTAATGAAAATAAAATGTTTTCAGAACCTAAATATTTTTACATAGAAAAATTCTAAACCATCTTCTGAGCAAGATGTCAGTTTGTCGTTTTTCCAAATTCGGACATCTTTGGCTCCGTCGATCTTATTTTCAGCGTTTTTCTTGCATTTTCCGCTATTAGAAAATTCGAATTTTTATAATTAAATCGTACCACTGATATCTGTATACCATTTCGATCGTCTCGTCGTGATGATTTCTTCGGTATTTTCGATCCTGTGTTTTGAGGTCCCGTACACAGCGGAATCCACAAAATGGTTCAATAAAATCGGTTCGTTTTATGCATTTTAATTTGTTGTGTCCATTCACCTATAACCATAGCCGTTGCTTTTATTATTCCGGTATTCAAGGGGCTATCACTATTCCCAGAATTGATATCTAACTTTTATTATTTTTTTACGGTTCAAAGATATTCAAGGGGCAATAGTGCCTTCTCATTTTCTTCCTACTGTTTATTCACAGAAAAATTATATGTGCCAGATCTACTTCTTCATTCCCATTTTGCCTCAAACCAGTCACTCTTCTTTCGTTTGTTATTAAAAGAAAAAAAAAACTTCTAGCGATCGCATCTCCTTCCCAAAGCCTATCGCCCAGTTAACCGTTCGCCTCCACCATCCACCTTTCTACTTCCTCCCTCTCCCTACGGCAGCTCGCTGAACGCACCTTCAACATCAACGATTAGCCACTCGCCTTCGCAGATCCGAGTTCCCTCTACCTCGTGTACAACCTCCACCCGACCCTTGCAGCTGCCCTATAACCCACGAGAACGCCAACCGCCCGCCACCGCCGTTCCGGCCTCCACCTTGCCCACCCACACACCCCGTGCCTTGACTTGCCTTCGCCCATCGCACCCGCCTCCACACGCTCGGCCCCCCAAAAACCCCTCGCCGATCCAAGCCTCACCCCTAGCTCACGACCACTTTTCTGAACAACATGCCCCCTCCAACCTTCGCCACTCTTCAGACCTCTGCCGTGCCACCACATCATCTCTTCTCATCCACTTCCTGCGTGTATATCCTCTGGTTACAAATTCATATGGTATGCAATATTATATAAGTTTATATATATTTTAAATATTCGTTGTTTATAAATGGGTTTAATATGAGAACGTGTATAATGAAGGTATGTATTACATGCGTGTTAAATAGAAAAGGTATACATATGATTTAAGTAATGTATTATATGTTATCTGTAGGTAGAGTTATGCCTATGTACATAGGTATATATTCTGTAGTTTTTTTTTCGGTTGCGTGCTTTTATTTAAAGGGTATATATATTTAATAGGTTGCATGCATACTTCTCTTTAGCCCAGTTTTCGAGCCTGCAGATATTTGATTACAAGAATACATGTTTCTTAAGGAATGCTTATAATAACATATTCATGTTTTAGCATGCATTCGTATGTCAAGTTTTGGGCAATCTTCTTTTATCTCAATAAATTTCGTAGTAAAGTATATTTTGTTATATGTAAGTAATAGATGCTTCAATACGTATGCATAAAGGCAGTACATATATGTTTCTCTTCATTTTTTTTTGTTTGATACAATTGTGTAGGCTTGTTTTTTTCCAAACAATTGAGTTAAGTCTACATTATGATGTAAGCAGGTCCATATTGAATTTTATTGATTTTATATATAATATGGACGTATGTTAAAAATGTATATATGTTTATATTTATACTGTTTGATTGTTTAAAATATAATCTGTAGGCATGACATTATATCTATGACACCCAGTACATTGATTTGAAGCATATGTATTTTAAAAAGTATACTAGTCTAGTATATATATTATATATAGTGTGTACTGATGCTTTGAAAAGACTGTATCCCTACAGTTGTCTATTCTATATTTGTATATATATACATATTTGATATAAAGTTATAAGTATATATTAATATGTATATAAGTATTTTCCGTACAGTCTTGATATAGATTAGTATTCAATGATTGTCCATGTTAGTATAGCTTGTCTGCATATTTGTTCGTATTTATAGTTTATAGAAGTATTATGTTTTGAAAGTTATATAGTTAATTATAGATCGGATCTGGTTATATATATGTACAGTATGTAGTTTATAATATGCTATATATTGTTAGTCCATAGGATAGTGGTTTTGATGACAATAACTATAGAAGTGTTATAAAATATATATGTGCAGGAAATCTATATGCAGGTATCAACAAAAGAAGACTGTACAGTAAAGAAAACAAAATTGATGAAGACAAAGATCAAGAGTTCAAGATTGAAGACTCATGAGATTCAAGATATTCAAGAGTTCAAGAGTTCAAGACAAATAATATAGTTAGGTTAGATATTTGTTAAAACTCCTTGAAAGCACTATCATTCTTTTTATCCAATTTACTCGTGGAATGGAATCCACTTCGTTCTTGTTAAAGGGATGGAACCCTAGTGAGATGGAACTCACGAAATATCTAGTGGAACGGATAGTAGCCCTATTTTGTTATCCACTAATTTTGATTCAAAATGATTTTCAAAATTATCTCTTGTTTTATAAAATGATTTTCAAATATTCCTTTTCAAAAGAAAAACCTTCGTTCACATTTCCAAAAATGTTTTAGCCTCAAAATCATATTTATCATTTTGTTATATTTTGATTTCAAAATTGTCCTTGATATTTTAGCCTCAAAATCTATTTTAATATTATATTTACTTTAGTTTATTAACTTTGATTTTAAATATATTTTAGTATATATACATATATACATTCATAAGTATTTCTACTTCTAAATACCTTCTATAAATACATAGAGTCCATTTGAATAAAGTTGCATATGTTTTAAATCATCATTTTCAAAGTAAAGCAAATCATCACTTTTTACTAGACCATGTCGACATCCTATTTACCTGTCATGTCGACATGCTTCCCGTTACAGCAAAGGTTGTTTTCAAAAGAAGTGTCTATTCGTTTAAACCTCTTCGAATGGACACATCCATTCATTCTCTATAAATAAAGACTGTTATGGACGTTTTCCAGTAACTACTTTCTTTATTTTCTCTCCTCTTTACTCTCTTATCTTATTTTCTAATCATCCTATCCATATTTTGCCGAAATCTTAAGTGAATCAAACCAGAATATCTCTAGTTTGATTCTCTGCCACTCTCTCCAAAGAATCTCAGTGCTTATCAGAGTTATAGATACATTTGTACTCAAAGAAACTTGTGTGGGGTTATAAAGGTGTGATCGTGTCCTTGGAAATCGATCGGGTGAACTTGTGTCCTGTGAATCAAGTGGTTCTACCCAGAGACCTGAGAATCTGGAGGGTGTACCTCGTTGCCTTGGAATTGAGGGATTGTAATCTAGATTATTGTTGAATAGAAAGCCGTACGGGTTGTGCGGGACTGGATGTAGGGTAACACCGAACTAGTATAAAATTCCTGGTGTGTTCTTTCCTTTACTTGCTTTTTATTTACATTTTCATTTGTTTGTGATTCTGTGATTTGATCTGTGATTGTGTATTTGCATTAAGTTAGTTAATTCAATTTAAATCAAAGAAGTTTTAAAGAAATTCTTAAAACACTATTCACCCCCCCTCTAGTGTTAAATAGCCTTAAGATCATCTTCCGCGTCCCTTTCATATATTACCTATGTTTTATAAGTGGTTTGCATATGAGATATTTTAAAATGGGTATTAATATGTTAATGTGTAAGTCAGATTTTATAAAATTATATGATATCATGGTATGTATATTTCGCCACTAGTACAAAACAGATCAGCTGCTTCGCCTCATTTGTGTCGGTTGTCCATAAAACCGACACAAATAGTGTAATTTGTGTCGGTTGTTCATTAACAACCGAAACTATTGACTTATGGGGTAAGAAGAAAATGTTAAAAATGTAATTTGCATCTGTTGTTCTTAAGAAACCGACACAGTTGGAGGGAAGCAATAGATCTATTTGTGTCGGTTGTTTGAACAACCGACACAACTAAATACAATAGCATCGGTTGTCCAAAAACCGACACAATAGTCAAACTACTTTTCCCCCAAATCCATTTCAGCCGCCCCCATCTTTTCCCGCGAACGCTAAATTTTAGAGGAAAAATTTAGGTACCCGACCCGTCTTCTTCTTTTCTTCTTCGTTATTTTATTTCTTCTTCTCTCTACCCGCGAATTTTATTCCTTCTCTCTACCCATTATACTGCCGTTCTCTCTACCCGCGAATGATCGAAGACTTTTGATAGTTCATCTCAATTCGTGCAAACTTGCTAGGATCTGAATAAGCAGGATTCTCCGGTAAGTCAGTATATATGATAAATAGATGAATACTCTATAGAAACCCTTTGTACGCTCTGCCCTTGATCATGAATTTATAGATCTCAAATAAATTTGTTCCTCCTCACTCTCTTCAATGACACGAATCCCTCATTAATTTGAATGCTCCGCAACCCACTGCTAGATTCCAAGTGATTCCCACCGATTGAATAATATTGGCGTTAAGAGATAGCTGGCGACTCCAAGTTGAAGCGCATCTTCACGATTCATCAAGGCTCGATTCCGCACGATTTCAACTTCACGTCTTCATGATTCGCCCCATTTTTGTAAGCTTTAATATGATTCTGTCGATTAATATGTCCCTCTTGTACTTGGTGATAATTGTTTTGTTTCCTTGAATCTAAAACTAGTGTAGTCGACATGCTTTTGTGAATTTCCGCATCAGTATTATAACATTCACTACGAATGACAAAGAATAAAAAGCAATCAATTTGTTTGTTTATACCAGTTAACACTTATATTATATAATCAAAATTATGAATTATTTTGCCTAAAACCATTGTGGATGTAAGTAACATGTAAAATAGAAGACGTGCTAGTATATGGAAAATTCCATCAAAAATTCCACAAACTTGTCAATATTCTAGTAATATCATTTACTGTTTAACTGAAAAAAGGAAGTAGTCTGTGAATGTTGTATGGTTTATGGAGTTTGGGCAGAGGGGAATTGCACAGTGGTTTAGGGAAGCATAAGTTACCAATGGTCAAACTATGATGGAGCAGCAGTTGGTTCTTTGAGTGTATGAAGTGAAGTGCTGGCGTAGTGGTCTGGTTGTTTAAATGGTGAGAAGTAGCTGCTACCAGTGGTGATAAGGCATGGATGTGAACTAAGTTGAGGATGTATTGTGGTTTTGGACATGGTCAGAGGTGTTTGTAAATGGGGATGTTGTGGTTATGGAATTGGTTGCTGATGGTTTGTATGGAGTAATATGCAGTGGAAGTGGGGAATAGTGAGATGATAGGTGGTAGCAAGTGATCAGCAGTGAAGTTATATAGGTGGGTAGTTTGCTGATGGTTTGGATTGTTATTGAAGCATAGTTTGGTTGGCAACAACTTTGTATGTACTGCGGTATGGTGAAGTATGGAAGAACAGGCTGGTTAGTTGGGGGGTCTGGTGTGTTATAAGGGTTGCAAGTGGATGGTGGAAAGAAGTGAATGTCTACAGCAAGTCTGAAAATAGGCATTATCTACGTTCTTCATCTATATAACAAAGTACATCTCAATGCATATGAAAATTTTATACTAATTAAAGAATAGAACATATAACCGCATTTGGTTGCACTAATTAGTACAAATTTATACTTGTGGTCCTTGCATGCTAAAATGTTGAATGAAAATTATGTTTTATGCAGGATATTATTATAATAAAGCCTCCAAAGAAAAATCCATTGGCATCAAGAATGATTATTCAAGCTTTGGCAGAAATTAGCATACATTACATTGTTTCAATATCTTTAAAACAAGGAATCAGCAGCAATCTTGAGATACTACAAATAGAACAAGTAGAAAAACCATGCGTTCGGCCTAATTTTTTGTAGTCTGAAGTTACTTATGTTCACTACCTACTTCCTATGATCGGTAAATAAAGCCAAAACTTGACGCTTTTGAATAATCTATTCTTTTGTATACTTATTTTATCTAATTGGCAGAAATGAATGCAAATGCACACCTGTTAGATTCTTTGCAATTTTATCGATGCAAAGGTCTGGAAATGGCTGGTTTGAGACATTGTTGAATAGCCATAATAATGTTCGCTCATATGGTGAGATATTCTCAGTAAAAGAGGGGAGGAAAAACTTGACAACAATAACCAAAACATTAGACAAAGTTTATAACCTTGATTGGTTTAACAATGCTTCAAAAAATGAGTGCACAGCTGCAGTTGGCTTTAAATGGATGATGAATCAGGTGCTTCTATACTTTATATTTATTTATGCTTTCATAGAGAGCTTTTTGGCGTGGATTTTGTAACTTGATCTTTCTTCTGATATAACAATGCAAATGCAAATTTAAGGACCATACTGGTTGATGTTTGGATGATTTAACATAATTTAAACTCATATTCTA
Source organism: Allium fistulosum (assembly GCA_030737815.1). Classification (NCBI taxonomy): domain Eukaryota; kingdom Viridiplantae; phylum Streptophyta; class Magnoliopsida; order Asparagales; family Amaryllidaceae; genus Allium; species Allium fistulosum. The sequence goes on from CM060905.1 coordinate 837,049,332, forward strand.
TAGACATTCTAATATATGGATCGAAGCTAGTTTAGCAGATGATTTTATATGACTTTTATGCTTATTGACGGATATTCATTTTTCTAACCTATGCTTTTGGTTGCCCAAGAGATGGACTGGCCTGTTTTTAGCTGATGCGTATCTTTTAGGCTTTGAGTGCTGCTAGTGCAAATATAAAATAACTCACAACAAAGTTGCATGCTTTACTTTCTTCTTTGCATGTGCATTAGCTTATTTGCACATTCTAATTCTAGAAAGTTTATAACATTTAATTTTTGTTCTTGGTTGTGGAGAAAATGCTGGAATAGTGTTGTATTGTTTGGTTAGATTGTTCACTATAACAGCAGTAACCAGTCTTCATTCAACTGCTTGTATGCAATTCATAGGATGTTGATGTTTGATGCCTCTTAGTAAGTAGTATAAGATTTTCCCTTTCCTCATTCGTCTTTGCTTAGTGCTGCCTCTTGTTCTCAGATTATATGTATACCATTAACCACATGTTATATTCCTTATTATTAATAACTTCATAAAGGAAAAAAGATAAAAATTAAAATCAATGTCATTCGATGGTTTTATCATGATCATTTTAGTTGTATTTGACTGGCCTTTATCTCGAGCCATTGTGTAAAAGTGCAAAGCATGCCTTATAATTTTTAAAATAGTTACTTGATCACTCTTGCGTTCTATAGTAAAAGCGTAGTCCATGGGAGTCTTCACACTTACCAATTCTTCTTCTGCCAACTTGAATAATTGGTCCTAATGTTTGAAATATCAATTATTGTACACCTATTTATAGTCTTGTACGTTCCTTTTGACATTCAACCAAACTCAGGAGTGCAGTGGAGTGAGGAGGTGAAGGCGAGTCTAGTGGTGTGCTTGAACTTGGCGGTGGGGGTTCAGAGCACGTGTGCATATGCCTCGGGTACAGCCAAGTAAAAGAAATCTCTACAACCAGCAAATGCCTCTAACCAAGGGCAAAGCCTGGTTTTCCCCAAAAAGGCAGCAGTTGTTTGCCGAAAGACATTTCGAAGGCCCATACCACCCAGCATATCAGAGCTGCTGTGAAGGCGTAAAGGGCCATGAAGGCCGAGTTCACAGCCCACTTCTTTTTTACTATGCTATCGTAGAGGATTACTAGGCCCGGTACACTTTGAAGCTCAACTAGTGATGCTGCGGTTAGCTGACATGCGTTGTTGCCTTTGTTGAGCCAGTCTGGTGTTGCGTCTGATGTTGCTAGATTTGGAGGTATTGCTGTTTTGTCTACTTAACTTTTGATTTTCAGTCCAAACATTGTGTTCCTAGATTCATGTTTAGTAACCCCAAGAATGTTGGATTTTGGATCAGAGACAGAGATAAGCAGATATGGGCTGGCCGAATCCTCGTCTATCAGCTTATCTACCTATCTAGTAGTAGTGGTCCATCTAACTTTCCCGGTCGGCTACGTTCTGTGTCCCCGAAGGTCCGCAATAGCAACGAAGGAAAATAGCATTCTTACAATAGAATTTCACAATTAGACTTGGTACAGTAAGTTCCTTCATAAACACTTATTTTATCGCATTAGCATTTTGATGCTAGAACAAATTAAATAGGTTTTCCTATTGCTCACAAAATGACATTAACTTGATCAGAAGCTAATGTCAGTGAATCAATGATAATCGTCTTAAGATTCGGTGATAATTGATAATAATAGGGGTTAGTAAAAGCTCAGTCCCAACTCTTTTATTCAATGCTTATCCTCAGATTCCCAAGACATTAACTCTATTGAGATGATCACCCAAATTAACCACAAATCATCTATAGTGGGGTAACATATGCAATATCATTGAGTCTGGATAGTGGTTCCAGTGCAAGTAGCCATGCGTATTTCCTTGTAAAACGTGAAATGTGTTTATATTCAACCATAAAAGGGTTTTCACGCTAATTTTTTTTATAAATTTCTAAAGAAAATTGAGTCTAGTGCTGAATCATTTGATAAGATTAAAGGTCCTCCTGTAGAGATTGAGAATTTAAAGAAGGTAGTTTATGACGAGTCATGAAGCATAAAAACATTGGAGAAAATTAACAGTGATTCAATTAAAAGGTGAGAATTCACTATACTATTTGTTCATTTGCATTGATATGCTTTCTTATAGAATTCATTGTTTGTGTTATGTGGTTACAGTGTGTACTAGAACTGCTAAGGCATTTGAAAAACAACTCTCTACAAATAAAACTGAGAGAAGATACCGAGAAAACTACATCTGATGCTATTAATAACAAGTACGACTTGATTTTGGATGAGTTGGAAATAGTAAACAAGGAAATAATTTTTTATATATATTGCAGAGTATTCTGCTTATGCATAAATGTATAATATTACCATAAATGTATATTTGAATGTTTTGGAGAGAGTGAAGTGATGTATGTTTGTGAAAGAGGATAGCAGTTTGATGGTTATGAGGAGATATCACAGTTGGTGATGAAGTAGGGGCTGTCTGTAAAATAGGGATCTCGAAATGAATTTTCTTGTAGCTATCATTTAATTTGTTTCCAATATTCAGCTAATGCATGGTTCAACCTGTGTTTGAATTACATTCCTCTCAGACTGATCTTTTATATATATTGCAGAGTATTCCTGACTTAATTATTGTCTTTTGTATAACAATTCTCTTAATTGCAGGACTTTGTACGAGACGGTTCTTATAACCAACAAGAGATAGACGAGGTTCTACAGAATTTAGCTAGTTATATCTTGTATAATTGGATGTAGTTGGTTGTGTACGCTGATCTTTTGTAACGTACGTTGGTATTTTGTTATGTACGTTATGTTTGTGATAGATTATATTCTATTTTGGTCTGTAAACATGAATTATGTTGATGGATAATATAATTATATTTTTTGTTCAATCAGTTCATAGTAACGTTGGTTTATAAAAAATTAAAATTCAATTTCATACTGTTTCTATAATCTTAAACGGTAATAATATTTTTTTTTGCTTTAGATATTACTTGTGTCGGTTGTTACTTCAAAGGGAACCGATACAACTTTATATCAATTGTGTCGGTTGAACAAACAAACATAACCGACACAAATATCAATCATTTGTGTCGGTTGTTATTAAAGAACCGACACAAAACTATGAACAGTTGTGTCGGTTTTTCTAAAAGGACCGACACAATAAATGGCGGTGTGCTTCACTATACAAGATGATTTGTGTCGGTCCTTTTAGAAAGACCGACACAACTGTTCATAGTTTTGTGTCGGTTCTTTAATAACAACCGACACAAATGATTGATATTTGTGTCGGTCGTACAACCGACACAACAGAAAAATGTCTTTTGTGTCGTCTTCATATGAGTCGGTTGTATAACCGACACAACAGGGGTTACACAACCGACACAAATGACCAGTTTTGTACTAGTGCGCACAGTTTAAATTTCAAAAGAAATTTCATTTTCGTATGATGTACGTTATTGGCAGTCTGCATGTACATATGGTTCAATGTAAGTGGTCTTTATAAAAGAATGTAGTACGTTTGTAACAAATAAATTTAATATTGATTTGAAATTTATAACATATATTTTTGTTTCGATTTATCAAAATGGTTCTGATTCGTGTCCATCAATCTCTATCTTTCAGCTTTGCCCGTCGGACCCACTTTCAGCTTACTTCGCTTTGAGATTTCTGTTTGGATTGTTCGATTTTATAAATCGTGATCCAATCCGTAGCTTGTTGTCTATCAAACTCCTCTAGCCTCGAAAGGTGAGCAATCACTCACGATTAATGTTCTTTTATTTATTAAATTTAATTTCAATTGAAACGACAATTGAAATATGCTGCTGTTAGATATTTACACTGTTATTACTTGTATCAGTTCACCTGTGACATCTGACACCATTATCTGTTATATATGCAATGATAATCCAGTTTGGTTGTTAAATGATTGATTGTTTGATGTTTACAATTGGACGTTAAATTTGTAATGTATAAAGTGATAAATATTATGCAAATAAATTTGACGTAGGATAATTAAATTTTGAATCGACACATATGTTGAATTTGATTAGTTGAATACGACCCCTTTTAATTGTTAAATTTATTGGCATGTAGAATATTGATAATTACACTTTGAACCATTGAACGTATATTTGATTAATTGTTGTAGTGCTAAATTTGAAATTGAATAAGAAATGTCAAGTGTAGAACCGCATCAAATAATAGTGTAATAATCTTTAATCTACATGAAATGATAGTGTAGATTCTAGAAATAATTTTATTAATTCGCACAAATAACAATGTGAATTAATACGGTTATCTCGGGATTATTTGAATTGATTATTGGATTGATATTGATTGTTGTTCTTGCTTGTTATTTACTTTGACACCATCCCAGTTATCACACTGCAAGTTCCCTTTGCTATGTTTTGATTTTGAATTGAATTGGAATCGGGTTGAAATGATAAATACCCAAATGAACTTGACTTAGGATAGAGAATTAAATAAAACCCGATTGGTCAATAATTTGATTTAAAAATAAAATGAAGATTTTATATGAATAAATAATATGGTTTTGAAACGAAGTTGGAAATTGAATTTTAATGAAATTTAAATGTGAATATTTAATAATCTGAAACAAAATATTAATAAAGAAATCGATGGAAGAATGTTGTTTAATTTAAGAAATGATTGAATTAAGTTTTGAAATTATTTAATAATTTAATGAGATTGAATTATTTAATAATTAAATAAAATTGAATCCTTTGATAATTAAAATTGAACTTTTTAATTAGTGAATTTAGTTCTTTATTAATTGAGTTTTGAACTTGGTAACTAAGTAAATAAATAAGTGAAATTGAATTTCTTTAACAAGAAATAGAAATGTGATTTATTGAAGTTAATGTAAGTCTTGTAATTTAAAGAATTGATTTGACGAATCTAATTCAATTAAATTTGAAGTTTTGATATAATGAAGTTGAACTTAAGTGATTGATTTAATGAATTGGAAATTAAATAGAAATTGTTTTGAATGATAAATTTAGTTAATGAATATAGAATGAAATCGATTAATGAATTTAAATTGATGTGAATGTTGAATTAAATTAATTTAAATGATTTCGGAATGAAACTTATATTCGAACTTGAATCAATATTTGAATTGTTTTAAATAAAGATTGAAATTGAATTATAAAATTTGAAATGATAATTTGGAAGTTTGAAACGTAAATTATGGAAATTGATTTTGAAAGAGAAATGGAATGTTGGTTTACAAATTCTAATTGAAATTGTAATTGTAATTGATTTGGTTTTTGAAATATATAAACGACCAATCGGTGTGATAATTACGAAAGTTATTAAAGAGACCGGAATCGGTTAGGGACATACTCACTGTCTAAACCGAAAACCACTTTAATAACTACACGCGGAGTGTGATCCAGAATGAAGTGGTTGGAATGATGTACGTGATGACTGAAGAAAGAGAACGATAATGGATAGCCTTGACACTTGTGTCAAATTGGAAATGACTAAAACAGGAGCCGTGCCAGGCCAATGGAGGTCAGCTACCTCAAGCGAACACACTTCTTCGAACTACTCATTACTTGTTGTCGATTGGTGCACCCTTGATTTTGGGAGTGTTGTTTCGCGGTGTTGCGGTCACTGCGACGATGCGTTCTCACCAGTCCGGATCAGGCAAACGGTAGTTTCACTACCTTGGGTATTGCCTCATGTGCCTTGTCATACTTGTATCCCTATACGCGACTACTACGTTTTGTTTTGTGTTATACCTATGGAGTACTCCCTGATATCCCACTAGTTTACGGTGGAGTTTACAGTGCTGTATAGACTATAACGCTTATATAAAATGTGTTAAGGGGGATAATGGTAACGCCTTAACACTATTTTGATACCTTATATTACTGATAGACATTATCTACTTAGCGTATATTACTACCTAGTAGATAGTTTAACGGATCCTTAAAGGATGGTTATTCCAAACATCCTTTGAGTTACTTGTATTTCAATTGCTATTTCACTTGAGTTGGATTTATTAATATAAGAATGTTAATCCTGACTCGAGTGTTTTGTGTTTTCTTTACGCTCGGGTCAGACTGAGTGTACCAGTATTCAAGACTCACCTTTAGAGTTGGAGCTTTGCTTGAAGATCCAGCCATCTATTCTGCTTTCAGTATTCGATGATTCCAGTGATGTATTCTGATTTGTATCTGATGTATCGTATTACTCTTCCGTTGTATCTGGTTTGACTCTGATGTAACTTATACATTTATATAGTAGCTTCATGAACTACTATCTCTTTTATTTCCACTGCATTTATTACTCTGTGTCTGTGATCTGTGATTATATTTATTTACTGTATATGTTCGGTTTTGCCAAATTTAAATTAACAACGCGGTATTTTGAGCAATTCAATTCCGGCATGAGTGTCTACCTGTACACTTATAATGGATGCGAATGGTCCAAAATATTGGGTCGTTACACCATACATCGAAAGGCCATGGGTTTGAGATCGAAGTCAATTCGCTAGGTGGCAAATGTGAGATCTTAGAGAACTTTTGGCACTTTTCACATCTTTTCACATAATCGATGGCATGACTAGTCATCTGAAGCCAATAGAAGCCTTGTCACATAATCTTCTTGGCTAATTTTGTGCCGTTAGAATGGTCTCCACAGAACCCTTCGTTGGCTTCTCTTAGCAATTTCGCTCCCATTTTCGAATCAACACATCTTAAGTAAAGGAGTGAATATCCTTTCTTATATAGTTTTTCATTCATTACCACAAAAGTTGGAGCTTGATGTCTTATTCTTCTTGCTTCTTTTTTCTCTATTGGAAATTTCTCATTTATCGGGTATTTACCAATGGACGTCGTCCAATTATTCTTATACTGGTCATTCATCTCTAGATGAGAAAATTTCTCTTAGAGGGTTTTGCTTCTATTTTCTAACTCCTCTTTCGCATGCGTTAAGGCTTGAAATCTAGTCAATACCATGGATTCATTTCTTGATTCGAGTGCTTTCTCTTCTATACTTGCGTTTGGTTGGTTGCTTTACCGGTACAATTCGTGTTTCCGGTGCTCCTCGTCAGCTTGCTGATTTAGCCAAAGAATCAGCTTGAGAATTCTTTCTTCTCGGTACTTGGTGTATGAAGAAAACTTCAAATTAGGTTAACACCTTTTGACATACAGAACCAACTTGGCACCCTTTGTCTAATATCTTTGATTCAAATGATTTACCATTAGTTGGGAATAACTAAAATTTCAATTCTAGGGATTTTTAACTATAGGGCCAAGGTGAGCCCTGCCACCATTGGTTCATATTCTACTACATTATTTGTGGCTGGAAATCCTAACTTTATTGCATGGTGTAAACGATATCCATCAGGGGCTAATAATCACATATCCTACTCTAGCACCTTGTTCGTTTGAAGCTCCATCCATGAACAATTGCCATTTAGTCTTTAGATCCCTCTTTTTTTCCTTTAATAAACTCCATACATTCATTAACAAAATCAGCTAGGGCTTGTTCTTTGATTGCCACTCGAGGTAGAAATTCAATATAATATTGACTAAGTTCTACTCCCTATTTAACTACTCTTCCTGAAGTTTCGGGTTTGCTAAAAACTTACTTGAGCAGGAAGTGGATTAAGACCTTGATCAGATGTGCTTGAAAGTAGGCTCTTAGTTTCTGTATAGTGAGCATCAAGCAGTGTGCTAATTTCCTTATAACAGGATATCTAGTTTCTACATCTTTGGACCTCCTGCTTTTATAATATACTGGAAGTTGTGTTCCCTAGTCTTCTCTTTCCAGAACAGAACTTACGGCATGTTCATAAATCGCCAAATAAAGGTCAAGGTTCTCCTCATCCATGGGACTGGACAAGATTGGTGGCCTCTCAAGATGGGCTTTCAATTCCTTGAAGGCTTTCTTGCTATCTTCCCCCATTCAAATTTTTTCTTCTTCTTAATCACATCAAAGAATGAAATGCATTTGTCGGTAGCCTTGGAGATAAATATATTCAACGCTGCTACCCTCCCGTTTAAGCTCATTACATCTTTATTTGTCTTGGGTTCTCCCATATCCTTGATAGCCTAAATTTGGTCGGGGTTGGCTTTAATTCCCTTAGCACTGACTATATATCCCATGAACTTCCCAAACTGAATTCCAAAAGAACATTTCTGCAGGTTGAGCTTCATCTGATGTTTCCGTAATCCCCTAAACATTTCCTCAAGGTCCTTCAGATGGTTGCTTTCCTCTTGAGATTAAACTAGCATATCGTCCACGTATACCTCCATGTTTCGACCAATCTGTTCTCTGAACATTCCATTAACCAATCTTTGGTCTGTTGCCCTGGCATTCTTCAACCCGAAAGGCATTACTTTGTAACAATATGTTCCCCAATCTGTTATGAAACTAGTGTTTTCCTCATCTAGTTTGGACATTGGAATCTGGTTGTGTCTGGAATAAGCGTCCATGAAAGATAAAAGTTGATGTCCACTTGTCGCATTGACTAATGGGTCTATTATTAGAAGGGGTAGCAGTCCTTGGGACCTGCCTTATTCAGATCGGTATAACCGACACACATCCTTCACTTCCCATCAATTTTTTTGGCCAGTACTGGATTGGCTAACCGTTTTGGGTAGAGCACTTCTCTGATGAATCCGTTTTGAAGCAATTTTTTAACCTCTTCTTTCAAGGAATTATCAAACTGTCTTTTCTTCTGCCGAATAAGTGTGATACTCGGGTCTATATTCAAAGCATGTCACATAATGGTCGGATTTATTCCAACCATATATGAATGGGTTTAGGCGAACACATCTTTGTTGGATTGCAGAAATTGAATTAGTTCTCCTCTAAGTTTCTTATCCAACTCTTTTCTAATTTTTATAGTCTTTATTTGATCGACAGGATCCAACCATATCTCCTCAAGGTCCTATGTGGGCATCATTCTTTCTTGTTCACCTCTACAATCTAATACAGTGACAATCTCTTTTCTTTCTGCTTCGTCTTTCACTAGGTTTATTTCTTTTCTCTTCCTTTTCTTTTTAGAGAAATCAAATTTTCTTAACGTAAGGATAGTTTTCTTAATAGACTTTGTTTTTGCTTTGGATGATTGGCTTGAAGAACCCTCGTCCGAAGGCTTTTCAATATCATCTTTAATTAATTCATTTTCCCCGAGTCATAGCAAGAAAGATGTCTTGTTTATATTGCTCAAGAGTGGCAAAGTACATTTCACGAGAGCTAAATTGTTCTCCATTTATGGTTCCCCGATTGCTTTTGGATAAGAACTTCACGATCAAGTATTTTGGTGAAACAAAAGCATCAACTTCATCTAGAGCTAGTCTCATGAAGAAGGCATTGTAGTAGGAAGGTTGATCCATGATGACAAAGAGAATTTCGAAGGTCTTAAACTGTGGTGGAATCAAAAATAGCATAGTGGAATAACTTTGCCATTTCAACAATAGCATAGTGGAATCAAAAATAGAAAAGAACTCTAAATAGCTACCATGCCTCCTGCATGTCTCCGGAAGCTTATTCGTCTAAAGAGGTACATAAAAAACTCAACTCTCAAACTACTCAAAGTTAATTGAGCACCCTAGAGTTTAAGGGGAAAACATAAACTTCGAGTCGGACAAAAAGCCTGGTATGAATAATAATCTTCCATCTCAAACCACTTAGATATCTAGTGAGACCATGCCACTTAGCGGAACGGGTTTTCCCCTCACTAGTATCTTATTCAAAACTTTATAAAACCCTACACTGTGTTCCTACATCCGCAACGGTTAAAACATAGCAATTTAAAATATTATGATGATATGCAAACAAGTAAATCAATCTTGGATTACCCATCCCCATTCATTTTGACTATCTGTCAAAGTTATAGTTTCTAGGGTCACTATTAACCTATTAGTTTTCATAGGTTGACTAATAACCTGTTTAATACTTATGGACTCCCTGTCCAGTTTCATAGTTTTCATGGGATCACAAAGAACCTATTGGCCCCTGCCAATAACTTCATCATTCATGGGTTCTCTCTGAACCTATTAGTATCTCCAATAACTTCCCACTTATCCTAGTTTTCATGGGTTGAGTAGGAACCTATTGACTTTTGTCAATAACTTAATCCAGAATAGTTTTCACAGGTTCAATACAAACCTATTGGCCCCTGCCAAAAACTCTTTCTAATCATAGTTTTCATGGGTTTACAACGAACCTATTGGCATCTGCCAATAATTTTCCTAAACATAGTTTTCATGGGTTTACTATGAACTTGTCTATCTGACAACTTCACTATTTAGGCATCCTACATTCTAGTCTATCTGACCTCCTAGATGCAATTCTACTCATTCAGGAGTTAATTCTATTTATATTCACTACTGGGTCAACCTAGCTGGTTTTTCTGCCCTTTCTCCCGAAAATGCAGTTATGGGTCCATTATAATGTGAATATATATATATATATATATATATTAGAAGAAGCAAACATATTAACATAATAATACCAACAACTGTGGTTTAATATCCTTGAAATCAATTTCATATAAAAATGGTTAATCCCTTTAACCTATTATTTTATCAAGGAAAGATTCTTCAAAAACTCCAATTTAAAAGCATTCAAAAACTCTTTTATAATGCCATGGGTTTTACCTTTAAAAATTGAGATTGAGTTTTTTGTTTTGAAAACTAATGCTTTCGAACCCTTTAATCTCTAATTTCGAAACCATTGGAAAACTTCCTTTCGAAAGCATTCAAATCTTCTTTTCAAAACACTAGGCACCTGCCTTTCGAAACACTTTAAAACCTTTCTTTCGAAACCTTTCGAATATAATAAAGTATTACCATTTAATTATACAAGCATTGCTTCGAAACCATTTGAAAGTACCCCTTTCGAAACCATTGGGTTTAATTTAAAGCATATCTTATTGGGTCTAAGTGAATACAAGCGAAAGTACCCCTTTCGAAACCATTAAAAAGAGTTTGGGGAAAAACGGATTGCTTCGAAACCATCCTTTCGAAAGCTCAAACCATTTAAGTAAAACATTTGAAGGATAGCTTCGAAACCCTTGAATCCTTTCGAAAGCTTTTAGGAAGTAGCTTAGTACAAGTATAAAACAAAGTTACCATTCGAAAGCATTGATGACTTCAATCCCTTCGAAAGGCATAGGAATCACAGAAGGGTTTCGAGTTGTCGAACCCACCCTTTTCGAAAGCATTGGTTTTAAAACTAAGCAACTCCTTTGGAAGCTACAATTTAAATAAGAGGCGGCAATCCCTTCAAAAGCAATTTATAAAGACCCCTTCGAAGGTATAGGTTTCGACTCCTTCAAAAGCAAATAGTAAAACAGGCAAGCGCATTTCTTTTAAAAATAAAACAAAGGTTTTGACCCCATCAAAAGCTATGTTTCGACACCATGCCTTCTGCCTTTCTCCAATCCACTACGTACCAATGTTTGATACCTTGTGTATAATGATGCAGCCTACAGGATCACACAACTCACGAATTGGTGAATTCATGGAAAATGAATCGATGAAACAAAATGAATCGATGAATTGAAGATACCCAAGTGCCCAAATCCATTGATCTCTCGAGATACCGGATTCTAGCTATCTTCAACACGTTGATCGCGCACGATACCGTGTTAGAAGATCTACGATTCTTCGACGTTGATCTCGCGCACGAGATTCCGTGAATCGGCTTCAAGTTCGTTGATTCGAGCGCACTCGAATATCTGAAGATGGAGAAAGGAGATAACACTCAACTTCCAATTTTAATGGTGGCACAAAGCACAAACCAAATTTTATTCAAAAATCAACAACCTGTACAAATGACAACACACCCCTATTTATAGGAAATTACAACTCACACGTGTTACAACACTTCTCATGACTTAAGAAAATTACATCACAAACAGTACAAACGACCTAAAGAAACAACGCACGCGACCTAAAAATCAAACAACAACGACCTAAGAAATAACGACATAAGAAATCCCACGACCTAAGCTTCAGAGACCTAACTGGAATGTCGTTCGCGACATAAGAAATCTTCATCATCCAGGAGCGACTTAAAAAAACTCGGCAGCGACATAAGCAATTCACGACTTAAGAAACTCTAGAACATCTGCTCGCGACCTAAGGAATTCGCGACGTAGAAACTTCGCGACTTAACTGGAGTTCAGCGACATAACGCTCGCGACCTAGGCTTCGCGAGATAAGGCTGGAGCGACCTAGGGTTTCGCCGCGACTTAAGGAGGAGGAGCGACCTAGGCTGGAGCGACCTATGACTTCTGTTCGTCCGCGACCCATGGCTTCGCGATCTAGGGCTTCGCGATTCAGGGAAGCGATTTTATCTCGTGCTGCATCATTTTTATCTCGCGCTGCATCATACTCCCCTGGTTGGAAAGAATTCGTCCTCGAATTCACGCTCTCCTCTTCTTCGACAAGCTTCTCCCCATAATACGGAATTAAGTGTTTGACATTGAAAACATCAGAAGTATGAACATTTTCCGACAACTTTAATTGATACGCATTATCATTGATCTTCTTCAAGATTTTTACTGGACCAATCTTTCGAGCTTTCAACTTGTTGTAAGTTCCAACTGGAAAACGATCTTTCGTCAATACAGCATAAACAAAATCACCCTCTTTGAAGTCCACACTCCTTCGCTTCTTATCTGCCCATTGTTTATACTTCTCATTTGACTTAAGCAATCATTTATGAATAATCATGTGACACTCCTGCAATTCATTCACGAAATCACAAGCTTGTTTAACAACCCCTTTCTGAAGTGGAACTGTCGACAAATCCAACGGTCCCTTCGGAATTGTTGAATACACCACTTGAAATGGACTGAATCCAGTACTTCGATTAACGGCATGATTATGTGCGAATTCTGCCTGACGCAATTTCACATCCCAACTCTTTAAATTATCCTTCACAAGACATCTCAACAAGTTTCCCAAAGATCTGTTCACCACTTCCGTTTGCCCATCCGTTTGTGGATGATAGGCGCTACTAAAATTCAGCTTAGTCCTAACCATCTTCCACAGACTCAACCAAAAATGACTTAGAAATCGAGTATCCCGGTCAGAAACAATAGACTCAGGTAGTCCATGTAGTCGATAAACCTCTTTAAAGAACAATTGAGCAACACGGACTGCATCGGCGGTCTTCTTACAAGCTATGAAATGTGCCATCTTCGAAAATCTATCCACCACAACATATATAGAATCATTCCCTCGTTGAGTTCTTGGCAAACCCAAAACGAAATCCACGCTAACATCAACCCATGGTCTAGTAGGCACGGGCAATGGCATATACAATCCTGCATTCGTAGCTGTCCCTTTGGAAACTTGACATATGTGACATCTCTGCACAAATCTTTCAACTTCTTTCCTCATGGAAGGCCAAAAATATGATTGAGAAATCAACTGCAAGGTACGATCTCTTCCCACATGACCTTCTTCATGCAATTCCTTCACAATCTTCATTCGCAAACTGCACTTCGGTATACACAACCGATTTCCCTTAAATAGAAAACCTTCTACCAACACATACTCATCCGTCTTCCCTTTCTCGACTTCATCTACAATCTTGGCAAAGTAAGGATCCTCAACAAACAAATCTGGAAATACATCAAACCCCGTCACTTCAACTCTCATCGTAGTCAACAAATGATTTCTTCTACTCAATGCGTCTGCCACACGATTTGTAACTCCCGACTTATGCTTTACAACAAATGTAAACTATTGCAAGTATGCGATCCATGAAGCATGCCTGGCTGCAATCTTATCCTTTCCCTACAAATGTTTCAATGCTTCATGGTCAGTATATAACACAAACTCTTTATGAAACAAATAGTGTCTCCAATGCTTTATGGCTTGGACAATAGCATAGAACTCCAAGTCATAGGTATTGTATCTTGTCTTGGCTCCAGAAAGTTTCTCGCTAAAATAAGCAATTGGACGACCCTTTTGACTTAACACTCCACCAATTCCAACTTTGGACGCATCTGTATGTAACTCAAATAGTAACTGAAAATCCGTGTATCTAAGAATCGGTGTTGTAGTCAAGAGTGTCTTGATCTGTTGGAAAGCAGAATCAGCCTCTTCAGTCCACACAAACCGCTTTCCTTTCATACAATCTGTCACTGGTGCCATCATGCTACTGAAATGTGGAATAAACCTTCGGTAGAATGATGCTAAACCATGGAAACTTCTCACTTCAGTTACAGTCATGGGTTGTGGCCAATCCTTGATTGCTTCAACTTTACTTTGGTCCACCTGGATACCTTCCTTGGACAATACATACCCCAAAAACAAAACATTGTGCGTCATGAACATGCACTTCTTTGTTGCTGTGTAAAATTGCTCCTTACGAAGTATCATCAACACTTCCCGCAAGTGTTGTAGATGCTCTTCTGTGCTTCCACTGTATATCAATATATCATCAAAGTATACCATCACGAACTTTCCAATAAACGGTCGAAAGATCTGATTCATCACTCGCATAAAAGTACTAGGTGCATTCAAAAGACCAAATGGCATGACCAGCCATTCATAAAACCCCTCCCGTGTCTTGAAAGCTGTCTTCCATTCATCCCCTGGTCGAATTCGAATCTGATGATACCCACTCTTCATATCAATCTTTGAAAAGATAGCAGCTCCACTCAACTGATCTAACAAGTCGTCCAATCTTGGCATCGGGAATCTGTACCTCACCGTAATCTTGTTTAGTGCTCGACTATCTGTACACATTCTCCAAGTTCCATCCTTCTTTGGCATTAACAAGGCTGGTACTGCACAAGGACTTAAACTTTCTTGTACGCGCCCTTGTTCAAGTAACTCTTCCACCTGCCTTCTCAACTCTTCGTGCTTCTTTGGACTCATTCTATAATATGGTCTATGTGGTATCACGGCTCCCGGAACAAGATCAATCTGGTGTTGTATGTCTCTCAACGGTGGTAACTCTTTTGGTAATTCTTCAGGAAATACATCTTCAAATTCCTTCAACACTGGCTTAACTTCCTAAGGAATTTCAACTGCTTCACTACTTTCACGTCCAATCAACAGAAATACTTCAGGGCTATCCTCTACTTCTTTGACAAATTCCTTCAAAGATAACATAGTCTTTAGTTCCTCGATTTCCTCCAACTTGCTTTCACTTTGTTGTCGCCTTTTAGGAACTAAAGTGATTCTAGTGCCATCGAACATGAAACTATAGCAGTTAGTCCTTCCATCGTGTTGCACGGCTCTATTGAACTGCCACGGTCTTCCCAAAACCAAATGACATACATCCATATCCACCACGTCACACCAAATTTCATCCTTATACTTCTTTCCGATGGAAAAAGTTACACAAGCTCTTCGACCAACCTTCACTTCCCCACCTTTCCTCAACCAATTTGTAGGGTTTGGGATGCTTCTCTGTCTTTAACGCCAACTTCTTTACGGCTTCTGTAGAGATGATGTTATCACACCTCCCTGCATCGATAACAAACTTACAAACTTTTCCCAAAATAGTGCATGTCGACTGAAAAATATTACTCCACAACCAACTAGTCTCCTCTTCCTGCTTTGGCGTCATGCAAGATCTCTTCATCATTAAAGAATATCCCTCGTCTCCCGTCAATAATTCTTCTTCCTCTTCAACCTATGGTGAATTGGAACATTCTACTTCTGCATCCTCATCCTCAACCTCAGCAACCACCACTCGCTTCTTAGGCTTCGGGCATTCATTGCTCTTATGACCAAACTCCTGACAGTTATAACACTTGAAATTATTGTTGACCTTGGTCTTAGCAGTTTCATTGACAACCGGTTTACTAACAGCCTTGGAAACATTAGTATTGCTACTAGCCCCCTTCACCTGATTGCTCGAACTTGTAAACGCACCACCTCCTCTTCTACCTTGCCTCTCCCAAGCTAAAGCCTTCTAGTGTGCTTCAGCAACGGATCTCGGATCAAACATATTTACCATATCCTGAATTTGCATTCTCAATCCTCCAACAAATCTGGATGTCAACTGTTCCTCCGTTTCCATGATATCGTTTCTAGGAATCAGGTGATAAAACTCATCTGCATAATCATTTACCGACTTTGTCCCTTGTCTCAAATTCTGTAAGCGCTGATACATAAGAGACTGATAATTATAAGGCAAGAAAGTAGCCTTCATCAACTTCTTCATCTTTTCCCATGAAACAATCTTCGACTTTCCCATTCTTTCCCGTGTAAGTTTAGTTTGTTGCCACCATGCCATAGCTCTTCCCCTCAATCGTGTAGCAACCAACTTAACTCTACGATGCTCGAGTACTTCCTTGAAGTCAAAAATTTCTTCAACATTTGATAACCAATCCAGAAACTCTTCCGCTAGCATTCCCCCTTTGAATTCTGGAATCTCTATTTTCATCCCCGACTCCCATCGACGATCATCTTCGGAATCTCTATTTCGATTTCGCCCTTGGCCATGGTTTCGACCAAAGCTACTACCACTATCACTGGATTCCTCCAAATTTGACGTATGTCGATGTCGATTCTGACCATTAACATTTCTGCTACCACGCACGTCTCTTTCTCCCGAAACCGACTGTTCTCTTCTTTCCCGATCCGATGTTGGTGACATTCTTCTTCTCTCGGAATTTGACGGCGAAATTCTATGTCCACTTTGATTTGAACCTGGCGATGCTCTTTGTCGAGTTTGATTCATATCCATCATGAGCCTTTCTAATCTACCAATTCCCTCGTCAAACTTCTCATTGAATTTATCACTAATTCGTTGCTCCATTTGTTCAGCATCTTCTCTTCGATACACATCTGCAACATTCTGATGACGATTAACTCTTCTTGGAGGCATTGTCAAATCTTCAACAAATTCAAACACAAACTTCAAACCTTGAAACTTGACACCCAACGAACTTGGAAAAGTTCGTCTCCTCACTCTGATACCAAATGACGCAACCTACAGGATCACACAACTCACGAATTGGTGAATTCGCGTAAAATGAATCAATGAAACAAAATGAATCGATGAATTGAAGATACCCAAGTGCCCAAATCCGTTGATCTCTCGAGATACTGGATTCTAGCTATCTTCAACACGTTGATCACGCACGATACCGTGTTAGAAGATCTACGATTCTTTGTCGTTGATCACGCGCACGAGATTCCGTGAATCGGCTTCAAGTTCATTGATTCGAGCGCACTCGAATATCCGAAGATGGAGAAAGGAGATAACACTCAACTTCCAATTTTAATGGTAGCACAAAGCACAAACCAAATTTTATTCAAAAATCAACAACCTGTACAAATGACAACACACCCCTATTTATAGGAAATTACAACTCACACGTGTTACAACACTTCTCATGACTTAAGAAAATTACATCACAAACAGTACAAACGACCTAAAGAAACAACGCACGTGACCTAAAAATCAAACAGCAACGACCTAAGAAATAACGACATAAGAAATCCCACGACCTAAGCTTCAGAGACCTGACTGGAATGTCGTTCGTGACATAAGAAATCTTCATCATCCAGGAGCGACTTAAAAAAAACTCGGCAGCGACATAAGCAATTCGCGACTTAAGAAACTCTGGAACATCTGCTCGCGACCTAAGGAATTCGCGACGTAGAAGCTTCGCGACTTAACTGGAGTTCAGCGACATAACGCTCGCGACCTAGGCTTCGCAAGATAAGGCTGGAGCGACCTAGGGTTTCACCGCGACTTAAGGAGGAGGAGCGACCTATGACTTCTGTTCGTCCACGACCCATGGCTTCGCGATCTAGGGCTTCGCGATTCAGGGAAGCGATTTTATCTCGCGCTGCATCAGTATTGGTTTCGGCTTAGTTGGTTGAAGGCGGAAGCGTAGGATCGAAAGGTGGCTTCTAAAAGAGGCGGAACCAACTTTTCTGGGTAAAGGCTGATTTAATGCCATTTAAAGTAATTACTTTATAACTAACCTACCTATTTGTAAACATTTAATTGGTTGCCATAAAATTTTCAAATTCTTTACCAAAATAACTACCGCATAATTTCAGATCTAAACAAAGATTAATTTTCACAATTAAGTCCTTCCATTAAGCAAAACAATTAAATCCTTCTTCTAAAATAATTTTATTTCCATAGTAAATTACTTAGGAAAAATCCCCAAAAATTACAACACTTTCAATATGTTATCTAACATATAAAAATTTCAGACCCAAATTCTTCATAAAATAACCGAAATTAATTTCTAAACTTAATTATTCATATTTTTCCCTTTAAAATTCATAATAAATTTTCCATAGCTTGGAAAATTATAAAATTTAAAACCCATCTCCAAAATCATATTTTACGTAACATATAAATTCCTCATGGCATTAGAAATTCAATTTAAACAATTTTATACTTAAAACCGTGTATAAACAATTATCAAACAATCTTGTTTGAATCAAATGTGTTATACAATCCAAGCATATCATCATCAAAAATCATCATAATGGATTTAATCTTAAACCCGAAAATCAAATGATCATAAAAATAAAATAGAAATGATTTAGATTATTATTCACCTTGATTAGGATAAGGAACTTGAGATTTGATTGAGATTAATTTCCCCTAGCTTGAATCCTTAACTTTAAATTGATTTTCTCTTCTTTTCTCCTAATGGTTGGCTTTGCTCCTCTTTGTTTACATTTGTTTGTGTTTTGTAAAATGAATGTGAATGGGAATGAAATGAGAATATATGGGTAATGGAAATGTAGTGCGGCACTTACCTTAATACCCATGCGTTAATTAATTAACCATTTATAAGCTCATTTATTTAGTCAAGCATGGCCTCTAATTTATTGTCAAATCTCAATCCCCTTATCACTCTAATATTTACATTATTCTATTTAATTTATCTAATTAAATCACTTGAATAATGTTATTAAAAATTAGGGGTGTTACTAAGAACCCCGTCTCTTGCTTTTCTAATGTAGCAATTTCTAGTTCCTTTGTTGCTTCCAACAAAATGTGGGCCTCCAAAGATAACATCAATTCTGTTAAGGGGTGGAATGAAATCGGGTTGAATTTCACCTTCTACCAAGTTTGCAGCAATGTTTGGGATTCTTTGATTACTTTCATTCAAACGCGCAGTTTTCTGATCATTTTTTATAAACTCTTTCAAATGTCCTGAGCGGATCATGTTCTGGATTATTCCTACTAATACTTGACACTCGTCCATTTTATGTCTGTTTGCTTTATGATGAGCATAGTACTGTCCTCCTTCTTTTGGTTCAGGGTAATTCTTGGCTTTGTCTGGGACTAGAAAGTAACTTCTTTCTTTTGCTGTAGCAAAGATGTAGGGTATCGGTTTATTTAAAGCAACATAATTGGACTTTGGAATCTTCTCCCATCTTGGTTTCTTATTTCCAAATCTTCCCATTTCTTTCTTTTCCTGGGACATTTTCCTGGCATGGAACATTTCATCCATGCGGATGAACTTGTCAGCTTGAAAATGAAAATCCTGGAGATCTCTACATCCATGAAGGTAAAGCTCTAGCCAGAAGGGTGTCTGCTCAATCAGCATTGAGTGTACTACCATCAGTTTATCTCTATCGGTCATATCCTCTACCTTTAGAGATTCAACATTAAACCCCTTGATATAATCACCCAGTAACTCTCCAGGTTTTTGCTTGATATCAACCTGTATGATGTAGTCAATTGTGGGGTCTTTACAAATACAAAATTGTGTCGAGAACTCGTAGCAAAATTATTTCCAGAAGTGGATAGTCTTTTCACGATAATGCCTATACCACTTGGCTTATGTGCTCTGGAAGGTAGTAGGGAAAAGTCTGCAACGCATTGCTTCGGATGCATTATAAAGGTCCATCTGACTTTCAAACGCCATTAAATGATCATCGAGGTCAGTAGTTCCATTGTATCTTATGGACAGAATTTTGATATAGGATGGGATCCTGGTGGACATGATTTCATTTGTGAAGGGAGCTTCTCGGTGGTTATTGTTGACCCTCTAATTAAAAGTTCTTTTTCCTTTAAGATTAAGCATGTCATTAGCCATTTTATCAGCCATATCTCTTAGATAAGCTTCTTCGCTGTGGTAATTGCTTCTAACAGGTTTGTATCCTTCAGAGGTTGAACTTCTAGATTGATCCTTGTACCTCTCCGCTAATATCCCTTGGTAATTTACCTTGACTTTGTTATCTGCCAACAATTTTGGAGAAAGCTTGGTTGCTTTAACTTGCTGGTGACTTTTTCTCTTTTATGGAGTTTTAACGAGTTTGCTTTTACGCAAAGAAGCATCCATAATTCTTCTTGGAGATTCAACTTCGACCCCTTCAGTGAATTTGGAAGTTTTGAAAGAATGTTATGAAAGGATCTTCTCTAACAAATATTGCATCATTGCCAATGGATGTAATAGGTCTTTAATTTTAGCTTTGCTACTGGTAGGCTTTGTCCATTATGATGGCTGCCCAGGTTCTATGCTTCCTAACTTGAAGTTAGGAACAACATTTTCTTCTAATGCTACTGTTTGCATGACTTCTTCATTTAGAGCATTAACTCGCCTTAATCTCCCAATTTTTCTGGAACAAAAGAAACTTCATTTAATTAGTTTAGGGAGAGAGTTATAGGGAGATGGAGATTCAAGCCCTCCTTCTAGCACCAAAAATTGGTATAACACCCATGATGCCAAGTACGATAAGTCAGAACTTGATTTCCATCACTTTTGATGACATGACTAAGCATGACTTAGTTGGTATTGACCAAATAGTGCTAAAGAATCAAGAAAAAACTTTATACAAGGCTAAGTACAAGATGATATTATCAAGAAATGATTTCATAATGCCCATGGGCTTTTGGAACAAGGAATTTGAAAGCCCATACAGTCTTTTGGAATAAGATACTCGAAAGCCCATATGTTCTTTTGGAATTAGGTATTCGAAAGCCTATGAAACATGATTAAAGGATAGGAAGAATAGGCCATAAATGTGCATAGTAGTCCATTAAGCATGTTAATGAAGTAGGCATGGTCCTTCTGCTCATAGTCCAATGTCCATATGTAATAGGCAAGATGAAGACTGCATATAAACGCTTGTTTAGAACGAAGATCATGTGATTCTAATTGTATCACAATTGCTTTGGGTACAAAGAGCTTCATTATATGCATATTCATGTCTAATAATGTCCAAAGTGCATAATCAAAGCAATAGACATGTCCAAGTCCTTATTCATATAAATCGAATATGGTTACAATCAAATCAGATTTTTTTTCCAAATCAATTTAGGGTTGCAAGAGTTTAATTTGAGAGTAGAGAAAAGAAATGATCGCCCCCTTCTTCATGCTCCTTAGTCCATATTTATTGAAGTTGAGGGATGTGGCATGGCTACCATGCATCCATGTGGCATGCTTGACCTTTGGCATTATCCATATTGATGGTGCATGGCGTCATACTTCAACATCCACTCACTCAATAGTGAACTTCGGTGCTTAGCGTCTGTCCCGCCTTGATAATCTTCATTGATGACGTTCAATATCAACATTATATTGAGGATACGGGCCTCCTTTGAAGGTTAATAAAGTGTGGCATTACTATGGCACGACATCAATAAGTGGCAACATTGATAAGTGGCAATACTGGTAATGATTGGCATTGATAACAAGCGTTATTGGTAACAGATGACATTGATAACAAGCGGCATTGATAACAAGCGGCTTTGATAGCAGACAACATTGATAATATGCAGCATTGATAGAAGGCAGAATTGATAATAGGCGGCATTAATAAGAGATGACATTGGTGACAAGCAGTATTGTAGGAAACGACATTACTTTGAAGGGTGACATTAGAATAAGGCGACATTGGAGAGATGCGGTATTAATCCAGAGCGGCATTGATTCTTCTGGCTATATGAAAGAAGTGCTCCATTGATGGAATATGGCATTAATGTGATACGACATCAATGCTATATCATGTTGTGATAACATTGATCGCTTTTTGCATAGAGCTTTCCAATGTCGTCATTCCCTTACTAACATGCGAATTGTTTCCAGTTTCTTTGGCACTATATCATTCATTCAACCTTATAAGCAGTATATGGCATTGATAGCCACGATGTCCCTACTTCATAGATGATTTATGGCATGTTGTTTACTGATAAGGTGTGGTATTGATGAAGCATGGTCTGAATGGAGTGCGATATTGATGAGGGGCGACATTGTTTATGAACTCTTATAGATGAGGAACGACGTTGATTTTTCTACATACTTTCGGTATTGCTTGCTGATATGACATCATATCTATGTCATTATGTCGCACATTTTCGGCATTATTTTGTTGATGCGAGATGCCTCTAATTCTTAAGGGCAACATAATTCCTTATCGTAGCCTTCGACACTGCAGTCTTTCGACGTTACTTGTACCTTGTTGGTTTGTATGGCGCTTGTTGTCATATCGACGATTCATGGCATGTTGTTCTTTGGCATTATCAATTACCTTATTACTCTTCAATTTCGACATAAATGTCTTTGCTCTTATCCTTTGGAAATTATGTGGATAACAAAAACTATGGTTAACTGATCTAAACCCAAAATTAATTACTACATAAATGCCATTGGTTACAGTTTTCACTAATTTTGACCCGCTTTGTCAAATTTAACAAGTCATGTATATTTTCTAACTGTGAACAATATTCAAAATGCAATGGAATAGGTCACGTATCCTAACTCCAATGTTTGTGAAAATTTACTATTTTGTCATTTTATGTAAAATTATATTTTTACCCTTATTTATATTTTAATTTATTATTGGAATTTCCTGGGTGTTACATTCTCCCCCGCCCCCTTAAAAGGATTTTATCTCCAAAATCTCTAGGGATGGAAAAATGTAATTCACTCATACAACCAATATCTACAACCATCAACCACTTACAACCATTTGTCCTTAAATTCAAAATTTCTAATGCACCATGTACATATAGGTATGGAACACATATAAACATAGATGTAATGTAAAATTATGCAGTATCCTTAACTAGTCGACCTCCTAAAGTGCAAGTGCTTATGCCATGTATCCAAGATGTTTGCAATACCCTACACTTGCAATTCTATATGGATGAGCAACAATTTAATACATATGGAAAAATACGACAACCATTATGCACATAACTGCAAAAATCCGACAACCTATATGGATAATGTGAAGTGTGTCGTAGACTAACATGAACATATCAACCCATATGTGCAATGTTAACTAATAAAATTCATCTATTAACAACCATCATCCAAAACATGTGCTAGCGACATGTTCACAACCATGACAAGCTTCCAAACACTCATACATATGGAATATACTTAGCTAAATATTATGTGCACTAGTAATTATACCAACTTAAATGAAACATACCAGGAAAGTGCCTTGGATGGGAAGCTTGGATTTTCTTCTTAGGCTCTTAAGTACTCTCACTTGGATCGTTTCCCCATTGGACTCTAACCAATCTAATTACTTTGTTATGGAGTCGTCTTGTCTCATGCTCAACAATGCGGGTAGGTGCATTTAACTTCTTCTAATTGACTCGGCTCGACCATAATAGCTGAATCGTGTAGACACTTCCGTAAGTGTGACACATGGAAGACATTATGAACCCTCGCTAGCTTTTTAGGAAGCTCCACTCTATTAGCTAACCTCCTTACTGTCTCCGTGATTGGAAAAGGCCATACAAATCTTGGTGTTAACTTACCCGAATTGCCAAACCTCATAATGTGTTTAAGAAGTGAGACCTTAACAAAGAGCATGTCGCCTACTACAAACTCCAACTCCATGCGTCTCATGTTCAACATATGATTTCTACCTATCTTGTGTAGTCTTCATCCTTCTATGAATTAGATCTACTTTCTTCGAGGTCTTCCTAATCATATCTGGTTCAAGAATATAGGTAACTCAAAATAATTGAACTCTTGGAATCGCAGTAAACCTCAAGGCTACACTTACTACAAGTACCCACCTTCCTATCATAATCTAGTACCGCTCCATAAATAGTCGTCCAGTCCATCACCAAAATTAAACCAAACCCAGAAATCCCAATACAAAACCATCACAATCAAATTCGATACCCAAAAAATATAACTTCAAACCCTTATAAATTAATCCTCAAACTTGGTTCGATAGTCCAACTGAATCTATAACTATTCTAGTCTCTAAGTGCAATTCATCTACTAGTCTACTCAAAATAAATGAGTGTAATATTGCTATATCAAATTAAGTGCAAATAGATAAATCAAAAAGAGTTATCACAACTTTTACGACAATTTTCTTTCCCTTTTCCACAACCGAGCCACGCTCGAGCAAGGAACAGAATCAAGAACATATGTTGGAATCACCTGGGTGGAAGTCTTAAGTGCATTCAGACACACTCTCTTCACGTGCCAAAATAGGTTATATTTGTAGCATTTGATCTTCACAATACTCATCCTGCAATCCCTTCCCAGCCGCCCCTTTCCCTGACACTTCTTATACTTAAACTTTGGTTTCTTTTTTTCCTGAGCTCCTATTCCGTCTCAACGGTGATCTTGCTGAACTGACTTCGCATCTACCTTCTTAGGTTCTTCCTTTGCAATTGTGTTCAACAATGTCATCTCAACCAAGCACTCAAAAGTAGCTCCCGTAGTTACATAGCTCAAAGAAATATTTCTCAAAGCTAGACTTAATCCCTTAGCAAATTTTGTCGCCTTTTTCGCTGGTGTATTGATAAGGTCTAGGCCATACTTTATCGGCTGACTGAACTCATTGACATATTCCTTAACACTGCGGTTTCCTGCTACAATTAGATGAAATTCTCCAGTTCCACTCTCCATTATGCTTTAGAAATAAACTTAGTCTCAAAACGCCATTTATAATCAACCTAAGTAATCCCAATCTCAACAATAACAATCTCCCACCAGCTTAAGGCTTCTCCTTGCAAGTGTCATAAAGTTGACTATCTCTTTACTGCATCCTCCACGTCCATCATATCAAAATTTCTATCATAATTCCTCAGCCATGCCCGCGTCGCAACAAATGATTCAGTCCAAAAATAATTATTTCCACCTAGACTTTGGAAATCCCAACATAGCTTATGGAAGTCCAAAGTAGGCGGAGGAGTTAGGGCTGGACCTTATGCTTGCACTAGGGTCCTCAATTAGGGTTAAGTTCAGTTTGGCCCCTTGTTTGAAGATACTAGTAGAACCATGTTAGGATGCTCATGCCCGGAACCTCAACTACTTCACCAGAATTGTTTCCAGTTCAAGTGTTCATTCTCACCTATTTATAATTAGGAATTATTAGCAACTTTCCTTAGATAATGTTAAGCAATACTAGAATTTGAGGGTGTGTTCATGCTATACTTATATATATACACACACACACAATACGATAATCATAATTTATATAAGTATGTTCTCTACATATGCGCCTAATTCCTAATGAATCCTAAACATAGGCTCCGATATCATATGTGATGACCGCATCCCTAGATGAACCGATTCAAGGCCTAAAGTAGCATTTGAACTCATGTTGTGCCAAGAAGTACAAATCATCAGGGTTTTTATAAGAGTTACATGATACTGGGACTAATATAAAGTTTTGAACATTCTACATTTTTAGATATCATAGCGGAATGTAATAAATATAAATATAGAAAATAATCCATAAGAATACAGTCTCAAATGAATATGGTACAAAGGATATCTAACACAGGTAAAATCTCAATATGATAGTACGTAATAAAAGTCTGAATGATAACATAATATAAGTACACAGAGGAGTAACTATAAGTAAAATAAATCTCTAACACACTAAGTCACCTCTTACATGCCCTTTGTCTTGCACACTTTAACTACTGACCTGATCACTCATAGCAGATATAAAGAGGGAGAAATGGAGAGGACCGGACATAGTTTGGTGAATGAATTGTATTACTGGTGTATGGTGTTTACAAGTAACTAACTTACAATTATAATTTACACAACCTATAATGTTTATTTGTGTTCGTGTATTACATATAAAGGATTGGTTACTTTACAAATCATGGGTATAATTCTTATTATACCTACATCAACAACAACTTATGAATATTTCCAACCTAGGGTTGAACTATCAACAACAAATAACTTTCAGTCAATTTCTAGTATATTGTCCTGACAAATAACCTCCTAACCAACATTGAGTCAACATTCTCAATGACAAATCATGTAGATCACACATAAATACCAAGCAAACATTGCAATGCATGGCCTCGCACTGAGTATTCCACCTTGACAATTTATGGCCTACTAAAGCATTCATGCCACCTTCTCAATAGTAAATGTGTCATGTGCTCTTTATCATTCGACCTGAAGCCAAAGAAATCGCTTATAACGATTACCACCTAGGATCAACCGCTACTTGTCCATATAACCATACTATTGCAGACGTCTCCATCTCCCTACCACGCCGTCCAACATGTTAACATATAATAGGACATGCACCAGTAACAATAAGAGCTTCTAGTTGCGCTGCAATTGCATGTCTTGTTGAGTACCACATTATGTCCACTATGAAGTGTGGACTTGGATACATCATTTAGTGTAGAATTGGTACTACATGTTGCATCGCTCCATTCAACTACCTGAACTCTTGAAAATAGAGAAAGTGGGAATGGGTCATTTGATTTGCCCAACTTGGCCTGCACTAGGTCCAAGCTCAACCTAGGCGTGCTGAAGCAATTTAGACGTTTAAAAAATAATTCAAATGTCTGATTATCTCTATATAGAATTTCATTATAGGTATTCAGACATCTAGTCCTTTATCAAACATCTGATTTTAATTCCAAACGTTTGAATAAGGTTTTAGAGGACTGACTCGAGTCAATTTTGAACCATTTCTTTTTTGTTTCGAACTATGTAAAATTCAAACGTCGGGAGGTGAATTCAGTCGTCTGGTTAGCTTTTCAAACGTTTGATTTTGGGTTTTTAGATTTGCTAATTTGTTTGTTTAATTTAATTTCGTTCGTCTTCTTCAAGGATTCGAATATACAAGCTAGATTTATATTTAAAAGCGTTTTGGTAAGATTTCTATTTTTTTATATACAATTGTATATAGCATTTCAATTGATTACCCATGGTGTTTTTAATCACTAAACTACGTATATTTCGAAATAAATGAAATTAATTCGATGTTATCACAAAGAAGTATTCAATTATCTTTATTTATCCAAAATCATCCCAAACTTTATACAAGAATCATAGTTATACGATTAATGGCAATTTCAATTCAATTTACCCTTCCCTCCTAATTTATAGTAATTATTTTTTCAGTTCATCAACTAGGGTTTTCTAATTCCATTTAATTCATAAGTATTTGTTTAAATAAAATCATAGATTCAAGATTAAAAATCATATCTGTAACTTAGGCAGAATATAAAGGAATTTAACTATTTATGAATCATCATAACATATCATAATCAATCCTCTCACATTTTCAAAGCTTTCCATATTCTTTAATCTGTGCAAATCTCCATTCCTAGACCTCCAAGGCTTGAGTTGTTCGTCCTTCCTTCTCTCTTTCCCTATGATTTTGATTCTCTCTCTCTTTTATTTGATGTGTTTTATTTTGATTATGATTAAGAAAATTGGAGAAGAGAATAGAAAATGTTTAGACTTAAGAAGTTTTGAGAAGAAGGAAGAAAAAATGTACGTACAAAATTAGGTAGGTGGCAGCTTAGGTTTAGAATAAGGAGTGAGGTTTAGGGTCTTATTTATAGTTGAAAACTAGGGCTCACTACACCAGAATAGTCATTTCGCCACAGCTCTAGGCCGTGGCGAAATGGGGAGTGGCAAAAATTTTGCCACGGCTCCGGGCCGTGGTTGGAGTAAAATTTTACCACGGCTTTGAACCGTGGCTATTTTTTATTTCATTAAAATCAGCCACGGCTCCGAGCCGCCGCTGAATGAACTGAAGCACAAATATCAATAAAAGCTATAATACATCCAAGTTCATATCAGTTATTTATAATGTATAAATACATAAAGGGCAAAAAACTAAGCAAATGAATTAGGTGGTGTATAAACAATTTTAAACAATAAATTGTAGTAAGTATTGAAAAAGGAACAAATATTTCATCATATTTTAAAAAAAATAAAGTAGAGCTTGGCAACTAAAATAAATAAGCACATAAGTTGTTGTTACCAAGGATGAGCATTGAGGTGAGATACAAATATTAGAAAGAAAAAAGACAGTGAATTTGAGATTTTATAATGAGAGATTAAAGCAAGAGAGAAACAGCAGCAAGCGGTAGAAGATTTTATAACTGAAGGATTTTTTCTACGCCTAGGCTGCTTTTCTAACTGTTATCATTATTTTTTGTTGGTCTTCTAAAATTAATCTTGTTCCTATTTTAATATCAACTGAAAAACTGAAAACATATCCAGAAGAGTTGAAATAAAAATAATCCTGCAAAATACAGAAAACACTCAACTAGAAAATTCAAGTTGCTTCATACCTAAAAATTTATTAAAAACTAAAAAATATCTTCATATAACGCTTATAATACACATTCTACCTTTTTTGATTCATATAATTTTGACACCATTCCATTACCTAAGAAATAATTCTTTGTGATAAGTCTCCAAGTCTTAAAAATTAAAAAAATGCAGCACTTCTGAAATTTAATGTAAGGGACATAATATATTCCAGTGTAACAAAATTGGTTCTAACTTGAATCATTTAGATTTAACATTGTCCATGGTAATTGCTTTTTTCTAAAAACTTATGAAGCATATGTTTTTTTGATATGACGTAAGCCAATTTTAATATAACGCAAGTTAATTTACCATGGTGAAAACCAATATTGAATACAAAACAAGCAATTCTAAATATAATGCAACTCAAAATGTATTATACTGCAATGTGATTTAATCATTATTATTTTTTAACTTTTTTCAAAATTCCAGTCTATTCAAACATTATAGCTGATATAAAATAATATGGGAAAGAGCTTAAACAAAAAAGATTAATTTAGGATATTTTGTTCTTCATTACAAAAAAGAAACTTCATTTATAACATAATGAGCTAGAGGTCCTTAAAACTTATTCAGTTTGTAGGAACGTGAAACAACATCCATCTTTAGTTATCTTAAGTTGCCTTGGAACTTTTGACTAACTATACGTGTTTCTAAATGACTTGAACTAAAGCATGAGATGTACAGAGAAAGTGGAATGATGATAATGGTTAAGGTATTGGTTATTACCTCTCCATGATGGCAACAAGCCCCATAAATACCACCAACTAAAGTCGAGTAGATTGCACAAAATAGAACTGTATAATCTCATGTAGAAGACGTGGATAAGATGTACAGGTGAATAACAAATTACAATATGCAAGTAAAGATATCAAAAGAACACTCACAAGAATAACTGGAGCCCGTGGTGCAATTACAACACCAATATTGTTCTTAGCTAAACAAAGGACGAAAAAAATCACAGACAAGTTGTGAATGAAAACCCATTATCATGTTAGTTACTTTTTACCATTGGGGAAAATCTCATGCCAATCATAGGATGTTATTTGATATCCCAAAATATTTTTGGTGGGGGCTATAAGAGGCTTAATATGGAGAGAAAAAGAGTGTGATTTCAATTGTTATTAACATCAAATCATCTGCTTAAAGGTGTACAATATTAACTTATATGAACTGAATAAAAATAATGTTTTGATTTCATCTGATTCATTGTAAGCTTTTACAATGAATCACAAGAATCACAAGGTCCACAACTAAGTAAAGCAATATAACGATTTTATAAACATACAACCAACAAATCCAAGAATACATGTCATAGATGTCAAAATAACCAATAACATAAAAAGAGCATTCAAGAAAATGAATGAAAAAATGGATTACCTCGATATAAAAACTAAATGCTAATTTTATAGTAATAAGAAGCACCCAAAACATCATTTACCTGAAATGCTGAAATCAACAATTTTGCAAGTATATCTATATTTGTATATTAATAATAACTAAACCAGATGGATTTCATACACACATGAAAAGTGAGAGATGTTGTGAGATTTAATTCACCTAAATCATCGCTATAAAAATCGAAATCACTTTTGAATCCTCGATCACCTTGCCAAAAGCTGCTATGTCCATCCGCCTCGACCTTCCTTATGGCGCTGCTCCAACACGCGACGATCGTACGTGCGTGCCAGGTTGCGGCCACTAAAAAGCTTGATCGTCTACACCCTCGTCGCATCGCTGCTTAGGCCGTGCTTGCTTGGGATTTTCACGAGCCAATGATTTGGGGATTAGGGATTTGATTTAGTTTTAGAGGGAGCAAAAATGAGTACGTTGATTTTCCAGAAGCAGCGTCGACGAGATTTAGGGTGCAGGAGGATAATGGATGAGAATTAGGAAGGGGCGTTCTATCTATTGGGGAAGCCGTGAAATATATGTAGAGATCTGGTACGCGGCTGTCCGAAATTTTTTTGATAACTTTGGCACCGTCCAAGGCCGTCCCAAAATTGCCACGGTCTGTAACCGTGGTAATTTATTTTACCACGGCTCAGGCCTATGGTAAAATTGCCACGGCTTAAGACCGTGGCAATTTTTATGGATCTGGGTGTGGCAAATTGAGCTGTATGGTGTAGTGGCTATCTAGTCTAAACTCGAAATTAATAATTACAGAAATGTCATTGGTTATAATTTTCACCAATTTTTACTTGTTTTATCAAATTTAACAAGTTATATATGTTTGCTAACTTAAATTATATCCTAGATGCAATGGAATGAGTCTCATGGCCTAATTCCAATATTTATGAAAGTTTGTTATTATGTGCATTTATGTAAAGTTACATTTTTTACCCTTATTTGAATTTTAGTTTATTATTAAAATTTCTAGGGTGTTACAATAAGCCGAAAATTGCCGCTGTTTCGAAAGAGGAGTTTAAATGCAAGTTGGCGGTTTAAAGAGGAAGTGGAATATTGAAAATAAAAAGTAGTTCCAGAATAAGAAGGACTAGAAGAAGGGTAAATGAGAGTCCACTTGTTTCAATTGCGGAGAGAAAAGCGTATGAGCAAGAACAACAAGAATGATGGAAAGAATTGCAACAACTACAATAAGTTTAGGCATATTGATAGAGATTATGCCGATTCGGTGAAGCAGAGACATATGGTGAAGGCATATGCTTATGAAGTTGTTCCATTTTCATCAAGCGCTCCGTCAGCGAAGGGGAAAGGGAAGGGCATTAATATCCATTCCAAGGTATGCTTTATATTTATGATGTACATGTTCGTGTTTTACTTGATATCGGAGCTTCACATTCCTTTATATCTATTGACTTAATAGATATGTTAAAACTAAAACCCAACCTAATAGATAAACATTTGATTGCATTGGACCTTATAGGAGGTTCGACTAGTTTGTCTATGAATTGTCAAGATGTAGTCTTATTAACTCATGGATGGATGTTTGTTTGTGATTATTTTGTACTTCGTTTTGTGGGGTTTAATATTATACTAGGGATGGACTGACTAAGGAAGTACAAAGTCATGGTGGATTGTGAGAGGTTATTGGTGACGATAGGGACAGATGACGAGAGTGGGCTATAGTTAGGCTGCCTGCTAGACGAAAAGGCGATGTTTAGTTTTTTATATTCACTTGCAAAATTTTGGATGATTTGAAGGAGAGTGTTACTTGCTACAAATGTGACAGACCAGGCCATATTAAAACAACTAGCCCACTAATTAAACTTGACAAGGGAAAGAAAAAGAAAAGAAGAGCATTTGTAGCAACTTGGGATGACGAAGACGGAGAGGAAGAAATCGAGAGTGATGAAGAAGGAGCAAATCTATGCTTGATGAGAAAATCAACCGAAAGCGACAGCGACGACGAGATAAGTGAAATTGCAAATTACTCCCACGAAGATTTAATTTTGTTATGCTATAAATTAAATGGGAATATAGATAGACTTATCCAAAAGGAAAAAAGATTAAAATCCGAAGAGGCGGAATTTCTTCGCATAAATGATAAGTTAGAACCCAAAATTAATTATTTTGAAAAAGAACAAAAGTTTGGCTATAACAATATTTTTCAAACACTTAAAAAATAAAATGAGATTCTAAAGAAAAATAACATTGACTTGTCTCGCAAAAATAATTCTTTTAAAAAAGAATTTAAAAACTTCAGATTTGAAAATATTGAATGTGAAAAATGTGATAATTTCAAAAGGGAATTAACTATTTCAAAGATAAGTTCGAAGCACTTGAAAATGAAATTTGGATTCTTAGTAATGACAAAACCGAGCTAATTCATAAAAATAACGAGTATGAAATAGAAGTTAAGAAACTCAAGAAATCTATATGTCAAAAGTGTATGATTTTGGATAAAGATATGATTGAGATAATTGTTTTAAATCAAAATTTAGTAAAACAAACTGAAAATCTCAGGATTGAAAATTGTGTAATAAAGAAAAGTTAATCATTTAAAAAGGAGATGGATGGAATTAAGACCAAAATAAAAGAACTCGAAGAGGAAAACATGGTCTTAAAGAAAAATGAAACCCAAAAGAGAGTAAATTCCATCAGCCGTTGTTCAACATTAGCAATGAAAATAATTTTCTTAGATCCAAAGTTCGTGATCTTGAGTTGACTATAAATAAAATTTTCACTGGTGAAAAATCATTTAACATGTTATTAAATAGTCAAATATTCGCAAATGATCAAAAGGGACTATATCCTGCATGACGAGTTTCCATCAACACTTACAACTAAAGAGTATCTAAACCTATTCGAAGAGGTGATCAATTATTGCCACACTAGGAGATAGAGTTCCATGTTGATCTAGTGAAGGATGTTAGGCCAGTGGTTATGCCACTAAGATATATGACATCCAAAGAGTAGAAGGAACTAAAGGTGCAAGTGAATGACCTACAGAGGAGAGGGTTCATTCATAGGAGTAAATATGAGTGGGGAGCACTTGTAGTATTCATTACTAAGGTGGACGGCCCTTTGAGATTTGTGTAGATTACTATGAGCTGAATAAAGTGATGAGGAAGAACAAGTACCCACTCCCATGTATTGAGGACTTATTTGATCAACTCCATAGCGTGAAGGTGTATCCTTGGTTAGACTTGGTGATGGGGTTCCACCAATTGAGAGTGGCGAGGGAGACTGTCAGTAACTGCGTTCCGTATGCCATTGGGATTTTATGAGTGGTTGGTTAGACCGTTTAGGCTAAACAATGCACCAACATATGTAGTTGATCCGATGAACTATTTTTTCAAAGATCAACTAAATAAATTTGTACTTATGTTCATTGATCATATTTTTGTTTATTCATGGATGGAAGAATAACAGAAGATGCACTTGAGGATTAAGGAAGCACTACTTGAAGGTGAAGTTTTCAAAGTGTAACTTTTGGAGGAGGGAAATGCGATTCTTAGGTCAAGTTGTTTCAGAGCTGGAATTGTTATGAATCCTGGCAAGGTAGTCGAAATCCAAGATTGGGAAAGACCTAAGAATGCTATTGTTTGCACAAAAAATGGACAAACACCTCAAAGTCGTATGATTTAGTAGATCTTATGTTGTTCTTAGTGATTTGGGTGATTTATGCAAATATATGAAAAGCAGGGGCTAAACTGTAAAAAGACACGCAGATTTATAGTGGTTCAGCCAGAATGTGCCTACGTCCACTTTATATGTTATTTCTCTTCTCTTGTTTAGATTACAAGTACAAAGCTTTGATACAAGTAAAAGAAAGTTGTTTGAAAGTTCTCTCCGTGCTTGAGCTCTCAAACTTGTCCCCCATTGTTGTACCCCTGCCCCTCTATTTATAGAGTGAGGCTGGGGGTAGGGGTTTTGGAGGTATATAGCAGCTGGCGGGCCTGGGCTGACGTAATCTGGCCTGGTGGAGCTGGTCCGGTTTACTTTGGTTCGGTGGTAGGAGATGAGTGGTCCGGTGAAGCTTGGTTCGGCATTGAGGTGGGATGCATGTTGGTCCGGTGGTACTTGGTTCGGTGGAAGGAGGTGAGTGGACCAGTGTACTTGGTTCGGCATTGAGGTGGGATGCATGTTGGTCCGGTGGTACTTGGTTCGGCAGAGATGTTGGACCGGTCGAAATACACCCAACACTTGCCCCCCAAAGTGGGGTACGTGCTCGCATGTGCCGCGCTTTGTTTTTCTATAGTTGAGATAGCTTCGTTCGGTCTTGGGTGTGCCGAACCAGTTGGTCCGGTCGACATGTTTCGCTTATAAATAGGGGCTTTAGGTTACTGTTATCCTTTATCGTTTTGAGATAGTCGAAGTAATCTGAGCACCGAATCAATCTGAGGACCGAACCAACCTGATTACCGAATCAATCTGAGTACCGAACCAGGTATGTTTGAGTGCCGAATGGGCCTATTCTGAATTACCGGATGATCTCTTGAGATCCCAAATACCGAATGAACCTTTGTATCTGCTTTACCGAATGATACTAGGAGTTCTGAGCGTTTTAAATTATGAGTGAAATTTTCAGACTACACCATTCATATGTTTTAACGATGTACTCCCTTGTGTTGCAGATAAATGTCTCAAAGAGTGGAAACCCGATCGGATAGAAAGAAGTCCCAGGGCGAAGGAGAATCTTCCGTAGTGCCCTCTGCTCAGCCAGGACCGGAACGTCACGGACCTGCCCCGAGATCACTGGTGGACGGGTACGGCCCTCAGGAGCTTCTGAACTCCCCGCCCGATTGCTTTCCCAGCTCCCTCAAGGGCGAGCAACTCGATGTTATATCTCGCTCTTTCGGGATTGACCGAGCACGCATGTTATTGCCGAATGCGGGAGTGATGCCGTATGATCCTCCCGAAGGATATTTTGCATACAGCAGATACCATTGCATGTGTGGTGCCATCCCGCCTCTCAACGCCTGGGTAGTCAGCTTTCTTACATATCTAAAGGTAGCTCCATTCCAGCTTCAGCCTAACTCTTATGCCATTCTGGTGAGTCTCTTCGTCATCTTCCAGAGGAGATATGGGCGTCCTCCTTCCAACCGGGAGATCCGGTATTTGTATAACTTGAGAGGCTACAAGAAGGGGTCTCCCTACATCAGTTTGGAATCGGCTGTAACCTTTAAGCCGGTCCTGGATTTATACTCCAAGTATAGTATGTTCAAGAAGGAATGGTTCTTCGTCAGGGATGATTCCGTTTCCATTCGGCGTTTCACCTCCGGATGTAAGTCAAAGCTCTATTTTTAAATCCCGTTCTGGTTGCAATACTCTTTCTTATGTGTTTTTATTTTTTGCTAGCGACAAGTGGTTTTGCGGTCGTGGAGAATGACCGACTGGTTCAGACGGCAGCATAAATAGAAGCTATTACTGGGAGAGATAAGTCGGCTGCCTACCTGATCAGGAATGCTACATTCTTGGAGTACAACTTGATCCTTCCACAGCAATCCGTGGTCAAGCAGAGGGACACGGCTGAAGAGAAGGCTGCCCAAGCTAAAGAAGGGGCCGAGTTAAAGAGCAGTAAAAGGAGGCCCTTTCCGAAACACCCGGTTGCCGGGGGGAAGAAGCTCAAAAAGTCTGACGGTCCCTCTCCCAGCTCATGTCCAGATATCCCGGAGGAAGGAGACATTGAGGAGGAGCAAGGCGAAGATGGAGGAGAAAGCGCTGGAGGAGGCGACGGTGTCAGGGCTTTATCTTCTGGGCAAGTAGGCGAGATGCAGGAGTGGACGGATGACGCTTTCCGCCAAGCTTTCGAAGGTTTGGAGGGGACGGAGAAGTCCAAGAAAGCCGATAACATTGGGACCGGCGTCGATCTATCTTCCGGGAGCGCCTCTACTGAAACAACTTCGGCGGTTCAAGGTGAATTTCACTTTACTCTTTTAATTCTTGAGTGATGGCCCAATACATGTTGGTAACACTTGGTTTTCATATCAGGAGCAGGTAAAATGGCCAAGACCTCAGATCTTCGGCACAGGCTTGAACAATACAAGCTCTCCAAAGCTTCCGCCAAGCCGAAGCCTCCGGCCCACCGTTCCCGGGATGTAGTCGGCTACCGTCCTCTTCTTGGGGTTATTGAAGAGGGTATTCAAAAGAGAAAGAGAAGTCACTCCCTATCTGAACCTTCACTTGGTCCTCAGCCCCCAATTCAGCCTCTTCATGATATCACGGAGGAGGACACTGAGTTCACACCCTCTCCGCACCTGTCTGAAAATCCTACCGTTACTCAGATTGATCGTCCTGGCTTGGCACGTAATCCATTTGCGGGTCATCCTGATCTGGATCCAAGTTCTCATGATATTACCTTCGACGAGGTTACTGGTGAGCACCTTCTTCCTCGCAACCCTATGGTAAAGGTGCTAGATGAGGCCAAGTCCTTGGACATCGATTTGCTTACTACTCGGATTGTCATTATGGGGGACAAAGCTAAGGCAAACATCGACCGGGTTGCTGAGAAAACTAGGAAGTTGATGGGGCATCATGCCCGACTGGTCAAGGCCGGGGAGGAAATTGGGAGTGCCAACATAAGATTGCGGTTAGTGGTTTCCGACCAGGCCAAGCAACTCGTTGATCAGGCCATCCAGATCTCTCAACACGAGGCCGCCTCTGGACGTCTAAAGAAAACTATGGAAGAGGCCAGCCGGGCCGAACTGCGGAAAATGGAGGCTACTTGCAAGGAACGGATCGATATGGCCATCGCCACGGTGGACGAGGTTCGGAAAGCGGATCTTGAGCAGATAGAGGAGTTATCTGGGAAGCTTGAGGCTGCAGAGCTTGCTCAAGCCAAGTTGAGGGAGGAGATGGAGGCAATGCGGAAATCCCTTCAGGCTGATTGCTCGAGATTCCAATTGGAGAGAGATGCTGCCGTCGTAAGGTTGTCGGATTCCGAGGCCCAGGCGAGGGAGTTTGAAGAGAACGAGGGGCTGATGGAGGGGATGCTCCAGGATATGTACTTCCATACTTGGAGGCAGGGTAACTTGTCCTGGATGGATGATTACCCTCGGGTTATGGCTAGGATCTATCTTAGGGCTCTAGAGGAGGCCCAGGCTGAGGCAGATAAGGAGGGTGGCGTGGCCTTTAGGATGGATACTGTTACCGCCCAGTTTACCAAGGAGGAGAAGGTGGTGGTGAAGGAGGGCATGCGGTTGCTTGCTGTTGAGGAGACAGGTGTGCAAGCGGAGGATGATGATCAAGTTGATCAAGGAGCAGATGCTGGTAAGTCTTCCTTTCTAGTCTTTCTGTTAACTTGGTTGCTTATCACTGACGAATTCTTTTTCTGACCGGACAGGTAGGCAACATGACAAGGACAAAACTCCGACGCAGCCGGCTCCTTGATTAGGCCTGGAAAATTCTTTTTGTGGACTTGACATGGTTGTATATGTTAGTCTTAAACTAGTAAAGTAACTCTTAGGTGGTAATTTTTGCTACTTGTAATAAATAGCTCTATTCTTGACGTGTAATTCTTTAACTTAAGCTGATTTTGTCGTCTTTTGAATGTTTTTTGCTATTTTGACATGTCGTATGAGAAATATAGCTATGCATATTCTTGTAATCAAATCGTGTTTGATGTTAGGTTTTTGTTTAAAACATAATTTCATGACTTGTAATGTTAGCGTGAGGTGTGAATAAATTATAGTCACGTGTTTACATATGAAAGAAGGAAATACCGCCCTTTATATCTTGCTTGTAGATGGCAGCTTTGAATATTCTGTGTGACCGAGTAAGGGATGCGGTCCAGTATCTCGTCGTGAGCGTCTACTTCCATTAGTGAATGTCTCATGCTCTGTGTCCTGTACTTCAGGGATTGTTACAGAGGATAGGAGAAAAGTTGCTTAAGTAAAATTGAAATATGTGAAAAGGTAAAACTTCCAATCACGGAAGGCCTTCGATGTGCTTAAGTTCGTGGCAAACGGGTTTTGTAGTCACTTTCCCTAGCTGTGGGTCTTGGAGACATTTGTCACCCATCTTACGCCTCCGCGGGGAGTTAATTCTTTTTTACCACAGCCGCACTTAAGACACATCGGAGCCGAGATCGCGCACAGTAACTACCCGGGCCATTATGGCCCGTAATCGTGGGTATTATTCGATTTACTGTGGCCGGCTAGCGTGGGTGCCGATCGTCAACCGTGAACTGCCCCTGGCTGGCCACACCTTATGTTGGGGCTTATAGTCGGTTCACAGTTGTCGGCAAGCCGAACGCCGTAATGAGCTACCTCGGCTATAGTCGGCCTTCTCGGTGGCTTATAATCGGCTCATTACAGTTGGCTTTAAGGGCCGTCGCGAGCAATGAGTTAACCCGCAGCAGAGGGATGCTGGAGCGAAAGTGTCTCATTGGCGAGGGCATAGATTCGCATAGTACCTGTTAGGTCTTGTCCAGGTGAAGTTGCACTGTGGAGTGCTTTGGGTGGAAACGCTATACGCATAGGATTTTGTCCAACAGAAAAGGATAAAGTTAACAAGCAGCCAAGATATAAAGGAACAAGTTAAAAAAGAGACAAGGTTTTTTAAAGTGGTTCGGCATGAAAAGGCCTACGTCCACTGATTCTCTTTGTTAATTCACTTCATATGGGCAGTACAAGTTAAGAAAAGTATCGACGGAGGTGTTGGATGTTCCATGCCCTCTGGAACACCTCTCCGTCCACTGTTGACAAAATAT
Organism: Allium fistulosum; assembly: GCA_030737815.1. NCBI lineage: Eukaryota > Viridiplantae > Streptophyta > Magnoliopsida > Asparagales > Amaryllidaceae > Allium > Allium fistulosum. Next base: position 837,087,957 of record CM060905.1, read on the forward strand.
AAGCTCCATTGTGGAGATCTTTATGAATTACATATGGTCCATCCCAGATTGGGTCTAGTGCTCCGGGGCGAGGGAAGATTCGCTTGAGGACAAGATCTCCTTCTTGTAAGGTACGATGCTTGACTTTGGAGTTGTATTGTGCTGCCACTTTTTTCTTGTGGGCTGCTGCTTTAAGGATTGCATAATTTCTTCTCTCCTCAACTAGATCCAAAGACATGTGAAGGAGTTCTTCGTTCTCTTCTGGGTTATAGTGGATCCTACGGTGGGAAGGCACAATAGTTTCAACTGGGAGCATAGCCTCCGATCTGTATGCCAAAGAGAAAGGAGTGTGCCCCGTTGATGTTATGAAGGATGTGCGATTGGCCCACAGTGCCGTGGGGAGTTCATCCACCCAAGCGCCCTTTGACTTTTCGAGTTTCATTTTGATTAGGGTTTTCAGAATTTTGTTGACGGCTTCGACTTGTCCGTTTGCTTGGGGATACGCCACGGATGAGAAGCTTTTGTGAATTCCGTGCTCTCGGCACCAGTTGGCGAATTCCTCGCTGTCAAACTGAAGCCCATTGTCTGATATGATTTTGAGTGGGACTCCGTACCTGTACAGAACATTTTTGATCAAGAAGTTAATAACTTTTGTTGAAGATACTTTATTCAGAGGTTCCGCTTCCACCCATTTGGTGAAATAGTCGACTGCCACTATAGCATATTTGGCCCTGCCTCGGCCCATTGGTAGCTCGCCGATTAAGTCAATTCCCCATATTGCGAAGGGCTGGTCATTTGAGTAATCTCAGTTGTTGGTAGCTGCAGAATCTTAGCAAACTTCTGGCATCTGTCGCACTTTTTGACGAAATCTAAGGCGTCCTTGCTTAAGATGGGCCAGAAATATCCATATCGGAGTATCTTTTTCGCTAATGTTTGCCCTCCGGTGTGATCTCCACAGCTTCCCTGATGAATGTTGAATAAGATTTCCTTGGCTTCCCTCCCAGCGACACACCTTAATAACGGGTTAGAGAATCTGTGCCGATAGAGGATGTCTTCTTGTATTGTATAGCAGGATGCTTTCCTTAAGATTTTCTTGACTTCGTTACGCCCGTTGGGTAGCGTGCCGCTTTCTAGGTAGTTTCGGATGGGAGTCATCCAAGTTGCTTCTTCGGTTGCAGCTATCAGATTCACTTGCTCAAAACTTAGGGCCAGTTGCTTTGAGATGGTTACTGCTCCAAAGATGGCGATGTCTCTCACACTTGCTTGCTTTGCCAATTCGTCAGCCTCTTGGTTCTCTTCCCGAGGGATGTGTTTGACTAAGTAGTGGTCCAATCGGTTGAGAAGTAACTTGGTCTTCTTTAAATATGCTATGAGTCGTTCTTCTCTAGCTTGGAATTCTCCTAGTATTTGATTAACAATAAGTTGAGAATCGCTATGAAGACACAAAGAATTGGCTCCGATTTCTATGGCAAGTTCTAATCCAGCTATCACTGCTTCATATTCTGCATCGTTGTTGGTGGCAGCGAACTCCAACCTTATAGCATAGTGCAGCTTATTTCCCCTGGGAGTGATTATTACCACACCTGCCCCCGAGCCTTGTTCGTTTGATGCACCATCCACAAAGAGGTTCCACTTGATATCTTCTGCTATTTCCAATTGCTCCTTATCTTCGTTGGTAGTGAATTCTGCAATGAAATCAGCCATGGCTTGTCCCTTGATGGCAGTGCGAGGGTGATAGGTGATATCATACTGACTTAGTTCAATGCACCATTTAAGTAGTCGCCCAGAAGTGTCGGGACGATGGAGTACCTGCCTCAGTGGTTGATCAGTCAGAACTTTGATGGAATGGGACTGGAAGTAGTGACGCAGTTTCCGTGATGTGATTAGTAAACAGTATGCTAGCTTCTCAAGTTTAGGATATCTGACTTCTGCCCCCGTAAACCTCTTACTGACGAAGTAAACTGGCCACTGCGTGTAGTTGTCTTCCCTTACCAAGGCAGCGCTTAGGGCGTGAGATGACACAGCAAGGTATAGGTATAATTCTTCGCCTTCGCTTGGAGTCGAGAGTACCAGTGGTTTCTGGAGGTGTTCGATTAAGTTAAGGAAAGCGGTCAAGCATTCATCGGTCCGTTCGAACTTTCCTTTGTCTTTCTTTAGAGCTTCGAAAAAAGGGACACACTTGTCCGTTGCTTTGGAGATGAATCGGCTTAGGGCGGCCACTTTTCCATTCAGGCTTTGCATTTCCTTTCGATTGGAAGGTATCTTGATATCCCTTAGCGCTCGGACTTGTTCAGGGTTTGCTTCAATCCCTCTGGCATGGACGATGAATCCTAAGAACTTTCCTGATGACACTCCGAAGGAGCATTTTAGAGGATTCAACTTCATTCCATACTGGCGAAGTACTTGAAACATCTTGCCTAGGTGGCTTACGTGATCATCGGCTTTCCTTGACTTTACCAGCATGTCATCCACGTATACTTCCATAGTTTGCCCTATTATCCTTGCAAACATCTTGTTGACGAGGCGCTGGTAGGTGGCTCCTGCATTTTTAAGTCCGAAAGGCATTACCTTATAGCAGTATAAACCCCGGTCGGTGATGAAACTAGTGTGGTCTTGGTCGGGAGCATGCATAGGAATTTGGTTATACCCTGAGTATGCATCCATAAAAGATAAGAGCTCGTGCCCGGCTGTGCTGTCTACAAGTTGGTCGATTCGGGGAAGTGGGAAGTAATCCTTTGGGCAGGCGTCGTTTAGGTTGGAGAAGTCAATGCATGTTCGCCACTTCTCATTAGCCTTCTTCACCAGTACCAGGTTAGCGATCCATTCCGGGTAGATGGCTTCTCATATGAAGTCATTGGCGAGTAGATTCTTTACTTCTTCATCGAGGGCTGCCGATCGCTCTGCCCCCATACTTCTCTTTCTTTGTTTTACGGGCGCCTTGGTAGGATCAATGTTTAGTACGTGGCATGCTACGTCGGGGGAGATTTCGGTCATATCAGCGTGTGACCATGCGAATACATCCAAGTTATGGCGGAGAAAGTCAATGAGTTGCTCCTTCAACTCTGCTTTTAGTTGGGACCCAATTTTCAATAGTCTACTTGAGTCGTGCTTGTCTATAGATACAAACTCCATAGCCTCTGCAGGCTCGGCGGTGGCCTCCTCCTCTTTATCCCTAGGGTCTAATTCATTGAAAGGGTCGCTGGTATATCGAAGAGGATGGGCTTTCTTTAGTTGCTACGCTTCTAGACTTTTCGTGCAGAGGGCAACCTCTACACCCTTCCCTTTATCCTTCCTGTGGTTGTTGCGAAGTTCAGTCACATAGCAGTCTCGAGCAACGTCCTGGTCTCCTTCCACTTCCCCTATTCCATTGTCCGTTGGAAATTTCATCTTTAGGCACCATGGGGCTAGGACAATTTGGAAGTCAGACAAGGCTGGCTTTCCTAAGAAGGCGTTGCAGGTTGAATGGTTTTCTATTAGCACAAACGTCTGTTTCCGTACAACGGAGCGGGGATGGCTTCCAATCTCAACAAAGAGGTCCAGTTGCCCGAGGGGCATCTTTGCATCCCCAGTGAAACCGTGTAGTGGTTTATCGCAGGGAGATACATCCTTCATTGATAGCTTCATTTTGTCGAATGCATGTTTGAACAGGATGTTTACTGAGCTTCCAGTGTTACTAGGATTCGGTAAACTTCGGCGGGGCCGAGCCGGGCAGAGATAACCATGGGATCCATGTGAGGGTATTGCCTTCCTTCTAGGTCACGCTTACCGAATGTGATGTCATCACTTTATTTCCGCTTCGGGTGGCGCTCTTCTATAACCGAATTGACACAGTCTTTATTGTCTCTAAGCGACTTTCCATATCTTTCCATCTCTTTCCAGCTTCTGTCTGCGATGTGCGGTCCTCCCGAGATGGTATGGACTACTATCTTCTCTTGACTAGAGCCACTAGTGTTGCGGTTTCCTCTGCCGATCTCCGGTGAGGGTAGCCTTGGGTTCTCATTGGCAGGAGCTGAAGTCCTGTCCTGACCTTTTACATAGCGTTCCAGTTTCTTCCTTTTGATGTGTTCCTCAATCAAGTCCCGGAGATGATGGCATTCATTGGTATCATGCCCATGAGATTCGTGGAAGCGGCAGAACTTTCCAGACTTCTGCGCGTTATCTGATTCCTTCTTGTATGGTGGGCGTTTGTATCTAACTTCGCCTTGGGTGGCAAGGAAGATATTTTCGACGGTCTCGTTCAAAGGAGTGTAAGTGTCGAATCTCGGTCCTGGCCGATATAGGCGCTTTTCTCCCTTCTTGCCCCCAGCATTGTCTCTGGAATCATTTCTTCGAACGTCCCTTGCCACAGCAGGGGCGTTGCTGTGAGTTGCCTTATTTTGCTGTCCTGACTGCCCCTTAACGGCAGCATCCTCAAGCCTCATATATTTCCCGGCTTCATGGAAGAAATCGGGTAAAGTAGCTGGTTTTTCTTTTGTCAACCTTCTAGCAAATTTAGTGTCCGGATGCACACCACTACAGAGGGCCATTAGGATAAGCTTCTCATCGGCATCTTGGACTGCGGCTGCTGTGGCATTGAATCGGGTTAGGTATTGCTGCAGTTTCTCTCCAGGTTTTTGTTTGACGCTGGATAAGGAATAAGCGTCCTTAGGTTGTTCCACATGAATGCGGAACTGACTGATAAACTTTTCTTTCAACATTTCCCACGAGCTGATGGATCCCTGGGGTAGATGACAGAACCAGGAGGTAGCGAGATCTGCTAAGAAGAGCGGAAAACATTTGCATAGTACTCCCTCTGTCGCTCCACTCATGAGCATATGTTGTGTGTACCTCTGTAAGTGTACAACGGGGTCGGAGGTTCCTTTGTAAGGTTCCATTGTTGGCATCTTCCATTCTCGGGGGGTGATAGCAATTTCGATATTGCGAGCGAAAGGGCTGGTTACCCTAGCGCCTATCCCTTGATCTCTTTGCTCCCGTTGGACGCACTCTCTGAATAAGCATGCCATCCTTTCATCAGAATTTGGAGCAGATAGAAATGAGTTTGGTTCTGTTCTGTGGGATTGATTCCATCCAGATGACATGTAGGGATGGTATCGTCTATCATTCCTCATATTTTCCAGTGGTTGCCTTTGATCTTCTGGGAGCATGCTAGGGTCAGCTACAGTTGGCCCTTGCCTTGATCTTCCCCTGCTGGGTTCTGATCTAAGCACTTCCTCGGGTCCAACTTCGGGCTGGACTCTAGCTCGGCCCCGTTCACTGGCGTTTCCGTGGTTAGGCAGTATGACAGGCTCAGCTACAGTTGACCTTCGTCTGGTACCTCCCCCGTTGGGTTCGGTACCAAACGTTTCCTCAGGCCTAACTTCGGGCTGTGCTCGATCTCGGCTCCTACCATGGCTACTTCTGCCGTTAGCTCCTTCGAAGAAGGAAGACCTTTGTTGTCTCTGAAATCCTCCAGACTGGGACTCGCCCCATGATTCAGTGTTGCGGTTGGACTCTTCAGCATCCCTTAAGCGTGACATGAGATGGTCCACCAAGGCTTCCTGCTGGGACGTGAAGCGGTTAGTTACTTCAACCACAACCCTGTCTAAATTTGCCCTAGTAATTGCTGCGGGCTGTTCTGTGGCAGGAGTGGTCGGATTAGCCTGTCCTTCATTTGGTACTGCTGCTGGAGGAGGACGATTTACTTGATTCGTGACAGCTGGATCTGGAAGACTGCTGGATGCGATGTTTTTTCCTTTGTTAACATCTTTTCTCTGTTTGGAAGGCATGTTTTCCAAGTGGCGAACGATGCTGTTTAGGAAAAATGTTAAGTGGATGAAGCTGAAGTTTCGAGCTTCTAGCTTCTCAGTGAAAGCACCAAAAATGTTTGCACAAAAAATGGACAAACACCTCAAAGTCGTATGATTTAGTAGATCTTATGTTGTTCTTAGTGATTTGGGTGATTTATGCAAATATATGAAAAGCAGGGGCTAAACTGTAAAAAGACACGCAGATTTATAGTGGTTCAGCCAGAATGTGCCTACGTCCACTTTATATGTTATTTCTCTTCTCTTGTTTAGATTACAAGTACAAAGCTTTGATACAAGTAAAAGAAAGTTGTTTGAAAGTTCTCTCCGTGCTTGAGCTCTCAAACTTGTCCCCCATTGTTGTACCCCTGCCCCTCTATTTATAGAGTGAGGCTGGGGGTAGGGGTCTTGGAGGTATATAGCAGTTGGCGGGCCTGGGCTGACGTAATCTGGCCTGGTGGAGCTGGTCCGGTTTACTTTGGTTCGGTGGTAGGAGATGAGTGGTCCGGTGAAGCTTGGTTCGGCATTGAGGTGGGATGCATGTTGGTCCGGTGGTACTTGGTTCGGTGGAAGGAGGTGAGTAGACCGGTGTACTTGGTTCGGCATTGAGGTGGGATGCATGTTGGTCCGGTGGTACTTGGTTCGGCAGAGATGTTGGACCGGTCGAAATACACCCAACAGCTATGGATGTGAGGAGTTTACTTGTATTAGCGGGTTATTATAGATGTTTCGTAAAGGACTTTTCAAAGGTAGCAGCATCGTTAACCAACTCGACAAAGAAAAATCAAACTTTTACTTGGGATGTAAGGTGAGAGTAGGCATTTGGTTGTTTGAAAGAGAGGTTAATGAGTGCACTGGTGTTAGTCATTCTGAGTGGGAATGAGGAGTTGATAGTACACATAGATGCTTGTGGTACTAGACCAGGTGCGGTATTGATGCAAAGAGGTAAGGTTGTCGCTTATGCTAGTCGGCAGCTAAGACTACATGAGAAGAAAAACCTAACTCTGGGTTTGGAGCTGGCTGCAACACTGTTCATATTGAAGATTTGGAGGCATTGTTTGCTTGTGGAGAGGTTCGAGTTATTCACCGACCATAAATCATTGAAGTAACTTTTCTCATAGAAGAACCTTAACCTTCAACAATAGAGATGATCAGAGTTCTTAACCTCCCACAACATTGACATTTCTTATACACCTGGTAAGGAAAATGTAGTCGTAGATGTTTTGAGTAGGAGACATGCCAGCTTGGAAGCTATGTTCCTAGTGTGGGTGCAGTTAGAGTATATTACTCGATTATGATTTTCGACCTAGATGTGAGCTAGAGCCAGAGATGTTGGCAAGTTTGATCATCAGACCTACTCTGATAGAGTTTACTCTGATAGAGTATATCAGTACCAGTCAGAGGCACAATGTTGGACTAACTGAGATTATTGCTAAGATCGAGAAAGGAGTAGAGTCCGAGGAGATGAAGCAGTATGTACTCAACCAAGAAGGTTGGCTCCATAAGGATGGTAGATTGTTTGTAGTCAATACTAATTTACTTAGGGATGATGTTCTACGAGGGTGCCAACATTCGAGATTGATTATACATCGAGGATGCAATAAAATGTATCATGATACGAAGCAAACATATTATGAGAAGGGATGAAGAAGGACGTCGGGACATTCAACTCGAAGTGTATGAACTGTCAACTAGTGAAGACTAAGTGAAAGAAGCCAAGTGGTTTGCAACCGCTTGAAGTTCCCAAGTGGAACTTCATCTATGGTAGTGGGAACAATAGTTATCAGTCTAGCATTGGTATGGCGCCATTCGAAGTATTACATGGTCGACCATGCACTACCCCATCGGATTGGTGGCAAGTGGGTGATAAAACAAATACTTGGGCCAAATATGATTAGGGAGACTTTGGAGAAAATAAAAATTATTTGGTAATGAATGAAAGTTGCACAAGATAGACAAAAGAGTTACGCTGATAAGAGACACTGAGATTTGGAGTTCTTTGTTGGCGATATGACATTTATCAAAATTTCTCTATTGAAGAAGATAGCTTGGTTTGGTAATAGGGGGAGTTGGCAATGAGATTCGTAGGTCCTTTTCTGATACTTGAGATGATTGAGAACCTAGCATATAGTGTCAACTTACCTCAGAAGATGGTGGGTGTGCATAATGTGTTCCATGTTTTTCATCTTAGGAAGTTTGTGAAGGACTTAGACATGATTGTTACAATACATCAACTTGATAATGTTGAAGTTGAATCTGAACCATCAAGGCCTACAGGACCTATGCATATAGCGGAACATAGTACAAGGCAGCTTAGGAAGACAATGAAGTTGGTAAAGCTTTAGTGGGTTGAAAGTTAAGGCGATTGTACTTGGGAGACTTAGGAGAGCATGAAGATTGCTTACTGGGAGCTTTTACTTGGTAAGGTTCCATTTTTATTATTTGCTTTTGCATTTGTTAGTTTTTTTTGTTAGATTAGTACCTTACATGCAAGGATTTGCATAGGTTTTATGTCTTGTTTAGGTGTGCGCGCATGTTTGAGGTGTGATATGCCCGTTTTATTATTAGCATGCTTGGTATATATGTTATTTGATTGTGTTTGTTTGGTTGGGATTTTAGGAGCGAAATTCTTAAAAGGGAAAAGAATGTAACGATCTATATTTTTACCTATCAAAAGATCGTGAAAATATCATTTTTATAATCAACTTGAGTCCAAATTAAATATAACTTTGAGAAAGGTTGAGGATTGACATTTTTGACCCATAGAATAAATATTGGACAGTTTTGACCCTTAATATCTTGTAATGCCTATAACTTTTGATAAATGCCGAATTAGGTTCTGAAACCACTTCTAAATGAAAGATGTGATGGTTTCTCTTTTCGTGGAGTGGTCATATTAGATTTTTGGATTTACTATTTAGAAAATATGACTATTTGAAGTTTGGATAGTTTTTAGGCTGATTAGTAGGTAATTAACCCAAGCCCGTCAATAGGCTTGCTACTGATTTCGAGATTAGGGTCAATAGCAGCTTCCACAATAGCCACTAACCATAATTTTCACTTCACTAAACATCTCTTAATTTCCTTCCTCTACTAAAACTTCATCATTATCTTAATTAAATTAGCTTAAATGAATTAATTAGAGGGTGGTTAGCCTAGAAATTAGTAAAGGGCTTTGGAAATTTTGAGTTTTGTGCATTGAATAGTGCGTAGCTGCTGCCCAAACTCAAATCTAAATTTATTTGGTGATTTTTGTTGATTCTACACAACTATGTGAGTGATTCCACTCTCTCACCATGCTTTAAAAGTTGATATACGATTTTAATTATGTTTTATTCAAAATATGAATTTTCTTATATTTGAACTTATCCATATTTTATAAATAAGTTTTAAAAGACTTAAAATGGATTTTAGTTGGATTTACATATGTGTTCCTATCGATACACCCTTTTTGATAATAGGCTATATTTTGATGATATGGTTGTTTAATTTAGATTTGTTTATACGGATGTACTATATGATCATGTTGTATGTTTGTATATGTTTGTTGGATGCTTGGTTGAAAACATCAATCGAAGGCGAATTAGAGTTAGGATTGTTCTAGGAGAATGGATATCGTGCATATGGTAGACTATAAGATGGGTTATTTCAAGATGATTGCATAAAGGATGGGGATTCAAATTGATGGAACAAAGTTGTTTGATTTGGTTTTAGAGTAGAAGAGTATAGTATCGATCAGATCCGGAGATGGCATGCAAAATGAAGTAACAAAGCAGACTGGAATCGATCTAGAAAATCAAAGAGGCACTGACCCATATGGGTTGGTACCAACCTATCATGAGGAGGAGATATGTGAAAAGTTGCACTTTGTTGAAGTAAGGATGTGGTTTAGGCTGGCTTGGAGGTATACACGGTGAAGACCTTAGGTTGCTTAGAGGAAAACACAGTTGCTCTCAACACCAAACGATGGAGCTACCACCGATCAATCAAGGGTGCGGTAAGATTTGAGTGTGACTTTAGGCTTTGGAGGCGGAAATGCGGTGGCAACTTCAAGGCAAGCTAGGAGGTGGTTCGAGTTTGGATTACTTAGCTATTTTTAGCAAAGTATGAATCAACATTGGTCGTTATCGACCCATATAAGTCAGTATCAAACATTGTTGCTTCTATGAAATCGAAAGGGAACGTCTTGGGATTGTGTACACTTGATCATTAGTAAGGATGATGCATGGTTTAGGAGATAGATCCACCATTGATCGATCTTGTAATAGAGAAGATAACGCGAGATCTACTCTAGATTTTTAGAGTTCTACTTCGGGCATGACCTAGGGAATTTGTGTGATGAATTCTGGACTAATATGAGGAGACTTTATGACTTTGGATTGGTGTCTAGAGATGTATTGAACTTTGATGACTCAACAATGGGAGTTGTTTTGATGATCCATAAGGGTAAGTCCCTAGATGGGTTTATGAAGTGAAACATAGACGCATTCTACTATGAAGACATGTGCTAAGGGATTGTTGATAACTTGGAGGTTCAATATGTGCTCGGGGGTATGTGAGGATGTTCACTTGGATTTGATGTTATCCCGGATCTTGGACTATAGATTTGTGTACCTTGGACTTTTGATGTTAAGTCTAGTTCTTGGCCTTCGAAGTGGCGTAGATTCGAGCATTGGGAAACCAAGATGTTAAGTAATCTTTGAGAGGATGCAATCATAACTGTTAACATATATCCAATGTGCTTGAGTGAATAATGTGAGGTTTGTTTGATGGTTGCTATATTTCCTATGTTCTATTATGGATGTCACATGATGTAGGTACTGTCGATTTAGATACCTAGTCACTCCATACTGTAATTTGACTAGTAGCGTACCCTAAGATGATAGATTAGCAAATACTATTGTATGTGTTAACTTGTTGGATGCAGGGACAGATCATGTATGATTCTCCAAACCTTGTATTCTTATTTACTATATCAATTTTTATAGTATTTTGATATTATAGATAACTCATACTAGACAGTTTTCTAACTCAAGTTTTATGCTTTGCTTCTTATTATCTAGGGTACTTTTGAATGAGTATATTATGGATAACAAGTTTAAGATAGCATGTTGAGCTGTGTGCATGATGAGCAAGTGGCTAGCGTTATCATATACTATATTTTGAAGCTACTATTGTTATTCCACTATGCAATATCGTGGAGCTATGATCGTTACTTATTTATTATAGGATGCTTTTTATTTAGAGTTCATTTGATCCGATGTATAAACTTTATTTCCATTTTGTTTTGTATAATGGCCGGTGCACTCTAATCTATTCTAGTTCATTTTAGTATATTGTTGTTTATCCTGTTTTATATCTATGTTGATTATTATATTTTTCTTATACACTATGAGATATATGATAGATACTGTTTTAGATTGTTTTATTTTACCCCTAACTACCACTCTACATATGTCCGGTATCATCGAAACACACTTTTTGGTCTATTTGGATAGCAGAGGAGTGGATCGATCGTCATAATAAGATTAGGAATATCTATCTTAATTATTTTAGACATATATGGATATGGCAGTGTGCTTTGTTTGTCTATTGATGTACCCACTAGTGTATCTTATGTTATGATTATTTGTTAGTAGTTGCACTAATGCATTATGATCGATGATTGACGATTTTGTATCAGTAGGGTATTAGTGTAAATATTGTACTTGTGTGCATGCTTTATACTGATGGCAGTGGTCATTGCTCTACCTTATTTGACTTTTATGGATGAAATTCCTATAAGGAGGAGAGACTGTAACACCTCATATTTTGAAATGCCATATTATGGAGTTAATTAATAATAAGATTAGTTAAATGATAATTAAAGGTTTTTAACAAGAGGGATTACTCAAAGGAAAATATAATTAATTGAGTATGGGACACTTAAAAGATTAATTGAGTTGAACTAAGAGTAAATGCTACAAGATAAATTTTTGATCATAAAATTAAAGGGTAAAAAGGGAATTTTGTGCAACAAAGGGCTAATGAGTTAATAATATTAAGCAATTAGGGATTTCATCCCAAGTCCAAATTATTAACCCTTATATTTACCTCTAAACACATGTTATTCTCTTCATTTTCTCATTACATAAAAACAAAATAAAATATACAAGCTAGATCATTGTTACAAAGAAGAGACGAGGGAAACAAATAAAAGACAATTAAAACTTCGTTTTCTAAAGAAAGAAAGGATTTTAATTAAACATTTCATCTAGTTGAATAATACTAATCCTATTTTCCATCCAAATCTAATTAGATCCGGGTATTGCGCATATTGATTATTCATAATAATGATAAATATGTTTTGATGATGATGGATTACTTCTATTTGAATTTTGTTGATTAAATGGCTAAGTTAACGACAATTTTAAGAGTAAAACACGAGTCAATCATCTCCAAATGGATTGAAATTTTGATACATTATTTATAATTTTGGAACTGGGATAAATTTGGAATTTCGTAATTTTTGTATTAATAAATAATTTATTATGAATTCTCTAAAATGAAAATTAACAATTTTGGCTATAAAAATATTTTAAATTATTTGAATTTAATTTTTGAATTTTATACTAGAGGTAGAAGAAAATGTTTATGGTTTTCTATGACTTTTTGAGAATTTTATTGTCATTTTTGAATTGATATGAATTAAATGGTAAGGTAGAGAATTACCTTAAGGAAACAGATTAGTTAAGGAGTGATTAAAGGAACAGATAATAGCTTGTTTCAAAATTATTACTATAATTTAAAAATAATGAATGGAAGCATGACATGTGTAATGACTAAGTCAAAACTTATTACTTTGTTAAGTAATATAACTTTTTTCAACTTTATTACGGATTTGCCATCGTATATCCAATAGCATGCATTAGATAGCCTTATCTCAGTTAGCACAAAGCTTATATCTCTGGTAGCATATATCATAATCGCGGTAGCATAATTCCTTAACTTCGATAGCATACATTCGATGCTAAAATTTGATAGCTTCGGTAAATTTTAATTTCATACATTTGATAGATAAAAGATTGTATCTCTAGTAGCATACAAGTCATATCTCCATTAGCAAATTCACATAACTCCGATAGCGTAAATGTTCATAATTTCGAAAGCCTAAATGTTTATAACTCTGGTAGCTTAAATGCTCATAACTCTAGTAGCATTTGATTTCATAACTCTGGTAGCTTATGGTCCATAACTTCAATAGAAAATGGTTTGTAAATTTGATAAGGTAGTTTCATACCTTTGATAACCATTATTTCATAACTTCAGTAATAAATGTTTCATACTTCCATTAACTAAAGTAAATCTATTTTCAGAAGCATTTTGGGAGATAGTTTCCATGATGTGTAACCTGAGTTTTATAGTGTAGAATTTGAAATATAAAAGCTATAAAATGAATAATGATAAGATAAAATGTAATGATTATGCAAAATATTGGCTAAAGCTTAGGGTAAGCCAAGAAAAGATAAGTTATATCATTTAAATAGCAAGAAAGATAAAAAATTAGCTAAAGGTATTTAAGAATTTTGAACTAAATGTGAGGGTGTATGGAATGTGTAGGCTAAACTACTAATAATTGAAGAAACCAATCGAATAAATTTTTTAAATATGCCCACTCATGCAGATATTGAATAAATTATGGGAAGGCTTAGTGAAGTCTAAATTTAATGGGCATATGGCATGTGCCAAGACTTGGAAGTCTAATAGGTTCAGTTCAAAAGCATAACTCTGTGTGAGTAAATAACATCATAAATATACGTAATTGTCGAATGAATAAATGAATCGGCAACGTGAAACAAAATTATTTCCGCGACTGGGAGAGGCTTTTGACTCTTAGTAAGGAAACTTTCTAGAATGTATTCAAGGTGCTTACATTCAATCTCTTAAGAAATTCATGGTGGCTCTAGTTAATGTGGCTTCTAAAGTGGATGAATGGTCATTCGTCGGTGACAAATAAACCTTATATGGCAATCATTAACTAAATTTAACGATATCTAGTAAATTGACATTTAAATAAGAGTCAAGGTGATGCATGCGAATATGAATGATAACAATATGACAGGGTTCATAATATATCGATGATAAGTATATCTTATTCTTATGTTTGGAAACGATGATTGTATGAAATGCTCTATAATATGATAATAAGTATAAGGTATACTTATAATTGAAAGATATTGGGTGATTATGCTCTTATTGTGATGCTTTTAATATTGCATAATATGATGTAATTGTTGTTGATGATCCAGTGAGGGAAAAACCCATTCCGCTAGGCGGTGTTGTCTTGCTATATTTTGTATTTAGGAAGAAGTATTACTTATACCGGGCTTTATGTCGGACCCGTGTGTCTGTTTTTTTCCCTAAAGTCATGGGTACTTGTTTGATTATGCCGAATTTATGGGATTAATCAAGTTACTTTAAAGCGAATAAAGCTCCAAAAACAAAGCGAAAGGCTTAATATTTATTTATATTTCGTTTTTGTCCTATTACCGTAAAACTAGGATCTATAACTGATTAAGCGAACATGTTGGCATCTTCATATGACTAGCATGTCACAATTATCTATATTTTATTGAATTTACCCCTTACGAGGGCACATTTTGGGAATTGAAAATGTAAAGACACATTTTTGTAGTAAAATGTATTTAACTACTTAGGTTACTTAATGTTGTTGAAAAAAATTAATCCCACTTCGTCGCTTGAAAATAATTCTGGTGAAGACTGTAGCTCCATCAGCATTCAATTTTAGGTATCGGAATGGAGGATGCCATAAAGAATGGATTTCTTCTAAAAAATAGTGGTAGTGTTATAGGCATGGATAAGATCCTAGATTATGATATGAAAACTAACCATGAAGATTATACTAATTCAACGATACTCCAGGATACACCTTATTAGGTCTAATAGAGAATCTTGTGCATTGGAGAGAAAGTCACTTTCTCATTGATAGTAAGAAATTGGATTGCGTCGTTCATAATGATAGTCCTTGAGTTACTAATGAGTCTTGGAGAGTAAAGACTCTAACATGTGGTTTAGTGCTATGAACTAAGTAATCATTCCATGTACACTATCAAAGTTTATGTTTTGAAATGTACTTAAATGAATACCCATTGATTACAAGTGAATATGTATTTAGAAAATTAGTGCAAATAGAATAAATATAAGCTCAAAAGTGCGGTTGATGGGAAAAATGGATTTTATCAAGTCAAAATGTTGATTATGATGAAACCTTTTGCTAATCACCACGCTTAGGTCCATTTGGATTCTACTTGCAAATTATTACATACTATAACTATGAGAAATGACATAAGGATGTTAAAACGGCCTTTCTAGATGATGTTTTAAAAATGGTGTGTTTTTATATCATAACTAAAGGTTCTCAAAGTTAGTGGGAGCAATAATAAAACTTATATACTCGTAAGATCTAACTATGGTATTAAACAATCATCTTGAAGTTAGCACATTTGTTTTGACAAGGTAATCAAATAGTTTGATCAAAATCAAAATATCAAAGAAGCATGTACCTATGAAAAGGGAAGATACAAGGTACTATAGCATTTCTAATAAAATAACAGGTAAACAACTTGCTATTGATTGATAATGATTTACCTATGATACAATCACTTAAAGTAAGGTTTTATACAAAAATTTATTGATTTGGGCATTAATTGTTTTGTTACTATTGTTTTTTATTTGTTATAAATATTTATAAAATAATGTTATGAGTTAGACTAAAATAACCGTTCAATTAGAAAAATATGAGAAAATTGATCAACGCTTGTTGGCATCAATGAATCATGTTCAAAAAAATATATGAGAAAATTGCAATTAAAGGTAGAAGATTTGAAAAAAATACATGTACACTGGAGTTAAAGTAACATAAAATCGATGATGCAACCGACTTGAAAAAGATGCAAGGAAACACTAAAACACTATTCCTAAGGGGTGGATGACTAATCATAGATTCCTGGGATCGAATGCTATGTTACATCTGTGCAATTTCAAGATTCTACTAGATTTTGATAGTATCATCGTCAAAACAACTAAATATTTCTCTTTTACATGATGTTTTTGATGCTAGGTAGATGAGTGTGATGGTTGTAAAGAAGAGATGATGGTGCAGTGGGAATAGCGAAGAGAGGAGATGGAGAAGGTTTAAGTTGTAGGTGATTAATTTTGTTGTCGAGGAGTTAATAATGATATATGTATGAACCTATTTTCGTACCTATCACTAACGAGGTAAATGGGTAAGCATATCCGTTCCAGCTTCTAACGCGTCGAATGCGTCAAAGTTGAAACGAGTATTATGTTCCGTTGTCGTACGCATCCTAAAACAAAAAGCCTAACAAAGGTGGACGTCTAACTCAGAAATTAAAAATGCATTGTAAACTGTGCCTAACTTTGGAAAACATGATTGAACAATATATACTATCCATCCAATGCATCAAAAGTTGTTATGGGTATTTTGTTTGTTTATTGCGAACACACCCTAAAACAAGTTAAACAAAGTTGGATATCTAGGTTGGAAATCAAATATGCATGATGAATTGAAAAGCCTAATGCTGAACAATACATACCAAAACAACCGATCGGAAGGAAAAGAATACAAAGAACCAAAACTCAATTTGGTTAATGAATTTGGAAAGTATTAGGTAGTGTTTGGTTTAAAAACGAATTTTGTGTTTTTGGTTTTCAATATGTATGTCAAATATGAGAAGGATGAAGGGACGACGAAGGGCATGAAAGAAAGACGGATGAGAGGACGAAGGGATAGAGGGACGACGGAAGAATGGATTGTTTCACGTGCTTGTGTTATTTCTCAAAACACAGAAAATAAAAAAAAAGTTGTTTTTTATTTGTTTGTTAACTTAGGGCTCGTTTGGTTTCATTTTGTATTTTGAGTTTTGTGTTTTCAATTTGCACAAAGAAATAGCAAGAAATAAGAGAAGAAGATTTATAATTCTTATCCGTTGAGACGACCAACGGACAACGAAAGAGTTTGATTGTTTTCCGTGCTTTTGTTATCTTTCGAAACACGAAAAATAAAATAAACTTGTTTTCTATTTTATATGTTAATTTCATTTTTCAAAATTGTTTGTTTTTCAACGATAGATACAACGGACGCGTTTTTGTATAGACGAAATGATGCAGCAGCGGAATAACAAAATGATGATTCTGTGAAAGTAGCAATCGATGGAATGAAAAATACTGAATGGCCCAAATTCGTTGATTCGAAGATACCGAATTCTAGCTATCTTCGTCACGTTGATCGTGCACGATATCGTGAAAGAAGATCTGCAATTCTTCAGACGTTGATCAAGCGCACTTGATACCGTGAATTGGCTTCTACGATCGTTGATCCGAGCGCACTCGAATGCCGAAAGAGGAGATAGGAGATTACACTCAACTACCAATTTAATGAAAGCACAAAGCTAACAAACAAAAGCTTTTATTCAAATCAACTAAACTGTTACAAATGTCACAACCCCGCTATTTATAGAAGTTACAACTCAACACGACTCAAAATATTACAACACTTAGGTCGGCACCGACCTAACACACCCAGCGGCCTACGACTTAAAACAGACGCGACCTAACATTACAACATCACGCGACCTATCATATTTACAACACAAGACTTATTACAACATGACGACATAACAAAAGTACAACAACTTATATACAATATTACATCCCTTCATGCGACATAAAATCTTCATGCGACTTAAGCTTTAGCATCCAGTAGCGACCTAAGGAACCTCGGCAGCGACCTAAAAACATAGCTCGGTAAAGTTAGGTCGTTCAAGCGACCTAAAAATAAGGCGGCTTCTTGTTAGGTCGTTGGCGACCTAAAACCTTTGCGACATATGAACTTCGCGACCTAACTGGTTGACTTAGCTCAGTAGCTCGCGAGCGACCTAAGGCATGAAGTGGTATTGTTGAGCGACCTAGTATAGGTCGTAGCTCGTTCGTAGGTTCTGAGCGACCTAATGTTTCTTGCATATGTAAGCGACCTAGTATAGGTCATAGTCTTTTAGGTCGTGACTTTTTAGGTCGCAGCTTGTTGCTAGAGTTAGGTCGCAACTCCTTATCTCTTGACTCGTTAGCTTGATCACATGCCTTCACACTGATTCTGTTAACTCGTGAGTAACCTTCCATAGGTCGTGAGCGACCTTCACTAGGTCGTGAGCGACCTAAAGTTCCACTAGGTCGTGAGCGACCTAAATTGGCAGATCGCGCTGCATCATCCTCTCCCTGTTGGAAGGAATTCATCCTCGAATTTAACAGTTCTTCGTCTTCGATACTCTGATCCTCGTGAATGGGAACCAAGTGTTTGATATTGTCAATATTACCCATAGGACGATGATCCGGCAAGCTCATCTTACAATCATAAATTGTATTCATAATTCCCAAACGACTCATTCCTCCAGCATCTAGTTTATTGTACGTACCAACAAGAAATCGTTCAACCATCAAGTAGTTAGATTTGTTGCCACTTTGTATCTTCATCAAATTCAATACAGAGTCCATATTTTCGTCTATCCATGATCTAGTATGTATAGGTAATGATTTACATGATCTTGACTTTGTCGCGGTTTCTTTTGAAACTTGATAACTCTGACTCTTCTGAACAAACATTTCAACCCCTTTTCTTATTGACGGTCCCAAACAAAACGTCGTAACTAACTACATGGTAAGATCATTGTCCACATGTCTTTCTACACGCACATCTTTGATAACTTTTATTTGCCAACTGCGATCAGGAGTATACAATTGCCTTCTTTTGAAAAGAAACCCATCAACCAATCTTCTCAACTCTACCTGCTCTGTCGGACACATTTGGTTATGTGGTATATATGGTACAATAGCACTTGACACTTGATTATCATGATGTACGTTTCCCCGTGACACTAATTCCTTGGTCAACTCTGCAGGGATTACACCTTCACATTCATTCACTATTGACTTAACTTCCTCAGGAGTCTCGAGATCTCTACTGATTTCATTCCCATTCAACATAAACTCTTCCGCTTTATCCTCCACTTCTTTAATAAACTCTTCTGTAGATAATAGACTAATCGAATCCACCTCCTTTATCAGCAAATTACCCTCTTCGTCTCCTGACTTATTTTCTTCGTCCTCATCCAACTTTGCTGACTGCGAACTTTCAACCTCATGTTTATCAGATTTCGTTGGTTGAAAATCAACAACTTTATCTTCGTCAAACTTTAGTGATTGAAAACAATCGACTTCATCTTCCACATCAACAAATTCCTTTAAAGACAACAAAGTCTTTAGCTCCTCGATTTCCTCCAATTTGTTTTCACTCTTTTGACGCCTTTTAGGAACCAAAATGATTCATGTATCCTCGAACATAAAACTGTAACTGTTTGCGCGTCCATCATGTTGCACAGCTCTGTCGTATTTCCATGGTCTTCCCAACAACAGATGACATACATCCATGTCAACCACATCACACCAAATTTCGTCTTTGTATTTCTTCCCAATGGAAAAATTAACACAAGCCCTTCGATTAACTTTCACCTCCCCTCCTTTCCTCAACCAGGCTAATTTGTAGGGAGTTGGATGTTTCTCGGTTTTCAATGACAGCTTCTGAAGAAATAATGTTGTCACAACTTCCTGCATCAATGACGAATTTGCAAACCCTTCCCAAGATAGTGCATGTTGATTGAAAGATGTTACTCCTTAACCAACTTGAATCATCCTCCTGTTTTGGGGTCAAACAAGATCTCCTCAACAACAAACTACAACCCTCATCTCCAGACAATAATTCTTCTTCTTCAACTGGTAACGAATTGACACACTCTACTTCTGCATCTTCATGCTCAATCTCCGCAATCATTGCTCGCTTCTTGGGTTTTGTACATTCATTGCTTTTATGGCCCCACTCTTGACAATTAAAGCATTTGAGATTACTATTGACCTTTGTCTTGCTGGCTTCATTCATATTCGACTTACTGACGACTTTGGAAACATCCGCACTGTTACTAACATCCTTGTTCTGATTGTTAGAATTCGTAAACACTCCACCACCTCTTCTTCCTTGTTTCTCCCAAGCAAGTGCTTTCTGATGTGCTTCGGCGACAGATCTTGGATCAAACATATTCACCATGTCTTGAATCTGCGTTCGCAACCCCCCAACATACCTAGCTGTTAGCTGTTCCTCTGTTTCCATAATATCATTCCTCGCAATTAATTGGTAAAAAACATCTGCATACTCATTTACTGATCTTTCCCCTTGTCTTAGGTTCTGCAAGCGTTGATACATAAGAGATTGATAGTTGTGCGGCAGGAATGTAGCTTTCATCAACTTTTTCATTTTCTCCCAAGTAACAATTTTAGATTTTTCCCATTCTCTCCCGTGTAAGTTTAGTCTGCTGCCACCACGCCATAGCTCTCCCTCTTAATCTCGTAGCAACCAACTTTACTCTTCGATCCGCGGGAACTTCTTTGAAGTCAAAAATTTCTTCAACATTTGAAACCCAATCCAAAAATTCCTCCGTTACCATTCCTCCCTTGAATTCTGGAATTTCAGTTTTCATCCCCGACTCCCATCGGCGATCATCCTCAACATCCCGATATGCATTTCGTGCTAGGTCTCGATCTCGTGAATGAACACTACCTCTACCACCATCTTCATCAAAAACAGATGTACTTCGATATCGATCTCGACCATTCTCATTTCTATAATCTCGCATATCTCTTCTACTTTGTCTGTCATCATCACGGTATGTTTCATGTTCAAACTCACGTGGAGTTCTTCTCTCTTCATCTCTATACCCATGATGTTCTCTTCTCAATGAAACTGATGATTCTCTTCTACCACGATCAGATTGTGGCGACACCCTCCTCTCTTCCGTAACCGATGTCGAAACTCTGTTTCCTCCATGGTTCGAGACTGGCGACCTCCTTCTTTGACCCCGATTCATATCCATCATCAATTTCTCTAATCTTCCAATACCTTCATCTAACTTCTCATTGAATTTGTTACTAATGCGTTGTTCCATTTGTTCGGCATCTTCCCTTTTGTACAAATCTTCCACATTTTGATGACGATTAGTTATTCTCGGCGGCATTGTCAAATGAAACAATCTTCAACTTTTCGGCTTGAACAAATATGAACTTGAACACTTTAACTTTCGGCCTTGATCTTCAATTATGATGCACGACTTCACTTCTAGCTCTCGGCTCTAAACTTCAAACTCTTCAATAGAATTGGCTCCAAGACTCGGCTTAGCTATGATTGGCTAAACCTAGCTCTGATACCAAATGATGCAGCAGCGGAATAACAAAATGATGATTCTGTGAAAGTAGCAATCGATGGAATGAAAAATACTGAATGACCCAAATTCGTTGATCCGAAGATACCGAATTCTAGCTATCTTCGTCACGTTGATCGCGCACGATACCGTGAAAGAAGATCTGCAATTCTTCAGACGTTGATCAAGCGCACTTGATACCGTGAATTGGTTTCTACGATCGTTGATCCGAGCACACTCGAATGCCGAAAGAGAAGATAGAAGATTACACTCAACTACCAATTTAATGAAAGCACAAAGCTAACAAACAAAAGTTTTTATTCAAATCAACTAAACTGTTACAAATGTCACAACCCCGCTATTTATAGAAGTTACAACTCAACACGACTCAAAATATTACAACACTTAGGTCGGCACCGACCTAACACACCCAGCGACCTACGACTTAAAACAGACGCGACCTAACATTACAACATCACGCGACTTATCATATTTACAACACAAGACTTATTACAACATGACGACATAACAAAAGTATAACAACTTATATACAATATTACATCCCTTCATGCGACATAAAATCTTCATGCGACTTAAGCTTTAGCATCCAGTAGCGACCTAAGGAACCTCGGCAGCGACCTAAAAACATAGCTCGGTAAAGTTAGGTCGTTCAAGCGACCTAAAAATAAGGCGGCTTCTTGTTAGGTCGTTGGCGACCTAAAACCTTTGCGACATATGAACTTCGCGACCTAACTGGTTGACTTAGCTCGGTAGCTCGCGAGCGACCTAAGGCATGAAGTGGTATTGTTGAGCGACCTAGTATAGGTCGTAGCTCGTTCGTAGGTTCCGAGCGACCTAATGTTTCTCGCATATGTAAGCGACCTAGTATAGATCGTAGTCTTTTAGGTCGTGACTTTTTAGATCGCAGCTTGTTGCTAGAGTTAGATCGCAACTCCTTATCTCTTGACTCGTTAGCTTGATCACATGCCTTCACACTGATTCTGTTAACTCGTGAGTAACCTTCCATAGGTCGTGAGCGACCTTCACTAGGTCGTGAGCGACCTAAAGTTCCATTAGGTCATGAGCGACCTAAATTGGCAGATCGCGCTGCATCACGAAAACACAAAACTAAAAACGACAAGCCAAACATGGTCTTAGTTTTCTAAAATGGTCGTTTTCGACAATACACACACGTCATGTACATTGTTGTAAGGACAAAAACTAAAAACAACAAACCAAAAACTATAGTAGCTTTGTTGTACAAAACACTGCAGGAATTGGGCTTTTGGTTCCAACTAATGGGGAAACATAAGGGCCCAACGTGAAAATTCAATTTGGTTAACGAATTTTACGATTGCATAGGCTGTTTTATGCATACGATGAGGAACCCGTCCACCCCAGAATTCAGATCAAAAGACAAAAAGAACCAAACTCTGAAATTACCATTTCCCTCGTCAGCTTGAAAGCAAAAACCCTAGAATCCCCAAAAAATAAAAAATAAAAAATAAAAAATAAAAATCGGAAAAGAATTAAAAGGAAAATAACGGTAAAGAAGAAGGGTAATGGAGAGTGCTCTAGCAAGCGCAGCGTCGATTCCGGATCAAAGGCAGAAGATCGAGCAGTACAAACAGATTCTTTCGTCAGTCATCTCCCCTCCCACCGACATTGATCAGGCTAAGCGGTTCATCGATCACAGTAATGATATTGTTATTTTTACTTTTTATTTTAAATAATTGATTCTTATGAAGTTATAGTTTGCTTGTTTCAGAAACTTAAGTTATTTTTGTTAATGATAATTTATTTGCCCGTTTGTTTTGTTATAATGATCAAAGCGGTTATATACAGTAACTGCTTTGTTTTCTATATTGATGATGGTCAGTATAAGATTCTAATACAATGCATTGTTTGATGTATGGTGCATTTGGGGTTGTATTAAAATTTATTGTTCAAGGGTTGAATGTTAATGAAATTTCCAATGGATGAGTTAAAATGTGTTATAGGTTTCTTTAGAGGGTTATTTTGATCACTGTAGTTTACAAGGAAAGGAATGCCAAAAATAATACCTATGTCATCGAGTTCCTTTATTTTTTAATTACTTATTTGCGTTGATTTTTGATTTATTTAGTGGTATCGGATGATGTTCCCCTTGTTGTTTCAAGGCAGTTGGTTCAAATATTTGCTCAAGAGCTTGGTAGACTGGAAGTTAGTATTCAAAAGGAGATTGCTCACCATGCATTGACTCAGATTCAGCCTCGGGTTGTTTCTTTTGAAGAGCAGGTTAGTTTCGTAGTTTTATGTTTTAAGTACTAGTTTATGCTGTTGAAATTTTCGGCATGTAGAAGAGACGTTATGATTGGATAGCCCTACATCCCCTTAGAGCACATATATTTTCATAACAATATTTATTGTAACAAAAGGAATCCCTTGTTGTTACATGCTATCAATCTCATATATATATCCATCTCCTTTAGAATATCTTGTGATGTGAGACTAATCATAATCCAATCTACGTACCCACTCTAATACAATGTGAGCCACACCTAATAGATCTCCACCTTGGCGAGCATTTTCTCAATTCAACTTGAAGTTATACAGAATTCTCAAACACTTGAATAAAGTCGCTAACACCTCTAGCAGTTTAGATTAGGTTGCTACCATCTCTCAGCAGTTGGACCAAACTCTTTTTACAAAGAGTTCTCTTTTCCATGGTTGGAGGATGCCACGTTCTAACTTATAACTCCACCTTAATGAGAATCCCGAGCTCAAGCCACATATTAGAGCATACTTAGGTCAATGCTGCATTATATTGGTTCCTCGAACCATCGGCTTCGATACCATGTTGAAATTTTTTGACATTCCCTCGTATCTTCCGCTATGCGCGTACTTCATTTAGTGTAGAAGAGATAAGACCACTGAACGAAGCTCTTTTGGTGCCAACGTCATGATTGGATCGTCCTACATCCCCCTTATAGCGCATATATTTTCATGACAACATTTATTGTAACAAAAAGAATCCCTTGTTGTTAAATGCTACCAATCTCATATATATGCTCATCTCATTTAAAATATCTTGCGATGTGAGACTAATCATAATTTAATCTATGCACCAACTCTAATACAATGCGAACCACACCTAACATATGCTTTAGGCAGTGATATAAGCTTTAAGCTTCTAGTAACAAGTGATATCGAAGTTCAAGCTTCAACTTTGTCAAGTTCATAATTCTGAATCAAGATAATATGTTGAGTTAGTCGATAGGAGTAGAAAACATTAGTTAAATAAAATTTCTATTTCTTTGTACACTTTGTGTGATACAAGATATTAAAAAAAGAAAAAAAAACTTAAAATTGTACTGCCTTTTTCAGCTGTATCACCCTAATCTACATTTAGCACTAGAATTTGAAAGATTTGACATTTTATGTTGAGTTAGTGGTCTTACAATGGGAATGATCCAAATTTGAAGATGTGATGATTTGATGCCAAATTTGTACCATCAGAGTTTATGCTTGAATAGAAAAATGAAGTTGTAAAAATATTTATCCCATACTTAGTATTACTGTCTTCAGTTTTATGGTGAAATTTTATATCAAAAGATTTACTACTGTACATAACTCATTACAATCATGGTTGATATCTCATTGTATTATATGTCCTTATGAAATAAATATTTATCCCCTATCATTATCGTACTCTTTGAAATATCTTTCTATATACATCCAAGAGGAATCCCACTTCACGTTTACATGCTAGCAAAGATGAGAAGTTAACCACAACCACAAATTTTAACTACCGTACGAACTTTAACGCTATGAGATTTCATCTCCTTACACCATCTGTATATTAGCTACATAATTTAACACCTAACCATTGCTTGTTTAAATAATCACAAACAAACTTCTTTGATTTTCTTTTAGTGAGGAAGTTTGGACAAGTGGTGTTGCTGTTAAATATAATTTTAAACACATGGTTTAGTTACAAGTCATTGCGGCTGATTTAGGTGCAAACATATTTTTTTTATCACCACGACATCAAGCCTTGCTATGTTTATTGTATAATATACTATGAAAGCCCGAAGTTCATATTTACAAACCATAATCAGCTGTATAAATTATTTGGTTACATGTCTACCTCTTAACAAACCACCTCAACCGCTACAATTTCTTATTGTCTTAAAACAATGGAACTTGTATATATTTGTTCTGTCCACGTGCTAGTAGCCTATTTTAAACCTTTGTAGCTTCTTCTAACAACAGCAGTGTTACCTTAGCTATTGTGCCAAATCACACTCCATAAAGAGTTTGTAAACCTCTTTGTCGGTGACTGTATATAAGCTTTGATCTTGTACTTAATCCATTGTCATGCAGTTAAAGCCTCATTAATGCCCTGCTAAAGCGTTTAGCGCACTTCGACCGCTACGCCTTTTTAGTTTAGCACTAATAGTAGATTCGATTAAAGTCTCGTTATTTTCCGCTACGTCCGCTAGATTATGAGTTTTTAGCACATGTTTCAACAACTTTAATATAAGATGATTAATTTGATTAGTTCTTCTATAAATCAAATCAACAAATTTATGGTATAGGTCTAAGTCTAAGTCCTAAGCGTTCAACATAAATTAGAATTTTGTTCTATTCACCAAGTATGAACTGCATGGATCATGATATTCTTTGGTTTTGTTATATAGGAGTGAACAATGTTTCTCTTTTCTACACAATTTTTATGAGAACGAGAATAAATCAACTCCGACGATTTGATTTTATCTCCAATAATTTTATTACTCGTTCGCTATTTTTCAATATATCCTCGCTTTATCCCTATTATAACCTTTTGCACCTCCACCGCTATAAAACTGCTAAGCACTTTAACAGCGTAGATATGTTATACCACTTCATCGCTCTACCTGCTTGCAAATTTACTGATAGCTTCATTGTCCCGACTTCACCCCTTCCCCCCTAATGCACTCATAGAGATACATATAGACACACTTGACCCTATGAAAGTTACTTTATCGAACAAATTCTCCATTATTTGCAGGTTTTAATTATTCGGGAGAAACTTGCAGAACTTTATGAGTCTGAGCAACAATGGTCCAAGGCAGCCCAGATGTTAAGTGGGATTAACTTAGAATCAGGAATAAGGTGCACGGTTTATGTCAATCTTGATCATGTAATATGCTTGTAATACTATCATAAATTTGTTAAGGACATCACAAAAATTTCATTCATTGTACAAATATTTCAGGATGCTTGATGAAACATATAAACTGTCCAAGTGTGTCCAAATTGCTCGTCTTTATCTTGAGGTTTGTTATTAAATTTATCTCGGTTCAGGTTTATTTACAGTTACAAATGTGTGTGTTAATATCGCCAACCACTTGTGTTGTCATTAGGATGATGATGCTGTCAATGCGGAGGCTTTTATTAACAAAGCTTCCTTTTTGGTTAACAACAGTCATCAAGAAGTTCTTAATTTGCAGTATAAGGTAACATTTTTTCTAGGTTATCATTGCCTTTAATCTGAAAGTTTTATTATTATATCGATTTAGCTATCAATATCCTCAACAGGTTTGTTATGCAAGAATATTGGATCTCAAGAGGAAATTTTTGGAAGCTGCGCTGCGTTATTATGATATATCTCAAATTGAGAAACGCCAAATTGGAGATGAGTAAGCTAGTTTATTTATTTTCCAATTAACCATATTTAGTCAATTACGAATACCATATGCAATGCCGGTGCTCGATCAATGCTTTGAGCTATTTGATTCCCCCTCCCATGTACATCAACATTGTAATAGTTACGGATAAGGTTACCAAAATCAAGGTTTTCAAAATGGGATTCAGATCGTAAATTGTAAACTTCAAATTTTAAACTGATATGAGATTTAAACCATAAATCATAGATTCAGAAGTTCCATATCTTAAGGTCTGTACACATCCTCGTCTAAACTAAAACTCAAAATTTTCTCTTGGTCCATATTTATTTTGTTTAGAAAACATTAGATTGAAACTTGGGATCCAACTAAGTATATTTAATATGTCCATATGGATTGAAGGATTTTTCTAAATTGCAGTTTTGACTAAGTTTGAATCAAATTGAAAATCGAATCGCAAAGGGAGAGATCCGATTTGAAACGAGATTTAAATCGCAAGATTTTAGAGTTTTTTTTATTAATATTGGTTACCAGCATTGTCCCAACAATAATATATCATACTATAAATTAAACCCTGACCTTTTATTTGCTAATAAGTAACATGTTGATTTGATGAATAATCTATTTGACAGTTTTTTATTTCAATTACTTTACACTGGAAATTGAAACATTATTTTGATAATAATCTAACTGAAGGCATGCCTTATTATTGCTTTTGCATACCTTGATATCAAGCATCAATATATTTTGTGGTCATATCACTTCTACTTTATCTCCATTTTGTTGATTTTTTCTTCTCATCTGGTGATATTAGAGAAATCGATGAGGAAGCCTTGGAGCAAGCTCTCAGTGCTGCTGTAACTTGTACAATATTGGCAGCAGCAGGTCCACAAAGGTCACGTGTCTTAGCAACTCTATACAAAGTATGTCATCACTTTATTCACTAAATAACCTTTCTAATACTATCTTTAGATTAGAGTTTGTGCCTAGTATATGCCATTATTATCATTCTAAGTTATTCCATCACATTTTAAACAATTAAGTTTAGCAGTAAACTTTGCTACTCGTCACTTTTTTTACTCAAATCCCTTTTGCTATCAAAATGCATCCAATTGTTATGTTAATATTTAAAGATTGTCTTTCGGTTGATTTTCTTTCTTTCTAGATTTCACCATTGAAATAAATGAAGTTTGCATTAAAACATTATGTTCAATTAGGTTATAACTTTTAAGTAACCATAGCTGGTGACCATCAACTTCTTCTTATTCCTCTTTCTTTCCCTCTATTTTTAAATGGACTATGTTTGTGTTGTTCATTATATTGATGTATACTGTTTTCTCTTTCATATGTTATTTCATTAATCTTGCTTGGCAATCTTTGGCTCCTTGAGATAATGACTAGGTTTAGAACTATTCGGTCAATGAATATATTGTTTGAGTTGGCTTACTTAGATCAGTTTCATGAAAACATACTAACATAGAAAATTTGATTTTGTAATATTGTTTGTTTGATTAATTCTATAATTTCCGTGGTTGTGGTACATTTACTTGACATTAGTTCTGATTCATACTAGACATTGAGTATTAGTTGATTTAGTTCTCTACTTTTGACATACCATCACACTGACTCCTGGTCTTATTGAATATGCACATGAGCTCCCTGGTCTTATTTAAAAAGAATACGCAATCCAATTTGCATTTGATAATCTTTAACGATGAAATTGATTTGGCTCAAAATAAAGTTGATGGAAAACACAAATCAGTTATTGCTTTTAATAAATATGACATTTGAAAAGTGTAAACCAAGGTTCGAGATCTCGGTTTCGATCTCGATTTCGGTCTTTTGTAATTTTAGGAATTTCGATGTAATTCGTAAATTTCGAGAATTTCGATTCCAGTTTCGATTCCGGATAACATTATTTATTTTTCATATAATTACACATATGTTTGTTTAATTTATTGAAACAACATGTATAATTTATATTTAATTGAAAAATAAAATATAAAAAAACAATACCAATTAATTATAAATATTTATAACACTAAAAAATTATTATTCATTATCTCATTTTCAACATTTTTAGTTACATGATTCACATATTTTGTGAATTTATATGTTTTCTAAGTTACAATTGCAAATTTGAATATTCATGCATTTGAAACTCAAATTAATTTCTTTTTCGAGATTTTTCTTTTCGTAAAATTTGAAGTTCAATAGTTTTTTATTAAACCGGAAATTCGGTTTGGTTTCGTTTCGGTCCCTACCGAAACCTAAACGGAACGACCGAAATCTCGGTGTTTCGGTTGAAACCCCAAACCTTGGTGTAAACTAGTTTGCGTTTTTAGAAAAATGTAAGTTAGAATAACTTTTTGGATTATTTCTTGAAATTCGATAATATGATAAAATGCAATTAATTTTGTAAAATATAAGCATGTACAGAAAATTCAAACCTTACTGTATTTTGTAACAAAATGCATGTTTGTCCCATCTTCTTCACACCAAATCTCTGAAAAAAACGACGAAGGGTTATCAATTTCTTGCAATACACACACGTATGCGTATTTGTCTTTTGGTCCGATGGACCTATCATACAATCTACAGATTTTTAGGTCATGCCATAATAAATTTATAAATTCAAGACTTCTACTTAGTAAAAGCACCTTAATATCTTTTTAGTATCTCAATAGTTGTGATAGTGCTTAATCTTATGTATAACCACTTTTTATGGAGAGAAGATATTTTAACTGGTTAGAAAATATATTAACATTTCAAAAAAATAAACTTGGTCATCATAGAAAACAAAAACTTTAAAAAATCAATTTCGATTTTCATTATTTTTGGAAAACACCGAATATGGTTTTGATTCCCTTCGACCATTCACCTGCGCGCGCGCGTGTATATATATATATATAAGTATGTGTAGAGGGGTGTGTATGTGTATATTATGCTATGTAGTTAAAGCCCTTAACGATTATATTGTGGTGTAGGTGCAAAAAATTATAACGGGGATATAGCGGAGGTGCAAAAAATTATAGCGGGGATATAGCGGAGGTGCAAAATGCTTCATTAGATATAAAACTAAATATTTAAAGATAATTTATTCTCATTCACCACATCATTGATGTAGGAAAAGAAAATATTTTTTAATCTTATATAACAAAACCGAAGAATATCATGATTTATGCAGACTAGATTTGATGACTATAATAGATTTTTAACTTATATTGAGCACTATGCCTTAAAATTAGGTATTTACCCTAACTTTGTTGATTTGGTTTAAAAGAGAACTAGTCAAATCAACCAAATCAACATTTGTATATTAATGTTGCTAAAACGGGTGCTAAAAAGCCTTAATTTAGCTGGTGTAGCGGAAAATAGCGGGGCTTAAAGCGGATTTACTATATAATAGCGTTAAATTGATATAGCGTAGAGGTCGAAAAACGCATGTGCTATAGCGGGGATTTACTGGGCTTTAGCGGGCTTTAACTGCATAGATATTATGTATGTATGTATATGTATTAAAACCAATTTGAATATTAAAAATGCCTCAAAAATCATATATGATATTATGTTACATGATTGATAATTGTACATTTCATAACAACTACATGCACATATCAAAACTATTATATGCACATATTAGAACTAATGTGCGCGCTCGTGTGTATCAAAGTTGATAAATATTTTTGTATCATAAATAAAATTTCTTTAATGTATTAAAAGTCATTTTAAAGCTAAGCATAGTCTTATAATCAAATCATAACTGCTATGTACATGTATCAGAATTTATACACATATATGTTGATAAATATCTACAACAAACACAATTTTAGTTAATGCATCAGAAGTCATTTTAAAGCCGAGCATGGTCTTATATTTGAATAAGAACTGGCATATACATAATATCTAATATTATAACTAATGCATATAGACTTATATACCAAAGTGATATATATCAGTATCATGAACAAAATTTTAGTTTAATTTGTCAAATGTCATTTTAAAGGTGAACATAATCTTATATTCAAATCAAAACCGCTATATACATTTATTAGAATATATCACATGCATATAGATCTCAAAACCGATAAATATTATTATCATACGAAACTTTTGTTTGAAGTATCAGAAGTCACTTTAAAGCAAGGTTTGAGAATTCGGTTTTGGTCTCGGTTTCGGTCTTTTGAAATTTTCTTAGTTTCGGTCAATTTCGAAAGTTTCGGTTTTGGTTTCGGTCCTGGTTACGGATATTGATATTTTTTATTGAAATAAACTAAAGTGAACTAGATTAAACTGAAGTAAACTTGATTAAATTAAATGTACAATTCATAATTAACTAAATTAAACATTTCAATATCATATTTAAATTACACAAAACCCTAATTAATTCGAACAAAACATTAATTAGAAATATACTAAATGTGACCCAACTTTAATAACAAAAACAATTAAAGAGAAAATGAAAACAAACAGCCCACACAACAACCCACATATTTCCTTCTTCACTTCTTATTTCAAAAGCCAGGGTTGAACAAAACTCAATACAGTAAAAAAACGACTCCTTTTGTTTTCGAGGCTAGGGAAAAAATAGACATGGAATCAAAAAAATCGATTGCTTCTCATCGACTTCTTTCAATTCACAGCTGAATGCCGAACGAAAATCAACAACAAATTCTTCTCGAATTCAAGGTAAGGCAAAGACGAATAACGGCGCACGTTAATTTCGAAGTTAGGGCAGGTTTTATTCCTTTTCTTCTTGGATTCTTCTCGATTTGCTTTTTATTCTTTGATTCTCCGTTACACATTCCGAAACCGAATTTTAGCTCGGTTTCGGACCGGTGGATGACGGTATCGATCCGGTACAGCCGGAATTTCGGTGTACATGACGATACCTTGAACCTTGCTTTAAAGCCGAACATAGTCTTATATTCTAATCAAAACTTCCATAAATATATATAAGTTGATAAATATCAGTATCATAAATGAAATTTAGTTTATTTTATCAATAATCATTTTATGAGTGCTTTGGTTAAATAAAGTATCATTTTTACTATCAAAAAATATATACATGTATCAAAACTAAAATATGTCTATGTGTGTGTATCAAAACTATTAAATATCACTATTACAAATGACATTTTGGTTTGAAGTATCAAAAGTCATTTAAAGATGAGCATGGTATATATTCAAATCAAAAATGCTATGTATATATATATACGAGCGTTACGACACGCGCTTCGTGCGTGAGTTTTTTTGTTAGTTTGATTTTTTATTTCTATTATTAATTAATAAAGATCGAATTTGTAAAAAAAATATTATTTGTTAGATCTATTTTTTAAGTGATATTAAGATTCGGTAATACTTGTAGATGTGGGTTTTGAATTGTTAAAGAAAATTTATTTATTTGATCCTATTTTTAAGCGATAGTGAGATTTGGCAATATTTATAAAATAACATTTTGAATTGGTAAAAGAAGTTTATTTATTAGACCCTATATTTAGGTGACTAAGATTTGATAATATGTGTAGATGAGCATTTTTGGTAGCTCACGCTTGCACCAAAAAAATGTGACAACAAAGATATTACAACTATTATTAATGATATGTATCAATTTGATACACACACGGGTTACACACACAAGGTTTTCAAAATAAGAATCAAATCATAAATCGTAAAGTTCAACCTTTAAATCGAAACGAGATTTAATTCGTAAATCGTACGTTCAAACATTTATATTTTAATGTTTATACCAAGGTTTCAGAATTCAATTTTGGTTATTTGATTTTTTTTAGTTTCGGTCAATTTCGGAAATTTTGGAAGGTTAAGGTTCATCCTGGTTTTGGATTTTTGTATTTTTTAATAATAATGAAATAATAATAATAAACGTTGTAAATAAAACACTACATATAATCTATAAACTCGTAAAGAGATAAAATAAAACATACACGACAATTACTTGTGTTGTATGATACGACGAATAACAATTAAATTAAATTGAACTAAATAAGCCAGAGTGATAATAGATTCGTCATGGTTCATGGCGGAACGGCCGTATTCTAGGGATTTTGGACGAAACCTAATACCTTGATGCTTACTATAAGTAAAAATAAATGTTTTTATATAGCCTTACAAATAAATAAAATGATCCAGTAACTAAAATGAACATTAAAAATAAATATTATTATAATAAATGTTTAACATGCCTGCACTTAATAAAACAAATCATTAAGTTGAATGCAGAAAACATAAACCCAACAAGCTCAACCTAGGTATAACCCCATTATGTTACAACCCTAATCAGCCATCTTCCCTTCTCATTTCCACCTCGCGCAAGCACGAGAGCAGGAGAGGAAAAAAAAGATGTTTTTTTAGTAAAAATTGAACTTGTAGAAGCTGAATTAGGGCTCTAGATAGGAATTCATTCCAATCTTCAAATTCGAGATACTTGTCGATGCTCAAATTCAAATTTGAGACGAGTTTTCATTTCGATTTGGTTGCTTTTTTATTTATTGTCTTTTAGTAACTTCTTCACCAATTGTATTGCAAGTTGATTTTTATTCTTCGGATCTTTTATTTGTTTAGCTACCGAGATGAGTTTTTACTTTTGAGTGCCGCAATTTCCTTTGATTTGGCTGTATGCCTTTGGTTTCAAATTTTTTTTAACCTTAACCAGAACCAAATTTTATGCTCGGTTCGGTTAGTGTCGATACGAGTTTGGTATCACCAAAATTTCGGTGTACCGTCCAGTACCTCAAACCTTGGTTTGTACCAAGATTGAAGAACTCGGTCTCGGTTTCACTCATTTAAAATTTGGTCAATTTCGAAAGTTTTATCGGTTTTGGTTTTGTTTTGATATCAAGTTTATGTATTTTTCTAATAAAAATGAATTAATAAAGGATTAAGCTAAAACTAAGTTGAAATAAAATAAACAAAAATTAATTAAAAAGTTCAAAATCTTAACTAATTAAATCAAACAATTGAAAACCCTAATCAAATTACTCCTAAGCCATTAATAAATTACAATACCCAATTTATCATCATGTAATTAGTTAAGCTCACGTAGGCCCAACAAAATTAATAAAACCCACTGCCAAATCAATAAAGCTCTAATGCTCTCTCAATGACTTCTTAGTTCCATCCAGCCCTCGCACTTTATTTCCATCAAAGAACTAGGGTTAAAAAGTTGCAGCAACGGGAAAAAAGAGTCAATTTCTATGACTAGAGGAAGTTTAGTTTCATCGATTGAGCTTATAAGAGGGGTTCGATTTCAAATTGAGGCAAGTATTGAGAGATTTTTCGAATTTATTTTCGATTTTAGTACTTTCCTTTTGAATTTTCCTCTTTCTTCACTTGCTTGCTGATTCTTAGAGGATATAGATTTGATTTTTTTACCTACCAGTCCGAAACCAGATTTCATACCTAGTTTTTTTTGAACCGCGTTCCGTACCGGTATTGTATGATCGGAATTTTGGCGTACCGACCAATACCTGAACCTTGGTTTACATTTTGAAATTTGATCTTGGTATTTGAATTTCTACATTTAAATCTGAAACTCAATTTTTTCCATTTTTGTGTTGTTTAGAAAACATTAAAACTAAAACTGTAGATCTATATTGAATATATCAATATATATTGACTGATTTTTCTCGAATGCGGTTTTAATAGAATTTGAATCAGAATGTAAATTGAATTGTGAAGGCGAAAAATCGATTACAAACATGATTTGAATCAGAAGATTTTTAATAACAATGTATGTGTATCAAAGTAAATAAATACCAGTATCAAAATGTAAGGGCCCGTTTGGTTTGCTGTTTTTAGTTTTGTGTTTTCGTCTAAACAAAAATGCACATTTCTTATGCATTGTTGGAAAACACACAATTTTGAAAAATAAAATTAATATAGAAAATAGAAAACAAGTTTACCAGATTTTTCGTGTTTTGAGACATAACAAAGGACGGAAAACATTTCTTCCCCTCCATTTTCCGTCCATCGTTGTAACGGCTAAGAATTGTAAAAAAATTTCCCATGTTTTCTTGTATTTTGTAGTGTATGTTGAAAACACAAAACACAAAACTCAAAACGAAACCAAACGGACCCTAAGATTTTTAAAAACAATATCTGCGTGTCAAAGTAAATAATTACCAACATCATTAACAAAATTTTGGTTTAGTGTATCAGAAATCATTTTGAAGCGCCGTATGGTCTTATATTCAAATAAGAACCGCTATATGTATGTGTGTGTATGCAAAGATGATATATATATATATATATATATATATATATATAGACACACACATAACCAAAATTTTGATTTAACGTATTAGAAATCATTTTAATGCAAACCATCAAGGTTTTCAATATGAGATTCAAATCATAAATTGTAAAATTCGAATGTTAAATCGAAAAGGGATTTAACTCATAAATCATAGATTTAAGAAACCTATATTTTAAGGTTTGCACACACATTGAAATTGATTTTGATGTTTGAACTTCTACATCTAAACCTAAAACTTCATTTTCTCTCTTGTTCCAATTTTATTTTGTTTGGAACTGATTAGATTTTGAATTGTGGATCCAAATAAGTATATTGAATATATCAATTTAGGTTGAATGATTTTTCTAAACTGCGGTATTAGCGTGATTTGAATCGGAATATAAATCGAATCGTAAACGGATAGATTTGATTTGAAACAGGATTTAAACTGTAGGATTTTAAGATTTTTGACAATAATGCTAACTAGTCTTGTTTCAAGTCATATGTGCTACACACACGCGCGCAGTCCCATTAATGTTCAAAAGAATTTTTCGATAAAAATTATTATGTATTGAAAATGAGATATCAATAAAATTTTCAATGTGGATCGGTAATAATTTTTCTTTATTACTGAAGAACCATTCATGAAAGGGATAAAAACGTCTTTGCTAATCATTAATATGCATCGAAACTTGTATACATGTGTGTGTATCAGTATTGATTGAATAAATATGTTAGCCATCTTTTATAAAGAAACACAGTCTCATAAACATTCAGAAAATTTTTTATTACAGAAATTAATATGTACTGACTACTGAAAATGAAATATCAATAAATTTTATCCTTACCCTTAATATTAGGACGTGTTAGTGTGTCCTGTTGCTAGTTTTGGTTTAGATGGTTTGGCACTTGGGCAGGTAGATATCCTATTTCCTCCGTTGTAAAAATTCTTTTAGGCATTCACTTAGGTCTTGCAGGGATTACCGTCTAGTCATCTGCTTAGGCCTGCCTATGTGAGGCTTATCACCTTATTTGAGCATCTGATTGGGTAACTAGGCGCTGCTTAGGCACTAGTTGAGACTTGATGCCTCAATAAGCATATCCGTGCTAGTTTAGACAATCTTGCCTCTTTGGTTGCTCCCAAGTCTCCAAACCCTTAGATTTTCAATTTGGATCAATTAATAATAAATCAAA
Organism: Allium fistulosum; assembly: GCA_030737815.1. Lineage (NCBI taxonomy): Eukaryota > Viridiplantae > Streptophyta > Magnoliopsida > Asparagales > Amaryllidaceae > Allium > Allium fistulosum. Next base: position 837,124,135 of record CM060905.1, read on the forward strand.
TACTAAATTTTATCCAAAATACATTAGTTTATCAAAAAGGTCTAGCACCGATTAATCTCCGTCTAAACAATTAATCCATAGTACGTAATTGCTGCCTAGCGTCCACCTGACGAGATTTACAACCTTGACTATTTCTTGTCTTAAAGACGCCTAAACCCAAACCAGTTTCATGTTTAATTTAGTGTCAATGCTAGAGGTTACATGTAAACGTAATTATGCATACATTAATTTATCAATATATCAAATTAAGGAAAACAAACCCTTGTTTCTCATGCCCAATGCATTATCATCATGTTTACACATGGAATTTAGAAATATATATATATAAGAGAGAGAGAGAGAGAGAATGTGTGTGTCTGGGTTTTTTCTTTTTTATTTCAATGGCCTAATGTGCTTTCTTGAGATCTAATTGAATGAATCTGTAATTTTTCAGGATGAAAGGTGCTCAAAACTGAAAATCTACCCCATACTGCAGAAGGTATACCATCAAACCTTATCCTTGTTTGTATGCATATTACTCAGTAGGTTTGATTGGAAAGTGAATTTCTCTCCACAATAGATTACTCCATTTTAATTTTACTCCATCGGACCATCTCGTCACATGGAATGTCAAAATATTCTTGAAAAGTGTGCAAAATTGTACAGTGCTTCCACAATTTCAAGTATATTGATTGAAGAACGGCTCACTACATAAATTTTTGTAGGTGTACCTGGAAAGAATTTTGAGAAAGCCAGAAATTGATGCATTTGCTGAAGGGCTGAAAGCTCATCAGGTATGTACATTCCCCCCTTTTTGGTTTATTTTGTTACATACTCACTTTCTATACTGAAAATCCATAATCCTATCTATTTTGTTCCAAACAGAAAGCTCTTCTGCCAGATAAATTCACTGTGTTGGATCGTGCAATGATTGAGCACAATCTTTTGAGTGCAAGCAAACTTTACACAAACATAAGGTTGGTCATGATATATCACTCTGTTGGTAATGGTTCACAATTTGTTATTATAATCATTACTTTATTATTCTTCAGTTTTGAGGAACTTGGCGCATTACTGGGTATAGCTCCTCACAAGGTCTGCCCTAATTCTCGATCACTTATAGATTTAATTGCAGGATATTAACCTTATAGATTGTAGAGTGTTTTAGATTTATTTTGTGTCCATGTCCGGTTTCTGGTTTATTTAATCATGAATAATTTACTGTTCTATTTTTAAAACTCTCTCTTTCTATAAGATCTGTAATAGTTGCTGTATTGTAGGCTGAAAAGATAGCTTCACGGATGATATGTGAAGACAGAATGAGGGGATCTATTGATCAGGTGTGAATCTTCGCTATCACTTTCTTGCTTCTTCTATAGTATCAGTACAAATAAGCAACATATTAAGATAGGGCGCACTGCATGTATACTAATTAATGCTGTTGACTACATTGATTCAAACCCCCACTGAAATAGCACAACTTTATAGCTGTTGAGTACCCAGTTTAATCAATTATTCATTTATCTTCATTCTTTTAACGTGCAAAACTCATTTGCTCTTAGGTTGAAGCTGTCATACATTTTGAGGATGACAACGAGGAGTTGCAACGATGGGATCAACAGGTGAAATTGAACTTTCTCTTTTTATGTGTAATAATACAGTGCATGATAAATTTTTCAATATTAATATCTGCTTTTGAACGACCTGCCCCTTCTATGTATACGTCAAGTACACGTACATCTATCAAGTGTTAATCTCTACCCTCGTGTTGCTAGAAATTATTTTCCTTATGTTAGCAGAAAACTTGAAAAGTTTTCAAGAGCTGTTTTGACAGTCTTATCACCAATACACAGCTAGCAGCGGCTAGTACAACAACTACTCATATACTGGCAACTAAGATGTGTTGTATCTATCTCCGATTCACATACTAAGAATACATTACCTAACCGTAGCCTTAAATCTTGTGAGCATGTTATGTCTACATATCCGAATCATATTATGTCAGATTTTGCACTGCGGTATATGTTTTCGTATTGCATTATAGTTTGTTGAAAGTTGATCAACAAATAATTTAGCTTTCTATTGCATTGGCAGTACAGTCGAAAATATACAGTGAAATGATGTTTCTCTAATTTCTACTAGTACAACTGCACAACGGTGATGAACCAACCGGTCGAGTGTATAATTAAAAAAACATTTGTTGCAATTTCCATTAATTTTAATTAAATGCATAATAATGACATAATGATAATATGCTGAATTAATTTTTTTTACATTATTAGAAACAAAAAATAAAATATTTAGGACATACAATAGGTAACAATTGACAATCAAGTATTGGAAATGACACACACCTTTAATAATAGTTGTAATAGCTTTGGTGTCACATTTTTTTGTGTCAGCCTGACCAAATCTTAATATCTTTAATAATAGTTGTAATACTTTTGGTGCCTCACTTTTTTGGTGCCCGCATGAATTATCAAAAACGTCCCCCTACATATGACATAATCTTAATATCACTTAAAAATAGAATTTAACAATTAAACTTTCTTTACCGTTTCAAAAACCACTCTACAAATATTACCAAATCTTAATATTTTTAATAATCTTTATCTTTACTAATAGTTGGAATAGAAACACAATATTTTGGTCTGACCGCGAAGTTCCAAAAATATCCTTATATGCAAACAAGAGGGCATGAGTTCGAATCCCAAAAAAAAAAAATTAACATCTATTTTTCAAATGGAAACTTTGAAATGTAAGTAAGGTTACAAGTTCGAAACTCTGTTCTAACAAAAAATTACTACCTTTTGCTTTATATTTTTCAATTTATTGTTTCAAAACTATGTTGAAATTTTAAATTCTATAAATTTATAAACAAAATTTATATGCACGTGTCATAAAATCTCGTGTGTATGTCTGTGTGTGTGTCTCTCTCTCTGTCTCTGTGTGTGTGTGAAGGAATTAGTAGATTATAAAAATGTTAAGAAAAAGAGGAAGAAATGGTAGAGAATATATTTGCAAAAGAGGAGAAAACACATTTACACAATATGATATAAAGCATTACCTCCACATAGAAAGTAAAAAAAATTCAATACCGAAATCATAAAACTGGGGCAAGGTAATCAAGCCAAGCTAGCACATTCAACCATTATATCGTGGAAATTCATACATAAACTAGCCAAGGGTATATATAATCAAACTAGCAACACTAGCACATTGTCCATGTCATTTCCCTTAGCAAAATTGGACTAAATCAGTATCCCTATTGAACTCATCATATGCACAAACGTTTGGTTCCGTGAAATTTAGAACTAAATCTCCATGATTACGTTGCATAAAACATGGAACAAGTTGATGATCAATATATTGGCAACCATGTTTTCTGGATGGCAAAAATGGTTCTAAATCTGTAGTATGGCTGTTCATAAAATATTCCAAAAGGTATCGGCTTTTGTTATTGTTTGTAGCAAGAGATTCAGACCACAACAGGCATGAATTTTACATAGAACAATAATTAAACAAGCAGAATGAATTCAGACACAAAGAATATACATATGATGTATCTTATAAGTAGTATTTAAGATTTAACCTTGTATTTGGACGCTAAACAATGATAATTAGAAACATCTTCAAAATATTCACTAAATTCTGACATGCACTGATAACTTTGTAGACTGAACATCCATTTAATACCTTGTTAAACAATAATTTCATTGTCTAACATTTAACATTAGCTTTAATTTACTAAATTTTTGTATAATAACCAAACATTATGATACATGCTCTTTTGATTATATGTTACCACTGCCTTCGCCCTCACTATTTGTTATTTTTGCTTATTTAATCCATCAGCACATATTGCTAAAGCAACAGAAAGAGTCGATTACATTTTTTTTCCCTTCTTGGTATTGCGATCAATTAGTGAAGGCGATTCTTCAACATTTTTACGCTTAGAGGTTTTTTAGATTCAACAGTGGTGGATTATGTTGGGACGTGTTCGAATGGTTCATGAAAAGTTTCATCTCTTCACCTGCAACAAAGATTGCTACTGATGTAGGGCCAACTTCAGAATTGAGAAAATCAAGACGGGTTGGCATATAAGTTCAGAGTATAGAAAATTATGTATAAAAAAATGATTGGCATCTAGAGGTAACCATCTTGAATGTTAGTAAAAGCATTCTTGTGTTGGTTAAAATCTATCCAAAATTTTAATAAGAGATATTGTAGATCAAGTAACTTATGGTTTGTTCGTGATGGTTAACTAGCTAATTGTGGTGGCCTTTAAAAAAACTGATAAAAAAATAAAGTGAAAAAGGGAAAGAAAAAATAAATCAAGTTTCTTTTTCTAAGATACTTATCTGCATTGTGGTTTTATTTACCTGTACACGGAGAAGCAGATGATGACATCCACATTAAATCTTAGGTTTAGCATTTTTGATTATGCCCTATCCATCTCCAAGTGCATCTGTTCAAACAACTTAATCACCAAATACTTAAACTTTGTTTAATTGGCAATGAAAAAGGTGGATTGTTTACTAGTAATAGTTTATCATAAGGTTCATTTGTAATCAGAAATTTTGTACTAATTGTTTTTCTTTGTTAAAACCTCAAATACGCATTAAAGAGTTGTAAAAGCTAGTGATTTACACCTTTTATTTAGCAGAAAACATTTAATAAAAAGATATATCGCATCACTGATTTCAATTAATTCATCCTCATTAATAATTTATATCAATGCTCATTAATAATTTTTTATCATAAATATACTATTCTTGTTTGTCTTGTATTTCATATTAACAATCTGCTTCTTATTCTTAATTTAAAGGTGAAAAGAAAATGAAATATTTTTTGTAGGAAACCATTGACTATAAGCATAAATTTCCATAGACAGTAGCTTTTTCAAGAAATATAACCATCGAAAATGGAACCATAATTCTTCAATAAATGACTAGATTTTAATCATATCTATTATAAGGATATACTCGTAAAAAAGGAATGTTTTTTAATGGAACCACACTTCTTCGATAAAAACACAGGTTTTGTCAAGAAAAATAATCACTCAAAATGAATTTTTTGGTGAAACAATCATAGAGCTTACCACTTCGTGTGTGTATTAAAAAATACTAGCCATAAATGAGTAGAAAATCGCGGGATTGAAGAGTGCCTCTATAAGGTTCTGAATTAAAAGGGGATTGGACGGTGGCGGACCTTCTTACATCCCTAGCCTAATGTAGGTTTTTAGAAGAAAAAAAACACCATGTTGAAAGCCTACCCATAAAAGAACTAGTTGTTGTAAAAAGAATGTGATTGATCAAAAACCTATCTAATAATTCAGTGCATTCACAACGTATGTTTCAAACATACACAGCCAATCAAGTACACACATTTAGGTATAAAAAAGAAAGAATTATACCTAGGGAAAAAGTTTTTTTTTCCCAACTCCTGAAAGGTATTTTCCCCAAACTCCAGACCTAGGAAAGATGGAATTGGATACTTTTGAATACCTGAATGAAGTCGTTAAGGAGACAGTGAATGAATTTGAGAATATCGGATCCGAACGAAGTTCGAATGAATTCGAGAAGTAAAAAATGAAAACGAGCCTTAGGATTTGAGGAAATAAAATGAAAAGAGATTTGGGAACTAGATTTCGGAGAGAAAATAGGTAAATAAAACAAGACGGAAATATTGCGACAAAATTTCATAAAAGATATTACGTCCAAAAATAATTGGCTTCGTAGAAGTCCAATTTGCAACGCTATGGTAATGCAAACCTCCCTAACGGTTGGTTTGATAAGCACACAAGCTTGCTCAAACGTTTTTAGTACTTAAGAAAAACCGACACTAAGTGAGCTTATTGGTATAATTCGAAATGTCCTTAGTAAAATAACACATAACAGTAACAGACTTATTTGAGTCTCAATTAAAGACATTTGACTGTATTCAAAAGCCTGCCCCGGTAGTTGGTCACCGACAATTAAAGGTATTGTTGTCATTTGGTACACGATCATGATGCTTATAATCAGTGCTTCCAACGTCACTGTTAACCAGTTGATTTTATGACATGCAGATAGTTGGGATATGCCAAGCGCTTAATGATATTCTTGATAGCATGACAAGCAAGGGTATTGCAGTTTCAGTTTGAACCATCCAACACTCCATATTCAAACATGAAATGAAAAGCAAAATTTTACTGTCAGCAAGATATGCAACCTGTTATTTGGGCTGAAACCTTTTACTTTTTGTATATGGTCTGTTGATTTTCTGTTTTGGTATGCGCTGCTATTATTATTATTATTGTTGTTGTTATTTTCAGTGGCGGAGTTAGCATGTAACGCCAGGTAGGGCATGGTTTCAGATGCGGCCAAGTAATTATTTCAGATAGGACAAAAATGTCACTGTATTATTTTTTACCAAAGAATGTCGAAAATTGAGTTAGGGCATGTGCCCTGTCTGAGCAAACATTGCCTTCGCCCTTGATTATTTTAATACTTTGGAATGATTTGAACGTGTGATTTTATGGATTTAAGTTAGAGCGTTTAACCATAGGAATAGTGGTTCTGGATGAATCTTTTGCGTCTTGGTGTGTTACTATGCATTTGTTAATAAGTTTGATGTCATGTAACATGGAAACTTGTCAAACACATTTTTTATAAGTTTAAAAGTACACTTCTGTCTCTTTTAAAAATACGTTTCATAAAACATCTCTAAAATTATATTTAGGGAAGTTTTGCAAAAAAATTACAAATATTTGTAGTTTTAGATAAATATTTACAATTTATTTTAATTATTTACAATGTAAACTTATGGAAAACTCCGCAGGTAACATTGAAAATAGCAAGGTTTTGTTGAAATTAGTGAAATTTGTCTATTGGAAGAGGACGAAAGTAAAATAGGTTTGAACGATAAGCTGAATTTCCACTATATAATAGTTCCCTGTTTATGTTTCATTTTGTAAACTACGGACACAAAAAATAGAGGAGGGGACTTAGATATGGCATCTAGCTTAAATGATGAATAAAACTTTAATAAATAGAATGATATTTTTTCAGCATCTTTTATATAATTTCTCATTTTGATTTCTTTTTTGTCCTCAAATACTTTGCTTTTGTGCTTAATTATATTTTAATATGTTAATTGTTAGACGACTAAATCAATCGCCTATTCGCTTCCGGCAGATTTCATTCTTGAAGTTTTGAATGGTGCGTCTGCGAGGTTCAACAGTTTTTGCATTAGAACAAAGAATCGGGGTAGATGTAGAATATACGTGGAGATGAGGAGGGAACTATGTTTCTCAAATCGAATCCAGCATTAACCACAAAATGTAAGAAACCATGCTTATGAAATTGCAAAAATTGTGGCCAGGAAAGAACAGGGAAATAATAATAAACAAAGATGAAAATACAGTTAAGAAAACTAGCAAAGGAACCAACGAACCGATTAACACCTCTGGGCGTGTGTTTCTTAGTATATGTCCATGCATTCCCTCCATATCACAAACATTAATTGATTTTTTGGGATTTTTTACATTTTTATGCATTAACTTTTATTTATCCCCTAAAATTTCCATTTTGTATTTGTTTTTTTCAAAGAAAAAGGAGGGATGAACAATGCAAATAACGGCTAAAAAAGTCCAATGAAGCCGTAGAAGTCCACCATCAAGTCGATACTTAGCTCGTCCAATGAATGAGAACATCCGATCTGTAGTGTTCGTCTCAATAGCTAGAACTGTAAAAACTCGGCATACAAAGCGATGCTTGAACACACACATATGCAAGAGGAGAAGGAGTGTTTACGAGATAAAGTAACCTATGTGCGACAAGAAAGCTAACGAACAATAACTTGATAAATGAGTTAGTTACCTAATAATAGAAGAGAGCTAGGAAGATCGTGTGTGTTCACCTCTAGCAGAATGACACACGACGTTATTATTTCTATTGTGAATTATTTCTTTCGTGAGACATCGATACGATATTTTACCACTTTAAGGAATTCCTAAAAGCCATTGGTATTAGCTAATTTATAGGTGTTATTCGAAATCTAATAGAAACAAAATAAAGCGGTTATAAAGTCAAGTTATCCGTTGTAAAAGTAGTATTATTATTGAAAAGTCTCTCATTTCTGTCAAACTAAATATACCAAGCCGCGATAGTGAAAATAGCGTCTAATAAGAATCGTCGACCAGAAGTAAAGTAAAATCTCAACCCAAACCAATAATACTCACAATTAAGAATGCTATAAGTAACATAAAAACAAAAAATTCTAAGAATGTGCAAAGGCGTAAAATTAGTAAATTGACAATCATGGTATAAGCGTGCAATTGTTTCTAGGTTCATATTACAGAAAATGGGTTTTTTGTCGAAATGCACATTTTTTTAAGAGTTTAATAGTACTAAGTTTCCCATGTAATATTAATCACATATATAAGTTGGATTTAAGGGTGCATTCACTTTCCACATAAACTTAAAAAGATTATATTTAATTCCTGAGAAATTTAGAAATTTATAAAATGAATTAAAAGTAAAGTTGTTGGTCCTATCACAACATTAAATTTTGATATCGTTATTATTATCTATATTATATAGATCTAATTTGGCACATAGAAGAGCAAACTAGTAAAAAGTAGTTCCTTCTAGTGCACGATAAAAGCTGAACTTCCATGGAAAGTTCAAATTAGACTTATAGAATTTTGAAATTAGAGCATTTTTAAAATTACAAATATCGTAGAGTTATGAAGGTTCTACTTTAAGAGGAATAATCAAGATCCAACAGTTATGTCAGAAGGAAAGTGTTATTCCCCAAATGCACCATGTTGCCAATACCTAGTTTAAAAATATCCAAGCCTTTTAAAACCGATCTCCAAAAGTGTGATAAATTATTGTTGTTATTAGACATTAGAAGGTGCAAATTATTAGAGCCTCCATTAAATTGATTAGAAATTAGTTTTATTTTCAAATTAAGTTATCGTTATTAGTATTAGACTTGCCCAACCATTTCCTTAAGAGAGAAACATTTAGGTTATGAAGATATTATCGCTAACCCTCCGTCGTTTTTTGGTTTACAAACTGAATCCCAACTGACAAGACACTTTAAACTAGCATTGAGATTTTCCCCAATCTACAAAAAGTCTCTCCTAATCTTATCTATTATATCGATTACCCATTTTGAAAGGAGATAAAATAACATCTAATAAATGGATAGCGTCGACAAAACATAGTTAAGCAGAACTACCCTACCTGTCCTGGATAAAAATTTACCGTTCCGCTTACTTAATCTGTTGCTAATTGTACCAATGGTAGTTAAACATCCATTGTGTCTAAGTTTGGTTGATCTTATTAAGAACCCTAAGTAATCAATGGAAAAGCTCATAGTGTTACAATTTAAAGTGGTGGCAACCTGAATTTGTATTTTTATGCTCAAATCTTTCAAATTACAATGATTTAAACTTATATCCTCTTCACAATTACATTTCAGATCGATGGTTGAAACAAATATTTTTCATGATTAATATTGACTCACCAAAGAGAAATTGTAGAGATAAGCTACCACGATTAGGCAATGATGAACTATCGCGAACCTTGATGAGCTATCGTGGTTTGGCAAAGGCAAAATTATCAATAATGAACTCTAAAACCATCGCATTTAAGTTAAAAAGAGATATTGTAGAGATAAGCTACCATGATTAGGCAATGGTGAACCATCGCAATTTAAGAATCGAAGCGTTCACCTAAGAGAGTTCCAAAAGCTATCGAAAGCACGTTTTAGAAGGCTATCACATGGAAGACATACCAAAGCTATCATGGAAAGAGGTTTTTTAAGTTACCAGAGACAGTAAAATCATTAAATTATTAGAGATGATATATCAAAGCTATCGAAAGTAAGCAATGTGGGGGCTATTACAAGAAACATTAAGAACCTATCGGAATAAAATATCTAAAAATATATCATAGTAAAGTGTTTAAAAGCTATCGCAAAATGGTCGTCAGTAGCCATCAGAGGCAAATTACAAAGAAGATGTTGATTAAAAGTGCAAAGTTATCAAAAATAAGATTTGGGAAATAGGTTTACAAAGCTATCACGAAGGTGGCTTAAAAGCCATTAAAGGAAGGTGGTGAAGGCTCTTAGAAATAGTGTAAGAAGTGCTATTGGAGAGGAATAGTACAAATCTATCAAGAACAAAAAGTCATGTGCTATCACAGTAAGAGATTCATGGAGCTATCGCATCAAGGAGATTGTATATGTTATTGTAGTGAAGATTATACATGATATCAAAAGTAAGTGTTAAAAAGCTATCACATTCGGTTCAAAGCTATCGTAGGAAAGATATCAAAAGGCTATCAACAAAAGGAAGAATGTCACATGTCAGGCCTTCATTGGTCCAATTTACTTGTTTAAAAATGTTTGGACTTACTATTGCAACTTGATCAAAAGGTTTCTTTATCAGGTGCCGAAGTGTCATTTTCAGTGTGTACCACATCATCTTATACAAGTGTCATTTCAATCATCCAATAAATGTAGAGTCAAAGCTATTGGACCGTTAACATATGTCTAGCATCCAATGACATACAACTAATATAAATAGAAAACTGCTCACATAAGAAGAAACATTTCCTTGAATTCTTCTTATTGCTAATTTTCATTTTTGTAGTTCCCAAAGTTTGTAAGTGCTCAAAGTGTATGAAGGATTATGGGTTTCTTATTTGTTAAGAAAGAAATAAAGGACATATATGAAAGATATTAGAAAATTTACTTTAACTACATGAATTCAGCTTGTCTTAGCGTAATTTGTTAAATTTACCTACTTAAAAATTTGTTGAAAAGTTAGTCCAGAATTTTCTAGATGGACATTTTGGTACTTTTATTGAGAGATTGCTATAATCATCTTATCAATAAGACTATCTTCAAGACAAATTTGAGATCATCTAACATGGTAGCTAGGGCATCGAAAGGAAGAAAGAACACTTTGATTGTTCACACAACTAACTTAAAAGGTGTTGTTACATCTACTTTTAACATAGCTAATGCAGAAGTAAGACAAACTTTTAATCCAATCACAAAGGCCAGAGAGAGTGAAGCTATTAAGTGAATGCAAGCTCAAATTGACACCATACAAGAAATGATAGTGATGTTGGTTGCTTAAAGGACAACATCTAAAACTCATGAAAGAATAAGAGAGAATCATGAAAAAGTCGAGTCTTCAATGAAGGATGCTAATGTGATAGCGATCGAAGGACTCCCACTTGAATGAGAGAATGTAGAAAAGTTTTTGGAATCTACGATAGGAAAGTGGCATGGGTTGGGAAGGAACTAAGAGGTACTAAGAATGATCCAAAATTGGATCAATGCCAGAAAAGCATGGTGTTTAGTGATTATTTTGGACAAAGGATTCCCAAGGCTCTAGAAATATCAAACATGGTTCTAGTTGAACAATCCGCTAGCTCAATCTCGAGTATAGATTACGAACCAAGGAGAAGAAATTATGAGAATGAAGAAGCTTACATATGTGATGTGGCATTCAAGACGGAAAAGGATATTTTGAATCTCAAAAGAAAGCGGACTATGTACTCTATAATAAACCGCAATCAACGTTTAATCAATTTCATTGACGAAATTATGATCCAACCACAAAAAGATTTGTACTATTAGGTATGATGGATCTACCGATCCAAATGATCATTTCTTCACATTTGAAAACCAGATGGACATTTTTAGTGCTTTAAACGAGGTTAGATGTAAACTTTTCCTGTAACTTTTTTGGAGCCACAAGCAAGGTACCCAAAAAAGTCAATTATTCATTGGTATAAATTGTAATGGATTTTTCCAAGAAATTTTGTACTTCAAAGGATCCAACTATAGACTATTATTGTGCTGGCAAACATTAAGCTTTGAAGTGGAGAGATGTTGAGGGACTATATGAAAGGTTAATGTGGAAGAAAGAAAGGCTAAAGGATTTATAATCATGAAAAGTTGATGGTAGTAAAACCCAGTATACTTGATAATGATAGAGTTAAGGATGTTCGCTAGGGGCAACTATGTAATTTGATTATATAACTTAACTCTTATAACGAACATTGTTTTCAAAAGAAAGCAACCTTTTGGTTTTATTTTCTATTATATAGATTGTTATATTGGGATATAATTAATATTTTAAGTACATTAAACATACATAAGTAGAAAAATTCTTAAGAAAAATATTAATCGATCGCAGTTACGAATATGTTTGTAGACATGGGTATTAAATCATATAAAATAAATACTTGTTCTTAAATATTTCTAGTCAAGATGTATCAAGAACGGGATATCAATATATCATTGAGAGTAGTATACATAATGCTCTTTATATAATAGAAGATGAATTATTCATGACCATTGGTGGCACCAGGGGGTTATGTATGTGCAACTATTTGAAACAATAATAGAATGACTCACCGATAGTCTTCTATATGTTCAAAGTCACTCATATGATGATGTGCTACAGTCTTTTGACTTGAAAATACTGTGAATCGTAAGTGTCTAAACTATACTTTGATTATGATTAAACATACAAAAATGCTGATCGTGCTAAGGCTGGGTATAAGTTAGACCACTTGAAGTGAAAAACTATTCAAGAGGAAATTTGTCTCCTTCGAAAGGTTAGTATCGCTATAATTGGTTGTTAGTGTAAAGCCAAAGTCTTTTGTCAAAGCAAATCAATTAACCAATAATTGTTATCGGATTGAACCATGAACTTTAAGTTAGACGTCACAATTAACTACTAATACTAATATAGTTTTGACCATTGATCGAGCTCTAGATATTTAAGTGATATATTGACAACGAAGATAAAATATGCATATTATATCGTTGTTGAAGAGTCTCGCTTTGAAAGATAATAAATTGGATTTCACTCTATGCAATTAAAACCCCGCTAAAGCCTTGCTAATGCCCCGCTAAAGCATTTTGCACAACTTGACAGCTAAGTTTTTTAGTTTAGCGCTATTAAAAAGTAAACCGATACAAAGCCCCACTATTTTCCGCTACACCCGCTAAATCATGGGCTTTTAGCATCAACTTTAGCAACTTTAATGTAAAATCGTATAAATCAAATCAATAAGCTTATGATATAATTCTAAGTTTAAGTCCTAAGCGCTCAACATAAATTGGAATCCTATTCTATTCACTATGTCTGAACTACATTGATTAATATTCTTCAATTTTGTTATATAGGAGTGAACAATGTTTCTTTTTTTCCTACTCAAATGATGTGGGAATGAGAATAAATCAACTTTGGACGTTTGATTGTATCTCCAATAAAATTTTGTATGCCTCCGCTATTTTTGATATATCCCTCTGTTATTCATGCTATAGCCTTTTGTACTCCAATGCTATAAACCGCTAAGCACTTTAACTGCATAGGTTCACTTAGAGAATCTTTAAGCAACTAAACTCGTGTCTACTATTATGCTTCAGCAAAGTCTGTACATGCCTTACTATTTAAATGGAGAAATTAATAGAATGGTTATTTTAATTATTTAATTGTTATTTTTAATAATATTAGAGGGTTGAAAAATTAACTAATAAAATATATAACTATTATATACTTATTTAGTTAATTATATAGGCTGAAAATGATATTTATTAATAATAAATATTTTTTTAGTAGTTGAAATTATTAATGGTTAATAACAAGATGACAAACCATATTAATAATGGTTTATTATTTAATTGGGTTATTGAACCTAATTAATAAATAAAATCTGGCCTAGTGGAAATATATTAAGGAGATATTTTTAAGACCCGATTCTATAAATAGATCTATAGAGTCTCTATCTAGAGATACAATAATTTATTTTATCTATGCAAAATAATTTACATTTTAACCTTAATGTTGGACTATGCAATTTCACCATGAGTTAGAGATCAATTCTCTCAAAGATGAAGTTGATAGTCAAGATGTGTTCGACCAGCAGGATCGTCGGGAAAAAATTTCTTATTATTTTCTCTAAAATCCATCTATAAAATTATTTTTAGATGAATTTTTCCAAATTTCTCTAAAGAAAATAATTTTTCTCCATTCCGTGCACTATGCATGACCAAACTCATGCACGCCACATGACTGATCGTGAATCGACATGGGCGAATCAGTCATCCAGAGGCAACGATTGGTCAGAACAACGACAAATCTGTCAGCCCGAGGTGATGAAACAATGGTGTATCTCAAAGCTATGGTTTCTAGAAACTGTTATCAGACATAGATTTAAGGATATGAATGAACTCGTCGTCGTGAGTGTTGAGCTCTGGTGATGTCGCATTGTCAAAGGCGGTGTCAAGCGACCACCATTGCTGTTTAAACACGACGTCAAAGGCAGCTAAGGTTTTTCTAAAGCAGGATGGTATTTTTTATGCAAAATTCCTCTTGAATTTTATTATTACGTATTTCTATAAATATAATTATTATTTATAGAAAACCCTTATAACTTGTAACTTTTATACTTTCACATATAAGCTCCATTTTGCCTGAACCGACGCCAGTTCATATTAAAATTCTAGAAAATTTTGTATTATTTAATTGTATGTCACATACTTATATACAACATTTAGTAAATTTAACGGTTTATTGTGTGAAAATTTTCATATTCAAACCAAAACAAATTATAAATTATCTAACCACTATATTTGTATATATTGTACGTACAAAATATATAATTTATTAAATATTATATTTAAATAAATATTATCCAAATGTAATAATTGTTTTGTTAATTAGTATATTTAAATAAATATTATTCAAACTAATGTATATGTATATATATATATATTTATTTTAATACATCAGTTTAAATGAATCTTAATATGAGTTATTAACGAAATTATTTTAGTAAATAGCATATTCGAATAACTATTAATCATTATAACATATTTTAAAATTCAACTTAGAAAAGAAAATAATTTACTTTTAATTTAATAATGTAAACTGAAAAACTATTTTTTAAATTTAAGTATTTAAATTTGAACTTATATTAAATTAAATATTAAGCATAAAACACTAATGCTCTCCTTTTTTTAGGGACCACTCTTTCATTAAAAGTTTCTAAACACAAAACTCCTTTTACATTCAAACAATATTAAATATGATTTAATGTTACATAATTATTTATGATAATGCTATAAAAGATCTAGTGCATTAAAAAGGAAGTTCTTTGAAATTTTCTCATTTTACGTCATTGCTAATGCACCCGATCTAACAATAGTATTAGAGTCTGCATTGTGTTATTATGAATAATATATAAAATTTGAATTTAAAATTAGCATAAATTTATAAAGTTTATAAATAGATTTAGAGTTGTTTTAAATTTTTATTCATGAAAATTATAAATAAATTAATTCAAAATTGTTTTAATTATAATTAAACTTATAAAGGTTATGAATGTGACAATCCGTACCTCCTGACACACCGATCCAATGCCTATGGTGACTTTCGGACTCGCGTTGGTGCCAAGAAGTACGAGCTATTAGGTTTTTAAGCATTATAGAGACAAAGAGTAAACATATATGATCTAAGACAGTTTACACTTTCAGATCTCACAGCAAAGACAACAAAATATAAATATTGAAAATAACCATCTTAGAAGATATCTTCAAAACATTGTTTCAGAAAACGGTACGTAGTCTATTCCATAGTACACAGAAATATGATACATGGTCTGGTAAATAATAAGTACTGAATACGACAAGTAAATACATGGAGTGGAATGGAAAATATATAGCAACTATAATGCTAAACTCGTCTCTCCACGTACCGATCTCGGGCTTATCATCTGTTGCCCTGTCCTCTTGTGGTTGGGGAAAAAGAAAGAAAAGGAGTAGGCCAGAAAAAAGTTTGGTGAACGAGTCCATTATTAATATATGGCAATTACATGCAATTGACTTTAGTAATACTCTATATGACTTAGAATGTTCTACGAGTGTCCGTGAATTACTTATTTCATATGCTTAAGGGGTTTAGCTCAATACACACCTACACTACAACTTAAGTAGGCTCATATCTAGGATCGAACAACTAATTGAAACTTAAGACAACTAATTATCGGCTAATAGCTACTAAAACTATTCCAACATAGGGATTACCTACAATTCTCAACCATGGGATTAAGTCAAACCACTACGATTGCACGTATCATATCAACCATGAGACTATGTTCCTATTTACGCATCGAGGGGGAGCCCGCAATGTCGACTCACCGAGGTGTCTCATTGTTGCTACATTCGTGTCCACCTCTCAATGTTAACCTAACGCCTCTTATTGACCCGCGCCAGGACCCATTAACAACACAGCATCACGTCGCTTCATCGTGAATACCAAGGAATTCTCGTTAGTGCTGGACCGCACACTCCATCAAGCATCCTCATCATTGTTGCGCATCCACCTTAGAAGCTCCTGTAAGTGCAGTTTGTGCAAGAATCGCCTCCAGTCGAATATCGATCCTACTGGATAAATAGCATTTACCCATTCCCGCAATAGCATCGTCGACATAGGGAACTAGCTTCCTTACTTCTACTAACATTCATATATATATATATATATATATATATATATATATGTATATACATACACCACTAACTATTTTATTTATAACATGGGCCTTAGGCCGAGGTTCATAATGCACTCTGAAAATGCCAACTAGTCGACCCTTGCTCTTGGAGCGGTCGATCGCTTGTTGTCGACCACCCCAGTGAGTGCAGTTGTCCCGTCGTTGCCGTTTGGTGTTTTTAATTAGCGATTTTAATTCATTTTGTTTCTTAATTATTATCATCTCTAAATCTATTACAGTAAACTTGGATCCTAGATTATCATACGTTAACACTAGTTATAATTATCCAAACTTATGAATACATGATTTGTAATTGTCAGCACTTCTATTCAATTTCATATTTATAGTGAATAGGTTTAACCAGGTTTAGAGATCAATTATTATCAATTTTAACAAAAGGGTTACTTATAGAGTTATCAATTTCTCGATTTAGAGATTAACATCAAATTGTATTCATTGTTAAATTTCAGATTTAAGCAAATAAGATTCCTAAATATAATTTTTGACAATATAAATCAAATAGGGTGCACTAAAATTAACTGTATATAAATCACCTAATTAATAGTGAACCCACTCGCTTGAAATCCAAGCTCTTCCCTTCGAATCATGCTCGGAAATCTCCCCCATTCATTTGTTCTCCGCTTGAGTTAGCCTTCTTAAACTTCTCTATTTTGATTTTTATTTTATTTTGAAGAATTTTGTAAGTCGAGGAGGAGAGGATTTCAGATTTCAAAGCATCATAATTTGGACGTACTGACTAAATTTTTTGTGAATTAGGGTTTTCCTTGACGTTGTACTGATATGGACCGTTGATCGATGCATGGAAAATATTTGTTTAAATCCTGTACGCTAAAAATACACATGATAAATCCAAGCCATTCGACCTAGGCAAACCCTAGCCGCTGAATGACCACCGCCCGACCGCTGTGTCCTAAGGCGGTCGACAGCTACATGTCGACCGACTACACCCCAAAGTGTCGACCATTGTATTACTTTTTGTTAATTAATTTTTAACGTTTATTTCTTTCTAAATCTACTTATTTATTCAATTGCAAATTTTCAAACATTTATAACTTTTCCTTATTAGCTCCGATTTCAAAAAGTTATATATGAAAATTATCCAGAAAAATGCAACAGTAGAAGTTTCATAATCAAATTTGGACATTTGCAAAAATTCTAATTTTGCCTTTATTATATTTAAATTTAATTCTTTTACTAAATTTTTGCATAAATTATCGGGGTGTTACATTCGTTCCACCTTAAAAGGATTTCATCCTTGAAATCTCCAAGGACAAAAGAAGTAACTTGTGCGTACTAAAAATCATAAAATACAACCATCTACTTATCCATCAACCGCTAGCAATCATTATCCTTAGTTAAATTGTCTAATGCAATATGTACATGCAAGCATGGATGCATATAAACCTGTACTAATGCAAAGAGTAGGCGGTCTCCTGATCTAGTCGACCTCCTGAAATGCAAATGCTTATGCTATTTATCCAAATATATACAACATCCTATGTAAACATGTACCAACAATTCTACATGTATGCGCAACCATTCAATCCATATGCATATAACTCAATGAAATAAAACATGTGATGGTGTGTGTATGCTAACTCAAGAATATATTTGCCTATGTGTGCAAAGAACAAATAAATACATCCATTAACATCCATTATCCAGAACATGTCCTATTGACACGTTCACAACCATTCCTAACATCCAATGGTCTCTACCTATGGGGTATACTAAGCTAGAACCTAACACATAAGTAGTCTATACTTATTTAACTAAAATGAAAACGTACCCGAAAAGAGTTATAGATGGGCAGCTCGAATCCTCTCCTTGGGCTCCCATGTACTCTCTGCTGGATCGTCTCCCCATTGGACCTTAACAAACTTGGAAACTTTATTGCGGAGTCGCTTTGTATCATGCTCAAGAATATGAGTGGTTGCACGACAAACAAGTGACTCCCTCTCTACCTCCACTTCCTCTAGCTCACTTAGCTTGACTTCAACTACCGTATCATGTAGACACTTTCGCACGTGTGACACATGAAAAACATCGTGTACTCCCGCTAACTGCTCAGGAAGATTCACTCTATAAGCCAACTTTCGTACTCTATTAGTGGTTAGAAAAGGCCCTACAAAATTCGGTGCTAACTTCCCCGGACTACCAAATCTCATAACATGCCTAAGCGATGAGAACTCTACAAAAACCATGTCGCCCGCTAAGAACTCTAAATCCGTACATCTCTTATCATCATAAGACTTCTTTTTATCATGTGTGGTTTTCATTCTCTTACGGATCAAGTCTACCTTCTCTGATATCTCCCTCACCGTATCCAGTCCAAGAGTAATCCTATCCGTAGTGTCCCACCAACACGATGGTGATCTACAAGGTCTTCCATATAACGCCTCAAATTGTGCCATCCTAATACTTGCCCGATAGCTGTTATTGTAGGTGAACTCTACTAATGGAAAGTGATCCTCCCAAGAGCCTCCAAAATATAATATGCACATCCAAAGTAAGTCCTCTAATACCCGGTTCACTCTCTCCGTCCTTCTGTTCATTTGTGAGTAATAAGCGGTACTCAAATTCAGCTCGGTGCCTAAAGCCTCCTGTAGGCTCCTTCAAAACACAATGGTGAAAAGTGGATCTCGATCGCCCACGATGCTAGAAGGAACTTTGTGTAACCTAACGATCTCCCTCACGTATAGTGTTGCAAGAGATGTAGCAGTCCACATACTCTTAATCGTAATGAAATGAGCACATTTGGTCAGTCGGTCAACTATAACCCAAATACTTTCATTCCCTCTCCTACTCCATGGTAGTCTGTTAATGAAATCCATAGAAATACTCTCCCACTTCCACTGAGGAATATCTAACGGCTGCAATAATCCTTCCAGCTTCTCCTGCTCTATCTTTACTCTCTAACAAGTATACATCGGGCCGCATACTCTACCACATGCTTCTTCATACCAGGCCAATAAAAGACTCTCTTCATGTCATGGTACATTTTGTCTCTGCCAGGATAAATGGTCATCCTCGAATGATGAGACTCGATTAGTATCATGTTAATCAAATCCATAATGAGAGGAACACACAATTTACCATCTCTCCGTAACCACCCCTTTGAGTCAATGGCATAACGCCTCAAATGACTCGACTTCCCTCCTCTATTAATCCTCTTGAAAATATCCAATAGCACCTTGTCTTGCTTCTGACTTGACTCTATATGATCCATAAGTGTAAGCTGCACATCCAAAGCTACCAACAGTCTCGAAGTGATGTCCGATGATGGTCGGAAATCGAACGTAGAAATGAACTCTAAATGCTTCTACTCCAAGAACAAGGTCTCAACACGGCATGTTGCCTACTCAAGGCATCAACGCAACATTGTCCTTGCTTGAGTAAATGAGACATCGAAGTCATACGATGCTAGAAAATCCATCCACCTCTACTGACTTAAGTTTAAATCCTTTTGGAAGAACAAATACTTCAAAGACTTATAATCCATACACAGCTCAAACCGCTCTCCTAAAAGATAGTGACTCCATGAATTGAGTGGAAAGACAATGGCCGTCAATTTAAGATCACGGGTATGATAGTTTCTTTTGTTGATTTTCAACTATCGACTAGCATAGCCCACCACTCTCCTCTCTTGCATTAACACCGAGCCCAATTCCATA
This sequence comes from Allium fistulosum, assembly GCA_030737815.1. NCBI lineage: Eukaryota > Viridiplantae > Streptophyta > Magnoliopsida > Asparagales > Amaryllidaceae > Allium > Allium fistulosum. The sequence continues at coordinate 837,144,380 of CM060905.1, forward strand.
CCACATGCATCGGTATATACTATGAATGTCTTAGTACCATCGAGTAGTACTAGAATAGGTGCACTAGTCAACGCTTACTTTAGTTTGATAAAAGCATTCTCATACTTTGCGTCTCACATGAAAATCAAATTCTTCTTAGTGAGGTGGGTCAGAGGGGCAGAGATTTGTGGAAATTAGCCATAAGAGCCTCTTTAGCAAGCGCAATTAGTTTATAGGACACACAACTGAAATAATTACTTTTAATGACAAAATGCAAAATAATTAGTTTCTAAGGCCTAAAAACCTATGAAATTATGTTCTTGAAAGTAATTGGACTGCTGACTTTGTCCTTAAAAGTAATTGTTCTACTGACTTTGGTCTTGAAATTAATTTCTATGGATGTGCATCCTAGAAACTAATTGGACTGCAAAGTTTGTCCTTCTGGTGAAATGCCCTCAGAGATTTTAGCAAAGTCCTTATTGAACTTCCTAAAGTAGCCCGCCAAACCATGGAAACTCCTTATTTCCATGGCATTCTTTGGTACATGCAAATCTTGTACTACAGTAACTTTACTAGGATCGATTACCAACCCATGCTCCGAGACAAGAAGTCCTAAAAAGCATACCTCCTTGCGCCAAAAGTGGCACTTAGAAAAATTTGCCTTCGGCTTATGCTCATTGAGTGTATTGAGCACTTCTTTTAAATGCAACCTGTGCTCCTCCTCACTTTTCGAATAGACTAATATGTCATCCCCGGATACCGCTACGAACTTTTAAATTTGCCTTCGGCTTATGCTCATTGATAGCAACCCTCTAAAAACACGGCTCATCAAAACAACAAAGTAGGCGGGTGCACTGGTTAGTCCAAAGGGCATGACCAACCACTCATAAATTCCGTCGGGTGAACGAAAAGCAGTCTTTTGAACACTATCCTCAACTACATGCAACTGATGGAATCTGGTAGCCAAATCAAGCTGCGAGAACACCTTCGCTCCAACCAACAGATTAAAGAGACCATTTATGCGGGGCAACGGGTAATGGTTCTTCTTTATCAGTTTATTCAGCTCCCAATAATCGACGCCTCATAGAACCATCTACCTTGGTGTCAAGGACAACCAGTGCTCCCCACTCTAAAATACCCCTCCTAATGAAGCCCTTCTCTAATAGCTCATTCACTTGCTTATTTAACTTGCGTCTCTGGAGCCATATGCCTTGAGAGTAAGGCAATAGGTCTGGAGTTCTCCTCTAGATAAATTCAGAACTCGATCTCCCGTTAGGGCGGGAGACCGGTAACCTCGGAAAAGACATTTGGATAGTCTCTAAATACATGCACTGTATCTAACTCATCATGTGATGAGTCTAATGAATATATGTAACTCAAAATAACTGAACCTATGGGATCACAATAAACCTCTACCGCATTCACTACGAGTACCCAACCTAACAACCTTCCTATCATAATCTAGAATCACCCCATACATCATCTTACAATCCATGCCCAAAATCAAACCGAACACAGAAAATCCTAAGACAAAAGCATCGCAATCAAACTCGACCCCCAAAATAAACAATTTCAAACCCATACATATCATAGATAAATAAGCCGATCCTCTAATAGGGTTTGACACAACTACAGGGTCTGTAACTATGATAGTGTATAAATGTAACTCATTTACAAGTTTATTAGAATAAAAGAATGTCATGCCCCAATGTAAAATAAGGTATGAATAGATAAACCAGATAGAGTTAACACACCTTCAATCACGACCTTCTTTCCCTTATCTACTACTGGAGGTGCACTCAAGCTGGGAACGACTTCCAGTGCGTAAGTTGCTACTATCTGGGTAGATGTCTTCTGTGGTGCTGGACACTCCCACCTAATATGTCCCAATTGATTGCAGTTGTAACACTTGATCTTCGAGATGTTTGTCTTGCACTCCTTAGCAAAGTGCCCCTTCTTACCACATATCCACACTGCATTTCTTTTTTCTTAATCTTCCTATTGGGTCCCTCTCCGCCCTTGCACTAATTCTGCTGTGGCGCCATCCCTCTAGACTTTTTGGGTTCTTTCTTCACTTCCTCCTTGGAGACGGTATTCAGCAAGGCCATCTCTACTAAACTCCCATAAGTCACCCATGGGAATATGACTAAGAACCAAATCTTGAAGAGGTTGATTCAGCCCTTCAGTAAACTTCATGTGAAGGGTATTTATCATCTCCATCCCAAACATAACCAACTCATTAAATGGTTCACATACTCCTTTACTACCATCTCTCCCTACCGCAAGTGTATGAACCTCTCCAACTATACTCCCTCCTCTGATCTAGAAAGAAACTTCATATCGAAACATCTCATACATTCTGCCAAGTGATTTTCCCTCATCACTCTCCGCCACCACTACATCCTACTAATTCAGGGACTCTCCCTGTAAATGCCAAGTAGTAAGTTGTCCACTCACCTCATCAGCAAGACCTATCAATCCAAAAACTGCCTCACCAATGTGTATTCATGCCCTTGAGTCCATATACGAATTGGTCCCCACATACGGCTTTCCTCCTAGACTGGCAAAGTCTTAACAACCCGCACTTCCTTACACACCGATCAAAGCCTAGTGTGACTTTCGGACTCACGTCATGCCAAGAAATACGAGCTGTTGGGTTTTTAAAACATTATAGATCATAATTATAAGGGTAAGTTCTAAGACATTCTACACTTTCAGATCTTACAGTAGAATGAATTAAAGTATAAGTACACAAAATAGACATCTCAGAAAAACAGTTTCCAAAATACTTGTTTTATATATACACTATTTCAAAGTATAATATTTGTTTTACATTCTTTTAATACAGTAAATAACCAAATAATCGGCAACTAAGAATAAGAGAATCCCAATGTGAAGCTCCTTTCTCCACGTACTATGCACAATTAACTTTTGACCTGTCATCCCATGGTGGGGAAAAATGGAAAAGAGGGAGTGGGTCAGACAAAAGTCCGATGAATGAGTACAGGTTTAATATATGATGATCATATGCAATTACTTCAACACTGCTGTAGATGATATAGGGCGTGATACAAATGTTTATGAATCCTAAGTTCTGTTACCTATAGGTTCTTGTCTAATACATTCCTACACTATAATTTCTATAGGCTAATACAATGGACCAAATTAAGGATCGAATCTTATGTTGAATGATCGACCAACATTCCTAGAGCTTCTCCATGTAAATATTGCCACAACACTACTAAATATGAAAACACCGCCCTCTTGGCTACTAACCATGAACACATCGCCACTAGGTTACTATGGGCTAAATCCTCACTATCATCACTGCCACTAAGCTATTGTGGGCTAAATCCCACTACTATCACCGCCACTAGACTACTGGGAACGTTCCCTCTTACAAAGCCTGAAGAAGAAGAACCCGAAATGTCAAATCATCGCAATGTCACATCTTCTGCATTCGCTTCCACCTCTCGATCATAGTATTGGCCTCTTATTGCACTCTCTGGGTCCTCCTCTCTAATTGTTTCACGTGCGTCAGGAATTTTTGAACACTAGGACCTCATATTGTGCCGAACCCACTCCATTAGGCATCTGTGCCGGTTAAACATCCACTATTTGGAACCTCCTGTGTGTGCCATTTGCGAAAATACATCACCTCGAATCGATTGCTTTTATAAATTGGATAAACCATATTTACCCAATACCGCCGCAACCCATCATTCGCTCCTAGCGAACTAGCTTTCCTACGAGTCCTAACATACATCTATTGCCCTTAAATGGGCCCATAAACATTCACAATTTATATTATGTTTATTTATAAATTTTGGGCCTTAGGCCGAGTTTCAAATTGCCAGTTTTCTATACGAACGGTCGATTACTTACCGTGCGATCGACCGCTACCAGTCAACCATTGAGGTTCCTAGGTCGACCATTGATGATAAAAAATTAGGGTTTTCTTAGTTTCGATTGTCGATTGTTTATGCACTTAATTGAAGTTGTTTATGGTGTTTGATTTACCCTAATTACTAGATGGATGACCAGTTCATATTTTGTCAATTTAGGGTTCGCAATTTAACAATAAAGAGATTATACATAATTCAATTTTGAGAGTTTACTTACAATTCCAAATTAGGGTTTTACACTTCAATTTAGGTCTCTAACACCCTAAACCGATTAAAATAGAATGAATCCAATTGCAATAATTATCTTATTAACAATTGTTCCCACTCACCTCTAGCGTAAGCTCCTGATCTTGAGAATTTGGCCTCTAATTGGTAGCTCCTTCTCTAGATCTCCTTAGTCCTCCCTTGATTACTGGCTCTTGCCTCTTAGTTCGATTAGGGTTTGATTTTACGGTTTTAGAAAACTAGGGTTTAGGGAAAATTTGACAGTGTCATTACTGTAAAGTTTGAGTAAGAGAATCGGGGTTTCACTAATGATGTATTTATAAAGTTAGAGTTTGGGCCGTTAGATTAGCTTAGGGAAAATCTGGTCCTCTCATCCAATACTTCATATCCAAACAAGCAATCTCGTCCCTTCATCATCGTTTGAGAAGATCGATAACTCATAATTTAACATACGCTCAGGTCGACCACTCACCCACCACGGTCGACCGCTACTGGTCGACCTTGAACCCCTTGGGTCGACCGGTGGCTTTGTAAAAATTTAATTTTTAAGTTTTAATTTCTAAATTCATTCCAACTCCCGTAACTCCTCCATACTAACTCGGACTACGAAGTGTTATATATGAAAATCGTCCGAAAAATCGCTACTAATGCAATGGTGCAAGTTTCATAGCCAAATCCAAACGTCTGTGGAAATTTTCTTATTAGTCCTTGTTTTAATTAAATTTACCTTTTTATTAAATTTCTGTTGAAATTTCTATTAAATTCTTGTTAAATTTCACGTAAATTTCCGAGTTGTTACATTTCCCCTTAAAAGGAGTTCATCTTTGAAATCTCTAAGGACGAAAGATGTAACTCATACACACAACAACCAATACTACAACCATCTACTAACCATCATTCATGAGCAATCATTGTCCATAAAAATTTTCTAATGCAACATGTACATATATATGCGATATGAAATGCACACGAGTCTATACTAATGCAAAAGTAGTCGATCTACTGATCCAGTCGACCTCCTATCATGCAAATGCTTATGCCATGCATCCAAATGTATGCAACATCCTAAGTAAATATTTACTTGCAATTCTATATGTATGCACAATCATACAACAACATCCATATGCATAATGTCCACTAGCACAACAATAATCAAGAAATATCATGCAACAAGATATAAGTGTGTGTACCTAAAGGATATACTATCCTACGTGTAAAAGAGTACAATGCAAACAATACATCCATATACATCGATTGGCATCCATCATTCATAACATGTCCTATTGACATTTTTACAATCGTTCCTAACATCTAACGGCCCCTTTCTAATGGGTATACCGCCTAAGTCTTAAATATAAGTAATTTATACTTATAAGAATCAAATTGGAAACTTACGAGAAAAGAGTTTTGGGTGGGTAGCGCAGATTTTCTTCTCGGGGTCCCATGTATTTTCTGTTGGGTCGTCTCCCTATTGGACTTTAACAAGTATAATTTTCTCATTATAGAGTCGATTATCCCATGACCAAAAATACTTATAGGTGCATGGCGAACAAGGGACCCACCTATTCTTTTTAACTTGACCCTGGTAATTGCATCGCATAGACACTTCCATAAGCACCTAATGATGGATCCTTAATAATTTAGCCATGTTCTATCTTTCCTTGGGGATTTTCTACTTGTCTGCTTTCCACTTGTGGACTCAGCTCCACGGACTACCCCATATATCCCTTATCGGTACTTGCTTTTCTGTCTCCCTTATGCAGTACTTATCCCTCTATTAAATAAATCTATCCATAGTTTCCAACTGCACTTCTCATCCTTTAACGCCGGCATAAACCTTTAATCCAAATGTATGTGTATAGGTAATTCTATGCATTCATTGCTACTAACTCAAATGGTGTCCACTTGCACCATTCTAAATAATTTGAGCATAAGTTTGTTTCTAAGAAACCGTAGCCCTACGAAATCCTTACGGTTTGGATGAGTATAAGGTTTATCCAATTAATTTGGCCCTAGAAACTCCATATACTTCATACTCTACCTAAACCACTCGTCATCATGTGCTTTTCTCAGAGTTTGGACGAGCAATTCTCAAGATTGATGGGAAGAAAGCAAAGAAAGCTGGATAATACAAGTTTTATCGATAGAATCGTCGGAATCAACTCAAAGTATATGGAAAAGCGCTTGAAACACATCAAATAGGAGATAGAAGAATGAAATAATTAAAGGAAGTGGAATTTCACAAAGTAAAACCTCTCGGTTTCGAGAGGAACCTCTAGGTACCGAGAGGTATAAATGGCTCATGGGCCCACGTGATCACTAGTATGACATTGGGCTTGCTTCAGGACTTTAATGCAAATGGGATCCTGAACCTGTATACCCGTTTCTCTATAAATATCAACCCTATTGCAACTAAAGAAGGATCTTGGACTCTGCTCCTTTATCTCCTACCTCCGCTTCACAATAGTCACCTAGGAAGATACTGTTGGCATTTCCAAGCTTAGGAACCTATCATCCCTTGTACTAGTGACTTTAATCCTCTCTCAAATCTATAATCAATAAAACTATAAAATGGATGTAGGCCAGAGACTACCGAACCACTATAAAAATCTTGTCTCTCTCTACCATTTTCCGCTTTTTTTCATTTTTTGTTATTCTGTTAGATCTAGTCCTCCAACAGGTTATATTTGGATGTTGTGCCACTTTTGGCATCAACGTTCTAGTGCTTTCGCTGAAAGGCTATACCCAGGGTTAGATTTAGCTTGCTATTGTGGATTTGGAGAGATCTAGTTGTTAGATGCAGAAATTTTGCTTGAAGAATAGGAAAGTTTGCTATTTGAAGTCAATGGTGCCCAGGAGGTCTAATAGATCATCCGAAGCGGTAACTGGATGTGATAAAGAAAACCCTCACCAAGCTGAAGTTAGTAATCAACATGCGATATCAAGATCATCTGCTTAATAACAAGTGGTTACTAGAGGAGAATGTAACAACCCGCAGTTTAATGGGCCCAAATTTCGATAGAAATCGAAACCCAAGTCCATCAACGCACAGATTGTTGGATTTGGTACCTGCAAATAAGCATGAGCATTATTAGAGATTAATAGAAATCTAAACACACAGCGGAACCAATAATAGGATAAGAATACTGATTATGACCACTGCCTTGGAACTAATGGTGTTCCTTGGATAGCAGATTGTCACATCAGCATCGACCATGAGAGAAAAGAAGACTTCTCCAACAACAAAGCACATCCCGCTCCAGTGATCTATTCCTCTAAATCTTTCCTGTGAATTGTAATGAGAAGGGGGTCAGAACAACGTTCTGGTGACTGGAAAGTATAAACTGTCCATAACATGAAATTATACCAATTGGTCTCCATTTAATTGTTATGCCCATTAAGGTTAGCAATTCTAATCTAACCTTGCATTGCACACACGATAACTTACTTACTCCTTCCCAAGGTACAAAATACTAATGAAGCCATATCAACCACCTAATACCTCCCAACCCATTTGCCACTTAGTAGTTCTAAATATGAAGCGAGCTTCTATAATACTTTTTAAAAAGAGAAATAGGCAGACTCTGCCATTTAAGACCTTAATCAAGGAAGACCCCGTCATTTAAGACCTAATCCCAAGGTGGTTTTCCCAACAATGTTGTCAATGGTTGGTGGGTCCTAACAACAAGACCTCTAACCACTATTTAAGCCTTCCGACATTTAATGTCCAACTATTACCGCGTCCATCGCCGATAAAATCGTAGTCATGTAATAAATAGTAAACAAGCCACTTAATATTTTTATTAGAAAATAGGAAGACTCTGGTCATTTAAGACCTTAACTAAGACTGACCCCATCATTTAAGACCTATCCCCAAGGCGTGCTCCTAAATGGTACTATTGTTATTATGGCCTTAGCAATGTAAGAGACTGTATCCAAGCCACTTAATACTTCTAAGTGGAAAATAGGCAGACACTGTGATTTAAAACCTACTTCCAAAAGCGTGCTCCTCAATGGTACTATCCAGCCATCATTTTTGGAAATCTCATTGGGCTACTTAATCTTCTTTTATAGGAAAGAGGAGGACCCTACAGTCACTTAAGACCCCAAACTTGAAGCGAACCCTTCCCGAGATATCCATTATCACTCTTAATTATAAATATGGCATCTCATTATATTACTTATTTCGGTAGGGAGGCGGACCCTTCAGCCACTGAAGACCTCAAGGCTGAAGTAAACCCTTTTTAGAGACATCCTTATTTATTTATTTGGATTCTCACCGGGTTACTTAAATACTTCCATTTAGGAAAAGGCAGACCCTTTAGCTACTTAAGACCTCAAACCAGAAGCGAATCCCTATGGAGATATCCCTCACCGCTCCTAATTCCAAATTTGGACCATTTAATACTTTCCAATTAAGAAAGCAAGCTCAATCTCTCACGTCGTTATGGGTCCTAGGATTAGTGATCTGTCACATTAGTAGTATGTACATCCGACTGTTGGTAGCCTCAAAGTAAAGGGCATTCTTCCGCCGAGTGACTCTACCGACCTCACATCACTAACCCACTATGTCCAATTAACCATCCTAAGTCTTTATTTATATTATCTTAGGTAGATATTGGACTTATAATTCCCTTTTTATTTAAGACAATAAGATTTACCTTAAATATTACCCATAAATCCCCGCTTAATGCTCATAAACGTCAATTTGTCCATAAAATCCTAACGGGCATTTCCTAAGACATTTATGTATGATTACTAATTTCAAATTAGTAACCTTTTATATTTATTACATTTTTATCAGTCCCGTTAATCCATTTACCCTATCAAATTATTGCAACTCCCATATTTATTTCCATTTATTGGAGTTACAACCTTTTAAATTCTTTTTCCATTAGTTAATTATCCTAAACGTGAATGTTACGTGCAAGCGTCGTTATTATCTTTTTGTTTAATTATTATAAGCCAGTAACTACGTATGTATATTTACTTTTATCAAATAGGTTCTAGTTATATATCTTCACTAGAATATAATTTTCCACGTTAAATTGTTGGAATCATATCTAAAAAGATTATCTGCTGTAATTTCCATAATTTAGTTCAAAATTAAAGATTTAACTTTAAAATATAAAAGATTACATCGTTTGAAATTACAAGAAATAATTATTCTATTATTATTGAATTAAACAGTGTAAATTACAATGAATTCATACTTTACACATCTCTTTCTCTTTCTATTTTCATCTATTCCTTGTTAGATCAAACGATGTATCTTTTTAAAAGGGAAAGAAATCAAACTAAATTACAAATATTAAACGGATCCAAATTCCAATAATTCCAAATATAGAAAAGTTTACATTCTAACAAGATTAGGGTAATAATCCAAATTTATAACATTATTATACAACCTATTTCAGATCTGGAATAAATTTCATTCAGATCAATATTCTAATTTCATACTTCTGGGACTGATTTCCAGATCACGTTGTAAACAATGCTAAATCAATTCATAAACAAGAATATGTAGGCGATATTTATTATATTCAGATCATATTCAATTCGTTGCCTACAACTCATATACAATTATCCAATTAGGCATAAAAATCAAATAAACACCAACTAGATAATTTTCATATTGTAACAATATATAAATTTCCCACTCACCTTTTAAAAGTGATCCAAATTTCCAGATCTGAAGTAGAACCTTTGAATCATCTCCAAATCCTTTTTAATCCAAGAGATATGTATAAAATGGTATATACATACATTAGAATTAGAGATCCGAGAAGAGATTTGGGATTGGAAGAGAAAATAGATACAAATATATAAATATATAAATTACCTCAAATACGCATATGGTTGATTCTCTTCTCTTCTCCTTTTTATTAGATTTCTACTCTTCTTCGATTTGTATAAATATAGATATAAATATCTTATCTTTATAATTTAGAAAGAAGGTGGAGAAGAACAAATGGTAGAGCTTCGCTACCGCCTTCATAAAAATATGAGAAGAGAAGGGAGGGCTATGCCTGAATTTATAGGCACTAGAATCAATCAGGACCGTACGATTTAAAATATTAAATTCAGACCGTTGTGGCCTAGGTTTATTGGAGCCGTCAAGTTACCACCGGTCGTCTGCCCTTGGGTAACCGGTCAACCTTGGGGGTCGACCGTCCTCAATAACGGTTCAGACGGTTCAGCTTGTGGGCCTGGATAATTAATATTAAAACGTTAATTTCTTCTTTTTTAATTATTTTCCTTTTGAATTCATTTTTCGTTCGGAACTTCTTCATTTGGACTCCGATCATAAAACTCCATATATGAAAGTTGCTTAGAATTTCATCACAAACGCAATGGTGCAAGTTTCATGGTCAAATTCCATCATTTGCACAAATTCCAGTTTTGGAGCCTAATTAGTTAACTAAATAATTAACGCCAAATTACGGGGTGTCACATTCTTCCCCCCTTAAAAAAAATTTCGTCCCCAAAATTTTCACCAATGACTAAGTCATGGTTTTGGCTCCTACTTATCCTAAACACACAACCAATGAGTGTACTAATTTTGCAACCAAACGTGCACAAGTGCATAATGTATTACTGTATCACCACATAGAAAATATGTATGAAATGATTCTAAATCAGATCCTCCTATATGAATGCATTTATTTTGAAAACAAATTTGAAAATATGATGCAAACAACCTACATATATACTGGCCTTTCTATATGTATGTAGCTTTCTGAAAAATATTTTCAACCAAAACCCTCATACTCCTATAAATAAAAGTACGAAGCAACTAAATTTTGCATCCACTTCCTACCATCCACTAATCTAACGCATCGAAAAATCAATTTCTAAACTTTACTCCTATACCGGGAAAAGGAATTTATACAAAAAATTTTACATTCTTACCACACTATAATCTTCCTGTTTTCGTGGTACAGTGGAAATTTCTTCGCTGCCCGGATTTACTCCAAATTTCCATGCAAAAAACGCATAAGGAAGCTTATTTTCAAGCTCTAAAACGATTAAGTTTAAAAATAGACCTGCGCGCGTCGTCGGCAAGGTATGAAAATAGAAATTCCAAGATTAAAGCAGCATTTTCCTTATTATTGCTTGCATTTATCGCATCGTCGACTCTAACGCACCGCTAAATTCGCAAATTCTAATTCTATTTGCCTTCCCCACGCCTAACATATGGCCTTCAAAATCAAAGTTTTCACAAAAATCTTTATCACTTTTCAAATTTGTACGTCATTTGGAAAATAAAATCCTAAAATATTTAGACGCACATTTTCCCTTGAAATAAAATTTTGAACAAAAACTCTAAAAATAATTTAAGAGTTAAAAATAACTAAAACACAACTTTTTCTTTCTTTCTCTTTTTTTTCAATAGGGAACTTTTCAAATCAAGGGGAAATTTTTGAAATATTTTTCTTTTCAAAAATTTTGATAAATCAGGCCACAATTTCAACGTAGTCGGAAGTCGGTTATGCACTAAACGCATAAAGAAAATTTCAAAATTCTACAACTAACCTTTACCCAAAAATTTGACATTTTATTTAAAAATGTCAACACATCTATTATTCCAAAATTTTAGCTTTTAAGGAACCTCAGCAATGAACCATGATATCGAAACAAATTTATCATGTCCTTCACTAAAATTTCCAACTACTCTCAACTTTCAGCCTTATATTGCATTTACTGTTTATTAGTGTCTTTATGAGATTTTCATATTTAAATTGCTTCTCTACTATGCATATGTGTGTGTATAAAAGAGCAGTTCGCGTATCCAAAAACAATAACACAAATTGAATAGAAACTCGTAATATCGTGCGTGCCTTTTATAAGAGACAACGAACAGTTTTACAACCCAACAATCCAAAAGAAAAGAACAAATGATGAAAATAAAAAGATATAACAATCTTAAATAAAACACTGCCTAAGAATTGTGAGAAGGTCTGGCTCCACGGCTGGAGCTCGAGCCATTGCCGCAACCGCAGAATGGTTGGCTATGCACCCAATCTCACGCCCTTGACGCTGCTGCTCCATCCTAATCTCTCGAAGCTCTGCCTGAACTTGACGGATAGTAACAAGCTCAGGACTCAAATATCCCTTGGTTCCCTATGCTATCCCCTACTGTTGGTGCTGCGACTTTGGTGCTGGTATAGGTGGTGCGGCAGGCGGTAAAGGAATATTCATCCTCTTAATGGCGGTCTGGTCGATAGCGGGAAGGAACTTCCTCACCACTGGCTCTCCGCTCAAACTTACCTCGTAATGCCTAAACACTCGGATGAGCAAGTGGCAATATGGAAGTGAGTCCTCGGGTACCAACTCCTTGATCGACTATATGAAGCATCAAGACACGAGCCCAATTGACACCTATACCGCCAATTATAGCATAGATGGCTCTCCGCACTGAGGTGTAGATCTGGTCAAGGCTCCCCGTCTTCAGAATGATGTTGTGCTGAATGATGCACATGACGAGACGGGCCATCGGTTGCTAATTGTCGGTCCTTCAATCGTCGATATTTCCAGAAAAGATCCATTGTAGAATCTCATGATCAGTCATCTCTATGTCATCCAAATCTGCGCCTACTATAGATATCTCCAAAATCCCAATGAGATTATCATCTCTTATCTCAATCCGAGCTCCCTTCACTTCGGACTCAATGTAGCTATTGCCATTATTAAAATTATACGCCATCTGTGCATCAAAAAGACAGATGCAGTGCAGATAATATTCCCACTCATAAGTCTCGAAGCGGAGGATTAGTGCAAGTCCTACCGCGACAAAAAGCTCTTCAAGCCCATGAGCCATGAAATCTTCGAATTTCACTGGTCGCTCGTGAAGAAAATCAAAGTCCGCTATTCTAAGATAGTTGGCGATCTTTCGCTTGCACTGGTCAAACCAAGCGGCTTCTCGTAAAGTGGGGCCGGGATGACGAGAGGAAGAGCTGCCAGTGCATGGCAGCACCATGGGCTGAGAGGCGGTTGGTAAAAAAGGAGAAAAGGGTTTAGATCCAGAGTGGTGGTGGGGTAAGGTTTGACACGCAAGGATTTTGGCATCTGTTACGCCCCACATTTTTATAATTAAATAATCAAATAATGATGAATAGTGAAAATAAACATTTTTGTAATTGGCGAAGTATGGCCTCGAAACTTATACCATTGTGTTTGTGGTAATTTTCTGATCAATTTCCATATATAACTTGTCGACATCCAAGTTAATACGGAGAAATTATGAAAGAAACAAAAATCATAGAAAAGAAATAATAATAATAATATATGGGTCGACCCACAACCCCCAAAGTCAATCGCCAGGTCAACCCTAAGAGAGCATAGGTCGACCCTAAGGTCGACCCGCATAGTATCCTGGATGACAATTCGTCTGAGTGCATGCCGGACTCCTCAAAATTGATTTTTATTCGATCCGAGCCATACGTCGATGCATCTGATGGCTCCAAACGACCCTGTGACTTGGTGGCTTCAGATTCAATCCAAGAATCCAACGGTCTAAGATCCCTAAACTCCACTATAAATAGAACCCTAGGCCTAGCTATTTTCTCACAATCAGATTTTCTCCGAATTAGGTTCATTGCCTGAGGCCGGACCCTAAAAAAATATATTTCTAGGGAGAAGATCTTCTCAATAAAAATATTAAACACCTTAAAAGGAGATCCAGGAAGACCATGGAGCCAAGCTAAGCACAAGCAAAGCTAAGGACGACATGTGAGTGGATTTAATTATATATCTTTTACGTTTATGAATATTATCGTGATATTCCTATTATTCAGTATTTATTTCAGTAATTAATTTTGTTAATTAGTTATGCTAAGACTGTAAATTTTTTAAAAGAGCTTATATGTAATTATTATTTATATGGAAAATAGTAATCAAATTAAATATGAATAATATTAGGCTTGACAGTTAGAGAAAGGCATAAGCCTAAAAATAAGAAATTTACAGTTATTTACATCTATTTTAAAAGTTGAAATTTAGCTTGTAAATGTTAGCTTCTTTTTATTCCTTTTTACGCGAATAAAATAGTAAAGAGAAGAATTCGCAAATACGGACTAAAATAGAAGAATACTAGATTTACAGTAATTAGATGTAAATAAGAAAAGCTGAAATAAAAAGAGAAAAATAGAAATTTGCAGTAAATTATGCTAAAACGGGGAAAAATAAATTAAAAGGGCAAATTTAATAACTTGATAGGGAAATAAGTGATAGATTAGTTGGTTGGCTTAGAAAAGAGAATACATATCCATAGCTTAATATTTAAAAGATAACGATAAACGTAATTGCAAGAATAAAGGAAAGAAAAAGGGAATTAGTGTATAATAAATACACTACTGTATTTTGCACTACCCAAAATGTAAAGAAATAATTAAAGGAATATCTTGCAATTACGAATTATTGTTTATAGCTTTATTAAGTATTAAAATATGGAAATGGATTTTTAGTATAGTTTTCGTAACCAACCAAATAGAATAGAACTACTTCCTAGAATATAAGAAAATAAAGTGAAGAATTAAAGGAAGTAAAGAAGAAATCAAGTTAATAATTAAGACAAGACTAGAAGCAATTAACAGAATTGTATCTAGATATGTATTTACCGCGCAGATAGTAGAATAAAAGCAAAGCAGTTATTATGATAAGTAAATTTATGACAATCGGACGTAGTCCCAAGCCAAGATTGTTATATAATATAAGAGAATTAAAGGGAATTCAATATCATAATAAAAGAAGACAGACTAGAATAGAAAAGAGACACTTGTGATTATATTTATAATATATTGATTATAAAAGAATATAGTAGTGACAATTGCAAGTAAAATAATAACATAGGTCATAATTAAGTAGAAAGAACAGAAAAAGCTTATTTTAAGACTTAAATTAAGTTAGTAAGCAAATAGAGCAGAAATAACGGAAGAGACTTATTTTAATAAACTTAGATCTTGGATTAAGTTAATAAGTAAGATAATAGAAGTGGCCCATACTAGCAGCATTCCCTTTCAGTTAGGAACTGATGATCTCACAATAGTTAGGTGAGGCTGGGACAAGATTATGCTAATTTGGGTAAATAAGTAGCCAACAGAGTAAGAAAAGTAACTAAACGCAAATTAAAAGATTAGACTTAGGGTCTAATAAAAGAGTAAGATGCATTTGTAGTAGCCCAAAGGATGAAGAGCCTAACGAAGAAGTTCATCACAGATTTCAGCAAAGAAGAAGCATGTCCAACTTAGTTATTTTGGGCTAGAAGGAAGTACGAGACTTCAACGGGACGTGAGGGTACTCTAGGGTGGCCCTCCGGGGTAGGCATAGCGAAGCAGTCCCCCAGAGGTTGGTCTGTAGGTGTTCCATCAAGAGAGTATGCCTTGACTGCTTTTTATATGGCAGGACCATTGTAGGCAGTCAAAAAGGGTTGATGTTTGGAGTAGGATATTTGTATGAAACCGTACTTGACTTGCAAGTAGGTTTTAGTGGGCAGGACCCAAAAGGATAGTCGCATGCGGATATCGGGCCAGCATCAAACCAAGAAGCGAGTCGTGAAGACTAGAGTTAAACCAAAAGGCCAACGATTCTTTCACTATCGAGACATTGGATGAGGGGCGCAACCAATTGGATGTTTAGATTGTTTGCAGTAGGGCACAACCACTTAGCTCTTTAGAAGTCTTTTGATTAGTTGAGGGGTGGCTGCATGGGGCCATAGCCACGATGAGAAAAGAGACAGACCAAGTAGAATATCTGTAGGCCTAACTAAGCGGTCCTTTATAGATATAGAAAATCCCCAACTGAGTTCCGTACAAGTTAGACCTTGTTAAGCGGGATTCAGGGAGTAGACAGAACGATTACGTATAGTCCTCAAGGTACGCACTGGGTGGTACATTGTGGATGTCTGAGCGTTAGTATAGGCTAGTGCGGACGCAGTTTTACGTTTTCATAGTAGACGACAGAACATATGTATTATAGGCCTTACGAGGCAGTCCTTTACAGATATAGTCACAAAACGCTATAGGAGCAAGACGATGGAGTCCTTTGCGAGGAGAATACGGAAGGTACTATGGGTAGTACCTAGGACCGATGCGGTCATTGGGCATATAGCTACATATATATATATATATCAGTTCTTAGGTTTTGATCTACTAGGGAGTAGATGAGCACGATTCACGCACAGAGGCGAGAGTATTATAAACCCAATAAACCTAATACAACAATAAATGGAAATAAAACAGAATATGTAGAATTAAGCTTAGAAGTGTATAATTTGTCCATTCACCAGATTTTTAGTTTTGATCTCCTCCTCATAACATCCTATAGGTTAGGTAGATGGCAGAGACTTTCCAGCTTTGAGACACTTGTTTAGAAAATGTTATTATATTGGTGATTATTTACTTACTATTATATTTTAGTCAGTTCCGCTGTGAGATATTTATCTGAGCTCTGATTTATTTGTCTTTGCCTATTTGCAGGATACCAGAAACCCAACTCAAGCTTCAGTAGGTTTGGATTTTAGCATTTTTGCGAAAAACCTGGACCCACTGGAATTCGGGTTGTTACAACATCGGTTGGTGGAGGAATAGAGGAGAGAGGCTTTGGTTAAGCAGAGAAAGGGGAAGGTGGAAATGGATTCGACTGAAAAAAATCAAAGGGGAAGAAGAGAGCGAGTAGATGTGGGGGATGAAGATTTGGATGCGACTTATATTTGCGTTCCAGGTTCAGGTTCAACCCGAATCCACCTAGCGGTCGACCGCTATTAGGTCAACCTGTCGACCGCTACAGTCGACCTCATGGTCGACGGCTAGCCCAGATTTGGGCACGGCCTAAGCCTGGACCCAATAGGGCCGGTTAAATTAATTAATATTCTAATGACTATTCCGCACACCATCTTCAGCTTAACCCATCAAGAAAAATTCTACCTTCCACACAACGGTATCCACCTTATCGTGTAGATCCTTCTTTAGCAATATTGGAATAGCCTCAGCAAAATAGTTGTGACCAACAACACTTCCGAAAATATTCCAACTGCTATTTCATGCCTACTTCACACGTAAATATCTCTTCTAATAGCTAGTGGGTTTAACAACACTTCGAACTACATACCCCAATAATGTTGATGTCACTCCTATTTTGTCTGTACCTTAAAATGAGAAAATATAAAAAACCTTGATTTTATAGACCGAAAAATCGCCGAGCTAAGTATATGCTCCTTTGTACTTGTTTCTAAATAATAGAAACTAATTCATACCAAAACTTCCCTTTAAAATCAAACTTATATAAATAAATATTTCAGGGTTTCTAAAAACCTTCTTTTTAAAATACAAATTTCCCAAATTGGAAAACTATTTTCTTGCCAAATCAAAACCAAGCCTTTACTGATATATACATATAAATATTTAAGTATTTAAAGAATTAATCTTTTATAAACCAAAATTTCTTAACACGACCAGCCTAGTGGTACAACAGTTTCTTTGAAAATTAAAATTTCAAAACTTTCTCAAAACAAAATTTCCAAAATAAATCTTTGGGAGAAGAAATCCTTTGAAACCCCTTTTTTAAAAATCTAAGGTATTTTCAAAATATGCTATATAAAAATTCTCTCAAGGGTTTTAGACTAAGGAATTGACATTAATAATTAAAATAAAAATTCAGTTTGTCATCAACGAGGTGATCAATGAATGCACCCTAGCAAAACTTGCTTCCGGACAATTGCGACATACAAAATCTAGTTTCCCATCAATGATCAACATCGCTTTACGCATCGCCCATTCCAAACCATATTTGCTTTGCCCATTCCTTCGGAGTGGAACTACAACTATTTCTATAATTGGAACTCTTAGAATCTAGTGTAGAAATATAATATTACTAGACAGGAAAGTACGAATACGTTCTCTCAATTTATCATAATTCCTCTGATGTACTAACCTTGGCTCTGATACTAAATGTAACAACCAAAGGTTACCCCTTAAAGGCCATGGCTACAAATGATAACCCAAGACTTCCTTGTTTTACAGCCACTCTCTCGACTGTCAACCAACCTACATCGTCGGAACATGTAGAGGAAAGAGACAAAGCTTCGCCACCGTTCATAATGCAAGAACCCCCATATCATGTAAGCATAAACACGCCAACAAGGTCTGGTGACTACAAATGTATAAATTGTTCATAACATAAACTTATACCGATTGGTTTTCATTTAATCATTATGTCCATTAAGGTTAGCAATTCTAATCTGACCTTGCATTGCACACACAATTACTTAATTACCCCTTCCCAAGACACGAAATACTAATGAAGCCATATCAACCACCTAGTACTTCCAAACCCATTTGCCACTTAGTACTTCTAAATATAAAGGGGGATTCTGTAATACTTTTTAAAAAGAGAAATAGGCAGACTCTGCCATTTAAGACCTTAATCAAGGTAGACCCCATCATTTAAGACCTATTCCCAAGGTGGTTTTCCTAACAATGTTGTCAATGGTTGGTGGATCTAGAAGACCTCTAACCACTATTTAAGGCTTCTGATATTTATTGTCCAATTATTACCGCATTTATCACAGATAAAATCGTAGTCATGTAATAAACGGTACCCAAGCCACTTAATACATTTTATTAGAAAATAGGTAGACTCTGGTCATTTAATACCTTACTAAGGTAGATCCCATCATTTAAGACCTATCCCCAAGGAATGCTCCTAAATGGTACTATTGTTATTACGGCCTTAGAAATGTAAGAGACTGTACCCAAGCCTCATAATATTTCCAAGTGGAAAATAGGCAGACTCATCATTTAAGACCTACTTCCAAATGCGTGCTCCTTAATGGTACCATCTAGCTATCATTGCTTGGGAATCTCATTGAGCTACTTAATACTTCTTTTATAGGAAAGAGGAGGACTCTACAGTCACTTAAGACCCCAAACCTGAAGCAAACCCTTCCTGAGATATCCACTATCACACTTAATTATAAATATGGCATCTCATTAGGTTACTTCTTTCGGTTGGGAATCAGACCCTTCAGCCACTTAAGACATCAACACTGAAGTAAACCCTTTATAAAGACATCCTTATTTATTTATTTGAAATCTCACTATGTTACTTAATACTTCCATTTAGGATAGAGGCGAACCCTTTAGCCACTTAAGACCTCAAACCAGAAGCGAACCTCTATGGAGATATCCCTCACCGCTCCTAATTCCAAATTTGGACCATTTAATACTTTCCAATTAAGTAAGCAAGCTCAATCTCTCACGTCGTCACGGGTCCTAAGATTAGTGATATCCTACATCAGTAGTAAGTACACCCGACCGCTGCTAGCCTCAAAGTGAAGGGCAGTCTTCCATGGATTGACTCTACTGACCTCACATCACTAACCCACTAAGTCCAATTAACAATCCTAAGTCTTTATTTATATTATCTTAGGTAGAAATTGGACTTAGCTCACTAATTCCTTTTTATTTAAGGCAATAAGATTTACCTTAAATATTTATCTACCCATAAATCCTTGCTTAATGCTCATAAATGCCAATTTGTCGATAAAATCATAACGGACATTACCTAAGACATTTATGTATGATTACTAATTTCAAATTAGTAATTTTTATATCTATTAAATTTTTATCAGTCTCGTTAATCCATTTACCCTATCAAACTATTGCAACTCCCGTATTTATTTCCATTTATTGGAGTTACAACCTTTTAAATTCTTTTTCCATTAGTTAATTATCCTAAACGTGAATGTTACGTGCAAGCATCGTTATTACCTTTTTATTTAATTATTATAAGCACAGTAATTACGTACGAATATTTACTTTTACCAAATAGGTTATAATTATATATTTGGAATATGCTTTTCCATGTTAAATTGTTGGAATCATATCTAAAAAGATTATCCGCTATAATTTCTTTAATTTAGTCCAAAACAAAAGATTAACTTTAAAATATAAATGATTATATCATTTGAAATTGCAAGGAATAATCATTTCTTTTTATTATTGAAATAGACAGTGTAAACTACAATGAATTCATACTTTGCACATCTCTTTCTCTTTCTATTTTCATCTATTCCTCGTTAAATCAAATGCTGTATCTTTCTAAAAGAGAAAGAAATCGAACAAATTTACAAATATTAAACAGATCTAAATTCCAACAATTCCAAATATAGAAAAGTTTATATTCTAACAAGATTAGGGTAATAATCCAAATTTATAATATTGTTATACAACCTATTTCAGATCTAGAATAAATTTCATTCAAATCAATATTTTAATTTCATAATTCTGGGACCGATTTCCAGAATAGGTTATAAACAATGCTAAATAAATTTATAAACAAGAATATGTTGATGATATTTATTATATTCAGATCATATTCAATTCGTTGCCTACAACTCATATGCGATTATCCAATTAGGCATAAAAATCAAATAAACACCAATGGGATAATTTTCATAGTATAACAATCTATAAAATTTCCCACTCACCTTTTAAAAGCGACCCAAATCTCCAGATCTGAAGTAGAACCTTTGGTTCATCTCCAAATACTTTTTAATCCAAGTGATATGTATAAAAGGGTATATACATACATTAGAATTACAGATCTGAGAAGAGATTTGGGATTGGAAGAGAAAATATTTACAAATATATAAATTATCTCAAATATGCATATGGTTGATTCTCTTCTCTTCTCCTTTTTTATTAGATTTCTACTCTTCTTCGATTGTATGAATACAGATACAAATATCTTACCTTTATAATTTTAGAAAGATGGTGGAGAAGAAGAAATGGCAGAGCTTTGCTATTGCCTTCTTAAAAATATGAGAAGAGAATGGAGGGCTAGGCCTGAATTTATAGGCACTGGAATCAACCAGAACCGTACGATTTAAAATATTAAATCTGGGCCGTTGCGGCTTAGGTTTAATGGAGTTGCCAGGTCGCCACCGGTCGACCGCCCTTAGGTAATCGGTCGATCGCTGGGGGTCGATGGTCCCTAATAATGAGTCGGCCTATGGGCTCAGGTAATTAATATTAAAACGTTAATTTCTTCCTATTTAATTATTTTTATTTGGAATTCGTTTTTTGTCCGTAACTTCTTCGTTTGGGCTCCGATCGCAAAACTCCAAAAATGAAAGTTGCTCAGAATTTCGCCACAAAGGCAATGGTGCACTTTCATGGTCAAATTCCATCATTTGCTCAAATTCCATTTCGGAGCCTAATTTATTAATTAACTAACTAATTAAATAACTAACGCCAAATTACGGGGTGTTACAGAGAACTTGATAAAATGATACAAGAGCTTAACCATATAATGGCGGATAACCAGAAAGCTCTGATGGATAAGATGGATGCTTTGCTAACTTTGCAACCGCCGAGAACTAGAAGAAGTAGAAGGGAAACTTCACCTACGGTAGAACAAGAGAATTCCTCCGTTTCCAATGAAAATAGAAGAGATGGTAAGCAAAAACAGAAGGTAGGAATCGTTAGAATCGTTGAAGAACTTGTAGGAGGAAGTAGAAGTGCTCAGCCATAAGAAAACCAACCAGTACTAAGAGGATTTCTCTCGATACCGAGGGGAATCTAGGAGGGGGTAATGCATAATAAGTTGATGCAATAGTGGTCTCTGATGAGGAAATGGATCCGCAGCTTGATGATGATGGTTTTGAGTTGGATGTCAATGCTAATGGAGATGGAGTTCAAACAGCTGCAGCATAACCAACTGCACATCCAAAGAATACCGAAGGAGTGGTTCACTAGGCTTGCGTCAAGATCCATATGTACTTTTGATGAATTGGCTAAAAAGTTTTTGGAGCGGTTTAGGCTCCATGCTACCCAAGCAAAGGACGTGATGTCCCTATCTGATTTATCCTAAGGACCCAAGGAGTCACCGAAGGGTTTCTTAAAATGATTCAATATAGCTGTTATGGAAGTTAGCAATCCAAAGGAATATCTTGTATTCATAGAACTGGTCCAGGGCATTAACCTGAACACGAATTTTGGTAGGTAGCTAAAGGTGAAAAACCAACTACTATGGAATAATTCCATCGAAGGCCAAACCAGTTTCTACGGTTAGAGGAAGCTAGTCTGGTTGAAGGGAAGTTTAGTGACAGACAGTCAAAAGAGGTTATCTAGAGCAACACAGCGGTTCAATAGTCTGGAGATAGCATTGGTAATGTGGTGACAAATGCTGAAAACTTCAGTAACCAAAAGAAATGAAATCGAGGCCCATACGGTAGGCATAACGACGACAGGAAACATTCGAGGAATATGAGACTGGAAGATTATATGCCTTTGAATGATACGTTGGAGAATATTTATCTTGCTACTCAAGGAACTGAGCAATATAAGTGTAACATCCCTAACTTTTTGATAACATTATTCATGAAATTTAATTAGATAAATTAAATAGAATAATGATGATAAGAGGATAGAGATTTAAATAAGTGGAAATTATGTTGAAGGGCTTCTATTTTCAGGGTAATAAGTTTTAAGGACAACACTTCTAAATAATTAGTTTTAAGGACAATTTACAAGATAATGATAAATTCATTTATCTTTTTAAGTTATACAGGAAAATGATAAATCTTTTTATCATTATTTCTGTATAACTGAAAATGATAAATTCTTTTATCTTTTTCCTGTAAAATGTCCTTAAAACTAATTTTTTAGAAATATTGTCCTTAAAATCCCCTTTAAATAAATTATATCGGGCCATGCTTAATAATAAAATAAATAGGCTTAAATTGGTTTATAAGTTAATTGATTTACATGTGGGCATATTAGTAAATAGCCATTCTATTATACATGGCTATACACTTCTCACTCCTGTCCATTCACGTTCATTTTTAACAAATAAGAAACAAACGTAAAACCCTAAGGAGCCAGCCATATCAAAGAGGAAGAATTCAATTTAAAGCTAAGGATCAAAGCTAGAGGGATTAATCAGCAACAAATCTCAAATTCCTTATCATATCTAAGGTGAATAATAATTCATTCCATCTTAATTTTGTTTTTATAATCATATGTTTTTTGGATTTAAGATTAAATTCGTTTATGATGTTTTAGATGTTGATATGCTTGGGTTATTATATGTTTGATTTAAAACCAATTCATTGATATATATATGAAATTGTACGGTTTTAGGGTAAAACCGGTTGTTATTGGATTTAGAATGACATGGAATATTTATATGTTAGGTAAAACATGATTTTAGAGATGGGTTTAATTTTTCATAATTTTTCAAGCTATGGAGAATTTATTATGAATTTATAAAGGAAAATATGTTATATTTGGGTTTGAAATTTATTTTATTTACTTCAAGAAGAAATTGGGTCTGAAATTTGAATATGTTAGATAACATGATGAAATTGAATTTATGTGATTTTTGGGAATTTTTCCTAATTAATTTGCTATGGAAAATAAATTATTGTAAATGAGGGACTTTTCTGCAAATGTTGGTTTTGTTAAATGGAAGGGCTTAAACGTTTGATTTCCTTAATTTATATCTGATTAAAAGCGGCAGTTTTAATTTGTAAAGTATTTGAAAAATATTAAGGTACAAATAAGCAAGTTGTAACGACCTGAATTCCAGTGGGTCCGAATTTTTCGCAAATGTGCTAAAATCCAAGCCCACTGAAGCTCAAGTTGGGTATCTGGTATCCTACAGATATGCAAAGACAAATATATCAGAGCTCAATGAATATCTCACAGCGGAACTGACTAAAATATAATAGTAAGTAAATGCTCACCAATATAATAACACTTTCTAAACAAGTGTCACAAAGTTGGAAAGTCTCTACCATCTACCTAACCTTTAGAATGTTATGAGGAGGGGGTCAGAACTAAAGTTTTGGTGAAAGGACAAATTATACACTTCTAGGCTTAATTCTACATATACCGTTTCATTTCCGTTTTCTATTATATTAGGTTTATTGGGTTTATAATACTCTCACCTCTGTGCGTGAATCATGCCCATCTACTCCCTAGTAGATCAAAACCTAATAACTGATATGTATATGTAGCTATATGCCTAATGACCGCATCGGTCCTAGGTACTTCACATAGTACCTTCCATATTCTCTTTGCGAAGGACTCCATCGTCTTGCTCCTATAGCGTTCTGTGACTACATCTGTAAAGGACTGCCTCGTAAGGCCTACAATACAGATGTTCCGTCGTCTACTATGAAAACATAAAACTGCATCCGCACTAGCCTTTTCTAATGCTCGGACATCCACAATGTACCACCCAGTGCGTACCTTGAGGACTATACATAATTGTTTTGTCTACTCCCTGAATCCCGCTTAACAAGGTCTACCTTGTACGGAACTCAGTCAAGGATTTTCTATATCTGTAAAGGACCGCTTCGTTAGGCCTACAGATATTCTACTTGGTCTGTCTCTTTTATCATCGTGGCTATGACCTCACGCAGCCACCCCTCAACAAATCGAAAGACCTTTAAAGAGCTAAGTGGTTGTGTCCTACTGCAAACAATCTAAACATCCAATTGGTTGCGCCCCTCATCCAATGTATCTATAGTGAAAGAATCATTGGCCTTTTGGTTTAACTCTAGTCTTTCCCGAACTTGCTTCTTGGTTTGATGTTGGCCTGATATCCGCATGCGACTATCCTTTTGGGTCCTGCCTGCTAAAACCTACTCGCAAGTCAAGTACGGTGTCATACGAATATCCTACTCCAAACATCAACCCCTATTGACTGTCTATAATGGTCCTGCCATGCAAGTGCAGTCAAGGCATACTCTCTTGATGGAACACCTACAGACCTGCCTCCGGGGGACTACTTCGCTATGACTACCCCATAGGGCCATCCTAGAGTACCCTCACGTCCCGTGAAGTCTCGTACTTCCTTCTGGCCCAAAATAACTAAGTCGAACGTGCTTCTTCTGTGCTGGAATCTGAGATGAACTGCTTCGTTAGGCTCTTCATCCTTTGGGCTAGCTTCTCCAAATGCATTTTACTATTTTATTAGGCCCTAAGTCTAATTTTTTATTTTGCGTTTAGGTTACTTTTCTTATTCTGTTGGCTACTTATTTACCCTAATTAGCATAAGCTTGTCCCAACCTCACCTAACTATTGTGAGACCATCAGTTCTTGACTGAAAGTGAATGATGTTGGCATGAGCCTTGTTTCTATGTTTTCTTATAAATTTAGTGTAAGTTTTAAGATAAGCCACTTCTGTTATTTTTGCTCTATTTGCTTATTAACTTAATCTAAGTCTTAAAATAAGCCTTTTCTGTTCTTTCTGCTTAATTATAACCTATGCTTCAATTTTACTTGCAATTGTCACTTTTATTCTCTTTTATAATCTATATATTATAAATATAATTACAAGCGTCTTTTTTCTATTCTAGTCTGTCTTCTTTTATTATGATATTGAATTCTTATTAATTCTCTTATATTATATGACAATCTTGGCTTGGGACTACGTGCGACTGCCACAAATTTACTTATCATAATAACTACTCTGCTTTTATTCTACTATATGCGTAGTAAATGCAGATCTAGTTACATTTATGTTAATTGCTTCTAGTCTTGTCTAATAATTAACTTGATTTCTTCTTTAATTCCTATAACTCTTCACTTTAACTTCTTTTATTCTAGGAAGTGGTTCTATTTTATTTGGTTGGTTACAGAAACTGTGCTAAAAATCCATTTCCATATTTTAATACTAAATAATGCTATAAACAATAGTCCATAATTGCAAGATATTTCTTTTATTATTTCTTTACTTTTTTGGATAAGGCAAAATACAGTAGTTTCTCTATTTTACACTAATTCCCTTTTTTTTCTTTTACTGTTGCCATTACGTTTATCGTTATCTTTTAAATATTAAGCTATAGAAATGTATTCTCTTTTCTAAACCAACCAATTAATCTATCACTTACTTCCAAATCAAGTTATTAGATTTTCCCTTTTTATTTGTTTCTCACATTTTAGCATAATTTACTGTAAATTTCTATTTTTCTCCTTTTATTTCAGTTCTTCTTACATCTAATTTCTGTAAATCTAGTGTTTTTCTATTTTAGTCTGTATTTGCGAATTCTTCTCTTTAACTAATTTATTCACGTAAAAAGGAATAAAAAGAAGCTAACATTTACAGGCTAAATTTCAACTTTAAAATAGATGTAAATAACTACAAATTTCTTACTTTTTGGCTTATGCCTTTCTCTAGCTGTCAAGCCTAATATTATTCATATTTAATTGGATTACTATCTTCCTTTTCTATATAAATAATAATTAAATATAAGCTTTCTTATACAATTTACAGCTTTCAACAGAACTAACAACTGAAATAAATGCTGAATTAAAATATAAAAAGGGAATCTAACGATAATATATCATAAACGTAAAAGATATATAATTTAAATCCACTCACCTGTCGTCCTTAGCTTTGCTTGTGCTTAGCTTAGCTCCATGGTCCTCTTGGATCCCCTTCTAAGGTGCATAGTATTTTTATTGAGAAGATCTTCTCCCTAGAAATATTTTCTATTTAGGGTTCAACCTCAGGCAATGAACCCATTGGGAGAAAATCTGATTATGAGAAAATAGCTAGGCCTAGGGTTCTATTTATAGTGGAGTTTGGGGATATCAGACCGTTGGATTATTGGATTAAATATGGAGTCACCACATTACAGGGTCGTTTGGAGCCATCAGATCTATGAACGTATGGCTCCGATCGCACAAAAAAGTCAAAATAATACACTACGACATGTCCCTGGATGAATTCACGTCCATGAAGACACACGTGTCGACCTGTGTGTATTAGGGGTCGACCTTAGGGTCGACCCTTGTGGCTTGTGGGTCGACCCATGCTATATTTATTTTATTTTTTATTTTTTTCTTGATTATTGTTTCTTTCGTAATTTCTCCGTATTAACTCGGATCTCGACAAGTTATGTATGGAGATTGATCAGAAAATTTCCACGAACACAATGGTATAAGTTTCGGGCCATATTCAGACAATTACAAAAATGTTTATTTTCACTATTCATCGTTATTTGATTATTTAATTATATAAAAATATGGGGTGTTACACAAGTAGTTATAAAGAAATTATTAAAATTTGCTAAATTTCAGCCTTTAACTCAGAAAAGGGGTTTCGAAAGAGATATTTTTGTACATAACCACTTTGACTCAAAGGATGTTTTAAACAGTAAAACCTAATGTTTTCGAAAGGGGTACTTTCATTAGTTTCGAAGTTATTTTCCGAAAGATTATTAAGTAAGGTTTCAATGCATTCAAAGGGTATATACTTAGAGTTTTGAAAAGCGGTTTTCTATGCTTTCGAAGGAGGTCATCTTGTGGTTTCAAAAGTGTTGTTTTTAGGTTTCAAATTAAATAACCCACTCTCATTTTTAAAAGGAAATACCATGGCATAAATAAAGATTTTTTTTAAAGTATTACTTCTTCGTTTATTTATTCACATTGTAATTAACCTAGAATAGTAGTTTGGGGAAGGGCAGAATAACCATAGGTTGACCCAGTAGTGAATATAACTTACGAAATGATAAAATCTTAACTCAAGATATTGGCAGAGGCCAATAAGTTCACAATAAGTCCGTGAAAACCATGTAAAGGGAAAGATATTAGCAGGGGCCAATAGATTCATTGTCAGCCCATGAAAACTATGATTTGATATTGGCACGGTCCAACAGGTTTATAGTTAGCCCATGAAAACTATATTCGAATTAAGATATTGACAGT
Source organism: Allium fistulosum (assembly GCA_030737815.1). NCBI lineage: Eukaryota > Viridiplantae > Streptophyta > Magnoliopsida > Asparagales > Amaryllidaceae > Allium > Allium fistulosum. The sequence continues at coordinate 837,172,209 of CM060905.1, forward strand.
TAGTCAGTAGGTTCCTAGTTAGCCCATGAAAACTAGGATAATAGACAAGATATTGGAGTTACCAATAGGTTCTTAGTGATCCCATGAAAACTATGAAATTGGACAGATAGTTCATAAACATTTAGCAGGATAATAGTAATCCTAGAAACTATAATTGAGACAGATAGTCAGAATGAAGGGTGATGGGTAATCCAGATTTTATTTACATGTTTTGCATATCATCATAATGTTTTGAAATACTATGCTTTAACCATTGTGGATGCAAATGCACAGTATATGGTTTTATAAAGGTTTAAGATATTAGTGAGGGGAAAACCCATTCTGCTAAGCGGCATGGTCTCACTAGATATCTAAATAATTTGAGATGGTGGATTATCATTCATACCAGGCTTTATGTCTGACTTGAAGTTTTTGTTTTCCCTTGAAAATCTCGGGTACTCAATTGAATATGAGTAGTTTGAGATTTAAGGTTTCCAGGTGTTCTTTTAGACGGATAAAGCTTCCGAAGACGTGCAGGAGGAAAGCTTGTTATTAGAGTTCTTTTATTTCCGCTGTATGTTATGTTGTAAAGGCAAATTTGTTTTACTGCCTTATTATATACTCTGATCTATCAAGGGGGCATCTTCATATGTCGCTCTTGGCGTATTTTGTATTAATTATATGTTATCTGAACGTGGTCTGCGTACTGGGATTTTGTAATCAATTTGGAATATTTTGAAATGGAATGTGGAATTTATTTGCTGTTTAAATTTTTCCATGTTCCTGTGTTTCCGTGTATCAATGTGTCTAATATTTCCATATTTGGTAGCCGAGAATTGATAACTATGGATGACTGCAATATTCGTAGCTGTTAGTTTTGGGCCTCCAAGTAGGGGGATGTTACAAGTTGGTATCAGTGCACAGGTTTATGAAAACCTAAAAGAAAAGTTAAACCTAAAATCTTTTTGAAACATAATCCAGTGAATTAGAAATAAGATCGGGGTTTGGGTTAATGCTGTGGTAACTTACTTGTATTTAAGATATATAGTTATATATATAAGTACGTATTCCTCTCTCTCTTAGATGGTTCTTCTATATCTTACTAAGGCTCGTATGCTGATTTACGAGAAAGAATATATGGAAGCACGAAACGGAAGAGGAATTCTCGGTGGAGGAAGTACCGCAACTAACGGAAATGCTCGACTCACTGCCAGGAGGAACCCGGGTCGATCGACAAATGCTACTAATAAAAATGCTGATGCTAATGTGGATGCTGAAAATCCATCAGTAGATATGGAGGCGATGTATCAGTTCTTCATCAATGTGATGCAAGCAGGTGTTGCTGCTGGAGTTGCTGGAAATGTTGAAGGAACTAATCCTGTGGCTCCAGTTGGTAATAACTATGCTAAGCCGAATAAAGATTACACCGATCTTAGTGGGAAGTCATTCCTGGAGATGGAGAGTGCCATAGAGGTTGAGAATTGGTTGTTGCATTGTGAGCGTATATTTGGTGATTTGGGTCTGAATGATGGGCAGAAGAAAAGGTTGGTGTCTAGACAGTTGTAGGGGTCAGCACTAAACTAGTGGAATAGTGTTACTGCCGGAGTTTTGAAAGAGCTATTTACTTGGGACGATTTTGAAAGGAGATTTGAGAAGAAGTTTGTGTCTGAGTTTGCTAAGTCAGAGCTGATGAGGAAGTTTATGGATCTAGTTCAGGGAGAGATGTCAGTAGTTGAGTACACTACTAAGTTTGAAGAGCTATCTCAATATGGATATGCTACTATAGATACAGACATCCAAAGGAATGAGAGGTTCATTCAGGGATTGAGGTCCGAGCTTGTTAGAGCAACCATGACACATGTCCGTGATCCTTATAATGTGGTGGTGGAGATGGCCATTCTCTATGAGGAGTTACTTGCTGATTATGCTAAAGAGAAGCTAGTGGAAACTCAGGGTTCTCAGGGGAAGAAGAGAAAGTTCTTTAAGAGGAAGGGAGCCCAGAAGGGAGATACTGCTAAAAAGTCAAAGGATGAGATAGTTTGCTATAAGTGTGACAAGAATGGTTACTTTACGAATGAGTGCCGGTCAGGAAATAGAAAGAAAGCTGCAAACAAGAATAATCTGAAGTGCTTCAACTATGATCAAGTTGGGCATTACAAGAATTAGTGTCTGGAGCCAGTTAAGGAGGTCAAAGGAAAAGTTTTCACTATTGGATCAGCTAGGCCTACTGCAGCTGATAAAGGAAAGACTGTGATGGAAGGTACGTTTTTGATTCAGAGCATACCATTTAGGGTACTATTTGATACCAGTGCATCACATTCATTTATATCTCAATGTTATTATGCTTAGAACCCACCTACCTTATTACTTCCTTAAGGGTTGCAAATCCAATAGGAGGGAATGCAACTCTAGGGTTGAGATGTGACCAGTTAAAACTTGATTTGTTAGGTCACAAATTTGCATGCAGTTTGTATGTTATTGATTTCATAGATTTCGGAATCATATTGGGTATGGATTGGTTGGGTAGGTGTGAGGCTAGAATATTTTGCCAAGATAGGGAGATATCACTGAGACATCCTCATAGCTATAACCGAGTAATACTCTCAGTGGAGAATTCTGACCGGAGTGTTGATACTTTGCTTAATTCTATGGAGATAGGAGATGAGTTAAGTCAGGTTCGGGTAGCAAGAGAGTTTGTAGATGTCTTTGAGCCAATCACAGGATTACCACTGAAACGAGTAGTTGAGTTTCGTATAGATCTTGTGCCCGGAGCTGAACCTATTAGTAGACCACCTAGCAGGATGACACCTACATAGATGAATAAATTAAAGGTGCAGCTAGTGGATCTTGAAGGAAGAAATTTTATAAGGCCAAGCAGTTCGCCTTGGAGAGCGGCCGCTGTGTTCGTGAATAAACCAGATGGGACGCTGGGAATGTGTATCGACTATCGTAAGTTGAACGAAAGGAAAATTAAAAATAAGTATCCTCTACCGAGAATAGATTATTTGTTTGATCAGTTGAATGGAGCCAGAGTGTTTTCCCAGTTGAATTTAGTGACATGTTTCCATCAGTTAAGAGTGGTAGAGGACAGTATTTCTTTAACAGCATTCCAAACTAGGTATGGTTCTTATGAGTGGTTGGTGATGCCATTTGGATTAACGAATGCACCTACTTTCTTTGTGGATTTGATGAGCAAAGTTTTCCGAGAGTACCTGGATAGGTCTGTTTTGGTGTTTATATATGACATTTTAGTATACTCTAAGGATGAAAGGGAGCACGAAGTTCACCTTAGAGTGGTGCTCGAGTCGCTGAGGCAGAATCAGCTGAAGGCGAAGTTTTCCAAGTGTCATTTGGAAGAAAGAGGTTAAGTTTCTTGGTCATGTGGTTCAGAAAAAGGGTTGTTAGTCAATCTGGATAAGATCGAAGCTGTTAATAATTGGAGGAGACAAGAGATGGTGACTGAGATTAGAAGTTTTCTGGAACTTGCGAGCTATTATCGGAGATTCATTAAGGCCTTCTCGCGGATAGCAACGCCTTTGACTAAGTTGACTAGGAAGAAGGTGAAGTTTGTCTGGTCTGAAAAATGCGAGGAACCATTCCTTAAGTTAAAGCATTTGTTGACAAATGCACCAGTGTTAGTAGTTCCAAACAGAAACCATGGACTGGTGGTATATGCTGATGCATGTGGAACTGGATTAGGAGCAGTGTTGATGCAAAATAGTAAAGTTATTGCCTACGCTTCACGACAGCTTAGACCGCATGAAGTTAGATACCCTACTCATGATTTGGAGTTGGCAGCAGTAATCTTCGCATTGAAGATTTGGAGACATTATCTCTAAGGGGAGAGGTTTGTGCTTTATACCGATAAGTCACTACGGTATTTATTCTCTCAGAAGGAGTTGAATATGAGACAGCAGAGGTGGCTAGAGTTTTTGGCTGCTTATGATTTTGTATAGAGTATACTCCGGGGAAAGGGAATAAGGTATCGGATGCTCTCAGCAGGAAACATCAGAATGTGGTGTTAGCTATGTTAGCAGAATGGAAGGATCTAGAAGCTTTGACTACTTGTAGTGTGCAGACAAGATCGACTGCTAGTTCCAGTCAAGGTACTGCAATGTTGTCATGTTTGGAAGTTCAACCAGTGTTGATCGAAAGGATAGCTTCTAAACAAAAAGAAGATCCAATATTAGCCAGGAGGATTAGAAGGCTTGAGGTAGGATCAGATATCTATGATCTAAAGAGTTTTATTCTTGACCAAAGAGGATGGTTGAGAAAGAAAGGACGATTATGTGTTCCGAATGTAGAGAACTAAAGGAGAGAAGTTCTTGAAGAATGTCATCGATCCAAGTTTACGATTCACCTGGAGGGACCAAATTGTATCAAGATATGAAGAGGAGCTTCAATTGGGAAGGTATGAAGAGGGATGTTGGCTTGTGGGTTAGGCAACGTGCAAACTGTCAACGAGTGAAAGCCGAACATCAAAAGCCGAGTGGATTACTTTAGCCTTTAGAGATTCCAGTTTGGAAATGGGATTCGATATCCATGGATTTTATAGACGGGTTGCCAAGGTCAAATAGAGATAATGAAAGTTTATAGGTTATAGTGGATAGACTGACCAAGAGTGCCCATTTCATGTGAGTTAAATCGACCAGGACGACACCTGTTTTAGCTAAGTTGTTCATGAAGAACATAGTTAGACTACATGGAGTTCCTAGTAGTATAATCAGTGACAGAGATGCCTTGCTCACTAATGAATTCTGGAAAAGTACGGGAAGTATTGGGTACCAAGCTTAATTTGAGTACTGCATATCTCCCTCAGACAGACGGGCAGACGGAGAGAGTCAACAAGGTACTCGAGGATCTAGTGCGAGCTTGTGTATTAGACTTTGGTGGATCTAGGGAGGATCACCTACATTTGGTTGAGTTTTCTTATAATAATATTTATCAGACTAGTATAGGAATAACGCTGTTTGAAGCTTTGTATGGAAGGCTATGCAAATCACCAGCGTATTGGTTGGAACTGGAGACAGACTAGTCTTAGGTCCAGATCTGGTTAGAGAGGTGTCAGAAAAGATTGAGTTGATCCGAAGAAGGATGAAGGAAGCTCAGTCCAGACAGAAGAGTTACACAGATAAGAGGCATAAAGACCTAGAGTTCTTAGTTGGAGATAAGGTTTTCATTAAGGTATTGCCTACGAAGGGTGTGGTGCGATTTGGAAAGTCAGGAAAGTTAGCCCCGATGTAACGACCTACCTTTTTGGACATTTTAAGCAGACACACACGTCAGACTCAAATCATTCAAAAGGGCAGATTGTTACGGGGTAAGTAAGAAAAAGAGAAAGAAATAAAACAAATACAGAATCTCGCAGCGGAATGACAAAATATAATAATCAAATAATAGTCCATGAAGTAGTTTACAAATAAATTTGATTATACTAATACAATATAGAATCAGAGTTACAGACAACAAGAATAAATAAATAAATGCGGCGGAACAACATGATGCAGTGGAATACATATCATAAATAATAATAGTACAAATCTTCGTCTTCATCCTCCAGAAATAGGTCTTCAACTCTGAAATGCTCATGCTGACCCGAGCGAATTGAAAAGACAAAACACTCGAGTCAGAACTAAAAGAACTTACGTAAGTTAAATCAACGGTAAATATGAGTGTAACGGCGTTAGAGATGTTTACAGGTTTTGACATCTCCTATCCAGTGTCTAACGTGAGTGCAGTAACTTAAAAGATGTTCGGGATTCACATCTCCTAAGGATCCGTTAAACTATCTACTATGTAGTACAAGATATTATAATTTGTCTACAGTAAAGTAAAGTATTAAAATAGCATTAAGGCGTTACCCATATCCCCCTTAACACATTTTATATAATGCCGTAGTCTATTCAGATACTGTAAAATCCACCCGCAGGTGGGCTATCAGGGAGCACTCCATAGGTATGACACAAAAAAACTCGTAGAAGGCACGATAGGGCATGCGCCATGGCACTCGAGGAAATGCCAGGGTAGATATACCATTTGCGTATCTGGACTAGTGGTAACGCATAGCAGCTACTACCGCCCACCTCGGAACACACTCCCATATCAAAATCAAGGGTGGTCACCAAATCAATCACAAAGTCAGATATAGTATCGAAGAAGTGTGCTCGATAGGAGGAACGACCTTACTTGGCCCGGCGTGGCTCCTGATTTTAGCCACATCAAGCTGACTCACGGGAGTCAGTGTCACGTAAATACCTCATACAGGAATCGTACGCCAAACCATCCTACTTCATTTCTGGAATCTCCACCACGTACACAGTTGTTAAAGTGGTTTTCGGTATTGGCAGAGAGTATGACAATATCCGATCCCGGTCTCTTTAACAACCAAACGCTTATTTCACTCTGGATGGTTCTTTTACATTTCAAAAGTCAATTCACAATTTATCAAAATATCATATTCTCAAAACCATATCACTTTCAAAATCATATTCACTTTCAAACTATATTCACTTTCAAATCATAATTTCTTTCAAATCACTTTTTTTTTCTTCAAAAAATCATATTTCTAATCTGGTCAAATCCTTACTTCAAAATCATCATATTCAATTAATTATAACAGTTAAATCCAACTTAGGTTATAACCTCAATTAACCGTATTTGCTTTTAAACCATTGAATTTGAACATAAACACTCCCACTTTACTTAGTCGAAAATTTTGAAAATAGTTGAAGTAGTTATAAATAGTTAAATTTTAGATTAAAGTATTGTTAAATTTATTTAAGATAGTAAAATGGGTTTAAAATAGATTAAATATAATTAAAATTGATTAAATAGCTTAAATATATATTAATTAGATTTAAAATAAGTAAAAATGGGTCAATTAGTTTTAAAATAAATTAAATGGTTTAAAATAGGTAAAATGATTTAATATAGTTAATATAGGTTAAAATAGTTTAATAATTTGAAAATCTTAAAATTTAGAATCCTTAAAATAATATATTTTTAAAACAGTTTATATTAAAAACATGAATTTGAAATTTATATCAATTTAAACTATTTATTTCATTCCAACACATTTGGACCATTTCAATTTCCAAAACCCAATTTCAATTTTTTCAATCCATGTTTGAAATATCAATTTAAATGATTCCAATTTCAATACATTTCAAGGTTATATTTCAAATAATTTTAATAACTCAATTTCGATAAATTTTCAATTATACTTCAAATTCCATTTTTAAAATTCCAATTTAATTTCTTTAAACAATTCCTTTAAACCCATTCAAGTTTTAACATAAACTTGATTTTCAATAATAATTCAATCTATATAAATCAAATTCTTATTTCAAAATATCATTCAATTAAATTTGGAAATTAAGGATTTTTAAAATCATTTAATTTACCCAATCTGGTGTCCGTATATAATTCTCTACCCTAGGGTCAAGTGATATGGATGTTTATCAGTTCAATTTGTTATTATTTTATATTTAGGGATATATATCATTTAAATCCACAATCCCGAAAATATTAAAATCCATAAAATCGCTCGAGTCTATCATTTCAATCCATAACAATTTTTCCTTAATCTATAGATCGTTCGGGTATATATCATTTCAACCCACATTGATTTTCCAAATAATATCTAAGGGAACTTGCAAAGTGATAACATTTTATAAATCAAATAGATCATCCAATCAGAAAAATATTATCAATCAAACAACCATCATAATTATCATCCAATTCAACCAATATATATATATATCAACAATTAACAGCTTATTATATACAGGTAATTAACTAGCAATTTAAATTCAATAATAATTTAAATGACAATTTAATTCAAAATAAATTCAAATTAATAGCAATAGCAATTTAATAATCCCATACAGCCATAAATAAATTCCTAATCACATCGTAAATTTAACTTAACTAACATAAGAAATTTTAGAAGTTGTGAGTGGGTCAAAACACTCACCTTTGAATTTAAATCGAATTTAAATCCAAATTAGGGATCAAATACAAATGATCCTAGAATTCGTCCAAACCACGTCAAAATGTCCGGAATTTCGATACGACCCCGATAAAACAAACCGCGAGTGAATTGGATCTCATATGCGAAAGTTATGCACATTAGAACATTAAACGATTTAAATTAGAAATAAATAAAGTAAATAATATAATCCACGTCACTCACCTCGTTCATTGTGATGGGACAACACCAGTGGGGTAACACCTACCATAGCACACAATGGTACCTGTATTATGCCTTTACGGCCAACCTCTCGACTGCACCAACCCCACGGGACATATGTGTCTGCTTATGCACTTGGTTGGTGCAGCATGATAGGGGGTTCTCGCATTTGGGTTTAGTAGGGGTTATGGGCCCACCACGCTTCCGCTGCGCCACTCTGATATTTTGAGCAATTCAAGTCCGACATGTGTGGATGGGAATGGCATGAAATATCAGGATGTTACATTCATCATCGTTCCAGAACCCTAATTGCACGTCTCGAACTCAACCTCCAGCCGCCGCCTCGAGGATCACCGCGTCGCCATTTACAGTCGCGCGCCTCCCCACCAGATGACGCACCATCTCGTCGCCACCCACCTCATCCATCGCGGCCCCACCAGACGCCATCGATCGCACGCAAATGGGCCAGCCGCCACCTAGAAGCTAAACCCTACTCAAATTAAATCGGCCAATCCAGCCGCTGATTCGACGAACAAATCACGCCGATGAACTCCCCTCGGTCCTCTCCACAAAACTGTACCAACGGATCGACGATCCGTTGAAGTTGATCAATGCGCAATGAACGACCGTGAATAAATTACCTAGTTCCGGCCACACAGAAACCGAGATTGAAAAACGAACTGTAGATTTGACCTGCGCTCGTCGAGAGCTTCAAATCGATATATAATTCGATATGTTTTGGAGGAGTTTGATTTTTTTGAATTGATTTTGAATTTGAATTAAGGGTTTGGGGATTGGAGTTTGTTTCTGCCATTTGGAAAGGAGGAGCCACAGAGAATTATACGTATAGACAAATGAATATAAGAAGTAGCTAGGATTTATAACAGGCTATTTATAGGCAGATCAGAAATAGAGATGAATGGGCACGATTGATTTGAAAGTTGAACGATAAACGACCCGAAAAGCCCTTTCTGTCTCCGAAACGAAAATTGGTCATCCTATATATCAAAATAGATGTTTTTGATGATTTTAAACTCAATAGAACAGGTTTCAAGTCCTAATTCCATCATATGAAGAAGTTATGTTAAGATCAGCTTATTTCAAATTGATTTCAATTGATTTGATTTCTAGGCGTTTCGAGTCCGTACGATCGAACGACAAGTCCGATCGCTAAAACTTGAAACCTTACAATAATTCATCGTTACGGACCCGATGAAACTGGTTTCGTCGAAATCTGAGTCAGTGGCCAAAATGGCTATTTTCACGTTAATTAAATAAATTAATAATTAATTAATTAAATCACTTTTTCATTCAAATTTGATAATATAACAATTCAATGTTGATTATTGCACTAATTACAGTATTTAATTTCAACCGTAATTAAATCCAATTAATATAATTTAATTGCAATAAATTTATTTAATTTGGTTTCGGTCATTTAATTCAATCATTTTCTCTATATACATAGTTATCATTGTTATATATTTTATTACATTAATATTTTACCATTTTCATCTTACTTTTCATCAACGTAATATTTAATTACATTTTATTGTAATAAATCCATTTATTATAATTTAAATTCCAATAAATTGAGCAATTGTGCAACTTGATTCCAATTCTTTTTATTAAATCAATTGTCATATTGTGCATAAAATTTCATCGGCTACATCTTATTGAATTTACATTCTACAATTATCAATGTAACCTACATTAACTACACTACTTAAGTGAATTAATTGCAATTGATTTCCAATTTTAATTTAACAGACTAAATAAATAGGTAACATATGATAACTGTTACCATTAACTTTTAATCACACTTATAAGTTTATTATTTACAAACAAATGTTACAATTTCTTACATAACACTGATTTTATCCAATTATCATTAATTATATATTATTTCATTAATTCATTCAATATTTAGGTTTGTTTTCTTATATTCAATTTATAACCAAGTATAACATTTAAATCATTTCAGTTGATTGGAATTTCATTCAAATTGTTAATGATTAACTTTGATTAACGTTGTTACATTACATTTTAGTTATTATTTCATTATTAAATTACAAATTTTTATTTCTTTCAATATTAAATTACCAAAATCTTATTAAATTAACTATTTTTAATAGTCGAAAATTACGGGTCGTTACACTCTCCCCCACTCAAAACTTTTCATCCCCGAAAAGGAAAAAGAAGGGAAAGAAGGAAATAAGAATCAATATATCTTATTCAAAATATTAAATTTATAAACAGATAAATTTACAAAATTAAACAATTTAAATAAAATATATCAATTTATAACCACTAAATCCTCTCAAATTCAAGTTAATAAAAGTTTGAAAACATTTCACAAAATATTCTAAGTCTAAAATTTACGGAAAATATCGGCCGAGTCTCTTTGTACGGAGAGGCTCGGGAGATAAAATAATATCAATAATAACAATATATCATATATATTTCAAAATAATATATCCCAACAGCGGGAAAATAATATAAAATATCGCTATAAAATCGTAATCCGAGAATGTACCTATTTGTCGGGCATACAACGCTTATTTTATGAAACCAAAGTAGTAGCTAGCTATTGCTTCCATAAACCTGTATTTCACATATAAGGTCCAAATGAGTTAATAATTATATAAAAGTGAAATGTTTAAGTTGTTTCAATTAGTAACAAATCAATGCAACATAACAACAATCACTTGCAAACAGGCATACAATCATCACATGAAATCAAAGTACTCAACCATTCATCCATATCAGCAAAACAAATGGTTTATACGAGTTCAGACACCTTTAATTGCCTAGAATGACAAATAACTACTAAGTATACCATACACTCAACAGTCTTAGATAAACTCAATAGATTATTCATACATCCAAACAATTGGAAGTATCCTTGCCCAAACAACCCATAAACCAAAACAACAACAAATTTCAAACATTATTTAAGTTCATTTTTACATATTTCCTTTCATATCATTTATTGTTTGTCTATTTTCATTCATGCAGTGATTATTTTCTTAAATTTACCTCCATTTCTTACAAAAATTAAATTTCCATTCATTCATGTAGTACTTAAATTCCATTTATTTACATTCATTTATTTACATATGTTATTTACATTTTCTTACATATGTGACTCATATATAATTATTTAAACATATATAAATCAGTTCTTAAAGTACTGTATAGGTTTCTTGGTAAACAAATTCATATTCATTCATTCAGTACTTATTTTCATTTATTTACATTCATTACTTACAAAATTCATTTTCAGTTATTCATATAATGTCAATTTTTTTCATTTCTTTACATTCATTTCTTACATAAGTTACTTCCATTCAATCGTTTATAATAATCAATGAATTTATTATTTAAGTATTACATACATTTTATTGCAGCTTAGTTCACATTTATTAATTTATATACTTGATTTTATTAGATATTAATATTCATTAGTGCATAAGTTCATACCTAGGTTTCTTACTTTTAATTCACCTTCATTTCTTTACAAAGTGTCATTGAATATTAAATCTATTTTCTGAATCATTTCAACCTTTCTGAAGTTATAGTCATTAATTTAATATAGTATTCAATTTAGTTACAAGTGCTTCATCATTGATTTAAGTTTATCATCATCTGCTTACAGTATTCTTCCTTTCTACTTATTTTAATTGTAATTAACTTCAAACATTTACTTAAGTTTGTACTCATTTATTTATAGTATTCATGTCCAATTCAATTACTTAGCATATCAATTCATTAACTTAAGTTTATAATTATTAAAATATCAAAATTCTTACTTATAAAAGAAATTCCATTGAACTCTTTCATTACTTAAGTTTTACTTGTATAATATTCTATTACATATTCTTTTTAACATTACAACTTTGAATATTTTGGTAAGTTATATATTTATGTTTCTAAGAATGCTATTGAATGTTACACAAGTTTATCTTATTTATTTTGATTAACAAAAGTGTTCAAAAATCATATCTTCTGGATTTTTTCCATATTCTTAGATTCACAGGTTACCAGTTTCAAGTTTCTTGTATATTTCATTTATAACTCTTAGCATTTAATTTTTTATTTTCATTTTAGAAATTCCAATTATTAAATGGTGAAAATTTCATTTCATTACAATAATTGAAACCTCTAACTTATAGAAACTTATAACTAAATGTCGGGTTCTATTTCAAATCTTTTAAAATAATATACATATCTATACACTTACAACTTATATATCCTATCATATTTAAACTTTGAAATTTATATTTGTTTATCAAAATAAATTTGTAGTAAAACTACTACAATGGCCTTCCCACTTTGAAACTCGAAAATGAACGTCGATGATGCATGCACTCATCACCGAAATTATTTTTCAGCGACAGAGAGGGGAGTACAGAACTTATTTCCTTCCAACATTCTTAAAAATTTCTTCCAAATCACTTTGAAATATTTATATCAGAAAATACTTCCAAATAATATTAATGTTATATTCCAAAATCTTTCGAAAGAAAATTTCAAAAATCCCAGAACTTAAGTTCTAAATTTTCCAATTTATATTTATTTTATTTACAAATCTTATTTTCAACCAATATTTATAAATTTCACTACCTAACAACAAATATATTACAACCAAATATATCATTTATAAAATTATTATTTTATATACAAAAATATATAATAGACAAAATTATTTCATTTACCTATATTTCAAAACAAATATTATGTCGGTTTGCCCTATTAAGTGTTTAGAAATCCTTATCTATGTCATAGCGTCCTATGCACCAACCAGAATTTATAAATACAAAATGGAACAAATTAACATAATATAAAAACCTTTTAAAACACTAACAAATACGCTCTCTCATATATATATACACTTAGCAACTCATTCTAGGGTATTACTACCATATTTTATATGAGTCAGACCCCACAAAGCTAAGGTTATCGCTAAACCAAAGCTCTGATACCAACTGTAACGACCTGCCTTTTTGGACATTTTAAGCAGACACACACATCAAACTCAAACCATTCAAAAGGGCAGATTGTTATGGGGTAAGTAAGAAAAAGAGAAAGAAATAAAACAAATACATAATCTCGCAGCGGAATGGCAAAATATAATAATCAAATAACAGTTCATGAAGATGTTTACAAATAAATTTGATTATACTAATACAATACAGAATCAGAGTTACAGACAACAAGAATCAATAAATAAACGCAGCAGAACAACATGATGCAGTGGAATACATATCATAAATAATAATAGTACAAATCTTCGTCTTCGTCCTCCATAAATAAGGTCTTCAACCCTAAAATGCTCAGGCTGACCCGAGCGAACTGAAAAGACAAAACACTCGAGTCAGAACTAAAAGATCTTTTGTAAGTTAAATCAACGGTAAATATGAGTGTAACGGCGTTAGAAATGTTTACGGGTTTTGACATCTCCTATCTAGTGTCTAACGTGAGTGCAGTAACTTAAAAGATGTTCGAGATTCACATCTCCTAAGGATCCGTTAAACTATCTACTATGTAGTACAATACGCTATTATAATATGTTTACAGTAAAGTAAAGTATTAAAATAGCGTTAAGGCGTTACCCATATCCCCCTTAACACATTTTATATAATGCCGTAGACTATACAGATACTGTAAACTCCACTTGCAGGTGGGCTATCAGGGAGCACTCCATAGGTACGACACAAAACAAACTCGTAGAAGGCACGATAGGGCATGCGCCACGACACTCGAGGAAATGCCATGGTAGATATATCATTTGCGTATCTGGACTGGTGGTAACGCATAGCAGCTACTACCGCCCACCTCGGAACACACTCCCATATCAAAATCAAGGGTGGCTACCAAATAAATCACAAAGTCAGAATATAGTATCGAAGAAGTGTGCCTGATATGAGGAATGACCCCAGTTAGCCCGGCGTGGCTCCTGATTTTAGCCGCATCAAGCTTACTCACGGGAGTCACGGTCACGTAAATACCTCATACAGAAATCGTACGCCAAACCATCCTACTTCATTTCTGGAATCTCCACCATGTACACAGTTGTTAACGTGGTTTTCGGTATTAGCAGAGAGTATGACAATATCCAATCCCGGTCTCTTTAACAACCAAACTCTTATTTCACACCGGATAGTTCTTTTACATTTCAAAAGTCAATTCACAATTTATCAAAATATCATATTCTCAAAACCATATCACTTTCGAAATCATATTCACTTTCAAACTATATTCACTTTCAAATCATAATTTCTTTCAAATCATAATTTTTTTTCAAAAAATCATATTTCTAATCTGGTTAAATCCTTACTTCAAAATCATCATATTCAATTAATTATAACAGTTAAATCCAACTTAGGTTATAACCTCAATTAACCGTATTTGCTTTTAAACCAATGAATTTGAACATAAACACTCCCACTTTACTTAGTCCGAAAATTTTGAAAATAGTTTAAGTAGTTATAAATAGTTAAATTTTAGATTAAATTATTGTTAAATTTATTTAAGATAGTTAAATGGGTTTAAAATAGATTAAATACAATTAAAATAGATTAAATAGCTTAAATATAGATTAATTAGATTTAAAATAAGTTAAAATGGATTAATTAGTTTTAAAATTAATTAAATGGTTTAAAATAGGTAAAATGATTTAATATAGTTAATATAGGTTAAAATAGTTTAATAATTTGAAAATCTTAAAATTTAGAATCCTTAAAATAATATATTTTTAAAACAGTTTATATTAAAAACATGAATTTGAAATTTATATCAATTTAAACTATTTATTTCATTCAAACACATTTGGACCATTTCAATTTCCAAAACCCAATTTCAAAATTTTCAATCCATGTTTGAAATATCAATTTAAATGATTCCAATTTCAATACATTTTAAGGTTATATTTCAAATAATTTTAATAACTCAATTCCGATAAATTTTCAATTATACTTCCAATTACATTTTTAAAATTCCAATTTAATTTCTTTAAACAATTTCTTTAAACCCATTCAAGTTTTAACATAAACTTGATTTTCAATAATAATTCAATCTATATAAATCAAATTCTTATTTCAAAATATCATTCAATTAAATTCGGAAATTAAGGATTTTTAAAATCATTTAATTTAACCAATCCGGTGTGCATATATAATTCTCTACCCTAGGGTCAAGTGATACAGATGTTTATCATTTCAATCCGTGATTATTTTACATTTACGGATATATATCATTTCAATCCGCAATTCCGAAAATATTAAAATTCATAAAATCGCTCGAGTCTATCATTTTAACCCATAACAATTTTTCCCTAATCTATAGATTGTTCGGGTATATATCATTTCAACCCATAGTGATTTCCCAAATAATAACTAAGGGAACTTGCAGAGTGATAACATTTTATAAATCAAACAGATCATCCAATCAGCCAATATTAACAATCAAACAACCATCATAATGATCATCCAATTCAACCAATAAATATCAACAATCAACAGCTTATTATATACAGGTAATTAACTAGCAATTTAAATTCAATAATAAATTAAATGACAATTTAATTCAAAATAAATTCAAATTAACAGGAGTAGCAATTTAAAATTCCCAAACAACCATCAATAAATTCCTAATCACATTGTAAGAAGTTGTGAGTGGGTCAAAACACTCACCTTTGAATTTAAATCGAATTTAAATCCAAATTAGGGCTCAAATACAAACGATCTCAGAATTCGTCCAAACCACATCAAAATGTCCGGAATTTCGATATGATCCCGGGAAAACAAACCGCGAGTGAATTGGATCTCGTATGCGAAAGTTATGCACATTAGAACATTAAACGATTTAAATTAGAAATAAATAAAGTAAATAATATAATCCACATCACTCACCTCGTTCATCATCGTTCCAGAACCCTAATTGCACGTCTTGAACTCAACCTCCAGCCACCACCTCGAGGATCACTGCATCGCAATTCACAGTCGCGTGCCCCCCACCAGATGACGCGCCATCTCGCCGCCACCTACCTCGTCCATCGCGACCCCACCAGACGCCATCGATCGCACGCAAACGGGTCGGCCGCCACCTAGAAGCTAAACCCTACTCGAACTATATCGGCTAATCCAGCCGCTGATTCGACGAACAAACCACACCGATGAACTTCCCTCGGTCCTCTCCACAAAACTGTACCAACGGATCGACGATCCGTTGAAGTTGGTCAACGCGCGATGAACGGCCGTGAATAAATCGCCCAGTTTCGGCCACACAGAAATCGAGATCGAAAAAAAAACTATAGATTTGACCTATGCTCATTGAGCTTCAAATCGATATATAATTCGATATGTTTTGGAGGAGTTTGATTTTTTTGAATTGATTTTGAAATTGAATTGAGGGTTTGGGGATTGGAGTTTGTCTCTGCCATTGGAAACGAGGAGCCACAGAGAATTGTACGTACAGAAAAATGAAAATAAGAATTAGCTAGGGTTTATAACAGGCTATTTATAGGCAGATCAGAAATAGAGATGAATTGGCACGATTGATTTGAATGTTGAACGATAAACGACCCGAAAAGCCCATCCTGTCTCCGAAACAAAAATTGGTCATCCTATATATATCAAAATAGATGTTTTTGATGATTTCAAACTCAATGGAATAGGTTTCAAGTCCTAATTCCATCGTATGAAGAAGTTATGTTAAGATCAGCTTATTTCAAATTGATTTCAATTGATTTCAATTAAATTGATTTCTAGGCGTTTCGAGCCCGTACGATCGAACGACAAGTCCGATCACTACGAAACTTGAAACCTTACAATAATTCACTGTTACAGACCCGATGAAACTGGTTTTGTCGAAATCCGAGTCAGTGGCTAAAATGGCTATTTTCACGTTAATTAAATAAATTAATAATTAATTAATTAAATTACTTTTTCATTCAAATTTGATAGTTAACAAATTTCATCACTTTTAATCACTTAGACACCTAAAATGACTTAATACAAGTTTATATAACAATTCAATGTTGGTTATTGCACTAATTACAGTATTTAATTTCAACCGTAATTAAATCCAATTAATATAATTTAATTGCAATAAATTTATTTAATTTGGTTTCGATCTTTTAATTCAATAAATTATTTCTCTACATACATAGTTATCATTGTTATATATTTTATTACATCAATATTTTACCATTTTCATCCTACTTTTCATTAACGTAATATTTAATTACATTTTATTATAATTAATCCATTTATTATAATTTAAATTCCAATAAATTGAGCAACTTGATTCCAATTCTTTTTATTAAATCAATTGTTATATTATGCATAAAATTTCATTGGCTACATCTTATTGAATTTACATTCTACAATTATCAATTTAACCTACATTAACTACACTACTTAAGTGAATTAATTGCAATTGATCTCCAGTTTTAATTTAACAGGCTAAATAAATAGGTAACATATGATAACTGTTACCGTTAACTTTTAATCACACTTATAAGTTTATTATTTACAAACAAACCTTACAATTTCTTACATAACACTGATTTTATCCGATTATCATTGCTTATACATTATTTCATTAATTCATTCAATATTTAGGTTTGTTTTCTTATATTCAATTTATAACCAAGTATAACATTTAAATCATTTCAGTTGATTGGAATTTCATTCAAATTGTTAATGATTAACTTTGATTAACGTTGTTACATTACATTTTAGTTATTATTTCATTATTAAATTACAAATTTTTGTTTCTTTCAATATTAAATTACCAAAATCTTATTAAATTAACTATTTTTAATAGTTGAAAATTACGGGTCGTTACACCCGAGATATGTAGGTCCATTCCAAATTATAGAAAGGATTGGAAAGCTCGCATACAGAGTAGAGTTACCGAGCAGTATGGCAGGTGTCCATAATGTATTTCACGTCTCTCATCATCGCAAGTATGTGCATGATCCAGAGACCACTATTCCTCCGATGGTGTTGGAAGACTTGGTAGTAGAGCCTAATTTGCCTTTTTTTAGACAACCAGTTCGGGTTATGGCAAGGGATGAGAAAAGATTGAGGAACAAGACAGTCAAGTTGGTGAAAGTTCAGTGGAGCGACAACGAGAAGGACTGCACTTGGGAGACAGAGGACATGATTAGAGATACTTATCCTGAATTGCTTTGGGGGTATGTCTATATTAGATGTATATAGATAGTTACTAGTCAAATAGGCTAGTATGGTTGTTGCAGATGATTGCTATGTTTAGTATTTAGTCCTTACTGAATTTCGAGGACGAAATTCTCTAAGGGGGGAGCTTGTAACATCCCTAATTTTTTATAACATTATTCAGAAAATTTAATTAGATAAGTTAAATAGAATAATGATGATAAGAGGATAGAGATTTGAATAAATTATACAGGGACGTGCTTAATAATAAAATAAATGGGCTTAAATTGGTTTGTAAGTTAATTGATTTACATGTGGGCATATTAGTAAATAGCCATTCTATTATACACGGTTATACACTTCTCACTCTTGTCCATATAGGTTCCTTTTTCTCAAATAAAAAACAAATGCAAAACCCTAAGGAGCCAGCCATTATCAAAGAGGAAGAATTTGATTTAAAGCCAAGGATCAAAGCTAGAGGGATTAATCAACAACAAATCTCAAATTCCTTATCATATCTAAGGTGAATAATAATTCATTCCATCTCAATTTTGTTTTTATAATCATATGTTTTTTGGATTTAAGATTAAATTCGTTTATTATGTTTTAGATGATGATATGCTTGGGTTATTATATGTTTGATTTAAAACCAATTCATTGATATATATAAAATTGTACGGTTTTAGGGTAAAATCGGTTGTTATTATATTTAGAATGCCATAGAAAAATTATGTTAGGTAAACCATGATTTTAGAGATGGGTTTAATTTTTCAAAATTTTCCAAGCAATGGGGAATTTATTATGAATTTATAAAGGAAAATATGCTATATTTGGGTTTGAAATTTATTTTATTTGCTTCAGGAAGAAATTGGGTCTGAAATTTGAATACGTTAGATAACCTGATGAAATTGAATTTATGAGATTTTTGGGGATTTTTCCTAATTAATTTTCTATGGAAAATAAATTATTGTAAAAGAGGGATTTTTCTGCAAATGTTGGTTTTGTTAAATATAAGGGCTTAAACGTTAGATTTCCTTGATTTAGATCTAATTAAAAGCAGCAATTTTAATTTGTAAAGTATTTGAAAAATATTAAGGCAACCAATCAAAAGATTACAAATAGGCAAGTAGTTATAAAGCAATTACTAAAAGTAGCTAAATTTCAGCCTTTAACTTAGAAAAGTCGGTACCGTCTTAAATAGCAGTACCCTTCGACTCCATTGGCTTCGTTCCATCTTAAACGAAACCCACATAGTTGAAACCAATACACAGGGTTTCACTTAGATGGTACGTAGTGGATTGGAGGAAAGGCGAAAGCAATGGTGTCGAAAGGAATGCTCTCGAAGGGGTCGAAACCATGTTTTGTTTTAAAAGCTAAATATTTTGCTTTGTTTTGCTTAGAGCTTTCGACCCAGTCGAAATGTGTGTTTTTGAAAGGAGTTTTATAAATAGCTTTCGAAGAAGGTTGCTGTATCATCTTTAAAGTATTAGCTTTCGAAGGGGTACCTTTATCTTTAAATAAGTGCTTTTGAAAGCAGTGGTTCCGACTAAGTCGAAACCTAGCCGCTATTTTACCTTCCGAGTGTATTGAACCATCAATACTTTCGATTGGTTGTCTTTGTTTTAACTTAAGCTAAGCTACTTCCTAAAGGATTTTGAAAGGGGTTGAGGGTTCCGAAGGCAATGTGGTCGAAAGGTGGTTTCGACGCTACCCTTCGAAGTTTTAACTTAAAGGTTTTGAGCTTACGAATAGGTGGTCCCGACACCTTCTACTTTTCCACAAACAATTCTATAAGGGGTTTCGAAAGAGATATTTTCGTATATAACCACTTTGACCCAAAGGTTGTTTTAAAGAGTAAAACCTAATGTTTTCGAAAGGGGTACTTTCATTAGTTTCGAAGTTATTTTCCTAAAGATTATTATGTAAGATTTCGATGCATTCAAAGGGTATATACTTAGAGTTTTGAAAAGAGGTTTTCTATGCTTTCGAAGGAGGTCATCCTGTGGTTTCAAAAGTGATGTTTTAAGGTTTCAAAACAAATAACCCACTCTCACTTTTAAAAGGAAACACCATGTCATAAATAAAGATTTTTTTAAAGTATTACTTCTTCATATATTTATTCACATTGTAATTAACCCATAACCGTAGTTTGGGGAAAGGCAGAATAACCAGTTATGTTGACTCAGTAGTGAATACAACTTACGAAATGATAAAATCTTAACTTAAGATATTGGCAGGGGCCAATAGGTTCACAGTAAGCCCATGAAAACTGTGTAATGGGAAAGATATCAGCAGGGACCAATTGGTTCATAATCACCCCATGAAAACTATGATTTGATATTGGCAGGGGCCGATAGGTTTATAGTTAGCCCATGAAAACTATATCCAGATTAAGATATTGACAGTTAGTCAATAGGTTCCTAGTTAGCCCGTGAAAACTAGGATAATAGACAAGATATTAGAGTTACCAATAGGTTCTTAGTGATCATTTGAAAACTATGAAATTGGACAGATAGTTCATAAACATTTAACGGGATAATAGTAACCATAAAAACTATAATTGAGACAGATACTCAGAATGAAGGGGGTTTAGTAATCCAAATTTGATTTACTTGTTTTGCATATCATCATAATGTTTTGAAATGTAGATGCATGCACACACTATATGATTTAATAAAGGTTTAAGATATTAGTGAGGGGAAAACCCGTTTCTCTAAGCGGCGTGGTCTCACTAGATACCTAAATAATTTGAGATGGTGGATTATCATTCATACCAGGCTTTATGTCCGACTCAAAGTTTTTGTTTTCACCTTAAACTCTCAAGTACTGAATTGATTTTGACTAGTTTGATATTTAAGGTTTCCATGTGTTCTTTTAGACGAATAAAGCTTCAGAAGACGTGTAGGAGGCAAGCTTGTTATTAGAGATCTTTTATTTCCACTGTGTGTTTTGTTGTAAAGGCAAATTTGTTTTAGTGCCTTATTACATACTCTGATCTACCAAGGGGGCATCTTCATATGTCGCTCTTGGCGTATTTTGTATTAATTATATGTATCTAAACGTGGTCCGCGTACTGGGATTATGTAATCAATTTGGAATATTTTGAAATGGAATGTGGAATTTATTTGCTGTTTAAAATTTTCCATGTTCCCGTGTTTCTGTGTATCAATGAGTCTAATATTGCCATATTTGGTCGCCGAGAATTAATAACTATGGATGACTCCAGCATCCGTAACCGTTAGTTTTGGGCCTCCAAGTAGGGGGATGTTACAATCAGAAACTGGATAAGAGGGAAGCGATAGAGCAACATAAGCGATCTGGGAAGTACTGCCGCTTCCACAAAACTCATGGGCATAACACCAATGAATGTCGTCACTTAAAGGACTTAATTGAGGAGCTAATACGAAAGAACAGGCTTCAACAGTATGTGAAGCAGCAGCAGAACCCTAGCCAAGCTGTGGGACCACAAGGGGCCCCGGCCGAAGGGAAACCACATGGACCCAATGGAGAGGGGCCCAGGAAGACGGATGTAAGACTGGTTTTTGACATGGTAACCAGAGGACCTCTCCTAGCAGAGAGAAGCTAGGGTGAAACAGAAAGATAGGCGAGCTCATTGATGCACACACTATAGGAGAGTTGCTATGCTTTCAAAGACAGAGCTCCAACTAAGCAACAGAAGATGATAACTGATGACATTATGTTTAGAAATCAAAATTCAGAAGGAGGTAAGGAGTCGACTCTCGATTCTATGTTGATAACAGTCAGAATCGGACCAGCAGTTGTGCATCGAGTTTTGGTAATAGCGAAAGCTCAATCAACATTTTGTTTAGGAAGAATTTCGACGAAATGAAAATCAGTATGAAGGATGTGACTGCTTGCAAGTCGAAGATTCAAGGATTTACGGGTGAAGCTAAACAACCAATTGGGATGATCGACTTACCCATAGAGCTTGGTGATGGAGAACGCAAGGTGTCTCACATTCAGATGTTTGTTACCATTGATGAATACTCAGCATACAATGCTTTCTTGGACCGACTAACCCTAGTTGATTTCAGGATATCTTTGGCTCTATGGTGTTTGACGATAAAGTTCCTTACAGAGAATGAGATAAAAGTGGTGTGAGGAGGCCACAGTGCACCAAGTGAGAGTTATGTTGCAGAACTACGAGAAGATAAGTGTTGAGTAAAAGGAAAGAGTATAGGGAAGACTCTCTGCATTCAGGAACTGCAAGCATAGCAATTATAGACCATCCCCTAGCTCGGGAACCACAACCGATTTGACAAGTCTACGAATCCCAAGAAGAAGTCAGAGGAAGTATGGGTTGCACCAGTAGAGTTTATGGTGAGAGTCCCTATTGATATGAATGACCCGACTCATGTGTTGAAGATTGGTTCTTAGCTTGGAATTGGATTACGGAAGGAACTGATAAATTTCCTTCAAGGCAATCTGGACGTGTTTGCTTGGACTCATTCTGATATGTGCGGGATATCACCAGAGGTCATGCACTAAATATAGATTCCAAGTTCACACCTGTAAAACAGAAAAGACGCGGCCTAGGTCCGAAGTGCTTTGATGCATTGGAAGAAGAACTGGATAAGCTATTGGCTAACAACTTTATCCACGATGCTTTATATGCTCAATGGGTATCTAGTCCCATATTGGTCAAGAAGTCAAATGTAAGATGGTGAATGTGCATCGATTACTCGGATCTCAACAAAGCTTACCCGAAGGACAGCTTTCCTTTGCCCATGATCGACTAACTTGTTAATGGAATAGCGGGGCATGAATTGCTCTCATCAATGGATGCTTATTCTAGATACAATCAAATAATGATGCATGATACGGATCAGGAGAATACTAGCTTTATTAGAATTTCGAATTATACTACTATCGGGTAATGCCATTCGGTTTAAAAAACGCTGAAGCTACATACCAATGATTGGTAAATACAATGTTCATGAATCAAATCAGATGGATAATGGAGGTGTACATGGACGATATGCTTGTGAAGTCATGAGTGTCTCGAAATCATGTGGATGATCTCTCGAAGATTTTTGAGATTCTACATAAATACAGAATGAAGCTAAATCCGTTAAAATGTTCTTTCGAAGTAGCATCCGAGCAGTTTCTGGGATTTATCATCAATGCATGAGGCATTGAGGCCAATCCGAAGTAGATTACTGCCTTGAGGAACGTAATTGCCCTAACCATAAAGAAACAACTTCAGAACTTGAATGGAAAGATTGCCGCTTTAAGCCAGTTCATCTCAAGGGCGACAAATAAATGCATACCTTTCTTCGATGCTCTTAAGAATCGTCAAAAGAATTTTGAATGGAATCAGGATTGTCAAAATGCTATCAAAGATTTATTAAGGCACATGGAGACGCCATAGGTTTTATGCAAACCGTTGGATGGAGAGAATTATTTATTTACTTAGAAGTGTGTCCTCACGCACTAAGCGCAACAGTGGTACGTGAGGAGGTAAGAATTCAAAGGACCGGTCTACTACATCAGCAAGCGATTTATAGGAGCAAAAAAGAATTACCTAAAGTTGGAGAAACTCTCATATTGCTTGCTGATTACGTCAAGGAAGCTGCGACCATAATTTCAGGCTCATCCGATCAAAGTGCTAACAGATCATCCTCTAAAACAAGTATTGTACCAACCTGGGACTTCAGGAAGGTTGCTGAAGTGGAATATCGAGTTGAGTCAGCACGATATTACTTACAATCCAAGGAGAGCGATAAACGACCAAACATTGGCTGACTTCACCACCGAGTTTATCGTGCGTGATGGTAAAGAGGAAGTGGATGCTGTTGTTGCAGCTTCTCATTGGAAATTATTTGTAGATGGTGCTTCTAATGTATATAGCTTAGGAGCAGGAGTAGTGTTTGAAACGCCAGAAGGAGGATCAATCTGTTATGTGGTGAAATTGGAATTTCCTGCAACTAATAACGAAGCTAAGTATGAGGCGTTAATAGTAGGATCAAGGATAGCAAAGGAACTGGGGATAAAGACACTATACATATTTAGCGACTCACAACTAGTTTTTTCCTAAAACAGGAAGGAGCATCAGGTCAAGGGTGTGAGACTAGCCCCTTACCTATCAAAAGCATTAGAACTGCTTAAAGACATAGAGCACTATAGATTACGCATATCCCTAGAGAAGAGAACACGAAGGCTGATCCACTAGCTAAGTTAGCTAGCTCTTGGGAAGCATAGGTAATGAGATTGGTTCCAGTGGAGGTTTTAACAGCTCCGAGCATTGATTAGATGATGGCGATTGGATTCTGGACACTATAGAAGAGGAGGAATCATGGATGACTCCGATCAAAGGCTACCTGATCAATAGAACTCTCCCAAGGGATAGGAAGAACAGAAAAAACTCCTTTGAAAAGCACCACGGTTCATGATGCACGACTGGGTATTATAAAGGAGATGATTCTCAACTCACTTACTTCAGTGTGTAGCCAAGGATGAGGCTCAGAAGATCACCATGGAAGTCCATGAGGGCAGCTGTGGTGATCACACCGGGGGGAAGACTCTGGCGAAGAAGAAACTTTGTTATGGATATTTCTGGCCAACAATAAACCAAGATGTAGCTGACTACACCAAACTGTGTGACCGATGCCAAAGATTTGCAAAGATTCTAAGAGCCCCATCTTTAGTCCTTACGTAGATGGTCAACCCATGGCCATTTGCAATTTGGGGAATCGACATTATTGGTGTGCTACCAATAGCGAAAGGAGGAGCCAAATATGCTATCGTTGTAGTGGTTTACTTTACGAAATGGGATGAAGCGGAATCACTTGCTACAATTACAATGAAAAAGGGAATATATTTTGTAACAAAGAATATTATTTGTAGGTTTGGAGTTTCTCGGAAAATATCAAAGATAGCAGAACTCAGTTTGAGAGTAAAAAGTTCAAGGGTTTTTGTAAGTGCTACCGAATCGAGAAGAGCTTCGCTGCGGTAGCGCATCCACAAGCAAATGTGCAAGTGGTAGTAGTGAACAAGATCATCAAATCCACCTTGAAAAAGCGACTGATTAGAGCCAAAGGCAACTGGGTTGATGAGCTTTCACTAGCACTATGGGCCTATAAGACAACACATAAGTCTGCGACTAGGCACTCGCCTTTCGCTTTGGTCTATAGATCGGATGCAATGATCATGATAGAACTAGAATTCTCTTCTCATTGTAAAAAGAAATTCGCCCCGAAGGCGAATGAGGAGATCCTGCTCGAGTCTCTCGACTTGGTTGATGAGAAGATGGAAGAAGCCAAACTAAGGGTAGCTCCATACCAAAAAAGAGTAGCACGACAACTTCAATGCCACAGTTCACAACTATACTTTTGATGTAGGGGATATCATTCTAAAACTAGTTCTCTTGGGTACGGGGGCACTTGGTCCAAACTGGAAAGGACCCTACGCAGTTTATCAGAAGCTTGGAGATGGAACATTCAAGCTAGCAACCGTTGATGGAATCTCGATCCCACGTGCTTGGAATAGTGACTTGCTACAACACTACTACACCTAGTTTCTTCTCATTTGCTTTCACAAATAAGTCACTAAAGGATACTGGGGGCACTGTAAATAGGCATGACTTGCCACTTCTTCTACTCATGAATAAAGTTAGCCTCTTGAACCAATGTAACCGTGTTCTTGTAAGTAGTACTCCTGTGCTGCACGACTAGAGGCACAACCGATAAAACACTCCTCTGTCCTTGGATACTGGATGAGAGGTGTAAACTCAAATTGTCGAGTCAACAGGGAAAATCGACCCCTAACCTTTTAAGAACATGCATTGCTCGGAGATAGGGAATGCCAGGAAGGTTCAAACTGCTCAGTCGATGCAGAAAATCGGTCCTCTATCTTCTGAGAACCGACGTTTCCCGAAGATAGGCAACATAGGAAGGTTCAAATCCAAGGGTCAACGGGGAAAATCGACCCTCTACCTTCTAAGAATCGGCATTGCCCGGAGATAAGCAATGCCAAAAAGGTTCAAACCATCGGGTCGACGGGGAAAATCGACCCCTACCTTCTGAGAACCGTTGTTGCTCGAAGATTGGCGATGTTAGGAAGGTTCAAACCGCCAGGTCAATGGGGGAAATCGACCCCTACCCTCTAAGAACTGGCATTGCCTGAAGATAGGCGATGTTGGGAAGTTTCAAACCGTCGGGTTGACAAGGAAAAATCGACCTCTACCCTTTGAGAACCGGTGTTGCCTGGATATTAGCAATGTCGGGAAGGTTCAAACCGCTTGGTCGATGGAAAAATCAACTACCAACCTTTTAAGAACTGACGTTGCTTGGAGATAGGCGACGTCGAGAAGGTCTAAACTTTGTCCCCTAAGAATCTGGAATTGCTCGAAGATAGGCAACGTTAGGGAAGAGAATCATAAGTCTTCAAGAATTCTCCATTTCCTGGAGATAGGCGACGACGAGAAGGCTTGCTAATTAAACTAACCTCCAGGACCTCGTTGTTACCCAAAGATAGGCAACAACGAGAAGGTTCATTAACCCGATCCAGGATTCGATCGAGTCACTCGGCTCTGGACTTTAGGAGATCATCATTGCCCGGAGACGTGCAACGTAAAAGAAAGAATTCTCGAAATTGGACTGCTAGTATGCTGGCTTTCGAAGATAAAAGCCAGTGCACAGCTAGATTTTTCACTTTGAACTTAGAAAAATTCAAATGCAACCCGGAGATAAGCAGTATCGAGAAAATAGTACCGGCATCAAGTCCTAAAATCACAAGTTCCCAGAGGTAGAAGCTGGCATATGAATGGGAATCTCAATGACATCGCTAGCAAACAAGTGGGACACGATTGGTCAAGGATAAGCAAAGATAGCCGTGGGGGTTCAAAATAGGAATTTGTCAAGCTTTCCCGGTCCATGTTTAGGAATGGAAAAGCACACTTAAACTAGGAGCAATTGGAGAAGTGTCCCCACAACATTATTAACTTATAAATGCCTAAAGTCTGGCATTTGGAATAATGAATCCCATGAATAGGGATAAGCAAGAAAATAATCGATCGAAAGTAACCCGACCAGGCCCTGATGGGAATAACTATGGAGTTGGTTAAATAACGATTCTATTTTGCTGAGTGAAGCATTTTGGCAGTTATGAACAAGGCTAAGTAATATGATATAACCAAAGCAACTGCAGGAATATTATTTATATGCGTGAAGTTGCAGTAAATAAGTACATTGTATAGAAAAAGACATATATAATTTCCATACAGGCAGTTATATCATATACCATGTAGTCATATACGAACAGTACAATACATAAAGGTGTAGAAAAGTGAACAAGAGAAAGATTACAGGACAAAAATCAATCTTTCATTACCTCAACTTTTATGTACGTCATGAAGGGGGACCGTACCTACACAATCATGGCATGTTCAAAGCAGAAAAGAAAAAAGATGCAAACTCCACGACACAAAATACATGATGCTCACCCGACAAGCTCCAAGTCTACCTAGTTAGTCTTTCCCTTCTTGCCACCTTTACTGTTACCTCCTCCAAGATGAGTCTTGTGTTTTTTCTTCTTGTATTTAATCACCCTGCTAGGGGGAGTATCGCCCTCTGAATGGGTAGACTCTTCACCAGTCGCGGTAGGGGGATCGCCAGATTTGCCGGTTGTTGAACTAAAATTGGTTTAACACCCAAGGTGCTGCATAAGATAGTATTATTTGAAACGGTCCCAGTAATGCCCATTGACTTTAATATAGTCATGAGACTATTCAAAAATTCATGCAATATGTTCAAGGGTAGAATAGGCAAGTCACACAATTGTGCAATTCTCCATAATTTGTTTAATGGACCAAATAGGCAATTTATATATAGTACAATCCTTTGTTCATATGTCAATGGGTATAATAGTCATTTTGCAAAGTAATCTTTAATTTAAGCAAAGGATTAAATGGCCTTGTTCAAATAGTCAATGCGCAAGTCCAAGTCCAAAGACAAGTTATATGCATGTCCATTCTAATAATCGTCAAAGATACATATATCGAAGGCGTATGCTATGCAAAGTTTATCATCCAAGTCCTTATGTGCAAAAAGTTACAATTGTATCAAGAAATCTCCAAATCATTTTAGGGTTTACAACATTGTAATTTAAGAAGTTGGAAAAGAAATGATTCTCCCCTCACATGTAGCCATGGGGTCCATATTTATAGGGGTGGCAGCAGGCGGTATAGCTGCCATGTGTCCTTCGATATGCTGTGTGAATTGCTAAAATTTGATATCCCTTTATATTGCTAATATTCGACATCCTTTGTTGTACCGATAAAATTCGACATCCTTCTTCATATTGATGACATTCGACATCCCTCTTTATATTGATGATATTTGGAATCCTTCTTTGTACCGATGATATGCGGCATCCTTCATAACTATAGACATTCGATATTCTTTATGTCCTTGAAGTTCGACATCCTTTAATGCTTGTGAAGCTCGAGAGCACTTATCGCCTGTTGACGCTTTACAACGGTCATAGTTGTAAAAGCTCAGCAACTATTTCTTATTGCATAGAGTTCCGATATACCCTCTTCATGACTATGTACTTAATATCTCTTAATGATGCGGCACCCCTCTTTATTCTTCATTCTATTAGCACTTTATGTTGTAGTGGTTCAGCAACTCCCTCCGATTGTCTTTAGGTTCGATATCCTTTGTGCCATAGTATCTTGGTACATGTTGATATTCGACACCACTTTGGGCTTGTTATGTAACATCCCGTATCTGGAGGAAAAAAGCTAAGCGCTACAGATGTTGCAGTCATCCATAGTATTAACTTCTGGTGACAAAATATGGTAATGACAATGGTATCCATAATATCAGAAGCACATGAATATGAAAAAATCATAGATTTTCAAAAACAACATTTTACTGATTACATTTCAAACAAATTCATATCCAAGTTACATGTCCTATATCGTTTCCCAGGTAAAGATTAATTATAATCATTACAAAATTACGCCAAGAGCGACATATGACGATGCCCTCTTGGTTGATCAAAGTAATATAGTCATATCTGACTTAATATACACAGCAGAATCAAAACAAAATGAAACTGCAAATCCTAATTAGCTATTCGTCAGCCATCTGCTCGTACCCGGAAGCTTTTATTCGCCAAAAGACTAAAACCTGAAAACCTCAACCCTCAGCCTACTAAAATCAATTTTGAGCACCCGAGAGTTTAAGGGGAAACAAAAATTTTGAGTCAGACATAAAGACTAGTGTGAATAATTCTGTTACATCTTGGTTTACTGATATTAAGTGAGACCATGCCGCTTAGCGGAACGGGTTTCCCCTCACTTATATCCTCTTTAAAACATATATTTTGTAAATCCTTTCTGCAACCAAACTGGTTAATCAAAATAATTATATCAAAATAGCAACTTTATGCTAATAAATGGACTATCTGTCCGTAAAAAAGGTAATATGTGAACTATCTGCTCATAATATAATAGCAAGGTCCGTTATGCTACAAATGAACTATCTGTCAATACAACTGGGCTTACTGCCCGCAAACTGGACTAACTGTCCCAATCAAGACGGACTAACTGTCCGAATCATTTTCTTAGGGTTAACTACCCTATATCTTATTCCTTGAAAACCTTTTCAAAATGAATTAACCTTTTAAATCAGACTTATACAAGGAAAATATATTCTTAGCTTTACTCTAAGCTCTTTTTCCATGGTATATATACTTTACTCAAAATAATGTTGATGAGATTTAATAAGGATTAACTATCCTTCCTAAACAAGTTAAAACCCTTTTTAACATGAAAATACTTAGGCTACATCGTCTATATAATACATTCGAAACCTTTGTTTAAAACCGTTAAACAACCCTTTCGAAACCATTGAAGGTAACCCCTTCGAAACCATTAAATATTGCCTTTCGAAAACATTGAAAAAAACCTTTCCTTTCTTTTTTACGAAAGCTTCAAAATATCAGAATCCTTCTTTAAAACCTTTTAAATATTGCCTTTCGAAAACATAGGAAAAACCCTTCCTTTCAACCCTTTCAAAACCTTGGAGAACCACGCCTTTATTCATAAAACCTTTCGAAACAGTCAAAACTCAATCCTTTCGAAAGCACTTTGGGTTCAATTTAAAACATCTGGAAACCTTTTGAAACCATTCAAAAATTTACCCCTTCGAAACCTTTGAAAAACGTCTCGGTCGAAACCATTTGGATTCTGCCTTCATGTAGAGCAAAAGGATCAAAAACCCATCAAAGTCAAAAGCATCTATTTCGAAACCATTTAAAACTATCTTTCGAAACCATTTGGGTTTTACTTCAATTATAGAAAAGGTCTTAAAACATTTAAGTCGAAAGCACATGCTTCGAAACCATTTCCTAAGTAAAGAACTGATGGTGTCGAAACCATCCCTTCGAAAGCATTGGAGAGGTGGCCAAATTTTTAGAAAAAAAACCCTTCCGAAACCATCTGGGTCGAAAGGTAAAAAGGCGGAAGCAAAAAGGTCTCAACTTAGTCGAAAGCAATTATTTAAAAACAGAGGCGCAACCCAACCGAAACCATTTTCTTTAAATCATTTGACCTGGTCTAGAGCTACTTTGTCGAAAGCCACTTAGTCGAAAGCAAGCAGGTGTGTTTCTTTAATTTAAAAACAAAGGACTGCCTCAACCCCTTCGGAAGCCCTGTTTTCAACTCCCTACCTTTCGCCTACATCCAATTCACTACGTACCAGTTCCCTAATACTATGTGCATTGGTTTCGACTGTGTCGGAAGCGGAAATGAGGAGGCGGAATCTGGTGCCGAACGGCGTCGAAACGGTGAAAAACATGTAACAAATAGTTCTTTTCACCTAACCTGCCTTACGTGTCTAATTGTGATTGGTTGCCTCTTTCTTTACCAACAAAAAGTACTGCACTTTTTCAAAAGTGCTGCCGACTTTTCAGATTTAACAATTTAAATCATTTAACAAAAAGCCCCCTTCTCCTCTTTAAATTATATAAAACATTTAAGTCCCATACTTTAAATAATTTTATATAACCATTAAAAAGTTTAGGAAAAATCTACAAAATTTCAGAAAATCTCTTTTAATATGTTTCCAACATATCAAAATTTCAGACCCCAATCTTTTATTATTTAACCGAAAATAATAATTATCCCAAATTAACATTTTCTTTACTAGAAAATTCATATAAATTCCACATAATTTTTGAAAATTCTAAAAATTGAAACCCATCTCCAAAATAATATTTAGGACCTTCATAAAAATTCGCAAGGCATTTGGATGTCATTTTATAGGATTTTCACCTTAAAGCATATCATAAAATCAATATGAACATACATAAATCATCAACATGTATATATAAACATTCCATTATTCAAAATCAAGACAATCCAATGCAAAATATTCGGCATTCGTCTAAAAACGGAAAATACAATAAAAAATGAGATGTAAACCATTATTCACCTTAGCTTTAGAGATTACAGAGATTGAGTTGTGAATCGATTTGATTTGAATTAGCTTCTTCCTAGCTTTTGTTCCTCTCTTCCTTGATAATGGTGGCCGACCTTAGGTTATAAAAAATTTCAAATGAAAATGAATGTATATCTTTTATAGGGCCATGGGTTTAGGGTATAAGAATGGCCTCTTTCCTATTTTACCCCTCCTCTATTTCAATTTAAACTCTTCTTTTAATTCATTGTTAAATGGCACGGCTACCCTTGATTAAATAAAATCTTAATCCCCTAATCAACATATTATTTCATTTAATTTAGCTAATTAAATATCCTAAATAATGTTACCAAAAATCTGGGGTCTTACAGACTCCCCTCCATAAAGAATTTCATCCTCAAAATTACGACAAGATACACAACAAATCAAACAAGAAGGTAAAACATACCATCAAACAAGTCAGGATAAGTATCTCTAATTGTAACGACCCGAAATTTTCGATCCTGAAAATTCCAAATAGTTAGGAAAAGAAGAAAAGAGATAGAAGAAGAAACAGAACAAGACACAGATTCTCACATTCGCAGCGGATCAAAATATAATATCAAATAATAATATCAGTTATACAAAGAAAACTGTATTTGTTAATTTACATCAATACATCAGAGTTACAGCCATTACACAAAACTGGACAGTTAAAATTAACTTGTCCTAGAAATACAAACAATAATATACATAGCGGAATACTCCATACGTTCCTGCCATCCAGCTCGCCTCTTGAGCTCTAGAACGTCCTTATCTGAAAATCTGTAATACTCGGTCTGACCCGAGCATTACATCAAAGTAACACCCGGGTCAGGCTGGAAACCAGCGTGAGTAAACTCATTTAACAAGAAATTTCAATACATAGCACTTATTTAAACCCGAGGTAACTCGTTCATCACTACAAGTTCACAACTTGTTATAGTCAACACTTATATTCACAAATCAATCCCTAAGTACCTTTACTTAGTTTTAAATGGTCCAGTTCACTTAAATTATTTCATTCCAGCCTATTTATCACACATATCAAATCTATATAGAATTATTGTAGATTACACATCGATGTGGTTTCGGGTATTTACTGATACTCGACCCCGGTCTCTTCGAATCCAATTTCATCTTACAAACAAAGCTGTTTAAGTTTTAAACAATTCCATTTATATTTAGAATTACATATTTACATAGTCATTCATCACAGATAGACAAACCCTATTATCACAGTTCAGCCCAAACATAAAATATCACATAGTATCACAAATCACTTATCAGAAATATCAAATAATCCAAGGCATACAATATCATTCAATCATTCATAAGAAAGATTAATTAGTCACACCATTTCTAATTAATTTAATTAAATTAAATTAATTACTTCAATCACCTTTAATCCTGCTTACTTAACATTAATAAATTACAAACCAATTAATTAATCATCCCTTAATTATCCTCTTTAATTACATTAAGTAATTATCCTTTAATTAATTACACAAATTAATTAACCTTCACCCATTCACATTAATTACATTCATCCTTAATTAATTATCCTAAAATCACTTACATCGATTAATTATCCTTAAATTAATCCCACTTATTAATTAACTAACTCTTAATTAATTTCCTTAATTAATCAATCCTTAATTAATCAATCCTTAACAAATTTATCTTTTAATTACTTACATTAAGTAATTATCATTTAAGTAATTAATATCTAATTACTTATTTGATAAATCTTAAATTACCAATTTATTAATTTCTAATTACCAATTAATTAATTTCTAATTACCAATATTTAACCTCTAATTAATTAATTTAATAATCCTTAATCATTAATTAATTAAATTAATTAATTTCTCTTTAATTACTTTATTAACTTAATAAATCTTAAATCATCAAACCTTAATTAACCTTTAAGATAAACCATTATCTTTATTAATGACTTAATTATGATTATCCTATAAAATTTAAAAACATTTTAACTTTGATTAACACTTAATTTTTATTTCTAAATTAAATTTTAAATAACTTAAAAAGAATTTTAACTTAACAAATTCAAGTTAAAAAAATTATAAAACTTCCTTAAATCATTTACTTTAAACAGTAATTATATAAGGAATAGATTTAAGAAAAGTTTCAAAACTAGGTTCATTTTAAATTTTTAAACTTACTTATTTTAAATTTAAAAACCATTAAATTTTACTTCGGGTCCAACCCGATTTCTACCCAAGTCATGCCCCGAGTGTTTTCTAAACCTGGTTTTAGTTTTAAAGTTTTAATCTTGTTAATATGCTAATAACCTCTCGTACACACACTCGAACACCTACCTGAGCCTATCCCAATAGTCTCGAAAAATCACTCGAGAACGACTTCGATCCAGACCAAAATTTCCCCCACTTTCCCCCTCTCTACTTCACTGCATCATCTACTCCTGCTACAAATGATACATGCCAGCATCGTGTGCACGAGCACACGACACCGGAGGGTCGGCCATCACCGCCGGCACCTCCACGAAGTCATCCTCGACCTCCCTGCTTCCCTCGACCACCCGAAACTCCTTGAAAAACCCCAAATCGGAAACGAGCCAGAAATCCAATACCTCGCCTGAAAAACCCAACCTATCATCACCTCGTGCCACCCTTTCTGACCACCGATCGCCTCGCCTTCTTGCCCAAAGCTACGTCTGAGTCACCTCAAGCCTATCCCCAAGACCGATCTACCCCGATGCATCGATGACTTCGCAGGAACCCTAAAACCATCGTTGACCAAACAAAGCCATTAAACCCTAAATCTATCCCATGCCAACGCCTCGGTGATCGATGAATCCATCGAACAATATTGCCTGGTTCGTTAACATCCCAGCTTCCTCCGACATTGATTCTGACCTTCCACACTAACCCAATCATCAGCAATTGCTAAAAACCTAGATACCGTTCAACTCATGATTTCTCTCAAATTATAAACTTAAAAATCATGAATTTATCCTTAAAAATCCTAAATTTCGAAAACAAAGTCAATTTTATACTTGGAACTAGAAGTCATTCTAGTCGAATATTTGATAGAATTTACAGTCCTACTATTCTTTTCTTTTATTTTAAAACTACTCTTAATTATTATCTGAATTTTTTTTAGATTAAACATCTTGCCATTTCAAACGAGTTTTGTTTAAATATCAATCCCTAAAAAAAAATTAAGGGAAGAGCAATTTGATTTCGAACATAATTTAAAACTATAAAACTAAGAACAAAGCATATATCATCTTCCCAGACATTCATACAAACATCCTCATACATATAAGCAGGAAATCACATTTATACTACCATGCAAAGCATACCATATATCAGACATTTCCAGGATATTCACATGCATCAGGTTCTTATTAACTTAAAATTTTAAGAAAGATGTTTACTCACCTTATATCCTGGAATAGAGAACAGTTTTTGATGTTGACCTGGACATGCTTTTGTTTTCTGAAACTTGATTGTATATTGAATTTAACTTTGATTCTTGTACTTGAATTTTCTTCAGGTTTTGCTATGTAGATTTGAAGATTAAATCTTGTTGTTGTTGTTAATCCTCTGGTTTAAAATTGTTTATAGGTTTTGATTTTTGTTACAGACTTTTGTTTTCCTTTGCTCTTTGATTTGTTTTTTTTATGGTTTCAGGTTTTGAAGAAAATAGTCTGGCTTCTTTTTTTTCTCTTCTTTACATTTTACCTAATTTTAAATTAAAAGAAAATGCCATTTGTAAGACTAAGCTTACATTTGTCAATACATATAATCATTTTCTTACAAGTGTTAGTTTGCAAAAATAAGATATTTACAAGTGTTTTAAACTTATATTCAAATACCTCTTAAGTTTAAGTTCTTTATCCTAATTATTTCAATAAAAAAATGCGTTTTAAACATTTTCCTTTTAAAATTTGTGAATTAATTTACCTTTCATGTTTAATATCTTTATACATATACAACATACATATATCTTAGAGAAAGAATGGTCCTTTATTACCCTATTTTAAACTTGAGCCTCTATATTCAAACCTAATAAGTATTTATCTCTAGTGTTTATGAATATGGAATTCTATCTTTAAATCTCCTTTAAAAATTTAATGTATTGAATTCAAATTAATGTTCTCAATTCACAAAACACATATATGCACATATATGTTTGTATATACTTAAAATTTGCAACATTACTAAGTTTGCACATCACTATTTATATATATTATTTTACTAGATATATCACTTTCAGATATTTATATTTCAATATTTATTTATATTTCCAGATGTCAGAATTTTGTTCTGATCAACTGAATAAACCAGTTAATTTTCCACTTATCAAATGTTCAAAAATCCGGGTTATTACATTCCTCCCCCCTTAGAATCTTTTCGTCCTCGAAAAGGAACGAAGCCAGAAGTTATTAAATGCTTATTATCAGAAAACTTACTCTTTGTTCTCTTTTAACCATAAACCCTTTTTATTTAAAACCTTTAAAACACTTTTAAAAATTTATATAATATTATCAAAATAGTTTTATAAAATACTTTTTATAACTTGATGCCTCAACCAGTCTATCCTTGTTCTCACAGAAATTCGGTCATACGTTGATCAGACGTAGGACTGAAAATCTATAAGTACTTGGTAAACCCGTTTTCAACACCCTGTGAAAATACTTGGAAAATAGCTTTTATTGAAAATATAGAAAACAATTTTGAAAATAGAGAAAATATCTTGGTGAAAATTAACTGGAAATCATCACCCCCATCCATGGTCACAGTTACATCCTGGGTTACGTTGCCATCACAACAAAAGTCCATGTAACTGTAGGCATCAGCACCCTCGATTTTCGCTGTCAAAAATGAAACTTCTCCACTCTTACATAGGTCGCAGTCTACCGATATAAAATCAAACGTAGACTGTTGGCTCTCAGCGGCACACACGACTTTCGCTATGTTACCATAGTGTCGCAGTCTACCGATATAAAATCAAACGTAGACTGTTGGCTCTCAGCGGCACACACGACTTTCGCTATGGTCTGCAGTAGATCGCAGTGACATCGAGTTACACTATCGTCACAGCATAACCCAAATGCCCCTGTAGGCATCAGCCCCTCGACTTTCGCTACCAAATAATCCTCAGGAACTAGTTTTGTCCGGACTCCTCACAGGATCAACTTTAGAATCCCCCCTTAGGGTTCAAGGCAGTACCACCCTGTGGCACTCCTGAGAAGTTCATTTCATGGGAGCGCCTTTTTCCCCAAAGCCATTCTCAAAACACTTTATACAATACACTTATAGTATCTTTAAATCATACCCTTTATGATTTATATCAAAATCTCCTTTACACAAAATCGATATCCCAAATCGATAGTTCCAAACTTGGCTTTCCAAATTTCCAAAACCGATTTTTCTCAAAAATCAAAAGCCTTTCCAAAATCCATAGGTTCCAAAACCTTTTCCAAAATCATTCTCATAAAATCCCTTATATATATAGATATATATAACTTTGAAAATCTTTGGATCACTTCATACTTGTATAAATTCCCTTTTTATACTTCAAATACTTTCAAAAACCCTTTTCTTCTGGCTATAGATTCAACAAGGAGAGTTTATCATATATACCAAAGATATATAACTTTGTTTTTTCTCAAATCAAATATGCAAATTTGATTACTCTTTTTATAAAGTTATTAACCATATCACTTACCTCCATAAAGTAAATTATTACCATAGAAATATCAAATTTCCACTTTATTTCATCATATATTTCACAAAATATACTTCCAATTTCAAAAATCATTTACAGTTCTTATCCACAAATTTCAATATCAATTTCATTCAAACATGTACGATGTACACATATCATTCGTACGCAATATCAATCTGATCGCTCACTCGATCACACAATTTCTCTTCCGAACTAGTATCGTCCACCCGACTTCCTAGTGCGGACTCAGATCTGGTTTCCTAATCAGAAACCGTCATTCTCTTTGCACAGCCATAACTATGATAGAGAATATCCAGAACCAATCAACAATCCATATCCAGGTTCGCCGTCGAAAATCGAGTGAAAAATCCCAACTCGGATTGATATAACTATCTCGAAATTCTATGCTCGAATCTAGATCAAATCACTATGTGAATAGAATAATATACGTACATCCTACATATTTATATTCATTGATTATTAGCCAAATCAATCTTCTTTTTTTATTCACCTTCACTTTTGATTTCTATTCACTTATTCACATTTGCCTCAATCCTCTCTTGGATTATCACTTTAATTCTTAACTCAATGGGTATTTAATTATAAACAGTTTGTACTCTGACTAACTTATGTTTAGAAAATAGCTTGAAAAGTTTAAAATAGATAAGTAGTTGTAAAATAGTTATTAGTTGTAAAATAGATGTAAAATAGTTAAGTAGTTATAAAATAGTCAAATGGTTATAAAATAGTTAGATAATTGCAAAATAGTTGTAAAATTGTTGAAGAATAGTTAAATAGTTTCAAAAATAATTGTAAAATAAGTATAAATAGTTTGGCTTTAAAAAGAAAGGTTGTATATAGTAAATAGCTTGTAAAAAATAGGTTTAAGAAAGAGTATATTAAAATAATTTATTTGAAAATAGTCCAGAGCCACAATGTTCAACTTCGCAATCTCCATTTCAATCAATTTCCCATTCCAATAAATTGATTCAATCCCAATTCAAGTTGAATTAACCTTGATTTCTTTCCAAATTCAAATCAATTCCATTTGAATTCACTTATTCAACTTTAATCACAATTCCAAATCATTCAAATCCAATTTCAATTTGAACTAATTTCAAATTCAATCTCACTTTAAATCATCTCGAATTATATAAATTCGAGTTAAATTTTCAAATGTTGGTTTAAACTCTTAAACCAAATTAACCTTTATTTTTAAAGTCTTTAAACAATTTAATTCTTAGTCCATATTTCAAAATTCCATTTAAATTTACCTTTACTTAACTTATTCCAAAGTTCAAATAATAACTCAAATTCTTTTTAAACAATTTAATCTTTGAAATCCAATTTACTACCAAATTTGAATTCCCATTTCAAATTTTAAACTTTATATTAATAATCTTCCCACTTATAAGTTCAAAAACTTATCATTTTGGGTTCTCACATCACATTCCAAGGAAAATTTTAAAACTCAACACTTAGAGTTTATTTCAAATCATCTTTATATTATGTATATCCTCATTTATACATATTTATTTCCTTTACATACCAAGTTATACCTTAAATTTTTAAACCACCTTTGGTTTTAATTCAAAACAAATTTGTTTAGAACAATTTCAAATTTTCTGGACTTAGATTTAAAACTTTACAATTTTAAATTATCTTCAATTCCAATTTATGAGTCATACTCACCAAAAATTTTACTTCCCTAAAACATTTCATTTTGCTTGATCATTAACAATATTTCATTATTAAACACAACAACCATTTATGATAATAACCATGATTATCATATCTAGAAACCAATTCATTATTATCTTTATTCTGAAAACACTTCTACAAATTCAGGATTTTAATTTCAGTTTGGATCCATTTCAAACTTTATCTTCATTCAATTTCAATTTGGTTGTATTACTATTACCACTTAATTCTCATTATTTTATTTTATTCCAATGATTCAACAACCAATTTCTTTAATATATTAAATAATTAGAAAAATTATTTCTTTACATATCAAAAGATAAACTTATATAAAAATCGTTTATTTTTAAAACAATTAAAATCTTTATATAAGAAAATAACAAGTACGCTCTCATATATATATATATACACTCAACTCATTTTAGGGTATCACTTACCCTATCCTTAATGAGTAAACCCAACAGAGCCAAGGTTTTCGCTTAACCTTCAGCTTTGATACCAAATGTAACGACCCAAAATTTTCGATCCCGAAAATTCTAGATAGTTAGGAAAAGAAAAAAAGAGATAGAAGAAGAAACAGAACAAGACACAGATTCTCACATTCACAGCGGATCAAAATATAATATCAAATAATAATACCAGTTATACAAAGAAAACTATATTTGTTAATTTACATCAATACATCAGAGTTACAACCATTACACAAAACTGGACAGTTAAAATTAACTTGTCCTAGAAATACAAACAATAATATACATAGCGGAATACTCCATACGTTCCTGCCATCCAACTCGCCTCTTGAGCTCCAGAACGTCCTTATCTGAAAATCTGTAATACTCGGTCTGACCCGAGCATTACATCAAAGTAACACCCGGGTCAGGCTGGAAACCAGCGTGAGTAAACTCATCTAACAAGAAATTCCAATACATAGCACTTATTTAAACCCGGGGTAACTCGTTCATCACTACAAGTTCACAACTTGTTATAGTCAACACTTATATTCACAAATCAATCCCTAAGTACCTTTACTTAGTTTTAAATGGTCCAGTTCACTTAAATTATTTCATTCCAGCCTATTTATCACACATATCAAATCTATATAGAATTATTGTAGATTACACATCGATGTGGTTTCGGGTATTTACTGATACTCGACCCCGGTCCCTTCGAATCCAATTTCATCTTACAAACAAAGCTGTTTAAGTTTTAAACAATTCCATTTATATTTAGAATTACATATTTACATAGTCATTCATCACAAATAGACAAACCCTATTATCATAGTTCAGCCCAAACATAAAATATCACATAGTATCACAAATCACTTATCAGAAATATCAAATAATCCAAGGCATACAATATCATTCAATCATTCATAAGAAAGATTAATTAGTCACACCATTTCTAATTAATTAAATTAAATTAAATTAATTACTTCAATCACCTTTAATCCTGCTTACTTAACATTAATTAATTACAAACCAATTAATTAATCATCCCTTAATTATCCTCTTTAATTACATCAAGTAATTATCCTTTAATTAATTACACAAATTAATTAACCTTCACCCATTCACATTAATTACATTCATCCTTAATTAATTACTCAAATTAATTATCCTAAAATCACTTACATCGATTAATTATCCTTAAATTAATCCTACTTATTAATTAACTAACTCTTAATTAATTTCCTTAATTAACCAATCCTTAATTAATCAATCCTTAATAAATTTATCTTTTAATTACTTACATTAAGTAATTATCATTTAAGTAATTAATATCTAATTACTTATTTGATAAATCTTAAATTGCCAATTTATTAATTTCTAATTACCAATTAATTAATTTCTAATTACCAATTAATTAATCTCTAATTAATTAATTTAATAATCCTTAATCATTAATTAATTAAATTAATTAATTACTCTTTAATTACTTTATTAACTTAATAAATCTTAAATCATCAAACCTTAATTAACCTTTAAGATAAACCATTATCTTTATTAATGACTTAATTATGATTATCCTATAAAATTTAAAAACATTTTAACTTTGATTAACACTTAATTTTTATTTCTAAATTAAGTTTTAAATAACTTAAAAAGAATTTTAACTTAACAAATTCAAGTTAAACAAATTATAAAACTTCCTTAAATCATTTACTTTAAACATTAATTATATAAGGAATAGATTTAAGAAAAGTTTCAAAACTAGATTCATTTTAAAATTTTAAACTTACTTATTTTAAATTAAAAAACCGTTAAATTTTACTTCGGGTCCAACCCGATTTCTACCCGAGTCATGCCCCGAGTGTTTTCTAAACCTGGTTTTAGTTTTAAAGTTTTAATCTTGTTAATATGCTAATAACCTCTCGTACACACACTCGAACACCTACCCGAGCCTATCCCAATATTCTCGAAAAATCACTCGAGAACGACTTCGATCCAGACCAAAATTTCCCCCACTTCCCCCCTCTCTACTTCACTGCATCATCTACTCCTGATACAAATGATAGATGCCAACATCGTGTGCACGAGCACACGACACCGGAGGGTCGGCCATCATCGCCGGCACCTCCACGAAGTCATCCTCGACCTCCCTGCTTCCCTCGACCACCCGAAACTCCTTGAAAAACCCCAAATCGGAAACGAGCCAGAAATCCTATACCTCGCCTGAAAAACCCAACCTATCATCACCTCGCGCCACCCTTTCTGACCACCGGTCGCCTCGCCTTCTTGCCCAAAGCTACGTCTGAGTTACCTCAAGCCTATCCCCAAGACCGATCTACCCCGATGCATCGATGACTTCGCAAGAACCCAAAAACCATCGTTGACCAAACAAAGCCATTAAACCCTAAATCTATCCCATGCCAACGCCTCGGTGATCAATGAATCCATCGAACAATATTGCCTGGTTCGTTAACATCCCAGCTTCCTCCGACATTGATTCTGACCTTCCACACTAACCCAATCATCAGCAATTTCTAAAAACCTATATGCCATTCAACTCATGATTTCTCTCAAATTATAAACTTAAAAATCGTGAATTTATCCTTAAAAATCCTAAATTTCGAAAACAAAGTCAATTTTTATACTTGAAACTAGAAATCATTCTAGTCGAATATTTGATAGAATTTACAGTCCTACTGTTCTTTTTCTTTTATTTTAAAACTACTCTTAATTATTATCTGAATTTTTTTTAGATTAAACATCTTGCCATTTCAAACGAGTTTTGTTTAAATATCAATCCCTAAAAAAAATTAAGGGAAGAGCAATTTGATTTCGAACATAATTTAAAACTATAAAACTAAGAACAGAGCATATATCATCTTCCCAGACATTCATACAAACATCCTCATACATATAAGCAGGAAATCACATTTATACTACCATGCAAAGCATATCATATATCAGACATTTCCAGGATATTCACATGCATCAGGTTCTTATTAACTTAAAATTTTAAGAAAGATGTTTACTCACCTTATATCCTGGAACAGAGAACAATTTTTGATGTTGACCTGGACATGCTTTTGTTTTCTGAAACTTGATTGTATATTGAATTTAACTTTGATTCTTGTACTTGAATTTTCTTCAGGTTTTGCTATGTAGATTTGAAGATGAAATCTTGTTGTTGTTGTTAATCCTCTGGTTTGAAATGGTTTACAGGTTTTGATTTTTGTTACAGACTTTTGTTTTCCTTTGCTCTTTGATTTGTTTTTTTATGGTTTCAGGTTTTGAAGAAAAAGTCTGGCTTCTTTTTTTTTTCTCTTCTTTACATTTTACCTAATTTTAAATTAAAAGAAAATGCCATTTGTAAAACTAAGCTTACATTTGTCAATACATATAATCATTTTCTTACAAGTGTTAGTTTGCAAAAATAAGATATTTACAAGTGTTTTAAACTTATATTCAAATACCTCTTATGTTTAAGTTCTTTATCCTAATTATTTCAATACAAAAAATGTGTTTTAAACCTTTTCCTTTTAAAATTTGTGAATTAATTTACCTTTCATGTTTAATATCTTTATACATATACAACATACATATATCTTGGAGAAAGAATGGTCCTTTATTACCCTATTTTAAACTTGAGCCTTTATATTCAAACCTAATAGGTATTTATCTCTAGTGTTTATGAATGGAATTCTATCTTTAAATCTCCTTTAAAAATTTAATGTATTGAATTCAAATTAATGTTCTCAATTCACAAAACACATATATGCACATATATGTTTGTATATACTTAAAATTTGCAACATTACTAAGTTTGCACATCACTATTTATATATATTATTTTACTAGATATATCACTTTCAGATATTTATATTTCAATATTTATTTATATTTCCAGATGTCAGAATTTTGTTCTGATCAACTGAATAAACCAGTTAATTTTCCACTTATCAAATGTTCAAAAATCCGGGTTATTACACTAATCCTGCTCTCAATCCCCCAAGTACAGTCCCTGTCATCATCGCTCCACTGGACTTTGACTAGCCCGACCGTCTTGGTTCTAAGCCTCTTCTCATCTCTTGCAACTATGCGAACTGGCTTCCTCACTATAGTCGAATCCGGTTCAACTACTAGGTCATCTAGCATAGTTGGTGCAATAGTAGTCTCCAGGTCTCTAACACACTTTTTGAGATGATAAACATGAAAACATCATGGACTCCTACCAAACAGCTTGGTAACTCAACTTTATATGCGAGTTTCCCGATCCTCTCAACAAGAGGAAAAGGTCCAACGAATCTCGGTGCTAACTTTTCTGATTTCCCAAATCTAATCACTTCCTTCATCGGTGACCCTTTGACGAAAACCCGATCTCCAACTGAGAACTCTAGATCTTTCCGTCTCTTATCATAACTCTTCTGCCTAGACTGAGCCTCCTTCATTCTAGCCCGAATGACCTCAATCTTTTCTGCAGCTTCTTTGATTAAATCTGGACCAAGAACCAACCTATCCCAAGTCTCTAGCCAACATACGGGAGATTTGCATGGCCTTCCATACAAAGCTTCAAATGGTGCCATCCCAATACTAGTCTGATAACTTTTGTTATACGAAAACTCGACTAAATGCAGATGGTCTTCCCATGATCCCCCGAAATCTAATAACAAGCTCTTAACAAATCTTCCAAGATTTTGTTAATTCTTTATGTTTGCCCATCTGTCTGCGGATGGTAAGTGGTACTCATTTTGAGCTTGGTTCCCAAAACTTCCTGCAGACACTTCCAGAACTCGTTAGTGAACAAAGAATCTCTATCACTAACTATGCTACTAGGAATTCGATGCGCTCTAACCACATTCTTAATAAACAACTTTGCCAAAAATGGTGCAGTTCTGATTGACCTAACTGGAATAAAATGGGCACTCTTGGTCAATCATGCCACTATGACCCATATACTATCATTTCCTTTGTTCGACCTTGGCAACCCATCAATAAGATCCATGGAGATAGAATCCCACTTCCATACTGGAATATCCAATGGCTGAAGCAACCCACTTGGTTTCTGGTGTTCAGCCTT
The DNA here is from genome assembly GCA_030737815.1 of Allium fistulosum. NCBI lineage: Eukaryota > Viridiplantae > Streptophyta > Magnoliopsida > Asparagales > Amaryllidaceae > Allium > Allium fistulosum. The sequence continues at coordinate 837,216,977 of CM060905.1, forward strand.
TGCCTGCTGGCAAATCATGCACTGCTTCACACACAACCCAATTTCCCACTTCATACCTTTCCAAAAGAAACTCCTCTTCATATCCTGATAGATCTTAGTACCTCCTAGGTGAATAGAGAACTTTGAACGATGGCACCCCTAAGACTTCTTTCCTTATGTTTCCTACACTCGAAACACATAATCTTCCTTTCTTTCTAACCTCCCATTCTGGTCAAGACTGCAATCTTTCAAATCATTGCTCTTGGTTCCATCTTTTAGCTTCCTGATCCGTTCAGCTAATACTGGGTCCTCTTCCTGCTTAGAAGCGATCCTTTCGATCATCACTGGTCGAACTTCCAAACAAGATAATACAACTGTATCTCCACTAGACCCAGCCTTGGATCTCCACTGCACTCTGTAATCTGCTAATGCTTCCAAATCTTCCACTCAGCAATCATCGCCAATACTACATATGGATGCTTCCTGCTAAGTGCATCTGCAACCTTGTTGCCTTTCCCTGGTGTGTACTCAATCCCAAAATCATAAGAAGCGATAAACTCTAACCACCTTTGCTATCTCATGTTCAACTCCTTCTGAGAGAATAAATACTTCAGCGACTTATGATCTGTATATAACTCAAACCTTTCTCCCAAAAGGTAATGTCTCCACACCTTCAAAGAAAAAATCACTGCAGCCAACTCCAAATCATGCGTCGGATATCTGACCTCATGCGGCCTAAGCTGTCTAAAAGCATAGGTAATCACTTTACCTCTCTGCATCAGCACAGCTCCTAGTCCTGTTCCACACGCATCGGTGTAAACCACCAAATCTTGATTCCCTTCCGGAACAACCAAAACAAGTGCGTAGGTCAATAAGCGTTTCAAACTTTGGAATGCTTCCTCACACTTATCGGTCCACACAAGTTTCACATACTTTCTCGTCAGCTTAGTCATCGACGCCGCTATCCGCGAAAAATCCTTAATGAACATTTGATAATAACCAGCCAACCCAAGGAAACTTTTTATCTTCGTTACTATCTCGGGTCTCTTCCAACTATTCACTGCTTCAATCTTAGTCGGATCTACTGACAACCCTTCCTTTGAGACTACATGACCTATCACTTCCTTCTTCCAGAAATGACACTTTGAAAACTTCGCCTTCAGCTGCTGCTGCCTCAGCGTCTCAAGAACCACTCTAAGATGAACTTCATGCTCTTTTTCATCCTTAGAGTATATCAAGATATCATCTATGAAAATCAATACGAACCTATCCAAGCGCTCTTGGAAAACCCGGTTCATCAAATCCACAAAGAAAGTTGGCACATTAGTCAGTGCGAACGGCATAACTAACCATTCGCACGACCCATATTTGGTCCTAAACGCCGTCAAAGGTATACTATCCACTGCTACCTTGAGCTGATGGAAACCTGTCGCTAAATCCAACTGTGAAAATACCTTGGCTCCACTCAACTGGTCGAACAAATCGACAATCCTCGGCAATGGATATCGATTCTTTATCGTCCTCTCATTCAACTTACAATTATTGATACATAGCCTTAACGACCCATCTGGTTTCTTAGCATACACTGCGGCTGCTCCCCACGATGAACTACTCGGCCTGATAAAACTCTTGCTTTCTAAATCCATCAACTGCACCTTTAACTCCTTCATCTCTATAGGGGTCATCCTACTTGGCGGCCTACTCACTGGTTTTGCCCCGGAACCAAATCTATCCGAAACTCGATGGCTTGTTTTGGCGGCAATCCAACTTCAGGCTCAAAAACATCTGTGAATTCTCTAACCACGAAAACTCGACTCAACTCATCATCCAATTCCGTAGCACCCAAAAAGGCATATATCTCACCACAAGAACCTTCTACGACATAAACTATCCGATCACTACAATTAGGGTGTCTAAGAGATATTTTCCTATCTTGGCAAAATATCCTAGCATCATACCCACTTAACCAATCCATACCAAGAATAATCCTGAACCCCACAAAATCAAACACATGCAAACTGCAAACAAAAGTATGACCTAGTAGGTCAAACTCTAACTGGTCACATCTCAACCCTAGAGTTGCATACCCTCCTATTGGATTCGCAACCCTTAAGGAAGTAACTAAATATGTGGGTTCTAGGTTAAGCTTATCTATCAAACATCTAGATATAAAAGAATACGATGCACCAGTATCAAATAGAACGTTAACAGGAATACCATGAATCTAAAGCGTACCTTCCAAGACTGCCTTTCCTTTCTCCTTGGCTGTTTGTTTAAAAGCAGCAGGTTCCAATGCATACACCTTGCCCTTTCCATCCTTAGCGGGCTCCTTGCTCTGGCTCTTATAATGGCCAATCTGGTCACAGCTGAAGCACCTGACATTCTTCCTTCTAGCCACTTCCTTAGCCTTCCCAGCACGACACTCATTAGAAAAGTGCCCCTTCTTATCGCACTTGAAACAGACAATCTCGGACTTACCATTCTTAGCTGCTCCACCCTTCTGAGCATCTTTCTTAGGAAAGAACTTCCTTTTTTGATTCTTCCCAACCTGGACTTCCTTAGCCTTACTCTTCTCTAGAGAATCAAGAATCTCCTCATGCCTTAAGGCCATCTCCATAAAAAAGTCAAGAAGGATCTCTAATATGACGTAATGTGGCCCTAGCTAACTCAGGCTTCAACCCCTTGATAAACTTATCGTTTCTCTTCATGACTATATCTACTACAGCATAACCATATCGGGCCAACTCCTCGAACTTCCTTGCATACTCCAGAATAGATATCTCTCCCTGCTCTAACTCAGCAAACTTCCTGATCAGAGCAGACTGTGCCATTGCAGACGTAAACCTCTCCCAGAACCTTCCCTTGAAATATACTCATGATAAAGTTTCTTCGTCCACACCAGCCGTCATACTGTTCCACCAAAACAATGCGGCTCCCAAAAGCTTTTTGGATGCCAACCTCCTCTTCTGCTCATCATTGAGCCCCAAATCTGCAAAAATCCTTTCGCAGTGCAACAACCAATTTTCCACTTCTATAGCATCCTCTGTCCCTAGAAAAGGCTTTCCTCCAAGCTTAGCGTAATCTCCGCTCAGCTTAGCATAATGGTTAACTATTGGAACTTTCAGAACTCCTACCCCTACAACATCTCCTCATAACATTCCAGCTGCAACTCCAGCTTGCATCATATTCACAAAAAACTGATACATAGCTCCAATGTCCACTTGCGGGACTCCAGCACCTACATTTTCTGCTTGTTCCTGACCTTGGGTTCTCCTTGTACTAGGTCTGGCATTTCCTTCGGTGCCCTCCTATCCTGGGTTAACTCTTCCTCTTCTACCTTCCATATATGTATTCAAACCTTATGAGATACAAAAAATAACCTAACAAGGATAGGAGACAAGAGATAAAACATATACTTATATATAGCAAATACAAGTACATTACTATAGCGTTATCCCATACCCCAATCTTACTCTAATTCCTCAGGATTATGTTTTAAAAACCATTTTTAGTTTAAAGTTTTTCATAAACCATGCTCTGATACCAAGTTGTAACATCCCGTATCTGGAGGCCAAATGCTAAGTGCAACAGATGCTACAGTCATCCATAGTATTAACTTCTGGTGACAAAATACGGTAATGATAATGGTATTTATAATATCAAAAGCACATAAATATGAAAAAAATCACAGATTTTCAAAAACAACATTTTACTGATTACATTTCAAAACCGATTCATATCCAAGTTACATATCCCATATCGTTTCCCAGGTAAAGATTAATTATAATTATTACAAAATTACGCCAAGAGCGACATATGACGATGCCCCCTTGGTTGATCAAAGTAATATAGTCATATCTGACTTAATATACACAGCAGAATCAAAACAAAATGAAACTGCAAATCCTAATTAGCTATTCGTCAACCACCTGCTCGTCTCCGGAAGCTTTTATTCGCCAAAAGACTAAAACCTGAAAACCTCAACCCTCGGCCTACTCAAATCAATTTTGAGCACTAGAGAGTTTAAGAAACAAAAATTTCGAGTCAGACATAAAGCCTAGTGTAAATAATTCTATTACATCTCGGTTTACTGATATTAAGTGAGACCACGCCGCTTAGCGGAACCGGTTTCCCCTCACTTATATCCTCTTTAAAACATATATTTTGTAAATCCTTTCCTACAACCAAACTGGTTAATCAAACTAATTATATCAAAATAGCAATATCCATTATGCTAATAAATGGACTATCTGTCCGTAAAACTGGTAATATGTGAACTATCTGCCCACAATATAATAGCAAGATCTATTATGTTACAAATGGACTAACTGTCCAAATCAAAATGGACTAACTGTCCGAATCATTTTCTTAGGGTTAACTACCCTATATCTTTTTCCTTGAAAACCTTTTCAAAATGATTTAACCTTTTAAATCATACGTATATAAGGAAAATATATTCTTAGCTTTACTCTAAGCTATTTTGCCATGATATATATACTTTTCTCAAAATAATGTTGATGAGATTTAATAAGGGTTAACTATCCTTCCAAAACAAGTTAAAACACTTTTTAACTTGAAAATACTTAGGCTACATTGCCTATTTGATACATTCGAAACCTTTGTTTAAAACCGTTAAACAACCCCTTCGAAACCATTGAAGGTAACCCCTTCGAAACCATTAAATATTGCCTTTCGAAAACATTGAAAAAAACCTTTCCTTTCTTTTCTTCGAAAGCTTCAAAATATCAGACATCCTCCTTTAAAACCTTTTAAATATTGCCTTTCGAAAACATAGGAAAACCCTTTCCTTTCAACCCTTTTGAAACCCTGGGGTACCACCCCTTTCGAAACCATTCATTAAACCTTTCGAAACAGTCAAAACTCAATCCTTTCGAAAGCACTTTGGGTTCAATTTAAAACACGTGGAAACCTTCGAAACCATTCAAAAATTTACCCCTTCGAAACCTTTGAAAAACGTCTCGGTCGAAACCATTTGGATTCTGCCTTCAAGTAGAGTAAAAGAATCAGGAACCCATTAAAGTCGAAAGAACTTGTTTCGAAACCATTTAAAACTATCTCTTTCGAAATCATTTGGGTTTTACTTCAATTATAGAAAAATGTCTTAAAACATTTAAGTCGAAAGCACCTACTTCGAAACCATTTCCTAAGTAAAGAAGTGATGGTGTCGAAACCATCCATTCGAAAGCATTGGAGAGGTGACCAGATTTTTAGAAAACAAAATAACCCTTTCAAAACCATCTGGGTCGAAGGTTAAAAAGGTGGCAGCAAAAAGGTCTTGACTTAGTCGAAAGAAATTATTTAAAAATAGAGGCGCAACCTAATCGAAACCATTTTCTTTAAATCATTTGACCTGGTCGAAAGCTACTTTGTCGAAAGCCACTTAGTCGAAAGCAAGCAGGCATATTTCTTTAATTTAAAAACAAAGGACTGCCTCAACCCCTTCATAACCCCTGGTTTCAACTCCCTACCTTCCGCCTACATCCAATTCACTACGTACCAGTTCCCTGATACCATGTGCATTAGTTTCGACTGTGTCGGAAGTGGAGATGAGGAGGCGGAACCTAGTGCCGACGGTGTCGAAACAGTGAAAAACATGTAGCAAATAGTTCTTTTCACCTAATATGCCTTACGTGTCTAATTATGATAGGTTGCCTCTTTCTTTATCAACAAAAGTACTGCACTTTTTCAAAAGTGCTGCTGACTTTTCAGATTTAACAGTTTAAATCATTTTGCAAAAAGCCCTCTTCTCCTCTTTAAATTATATAAAACATTTAAGTCCCATACCTTAAATAATTTGATATAACCATTAAAAAACTTAGGAAAAATCTACAAAAATGTCCAAAAAATCTTTTTTAATATGTTTTCCAACATATAAAAATTTCAGACCCTAATCTTTTATGATTTAACCGAAAATAATTATTAATCCAAATTAACATTTTCTTTACTAGAAAATTCATATAAATTCCACATAATTTCTGAAAGTTCTAAAAATTGAAATCCATCTCCAAAATCATATTTAGGACCTTCATAAAAATTCGCAAGGCATTTGGATGTCATTTTATAGGGTTTTCACTTTAAAACATGTCATAAAATCAATATGAACATGCATAAATCATCAACATGTATATATAAACATTCCATCATTCAAAATCATGGCAATCCAATGTAAAATATTTGGCATTCATCTAAAAATCGAAAATACAATCAAAAATAAGATGTAAACATTATTCTCCTTAGCTTTAGGGATTATAGAAATTGAGATGTGAATAGATTTGATTTGAATTAGCTTCTTCCTAGCTTTTCTTCCTCTCTTCCTTGTTAATGGTGGCCGGCCTTGGGTTATAAAAATTTTCAAATGAAAATGAACGTGTATCTTTTACACGGCCATGGGTTTAGGGTATAAGAATGGCCTCTTTCCTATTTTACCCCTCCTCCATTTCAATTTAAACTCTTCTTTTATTTCATTGTTAAATGACACGACTACCCTTGATTAAATCAAATCTAAATCCCCTAATCAACACATTATTTTATTTAATTTAGATAATCAAATATCCTAAATAATGTTACCAAAAATCTGGGGTGTTACATGTTATATGCTTGACATCTTTAGAAATTGTTTTGGGACACAGTATGTCTTCCTCCTTACATGCTTGACAACTTCTATATTTATTGAAGCTCGATGCCTCCTCTTCCTTCATTCAAGCTCGACAACACTTGTAGCTCGACATCCTTAGAGATTTGATACCTTAATGTGATATCTTTTCGATTGTTAAGGTTTGATAACCCTCTTGCTATGCTAATGTTCGATACCTTCTTAAGCATTCAACACCTTTGATTATAGTGGTTCGACATCCCCCTAAGGTTGTAATATCCCGGAAATTTAGGGCAATATCAATTTAATAATCTGTTTAAATAATTAAATTGATTGATAATTTTTAATAATAAATATTTGAATTGATTTAATAATCTAATTAAATAAATATTTAATTGGTGAATTTTATCTTTTATAAGTTAATAAAATGATTATTATAGATAAGTAATTGTAATTTATAAATTAAGAAAAGGATTTATTTACATTTAAAATGAATAAGTGTTACTTAAATGACATGTGTAAATCTATAAAGACACCTACATAACAAGTGTAAATTTATTAACAACTCTAAATGACAAATGGCATGTTTTTAAATTTTAGTTTTCTTTTATTTTTATTTTTAATAAACTACATATTAACTTATATAAACAGTTACCTCTCATCTCATTTTCTTTCCCTATTTTTCTTCAATTCAAAGATAAGAAATTTCAGCCTATTCTCAGAAACCAAAAATCTGAAGTATTCCTCAAATTAAATCCTCATAAACAAATTAGTAATCAAATTCCTCAATCTCAAAACAAAGATATGTAATTCATTTTCCAAAATCAAATGATAACCTGTAACTCATTCTTCAAATCTGCAATTCTTCAAACCTGCAAATCCCTTCTTCAAAACCTGTAAATGAACTTCTTCAAACCAGAGACTAAAAAGCTAGTACATTTTATTCTGTCTGAAATCAAAAACAAGTAAATCTGGAAATCAAAGCATGCATGCAAGTTTCTTCAGAAAGTATTCAAGTTTAAAAGTTTTAAAGATCAAAAGGGGATCTCGGTTTAAAAGCATTCAAAGGCTTTTCAAATGCAGTTTCAAAGAGGCTCTGTTCATTTTAAAATTTGTGAGTAACACTTTTCTAAAAGCTTAAGTATTCTTTTAATCTGGTTGCATGTTGAAATTATGGAAATAAATATGTTATGTGTGATTTTATATAAGTAGACTTATCTGTATATATGGATGTATATATATGTTGGTGTGCATGTCTGTTATTTGCTCTTTTCCCAGTTTCAAGTTCAAAGTTTGATTAAATGCTGTATCTCATGACCTAAATAATATTATGATGTAAGATATAAACAATAATTGTTTGTTATATCATATATTAGAATTTAGAATTTTATTTAGTTAAAATAAAAAGAAAATTTCTCTGTAAATAAAAAGGAACAGGGAAGTTTAAGTTTTGAATAAAATTCAAATATGATAATTTAGCATTCCAGGATTATAAATTGAAACTTTAAACCAAATTATGATTTTTATAAGAAAAATCAAGATTTTTAGATTTTTAAATGATGAGATATTCTTGTTTGAACGGAAATGGGAAAGTGATGAAATTCTGGCGATCGATGAAATCTGGAAGGTCGTGATCTTCTCTGGGGTAGTAGAATGATCATAGAGTTTGGGAAAAATGTCTGATGATGTTGAATTTCACTGTGGCGATGGGGGTTGATCGGGAAAGTCTATAACCCTAGTTTTGGTGAGGTTGGGAAAGGAGTTCGTCACGACGTCCAGAGGGATCGAGTTACACCAAATTCTGGGGATCGGAAGCTTGAAGGATGACGTAGACATGACCGGAAGCTCGGATGTTCAGGCGATCGGAGAAAAGAATTCGAGCGTTTTTCCAGGCTTTGGGTTCCTGGTTCGAAATGGTGATGGGTTACCCGATTTCGAAATCGAGTTGATGTTGAATTTCTGATGGTCGTATTCGGGTTGGTGGTCGATCGTCGACTTGAGAGCGTCGTCGTCGAGGTGGCAGCAACGTCCAGAGCAACGTGCACGTGCACGGTGACATTTGCGTGCATCAGTAGTTTTTAGAGTTTGAGGAAGAAGATGTTCTCGAGGTAGATGATGAGTTAACTCGAAGTAAGGCTCGAGGAGATAGGGTTCTGGTTCGAGTTCGTTCTCGGGGAAACTTGCGTGGGTTTAACAGTTTTTAAAAATATAACAAGTTTAAAAAGGAAAGGAAAGAAACTCGAAGTTAGTCTCGGGTTTTCTGTTATTTTGCTCGGGTATTTGAAGTGTTGGGCTCGGGTCATTAACCTGTTACAGGTTTATAAAAATCTGTTTGTTTTAAATTTTAAAACTTATTTTAAAATTTGAAAGCAAGATTTAAATCCAGTTTTAAATCAAATTTGAAGATATGGATTCAAGTTTAAATTGTATTCCAGAATAAATATTTTTTTTTATTAAAATGTTTAAACATCTTTAAATGTTTAAAAGTATAATTTAAAAGGTTTGAATAAATAAATTGGTTTAAAAATCTTATAAAATTCTTTTATAAGGTTAAGTGTTTCTTAACATTGAATTTAAGAAGATTTTGTAAATTTGATTTAAATTTGGTTAAAGTTAAATTTATAATTTATTTTAAAACTTTATTTTGAAATAAATTAAAGGGAAGATTTTAAAGTAAAATATTTCAAAGCCTTTGTTAATAATTAAAGTAATTATAAAGGTTAATACTTTAATTTAGAAAGTAATTAAGGTTTAATAATTAGGAGTCATTAAATTAATAAGGTAATTACAGAATAATTTAATAATTATATTAATTAATAATTTAGTGTTAATTAATTAAATAATTAGGATTATAAGTAATTTAATTAAGGTTAATTAATTTGTGATTAAGAATCATTTATTTAGATAAGTATAGATTTTTAATAAATGATTAGAATTTATTAATCAAGTGATTAAAGATAAATTAAGCAATTAATTTAGTAATTAAAAATAAATTAATTGGTAATTAAGAATTTATTTATTTGAAATTAATAATAGTTGATTAAGGATTACTTACTTAAAGTAATTAAAGAATTATTAATAATTAATGAGAGATCATTAATTAGGGATTATTAAATAATTAATTAATGTGATGAATTTTGATAATCAATTAGATTTATTAATTATTGATAATCATTTATGAAACTGGTTAAGTATAAATTACTTAATGAAAGTAATTAAGGGAATTAATTACTTAAGGTAATTAATTAAATAAATTTGATAAGTTTAAATTAATTAGTTAAATTAATTTAAGATAATCACTTGGTGATTTGATAATTACTTAAATGTAATTAGTGAAGTGTAATTACTTAGGAAAGTAATTAAAGTTAATTAGTGGATGTAATTAACTAAAGAAGATTTTATAATGAAAGTAATTTGAGTTTAATTACTTTATATAATTAATCAAGGGATTAATTAAAAGATAATTAATTAATGAGTAATTAATTTATGGAAAAGTAATTAAGGGTAGTTAATTACTAAATGTGATTAATCATAGGTGATTAATAAATATGGTTTAATTAAAGATTAATTATTAAATATAATTAATTTAAATGGAGTAATTAAGGATCATTAATTAATATAATTAATGATGTAATTAAGAGTTGATTAATTTAAATTAATTAATCAATAATAAGTGATTAAAGTAATTAATTAATTGTCATTAATTAAGGATTAATGTAATTAAATATAGTTAATTAATTAATGAAGTAATTAAAGATTAATTACTGAATGGTTTAAGATAATTAATTTGTGAAATTAATTAAATGTTAATTACTTAAAGTAATTAAAGTATAATTAATCAGGAATGATTAATTTAGATGGATACCTAGAGTAATGATTAATTAATTGGTTTAATTAATAATTAATTAAGCAGGATTTATAGGATGAAGTAATTAATTTAATTCACTTTAAATTAATTAGATATGATAAATCATTACTTAAGAATGGATGAATGATATTGAATGCTTTGCATTGTTGATATCTCTGATAAGAGATGTGCTGATCTATGATATAGATGTTTGGTTGGATTGAAATGATAATATGAATTATCTGTTTGGTTGATAATATGGATTATCTATTGTAAATTATCTATCTGTGTGTAGTATAGATAAGAATTGAATTGTTTTAACCTTAAAACAACTTGGCCCTTAAAAGATACGTTTTGGATTTCGATGAGACCGGGATCGGGTTTCCGTATACCGGGATTCCAGGTCTGGAGACCCGAATACCTCATCGATCCAAATTAACGATAGGTCGTGAATCTCAAGTGAAGTTGAAGATTCAGAGTGCAAGGGTTATTGTCGTTAACTCTGAGGGTGATTCCAAAACGAGTGTAACGAGATAATGCCTTCGGTTTCGTTCGAACCCGGAACGAACTTGTATGGATTGAATGCTTTCAGCACATCGTCAGGCGGACGATGAGCATTCTAAGTGATATGTTCTGATTAAAGGTAATCGTAACCTCAAGCCTCATCAACCAGGAATGGCTAAAACAGGGGAGGTGCAGCAAGGCTTCGTGGGTAGCACCCACTGAGAGCAAGATAGATCCCTGTCTAGAGGTCCCTTTTCTTTTTATTCGGCTTAGTGTGTGGTTGGTCGCGCCAACTACGGGATTATCTTGTTCAGAATTATCCAGTAAGGGATGGTTCCGGCTTTGTGTTGCAGGGGAGCGGGCGTACTCCTCGGTACGGTGATCTAGGCCACGTACTGTGACGGGCGGTACCCCAGTAGCCCTGCCATTGTATGGAAACCCATTCTTCCTACGTGCCCTTACGGTTTTGATTGTATAACCCACTTTGTGGCTAGTATGCTGGAATTTAATAATGTAACAATTTCAGCTATTTCATATTTATTTGAAAACCCTAGACCCTATTATAATATAACTGGATTTCCTATCAAATGTTTTGGTTAGCGTAAGGTAAAAACTTACCCATGTTTATTTGTGGGGAGTCTTACGTGATACCTTTTCTTTCTAAAGGTTTTGAAGTTAAGCAAGTTTAACCTGTTACTCACACCAGACCCATGTCTGACCCAAGTTGTTTATTTCTGTTTTATAAACTCTTGGGTACTCAAATTTTTACGAGTAGCCAAGGGATTCAGGTTTAGCTTTGACGAATTGTGGAGGAGCAATGGAGCAGGAGGCTTCAGTGTTGTAGATATATATAGTAGTTCCGCTGTGTCTGTATCTCTGTAGTGTATTGAGTTGTAATGTCTAGACAGATGTTATAACTGTCTAGTAAGTGATGTATATGCTGTGTAACTCTGTAAAGTGTTGTATACTATGTAATAGTATATGTTATTAATATAATTTATTCGTTCCGCTGTAAGATCGTTGTTGTTGTTTCTTTCTTTCTTCTCTTCTTTTCTATTTTCTACCCCTTTCTTTCTTATTAATGATACAACTTTCTGTGGAGAAAAAGTCGGGTCGTCACATGTGGTATCAGAGCATAGGTTGAGCAAATGCCTAAGCTTTTGGTTAAGTGAATATCAGAACACTAGGTTGAGTGAATACCTAGGTTCGGAAGGATTGTTCATTAGAGACAGGATCTGTAACAACCTGTTTGAGTCCGAGTGTATATATATACGAGAGCGCGTATTTGTTAGTTATATAAAATGGTTTTATATTGTGTTAATTGATCGGTTGAGTGGTATATGGATTCTGGTCAATACGAGTAGCTAACGTTATTGATAGGGATCTCTAAACACTTGGACCAGGCTAACGGACACAATATTGTTTTAAAAGGGAAGGTGAAATAATTTTACCCAGATATATTTTCTATATATAAAAAGTATCATTTTAAAAGTATATGGTATTTGTATTGATTGGTTGAGATGATAATAATTTATCATCTAGGATTAGGAGTCTGAATGTTGAGGTTGGAAGTGTATTTGTCGAGACTGTAAACCTAATACCGTCTCGAGTGAACTTTGCAGTTGTGTAAGGATTTCACAAATCTCCGAAGGGAACTGTTAAGGTTCGGAGTTTATCTTTGAAGTTGGATCTGTCGGTTGAGGCAGAAGCAAGTGATGGTAGCTTGGCAACCTCAAGGGGTAGTAGCTGCGTGATGAGATGCAGTGACTATGGATGTTCCCGAAGATGTTTTCTTTGGAACAAGTTTAAGGAAGTGTGTATATTTCGGCATTGTGGCTGAGTTCAACATGGTGTTTGTGTTGGTTTGGGTCCGAGTTTCTCGAAGAGCTTTGGTTAGGAAATCTTTGGCATCTGTGGCAGCAGTGCAGCTCGGAATGTTCTTTGTGTTGGCAGAAAGTTTTTGGCTGAGCAGTTTTCTGAAGGTGAAGTTCAGAAGCAGCAGAGTGAATCCATTGCTTCGATGAATAGGATAGATAAGTGTAAGCTGTTCTGATTGGTAAAGAGAGAACAGTTTCTTTGCATTTTGGCTGGGTTGATCGCAAAAGTGACTTGCGATAGTTTGAGTATTCTTTTGAGTTATCCGATATTTTCTGGGAAGTGTTGACCAGTCTGTGCTTGTGTTCTTCATCAGCATTTTCATTCTACTCCAGATCAGAATGGTGCAGCGGAAGCAGTTTGGCGAGTGCTCCTGTTTGTCTTTTCCAGATAGGAGAAATTAGTTCAGTCTACTGATGGTAGTAGAGTTGTGTTTTGGATTGGGTAGATCTTGAGAGGATCATTGGTTGAGTTATTTTTGGTCCTGTTTGTTTCTAGAAGCATCGGCGAAGGTTGAGTTGATCAGGAAGGATTTGTAGGTAGCCCGAGATCGTCTGAAGATTTTGTGGATAAGAGACGAAGGAATTTGAAATTCGAAGTTGGAGACTTCGTTGTTGTTGAAGTTTCTCTGGTAAAAGGGAGCTATAAGATTTGGTAAGTCTGGGAAGTTAGTTCCGAGTTATTTTGGATCTTTTCTGTGATCTAATTTGGATAAGTACTTTGATCTACAAGGTTGAATTGTCAGTTTGGATAACTGGAATTCAATATATTTTACGTATCTCTGAGGGAGTACGTATTTGATCTATCTCTAGTTATAGAACGAGCAGTTCTGGAGGAATTGGTTGTTGAGTCAGACTCGTCTGTAGTCTGATATTCTGTTTAGTTTTGTAGATCTAGATGAGTAGGAGCTCTATAGCTTAGTAGTATTGGTTGTTTGGATTGTTTGTAGAGCGAGTATCCCGATATATATATACTTGGGGAAACTCGAGGAAATTCTATTCAGAATTTTTTTTCGCTGGATAGTTAGAATTGTTTTTTCGCTGGATAGTTAGAATTGTTTGTTTGGATGATTGGTTGCTATGATTGTTAGCATATGGATGATAATACATCCTTGTGATTTAAAAAGATTATTAAATTACCTTTGTTTTAAATTTCGGGGACGAAATTATTTTAAGAGGGGAGGAATGTAATATCCCGGAAATTTAGGGCAATATCAATTTAATAATCTGTTTAAATAATTAAATTGATTGATAATTTTTGATAATAAATATTTGAATTGATTTAATAATCTAATTAAATAAATATTTAATTGGTGAATTTTATCTTTTATAAGTTAATAAAATGATTATTATAGATAAGTAATTGTAATTTATAAATTAAGAAAAGGCTTTATTTACATTTAAAATGAATAAGTGTTACTTAAATGACATGTGTAAATCTATAAAGACACCTACATAACAAGTGTAAATTTATTAACAACTCTAAATGACAAATGGCATGTTTTTAAATTTTAGTTTTCTTTTATTTTTATTTTTAATAAACTACATATTAACTTATATAAACAGTTACCTCTCATCTCATTTTCTTTCCCTATTTTTCTTCAATTCAAAGATAAGAAATTTCAGCCTATTCTCAGAAACCAAAAATCTGAAGTATTCCTCAAACTAAATCCTCATAAACAAATTAGTAATCAAATTCCTCAATCTCAAAACAAAGATATGTAATTCATTTTCCAAAATCAAATGATAACCTGTAACTCATTCTTCAAATCTGCAATTCTTCAAACCTGCAAATCCCTTCTTCAAAACCTGTAAATGAACTTCTTCAAACCAGAGACTAAAAAGCTAGTACATTTTATTCTGTCTGAAATAAAAAACAAGTAAATCTGGAAATCAAAGCATGCATGCAAGTTTCTTCAGAAAGTATTCAAGTTTAAAAGTTTTAAAGATCAAAAGGGGATCTCAGTTTAAAAGCATTCAAAGGCTTTTCAAATGCAGTTTCAAAGAGGCTCTGTTCATTTTAAAATTTGTGAGTAACACTTTTCTAAAAGCTTAAGTATTCTTTTAATCTGGTTGCATGTTGAAATTATGGAAATAAATATGTTATGTGTGATTTTATATAAGTAGACTTATCTGTATATATGGATGTATATATATGTTGGTGTGCATGTCTGTTATTTGCTCTGTTCCCAGTTTCAAGTTCAAAGTTTGATTAAATGCTGTATCTCATGACCTAAATAATATTATGATGTAAGATATAAACAATAATTGTTTGTTATATCATATATTAGAATTTAGAATTTTATTTAGTTAAAATAAAAAGAAAATTTCTCTGTAAATAAAAAGGAACAGGGAAGTTTAAGTTTCGAATAAAATTCAAATATGATAATTTAGCATTCCAGGATTATAAATTGAAACTTTAAACCAAATTATGATTTTTAGAAGAAAAATCAAGATTTTTAGATTTTTAAATGATGAGATATTCTTGTTTGAACGGAAATGGGAAAGTGATGAAATTCTGGCGATCGATGAAATCTGGAAGGTCGTGATCTTCTCTGGGGGTAGTAGAATGATCATAGAGTTTGGGAAAAATGTCTGATGATGTTGAATTTCACTGTGGCGATGGGGGTTGATCGGGAAAGTCTATAACCCTAGTTTTGGTGAGGTTGGGAAAGGAGTTCGTCACGACGTCCAGAGGGGATCGAGTTACACCAAATTCTGGGGATCGGAAGCTTGAAGGATGACGTAGACATGACCGGAAGCTCGGATGTTCAGGCGATCGGAGAAAAGAATTCGAGCGTTTTTCCAGGCTTTGGGTTCCTGGTTCGAAATGGTGATGGGTTACTCGATTTCGAAATCGAGTTGATGTTGAATTTCTGATGGTCGTATTCGGGTTGGTGGTCGATCGTCGACTTGAGAGCGTCGTCGTCGAGGTGGCAGCAACGTCCAGAGCAACGTGCACGTGCACGGTGACATTTGCGTGCATCAGTAGTTTTTAGAGTTTGAGGAAGAAGATGTTCTCGAGGTAGATGATGAGTTAACTCGAAGTAAGGCTCGAGGAGATAGGGTTCTGGTTCGAGTTCGTTCTCGGGGAAACTTGCGTGGGTTTAACAGTTTTTAAAAATATAACAAGTTTAAAAAGGAAAGGAAAGAAACTCGAAGTTAGTCTCGGGTTTTCTGTTATTTTGCTCAGGTATTTGAAGTGTTGGGCTCGGGTCATTAACCTGTTACAGGTTTATAAAAATCTGTTTGTTTTAAATTTTAAAACTTATTTTAAAATTTGAAAGCAAGATTTAAATCCAGTTTTAAATCAAATTTGAAGATATGGATTCAAGTTTAAATTGTATTCCAGAATAAATATTTTTTTTATTAAAATGTTTAAACATCTTTAAATGTTTAAAAGTATAATTTAAAAGGTTTGAATAAATAAATTGGTTTCAAAATCTTATAAAATTCTTTTATAAGGTTAAGTGTTTCTTAACATTGAATTTAAGAAGATTTTGTAATTTTGATTTAAATTTGGTTAAAGTTAAATTTATAATTTATTTTAAAACTTTATTTTGAAATAAATTAAAGGGAAGATTTTAAAGTAAAATATTTCAAAGCCTTTGTTAATAATTAAAGTAATTATAAAGGTTAATACTTTAATTTAGAAAGTAATTAAGGTTTAATAATTAGGAGTCATTAAATTAATAAGGTAATTACAGAATAATTTAATAATTATATTAATTAATAATTTAGTGTTAATTAATTAAATAATTAGGATTATAAGTAATTTAATTAAGGTTAATTAATTTGTGATTAAGAATCATTTATTTAGATAAGTATAGATTTTTAATAAATGATTAGAATTTATTAATCAAGTGATTAAAGATAAATTAAGCAATTAATTTAGTAATTAAAAATAAATTAATTGGTAATTAAGAATTTATTTATTTGAAATTAATAATAGTTGATTAAGGATTACTTACTTAAAGTAATTAAAGAATTATTAATAATTAATGAGAGATCATTAATTAGGGATTATTAAATAATTAATTAATGTGATGAATTTTGATAATCAATTAGATTTATTAATTATTGATAATCATTTATGAAACTGGTTAAGTATAAATTACTTAATGAAAGTAATTAAGGGAATTAATTACATAAGGTAATTAATTAAATAAATTTGATAAGTTTAAATTAATTAGTTAAATTAATTTAAGATAATCACTTGGTGATTTGATAATTACTTAAATGTAATTAGTGAAGTGTAATTACTTAGGAAAGTAATTAAAGTTAATTAGTGGATGTAATTAACTAAAGAAGATTTTATAATGAAAGTAATTTGAGTTTAATTACTTTATATAATTAATCAAGGGATTAATTAAAAGATAATTAATTAATGAGTAATTAATTTATGGAAAAGTAATTAAGGGTAGTTAATTACTAAATGTGATTAATCAAAGGTGATTAATAAATATGGTTTAATTAAAGATTAATTATTAAATATAATTAATTTAAATGGAGTAATTAAGGATCATTAATTAATATAATTAATGATGTAATTAAGAGTTGATTAATTTAAATTAATTAATCAATAATAAGTGATTAAAGTAATTAATTAATTGTCATTAATTAAGGATTAATGTAATTAAATATAGTTAATTAATTAATGAAGTAATTAAAGATTAATTACTGAATGGTTTAAGATAATTAATTTGTGAAATTAATTAAATGTTAATTACTTAAAGTAATTAAAGTATAATTAATCAGGAATGATTAATTTAGATGGATACCTAGAGTAATGATTAATTAATTGGTTTAATTAATAATTAATTAAGCAGGATTTATAGGATGAAGTAATTAATTTAATTCACTTTAAATTAATTAGATATGATAAATCATTACTTAAGAATGGATGAATGATATTGAATGCTTTGCATTGTTGATATCTCTGATAAGAGATGTGCTGATCTATGATATAGATGTTTGGTTGGATTGAAATGATAATATGAATTATCTGTTTGGTTGATAATATGGATTATCTATTGTAAATTATCTATCTGTGTGTAGTATAGATAAGAATTGAATTGTTTTAACCTTAAAACAACTTGGCCCTTAAAAGATACGTTTTGGATTTCGATGAGACCGGGATCGGGTTTCCGTATACCAGGATTCCAGGTCTGGAGACCCGAATACCACATCGATCCAAATTAACGATAGGTCGTGAATCTCAAGTGAAGATGAAGATTCAGAGTGCAAGGGTTATTGTCGTTAACTCTGAGGGTGATTCCAAAACGAGTGTAACGAGATAATGCCTTCGGTTTCGTTCGAACCCGGAACGAACTTGTATGGATTGAATGCTTTCAGCACATCGTCAGGCGGACGATGAGCATTCTAAGTGATATGTTCTGATTAAAGGTAATCGTAACCTCAAGCCTCATCAACCAGGAATGGCTAAAACAGGGGAGGTGCAGCAAGGCTTCGTGGGTAGCACCCACTGAGAGCAAGATAGATCCCTGTCTAGAGGTCCCTTTTCTTTTTATTCGGCTTAGTGTGTGGTTGGTCGCGCCAACTACGGGATTATCTTGTTCGGAATTATCCAGTAAGGGATGGTTCCGGCTTTGTGTTGCAGGGGAGCGGGCGTACTCCTCGGTACGGTGATCTAGGCCACGTACTGTGACGGGCGGTACCCCAGTAGCCCTGCCATTGTATGGAAACCCATTCTTCCTACGTGCCCTTACGGTTTTGATTGTATAACCCACTTTGTGGCTAGTATGCTGGAATTTAATAATGTAACAATTTCAGCTATTTCATATTTATTTGAAAACCCTAGACCCTATTATAATATAACTGGATTTCCTATCAAATGTTTTGGTTAGCGTAAGGTAAAAACTTACCCATGTTTATTTGTGGGGAGTCTTACGTGATACCTTTTCTTTCTAAAGGTTTTGAAGTTAAGCAAGTTTAACCTGTTACTCACACCAGACCCATGTCTGACCCAAGTTGTTTATTTCTGTTTTATAAACTCTTGGGTACTCAAATTTTTATGAGTAGCCAAGGGATTCAGGTTTAGCTTTGACGAATTGTGGAGGAGCAATGGAGCAGGAGGCTTCAGCGTTGTAGATATATATAGTAGTTCCGCTGTGTCTGTATCTCTGTAGTGTATTGAGTTGTAATGTCTAGACAGATGTTATAACTGTCTAGTAAGTGATGTATATGCTGTGTAACTCTGTAAAGTGTTGTATACTATGTAATAGTATATGTTATTAATATAATTTATTCGTTCCGCTGTAAGATCGTTGTTGTTGTTTCTTTCTTTCTTCTCTTCTTTTCTATTTTCTACCCCTTTCTTTCTTATTAATGATACGACTTTCTGTGGAGAAAAAGTCGGGTCGTCACAAAGGTTGTTTGAAGTTCTATACCCCTTATTGAAAGCTTGATAGCTTTTCCTTCTTCACACTTGACATCTTGAATTTCGATGCGTTCTTCTTTGTGTTTGACACTTGTAGTAGCGATGTCGAAGCTCGATATTTCCCTTGCTTTATGTGTTCGGCATCACCTATGGCTTGGTGAATCAATGTTGCTTTGTTATTGACTTGGAAGTTCAATATATGATCATATATCTATCAAATTATCATGCATTTATAATCTCGATATACTTTCTCTAGATGATTGATATATGTATTTATAGTAACACCGTCTTCCGTTGTTTCCATAATAGTCAGAAAATATGTGGATAACATTTGCCTCCCTTCTTGTATAAAAGAAGCGTTTTACACTTTAATGTAAAACCATGTATCTTCTTACCTTTCTAATTTTATATGAGATTTTCTCTTCAATCTAGTTCCCTAAAAACATTAAAAAAATGATGATGACTTCCATTATTTACTATAAATTTAATTTTAAACAAACCCTTTTGAATTTGATAAAGACATGGATTAATTTGTCTTCTACGTCATACAAAGGAGCTTTTGTGTCCCAATCTAAAGACAAATTTTAATTAATAAGCCTAGATATCTGCTCGATAAGAAGAATATAAATTTAGTTAGCAAGAAGATCGAAAATTCATCTAATAAGAATCCCATAGAATCGTTTAATAAGAACTCCAAAAATTCAATTAATAAGAAGACTAGAAACCTATATGGTTAGGAATCCAGAAATATGTTTGGCAAGAAATCCATAAATTCTCTTTTAATAAGAAGGTCAGAAATCCATTTGGTAGGAAGATTGTAAATTTATCAGAAATCCATCTAGCAATAATATCGTAGTTTCATTTGAATAGAAGACCAGAAATCCATCTGGTATTATCATAATTTCATTTGAACATAAGCCCAGAAATCCATCTGGCAACAATACCATAGTTTCATTTGAATAGAAGACCAGAGATTCATTTGGCAATAATACCATAATTTCATTTGAATAGAAGACCAGAAATTCAACCGACAATAATACGTTCCAACTAAATAGAAGATTGGAAATTTAAGCGATAACGGAGATTTCCATTATTTACTATATATTTCTAACCAAGAGATTCACAACTTCTCAAATGTCCATATTTGATGTTGAGATCCTTAGTTCTGAGTAATAGATAGTTTTTGTCCCTTCCTTTGAAGGTTGCCTCATTCTTAGCTTAGTGTCAGATTGGTTGTGCTTCATTACACTCCCTTTAAGGAGATTGTTTTGATCCATTCTTAGGGCGAAGTCATACTTGTTTGATTGATTTCCTTTAGCCCTTATCACTCTTTGGGTGATGATCTAGGCTTTGCTTCCTTTTTGCCCATATCACTCTTTGGCTGAAGATTTAGGCTTTGATTCCTTTCGCTCCTTATCATTCTTTGGGTGATGATTTAGGCCACTACAAGAAAAGTTGTATTTTATAACGCTACTATATAACACTTTATTTCAAAGCTTTATTATTTGTTTTAATTTCTTTTATTTAGGGTAGGATCTGTTACGTAACACTTTTTGAGAAAGTAGGCTTCCACAATTATTTGGTTGCCCGCCTCTTCCACAAATTATTTTCCAATTCCCTCTTCTTTTTCATTCCATCTTTTTTCCATCTCTCAAACAAACTTAATTCTCTCTTGCAAATCATAAATATCGGATCCAGTTCAAAAGCAATCTTCGCTTACTTTGCATGGAAAAGTCGATGAGAGCAAGCTTGCCCTGAACTGCGGATTCTATCCCCAAATTTCTTCCGTTGACAACTGGAGGTAGATTACACATATTTTCTTTCCTAACTATGATTGGATGTGCACTTAGGTGCCATGGATATAGCACTGTTAGTTTGTTGTTTCTTGATGAGTAAACCTAAATTTTGTTTACATGCATGGATGAATATTGTTCCCCTTTCTGCGACCAAACTTGCTATTAACATCCTGTATTTTGGATCGATCTTTGTACCCTGTGCTCCAATGTCTACTCCTCCGCTTGATTAACAATTATTTTTCATTGGCATTGAACAACTTTTGATAGTGTTTGACTATATGTCTTGTAGGGTTTGTCACTTGCGCTTCAAGTTAGAATTGAAGTTGTACATGTTTAAAACTGCGCTATTTGTTATATTTATGGCAAATTGTGGTTATGTCCTGTGGTTAATGCCCCCTTCATAAATAAAGAAGTTTAAATAATACAAAGGAACGTGCGTTAAAGTTAATGTGAATTAGTTCAACTACATGACTACAACCTGTATGGGGATATTCACCACACAGACAAACTAATTTTGCTTTTCTTAATGTGTATGTTTGGTTGTGTTTATGTTCATCCATTATTTTTCCTACAAAAAGTGTACTACCATATTGTTTGAACAAGTACCGTTGTATGGCTGTAACTATTCCTTCGTTGTTAGGTTGTGTCATATCTTTAACATGATTTCACTCATTTTTTTATTGTTATTTAATATGATTGGTCGTATGCCTGCTATTCTTTAAAGTTAGGTCAACATTGGTGTTAATCGGTAACTTGCTGCCTGAAGAGTATTGATGGCAATGAGAGTGATTTTTGTTGTACACGATCGAGATTGTCGTCATTTGGCAATACTAACTCAACTTTGTAACCAACTATTTTCATTGCATCCTTTTCGTATTCAAGTTTTTTGAGGACAACAATTGATTTAACATTCCAATTAACTTTTTTTTACACAATTTTAATTCCACTCTTTGCATCAGTATCTTTTTTGGTTGTCATTTCAGTTTGTACCATCATCTTGCACAGCCTCTCTATACAATGCTTATGTTTGCTTCATGGAAGAGCTTTATGCACCTTGTTTAATGATTGTGTGCATCAGAACAAGGATTGATTACTATGTTCTTAAACAATTTTTATAATGTTGAATTTTTGCAGTGATGTTACCTACATCGAGCAGAACGTTGGTTGCTATTGGGGGAGAAAAGGTTGAAACGTTATGCCAAATGTACATGGAATGATTGCAACAGTTGTTCGTTCGATTTTGTGACTATATCCCCATTCAATTGTAACCGATATTTACGCAACCAACATACTGCGAATTAATGAACATGTTATGCCTGCTTGATAAACAAAGAAGAAGAGGTGTGTAACTCCCCTATCTTGAGGCCAAAAGCAAAGTGCTATAGATGTTGCAGTCATCTATAGTATTAACTTACGGTGACAAAATGCGGTAATGTTAACGGTATCCATAATATCAGAAGCACAAGAATATGAAACTAAATCACATACTTCAAAAAAAACTTTTCTGATTACATTTCACAAAACATTTTCCATATTCCATTACATAATCCCAATCGTTTCCTAGGTTTAGATCAAATATAATTATTACATAAATACGCCAAGAGTGACATATGAAGATGCCCCTTTTGTTAATCAGAGTACTAAATAGTCATACCAGACTTAATACAGTCATAGCGGAAATAAAATGAAACAACTCCTAAATATAGCTAGCATCAGCCTCCTGCTCATCTTCGGAAGCTTTATTCGTCCACCTACTAAACCTGTAAAGCCAAACTCTTAATCTACTCACATTAATTTTGAGCACCCGAGAGTTTAAGGGGAAAACATAAACTTTGAGTCAGACATAAATCCTGGTGCGAATAATACTATTACGTCTCGGTTTACTGATATTAAGTGAGGCCAAGTCACTCAGCGGAATGGGTTTCCCCTCACTAATACTCCTTTAAAAAATATCTTTTTAAAAATCAAAACCTTGCACCAAATTGGTTAATCAAACTGATTATATCAAAAATATCAAATATCTTACATGCTCAAAAACAGGTAATAAATGGACCATTTGTCTGAAACAATGTAGCTTTATTTGGCCAACTACTAACCTTTGGCTGACTCGGGTCTACCAAACAAACTAAACAAATTATCTAACAACTATTAGACATACTTCTAGAACGTCTGTCCTTAACTTACTTCTCCAAGGGTCACCTGATCCTAATAGGTTTTTGGGCTTACTAATAACCTATCCTTCATCTTTGTACATATATATTCCTTTCTGTGTGTAACGATCATTTAAGTCTTACCTGTGACTAAGCCCTACACACTGGAATTTTGGCCAAAATTAGCTAGGGGATAATAGCTAATGCATATGGCACGACTCTATACCAGTCCCATTTGGTATACGAATATCTGAATCTTTTTATTTAGGGTTAACTACCCTTTAAATTTTCCTTGAAACCTTTTCAAAATGATTTAACCCTTTAAATCACACTTATACAAAAAATTATACTATTTGCTTTACTCAAACCTCTTTTCCATGATGTATGCTTACTCAAAATATTGTTGATGAAAACATTCGAAACCTTTGTTTAAGCCTTTAAACAATCTCTTTCGAAACATTAGAAAGTACCCCTTTCGATACAAGTAAATTACTTTACTTTATAACCTTAGGTCGAAAGGCCAAAACATACCTTTCAAAACCTTTTACCATAGTCCTTTCGAAAACATTGAAAATATCTTTTTAGAAAGCATTATAAACCTTAGGCATCCTCTTTTAAAACACCTTAATCATGCCTTTCAAAAACATTGGAGACCTTCCATTTAAACACTAAGGTAAACCTTTCGAAAACATTAGGGAATCACCCCTTCGAAACCTTTATCATATACCTTTTCAAAAGCATTAAAGTACATTATTTAAAACAAACCTTTCGAAACCTTTGAGTTCAAGTTAAAATATAGGGAAGGACCTTTCGAAACCATCTGAAGTCATTCTTGTCGAAACCTTTGCATTTAACTTTCCGAACATCAAAAAGGGTCTTAAAAAAACTAAGTCGAAAGCAACTCTTTCGAAAGCAATTTCCTAAGTAAAGAAGTGGATGGTCTCGAAATCAATCCCTTCGAAAGCTTTGGAGAAGCGGCTCTAATTTTAAAACAAAAGGACCCTTTCGAAGGCACTACTCCAAAAGGTATAAAGGCGGTAGGTAGGGGTTTTGACCCCTTCGAAAGCATTTACTTAAAACAAGGGCGCAACCTATTTCGAAAGCTTCATTCTTTAAAAAAAATTGACCCAATCGAAAGCAGACCAAGTCGAAGGCTATCTTATTCGAAAGCAAAGCAAGTGCTTTTCTTTCAAAAAACAAAATAAGGCTTCGATCCCTTTGGAAACACTTGTTTCGACCCTATAGGTTTCGCCTATGTTCAATTCACTACATACCAAGTCGTTGATACAATGTGCATCAGTTCCGATCTGGTTTGAGGCGGAGGAACTAAGTCAAAAGGTGGCTGCCGAAGATGGTGAGACAGTGGAACCTTAGAAAATCTGATTTTTAACTTTAAAAAGTAATTCTTTTCAACTAACCTGCTTATTTGTTATCATATAACTGGTTGCCTTTACTTTTTCAAAATCTTCTCTGAAAGGTGATGCCGAATTTCAGAAATTAACATTTTAAAACATTAGCAAGTAGCCCCTTCTCCTTTTATAAACATATAAAACATTTAAGTCCCATACCTTAAATAATTTTGTATATTTATTAAAACACTTAGGAAAATTTTACAAAAAATTCACAAAAATCACTTTTAATATGTTTTCCAACATATTTAAATTTCTGATCCAAAACATATATATAATTGCCGTAATTGATTTTAAACCCAAATAACCATTTTCTTCACTAGAAAATTAATAATAAATCCACATTAATTCAGAAAATTATAAAACTTGAAACCCATCGCTAAAATATTATTTTTGACCATATATTAAAATTGCAAGGCATTTGGATTTCATTTGATAGGTTTTTCAATTCAAACAATGTCATAAAATCAATATGAATAAGCATAATTCATCAACAAGCATGCATATGTCTAAACATCATTCAAAACATGGCAATATACTTGCAAAAACATTCGGATCTGATTCTAGAAAGCGAAACACAAAAAATATGAGATGTAACAATTATTTTCCTTTAGCTTTGTATTTAAGGAATTGAGATTTGATCTTGAGTTGAATTTGATTAAGCTTTTCCTCTTGATTTATCTTTTCTTCCTCTTACTCTTCTTAATGGTGGCCGTCCTCTCTACTATTTGGTTTTGATTGTGAACGTGTAAAATGAATATGGTATGAAGGTTTATTGTATTAGAATATATCCGATTCCTATCTTGCCCTTATCAATTCCCCTAGTCTTATTCATTTTATCTTCCCACAGCCTATTAGTTCAACTAGGCACGACTACCCATTTATTATACAAATCTCAATCCCTTAACTATTTTACATTATTTCATTTAATTTAACTAATTAAATGTCTTAAATAATGTTAACCAAAATTAGGGTCGTTACAGACTTCCCTCCTTAAAGAATTTCGTCCTCGAAATTACGATAAGGCACCCATCAAAATTAATAAGGTAAAACATACCATGAAACAAGTCAGGATATGTATCTCGCATTCTGCTCTTAGTTTCCCAAGTACAGTCTCTCTCGTCGTCACTCTACTGGACTCTGACTAATCCGACTGTCTTGTTCCTTAGCCTCTTCTCATCTCTCGCGACTATACAAACTGGCTTTCTAACTATAGTCAAATTCGGTTCCATTACTAAGTCATCTAACACAGTCGGTGTTATGATAGTCTCTGGATCCTGAATTCACTTCCTTAGATGAGAAACATGAAAAACATTGTGGATTCCTGCCAAACTGTTCGGTAACTCTACCCTATATGCGAGTGTCTCGATCCTCTCTGCATTAGGAAATGGTCCAACGAACCTCGGCACCAACTTTCCCGATTTCCCGAATCGAATTACAACTTTCATTGGTGAAACTTTGACGAAAACATGGTCTCCGACTGAGAACTCTAAGTCTTTTCGTCTCTTATCGACATAACTCTTCTGCCTAGACTGAGCTTCTTCCATTATAGCTCGAATCAACTCAATCTTCTCTGCAGCTTCTCTAACCAAATCCGAACCAAGAACCAACCTATCCCTGGTCTCTAACCAACAAACTGGAGATTTGCATGGCCTTCCATACAAAGCTTCAAACGGTGCCATCCCTATACTAGCCTGATAACTGTTGTTATATGAAAACTCGACTAAGTGTAGATGGTCTTCCCATGATCCTCCAAAATCTAGCACACAAGCTCGTAACAAATCTTCTAAGACTTTGTTAACTCTTTCCGTTTGCCCATCTGTCTGTGGATGGTAAGCGGTACTCATCTTGAGCTTTGTACTCAAAGTCTCCTGTAGACTCTTTCAGAACTCACTAGTGAATAAGGAATCTCTAACACTTACTATACTACAAGGAATTCCATGCAGTCTAACTATATACTTCATAAACAACTTAGCCAAACAGGTGCCGTCCTAGTTGACTTAACTGGAATGAAATGGGCACTCTTGGTCAACCTGTCCACTATGACCCATATACTTTCATTTCCTCTGTTTGAACTTGGCAAACCGTCTATAAAATCCATCAAGGTAGAATCCCATTTCCATACTGGAATATCTAAAGGCTGAAGTAACCCACTTGGTTTTTGATGTTCGGCTTTTACTTGTTGACAGCTCAAACACTGCTTCACCCATAAGCCTACATCCCTCTTCATACCTTCCTAGAATAAACTCCTCTTCATATCTTAATACATCTTAGTTCCTCCTGGATGAAGGGTGAACCTCGAACGATGGCATTCCTCAAGAACTTCCTTCCTAATGCTTTCTACATTCGGAACACACAATCTTCCTTTCTTTCTCAAACATCCATTCTGGTCAAGACTGAAATCCTTCAAGTCATCGTTCTCTGTTCCATCCCTTAACTTTCTGATATGTTCGACTAATAATGGGTCCTCCTTCTGCTTAGAAGCAATCTTTTCGATCATTACCGGTCGAACTCCTAAACATGACAACATAGCGGTCTTCTTACTAGATCTAATTTCATATCTCCACTGCACTTTGCATGTCGTCAACACTTCTAAATCTTTCCACTCAGCTATCATTGCCAACATTGCATTCTAATGATTTCGGCTAAGTGCGTCTGCAATCTTATTGCCCTTTCTCGATGTGTACTCAATACCAAAGTCATAAGCGGCTAAAAACTCTAACCACCTCTGCTGTCTCATATTCAACTCCTTTTTAGAGAATAAATACTTCAACGACTTATGATCTGTGTATAACTCGAATCTTTCTCCCAAAAGATAGTGTCTCCACACCTTCAACGCAAAAAACACCGCAACTAATTCCAAATCATGAGTTGGGTACCTAACCTCATGCGGTCTAAGCTGTCGAGATGCATAGACAATCACTTTACCTCTCTGCATTAACACAGCTCCTAACCCTGTTCCACACGCATCTGTATATACAACTAAATCCTGATTCCCTTCTGGAACAACTAACACAGGTGCATTCGTCAATAAGTGTTTCAGCTTCTAGAACGCCTCCTCACACTTATCGGTCAAAACAAACTTCACATCCTTTTGCGTTAGCTTGGTCATCAGTGCTGCTATCTGCGAGAAATCCTTAATGAATCTCCCACAGTACCCAACTAATCCAAGAAAACTCTTTATCTCAGTCATTGTCTCGGGTCTCTTCCAATTATTTACTGCCTCAATTTTAGTCGGATCTACAGACAACCCTTTCTCTGAGACTACATGACCAAGAAACTTCACTTCCTTCTTCCAGAAATGACACTTCGAAAACTTCGCCTTCAATTGATGCTGCCTGAATGTCTCAAGGAACAATCTAAGATGAACTTCATGCTCTCTTTCATCCTTAGAGTATATCAAAATTTCATCGATGAAAACTAATACGAATCTATCTAAGTTCTCTCGGAAAACTCGGTTCATCAAATCTATAAAGAATGCTGGCGCATTAGTTAGTCCGAACGGCATCACTAACCATTCGTACGATCCATATCTAGTTCTAAACGCCATCAAAGGAATATTATCCTCTGCCACTCTTAGCTGATGGAACCCTATCGCTAAATCCAACTGGGAAAATACTTTGGCTCCACTCAACTGATCAAACAAATCGTCAATTCTAGGTAATGGATATCGATTCTTTATCGTCTTCTCATTCAACTTACAACAATCTATACACAACCTTAATGATCCGTCCGGCTTCTTGGCAAACACTGCGGCTGCTCCCCAAGGTGAACTACTTAGCCTAATAAAATTATTGCCTTCCAAATCCACCAAATGCACCTTCAACTCCCTCATCTCGGTAGGTGTCATCCTGCTTGGAGGTGTACTCACTGGTTCTGCTCTCAGTACCAAATCTATCCGAAACTCAATGGCTCGTTTCAGTGGCAATCCTACTACGGGTTCATAGATATCTGCGAATTCTCTAACAACAAAATCTTGTCTCAACTCATCTTCTGCCTCCACAACACCCAACAAGGCATTAACCTCAAAACGAGGGTTTTCTATGGAGTATACTATCCAATCACTACAGTCAGGGTGTCTAAATGATATTTTCCTATCATGGCAAAATATCCAAGCATCGAATTTACTTAACCAATCCATACCCAAAATAATTCCAAACCCTATGAAATCAAACACATGTAAACTACAAACAAAGGTATGACCTAACAATTCAAACTTTGAGTGGTTACACTTCATCCCAAGTGCGCATACCCTCCTATCAGATTTGCAACCCTTAAGGAAGTAACAAGGTATGTGGATTCTAGGTTAAGCATATCTACCAAACAATGAGATATAAAAGAATGCGATGCACTGGTATCAAATAAAACTCTAACTGATACACCATAAATCAAAAGCATACCTCCCAACACAGCTTTTCCCCTCTTCTCTGCCGTTGGACTCGAGGTAGCTGGTTCCAATGCAAACACCTTGCCTTTTCCATCCTTGGTTGGCTCCTTGCACTGGTTCTTATAGTGCCAAATATGATCACAGTTGAAACACTTTATCCCTTTCTTCTCAGCAGCTTTCTTTCCCTTGCCTGTCCGAAACTCATAGGCATGGTGTTCTTTCTTTTCACACTTGTAATAGACCACTTCGGCCTTTCCCTTCTTAGCATCTCCACCCTTCTGAGCCCCTTTCTTGTGGAAAAACTTTCTCTTCAGAATCTGCCCTCCTTGAGCTTCCTTGGCCATATTTCTTTCAAGAAAAGCTTGCATCTCTTCATTCCTCAAGGCCATCTCAACAACAACATCACTTAGATCCCTAATGCGGTAACACGGACTTAGTAAGCTCAGGCTTCAACCCTCTGATGAACTTCTCATTCCTCTTAATCACAGTATCAATCATAGCATAGCCATATCTTGCTAGCTCCCCAAACCTCGTAGCATACTCGAGCACAGTCATATCCCCCACTCCAACTCGGCAAACTTCTTGAGCAGAGTGGACTTAGCAATTTCTAACATAAATCTTTCCTCAAACCTCCTTCTGAACTCAGCCCAAGTCATATTCTCCTCATTGACTCCAACTGTTACACTGTTCCACCAAAATAGTGCTACCCCTTGAAGCTGTCTAGATGAGAGTCTCCTTTTCTGCTCATCGTTGAGCCATAAGTCAGTAAAACTCCTTTCGCAATGAAGTAACCAGTTCTCTACTTCGATTGCGTCTTCAGTACCAATGAACGGCTTTCCTCCTAGCCGAGCAAAATCTCTACTTAGAATAGCATAGTTATTTACCACTGGAGCTTCTTGGTTCCCTCCTCCAGCATTTCCTCCGACTACTCCAGCATCAATTCCCACCTGCATCATGTTGATAAAGAACTGATACATGGCTCCCATGTCTACTTGCGGGACTCCAAAACCCACATTTGTAGCTTGTGCCTGACTTTGATTTCTCCTTGTATTTGGTCAGGCGTTTCCATTAGTTGTGGTGCTTCCCCCTCCAAGGTTAACTCTTCCATTTCTAGCATCCATATCTGTATTCAAGCCTCGTAAGATACAGAAGAATAGCCTAAGAGAGGTAGGAGAATAGAGATATAGTGTATACTTATATATAGCAAATACAAGTATGTTATCATAGCGTTATCCCATACTCCGATCTTTTCTCTAATTCCTTAGGATTATGTTTTCAAAATCATTTTAACTTTAAAGTTTTTGATAAACCTATGCTCTGATACCAATTTGTAACATCCCCTATCTTGAGGCCCAAAGCTAAGCGCTACAAATGCTGCAGTCATATATAGTATTGACTTCCGATGACAAAATACGGTAATGTTAATGGTATCCTAAATACTAGAAGCACAAGAATATGAAAATAAATCATAGATTTAAAAAAACAACTTTTCTGATTACATTTCACAAAACATGTTTCATATTCCATTACATAATCCCAATCGTTTCCCATGTTCAGGTCAAATATAATTATTATATAAATACGCCAAGAGTGACATATGAAGTGGATGGTGTCGAAACCAATCCTTTCGAAAGCATTGGAGAAGCGGCTCTAATTTTAAAACAAAAGGACCCTTTCGAAGGCACTGCTTCGAAAGGTATAAAGGCGACATGTAGGGGTTTTGACCCCTTCGAAGCATTTACTTAAAACAAGGGCGCAACCTATTTCGAAAGCTTCATTCTTTAAAACAAATTTGACCCAGTCGAAAGCAGACCAAGTCGAAGGATATCTTATTCGAAAGCAAAGCAGGTGCTTTTCTTTTAGAAACAAAACAAGGCTTCGACCCCTTCGGAACCCCTTGTTTCGACCCTATACCTTTCACCTATGTTCAATTCACTACATACCAAGTCTTTGATACCATGTGCATTGGTTCTGATCTGGTTGGAGGCGGAGGTACTAAGTCGAAATGTTGCTGCCGAAGATGGTGAGACAGCGGAACCTTAGAAATTCTGATTTTTAACTTTAAAAAGTAATTCTTTTCAACTAACCTGCCTATTTGTCATCATATAATTGGTTGCCTTTACTTTTTCAAAATTTTCTCTGAAAGGTGCTGCCGAATTTCAAAAATTAACATTTTAAAACATTAGCAAATAGCCCTTTCTCCTTTTATAAACATATAAAACATTTAAGTCTCATACCTTAAATAATTTTATATATTTATTAAAACACTTAGGAAAATTCTACAAAAATTCACATAAATCACTTTTAATATGTTTTCCAACATATTTAAATTTCTGACCCAAAACATATATATAATTGTTGTAATTAATTTTAAACCCAAATAACCATTTTCTTCACTAGAAAATTAATAATAAATCCACATTAATTCAGAAAATTATAAAACTTGAAAAACATCCCTAAAATATTATTTTTGACCATATATTAAAATTGCAAGGCAGTTGGATGTCATTTGATAGGTTTTTCAATTCAAAACATGTCATAAAATCAATATGATTAAGCATAATTCATCAACAAACATGCATATATCTAAACATCATTCAAAATATGGCAATATATTTGCAAAAACATTCTGATCTGATTCTAGAAAGCAAAACATCAAAAATATGAGATGTAACAATTATTCACCTTTAGCTTTGTTGTTAAGGAGTTGAGATTTGATCTTGAGTCTAATTTGATTAAGCTTTTCCTCTTGATTTAGCTTTTCTTCCTCTTACTCTTCTTAACGGTGGCCGGCCTCTCTACTATTTTGTTTTGATTGTGGATGTGTAAAATGAATATGGTACGAAGGTTTAGGGTATTAGAATATATCTTATTCCTATCTTGCCCTTATCCATTTCCCTTGTCTAATTCATTTTATCTTCCCTTAGTCCATTAGTTCAACTAGGCACGGTTACCCCTTTATTATACAAATCTCAATTCGTTAACTATTTTACATTATTTCATTTAATTTAACTAATTAAATGTCCTAAATAATGTTAACCAAAATTAGGGTTGTTACAAGGTGTTTATTATATATTATGTTTTTTTTCCTCTGGTAGATAAATACATCAGTGCTAGATGTCTAAATGTATGTTATTTCGGTTTGTAGGTTGAACCGTCACTTTAGGTATTCACAGCTGAAGCATCGACGACACCTGTCTCTGTCAGGTACATTGCCTTCTCCTCATTAAATTAGCGGTCATAGTTGAAATGGTTGTTTACAATCTAGTGGTTCCATTCTATAACAAGGTAGATTTATTTCTGTATAGTGGAATATGTATCATTTTTTATATTCTTATATACAAATTGCTGTTATTTTTTATCATGTTTTCATGTATGCATATTTCAACTGTGGTATTCTTACAATTTTAATTTTATTTACCATTTTTTTTCAAGGTTGCCATTTTAAAATATTTTTAGTTTAACATACAAAGGGTGCATTGTTTATAGTGACGATATTTTGGATTTCTAGAACTAATTATTCTTAGAAACAATATATTCAGATTCATGGACTATGTGGTGTACATCAAAAAATAAAATCCTATAGATTTATTTTCCCTCAAATGTCGCTATAAATTTTTTAAAAGTGGTTTATAGTCTAAACTCATGCACAAATACGTATGATGTATAGCCTGTTGCTTCACGTATAATACTTTCTTCATTGGAGAATGGGGGTAAATGCACAGAGAAATTGAGTTCAGGGGTTAATACAAGAATGAATACGTTATGTTCATCCTTAACATGTACTATACGTTCTACATTATATAACCATTTACTTCTCCAAACTAATTTTTGGTTTAGTATAAAGTATTTGAGCTTAAGTCTATGGTATATAATGTAAGATTAACTTATTTAAAAAAATATGTATGTTACATTATAATATACATTTTAATTAAAAATACGTATGTCATCTCCTTGCATACTCTAATTCAAACATCAGCTACTATTCTTATCCAACAAGCTTCCTCTCAACAGCTACCCTCTCTCTAATAAGCTACTAATACACTACAACAACATGGAATCAGTTCAGGTTGCTTTACGCTATCAGATACTCCAATTCAGTCATCTTTTGGAATGTGTGGTGCTCTATCCATTTCAATTCAGGCTAATCTTATAGATCATTAAACTTTTAGGCTTAGTACTGAATTCGTTGATTTGCTGGTACTGCATTGTAGCCAGCATTCTAGTCTCTCTCTTCCCCCTATATCGACCAGCTTCAGCTCAATTTGCATTTCGTATTTTATAGCAATATACTTGACTCTTCACTGCAGTTTGAATTTGAATAGTTTGGTATGTGTTAATTACTTCATGATGCCTTTGATTCAGTGTAGTATTCTACATTATAATGTATTAGTTCAGTCTTCGATTGAATATATAACTAAATTATTCCAGTCTTCATATCAGTGCACTATTCTAGTGGTAATGTATCAGTGTAGTATTCCAGTTCACGTGGTTATGTATTAGAGCAGTTTGGCTTAGGTCCTTCCTTAAGTCCATGTGGTAATGAACTAGTGTAGTATTCCAGTCTTCGTTGCCGCTGCATTGTATTGACCACTACCACTCTGCCATTGAACAAGAACAACAAGTCATAATGCACACAGCCCATCCATGTCAACAATATCTCCGTCATGTTATCTCAAGTAAGTGTCTTCACTTCTTTGAGAAGTTCACTTTTACCTATGTATTACTGTTTTCAAGGTTGTATTACTAGTTTGATCATCAAATTGATGATCTTTTTATTGTGGTTCATTTTGGTATAACATAGACATTTTTTTGTTAGCAATGTAAGAAATGTAAAGTGTCAGCTGTAACAATGAGTTACTCTATATCATAACATTGCAAAGCGGTTAGGTTAGGCATTTCATTGGGCCTACTGTATTTTAGCCCAAAACCATATATTATTTGTATTAGCTGTTATAAATACAATAGCAAACCATGTACAAGATTTTAATGTATCAGCAAATTATTTCCGCACTTCTTTCTTTCAAATTCATCTCAATATATCTTTGAAAATCTCAATCAAAAATCAATATCAAATTGAATATGGTATCAGAGCCCTCAAAGCCTAATGGCAAAATCATAATCTGAATACCATCATATCTTCATCATTTGGTATTTCAGAAGTTAAAGAATCTCATCAGAAAAACACTCATCATTTGAGATTAAAGAATTTGAAAGTGCTTGTTCAGGAGGGAAGAAAGTGCCCTGCCTGAGTATCACAGTGATACTGGCTGCATTAATCTTTCATACAAGGAAGCAAAATCAAGTTCATTTCAAGAAAATCATCAGAAAACTCATCAAAACATCAAAGAATTGTGCCTTGCTCGAAAAACCCATCATAAAAAACCAATCATCTGGGTTAGTGGCTGCACATATCTGAGTTTTGGAGTTCTTCAGATGAGCAGTTCTTGGATCAGAATTGTATCTTTCCCTTTGTTATTCTCTCTTAGATTTTGAATTTGCAACATGGCCAATGACTCTGCAACTTCAGCCACCTCTGACTTTGATCAAACTGCTATAGAGAGCCTCATTAAAATCATTATTAGCCCATAGAGTCAATTGATTATAGCCCATTTAGAAGAAGATAATCATCTTCTTTGGAAAGTTCAGGTTGAAACCGCAGTCAGGGGTTATGGACTTGAATATTTTCTCACTGACACCATCATAACTCTACCAAGATTCATCACTAATGAAGAAAACAAAATAGTTAGCAACCCATAATTCACAAAGTATCAAAGACAAGACAGTTTGATCTGTTCTTGGTTTTTATCATCAAAAAGTGTCAAATTATTGCCATAGGTAATTGGCAATAAAATAGCAAATGGGGTCCGGTCAACAGTTGAAAGGATCTTTAATTCTCAATCTACAGCAATGCATCATAAAAGACAACTTCACAGTACAAGGAAAGAAAATCACACTATGGGTGAATATCTTGCAAAAATCAAAACATGTGATTTGCTTGAAGCAGCTGGATACAAAGTGCCAGCATCTGAATAGGTGTTAATCATATTGAGTGGTTTAAGTGAAGACTATGAATCTGTTGTTGCTGTTATATCATCTCAAAGAGTAACACCATCACTTGAGGATGTTCCTTCTATACTACTAGTCCATGAAGGAAGGCTAGAATTCAAGAAACCTTTAGATATTGATATGTCTATCAATTGTGCAACAAGTTATAAAGGCAAGAATCAATATAACAGTAAAGGAAATTCACCTGTAAGAGACAGAGGCAGAGGAAGGTGGAACAACAATAACGGACCAAAGTACCAAACATGTGAGAAAATTTGACATACCGCTCCAAAATATTATTTCAGATTCAATATGAACTACACTCCAGGTCAAAATTCAAATAATCAGAGGAATGGCAACTACAGTGCAAATATTGCTCAAATACAGCAAGATACATGCAATCATGTGAATAATAATAAAGCAAGCAGTCAAAGGTGATGCCAACAGACCAGATCAAGCATTTGATGAAAACTGGTATCCAGATTCTGGAGCAACTAATCACATTACCAACAATCTGGACAATCTAAATCTAGGAAACAAGGAGTACAAAGGTAATAAATCCATACACATGGGAAATGGTGAGGCAATAAAGATTACACACACTAGGATTGCTTGCATCAAAGGTGAAAGAAAACTGTATCTTAATAACTTACCGATGGTTCCACAAATAAAGAAAAATCTTCTAAGTGTTTCACAATTTGCAAGTGATAACAATGTCTACTTTGAATTTTATCCCAAATACGGTCTAGTTAGAGATATTCTAACAAAGGAAATTTTATTGCAGGGTGAAGCTGTGAAGGGTCTATATAGGTTTAATCTTGTTGATTCAAGAAATTCAAATTCTGGTAAAAGTGATGAAAGTTGTAATTTCTCTGAACTAGCTCAAACAGAAAAGAAACTGAGCAACTTTGATGTTTGGCATTACAAACTGGGCCATCCTAGTGCTAATATTGTAAAAAAGGTTTCATCTGAAAATAAAATTCCTTTTGATAATGTTACTCTTCCCTACATCTATACCTTTTGTCAAATGGGTAAGAGTCACAAGTTAGCATTTACCGATTCCTTAACCAAATATGATAAACCATTACAGTTGATAGCAACTAATCTCTGGGGTCCTACCCTAATTAGTTCTGACTATGGATAAATACTACATATCATTTGTAGATGCATATTCCAGATATACATGGATATATTTTTTGAAAACAAAATCCGAAACACATCATACTGTTGTACACTTCATTACACAAGTTGAAAAACAAACCAACCATCAAGTTAAAGTCATTCAAACTGATGGTGGTACAGAGTTTAAAGCACTCAACAATTATTTTAGTGGGAAGGGAATAGTTCATATAAATACATGTCCTTATACCTTTGAGCAAAATGGTCTAGTAGAGAGAAAACATAGACATGTTGTTGAATCAGGCCTAACACTACTTGCTCAAGCAAATTTACCTCTGAAATTTTGGCCAGATTCCTTTAGTATAGCAGTTTACTTGATAAACAGATTACTAACTAAAGGACTAAAAATAAAAGCCTAATAGAAAATTTATTTGAAATAAAACCTGAATATCAAGGATTGAAAACATTTGGCTGCTTATGTTTTCCCTATACTAGACCATACAACACTCACAAACTAAACTTTAGATCAACACCATGCACTTTTCTTGGATATGCATCAAGTCAGAAAGGCTACAAGTGTATTGATGGTAATGGCAAAATATTAGCAAGCAGACATGTAGTTTTCAATGAACATATCTTTCCCTGCTCTGATCTCAGCATTAAAACAACAAGAAAAATATACAATCCAAAGGTCTCAATACCTCCCATACCTCTGCATCCATCAGAATGGACTCAGGTGACGACTGAGAGGAACACAGTAAACTCTGCTCCACAACACACAGTGTTTGTTGAACCAAGTCAGGCAGAGTCATCTGGTTCACCTGAAAATACATCAAATCCAATACAAAGTATGAGTGAACATGAATCAAATACCCATCACAATGAATCAAAAGACAATTCATATTAGGACAATGAATCATCACATAATGAAGCTTAAGTTAGAACAGGACATCATATGATCACTAGGTCAAAAAGTGGTATATTCAAACCAAAGATATATACATCAATCATATCAGATGAACTAGAGACATTTGATCAAGCACTCAAACATAAAAATTAGAAAGATGCAATGGATGATGAATATAAGGCACTCATTAAAAACAAGACATGGAGTCTGGTTCTACCACCCAAGAACAAAAATATAGTGGGGCGCAAATGGACATATAACCTCAAGAGGAACCCAGATGGTACAATTGCCAGATATAAAGCAAGATTGGTGGCAAAGGGATATACACAGGAACATGGTTTTGACTTCAATGAAACATTCTCACCAGTGGTTAAACCAACAACCATCAGAGTTATTCTTACTATTGCACGGTACAAAGACTAGAAAATCAGGCAACTAGATGTGAACAATGCTTTCTTAATGGGGAGTTAAAAGAGAAAGTGTACATGCAACAGCCACCAGGATATCAACAAGACAGAAACTATGTGTGTAGATTGAATAAAGTTATATATGGTCTCAAACAAGCACCAAGAGTGTGGTTTGACAAATTAAAAATCACCTTATGCAACATGGGTTTTCAATCCACAAAATCAGGTAACTCACTATTCTCAAAAATTAATGATACTGTTACTATTTATATACTCATATATGTTGATGATCTGATTTTTATAGGTAACGGTGAGACATAAATCAACAGAATCATTCAACATTTAGACAAGAAATTCTCAATCAAAGATCTTGGTCATATAATTACTTCCTAGGAATTGAAGTTAAAAGGAAGTCAGACATAGAATTCATGTTATGTTAAACCAAATATATCAGAGAACTATTAAACAAGTCAAAGATGTCTGATGCTAACCCTCAACCAACACCAATGATAAGCAGCCAACATTTATCTAAAAACAGGGGAGAAACCATATTTAATGACAAACAATACAGAAGTCTAGTTGGTGCATTACAATATGTTACCATAACTAGACCTGATGTTTCATTCAATGTTAATAAGGTTTGTCAATTCATGCAGGGACCACTAAATCAACATTGGAAAGAAGTCAAGAGGATACTAAGATATCTAAAAGGAACAACAGATTATGGAATACTACTAAGAAAAAGCAAATACCTCAATATAGATGGCTATGCAGATGCAGATTGGACTACAGATCCTGATGACTAAAGATCAACTACAAGCTACTGCATTTATATTGGTGATAACCCAGTGTCATGGTGCTCAAAGAAACAGTGCATAATATCTAGATCAAGTACAGAGGCAGAGTATCAAAGTGTAGCAAGTGCAACTACAGAAGTTATATGGATACAATCACTTATGTATGAACTAAAAATGAACACAGATAGCAAATCAACAGTGTGGTGTGATAATTTAAGCATGGTTACTTATCTGCAAATCCAGTGCTTCATTCGAGAACGAAACACATAGAGGTCGATCTATACTTTGTAAGAGAACAGATCTTAAAAGGGAAGCTACAAATTAACCACATACCTGCCACTTACCAAATTGCAGATGTACTAACAAAGGCACTTACAGCATGGAACTTCATTCGCTTTAGAAAAGAATTAAAATTCGAACAAAATATCATCAAACTTAAGGAAGTTCCAAGTGACAAATCCGACAACAAGACTGATTGAAGCCTGCAAAGCCTCGTCTATGATTCCAGATCTTAAGCTTAAAAGGATTTGAAGATTTTTTGATCAAAAATCGAACAAATAAAGAGGCGGCGCGAATTTGGGAACCATAACCCTAATCGCTTTGAGGGGGGATGTAAGAAATGTAAAGTGTCGGCTGTAACAATGAGTTACTCTATATCGTAACATTGCAAAGCGGTTAGGTTAGGCATTTCATTGGGCCTACTGTATTTTAGCCCAAAACCATATATTATTTGTATTAGCTGTTATAAATACAACTGCAAACCGTGTACAAGATTTCAATGTATCAGTAAATCATTTCTGCACTTCTTTCTTTCAAATTCATCTCAATATATCTTTGAAAATCTCAATGAAGAATCAATATCAAATCGAATAAGCAATCGGGCTAGTTGGTACTAAAATTTGGTACATGTAGTACTGGAATTAGTATGATAGAATTACCATTTGCTTTGAACTATTACAATTCAAATATGTTGTTCTTATTATGCATGTCTTGGTCGTAGGACAATATTATGAACATCCATTTTCTCTAATTCAAACATGTACTGTGAACGTAGTTTAATTTATTCCCTCACTCTCTCTTTTGCGTTTATGGCTCTACATTTTTTCTTTGCTATTGTTACATATTAAGATCGGCTCATGCAGAAGTTTCAAGACACCATGATTGGACAAAGCAATTTCATATAGAATACAACATAGAAAGTCTATAAAATTAAAGGTTTATAAAGGATAAATAATTCACCTATGTGCTTATTGTACATATAATTACTCAATTTTCTGTTACACGTATTGAATATGATATACTTATTTGCACCGAAGATATATTTATCACCTATTTTTTAACATAAAGTGTATTTTATTTGTTGTTTAGGTACTTCTCTTTTTATATTTCCTTGCAGCGAGTCAATTTACCTTGTAAGTATTCCTGAAGGGCAACAAATCCAGCTTTCATCTAGCCACGCAACCTAATAAAGAAAAGCTTTTATATGCTTTGGTTGTTGAAATTTTTTGCAAGGATTATAATCAAGATGCCATTAAAGGATTACAATTAAAGTTATGTTCGATTAACTAAGTTGTAGAATGATATCTTTTTTCTTCTTAACTGAAAGGAATTTGAAGTTTTATGAATGAATGAATTCATAGTTGAACACATATACAATGGTTCATATATATACTGATTGTACAGAGCAGCTTACAGAACAAAATAATGAATATTCTCGTATTGGGCCTTGATGGGCTGAGTAGCTTCATCGATCTGCTTTGCCTTGAGAAAGAGTTATATTCGTTTGCAAAAGTAGAGAGCCGCATACTATATCTCAAACGTTATTTGCCCCCTTCAAACCCTACTCTAGGGTTAGGGTTTGTGATTTTGAGAAAATTCCCAAATTGATTTCAAAAATTATCTCAATTGATCCAGATCTTGATTCGCAGCATCATTCTAACACCTTTGTGTCTTTATTACTTCTCTTTGATGGTTCCAAAAGTTGAGATTTGGCGTTTTGAGATGTTTCTTTGCTTCGGCGAGTAGAAGTCTGAGAGAGCTTGTGGGTTGAGCTTGTATTCTCCTAGCTCTCCAGGCTATTGCTCAGATCTAGAGTGGTAGAGATGACATGATTCTCGCTGTCTTCGATTGTTAGGTCAAATCTGATCTTGTTAAAACTTCTTGCCGGCAAAGCTTTTGTGAGGATATCTGCATGTTGGTAAGTAGCAGATATGTGACTTATTTGAAGCTTTCCCTTTTGAACATATTCTCGAACGAAGTATAAATATATTTCTATATGCTTGGTTCGAGAGTGAAGTATGGGATTTGCAGACATGTAAACTGTGCTTTGGTTATCGCACCATAGAACTGGCATAGTTTTTGAGTTTAGTTTTAGTTCGCTCATTATTGGTTGTATCCAAATAATTTCTGCAGTAGCACTTGCTATACTCCTATATTCGGCTTTGTACTCGATCTGGAGATAGTTGCTTGTTTTTTCGAACACCATGATATCAAATTGTTTCCAATATATATACAATAGCCAGTGACTGATTTTCTATCATCTGGATCCGAGGCCCAGTCTGCATCTGCATATCCTACTATATTTAAATTGTTGCATGTTTTGAGTGATAAGCCATAGTTTAATGTTCCCTTCAAATATCTGAGAATCCTCTTTATAGCTCTCCAATGCCCGTTAAGTGGATTTTGCAAAAATTGAGGGACTTTGTTAACACTATAAGCAATATCAGGTCGTGTTATAGTTGCATATTGTAATGCCCCTACAACACTTCTATACTGTTTAACATTAGATATGGCTTCTCCCCTGTTTTTAGAGAAATGTTGACTGCTTATCATGGGTGTTGGCTGTGGCTTTGCGTCACTCATTTTTGTTTTATCCAATAGCTCTAGAATATATTTTC
Organism: Allium fistulosum; assembly: GCA_030737815.1. NCBI lineage: Eukaryota > Viridiplantae > Streptophyta > Magnoliopsida > Asparagales > Amaryllidaceae > Allium > Allium fistulosum. The sequence continues at coordinate 837,258,111 of CM060905.1, forward strand.
TTTGGCATAAAATCATTTTTGAGTTTGCTTTCCTTTTAACTTCTATGCCTAAAAAGTAGTTGATGTCTCCGAGATCCTTCGCTGAGAATTGCTTGTTTAGATAAGAAATAACGTGATTGACTTCATCACTACTATTACCTGTAATAATCAGATCATCAACATATATTAGTATATAAACAGTTGATGTATCATTGACACTGACGAGAAGTGAATTATCTGATTTGGTAGACTGATATCCTAAATCTGTCAATGTTGATTTCAATCTATCAAACCAGACTCTTAGAGCTTATTTGAGGCCATAAATAGCCTTATTTAATTTACACACATAATTTTCATTTTTGCTGAAACCCTGTGGTTGCTCCATATAAATCTCCTCTTGCAAGATACCATTAAGAAATGCATTGTTGACATCCAATTGCTTTATGCTCATCTCTTATGTAGAGCAATAGTGAGGATAAGTCTAATGGTTGATGGTTTGACCACTTGAGAAAAGGTTTCATTGAAGTCAAACCCATATTACTGTGTGTAACCCTTTGCAACTAGTCTTGCTTTATATCTGTTGATAGTTCCATTAGGATTTTTTTTGATTTTGTATGTCCACTTGCATCCCATAATATTTTTATTGTCAGGTGGGCATACAAGATCCCATTTCCTATTTTTTATGAGTGCATTGTATTCTTCACTCATGGCATCTCTCCAGTTTTTGTCTTTGACAGCTTGTTCATATGTGGCTGGTTCATGAGCACTTAAGCTTGCTGTATATGTTTTTGGCTTGAAGATGCCACTCTTAGCTCTTGTGATCATAGGGTGACTTGGTCTTGCTTGAGCATCAGTATGAGGCAAGTTCTCCGTGTCACTATGATTTGTATTTCTTTGTGAACAATCTTCATGACTGTCTACCTGATCTTGCTCTCTGTTCTCTGTTGATCTCATAGGTGAAGGACTGGCATGACTGAGATTATCTATCCAATCTGGATCTTGTTGAACAGATGCTCTGGATTGTATATTCTGATTCTCAGTAGCCTTCTTTGCCTTCACTTGATGCTCAATCTCAGAGTATACAGGTAAATCTGGTATGGATGCTTTTGGATTATAGACTTTGCTTGTTATTTTCATCTCTGATTTGCTAAATGGAAATACACTTTCATTAAAAACAACATGCCTACTCACAAAATTTTTACCACTGTCATCAAGACATTTATATCCTTTCTGATTTGTAGTATATCCCAGAAAAGTACATGGTTTAGATTTGAAATTCAACTTATTTGAGTTTTATGGTCTAATATAAGGAAAACAAAGACATCCAAAGGTTCTTAAATTAAAGTAATCTGGCTTAATCTCATACAATTTTTCTATGGGACTAATCACTTTAAGAACCTTTGTTGGTAGCCTGTTTATTAGATATACAACTGTATTAAATGCTTCAGGCCAGAATTTTAATGGCATTGATGCATGAGCTAATAGAGTAAGCCCAGATTCAACAATGTGCCTGTGTTTCCTTTCTACTAGACCATTTTGCTCAGATTTATAGGGACATGTAGTTTTGTGTACAATTCCCTTTCTTGAAAATAACTACTAAGGATCTTATATCCTGTACCACCATCAGACTGAATAATTTTAACCTGAGAATTAGTTTGTTTTTCAGCCATTGTTATAAAACACGTGACTGCATTGTATGCCTCAGATTTTGTCTTTAGAAAGTATATCCAAGTATACCTTGAATATGCATCAACAAAGGAGATATAGTATTTAAATCCAAAATCTGAGCATATAGGTGTAGGACCCCATAAATCAGTGGCAACTAATTCTAATGGTTTAGAGTATTGTGTTGATGAATCATTAAATGCTAACTTATGACTCTTACCCATTTGACAGTAAGTGCATATATAGGATAAGGAAATATCATCAAATTTTATTTTATTTTCAATAAGAACTTGTCTTACAACTTTAGTACATGGGTGACCAAGTTTGTAGTGCCAAAGATCAAATACATCTCTACTATTTCTTTTCATACTCAAATTATAGTGATTTTGCTCCTTTGTTACACTTTTGCAGTTGGTAGATGTGATAACCCGGATTTTTGAACACTTGTTAATTGATAATTAACTGGATTGATTAATAAGAATACTGATTTATAGATTGAACAAATAGAGCTGATAATAGATATTTATATCTATATATATTTAGGTTGATTTTAAATTGAAATTTAATTTGAATTGGAAATTCAAATGATAAACACCTTAAAATATATTGGATTTAAAAGTAATATATATATGATTTTTAGATTTATATTTATTTTCTTTATAATTAGTTTTTGAAAAATATTAAATTTAAAACAAAGCTTCAAATCACAATATATATATACATATTTACATAATTAACAAAGCATAAATACTTAGTAAGATAAGGATATAAACATAATATTGCTTTATTTTAACATGTGTAAGCTAAATGGATTTGCAAATTACACTTGTCTAAATTAAAAATAACAAGTGGCACAATATTTTCATTTAACATTTAATTTATATAATGTATGTTTAGTAAGAAACCTGTTTTCTTCATTTTTCAATTCAACTTTTCTCAAACCAGAAACTAAAAATATACCAACCTGAGAAACCAAAAATTCAAACTAAAATAAAAACCTGAAACCAAATCAAATCTGCAATCAAATGAAACCTGGAAAGTAAATGCAACAGCTTGATTTCAGCCTTCAACCTGAGATCAAATGGAATGCAACAACAACTTCACTGATTCAAACAACATTAGGATTTCAAATTTAAAGACAAGTTACAGATCAAAACAAAGTTCCAGGGAAAAAATTTGAACAGAGCCTGTTCTCTGCTTTAAAAAAAAAAAGGTGAGTAAACTACCCTTTAGAATATGGAATTTGTTATATCTTGGTTTGCATGTGATGACCTGTAAGTTGTGATAGAAAGTATGCTTGCATGTATATAGATTTCAGATATATAAATAAGTTAAGATGTGCATGTCTGATATGTTGATGATCATCTCTGTTTATAGTTGCAGAGTTTAAATTTAAATCAAAAATCCTAATCTCCTTATCTGTTCACTGATAGGCTTTAGCTTTCAAACTAAATAAGTTTATTCAAACATAGATTAAGGTTTAAAAATATATTCAAGAAAATTCCGGGTCGTTACAGTTGGTATCAGAGCAAAAGGTTAAGCGAGAACCTTGGCTCTGTTGGGATTACTCGTTAAGGATAGGGTCAATGGTACCCTAGAACTAGTTGAGTGTATATATATATATATGAGAGCGTAATTGTTATTTTCTAATATAAGGATTTTAAATGATTTTATATAAGAATATATTTTGATATATAAAATGATATTTCTTTCTAATAAAAATTAAGGTAATTGGTTGTTAAAATATTGGAATTAAATTAAGTGGTAATAGAAATAAAGCCAAATTAAAATTGAATGAAGATAAGTTTGAAATGAATTCAAACTAAAATTAAAATCTTGAATTTGTAGAAATGTTATCAAGAATAAAGATAATAATGAATTGGTTTCCAGATATGATAATCTTGGTTATTATCATAAATGGTAGTTGTGTTTAATAATGAATGTTGTTAGTAATTAAGCAAAATGAAATGTTTTAGGGAAATAAACTTTTAGGTAAGTATGACTTATAAATTGGAATTAAAGATAATTTAAAAATTGTGAAATTTTAAATCTAAATCCAGAAAACTTGAAATTGTTTTAAAGAAGTTTGTTTTGAAATTAAAAACCAAAAATGGTTTAAAATTTTAAGTATGACTTGAAGTGTAAAGGAAATAAATATGTATAGATAAGAATATACATTATATTAAAGATGTTTGAAATAAACTCTAAGTATTGAATTTTAAATTTTCCTTGGGATGTGATGTGAAACCCAAAGTGAAGTAAGTTTTTAAGCTTAAAAAGGGAAAGATTATTAATATAAGGTTTAAAATTTGAATGGGAATTCAAATTGGGTCTAGTTGACTAAATTAAATTGAATTTAACTTAAGGGAAGTTAAATGAGTTTAGAATGAACAACTTGAATTGGGAATTTCAAGATGAAATTGAAATTTAACTTGGAAAGTTAAAAATGGTGAATTTGATTAGTTTAAATGAATGAAGAAATGGATTGTGATAATATATCCATTATAGAGATAAATGAAAATTAAACCTTAATTTGAAATTAAGGATATGGAATCCCTTTTAAACTTAAGATTTGAATATTAAGAATTGAATTTGTAACTTAAAATTGTTTAAGAATCAGTTTCAAAGTTGGAAGATAAAATTGGGCAATAAATTGAATTTTGAAGATAAAATTTCTTTTTATTGCCCAATTTTATCTTCCAACTTTGAAACTGATTCTTAAACAATTTTAAGTTACAAATTCAATTCTTAATATTCAAATCTTAAGTTTAAAAGGGATTCCATATCCTTAATTTCAAATTAAGGTTTAATTTTCATTTATCTCTATAATGGATATATTATCACAATCCATTTCTTCATTCATTTAAACTAATCAAATTCACCATTTTTAACTTTCCAAGTTAAATTTCAATTTCATCTTGAAATTCCCAATTCAAGTTGTTCATTCTAAACTCATTTAACTTCCCTTAAGTTAAATTCAATTTAATTTAGTCAACTAGACCCAATTTGAATTCCCATTCAAATTTTAAACCTTATATTAATAATCTTTCCCTTTTTAAGCTTAAAAACTTACTTCACTTTGGGTTTCACATCACATCCCAAGGAAAATTTAAAATTCAATACTTAGAGTTTATTTCAAACATCTTTAATATAATGTATATTCTTATCTATACATATTTATTTCCTTTACACTTCAAGTCATACTTAAAATTTTAAACCATTTTTGGTTTTTAATTTCAAAACAAACTTCTTTAAAACAATTTCAAGTTTTCTGGATTTAGATTTAAAATTTCACAATTTTTAAATTATCTTTAATTCCAATTTATAAGTCATACTTACTTAAAAGTTTATTTCCCTAAAACATTTCATTTTGCTTAATTACTAACAACATTCATTATTAAACACAACTACATGATAATAACCAAGATTATCATATCTGGAAACCAATTCATTATTATCTTTATTCTTGATAACATTTCTACAAATTCAAGATTTTAATTTTAGTTTGAATTCATTTCAAACTTATCTTCATTCAATTTTAATTTGGCTTTATTTCTATTACCACTTAATTTAATTCCAATATTTTAACAACCAATTACCTTAATTTTTATTAGAAAGAAATATCATTTTATATATCAAAATATATTCTTATATAAAATCATTTAAAATCCTTAAATTAGAAAATAACAATTACGCTCTCATATATATATATACACTCAAATTACAATTTATATATATATATATTAGAATTTGAAACACTTTATTAATTTTCAAACCAAAATTCCAATATATACAAATATACAAATTGTAATTTGAAAAAGTATTATATTAAATTATACTATTAATAAGATAAAAGCTTCAGTTCAAAATTTTCAAGATCAAAAACTTCAACCTGAAATACAATGCAAAGCAGAGGCAACAATCTTAAATCAAATGCAAGTTCAAACCTGAGATCAGTGTAAATCAAAACCAAATTCAAACCTGGAAATCAAGTTCAAGTTTTCAATCTAGAAGCCTGGCAACCCAAAGATTTAAGCAACAACATGATCAGATCAAAGCAGATCAATTCCCAGGATCTGTTCCTGGTTCTGGAAAATCATGTGAGTAAACTACCAAATTTTCTGTTCTCTGATTCAAACATTTTTCTGTGAGTAAACTAACACACTTAATCTTGAATCTGATAATATATCTTGATATTTTAGGATTAATACTAGTAGTTATTGTGGATAATGTTGTATGGATGTGAATATATCAGTGCATGTCTGTTATACAGATATATATATATACATGTTCTTGTAGGCTAGAAACAGAATCATAAATCATAATCTCTTCCATCATTCTCTTATAGGTTTAGATGATTAAATGAAAAATGTTTAAATAAACCAGATCTTAATTGTAAAATATTTTTAAGAATAATCAGTTTAAGTTTTTATTTGAAAATTTGAAATATACAGTGAAAACTTAAAATCCTGTCAAATTCAAGTATCACGGTTTCGAATTTCATTCACCTCACCTAACTCGATTTCAAAAACCATGAATTTTAAGAACAAAATCAATATTATTAGTTTAGTAATTTGTGGGAAATTGCGAATTGAACGGAAAATCTATTTTGGATAGATTCTGGTGATCGAAGAAAGTTTGGGCCTTGGGGTTGTGGCCAGAGAAGGGTTGTAGGTTGGGGAATGGGGGAAAAATGGTGGTAAAATTTTATGATGGCCGGAGTAGCCTGGTGGGGGTGAAGTAGGGTTTAAGGTTCAATTTTGGTCGACGATATTGGATTTAAATTTGTAAAGCCCATTTTCTGTGTCACCCTGCAAAAGAATATCCCTAGTCAGTATGTCTCTGATTAAAAAAATACTTAGGATAAAATTCAAAGTATACATTGTTATCAATAGCAAACTGAGATACACTTATAAGATTCTTTTTTATTTTTAGCACTTTTAACAAGTTATGCAAGAATAACTGCCTCTTACCTCTGATATAAGCATTACCAGATAAATTTTGACACACTTATCATTCCCCATACAAATTGTTTGATTACCTCTGTATTCCTTACATCCAAGATTCAAATTATCAAGATTTCTAGTGATGTGATTAGTGACCCTTGAGTATGGGTACCAAGACTCATCTTGAACATGCTCTGCTCTTGCAATGTCATTTGTGTTCTGGCTTTTGTTGTTGTTATCAGTTTGACTGTCACAATTTTGTGCCATGTTAACATTGTAATTGCTGCTTCTTTGGTTATTATTGTTCTGATTTGAATATCTGAAATAACACTTCACTACTGTGTGACCCACTTTTTCACAGATTTGACATTTTGGCCTATTTTTATTGTTACTTCACCTTCCTCTTCCTCTTAATCTGTTAGTGTAGCCACCTCTTGAAGTTGATTGTTCTGTTTTGTTGTTTTGACTTTTGTTTCTGTGATTAGCTCTGTAGTTGATAGAGAAGTCAGATTCTTTTGGTCTTTTGTTGTTTATTCTTGCTTCATATGCCAGTAAGATTGAGTGCACATCATCGATAGATGGTAAAACTTTTTGAGAAGCTATAACAGCAACCACTGCTTCATATTCATCACTTAAACCATTAAGTATAGTCAAGATCTGTTCTGAATTTGAAACTTTATGATCTGCTGCTTCAAGAAGATCACATGTTGCCTTGACCTTGGTTAGATATTCACTCATTGTGTGATTTTCTTTCTTGATATTTTGAAGTCGTCTTTTGTGATACATCACCTTTGCTACAGATTGAGTGTTGAAAACTTTTTCCACAGTTCCCCATATTTCATTAGCAGTCTTGCATCTTATTACATGAGATAGTAATTTTGTGTTTATGGATGACAACAACCATGAACATATTAATCTATCTTGCCTATGATGTTTTATGTACGCTTCATTGCTGACTACTTTATCTTCTTGATTAGTGATAAACTTTGGTGGTATTTGTAACGTATCGGGTTTTGCCCGCTCGAAAATCAACATCCGTACTTCACATTGTACTAGAATGCCGCAGATTCGACCGTTCAAATCCGATTCGCCGGAGCTATAACACAATTAAGTAAAACAACACAGCGGAATAAAAGAATAATACATTGATATACAATATCTGATACAACAGAGTGATACAATGAATATCAATATACATCAGAGAGATGATACAAGAAATAGCAGCGGAAAAGAAAAGATAACAACAGCAGCGGAACAATATCAATAGAAGTGATAATTCCAAAATGATCTTCAGACAAGAATGAATCCACAACTCCAAGATAAGCAACTCCGATGAATGAACTAGCTCCAGATAATCTACTAAACCTGAATATCTGAAAAGAAACCCAACTCTAGACTGCTCGTGTGGAAAATTATGAGCACCCAGAGTTTAGGAAGGGAACAATAAACTCCGGATCAGTCATGGGACTGGTGTGAGCAACAAAAACAGTTTAACTTTAAACAACAGCAAAAGAATTTTAAACATTGAAATCCGCAATGCTTTTAGAAAATGAAACTACCATAAGACCTCCCGCCACACACACAATGCAAACGCAGAATTGGAGGAGATTTCTTCTTATGATAGTCAAAAATGCTTACTACGCAAAATCATCTGATATTATTATTAGTGCATAGTGCAGAAAACATTTCGAAAGTATAATATTAATCTTAGCCAACATACGACCAGTATCGTATGCCTACTATAGCTACCATCTAAACAGTGGTGACCACCGTACGTAAATGGCAGGTTCTACAACTAAAACCGTACAAGTTCCGTATTGGAGAAATGGATTTCCAACAAATGGTCAGGCTAAGGAACTTCCTTCCGCCGCATGGGAACGCCTCTGGCGGGACGCCCCGAGAGACAAACTGCTCTCTGCAAAACAAGGCCGGGTTACCCCTGTAACAGGTAACTCACGAATATGCCACCCCCCGGTCCTTTGGGACCTTTATCTGAGGTACCTCTAATCCAACATCACACGTCATAAATAAAGTGTGTCCACATGAGTAAGTATCTGGGCTCCATACCATGACACCACCCTTTTCCAGAAGGAAATGACATACCCTAAAGGGCGCGACCCTCATAACCTTGCCGCAACGATCCTGTTTCGACCATTTCCGGGTTGTGAGGCCCTGACGAAGTCTCGTCCACAAAGCTACGCTTTTTCAAAAAGCCATGCTTTGGGTCAAACAAATGATCAACCTATGATCACAAAGATATAAGATCAAACAAATGATCATATCGCAAATGATCAAACACTGATCATTTCACAGCAACACTCAGCATGCCACATTACCAAATTGGGATATATCGCTGATAACCTTCAACTACATAACCTCTGAGCTCGTACGTCTCAGAGAAGGGTGTTAAGCTAAGAGAATAAATTCTCCGCCACCAACAGAAATGTATTTGAAAGAAATCGGCTTTATATCTCAAAGTGTAAGGTCAGACATGTATCCATACAAGTCTGTTCCGGGATCGAACAGAACCGAAGGCACTTCTCACGAAGCCCTTGCAAATCCGGATAATTTCCAATCACGTCCGGACTTCCCGTCACTAAGGGTGATAAAACCTCTATATCGGGGATCAGCCGATGCAGAGTAACTCGACGGTAATCCTTCCGTTTTCAAAAATATCCGGTCTTCAACACCGGTCTTCAAATGCTATCCATATACGACGTATCACATATTCGGAATGGGTTATACGACCCAAAGGTCCTCTCCCGGCTAAACCGAATAGTGAACGAAATATTTAAAACATATGGATATGGGATTTCAATTAAGTCACAACTTAAACCCAAACTTCCTTTTCAAATGGTTTAACAAATTACCATTTTAAATCTTTAAACAAAAAGATTCAATCTTTACGGTTTAACCAGTTTCCACATTTAGATCTTTTAAATAAAAGATTCATTCACAGATTTTCCAAATTAATTTCCATTTCAATTTGATTAACTCGTTAAATCTTTAAATCAAGATTTAACCTATAGCTTTCAAAACAATTCCATTTCAAATGATTTAAATCAATCATTATTTTAAATCTGTTAAAGATAACAGATTCAAATCATAGCTTTTCAAAACAATTCATTCATAACTTGGAAAACCATTTTCACTTCAATCTTGAAATTCCTTTAACTAATTTAGAATTTCATTTCTTATATGAAAGCTTTTATCATTTAAAAACAAATAGTTCCATTTCAGAAAATCTGATTCATTCATACGAGTGGAAATCCTTGGGTTAAATCCAAATTCTCAAAATTATACTTTTAAATGGTTTAACTTTATATAAACACATTTATATCATCTTTAATCCCTAGTTTCAAATCATAGGATTTAATTTCAAACTTGAATTCTAATTTAAATCCAATTATTTAAATTTTCAAAACTCGATCAAGTTATTCAAAATAACTTTTATCTTTGAAATTCCATTTCAAAAACCTTTTCACTTCAAACCCAAATTTCTAATTTCAAAATCAATTGAAATTAAAATTTCCATTTCAAAACATCAAATTTAAATTATCTGTGACTTAACTGATTTCCATGTGAAATCCATATTTGTGTGTGTAAAGGTGTAGTCCAGGGGTTTTACACACAATAGTGCAACACAATGAATCATCACATATCAGAATACAGAAATATAATTCGATAAGCGGTATAAGAACAACGCTTATCGTTCATTCACAGATCATAGATATATAAAAGTCACAGATAAGTAAACTACAGATCACAACATAAATCAGGATGTATCACAAAGCATCATATATCAGGGATGTCAAACAATTCAAATCATCCAATAAAATTCAAATATCCATAAGTAGAATCAATTAATATCTGATTATAATTAATTTATACCAGATTAATTACTTATGAATAAACTACAAATCTTGGTTAACCATTTTAATTAATTAACCTTTAATAATAAATCAATTAACCTTTAATTATCAATTAATTCTTTAATTAATTATCCTAACAAATTTACCTTCAATTAATTAATCGCATTAATTAATTTATCACATTAATTAATTCACCATTTAATTAATTATTCTTAATTAATTACCATAAATAAATCATTCTTAAGTCAATCACATAATTAATTTACTTTTAATTATTAATTAATCCTTCCTTTACAATTTCAAATTCCATTTGTAATTCAAATTCCTTTTAACCCTTTAAATACTTTAAAGTTATATAAACAAGTTTAAATTTTTAAAGTAAACTGTTTTATAAATCAAGCTCGAGACCTGCTCTGAGTCATCTGCGAGAGAATCTCGTGTTTGCTTCGGGTCGTTTCAAAAATCAACCCGTGTGCCCCTGATTCAACTTAAAAAATTTCCAAGTATTTTCGACCCGGCGCACCCCAGAATTCACTCGAGATAAAACTCGAGCCGAACCCAATATTACTCGATACCTCCTCCGAGTTATCTTCATCTTCCCAACTATAACCTCCCAACCATAATCACTGACACACGCAAACACGTGTGCACCTGCACCATCCACCGCCGATGTCCTGGCCACCACTGCCATCGCCATCTAGTCATCGTTAACCCCCTCAACTCAATCCATCACCCAGCACCCATCGTTTCATTCTTTCCTCTCCCCCCTTTTTTTTTAAAAAACTTAATTTAAAAGTTAAAACTGTTGAAGGCTGTTAACATCAGACGAACCCTTAAGCAAACTCGAGCAAATTCCGAGCCACAACCAAAAATTCCCGTGTTCGACTCGAGTTCGCCATTTTCCCGTCTTCTTCGAGTAAACCCATAGGCTAACCTGATTCGAACCCGAGAAAACTGTGTTTCTTCCCAAATTCACACTCCTCGCTGATACAATGGCACCGCGTGCACGTGTCCAGGCGCTGGAATGATCGCCGACCATCACCGACGTTCCCCACACATCACATACGATTCCCTCGTGCCTTTCCACTTCACACGAATTCGAAATCGAAGGTGAATCGAAATCGAGCATCTCCACCTTCAACACAAACTAACCCAGTCACCATTCACGACCTCGAACTCAACGCCTCAACCATCTGAACCTTCCTAACTTCGGCCAATGGTTCGTCATCCACCCAGCTACCCCTTCCAGAAATCCGGTCGCACTCGATACTTCGTGGAACTCGTGGTGGCTCGAATAACCCCACCCAGTTAAACTAGGTTTAAGAAAGAAAAACTTCCACCATCACCAACACAATGATTATTCTCCTCCTCCACTATTTTTCCTAGCATCACTAAACACTCTACCATCACCAGAAGGAATCCCAGCCTCTCCGATCACTTAGACCAACAGTGACAACCCAAAATGCACATTTCAGACAACTCTGAACTACTCTCTGATTCTAATACTAAAATTTGTGATTTTGTCCTTAAAAATCATGATTTTGCATGATGATTCAGATCCTAACTCTGAAACATCAAACTACGGCATTTAAATTTTAACTTATTCAAAGTTTATACTGTTATAAATTTATTTCCAGAGGCCAAACACATTATTTTAACTCTAGCAAATTTGGAAACTAAAATCTATTCTATAACCAACATATTTGGTTTAAGACTTGATAACTAATAAAGATTTGATCAAGAGATTGATTCAAAACTAAACTTTGAACCTGGGAACTAAAAGCAGATAAAACATTCAAACCCATAACAAATGCACACAACCAAATATTCGTATATATATATATAGAGAGATATACTTATGCATATACTCATAAACACTAGTTAAGCATGCCACAGAGTTATACACTTAAACTATTTAAAATTGTTATGTTATTCACTTAAATTTCCAGAACAGAGTGTTTTATTTTTATTTTTGAAAACAGGCTTGCACTTTGATGTTATCATCTACTGAACATTCATGCAAAAGAATACAAACATACATATATGCATCAGAATAATATGGTTTAACTCGAAATTAATTAATGTTACTCACCTTGGGTTCCAGAGAAAAGAAGAACAGAGCTTATTCTTTGAAATGTTCAACCAGGCTTTTGAAAATACAAGTTGAAACTTTCTTCTTTTGATCTCTGGCTTCTATGAATTTGTTTTGTTGTTAAAGTTTGATGTTTTAAAGTTTAAGTTTTGAAGAATATTTACTTCAGATTTTTCATAGCTTGGAATGGACGAGAATAAGATGTAGAAGTTGATGTATAAAAAAGGAGTTTACATGTACAGGTTGATGATGATATTTGTACAAGGGTATTAAATTTCCTTTTGTACCATAGTCAGTGATAATTTTTCTCTTTGTTGGCTGGCATGTTGTTTTCGGTGGCTACTGGGATAAAATGTTGTGTACTTAGGATATTTGCATTTATTTGCTAGTACTTTATGTTTTACTTTACTTTGTTTATCATCTCACCTTTACCTGCCTGCATACCATACAGCCTACAAACATCTCTTACTTATTTTGCTTTTGCTTGTTCTACAAAACTGCCTACAGGCCTTACTCTTTTATTTATTTATTTTTATTTTATAAAACTATATACGTTCATTTTCAAAATATAGATAAATTTCTAGATTTTATTTTGTTGTTAAAATCTTAGTTAACGTATTTATTCTCTATTTTACAAACTATAAAATTTATCTTGTATACATTTCTATTTCAATCTCTAACTCTAATACTAATTATTCAAAATCATTTATTTAAGAATTTATTTTAAATCCAATATATATATATATATATATACACAATATTTAACTTTAAATGATTTAACACATTTATATTTGATTTGGGGGAAACTCGAATCAATTTATCAATAAATTATACAATTTTTTATTCAAAAATCAAATTAATTATCAATTTAAATTTATACAAAATCCGGGGTCGTTACAGACTTCCCCCCTTAAAAGAATTTCGTCCTCGAAATTACCAAGGAGACAAAAAGATAGACGAAACAGGATTTATCAAATCAACTGAACATCTGTTCTGCATTTGGCTTACCAAATCAGAATATCGATAATACACACAAGAACGAATCTGTTGAATTCTTTCACACGATACTCGGGTTATCCAGATCTACGAAATATGCAGTGGCATAGGTTAGTTCAAAGTGATGACTAACCATTCGCAGAACATATCCGGACCCAAAGAATAGATAGATATATGGATACGATTTCAAAATTTTCAGTTTAGAACTAAAGTATACCTATCAACCATAGCTAACAAAGCAAACAATCCATCCAAACAAACAATTTGGCCTATCCGAAGTTTATGTCCCATTTTAATATATCGAATCTTCTTTTCTGGATCGACCAGAAACTATCGAAGAATTGAGAAAAGATGACGAATCAAAGAGATTGATAGAGAGATTTGTTTCCACTATTGTTACAGGATATTGACCATTTATAGTCGTATTTCTCTGTCCCCTATCTCGTCCTCTTCTTGCACTCATACTCACTATCACGGAATAGCAAGAGAATTTACTGAGGCATTCGAACGGATATCTGAGAATTACTCATTCTAGGGTATACTTCACCCTATCTCTAATGAGCTACTTAATGTGTTACACTCCTGAGCTAAAGTTCAACCTTAGCTCTGATACCAAGTGTAACGTATCGGATTTTCGCGTTCGAAAATCAACATCCGTACTTCACATTGTACTAGAATGCCGCAGATTCGACCGTTCAAATCCGATTCGCCGGAGCTATAACACAATTAAGTAAAACAACACAGCGGAATAAAAGAATAATACATTGATATACAATATCTGATACAACAGAGTGATACAATGAATATCAATATACATCAGAGAGATGATACAAGAAATAGCAGCGGAAAAGAAAAGATAACAACAGCAGCGGAACAATATCAATAGAAGTGATAATTCCAAAATGATCTTCAGACAAGAATGAATCCACAACTCCAAGATAAGCAACTCCGATGAATGAACTAGCTCCAGATAATCTACTAAACCTGAATATCTGAAAAGAAACCCAACTCTAGACTGCTCGTGTGGAAAATTATGAGCACCCAGAGTTTAGGAAGGGAACAATAAACTCCGGATCAGTCATGGGACTGGTGTGAGCAACAAAAACAGTTTAACTTTAAACAACAGCAAAAGAATTTTAAACATTGAAATCCGCAATGCTTTTAGAAAATGAAACTACCATAAGACCTCCCGCCACACACACAATGCAAACGCAGAATTGGAGGAGATTTCTTCTTATGATAGTCAAAAATGCTTACTACGCAAAATCATCTGATATTATTATTAGTGCATAGTGCAGAAAACATTTCGAAAGTATAATATTAATCTTAGCCAACATACGACCAGTATCGTATGCCTACTATAGCTACCATCTAAACAGTGGTGACCACCGTACGTAAATGGCAGGTTCTACAACTAAAACCGTACAAGTTCCGTATTGGAGAAATGGATTTCCAACAAATGGTCAGGCTAAGGAACTTCCTTCCGCCGCATGGGAACGCCTCTGGCGGGACGCCCCGAGAGACAAACTGCTCTCTGCAAAACAAGGCCGGGTTACCCCTGTAACAGGTAACTCACGAATATGCCACCCCCCGGTCCTTTGGGACCTTTATCCGAGGTACCTCTAATCCAACATCACACGTCATAAATAAAGTGTGTCCACATGAGTAAGTATCTGGGCTCCATACCATGACACCACCCTTTTCCAGAAGGAAATGACATACCCTAAAGGGCGCAACCCTCATAACCTTGCCGCAACGATCCTGTTTCGACCATTTCCGGGTTGTGAGGCCCTGACGAAGTCTCGTCCACAAAGCTACGCTTTTTCAAAAAGCCATGCTTCGGGTCAAACAAATGATCAACCTATGATCACAAAGATATAAGATCAAACAAATGATCATATCACAAATGATCAAACACTGATCATTTCACAGCAACACTCAGCATGCCACATTACCAAATTGGGATATATCGCTGATAACCTTCAACTACATAACCTCTGAGCTCGTACGTCTCAGAGAAGGGTGTTAAGCTAAGAGAATAAATTCTCCGCCACCAACAGAAATGTATTTGAAAGAAATCGGCTTTATATCTCAAAGTGTAAGGTCAGACATGTATCCATACAAGTCTGTTCCGGGATCGAACAGAACCGAAGGCACTTCTCACGAAGCCCTTGCAAATCCGGATAATTTCCAATCACGTCCGGACTTCCCGTCACTAAGGGTGATAAAACCTCTATATCGGGGATCAGCCGATGCAGAGTAACTCGACGGTAATCCTTCCGTTTTCAAAAATATCCGGTCTTCAACACCGGTCTTCAAATGCTATCCATATACGACGTATCACATATTCGGAATGGGTTATACGACCCAAAGGTCCTCTCCCGGCTAAACCGAATAGTGAACGAAATATTTAAAACATATGGATATGGGATTTCAATTAAGTCACAACTTAAACCCAAACTTCCTTTTCAAATGGTTTAACAAATTACCATTTTAAATCTTTAAACAAAAAGATTCAATCTTTACGGTTTAACCAGTTTCCACATTTAGATCTTTTAAATAAAAGATTCATTCACAGATTTTCCAAATTAATTTCCATTTCAATTTGATTAACTCGTTAAATCTTTAAATCAAGATTTAACCTATAGCTTTCAAAACAATTCCATTTCAAATGATTTAAATCAATCATTATTTTAAATCTGTTAAAGATAACAGATTCAAATCATAGCTTTTCAAAACAATTCATTCATAACTTGGAAAACCATTTTCACTTCAATCTTGAAATTCCTTTAACTAATTTAGAATTTCATTTCTTATATGAAAGCTTTTATCATTTAAAAACAAATAGTTCCATTTCAGAAAATCTGATTCATTCATACGAGTGGAAATCCTTGGGTTAAATCCAAATTCTCAAAATTATACTTTTAAATGGTTTAACTTTATATAAACACATTTATATCATCTTTAATCCCTAGTTTCAAATCATAGGATTTAATTTCAAACTTGAATTCTAATTTAAATCCAATTATTTAAATTTTCAAAACTCGATCAAGTTATTCAAAATAACTTTTATCTTTGAAATTCCATTTCAAAAACCTTTTCACTTCAAACCCAAATTTCTAATTTCAAAATCAATTGAAATTAAAATTTCCATTTCAAAACATCAAATTTAAATTATCTGTGACTTAACTGATTTCCATGTGAAATCCATATTTGTGTGTGTAAAGGTGTAGTCCAGGGGTTTTACACACAATAGTGCAACACAATGAATCATCACATATCAGAATACAGAAATATAATTCGATAAGCGGTATAAGAACAACGCTTATCGTTCATTCACAGATCATAGATATATAAAAGTCACAGATAAGTAAACTACAGATCACAACATAAATCAGGATGTATCACAAAGCATCATATATCAGGGATGTCAAACAATTCAAATCATCCAATAAAATTCAAATATCCATAAGTAGAATCAATTAATATCTGATTATAATTAATTTATACCAG
The DNA here is from genome assembly GCA_030737815.1 of Allium fistulosum. Lineage (NCBI taxonomy): Eukaryota > Viridiplantae > Streptophyta > Magnoliopsida > Asparagales > Amaryllidaceae > Allium > Allium fistulosum. The sequence goes on from CM060905.1 coordinate 837,275,174, forward strand.
ATTAATTACTTATGAATAAACTACAAATCTTGGTTAACCATTTTAATTAATTAACCTTTAATAATAAATCAATTAACCTTTAATTATCAATTAATTCTTTAATTAATTATCCTAACAAATTTACCTTCAATTAATTAATCGCATTAATTAATTTATCACATTAATTAATTCACCATTTAATTAATTATTCTTAATTAATTACCATAAATAAATCATTCTTAAGTCAATCACATAATTAATTTACTTTTAATTATTAATTAATCCTTCCTTTACAATTTCAAATTCCATTTGTAATTCAAATTCCTTTTAACCCTTTAAATACTTTAAAGTTATATAAACAAGTTTAAATTTTTAAAGTAAACTGTTTTATAAATCAAGCTCGAGACCTGCTCTGAGTCATCTGCGAGAGAATCTCGTGTTTGCTTCGGGTCGTTTCAAAAATCAACCCGTGTGCCCCTGATTCAACTTAAAAAATTTCCAAGTATTTTCGACCCGGCGCACCCCAGAATTCACTCGAGATAAAACTCGAGCCGAACCCAATATTACTCGATACCTCCTCCGAGTTATCTTCATCTTCCCAACTATAACCTCCCAACCATAATCACTGACACACGCAAACACGTGTGCACCTGCACCATCCACCGCCGATGTCCTGGCCACCACTGCCATCGCCATCTAGTCATCGTTAACCCCCTCAACTCAATCCATCACCCAGCACCCATCGTTTCATTCTTTCCTCTCCCCCCTTTTTTTTTAAAAAACTTAATTTAAAAGTTAAAACTGTTGAAGGCTGTTAACATCAGACGAACCCTTAAGCAAACTCGAGCAAATTCCGAGCCACAACCAAAAATTCCCGTGTTCGACTCGAGTTCGCCATTTTCCCGTCTTCTTCAAGTAAACCCATAGGCTAACCTGATTCGAACCCGAGAAAACTGTGTTTCTTCCCAAATTCACACTCCTCGTTGATACAATGGCACCGCGTGCACGTGTCCAGGCGCTGGAATGATCGCCGACCATCACCGACGTTCCCCACACATCACATACGATTCCCTCGTGCCTTTCCACTTCACACGAATTCGAAATCGAAGGTGAATCGAAATCGAGCATCTCCACCTTCAACACAAACTAACCCAGTCACCATTCACAACCTCGAACTCAACGCCTCAACCATCTGAACCTTCCTAACTTCGGCCAATGGTTCGTCATCCACCCAGCTACCCCTTCCAGAAATCCGGTCGCACTCGATACTTCGTGGAACTCGTGGTGGCTCGAATAACCCCACCCAGTTAAACTAGGTTTAAGAAAGAAAAACTTCCACCATCACCAACACAATGATTATTCTCCTCCTCCACTATTTTTCCTAGCATCACTAAACACTCTACCATCACCAGAAGGAATCCCAGCCTCTCCGATCACTTAGACCAACAGTGACAACCCAAAATGCACATTTCAGACAACTCTGAACTACTCTCTGATTCTAATACTAAAATTTGTGATTTTGTCCTTAAAAATCATGATTTTGCATGATGATTCAGATCCTAACTCTGAAACATCAAACTACGGCATTTAAATTTTAACTTATTCAAAGTTTATACTGTTATAAATTTATTTCCAGAGGCCAAACACATTATTTTAACTCTAGCAAATTTGGAAACTAAAATCTATTCTATAACCAACATATTTGGTTTAAGACTTGATAACTAATAAAGATTTGATCAAGAGATTGATTCAAAACTAAACTTTGAACCTGGGAACTAAAAGCAGATAAAACATTCAAACCCATAACAAATGCACACAACCAAATATTCGTATATATATATAGAGAGATATACTTATGCATATACTCATAAACACTAGTTAAGCATGCCACAGAGTTATACACTTAAACTATTTAAAATTGTTATGTTATTCACTTAAATTTCCAGAACAGAGTGTTTTATTTTTATTTTTGAAAACAGGCTTGCACTTTGATGTTATCATCTACTGAACATTCATGCAAAAGAATACAAACATACATATATGCATCAGAATAATATGGTTTAACTCGAAATTAATTAATGTTACTCACCTTGGGTTCCAGAGAAAAGAAGAACAGAGCTTATTCTTTGAAATGTTCAACCAGGCTTTTGAAAATACAAGTTGAAACTTTCTTCTTTTGATCTCTGGCTTCTATGAATTTGTTTTGTTGTTAAAGTTTGATGTTTTAAAGTTTAAGTTTTGAAGAATATTTACTTCAGATTTTTCATAGCTTGGAATGGACGAGAATAAGATGTAGAAGTTGATGTATAAAAAAGGAGTTTACATGTACAGGTTGATGATGATATTTGTACAAGGGTATTAAATTTCCTTTTGTACCATAGTCAGTGATAATTTTTCTCTTTGTTGGCTGGCATGTTGTTTTCGGTGGCTACTGGGATAAAATGTTGTGTACTTAGGATATTTGCATTTATTTGCTAGTACTTTATGTTTTACTTTACTTTGTTTATCATCTCACCTTTACCTGCCTGCATACCATACAGCCTACAAACATCTCTTACTTATTTTGCTTTTGCTTGTTCTACAAAACTGCCTACAGGCCTTACTCTTTTATTTATTTATTTTTATTTTATAAAACTATATACGTTCATTTTCAAAATATAGATAAATTTCTAGATTTTATTTTGTTGTTAAAATCTTAGTTAACGTATTTATTCTCTATTTTACAAACTATAAAATTTATCTTGTATACATTTCTATTTCAATCTCTAACTCTAATACTAATTATTCAAAATCATTTATTTAAGAATTTATTTTAAATCCAATATATATATATATATATACACAATATTTAACTTTAAATGATTTAACACATTTATATTTGATTTGGGGGAAACTCGAATCAATTTATCAATAAATTATACAATTTTTTATTCAAAAATCAAATTAATTATCAATTTAAATTTATACAAAATCCGGGGTCATTACAGTATTGGTGTAGTTCTAAGAATGTATCCTTCCAAGTCCATATCCTTGGATTGCAGTTTCAACCTAAAGCTCCACAACAGATAATTATCCTCATCTAATGAACTGTCACAAGTTGAATTTGTGGGCTAATGATGGTCTTGACAAGATTCTCAACAGCTGTTGCAGTTTGTTGAGAGTTATTCACATTTTCTGATGATGCAGTGTTGGCTTCGTCACTCATGATGATACACAGAAACAAGAATGTTGATAATGAAGAAACATTGTAGATTAAGATGGAAAAAACCGATAGAAAGCAGTCAGTTCTTGATCAAGATAAGAGTTACCGAATCAGAGAGTGACCACTGACCCAGGTTTGATGCAACCGCAAAGCTTTAAATGATGATTAAAACTCCGATAATCTTTGCTGGATGGCACTTTTTTGATGTTTTGTGATCAGTTCTTGATTTTCTTGATCTGAATTCGATTGATTTCTTTGCTATTTTTCCTTCAAGATCCAATATGGAGTGTTGTTGCAGCCAGTCTTCTCAAAACTGGCAAGGCACAGCACTTCAGTTTGGATTTGAAACTCAAATGAAGAGATGATGAATCTCTGATGAGTAAAACTCAGATGATGAAGAGTTTTCTGATGAGTTTCCTTTTTTTAAAGAATTGTCGTTAGGCAGGAATTTTGCTCTGATACCATGAAAGGAATTTGAAGTTTTATTAATGAATGAATTCATAGTTGTACACGGATACAATGGTTCATATATATACTGATTGTACAGAGTAGTTTACAGAGCAAAATAATGAATATTCTCGTATTGGGCCTTGATGGGCTGAGTAGCTTCACTGATCTGCTTTGCCTTGAGAAAGAGTTATGTTTGTTTGCAAATGTAGAGAGCCGCATACTATATCTCAAATGTTATTTTAACCCTTTCCTATTCATTTTTGTTTCTGTTCTATAAATAATCTGCCGGTGACCAAACAACAAGAAAAAAGAAGGTAAGCATTCTGCCTCCTTCCCAATTTGATGTGATTAATAACGTATATTTTCATATGAATAACCTGGTAATTTCATCATAGCATAGCAAAATGAAAATGCATTTAGTTTTTGAAATAAACATTCCTATCCTTTGATTTTTGATGATTTAATAATATATTGTATCCTAAGTATTCAATTAGTATCGACAAATTATCTATTAATGGCTGATGTGCACACGTGTCTCATTGATATATGAGATATTTATGTATTTTTCTTTAAATGGTAATATTTGTCTATTTTAATCAATATTTGCATAAAAAACAGTCTTGTATCACTACTGATATATCAACATGTATCACCTATATATTTAGAAAATATCATTAAATGATATTTTAACCGTTATTTGGAAGAAGTATAGGTTGAAGTATGAAATGCAGTATATTATCGATATTTCTTGATGTTAGCTATGTGTCATATCTTCTACTTTAAGGTTCCTTTTTATTTAGATATCATATGCTGAATAACTTAATCAATATCTCATGTGCAATTCCGGGGGAAAAGCCAAACTGAACTAGTGAGCAACCAAAAGCAAGGCTAACTGCTTGCCTTTTTAATAGTTTTTATCTCATCCAAACTCTCATGTCATAGCTTTTGTTCTCACATGTGTTGTTTCTATTGCAGTATTATATGGACTAAAAGTATGAAGAGGCTGTATTATCTTGTAAAGCGATGCTATGAAATGAAAGAACCTGTTCTTCTTATCGGCGAAACTAGAGGTGGGTAAACAACTGTCTGCCAGTTACTGAGTGAAGCTATTGGTAGAAAATTGCACATATTGAACTGCCATCAGTACTTAGAAACTTTAGATTTTATCGGGTTAGTCTATAATTTTTTTCGTTGGCCAGTATAATGCACTGAGACGGCACATCCAGATTTAAAGAAAGAAGTTAAGAAAGTTATAAAAGACATGCAACCAGGTGAAAGGGCTTCTTTTGGTTTCATTCGTGAAGGAATTATTGATATTGGGCAGATGTTGTGGCTAAGGGATGAGGGGTTGGATGGACAAATGATTAAGGTACTAATAACTTAGACTTTTGACAAGTACTATTTTAGTGAGTTCACTGGCTATTTAGACAAGTTCCTATTATGCTCACATGATTCAGTTTGTTGCATTCATTAGTCAATGATTTAACAGCATACCACCTTAAAGAATGAAGTATAACCATGATATGCAAATTTACTATAACCACTATCAACTTTTTCATATTATTATTTAATCTTTTTTACTTTCTACCATTATGAGCTGCCAAGGATAATCAATAACTACACTATGTCAAAATTAACTTAGTTTATAAAAAATAATATAAATTAACTAATAATATAAAAATCAACTTCATTAATTAAGTTTTATAAAAACTAAATAAGTTTACAGAAAGTAACTAAGTTTATAATAATAATAATAATAATTTTTATTATATGAGTGTGTGTAGGTTAAGCCAGTGTGCATATATGAGTGAAAATGTGTTGTGCGTGAGTGTATGTTTGTGTGTGAGTGTGGATGTGTTTGTGTGTAAGTACATTTCTGTGTGTATGTGTGTGAGTGCGATTGTGGTTGAAATTTAATAGATAGATGACTGAAGTTGAATAATGTAATTAAGTTGTCGATTTAAAACAATTACTGGGAACCAATAATAAATTAATGGTGTTTTTTAACTCAAATTTTAATTTTATTCATTAAGAATAGTTATCGCAAGTTAATTTGGACGTATATTGAGTTTTTTTCCTTGCTTGCTTGCTCTACAAAGGATTGGTTAAAAATATTTACCGACAGTTAATAATATAACAGCTGATGACTTTTTTGTATTAACTCAAATTTTAATTTTGATAGTTTTAAACGGCTAGCAATATTACAATGATGAATTGATTGGTTCCCAAAAATACTAATCACATTATTTTATTTTACCAATTGGTAGGATTTTCAAGAAATCTTAACCAAATTATATATACATGTTTATAATATGGAATTGTAGATTCTAGTTGATGTTCAATAGATTTTGTTAGCGGACATAGACAGAGACACAATCCATAGTTATTATTTAGTGAATGTATATATGTGCTTGATTCTAAGAAAATTATTATACTAATTCAAAAAGTGTAATTTCATAGTCTATGTTTTGAATTCTATAATTTATTTTGATTCTATTAAAGCGCTGCTCATTAAATGTCAGTGTAAAGAGTGTTGATATAATAATATTTATGTAGATTCCATTATTTTTAAACATTCAATGCAAACATGATAGTTAATTTATCTTAAACTTATTTATAAATTTGTAAAATTTTATGATATAATGTCATGAAAACCCAAGCAAAACGTTTGTAAATTAAAAAAATTAAGCCTTCACTGTCCCTTGTATCATCACCACACAATCTTTCTAAGACCTTCTCTTAGAAAGTATTGAAAAGGTTCAAAGTTTATATATATATATATGCATTTAAATGTGTATGCCCTTCAGAGAAGAAGTAGCTAGAGCTGTTGTAAAAAAGTAAACAACAGGTGTGCAAAATCTTCACCAACGGTAAATCCACCGATAAATAGCAAAGAACTTGTTCCAATACAAAATGGAGGATGCCTTGTTGCTAGCTCATCACATTCTAGCCCATCGGCCAATGCAATTGTTTTAGGGTGTACTTAAAACATTTGCTACTACTTTTTGGTATGTGCCAAAAACAGATGTAATAGATATTATGTGCATGCTTGATCTTTTTAAATACGAAGTCTGTGGATATTTGACACGTTTGATATAATACGTTACATTTCCAGATTATTATATTCTTCAACTCTTACATTGTTCGTATTGTTTTGTGTTTAAAGAAGATTCATTTTTGATATGCTATTACTAAACTGTAATATATTGCAAGATGCATCAAACACATAGAAAAATAAACCATAGCGCTTAAAAGTGTTATAGTTATATAATATAGGCGCTATTAAAGGGTAATGTAATGCAGGTTGTTACCATCAAAGGATAGTGGATTAAAAGCGCTATTGTATCTACATAATTTATAGTGGCATATACATGCTGTAAACCTATTTAGAATATATTATAACATGTCGATATATAGCATTTATATAACCGCTACAAATTTATTTATAGTGGAAAATTTTCGTTATTGCCTAATTAAAAATTATAGCGGCTTATATGTGCTATGAAAACTTACTATTTTATAGCGGTATTTTTTGTGTTATAAATTTGCCACTGTTTTTTTATAATATGTCGATATACAACGTTTATCGACCGTTATAGTTTTGCTTTATAGCGGTTATGTGCCACTAAAGATGACTCTTTTTGTTGTAGTGGGATTTGATTCCTTTCGCCCCTTGTCACTCTTTGGGTGATGATTTAGGCTTGAGTCCCTTATTACCTTATAGGTAATGATTTAGGCTGGTCGATGCATTTGGTTAACCAACTTAGGCAAAACTGAAGTCTTACCCATCCTCCCTCTAGGAGGCACTCTGGTCAGGCCTTATAGGCGAAACTGAAGGCTGGTTCGGTGCTTTGGCCATGCCATCTTAGGTAGGACCAAAGGCTTACTCCGTCATTTCTCTAGGAGGCGCCCTATCCAGGCCATGTAGGTGAGACCGAAGGCTTGCAGTGCTTTGGCCAGGCCATCTTAGGCGGGACCAAATGCTTACTCTGACCTCCCTCTAGGACGTGCTTTGACTAGGCCCTTGTGGCGGGATCAAAGGCTTTTCTTTCACCCCTTATTACCTTATAAGTAATGACTTAGGCTTTTCCTTATAGTTCCTTTCCTTCATTCGATTATCGACTCTTGTAGATATACTTGTTTTGTTCTCTTTGTTCATCCATCGTAAGAAAGTATGGTCTCAGATGTTCGTCATTCCATGTTCTTGCTATTAAATTTCCATTGGGTCAGCATAGCCGGTAGATCCCTGGTGGGTTCACTTTGTGGACAACGAAGGGTCCTTCCTAGTTTGGTCCAAGCGGCCCATCCGTTGATCTTTTGGTATTTGCCATGACCATTCAGCGTACTAAGTCTCCTTTTTGGAATGATCTTTCCTTAATCTTATAATTATAGTATTTCAATATCTTTCGATGACATTCGGCCGTCCGTATGGACGCTTCATCCCTTAATCATTAATTAGGTCCAAAGATTCCTTTCTTAGCTCTTTGTTTAAGGTAAAAGCATATGCGATTCTCCGGTGAGATGGTATCTTAATTTCAATTGGGAGCATTGCCTCACATCCATATGTCAAAGAGAATGGAGTATGTTATGTTGCAGTTTTTGCAGAAGTCTGGTATGCCCAAAGCACGAGTGGTAATTCTTCTAGCCACTTTCCTTTTTCTTTATATAGTCGCTTCCTAAGGATAGTCTTAATAGTTTTGTTGGCAGCTTCAACGGCTCCATTAGCCTTAGGATAAGCTATAGACAAAAAACTTTTGATTATCCATTCTTGTTGCAAAATCTGGTAAACTCCTCACTTTCAAATTGAGTTCCATTATCAGATATTATCTTATGCGGTCTTCCAAACCGAGTGACTATGTTATTAATCACAAATTTTAGCACTTTTCCTGATGTTATGTTTGGTAACGGCTCTGCTTCTACCCATTTAATCGATGGCCACTACTGCATACTTAGCTCCACCTTTAGATATAGGTACTGGTCTGATTAAGTCGATTTCCCATACATCGAAGGGTCATGGGCCCAAGATTGGGGTCAATTCACTTAGTGGCATATATGGAATTATTGAAAATCTTTGACATTTTTCACATCTTTTTACATAATTCATCACATCGTTGGTCATATGAGGCCAATAAAAACCTTGTCTCATGACCTTTTTGATCAATTTTATGCCATTTGAATGGTCTTTATAGAATCATTCATGGGCTTCTCCCAACAACTTTGTGCCATTATCTAAACTAACACATCTCAAGTATGGGAGTGAGTATCCCTTTTTGTAAAGCATCCCCTCCATCACAACAAAAGTTGGAGCTTGATGTTTTATCCTTCTAGCATCCTTTTTATCTTCCAGTAGTTTTCCTTGTATCAGGTACTTAACAATAGACGTCATCCAATTGTTCTCATATTGGTTGCTTATTTTCGTATGAATGGTTCCTTCCTAGGCAGCATCACTTCCACCTTCTATTTCCTTTTCTTTTTCCACGTGCGTGAGTACTTGGGATCTAGTCAATACCATTGCTTCATTTTTTGGTTCAGGGGCTTTCTTTTAATACTGGGACTTTGTTGGAAGCTTACTGGAACAATTCAAGTCTCCGGTGCTCCTCGTGAACTAGCCAGTTTGGCCAAAGAATCGACTTGGGAATTTTTCCCTCTAGGTACTTGATGTACTAAAAAATCTTCAAATTGAGTTAACATCTTTAACACCTTTTTCACATATAGGATCAATTTGGCATTTTTCATTTGATATGTCTGATTCAGCTAATTAACCATCAATTGAGAATAACCAAAAATTTCGATCCTTGGAATCTTCAATTGATGAGCTAAAGTAAGTCCTACTACCATTGATTCATACTCAGCTACATTGTTGGTAGCGGGAAAACCTAACTTCATTGCGTAATGCAATCGATGCCAATCATGTGTAATGATTACATAATCCGCGCCAGACACTTGTTCATTTGGGGCCTTGTAAACAAACAATTGCCATTTAGGCTTTAAATCCTTCTCCTTTTCCGATTGTTCTTTAATAAACCTTGTGCGTTCGTTAACAAAATCGGCTAGGGCCTGCCCTTTAATCACCACTTAGGGTTGGAACTCAATATCATATTGGCTAAGCTCTGTCCCCCATTTTACTAGTCACCCTGATGTCTCAGGTTTACTGAAAACTTGTTTAAGTGGAAAATTAGTTGAGACCATGATTGGGTGTGCTTGAAAGTAGGCTCTTAACTTTCGTGCGAACAAAATTAAACAGTATGCCAACTTCTCTATAACTGGATATCTAATCTCTGCATCTTTAAGCCTTTTACTAGTATAATAACCAGAAGTTGACTTTTGTTCTCCTCTCTTACTAAGATCGAACTTACCGCATGTTCGGAGACCGCCAAGTAGAGATACAAAATTTCCCCTTTTATAGGGTTAGATAGGATCAGAGGTTTTTCAAGATTATCCTTCAATTCTTTGAAGGCCCTTTGGCAATCCTCTCCCCATTCAAAGTTTTTCTTTTTCCTGATCACATCAGAGAAAGGGATGCACTTATCGATGGCTTTAGAGATAAATCTGTTCAGAGCTGCCACTCTTTTATTTAGGCTCATCACATCTTTACTTGCTTTTGGTTTTGCCATATCCATAATGTCTTTGATTTGATCAGGATTGGCCTCGATTCCCTAAGCACTGATGATATATCCCAAAAACATCCCATACCATATCTCGAAGGAGCACTTTTGCAAATTTAGTTTCATTTTATAATTTCTTAGTACCTCAAACATTTCCTCAAAATCCTTTAAGTGGTTGGTTTCCTCTTTAGATTTCACTAGCATATAATCTACATATACTTTCATATTTTGTCCAATTTGTTCTTTAAACATTCTATTTACCAACCTTTGATATGTGGCTCCTACATTCTTCAGCCCAAAAGGCATAACTTTGTAGAAATAAATTTGCCAGTCTGTTATAAAACTCATTTGCTCTTCATCTGATTTGAACATGGGAATTTGATTATAACTCGAGTAAGCATCCATACAGGATAACAACTTATGTCCGCTTGTGGCATCAACCAACTAGTCTATTTGGGGCAAAGGATAACAATCCTTCGGGCATGCTTTATTTAGATTGGTGTAATCAACACACATTCTCCATTTCCATTGGACTTTTTAACCGACATGGGATTGGCTAACCATTTGGGGTAAAACACTTTCTTGATAAACCCATTCTCCAGTAATCTTTTAATTTCTTCCTTCAATGCATTAGCGTGAACCTTATCAAATTTCCTTTTCTTTTGTTGAATGGGGAAAATATCTAGATCTATATTTAGGGTGTGGCTCATGACCATTGGGTCTATTCCGACCATGTTTGAGTGGGTCCAGGCAAACACATCCTTGCTTGACTGGAGAAATTGGATAAGTTCTCCTCTGAGCTCCAACTCTTTTCCGATCATTACCGTTTTTGTTGGATCAAGTGAATCTAAGGTTACCTCTACTAGATCTTCGACAGACTTTATTCTTTCTTGCCCATTTCTACAATCAAATTCAGTAACAACCTCTTCACCATCTATTTCATTGTCTACTTGGTTTTATTTTTTTCATTTTCTTTTTCTCTCGGAAAAGTTGAATCTTCTTAGTACATTCTCGGGCTTTTTAGCCATTCTATTCTTCTTATTTGCCTTGGATAGTCGGTTTGAAGGACTATCGTCCACGGGCTTCTCAATTTTAGTTTTGCTTAATTCGCTTCTCTCTGTATCATATCAAGAAACACCATCTCTTTTGAATTGCTGAAGTGTAGAAAAATACAGTTCCCGGGAGCTAAATTTCTTCCCTTTATTGTTCCCCAACATTCTTAGTCAGAATTTCACCGTTATATATTTTGGTGAAACAAACGCATCCACTTCATCTAGAGCTGGTCTTCCAAGGAAAGCGTTGTAGTAGGAAGGTTGGTCCATTATTGCGAACAGGGTTTCAAAAATTCTAGAATATGGAGGAATTCCCATATGTACTAAGAGCTTAATCTTTCCTATTGGGGTAGATCCTTTATTGTTGAATCCAAAGATTCGCTCAAAGCTTCGCTCTAACTATCCTCTGGAATACCTATTTGATTGAAAGCATGCTTGAAGATGATGTTTACTGCGCTCCCAGTATCCACTAAGATCTTTGTTACCATAGAGAGCCTAATTTGTGAAGTTATCATCAACGGATCATTATGTGGGTGATAGACTCCTCTCAGCTCTTGTGGGGCTACTGTTAAGTTGAGCATTTGAAGTTGATATTTACGATTTTTGAGCGGTGGCTCCTTTTGAATAGAAAAGAATCCTTCTCTTGCTTCACTCATGTATCAACTCTCGGCTCATTTCCTACTTCCAACAAGATAAGGACCTCCATGGATGACATCTATGCGGTTGATCGGAGGAATGTAGTATGGCTAAGAATCATTCTCTATGAAATTGGAAATATTACTTAAGGGCCTTTGATTGTTCCTTTCAGGATTGGAGGGTTTTTGATCCTCCTTGACAACCTCCTTCAAAGATCTGGACCTAATCATATTCTGAATTATCCTATGATATCCCAGAAATTTGTGGCAATATCAATTTAATAATTTGTTTAAATAATTAAATTGATTGATAATCTTTGATAATAAAATGTTTGAATTGGTTTTTAATAAATTGATTTATATTTATAATGTATATATATATGAAAGTATATATTGTAAATAGATTGACTTTGGTTTGAAATTTAATAAATGAATAAAATCTTGTTTTAAATTTCTAATATATATATATTAATAGTTTGATTTGGATTTATTTAATATTTAAACTTTTCAAAGCTATTTAAACAAATAACTATATGGTTTTAAATAAGATTAATAATAAGGTTTATTTTATTTTCTTTTTAAATATTGATAAATATGATTAAGAGTGTATATATATATATAAGTTTAAAATACAAATTACATATGATATGTTAATTCATTTAGTGATAATAGAAATTTATAATCTTTTTTATAAATTATTTTAAAATTGACAAATTTGTTATCTCTAAACAATATTAATAATATATTGTTTTATATATAGATATAAATAGACTTTAAATAAAATGGAATTGATATTTCAAATTGAATATGTTGTTTTAAATTTATTTTAAATTGGATTTTTAAATATAATTTGAATTTGAATGTAAATTAATTTTGAAATTCAAAAGAGGTAATATTCAAATAGTTTTGGATTTTAAATTATATGGATAAGCTTTTATATATATATATATAATTGGTTTATTTCTTTAAAAGTTATCTATATATAAATAAGTAATAAGTATTTAATAAATAAAGGAAAAGGTTTTTACATTTAAAATAAATATAAATTAATTAAAAAGACATGTGTAATTCTCTAAATACTTTGTTATGACAAGTGTTAACTAATTAACCACTATAATGACAAATGTCAAAGTTTGGTATTTTTGTTTTTCTTTTATTTGATAAATCATTTTAATCTATATAAACATATGTTCTCATCTATATTTCTTTTTCTATTTCTTATCTAAACTAAGAAGCTTTCAGCCTGAAAATTTAAATAAATCTGCAACTTAAATCCTCTTTTCAAAACAAATCTGATAATCATCTTCCTCAAAACAAAAACCAACAGCCTGTAAAACATCTTCTTCAAAACCATAATCATCTTTCTCAAATACCCTGTAATTCATATTCAAGGCTGTAACCCATCAATCTGGAATCAAAGCAAAAGCATGTTCTTCTTTTCAAAATCTGATCAAAAGCCTGCATTGTTCAAAATCAAAAAGGGGTGCATTTTTCTTTAATCTGGAAATTAGAGCATGCATGCAAGTTTCTTCAGAAACATTCAAGTTAAAAGTTTTTAAAGATCAAAAAGCAACTCAGTTTAAATCAAAGCAAGTATTCCAGTTCAAGTTTCCAGGATTTAATATGCTCTGTTCATTCTCAAATTGGTGAGTAACAATATTTTTAAAATTTAATGATGAAATCTGGTTGCATGCTTATCTCTGAAATGAGTTTATCTGTGAATATATTTTTAAGTAAATATCTGTGCATGTATATACTTGAATGAATTGGTGTGCATGTCTGTTACTTATGTGTATCCCTGTTTCCAGCTTAAAGCTCAGTTTTGAGTATAAAAAAATTCTGTATCTCTTCATCTAGTCACTATTTTGATTTAAGATATAAACAATAATCGTTTGTTTATTTATGGGTTAGTGTTTAAAAATTAAATTAAGTTAAAATTTATCTTGAATGTCTTTGGAAACTTAAAATAACAGGGCAAGCTCAAAATAGCTAAAGATTCAAACATCTTAATTTATCAAACCATATTTATGATCTGAAACCCTATCCAAAATTATGATTTTTAGAGGTGAAATCAAAATTTTTAGAATAAAATTGTAGGAGCAGTTCTAGTTCGATCAGTTTGGGTGTTTTGGGTTGTTTCTGGTGATCTCGATGATCAGAGAGGTCAGGATTCTTTCTAGAGATGGAGTGATGATCGGAGACCTTTGGAAAAATGTCAGATTGGTGTTTAGATGACTGTGGCGATAGGAATTGATCGATATTATCTGCAGACCTAGTTTTTGTTGTGGTCGAAATAATTGTCGTCAAGTTGTCTCTGGTGGACCGAGTTCCACCATACTCTGGAAATTGAAAGCAGGGACGTTGACGTAGACATGACCGAAAGATCAGACGCTCAGGCGATCAGAGAGATGAATTCGAGTGATTTCCAGGCTTTGGTTTCCTGTTCTTCATGGTGATGAGATACTCGTTTTCGAATACGAGTTGATGTTGAAGTTTTGGTGATCGAATTTGGATACGAAGGTGAATGTTGACTTGAGGAGATCATCAGCGGTGATCGAAGGCGAGCGTTTCGCCTGTGCACGTGCACATGAATGTTTCGAACATCTGGAAGAATTTGAGTTAGAGGAAGAAGAAGGCGTACTCGAGTAATTGATGTTTTGTCTCGAAGTCGTACTCGAGGAAATGGGGAATGGGCTCGGGGTTTCGAAGGAGAGGCTCGTGTAGTTATCACAGTTTTAAAATTTTAAACATAACAAAGTATAAAAAAAAGAGGGAAGAAAACTCGAAGCGTTTAGGGTTTTTGCTCGGGGAAAATGGAGATAGGCTCGGGTAACTTTTGATGTTATGTTTTTAAACCTGACAGTAATTTAAAATTTTAAAATAAGTTTAAATGAAAAGCAGAATTTATAATAAAGTTTTAAATCAAGTTTTCACATGGGTTCAAGTTTGATTTGTATTCTAGTTTGAGATAAATAAATAAGTTGATAAAATTTATAATGTTTCTATCAAATTTAGAGCATTTAAAGTATAGTTTAAAAGAGTTTTAATTTAAATGAATTGTTTTAAAAATCTTTTAAATTTCTTTTATAAATGTTAAGTGTTTCTTAACAATTGAATTTAAGAAGATTTTGTAAATTTGATTTAAAATTTGTTAAAGTTAAAATGTAATTTATTTTAAATCTTTAATTTAAAATGAATTAAAAGAAAGATTTTAAGGTAAAATGTTTTAAGTCTTTGTTAATGATAAATAAAGTAGTTAAAGGTTAATACTTTAGTTCAGTAAGTAATTAAGATTTAATTATATAGGAGTAATTAAATTAATAAGGTAATTAAAGAATAATTTATAATTTAATTAATTAATTGGTAATTAAGAGTTTATCAAGTTGCTAAAAGATTAATTACCTAAAGACATAATTAAAGAATTGATAAAAATTAATAAGGGATCATTAATTAAGGATTATTAAATAATTAATGAATGGGATTAATTTTGATAATCAAATAGATTAATTAATTAATAATAATCATTTTATGAAATTGTTTAAGTATAATTGCTTAATGGAAGTAATTAAAGAAATTAATTACTTAAGGTAATTAATTAAATAAATTTGATAAGTTTAAATTAATTTGTTTAATTAATTTAAGATAATCACTTGGTGATTTGATAATTACTTAAAGGTAATTAGTGAAAGTATAAATTACTTAGAAAAGTAATTAAAGTAAATTAGTGGATGTAATTAACTAAAGATGGTTTAATAAAAGTAAATTGAGTTAATTACTTTAAATAATTAATCAAGGGACTAATTAAAGGATAATTAATTAAGGAGTAATTAATTTATGAAGTGTAGTAATTAAGAGTAGTTAATTACTAAATGAGATTAATCAAAGGTGATTAATAAATGTGACTAATTAATTATTAATTTAAATAAGATAATTAATTAAGAATAATTAAGGATCATTAATTAATATAATTAATGATGTAATTAAGAATTGATTAATTAATAAATAATAAGTGATTAAAGTAATTAATTAATTGTAATTAATTAAGGATTAATGTAATTAAATATAGTTAATTAATTAATGAAGTAATTAAAGATTAATTACTGAATGGTTTAAGATAATTAATTTGTGAAATTAATTAAGTATTAATTACTTAAAGTAATTAAAGGGTAATTAATCAGGAATGATTAATTAAGATGGATACTTAGAGTAATGATTAATTAATTGGTTTAATTAATAATTAAGTAAGCAGGATTTATAGGATGAAGTAATTAATTTAATTCACTTTAAATTAATTAGAGATGATAAATCATTACTTAAGAATGGATGAATGATATTGAATGCTTTGCATTGTTGATATCTCTGATAAGAGATGTGCTGATCTATGATATAGATGTTTGGTTGGATTGAAATGATAATATGAATTATCTGTTTGGATGATAATATGGATTATCTATTGTAAATTATCTATCTCTGTGTATATAGATAACTGAATTGAATTGTTTTAACTTTAAAACAACTTGGCCTTAAAAGATACGTTTTGGATTTCGATGAGATCGGGATCGGGTTTCCAGATTTGGATATCCGAATACCACATCGATCCAAATTAACGATAGGTCGTGAATCTCAAGTGAAGATGAAGATTCAGAGTGCAAGGGTTATTGTCGTTAACTCTGACGGTGATTCCAACACGAGTGTAACGAGATAATGCCTTCGGTTTCGTTCGAACCCGGAACGAACTTGTATGGATTGAATGCTTTTAGAACATCGTCAGGAGGACGATGAGTATTCTAAGTGCTGTGTTCTGATTAAAGGTAATCGTAACCTCAAGCCTCATCAACCGGGAATGGCTAAAACAGGGGAGATGCAGCAAGGCTTCGTGGGTAGCACCCACTGAGAGTAAGGTCATCCCTGTCTAGAGTGTTCCTTTGTTTCGGCTTAGTGGTGCAGTTGGCGACGGCCATCTGTGGGGTGATTTTATTCGCGATTATCCAGTAAGGGATGGTTCCGGCTTTGTGTTGCAGGGGATTGGGCGTGATCCTCGGTACGGTGATCTAGGCCCCGTACTGTGATGAGTGGTACCCCGGTAGCTCTGCCATTGTATGGAATCCAATTTCCAATAAGTGCCGTACGTGTTAGTTGTGCCCAACTATGTTGGAATGTGAGATGTAAGCATTCCAGCTATTTCATATATATTTGAAAACCCTAGACCCTATTATAATACAATCGAATTTCCTATCAAATGTTTTGGTTAGCGTAAGGTAAAAACTTACCCATGTTTATTTGTGGGAAGTCTTACGTGATACCTTTTCTTTCAAAAGGTTTTGAAGTTAAACAAGTTTAACCTGTTACTCACACCAGACCCATGTCTGACCCAAGTGTTTATTTCTGTTTTATAAACTCTTGGGTACTGAAATTTTTACGAGTAGCCAAGGGATTCAGGTTTAGCTTTGACGAGTTTTCTGGAGGAGCAATGGAGCAGGAGGCTTCGACGTTTGTAGATATAGTATTCCGCTGTGTAGATCTTTGTGATAGAGTCTTGTATTGTATTTGAGTTGTAATGTCTAGACAGATGTTTATAACTGTCTAGTATATGTGATGTATATGTTGTGTAACTCTGATAAGTGTTGTATATTATGTAATACTTTTGTTATTAATATAATTTATTCGTTCCGCTATGTGAGATTCTGATGTTGTTTCGTTCTCTTCTCTTCTTTTCTCTTTTCTATCCCTTTCTTTTCTTCAAAACGATGCGACTTTCTGGGCTATGGAAGTCGGGTTGTTTCATTTGGTATCGGAGCATTAGGTTGAGTGAATACCTAGCTCTGGAGTGGTGTCTATCTTGAGAGAGGGTATTTGTAGTTTTTATATAACTATATATATTTATTTCTACCTATTTGTTGGGTTACCCGTACAGGTTTTCCAATATGAGTTATAAAGGTAGATAAGGTAGTGGTGTGTGTAAACACGACTACAAATGGTTGGAGTTTTGAATGATTGGAGTTGGAAGTATATCTGACGAGACTGTAGACCGAATACCGTCTCGAGTAAACTTTGCAGTGGTGTAAGGATTTCACCAATCTCTGAAGGAAACCAGTTAAGGTTCGGAGTTTATCTTTGAAGTTTGGATGGGTAGAGTTGGATCTGTCAGTTAGGCAGAAGTGTGTGATGGTATCTCAGGTAATAGTAGCTGTGTGATGAGACGCAGTGAATATGGATGTTCCCGAAGATGTTTTCTTTGGAACAAGTTAATGAAGTGTGTCTATTTCGGTGTTATGGCTGAGTTCAGTATGGTGTTTCTATTTGGTTTGGGTTTCGAGTTTCTCAAAGAGCTTTGATTTGAGAAGTCTTTGGCATCGGTGGCAGCAGTGCAGCTTGGAGTGTTCTGTTTGTTGGCAGGAAGTTTTCTGGATGAGCAGTTTTTCTGAAGAGAAGTTCAGAAGCAGCAGAGAGGATCCATTTCTTCAGTGAATTGGATAGTTAAGTATGAGCTGTTCTGATTGGTAAAGAAAGAACAGTTTTCTTTGGAATTTGGTTGGGTTGATCGCAAAAGTGACTTGCGATTGCTGAGTATTCTCTTGAGTTATCTAAGATTTTCTGAGATGTGTTGTCCAGTCTGTGCTTGTGTTCTTCATCAGCATTTTCATTCTTTTCCAGATCAGAGTGGTGTAGCGAAAGCAGTTTGGGAGTGAATCTCTGGATAAGAGAAGTAAGTTTGGATTCTATGGATAATTGTGAAGTAGAGTTTGTGTTTTGGATTATGGGTAGATCTGGAGAGGATCATTTCTGTTGAGTTATTTTTGATCCAGTTAGTTTCAAGAAGCATTAGTAAAGGTTGAGTTGATCAGGAAGGATCTGTAGACAACCCAGGATCGTCTGAAGGATTTTGTGGATAAGAGACGGAGGAATTTGGAATTCGAAGTTGGAGACTTCGTTGTTGTTGAAGTTTTCTCTGGTAAGGGAGCTATAAGATTTGGTAAGTCTGGGAAGTCAGCTCCGAGTTGTTCTGGATCTTTTCTGTGATCTAATTTGGATAAGTACTTTGATCTACAAGGTTGAATTGACAGTTTGGATAACTGGAATTCAATGTATTTTACGTATCTCTGAGGGAGTACATGTTTGATCTATCTCTGGTTTTAGAATCAGCAGTTCTGAAGATTTGGTTGTTGAGTCAGACTCGTCTGTTAGTCTGATATCCTGTTTAGTTTTGTAAATCTAGATGAGTAGAAGCTCTATAGCTTAGTAGTGTTGATTATTTGGATTCTGTAGAGCGAGTATCCCGATATTTATATTTGGGGAAACTCGAGGAAATTGTATTCAGAATTTGGTCTAGATAATTAAAATTGTTTGACTGGGTGAATTGGTTGTTATGGTTGTTAGCATATGGATGATAATATATGCTTGTGATTTAAATAGATTATTAAATTACCTTTGTTTTAAATTTCGGGGACGAAATTATTTTAAGGGGGGAGGAATGTGATATCCCATAAATTTGGGGCAATATCAATTTAATAATTTGTTTAAATAATTAAATTAATTGATAATCTTTGATAATAAAATGTTTGAATTGGTTTTTAATAAATTGATTTCTATTTATAATGTATATATATATAAAAGTATATATTGTAAATAGATTGACTTTGGTTTGAAATTTAATAAATGAATAAAATCTTGTTTTAAATTTCTAATATATATATATTAATAGTTTGATTTGGATTTATTTAATATTTAAACTTTTCAAAGCTATTTAAACAAATAACTATATGGTTTTAAATAAGATTAATAATAAGGTTTATTTTATTTTCTTTTTAAATATTGATAAATATGATTAAGAGTGTATATATATATATATAAGTTTAAAATACAAATTACATATGATATGTTAATTCATTTAGTGATAATAGAAATTTATAATCTTTTTTATAAATTATTTTAAAATTGACAAATTTGTTATCTCTAAACAATATTAATAATATATTGTTTTATATATAGATATAAATAGACTTTAAATAAAATGGAATTGATATTTCAAATTGAATATGTTGTTTTAAATTTATTTTAAATTGGATTTTTAAATATAATTTGAATTTGAATGTAAATTAATTTTGAAATTCAAAAGAGGTAATATTCAAATAGTTTTGGATTTTAAATTATATGGATAAGCTTTTATATATATATATATATAATTGGTTTATTTCTTTAAAAGTTATCTATATATAAATAAGTAATAAGTATTTAATAAATAAAGGAAAAGGTTTTTACATTTAAAATAAATATAAATTAATTAAAAAGACATGTGTAATTCTCTAAATACTTTGTTATGACAAGTGTTAACTAATTAACCACTATAATGACAAATGTCAAAGTTTGGTATTTTTGTTTTTCTTTTATTTGATAAATCATTTTAATCTATATAAACATATGTTCTCATCTATATTTCTTTTTCTATTTCTTATCTAAACTAAGAAGCTTTCAGCCTGAAAATTTAAACAAATCTGCAACTTAAATCCTCTTTTCAAAACAAATCTGATAATCATCTTCCTCAAAACAAAAACCAACAGCTTGTAAAACATCTTCTTCAAAACCATAATCATCTTTCTCAAATACCCTGTAATTCATATTCAAGGCTGTAACCCATCAATCTGGAATCAAAGCAAAAGCATGTTCTTCTTTTCAAAATATGATCAAAAGCCTGCATTGCTCAAAATCAAAAAGGGGTGCATTTTTCTTTAATCTGGAAATTAGAGCATGCATGCAAGTTTCTTCAGAAACATTCAAGTTAAAAGTTTTTAAAGATCAAAAAGCAACTCAGTTTAAATCAAAGCAAGTATTCCAGTTCAAGTTTCCAGGATTTAATATGCTCTGTTCATTCTCAAATTGGTGAGTAACAATATTTTTAAAATTTAATGATGAAATCTGGTTGCATGCTTATCTCTGAAATGAGTTTATCTGTGAATATATTTTTAAGTAAATATCTGTGCATGTATATACTTGAATGAATTGGTGTGCATGTCTGTTACTTATGTGTATCCCTGTTTCCAGCTTAAAGCTCAGTTTTGAGTATAAAAAAATTCTGTATCTCTTCATCTAGTCACTATTTTGATTTAAGATATAAACAATAATCGTTTGTTTATTTATGGGTTAGTGTTTAAAAATTAAATTAAGTTAAAATTTATCTTGAATGTCTTTGGAAACTTAAAATAACAGGGCAAGCTCAAAATAGCTAAAGATTCAAACATCTTAATTTATCAAACCATATTTATGATCTGAAACCCTATCCAAAATTATGATTTTTAGAGGTGAAATCAAAATTTTTAGAATAAAATTGTAGGAGCAGTTCTAGTTCGATCAGTTTGGGTGTTTTGGGTTGTTTCTGGTGATCTCGATGATCAGAGAGGTCAGGATTCTTTCTAGAGATGGAGTGATGATCGGAGACCTTTGGAAAAATGTCAGATTGGTGTTTAGATGACTGTGGCGATAGGAATTGATCGATATTATCTGCAGACCTAGTTTTTGTTGTGGTCGAAATAATTGTCGTCAAGTTGTCTCTGGTGAACCGAGTTCCACCATACTCTGGAAATTGAAAGCAGGGACGTTGACGTAGACATGACCGAAAGATCAGACGCTCAGGCGATCAGAGAGATGAATTCGAGTGATTTCCAGGCTTTGGTTTCCTGTTCTTCATGGTGATGAGATACTCGTTTTCGAATACGAGTTGATGTTGAAGTTTTGGTGATCGAATTTGGATACGAAGGTGAATGTTGACTTGAGGAGATCATCAGCGGTGATCGAAGGCGAGCGTTTCGCCTGTGCACGTGCACATGAATGTTTCGAACATCTGGAAGAATTTGAGTTAGAGGAAGAAGAAGGCGTACTCGAGTAATTGATGTTTTGTCTCGAAGTCGTACTCGAGGAAATGGGGACTGGGCTCGGGGTTTCGAAGGAGAGGCTCGTGTAGTTATCACAGTTTTAAAATTTTAAACATAACAAAGTATAAAAAAAGAGGGAAGAAAACTCGAAGCGTTTAGGGTTTTTGCTCGGGAAAAATGGAGATAGGCTCGGGTAACTTTTGATGTTATGTTTTTAAACCTGACAGTAATTTAAAATTTTAAAATAAGTTTAAATGAAAAGCAGAATTTATAATAAAGTTTTAAATCAAGTTTTCACATGGGTTTAAGTTTGATTTGTATTCTAGTTTGAGATAAATAAATAAGTTGATAAAATTTATAATGTTTCTATCAAATTTAGAGCATTTAAAGTATAGTTTAAAAGAGTTTTAATTTAAATGAATTGTTTTAAAAATCTTTTAAATTTCTTTTATAAATGTTAAGTGTTTCTTAACATTTGAATTTAAGAAGATTTTGTAAATTTGATTTAAAATTTGTTAAAGTTAAAATGTAATTTATTTTAAATCTTTAATTTAAAATGAATTAAAAGAAAGATTTTAAGGTAAAATGTTTTAAGTCTTTGTTAATGATAAATAAAGTAGTTAAAGGTTAATACTTTAGTTCAGAAAGTAATTAAGATTTAATTATATAGGAGTAATTAAATTAATAAGGTAATTAAAGAATAATTTATAATTTAATTAATTGGTAATTAAGAGTTTATCAAGTTGCTAAAAGATTAATTACCTAAAGAAATAATTAAAGAATTGATAAAAATTAATAAGGGATCATTAATTAAGGATTATTAAATAATTAATGAATGGGATTAATTTTGATAATCAAATAGATTAATTAATTATTAATAATCATTTTATGAAATTGGTTAAGTATAATTGCTTAATGGAAGTAATTAAAGAAATTAATTACTTAAGGTAATTAATTAAATAAATTTGATAAGTTTAAATTAATTTGTTTAATTAATTTAAGATAATCACTTGGTGATTTGATAATTACTTAAAGGTAATTAGTGAAAGTATAAATTACTTAGAAAAGTAATTAAAGTAAATTAGTGGATGTAATTAACTAAAGATGGTTTAATAAAAGTAAATTGAGTTAATTACTTTAAATAATTAATCAAGGGATTAATTAAAGGATAATTAATTAAGGAGTAATTAAATTATGAAGTGTAGTAATTAAGAGTAGTTAATTACTAAATGAGATTAATCAAAGGTAATTAATAAATGTGACTAATTAATTATTAATTTAAATAAGATAATTAATTAAGAATAATTAAGGATCATTAATTAATATAATTAATGATGTAATTAAGAATTGATTAATTAAGATTAATTAATAAATAATAAGTGATTAAAGTAATTAATTAATTGTAATTAATTAAGGATTAATGTAATTAAATATAGTTAATTAATTAATGAAGTAATTAAAGATTAATTACTGAATGGTTTAAGATAATTAATTTGTGAAATTAATTAAGTATTAATTACTTAAAGTAATTAAAGGGTAATTAATCAGGAATGATTAATTAAGATGGATACTTAGAGTAATGATTAATTAATTGGTTTAATTAATAATTAAGTAAGCAGGATTTATAGGATGAAGTAATTAATTTAATTCACTTTAAATTAATTAGAGATGATAAATCATTACTTAAGAATGGATGAATGATATTGAATGCTTTGCATTGTTGATATCTCTGATAAGAGATGTGCTGATCTATGATATAGATGTTTGGTTGGATTGAAATGATAATATGAATTATCTGTTTGGATGATAATATGTGTGACGACCCGGAATTTTTGTATATTTGAAATGTGAATATTTAATTTATTTTAAATATCCGAAGGTTAAATTTTAACTTTAATTTCAAATATACAGTATTTATTTGGATAATTAATTATTAAATTTAATTATCGGGATTGGGTAAAATATTGAATCTTGATTTTAAGCCTGTTAAAAATAGTTCAAAGGTTCAGAAAATTTATATTGTTAATACTGAAGATGATAGAACTTTTAAAATGGAATTTTAAAGAGTTTTGTTCAGTTTTAAAAATATATCGTTGAAATTGAGTTTAAAAATAGCCGTCCGAGGCACAGTCTCGGAATTCAGCGACACCAGTTCTATTGGGTCCGTAATATTGTATTATTATCGGATTTCAATTTTTGTAACATTTGGAGTTATGGTTTGAGCGAACGATAGATAAACGCGCTGAAAATTTAATTGAAATTCAAATATAAATAATAAGTTATATTGACCAGTTAAAAAGAAATTCACATCAGATCTTCTCCTTTCATTTCGAAAGTCACTGTAGATTGCCTAATTTAAACACGTGTCCTACCTAATAAACACGCAAGGTAGTTCATAACACGTGTTCTCCCTGGAATAACACGCGTCTCCTTCTTTCTTTAAAAATCAGAACCGAGCCCTTCCATCTTGGAATCAATCAGAGAATAATTTAAATCAAAATGAACTAAATATGACCGAGCCTTGCTTATCCTCTGAAGGAAGATTTTGAAATCTATGTTGATAGAAATTTATGGCCTCTGTCAAGATTCAAGCGCGAGCTTCCAAATTAATTCGAAATCTGGTTTCGAATCTCGCTCCTCCTCTTTGTTCGACCCTATATCAGTGGAGTTCTCGCGAATGGAATTGGGGATGAATTCTCGTTCGAGCTCAAATACGAGACTCAGGCGATGGCGCGGGCGGTAGGTGAAGCACGATGCTGTTAGGGCATGACGATGTGCGAGGCGATTCAGTTTAAATTGGAGGCTCGGCAGTCTTTCGGAGGTAGCGAAGCTCGTTTGGCATGCGAGAGGTACGGGGATCGATAGGGGAGTTCGTTTCGTCTCGTTCTGGGTTCGCGTTCGCGATGGGCATCTCCGATAGGTGGTGGGTGATGTCGTTTCAAGGCGCGGGGTCGCGATTTCGACTCTGGGATGGTACGATTTCATAGTCGTGACTGCAGATTGGAGATAGGCTCGGCATGATGAGTGACGATTGGAAGAAGGAGTTTTGGGTTCTTTAAGGGCTGTAAGGTATATTTTACAGATTTTATTTATTTACTAGAAGCAGAGAATAAAATGTTCAAGGGTATATAAAATTATTTTCCAGTTTTACAGTAAAACATTTCGAAGGCAAAATTTTTTCTAATTTATTATATATATATATAAGATTAGGAAAATGTATATATAAGGATTTTGAATATTAAAAGGGTTAATATAAAAATAGATTTTTAAATCTATATAAATTATTTAGTTACTAAAGATAATTTGTTAAAGAAAATTATTAGTTTAAAACTTTTAAATTTAAGTATAAGTTAAAATAAATAAGTAAATGTTAGTTGATTATTGGATTTATTCAAGTGTTAATTAACTATATAATGTCATATAAGGTCTAAAATCGAGAAACAAGCTGGAATGGGAATGAATGGAAATAGACTGCAAATCAAAAGCGAAGGTGAGTTAATCTCACTCAGTTAGATTTAAATTTAAATGGTTAAATTTAAATAATTGATTGAATGGTTGTTTTGGTTGATATGATATATATATAGTAGTATATAGCAATATATACATATTGGCATATGTATATATTTGAGTTGTTGATATTCCCGCATTTATATAGCGGATGAGACCCTATGCGCCGCATAATAGCGGATGATTTTATATAAATCCCATATACCGCGATATTCCACCTTGAAGTGGAATTGGTATTGTGCTAACGTTTGTGGATGCAGGGAAACAGGTTGGAGGGATCCAACTGGATTCCTCAAAATTATTTAGATTATTTGATATTCTGTTCTATGAATATTGATATCCTGTGATGATTTTATTGATGATTGAAATATTGGATGATATGTTGGATTGAATATTTCAATAAAGGGAGTTATCAAAATATATTGAATTGGATTTTGAAAGAAATAAAAGAATAAATTTTAAGTAAATAATTCAAGTGAATTGGAATAAGGGAATTTCGAAATAACAAGGGAAATATTAACTTTAAACTAAAGTGATATTAAATTTAAAGAATAAAGGATTTATTTTGAATGTAAGGATTAAATTTAATTAAAGGCTAAAGAAGAAATTTTGGAAGTTTAAAATTGGTATTTTCAGTTAAAAAGGGGTTTAACTCAAATAAAGGAATAAATCTAAAAGTTAATGTATTTTGAAATAAATGAAGTAGTAAAGGAAATTTATTTCAAAGTAAAGTAAAGTAAATTGGAAAATCAATTGGAAATTGATTTAGTTATTTAAAATTGGAATTTTAAAAGAGAAGTGAGATTTTGAAGATATAAACTGGGTTTATAAAGTAAAATAAAATATAGTGGATATTTGAATATAAATTCAAGGTGGGAATTTATAAAAAGATATGGTTTGGTTTAAAAATAAATGTTGATTTATTTTTAAAAGATGGAAATGAAAAGTGTATTTCTCTGGATAGCCAAGTACGTTTTCAAAGCAATTTTAAATATAAGTTAAAAGTTTTAAATATGTTTTAAAAAGCATGTTTTAGAAAATTGATTATTTCTAAATGTTAATTTTCAAAGTAGGTATATTTTAAAAATCTATTATTGTAGTAATTATATAAAAGTGATTTGCTATTCTGTTTTAAAAAGAGAAATTTAGTTTATATTTATAAAGTGGTTTAATTTAAAGTATATATTTTTAATAAAGTATTAAAGTAGTTTGATTTCAATGTTATAAAAAATATTTTAAATTAAAGTGTTTTTAAATTATTTTAAAATCTAAAAGTGTTTTGTACTTGGTGTTTCAGAGAAATAAATATTTGGAAATGTATTCCGTAAGCGGAAATTGTTTGAAATTGTTTTCAAAAGGAGTTTGAAAATTTGGAAATATATCTTGGAAAGATATTTGGGCAAATAAATAATGTGGGAAATTATTTAATTGTGTGATGGTTGCTTGTGGATGTTAATTGATAGTTAAATAACCGACTATCAATATTGGCCAAATGCGCTGATCGTTTCGAAGAGACCGGGATCGGATTTGCTACAGTACAGCATGATAGGGGGTTCTCGCTTCGCGGTTTGGTGGCGAACGGGAGACTCTTACCCCTACATGTCCCTGAGAGGTAGGAAAGAGGAAAATTACTTATGGAAGTAATTAAATGGAAGTGATTAAGGGTTAATCACTTGATGTTATTGATTAAAGGATAATTAATATAATTTAATTGAAGTTAATTAATTAAAGATTAATTAATTAAAGGATTAAGGTTAATTAATAATGTGATTAATTACTAGTTAAGGAAATTAATTAAAAGAAAGTAATTAATTAAGAAAGTAATTAAGGATTATTTATTTATATAATAAATAATTAAGGGTCCATTAATTAAGATTAATTAATGAATATGGTTAATTAAAGATTAATTATTTAATTATAGTAATTTAAAGTAAATTATTGTGTATGGTTAAGGATAATTACTTGAATGTAATTAAGGATAATTAATCAAAGGAGATTAATTAAGGAAGATCATTAAGAAGTAATTTATTTATTTGTAATTAATTAGGATTAAGGTAATCCAAGTAATTAAAGGATAGTAATTTATTTAATTAAAGGTTAAGCGAGAACCTGGCTCTGATACCAACTGTGACGACCCGGAATTTTCGAACCCGAAAATTCCAGATAGTTAGAAGAAAAAGAAAGAGATAGAAGAAAGAAACAGAAAGAAGAAAGAAGAACAGAGAACACAACATCTCACATTCGCAGCGGATTAAATATAATAACAAATAATAATATCAGTTATACAAAGAAAACTGTATTTGTTAATAATAACAAATTTAAGAAATGATATGATTTGTTAACTTAGATTTGTAAGTTATTTTAAACTTAATTTAGAAATAGAATCAAGCGTTAATTTAAAAGTTTAAATGCTTAACTTTATATGTGATTGATAATTTAGTAATTAATAAGATAAAAGGTTTATCTTAAAAGATAAATAAGGTTTTGATGATTTAAATTTTATTAAGTTAATAAGGTAATAAAAGGCAATTAATTAATTAATAAATGATTAAGAATTAATAAGTCAATTAATTAGAGATTAGTTAAGTGATAATTAAAAATTAATTAATTGGTGATTAGAGATTATTAATGTAAGTAACTGGAAAATAGTAATTAGTTTATAAGATAGTTTCAAAATAGTTAAATAGTTCCAAAATAATTGTAAAATAAGTATAGGATAGTTTGGGGTTTAAGAAGAAAGATTGTATAGTAAATAGTTTGGAAAAATATATTTGTATTAAAACAATTTATTTTGAAAATAATCCAGAGCCAAACTGTTCAATTCTCATTAATTCAATTTAAATTTCCATCTCCATTTAAATTAACTCAATTGCAATTTAAATAACTTCAATTTCCATTGAAATTGATTTAATCCCAATTCAAGTTGAATTAACCTTAATTCCTTTCCAAATTCAAATCAAATTCCATTTGATTTTTAAACTTATACATCTTCAATCACAATTCTAATTAATTCAAACCAAATCCCATTTGAACAAATTTCAATTTAAAACTCAATTTTAAGCTATCTCAAATTTATATAAATTCGAGTTAAATTTCTAAATGTTGATTTAATTTCTTAAATCAAATTAACTTATATCTTTAAACCATTAAATTCTGAATCCAAATTCCAAATTCCATTTTAAAATTATCTTTACTTAACTTATTATAAAGTTCAAATAAGAATTCAAAAACAATTAAATTTCAGATTCTAATTTATTATCCATTTTCAATTTCCAGATTTCAAACCCATTTTGAGATCACTCATAGCTCCTATTTAAATTAATCATTTAACTACCCAAGTTAAATTTAAATTTCATCTTGAAATTTCCAATCCAAGTTATTCATTCAAACTTATTTAACTTCCTCCAAGTTAAATTAAATTTACTTAATCCGGTCAACTTTTCACAATTTGAATTCCCATTCAAATTTTAAACTTCAGATTAATAATCTTTCCCCTTTTAAGTTTTAAAACCTACTTTACTTTGGGTTTCACATCACTTTCCAACCTGGCTCTGATACCAACTGTAACGACCCGGAAATTTCGAACCCGAAATTTCCAAATTGTTAAGGAAAGAAAAAGAAGAAAGAGATAGAAGAGAAAGAAGAAGAAGAAGACAGAAACACCAAACATAGAAATCTCACATTCGCAGCGGATTAAAATACAATATCAAATAATAATATCAGTTATACAAAGAAAACTATATCAGTCAATCACATTTTTATACATCAGAGTTACAACCATTTACATGAACTGGACAGTTATACAACTTGTTCCAGACTTCAATCTATACAGACCACATAATATCATATACACAACGGAATACTTCATACGTTCCTGTCATCCAGCTCGCCTCCTGAGCTTTCGAACGTCCTTACCTGAAAATCTGTAATACTCGGTCTGACCCGAGCATTACATCAAAGTAACACCCGGGTCAGGCTGGAAACCAGCGTGAGTAAACCCATATAATTTGAAATACTAAGTTCAAACCATAAAAGAAAATCCCGGGTAACTCGTACTTCACTACGAGTTCATTACTTGTTATGCTCAATACTCACTTTACATATCGATCTATAAAGAATCGAAGTGGTTTCGGGTATTTACTAATACCCGACCCCGGTCTCTTCGAATTCAATGTCATTTTTTTTTTCAAGTTGTTTAAGTTAAATAATTCAATTAAACTTCAGAAAAATCATATTCACTCAGCAATTCATCACAGATTGATAACTTACATTATCACAATTCAATCCAAAACAATTCATATCATAGAGTATCATATCAGAGATATTCAACAAACCAAGGCATTCAATTCAGGTTTATCAATCATAAGCAAGATTACTTAGCTGTTCAATTCCTAATTAACTTAATTTAATCTCTAATTAAATTAATTACTTTAATTACTTTTAAATCCTGCTTACTTAATATTAATTTATTAACCTTTAATAATAAATTAATCAACCTTTAATCATTAAATAATTAACCTTTAATTATTTGAATTATTCTTTAATTAATTATTCTAAATTAATTACCATAATTAATTAACCTTTAATTATTAACTCATTCCTTAATTATTTTCATAAATTAATTAACCTTTAATTAATTTATTATCCTCAAATATATTATCTTGATTAAAAATGTCACATAAATAAATTATCCTTTAATTAATTTTTCTTTAATCACTTGATTATTCAACTCTTAATCATTAATCAATTATCCTTTTAAGTAATTAAGTAAGTAAACCATTAATTTAATATCTAATTAATTAATTAATTAATTATTCCTTTAATTATCCACCTTAATTACTTTAAAGATAAACCTTTGTATCTTAATTACTTACTCAATCATCATTTAAATATTATCAATTTAAATGCTTGGAATTGATTCATTACAAAATCAATTGAGATCTTTTATTAATTAAGGTTTTAATACCATATCGTTATATTTTCAAAAACACTTGTTAAACAATTTCCCTTTAAAAACATTTAACTTAAAATTTTAAACTTGGAAATTTTGTTTAAAACTTGTTTAACATTTCACTTTTAAAACCTGGTTATATTTTCTTAAAACCCAGAACAGAGTTTCTTTCTACAATAAAAACTGATAATTAAACTAAAAACCCGAGCACACAACTCCCAATACCCGAGTCATTTACCCAATTTCTCGAGAACGTCTTCGAGACAAACTTCATCTTCTCCAAAAAATACTTCAAACCATCACCAGACGCTGATTATACTTGTGCACGTGCACACATGGTCGGAGCATCTCCGACCATCACCTCTGCCACCCATAAGTCACCGTTGACCCAAACTTACAACCCCAACCATCAAAAACCTGAAACGATCACGAAATCGAAATTGCACAAAAATCGAACATACATAAGCCTACTGGATCGAACTGGTCATCAAAGAAACGTCTCGAACTGCCAACTCCGGTCATCAGAGATCACGCAATCGTATCTACAGCTTCGTCTACAACCCACGCTCTATTTCCCCTACGTCCGGTCTCCTCCGATACACTGTCGACGGCGCAGTTCATCGAAACCCACACACAACCAAAAACACAACCTAAACCCTACCACCGCCTCCCTTGACTGCCGTGGGTCATAAGAAAACCCAGCGACATTTTTCTCGAACCCCACACTACCTATACCTCCTCCATACCCAGTCTTGGCCCACGCAAAAGATTGGGTTGCCAGAATTTGACCGATGAACCATTTCCGTTCATCTTATAAATTCACAACAATAACTAGCTTAAAAATCTTGAAATTACTATTAAAAATCATGGTTTCTAGGCACGACTCCAAATATATATTCAAAACTTGGAAATTTAAAAATCAAATTTTTGACTTAAATTGATTCTCACTGTAATGTCTTATTTTCTAGTTAACCACTCGTTAACTACCCTTTGAAACATTTTTTTTAAAACAATATTCAGATCATTCAATATAACATCAAGTTACAGATCAACTTAGTAAAAAAACAGAGATCAACAGTCATACTGGCAACCCATCAAACCTGGTTGTGATTTTCATCTTTGTTTTGTTTACAGCTTCTACTTCTTTTCTGATTTTGTATCTCAGATTTTATAGCTTGCATTTTATCTTGTTTAGTTTGAATATGAGGAAAAAGAGAATAGAAGAAGAAATGGTGATGTATATATATAACTTTGCTTTAAATTTTAATTTTAATTTTTGAAAATAAAAGAAAATTGACACTTGTCATTCCCCTTATCTATTTTGTTAACACATATGCTTAGCTAATATTATTAGCTTACACTTGTAATACTACATGCTAAAATATAAAATTTTGAATGTTAATAAGGGTTTTTAAAATAAATACCTAATAACACAATACATCTTTTAACTTATAAAAATGAAATCTTTTAAAAGAAAATAGAATAAAACACTATATTTCTACAAAAATCATATATACATATTTTTAAATCCAAAATATATTTAAGATATATATATATACCCTTTGAAAATTTAAATTCAAATTCAAATACAATTTAAAACCCAAACTGTAATCAACTCACACAAATATATTTATTTAACCGAACACAAATTCAATTTGTTTGAAAATAATAATTTTTCTATTTAAAATCTTCTTATATTCATAAATATAATTATTATTTGTTTCGCAGTTACAATTGTCAAATTTTAAGTAATTATATTAGGAGATTATCAAATATTTATCCAAATATCTATAATCCAATTTTATTGTATTTTCAAATTCACTTACATAACCAGATATCTTTTATTATCAAAATTTTTATTTGAATAAATCAGTTAATTATCCCATTACCGGATGTCCAAAAATCTGGGTTATCACATTCCTCCCCATGCTCCACCGATAGTCTCCAGACCAACTACAACGACTCAAAAGCCCCAATCTCGACATCGACCAAGCAAGCACCTAAAACCCTACTCCGACCATCCCCCATCGCCACGATGAACAATAAATCCACCTGACATTTTTGCCGACATCGCCGAGCTTCCTCCTACCTCCAGTCGAAACCCCGACCACCCCGAAACCTCCGGCCACCAGAAACAGCCCAAAACCCATTTCCTGATCAACTATGAACTGCTCATTCAAAACTCATCTAAAAATTTTGATTTTCGTTTTAAAAATTCTAGTTTTCAAAGGAGATTCAGACTATATACTTGAATCAACATACCATTATGATTGGTTTTAACCTGATCTTAAGTTTTCCACTGTTCTTTATGTTTCCAGAAAATTTCCAAACTTATTCCAGACCATTTAATAGGTCTTGTTATTTTTAAATTTTAATAAGAGTTATATATACATATATATAACTTGATTTTTAGATTGAAATTTTAATTCTATTTAAATTTGATTTCAATGTTTTGAAATTTAAAAGAATAAATACTTAAGTATTTGAATAGGCTTTTATTTATAATTTGTTTTGTTTTGTTTTTCTATATAAGAAAAGAAGAAAAATTATTTATATACATACATAAGAAAGAAATAAATAAGTTAAAGCTTTTATAAACAATTTAAATTAAAATTTAAAATACTCTAAATACATGTGTAAGTCTCTTAAGACATCTAAATAACATGTGTAAGCCATTAAATAAACCAAGTGACAAATGTTATATATATAAAAAGAAAAAAGAAAAGACTGGCTATTCATTTTCAGATCAAAGCTAAAACTTTCTCTTCACCTTCATATTTCTTTCATTCATTTTCAAATCTGGAAATTCAAAACAAAGAAAAGGAACAAAAGAAAATCAAAACCTGTTCAAGCAATAAATCAAAAGAAATTCAAAGCTTCAGTTTTAACCTGGAAATGCAATGCAAAGATCAGGCTTTAATTAAAATCTCGGATCAGTTTCCAATTCAAGATTGCATCACGAATCAAGTTACAAATCTAAATTCAAATAGCAGTTCAATGATCAACATTTCAAGTTCCAGTTCAAAAGGGCAAAGTTCTGTTTCTCTGTTCTTCAACTAAAAGTGAGTAGACTATCCTTTAACATCTTAAATCTGTCTGTATCTTGATCTGCATGTGATAATCATTGATGAATGGATGTAAATTATGTTTGCATGTGTGTATATATGTATGAATCTCTGGATATATATGTGTGTGTATCTGGTCTGTGCATGTTGATTTAATCTGATCTTCCCTGTTTTCAGACTGTAGAGTTAAAAACAAAACAAAATTTCCAATAAACTCTTTATCTATGTGGTATTAGACTTTAAATTCTAAACAAAAATAAGTTGTGAAGATGAAATGTTAGTTTTAAAAATAAGTAAGTAATATATGTTTAAATCTCTCCTGGAATCAGTAAAAACCAGTAAGAGTTTTAAAAATTGATAAAAATTAAACAATTTAATTTGTAGATTCAAGCATGCAACTTGAATCAACTCTGGAAAACTCGATTTTTAAAACTAAATTCATGAGTTTTAGTTTGGAATTGAGTTTGCATTTTGAGGATGACCAGATTTTGGTTTTCGACGAAGTTCTGGTGACTGGGGTGATTCTGGAGGTCGAAGTTTTGGCTGGAGCTAGTTTGGTGATCGTTGAAGCTGGGAAAAATGATAGAGAGATGGGAAGATCGCCGTGGAGTCGGCAATAGTTCAATTGGGTTTTAAACGCTAGTTCTGTCGAGGCCAGAAAATTTGTCACCGTGGCTTCATTGGTGAATCGAACTGCAAGTGCTTCTGGGAATAGATGGCGTGAAGGCTAGTGAGTCCATGACCGGAGTTTGGGAAGGTTCGGTGATCGGCGATGGTGGTTCGAGGGTTTTCTGATGATGGTAGGTTTCCAGTTTTCGACTGGGAAGCTCGATTTTGACTTTTACTTCGTGGCGAATGATTGAGGGTCGAATTTGATCGCGAGGTTGAACGTCGACATGTGGGGCAAGACGTTGGAGGTAGCTGCGGCGTAGTTGAACTGTGCACATGCACGGTGACCGATCTGTGCATATGGAAGTTTTATGTTGGGAGAAGACGAGAGTGTCTTGAGTTGTTGCCGAAGCATACGCGTGTGCGACTCGAAGCAGACATGCGTGGGGAAGACTCGAGGAAGGCTAGTGTTTTTGTGGAGTCTACTCGGGTTGTTCTGGGTTTTAATCTGAGAGCATGTTTTTTTCTAAATGTTTTCAATTTTTAAAAGTTAAGTAAATAATTTTGTTTTCAGAAATGAATGTTTAACAAGTTTAAAATAAAATTAAGTAAATAAGTTTTGAAGGATTTGATAATTCTTTTATAAAGTTATTCACCATATTGCTTTTCATTTCAAAAACCCTTTTACAGATCTTATCCACAAATTTTCAATATCAATTTCATTCAAACTCGTACGATGTACTCATATCATTCGTACGCAATACCAATCTGATCGCTTACTCGATCACACAATTTCTCTTCCGAATTAGTATCGTCCACCCGACTTCCTAGTGCGGACTTAGATCTGGTTTCTTGATCAGAAACCGTCATTCTCCTTGCATAGTCACAACTATGATAGAGAATATCCAGAACCAATCAACAACCCATATCCAGGTTCGCCGTCGAAAATCGAGCGAAAAATCCCAACTCGGATCGATAATATTATCTCGAAATTCTGTGCTCGAATCTGGATCAAACCACTATGCGAATAGAATAATATACGTTCATCCTACGTATTTAACTTCATTGATTATTAGCCAAATCAACTCTCTTTTCTATTCACATTTTCTTTAATTCCATTCACTTATTTTCACAAAACAATACCTAAGTATCCTACTTAGTTTAAATGGTCCATATTATCCCAATCCAGCCTATTGATTTCACATATCAATCTATAAAGAATTTTAGAAGATTTCCAATCGAAGTGGTTTCGGGTATTAACTAATACCCGACTCCTGTCTCTTCGAATCCAATGTCATCTTAACCCAAGTTATTCAAATGAAATACAATTCAAACTTTAAATATAGGGTGTCACTGTTTTAATCCAAATATATTGTATCACATAGCATTCCATATCACATACCAGAGATATCAACTAATCTAAGCATACAATATCATTCAATCATTCATAGCAAGATTAATCATCCATACCATCTATAATTAATTTAATTAACCACAAATGAATTAAATTAATTACTTCAATTATTTTTAAACCTTGCTTATTAATTACAACCCAATTAATTTATCATCCAAAAATTTCTATTTTAATTAATCATCCTTGATTAATTATTTTTAATTACATTAAGTAATTAAACCTTAATTATAGATTTATTATTCTCAACCATTCTCAATAATTAACTAAATTACTTTCATAAATTAATAAATGATATTCTAATTATTTCATTAATTAATTACTCTTTTAATTAATTTCTTTAGCAAATAATTAATCACATTATTAATTAATCTTAACTCTCTAATTAATTAATTACTCTCTTAATTAATTAACTTCAAATCAATTATATTAATTAATTCTTTAATTAATAACATCAAGTGGTTAACCCTTAATCACTTCCATTTTATTACTTCCATAAGTAATTTCTATATATATCAAAAGATAAACTTATATAAAAACCATTTATTTTTAAAACCATTTAAAAACCTTTATATAAGAAAATAACAAGTACGCTCTCATATATATATATACACTCAACTCATTCTAGGGTACTATTGACCCTATCCTTAATGAGTAATCCCAACAAATTTGAATTAATTATCCAAAGAAATACTGTATATTTGAAATTAAAGTTAAAATTTAACCTTCGGATATTTAAAATAAATTAAATATTCATATTTCAAATATACAAAAATTCCGGGTCGTCACATTCCTTCCCCCTACTAGTAATTTCGGGGACGAGAAAAGAACAGAGAAGCCTGGAAATGCTTGAATTTGCAACTGAAAACTTGGTTTTGATCTTTTAACTTTGAAAACTGGAAATGTGCTTTGATTTACAACAGGAATCAAGCAACCACTTTTTCAACCTGATGTAAATCAAAGCACATTTCCAGTTTTCAAAGTTAAAAGATCAAAACCAAGTTTTCAGTTGCAAATTCAAGCATTTCCAGGCTTCTCTGTTCTTTTAGTAAGGTGAGTAAACTACTTTTAAATCTTTTAAGGTTACATCAATTTAATAAAAATAAATATAAAGACATGCATGAATGTAAAATAAATAATAGATATTAAATAAAAATATATTTAAAACATATTAATACATTATAATTACAAATGTAAGCTTAGGAATTCATGTATAATTACATGTGTTAGCTTATTAGTCTTTTAAAAATACAAGTGTTAGGAGATTAACTATAGTAATAGACAAGTGTCACTTTTATTTTAATTTTCTTTTATTTTTAATAAAACCTAATTTAACTTATATAAACACATATCCATTCTTTTCTCGTTTCTTTTCTATCTTCATTTTCAAAATCAAAGACCAAAGCCTGTAAACAGTTTAAAACCAGAAATAAATTTCAAACAGAAATCCACTTTTACCAATCTCAGTTTAAAGCAAGATTTCATCTTCAAACTAAATCAAGCAAAGATCATCTCAACAAAATGAATAGCAGATCAACATCAGTTCCAGATTCAACAACAAAGAATTCAAATCAAATGTAAAAATTTACAGAACAAAAGCCTGGAACAAGAAATCTGGTCTCTGTTCCATTTAAGGTGAGTAAACAATTTTATTTATAAAGTTTTAAGTCTGTTTTAAATCTAGATGCATGAAATAAATATTTGAAGTAAAGTTTGATAAGAGTTTTGCATGATTGTTAAGTATGATTGCAGGTATATATGTTTATACATGCATACCTGTATAGATATATATGAATGTCTGTTCAGGAATAAATCTGGTCTCTGTTTGATTTTTTCTAACTAAATCAGGATCAAAACAAAAATCTCTGTCTCTGCTTTTAAATCTGAGAGCAAATCCCTTAATCCTGTTATATGTTGTGATGTTTGGTTTGGTACTTGGAGTTGTTTGTATAAGTGATAATGTACATGCATATCTATTTATGTCTGTATATATATATTGTTGAATGTCTGATTGTCTCTCTGTTTAACAACAAACTGACAAAATTCAAGAAAAATTCTATATCACAAAATCTAAAAGGATTTAGGTAATGATTTTTAAAGGAAAAGTATTTGTATCGACCTGATTTAAATTTTAAAAATAAATTCGAGTGAAAACATTTAGTAATTATTTTAAAAATGATAGATTACTGTAAAAACTATTAAAACCAGGAAAATCGATGTTTGAAATTCTGTGTTTAGATTTCATAATCCAGCTCGTATTAGCAAATTATGAATTTTGAAGATAATTTCAAGATTTTAAGGTTTGGGAATATCGAGATATTGGTAGTTGATCGAATTTGGGAATTTTGAGCTTTGCGGGTGATCAAAGAAAAATGTTGGATCAAGATTAATGGTGAAGGAGGCTTGGGTGTTGCAGATTGGGGGAAAAATAGTTAAAAAAATTTCTGTTGATCGACGTTGCATGATTTCGAGGAACTAAGGTTTAAGCTTCAGTTTTGTTGACGGAGGAAACATGATGATTTCGTCGTCGCCGTTGTGTCGAGTTGCATTGGACAGGAGGGAAAGGTCTCGCGGATCATCGGAGCAGCTCAGGTTGCGATTGCATGATTTCTGGTGGTCTGAGGCAATGTACGACGTGGTCTTCGGTGATGGGTTTTGTTTCAGATGGAGGTGAGAATGCTCGAATTCGATTTACGGCAAAATTGGAAGATCTGGGTGGTCAGAGACATGGGGTTGGTCGTCGTCGACTGGTAAACGATGGCAGGGGTGGTCGGAACATCGTCGTTCCTCCGTACACGTGCACGGCGAGGCTGATGTCAGTGGTTTTGGGAAAGAAAGTTGGGTCTCGGGGAAGGTTTCGGGGAGATGCTGATCTGTCTCGGTACACTTTCGAGTTTGTACATGAGTATCAGGTGTGTGTAACAAAGTTTTAAACTTTAATTAAACTAAGTTAAAAAATAAAAAATGAAGGTGATATACTCGGGTCAGGGCTAGTGAGTATATCGGGATGGAACCGAAGTAAATTTAACAAATTTAAATTTTAATAAAGCAAGTTTAAAAATCTAAAAATGAATCTAGTTTGAATCATTTCTTAAAATCTATTCCTTATATAATAAATGGTATTAAAAAGTAAAGTTAAGGAAGTTATAATTTGTTAAGCTTAAAACTTTAAGTTATTTTAAACTTAATTTAAATTGTACTTAAGTGTTATTTAAAGGATAAAATGTTTTAAATTTATATGTTAATGATAATTAAGTAATTAATTAAGATAAATGGTTTATCTTAAAAAGATAATTAAGGTCTTGGATAATTAATTAAATTAATGTAAGTAATTAGAATTACTTAATTAAAGGACTAAATTGTTGAGGGCTAATTAATTTAATTAATTATTAGAGGATAATGAATGTTAATTATTGAATGTGATTAAATTAAAGTAATAAATTAGGGTATAATTAATTAATGAGAGTAATTAAGGGTTAATTAATGGTTAAAGGATAATTAAATCTCTAATTAATTACATAATTTAATTATCCTTTAACCATTAATTAACCCTTAATTACTCTCATTAATTAATTATACCCTAATTTATTACTTTAATTTAATCACATTCAATAATTAACATTCATTATCCTCTAATAATTAATTAAATTAATTAGCCCTCAACAATTTAGTCCTTTAATTAAGTAATTCTAATTACTTACATTAATTTAATTAATTATCCAAGACCTTAATTATCTTTTTAAGATAAACCATTTATCTTAATTAATTACTTAATTATCATTAACATATAAATTTAAAACATTTTATCCTTTAAATAACACTTAAGTACAATTTAAATTAAGTTTAAAATAACTTAAAGTTTTAAGCTTAACAAATTATAACTTCCTTAACTTTACTTTTTAATACCATTTATTATATAAGGAATAGATTTTAAGAAATGATTCAAACTAGATTCATTTTTAGATTTTTAAACTTGCTTTATTAAAATTTAAATTTGTTAAATTTACTTCGGTTCCATCCCGATATACTCACTAGCCCTGACCCGAGTATATCACCTTCATTTTTTTTTTCAAATACTTCCAAAATCCTTTTTATTTAGCAATAGATTCAACAAGGGAAGATTTACCTTATATAACAAGGATATATAACTTTATTTTATTCTAAATCAAATATTCACATTTGATAAATCTTTTATAAAGTTATTAACCATATTTCTTTTCAAAAACCATTTTACAGTTCTTATCCACAAATCTTCAATATCAATTTCATTCAAATCCGTACGATATCATTCATACACAATATCAATCTGATCGCTCAATCGATCACACAATTTCCCTTCCGAACTAGTATCGTCCACCCGACTTCCTAGTGCGGACTCAGATCTGGTTTCTTGATCAGAAACCGTCATTCTCTTTGCATAGTCACAACTATGATAGAGAATATCCAGAATCAATCAAAAATCCATATCCAGGTTCGCCGTCGAAAATCGAGCGAAAAATCCCAACTCGGATCGATAATACTATCTCGAAATTCTGTGTTCGAATCTGGATCAAATCACTATGCGAATAGAATAATATACGTACATCCTACGTATTTATCTTTATTGGTTTTTAGCCAAATCAACTTTCTTTTCTATACACATTTCCTTTAATTCCATTTACTTATTCTCAATTGCTTCCATTTTCAATTGAGTTATTACTTCAATTACAAACAGTTTGAACTCTGACCTATTTAAATTTAAAAATAGCTTGAAAAAGTTTAAAATAGATAAGTAGTTGAAAAATAGTTATTAGTTTGTAAAATAGCTGTAAAATAGTTAAGTATTATAAAATAGTTAGGTAATTGCAAAATAGTTTTTAAAATAGTGATTAGATATAAGTAACTGAAAAATAGTAATTAATTTATAAGTCAGTTTCAAAATAGTTAAATAGTTCCAAAATAATTGTAAAATAAGTATAAGATAGTTTGGGGTTTAAGAAGAAGATTATATAGTAAATAGTTTGGAAAAATATATTTGTATTAAAACAATTTATTTTGAAAATAATCCAGAGCCAAACTGTTTAATTTCCCAATCTCCATTTCCAATTAATTTCCCATTAATTCAATTTAAATTTCCACTTCCATTTAAATTGACTCAATACTTCAATTTCCATTGAATTTAATTCAATCCCAATTCAAGTTGAATTAATCTTAATTCCTTTCCAAATTCAAATCAAATTCCATTTGATTTTTAAACATATTCACTTTAATTACAATTTCAAATTATTCAAACTAATTTCAAATTGAATCCACTTCAATTTCTAATCATTTCAATTTCTATGTGAATTAATCCCAATTTCCCATTTGAATTTGAACTCATTCAATCTTCAATTTTTATTTCAAATTAATTCAATTCAAACCTTCCATTTGAATTTTAAACTTATTCATCTTAAATCACAATTCCCATTTATTTAAATCAATTTCAGTTGAACTAATTCAACTTAAATCTCAATTTTAAACTATCTCGAATTATATAAATTCGAGTTAAATTTTAAATGTTGATTTAATCCTTTAAATTAAATTAACCTTTACTTTTAAATCAAATCAACCTTAATTTTTAATTTAACAACTTAAATCTTTAAACCATTTAATTCTGGATCCAAATTCCAAAATTCCATTTTAAGATTATCTTTACTTAACTTATTATAAAGTTCAAATAAGAATTTAAAAACAATTAAATTTTCAAATTCTAATTTATTATCCATTTTCAATTTCCAGATCTCAAACCCATTTTGAGATCACTCATAACTCCCATTTAAATTAGCCATTTAACTACCCAAGTTAAATTTAAATTTCACCTTGAAATTTCCAATTCAAGTTATTTATTCAAACTTATTTAACTTCCTCCAAGTTAAATTTACTTAATCCGGTCAACCTTTCACAATTTGAATTCCCTTTCAAATTTTAAACTTCAGATTAATAATCTTTCCCCTTTTAAGTTTTAAAACCTACTTTACTTTAGGTTTCACATCACTTTCCAATTTAAAACTCAACACTAAGTGTTTATTTCAAATCATCATTGGTATTATGTATATTCCTCATATATACATTTTCTTTACACACCAAGTTATACTTTCAATTTTTAAACCACCTTTGGTTTTAATTCAAAACAAACTTCTTTAAAACAATTTCAAGTTTTCTGGAATTAGATTTAAAACTTCACAATTTTAAATTATCTTCAATTCCAATTTATAAGTTATACACACTTAAATGTTTACTTCCTTAAACATTTCATTTTGCTAAATCATTAACAACATTCATTATTAAACACAATTACCATTTATGATAATAACCAAGATTATCATATCTGGAA
Source organism: Allium fistulosum (assembly GCA_030737815.1). Taxonomy (NCBI): domain Eukaryota; kingdom Viridiplantae; phylum Streptophyta; class Magnoliopsida; order Asparagales; family Amaryllidaceae; genus Allium; species Allium fistulosum. Next base: position 837,316,858 of record CM060905.1, read on the forward strand.
ACCAATTCATTATTACCTTTATTCTTGATAACATTTCTACAAATTCGAGATTTTAATTTTAGTTTGAATTCATTTCAAACTTATCTTTATTCAATTTTAATTTGGCTTTATTTCTATTGCCACTTAATTTAATTCAAATATTTTAACAACCAATTACCTTAATATTTATTAGAAAGAAATATCATTTTATATATCAAAATATATTCTTATATAAAATCATTTAAAATCCTTATATAAGAAAATAACAATTACGCTCTTATATATATATATACACTCAAATCGTTCTAGGGTACCATTGACCCTATCCTTAACGAGTAACCCAACAGAGCCAAGGTTTTCGCTTAACCTTCCGCTCTGATACCAACTGTAACGACCCGGAAATTTCGAACCCGAAATTTCCAGATAGTTAGAAGAAAAAGAAAGAGATAGAAGAAAGAAACAGAAGAAGAAGAAGAATCAGAAACATCAACATCTCACATTCGCAGCGGATAAAATATAATAATAAATGATAACAGTTTTACAAAACAATATTATATCTGTCGATTACATTTTAATACATCAGAGTTACATATTTATACAGACACTGGATATACATAATTATCAAGCCTCAGATATACAATAATATATCATAGTAGAAACACTCCATACGTTCCTGCCATCCAGCTCGTCTCCTAAACTCCCAAACGTCCTTACCTGAAAATCTGTAATACTCGGTCTGACCCGAGCATTACATCAAAGTAACACCCGGGTCAGGCTGGAAACCAGCGTGAGTAAACTCATCTAACATGAAATTTCAATTCATAGAACTTATATAAACCCGGGGTAACTCATACTTTACCATAAGTAAACAACTTATATAGTCAACACTTATTTCACAAAACAATATCTAAGTATCCAACTTAGTTTAAATGGTCCATATTATTTCAAACCGGCCTATTGATTTCACATATCAAATCTAAAGAATTATAGATTACTAATCGAAGTGGTTCCGGATATCGCTGATATCCGATCCCGGTCTCTTCGAATTCAATACCATCTTTTTAAGCCAAGTTGTTCAAGTTTAAACAATTCAATTTAACTTCAGAATGTCATATTCCCACAACAATTCCATTACAGATAAATAACTCATATTTATCATAGTTCAAACAAAACATTTCATATCACAGAACATTACAAAGTACATACCAGAGTTAATAACAATCAAAGGTATTCAATATAATTTAATCATCCATAAGCAAGATTAATTTCACATAATTAATAATTAATTTAATTTAACTCATTAATTACCCGGAATTTTCGAACCCGAAAATTCCAGATAGTTAGGAGAAAAAGAAAAGAGATAGAAGAAAGAAACAGAAAGAAGAAAGAAGAACAGAAAACACAACATCTCACATTCGCAGCGGATTAAAAATAATAACAAATAATAGCATCAGTTATACAAAGAAAAACTGTATTTGTTAATTACATTTTTATACATCAGAGTTACAACATTCACAAATGTACTAGACAGTTAGAATTAACATGTCTCAAACACTATAATATATCACACTCCATACGTTCCTGCCATCCAGCTCGCCTCCTGAGCTCCAGAACGTCCTTACCTGAAATCTGTAATACTCGGTCTGACCCGGGTATAATTTTGATTTCTGTAAAGATCTGTTGATATATTATATTTTATTCCGCTGCGATGGTTAGATTCTGATGTTGTTTTCTTTTATTTTCTTCTTCTACCTCTTCTTCTTTTTACCCAAATGGTCCGGTTTTTCGTGTTAGAAAAACCCGGGTTGTTACAGTGGTATCAGAGCTTAGGCTAGCGATAACCTTGGCTCTGGTGGGAATTTTGAGAGTATTAATAGATATGAGCGCGTATTTGTTAGTGAATATAAAATGGTTTTATATTGTGTTGGTTGATTTATTGAGTGGCATATGAACCTTCGTCGGCACAGTCTGTACAACTGTATCGAAGGGGTTTCTAAACACTTGAATAGAACAGTTCGACACAATATTGTTTTAAATAGGGTGAATGAGATAATTTTGCCCAAATTATTTTGTATATAAAAGAAATAATTATTTGAAATTATTATAGTTATATATTTGGATGCTTGGTTGTTAGAAAATGACAATAATGAGTTAGTCTCATTATTGAGTAGAAATTGAAACTTATAACCTAAGTTGAAGAATAATGTGACGCCCCACCTCTATACCCACGCTAACCAAGAACACTACGATGTAGTGCTGTCAATTAGCACGGAGAATAAGGCTGTTGAGGAGCGACCATCCATGTAACTTCTTTGCGTGAGCACCGATATGTCAGATAGAATATAATGCATATCTTTTAAAGAGGAAATCCAACATACCGATACAAACACAAAGCTATCACACGGTGGCGATATATAATCTTCGGAAGCAAATATAGAAATAAACATAACACAAATCAGTCACAGACAATTCATATCACAAAGGCGGAATAAGATATGAATATTACACCTAAAAGTGTACATCAGAGTAGTGGTCAAATAAGATCCACAATAACACAAAAGAATAGATACAAGTGCAAGACAATAGAATACGTATACATCCAGGAGTCTCATCACAAATTCATACAACAAAAACCTACTAAACTAGAGTAGTTAGCCAAAAGTCAGAAGATGGCTCCAGATAAGAAGTCATGATGAAGCACCTGTAAAAACTCAGTCTGACCCGAGTATTATTTAAGAAGAAAATAATAAACGGATCAGTCTAGCTATAATTATCAGACAAAATGAGATAGAATATGAGATATGATAATAGAACGTATGATAACAAAAAGGTGTCATACTATGAAAAGTATACATTAGAAATCCCACAAAAGTCATACAATATCTCAAAACAGAGAAAAGAATGTCATATTCTTAATTTAATTCACCAAGCCACAACAAAATGACATACTCATCAATGTCAATGGTAAAAGCTGGTGAAACATAAATTCCAGAAATCAATCATTAGAAGTCCAGAAATCACAAGAAAAGGATGGCCAATCCCAAACAGGAGCATGAAAGCCGGTACATTGACGCAGTGCAAACGGTACGTCCAATGAACCAGAAAGCCAAGACATCGATGTAGTACAAACGGTACATCAGATGAATCAAACATTGACGCAGTGCAAACGGTACGTCCAATGAATCGGAAAGACAGAGACATCGATGTAGTACAAACGGTACATCAGATGAATCGAACATTGACGCAGTGCAAACGGTACGTCCAATGAATCAGAAAGCTAAGACATCGATGTAGTACAAACGGTACATCAGATGAATCAAACATTGACGCAGTGCAAACGGTACGTCCAATGAATCAGAAAGACAGAGACATCGATGTAGTACAAACGGTACATCAGATGAATCGAACATTGACGCAGTGCAAACGGTACGTCCAATGAATCAGAAAGACAGAGACATCGATGTAGTACAAACGGTACATCAGATGAATCGAAACACATTAAAAGTACTTGGGTTGCCAGCCCACAAAGAAATGAGACGAAGCTCAATAAAATGAAGTACAGTCCTTCATATGGACAAAGAGACATCGCACAATTGCTAGTCTAAATCATAAAATGATCATCATGATCAGCGAGAAGTGTCAATCACACCAAGCTAGTAAATATATGAGTTTAGCTTCATGTCCCATAACCACTTGCTTAACTTAAATATTTACGAACAAGCTGTAAATCTTCACTAGGAAATTGTCACAAAAAGGGTTCAATCGAACAAGTCCAAGAGCTAACCGACGAAGTGAACGCAAGCGTTTCATACCACCCGTTTTACTAAGTCGTTTAAGTCGATTTCTCATTCGAGTGAAGTAAAGGCTTGTATATACTAGTAGATTGAAAATCGGTTTGAGGAAACGAACTTTTGATATTTAAAATACTGTTGAAATCGCTTTGATGAAAGAGTTTTGATATTTACTATTAGTATTGAAACCTTCATATATCTTTAAAGTGACAAGTCATAAAACGATGGTAGAACAAATCAATTCACGTTCGAAGACGTGAGTAAAGTGCAAAGAAGTCAATCCCAAAACCATCAAAGTAGAAATTCTGATAAACGTTTTTCAGAAGAGATTGCCTACGTAGAGTAATACGGGGTTCGACCTGCCCGGTCAGGTCGCGGGGGTCCAGGGGGCAGCGCCCACGGCGGGGTGCGGGGCAGCGCCCCGTCACGGTACGACTTAGTGAAGGCAAGCTGGTCCAACGACCTAAGGAGAAGTAGGTCATACGACCTAAGGGAAGACTGCCGTGCAACCTAGCTGAAGAACAGGTAAAATGACTAAGTACAAACTCGCGAACGACTTACGACTTAGGGGATAAGGTCATACGACCTAAGTGGAGAATGCCACGCGAGCTAGCAGAAGAACAGGTCAAACGACCAAGTACTAACCCGCGAACGACTTACGACTTAAGGGAGGAATGCCACACGACCTAGCAGATAACAGGTCATTCGACCTAAGGGTAAGGTCGGTGGCGACTTACGACTTAACAAAGTCGAGCAACCTACGACTTAACGAAATCAAGCGACCTACGACTTAAGGTCAAGCGACCTAAGAGAAGCAGCGGGAATGTTAGGTCTGAGACGACCTACGACTTAACGATTTAAAGCCAACGACCTAGGACTTAAGAGTCATACGACCTAGGACTTAAGGGAGGCAAGAGACTTACGACTTAAGGGATAAAGTCATAAGACCTAAGTCTTGAACGACTTAACGACTTAAGCCTTTAACGACTTAACGACTTAAGCCAGGGCGAGCGAGCTAACTGCAAAACGACCTACGACTTAAGGCCTTTAACTCCTGAACGACTTATGCCAGTAACTCGCGAACGACTCAGCCTTTACTTCGTGAACGACTTAGCACACCCAGAACGACTCAACGCCTGGAACGACTTAACACTTTAACTCGAGAACGACTCAGGCCTTTAACTCGCGAACGACTCAGGCCAGACGAACAGAAATACACGCGCGCGACCTAAGCCCTTAACTCGTGAACGACTCACGACTTAGGCTTAACTCGTGGACGACTCAAGCCAGTAACTCGTGAACGACTCATCACTTTGACTCGTGAACGACTCAAGCCAGGCGAACAGAAATACACGCGCGCGACTTAAGCCCTTAACTCGTGAACGACTCACGACTTAGACTTAACTCGTGAACGACTCAGCGAAGGCCAGAAACGACTTAAGGCCAGAAAATCACCAAAACGCTGAAAATTGAAGTTTTTCGCCAATCCAATCCAAACCAAATGCAAATGTTGATGCAAATACAATAGGGGATCATTCCCAACAGTCCAAGATAGATATAGGCAAGATGTGAGATCAAAAATCTCACCTTTTCACGGAATTTGATGAAGATGAAGCTCGGGGGCAAAGCAAAGATCAACCACAAGCTTGAATCAATGTCTTCACTTTGAATTTGGAGTTAGATGTTGAATTTGCTAAAGAATTTGAGCTTGGAATTTTAATTTCCTACTCCCTCCACCATTGTTGCTAAAGCTTCAAAGTTGATGAAGTGATGAAGAGAAGGAAGGGGTTGGGCTGAGGTAGAAGAGGTGCAGCCCAAACCAAAAGCTCAACACAAAAAGTGACGAAAATTTCACTATCTCCAAACATATCGAAGTTTACACTCAAAAAGATCGCAAACGTCATTTTGAACTCAATGGGGGTGGTCTCGAGTCCTAATTTGACCGTATGCAAAAAGTAGCTTTTCGGACTAACATCCGACTAACAATAAAATATTTAAATATAAAATCGATAAATATGCGGGTTGTTACAAATAAATTTATATAACAAAATGGAATTTGAAATATAGACTATAAATGAAATTTATAAATTGAGATAAACTTTATATACAAATGTGAATTACAAATGTGATTTATAATCAAATGAGATTAATTCATAAACAAATGAAATTTGTAAATATAAATTGTAAAAGTGTCTTATAACTTGGAATAAAATGTGATAGAATTCCAGAGTAATGTTTGGATATAAAAAAATTGGATGGATTTTGAATTTGAAGTTTTGGGAAAGATTTAAATTCCTTTGGATTTAAAAATAGTTTTTAAAGGTTTTGGGGAAAATAATAGTGATATTATTTCATGAATATTTTTGAAATTGAATTGAATCTAGTGGGATTTGGGATTTAAAAATGTTTGAAATGTTTAGAGTGATAAAAGCATTAAATTCTCTTTTGGTCACTGGAAAATAATTTCGGTGATGACTGCAGCATCATCGATGTCTATTTTCGAGTTTCCAAAGAGAAATTGCTACCAAACTGTTTTAAATTGGAAATGATTGTGAACTGGGTTGGTTTTGAAATTCAAAGGGAAAATTGTTTGGTAAAAGCAAATTGTTTTGGAAATTGGGGTTTGATGTGATATACCAGATGTGTATGAGTTATTTATGGATTCAAAATGGTTTTGAAATAAAACCGGGCAATTGAATTCTGGGAATTCTATTTAAAATATAAATGTGGAAATTTAAATGAATCAACAATATAAAGTATAGAATGAAGTTGATTGAAATAAGAAGGGAATGAAAGTTTAATTCTTGAATTATAATTATGAGATGAAAATAACCCAATGAGTAATATAAGTTGGTAGATAAAAGAGTTAGAGAACTTGAAGGTGAATGAATTGTAAAACTTGTACAAAATTGTATCCTAGAATTAAAATTTAATTCGAGTATATGAAGGTGAATAAAATATATTTGAATTTAACTTAGGATAAGTTAAATAAAATTGAGAATTGGAATTGAGTTAAATGTAAATAAGTTGAAGTCGAATTGAATTGGATATAAAGGTAATGTAAAATGCTTATAATTGTGTAAAGAAATTCATATTCTTAAGTTCTTAAGTGTAATAATTTGAAATTTGATATAAAGATGGAAATGGACTTAAATGAATAGTCCCAGGTCTTAAGTAAAAAAAAAAATTAAAACTTATGAATAGAAATGAAATTGTAAGTCATAAATGGGAATTCATTTCTTTGAACCATTAAGAGTTATAATTTGAAATTGTAATTATCAAATGGAAACGACTAAGATGAGCAATCTTAATAAATCCAAACTTGAGTTATAAAATATATTGAACTTAAGAAAATTAAGTGAAGTGATATTTGGAATTAAAAAGCAAGTATTTAATTTTAACCAGCGAAGGAACTAATGAGATAATAAATTAGTTAATGAAATTGGATTAACATAGTGATGGTTTAAATTGCAAATGAATCCAAATAAGTGAAAATAAATTGGAAAGGACCTGGTTATTAATAAAATAATTCCAGATGAATTGAGTATGGAAATTAAAATTCATAATGATTGAGTGAAGGGACCAATTAGATTTAATAAATAAATGGATGGAATTTGATTAAATAAGAATCAAATGAAAGATGGAAATAAAACTTTAAAGGGTTGATTAAATGGAAAATAAACTTAAGTTATTGACTTAAGTAAATGTTGAATGGAAACTGAACTCAACAGAGGAGTGGTTTAAATAAGTTGAGAAATAGTTATTGAATGAATTAACTTGGATTGTTTTCGAGCTAAATAAAATTCATTTTTGGAAGTTGGAGATGAATTGAATTTAAGGAAAAAAATTTGGAAATGAAGTAGTAAATTGAAGTAAGTTGGAATTCATATGAAATGGGAGTTCAATTTGAAAATATACACTTCGGTGGTGAAGTAGTAAATAAATATAAGAAAATTTATATTGAACTTAAGAATTGAAGAATGAAATTCTTAAGAAAATTTGTATTGGAAATATACTTAGTAATTTTGGAAAAAGAAAAAATATATATATATATATACTAAGTGAATAGTTGAATGAAGACTAAAACTGAAGTTGTGAAATGTGATAGTTGTGAATAAAGGGATAACAATCAAAAAGAAATGTGAATAAAGGAGAATTGATATAACTGATAATCAATTGGAATTTATACGTAAGATGTACGTATATTATTTTATTCGCATAGCTATTTGGTCCAGATGTTGAACACAGAATTTCGAGATAGTTTTATCGATCTGAATCAGGATTTTTCACTCGATTTTCAACGGCGAACCTGGATATGGATTGTTGATAGATTCTGGATATTCTCTATCATAGTTTGTGGCTATGCAAGGAGAATGACGGTTTCTGATCAAGAAACCAGATCTGAGTCCGCACTAGGAAGTCGGGTGGACAATACTAGTTCGGAAGTGGAATTGTGTGATCGATTGAGCGATCGAATGTGATATTGCGTACGGATGATATATGTGCATCGTACGGGCTTAAGTAAAACAAATATTGGAAATTTGTAAAGAAGTCGATAAAATGACTTTGGAATTGTGAGTGGATATTATTGCTTAGTAGGATATACAGGTGTATAAAAACAATGGATAATTGGGATTTTTGATTTTAGAAGATAAAATTTAATGGCTCGACAAAAAGGTATGTATTTGGATTTCTATATGAAATTTGATTGGGTTTTTGATCCAGCCACTTGGCTTTTTGTTTTCTTTTTGAGATTGGGAGGCCGTAGAGCCATTTTGTAGTAGTACCGAGCTAGCCGTGCAAAGGAGACGCTGGCGAAATTTTTCGGAAATTTAGAGAGTTAGAAAATTTTTGAGAAAATTTTGAAGGTTTAAAATTTGAATTCAAATTTAAATTTGAATTGATAAGTAGGTGATATGGGTTGAACTTATGAATAAGTTTGGGAAGTTAAAAGATGATTAGTGTATCATTAATAAAAGATTGTTTGGGTATTGTTAAAATTGTTTGAAACTATTTGGATTGGGAAAAAGAACGGGTATCGAATCATTTCTCTTAACTGGTAATTTCGGGGACGAAATTCTTTTAAGGGGGGAGGAATGTGACGACCCGGAATTTTTGTATATTTGAAATGTGAATATTTAATTTATTTTAAATATCCGAAGGTTAAATTTTAACTTTAATTTCAAATATACAGTATTTATTTGGATAATTAATTATTAAATTTAATTATCGGGATTGGGTAAAATATTGAATCTTGATTTTAAGCCTGTTAAAAATAGTTCAAAGGTTCAGAAAATTTATATTGTTAATACTGAAGATGATAGAACTTTTAAAATGGAATTTTAAAGAGTTTTGTTCAGTTTTAAAAATATATCGTTGAAATTGAGTTTAAAAATAGCCGTCCGAGGCACAGTCTCGGAATTCAGCGACACCAGTTCTATTGGGTCCGTAATATTGTATTATTATCGGATTTCAATTTTTGTAACATTTGGAGTTATGGTTTGAGCGAACGATAGATAAACGCGCTGAAAATTTAATTGAAATTCAAATATAAATAATAAGTTATATTGACCAGTTAAAAAGAAATTCACATCAGATCTTCTCCTTTCATTTCGAAAGTCACTGTAGATTGCCTAATTTAAACACGTGTCCTACCTAATAAACACGCAAGGTAGTTCATAACACGTGTTCTCCCTGGAATAACACGCGTCTCCTTCTTTCTTTAAAAATCAGAACCGAGCCCTTCCATCTTGGAATCAATCAGAGAATAATTTAAATCAAAATGAACTAAATATGACCGAGCCTTGCTTATCCTCTGAAGGAAGATTTTGAAATCTATGTTGATAGAAATTTATGGCCTCTGTCAAGATTCAAGCGCGAGCTTCCAAATTAATTCGAAATCTGGTTTCGAATCTCGCTCCTCCTCTTTGTTCGACCCTATATCAGTGGAGTTCTCGCGAATGGAATTGGGGATGAATTCTCGTTCGAGCTCAAATACGATGTAACAACCCTAGATTTTTGTATATATTTTAAATTTGACTTTCTTTTATTTAAATTATTTTTAAAATGGTTTATTTCAAATATTTCATTTTTAAATATAAATGTTGATTATTAAGTGATTTATAGTTCAAACTAGTATAATTTGAATATTTTACTGTAAAATGAATTTCTGGTCAAACTGTTCAAACTTTGACTTTTAAACTTCAAATTTAAATTATTTAAATTCTTAAATTTTATCTTTTATTATGAAAATAGATGTAATAACTTGAATACTACTTTTCTTTTCATTGAAAACGGAGTTAAATTGTAAAAGTTACGTACATTTCAATTTTGAGTATAATTTGTTTTATTTTGCCTATTTTAAATTATATAAATCATATTTTCTTTGTTATATTTTATTTTAATATGTGTTAATATTTTATTTTATGTATATTTTTATCTTTTAATATTTTTAAAGTGATAATAAAAATTTTCCAAAATATATTGCATTTATTTTCTATTTTTAAAGGCTAGTTTCCATTTTTCTGCTATTTTCTTCATTTAAATTATATTTAATTAAAATTTATTTATTTATTTTTGTGAATGCATTTTATTTTTTGTGTTATTATATTTATTTATAAATATTTTCTAAGTCCATATAAATCTTCCAAAGTTTATTCTGTTTATTTTCAAATTTTCTAGACTAGTTTTCATTTTATACTATTTTCTTATTTTAATCATATATAATTAATATTTATTTATTTATATTTTGTATATTTGTTATATATTCGAATTTTAACTGAAATTATATGTATTTTTAGATAATTAAACTTATGAAAAGAAAATATAGAAATTTGAAAGGTTTTAAACTTTTTAAATTCCAAGTCCTTTTACCTTCCACCTTTTCATTTTCTCAACCTCCACTTGTAATCAATTTTGGCCGATTCTTTTCTCATTCTTTCAGCCACTTCCTCACTTCATTTTCACGAAAATTAAACTTCTCAATCACAAAAAAATTCGGCCATTAACCTGAAGTAAAGCTTGGTAAAAAAATTTCTTCTTTTCTATGCAATTTCTACTTGTTTTCTTATGATTTTGCACTTGTTTTCTCACCTTCTATGCTCAGCTCCTCCTTCCTCCTCCACCTTGGCCTCCTCCACCACCACCACATCTGGTCAACACCTCCTCCAGCCCAGCCCCAAGCCATGGCCATGCCCCTTGATGAAGAAGATCCACGTAAAAATAAACAAAACTCCACCTTAATGTTCATAGCCTAGCCTAACTTGTTCCACCACCTCTCTCCTCCACTTTGGCCGGCCAAACACCACCACCACCAGCCATAACCTGAGCCTTGGACCTCTGTAGCACCTGTAGTTTATCCTTCCAGATCAGGCCATGCCCAATAGTCCCTTGGTCGAACCCATTTAGACCTTGAAATCTTGTTGTTGCTTGTAGTTGTGTTGCCTTGTTTTGAAATTCAAGCACATATCCTTCATCTCCTCTTTATATTGCTATGGCGACCCCTATATGACCTGAACTTGATCCAAACCTGATCCAAAACAATCCCATTACAGTGTCTTTCCAGGCCATAGCTGAAGTATAAGTGGTTGAATGCAAGTGCAAAAGCTCTAGCTTTGAATTGTATAGTTATTCCTAGCATTGTTTGTAATATTTTGGTTTGTAATTCATGTTTGTTTTTGTTTTGTTTGATATTTAACAAGGCAATTAGCCTTGGCTCTCCCACTCTCAAATCATTGTTGTGTTATCGTGCTTTTGAAGTTCCTTATTTGTGCATTTGGTTGTCATCTCCAGCTTATACAGGTGAGTTATTCTCACCAGACAATATGTACATATATAACTAGTGAATTGACCCTTTTTGAATCTGTAAAATGCATTATCATGTTACACTTGCTATGTTATGATTTTATGATGTTCACCCATGCTTAAACACCTATTATATTATATGTTACTGTTATATTATGCTGTTCTATTATTTTATCAGTTTATCACACTGCAAGTTCCCTTTAGATTAAAATCACTATGGGTTGAAATGATACATACCCGAACGGACTTTAGAATAGGAGAAAATCATTATGGGCTGAAATGATAGGCCTGAATGATTTTCAATTATTTTTTTTCATTTCCTTGGGATTGCGGGTTTGAAATGATCAAACCCGGGTTTTCTTTGTAAATTACAGGTTGAAATGATATATTACCCGTATCACTTTACCTAGACTAGAAATGAAATACAGACCCGTAGTTAAAATATGACTTATAAAATTTTTTTAAAAATATTTTAAAAATGTAAATATTATGATATTTTGATTTAAACTAAATAAAAATGATTTTTGTAAAGCATTATTGATTTTCTGAAAATTTATAAGTGAAATAAATTAATGGTAAAATTAGAAAATTTGAAATGTAAGTTATTTTGGGAAATTTTAATTTGGTGATAATTGGAATTTTAATTAAATGTGAAATGTGATAAATTCATGATAATTTGGATTAAAGTGAATTTAAATGATTTTTATATTATATTAATGATTTTGAATAAAGTTAAAATGTGAAATGAATGAATATTTAAGTTGAAATTTTGAAATATAACTAAAATTGGAAATTTGTGAATTTGGCTTAAAAGTGAATTTTAAGTTAAGTAAATAAAAATGGAATTAAGTTATATTTGAAAATTTAAACTTAAGTGTTAAGTTAATTTAATTTAATGAATTTATAATTTAATATTGGAATTTAATAAGTGAATTATTATTAAATTTTGATTTTTGAATGGAGTTTTAACTTTATAAAATCATGAATATAAGGGTATTTGAATAATTGTTTTAAAAGTGAAATTATATGATTTTATAAGTAAAAAAAAATGATTTATATAAAAATATAATTGTTTGTGAAATTATACTGAATATTTGAAGTTAGTTAACTGCATTTCTGAAACGCTATTAAATTCTAATGTAAATGATAATACAACATTTGTAAATGCTGTAGTTGATAATAATGAACCAAATGGCTAAATTTAATTAAAGGCTATTATAGCATTTTTGTAAATGTTATAATGGTTGAATTTAACTAAGTTTATTTGAAACTAATGTAACCATATTACAGAATTTTAAATGCTGTCTTTTGTTAAATTGAACTGTTTTAAATGTGACTTTTCGTAGCATTTTCTAAATGCTGCGAAAGTTGAATTTTCATTGTTTTAATTAATTTAAGTGAACGAATGAACTTTGAAAAGTTAAAATTTTGGAAATTTAATAATTTAATTATTAAATATAATAACTTCATTTTATGATTTAAAATGAAGTAATTTGTTTTGAAATATAAACTATTTTGAAATATGATATTTTGATATTTTGAAATGGATTTTTGAATGATATTGAATTTTGAAATGATATTTTATTTCGAAGTATAAAATACCATTTTGAAATTTTAACCACGGGATGTATTTAATTTATAGTTTAACTGATCCTTAAAGGATGGGCGGTCCCAAGCATCCTTTGAGTTATTGTGCATTTCTACTACAGTTCACTTGAGTTGGTTTACATTATATAAGTATATATTGTCCTGACTCGAGTGTTTTGTGTTTTACTTTACGCTCGGGTCAGCCTGAGTATTTACAGCTTAGCTTTGGATTTTGTTCTGGAGCTAGGAATCGCTGGAGATTCTGCTTGTCTAGTTATCTATTTCCTTCCAGTTCAGTTGTTCTATTTCAGATCTGGTATTTATAAACTTCTATTTATTTGAGATGTCTATTGTATATGTTTTCAAGCAGATATTATGTATTATGTTTTGAGAGTTTGTTATAGTAGCTTCATGAACTACTATGGTTTTTTATATTCCGCTGCGAGTTATTCTGATATGTTCTTTGTCTGTGATTCTGTGTATTTGATTTCATTTGCTCCAAATTTATTTACAATCTGTTATTTTGAATTATTCAAGCCAGACATGTGTGGATTATTGTCGATTTGAATGGTCCAAAATACCGGGTCGTTACAGTTGGTATCAGAGCTTTGGTTTTAGGCAAACCTTAGCCTGCGGAGCAAAAACTCATTAGAGATAGGGTAGAAATACCCTAGAATAAGTGAAATCAATCTCAGAATCATTTCTTTGTGAGAGAACGTATTTTCGAAGTATAAAATGATTTTCAAATGATTTTTAAAGAATTTTCAAAGCTTATTTTGATATAAATTTCCTTGCTTTAAAAGTAAAATATTTCTTAAACTTCATTCCTTTCGTATCCACCTTGTTAGTAATTTCTTTGATTAGGATCCTCTAAAATTTTGAACTTCTCTCTTGATTGATCTAGATCCTTTGTTGATAGGAATCTATTTTGGGTATGGCAAAATCAGTAGTTTGTTAGGATGCTTTGAGTAAACTCTGTTGTATCTTTTGCTTAGCTAAAGTTGTCCAACTAAAGATATTTATGCTTCTGTTTTCGTATGTTATGAATTCGAGTCTTTCCAAATTTTGAATGGGAATTTTTCTGTATCGATATAGGTTATATATCTCTAATCTTCGTTTGGATTCTTATCGAATAAGATTCCTTTGAATTTTGGAATGCTCACTTATTCTAAAATCCATTCCTATCTCCCCTAATTGTATTCTTTTGATTTTGGAGCATTGCATCACTCCACTTTGTATGACCTTTATAGGGTGGCGATTCCGCAAATCTTTGAATGATTATAATTGGCATTGATTCATCGGAGATTTCTGTATCCTCGGTTTACGATGTTTTCTATCTTCTGCTATATTTAGATTCTATCTCTGGCAATCGAAGGTCGATTTGCCTTAGATTTTCGCATCGATTATATTCCTGAAGTCACGGTTGACCAGTTAAGGTCGCCCGCGATTCATATAGGCTTATCCATCTTCTATTTGGTAATTTAATTATCTTATCTTTGTTTGAGCCTATCTTTGAATTAGAATTCTATTTGATTAGAGTCCTTCTAAATTTGAATCTCTGTTTTGCTTTGAAATCCATCCTTGAATCGTCCCTTGGAAAGTTTGTGGTTGATTGTCTTTTGAAAATTGTGTATTCATCGTAGTTTTTATTTTGATAAGGATGGCCATATTTTTATATAAAGATGAAATGATTTTGATAAGGATTATGTACCTTTTAAAAAAAAATGAGAATTTGAAGTTTTGAAAGGATTTGAAATTTTGAAAATTTTATAAGAAATGTTTTCATATAAAATGATTTATAACTGAAGGTTTTGAATCTGAATTTAAGTGATTGAACTCCGGCATTTTGGAACTGGTTTTAAGATTTTGAAATAATAAATAATATGATTGAAATTATTTTTCCGAATAAGTAATGTTTCAATGATTTTAATGGGTTTTAATGATTTTGAAGGAATTTCAAAGAAGTTTTCAAAGTAAATGGAAGTCCAGAACTCACTTGTGTCGCTGGAAAATAATTTCGGTGATGAGTGCACGCATCATCGACATTGATTTTCGAGTTTCTGAGTGAGGGAGAGGCCACTTCGGTAGCATTGCTATGCGATTGATTTGTGAAACCAATTTAGATTTCAAATTCCGAAGTGTGATGTGATATTCGAAAGATATATGTATATATATTTGTAAAATTTGAAATGAGCCGGTGTTCAGTCCTTGAGTTTTGGATTTGATTTGATATAACCCTATTTTTGGAATGGATTTACTGATTTAATTGTGATTTCCAACTCTTGGATTGAAATATGATTTCTTCAACTATTTTAAAGGTTCGAGCACTTCCAAATCAAGGTTAACTTTTCAAAGCTAAGAAATTTTGAAAAGTAATTTGATAAAGTATATAAGTTTGTTTTGAATGTTTAAGTATGAAGTAATATGATTTAAATAAGTTGAAACTGTTTGGTTAAGTAAATGAATAAAGCAATTTTAAAATTTTCTAATATGAAATTTAGATTTGAAATGTTTTGAAAAGAATTTGGTCTTCAAAATATTTTGAATAAAATTTAGTTTAAATGTTTTAACTTAGTAACATCTTTATGAAACTATATATTTAACAAGTTGAAATAAATATATAAGTTGTACATATGCTGTTTTATTCGCATAATTAATTTGATCCAAGTTTGAGTACACAAGTTCGAGGTGGATTACACCATTTCGTGTTAGGATTTTTCATTCGATTCTTGATGGCGAATATTTGATATGGATTTTGGGCTTGATTCCAGAATTCTCTATCATAGTATATGGCTATGCAAGGAGACTGATGGCTTCTAGTCGAGAAACCATATCGAAGTCCGCATTAGGGAAATCGAATGGACAATACTAGTTCGAAAGCGAACTTGTGTGATCGAGCGAGCGATCAAATGTGATTTTGCGAAATGATGACGTGTGTACATCTTATATTCTAATATCAGTGATATATTTTGACGCTGAAATTGAAAGCTGTCGGGTTAGAATATCTTTGCTTACTTTTCCAATTTAAATTACAAAGATATATAACCTATAAAAGCAAAGATATTCAAATCCCATATGGCTCTTCATACAGCGAAATTTATTTTGGAAAATTTGATCCTTATATAAGACGGACCTTACGTAAGTATAAGATGATTTTGAAAACTTTTGATTTTGGAAATGAATTGGTTGACTTAAATTATATTGATTTGGAAATTTGGATTTATTTTCAAAAATCTATTATTTTGGAAACTTTGAAACTAAAGATATTTAATTTGAGAAGAAAATAATTTGGTGAAATTGTATATGATTTTGAAATTGAACTGATATTGAAACAAATTGAAATTTGAGAACCTTATGTTACTAAACACTTGATTTGGGAGTTGTCGAACTTATATAAAAATGATTTGTATGAGTATGAAATTGATTCGAAAACTATAGATTTGAAAAGGTACTCAATTTGAAAGTGAAATCTTATATAATTGAAGTCTATATAAGTATGATTTGATATACTATTGATTTTGGAAAGTATTCGATTTGGAAATTAAATCTTATATATAATGGATTTTATATAAGTACGATATTTGAAAGTGATTTGAAAAGGTACTATATGATACATATTTTCGAAGTAAAGATATGGAAAGTGCCTTCTGCTTGATATCCGATTTGTGGCCACATCTTGGATTCATTCTATCGATATTATTCTCTTTGATTTTTGGTTTTCCGGATATGATACTCGAGTGTCCTTCGAATTCCATGGCGTTACCCATGGTCTTATTGTTCTCTCGTGACTGCATAGCGCAACTGCCTGGCTGAGTCTTGCCTAGGGGTACGGATTGTTTCCTGGGGGATCCAGGCGTAATCATTGTGTATCCTGCAATCTGTGTAGGTCGCGAATAGTAGCGCAAATGCTTGGCTGAGTCTTGCCTGGGGGTACGGATTGTTTCCTGGGGGATCCAGGCGTAACCATTGTGTATCCTGCATTCTACTAGTCATCATGGCGTAACTCGCAGGGCTGAGAAAGCTTACGGATATGGATTGTTTCCTGGGGGATCCAGGCGTAACCATTGTGTATCTGCGAACCATGGTTAGACAAAGGTTTTGTTTGTTTTTGTTTGGATTGTACTTTCCATATCTGTTTTTAAAGGTTTTCCCAGTATTTTCACTAGGTGTTGAAACAGGTCTACTAAGTACCTGGAGAATTCCAGTTTTGCGCCTGATCAACGCACTACCAGAGTCTACAGGAACAAGGATAAACTTGTTGAAACATCGAGTTATAAAAGTATTTTGATAAAATATTATATAAAGGATATTTTGATCAGTTATTTTCCTTCCTAAAGGATTTTAAAGTGTTTTAAATATTTTACCTCTTTAACCAACAATTTAAAATAATGGTTCATCCTTCTCTTTCAACCTGCTTTCCCTCCTAGCTACTTTTCTTCCCTACCTTCTTTCGGGATGTCTTCCAACCTATTGTTCTTTCTAGTTGTTTCTCCGCTCCCTTCCTTTTCGAGGACGAAAAGATTTGAGTGGGGGAGAGTGTAACAACCCTAGATTTTTGTATATATTTTAAATTTGACTTTCTTTTATTTAAATTATTTTTAAAATGGTTTATTTCAAATATTTCATTTTTAAATATAAATGTTGATTATTAAGTGATTTATAGTTCAAACTAGTATAATTTGAATATTTTACTGTAAAATGAATTTCTGGTCAAACTGTTCAAACTTTGACTTTTAAACTTCAAATTTAAATTATTTAAATTCTTAAATTTTATCTTTTATTATGAAAATAGATGTAATAACTTGAATACTACTTTTCTTTTCATTGAAAACGGAGTTAAATTGTAAAAGTTACGTACATTTCAATTTTGAGTATAATTTGTTTTATTTTGCCTATTTTAAATTATATAAATCATATTTTCTTTGTTATATTTTATTTTAATATGTGTTAATATTTTATTTTATGTATATTTTTATCTTTTAATATTTTTAAAGTGATAATAAAAATTTTCCAAAATATATTGCATTTATTTTCTATTTTTAAAGGCTAGTTTCCATTTTTCTGCTATTTTCTTCATTTAAATTATATTTAATTAAAATTTATTTATTTATTTTTGTGAATGCATTTTATTTTTTGTGTTATTATATTTATTTATAAATATTTTCTAAGTCCATATAAATCTTCCAAAGTTTATTCTGTTTATTTTCAAATTTTCTAGACTAGTTTTCATTTTATACTATTTTCTTATTTTAATCATATATAATTAATATTTATTTATTTATATTTTGTATATTTGTTATATATTCGAATTTTAACTGAAATTATATGTATTTTTAGATAATTAAACTTATGAAAAGAAAATATAGAAATTTGAAAGGTTTTAAACTTTTTAAATTCCAAGTCCTTTTACCTTCCACCTTTTCATTTTCTCAACCTCCACTTGTAATCAATTTTGGCCGATTCTTTTCTCATTCTTTCAGCCACTTCCTCACTTCATTTTCACGAAAATTAAACTTCTCAATCACAAAAAAATTCGGCCATTAATCTGAAGTAAAGCTTGGTAAAAAAATTTCTTCTTTTCTATGCAATTTCTACTTGTTTTCTTATGATTTTGCACTTGTTTTCTCACCTTCTATGCTCAGCTCCTCCTTCCTCCTCCACCTTGGCCTCCTCCACCACCACCACATCTGGTCAACACCTCCTCCAGCCCAGCCCCAAGCCATGGCCATGCCCCTTGATGAAGAAGATCCACGTAAAAATAAACAAAACTCCACCTTAATGTTCATAGCTTAGCCTAACTTGTTCCACCACCTCTCTCCTCCACTTTGGCCGGCCAAACACCACCACCACCAGCCATAACCTGAGCCTTGGACCTCTGTAGCACCTGTAGTTTATCCTTCCAGATCAGGCCATGCCCAATAGTCCCTTGGTCGAACCCATTTAGACCTTGAAATCTTGTTGTTGCTTGTAGTTGTGTTGCCTTGTTTTGAAATTCAAGCACATATCCTTCATCTCCTCTTTATATTGCTATGGCGACCCCTATATGACCTGAACTTGATCCAAACCTGATCCAAAACAATCCCATTACAGTGTCTTTCCAGGCCATAGCTGAAGTATAAGTGGTTGAATGCAAGTGCAAAAGCTCTAGCTTTGAATTGTATAGTTATTCCTAGCATTGTTTGTAATATTTTGGTTTGTAATTCATGTTTGTTTTTGTTTTGTTTGATATTTAACAAGGCAATTAGCCTTGGCTCTCCCACTCTCAAATCATTGTTGTGTTATCGTGCTTTTGAAGTTCCTTATTTGTGCATTTGGTTGTCATCTCCAGCTTATACAGGTGAGTTATTCTCACCAGACAATATGTACATATATAACTAGTGAATTGACCCTTTTTGAATCTGTAAAATGCATTATCATGTTACACTTGCTATGTTATGATTTTATGATGTTCACCCATGCTTAAACACCTATTATATTATATGTTACTGTTATATTATGCTGTTCTATTATTTTATCAGTTTATCACACTGCAAGTTCCCTTTAGATTAAAATCACTATGGGTTGAAATGATACATACCCGAACGGACTTTAGAATAGGAGAAAATCATTATGGGCTGAAATGATAGGCCTGAATGATTTTCAATTATTTTTTTTCATTTCCTTGGGATTGCGGGTTTGAAATGATCAAACCCGGGTTTTCTTTGTAAATTACAGGTTGAAATGATATATTACCCGTATCACTTTACCTAGACTAGAAATGAAATACAGACCCGTAGTTAAAATATGACTTATAAAATTTTTTTAAAAATATTTTAAAAATGTAAATATTATGATATTTTGATTTAAACTAAATAAAAATGATTTTTGTAAAGCATTATTGATTTTCTGAAAATTTATAAGTGAAATAAATTAATGGTAAAATTAGAAAATTTGAAATGTAAGTTATTTTGGGAAATTTTAATTTGGTGATAATTGGAATTTTAATTAAATGTGAAATGTGATAAATTCATGATAATTTGGATTAAAGTGAATTTAAATGATTTTTATATTATATTAATGATTTTGAATAAAGTTAAAATGTGAAATGAATGAATATTTAAGTTGAAATTTTGAAATATAACTAAAATTGGAAATTTGTGAATTTGGCTTAAAAGTGAATTTTAAGTTAAGTAAATAAAAATGGAATTAAGTTATATTTGAAAATTTAAACTTAAGTGTTAAGTTAATTTAATTTAATGAATTTATAATTTAATATTGGAATTTAATAAGTGAATTATTATTAAATTTTGATTTTTGAATGGAGTTTTAACTTTATAAAATCATGAATATAAGGGTATTTGAATAATTGTTTTAAAAGTGAAATTATATGATTTTATAAGTAAAAAAAAATGATTTATATAAAAATATAATTGTTTGTGAAATTATACTGAATATTTGAAGTTAGTTAACTGCATTTCTGAAACGCTATTAAATTCTAATGTAAATGATAATACAACATTTGTAAATGCTGTAGTTGATAATAATGAACCAAATGGCTAAATTTAATTAAAGGCTATTATAGCATTTTTGTAAATGTTATAATGGTTGAATTTAACTAAGTTTATTTGAAACTAATGTAACCATATTACAGAATTTTAAATGCTGTCTTTTGTTAAATTGAACTGTTTTAAATGTGACTTTTCGTAGCATTTTCTAAATGCTGCGAAAGTTGAATTTTCATTGTTTTAATTAATTTAAGTGAACGAATGAACTTTGAAAAGTTAAAATTTTGGAAATTTAATAATTTAATTATTAAATATAATAACTTCATTTTATGATTTAAAATGAAGTAATTTGTTTTGAAATATAAACTATTTTGAAATATGATATTTTGATATTTTGAAATGGATTTTTGAATGATATTGAATTTTGAAATGATATTTTATTTCGAAGTATAAAATACCATTTTGAAATTTTAACCACGGGATGTATTTAATTTATAGTTTAACTGATCCTTAAAGGATGGGCGGTCCCAAGCATCCTTTGAGTTATTGTGCATTTCTACTACAGTTCACTTGAGTTGGTTTACATTATATAAGTATATATTGTCCTGACTCGAGTGTTTTGTGTTTTACTTTACGCTCGGGTCAGCCTGAGTATTTACAGCTTAGCTTTGGATTTTGTTCTGGAGCTAGGAATCGCTGGAGATTCTGCTTGTCTAGTTATCTATTTCCTTCCAGTTCAGTTGTTCTATTTCAGATCTGGTATTTATAAACTTCTATTTATTTGAGATGTCTATTGTATATGTTTTCAAGCAGATATTATGTATTATGTTTTGAGAGTTTGTTATAGTAGCTTCATGAACTACTATGGTTTTTTATATTCCGCTGCGAGTTATTCTGATATGTTCTTTGTCTGTGATTCTGTGTATTTGATTTCATTTGCTCCAAATTTATTTACAATCTGTTATTTTGAATTATTCAAGCCAGACATGTGTGGATTATTGTCGATTTGAATGGTCCAAAATACCGGGTCGTTACATACGAGACTCAGGCGATGGCGCGGGCGGTAGGTGAAGCACGATGCTGTTAGGGCATGACGATGTGCGAGGCGATTCAGTTTAAATTGGAGGCTCGACAGTCTTTCGGAGGTAGCGAAGCTCGTTTGGCATGCGAGAGGTACGGGGATCGATAGGGGAGTTCGTTTCGTCTCGTTCTGGGTTCGCGTTCGCGATGGGCATCTCCGATAGGTGGTGGGTGATGTCGTTTCAAGGCGCGGGGTCGCGATTTCGACTCTGGGATGGTACGATTTCATAGTCGTGACTGCAGATTGGAGATAGGCTCAGCATGATGAGTGACGATTGGAAGAAGGAGTTTTGGGTTCTTTAAGGGCTGTAAGGTATATTTTACAGATTTTATTTATTTACTAGAAGCAGAGAATAAAATGTTCAAGGGTATATAAAATTATTTTCCAGTTTTACAGTAAAACATTTCGAAGGCAAAATTTTTTCTAATTTATTATATATATATATAAGATTAGGAAAATGTATATATAAGGATTTTGAATATTAAAAGGGTTAATATAAAAATAGATTTTTAAATCTATATAAATTATTTAGTTACTAAAGATAATTTGTTAAAGAAAATTATTAGTTTAAAACTTTTAAATTTAAGTATAAGTTAAAATAAATAAGTAAATGTTAGTTGATTATTGGATTTATTCAAGTGTTAATTAACTATATAATGTCATATAAGGTCTAAAATCGAGAAACAAGCTGGAATGGGAATGAATGGAAATAGACTGCAAATCAAAAGCGAAGGTGAGTTAATCTCACTCAGTTAGATTTAAATTTAAATGGTTAAATTTAAATAATTGATTGAATGGTTGTTTTGGTTGATATGATATATATATAGTAGTATATAGCAATATATACATATTGGCATATGTATATATTTGAGTTGTTGATATTCCCGCATTTATATAGCGGATGAGACCCTATGCGCCGCATAATAGCGGATGATTTTATATAAATCCCATATACCGCGATATTCCACCTTGAAGTGGAATTGGTATTGTGCTAACGTTTGTGGATGCAGGGAAACAGGTTGGAGGGATCCAACTGGATTCCTCAAAATTATTTAGATTATTTGATATTCTGTTCTATGAATATTGATATCCTGTGATGATTTTATTGATGATTGAAATATTGGATGATATGTTGGATTGAATATTTCAATAAAGGGAGTTATCAAAATATATTGAATTGGATTTTGAAAGAAATAAAAGAATAAATTTTAAGTAAATAATTCAAGTGAATTGGAATAAGGGAATTTCGAAATAACAAGGGAAATATTAACTTTAAACTAAAGTGATATTAAATTTAAAGAATAAAGGATTTATTTTGAATGTAAGGATTAAATTTAATTAAAGGCTAAAGAAGAAATTTTGGAAGTTTAAAATTGGTATTTTCAGTTAAAAAGGGTTTTAACTCAAATAAAGGAATAAATCTAAAAGTTAATGTATTTTGAAATAAATGAAGTAGTAAAGGAAATTTATTTCAAAGTAAAGTAAAGTAAATTGGAAAATCAATTGGAAATTGATTTAGTTATTTAAAATTGGAATTTTAAAAGAGAAGTGAGATTTTGAAGATATAAACTGGGTTTATAAAGTAAAATAAAATATAGTGGATATTTGAATATAAATTCAAGGTGGGAATTTATAAAAAGATATGGTTTGGTTTAAAAATAAATGTTGATTTATTTTTAAAAGATGGAAATGAAAAGTGTATTTCTCTGGATAGCCAAGTACGTTTTCAAAGCAATTTTAAATATAAGTTAAAAGTTTTAAATATGTTTTAAAAAGCATGTTTTAGAAAATTGATTATTTCTAAATGTTAATTTTCAAAGTAGGTATATTTTAAAAATCTATTATTGTAGTAATTATATAAAAGTGATTTGCTATTCTGTTTTAAAAAGAGAAATTTAGTTTATATTTATAAAGTGGTTTAATTTAAAGTATATATTTTTAATAAAGTATTAAAGTAGTTTGATTTCAATGTTATAAAAAATATTTTAAATTAAAGTGTTTTTAAATTATTTTAAAATCTAAAAGTGTTTTGTACTTGGTGTTTCAGAGAAATAAATATTTGGAAATGTATTCCGTAAGCGGAAATTGTTTGAAATTGTTTTCAAAAGGAGTTTGAAAATTTGGAAATATATCTTGGAAAGATATTTGGGCAAATAAATAATGTGGGAAATTATTTAATTGTGTGATGGTTGCTTGTGGATGTTAATTGATAGTTAAATAACCGACTATCAATATTGGCCAAATGCGCTGATCGTTTCGAAGAGACCGGGATCGGGTTTCCGTATACCGGGATTCTAGGTCTGGAGACTCGAATACCACTTCGATCCGGTTTATACGTTTCGTGTAACGATTTCGGAGTCGAAGATGGAGCAGTGAAGTGCAAGGGCTAGTCGCTACTAATCCTGAGGATATTTCCAAAATGGATGTAGTAGGAATAGTGCCTTCGGTTCCGTTCAAACCTAGGACGGACTGGTATGGACGAATGCTTGCGAAACATCGTCAGCGAACGATGGGCATTCTAAGGGATATGTGCTGAAAAAGGTATCGTTTAGCCTCGAACCTCATCAACCGGGAATGACTGAAAATCAGGGGTTATGCAGCAAGGCTTCGTGGGTAGCTCCCACTGGAGGGTAAGGTCATCCCTGTCTAGATGTCCCTTTTTATTTCGGCTTAGTGGTGCGGTTGCTGATCCCAACCGTGGGGTGATTTTATTCGGAATCATCCAGTAAGGGATGGTTCCGGCCTTGTGTTGCAGAGGAGCGGGCGTACTCCTCGGTACTGTGATCTAGGCCACGTACTGTGATAGGTGGTACCCCAGTGCCTAGTCATTCGTTGGAAATCCATTTTTCCTACGTGCCTTGTACGGTATTTGTTTGTATTACCCACTTTTGTGGCTAGTATGCTGGAATTTAATAATGTAACAATTTCAGCTATTTTAATAAGTATGTGTGTATAGACACTATTATAATATCAGAGGAATTTGATAAAAAGTGTTTTAGCTATCGTAAGGTAAAAACCCGACATGTTTATTTGTGGCGTGGTCTTACGAGATGCTTTTGTTTTCAAAGGGTTTGAAACTTTAATAATCAATTGAGTGTGATTTTCTCACGCTGGTTTTCCAGACTGACTCGGGTATTGTTTTATATGATGCTCGGGTCAGACCGAGATAAACAGGTTCAGGATATGATGCTGTGGAGCTTAGGAGACGAGCGATGTCGATACGTACTCCCGTACTTGTTATTATTTTTCCGCTGTGTATTTAGTTGTATGTTATGGATGTTGATGTACTCTGATGATGTATTCTGATGTATTGTATAAACTGATATAATTTTGATTTGTGTAAAGATCTGTTGAT
Organism: Allium fistulosum; assembly: GCA_030737815.1. Lineage (NCBI taxonomy): Eukaryota > Viridiplantae > Streptophyta > Magnoliopsida > Asparagales > Amaryllidaceae > Allium > Allium fistulosum. The sequence goes on from CM060905.1 coordinate 837,341,938, forward strand.
ATATTATATTTTATTCCGCTGCGATGGTTAGATTCTGATGTTGTTTTCTTTTATTTTCTTCTTCTACCTCTTCTTCTTTTTACCCAAATGGTCCGGTTTTTCGTGTTAGAAAAACCCGGGTTGTTACAATATGGATCATCTATTGTAAATTATCTATCTTTGTGTATATAGATAACTGAATTGAATTGTTTTAACTTTAAAATAACTTGGCCTTAAAAGATACGTTTTGGATTTCGATGAGACCGGGATCGGGTTTCCAGATTTGGATATCCGAATACCACATCGATCCAAATTAACGATAGGTCGTGAATCTCAAGTGAAGATGAAGATTCAGAGTGCAAGGGTTATTGTCGTTAACTCTGAGGGTGATTCCAACACGAGTGTAACGAGATAATGCCTTCGGTTTCGTTCGAACCCGGAACGAACTTGTATGGATTGAATGCTTTCAGAACATCGTCAGGAGGACGATGAGTATTCTAAGTGCTGTGTTCTTATTAAAGGTAATCGTAACCTCAAGCCTCATCAACCAGGAATGGCTAAAACAGGGGAGGTGCAGCAAGGCTTCGTGGGTAGCACCCACTGAGAGTAAGGTCATCCCTGTCTAGAGTGTTCCTTTATTTCGGCTTAGTGGTGCAGTTGGCGACGGCCATCTGTGGGGTGATTTTATTCGGGATTATCCAGTAAGGGATGGTTCCGGCTTTGTGTTGCAGGGGATTGGGCGTGATCCTCGGTACGGTGATCTAGGCCCCGTACTGTGATGAGCGGTACCCCGGTAGCTCTGCCATTGTATGGAATCCAATTTCCAATAAGTGCCGTACGTGTTAGTTGTGCCCAACTATGTTGGAATGTGAGATGTAAGCATTCCAGCTATTTCATATTTATTTGAAAACCCTAGACCCTATTATAATACAATCGAATTTCCTATCAATTATTTTGGTTAGCGTAAGGTAAAAACTTACCCATGTTTATTTGTGGGAAGTCTTACGTGATACCTTTTCTTTTAAAAGGTTTTGAAGTTAAACAAGTTTAACCTGTTACTCACACCAGACCCATGTATGACCCAAGTGTTTATTTCTGTTTTATAAACTCTTGGGTACTCAAATTTTTACGAGTAGCCAAGGGATTCAGGTTTAGCTTTGACGAGTTTTCTGGAGGAGCAATTGAGCAGAAGGCTTCGGCGTTCGTAGATATAGTATTCCGCTGTGTAGATCTTTGTGATAGAGTCTTGTATTGTATTTGAGTTGTAATGTCTAGACAGATGTTTATAACTGTCTAGTATATGTGATGTATATGTTGTGTAACTCTGATATGTGTTGTATATTATGTAATACTTTTGCTATTAATATAATTTATTCGTTCCGCTGTGTGAGATTCTGATGTTGTTTCTTTCTCTTCTCTTCTTTTCTCTTTTCTATCCCTTTCTTTCTTATTGTCGATGCATCCTTCAGTGAATAGAAGGGCGGGTCGTCACATATCCCGGCTAAAACACGACATTCGTCAGTTTTATGTCCATTCGCCTTATGGTAAGCACAATAATCTCCCCCATTCTTCGGTTCTGGATTGTTCCTTGCCTTGTAAGAAGTAGGGAAGTTTCCTCCATCTTTAGCCATGGCAAAAATATAAGACATGGGTTTATTCAAAGCCACATAATTGGATTTTAGGATCTCCTCCCATTTTCCTCTTCTATTTTCATCCCACCTCGGCTTTTTGTTGGGGTGGTCATAGCTAAATTTTCCTCCTTCCTTCTTTAGCATTGATTTCTTCTTAGCATGATATATTTCATCCATACGGATAAACTTATTAGCTTGGAAATGAAAACCTTACAAATCCCTACATCCATAGACGTAGAGTTCGTTCTAGAAGGGATTCTGTTCAATTAATCCTGAGTGCAATGCCATTAGTTTTTCTCTATCAGTCATGTTTTCCACCTTTAGTGCCTCAACGTTGAATCACTTTAGATATTCGCCGAGCAACTCTTCTTGTCTTTGTTTGACATTTTCCAGTAGAGTCAGTAGTAAAATCTTGCATATGCAGAATTGTGCTGAAAACTCATCAGAAAATTATTTCCAAGAGTAAATAGTTTTCTCTCTATAGTGTATGTACCACTTGGCAGCTGCTCCTTGAAAAGCTGTAGGAAAGAGTCTGCAACGTACTGCTTTAGAAGCATTATGCAAATCCATTTGTCTCTCAAAGGCTAAAATATGATCATCGAGGTCAGTAATTCAGTTATATCTTAATGATGGGATTTTGATGTGCGATGGAATCCTAACAAACATTATCTCCTTTGTGAATGAAGATTCACGAGGATTATTATTTACTCTTGGGTCAAGGGTCCTCTTCTTTTTAAGATCAAGCATGTCTTCCACTATTTTATTGGCTATGTCTGCCTCCTGCATGTCTTCGAAAGCTTTATTCGTTAAACCTAAACCTGGAAACCTTACTCTCAAACTACTCAAATGAGCATTTAAGAGTTAAAGGAGAAAACAAAAACTGCAGGTTGGATGGGAAGTCTAGTGTGAATAATAATATGCCATCCCGGTAATAGATATCTAGTGAGACCATGCCGCTGAGTAGAATGGGTTTTCCCCTCACTAGTATCTTCTAAAAATATGTCAATCACAATTATGCTCTTGCATTCTCAATGGTTAAAAAAACATAAACAATTATATGCATGCAGGCTACATGGGTAATCTTGACTAATCTATCTCAATTAATTGACTGTTTGTCTCTACTTCATAGTTTTCCCATGGTGACTACAAACATATATGGCTGACTTGGGCCTACCAGATATACCAAAAATTCTCCAATTTACCATCATAGGAGGAAACTGGAATGTCCGTCCAAACACAATCATCTTATTGTTATTCTGACTATTTGTCAATCTCATAGTTTTGCTAGGCTCACTATGTACCTAATGGTTTTGCAGGTCAACCAATAACCTATCTAAGTTATATATTCCTTTCTATGCATAAACCTACTTTTAATCTTACCCTTAACAAAGCCCTAAGCACTGGAATTGTGGACTAATATCAACTAGGGGCTAACAGTTGAAGTATAGGGTGCTACCTACACCAGTCCCATTATCTGGTTCTTTATTCTCTAATTGTCGAGTCAATTTATCCTATCATAATTTATCTAATGGTGATATGGACAATAATTTCATTAGTAAAATTTTGGGCTAAATACCCTTTTTATTTCCTTGAAAACATAATTCTTTATTAATGATTTAACCCTTGAAATCATACTTAAAATAAGGAAATTATAGCCCTTTATTTTATCCAAAATATTATTCCAAGATATATGCTTTTGTAAAATAGCTTTCGTTAACTTCAAAATCAATTTGAGGTCGTCGCACCTCTGAAACCTTAGGCTATAAAGCCATACAATAAAACAAATTGTATTAATAAAGTGCGGCATTAATATTGCCTATATAGATTATCGCATCCCTTCTATGTCACTATTAATAAACAGTTCTGATTTAATAAAACAAAGGGCCATAAAGCCGATATCATCTATGTCGCACAACATATTATATAAGTTGTAAGGTTTGCATAATATAAAGCTTTTAATTTTGGAAATATGGGAATGTCGATATGGATAACCTTTAGCATCAATATCATAGAGTCATTAATATCATTTATATAAAACCATGGCTACTATACCACCGTTATAAAGAATGTCGATATCGAAACAGGCGACATCATTGCCTCAATAATTTTTTCTTGGAAGCAATACTAGCGACAATACTATAACCGATATAAAATGTACGACATTGTTGCCATAATACCTTTATCTTGAAAGCAATACTAGCGGCATTACTATAGTCGATATAAAATATGTAGCATCATTGCCGCTATAAATATTAATGCCAGTATAGATAAGTGTGGCATTGCTGTCTTAAGGAGTTGATAATGAAAACTAGCAAAATCATTAATGCCAATGTAGATAGGTGCAGCGTAAGTAAGCAACATTGATAGCTGCGGCATGAATGGACTTTGGCATTGATTAATAACGACATGACAATCTCGTAATTAACATAAAAACTGTTTTATTTCTTTAAAAAATAATTTCTCTTCATCAACTCCAATCCTTTTTCAAATTGCTATTGGCTAATAAACTTCTTTATCAAATCCTTTTTAGAAAAGTGCCATGGATCAGAATTACCATTCCCAAAATAATTTGTAAACCATTAAATTTATATTATTTTCTAAATATAATTATTAAGCCTTTCTAGCCTAATAAATTCATATAGAATCATAAACACTTGGGGAAAATCCCAAAAAATCATAATAAATAGGAATTAACGTATTCCTTAACATATAAAAATTTCGGGACCAAAAACATTATTCAATTATTTTTAATAATTAAAACCCAAAATAACGTGAAACAAAGTTTTATCAAAGTTTTAAAACCTGTCTGTTTAAGTTTTAAACTGAATTTAAATTTCTAAAGCAACATTTAAACAGAATTTTTAAATCTAAAGTTTAATCTGGAAAAATTTAAATCTGTATCTCAGATTTGAAATAAAAGAAAGTTTTTAAATTAAATTGTTTAATAACTTTAATTGTTTAAATGTATATTAAATGGTTAGAATTTAAAAGTAAATTTGTTTTAAATTCTTTAAGTTCTTTTATAAGATGAGTATTTCTTCAACATATGATTTTAAGAGTGTGTAAATGGATTTTAAACTTTGTAATAGTTAAATTTTCTTTTATCCTCAAACCAACCGACCACCCAGAACGATGATCGACAGGATCAAATGAAATCTAACCTATTCGAGCACCTGGAACCCAAAGCAGGTCGATGAAAATGCCTTGCAACGCTACCCATGATCACCAAAGATCACGTGATCACGTCCCTAGCTGCTCCGATGACCCACGAGACTTCTTTCCCCGGTCCGATCACCTCTAATCCACCATCGACGTCGAATTTACCTCAGGAACCACCTCGACCAAAACTGGGTATAAAACCCTATTCCTCCTTCGACCGATCACCACAATGATCTAGAAATTTATTCACCATTTTTCCTATGATCTACGGCCTTTAAGCTACCTTCAGCAATGACTACGACACACCACTTCACTCATAACGCCGGAATTAGACCAAAACCCGGTCATCGTTCAACTCACGATATCCCAATCCATATTACTTGTGTGCTCTGTTCTTATTTTGTTTTCCTAGGCTCAAGATTTCATTTTAAATCCCTTACCACTTGACCTAGTTTTTGTTAGGACTTAGTATACAAACAAAAATTGTTTGTTTTATCATAGACTATGGTTTAAAAATTTAATTGAGTCAAATTTTAAGCCTGAGTGTCTCTGAAAGATCAAAAACATCAATGCATGTTAAAATAAAGTAAAACTCAAACTTTTTAATTTATAAATTCAGGGTTATAAATTAAACACTTTAACTAAAACATGATTTTTAAAATAAGAATCATAGTTTTTAGTTTGGGAATGAGTGTACAGTTCGTGTTTGAACTGAAAATGAATTTTGGGTTAGAACTGTTGATCTAGGAGGTTGGGTTGACCAACATTGTTTCTGGTGATGGAGTAATGATCGAAGATGCAGGGAAATTTTTTGGAAAATGAATTAATGCATTGAGGCAGTGGTGATTTAGGATTAAAGATTTTAACCCTAGTTTCTTAGTCGAGTTGAATTTGATCGCTGCGAACTCTAGGAATGATCGAGTTCAACAAAATTTTGGGAAGTGGAAGATTGGATATAGGCGAAGGCTTGGCCAGGAAATTAGCCTCTCTGATGGTCGGAGTCTCGAATACGTGATGATGCCAGATTTATGATGTGGTTCCAGTTTTGGTTCTTAGGCTCGATTTTGATTTCGTTTTAGTTTCGATGATCGGGTGGTTGGATTCTAGTGTAGGGATGAACGTCGTCTTGTGGGGATACTCGTCGATGGTCGGAGTTGATGCTGGTGACCGTAACCCGAGATAGTTAGGTTTAGAAGAAGAAACAGAAACACCAAAACACAGATTCTCACATTCGCAGCGGATAAAATATAATATCAAATAATATATCAGTTATACAAAGAAAACTGTATTTGTTAATTACATTTTATGCATCAGAGTTACAACATTCATAAATATACTGTTTTTGGTCCAATTTATCTTTATATAGATAAATAGAGTTACCCCTATTTTTAAATCATTTATGAAATTATTTAAGTGTAATTACTAAATGAAAGTAATTAAGGAATTAATTACTCATTGTAATTAATTGAAGTTAATTTGATTGGTTAAGTTAATTAATTGATTTTAATTAATTTAGAATAATCAATGGATGATTTGATAAATAATTACTTAATTGTAATGAATAAATTTCTAATCCTGGTTAATTAACATTAATTAATTTCAAACCATTTTAATTAATTATCCTTTAATCATTTATTAATTAACCTTTAATTAGTAATTAATCAACCTTTAATTAATAATTCAATTAACCTTTAATTACTTATTTTCACAAAACAATATCTAAGTATCCAACTTAGTTTAAATGATCCATATTATCCCAAACAAGCCTATTGATTTCACATGTCAATCTATAAGGAATTTATAGAAGATTTCAAATCGAAGTGGTGTCGGATATTTCTGATACCCGACTCCGGTCTCTTCGAATCCAATATCATCCTAAATCCAAGTTGTTTAAGTGAATTCACTTTAATTTAAATACAGGGTGTCACATTCACACAACAATTTATCATTGATAGATAACCCACATTATCACAGTCAAACCAAACATATCATAAATTATCAGACTAGATATTAGGGTGGTTTCTGGAAATTATTATCCACCTGTCCCAGACATATAGAAATCTCTTTTCTAATCAAAGTAACACTTAATTTCTTTGTATAACTGATATTATTATTTGATATTGTATTTTAATCCGCTGCGAATGTGAGAATCTGTGTCTTGTTCTGTTTCTTTCTTCTATCTCTTTTCTTTTTCTCCTAACTATTTGGAATTTTCGGGTTCGAAAATTCCGGGCCGTTATAGTTTTTTTTAAGTTTCTTGTTTTGAAAATGAGAAAAGAAATAGAAAAGGAAAGAGGTAGGTTAATTTTAATTTACTAAGAATTTAAGAAAATAAATTGAAAGAAATGTGACACTTGTTCAAATGTATATTATATATGTTACACTTGTCTATATCTATGCTTAATGACTTACATTTGTTAATTTGTGTTAAAAATGATATTGAATGCCTTGGCTTATTTGTTATCCCTGATATGTGATTGTGATGCTATGGTATTTGGATATGGATTATCTATCTGTAATAGGATCGCTATGTGAATATGTTACTCTAAGTATAAATTGATTTGTTTCCACTTAAATAACTTAGATTTAAGATGACATTGGTTTCGAAGAGACGGGGTCGGGTATCAGCTAATACCCGAAACCACTTCGATTTGTAATCTACAATAATTCTTTATAGATTTGATATGTGAAATCAAATAGGCTGGAATGGAATAAATGATATAAACTTGGTCATTTAATCTGAGTAATAATGCTTAGATATGATTGTAAGATGTGTATTTGACTAGGCAAGTTAAGAACTCGTAATAAGGTACGAGTTACCCCAGGTTTTAAATATGTTGTATGCATTAATATTCCATGTTAGATGGATTTACTCACGTTGGTTTCCAGCCTGACTCGGGTGTTACTTTAAGGTAATGCTCGGGTCAGACCGAGTATTACAGATTTCCAGGTAAGGACGTTCTAGAGCTCAGGAAGCGAGCTGGATGGCAGGAACATATGGAGGGTATTCCGCTGTGTATTTGAGAGCTTATTGATAGTAGTCTGGGACAGGTGGATAACTGTCTAGTCTATTTGTAAATGGTTGTAACTCTGATGTATTGAATGTAAATTAACAAATATAGTTTTCTTTGTATAACTGATATTATTATTTGATATTGTATTTTGATCCGCTGCGAATGTGAGAATCTGTGTCTTGTTCTTTTTCTTTCTTCTATCTCTTTTCTTTTTCTCCTAACTATCTGGATTAAATTGAATTTAACTTAAGGAAAGTTAAAAGAGTTTAGAATGAACAACTTGAATTTGAAATTTCAAGATAAATTGAGATTTAACTTGGAAAGTTAAAATGGTGAATTTGATTTGTTTGAATGAATGAAGAAATGGATTATGATAATATATCCATTATAGAGATAAATGAAAATTAAACCTTAATTTGAAATTAAGGATATGGAATCCCTTTTTACTTAAGATTTGAATGTTAAGAATTGAATTTGTAACTTAAAATTGTTTAAGAATTAGTTTCAAAGTTGGAAGATAAAATTGGGCAATAAATTGAATTTTGAAGATAAAATTTCTTTGAACTTTTAATTTGAACTTTAAAATAAGTTAAGCAATGATAATTTAAAATGGAATTTTGGAATTTGGATTCAGAATTAAATGGTTTAAAGATTTAAGTCGTTAAATAAAAAAATAATAAGGGTTAATTTGACTTAAGGGATTAAATCAACATTTAAAATGTTTAACTCGAATTTATATAATTCGAGATGGTTTTAAATCGAGATTTGAATAAAATTTATTCAAATTGGATTGGATTTGAATTAATTTGGAATTGTGATTAAAGTTGAATAAGTTTAAAAATCAAATGGAATTTGATCTGAATTTGGAAAGAAATTGAGGATAATTCAACTTGAATTGGGATTAAATCAATTTCAATGGAAATTGAAGTATTGAGTCAATTTAAATGGAAGTGGAATTTAAATTGAATTGATTGGAAATGGAAATTTGGAAATTAAACAGTTTGGCTCTGGATTATTTTCAAAATAAATTGTTTTAATACAAATATATTTTTTCAAACTATTTACTATACAATCTTTCTTTTTAAAAAGCCAAACTATTTTATACTTATTTTACAATTATTTTGGAACTATTTAACTATTTTGAAACTGTCTTATAAACTAATTACTATTTTTCAGTTACTTATATCTAATCACTATTTTAAAAACTATTTTGCAATTATCTAACTATTTTATACCAACTATTTTACAGCTATTTTACAAACTAATAACTATTTTTCAACTAATTATCTATTTTAAACATTTTCAAGCTATTTTTAAATTTAAATTGGTCAGAGTTCAAACTGTTTGTAATTGAAGTAATAACTCAATTGGAAATGGAAGCAATTGAGAATAAGTGAATGGAATTAAAGGAAATGTGAATAGAAAAGGGAATTGATTTGGCTAATAACCAATAAAGATAAATACGTAGGATATACGTATATTATTCTATTCACATAGTGATTTGATCCAGATTCGAACACAGAATTTCGAGATAGTATTATCGATCCGAGTTGGGATTTTTCGCTTGATTTTTGACGGCGAACCTGGATATGGGTTATTCTCTAATTATACTTAAAATATTTTTAAAAATTAAGATTTAGATAAGTCAAATTTGTTTCTTTTATACAACATAGCCTATAAAAGATTTGAATTTGACTTATCTAAATCTTAATTTTTAAAAATATTTTAAGTATAATTAGAGAATAGTTTTACTGTATAAAATGTGAGAAGAAAACATGTTTCAGGATTTTAAAGTTTTTAAAAGAAGTATAACCAGTTTATTTGAAAGCATAATTGAGTTTAAAGATTTGTTCAAATGAATTAAGTTTTTAAGTAATTATTAAACAAGTTTATAAAACTAGTTTTCAAAGATTAAATTTTAAACTTAAATGTTATAAAATTTGTTTTGGTTCATATAGTTGTGTATTAGATTAATTATCGTATTAAATCTCTAATTGGTTTCAAAAAAAATAATATATATATATAATGATGTAATTAAGTAATTTGTTAAGGTGATAAATTAATGGATAATTACTGAATGTGATTTATTTAAGGATAATAAATTGAGTAATTAAAGGTTAATTACTTAATAATTAAAGATTAATTAATTAAAGTGATTAATTAAAGGATAACTAATCAAGGAGATAAATTAATTAATGTGATTAATTAATTAAGGTAATTAATTTAAGGTTAATTAATTAATGAAAGTAATTAAGGGATGATTTATTACTTAAAGGTTAATTACTTAATGGAAGTAATTAAAGTGTTAATTTGTTAATGAAATTAATCAAGGGTTAATTAATAAATTAGTAATTAAAGATTAATTACTTAATAATTGAAGATTAATTATTTAATAATTAAAGATAATTAATTAATTAAAGGTTAATTAATTAATGATTAAAAGGTGAATTAATTTATGATTATAAGATAATTAATTTGAGAAGTTAATTAAGGATCAATGTAATTAATATGGATGAGTAAAGGATTGGTGTAATTAAATTAGAGCTAATTACTTATTATAATTAAAGGATAATTAGTCAACGGTGATTAAATTAAGATGGAAAAACTAAAGGATGATTAATTAATTGGTTTGTAATTTATTAATGTTAAGTAAAGATAATCTAAGTGATTAGATTAGAAATTAATTTTAATTAGAGATAAATTAAATTAACCTTGGAAGTGATAAATCTTGCTTATGAATGATTGAATGATGTAAAATGTCTTGAATTGGTTGATATTTCTATATGAAGATATTTGTGATATGTTATGTTTCGAGTGGAATAGTGATAATGAAGTCATCTCTTGTTGATGAATTACTATGTAAGAGCGATATATTGCATCTAAAGTTTGAATTGTATTTCATTAGAATAACTTGGGTTAAGATGACATGGGAATCGAAGAGACCGGGGTCGGGTATCAGTAATACCCGAAACCACTTCGATTTGAAATCTTCTATAATTCTTTATAGATTGATATGTGAAATCAATGGGATGGATTGGGATAATATGGACCATTTAAACTAAGTTGGATATTGTTTTGTGAAAATAAGTGATGACTATATAAGTTGTTTACGTGTAGTAAGTACGAGTTACCCCGGGTTTTAAATAAGTTCTATGGATTGGAATTTCTTGTTAGATGAGTTTACTCACGCTGGTTTCCAGCCTAACCCGAGTGTTACTTTGATGTAATGCTCGGGTCAGACCGAGTATTACAGATTTTCAGGTAAGGACGTTCTAGAGCTCAGATGGCAAGCTGGATGGCAGGAACGTATGGAGTATTCCGCTGTGTATGTGAGACTGTGTAGTCTGTATAGATTGTAGTCTGGAAAAAGTTGTATAACTGTCCAATTCATATATAAAGGGTTGTAACTCTGATGTATTAAAATGTAATTGACTGATACAGCTTTCTTTGTGTAAAGAATATTATTTGATATTATATTTTATCCGCTGCGAATGTGAGAATCTGTGTCTTGTTCTGTCTCTTTCTTCTATCTCTTTTCTTTTTCTCCTAACTATCTGGAATTTTCGGGTTCGAAAATTCCGGGTCGTTACATTTGGTATCAGAGCTGAAGGTTAAGCGAGAACCTTGGCTCTGGTGGGTGTACTCATTAAGGATAGGGTCAATAGTACCCTAGAATGAGTTGAGTATATATATATATATATATATGAGAGCGTACTTGTTATTTTCTTATATAAAGATTTCAAAATGGTTTCAAAAGTAAATGAATCTTATATAAGTTTATTAAGCAATAGTTTTTCTAATATATTAAGGTAATTGGTTGTTGTATTAATTGAATAAAATAAAATAATGAGAATTAAGTTGTAATAGTAATACAACCAAATTGAAATTGAATGAAGATAAGTTTGAAATGAATTCAAACTGAAATTAAAATCTTAAATTTGTAGAAGTGTTATCAGAATAAAGATAATAATGAATTGGTTTTTAGACATGATAATCTTGGTTATTATCATAAATGGTTGTTGTGTTTAATAATGTAATGTTGTTAATGATTAAGCAAAATGAAATGTTTAGGGAAGTAAACTTTTAGGTGAATATGACTTATAAATTGGAATTGAAGATAATTTAAAATTGTGAAATTTTAAATCTAAATCCAGAAAACTTGAAATTGTTTTAAAGGAATTTGTTTTGAATTTAAAACCAAAGGTGGTTTAAAATTTAAGGTATAACTTGGTGTGTAAAGGAAATAAATATGTATAAATGAGGATATACATAAAGTCAAAGATGATTGAAATAAACTTTTAAGTGTTGAGTTTTAAATTTTTCCTTGGAATGTGATATGAAAACCCAAAGTGATAAGTTTTTGAACTTATAAGTGGGAAGATTATTAATATAAAGTTTAAAATTTGAAATGGGAATTCAAATTGGGTAAAGTTGACTGGATTAAATTGAATTTAACTTAAGGAAAGTTAAATGAGTTTAGAATGAACAACTTGAATTGGAAATTTTAAGATGAAATTGAAATTTAATTTGGATAGTTAAATGGTTGATTTTAAATGGGAGTTATGAGATCTCAAAATGGGTTTGAGATCTGGAAATTGAAAATGGATGTTGTTAATTGGTGTTTGGATAAATTTGGATGTTTATTTATCCTGATATCATTCTATTGTTATAAATAATCTATGAAACTGAGAATTAGTTTTGAAGTTAGAAATGGATAATAAATTAGAATCTAAAGATTAAATTGTTTTTAAATTCTTATTTGAACTTTGTAATAAGTTAAGTAAAGATAATTTTTAAATGGAATTTTGGAATTTGGATTCAGAATTAAATGGTTTAAAGATTTAAGTTGTTAAATAAAACAAAAACTAAAAATCTGGGAACTAAGAAAACGTAAATAAAAACCAGAAAAGAAATCTGAAACAAGTTCAGATACCACTGCAAATTAATTCAAAACTGAGATAATTATAAAAAGCTTAAGCAAAAGTTTTAAGCAAATCAAGTTCAACTCAGAATTCAATTAAAGCCAAGTATCAACCCAGAAAGCATTTCAGTTCCAAGGATCATCTAATCCAGTAGTAGATCAGAATTAAAGAATAGATCAGATCAAATTGCAGTTTTAATTCAAGCTTGCAGATTTAAGTTCACATTAATTGCCAGTTTTTCAAAAAAATAGCTTTCCTCTGTTTATCAATTACAGGTGAGTAAACTGCAACCTTTTAAAGTTAAATCATCTGTAATGCTTGTGCATGCAACAATTAATGTTAGAAATAATTCAAATATGTTTTGCATGGATGAAATTGTATGATTGCCTGGTATATATGTTTGAATTGCTGTGTATATGTATATGCATGCCTCTGTTATGTTTCTAACAGGCTCTAGGACCATTCAAAAATTCGTATCTCTTCATCTAAGCAATTATAGGATATGATCATCAAAGGGAATTTGTTTGTGATGATGTAATACCATTTTAAAAATGATTTCAAGTAGAATTATTAAGTATTTATCTGGAAAGAATAAATTTACAGTGGAAATCAAATCATATTAGAAAATAATTTGTTTAAATTTTATGTTTTGCTTATATCATCAGAATCGATTTGTAAAATGATGATTTAAAGTGGTAATATCATGATTTTTAAGTTGGTATGTGGGAAGGAATTGCAAGTTGAACAGAAGTTGGACTTTTGCCAATTTCTGGCGATCGGAGCTTAGGGGAGAGTCGGGTTTGAGGCTGGAGGTAGCTCGAGGGTCGGGAAGCACGGGAAAAATAATCGGCGATTTTTTTGGTCGACGTAGCGGCGTAGCAAAGTTGAAATAGGGTTTAGAAGGCTGTTTGGCCGAGGATTGTTTGCGAGGCAATTTCGTCATCGTTGTTAATCTGGAAGCAATCGCATCAGGGGGGATCGACGCGTAGGATCGTGATGGAGCTCTGGAGTGGTCGGCGTGATCTCAGGCGATCGTGGGTGGCGGCGCGTGACGTTTTTCGATAATCGTGGTTGGATTCCAGTGGTTTTGAGATGCTCGTTTCTGATTTCCAGACAAATTGGACAAATTGGAAGGTTGTGTTGGTCGGTGAGGTCGATGACGACTAGTTGGTGACTGGAGCATGGATCGGAGATGCCCAGAATTTGTGTGCACGTACACATGTTTCTCTATTGTATCTGATGGTGTTGGGTAGTTTGAGCTCGAGGAAGTGAAGATTTTGCTTGGGGAAGATAAGTGTTTGGCTCGGGGAAATTGAGGTTTGGCTTGGGTTGTTTTATATTAAGTTACCAGGTTTTTTAAAATGTGAGAAGAAAACATGTTTCAGGATTTTAAAGTTTTTAAAAGAAGTATAACCAGTTTATTTGAAAGCATAATTGAGTTTAAAGATTTGTTCAAATGAATTAAGTTTTTAAGTAATTATTAAACAAGTTTGTAAAACTAGTTTTCAAAGATTAAATTTTAAAGTTAAATGTTTTAAAAATTGTTTTGGTTCATATAGTTGTGTATTAGGTTAATTATCGTATTAAATCTCTAATTGGTTTCAAAATATATATATATATATATATATATAATGATGTAATTAAGTAATTTGTTAAGGTGATAAATTAATGGATAATTACTGAATGTGATTTATTTAAGGATAATAAATTGAGTAATTAAAGGTTAATTACTTAATAATTAAAGATTAATTAATTAAAGTGATTAATTAAAGGATAACTAATCAAGGTGTTAAATTAATTAATGTGATTAATTAATTAAGGTAATTAATTTAAGGTTAATTAATTAATGAAAGTAATTAAGGGATGATTTATTACTTAAAGGTTAATTACTTAATGGAAGTAATTAAAGGGTTAATTTGTTAATGAAATTAATCAAGGGTTAATTAATAAATTAGTAATTAAAGATTAATTACTTAATAATTGAAGATTAATTATTTAATAATTAAAGATAATTAATTAATTAAAGGTTAATTAATTAATGATTAAAAGGTGAATTAATTTATGATTATAAGATAATTAATTTGAGAAGTTAATTAAGGATCAATGTAATTAATATGGATGAGTAAAGGATTGGTGTAATTAAATTAGAGTTAATTACTTATTGTAATTAAAGGATAATTAGTCAAGGGTGATTAAATTAAGATGGAAAAACTAAAGGATGATTAATTAATTGGTTTGTAATTTATTAATGTTAAGTAAAGATAATCTAAGTGATTAGATTAGAAATTAATTTTAATTAGAGATAAATTAAATTAATCTTGGAAGTGATAAATCTTGCTTATGAATGATTGAATGATGTAAAATGTCTTGAATTGGTTGATATTTCTATATGAAGATATTGTGATATGTTATGTTTCGAGTGGAATAGTGATAATGAAGTTCTCATGTTGATGAATTACTATGTAAGAGCGATATCTTGCATCTAAAGTTTGAATTGTATTTCATTAGAATAACTTGGGTTAAGATGACATGGGAATCGAAGAGACCGGGGTCTGGTATCGGTAATACCCGAAACCACTTCGATTTGAAATCTTCTATAATTCTTTATAGATTGATATGTGAAATCAATGGGATGGATTGGGATAATATGGACCATTTAAACTAAGTTGGATATTGTTTTGTGAAAATAAGTGATGACTATATAAGTTGTTTACGTGTAGTAAGTACGAGTTACCCCGGGTTTTAAATATGTTCTACGGATTGGAATTTCTTGTTAGATGAGTTTACTCATGCTGGTTTCCAGCCTGACCCGGGTGTTACTTTGATGTAATGCTCGGGTCAGACCGAGTATTACAGATTTTCAGGTAAGGACGTTCTAGAGCTCAGATGGCAAGCTGGATGGCAGGAACGTATGGAGTATTCCGCTGTGTATGTGAGACTGTGTAGTCTGTATAGATTGTAGTCTGGAACAAGTTGTATAACTATCCAGTTCATGTATAAAGGGTTGTAACTCTGATGTATTAAAATGTAATTGATTGATACAGCTTTCTTTGTGTAAAGAATATTATTTGATATTATATTTTATCCGCTGCGAATGTGAGAATCTATGTCTTGTTCTGTCTCTTTCTTCTATCTCTTTACGAAGTTATGGTCGACGTGATCAAGGTGGAGCCTAGTTTGACAATATATGCGAATCGACTTTGAAAATTTCCAAATAGTTAGGGAAAAGAAGAAAGAGATAGAGGAAGAAAAAGAAAACAGAAATACAGAAACACAGATTCTCACATTCGCAGCTAATAAAATATAATATCAAATAATATTCTTTACACAAAATCGATTCCCAAAATCAATAATTCTCAAACTAGGCTTTCCAAATTCCCAAAATTCCATTTACTTATTCTTAACTGCTTCCATTTCCAATTGAGTTATTACTTTAATTACAAACAATTTGAACTCTGACCTATTTAAATTTTAAAAATAGCTTGAAAAAGTTTAAAATAGATAAGTAGTTGAAAAATAGTTATTAGTTTGTAAAATAGCTGTAAAATAGTTAAGTAGTTATAAAATAGTTAGATAATTGCAAAATAGTTTTTTTTAAAAATAGTGATTAGATATAAAATTCAGTTTGGATCCATATCAAACTTATCTTCATTCAATTTCAATTTAATCCAGTCAACTTTACCCAATTTATTTAAATGTAATACAATTCAAACTTTAAATGCAGGATGTCACTTTTACCTAATATTTCATCATCAATAGATAACCATTATCACAATTTCTTCCTCATAAGTTCAAAAACTTATCACTTTGGGTTTTCACAAAATAATATCTAAGTATTGATATTGCTCAAATTTCCGGGATATCACATTCCTCCCCCCTTAAAATAATTTTGTCCCTGAAATTTAAACAAATCAATTTAATTATTTACCAGATTATCAGATTTTTGTTTAGAGAATTTGTTTGAGTTTTTCTTCTTTTGAAAAGAAAATAGAAAGGAATGAAGTGAAGAAATACAAATGTATATATAAGTAAATTTGTGATTTATTTAAAATAAAAGAAAACTAAAATTAAAATCTTGACATTTGTCATTATTATACACTTATCATTTCACACTTGTAAAATGAGACCTTAAGATAATAACACATGTCTTTTTTAAGTATTTAGTATTTATTTTTAAAGGTTAATATAAGCTTATATTAAATTAATTAGTTTATAAGTACTTATCTATATATATAAATTACTTTTTAAATAAACAAAACTAATTATATTTATAAATAAAAGTTCATACAAATATTTTAAAATCCAAAACAATTTAAATATCTATTCTCTTGAATTTCAACTTTAAATTCAAATTCAAATCAAATTAAATCCTAAGATTCAATTTAAAAATTAAGTTATATATACATATACATATACAACTACTTATTCAATTTAAAAATAACAATTCCATAGTCTTTAAAAACCCATTCATATTTATAAAAATAATACATTATACTTATTATTTGAAAATAACATATTTGATAATTTAAATAATTTATATAAGAGATTATATTATCAAGTAATATTTTAAAAAGAAATAAAACAAACCTTTTTGCTAATCTTATTTATATTTAAGCTTAAGTTAAAATATATCTTAAACAATTTAAACATTTACCTAAAGTATTTTAAAACTATAAGGTTATTTATTTATATAACTTTGAAAAGTTCATATTAAATTAAATCTAATTTCCAATTTACCAAAGCTTTTCTATTTACAATATATACAAATAAATATATATATTACAAATAGAAAATATCTTATTAGCTTTTAAAAGATAATCTTTGACAATAAAATTAAGTGCTCTGTTCAAAAAAGAAAGTGCTCTGTTCTCTGTTCAAACTGGTGAGTAAATTTTATTTTAAAAACAGTTTTAAAAATATGTGATGTGGTTTAAATGTTTGTGACAAATTTCTATAGATGATGGTTGCATGTGTTTATGTATGTAGATGCATGTGTAGATATATAATGTCTGTGATCTACCTATGAATGCCTGTGAACATATATACATATATGAGCTCTGTTTATATTCCAAGCTCATCTCTCCTAGGAAAAATTTAAATTGCTCGTCACCCAATTGATTTTAGGCTTAGATCTTTTAATTAAATAATGACTGTAGGATTCTCATTTCATTGTTAAAACAATTGCAAGCAGAAATACCCAGTGGATATTTCAAAACTAATACATTACAGTAAGAAATGAATAATGGTAAGAAATAAATCATCATAATTTCTAAATTTGATTATATATTCAGATTAGTGATAGGAAATAATGAATTTAGGGGAAGATATCACGATTTTTAGATAAGTAAATATTAGGATATTCTGGGATGATCAGAATTTGGGTTTTGATCGAATTTCGGTGTTCGGCGTTGAGATGAGTGTCGAGTTTTGGGTTGGAGGTGGTCGAAGTGTGGTCGGTCTCAGGAAAAATAATGGAGTATTTTTCTGATGATTGTGGTGGTCAGGGGGGATCGAAGTAGGGTTCGAAGAACAGTTTGGTCGAGGTTGTTTTCGAATTGATGGCGATGCCGTGGGAAGATCGTGGTCGATCGCATGTGGGGGAATCAACGCTGGGGTTCAAGACGCTACTTTGGACGAGGCGGTTGAGGTTCTAGTGATGGAGTTCGTCGTGGGCAAGTGTTTTTGATGATCGAGTTTTTGGATGCTATGGGTTCTTGTTTTGATTGAGGTGCTCGATTTTTGTCTGGTCATCGACTTTGTATTTCTGAAGGGTCGGTTTGTTTGTAGTGGTCGTCGATAGCTGGTGAGGGTCGGAGAGATGGTCAGCGTTGGCTATTACGTCGTGCACGTGCACGTGTGCACGGGGATACCTGGGTTAGTTCGTTAGGTTGGGGAAGACGAGGGTTTCTGGGGACGAACTCGAAGTAAAACATGGTTTGCCTCGGGGAAACGAAGAGCGAGATGAGTGCTTGGGGATTTTGTTCGTTGGCTCGGGATTTTGTATTTCTGGGCCGGGTATTTTGTAAGTATATTTTCCAGGATATAAAAGTAATTAAATGATGAAGTGTTTTCAAATATGATTAAATGATGTATTTAAGAAGTAATTAAGGTATGGGATTAAACTTTAATTAATCAAAGGCTTTCAAATGATTTTGAATAAAAAAAATGATTTTAAGCATTTAATAAAGGTAAGGAATTTATCTTTAATTTATTTAAAGTGACTAATTAAAGATAATTAATTAGTGAATTAATTAAAAGATTAATCACTTAATAAAATTAATTGGTATAATTAATTAATGTTAATAATCCAAAGGGTAATTACTAAAGGTAAATAATTTAAAGAACAATTACTTAATAAAAATAATTGAGAGATAAGTTAATTACTTTGTGATTAATTGAGAATTAATTAATGATGAGATTAATTAAAAGATAATTACTTAGTGTAAGTAATTAATGTGTGATTACTAAATGTAATTAATTAAAAAGGATAATTACTTTATGGAAGAAATTAAGGAAGTAATTAAGGGTTAATTACTTAGATAATTAATTTAGGTTAATCAATTAATTTAGAGTTAATTAATGAATGTAATTAATTAAGGTTAATTAATTAATGTGATTAATTTAAGTTAATTAACTAGTTTAATTAATTAAAGATGATTTAAGGATGAAAGAAATTTGGATAAAATTACTTTGTAATTAATCAAGGGATTAATTAAAGATAATTAATTAAGGAGTAATTAATTAATGTAATGAAGTAATTAAGGGAAGTTAATTACTAGATGAGATTAATCAAAGGTGATTAATAAATGTGGTTTAATTAAATATTAATTACTTAATGTAATTAATTTAAATAGGATAATTAATTAAAGAAGTAATTAAGAAATCATTAATTAAATATAGTTAACGATGTAATTAAGGGTTGATTAATTAAAACTAATTAATCAATAATAAGTGATTAAAGAGTAATTAATTAAGGATTAAAGTAATTTATTTTAATTAATTAATTAATGAAGTAATTAAAGGTTAATTACTATAAATGGTTAAGAATGATTAATTTGTGAAATTAATTAAAGGCTAATTACTTGAATGTAATTAAAGAAAAATTAATCAAGGATGATTAATTGAAATGAATAATTAAAGGATAATTAATTAATTGATTTATAATTAATTAATGGTTAAGTAAGCAGGATTTATAGAATGAAGTAATTAATTTAATTTATTTTAAATTAATTAGAGATAGTATAAATAATTACTTATGGATGGTTGAATAATGAATGCTTTGCATTGTTTGATATCTCTGATGAGATATGTGCTGATCTGTGATATAGATGTTTGGTTGAATGATAATGTAAATTATCTATTCGTGATAATAGGGTAGATTATCTATGGTGATATTGTGAATTATCTATCTGTGTATATATAGATAATTGAATTGAATTGTTTTAACCTTAAAACAACTTGGCCTTAAAAAAATACGTTTTGGATTTAGATGAGACCGGGATCGGGTTTCCAGATTTGGATATCCGAATACCACATCAATCCAAATTAACGATAGGTCGTGAATCTCAAGTGAAGATGAAGATTTAGAGTGCAAGGATTATTGTCGTTAACTCTGAGGGTGATTCCAAAATGAGTGTAACGAGATAATGCCTTCGGTTTCGTTCGAACCTGGAACAAACTTGTATGGATTGAATGCTTTCAGAACATCGTCAGGTGGACGATGAGCATTCTAAGTGATATGTTCTGATTAAAAGTAATCGTAGCCTCAAGCCTCATCAACCGGGAATGGCTAAAACATGGGAGGTGCAGCAAGGCTTCGTGGGTAGCGCCCACTGAGAGTAAGGTCATCTTTGTCTAAATGTCCCTTTTCTATTTCGGCTTAGTGGTGAGGTTGAATGATCACAACCGTGGGGTGATTTTATTCGGAATTATCCAGTAAGGGATGGTTCCGGCTTTGTGTTGCAGGGGATTGGGAGTAATCCTCGGTACGGTGATCTAGGCCACGTACTGTGACGGGCGGTACCCCAGTAGCCCTGCCATTGTATGGAAATCCAACTTCCAATAAGTGATTTCGGACTTGATTGTATAACCCACTTTGTGGCTAGTATGCTGGAATTTAATAATGTAACAATTTCAGCTATGTGAATATTTATTTGAAAACCCTAGACCCTATTGTAATATAAATGGATTTCCTATCAAATGTTTGGTTAGCGTAAGGTAAAAACTTACCCATGTTTATGTGTGGGGAGTCTTACGTGATACCTTTTGTTTCAAAGGTTTTTAAAGTTAAGCAACTTTAACCCGTTTACTCACACCAGACCCATGTCTGACCCAAGTGTTTATTTTCTGTTTTATTAAACTCTTGGGTACTCAAATTTTTACGAGTAGCCAAGGGATTCAGGTTAGCTTTGACGAATCTATGGAGGAGATATGGAGCAGGAGGCTTCAGCATTCGTAGATATATAGTATTCCGCTGTGTTGGTTTCTCTGAGTCTTTTGTTTGAGTTGTATCTTGAGTTGTATAATAGACAGAAATTATAACTGTCTATTTTGTGATGTATAAGTTGTGTACTCTGATTATGTAAAGACTATGTAATAGTTATGTGATATATTATATTTTGTTCCATTTCCGCTGTGAGATTCTGATATTGTTTAGTTCTTTCTTCTCTTCTTTTCTCTTTTCTATCCCTTTCTTTCTTATTAATGATACGTCATTCTGTGGAATGAGTGCCGGGTCATTACAATTCATCGCATAGTGATTTATTTTGTTATTCTAGATAGTTAGGAGAAAAAGAAAGAGATATATGCGAATTTAAGGCTAGGAAATTAAATTACAATATCAAATATTTAAGGCTAGGAAACTTATAAATGATTTAAAACCCGGAATTAATAGTTAACTTATTAATCAGTTTCTTCTTCTATCTCTATTCTTTTTCTCCTAACTATCTGGAATTTTCGGGTTCGAAAATTCCGGGCCGTTACATTAATAAGTTAATTACAACTTGCAATGGCAACGTAACCCTGGAATGTAACTGCGATCTGTTGTGGGTTCCATGCTGTCATCAGTTACATGGACTTTTGCTGCGATGGCAACGTAACCCGTGATGTAACTGTGACCATGGATGGGGGTGATGATTTCCAGAGCATTCTTACCAAAGATATTTCCTCGATTTCAAAAATGTTTTCTATATTTTCAATAAATTATTTTCCAAGTATTTTCACTGGGTGTTGAAAACGGGTCTGCTAAATACTTATAGATTTTCAGTCCTACGTCTGATCAACGTATGACCGAATTTCTGTGAGAACAAGGATGGACTTGTTGAAACATCGAGTTATAAAAGTATTTTTACAAAAACTATTTTGATAATATTATATAGATTTAAAAAAAAATGTTTAAAAATGATCAAAGAATAATTTATCTGATCTTATGTATTGAATAAATTCTGGTTTCATTTCTTTTCGAGGACGAAAAGATTCTAAGGGGGGAGGAATGTGATAACCCGGATTTTGGAACATCTGTTAATTAATAATTAACTGGGTTAATTAATAGAAATACTGATTTTATTTGGATTAATAAATGAAATTCTGATAATTAGAATATATCTGGATATGTATATAGATGAATTTGAACTATAATAAATACTGACGTATAAATATCTAGATAAATATTCATTTGATAATATTTGTTTAATGATCTTCTTTTATAAATATTTATTTGGCAAAATTTATCTTTTCAAAGCTAATATAATATATATATATATATATAGAATCAACTTTAAACAAATTTTTGGAAATTCTATATATATTTATATGTAAGGGTAGTTTGTAAATAAGTAAGGTGAGATTTAATTTAAGATTTAAAAATATTTTTTTATATATATATACTTGGAAATAAATATAGTTAGTATAAATGTAAAATACAAAGCACACATGTGAATGTAAACATATGTGGATATAAAATTAAGTAATTTATAAATTGATAAGGTTTAAAAACATAACTTATAAATAAATTTAATAAAGGGGTTTAAGCATAAAAATACCTATTTGTGACAAATGTTTAATAAGTAAAATAGGTATTTAAAAAATGTAAACAAATTATAAAGTGTAATTACAAGTGTACATCATTTTAACAAATGTCATTTTCTTCTTTTATTTTAAAAAAATAAAAATTAATAAAGGATAAAACTAAGTATTTAAACATCTCCATAACCCTCTTTCATTTCTTTTATCAGCCATTCTCTAAAACAAAACTAAGAAACAAAAACCTGTAACACAATTCAGTAAAACAAAAATCAAAGAAATTCAAACAATATCTCCACAAATTCAAGTTAAGAGCAAGCTAAGCAAATTCAAGCTAGGATTCAACAACTCAGATCAAAGAAATCTCTTTCACAAATTCAATCTGAAGCTAAGCAAAGGATCATATCAATTAAATTCCAGTTTCAAGTGGCAAGATCAAAACAAAGTTTCCAGATCAACTAACAATTTTCAAAACTATTCTCTGTTCATAATCAAAGTGAGTAAACACCTCTTTAAAAACTAAAACTGTGTTTATACTCTATGCATGTGATAAATCTGTGTAGTAATGTTGTAAATATGGTTTGCATGGATGTTTTTAACTGGAATATAGTTTGAACTACTCTGTATATTGATGTGCATGTCTGTGTGTATATGTATACTAGCCTCTGTAGTATTCACAGGCTCAAGAAAACATAAATAAATTCATATCTTCCCAAAGAAACATTGTTAGACTATGATCTTTAAAGTGAAAATGATTGTAATAATGTAATTTTATTTTTAAAAATAATTTCAAGTAGTATATGTGGAGTATTTATTTCAAAAAATGAGAAATTACAGTAATGATCTAAGATAAGTCAGAAATCAACCATCTTAAATTCATGTTTTGATTATAGAATCTGATTCATATTGAAAAATGGTGATTTTTGATAATCATATCTTGATTTTTAAGTTTGTAAATGTTGAGATTTCTCGAGTTGATCGATATTTGAATTTTCATCGATTTCCGACGATCGGGAGGTGGTTGAACGTCGCGATTGATGCTGAAGGTAGCTCGTGTGGCATGGAGCAAGAGAAAAATGGTCGCTGAGTTTATCGATCATTGGAGTGGGTTGGAGACGGCGAAGTAGGGTTTTAGGCATTGGTTTGGTCG
This sequence comes from Allium fistulosum, assembly GCA_030737815.1. Lineage (NCBI taxonomy): Eukaryota > Viridiplantae > Streptophyta > Magnoliopsida > Asparagales > Amaryllidaceae > Allium > Allium fistulosum. Next base: position 837,365,813 of record CM060905.1, read on the forward strand.
AGGATGTTTCCATGGCCAGTGCAGTGACGTGGTGGCGCCGGAATGATTCGGTGGAGGGGGAAAAGGAAGGAGAGGGTCTGACGTAGCTCCAGGCGTAGCGACGAGTGTTCCAGTGGTCTGTGGCGGTGGTACGAGGGGAGAGAAGGTGTCTGGTTTTCGTTCAAGCGATGGCATTTCTATTCGAATTTGTTCAAATTTGATTAGAAGAGTCGTCGTAAGTTCTGGGTTGTCGAGTCGAACAGGGGTGACAACGGCGACTTGCTGGTGATGGTGATGATGATCGGAGCTGCGGCGAAACTGTGTGCACGTGCACACATATCTTTGGGTACGTTTTGTTGCTGTAGATTTAAGGGGATGAGATGAAGGTGGACTCGAGGAAACATCGGGTTGTACGCGTGTTGACTCGAAGAGAAGAAATAGGTTCGCGTGATTGCTCGAGAGTGTCTCGGGGTTTTTGTGCTTTTACTCGAGTTTGGGAATTTTGGGTAAAAGCAAGTTTTTAAATTTTAAAACCTGGAATAGTTTTAAACAGTTTTAACCCTTTTCTTTTTGAATAACCAAAGTTGACTAATTTATAATAATCAATTAGTTTCAAATGATTAGTTAAATAATTAATTAAAGAAATTAATTAGTGATTAATTAAGATAATCACTTATGAATTAATTGAGGATAATTACTTTATGAAAGTAATTAATTGGAAATGATTAAGGGTTAATCACTTAGTGTTATAAATTAAAGAATTAATTAATATAATTAATTGAAGAGTTAAGGTTAATTAATGATCAACTTTTAAAATTCATGATTTTTGATGGGAAATCAGATTATATAAGAGAGTCAAGGAATTGTGATATATGATTTAATCATGGTTTCAAAATTTTCACTGTCTTCCTTAACTTCCAGATAGTTTTCAAACTTACTATTCTTAAATCTATTTTTAAAACCTTGTTTATATATAAACAAACAAATCTTATTTGAACTCCGCAGCCTATAAGAGATTAAAAGAGTAGATTTTGATTTTTTTTGATTTATATTTAAACCTGTAAATATAAAACAGAGAGTTCTATATGTATACAGACATGCATACTTAATGCTTCATATTTTTAAACATACAAACATAATTTCATTCATGCAAAACAACTAACATATCATCTTTCCAAACCTCGTTCACATGCATCAAATTTAAATAGTTTTTAAGCTGGTTTTACTCACCTGTTATAAAACAGAGACCAGGTTTTCCAATTTCGTTGATCTGGAACTAGCTTATTGGAAAGATCTGAATCTTTGAATCTTGATAGATTTTGATTTAAATCTACCTTTGCCTGATCTTGACCTTCTTTATGTTTGCTTCAGGTTGAAATTTTCTTTTGTTACTTTGAATTTCTTGATGTTGAGATGAACAAATTTTTGATTTGTAGTTTAACAAAGTTTCAAATTATATTTTTAGAAGTTGAGTTTTAAGGATAATTACTTAGAATAAGTAATTAATGGGCAGTTAATGTGGGGATCATTAACTAGTGGTTAAAAGATGATTAATTAATTCAAGTAATTAATTCAAGATAATTAATTGATTTAATTAATTAAGGATAAACTTGAATTTCATTAAAGATTAATTACTTAATTAATTCAGTGAATTACCTAGTGTAAGTAATTAATGTGTAATTACTAAATGTAATTATTTTGAGTGGATAATTACTTTGAAAATAATTAAGAAAGTAATTAAGGATTAATTACTTAGATAATTAATTAAGGTTAATTAATTAATGTGATTAATTAATAGATAATTAATGAAGGTGATTAATTAAAGAATTAATTAATTTATGTAAGTAATTAAAGGATTAAGCTGTTGATGGTTAATTAATTTAATTAACAATTAAAGGTTAAATTAATTAATAATCGAGGTAAATTAATAGAGGTAAATTATTTAAAGTAATTAAAGATTTATTACTTAGTGTAATTAATTAAAGGATTAATTAATTAAGGATTAGTTAAATTATGAGTGTGATTAATTAAAGGATAAATAAATCAATGTAAGTGATTATGTGACGACCCGTAGAATTTAATGGTTTTAAAAGTATATTTAACTGGAAATTTTTAAAATTTTAAACAATAAAATTTGAAATTAAAAATTTATTATTTGGAATACGTCTATTTTAATATAGCAACTGGTAAATTTTCATCTGATAATATTGAAGTTTATTTTCCTGTGAAATTTCATTTCCAATCAAACCGGTTAATAACAGTGAATTTAAAAGTTTTCCGAAACCAAAATATGTCAACAGGAGAAAATTTATTCAGATTATTCTGAATCAGACTGCGAAATTCGTTTTTCCAAATTTGGACTTCTATTGCTCCGTTTATCTTAATTCTGGCCAAATAGCAGCATTTCTGGTACCGATTATCGACTTTTGATCGGATGATCGTACCACTGATATCTGTATACCGTTTTGATCGTCTCGACGGGCTGATCTCTACGGTATATTTATTTCTGTATTTTGAGGTCCGGTACGCGACGGAAGCAATAAAACGGTGCGCCGTATTGGTACCACAAATTGTGACAACTCACTATCATTTTCAAATTTGAAACTGGTGGTCCAGACAATTAATTGCTTTCAATTCTCAGCTGAATCAAGGCTTGTGACCATTGTCATTCTTTCACTTTATATGTAGTCTACGGGCTACTTTATTTCTACTGTTCACTTTTTATTTGCTTTGTTTAAATTTCAGCGAAATTTGTGTGGGTGACCGTTGGTATTACAATAATTCCTTTCTCATAAATATTCATTGCCTTTTCTTTTGCTCTGGATTCATTCACAATCCAGATACGTTATATATAAATCACCTTTTCGCATTCATCATTTTTGGCTCCGGCTTTTATGATCGTTGTTTTTCCATTTTATTTATTTTCGTTTCCACTGTCTTTTGCTTCTCAATTATATAAACCTTGTCTTCTTTCTTCTGCAAATTTGCTTCCACATAGTAAAAAAAAAAATTCGAAACCACCTCCATGCTCCACGTCCGCGCCTAGGGCCACAGCCAACCACCTACGCGGCCTTCACCACCCTTCCAACCGAGAGCACCCCTGCCTCGCTCAACCACCTGACCTCACCTCCGCCACGTCAGCCTCCACTTCCTCACGTCCTCCGCCCGTGACAACCCATCACCAAACCCGCCCTCATCTCCCTGACCTCGGCAGCCTGCATTCCCCTTTTTCCAAAACAACCCGCAGCCTTGTCATCCCATATCCACATTCGAACCTCACCACCTTCTTCTTTTTCCGATGGCCTCACACCTATGCTCCTTGGCAGCTTCCTCTTAGCCACGTTCCATTGCTCCAGCACCCTCCATCGCAGATCACCCAACGGAGCCGAACCCTTCCACCAAGCAAGCCCAGCATGCATTCACCTCTTGCCGTGAGTTTCCTCCTTGTTATATATATTACGTTACGTAAGTTATATATATTAGTTTGGATATATATATATATACATATATTATATTATATATAAGGGAGTATACATTTACAACTCTATATGTATATATGTTTACTGAGTATATAAGTTATATTTATAAGTGTTGGTTTAAGTGTATATTGCTGTTAGGTATATATTTAGTAATATTTTCTGTGTGTTTAGTTTTACATATTTATATACATAGTTATATATACATTTGTGTATGAGTTGGTTTATATTTAAAATGTATAGGGTCTACTTGATTTTTATATATTTTATCTGCAATACATATTTAAGTACAAGTTATGTATAGTTACAGTCTTCTTTTGCTGAAGGGTATAATGATTTTGAATATTATAATATGTTTATATATATTTACAAAAGAAAAATATAATATAATATATGCTGTTTTATAATCAGTGCTGACTTAAAAATAATTTATACATGTTTCAAAATTTTCGTATATATATAATATATTAGTTATCTAACTGTGTTAATATATTTTTCTCAGATTTTTTTAGATGATGTTTGGATATTGGTTTGAAAACTTGAGTCAATATAATATACAAGTATTTATTTCAATCTTATGTATATATGATGATTTATTTTATTTATTTGTTTTCAACTAAATATTGATTTCATACATATTTAGTTCAATTTATATCAACTGATTCAATTGTTCTCTTCGATTTCCCATTATCAGCCTAGTCCGTCGTGCCTGTCTTTCTTCGTCAAATCGTGTCCATCTAGCGTTGCTTGGAATTTCATAGCTCATTTCTTTGTCAAATTCTCTAGCCTCGAAAGGTGAGCAATCACTCACGATTAACGTTCTTTTATTTATTAAATTTGATTTCAATTGAAACGACAATTGAAATATGCTGCTGTAGTTATTTAAATTGTTACATATGCCATTATCTATAACTGTTCACCTGTGACATCTGACACCAGTATCTAGTATTGAATGTAACGACCCGTAAATTTCAACTGTTTTAATAACGCAATTAGTTGAAATTTTGGAAAATTTTAAACGATAAAATTTTGAAATAAAAATTTAATATTTGGAATACGTCTAGTTAAACTTAGCAACTGGTAAATTTTCGTCCGAAAATATGAAAGTTTATTTCGCGCGTAAATTTACTTCAATTTAATCAGTTAAAAAGCAATGAAAATAAAATGTTTTCGAAACCTAAATATTTTTACATAGAAAAATTCTAAACCATCTTCTGAGCAAGATGTCAGTTCGTCGTTTTTCCAAATTCGGTCATCTATTGCTCCGTCGGTCTTATTTTCGACGAAATAGCAGCATTTTTGGTACCGATATCGATTTTTGATCGGATGATCGTACCACTGATATTTGTATAACGTTTTGATCGTCCCGTCGTGCTGATCTCTGCGGTATATTCATTTCTATATTTTGAGGTCCGGTGCGCGACGGAAACGATAAAACGATACGTCGTACCGGTACCATAAATGGTGACCTTTAGCTTTCCTTTGGCTTTCACACTTGAACGTGTAGCCCAAGCAATTTGATTTATTGCTTTAATACATTCTCCCCGAAATCAAAGCTTGACCGTTGCTAATTCATTGCATTCCATTTTTTTCAACACAGAAGGCACATGCACTGTTGTTTAGTTAAAAGCTATTCAACTTTCTCTTCTTCCTGGCACTTTTTGATTATGTGGCTTTTCATTTATTCACGAAATCAAACACTCATTCACAAATTTTATTTCAGCTCTTGACCATTTATATCCCACCGTTTCAAATTGCATTCCTAGTCGGTTCCTTTGCCTTCTCATTTTATGCTTGTGATATTACAACCAATATAACGTTTTATTTATTTTATTTGGTTTCTATAATTCGCTTGAGAAGAAAGTAATATATATATATATATATTGTTGTGCTTGTCCTTCTTCATATTTGTCTCGTGCGTCACTTCTCAACCCAGCTGTACTCCTCCCCAAGGTCGAACACTGCCACCATCATCCACTCATGCAACCCAACCCATACGCACAGGCAATAGCAGGTCAACGTCCCATCAGCAAACCCAATCATCTCCGCAACCAAGATCCCCTCCGCGTCTATCCTCCCTTCCACCACTGCCTGTGATTGGCCGAACAACTTGCCCGCCTGGCTGTGACAACCGATCCCATCCCTTCGAACGCCATGGCCACCCAAACCCACTTGCTCCCTGGACTGAAGCTCCTCCAAGTCATCGCCTCATGAATCCCTGACCTGACCGCTTCCGCCCTGGCCTCCACTTTCCGTTCCCATCACATCACCTCCGCATGACAGCTTAGCCACTGGTCAGCCTTCGCACATACCCCACCTAAACACTAGAACAGCTGAGTTCCATCACATCTCTGCCAAACCTACCCTCCACCTGAACTCATTCTTGTGCTCCGCCTGCTCGCATGTTGATTCATCTATGACCATCTCCACCATAGCAGCACTGACTTTCTTTTCATTGCCGAGCAGCAGATCATTGGTTTTGTCCTTCTCCTCTTATTTATATATATAGAAAAATATAATATTTGTAAGTATATATAAAGGCTTTTGTAAGTTCGCTTGGTTATTTTTTGACTGCTCGTTTTTCTTCCACTCTGTTTTGCTTTTGGAAAACAATATTGTATAATTTAAGTTTTCATATAAAATTTATAAATAAAATATAAAGTATAAGTTTTGATTTCAAAATATATGTACGGACATTGTTTCGTATATGAATAGTCTGACATTTATTTCATCTGTGAGTTAGCAACATCTGTTTTGTTTTTTTTGTGTTTTATTTTATCTTAAATTGTTACTTTATAAGCTAAGTCAGATTTTGGAATGCATATGCTGTTTTTGTTATACTTCATTTAACTACAGTTTTAACAGCCTTAATATATGGGTTGGAAATATCTATTTAAGTATTTGGTTCTATAGGATAATCGTATATAAGTATACGTGTATAGATTTGTGTTGGGTACGTTGTATATAACCTGTCCATTTTGAGTTAAGTATAAAGTCTGCTTGTTTTACGTAAGTCTATATGAAATTATGTGTATGAACATAAGCCGGTCAGTTATATACATTGATTTGCCATTGACATTGAATTTAATTATATAAAGGCTTCCTTTGATTTTGACTATAGTATATAAATGGATGTGTTGATTTGTTAAGCATTACAGATTTTAAATGTAGGATGTTTTGATCTAAAATTTTGTTTTAATATAAATGGATGCTTTAATTTACAAGTATACTGATTTAAAGTTTTGATTTTTAAAGTCCTGTTATATGTAATATTTTAAATGAAGATATACGTTTCGGTTTGAAAGCTTACACTATAATTGTGGGTTTATATATATAGTTATATTGATCTTCTATAATTATTGATTTAAAAAAAATATAGTATGTATATTTTAACCCGTTCTCATCTATTTTCCATTTATCAGCTTGTCCGTCGTGCCTGTGTGCTACACTGAATCGTGTCTGTCTAACGTTGTTTGGAATTCGTGTTTGGATCCACAATTCGCTTTTATTCTCGCCCATCTCTAACCTCGAAAGGTGAGCACTCACTCACGATTAACGTTCTTTTATTTATTAAATCTGATTTCAAGTGAAACGATAATTGAAATATGCTGCTGTTAGTTAATTACACTGTTATATATGCTATTGCCTGTATCAGTTCACCTGTGACATCTGACACCATTATCTGTTAATTATTTATGCGTTGATAATACAGTTTGGCTGATAATTGATTGATTGTTGATGTTTATATTGGACGTTAAATTGTTAATGTTAAAATGATAAACAGTATGAAATTGAACTTGATATAGGATAATTAAATGTTAAATTTGATTAACTGACATTTGTATAATATGACCCTTTCACTGTTGAATTTATTGACACGTAGGATTTGTTTAATTACATTTTGAACCACTGAATGCATGTTGTAAATTGATGATGTATGAAATTGTAAATTGAATGACAAGTGAAAACCGTAATGTAATAATCTTTAATCTACATGAAATGATAGTGTAGATTCTAGAAATAATTATATTAATTCGTACAAATAACAATGCGAATTAATACGGTTATTTCGGGATTATTTAAATTGATTATTGGATTGATATTGATTGTTGTTATTGCTTGTTTATTTACTTTGACACCATCCCTGTTATCACACTGCAAGTTCCCTTTGCTATGCTATGATTTTGAATTGAATTGGAATCGGGTTGAAATGATAAATACCCAAATTGAACTTTGACCTAGGATAGAAAATTAAATAAAAACCCGATTGGTCAATAATTTGATTTAAAAATAAAACGAAGATTTTATTTGAATAAAAATATGGTTTTGAAATGAAGTTGAATTTGAATTATAATGAAAGGAAAATGTTAATATTTAATAATCGGAAACAAAATGTTAACAATGAAATTGATGGAAAAATGTGGTTTAATTTGAGAAATGAATGAATTAACTTTGAAATTATTTAATAATTAAGTTTTGAATTATTTAATAATTAAATAAGATTGAATTATTTAATGATTAAATTGATTTGAATTCTTTAATAAGTGAAATTGAACTTTTGAATAAGTGAATTTTACTTCGTAAATATTCGAAATTGAGTTCTTTATTAATTAAGTTTTGGAAACTTATTTAAGTAAGTAAATAAGTGAAATTGAATTTCTTTAACAAGAAAGGAAAATGTGATATTTTTGGAATTAATGTAAGTCTTGTAATTGAAAGAATTGATTTGACGAATTTAATTTAATTCAAAATTGTAAGTTTTGATTTAATGAAGTTGAACTTAAGAATTGATTTAATGAATTGGAAATTTAATGGAAATTGTTTTGAATGGCATAGTAACTTAACGAATATTGAATGAAATCGATAAATGATTTTTAATTGATTTGATTGTTAAATAAGATTTAATTTAAATGTTTTCGAAATGAAACTTGTATTCGAACTTGAATCAATATTTGGATTGTTTTAAAAAGGAAATTGAAATTGAATTATAAGATTTTGAAATTGTGAATTTGGAAGTTTTGAAACATAAATATTGGAAATTGGTTTTGAAAGACAAATGAAATGTTGATTTACGACTTCTATTTGAAATTGAATTGATTTGGTTTTTGAAATATATTAAACGACCAATCGGTGTAATAATTACGAAAGTTATTAAAGAGACCGGAATTCGGTTATGGATATACTCTCTATCTAAACCGAAAAACACTTTAATAACTATACGCGGAGTGATGACCCAGAATGAAGTGGTTGGAATGATGTACGTGTTGACTGAAGAAAGAGAACGATAATGGATAGCCTTGACACTTGTGTCAAATTGGAAATGACTAAAACAGGAGCTGTGCCGGACCAATGGAGGATTGATACCTCAAGTGGACACACTTCTTCGAACTACTTATACTTGTTGTCGATTGGTGCACCCTTGATTTTGGGAGTGTTGTTTCACGGTGTTGCGGGCGCTGTGGCGTTGCGTTCTCACCAGTCCGGATCAGGCGAACGGTAGTATCACTACCTTGGGTATTGCCTCATGTGCCTTGTCATACTTGTATTCCATTTATGCGCGACCACTACGAATTTGATTTGTACCTTGAGTATATGGATTGCCCTCTGGTGACTTCCGGTTTTGGGGAAACTACGGTCTTGTATATGCTTGTGGGAATAAAAATATGTTAAGGGTGGAATGGGCCATGACTTAACGCTATTTTGATATATTTATATTACTGATAGACATTATCTACTTAGCGTACATTACTACATAGTAGATAGTTTACCGGATCCTTAAAGGATGGTTATTCCAAACATCCTTTGAGTTACTTGTATTTCAATTGCTATTTCACTTGAGTTGGATTTATTAATATAAGAATGTTAATCCTGACTCGAGTGTCTTGTGTTTTTGCTTTACGCTCGGGTCAGACTGAGTGGTTCAGCTTTCGAGACTCACCTTTGGAGTTGGAGCTTCGCTTGGAGATCCAGCTATCTATCCAGCTTTCAGGTATTCGATGATTCCAGGGATGTATTCTGATTTGTATCTGATGTATCGTGTTACTCTTCCGTTGTATCTAGTTTAACTCTGATGTATCGTATTACTCTTCTGTTGTAAGCTCTGATGTATTTTATATATTCATATAGTAGCTTCATGAACTACTATCTCTTCTATTTCCGCTGCACTTATTACTCTGTGTCTGTGATCTGTGATTATTTATTTACTATATATGTTCAGTTTTGCCAAATTTAAATTAACAACACGGTATTTTGAGCAATTCAATTCCGGCATGAGTGTCTACCTATACACTTATAATGGATGCGAATGGTCCAAAATGGCGGGTCGTTACAGTTGGTATCAGAGCTTTGGTAGCTCTAGGCAAAACTCAACATATAGGGTAAATGTATTTACAGAATCACTCTCATTCGAGTTTCAATCTCTTCCTTTCGACTCGATTTCTTTGAATTTTGGAACGTTCCCTACGGTTCCAAATTTCATTCGTGTCCCTCACTATTCGTCTCCTTTCAATTCCGGAGCACCCCATAACTCCATTTTGAATGATATCTATAATAGATCGGCGGTCTCGCCAATCTTCGAATGATTCGTGAAGGAGCAAAACTCCTTTACAACTGGCATTGATTTACCGGAGATTTCTGTATCCTCGGTTTACGATGCTATCTATTCCCTGCTATACCTAAATTCATTTCTTGAGATCGAATGTCAATTACCTCGGGATTCTACACCGATCTCATTCTTGAAGTCACGGTCGATCTGGTTAAGGTTGCCCGGGAATTAAATAAACTCATCCATCTCCCGATTGTGGTAATTGAATTATCTTATCTTCTGTTTCAAACCTATCTTCGAATCAAAATTCTCTTTGATTTGAGTCCATCAAATTTGAATCTATACCCTTGCTTTGAAATCCATTCTTGTATCATCAAGCGAGGAAGTGTATTTGTAAATCTATATAAAAATGTTTTATATATTGTGTTGTTTGAGTTGCTGATGTTGATTTGGGTTTTCGATCGATTCGTCTGATCAACGCTATCGATAGAATTTCCAAAACACTTGAGCAGAGCAAACGGACACAATATTGTTTTCAAATTTGTTTGATTATATTGTGAAAATAAGTAAAATTTTCTGGAATTTAATAGGTTAATTAAATTGTTTGTTTGAAATGATAATATTTGATTATCATTTATTGTTCTAAATAAATTTATAAATACGGTTTATAAATTGATTTGGAATTTGAAATGAATTTAATTCAGAAATTTGAGAATTTAGTTCCGGTGATTTCGAACTTTGGTTTTAAAATTTTAAAGTATATATTATTGGAAGTATTTTCGAATAGAAATCGTTTCCAAATAATTTTAAAATGTTGAAATCAGTGCTCTTCTCTTTGTCGCTGGAAAATAATTTCGGTGATGGCGGCCGCATCATCGACATTCATTTTCGAGTTTCGAAGTGGAGATACCATTCTGTAGCTTTGCTACGGTTTTGTTTTGAAAATATTTTGATTTAAATTTCTTCAGTATAATCTGATTTATATATATATAGGTATCTTATTTAAAAATTTAATTTGATTTGATATAAATATATTATTTATATCTCTAAATTATTTAAAGTTAATCGGAAATCTAATTCTTAAATTTTGTTAAAGGATGATTTTAATTATAAATAAAACCAAAATTTGGAATAAATATTTAAACTTGAATAATTGAATTAGGAAATTTTATTTGTATATTGTTCAACTGCATTCTAATACAACTTACCTAAATCATTCAGAAGTTGAATATGTAATTGGATAATATATAAGATAAAATTGAATTTATAAATAAAATTTGAGTGTTATAATAAATGTTATACACTAAATTTTGGTTATAAAGATGTTAATAGAGTTAGATAGGATAATAAGTAAACTCAGTTAATAATGAAATAAAAATTTGTTTTGGAAGGATTAATAATTTGTTTTGAAAAAAAATTGTAATTTGATCAACATATGAAAATACCTCGAATTTAAAAGAAATTAATAGATGTAAATTAATTTAAATCGAAACTTTTATGTTTTAAATTAATTTATATGGGCTAATAATATGTGTGTAGATATATTAAGTAGAATAAATTTAATAGAAATTTGGAATAAAGAAGAATTTAATCTGTTGAAAAAAAATGTGATTATAATAAAAGATTATTCAAATTTATGGTTTTAGAAATTTTAAATTGAGGATGATTGGATAATAAGATAATGAATTTAGAAATAGTTGAGATTGATTTTAGTGAAATCAAATGGATTAAATCAATTTTTGAATATCAATTAATTTAAATTTGAATTTATATGGCTTAAATTAATTGTAATTTTGTATTTCAAATCCGTTTTCTTTTGGTTGTTTCTATTCTCCTACCTCGTTCCTTTTCGGGGACGAAAAGTTTTGAGTGGGGGAGAATGTAACGACCCGTAAATTTCAACTGTTTTAATAACGCAATTAGTTGAAATTTTGGAAAATTTTAAACGATAAAATTTTGAAATAAAAATTTAATATTTGGAATACGTCTAGTTAAACATAGCAACTGGTAAATTTTCGTCCGAAAATATGAAAGTTTATTTCGCGCGTAAATTTACTTCAATTTAATCAGTTAAAAAGCAATGAAAATAAAATGTTTTCGAAACCTAAATATTTTTACATAGAAAAATTCTAAACCATCTTCTGAGCAAGATGTCAGTTCGTCGTTTTTCCAAATTCGGTCATCTATTGCTCCGTCGGTCTTATTTTCGACGAAATAGCAGCATTTTTGGTACCGATATCGATTTTTGATCGGATGATCGTACCACTGATATTTGTATAACGTTTTGATCGTCCCGTCGTGCTGATCTCTGCGGTATATTCATTTCTATATTTTGAGGTCCGGTGCGCGACGGAAACGATAAAACGATACGTCGTACCGGTACCATAAATGGTGACCTTTAGCTTTCCTTTGGCTTTCACACTTGAACGTGTAGCCCAAGCAATTTGATTTATTGCTTTAATACATTCTCCCCGAAATCAAAGCTTGACCGTTGCTAATTCATTGCATTCCATTTTTTTCAACACAGAAGGCACATGCACTGTTGTTTAGTTAAAAGCTATTCAACTTTCTCTTCTTCCTGGCACTTTTTGATTATGTGGCTTTTCATTTATTCACGAAATCAAACACTCATTCACAAATTTTATTTCAGCTCTTGACCATTTATATCCCACCGTTTCAAATTGCATTCCTAGTCGGTTCCTTTGCCTTCTCATTTTATGCTTGTGATATTACAACCAATATAACGTTTTATTTATTTTATTTGGTTTCTATAATTCGCTTGAGAAGAAAGTAATATATATATATATATATATATATATTGTTGTGCTTGTCCTTCTTCATATTTGTCTCGTGCGTCACTTCTCAACCCAGCTGTACTCCTCCCCAAGGTCGAACACTGCCACCATCATCCACTCATGCAACCCAACCCATACGCACAGGCAATAGCAGGTCAACGTCCCATCAGCAAACCCAATCATCTCCGCAACCAAGATCCCCTCCGCGTCTATCCTCCCTTCCACCACTGCCTGTGATTGGCCGAACAACTTGCCCGCCTGGCTGTGACAACCGATCCCATCCCTTCGAACGCCATGGCCACCCAAACCCACTTGCTCCCTGGACTGAAGCTCCTCCAAGTCATCGCCTCATGAATCCCTGACCTGACCGCTTCCGCCCTGGCCTCCACTTTCCGTTCCCATCACATCACCTCCGCATGACAGCTTAGCCACTGGTCAGCCTTCGCACATACCCCACCTAAACACTAGAACAGCTGAGTTCCATCACATCTCTGCCAAACCTACCCTCCACCTGAACTCATTCTTGTGCTCCGCCTGCTCGCATGTTGATTCATCTATGACCATCTCCACCATAGCAGCACTGACTTTCTTTTCATTGCCGAGCAGCAGATCATTGGTTTTGTCCTTCTCCTCTTATTTATATATATAGAAAAATATAATATTTGTAAGTATATATAAAGGCTTTTGTAAGTTCGCTTGGTTATTTTTTGACTGCTCGTTTTTCTTCCACTCTGTTTTGCTTTTGGAAAACAATATTGTATAATTTAAGTTTTCATATAAAATTTATAAATAAAATATAAAGTATAAGTTTTGATTTCAAAATATATGTACGGACATTGTTTCGTATATGAATAGTCTGACATTTATTTCATCTGTGAGTTAGCAACATCTGTTTTGTTTTTTTTGTGTTTTATTTTATCTTAAATTGTTACTTTATAAGCTAAGTCAGATTTTGGAATGCATATGCTGTTTTTGTTATACTTCATTTAACTACAGTTTTAACAGCCTTAATATATGGGTTGGAAATATCTATTTAAGTATTTGGTTCTATAGGATAATCGTATATAAGTATACGTGTATAGATTTGTGTTGGGTACGTTGTATATAACCTGTCCATTTTGAGTTAAGTATAAAGTCTGCTTGTTTTACGTAAGTCTATATGAAATTATGTGTATGAACATAAGCCGGTCAGTTATATACATTGATTTGCCATTGACATTGAATTTAATTATATAAAGGCTTCCTTTGATTTTGACTATAGTATATAAATGGATGTGTTGATTTGTTAAGCATTACAGATTTTAAATGTAGGATGTTTTGATCTAAAATTTTGTTTTAATATAAATGGATGCTTTAATTTACAAGTATACTGATTTAAAGTTTTGATTTTTAAAGTCCTGTTATATGTAATATTTTAAATGAAGATATACGTTTCGGTTTGAAAGCTTACACTATAATTGTGGGTTTATATATATAGTTATATTGATCTTCTATAATTATTGATTTAAAAAAAATATAGTATGTATATTTTAACCCGTTCTCATCTATTTTCCATTTATCAGCTTGTCCGTCGTGCCTGTGTGCTACACTGAATCGTGTCTGTCTAACGTTGTTTGGAATTCGTGTTTGGATCCACAATTCGCTTTTATTCTCGCCCATCTCTAACCTCGAAAGGTGAGCACTCACTCACGATTAACGTTCTTTTATTTATTAAATCTGATTTCAAGTGAAACGATAATTGAAATATGCTGCTGTTAGTTAATTACACTGTTATATATGCTATTGCCTGTATCAGTTCACCTGTGACATCTGACACCATTATCTGTTAATTATTTATGCGTTGATAATACAGTTTGGCTGATAATTGATTGATTGTTGATGTTTATATTGGACGTTAAATTGTTAATGTTAAAATGATAAACAGTATGAAATTGAACTTGATATAGGATAATTAAATGTTAAATTTGATTAACTGACATTTGTATAATATGACCCTTTCACTGTTGAATTTATTGACACGTAGGATTTGTTTAATTACATTTTGAACCACTGAATGCATGTTGTAAATTGATGATGTATGAAATTGTAAATTGAATGACAAGTGAAAACCGTAATGTAATAATCTTTAATCTACATGAAATGATAGTGTAGATTCTAGAAATAATTATATTAATTCGTACAAATAACAATGCGAATTAATACGGTTATTTCGGGATTATTTAAATTGATTATTGGATTGATATTGATTGTTGTTATTGCTTGTTTATTTACTTTGACACCATCCCTGTTATCACACTGCAAGTTCCCTTTGCTATGCTATGATTTTGAATTGAATTGGAATCGGGTTGAAATGATAAATACCCAAATTGAACTTTGACCTAGGATAGAAAATTAAATAAAAACCCGATTGGTCAATAATTTGATTTAAAAATAAAACGAAGATTTTATTTGAATAAAAATATGGTTTTGAAATGAAGTTGAATTTGAATTATAATGAAAGGAAAATGTTAATATTTAATAATCGGAAACAAAATGTTAACAATGAAATTGATGGAAAAATGTGGTTTAATTTGAGAAATGAATGAATTAACTTTGAAATTATTTAATAATTAAGTTTTGAATTATTTAATAATTAAATAAGATTGAATTATTTAATGATTAAATTGATTTGAATTCTTTAATAAGTGAAATTGAACTTTTGAATAAGTGAATTTTACTTCGTAAATATTCGAAATTGAGTTCTTTATTAATTAAGTTTTGGAAACTTATTTAAGTAAGTAAATAAGTGAAATTGAATTTCTTTAACAAGAAAGGAAAATGTGATATTTTTGGAATTAATGTAAGTCTTGTAATTGAAAGAATTGATTTGACGAATTTAATTTAATTCAAAATTGTAAGTTTTGATTTAATGAAGTTGAACTTAAGAATTGATTTAATGAATTGGAAATTTAATGGAAATTGTTTTGAATGGCATAGTAACTTAACGAATATTGAATGAAATCGATAAATGATTTTTAATTGATTTGATTGTTAAATAAGATTTAATTTAAATGTTTTCGAAATGAAACTTGTATTCGAACTTGAATCAATATTTGGATTGTTTTAAAAAGGAAATTGAAATTGAATTATAAGATTTTGAAATTGTGAATTTGGAAGTTTTGAAACATAAATATTGGAAATTGGTTTTGAAAGACAAATGAAATGTTGATTTACGACTTCTATTTGAAATTGAATTGATTTGGTTTTTGAAATATATTAAACGACCAATCGGTGTAATAATTACGAAAGTTATTAAAGAGACCGGAATTCGGTTATGGATATACTCTCTATCTAAACCGAAAAACACTTTAATAACTATACGCGGAGTGATGACCCAGAATGAAGTGGTTGGAATGATGTACGTGTTGACTGAAGAAAGAGAACGATAATGGATAGCCTTGACACTTGTGTCAAATTGGAAATGACTAAAACAGGAGCTGTGCCGGACCAATGGAGGATTGATACCTCAAGTGGACACACTTCTTCGAACTACTTATACTTGTTGTCGATTGGTGCACCCTTGATTTTGGGAGTGTTGTTTCACGGTGTTGCGGGCGCTGTGGCGTTGCGTTCTCACCAGTCCGGATCAGGCGAACGGTAGTATCACTACCTTGGGTATTGCCTCATGTGCCTTGTCATACTTGTATTCCATTTATGCGCGACCACTACGAATTTGATTTGTACCTTGAGTATATGGATTGCCCTCTGGTGACTTCCGGTTTTGGGGAAACTACGGTCTTGTATATGCTTGTGGGAATAAAAATATGTTAAGGGTGGAATGGGCCATGACTTAACGCTATTTTGATATATTTATATTACTGATAGACATTATCTACTTAGCGTACATTACTACATAGTAGATAGTTTACCGGATCCTTAAAGGATGGTTATTCCAAACATCCTTTGAGTTACTTGTATTTCAATTGCTATTTCACTTGAGTTGGATTTATTAATATAAGAATGTTAATCCTGACTCGAGTGTCTTGTGTTTTTGCTTTACGCTCGGGTCAGACTGAGTGGTTCAGCTTTCGAGACTCACCTTTGGAGTTGGAGCTTCGCTTGGAGATCCAGCTATCTATCCAGCTTTCAGGTATTCGATGATTCCAGGGATGTATTCTGATTTGTATCTGATGTATCGTGTTACTCTTCCGTTGTATCTAGTTTAACTCTGATGTATCGTATTACTCTTCTGTTGTAAGCTCTGATGTATTTTATATATTCATATAGTAGCTTCATGAACTACTATCTCTTCTATTTCCGCTGCACTTATTACTCTGTGTCTGTGATCTGTGATTATTTATTTACTATATATGTTCAGTTTTGCCAAATTTAAATTAACAACACGGTATTTTGAGCAATTCAATTCCGGCATGAGTGTCTACCTATACACTTATAATGGATGCGAATGGTCCAAAATGGCGGGTCGTTACAGTTGGTATCAGAGCTTTGGTAGCTCTAGGCAAAACTCAACATATAGGGTAAATGTATTTACAGAATCACTCTCATTCGAGTTTCAATCTCTTCCTTTCGACTCGATTTCTTTGAATTTTGGAACGTTCCCTACGGTTCCAAATTTCATTCGTGTCCCTCACTATTCGTCTCCTTTCAATTCCGGAGCACCCCATAACTCCATTTTGAATGATATCTATAATAGATCGGCGGTCTCGCCAATCTTCGAATGATTCGTGAAGGAGCAAAACTCCTTTACAACTGGCATTGATTTACCGGAGATTTCTGTATCCTCGGTTTACGATGCTATCTATTCCCTGCTATACCTAAATTCATTTCTTGAGATCGAATGTCAATTACCTCGGGATTCTACACCGATCTCATTCTTGAAGTCACGGTCGATCTGGTTAAGGTTGCCCGGGAATTAAATAAACTCATCCATCTCCCGATTGTGGTAATTGAATTATCTTATCTTCTGTTTCAAACCTATCTTCGAATCAAAATTCTCTTTGATTTGAGTCCATCAAATTTGAATCTATACCCTTGCTTTGAAATCCATTCTTGTATCATCAAGCGAGGAAGTGTATTTGTAAATCTATATAAAAATGTTTTATATATTGTGTTGTTTGAGTTGCTGATGTTGATTTGGGTTTTCGATCGATTCGTCTGATCAACGCTATCGATAGAATTTCCAAAACACTTGAGCAGAGCAAACGGACACAATATTGTTTTCAAATTTGTTTGATTATATTGTGAAAATAAGTAAAATTTTCTGGAATTTAATAGGTTAATTAAATTGTTTGTTTGAAATGATAATATTTGATTATCATTTATTGTTCTAAATAAATTTATAAATACGGTTTATAAATTGATTTGGAATTTGAAATGAATTTAATTCAGAAATTTGAGAATTTAGTTCCGGTGATTTCGAACTTTGGTTTTAAAATTTTAAAGTATATATTATTGGAAGTATTTTCGAATAGAAATCGTTTCCAAATAATTTTAAAATGTTGAAATCAGTGCTCTTCTCTTTGTCGCTGGAAAATAATTTCGGTGATGGCGGCCGCATCATCGACATTCATTTTCGAGTTTCGAAGTGGAGATACCATTCTGTAGCTTTGCTACGGTTTTGTTTTGAAAATATTTTGATTTAAATTTCTTCAGTATAATCTGATTTATATATATATAGGTATCTTATTTAAAAATTTAATTTGATTTGATATAAATATATTATTTATATCTCTAAATTATTTAAAGTTAATCGGAAATCTAATTCTTAAATTTTGTTAAAGGATGATTTTAATTATAAATAAAACCAAAATTTGGAATAAATATTTAAACTTGAATAATTGAATTAGGAAATTTTATTTGTATATTGTTCAACTGCATTCTAATACAACTTACCTAAATCATTCAGAAGTTGAATATGTAATTGGATAATATATAAGATAAAATTGAATTTATAAATAAAATTTGAGTGTTATAATAAATGTTATACACTAAATTTTGGTTATAAAGATGTTAATAGAGTTAGATAGGATAATAAGTAAACTCAGTTAATAATGAAATAAAAATTTGTTTTGGAAGGATTAATAATTTGTTTTGAAAAAAAATTGTAATTTGATCAACATATGAAAATACCTCGAATTTAAAAGAAATTAATAGATGTAAATTAATTTAAATCGAAACTTTTATGTTTTAAATTAATTTATATGGGCTAATAATATGTGTGTAGATATATTAAGTAGAATAAATTTAATAGAAATTTGGAATAAAGAAGAATTTAATCTGTTGAAAAAAAAATGTGATTATAATAAAAGATTATTCAAATTTATGGTTTTAGAAATTTTAAATTGAGGATGATTGGATAATAAGATAATGAATTTAGAAATAGTTGAGATTGATTTTAGTGAAATCAAATGGATTAAATCAATTTTTGAATATCAATTAATTTAAATTTGAATTTATATGGCTTAAATTAATTGTAATTTTGTATTTCAAATCCGTTTTCTTTTGGTTGTTTCTATTCTCCTACCTCGTTCCTTTTCGGGGACGAAAAGTTTTGAGTGGGGGAGAATGTAACGACCCGTAAATTTCAACTGTTTTAATAACGCAATTAGTTGAAATTTTGGAAAATTTTAAACGATAAAATTTTGAAATAAAAATTTAATATTTGGAATACGTCTAGTTAAACATAGCAACTGGTAAATTTTCGTCCGAAAATATGAAAGTTTATTTCGCGCGTAAATTTACTTCAATTTAATCAGTTAAAAAGCAATGAAAATAAAATGTTTTCGAAACCTAAATATTTTTACATAGAAAAATTCTAAACCATCTTCTGAGCAAGATGTCAGTTCGTCGTTTTTCCAAATTCGGTCATCTATTGCTCCGTCGGTCTTATTTTCGACGAAATAGCAGCATTTTTGGTACCGATATCGATTTTTGATCGGATGATCGTACCACTGATATTTGTATAACGTTTTGATCGTCCCGTCGTGCTGATCTCTGCGGTATATTCATTTCTATATTTTGAGGTCCGGTGCGCGACGGAAACGATAAAACGATACGTCGTACCGGTACCATAAATGGTGACCTTTAGCTTTCCTTTGGCTTTCACACTTGAACGTGTAGCCCAAGCAATTTGATTTATTGCTTTAATACATTCTCCCCGAAATCAAAGCTTGACCGTTGCTAATTCATTGCATTCCATTTTTTTCAACACAGAAGGCACATGCACTGTTGTTTAGTTAAAAGCTATTCAACTTTCTCTTCTTCCTGGCACTTTTTAATTATGTGGCTTTTCATTTATTCACGAAATCAAACACTCATTCACAAATTTTATTTCAGCTCTTGACCATTTATATCCCACCGTTTCAAATTGCATTCCTAGTCGGTTCCTTTGCCTTCTCATTTTATGCTTGTGATATTACAACCAATATAACGTTTTATTTATTTTATTTGGTTTCTATAATTCGCTTGAGAAGAAAGTAATATATATATATATATATTGTTGTGCTTGTCCTTCTTCATATTTGTCTCGTGCGTCACTTCTCAACCCAGCTGTACTCCTCCCCAAGGTCGAACACTGCCACCATCATCCACTCATGCAACCCAACCCATACGCACAGGCAATAGCAGGTCAACGTCCCATCAGCAAACCCAATCATCTCCGCAACCAAGATCCCCTCCGCGTCTATCCTCCCTTCCACCACTGCCTGTGATTGGCCGAACAACTTGCCCGCCTGGCTGTGACAACCGATCCCATCCCTTCGAACGCCATGGCCACCCAAACCCACTTGCTCCCTGGACTGAAGCTCCTCCAAGTCATCGCCTCATGAATCCCTGACCTGACCGCTTCCGCCCTGGCCTCCACTTTCCGTTCCCATCACATCACCTCCGCATGACAGCTTAGCCACTGGTCAGCCTTCGCACATACCCCACCTAAACACTAGAACAGCTGAGTTCCATCACATCTCTGCCAAACCTACCCTCCACCTGAACTCATTCTTGTGCTCCGCCTGCTCGCATGTTGATTCATCTATGACCATCTCCACCATAGCAGCACTGACTTTCTTTTCATTGCCGAGCAGCAGATCATCGGTTTTGTCCTTCTCCTCTTATTTATATATATAGAAAAATATAATATTTGTAAGTATATATAAAGGCTTTTGTAAGTTCGCTTGGTTATTTTTTGACTGCTCGTTTTTCTTCCACTCTGTTTTGCTTTTGGAAAACAATATTGTATAATTTAAGTTTTCATATAAAATTTATAAATAAAATATAAAGTATAAGTTTTGATTTCAAAATATATGTACGGACATTGTTTCGTATATGAATAGTCTGACATTTATTTCATCTGTGAGTTAGCAACATCTGTTTTGTTTTTTTTGTGTTTTATTTTATCTTAAATTGTTACTTTATAAGCTAAGTCAGATTTTGGAATGCATATGTTGTTTTTGTTATACTTCATTTAACTACAGTTTTAACAGCCTTAATATATGGGTTGGAAATATCTATTTAAGTATTTGGTTCTATAGGATAATCGTATATAAGTATACGTGTATAGATTTGTGTTGGGTACGTTGTATATAACCTGTCCATTTTGAGTTAAGTATAAAGTCTGCTTGTTTTACGTAAGTCTATATGAAATTATGTGTATGAACATAAGCCGGTCAGTTATATACATTGATTTGCCATTGACATTGAATTTAATTATATAAAGGCTTCCTTTGATTTTGACTATAGTATATAAATGGATGTGTTGATTTGTTAAGCATTACAGATTTTAAATGTAGGATGTTTTGATCTAAAATTTTGTTTTAATATAAATGGATGCTTTAATTTACAAGTATACTGATTTAAAGTTTTGATTTTTAAAGTCCTGTTATATGTAATATTTTAAATGAAGATATACGTTTCGGTTTGAAAGCTTACACTATAATTGTGGGTTTATATATATAGTTATATTGATCTTCTATAATTATTGATTTAAAAAAAATATAGTATGTATATTTTAACCCGTTCTCATCTATTTTCCATTTATCAGCTTGTCCGTCGTGCCTGTGTGCTACACTGAATCGTGTCTGTCTAACGTTGTTTGGAATTCGTGTTTGGATCCACAATTCGCTTTTATTCTCGCCCATCTCTAACCTCGAAAGGTGAGCACTCACTCACGATTAACGTTCTTTTATTTATTAAATCTGATTTCAAGTGAAACGATAATTGAAATATGCTGCTGTTAGTTAATTACACTGTTATATATGCTATTGCCTGTATCAGTTCACCTGTGACATCTGACACCATTATCTGTTAATTATTTATGCGTTGATAATACAGTTTGGCTGATAATTGATTGATTGTTGATGTTTATATTGGACGTTAAATTGTTAATGTTAAAATGATAAACAGTATGAAATTGAACTTGATATAGGATAATTAAATGTTAAATTTGATTAACTGACATTTGTATAATATGACCCTTTCACTGTTGAATTTATTGACACGTAGGATTTGTTTAATTACATTTTGAACCACTGAATGCATGTTGTAAATTGATGATGTATGAAATTGTAAATTGAATGACAAGTGAAAACCGTAATGTAATAATCTTTAATCTACATGAAATGATAGTGTAGATTCTAGAAATAATTATATTAATTCGTACAAATAACAATGCGAATTAATACGGTTATTTCGGGATTATTTAAATTGATTATTGGATTGATATTGATTGTTGTTATTGCTTGTTTATTTACTTTGACACCATCCCTGTTATCACACTGCAAGTTCCCTTTGCTATGCTATGATTTTGAATTGAATTGGAATCGGGTTGAAATGATAAATACCCAAATTGAACTTTGACCTAGGATAGAAAATTAAATAAAAACCCGATTGGTCAATAATTTGATTTAAAAATAAAACGAAGATTTTATTTGAATAAAAATATGGTTTTGAAATGAAGTTGAATTTGAATTATAATGAAAGGAAAATGTTAATATTTAATAATCGGAAACAAAATGTTAACAATGAAATTGATGGAAAAATGTGGTTTAATTTGAGAAATGAATGAATTAACTTTGAAATTATTTAATAATTAAGTTTTGAATTATTTAATAATTAAATAAGATTGAATTATTTAATGATTAAATTGATTTGAATTCTTTAATAAGTGAAATTGAACTTTTGAATAAGTGAATTTTACTTCGTAAATATTCGAAATTGAGTTCTTTATTAATTAAGTTTTGGAAACTTATTTAAGTAAGTAAATAAGTGAAATTGAATTTCTTTAACAAGAAAGGAAAATGTGATATTTTTGGAATTAATGTAAGTCTTGTAATTGAAAGAATTGATTTGACGAATTTAATTTAATTCAAAATTGTAAGTTTTGATTTAATGAAGTTGAACTTAAGAATTGATTTAATGAATTGGAAATTTAATGGAAATTGTTTTGAATGGCATAGTAACTTAACGAATATTGAATGAAATCGATAAATGATTTTTAATTGATTTGATTGTTAAATAAGATTTAATTTAAATGTTTTCGAAATGAAACTTGTATTCGAACTTGAATCAATATTTGGATTGTTTTAAAAAGGAAATTGAAATTGAATTATAAGATTTTGAAATTGTGAATTTGGAAGTTTTGAAACATAAATATTGGAAATTGGTTTTGAAAGACAAATGAAATGTTGATTTACGACTTCTATTTGAAATTGAATTGATTTGGTTTTTGAAATATATTAAACGACCAATCGGTGTAATAATTACGAAAGTTATTAAAGAGACCGGAATTCGGTTATGGATATACTCTCTATCTAAACCGAAAACCACTTTAATAATATACGCGGAGTGATGACCCAGAATGAAGTGGTTGGAATGATGTACGTGTTGACTGAAGAAAGAGAACGATAATGGATAGCCTTGACACTTGTGTCAAATTGGAAATGACTAAAACAGGAGCTGTGCCGGACCAATGGAGGATTGATACCTCAAGTGGACACACTTCTTCGAACTACTTATACTTGTTGTCGATTGGTGCACCCTTGATTTTGGGAGTGTTGTTTCACGGTGTTGCGGGCGCTGCGGCGTTGCGTTCTCACCAGTCCGGATCAGGCGAACGGTAGTATCACTACCTTGGGTATTGCCTCATGTGCCTTGTCATACTTGTATTCCATTTATGCGCGACCACTACGAATTTGATTTGTACCTTGAGTATATGGATTGCCCTCTGGTGACTTCCGGTTTTGGGGAAACTACGGTCTTGTATATGCTTGTGGGAATAAAAATGTGTTAAGGGTGGAATGGGCCATGACTTAACGCTATTTTGATATATTTATATTACTGATAGACATTATCTACTTAGCGTACATTACTACATAGTAGATAGTTTACCGGATCCTTAAAGGATGGTTATTCCAAACATCCTTTGAGTTACTTGTATTTCAATTGCTATTTCACTTGAGTTGGATTTATTAATATAAGAATGTTAATCCTGACTCGAGTGTCTTGTGTTTTTGCTTTACGCTCGGGTCAGACTGAGTGGTTCAGCTTTCGAGACTCACCTTTGGAGTTGGAGCTTCGCTTGGAGATCCAGCTATCTATCCAGCTTTCAGGTATTCGATGATTCCAGGGATGTATTCTGATTTGTATCTGATGTATCGTGTTACTCTTCCGTTGTATCTAGTTTAACTCTGATGTATCGTATTACTCTTCTGTTGTAAGCTCTGATGTATTTTATATATTCATATAGTAGCTTCATGAACTACTATCTCTTCTATTTCCGCTGCACTTATTACTCTGTGTCTGTGATCTGTGATTATTTATTTACTATATATGTTCAGTTTTGCCAAATTTAAATTAACAACACGGTATTTTGAGCAATTCAATTCCGGCATGAGTGTCTACCTATACACTTATAATGGATGCGAATGGTCCAAAATGGCGGGTCGTTACAGTATGCCTGTTATTACTATTATTTGTATCTGTTCACCTGTGACATCTGACACTAGTATCTAGTATTATTTACCTTGTTATATATGCTATTATCTATAACTGTTCACCTGTGACATCTGACACCCGTATCTGTTATTTATACTGATGATATATGCCTGTTGTTATATTTTTTAGTATCTATTATCACTCTGCAAGTTCCCTGTTAGTATAGAATTCACTATGGGTTGAAATGATACATACCCGAACGGACTTTAGAATAGGAGAAAATCGTTATGGGTGAAATGATAAACCCAAGCGATTTTCATTTGAATTGAAATTGGGATTACGGGTCGAAATGATATCTACCCGTATATATTTAAATTTCAGATTGAAATGATAAATATCTGTATCACTTAACCATATGATAAATATATATACAGACACCGTTGGTCCATATATATAAATATTTTGAAATTGAATTCTATGGTTTTGGAAAGAAATATATGGTTTTAACAAATGTTGATTCTTAAAATTTTATATATAAATGGTAATGATATATATAGATTTAATAATGATATTTAATTTAATGAGGATGGATTTAATACATATAATATGTTTAAGTATAAAATTTATATTTCAAAATAGATTTTAGTAATAATTTGAATAAGTTAAAGTTGGGAAGAAAATTTGAATTTGGTAAAGAATTTATTTAATTAAACCGATTTAAAACCTATTGAAATTGAGATTTAAGATATGATTTATAACTTGAGTTTGATTTAAATAATTTAATGAATATTTCTTGTTTAAATAAATTTAAGGAAATATTTAGTAAAATGTGATTTAAGGCTAGTAAATGATATTGAATCTATTAAGTGAATATTCCCTGATTAAATAATAATGAAGTTAAATCAAGAGCTATATGAAACTGTTAAATCTAACTTTGAAAATGTTGAATACTAAAGCTTTGAAATATATTGAAAATAAAGGGTATATTTAGAACTGAATTTGTAACGACCCGTATTTTTACGGATCGACAAGTTCGACAAAATCTGGAATTTTAGAATTTTTGAGCCATTTCAGATTTTAGGCGAAAATGGCTAAGTCCTGAGTCGTGAACGACTTAGTGTAAGTCGTAAGTCGTATACGACTTAGGGGATAGGAGCGACTCAGGGATTTGGCTAGTTAAGGGTGTAAGGATAAGTTGTTTGAACGACTTAAGGGGTAGGCGCGACTTAAGGACTGGGCGAGATAAGGCTTAAGTTGTAACAGTTAAGTCGTGACCGAGTTAAGGTGATGAGTCGTATCTCAGTTATCTGATGAGTCGTACCCAGTTATCTGATGAGTCGTACCCAAGTTATCTGATGAGTCGTACCCAGTTATCTGATGAGTCGTACCCAAGTTATCTGATGAGTCGTACCCAGTTATCTGATGAGTCGTACCCAAGTTATCTAATGAGTCGTATCCCAGTTATTTGATAAGTCGTAGAATGGGTTTTCTCGTCTAACCAGTTAAGTCGTGGACAAGTTAAGGGATGAGTCGTAAGCTGTTGAGTCGCGCGTAGGTGATAACTCGCGCAAATGGATGAGTCGTAGCCTTTGTGATAAGTCGTATACGAGTTAGTAGTTGAGTCGTCTAACCAAGTAAGGCGTGCGCATTTAAGTCGTAGACAGGGGGTCTGGTGAGTCGTAGGCGCATGCTATAAGTCGGAGACGACTTAGGAGATAGCTGTTTTGTCGTGAGTCATAGGCAGAAGTGTGTTAAGTCGTTGAAGCCAGAAGTTAAGTCGTAGGGTGTTGAGTCGTAAGTCGTAGACGACTCATGAAGGCGGACGAGTTACGACTTAGGATATTTTCTGCTATAAATAGGAGAGCTTCTCTTCATTTTTGGGATCCGGATTTTGAAGCGACGAAGTGCTGCCATTTTAAGAGCTCGACTTCTACACTTCTTCACTTCTTTTCTCCACTCTAATCTAGCGATTCCTTTCATCCAAATCGAAGATCAAGATTGAAGATTCAAGAGCTAAAGTTGAAGATCTTCATCTTTTCAAGAGAGATTTCATCGTTTGAAGCGGATTCGTGATAGATCAAGCTTGATCCTTCGCTGTCCAGATCTGAAGCGTGTTGATTTGGGTTTGTTTAGGTGATTTGGTGAGTGGTGATTATCTCTCACACGGATCCAAAGGAGTATATCGGATTGTTGGCTCGATTTGGTGTTAAAATAGTGATTTCCATGCATTTTCTTCATCCTAAGTGTAGATCCATATAGATCCATTGTTCATGATGATGTTACATCCATTTTATCATATGTTAACCTATGCAAGTTCATTCATCAAGTTTGTAGAGATATAATCCATGTTTTCATGCTTATTGGACTTTCAACTCTTTAATTACGAAAATGCCATTATTGTTATAATTGTCTACTTAGATCATATTTGAATGCTTGATTGCTTGGATTGATGTTTGATTTGATTGCTTGTTATGAACTTGATGATTGATGATTAGATTTAGATCGAAGATGATTCAAAAGCTAAGGGAAAGGCTCTTGAATTGGGAAAGCTGCTCGTGGCATATGTAGCGGGATGATGAAGCTCTTATGCATAGATTTGATGATGTGAAGTTGAGATGAGGCTTTGCAAGGATGTAATGAAGCGAGGCATCATATGATGAAGACTTGGTCTAATCCAGACGGGATCATTCCAAGCATGTTGATAACTCGGTGATATGATTCGAGTTGAGGATAATGAATGGATATGAGAATAGTCGTCGAGGAGGATGACTAGGAGGCTTGGATAGCATCGTTGTTGAAGGTTCTAGCATGCTCTATGCAAGAGTACGTTTGGGCAGATTCGATAGTCCCAACGGCCAACTGTTGATGGTCGAGTACTCTGGGCAGATTCGATAGTCCTTGGCACGGGCTGCGACGACGTGCGGGAGTTATGTCTAGAACCGGGGTTTCCATTAGCCCTTGACGGACGGCTGAAAGAATGTGCCGGTCATTCAATTAACGGTGATATCGAAGCAATGATAACAGTGATAGCCAGAGTCATGGATGTTTGGTTGTATCGTCATTCGGACTCAAGAGCGGTATTTTCTGGGTGCTTATCTGATTTAGGCCTTGGTACTTGGAAAGCATCGCCCTTGACTCGAGTGATAGTAGCTTTACTTTAAATTGTATGCTTTGCTATGTTTGCTTCTGCTTAGTGTGTGTCTGGGGGCTATCACTGTAGAATGAGGTTGGAGTGGGAGGGTTGTATTCCTATTCCTTTTCCTTTATGCTCTTTTGGTATGTTGTTCGTTAATTTACTGCTCACTAAGACTGTTGTCTGACTCAAGGCTTTATGTTTTAATTCTTATTGCCTTGGGCTGTTCGTCCATTTTTGGGACGGGCAGACTAGGTAACAGGTGACAGGTGCTGTTCTCTTCTCACGATGCTGATATCGAAGACGGGCTGGAGGGTTGCATATTATCTTCTTATTATATGTACGGGATGTTCCGCTGTTTTGTATTCTCTGAGAGATATGTAGTGAGGCTTGATGTATTGACTATTTGGATGCTTGTATTCAACTATTATGGAGTTTTATATGATGGCATTTTGTTCTGTAAAGCTTCACTATACATATGTTCTATTGTATTTTGTCCATGCGCTGCGAGCAATACGATAGATTCTGTTGTTTTTAATTTACCTTGATAATCGTCCATGGTCGCCTGACACACTTTACAGCGCACTTTCTCTAGATTCGGTGCAGGGGTCATGGGCGGTCGTCACATTTGGTACCAGAGCATTGGTTAATCGATTTTACCCAACGCTCGCTGAAGTAACCACGTATGAGAGACGTAATTGTATTTTGATGGATGAATACTATATATAATATAGTAGCTTAGTAGAGTTAAGTCCTTTATGCAGTTGTTTCTCTAGATGTTCTAATCATTCCTTTTTATAGATATTGAGAATGAGTCGAAGAGGGAGACCAGCTGCTAGGGAAGGCCGTGCTACTGAAGAGACTGCTGATTATGCAGCCATGTTCGAAGCTATGATGACTTCGATCATGAGAAGGATACCAGTTCCGGGGGCAGCAGTTGATGTTGGAGTTCAAGTCCAAACTCCAAAACCAGTGGATTTTGCTAAGCTGTGCAAGGACTATACTGCTCTTGGAGGGAAGGTTTTCTTAGGAACAGAATCAACTATTGAGGTCCAGAGGTGGATAGATGCTTGTAGAAGGATCTTTGGTGATTTAGGAATTGATGATGCAACTAAGAGGAAGTTGGCGTCAAGGTAGCTTCAAGGGAGAGCTTCTGATTGGTGGAACTCTATTACCATCGATACTCCGGAGGAAGAGATTACTTGGGAGCAATTCCAAGTTAGGTTTGAAGCTAAGTTCATTTCTACAGCTCAGAAGTCTGTTCTGTTCAAGAAGTTTGTGGAGCTCAAGCAAGGAGGGAGATCTGTTCTTGAGTATGTTTCTGAGTTTGAAGCTTTGTCCAAGTATGCTCGGTCATATATTTAATCTGCTTATCAGAAGAATGAGAAGTTTGTGACCGGCCTGGATAGTTATCTTGGGAGGCAGTTGGTGGATCATTTGGATGATTCGTTTGAGAAGCTGGTGGAGAAAGCTCTCAGGCATGAGAATCTGTTTCCTAAAGATGGATCTGTTGTTGCTGTGACCAGGGAAGAGTCTAAACCCCAGCAGGGTGGAAACAAGAAGAGGAAGCAGCAGCAGCAGAAGGGTAAGGATGGTCAGAAGAAGCCGAAAGGCGAGGTGACTTGCTACAACTGTCAGCAGAAGGGCCATTTCTCGAAGGATTGTAAGAATCCTAAGGTGCCGATGAAGTGTCACAACTAAGACAAGCCGGGGCATTTCAGGAAGAATTGTCCAGAGCCGAGGAGGGACAAGCAGATTGTGCAAGCTTATGCTTTGGGAGCAGTTCCGTCGTCTTCGAAAGCTCCTACTGCTGAAGAGAAGGGAAAGAGTGTGGTGGTTCAAGGTACTCTTTTCCTATGTGGTATTCCAGTTAGAGTTTTGTTTGATACTGGAGCATCGCATTCGTTTGTTTGCAATGAACTCGTAGGCCGGTTAGATTTGAAGCCGGATATTGTTGATAGGCCATTGGTTGTGACTAATCCAGTTGGGGGTTCGTCTTGTTTGTGTATGTTATGCCGTGGTCTAGTTGTATCGAGTCATGGTTGCTCTTTTGTTTGTGATTACTTTGTTCTGAACTTTGCGGGGTTCGGAATTATCTTGGGTATGGACTGGCTTAGGAAGTATGCGGCAAAGGTTGATTGCGAAAGGCTGGAAGTGACAGTCGAGAATGTGGAGGGGCGAAAGGTTGTGATACGATGTAAGCATGATGAAGGCGTCTTCATAAGCTTCATGTATTCGCTGGTTGTTCCACGGGATGGACTGTCATCAGTGCCAATCGCTAATGGATTCGAGGATGTCTTTGACGAAGTCAAAGGGTTGCCGCCGCATAGAGAGATCGAGTTTCGTATAGATTTAGTTGAAGGAGCCAGACCTGTTGTGATGCCTCTTAGGCGGATGGCGCCTAGGGAACAACAGGAGTTGAGAATGCAAGTTGATGACCTTTTACAGAAAGGATTCATTCGGCGTAGTGTGTCCAAGTGGGGTGCACCAGTTGTGTTTGCAACCAAGGCAGATGGGTCGTTGAGATTGTGTGTGGATTATCGTGAGCTGAATAAGGTGACTAAGAAGAACAAGTATCCATTGCCGAGAATAGATGACTTGTTTGATCAGCTTCACGAAGCCAAGGTGTTTTCTCAGATGGATTTGGCAATGGGATTTCACCAGTTGAGAGTGGCTAAGGATAGTGTGCCGAAGACTGCTTTTAGGACACCATCCGGTTTCTTTGAGTGGCTGGTAATGCCGTTTGGATTGACTAACGCGCCAGCATATTTTGTGGATCTTATGAATAGAGTGTTCAGAGATCAGTTGAATAAGTTCGTACTTGTGTTCATGGATGATATTCTGATTTATTCCAGAACGGAAGAGGAGCACAAGACGCACTTGCGTATGGTTTTGGAAATCTTGCGGAAACATCAGCTGAAGGCTAAGTTTTCGAAGTGTCACTTCTGGAAGAGTGAAGTGAGGTTCTTAGGCCATGTGATTTCTGGGAATGGAATAGCGGTTGATCCCGCTAAGGTGGCAGCAATCCAGGATTGGGTTAGACCTAAGAATGCATCAGATGTGAGAAGTTTTCTTGGATTAGCAGGATATTATCGACGGTTTATCAAAGACTTCTCCAAGATAGCTGCACCGTTAACAGGATTGACGGAAAAGAACCAAGTGTTCAGTTGGGATGCTAAGTGTGAGCAAGCTTTCGGAATCCTGAAAGAGAGATTGACGAGTGCTCCTGTTTTGACTATTCCTAGTGGGAATGATGAGATGGTGGTTTACACCGACGCATGTGGTACTGGACTTGGAGCAGTGCTGATGCAGAAGGATAAAGTTGTTGCGTATGCCAGTCGACAACTGAAGCCGCATGAAAGGAATTACCCAACTCATGATTTGGAATTAGAGGCGATTGTATTTGCTCTAAAAATGTGGAGGCATTATTTGTTGGGAGTTCGATTCGAGTTGTTTACGGATCACAAGTCGTTGAAGTATCTTTTCTCCCAAAAGGATTAGAATCTTCGGCAGCAACGTTGGCTAGAGTTTTTGGCATCATATGATTTTGGTATAGCTTATTCTCCGGGAAAAGGTAACGCAGTGGCAGATGCGTTAAGTCGAAGACATGCAGGATTGGGAGCCATGTTTTCTGAATGGAAGAATCTCGAGTATTTAGCTGGATTTGACTTCAGGCCTAGATGCGAATTGGAACCTGAGATGTTGGCAAACTTATCAATAAGACCCACTCTTGTGGAAAGGATTGGTGAGAGCCAAAAGCGAGATGATAAGCTTGTCAAGATTATCCGTGAATTGGAATCTGGATTGGATCCAGAAAAGGATAGAGGATTCGAGGTCGATCGAGAGGGTTGGCTTCGGAAGCAAGGACGACTAGTTGTTCCCGATATAGATGAATTGAGGAGTGAAGTTCTGAAGGAAAGTCATCACTCGAAGCTGACAATTCATCCAGGTGGAAATAAGATGTATCGGGATATGAAGAGAACCTACTACTGGGAAGGTATGAAGAAGGATGTTGGAAATTTTATTTCCAAGTGTATGAACTGCCAGTTGGTGAAGGCCGAACAGAAGAAGCCAAGCGGATTGCTTCAACCATTAGAAGTTCCTACATGGAAGTGGGAGCAGATATCGATGGATTTTATTGATGGACTACCTAGAACAAGAACGGGAAATGAAGGGATTTGGGTCATTGTAGATCGTTTGACTAAGAGTGCACGATTCATTCCTGTTCGATCGACTAGGACTGCATCAAAGTTGGCTGAGTTGTATGTTAAGTGGATAGTTCGATTCCATGGTATTCCGAAGAGTATAGTGAGCGATCGAGACCCGTTGTTCACTAGTGGATTCTGGAAGAGCTTTCAGGAAGTCTTGGGAACCGAGTTGTGTTTGAGTACAGCTTATCACCCCCAAACGGATGGTCAGACCGAGAGAGTCAACCGAGTTTTGGAAGATCTTCTTAGAGCTTGTGTTTTGGATTTCGGAGGATCATGGGAAGATCACCTTCATTTGTTGGAGTTTGCATACAACAACAGTTACCAGTCAAGTATTGGTATGGCACCGTATGAGGCATTGTATGGAAGACCGTGTAACTCTCCGACATGTTGGTTGGAAACTGGAGAAAAGTTGATGCTTGGGCCAGAGATGATTCGTCAGACTTCAGATTGTATAGAGATCATTCGTTGGCAGCCCAAGACCGTCAGAAGAGTTATGCTGATAAGCGTCGAAAGGATTTGGAATTCGACGCAGGAGATATGGTTTTTGTGAAGATTTCTCCACTGAAGAATGTTATTCGATTCGGGAGGAAAGGAAAATTGACTCTGAGATTTGTCGGACCATTCCCGATCATCGAGCGAATTGGAAAGCTCGCCTACAGATTGGAGTTGCCAGAGAAGATGTCGGGTGTGCACAATGTTTTTCATGTATCATATCTACGGAAGTATGTGCATGACTCGGATACGGTGGTTTCTACTGATAGCTATGAAGATTTCGAAGTTAATCCAGTCGATAGAAGACCTCGTAAGCCGCTTCGTGTTGTTGAAACCGACACGAAACAGCTTAGGAGGAAGGTAGTTAAGTTGCTCAAGATACAATAGAGTGATGATGATAACGACTGTACGTGGGAGGTGGAAGAGAGGATGAAAGCAGCTCATCCCGAACTCTTCAAGGTATGGCCCTAAGGTGTCGTATCATCTAACAACATTGTAACTTGTTCTAAGTCTTAGAATTCTGTACGCTAAGCTAGAATTGGATGCATGGTTTGCTGGTTGTTATGGTTGGTAGGCGTACAGAATAGTCTTTGATTGCTTTGTTTGTTTGGAATTTCGGGGGCGAAATTCCTAAGGGGGAGAGAATGTAACGACCCGTATTTTTACGGATCGACAAGTTCGACAAAATCTGGAATTTTAGAATTTTTGAGCCATTTCAGATTTTAGGCGAAAATGGCTAAGTCCTGAGTCGTGAACGACTTAGTGTAAGTCGTAAGTCGTATACGACTTAGGGGATAGGAGCGACTCAGGGATTTGGCTAGTTAAGGGTGTAAGGATAAGTCGTTTGAACGACTTAAGGGGTAGGCGCGACTTAAGGACTGGGCGAGATAAGGCTTAAGTTGTAATAGTTAAGTCGTGACCGAGTTAAGGTGATGAGTCGTATCTCAGTTATCTGATGAGTCGTACCCAGTTATCTGATGAGTCGTACCCAAGTTATCTGATGAGTCGTGCCCAGTTATCTGATGAGTCGTACCCAAGTTATCTGATGAGTCGTACCCAGTTATCTGATGAGTCGTACCCAAGTTATCTGATGAGTCGTATCCCAGTTATTTGATAAGTCGTAGAATGGGTTATCTCGTCTAACCAGTTAAGTCGTGGACAAGTTAAGGGATGAGTCGTAAGCTGTTGAGTCGCGCGTAGGTGATAACTCGCGCAAATGGATGAGTCGTAGCCTTTGTGATAAGTCGTATACGAGTTAGTAGTTGAGTCGTCTAACCAAGTAAGGCGTGCGCATTTAAGTCATAGACAGGGGGTCTGGTGAGTCGTAGGCGCATGCTATAAGTCGGAGACGACTTAGGAGATAGCTGTTTTGTCGTGAGTCATAGGCAAAAGTGTGTTAAGTCGTTGAAGCCAGAAGTTAAGTCGTAGGGTGTTGAGTCGTAAGTCGTAGACGACTCACGAAGGCGGACGAGTTACGACTTAGGATATTTTCTGCTATAAATAGGAGAGCTTCCCTTCATTTTTGGGATCCGGATTTTGAAGCGACGAAGTGCTGCCATTTTGAGAGCTCGACTTCTACACTTCTTCACTTCTTTTCTCCACTCTAATCTAGCGATTCCTTTCATCCAAATCGAAGATCAAGATTGAAGATTCAAGAGCTAAAGTTGAAGATCTTCATCTTTTCAAGAGAGATTTCATCGTTTGAAGCGGATTCGTGATAGATCAAGCTTGATCCTTCGCTGTCCAGATCTGAAGCGTGTTGATTTGGGTTTGTTTAGGTGATTTGGTGAGTGGTGATTATCTCTCACACGGATCCAAAGGAGTATATCGGATTGTTGGCTCGATTTGGTGTTAAAATAGTGATTTCCATGCATTTTCTTCATCCTAAGTGTAGATCCATATAGATCCATTGTTCATGATGATGTTACATCCATTTTATCATATGTTAACCTATGCAAGTTCATTCATCAAGTTTGTAGAGATATAATCCATGTTTTCATGCTTATTGGACTTTCAACTCTTTAATTACGAAAATGCCATTATTGTTATAATTGTCTACTTAGATCATATTTGAATGCTTGATTGCTTGGATTGATGTTTGATTTGATTGCTTGTTATGAACTTGATGATTGATGATTAGATTTAGATCGAAGATGATTCAAAAGCTAAGGGAAAGGCTCTTGAATTGGGAAAGCTGCTCGTGGCATATGTAGCGGGATGATGAAGCTCTTATGCATAGATTTGATGATGTGAAGTTGAGATGAGGCTTTGCAAGGATGTAATGAAGCGAGGCATCATATGATGAAGACTTGGTCTAATCCAGACGGGATCATTCCAAGCATGTTGATAACTCGGTGATATGATTCGAGTTGAGGATAATGAATGGATATGAGAATAGTCGTCGAGGAGGATGACTAGGAGGTTTGGATAGCATCGTTGTTGAAGGTTCTAGCATGCTCTAAGCAAGAGTACGTTTGGGCAGATTCGATAGTCCCAACGGCCAACTGTTGATGGTCGAGTACTCTGGGCAGATTCGATAGTCCTAGGCACGGGCTGCGACGACGTGCGGGAGTTATGTCTAGAACCGGGGTTTCCATTAGCCCTTGACGGACGGCTGAAAGAATGTGCCGGTCATTCAATTAACGGTGATATCGAAGCAATGATAACAGTGATAGCCAGAGTCATGGATGTTTGGTTGTATCGTCATTCGGACTCAAGAGCGGTATTTTCTGGGTGCTTATCTGATTTAGGCCTTGGTACTTGGAAAGCATCGCCCTTGACTCGAGTGATAGTAGCTTTACTTTAAATTGTATGCTCTGCTATGTTTGCTTCTGCTTAGTGTGTGTCTGGGGGCTATCACTGTAGAATGAGGTTGGAGTGGGAGGGTTGTATTCCTATTCCTTTTCCTTTATGCTCTTTTGGTATGTTATTCGTTAATTTACTGCTCACTAAGACTGTTGTCTGACTCAAGGCTTTATGTTTTAATTCTTATTGCCTTGGGCTGTTCGTCCATTTTTGGGACGGGCAGACTAGGTAACAGGTGACAGGTGCTGTTCTCTTCTCACGATGCTGATATCGAAGATGGGCTGGAGGGTTGCATATTATCTTCTTATTATATGTACGGGATGTTCCGCTGTTTTGTATTCTCTGAGAGATATGTAGTGAGGCTTGATGTATTGACTATTTGGATGCTTGTATTCAACTATTATGGAGTTTTATATGATGGCATTTTGTTCTGTAAAGCTTCACTATACATATGTTCTATTGTATTTTGTCCATGCGCTGCGAGCAATACGATAGATTCTGTTGTTTTTAATTTACCTTGATAATCGTCCATGGTCGCCTGGCACACTTTACAGCGCACTTTCTCTAGATTCGGTGCAGGGGTCATGGGCGGTCGTCACATTTGGTATCAGAGCATTGGTTAATCGATTTTACCCAACGCTCGCTGAAGTAACCACGTATGAGAGACGTAATTGTATTTTGATGGATGAATACTATATATAATATAGTAGCTTAGTAGAGTTGAGTCCTTTATGCAGTTGTTTCTCTAGATGTTCTAATCATTCCTTTTTATAGATATTGAGAATGAGTTGAAGAAGGAGACCAGCTGCTAGGGAAGGCCGTGCTACTGAAGAGACTGCTGATTATGCAGCCATGTTCGAAGCTATGATGACTTCGATCATGAGAAGGATACCAGTTCCGGGGGCAGCAGTTGATGTTGGAGTTCAAGTCCAAACTCCGAAACCAGTGGATTTTGCTAAGCTGTGCAAGGACTATACTGCTCTTGGAGGGAAGGTTTTCTTAGGAACAGAATCAACTATTGAGGTCCAGAGGTGGATAGATGCTTGTAGAAGGATCTTTGGTGATTTGGGAATTGATGATGCAACTAAGAGGAAGTTGGCGTCAAGGCAGCTTCAAGGGAGAGCTTCTAATTGGTGGAACTCTATTACCATCGATACTCCGGAGGAAGAGATTACTTGGGAGCAATTCCAAGTTAGGTTTGAAGCTAAGTTCATTTCTACAGCTCAGAAGTCTGTTCTGTTCAAGAAGTTTGTGGAGCTCAAGCAAGGAGGGAGATCTGTTCTTGAGTATGTTTCTGAGTTTGAAGCTTTGTCCAAGTATGCTCGGTCATATATTGAATCTGCTTATCAGAAGAATGAGAAGTTTGTGACCGGCCTGGATAGTTATCTTGGGAGGCAGTTGGTGGATCATTTGGATGATTCGTTTGAGAAGCTGGTGGAGAAAGCTCTCAGGCATGAGAGTCTGTTTCCTAAAGATGGATCTGTTGTTGCTGTGACCAGGGAAGAGTCTAAACCCCAGCAGGGTGGAAACAAGAAGAGGAAGCAGCAGCAGCATAAGGGTAAGGATGGTCAGAAGAAGCCGAAAGGCGAGGTGACTTGCTACAACTGTCAGTAGAAGGGCAATTTCTCGAAGGATTGTAAGAATCCTAAGGTGCCGATGAAGTGTCACAACTGTGACAAGCCGGGGCATTTCAGGAAGAATTGTCCAGAGCCGAGGAGGGACAAGCAGATTGTGCAAGCTTATGCTTTGGGAGCTGTTCCGTCGTCTTCGAAAGCTCCTACTGCTGAAGAGAAGGGAAAGAGTGTGGTGGTTCAAGGTACTCTTTTCCTATGTGGTATTCCAGTTAGAGTTTTGTTTGATACTGGAGCATCGCATTCGTTTGTTTGTAATGAACTCGTAGGCCGGTTAGATTTGAAGCCGGATATTGTTGATAGGCCATTGGTTGTGACTAATCCAGTTGGGGGTTCGTCTTGTTTGTGTATGTTATGCCGTGGTCTAGTTGTATCGAGTCATGGTTGCTCTTTTGTTTGTGATTACTTTGTTCTGAACTTTGCGGGGTTCGGAATTATCTTGGGTATGGACTGGCTTAGGAAGTATGCGGCAAAGGTTGATTGCGAAAGGCTGGAAGTGACAGTCGAGAATGTGGAGGGGCGAAAGGTTGTGATACGATGTAAGCATGAGGAAGGCGTCTTCATGAGCTTCATGTATTCGCTGGTTGTTCCACGGGATGGACTGTCATCAGTGCCAATCGCTAATGGATTCGAGGATGTCTTTGACGAAGTCAAAGGGTTGCCGCCGCATAGAGAGATCGAGTTTCGTATAGATTTAGTTGAAGGAGCCAGACCTGTTGTGATGCCTCTTAGGCGGATGGCGCCTAGGGAACAGCAGGAGTTGAGAATGCAAGTTGATGACCTTTTACAGAAAGGATTCATTCGGCGTAGTGTGTCTGAGTGGGGTGCACCAGTTGTGTTTGCAACCAAGGCAGATGGGTCGTTGAGATTGTGTGTGGATTATCGTGAGCTGAATAAGGTGACTAAGAAGAACAAGTATCCATTGCCGAGAATAGATGACTTGTTTGATCAGCTTCACGAAGCCAAGGTGTTTTCTCAGATGGATTTGGCAATGGGATTTCACCAGTTGAGAGTGGCTAAGGATAGTGTGCCAAAGACTGCTTTTAGGACACCATCCGGTTTCTTTGAGTGGCTGGTAATGCCGTTTGGATTGACTAACGCGCCAGCATATTTTGTGGATCTTATGAATAGAGTGTTCAGAGATCAGTTGAATAAGTTCGTACTTGTGTTCGTGGATGATATTCTGATTTATTCCAGAACGGAAGAGGAGCACAAGACGCACTTGCGTATGGTTTTGGAAATCTTGCGGAAACATCAGCTGAAGGCTAAGTTTTCGAAGTGTCACTTCTGGAAGAGTGAAGTGAGGTTCTTAGGCCATGTGATTTCTGGGAATGGAATAGCGGTTGATCCCGCTAAGGTGGCAGCAATCCAGGATTGGGTTAGACCTAAGAATGCATCAGATGTGAGAAGTTTTCTTGGATTAGCAGGATATTATCGACGGTTTATCAAAGACTTCTCCAAGATAGCTGCACCGTTAACAGGATTGACGGAAAAGAACCAAGTGTTCAGTTGGGATGCTAAGTGTGAGCAAGCTTTCGGAATCCTGAAAGAGAGATTGACGAGTGCTCCTGTTTTGACTATTCCTAGTGGGAATGATGAGATGGTGGTTTACACCGACGCATGTGGTACTGGACTTGGAGCAGTGCTGATGCAGAAGGATAAAGTTGTTGCGTATGCCAGTCGACAACTGAAGCCGCATGAAAGGAATTACCCAACTCATGATTTGGAATTAGCGGCGATTGTATTTGCTCTGAAGATGTGGAGGCATTATTTGTTGGGAGTTCGATTCGAGTTGTTTATGGATCACAAGTCGTTGAAGTATCTTTTCTCCCAAAAGGATTTGAATCTTCGGCAGCAACGTTGGCTAGAGTTTTTGGCATCATATGATTTTGGTATAGCTTATACTCCGGGAAAAGGTAACGCAGTGGCAGATGCGTTAAGTCGAAGACATGCAGGATTGGGAGCCATGTTTTTTGAATGGAAGAATCTCGAGTATTTAGCTGGATTTGACTTCAGGCCTAGATGCGAATTGGAACCTGAGATGTTGGAAAACTTATCAATAAGACCCACTCTTGTGGAAAGGATTGGTGAGAGCCAAAAGCGAGATGATAAGCTTGTCAAGATTATCCGTGAATTGGAATCTGGATTGGATCCAGAAAAGGATAGAGGATTCGAGGTCGATCGAGAGGGTTGGCTTCGGAAGCAAGGATGACTAGTTGTTCCCGATATAGATGAATTGAGGAGTGAAGTTCTAAAGGAAAGTCATCACTCGAAGCTGACAATTCATCCAGGTGGAAATAAGATGTATCGGGATATGAAGAGAACCTACTACTGGGAAGGTATGAAGAAGGATGTTGGAAATTTTATTTCCAAGTGTATGAACTGCCAGTTGGTGAAGGCCGAACAGAAGAAGCCAAGCGGATTGCTTCAACCATTAGAAGTTCCTACATGGAAGTGGGAGCAGATATCGATGGATTTTATTGATGGACTACCTAGAACAAGAACGGGAAATGAAGGGATTTGGGTCATTGTAGATCGTTTGACTAAGAGTGCACGATTCATTCCTGTTCGATCGACTAGGACTGCATCAAAGTTGGCTGAGTTGTATGTTAAGTGGATAGTTCGATTCCATGGTATTCCGAAGAGTATAGTGAGCGATCGAGACCCGTTGTTCACTAGTGGATTCTGGAAGAGCTTCCAGGAAGTCTTGGGAACCGAGTTGTGTTTGAGTACAGCTTATCACCCCCAAACGGATGGTCAGACCGAGAGAGTCAACCGAGTTTTGGAAGATCTTCTTAGAGCTTGTGTTTTGGATTTCGGAGGATCATGGGAAGATCACCTTCATTTGGTGGAGTTTGCATACAACAACAGTTACCAGTCAAGTATTGGTATGGCACCGTATGAGGCATTGTATGGAAGACCGTGTAACTCTCCGACATGTTGGTTGGAAACTGGAGAAAAGTTAATGCTTGGGCCAGAGATGATTCGTCAGACTTCAGATTGTATAGAGATCATTCGTTGGCAGCCCAAGACCGTCAGAAGAGTTATGCTGATAAGCGTCGAAAGGATTTGGAATTCGACGCAGGAGATATGGTTTTTGTGAAGATTTCTCCACTGAAGAATGTTATTCGATTCGGGAGGAAAGGAAAATTGACTCCGAGATTTGTCGGACCATTCCCGATCATCGAGCGAATTGGAAAGCTCGCCTACAGATTGGAGTTGCCAGAGAAGATGTCAGGTGTGCACAATGTTTTTCATGTATCATATCTACGGAAGTATGTGCATGACTTGGATACGGTGGTTTCTGCTGATAGCTATGAAGATTTCGAAGTTAATCCAGTCGATAGAAGACCTCATAAGCCGCTTCGTGTTGTTGAAACCGACACGAAACAGCTTAGGAGGAAGGTAGTTAAGTTGCTCAAGATACAATGGAGTGATGATGATAACGACTGTACGTGGGAGGTGGAAGAGAGGATGAAAGCAGCTCATCCCGAACTCTTCAAGGTATGGCCCTAAGGTGTCGTATCATCTAACAACATTGTAACTTGTTCTAAGTCTTAGAATTCTGTACGCTAAGCTAGAATTGGATGCACGGTTTGCTGGTTGTTATGGTTGGTAGGCGTACAGAATAGTCTTTGATTGCTTTGTTTGTTTGGAATTTCGAGGGCGAAATTCCTAAGGGGGAGAGAATGTAACGACCCGTATTTTTACGGATCGACAAGATCGACAAAATCTGGAATTTTAGAATTTTTGAGCCATTTCAGATTTTAGGCGAAAATGGCTAAGTCCTGAGTCGTGAACGACTTAGTGTAAGTCGTAAGTCGTATACGACTTAGGGGATAGGAGCGACTCAGGGATTTGGCTAGTTAAGGGTGTAAGGATAAGTCGTTTGAACGACTTAAGGGGTAGGCGCGACTTAAGGACTGGGCGAGATAAGGCTTAAGTTGTAACAGTTAAGTCGTGACCGAGTTAAGGTGATGAGTCGTATCTCAGTTATCTGATGAGTCGTACCCAGTTATCTGATGAGTCGTACCCAAGTTATCTGATGAGTCGTACCCAGTTATCTGATGAGTCGTACCCAAGTTATCTGATGAGTCGTACCCAGTTATCTGATGAGTCGTACCCAAGTTATCTGATGAGTCGTATCCCAGTTATTTGATAAGTCGTAGAATGGGTTATCTCGTCTAACCAGTTAAGTTGTGGACAAGTTAAGGGATGAGTCGTAAGCTGTTGAGTCGCGCGTAGGTGATAACTCGCGCAAATTGATGAGTCATAGCCTTTGTGATAAGTCGTATACGAGTTAGTAGTTGAGTCGTCTAACCAAGTAAGGCGTGCGCATTTAAGTCGTAGACAGGGGGTCTGGTGAGTCGTAGGTGCATGCTATAAGTCGGAGACGACTTAGGAGATAGCTGTTTTGTCGTGAGTCATAGGCAGAAGTGTGTTAAGTCGTTGAATCCAGAAGTTAAGTCGTAGGGTGTTGAGTCGTAAGTCGTAGACGACTCATGAAAGCGGACGAGTTACGACTTAGGATATTTTCTGCTATAAATAGGAGAGCTTCTCTTCATTTTTGGGATCCGGATTTTGAAGCGACGAAGTGTTGCCATTTTGAGAGCTCGACTTCTACACTTCTTCACTTCTTTTCTCCACTCTAATCTAGCGATTCCTTTCATCCAAATCGAAGATCAAGATTGAAGATTCAAGAGCTAAAGTTGAAGATCTTCATCTTTTCAAGAGAGATTTCATCGTTTGAAGCGGATTCGTGATAGATCAAGCTTGATCCTTCGCTGTCCAGATCTGAAGCGTGTTGATTTGGGTTTGTTTAGGTGATTTGGTGAGTGGTGATTATCTCTCACACGGATCCAAAGGAGTATATCGGATTGTTGGCTCGATTTGGTGTTAAAATAGTGATTTCCATGCATTTTCTTCATCCTAAGTGTAGATCCATATAGATCCATTGTTCATGATGATGTTACATCCATTTAATCATATGTTAACCTATGCAAGTTCATTCATCAAGTTTGTAGAGATAATCCATGTTTTCATGCTTATTGGACTTTCAACTCTTTAATTACGAAAATGCCATTATTGTTATAATTGTCTACTTAGATCATATTTGAATGCTTGATTGCTTGGATTGATGTTTGATTTGATTGCTTGTTATGAACTTGATGATTGATGATTAGATTTAGATCGAAGATGATTCAAAAGCTAAGGGAAAGGCTCTTGAATTGGGAAAGCTGCTCGTGGCATATGTAGCGGGATGATGAAGCTCTTATGCATAGATTTGATGATGTGAAGTTGAGATGAGGCTTTGCAAGGATGTAATGAAGTGAGGCATCATATGATGAAGACTTGGTCTAATCCAGACGGGATCATTCCAAGCATGTTGATAACTCGGTGATATGATTCGAGTTGAGGATAATGAATGGATATGAGAATAGTCGTCGAGGAGGATGACTAGGAGGCTTGGATAGCATCGTTGTTGAAGGTTCTAGCATGCTCTAAGCAAGAGTATGTTTGGGCAGATTCGATAGTCCCAACGGCCAACTGTTGATGGTCGAGTACTCTGGGCAGATTCGATAGTCCTAGGCACGGGCTGCGACGACGTGCGGGAGTTATGTCTAGAACCAGGGTTTCCATTAGCCCTTGACGGACGGCTGAAAGAATGTGCCGGTCATTCAATTAACGGTGATATCGAAGCAATGATAACAGTGATAGCCAGAGTCATGGATGTTTGGTTGTATCGTCATTCGGACTCAAGAGCGGTATTTTCTGGGTGCTTATCTGATTTAGGCCTTGGTACTTGGAAAACATCGCCCTTGACTCGAGTGATAGTAGCTTTACTTTAAATTGTATGCTCTGCTATGTTTGCTTCTGCTTAGTGTGTGTCTGTGGGCTATCACTGTAGAATGAGGTTGGAGTGGGAGGGTTGTATTCCTATTCCTTTTCCTTTATGCTCTTTTGGTATGTTGTTCGTTAATTTACTGCTCACTAAGACTGTTGTCTGACTCAAGGCTTTATGTTTTAATTCTTATTGCCTTGGGCTGTTCGTCCATTTTTGGGATGGGCAGACTAGGTAACAGGTGACAGGTGCTGTTCTCTTCTCACGATGCTGATATCGAAGACGGGCTGGAGGGTTGCATATTATTTTCTTATTATATGTACTGGATGTTCCGCTGTTTTGTATTCTCTGAGAGATATGTAGTGAGGCTTGATGAATTGACTATTTGGATGCTTGTATTCAACTATTATGGAGTTTTATATGATGGCATTTTGTTCTGTAAAGCTTCACTATACATATGTTCTATTGTATTTTGTCCATGCGCTGCGAGCAATACGATAGATTCTGTTGTTTTTAATTTACCTTGATAATCGTCCATGGTCGCCTGGCACACTTTACAGCGCACTTTCTCTAGATTCGGTGCAGGGGTCATGGGCGGTCGTCACAGAATTAAATTGAAGAATTGAGCTTTGAATAAATTTGAATTTGGAATTTGAAGTTGATTTGAATCGATTTGCGAGACCTGAGGAAA
This sequence comes from Allium fistulosum, assembly GCA_030737815.1. NCBI lineage: Eukaryota > Viridiplantae > Streptophyta > Magnoliopsida > Asparagales > Amaryllidaceae > Allium > Allium fistulosum. The sequence continues at coordinate 837,409,337 of CM060905.1, forward strand.
TTTTAAATACTTTACTTTTTAAATCATTTAATATATATATACTAATTTGGAAAATAGATATATTTGAAATGAAATGATATTTGGGTTTTGAAGTATAAATTTAATTGAAATGACCACGGTGTTAAAATGTATATTTCCACCTTGTAGATAGTTCTGAAGATCCTTAGAGGATGGTTATCCCAAACATCCTTTAAGTTACTCGTATTTCAATTGATATTTCACTTGAGTTGGATTTATTTATATAAGAATGTTAATCCTGACTCGAGTGTTTTGTGTTTTGCTTTACGCTCGGGTCAGACCGAGTGATACAGCATTTGAGACTCACCTTTGGAGTTTGGAGCTTCCTTTGGAGATCCAACTATCGCCTCAGCTTTCAGCTCTTTTAGTTGATTTGTCCAGAGAAGTCATCTGTTATACTAGAGACTTCATTATATTCGAGATATTCTGTTGTATTTCATTTTTAACTCTGATGTTTATATAGTAGCTTCATGAACTACTATTTTATCTATTCCGCTGCGTATTATTGTATTACTCTGTGTCTGTGATTCTGTGATTGATTTATTTACTGCATATGCTGAGTTCTGCCAAATTTAAATTAAAAATCTGATATTTTGAATTATTCAAGTCAGACATGTGTGGATTTATTGTCGATTTGAATGGTCCAAAATAGCGGGTCGTTACAGTTGGTATCAGAGCTTTGGCTCTAGGCAAAACCTAGCATATATAGTAAATTTATTTACAGAGTCACTTTCGTTCGAGTTTGAATTTCTTTCTTTTGACTCGATTTCCTTTGAACTTTGGAACGTTCCTTGCGGTTCCAAAATTCATTCTTGTCTCTCCCTATTTGTATTCTTTTGATTATGGAGTATCCCATAACTCCACTTCGAATGATCTCTATAAGAATACGCGATCCTGCCAATCTTTGGATGATTTGTAAAGGGGTGGAACTCCTTTACAATTGGCATTGATTCACCGGAGATTTATATATCTTTGGTTTAGATACCGCTATCTCTTGCGATCGAATGTTGGTTTTTCTTGGAATTCTGCATCGATCTTGTTCCTGAAGTCACGGTTGACCCGGTTAAGGTCGCCCGCGACTTGTATAAGTATATCCATCTCCTATTTTGTAAGTTAATTGTCTCAACTTCGTTCAAGCCTATCTTCGAATCAGAAATTTTATTTGATTAGAGTTCCTCTAATTTGAATCTCTATCTTTGTTGAAATCCATTCTCAAATCATCCTTTGAAAATCGGGTTTTGTATTCTAGAAATTGTTTTCTAAACCGAAATTATTATTTTGATAAGTATGATTTTATTCTATATATAAAATTGAAATGTTTTCGATAAGGATTATATACCCTTTTAAAATAAGAATTTGAGGTTTTCGAAAGGATTTTGAAAAAAAAATTATATAAGAAATTTGATCTATCTAAAAATGATTTATAACTAAAGGATTTTAAATTTGAAATTCGAGAATTGAACTCTGGTATTTTGTAACTGGTTTTAAGATTTTGAAATATATAATAATAATATGATTTAAAAGTATTTTCCAAATAAGAAATGTTTCAAATGATTTGAATGAGTTTCGAATGATTTTGAAGAAATTTCAAAAAGAAGTTTGAGAAAATAGAAGTCCAGAACTCACTTATGTCGCTGGAAAATAATTTCGGTGATGAGTGCACGCATCATCGACATTGATTTTCGAGTTTCAGAGTGAGGGATAGGCCACTTTAGTAGCATCGCTACGCGAGTGATTTTGCGAAACCAATTTTGATTTCAAAATTTTGAAGTATGATTTGATATTCGAAAGATATATGTAAATGTATTTGAAACGATTTAAAATGAGCCGGTGTTCAGCCCTCGAGTTTTGGATTTGATATAACCCTATCTATTAAAATTGATTTACTAATTTGTTGTTGATTTCCAACTCTTGAATTTGAAAATGATTTCTTCAACTATTTTGAAGGTTCGAGCACTTCCAAATCAAGGTTAACTTTTCAAAAGCTAAGAATTTTGAAAGTATAAAGTATATAAATTTGGTATGTATGTTAAAGTATGTAGTAATATGATTTAATAAGTTGAAACTGTTTTGTTAATAAATGAATAAGGCAGTGTTAAATTTTTCTAAATATGAAATTTAGATTTGAAATGCTTTGAAAAGAATTTGGTCTTCAAAATATTTGGAATAAAATTTAGTTTAAATGTTTTAACTTAGTAACATCTTTATGAAACTATATATTTAACAAGTTGGAATAAATATATAAGTTGTACGTATGCTGCTTCATTCGCATAATTAATTTGATCCAAGTTTGAGTACACAAGTTCGAGGTGAATTACACCATTTCGTGTTAGGATTTTTCATTCGATTCTTGATGGCGAATATTTGATATGGATTTTGGGCTTGATTCTAGAATTCTCTATCATAGTATATGGCTATGCAAGGAGACTGATGGCTTCTAGTCGAGAAACCACATCGAAATCCGCATTAGGGAAGTCGAATGGACAATACTAGTTCGAAAGCGAACTTGTGTGATCGAGCGAGCAATCAAATGTGATTTTGCGAAATGATGACGTATGTACATCTCATATTATAATATCAGTGATATATTTTGACGCTGAAATTGAAAGCTGTCGGGTTAGAATATCTTTGCTTACTAAAAGAAATTTCCAATTTAAATTACAAAGATATATAACCCATAAAAGCAAAGATATTCAATCCCATATGGCTCTTCATACAGCAAAATTTATTTTGTAAAATTTGAACCTTATATAAGATAGACCTTACGTAAGTATAAGATTGATTTTGAAAACATTTGATTTTGGAAATGAATTAGTTGACTTAAATTTTTGATTTGGAAATTTGGATCTATTTTCTAAATCTATTATTTTGGAAACTTTGAAACTAAAGATAATTAATTTGAGAAGAAATAATTTGGTAAAATTGTATATGATTTTGAAATTGAACTGATATTGAAACAAATTGAAATTTGAGAACCTTGTGTTATTAAATACTTGATTTGGGAGTTGTCGAACTTATATAAAATTGATTTGTATAAGTATGATGTTGATTCGAAAACTATGGATTTGAAAAGGTACTCAATTTGAAAAGTGAAATCTTATATAATTGAAGTCTATATAAGTATGATTTGATATACTTTTGATTTTGGAAAAGTATTTGATTTGAAAATTAAAATCTTATATATACTGGATTTTATATAAGTACGATATTTGAAAGTGATTTGAAATGGTACTATATGATACATATTTTCGAAGAAAAGATATGGAAAGTGCCTTCTGCTTGATATCCGATTTGTGGCCACATCTTGGATTCATTCTATCGATATTATTCTCTCTGATTTTGGTTTTCCGGATATGATACTCGAGTGTCCTTCGAATTCCATGGCGTTACCCATGGTCTTATTTTTTTCCTCGTGACTGCATAGCGCAACTGCCTGGCTGAGTCTTGCATAGGGGTACGGATTGTTTCCTGGGGGATCCAGGCGTAACCATTATGTATCCTGCAATCTGTGTAGGTCGCGAATAGTAGCGCAAATGCTTGGCTGAGTCTTGCCTGGGGGTACGGATTGTTTCCTGGGGGATCCAGGCGTAACCATTGTGTATCCTGCATTCTACTAGTCATCATGGCGTAACTCGCAGGGCTGAGAAAGCTTACGGATATGGATTGTTTCCTGGGGGAACCAGGCGTAACCATTGTGTATCTGCGAACCATGGTTAGACAAAGGTTTTGTTTGTGTTTTGATTGGATTGTACTTTCCATATCTGTTTTTAAAAGTTTTTCCAGTATTTTCACTGGGTGTTGAAACAAGTCTACTAAGTACCTAGAGAATTCTAGTTTTGCGCCTGATCAACGCACTACCAAAGTCTACAGGAACAAGGATAAACTTGTTGAAACATCGAGTTATAAAAGTATTTTCGGAAGGAAAATTTGTTTCGATGTAAAAGTATTTTATTATAAAGGTATTTTATTATAAGAGTATTTCCAACAAAAAAAAATTGTATTAATATTTGAAATTGAAATTCTTATGGTCCTAAATTAATTATTCGTGCCCGATACTATTCTTTTGAATCTACCTTATCTGCTCAGCTTTATTTATTCACCTATATTCTGTTTTTCCAAGTCCTCCTTCTTTTTCTTGTTGACTATATCCTTCTTAAATATTGTTTATTTATATACTACATGGTTTAATAGTAAATTATGAATACTTTTGAAGTTATTTATTTAATAATACATATTTAAAGTAAATGATTATTGATTATTAATAATATTTGAAATGTATCTTGAGATAAAAAAATTAATAAATTATGAATTATGGATTTAATGTTTTCAAATAGCTTCTTTGTAAATATAAGTAATAATGTAAATAACTGTTTTCAAATAGTTTTCATATATTTATAAAGTTGTTATTTAAGCATATAAATGGTAATTGTAAGGAAGCAAGAAATTTTGCAAATGGATCTTGAAAAAGCTTTAAAGTATATAAGACAATTGAATTGCAAATGAAGTTTTCAAATTTAAGTAAAATTTATATAGTTCAAATTAATTGTTTAATCTCGACTTTCAATCTACTTTTATTTCTGGTTGTTCTATTCACCTACCTCCTTCCTTTTCGGGGACGAAAAGTTTTGAGTGGGGGAGAGTGTGACGACCCGAAGAATTTAATGGTTTTAAAAGTATATTTAACTGGAAATTTGTAAAATTTTAAACAATAAAATTTGAAATTAAAAATTTATTATTTGGAATACGTCTATTTTAATATAGCAACTGGTAAATTTTCATCTGATAATATTGAAGTTTATTTTCCTGTGAAATTTCATTTCAAATCAAACCGGTTAATAACAGTGAATTTAAAAGTTTTCCGAAACCAAAATATGTCAACAGGAGAAAATTTATTCAGATTATTCTGAATCAGACTGCGAAATTCGTTTTTCCAAATTTGGACTTCTACTGCTCCGTTTATCTTAATTCTGGCCAAATAGCAGCATTTCTGGTACCGATTATCGACTTTTGATCGGATGATCGTACCACTGATATCTGTATACCGTTTTGATCGTCTCGACGGGCTGATCTCTACGGTATATTTATTTCTGTATTTTGAGGTCCGGTACGCGACGGAAGCAATAAAACGGTGCGCCGTATCGGTACCACAAATTGTGACAACTCACTATCGTTTTCAAATTTGAAACTGGTGGTCCAGACAATTAATTGCTTTCAATTCTCAGCTGAATCAAGGCTTGTGACCATTGTCATTCTTTCACTTTATATGTAGTCTACAGGCTACTTTATTTCTACTGTTCACTTTTTATTTGCTTTGTTTAAATTTCAGCGAAATTTGTGTGGGTGACCGTTGGTATTACAATAATTCCTTTCTCATAAATATTCATTGCCTTTTCTTTTGCTCTGGATTCATTCACAATCCAGATACGTTATATATAAATCACCTTTTCGCATTCATCATTCTTGGCTCCGGCTTTTATGATCGTTGTTTTTCCATTTTATTTATTTTCGTTTCCACTGTCTTTTGCTTCTCAATTATATAAACCTTGTCTTCTTTCTTCTGCAAATTTGCTTCCACACAGTAAAAAATAAAATTCGAAACCACCTCCATGCTCCACGTCCGCGCCTAGGGCCACAGCCAACCACCTACGCGGCCTTCACCACCCTTCCAACCGAGAGCACCCCTGCCTCGCTAAACCACCTGACCACACCTCCGCCACGTCAGCCTCCACTTCCTCACGTCCTCCGCCCGTGACAACCCATCACCAAACCCGCCCTCATCTCCCTGACCTCGGCAGCCTGCATTCCCCTTTTTCCAAAACAACCTGCAGCCTTGTCAACCCATATCCACATTCGAACCTCACCACCTTCTTCTTTTTCGGATGGCCTCACACCTATGCTCCCTGGCAGCTTCCTCCTAGCCATGTTCCATTGCTCCAGCACCCTCCATCGCAGATCACCCAACGGAGCCGAACCCTTCCACCAAGCAAGCCCATCATGCATTCACCTCTTGCCGTGAGTTTCCTCCTTGTTATATATATTACGTTACGTAAGTTATATATATTAGTTTGGATATATATATATATACATATATTATATTATATATAAGGGAGTATACATTTACAACTCTATATGTATATATGTTTACTGAGTATATAAGTTATATTTATAAGTGTTGGTTTAAGTGTATATTGCTGTTAGGTATATATTTAGTAATATTTTCTGTGTGTTTAGTTTTACATATTTATATACATAGTTATATATACATTTGTGTATGAGTTGGTTTATATTTAAAATGTATAGGGTCTACTTGATTTTTATATATTTTATCTGCAATACATATTTAAGTACAAGTTATGTATAGTTACAGTCTTCTTTTGCTGAAGGGTATAATGATTTTGAATATTATAATATGTTTATATATATTTACAAAAGAAAAATATAATATAATATGTGCTGTTTTATAATCAGTGCTGACTTAAAAATAATTTATACATGTTTCAAAATTTTCGTATATATATAATATATTAGTTATCTAACTGTGTTAATATATTTTTCTCAGATTTTTTTAGATGATATTTGGATATTGGTTTGAAAACTTGAGTCAATATAATATACAAGTATTTATTTCAATCTTATGTATATATGATGATTTATTTTATTCATTTGTTTTAAACTAAATATTGATTTCATACATATTTAGTTCAATTTATATCAACTGATTCAATTGTTCTCTTCGATTTCCCATTATCAGCCTAGTCCGTCGTGCCTGTCTTTCTTCGTCAAATCGTGTCCATCTAGCGTTGTTTGGAATTTCATAGCTCATTTCTTTGTCAAATTCTCTAGCCTCGAAAGATGAGCAATCACTCACGATTAACGTTCTTTTATTTATTAAATTTGATTTCAATTGAAACGACAATTGAAATATGCTGCTGTAGTTATTTAAATTGTTACATATGCTATTATCTATAACTGTTCACCTGTGACATCTGACACCAATATCTAGTATTATATGCCTGTTATTACTATTATTTGTATCTGTTCACCTGTGACATCTGACACTAGTATCTAGTATTATTTACCTTGTTATATATGCTATTATCTATAACTGTTCACCTGTGACATCTGACACCCGTATCTGTTATTTATACTGATGATATATGCCTGCTGTTATATTTTTTAGTATCTATTATCACTCTGCAAGTTCCCTGTTAGTATAGAATTCACTATGGGTTGAAATGATACATACCCGAACGGACTTTAGAATAGGAGAAAATCGTTATGGGTGAAATGATAAACCCAAGCGATTTTCATTTGAATTGAAATTGGGATTACGGGTCGAAATGATATCTACCCGTATATATTTAAATTTCGGATTGAAATGATAAATATCCGTATCACTTAACCATATGATAAATATATATACAGACACCGTTGGTCCATATATATAAATATTTTGAAATTGAATTCTATGGTTTTGGAAAGAAATATATGGTTTTAACAAATGTTGATTCTTAAAATTTTATATATAAATGGTAATGATATATATAGATTTAATAATGATATTTAATTTAATGAGGATGGATTTAATACATATAATATGTTTAAGTATAAAATTTATATTTCAAAATAGATTTTAGTAATAATTTGAATAAGTTAAAGTTGGGAAGAAAATTTGAATTTGGTAAAGAATTTATTTAATTAAACCGATTTAAAACCTATTGAAATTGAGATTTAAGATATGATTTATAACTTGAGTTTGATTTAAATAATTTAATGAATATTTCTTGTTTAAATAAATTTAAGGAAATATTTAGTAAAATGTGATTTAAGGCTAGTAAATGATATTGAATCTATTAAGTGAATATTCCCTGATTAAATAATAATGAAGTTAAATCAAGAGCTATATGAAACTGTTAAATCTAACTTTGAAAATGTTGAATACTAAAGCTTTGAAATATATTTAAAATAAAGGGTATATTTAGAACTGAATTAAATTGAAGAATTGAGCTTTGAATAAATTTGAATTTGGAATTTGAAGTTGATTTGAATCGATTTGCGAGACTTGAGGAAATTTTAAATACTTTACTTTTTAAATCATTTAATATATATATATACTATTTTGGAAAATAGATATATTTAAAATGAAATGATATTTGGGTTTTGAAGTATAAATTTAATTGAAATGACCACGGTGTTAAAATGTATATTTCCACCTTGTAGATAGTTCTGAAGATCCTTAGAGGATGGTTATCCCAAACATCCTTTAAGTTACTCGTATTTCAATTGATATTTCACTTGAGTTGGATTTATTTATATAAGAATGTTAATCCTGACTCGAGTGTTTTGTGTTTTGCTTTACGCTCGGGTCAGACCGAGTGATACAGCATTTGAGACTCACCTTTGGAGTTTGGAGCTTCCTTTGGAGATCCAACTATCGCCTCAGCTTTCAGCTCTTTTAGTTGATTTATCCAGAGAAGTCATCTGTTGTACTGGAGACTTCATTATATTCGAGATATTCTGTTGTATTTCATTTTTAACTCTGATGTTTATATAGTAGCTTCATGAACTACTATTTTATCTATTCCGCTGCGTATTATTGTATTACTCTGTGTCTGTGATTCTGTGATTGATTTATTTACTGCATATGCTGAGTTCTGCCAAATTTAAATTAAAAATCTGATATTTTGAATTATTCAAGTCAGACATGTGTGGATTTATTGTCGATTTGAATGGTCCAAAATAGCGGGTCGTTACAGATTATAAGATAATTAATTTGAGAAGTTAATTAATGGTCAATGTAATTGATATGGATGAGTAAAGGATTTGTGTAATTGATTTAGAGTTAATTACTTATTATAATTAAAGGATAATTAGTCAAGGGTGATTAAATTAAGATGGAAAAACTAAATGATGATTAATTAATTGGTTTGTAATTAATTAAGGTTAAGTAAAGGTAATCTAAGTGATTAAAGGTTTGTAATTAATTTAATTATAGATAAATTAAATTAATTTTAGAAGTGATTAATCTTGCTTATGAAATATTTAATGATGTTCAAATTGGATTGATATCTCTGATATGAAATGTTTGGATGGACAGTGATAATGTGGTTATCTATCAATGATGAATTGCTGTGTAAAAAAGTGACATCATGTATTTTAAAGTTTGAATTGTATTTCATTTGGATAACTTGGGTTAAGATGACATTGGATTCGAAGAGACAGGAGTCGGGTATTAGTTAATACCCGAAACCACTTCGATTCTTTATAGAACGATATGTGAAGTAAGTATTGAGCATAACAAGTATTGAACTCGTAGTGAAGTATGAGTTACCCCGGGTTTTTCTTTTATGGTTTGCTCTTAGTATTTCAAATTGTATGGGTTTACTCACGCTAGTTTCCAGCCTGACCCGGGTGTTACTTTATTGTAATGCTCGGGTCAGACCGAGTATTACAGATTTTCAGGTTAGGACGTTCTGGAGCTCAGGTGGCGAGCTAGATGGAAGAAACGTATAAAGTATTCCGCTGTGTATTTGAGAGTTGTTGTGATATTAGACTGAGACAAGTTGATATAACTGTCCAGTTATGTGTATATGATTGTAACTCTGATGTATTGAATGTAAATTAACAAATACAGTTTTCTTTGTATAACTGATATATTATTTGATATTATATTTTATCCACTGCGAATGTGAGAATTTTTTTTTTGGTGTTTCTGTTTCTTCTTCTTTTTCTTCTATCTCTTTCTTCTTTTTCCTAACTATTTGGAATTCTCATGGTCGAAAATTTCGGGTCGTTACATAATGATCATTTAATCATTAATAAGATTAAGGTTTATCTTAAAGTTATTTAGAACTTAATGATTTATAATTCATTAAATTATTAAGGTAATTAAAAGTTAATTAATCAATTTAATTAATTTATGATTTGGGTTAATAAATTTAGTAATTAAGGGTTTAAATTGATTAATTGAGATTTAAATTTAATTAATTAAAGGTTAATTAATTAGAAACAAGGACCATTAATTAGATAAGATTTGATAAGTTAAGATTATTAATTAATGGTTAGGAAAATTAATCAAGTAATTAAGGATTAATTAAGTCATTGTTAGGTACTTAATAAATTAAGTAATTAGAGATTAATTTATTGGTAATTAGAATTAATTAATTTGTAATTAATAATGGTTAATTAAAGTTTAATTATTTAAGAAAAATAATTAAAGAATAGTTAATAGTTAATGTAGATCATTAACTTGGGTTTAATAAATAATTAATTAATGTGATTAATTTTGATAATTAAATAGATTAATTAATTAAGATTAATCATGTGTGGAATTGTTTAATTAAGTATAAATACTTAATGAAAGTAATTAAAGGAATAAATTACTTAATGTAATTTAATGAAGTATAATTACTTAAAAAAGTAATTAATGGATAAATTACTGGATGTAATTAAAGAAGTAATTAAGGGTAGTTAATTACTTAATGGAATTAATCAAGGGATTAATTAAGAAATTAATTAAGGAATAATTAATTTATTTAAAGAAGTAATTAAGAGTAGTTAATTACTGAATGGGATTAATCAAGAGTGATTAATAATTATGATTTAATTAAAGATGATTACTTAATGTAATTAATTTAAATAGAGTAATTAATTAAAATGTAATTAAGGATCATTAATTAATATAATTAATGATGTAATTAAGAATTGATCAATTAAGGAATAATTAATAAATGGGGGGATAAATTAATGTAATTAATTAAGGAGTAATGTAATTAATTATAGTTAATTAATTAATGAAGTAATTAAAGGTTAATTTCTATAAGTGGTTAAGAATAATTAAATTGTGAAATTAATTTAATACTAATTACTTGAATGTAATTAAATGTAATTAATCAAGGATGATTAATTAAGATGAATAATTGGATGGTGATTGATTAATTGATTGATAATTAATTAATAGTGATTTAAGCAAGATTGATAATGATGGAAGAAATTAATTTAATTTACTTCAAATTAATCAAAGATGAAGTAATTATTTTAATTCATTTTAAATTAATTATAGATGGTGATTAATAAATCCTTGCTTAGGAATATTGAATGATATTGATTTATCTTGAATGGTTAAGATCTCAGATATGAGATAATTGATACTGTATGATATGGATGCTTTGGTTGCATAGTGATGATAATATGAATGATCTATTTGTGATAAATATGTAAATTATCTATTTGATATTGTGATTTATCTATCCATGTGTATATAGATAATGAATTGAATTGTTTTAACTTTAAAACAACTTGGCCTTAAAAGATACGTTTTGGATTTCGATGAGACCGGGATCGGGTTTCCAGATTTGGATATCCGAATACCACATCGATCCAAATTAACGATAGGTCGTGAATCTCAAGTGAAGGTGAAGATTCAGAGTGCAAGGGTTATTGTTGTTAACTCTGAGGGTGATTCCAATATGAGTGTAACGAGATAATGCCTTCGGTTTCGTTCGAACCCGGAACGAACTTGTATGGATTGAATGCTTTCAACACATCGTCAGGTGGACGATGAGCATTCTAAGTGATGTGTTCTGATTAAAGGTAATCGTGACCTCAAGCCTCATCAAACCGGGAATGGCTAAAACAGGGGAGGTGCAGCAAGGCTTCGTGGGTAGCGCCTACTGAGAGCGAGATATATCCCTGTCTAGAAGTCCCTTCTTATTATTCGGTTGTGTGGGCAGTTGATTGCAACAATTGCTGGGGTTGTCTTGTTCGGAATTATCCAGTAAGGGATGGTTCCGGCTTTGTGTTGCAGGGGATTGGGAGTAATCCTCGGTACGGTGACCTAGGCCACGTACTGTGATGGACGGTACCCCGGTAGCCCTGCCATTGTATGGAATCCAATCTCCAATAAGCGATAACGGACTTGATTGTATACCTATGTATGCTGGAATTTTAATAATGTAACAATTTCGGCTATGTGAATACTTATTTGAGAACCCTAGACCTATTATAATATAACTGGATTTCGTTTCGATGTTTTTGTTAGCATAAGGTAAAAACTTTTCCATGTTTATGTGTGGGAAGTCTTACGTGATACCTTTGTTTTCAAAAGGTTTTGAAATTAAGCAAGTTTAACTTGTTACTCACACCAGACCCATGTCTGACCCAAGTGTTTATTTCTGTTTTATAAACTCTTGGGTACTCAAATTTTTACGAGTAGCCAAGGGATTCAGGTTAGCTTTGACGAGCCTTTCTGGAGGAGCAATGGAGCAGGAGGCTTCAACGTTGTAGATATATATTGCAGTTTCGCTGTGTTGATCTCTATATTGATCTTTGTATTGTATTGAGTTGTAATAACTAGACAGGTGTTTATAACTGTCTAGTATGTGTTGTATAAGTTGTGTAACTCTGATAGATGTTGTATACTATGTAATATCTTATGTTATTAATATAATTTATTCGTTCTGCTGTTGAGATTCTGATGTTGTTTCTTTCTCTCTTCTCTTCTTTTCTCTTTTCTATCCCTTTCTTTCTTCAAGATGATACGACTTTCTATGGAGAAAAAGTCGGGTCGTCACAGTTTAATTAATTATTTAACAATCCTTAGTTAATGGTTAATTAATAGTTAATTTTAAATTTAATTAAGTAAATTAATTTCTCCAAAAATTAATGAATTAATTTTTAAAATAATAATTCTATTATACGTATATCACATTTAAAGTTGAATAATTAAAATGATACAACAATATATTTAAAGTAATTCGCATATTTAAGGCTAGGAAATGTGAATAGAAAAGAGAATTGATTTGGCTAATAACCAATAAAGATAAATACATAGTGTAACGTCCCGAAAATTTTCGACTTTCGAAAATTCGACATCGATACTCAACTTATCGACTGCCGAGCAATCGAATGCCGGAAACCCGAAATGTTATGGTTTTAAAAGAAGAAGAAGGTAGAAGAAGACAGAAGAAAAAGAAAAGAAGAACAACAGAACAACATCAGAAACAAAAACAATATCAGAATCTCACATTCGCAGCGGAACAACATATAATAGATAAATGAATAATCTTTTAAATCAAAGAACTATATCATTTTATACATTACATCATCATCAGAGTTTACAACAACAATACAACATTGTTGTAATGCCCCACTCCGAGACCCACTGTAACAAAGAGTATTACGGGAGTAATACTGTCTGTTAAAGCGGAGAATAGAGTATAGTGGAAGCGACCATCTATAATCAAGCTATAACTATCTACCGAATACGTCGAAAGGTGGAATCTATTTAAATTTTTCTCAATCAGGTGGTTCGACATATTCGGTAAATACTTATAATGAAATTACAAATGGCTAAAGATCTATCAGGACAAAGCATAATAATAAATGATAAAAACATCACAGAACAGAATCACATAACAAATATAAAATCCCAGAACAATACATCATCAATACAGATCCAAATATCATAAGTGGGTACAAAGCCACTGCTCACACATGTGAGTCAAAAATATGTACATATCAGAGTCTGAATAATATCATAAGCGGACACTAAGATAAGCTATCTCAAAAGCATAGCAGATAAGTCCAAAGCGGAAGCACAGAGCAGCTAAGTCCAGAGACCTAACCTGAAACAACTCGGTCTGACCCGAGCGAAAACACTCGGGTCAGGCTAGCTAAACAATCAGTAATAACTGAGATATATAATAATGCGGTACATAAATAAAACAGTACTTATCCATAGAGAAGTATATTATGAACCACATGAATATAATGACGATCCCTAATCATAAATAATCAATGAAAATCTCCAAAGAGAAATCAACACCAAAGTGTAGAATAAATAAAATCGCCTCATATCATCGGCGTAGCCAAAGCTATAAAAAGATGCCCATAGGCAATAACCCCAAGAGTGACCAGAGTCTGTAATCAATGCCCAAGCAAAGATCGATGCTCCAAAGAGCAATGGGGATATACTGAAAAGTCAATGAAATCAAGCACTGAAAAGCAGTGCCCAGAGACACTGTGAATCCACAAGGTAATCGCACTTACATCGTATGGTTCTATAGAACCAACACCGAATGGCGGTACTCGAATGGATATAAAAATCATCAGATAATACAAGTTTTGCACGTGCACCGACCAGAGTCGTTGTTGCCAAGTACCGTAAAGTTGTGATCGATCACTCGCACAGATGCGGAACGCGCGAAACGGCGAAATCCTTCCCAGAAGGATAAAGGCCCAGAGGCACACGCCGAAAAGTAAACTGCTCCATAGAGCAGGTGTCCAGAGACGGTTGCCCAGAGGCATGGTGACCCAGAGGTCCAGTACTGGCCGCCCAGAGGCAAATGTGTCACTAACTTCTTGGAGAGGAACCCGTAAAGTGTTAACAATGAGTCCCATACCCCACGTTCGCACTAAACGGTTTCCTAACCAATAGCAAGCTCACACTCCAAACAATAAAAAGTCCACCTCGTATCATCGGTAAACTAGACCCAAAGGTCAAAACGATCAATCGAATAGGTCGGGGATTAACCGGAAAGAAAATACACACGGTTCCATAAGCCGGAGATTTCCTAACCGTTTAAGCACCTTTCCACTTCGCTCGACGTGCTAAAAAGTGAGTGTGAGATTTTTTTTTATTATAGAAAATAATGGTGCGAAACGGATTTATAATTGATTTTGAAATCACTTTAAAACGGCTTTTGAAAACTCTCCTATTATGGAGTAATTAATTTAATAATTAAAAATAATATTATATAATAATTTCAAAAGTAATTTAGGAGTGAAAAATCTTTTGAAAATGATTCATAAAACCCGTGTATGAAATCTAGAGACAAATCTCAAAGAAATCCACAAAACCAGAAAATCACTGAAAATATTCTAAGTGTTTGTAACCATTCAAAAAAACAGCTGTGAACCCAAGTTTGACAATTTATTTGGACCAGCAAACTGTGTCCAAATGTCATGAAAATTTGCAGGCATGTAGTACAACATCCCTACTTTAAGATGCAAAAAGAATTTCTGGATTCCGAGTTGAGACAAAGTAGCAGCGACGTCTCAAAGTTGGACCCAGAACAAGATTTACACTGTTTACAAACAGCGACCAGAGTTCAACTTCGACACGAAATTCGAAGTACCAAACGAATACCGATGATGCCCAAATTTTACAGAGATGAAGTTCGAAACTCCACCTTTCCAACGAGACCAAAAACGTCAAATTCCGACTTCGAATGCGATCGTGGTGGCATCCCGAAGTGGAGCTCAAAAGCTGGAAAAATACAGAGGTGATTTTTTTTTTTCTCGGGCTGCACCATGGGTGCAGCCCTGGTCCAGCCCAGCCCGCCTGGGCTGGGGAGCAGACCCAGCCCGGGCGGGCTGGGTTCTTCAAGGCCCCAGCCCGGGCGGGCTGGGGACAAGGCCCCAGCCTGCTTGGGCTGGGGACCGGACCCAGCCCGGGCGGGCTGGGTCAGACCCAGCCCGGGTGGGCTGGGTAAGGAAAGGCCCCAGCCCACCTGGGCTGGGGACCGGACCCAGCCCGGGCGGGCTGGGTGCCTGAAGGCCCCAGCCCGCCTGGGCTGGGGACCGGACCCAGCCCGGGCGGGCTGGGTGCTTGAAGGCCCCAGCCCGCCTGGGCTGGGGACCGGACCCAGCCCGGGCGGGCTGGGTAAAAAGGGGGGAGGGGGGTTTTTTTTGTGTGTGCCAGCCCTATAGGGCTGGCCTGCTCCTGGCTAGCCCAACTGGGCTAGCCTACTCTGTCTGTTTTTGGGCTCTCAGGTTAATTTTCAGCCCGTTTTCAGGCTGTGCAATTCCAGCCAGCAAGAAATGTTGATTTTAGTGATTTAGGGGTGTTTTTTTCAAGTTTTGGCATCAAATTTTCATCAAAAATTAACTAGCAATAATCACTAATTATTAGTAATTACTAATCAATAGTAATTACCAATATTACAACTAGCATTAATTACTAATCAATAGTAATTACCTTAATGAGGCAAAAGAACAAATAGTATTTGTGCACAATCAAGCAAGCCAAAAGCCTTAACCTCCAAGCAAAGATCAAGAGACTTCAAGGACCCAAAATCAAAAAAATAAAACAATAATTACAACATGAAAGTTGAGATAAATATGGATTAAGAAGGAGGATTAGATAATATAAGAGATTGCATTACCTTTCTTTTTTTTTCTAGGATTAAACTAATTTATGAAGAGAAGGAGATGGAGCTTCTAAATGGAGGCCATTAATTTTGTTTAGATCTAGGTTTTGAAGTTATGAAGAGGAGGGTTAGGGTTTGGATGGGTTTGAGATATTATAAAGGAGTGGGTTAGGCTAATGGGTAATGGTAAGGGGTTTTAGAAACCCATTAGGACTTAGTTTTATTTTCTAATGTTATCATGTGAACCAAAATCCTAAGAAGCATTCTATTTTTGATTAAAACCTTATAATTGTCTTATTTAGCCCATTAGCCTATAATCACTTTTTATTTAAAAATTCCGCATTTCAACCCAAAATATTTTAATTTGCAAACAATTGTAAATTTAACTTCTCCAAAAATTTGTTTAGCCCCTTTTTAACTTAAAATCATAAATTTACTCCATCATTCGGTAATTGCAATCTCAGGGTTGTTACAACTGTACAGTTATATAAACTTGTCCTCATACAGAATACACAGCGGAATAAATAATATCATATACAAGTGGTACGTCTCGCCATCCAGCTCGCCATTAAGCTCCACAGCATCCTGGATCCAGAATAACCTGATAACCTGACTCTAGACTGCCCGTGTGAAAATTGGTGGGCACCTAGAGTTTAGGAAGGAAACAATAAACTCTAGGTCAGTCATGGTGACTGGTGTGAGAACTTCAAACAGTTTATCTTTAAAACAAACAACAGAAAGATTTTAAAGTAAATTCGCAATGCTTTTGGAAAATGAAACTACCATAAGACCTCCCACCACACACACAATGCAAACGCAGACTTGGAGGAGATTTCCTTCTTATGATAGTCAAAGATGCTTACTACGCAAAATCAAATCATTTTTTTATATTATTATTAGTGCATAGTTGAAAACATTTTTCGAAAGTAGAATATAAATCTTAGCCAGCATAGGTACCTATATATTATGCCTGCTATAACTGCCATCTTAAACAGCAGATTCTACAACTAAAACCGTACAAATCTCGTATTGTTTCTTTGGATTTCCAACAAATGGTCAGGCCAAGGAAGTTCTGTAACAACCCGGGATTGTAAAAGTTAGTTATCATCATTATACGATTAAAGTGATGGAAATTGATATTGAATTTGATCGGGTGGAATCCTTTGATAAATTTGCTACCAAGATTGCAATTGGATTTTTATAAAGTTAAAACTCTTTTATAAATTGTAAATGGGTATTGGACTTTACGAATTGGAAATATCGGCCCACATTGGTTCGTGACCGTGATATCAGTGGATACCCATTCTTTTCCCTCATCATCTATTTCAGTTCGTAACCCTAAATCGCGAGATCGAAAAGAAAAAGGAAATGGCGGCTTCGCCCTCACCTTCGCTCTTCTGCAAATTTGGGTGTCGTAGAAATCAAGGATAATGGCTGCTAGGGTAACTTCGCTCGTTCCCCTCGTTTACCACGACCTCAGATTCGATCGTTGAAACAGGTGAGTGATGTTATATTCACTCACATCTAATTTAAATTTAGATGGTTTCTGTCTTGTTTTAATTCGTGAGTTTCATTGGGTTTTTGTTGGTGATTTTTGGAAATAGTTAAATCTTTCTCTCAGCCATTCATCTTCGTTAGGCTGTTTGATATTGATTCAGACTTCTTCAATTCGTATATATTTTGGTTGCTTGACATTCACAGCATTGACTCATTTCGTGATGACCACGGCTTGAATTTGGCTTTAATTTGTGACATTTGACTTTGTCACACTCGCGTATTTTTTTTATGACTACTAGGTTGAATCCTTGGCCATGTGTTCATCTGAGTGTTGTTAGCATTGCATCACCACTGTTGACCTTATCTGAGCATTGTTCATTTTTGATTGAGTCTGGATTTACATATTATGTCTCTGGCCATTCTTAGTACAACCTGTCCTGGATTACCATATTGTTGTGATGAGCTTGGGTCGTCTGCACTTGTTTGTGTACTCATGAGTCGCATTGAGTCAGTCTTGTACTGTCCGGATTCATCAATCTTAGTTGTATTTGTACATTTTGGTTTTGGTTTCTTGATGGTGCACCGTGCCTTGTGCTTGTAGTCTCGGCTTTTATTCGAGACTGTATATGTGCATACATACATATGTATGTGTGTATGCGCATATTCTTGAATGTAGGCTAAGTCCCTGATGTTGATATTCACTCTGGTTGCATTGTAGACTTTTACTCTGACCATCTTTGTTTTAGTCTTGGCCTCGAACTCTTTGTCACGTGCACACTGTATTTACTTCTGACTTTCGAGCGAGTTCGTTGTTGCATCCATGGGGTTACCTGGAGCATGTTACATCTGTGCTCGAGTCCGGTACCTTTTTGTAGCTTTGAGTTGCACTGCATTTGTCTTGTCCACCTGGGTTCACATGTATTAAGCCCTTGTGTCGTCTTCATGTACATGTCCAGTCATGTAAACCTTATTAGTACACTAGTTGGTTTAAGGGGCATTTGCTTTATACTTGTACTACCTGAACAAGTTTGCTTCTTCGATTTGTAGTGTCATGTTGTTTAATTACAGTACATTGTTGGTTGAGATTTGAGTATGTTCATACCTGAACTAGTCTGGATGGCATTTGTAGCTTGCACTGTTGTAGTTTTGAGTTTGTACTGAGCATGCACATACATATATTTGACTGCAGTTCAAACCACTTCAATTTTACTGGCTTTCAATACATATGCATAGATATGGAATTCATTGTCGTCCATTTATATTCACTGATCTTGCTCCTATCTGGTCATGACTTGGAATTTAGTTGAACAGTGGCTTTGTGATTTTAGTCATATATACATGAATGAAGTTGCAATGTTGCTTGATTCAATTGAAGCTGCATTATGGTTTCATCCATGTTTGAGTTTATAATTGACTTCACTGCACTTGAGTTTGTAGTCCTTGCATTCGAGTCTGGTACTTGCATTTTTCAGTCTTACAGTTGCATACATGTTGTACCTTAGGCACACCTAATTGCTCCTGACATGTTGCTCCCATTTGTTCAATTTGCATATAATACTTACCTGACCAGTCTAACCAGTGACTGTTTCTTGTATTTGACTCACCATGTTGTGGCAGTCAAGTCTGCACTGTTTTATCCACTTGGATTCAGTTGTATTTCATGTATATGAAGTATTGTAGTAAGGCATTGTCATTTGAATTTGTTACCATGAGGCCGTATCTTTTGGTGCTTTCCCTCATTCTATTTTATACTCTGTTATTTGAGTTTGCTTGAGTATATGTAAACAGTTACATATTGGACTTGCCATGTTAAAATCGTGTTGGGTGCTATCATTCTGTTGTGGCTGCTGACATGCGTCACTGGTGCATGTTGCAGTGATATTTCCTTCACACTGGTATACTCTATGTTGCCACTGCCTGTTGGTTTCGAACCTGTAGCCTTTGTGTTTACTTGATCGTTTAATTGTTGTGTCACTTACTCATGTATTTATGTGTTGTAGTGCCATATCTTTGGTGCTCTCACTTTCAGTTGCTATTCCACTGTGCCTTGCTTGTGACATGTTGAACTCGATTCACTTGTTGCCTCTGATCTTGTTTAGTATTGTTTGAGTTGTTTTGTAGTGGCGAGGCGGTACACGCGTGCGTGTACTGCAGCCCTAACAGAATTGACAGATTTTAATTGATATTTCTTTTGTTCTTGATTCATTGACCTATTGCGTAATTCGTAGGCTGTATTGGCGAGGCAATACACGTTAGCGTGTACTGCAGCCAATCAGCATTGCCATTTTTAAATTGACATTTCAATTGATTAAATTGATTTGGATTGTTAATTGTTGTTTAACACTGTTTAGTGTTATATCTGCCATTATCCGATTCTTTTATCAAGGAGTCGGATATACGAGATTTCTGTGACTGTCATCTATTTGATAATTAATTATTAATGTTTCTGTTCACTAATAACTGAGTTTGAATTAGACTGACCCGTGTATTATTTTCTTTTGAATGTAATACTCGGGTCAGACCCGAGTTATTTCAGGTTGTAGATTTCCTGCTTTGAGTTGCTGTTTGAGCTATGAAGACTTTTCACATCTTTTGGAGTAATCGTGTCATAGTATAGGTTGATATGTATTCATGTATATTAGTTGATAATGTACGTGTATATATATAACTTCCAGAGTCGACAATTGTAGTTGTATCATATGTATTGTATCAACTGTATTGTAACTGACATCAGTTATATATATATATGAGACTTTTGTTTTTATCTGTGTTCCGCATTCTTTGTGTATCTGTGTTGTTTTTATATATATTGTCCTAAACCATTACGAACCATCGTAGTTCGTTTTATACTGGAATTGGATATGTCGATGGGAGTGAATGAATAAGAGATGAAAAATTTAAAATATATACCACTCCTGTCGAGGTAACCAATACTAGTGTAAGGCCAACTACGGATGG
The DNA here is from genome assembly GCA_030737815.1 of Allium fistulosum. NCBI lineage: Eukaryota > Viridiplantae > Streptophyta > Magnoliopsida > Asparagales > Amaryllidaceae > Allium > Allium fistulosum. The sequence continues at coordinate 837,429,961 of CM060905.1, forward strand.
CCGCTCCTACCCAGCCTTATTCTTCATAATAACAGACAGTATTTCTTTTAATACTCTTTGTTATTGTGAGTATAGAGGTGGGGCGTCACAGTTGGTATCAGAGCTTGGGGTTTATGGACATAATATAAAACATAACTTGGATGGAACATGTGTTACAACTATTTGTCGATGTTTTCTTTGTGTTTTGAGTCAAAACTAAAGATTAAAATTTTTGATGAAATTTTTTAAATATCTTTATTTAAAAGATAAAAGTGAAACTGTCTTCGCTGAGTACAACTGATAATCTTTTTGGAAAAAAAAAAAAAATCATCAAAATATGAAATTGAAATAAATTTCATTTGCTGTTTACATAGCTGTGTTTATTTTGTTTCTTTGAGAATTTCGAATCCGAATTGAGGATTCGAAATGATTGCAGTTATGTGATTCTTGTTGAGATTTTTGCTGATTTTCTTTTATGCTAATCACATGTTGATTAGATTTTTGCTGTTTTGAATTATCTTCATTGAAGATATATTCAAATGATTTCTTTGTTCATTTTGTAGTACGTGCAAAATTGAGTTGCACGTTAATGCATTAATTTTACGTTGAACCGATGCTTGGTTATGAAACGTATTTTGTTGCCGTTACCTTTATAACGGGATTTTTACACTAGTGCTATATATTGAAGCACGATGTTTAGATGAAATTTTTATGAATGAAAATTCACTGGTGTTACATTGTGGTGTAAATTGTTTTGATGAGATTTTGACGTTTAAAAATTACTGTCGCTTTCGCTTCAGTAACCGTCAAATTTTAAAAGTGGACTTTCAAGCGGTTATACCGCAATGCAGATTTGTGACCCGTTTTTACGGTATTTGAGAGGTACAATTTCCTTATCGAAATTGTTACTAATATTACTGCTTTAATCACATAATTGGGAAATCGTTTTAAAATGAAAATTGTTTTATAAAATTTCTAACAGTTTGCACTTTCAAAAGAAGAGAAAAGTAAGTGATAATCACTTATGAGATTTATGGCATTAAGACCCAAGTAAGGGCAACCAATTATTTTATATGAAAATCATATTATGATTTCTGTTAATCTTTATTTCTCTGAATAAATATATGATGATCATGAATGACATTTTGGTTGAATTTTTGGTTACCGTTTTGATTTGCTTTTGGTATTGACTAATTTTGTTTTAAAAATTGTTTAATCAATCATATAACCTGATTACAGAAATGAGTTTATGACTTAGTTTTTATAAGAAAATAATTTGATTAATTTACTGAGAAATATGGTATTGAATAATAATAATGGATTAGGCAGTATGAACAAAGAGGTTTATGCTCATGTCTAGTTCATTTAAAAATTGATATGAACAAAGCAGTATTGAAAAAAAAAAATGTGATCAAGCAGAAATGACTTTGAAATGGGTTGTAAAATTTGGCATGAATGTTGGTATATTTAGATATGATTTTTAAAGAAATTAAATTCCCTACTTATGAAATGAAGAAAGGATTACAAGAGTATTTCTGGAGTTAAAAAGGAAAAATTCCTTAAATGAATAAATATGTATGGTCTCTAAATTACCAAGTAATTTAGGGGAGTTGCCTTGATCTACTCATCATCAGGTGGATGATGGGTATGTGCATGACTTGTTCAAGTCCTGAAGGCCTCTGTGCAAAGGTTAACAGAATTGAGTCCTTTGCAATGCACACTTTGTGTTCAAAGGCAAGAGTTTGGACCATATAAAATTGTAAAGTGGAACTGGAAAATAAGCTAGGCAGTGTGAACAAAGGAGGTTCATGCTTATGTCTAGATTGTTTTAAATTGGAGATGAACAATGCAATAAATTATTTATGTGCTGATTTGTTCAGATCTAAAGCTAAAATGTTTTATAGGTTTTTCTCTAAAACCTTACCCTATGTTCAAAATAGGATTGAGTATAAGAATTTTTATAGAATTCTACTGGATTTGTTTAAGAGATCATGACATTCTTGAATATAGGAGATATGCAAGTGATAAAACAAATTTTGAAAGAGACAACTGGAGAAATGAAATAAAACATTATTTTCATGAATGAAAGTATGGACAGTTGAGATTTTCTGAAATAAGAAATGAGATTGGTCACTAGATTATAAAACTAATCTAGGAGAGAAGCCTTGATCTATTCATCATAAGGAGTATGATGGATATGTGCATGACTTGTTTAAGTCCTATAGGCCTTTGTGCAAGGGTTAACAGAATTGAGTCCCTTGCAATGCACACATGGTGTTCAATGGCAAAAGAGATATGACCAAATTAAATTGATGAATTGAGATTTAGAGCTGAACTATGGAATTAAAATGAGTTAATTCCATAAGAGTATGTGTACATGTATACTGTATTGAACAATTGAATATTTGTTGATTTGAGATTCGATTATCGTTTTTGATAATTGAATATTCGTTGATTTGAGATTCGATTATCGTTTTTGATAATTGAATATTCGTTGATTTGAGATTCGATTATCGTTTTTGATAATTGAATATTTGTTGATTTGAGATTCGATTATCGTTTTTGATAATTGAATATTGTTGATTTGAGATTCGATTATCGTTTTTGATAATTGAATATTTGTTGATTTGAGATTCGATTATCGTTTTTGATAGTTGAATAATTGTTGATTTGGTATTTCTGATTATCATTTTGATAATTAAAGATTATCGTTTTGATAATTAGGCAATTGCTAATTTTGCTGATTGTAAGATTTTCTAGTCTCTAATTGATTCTAGATTATGTTGATTATATTAAACTGCTGTTTTCTATCTATCTCTCTTGATAGTTATAGTTTGTTGATTATGAAGTTCGTGTTTTCTATTTATCTGTTGGATAACTAGATATTTGCAGTTTTGCGATTTGTGAATTTTGTTTTCTAATTATCTTTGTTGATAATTAAATATTGCTGATAATTGCATTTATTCAGTTTTGTTGTTTTCTGATTATCTATTTGATAATTAGATTCTGCGAGAATTTGTAAATTTCTTTTATGGAATTAAAAGCTTTCTTCGGTGTTGGTGTTCTCGATCTTTATTTTTTTTAGCTTAACCAGTCTATGTTAGAAAAATAATTGTTATTGACAACCTTAATTATGAAAATTGCGGGGACGCAATTTCTATAAGGAGGGGAGTCTGTAACAACCCGGGATTGTAAAAGTTAGTTATCATCATTATACGATTAAAGTGATGGAAATTGATATTGAATTTGATCGGGTGGAATCCTTTGATAAATTTGCTACCAAGATTGCAATTGGATTTTTATAAAGTTAAAACTCTTTTATAAATTGTAAATGGGTATTGGACTTTACGAATTGGAAATATCGGCCCACATTGGTTCATGACCGTGATATCAGTGGATACCCATTCTTTTCCCTCATCATCTATTTCAGTTCGTAACCCTAAATCGCGAGATCGAAAAGAAAAAGGAAATGGCGGCTTCGCCCTCACCTTCGCTCTTCTGCAAATTTGGGTGTCGTAGAAATCAAGGATAATGGCTGCTAGGGTAACTTCGCTCGTTCCCCTCGTTTACCACGACCTCAGATTCGATCGTTGAAACAGGTGAGTGATGTTATATTCACTCACATCTAATTTAAATTTAGATGGTTTCTGTCTTGTTTTAATTCGTGAGTTTCATTGGGTTTTTGTTGGTGATTTTTGGAAATAGTTAAATCTTTCTCTCAGCCATTCATCTTCGTTAGGCTGTTTGATATTGATTCAGACTTCTTCAATTCGTATATATTTTGGTTGCTTGACATTCACAGCATTGACTCATTTCGTGATGACCACGGCTTGAATTTGGCTTTAATTTGTGACATTTGACTTTGTCACACTCGCGTATTTTTTTTATGACTACTAGGTTGAATCCTTGGCCATGTGTTCATCTGAGTGTTGTTAGCATTGCATCACCACTGTTGACCTTATTTGAGCATTGTTCATTTTTGATTGAGTCTGGATTTACATATTATGTCTCTGGCCATTCTTAGTACAACCTGTCCTGGATTACCATATTGTTGTGATGAGCTTGGGTCGTCTGCACTTGTTTGTGTACTCATGAGTCGCATTGAGTCAGTCTTGTACTGTCCGGATTCATCAATCTTAGTTGTATTTGTACATTTTGGTTTTGGTTTCTTGATGATGCACCGTGCCTTGTGCTTGTAGTCTCGGCTTTTATTCGAGACTGTATATGTGCATACATACATATGTATGTGTGTATGCGCATATTCTTGAATGTAGGCTAAGTCCCTGATGTTGATATTCACTCTGGTTGCATTGTAGACTTTTACTCTGACCATCTTTGTTTTAGTCTTGGCCTCGAACTCTTTGTCACGTGCACACTGTATTTACTTCTGACTTTCGAGCGAGTTCGTTGTTGCATCCATGGGGTTACCTGGAGCATGTTACATCTGTGCTCGAGTCCGGTACCTTTTTGTAGCTTTGAGTTGCACTGCATTTGTCTTGTCCACCTGGGTTCACATGTATTAAGCCCTTGTGTCGTCTTCATGTACATGTCCAGTCATGTAAACCTTATTAGTACACTAGTTGGTTTAAGGGGCATTTGCTTTATACTTGTACTACCTGAACAAGTTTGCTTCTTCGATTTGTAGTGTCATGTTGTTTAATTACAGTACATTGTTGGTTGAGATTTGAGTATGTTCATACCTAAACTAGTCTGGATGGCATTTGTAGCTTGCACTGTTGTAGTTTTGAGTTTGTACTGAGCATGCACATACATATATTTGACTGCAGTTCAAACCACTTCAATTTTACTGGCTTTCAATACATATGCATAGATATGGAATTCATTGTCGTCCATTTATATTCACTGATCTTGCTCCTATCTGGTCATGACTTGGAATTTAGTTGAACAGTGGCTTTGTGATTTTAGTCATATATACATGAATGAAGTTGCAATGTTGCTTGATTCAATTGAAGCTGCATTATGGTTTCATCCATGTTTGAGTTTATAATTGACTTCACTGCACTTGAGTTTGTAGTCCTTGCATTCGAGTCTGGTACTTGCATTTTTCAGTCTTACAGTTGCATACATGTTGTACCTTAGGCACACCTAATTGCTCCTGACATGTTGCTCCCATTTGTTCAATTTGCATATAATACTTACCTGACCAGTCTAACCAGTGACTGTTTCTTGTATTTGACTCACCATGTTGTGGCAGTCAAGTCTGCACTGTTTTATCCACTTGGATTCAGTTGTATTTCATGTATATGAAGTATTGTAGTAAGGCATTGTCATTTGAATTTGTTACCATGAGGCCGTATCTTTTGGTGCCTTCCCTCATTCTATTTTATACTCTGTTATTTGAGTTTGCTTGAGTATATGTAAACAGTTACATATTGGACTTGCCATGTTAAAATCGTGTTGGGTGCTATCATTCTGTTGTGGCTGCTGACATGCGTCACTGGTGCATGTTGCAGTGATATTTCCTTCACACTGGTATACTCTATGTTGCCACTGCCTGTTGGTTTCGAACCTGTAGCCTTTGTGTTTACTTGATCGTTTAATTGTTGTGTCACTTACTCATGTATTTATGTGTTGTAGTGCCATATCTTTGGTGCTCTCACTTTCAGTTGCTATTCCACTGTGCCTTGCTTGTGACATGTTGAACTCGATTCACTTGTTGCCTCTGATCTTGTTTAGTATTGTTTGAGTTGTTTTGTAGTGGCGAGGCGGTACACGCGTGCGTGTACTGCAGCCCTAACAGAATTGACAGATTTTAATTGATATTTCTTTTGTTCTTGATTCATTGACCTATTGCGTAATTCGTAGGCTGTATTGGCGAGGCAATACACGTTAGCGTGTACTGCAGCCAATCAGCATTGCCATTTTTAAATTGACATTTCAATTGATTAAATTGATTTGGATTGTTAATTGTTGTTTAACACTGTTTAGTGTTATATCTGCCATTATCCGATTCTTTTATCAAGGAGTCGGATATACGAGATTTCTGTGACTGTCATCTATTTGATAATTAATTATTAATGTTTCTGTTCACTAATAACTGAGTTTGAATTAGACTGACCCGTGTATTATTTTCTTTTGAATGTAATACTCGGGTCAGACCCGAGTTATTTCAGGTTGTAGATTTCCTGCTTTGAGTTGCTGTTTGAGCTATGAAGACTTTTCACATCTTTTGGAGTAATCGTGTCATAGTATAGGTTGATATGTATTCATGTATATTAGTTGATAATGTACGTGTATATATATAACTTCCAGAGTCGACAATTGTAGTTGTATCATATGTATTGTATCAACTGTATTGTAACTGACATCAGTTATATATATATATGAGACTTTTGTTTTTATCTGTGTTCCGCATTCTTTGTGTATCTGTGTTGTTTTTATATATATTGTCCTAAACCATTACGAACCATCGTAGTTCGTTTTATACTGGAATTGGATATGTCGATGGGAGTGAATGAATAAGAGATGAAAAATTTAAAATATATACCACTCCTGTCAAGGTAACCAATACTAGTGTAAGGCCAACTACGGATGGCCGCTCCTACCCAGCCTTATTCTTCATAATAACAGACAGTATTTCTTTTAATACTCTTTGTTATTGTGAGTATAGAGGTGGGGCGTCACAACTTCCCATTTCCACATGGGTACGCCTCTGGAAAGACGACCCGAGAACCTAACCGGATCTCTGCCAACACAAGGCCGGGTTACCTCTGCAAAAATAGGTAACTACTGACACGCGTATGCCATCCCCCGATCGTAACCGATCTTCCCGAGGATCCTCGATTTCCAACAACCACATAAGAGTAATAATAATGCAGTAACAACATAGGTTAAATATTTGGGCTCCATACCATGATACCACCTCTATCCAGAAGGAATGACATACACTAAGGGGCGCTACTCCCTAGAACCTTGCTACATCCTTCCTGTTTTGACCATTTCCGGGGTGTGAGGCTCGACGAAGTCTCGTCCACAAAGCTACGCTTTCTACAAAGCCATGCTTCGGGTCAAACAAATGATCATAGAAATGATCACAAAGATAAATGATCAAACAAACGATCATATCATAAATGATCAAACAACGATCATTTCACAGCAACACTCAGTATGCCACGTTACCAAATTGGGAGTATATTGCTGATAAATTTCAACTACATAACCTCTGAGCTCGTACGTCTCAGAGAAGGGTGTTAAGCTAAGAGAATAAATTCTCCACCACCAACAGAAATGTATTTGAAAGAACTCAGCTTTATATCTCAATCTGTAACGTCAGACACACAATCCATACAAGTCTGTTCCGGGATCGAACAGAACCGAAGGCACTTCTCACGAAGCCCTTGCACATCCGGATAATTTCTAATCACGTCCGGACTTCCCGTCACTAAGGGTGATAAAAACCTCTAACCCGGAGATCAGCCGATGTAGAGTAACTCGACGGTAATCCTTCCGTTTTCAAAAATATCCGGTCTTCAACACCGGTCATCAAATGCGATTCATAACGACGTATCACATATTCGGAATGGGTTATATGACCCCATGGTCCTTTCCCGGCTAACCCGAATAGTGAGCGTTTATTAAAAAATAAGTGTGGCATTCAAATTCATCCAATTCACAACAAATACCTATTCAAGGTAATTATTGATAGTCGGTTATTTAACTATCAATAAAGATGCGCAACATCATCAGATTCCAAACAATCTTCCAAATTATTTATTTTCCAAAATATCTTTACCAGATATATTATTTTCCACACTTAACCATTTGGAAACAAATTTCAATTATTCACTTTTCAATTTATCTTTAAAAGATAAAATCTCAAAACAGTTCATTTCACATTGGAAAAACATTTCCATACTTATTTAAAAATAAGTAATTCACAAATCATTTATTTTCAACACTTAGAAAATATTCGATATACTTAAATCAAAATTTAGTATATATTTCATTCTTTAAGGAAATCTCTTAAACACATTTATTTGAGTCAAAACGAATGTTACGTAAAACATCGTTACGACGACTCAAAATCACTAGTATAGGGATTCGAAATTTAGATAGATATATAAATCCCAATACTACACAAAATATTTCCTTTCGGAAACCATTTACTATAACAACAGTGTTATAGTCCATCATTTCCTTATTTTCTCGAAACGTCTATTTCAACAATAAATGTTGAAATCTATGGTTTCGATACTTAATACGTTTTAAAGCATCCTTTAAAACAATTACTTCATTTTGTAATATCACTTCTCTAAAACATCTCCATTTTATTTAATAATATATTCATTGTCCAAAATCGTGAATATACTTTATTTACCCAAATCAATGTTTCTACACATTTATTAAAAGATTATCCATGATCTAAAATCGTGAATATAATTTCTTTAATTAACTTCAAAAATTCACTTATCAAATCAAGTGATTTCGGATTTATAAACAACGTTTATAAATTCCATTTATTATTTTATAACTACTTCAACTTATAAATCCCTTTTATTATCCAATTCAATTTATAACTCAATTTTATACCAAAAGTCCATCCTATAAGTTAAACACTTATAATTCGTTTATTTACAAAATCGTTCTTTTAGGACTTCACAAATCGTTTATTCTATCCTTTATAAAACCCATTTTAACATCATTTAAAACTTCTTTAAAACTCCTTTATAATTTCATCACTTTGATTTATAAAAATCAAATTTTATAAATCTTATATATATAGCTTTCATAATAAATTCAAAAATATCTATTTAAACTATTTAATAAATAAATCAACTTTTGTTTCAAAATTCACATTTCGCTTATATTTCACAATCTCATAGTTTTCATAACACGAAAATTATAACATTCATTTTTTTAAAATGAATCGATTCCAAAATTCAATAAAACGTATATTTTCAAAAATCACTTTAAAATCCTTTGTAAATTAGAAATCGTTATTTTTAAACTTCAAAAATGGATCCGATTATGCTACAGCACCAAGTAATCAATCACAGCATCAAACATTATATATCATCATATGATAACGGAATATATCACAATATCTGTAAATAAATCAGTACAGTTGAGGAATCCAGTTGGATCCCTCCAACCTGTCCCCCTGCATCCATAGATGTTAGCACAATACCAATTCCGCTCCAGTACGGAATTATCGCGGTATATGGGATTAATAAATATTATCCGCTATTATGCGGCGCAATAGGGTCTCATCCACTATCAAATGTGGGAAATCAACAACTGCAATATATACATATGCCAATATATATATTGCTATATACATAAATAATACCAATTCCATATCAATATGAAATTATCGCGGTATATGTTTTTAATAAATAACCTCCGCTTACTAATGGCGTATAATGTCTATTTTAACAATCAATAACAAACAAAATTATCATCCAGACATACAATCAACAATTTTAAATTTTAACTATTTAAAATTAACATCGAAACAGTTCGATTGAGTGAGAAGTTCTCACCGTGATTTCAAATTCAGTTTCAGCGTTTATTTCGAATAAAATTAAACGAACGTTTAATTTTACCCGAAATTCAAACTAGCTCCAAACGACTCCAATCCAGTTGCATCGCGAAGTACACGTCGAGACGATTCCAACGCATTTTGTTTCGTCATTTTCTGATAACGTATGACAAAGTTACGGCATTACAAACTTAATACAATCTAATATATTCAATTTCAATTTTAAATTTTCTTTATTTACAAACCCTACTATCATCTACCGTTCGTTGCCTTCATTCAGATCTGGGCCGTGAAACGCATCTCCCCCCCTCAACATTCGAACGCGTGAAAGCTCCAGTACGAAGAACCCATGCAACCGCCCTTCTCATTGAATTTCGCACGCCTCAACGATGAACTTGACGACGATCAAGAACCACCACTTCGTTGCCCAACTCGAGCTCGACCCACGGCTGAAATCCGACCACACTCGGCCCCCCGTTGACTTCGAAAAACGCGATTGAATGCCATGGCTTTGAACGGGAACTGCTATCATCTCGTTGCTCGAATATTCATCATCCCCGTATGGATGACTTTGTCTCGACGAGATCTACAATCCTCTAGTTGAAGACTTTGGCTAGAACTTCACGGATTTTGAGAAATTAAAGGAGGAAGTGGCATTCGTTTCTGGCCATCGAAACGAGGCCGGCGGCTAGGGTTTCAAACCCTAATTTTATTTATTTATTTATTTTTTGTGATAAAAGGGGGTCTATTTATAGAAGTTTTCTCAAACACTATTCATCCGGGTTTTTCAAATCTCCGATTTGCGCGCTGTAACTAGCGTTTCTAAGGTTTATCCCGCATTCCGGACATAATGGAAAAGGTTTCGGAAGCTAATTCGATCGTCTGTGCGAGTTATGAAATAAAACGATCAATTTAAATTAAACCGATTTAAATCGATTTCGATGTGTTTGGAACCGCCACGGTCAAACGGTACATCCAAAAATTACAAAATTTGAAACCATGCAAAAATATCACATTACGGATCCAATGAAACTGGTTTCGTCGAAATCCAAGACTTTTTGAAAAATGACTATTCTTAACTCGACGATTTAAAATTAAAATGATTTCAACGCGTTTCGAGTTGCCACGGTCAAACGACAACTCCGTTTGCTACGAAAATTGAAATCCGATAATAACAAACTATTACGGATCCAATGGAACTAGTTTCGTCCAATTCTGAGACTGTTCAAAAATTGGCTATTTTTCAGTCGATAATTAAATATTAAAATATTCAATTCTCACAGATTAACTCCAAATTCGATTCTGAAAGTTCTAAAATATTTCTATAACTCCAGTATGATTAAATAAAATTTTCCAAATCATTTTCCATCATATTAAACTCAATTTTCAATTATCTCTGGAATTTCAATCATTAAATTATCAATTTAAATCCAGTTATTCGAATTTTAAATTATTCGACTTATTAAATTCATTTATAAATATTTAAAATTAATTAAATAAATAAATTTTAATTATCAAAAATTCTGGGCCGTTACAAACTTCCCCCCTTAAAAGAATTTCGTCCTCGAAATTACCAAGTAAGAAGAAGATACAAAATCTGTTAACTTTCCAAAACAAACTGTTAAAATTAGATTTACAAATTTACTTAAGTGTTTAACTTTTTTCCGAAATTCATAGTTAAACTTTTTACAACATCTTTACTAAGTTTACAAATCATAACTTAGTTTTCAAAATTTTCAAATTTCTCAAAAATATTCTAACGCCTTAAATTTTCGGAAAATTTTGCCATAGCCTCCTTTGCGCGGCTCGATCCGGAAAAAAAAATGACAGTGTATATATATCACAAATATACATCTCATCAAGTGATGAGGCATCCCGTAGGGAAAAAAGTGTAAAAGTACGATATTTAATCCGAGATATGTACCTTATATATTATTAGCGAGCGTATACGGCTAATATAGCGCGAAAGCGAGCTGCAAATGCGAAGCAAACGCCATCCGCACCTACTAAACACTCAACAACAACATGAGAAACATGTATATATGGAGATAGTATCAATATACAATATATAGCAACATAACAACTACATGTGTCAATATAGCAAATGCAACAAAAGCAACAAATGCCAATAACAAATGCAACCAAACAACAACTACAATCATCAAACAGCTATCATCCAACAAATCAATATTCTCATTAATATTTATTGAATTGGTTTTCAATTTAAATCATACTTGATTCATTTATATTCAATTAGTTTACATTCACTAATTCAAATTCACATTAATTCAGTTTCAATTCATCAATCAAATTCAATCCTATTCAAATTTATTTACTTTCAATTTGAATTTAATTACATAGCTTTCAATTTCGCTAATTCAATTTCATTAACACTTAATGAATTTATATACAATCAACTAACAATCAAATAACAACCAATGTATATTCAACACAACCAAATTATTAATTTTACATTCGATTTGGTTCAACACTTTTAAATTAAATTGACTTCCATTCAATTTATTTAATTTCTCAACTTCATTAGCTTTTAATGAATTAACACTTATATTCATTATTTCATATCAATACTTAACATTAGATTGATTAACACCCAATCCATTTATTCAATCCAATTGTTACTTCATTTAACAAATAAAGTTGAATTTCATTTATATAACTCAAGTTCACATTTATTTAATAAACTTGATTATTTACTTCAATACCAAAATCAGCTTCATTCACCATCACTTACGTTATATTCCATTTCAATTTTATTTTTGCTTAACAAAATTGTTTAACCATTCCTAACAATCTATTTTACTTACATTTTTAACTTTATAAGTTATACAACTTATATTTAACAATTACCACTTGGATTTTATTGATTCACTTATACTTACTTTAATTCAACTTCATCCTTTAAGTTAAATTTATTATATCAAAATTCAAATTATATAAGTTATCAACTCATTTATCATTCCCATAAATATTTAAAGATAGGATTCCAGAGTCTTTTCAATCTTCAAAACCATTTTTGAAATCAATTCAAATTATCTTTTGAATTCACGAAACAAAATCCAAATTTTCCAAACGACTTTCATTTAAAATAATCTGGCAGCAATTCCTCTTTTGGAAACCCGAAAATGAATTCTAATGATGTGGCCATCATCATCAGGATTATTTTCCAGCGACCTGAAAAGAGTTTAGAGCTTTCATCACTCTAAAACATTTTTCCTAAGTATCAATCCTTTCAAAACACTTCTCTGGAATTTTATTTTAGATCATAAATCACCTTTACAAAAAAATTTACTTATATAATTTCACTTATTATATATAAGATTATTTCTCAATTGTAAATCATTTTAATTATAATTTCATACATTATAATTCATTCTTTTATATAAGTTATTCTTTTTTTACAATTGTTGTTTTTATTTGACATATTCAACAACTTTTAATTAACTTATATATTCTTACATTTTTACAACCAAACAATCAATTATATACACTTTAATCATTTTCGAAAAATTATTTCTTTATATATAAAATATAATCGAGGTAAAATTATTTCATTTACCCAATTTAAAACAATATCATGCCGAATTGTTCTATATAAGTGTTTAGAGATCCCTATCGATAGAGTTGTACGGACAATACCGACCAGAATCCATATACCACTCAACAAATCAATCATCACAATATAAAACAATTTTATATTCACTAACAAATACGCACTCGTATCTATTAATACACTCAACTCATTCTAGAGTACTACTGACTCTATCTCTAATGAGTAACACCCAACAGAGCAGGGTTGTCGCTTAACCATATGCTTTGATACCAAATGTAACGTCCCGAAAATTTTCGACTTTCGAAAATTCGACATCGATACTCAACTTATCGACCGCCGAGCAATCGAATGTCGGAAACCCGAAATGTTATGGTTTTAAAAGAAGAAAAAGGTAGAAGAAGAAGAAGAAGACAGAAGAAAAAGAAAAGAAGAACAACAGAACAACATCAGAAACAAAAACAATATCAGAATCTCACATTCGTAGCGGAACAACATATAATAGATAAATGAATAATCTTTTAAATCAAAGAACTATATCATTTTATACATTACATCATAATCAGAGTTTACAACAACAATACAACACTGGACAGTTATATAAACTTGTCCTCATACAGAATACACAGCGGAATAAATAATATCATATACAAGTGGTACGTCTCGCCATCCAGCTCGCCATTAAGCTCCACAGCATCCTAGATCCAGAATAACCTGAGAACCTAACTCTAGACTGCCCGTGTGAAAATTGGTGGGCACCCAGAGTTTAGGAAGGAAACAATAAACTCCAGGTCAGTCATGGTGACTGGTGTGAGAACTTAAAACAGTTTATCTTTAAAACAAACAATAGAAAGATTTTAAAGTAAATTCGCAATGCTTTTGGAAAATGAAACTACCATAAGACCTCCCACCACACACACAATGCAAACGCATACTTGGAGGAGATTTCCTTCTTATGATAGTCAAAGATGCTTACTACGCAAAATCAAATCATTTTTTTATATTATTATTAGTGCATAGTGGAAAACATTTTTCGAAAGTAGAATATAAATCTTAGCCAGCATAGGTACCCATATATTATGCCTGCTATAACTGCCATCTTAAACAGCAGATTCTACAACTAAAACCGTACAAATCTCGTATTGTTTCTTTGGATTTCCAACAAATGGTTAGGCCAAGGAACTTCCCATTGCCACATGGGTACGCCTCTGGAAAGACGACCCGAGAACCTAACCGGATCTCTGCCAACACAAGGCCGGGTTACCAAAAATAGGTAACTACTGACACGCGTATGCCATCCCCCGATCGTAACCGATCTTCCCAAGGATCCTCGATTTCCAACAACCACATAAGAGTAATAATAATGCAGTAACAACATAGGTTAAATATCTGGGCTCCATACCATGATACCACCTCTATCCAGAAGGAATGACATACACTAAAGGGCGCTACTCCCTAGAACCTTACTGCATCCTTCCTGTTTTGACCATTTCCGGGGTGTGAGGCTCGACGAAGTCTCGTCCACAAAGCTACGCTTTCTACAAAGCCATGCTTCGGGTCAAACAAATGATCATAGAAATGATCACAAAGATAAATGATCAAACAAACGATCATATCATAAATGATCAAACAACGATCATTTCACAGCAACACTCAGTATGCCACGTTACCAAATTGGGAGTATATTGCTGATAAATTTCAACTACATAACCTCTGAGCTCATACGTCTCAGAGAAGGGTGTTAAGCTAAGAGAATAAATTCTCCGCCACCAACAGAAATGTATTTGAAAGAAATCAGCTTTATATCTCAATCTGTAACGTCAGACACACAATCCATACAAGTCTGTTCCGGGATCGAACAGAACCGAAGGCACTTCTCACGAAGCCCTTGCACATCCGGATAATTTCTAATCACGTCTGGACTTCCCGTCACTAAGGGTGATAAAAACCTCTAAACCGGAGATCAGCCGATGTAGAGTAACTCGACAGTAATCCTTCCGTTTTCAAAAATATCCGGTCTTCAACACCGATCATCAAATGCGATTCATAACGACGTATCACATATTCGGAATGGGTTATACGACCCCATGGTCCTTTCCCGGCTAACCCGAATAGTGAGCGTTTATTAAAAAATAAGTGTGGCATTCAAATTCATCCAATTCACAACAAATACCTATTCAAGGTAATTATTGATAGTCGGTTATTTAACTATCAATAAAGATGCGCAACATCATCAGATTCCAAACAATCTTCCAAATTATTTATTTTCCAAAATATCTTTACCATATA
This sequence comes from Allium fistulosum, assembly GCA_030737815.1. Classification (NCBI taxonomy): domain Eukaryota; kingdom Viridiplantae; phylum Streptophyta; class Magnoliopsida; order Asparagales; family Amaryllidaceae; genus Allium; species Allium fistulosum. The sequence goes on from CM060905.1 coordinate 837,445,299, forward strand.
TATTATTTTCCACACTTAACCATTTGGAAACAAATTTCAATTATTCACTTTTCAATTTATCTTTAAAAGATAAAATCTCAAACAGTTCATTTCACATTGGAAAAACATTTCCATACTTATTTAAAAATAAGTAATTCACAAATCATTTATTTTCAACACTTAGAAAATATTCGATATACTTAAATCAAAATTTAGTATATATTTCATTCTTTAAGGAAATCTCTTAAACACATTTATTTGAGTCAAAACGAATGTTACGTAAAACATCGTTACGACGACTCAAAATCACTAGTATAGGGATTCGAAATTTAGATAGATATATAAATCCCAATACTACACAAAATATTTCCTTTCGGAAACCATTTACTATAACAACAGTGTTATAGTCCATCATTTCCTTATTTTCTCGAAACGTCTATTTCAACAATAAATGTTGAAATCTATGGTTTCGATACTTAATACGTTTTAAAGCATCTTTTAAAACAATTACTTCATTTCATAATATCACTTCTCTAAAACATATCTGTTTTATTTAATAATATATTCATTGTCCAAAATCGTGAATATACTTTATTTACCCAAATCAATGTTTCTACACATTTATTAAAAGATTATCCATGATCTAAAATCGTGAATATAATTTCTTTAATTAACTTCAAAAATTCACTTATCAAATCAAGTGATTTCGGATTTATAAACAACGTTTATAAATTCCATTTATTATTTTATAACTACTTCAACTTATAAATCCCTTTTATTATCCAATTCAATTTATAACTCAATTTTATACCAAAAGTCCATCCTATAAGTTAAACACTTATAATTCGTTTATTTACAAAATCGTTCTTTTAGGACTTCACAAATCGTTTATTCTATCCTTTATAAAACCCATTTTAACATCATTTAAAACTTCTTTAAAACTCCTTTATAATTTCATCACTTTGATTTATAAAAATCAAATTTTATAAATCTTATATATATAGCTTTCATAATAAATTCAAAAATCTCTATTTAAACTATTTAATAAATAAATCAACTTTTGTTTCAAAATTCACATTTCGCTTATATTTCACAATCTCATAGTTTTCATAATAGAAAATTATAACATTCATTTATTTAAAATGAATCGATTCCAAAATTCAATAAAACGTATATTTTCAAAAATCACTTTAAAATCCTTTGTAAATTAGAAATCGTTATTTTTAAACTTCAAAAATGGATCCGATGATGCTACAGCACCAAGCAATCAATCACAGCATCAAACATCATATATCATCATATGATAACGGAATATATCACAATATCTGTAAATAAATCAGTACAGTTGAGGAATCCAGTTGGATCCCTCCAACCTGTCCCCCTGCATCCACAGATGTTAGCACAATACCAATTCCGCTCCAGTACGGAATTATCGTGGTATATGGGATTAATAAATATTATCCGCTATTATGCGGCGCAATAGGGTCTCATCCACTATCAAATGTGGGAAATCAACAACTGCAATATATACATATGCCAATATATATATTGCTATATACATAAATAATACCAATTCCATATCAATATGAAATTATCGCGGTATATGTTTTTAATAAATAACCTCCGCTTACTAATGGCGTATAATGTCTATTTTAACAATCAATAACAAACAAAATTATCATCCAGACATACAATCAACAATTTTAAATTTTAACTATTTAAAATTAACATCGAAACAGTTCGATTGAGTGAGAAGTTCTCACCGTGATTTCAAATTCAGTTTCAGCGTTTATTTCGAATAAAATTAAACGGACGTTTAATTTTACCCAAAATTCAAACTAGCTCCAAACGACTCCAATCCAGTTGCATCGCGAAGTACACGTCGAGACGATTCCAACGCATTTTGTTTCGTCATTTTCTGATAACGTATGACAAAGTTACGGCATTACAAACTTAATACAATCTAATATATTCAATTTCAATTTTAAATTTTCTTTATTTACAAACCCTACTATCATCTACCGTTCGTTGCCTTCATTCAGATCTGGGCCGTGAAACGCATCTCCCCCCCTCAACATTCGAACGCGTGAAAGCTCCAATACGAAGAACCCATGCAACCGCCCTTCTCATTGAATTTCGCACGCCTCAACGATGAACTTGACGACGATCAAGAACCACCACTTCGTTGCCCAACTCGAGCTCGACCCACGGCTGAAATCCGACCACACTTGGCCCCCCGTTGACTTCGAAAAACGCGATTGAACGCCATGGCTTTGAACGGGAACTGCTATCATCTCGTTGCTCGAATATTCATCATCCCCGTATGGATGACTTTGTCTCGACGAGATCTACAATCCTCTAGTTGAAGACTTTGGCTAGAACTTCACGGATTTTGAGAAATTAAAGGAGGAAGTGGCATTCGTTTCTGGCCATCGAAATGAGGCCGGCGACTAGTGTTTCAAACCCTAATTTTATTTATTTATTTTTGTGATAAAAGGGGGTCTATTTATAGAAGTTTTCTCAAACACTATTCATCCGGGTTTTTCAAATCTTCGATTTGCGCGCTGTAACTAGCGTTTCTAGGGTTTATCCCGTGTTCCGGTCACAATGGAAAAGGTTTCGGAAGCTAATTCGATCGTCTGTGCGAGTTATGAAATAAAACGATCAATTTAAATTAAACCGATTTAAATCGATTTCGATGCGTTTGGAACCGCCACGGTCAAAGGGTACATCCAAAAATTACGAAATTTGAAACCATGCAAAAATATCACATTATGGATCCAATGAAACTAGTTTCATCGAAATCCGAGACTTTTTGAAAAATGACTATTCTTAACTCGACGATTTAAAATTAAAATGATTTCAACGCGTTTCGAGTTGCCACGGTCAAACGACAACTCCGTTTGCTACGAAAATTGAAATCCGATAATAACAAACTATTATGGATCCAATGGAACTAGTTTCGTCCAATTCTGAGACTGTTCAAAAATTGGCTATTTTTCAGTCGATAATTAAATATTAAAATATTCAATTCTCACAGATTAACTCCAAATTCGATTCTGAAAGTTCTAAAATATTTCTATAACTCCAGTATGATTAAATAAAATTTTCCAAATCATTTTCCATCATATTAAACTCAATTTTCAATTATCTCTGGAATTTCAATCATTAAATTATTAATTTAAATCCAGTTATTCGAATTTTAAATTATTCGACTTATTAAAATCATTTATAAATATTTAAAATTAATTAAATAAATAAATTTTAATTATCAAAAATTCTGGGTCGTTACACGTAGGATATACGTATATTATTCTATTCGCATAGTGATTTGATCCAGATTCGAGCACAGAATTTCGAGATAGTATTATCGATCCGAGTTGGGATTTTTCGCTCGATTTTTGACGGCGAACCTGGATATGGATTTTTGATTGGTTCTGGATATTCTCTATCATAGTTATTACTATGCAAGGAGAATGACGGTTTCTGATCAAGAAACCAGATCTGAGTCCGCACTAGGAAGTCGGGTGGACGATACTAGTTCGGAAGAGAAATTGTGTGATCGAGTGAGTGATCATATTGGTATTGCGTACGAATGATATGAGTACATCGTACGAGTTTGAATGAAATTGATATTGAAAATTTGTGGATAAGAACTGTAAAATGGTTTTTGAAATGAAAAATGATATGGTTAATAACTTTATAAAAGATTTATCAAATTTGAATATTTGATTTGGAATAAAATAAAGTTATATATCCTTGTTATATAAGACAAATCTTCCCTTGTTGAATCTATTGCTAAAAGAAAAGGGTTTTTGTGCTTTTACTCGAGTCTGGGAATTTTGGGTAAAAGCAAGTTTTTAAATTTTAAAACCTGGAATAGTTTTAAATAGTTTTAACCCTTTTCTTTTTGAATAACCAAAGTTGACTAATTTATAATAATCAATTAGTTTTAAATGATTAGTTAAATAATTAATTAAAGAAATTAATTAGTGATTAATTAAGATAATTACTTATGAATTAATTGAGGATAATTACTTTATGAAAGTAATTAATTGGAAATGATTAAGGGTTAATCACTTAGTGTTATAAATTAAAGAATTAATTAATATAATTAATTGAAGAGTTAAGGTTAATTAATAATTACTTGTTAAGGTAATTAATAAAAAAAATATTAATTAATAATTAAGTTTTATTAATCAATTGTTAAAGAGTAATTAATCTGTGATTAGAGATAAATAAATTGTTTTATTAAGTAATTAAGAAGTGATTAATTAATTTAATGATTTGTAATTAATTTGTCATGGCCCGCAAATCCGTACCTCTTGATTAACCACTAATCTCCATTGATTAACTCAAAATGAACGGGAATACGAACTATGATGGTTTAAGAAGAAGAAAAAGGCAGAAGAAGAAGAAAAGAGTAGAAGAAAGAAGAAGAACAACAGAACAGCAACAGAAACAGAACAATATCAGAATCTCACATATCGCAGCGGAACAATATATATTAGATAAATGAATAATCTTTAAAACAAAGAACTATATCATTTTATACATACATCAACAGAGTCAATATACAACTCAATACAACACAGCAAATCAATGGACAGTTGTATAACTTGTCCTCATACAGAATACACAGCGGAATAAATATATCAGATACAAATACTACGTCTCGCCATCCATCTTGCCTCCAAAGCTCCAGAATATCCTGATAACATAACTCTAGGCTGCCCGTGTGGAAATTGGTGGGCACCCAGACTTTAGAAGGGAAACAATAAACTCCGAGTCAGTCATGGTGACTGGTGTGAGATCGTAAAACAGTTATTTTTCACAAAGAAAATAAAACAAATTCGCAATGCTTTTGGAAAATGAAACTACCATAAGACCTCCCACCACACACACAATGCAAACGCAGAATTGGAGGAGATTTCTTCTTATGATAGTCAAAGATGCTTACTACGCAAAATCAAATCATTTTTGATATTATTATTAGTGCATAGTGTAGAAAACATTTCGAAAGTATAATATTAATCTTAGCCAACATACGACCAGTATCGCATGCCTACTATAGCTACCATCTAAACAGTGGTGACCACCGTACGTAAATGGCAGGTTCTACAACTAATACCGTACAAAGTTCGTATTGGAGTTTGGATTTCCAACAAATGGTCAGGCTAAGGAACTTCCTTTTTCACGATGGGTACGTCCCTGGAATAGACGACCCAAGAAATAACCTAACATTACGGTTAGATCTCTGCCAACACAAGGCCGGGTTACCTCTGCAAAAGTAGGTAACTACTGACACGCGTATGCCATCCCCCGATCGTAACCGATCTTCCCGAGGATCCCCGATTCGCAACAAACCACATAATAATAATGCAGAAACCACATAGGTTAAGTATCTGGGCTCCATACCATGATACCACCTCTATCCAGAAGGAATGACATACACTAAGGGGCGCTACTCCCTAGAACCTTGCTGCATCCTTCCTGTTTTGACCATTTCCGGGGTGTGAGGCTCGACGAAGTCTCGTCCACAAAGCTACGCTTTCTACAAAGCCATGCTTCGGGTCAAACAAATGATCAACCTATGATCACAAAGATATAAGATCAAACAAATGATCATATCGCAAATGATCAAACACTGATCATTTCACAGCAACACTCAGTATGCCACGTTACCAAATTGGGAATATATCGCTGATAAATTTCAACTACATAACCTCTGAGCTCGTACGTCTCAGAGAAGGGTGTTAAGCTAAGAGAATAAATTCTCCGCCACCAACAGAAATGTATTTGAAAGAAATCAGCTTTATATCTCAAATTGTAACGTCAGACACACAATCCATACAAGTCTGTTCCGGGATCGAACAGAACCGAAGGCACTTCTCACGAAGCCCTTGCAATTCTGGATAATTTTCAATCACGTCAGGACTTCCCGTCACTAAGGGTGATAAAAACCTCTAAACCGGAGATCAGCCGATGTAGAGTAACTCGACGGTAATCCTTCCATTTTCAAAAATATCCGGTCTTCAACACCGGTCTTCGAATGCAATTCATAACGACGTATCACATATTCGGAATGGGTTATACGACCCCATGGTCCTTTCCCGGCTAACCCGAATAGTGAGCGTTTATTTAAAAATAAGTGTGGCATTCAAATTCATCCAATTCACAACAAATACCTATCTAAAGGTAATTATTGATAGTCGGTTATTTAACTATCAATAAAGATGCGCGACATCATCAGATTCCAAATAATTTTCCAAATTATTTTATCTTCCAAAATATCTTTACTAGATATAAAATTTCCACACTTCAAAAATAAATCAACGTTTATTTTTAAACAGATTCCCTTTTCTTTATAAATTCCATATTGAATTTATATTTCAAAATATCTTCTGATATACGATTTTCAAATCGATTTCAATATTCAATTTCAATTTATCTTTAAGAAGATAAAATCTCAAAACGTTTCATTTCATTTTGGAAAACATTCCAAACTTATTTAATAATAAGGGTTTCACAAATCTTTTATTTTCAACATTTGAAAATATTCGATATACTTAAATCAAAATTTAAGTATAAATTCATTCTTTAAGGAAAACATTACTATAACAACATTTATTTGAGTCAAAACGAATGTTACGTAAAACATCGTTACGACGACTCAAAATCTCTAGTATAGGGATTCAGAATTTTAGATAGATGTATAAATCCCAATACTACATAAAACATTTCCTTTTGGAAATCATTTACTATAACAACAGTGTTATAGTCCACCATTTCCTTAAATTTCTCGAAAACGTCTATTTCAACAATGAATGTTGAAATCTATGTATTCGATACTTAACACGTTTTAAAACATCTTTTAAAACAATTAACTTCATTTTATAATATCGCTTTCCCAAAACCATATCCATTTTACTTAAAAATATGTTCACTGTCCAAAATCGTGAATATACTTCACTAACCACATTTCAATCTTTTATACACATTTATTTCAAGAATAATTCGCTATCCAAAATCGCGAATATATCTTCTTTAATAACCTTCTATATTTAATTTATCAAATTCAATTGATCTCGAATTTATAAAACAACGTTTATAAATTCTATTTCTATTTTAATAACAACCTCGACTTATAAATCTTCTTTTTATCAACTTCTATATTTTTACTTATCAAAATAAGTGATTTCGGATTTATAAACAACTTTTATAAATTTCAATTCTATTTGTAAAAACTTCAATATCAATTCAATTTCAATATTGATTTCTAAATTTATTTTCAACTTTAAATAAAATTTCCATACTGATTTCTCAAAAGTTCTTTTCCAAATATTAAATCAATTACAGATTGATTTCTAATTTTATTTATCCCTACTAAAATAAATTCCTTATTTTCCTTCAAATTATTCAATATCCTGTTTTTAAATGGATTCTTTAAATTGAAATCATTTTACATTGATTTCCCAAATAATTTCAATTTACCAATTAAATTTCTAATTGGATTTCCAACTTATCTCCTTTTAAATAAATTCCTTTTTAAGAAAATAAATTTCAATTGTTTCTTTCAATCTATTTAAAAATCCAGATTTTAAATAAATTTCCTCAATTTAAAATCACTATTATACGAAATTCATTTATTTAACATTTTCACTTTATTCTGGAAATAAATTCGATAAGATGATAAAAATTAACTTTTTATACTTTAAAATTCCTTTCTTCGAATTTATTCAATTTCTAAAAATTTATTTACTTAAAAATTTCCATTTTGATTTCAAAAATTCAATTCCATTTATTTTTTGGAATCCAATGATATCAAACATCCATTCAGCTAAATTTTAGCATTCAAATAATTTCCAGATATCAATATGATTAATAACATCAATATAATCATTCACAGATTCATACCACAGTATAAATAAAATCAATCAATGTGAGGGGTCCAGTTGGATCCCTCCAACCTGTTTCCCTGCATCCAAAGACGTTAGCACAATACCAATTCCACTTCGAGGTGGAATATCGCGGTATATGGGTTTTATAAAAATAATCCGCTTACTAACGGCGCAATAGGGTCTCATCCGCTATACGAGGCGCGAAATCATCAATCCAATATATACATATGCCAATATGTATATATTGCTATATATATAATAGATATATCCTACTATATCTAATATCACATCCAAGCAGTCAATCAATCAATCAATAACTGTAAAAGAAAATCCACTTTCATTTGAGTGAGAAGATCTCACCTTCGCTTTAATTTGCAATCCCATTTCCATTCCAGTTTGTTTTTCTCCATTTTTAACCTTGTATAAATATTTTATACAATTTATTAATATTTGAACAGATCGAATAATAAATTTCATTTGGTAATTTTAATTATCCAATGATTTTATTTAAACCAATTTCTCCTTTAAATAAATTTATTTAATTAAGCTAAATCCCCTTTCTTTAAATAAATATATTCCACCCAGATTCTATTTTAAATAAATATCTTCTTTTCAAATAAATTTGCTTTTAATGATTAAGTTAACAAATCCTTTTAAATAAATTCTAAAACTGTTAATTATGTTGATTAAATAAATTAAACACCTAAATATATTATTTAAAATCTATAGGTAGTTAAATATTGGTATGTGTGTATATATATATATTTTTCCTTTACTGTATAATTTATTCTAAACCAATTATTTACCTTTGAAAAATCTTTTTAAAATAATTAAACAGGTTAACTAAAAAAAATTCTCATTTTCAAAATTAGATTTTTATCATTTACTATAATCATTCTTTCATTTTCTTTCTAATCTTTATAAAATCATTTGTTGTTAAAATTCAAGTCGAAATGAAGATAACCCAAAAGAAAGGAAAAACGAATTACCTCACAGAAATTGAACTTCGCCAACGACCACCTCTGCTCGCCGCTCGAACTCCAGATCACGAAAAACGAGTCGCACGCCCATCGCCCAGTCGCATCGCGACATCGCACGCGACCCAGAACACCTTGCCCTAGAAATCGCGAGTGCACTGCTTCGATTCTTTCCTCCACTATCGACCTCGCGAAACCAGCAATGAGGAAAACGACCCCCCCACAAATCGAACTCTTCCAGGCGCTCGCCTGTGCCTCGACTTAATGGCGCTCCCCGATCTTCTCGCGAACTCCAATCCTACCTCGAAGACGCCGACTGCATCCCTCTGTCAACTTCGTACCCATACCCTAGGCTCGCACGCGAACAACATTCCCTCTCGATGAATGAATTCGAGAATAAGGAGGGAAGACTCGCGATATTCTGATATCGCTCGGTTGTTTTTTTTAAAACAAAAGAAGAGGGGTTTTCGAAATGTCATTCGTTTGAATGAGAGAGACGCGGCCATACTTGATTTTGAAATTGAAAGCTTCGGCCATTATTTCTTTGTGGACGAGAATTTTTTTGTTTTTGATTTGAAATGGGGAAGAGGGAGACGAGATTGTCTTTTAAAATGGAACGAAGCATGCCCCCACGATTTCGTTCGTGATTCCTGGCAAAAATTTAGGCATGGTTTAAGGGGGAAAACGTGTATTGATATTGACTAATTAAAATTTTAAATTCAAATTGAACTCGATTTAATTTCAGAGCGTTTACTTACCGTGTGCTCACATATCAACTCCGATTAACACGAAAATTGAATTCCGATAATAATTCAATATTACGGACCCAATGGAACTGGTTTCGTCCAATTCCGAGACTGCACCTCGGACGGCTATTTTTAAATATCGATTCAAACAATTAAATTCAAAACTGAGCAAAACAGTTTTAAAATTCAATTCCGGAACTTTTATTACCTTCAGTAATATCGATATGAATTTTAAAAGCTTTCGAAATATTTTTCTTCAACTTTAAATTGAAGATTTAAATTTTTATTCAGCATTCCATAGATTAAATTTTAATGTTTAATCGCAAATTTCAAAGTTATATCGGGGACACAAATTAAATTATCGTTCAAATATTTAAAACTAATTAAATATTTTCAATTTAATTTGTTCAAAATTCTGGGTCGTTACATAATTAATGATTAAGTAAGCAGGATCTAAAAAGTTATTGAAGTAATTAATTTAATTAATTTAAATTAATTAGAAATAGTGTGACTAATTAATCTTGCTTATGAATGATTGGTTGATATTTCTGAGATGAAATGTTTTATGATATGGTATGTTGGTTTGAACAGTAATAATGTGGTTATCTATCGATAATGAATTACTGTGTAAAAGTTGGCATCCTATATTTAAAATTGTATTGAATAAATTCTGGTTTCATTTCTTTTCGAGGACGAAAAGATTCTAAGGGGGGAGGAATGTGATAACCCGGATTTTGGAACATCTGTTAATTAATAATTAACTGGGTTAATTAATAGAAATACTGATTTATAAGTGAACAAATAAATTCTATTAAATAAAAAATATCTGGATGTATATAAGTGGATTTGAAAACTATAATAAATGTTGAATTAAATATCTAGAAATGATGAATCTTATAGTAAATTAATAAATATATAAATAGATATGTGTAAACTTTATATTTTCAAAACATGAGATGAACATTTAAATATATGATAAGCTTAAAAAGGATTTAATAAAAAGGTTTAAGTTCTTCTTTTAAGTTTATATATGATAAGTATGGATTGTAAATATATTTATTAATATAAAAACACGTTAAACTAAATATAATAAAAATTAATATATATATATATATATAAATACAAACTAAATGATAATCATAACATAAATATTTATGAAAACATGTAAAAGGCATAAAATATACATATTTACAAGTGTAAGTCAATCTTGTCATCAATTTAACATTTGTAAGAATAATATTATGCATAGTAAACAAGTGTCAATTTTCTTTTATTTTCAAAAATAAGAATTAAAATTAAAACAAAGTTTTATATATACATCATCATTTCTTCTTCTATTCTCTTTTCCTCATATCCAAACTAAACAAAATAAAATGCAAGCTATAAATCTGAGATACAAAATCAGAAAAGAAGTAGAATCTGTAAACAAAAACAAAGATGGAAATCAAGTTCAATTCATCTCAACAATCAAGATTCCAAATCAGATCGATTCAAATTCAAAATAGCAAGCAACCTCTTTTCAAATTCAACCTGAAGCAAACTAAGCTAGAAATCAATTCAACTCAGTTCAAATAGGAAATCAGATCAAAATCAGGGAGCCTGTTCTCTGCTTTTACAAGACAGGTGAGTAAACTAAAAGCTTTAAACATTTTTAAGTCTAATGCTTGTGATAAATGTTGAAGTAAAATTTGTGATGTATGTTTGAATTTATGTTGCATGTTTGTTTTAAGCTGAATGTATGTAAATAAGTACATAGAAAGTGCATGCATGTCTGGAACCTGGAATGTCTCTGTTTATATTTTTAACAAGGTAAAGATTTAAACAAAATCAAGTTTTCTTTTTTACAATCTCTAATAGGCTGAAGAATTTAAACAAGATATCTTTGTTTAAGTAAAATCAAGATTTTTAAAATTTATTTATGTGAAATAAATTTAGGAATTTTCTAGAAATCAAGAAAAACAGTGGAACTTAAAAATATGTTAAAAATCAATTATCACGATTTGTTGATTCATGTATATAACCTAAATCCCCTTGTAAAACTAGGATTTTTAACATGAAAATCAAAATTTTTAAGTTGAATTTCGAATGAGATATTCGAAGTTGATCAGGAAATACGTTTCGAGCTTTTTTTGATGATCGCATAGGCTGGAAGGTTAGGGATTGAGGCAGGAGATAGGTTGATGGTCAACGATGGTAGGAAAAATGGTCGGAGTATTTTTCATCAGACATGGTGGCTAGATGAATTGATTATAGGGTTTAAAGACCTGGGTGGGTCGTCGTGGTTTTTAGGCTCGTCGCGAGGGCTGGGGTACATCGGACTTGGTCAGGAAGAGGGGAAAAGGAGTGTTGGTTGTAGGCGAAGTTCGAGACAGGGTGTTGGGGTTTTCTAGTGGTGTAGTTCATCGACGGCGAGGAATTCAGTGGATTGTATTTGGACCCTATTCTGGTTCGATCGAGTCGAATTTGTTCTCGTAGCCGATTTGGAGATCTGGGTGGTTGAGGAAGATGTCGAGCTTGATGTCGATTGGTTGAAGGCCAGAATGATGGTCGGAGGGGGCTGGGATTGTCGTGCATGTGCACCATGCACATCTGAGTATTTGGCGAAGTTGAAGGTTAGGGGAGAAGAGAGTGCTCGGGTGTGTCCTCGTATTGACGAGAGTGTTGTCTCGAGTTTGTCTCGGGGTTTTACCCTGTTTGCTCGGGGAATTTGTTGATTGCTCGAACGTTTTGTTTCCAGTTTTTAATCTTGTCCAGATTCTTAACTAAAATGATTTTTTTCAAACTTTTAATTAAATTTAAATGATGGGTAAGAGTTTAATGAAATATATGAGTTATCTTAACTTAAATCAAGTTTTATTAACAATAGTAATTAAAGTATAATTACTTAATTAACTAAAATAAAATTAATTTGGGTAATTAAATTAAGATAAATTAATTTGTGAAATTAATTAAGTATAGATGGTTACTTAATTAAGGATTGATTAATCAAGGTTAATTAATTAAGGAAAAATTAAGCAATAAGTAATTAAAAGGCTATTTACTTAATGTAAGAGGATTATTAAGGGAAATTGCTTAATAAAATTTAAAGAAATTAATTACTCAGCATAATTAATTAAGTTAATATGGTTAATTTTAGTTAATTAATTAAGTTTAATTAATTAAAGAAATTACTTGATGGTGAGTTAAGTATAATTCCTTAATGCAATTAATGAAGTGTAATTACTTAATGAAGTAATTAATGGATAATTACTGGATGTAATTAATGGAAAATTTCGTGTTGGAAAGTAATTAAAATTACTTAGTGGAAGTAATTAAGTGTTAATCACTTAGTATAATTAAAGGATTAATTAATGTAATTAATCAAGGAATTGATTTAATTATTATAAGTAATTAAGGATAGTTAATTACTAAGTAGGATTAATCAAGGTTGATTAATTAATGTAATTAAGTTAAAGGTTAATTATTAAATGTAATTAAAGAATAATTAATTAATTAGATAGTAATTAATTAATGTTAAGTGCAGGATTAAGATAATCCAAGTGAATAAAGTTGGGAATAAAATTAATTGGAGGTTAATTAAATTTATTTGATATTATATATCTAATAAATCTTGTGTATGGATGGTTGAATGATTTTGGATGATTTGAATTGTTGTTGTCTCTGGTGAGTGATTGAGATGTGTTGTGATATGAATGAGTTGTATTGTGATAGTGTGGGATTATCTATCTGAGTAAAATTATTGTGTGGTATGATATCATGAATATGAATTATATTGTTTTAAACCTTAACAATTTGGGTTAGGAATGATATTGGACTCGAAGAGACCAGGGTCGGGTATCAGTAAATACCCGACACCACTTCGATTTGAAATCTTCTATAATTCTTATAGATTTGATATGTTAAATAAATAAGTTGGAATGGAATAAAATGGACCATTTAAAACTAAGTAAGGTACTTAGGAATTGATTGTGAATATAAGTGTTGACTATAGCAAGAAATGAACTCGTAATGAAGTACGAGTTACCCCGGGTCTTTCAAAAAAATTTTTATCTTTATATTTCATGTTAGATGAGTTTACTCACGCTGGTTCCCAGCCTGACCCGGGTGTTACTTTGTTGTAATGCTCGGGTCAGACCGAGAATTACAGATTTCCAGGTAAGGACGTTCTGGAGCTCAGGAGGCGAGCTGGATGGCAGGAACGTATGGAGTGTATTCTGCTGTGTATTTGAGAGCTTATTGATAGTAGTCTGGGACAGGTGGATAACTGTCTAGTCTATTTGTAATGGTTGTAACTCTGACGTATTGAATGTAAATTAACAAATACAGTTTTCTTTGTATAACTGATATTATTATTTGATATTGTATTTTGATCCGCTGCGATTGTGAGAATCTGTGTCTTGTTCTTTTTCTTTCTTCTATCTCTTTTCTTTTTCTCCTAACTATCTGGAATTTTTGGGTTCGAAAATTTCGGGTCGTTACATTTACCTAATTTCATCATTTAAATCTTATTTATTTAAATACACTTTTTAAAAAAACAACTTGGCTAAGCATTTTCTTTTGCTTTAGAACCCGATTAAATTTTCTTTTAAAAAAAACTGGTACCTGTTTTATTTTTAAATTTTAACAAAACTGTTATTATCCAATAGTTCAGACTCGAGACTAACTCGGTACAAACGCTTATGCAACCCGATACAAAGCCCTACTTCCCCGAGCTCCTCCTCGAGTCCAACCCGAGACCAACCCCTTTCTTTTCAAAATCATTTTATAGTTTTTATTCACAAATTTTAATATCAATTTCATTCAAATCCGTACGATGTCCATATATCATCCGTACGCAATATCAATCTGATCGTTCACTCGATCACACAATTTCTCTTCCGAACTAGTATCGTCCACCCGACTTCCTAGTGCGGACTCAGATCTGGTTTCTTGATCAGAAACTGTCATTCTCCTTGCATAGTCGTAGCTATGATAGAGAACATCCAGAACCAATCAAAAATCCATATCCAGGTTCGCCGTCGAAAATCGATTGAAAAATCCCAACTCGGATCGATAATACTATCTCGAAATTCTGTGTTCGAATTTGGATCAAATCACTATGCGAATAGAATAATATACGTACATCCTACGTATTTATCATTATTGATTATTAGTTAAATCAATTTCCTTTCTATTCACCTTCACTTTGATTTTATTATCATTATTTATTATTATTATTTTTCAAAATATACCCTTCCATTAATTAACCTCTAGTTAATTAACCTTTAATTTAATTACATTGAGTAATTATCCTAAACCACTTCCATTAAGTAATCATTCTTAATTAATCAAAGATAAACTACTTACTTAATGATTAATGGAAGGGTATATTTTGGAAAAAAATAATAATAAATAATGATAATAAAATCAAAGTGAAGGTGAATAGAAAGGAAATTGATTTAACTAATAATCAATAATGATAAATACGTAAGATGTACGTATATTATTCTATTCGCATACTGATTTGATCCAGATTCGAACACAGAATTTCGAGATAGTATTATCGATCCGAGTTGGGATTTTTCGCTCGATTTTCGACGGCGAACCTGGATATGGATTTTTGATTGGTTCTGGATGTTCTCTATCATAGCTACGACTATGCAAGGAGAATGACGGTTTCTGATCAAGAAACCAGATCTGAGTCCGCACTAGGAAGTAGGGTGGACGATACTAGTTCGGAAGAGAAATTGTGTGATCGAGTGAACGATCAGATTGATATTGCGTACGGATGATATGTGGACATCGTACGGATTTGAATGAAATTGATATTAAAATTTGTGAATAAAAACTGTAAAATGATTTTGAAAAGAAAGGGGTTGGTCTCGGGTTGGACTCGAGGAGGAGCTCGGGGAAGTAGGGCTTTGTATCGGGTTGCATAAGCATTTGTAACGGGTTAGTCTCGAGTCTGAACTATTGGATAATAACAGTTTTGTTAAAATTTAAAAATAAAACAGGTACCAGTTTTTTTTAAAAGAAAATTTAATCGGGTTCTAAAGCAAAAGAAAATGCTTAGCCAAGTTGTTTTTTTAAAAAGTGTATTTAAATGAATAAGATTTAAATGATGAAATTAGGTAATTAATTAAAGATAAATACCCCGGTCTCTTCGAATTCAATGCCATCCTTTAAGCCAAGTCGTTTAAGTGAATATAATTCAATTTAAAATTCAGAATACAGCATTTCATCATAGATAGATAACCCACATTTATCACAGTTAACAAAGCATTTCATATCACAGAACATCACAACTTATCATACTAGAGATATTAATCAATCCAAACATTCAATACCATTAATCATCCATAAGCAAGATTAATTAATCACACAATTTAAAATTTATTTAATTTGTCTCTAATTAAATTAAATTTAAATCTTTAATCACTTGAATTATCTTTACTCAACATTAATTAATTACACACCAATTAATTAATCACCTTTAATTATCTATCTTAATTAATCACCCTTGATTAATTATCTTTAATTACATACAACAATTATCCTTTAATTAATTACACCAAATAATTAATTCTTAATTACTTATCCCAAATAATTAACCTTAAATTATTTCCCATTACGTAATTTCCTTAATGTTAATTACATCCAGGGATTTATCCATCAATTACTTCATTAGGTAATTACACTTATCAATCTCATAAGGTAATTATACTTAATCAGTTACCAAGCGACTATCTTTAATTAATTAACAGATTAATCAACTTAACTTAATCACATTCACCTCATAAATCATAATCATGTAATTCATCCCTTAATTACTCTTTAACCAAATTAATCCTTAATTACAGATTAATTATCCTTTAACTATTAATTAATAAACTTTAATTATTAATCAATCCTTTAATACAAAGTAATCAATTCCTTAATTACTTTTATAATTAATTAATTATCCTTAATTAATTAATTATCCTTCACATAAATTAATTAACCTTAAGTTAATTACATTAATGTATTAATTAACCCTTAATTAAATCACATTAATTATCCTTTGATCATTTATTAATTTATCTTAATTAATCTTTAATTACCTTCATTAAGTAATTATTATTTAAGTAATTATCCTTAATTACTTACATTAACAAATCATAAATTACTTAAGATCTTAATTAATTAAAAGATAAACCATTTTATCTTTAGTTTATTTTTATTTTTTTAATCATTAAATCCTTATTTTATAACCTTTGGAAATAAATTATTATTAACACATTAATTAACTTAAGACCTTTAAGTTGAATTACTGATTAGAAAACATTTCATTTTCTTAGTTATTTACTTAATTTCAATAATTAAGTTTATTTAAAATAAACTTTTAAAAAATAAGGTTATATATATATATATTAAACACTTTAAACTTAAACTAATTTGTTTTAAAATCTTAATTAATCCCAACTTAAATCAATATATATTATTCAAAAAGAAATGGTTAAGGAATTGTTTAAACTTGACCAAATTTTAAAATTTAAAAGCTTGTTATTACCCATACTTTCTAGATGCGAGTCCATACCATAAAAATCCCGAGCCAGCCACTAAATTTTCCGAGAAACTCATGAGCTAAACCCCACATTCCTCTGCTTCGAGTCAAACGCGAGAAAACATCGATCCAGGCCCGAGCTACCTCCTTCTTCCCCAACCCTCCCAACAACAACAGATACACACATATATGCAAAACTCTATCACTACAACAAAAAGACCATATTACAACTGTATTTTTACAACTGTCAAAATATGCCAGTTGTAATAAAGGTTTTGTACAACTCTTTTTTTCAGAAAGTTGTAGTAAACTTATTTTCAACAACTCTTTTATTTTGCCAGTTGTACTATATGCCTATTACAACCTTTCTTTTTTGCCAGTTGTAATAGATGTCCATTTTTAACAACTCTTTTTTTCTGCAAGTTGTAATAGATGCCTATTACAACTTTTTTCTTTTGCAAGTTGTAATAGATGCCAATTTTTAACAACTTTTTTTTTGCCAGTTGTAATAGATGCCAAAATTAAAACCTTTTTCGTCTCCCCGTCGTAGTAATTAATTAATAATTATAATTAAATAATAATGCTTAATAATTAATAATCAAATAATTAATAAAAATTATCAATAATTAATAATTACTATGAAATAATAACAATTAATAATTAATTTGAAAATATGAAATAATTAATGTTAATCACTATTTAATAATTAATAAATAATAAATAATTATTATTATAAAATAAATAATAAGTAATTTTTAATAATAAATAATTAATATTAATAATTAAGAAGTAATAACTAAGAAGTAATATTTAATATTTCATAATAAACTTTTGATAATTCATAATTAATATTAATAATTACGACGTTTTTTTAGAATGTTGTATAAACTTATTTTCCATGGCATTTTTTTGCTATTTGTAATAGAGGCCTAAATAATATTAATAATAATCAATATTTTATAATTAATATTTAATAATTAATAATATTAATAATTAATAATATTAATAATTAATAATATTAATAATTAATAATATTAATATTTAAGAATATTTAATAATAACCTTACGAATTAATAATAATCAATATTAATGATTAACTATTACTATTAAATAATTAATACTTAATAATTAATAACTAATAAATAGTAATTTGTCTCTAAAATTTACTATTAAATAATTAATAATTGGTAACATGTACATAATGATTACTAATTAAATAATTAATAAAAAATTAATAATAAATAATAATTACTATTAAATAATTATAATTAATAATTAATTTGAAATATGAAATAATTCCTATTAATAATTAGCAGTAATTAATAACTAGTAGTAATTAATAACTAATAATTAATTAATAATCAATAAATTAATAATTAATAATCAGTAAATAAATAATAAATAATAAATATTTCCATATGCGGCTAGATATTTTCTTTTATAACCATTTTCTATGACGTATATATGTTTTTCTGTTTTAACTAACTAAATTTTTGGCTCCACTCCTCAAAAGTTTGGCTCCGTTCCTCAAATTTTTGGCTCCACTTCTCAAAAGTTTGGCTCCGTTCCTCAAATTTTTGGCTCCAATTCTAATTTTTGACTATAAACCTCCATCTTCTTAATCAGTACCCCCAAAAAATATATTCCTGTCTCAAAAGGCTTCTTCTCCTCAATAAAAAATTCACAGTAGGAACAATTTAAGCAACTTCCGAGGTCTAAAAAAAATTCTAGACGTCTGGATCTAGAAGCTGCTCGTGGTGCGTTGCTTTTGAATTCGGCGTCGAGAAAGTCAACAACGATCTGAACTGTTTGTCGCTCACTTTAGGTAATCGATTTCGTGCTTTATTTCAGATCTAAAATCTAAGTACTCTGTAGATACTAGGGTTTACTGATAGACTGTTTGTTGATGAACTGATGTTGATTGTGCCAGTGCAGCAGGTTGCATAAATTTTTGAAGTATTTCATTTTATAGATCTGGTGAGCTTTCTTCTCGATTTTGAAAGTAGTTAATGTTTTACAGCCCAGATTTAACTCTTAATTTTTTGAGCAATTAAAAGCTGCAATGTTTAACTGTATGTTCTTTTGGTTTGTCAGTTTCTATCACGTCTAGTTAATGTTTAAGTAATTAAAAGCTTCAGATCTGAAGTAAGCGCGCCTTCCCTGCAGATAGCGACGATCCTTTCCAGTTTATGATGTTTTGTTGAGTTGGTACTTACACCGTCATTTATGTATGGTAAGCTTTTGTCACTGTTTCATTTTAGTATGTGTTGCATTACTGCTGCTAAGCGTTGATTGAGAATTTGAGATTTCTATGACTACTAGATTCTGGTTGTGTGCAAACTGAGTGCCGTATTGGTCGTGTGTGTGAATATGAAGGAGTTGATGGTGCTTCGGCTATGGAATTTGATGGTATGTGTGTAAATAACAATAACTTGTGCTTGTTACCAATCTTAAAATAGGCTGATGTATGGCATCTGACTTAATCGGATGTAATAGCACACTTTGAATTAAGTCATCGAAGAGCATACCAAAATGCAATTGCTAATCTGAATTTCCGCACATGGACTTATTTTAATTGTTGCTTTATTTAAAGGGATGGAACATGTTAACTTGCAGTGTGAAATGCATCAAATATAACGTTCACCTGTGTCCTGAGGAGTTGATGCACATGTTAATAGAACCCTTGTTGATATGTTTAGCTTCAGTTCTTATATGCAAATTATCCATATATCAAAAATAATATAGCAATATACTGGGCAGGTGGCAGAAATATTAAAAGAAGATTTGTGGCCTAATCCTTTGAGATACTTCAACAACGTAAGTATTAGTTTGCCACTTTAATACAATGAAATCACCTTACAAATCGGTTTTATGCAATCATATGAATACGTCCTTATTGACTTGTGCAGGAAGCTGATGATGAAGAGTTTGATGGAGATGAAGATGATGATGAGGTAAAAAAAGTAGCTTTCAATGATTGAAACTTTTCACGATGAATATTTTTTTGAAATGAATGTCATCAAACTTTTTTTTTGTCTGGTTGCAGAATGATGAAGAGGATGAAGATGATGAAGAAGATGAAGAATAAGTTGAATGTTCTTCCAATAATGGTTTTATTATCAGATTATTATTCAGACTCTTGTAGCTGCTAAGATACTTGCTTCATGTGGACGGTTTTAACTTATGTTTTCTTCTGTTTGTTGCTCTTTCTGGTGGAAACATTGCTTTGAGTAGGACATCATATCTCCTTGATACTATGTAGTTAAAAATGAGAGTTTGGAGCTCCAGCTCCTGCAATTGTGGCATGGTAAAAGGATATTCACACCATATCTCCTTGATCATAGTCATCATAATTGAAGACGAAGAATGAGAAGTAAAACAAGCGAGATTACAAGCGATTGTGTAGATATAAAAGCTGCATAGGAAGTGTCAAGTAAGTCTAAAGAAGTGGGAAATCTTCTGTGAATTGAATGGAAAGTTGCACTGTAATAACACTGAAAGATGCATTGTTTCTTCTCAGAGGAGAGATGCTGATTTTGCACATTTGGTCAAATTATCAGTAGACACATTCAAATATAGACTGGGTGAAGGACATCATTGTTGATTTTAAAATGGTAGAAATATGAAAATAATGGTGGGTTATTGTCAGTAGAAGCAGTTGATGCCTGCTTTTATCATTGTGGGCATATTCAGAAGTAACAGAGAGGTAGGTGAGAGAGCACTGCTTCTGCATTTCACTGTGCAGTTTTGACGCTTTTGTCTCTTGACTTCTTTTGCAGAGGTAGAATACTGATGCAGAGTATGAGGACTGATAGCATTTTAAAAAAAATTAGAAGTAAAGCTGATCGCAATGAAGAGAGAAATAGAGATCTCAGCAGTTTTCACATGTCTCTTACATAGTATCCTTATTCTTACATAGAGAAAATAGAGAAAAAGAATAAAGTTCATAACTTAGTAACACAAATTTTACCATTTTACTCTCAAGTCCACTTTATAGTAACTATGAGTCAAACAATTGAAGTATCAGCTAGTTTCTATATACCAATCTTCAATTAAATCCCAGCACAGATACTAAGGGTCCTCTTCAATCCAAACTGGTCGCCATACCAAAGGTAGAAACCCAAGCTGCTCGTTCTCACATCAAACAGAGGCCTAAAACGTGTATGTATATCACATATATCTATAAATTGTCTACAAATTTTTCATACAAATTTTCTGTCTATATACAGTCTCCTTCCTTTTTGTTTTTTTGCTTACTTGTTTATATAGAAGATGATTAAAGTTTGTGCTTTTTTGTTTGCAGTAAGATCAAAATAACATCGTCACAATGATAATATAAAAGCGTAGAATCAATCTAGAAAGTGCAAATTATTGGGTTGACAAAGGAATGTTGTCGTTGAAGCAACAATTGCATCTATTGATCCCGCTGTTTTATGCACCATGTACCACTAGGAGCAGATGTGGAAGGTTTGGGTCAATTCGGTGGTGGATCTTGAGGCTATTCCATATATGTCTACTTCAGACGTCTATACTATTGGACAAGCGGTTAGGACGATTGTTGCTTGGCATAAGGAATTTAGCTGTCAAGACCCGCAAATACGTACCCTTGATTAAACACTAAATTCCATTGATTAACTCAAGATGCACGGAAATACGAACCCTGAGGGTTTTAAGAAGAAGAAATAGAAGAAAAGATAGAAGAAAAAGAGAAGAAGAAGAAAACAGAAGAAGGAAGAAGAACAACATCAGATACAGAAACAATATCAGAATCTCACATTTCGCAGCGGGACAATATATAATAGATAATCACTAGTCTTTTAAAACAAAGAACTATATCAGTTTATACATACATCAATCATCAGAGTCAATATACAACAATGGACAGTTATATAAACTTGTCCTCATACAGAATACACAGTGGAATAAATAATATCAGATACAAATACTACGTCTCGTCATCCAGCTTGCTTCCAAAGCTCCAGAATATCCAGAATATCCTGATAACATAACTCTAGGCTGCCCGTGTGGAAATTGGTGGGCACCTAGAGTTTAGAAGGGAAACAATAAACTCCGAGTCAGTCATGGTGACTGGTGTGAGATCGTAAAACAGTTATTTTTCACAAAGAAAATAAAACAAATTCGCAATGCTTTTGGAAAATGAAACTACCATAAGACCTCCCACACACACACACAATGCAAACGCAGAATTGGAGGAGATTTCTTCTTATGATAGTCAAAGATGCTTACTACGCAAAATCAAATCATTTTTGATATTATTATTAGTGCATAGTGTAGAAAACATTTCGAAAGTATAATATAAATCTTAGCCAGCATAGACATTCCGAACTATGCCTACTATAGCTACCATCCAAACAGTGGTGACCACCATAAGTGAATGGCAGGTTCTACAACTAAAACCGTACAAGGCTCGTATTGTTTCTTTGGATTTCCAACAAATGGTCAGGCTAAGGAACTTCCTATCCACGATGGGTACGTCCCTGGAATAGACGACCCGAGAACCTAACCGGATCTCTGCCAACACAAGGCCGGGTTACCTCTACAAAAATAGGTAACTACTGACACGCGTATATCATCCCCCGATCGTAACCGATCTTCCCGAGGATCCCCGATTTCCAATAAACCACATAGTAAAAATGCAGAACCACATAGGTTAAGTATCTGGGCTCCATACCATGATACCACCTCTATCCAGAAGGAATGACATACACTAAGGGGCGCTACTCCCTAGAACCTTGCTGCATCCTTCCTGTTTTGACCATTTCCGGGGTGTGAGGCTCGACGAAGTCTCGTCCACAAAGCTACGCTTCTCAAAAAGCCATGCTTCGGGTCAAACAAATGATCAACCTATGATCACAAAGATATAAGATCAAACAAATGATCATATCGCAAATGATCAAACACTGATCATTTCACAGCAACACTCAGTATGCCACGTTACCAAATTGGGAGTATATCGCTGATAAATTTCAACTACATTACCTCTGAGCTCGTACGTCTCAGAGAAGGGTGTTAAGCTAAGAGAATAAATTCTCCGCCACCAACAGAAATGTATTTGAAAGAAATCAGCTTTATATCTCAAATTGTAACGTCAGACATATAATCCATACAAGTCTGTTCCAGGATCGAACAGAACCAAAGGCACTTCTCACGAAGCCCTTGCATATCCGGATAAATTTCTAATCACGTCCGGACTTCCCGTCACTAAGGGTGATAAAACCTCTAAATCGGAGATCAGCCGATGTAGAGTAACTCGACGGTAATCCTTCCGTTTTCAAAAATATCCGGTCTTCAACACCGGTCTTCGAATGCAATTCATAACAACGTATCACATATTCGGAATGGGTTATACGACCCCATGGTCCTTTCCCGGCTAACCCGAATAGTGAGCGATTTTTCAAAAATAAGTGTGGCATTCAAATTCATCCAATTCACAACAAATACCTATTCAAGGTAATTATTGATAGTCGGTTATTTAACTATCAATAAAGATGCGCAACATCATCAGATTCCAAATAATTTTCCAAATTATTTATTTTCCAAAATATCTTTACTAGATATAAAATTTCCACACTTCAAAAAAATAAATCAATATTTATTTTTAAACAGATCCCCTTTTCTTTTATAAATTCCATATTGAATTTATATTTCAAAAATATCTACTGATATACGATTTTCAAATCGATTTCAATATTCAATTTCAATTTATCTTTACAAAGATAAAACCCCAAAACGTTTCATTTCATATTGGAAAAGCAATTCCATACTTATTTAAAAATAAGTGTTTCCCAAATCTATTTATTTTCAACACTTGAAAAATATTCGATATACTTAAATCAATATTAAGTATATATTTCATTCTTTAAGGAAACCATTTACTATAACAACCTTTATTTGAGTCAAAACGAATGTTACGTAAAACATCGTTACGACGACTCAAAATCACTAGTATAGGGATTCGGATTTTGATAGATATATAAATCCCAATACTACATCAAAACATTTCCTTTCGGAAATCATTTACTATAACAACAGTGTTATAGTCCATCATTTCCTTATTCCTCGAAAACGTCTATTTCAACAATGAATGTTGAAATCTATGATTTCGATATTCAATATATTTGAAATCATATTTAAAACAATTAACTTCATTTCAAATATCACTTTCCCAAAACCATATCCATTTTACTTAAAAATATATTCACTGTCCAAAATCGTGAATATACTTCACTAACCACATTTCAATCTTTTCTACACATTTATTTCAAGAATTATCCACTGTCCAAAATCGTGGAAAAAATTCCCTTAATAACCTTCTATATTAAATTCATCAAATTTGATTGATTTTCGGATTTATAAACAACGTTTATAAATTCTATTTCCATTTTATAACAACTTGGATTTATACATCTTCTTTAATGACCCATTCAATTTATAAGTTAATATAACTTATAATTCATTTATTTTAAAAGAAATCGTTCTTTTAAACTTCACAAAATTTAAAACTTTCAGATTTCATTAACTTATGAAATCCCATTTACACTTTATTTTAACACTTATAGAAACTTGTCTTATAATCCCAATATTTCTAATTTATAAATATCCATTTTTGTACATCTTTTAAATAAACCGTTTATAATACTAGAAATCCAAATTTAAACCATTTCATAAATTTCTTAACTTTTATTTCAAAAAAATCACACTTTGATTTTATTTCACAAAAATCTTAGCTTTTATAACTTTAAAATTTTAGACGTTTATTTATTTAAAATAAATCAATTCAAAAATTCAATAAAACGTCTACTTTCAAAAATCACTTTAAAAATCTCTTTTAAAATCAACATCGTTATTTTTAACTTTCAAAATTTAAATCTGATGATGCAACGCACCAATTCGTCAATCACAACAGCAAACATCATATATCAATATGATAACAGAATATACATCAATATCTGTAAATAAATAAATACGGGTGAGGAATCCAGTTGGATCCCTCCAACCTGTTTCCCTGCATCCACAGACGTTAGCACAATACAAATTCCACTTCGAGGTGGAATATCGCGGTATATGGGTTTTATAAAAATATCCGCTTACTAACGGCGCAATAGGGTCTCATCCGCTATACGAGGCGGGAAATCAATCAATCCAATATATACATATGCCAATATGTATATATTGCTATATATAATAGATATATCCTATCATATCTAATATCACATCCAAATAGCAATCATATCAATCAATAACTGAAAATTCCACTTTTCATTTGAGTGAGAAAAATCTCACCTTAGCTTTTATTCGCAATCCATTTCCATTTCATCTTGTTCCCTTTATGATTTCAACTGTATAAACATTTATACGATTTATTAATATTCGAAATGAATCAAACCATTAAATTTTTATTTATAAATTTAATTACCAAAAATTTTATTTTAAACTTTAAAAATTAAAATTTGAACTATTTCTCCTTAAATGATCAAATTGTCTAACCATTTGACAAGTTTAAATTTTTATAACAATTCAATTTAAACAATTTAAAGCTATATCAAATTCCCAGTTTAAACTAATTTCTTACTTAATAAATTTACTTAACAAAAACAAATCTAGAACTAAATTTCCTTTAATAATTTATTTAACTAAACAATTTAAATTTAAAACTAAACTTCTTTTAAATAAATATATCTAACTAAACCCTTTTTTTTATAAACATTCCCATTACTGTAAATCCCCTTTTTAACATATATACGAATTTATATTAAAACCAAGACTGCAATACCTCGCTGTCTCTTCTGAACTCGGTCGAGCTCAAACATCTGACAATGCCGAGCATCATCGCCTCGTGAACCACCCAATCGCCACCACGAGCATCACGAGAACCATCGCAAATCCCCACATCTCCACCCACCTCGTGACCATCCACTTGCCAACGCCGAATCGTAACCATCTCGTCGCCCAAAAACAAGCTCGAAACCCACGCGACGATTCCAGTGATCGAGTTTCCCCCTTAAGTCGCAGCCGCGACCACCCAATCGAAGTCGATAACCCTCAAAGCCTTAGCCCTAGGCCACCACCGCTTCAACCAATCTGACGTCGCGACACTCCCACCGCTCACACGCACGTGCCCACGTACGCGAGAAGAACGACGAACCCTAAATGCAGAAACGAGACTCGAGATGCCTCCGCCTTCACGATCGAACTTCCCACCGCCTCACGCGCTTCTCTTCATCATCGCGATTAATCCAAGCGATTTCCCCCTTTTTTTCCTTTGGGAAGAAAGGGCTGGAATTTGAATTTGTGAACGAAACTGAGGAGGCTCGTGATTTTTAAATTGAAGGAGACGGCCATATTTTCTCAAACGAAACTCGATTTCGTTCATCCCCATTTCGGTTAAAATAGAAGGAAGAAAATTGAAGAGTATCGACTGAATTAAATTGTTTCGATTTTTAATTATCAGAGGGGAGGGACGGCCATTTATACTTCTTTGAACGAGAGTTTTTCGTTTATTTTAAACGAAATGATTTTGTTTCTTCTTGCGTGATAAAAGGAAAAGAAGGGGAGACAAGGGTACGCGATGTTCAGGGAATAGGTCTGCTAAATACATATCTAGGGTGGCTGATGTTGACCAAATATATATTTAAATTCAATTTGAATTCGATTAAATCTCAACGCGTTTACTCACCGTGCGCTCACATATCAACTCCGATAAATACGAAAGTTGAAATCCGATATAATTTAATATTACGGATCCAATGGAACTAGTTTCGTCGAATTCCGAGACTGCGCCTCGGACGGCTATTTTTAAATATCGATTCGAACAATATAATTTCAAAACTGAACAAACACTTTCAAATTCGATTCTGAAACTTCAATTACCTTCAGTATTATCAATACGAATTTTTCAAGCTATCGAAATATTTTTCTTCAACTTAAAATTGAAGATACAAATTTTTATTCAGCATTCAATCGATTAAATTTTAAAGTTTAATCGCCAAATTCAAAGTTATATCGAGATTCAAATTAAATCATCGTTTAAATATTTAAAATTAATTAAATATTCTCAATTTAATTTGTTCGAAATTCTGGGTCGTTACAAACTTCCCTCCTTAAAAGAATTTCGTCCTCGAAATTACAAGTTAGGAAAAAAGGTCCTTAACTCGTCTACTATTTTCAACAATCCACTAGTTTTATCAATTTATCAAAACAAATCTTTCTACTAAAGATTCCTTATCAATTCAACTAAATTTCTAACTTCAATTATAGTTTCCCAAACAACATTGGTTAACCTCTTAATTCAAATTCGAGTTTAAATTCAAATTTTAAACTTTCAAAATTTTCTCAAAATTTTTCTAACACTCGAAATTTTCGAAAAATTTCGCCAGCGTCTCCTTTGCGTGGCTAATACGGCACGACTACAAAACGTCCCTACGGACTCTCAGATTTCAAAAAGAAAAAGAAAAAGCCAAGCGGCTAGACAAGAAATCAGCAAATCTCATATAGAAATTTAAAATACATACCTTTTGTCGAGCAACTCAAATTTATCTTTAAAATCAAAATCCCAATTCCTTTACACCTGTATATCCTACTAGCCATAATATCTAGTTACATATTCAAACCATTTTGCACATCCTATTACAAAATTTTCAATATAAACTACTTATATCATTTTTACTTCACTGTTGAAGTTACATATTCATATCCATTCAATTTTACATTTCTAATCTCATTTGAATTCAATTCTCAATTTTAATTCTATTGGAATTCAATTTATCTTCTGAATATTGAATTTTATCGATTATCTTTAGTTCACTTCAAACTAATCTTGAAACTTCATTTTATTTCGCACAATTCACATTTGTTTTCAACATTCAGTTTCAATTCCAGTTTTATTCACTTTTGTTCATTTCCAAAATTTGTTTTCAATTTACCCTTCGGTTAAATCTACTGTCATTTAAACTGGATTTCCAATTCGAATTCAATTTACTTTTCTTTTATAATCATTGAATTTAATTCGTTCAATACCTTATCCATTTGGTCAATATTCATTTAGCTTCACTTACTAATTTTAGTTTAACTCCACAAATCAAATTCAATTCTAGTTTTATTCACTTATAAATTCAAAATGAATTTAACAATTCAATTTCATTTATTTTCTTATACTTACTTTGGTTTAACTTCGTTCTTTAAGCTAAATTTATTTTATCAAAATTCAAATTGTATAAGTTATCAATTCAATCATATTCCATAAATATTTTTATATGGTATTCCAGAGTCTTTTCAACCTTTTCAAAACCATTTTGAAAACAATTCAAATTATCCTTTGAATTTCCAAAACAAAACCCAAATTTTTCAAACAACCTCCATTTAAAACAATTTGGCAGCAATTCCTCCTTTGGAAACCCGAAAATGAACACCGGCGATGTCGCGATCATCATCGGAATTATTTTCCAGCGACCGAAAAGAGTTTAGAGCTTTTCATCTCTTCAAAACATTTTTCAAAACTTTGAAATTCATTTTCAAATCAAAAAGAAATTAAACTTTCCAAATTTCCAAAATTTTCAAATTCCTTTCAAAACATTTCCAAAAACTTCTCTGGAATTCCGTTTTAAATTACAATTCACATTTATAATTTACATTCTTAATTTCATTTGTATGTGGATTTATTTCTTAACTTTGGAGTTACGATTTCAATTTCTTATTCAATTTCATATAATAATGATAACATTTCAATATTATCACTTTCCTAACAAACAAGCATCCATATACTGTAATAATTTACAGAAAATTATTTCCTTTATATACAAAAATAGTTTTGGGCAAAATTATTTCATTCACCCTATTTAAAATCAATACTGTGTCGGTTTATCTTGTTTAAGAGTTTAGAAACCCCTATCGATTACAGTTAGCTAGACTGCACCGACCAGAATCCATAAACAATCAACCGATAAGTCAACACAATACAAAACAATTTCATATTCACTAACAAATACGCACTCGTATCTATTATTACACTCAAACTCATTCTAGAGTACTGCTGACTCTATCTCTAATGAGTAACACCCAACAGAGCAGGGTTGTCGCTTAACCATATGCTCTGATACCACGCTGTCAAGACCCGCAAATCCGTACCCTTGATTAAACACTAAATTCCATTGATTAACTCAAGATGCACGGAAATACGAACCCTGAGGGTTTTAAGAAGAAGAAATAGAAGAAAAGATAGAAGAAAAAGAGAAGAAGAAGAAAACAGAAGAAGGAAGAAGAACAACATCAGATACAGAAACAATATCAGAATCTCACATTTCGCAGCGGAACAATATATAATAGATAATCACTAGTCTTTTAAAACAAAGAACTATATCAGTTTATACATACATCAATCATCAGAGTCAATATACAACAATGGACAGTTATATAAACTTGTCCTCATACAGAATACACAGCGGAATAAATAATATCAGATACAAATACTACGTCTCGTCATCCAGCTTGCTTCGAAAGCTCCAGAATATCCAGAATATCCTGATAACATAACTCTAGGCTGCCCGTGTGGAAATTGGTGGGCACCCAGAGTTTAGAAGGGAAACAATAAACTCCGAGTCAGTCATGGTGACTGGTGTGAGATCGTAAAACAGTTATTTTTCACAAAGAAAATAAAACAAATTCGCAATGCTTTTGGAAAATGAAACTACCATAAGACCTCCCACCACACACACAATGCAAACGCAGAATTGGAGGAGATTTCTTCTTATGATAGTCAAAGATGCTTACTACGCAAAATCAAATCATTTTTGATATTATTATTAGTGCATAGTGTAGAAAACATTTCGAAAGTATAATATAAATCTTAGCCAGCATAGACATTCCGAACTATGCCTACTATAGCTACCATCCAAACAGTGGTGACCACCATAAGTGAATGGCAGGTTCTACAACTAAAACCGTACAAGGCTCGTATTGTTTCTTTGGATTTCCAACAAATGGTCAGGCTAAGTGTAACGACCCAGAATTTCGAACAAATTAAATTGAGAATATTTAATTTATTTTAAATATTTGAACGATGATTTAATTTGAATCTCCGATATAACTTTGAAATTGGTGGTTAAATTACAGAATTTAATCTATATAGCGTTGAATAAGAATTTGAATCTTCAATTTTAAGTTGAAGAAAAATATTTCGAAAGCTTTTAAAATTCGTATTGATGATACTGAAAATAACAGAAGCTTCAAAATTGTATTTCAAAGTGTTTCGTTCAGTTTTAAAATTATATCGTTCGAATTGATATTTAAAAATAGCGTTCCGGGGCACAGTCTCAGATTTCGACGAAACTAGTTCCATTGGATCCGTAATATTGTATTATTACCGGATTTCAAATTTTGTATTTATCGGAGCTATGATGTGAACGTACGACACATAAACGCATTGATATTTATCGAATTCAATCTGAATATAAAAATATAAATTTTTATCATCAACCACCCTAGATTTTTGTAGCAGACCTATTCCCTGAAAAATCTGAACGCGCTGATCTCTTGTCTCCTCTCCATCTCTTTTTAAATCATCTCGCAACATTTTTAAATCTGAGAAAGAAAATCGAAATCATCTCGTTCCCCATATCTCGTTCAAAATAAAATAACCATCTTCCTCAGTTCAAAATCAATTCAGAAAGAAAAAAAAAATGGCCGCTTGACATCTCTTTCAGATCGAAAAAAAAGGAAGGTAACAGCAGTTCGAATTCCCGCATCTCCTCTAATTCCCCACATCTTCTTCCATGAATTCGATTCCACTTTCTCTTAAAAAAAAAGATAGCTTCGATTTCCTTCGTCTGAAATCTGGAGGCGATTAGGTCACCTTCACGCGAGCTCGTGTCGCGATGTTTGGATCTTGGAGGGGAGGCTCGCGAGAAGGATTCACGTGGCTCGTGGATGCGAGGCAGGACAATCTCGAGCACGGTGGGGTTAGGCATTCGCTGGTGAAGGCATGAGGTCGCGAGGCCGATGATGGCAGTCGCGAATGGCAGCGTCGACGGCAGCAACTTCGGTGAGGGGTCGCGAGCGAAATCTGGGAACTAGGGTTCACGATGGTGAGGCACGCATGAGGCGACGAAGTCGCGATAACGGCACGAATTAGGGTTCGGGGCTGCGAAGGGAGGGTTTTGTTCACGAGCTATCGAGATGATTGTTAGAGGTAATTTGGATTTTAAAACATTTTTATTAGGTATGTTTAAACTTTTAAACTTGATTTAAATTTTATTTCATTGATCAAGCAGTAAAACGCTGCTGTTGTTAATATATATACATGAGAATGTTCTTGTACAGTGAAATTTATTTATTATAGTAAAACAGAGATATATATGTTTTGGGAAAATAAATTTAGATATGTACAGGAAATAGTTTATTGGTAATTAGTATATATTTAATAAGTATATAAGATTTTGAAAACTATAAAAGTTTATAATATGTATATAAGAATTTTATACAAAGGAATTTTAAATATTGAAGAAATTTATATTTATGTAAATGAGATTTTGGTTTAAAGAATTGGGAAAGTTAGTTTGAAATTAAAATGTTTAGTTAAATAAATTCATTTAAAAGAAATTGGGACAAAATAAGATCTTAGTTAAATAAGTTTATTTCAAAACGGAAATCAGTTAGAATTTAAAATTAACTGTTTAAAATGAAATCATCGATGAATCAAAATTATCAAATGAAAATTTATTATTCGATCTGTTCGAATATTAATAAATCGTATAAATGTTTATACAGTTTGAAATCGTAAAGGGAACAAGACGGATTGGATCGGATTGCAAAATTAAAAGCTAAGGTGAGATTTTTCTCACTCGATTGAAAAGTGGAATTTTCAGTTATTTATTGATTGATGATTTGATTGCTATTGGATGTGGTATTAGATATGATAGGATATATCTATATATATAGCAATATATACATATTGGCATATGTATATATTGGATTGATGATTTCCCGCCTCGTATAGCGGATGAGACCCTATTGCGCCGTTAGTAAGCGGATTTATAAAAACCTATATACCGCGATAATTCCGTACTGGAGCGGAATTGGTATTGTGCTAACATCTTTGGATGCAGGGAAACAGGTTGGAGGGATCCAACTGGATTCCTCAACTGTATTTGTTTATTTACAGATGTTGATATATATTCTGTTGTCATATGTTGAGATATGATATTGACTGTTGTGATTGACTAATTGATGCGTTGCATCATCGGATTCAAATTTTGAAATTTAAAAATAACGATGTTGATTTTAAAGGTGAAATTTTAAAAGTGATCTTTGAAAATATACGTTTATTTAAATTGTTGAATTGATTTACTTTAAAAAGATAAACGTTAAAACTTTTAAGTTATAAAAGTTGAGATTTTGTGAATTTTAACAAAAAAGTAATTTCTTTTGAAATAAAGAGTTAAGTAATTTATAAATGGTTTAAGTTGAGATTTTTGAATTCTTAAACCAATGTATATAAAAAGATGTATCAAATTGATATTTATCAATTAAAGTTATTGGAATTTTAAAATAAGTTTTATAAGAAATATGAAATTTATAATTATAAAATGTGAAGATATGAAATTTATAATTATAAAATGTGAAGATACGAAATGTATAGAATTATAAATTGTAAAGATATGAAATTTATAGATTTATAAAGAATGAAGTTGTAGAATGAATGATTATAAGAAAATTTACTTATAAATTGGATTTCTGCTTGTAAATGGAATATTGATCGGATCGTTAATAAAGAAGATTTATAAATCAAAGTTGTTAAAAAAATATAGAAATAGGATTTATAAACGTTGTTTTATAAATTCAAAATCGATGGAGTTTGATAAATTAAATATAGAAGATTTTTTAAAGAAGATATATTCGCGATTTTGGATAGCGAATCTGTATTGAAATAAAACGTGTAGAGATGGCTGAAATTTAGTTAAGTGAATTATATTCACGATTTTGGACAGTGAATATACTCTTAAGGAAAATGGATATGTTCTGGAGAAACGATATTATAAAATGAAGTAATTGTTTTAAAAGATGTTTTAAAACGTGTTAAATATCGAAATCATAGATTTCAACATTTATTGTTGAAATAGACGTTTTCGAGAAACTTAAGGAAATGGTGGACTATAACACTGTTGTTATAGTAAATGATTTCCGAAAGGAAATGTTTTATGTAGTATTGGGATTTATATATCTATCTAAAATCCGAATCCCTATACTAGTGATTTTGAGTCGTCGTAACGATGTTTTACGTAACATTCGTTTTGACTCAAATAAATGTTGTTATAATAAATGATTTCCTTAAAGAATGAAATATATACTTAATTTGATTTAAGTATATCGAATATTTTCCAAGTGTTGAAAATAAAAGATTTGTGAAATACTTATTATTAGATAAGTATGGAAATGTTTTCCAAAATGAAATGAAACGTTTTGAGATTTTATCTTCTTAAAGATAAAATGAAGTTGAATATTGGAATCGATTTGAAAATCGTATATCAGTAGATATTTTTGAAATATAAATTCACTATGGAATTTATAAAAGAAAGGGAAACTGTTTAGAAAAATAAATGTTGATTTATTTTGAAGTGTGGAAATTTTATATCTAGTAAAGATATTTTTGAAGATGAAATAATTTGGAAAATTATTTGGAATCTGATGATGTTGCGCATCTTTATTGATAGTTAAATAACCGACTATCAATAATTACCTTTAGATAGGTATTTGTTGTGAATTGGATGAATTTGAATGCCACACTTATTTTTAAATAATCGCTCACTATTCGGGTTAACCGGGAAAGGACCATGGGGTCGTATAACCCATTCCGAATATGTGATACGTCGTTATGAATTGCATTTGAAGACCGGTGTTGAAGACCGGATATTTTTGAAAACGGAAGGATTACCGTCGAGTTACTCTACATCGGCTGATCTCCGGTTTAGAGGTTTTATCACCCTTAGTGACGGGAAGTCCTGACGTGATTGAAAATTATCCGGAAATGCAAGGGCTTCGTGAGAAGTGCCTTCGGTTCTGTTCGATCCCGGAACAGACTTGTATGGATTGTGTGTCTGACGTTACAATTTGAGATATAAAGCTGATTTCTTTCAAATACATTTCTGTTGGTGGCGGAGAATTTATTCTCTTAGCTTAACACCCTTCTCTGAGACGTACGAGCTCAGAGGTTATGTAGTTGAAATTTATCAGCGATATATCCCAATTTGGTAACGTGGCATACTGAGTGTTGCTGTGAAATGATCAGTGTTTGATCATTTGTGATATGATCATTTGTTTGATCTTATATCTTTGTGATCATAGGTTGATCATTTTGTTTGACCCGAAGCAGGGATTTTTGAGAAAGCGTAGCTTTGTGGACGAGACTTCGTCGAGCCTCACACCCCGGAAATGGTCGAAACAGGAAGAATGCAGCAAGGTTCTAGGGAGTAGCGCCCCTTAGTGTATGTCATTCCTTCTGGATAAAGGTGGTATCATGGTATGGAGCCCAGATACTTAACCTCTGTGGTTACTGCATTATTATTATCTATGTGGTTTGTTGCGAATTGGGGATCCTCGGGAAGATCGGTGACGATCGGGGGATGGCATACGCGTGTCAGTAGTTACCTATTTTTGCAGAGGTAACCCGGCCTTGTGTTGGCAGAGATCCGGTTAGATTCTCGGGTCGTCTATTCCAGGGACGTACCCATCGTGGATAGGAAGTTCCTTAGCCTGACCATTTGTTGGAAATCCAAACTCCAATACGAACTTTGTACGGTATTAGTTGTAGAACCTGCCATTTACGTACGGTGGTCACCACTGTTTAGATGGTAGCTATAGTAGGCATACGATACTGGTCGTATGTTGGCTAAGATTAATATTATACTTTCGAAATGTTTTCTACACTATGCACTAATAATAATATCCAAAATGATTTGATTTTGCGTAGTAAGCATCTTTGACTATCATAAGAAGAAATCTCCTCCAATTCTGCGTTTGCATTGTGTGTGTGGTGGGAGGTCTTATGGTAGTTTCATTTTCCAAAAGCATTGCGAATTGACATTAAAGTTTTCCTGTTGTTTATTTTAAAGATAAATAACTGTTTTACGATCTCACACCAGTCTCCATGACTGACTCGGAGTTTATTGTTCCCTTCTAAACTCTGGGTGCCCACCAATTTCCACACGGGCAGCCTAGAGTTATATTATCAGGATATTCTGGATATTCTGGAGCTTTGGAGATAAGCTGGAGGACGAGACGTAGTATTTGTATCTGATATATTTATTCCGCTGTGTATTCTGTATGAGGACAAGTATATAACTATCCATTGTTGTTTATTGACTCTGATGTTATGATGTGATGTAATGTAATAACAGATATAGTTCTTTTGTTTTTAAAAGATATTCATTTATCTATTATATATTGTTCCGCTGCGATATGTGAGATTCTGATATTGTTTTCTGTTTCTGTATCTGATGTTATTCTGTTGTTGTTCTTCTTCTTTCTTTCTCTTCTATCTTCTTCTTCTACCTTTTTCTTCTTTCTTAAACCATCATAGTTCGTATTCCCGTTCATTTTGAGTTAATCAATGGAGATTAGTGGTTAATCAAGAGGTACGGATTTACGGGCCATGACATTTGGTATCAGAGCATATGGTTAAGCGACAACCCTGCTCTGTTGGGTGTTACTCATTAGAGATAGAGTCAGCAGTACTCTAGAATGAGTTTAAGTGTAATAATAGATATGAGCGCGTATTTGTTAGTGAATATGAAATTGTTTTGTATTGTGTTGACTTATCGGTTGATTGTCTATGGATTCTGGTCGGTGCAGTCTAGCTAACTGTAATCGATAGGGGTTCCTAAACTCTTAAACAAGATAAACTGACACAGTATTGACTTTAAAATAGGGTGAATGAGATAATTTTACCCAAGACTATTTTTGTATATAAAAGAAATGATTTTCTGTAAATTATAGTATATGGTTGCATGGATGTTAGAAAAGTGATAATATTGAAATGTTATCATTTTTATATGAAATTGAATAAGAAATTCAAATCGTAACTCCAAAGCTAAGAAATGAATTCACATATAAATGAAATTTGAGAATATAAATTATAAATGTGCATTGTAATTTAAAACGGAATTTCAGAGAAGTTTTTGGAAATGTTTTGAAAAAAAAATTTGTAAATTTTTGGAGATTTGGAAAGTTAAATCATTTTTGGAGTTGGAAATGAATTTCAAAGGTTTTGAAAAGTATTTTGGAAAGATGAAAGCTCTAAACTCTTTTAGGTCGCTGGAAAATAATTCCGATGATGATCGCGACATCACCGGTGTTCATTTTCGGGTTTCCAAAAGAGAAATTGCTGCCAAATTGTTTTAAAAGGAAGTTGTTTGAAAAATTTGGATTTTGTTTTAGAAAATTCAAAGGATGATTTGAATTGTTTTCAAAATGGTTTTGAAAACGTTATTAAGACTCTGGAATGCTATATAAAAGTATTTATGAGAATAATAAATGAGTTGATAACTTACACAAAGTTGTTGTGAATTTAGATTGAATAAATTTAA
This sequence comes from Allium fistulosum, assembly GCA_030737815.1. Classification (NCBI taxonomy): domain Eukaryota; kingdom Viridiplantae; phylum Streptophyta; class Magnoliopsida; order Asparagales; family Amaryllidaceae; genus Allium; species Allium fistulosum. Next base: position 837,482,019 of record CM060905.1, read on the forward strand.
CTTGAGGAATTTTAAGTTGAATTAAAGTAAGTATAAGTTATATAACTTATAAAATGAGAAATAAAATAATAACCAAAGATTTGAAAATAAATTCATTTAAAAAATGAGAATTATTAATGTGAATTAAGAATATAAAGAGATGAATCCACATATGAATGAAATTGTAAATATGAATTTGTAAGTGAATTTATAATTGGAAAATGGAATTCCAGAAAAGATAATTGAAATTAAAATTCATTAGTAGAATGAATTTGTAAGTGAATAGAACTAGAATTGAATTTGATTTATGATGTATGAAATTGAAAGTTGAAATTCATTTCGAATTCGTAAGCAAATGAATTGAATTGAATAATGTAAATTGAAAGGGGGATTAAAAATTCATATGTTATTGGAAATTCAGTTTAATATAAGTGGTTATAAACCAAAATAGTGAATTGAATTCGAATGAGAAATTGAAATGTGAAATGTAATTCAAATGAAATTTGAAATGAAAAATTGAATGGATATGAATTCATTTTGTTTAAAAACGAATGTAACTTCAATAGTAAGCTAGAAATGTATAAGCAGTTATATTAAAAATTTTGTAACAAAATGGTTTGTATGTATGTAACTAGATATTATGGCTAGTAGATATACAGGTATTGTAAAGGAATTGGAATTTTGATTTTCGAAGATAATTTGAATTGCTCGAAAAAGGTATGTATTTGAGTTTTAATATGAGTTTTTGATGATTTCTCTCTAGCCGCTTGGCTTTTTCTTTTTCTTTTTTGAAATCTGAGAGTCCGTAGGGACGTTTTGTAGTCGTGCCGTATTAGCCGCGCAAAGGAGACGCTGGCGAAATTTTTCGAAAATTCCGAGTGTTAGAAAATTTTTGAGAAAATTTAGAAGTTTGAATTTGAATTTAAACTTAAATTTGAATTGTTCAATAAAACAATGTTGTTTTGAAACCTATACTTGAAGTGGGAAACTTAGTGGAATGATAACGAATCTTTAGTAGAAAGATTTGTTTTGATAAATTGATAAAACTATTGAATTGTGAAAGATAGTAGACGAGTTAAGGACCTTTTTCCCTAACTTGTAATTTCGAGGACGAAATTCTTTTAAGGGGGGATGTAACAACCCTGTATTTTGTGATTATTTTAATTTTTTTATTTTGGTTATTTTAATTGATTTCCTGATTTAAAAACTTTATTTTTTTATTAAAATGAATAAATTTTGTTATTTTAAATATAAATTTTGATTTTGATGTGAATTAGAATTCCAAACATGACTAAAAAGGATATTTTCCAGAAAAGTGAATTTTGGTCAATATGGTCAAACTTTGACTTTTAATTTAGAAATTTTAAAGTTTGAAAATTTTAATTTTATCTTTTATTATGAAATTAAATAAAATTTTAAGAATAATGCTTTTCGTTTCGTTAAAATCTGATTTATAATGTGAAAGTTATACCCTTTTAAATATTGTGTGTAATTTGTTGTATTTAACAAAATTATTTATTATAAATTATAAAAAAAAAAATTTATTTGGTCATGTAATATTATAATTTATATTTATATGGGTAAAATAACATGTTATGTATATACTTTGGTTTTAAAACATTTTAAAGATATAATTGGCATTTTCCAGTGTTAGCTGTATTTTGTTTAAAATTCTAATTTCCAGTTTCAATTAATTAAAGTAATTCTTTATTTGTTTTTCTATTTTTTTCTTAAAATCTTATTTTATTCTCATTCCCACTTTATTTTGTTCCTCATTTATTTTATTTATTTGACCTTTTATTTGTTTAAAGTGAAATAGAAATTTTATAAGGCTAGTGATATTTATTTGTAATTTTCATGTCTTATTTCCAATTTTTAAACATTTTTCTTTAGTTTTTTTCTATTTTTTTTAAATTAAATTATTTATTTCACTTTGAAAATACTTTAGAAATTATTTTATTTCAAAATTTTTCTTTAGAATATTTTTAAAATGAAGTCGATAATTTTCCAAAGACAATCGTGATTTATTTGTAATTTCTGGACCCTGTTTTCAATTTTTAAGCAATTTCTTATATTCTTTTTCCATTTTCTTTAAAATTAATTATTTATTTCTATTTATAATATTTTGTTTCAGTTGTTAGAGCTTATTTCTGAGTTTATTTTGTTTTATTGGAATTAAAAAGAAAAGGAAATATGAAGGGTTTAAAATTGCTTAGAAACCGATGTCCTTTCACCTCCTTAAGTCTTTTCAATTGCCATAACCCCTCCTTTATGCTTTGGCCATGACTTTTACTTTTGTTTACACGTGAAAACTCTCATTTTTCATTTCACCATTCGACCACTTCAGATCTGAAGCAAAAGCTTTTGGTAATGGTTTCATTTTTCTTCTTTTCTCCTTATTTTTCTATGAAAATTGCCTTGTTTTCTCTTGTTTTTGGATAGGCCTCTCCTCCACATCCATGGCCACAAACTCCTACATCTCTTCCCTGCCATCAACACCAGCTACTCCTCTGGTCTTGACCAAGGCTGAGCCACCATGATGCCAAAACTCCACAAAAATTGCAAAACAAGCCATAAAAACATGATTGTTTACCACTATTGCTTCACCACTCCATTTTCCACCACCACCACCACCTTAGGCCGCCTCCACCACCTCTGGCCAGACCACCACACACCTTTCCTTCCACTGACCTGATCCATACCCCTCTGACCTGACCACACAAGCCCATGGCCGAGCCATTTTTGTGAACAAAACCCACTTATTTTGCCTTAAACTCTTCATATTCCTTTGTATAAACTTCCTCCTCATATTCTACTACCTAGGCCATGCATACACATGACCAAACCTGAGCCAAACTTGTTCAAACCAGAGCCAAAACCATCCCTAGGCCATGAAAAAAAGAATAGAGAAAGCATGGCAAAAGATTTGGCATTCGTATCTCTTTTTATTTAAAAGTTATGTCATTTCTAGTGTATTGAAATTTATGGTTTGCTTTGATTTTTGTTTGGGTTGTAACACAAGATCTATATCATTGGATTTTCTCTCCACACTCAAATTGTATTAGAGTTGTCGTGCCTTCATAATCTTTGTGTTGTGAGCTTTGTTGGCAAATCTCCAGCTTAACAGGTGAGTTATTCTCACCAGACAATATGTACATATATAACTAGTGAATTGACCCCTTTTGAATCTGTAAAATGCATTATCATGTTGCACTTGCTATGTTATGATTTTATGATGTTCACCCATGCTTAAACACCTATTATATTATATGTTACTGTTATATTATGCTGTTCTAGTATTTTTATCAGTTTATCACACTGCAAGTTCCCTTTAGATTAGAATCACTATGGGTTGAAATGATACATACCCGAACGGACTTTAGAATAGGAGAAAATCATTATGGGCTGAAATGATAGGCCTGAATGATTTTCAATTATTTTTCATTTCCTTGGGATTGCGGGTTTGAAAGGATCAAACCTGGGTTTTCTTTGTAAATTACGGGTTGAAATGATATATTACCCGTATCACTTTACCTAGACTAGAAATGAAATACAGACCCGTTGTTAAAATATGTTTTTATAAAAATCTTAAAAATATTTTTGAAATGTAAATATTATAATATTTGATTTAAACTAAATAAAAAAATGATTTATGTAAGCATTATTGATTTTTTGAAAATTTATAAGTAAAATAAATTATTGGTAAAACTAGAAAATTTGAAATGTAAGTTATTTTGGGAAATTTTAATTGGGTGATAATTGGAATTTAAATTAAATATGAAATGTGATAACTTCATGATAATTTGGATTAAAGTGAATTTAAATGATTTTTATATTATATTAATGATTTTGAATAAAGTTAAAATGTGAAATGAATGAATATTTAAGTTGAAATTTTGAAATATAACTAAAATTGGAAATTTGTGAATTTGGCTTAAGAGTGAATTTTAAGTTAAGTAAATAAAAATGGAATTAAGTTATATTTGAAAATTTAAAATTAAGTGTTAAGTTAATTTAATTTAATGAATTTATAATTTAAAATTGGAATTTAATAAGTGAATTATTATTAAATTTTGATTTTTGAATGGAGGTTTAACTTTATAAAATCATGAATATAAGGGTATTTGAATGATTATATATGATTTTATAAGTTAATAATGGTTTATATAAAAATATAATTGTTTGTGAAATTATACTGAATATTTGAAGTTAATTAACTGCATCTCTGAAATGCTATTAATTCTAATGTAAATGATAATACAACATTTGTAAATGCTGTAGTTGATAATAATGAACCAAATGGCTAAATTTAATTAAAGGCTATTATAGCATTTTTGTAATGTTATAATGGTTGAATTTAACTAAGTTTATTTGAAACTAATGTAACCCTATTACAGCATTTTAAATGCTGTCTTTTGTTAAATTGAACTATTTTAAATGTGACTTTCCGTAGCATTTTCTAAATGCTGCGAAAGTTGAAATTTCATTGTTTTAATTAATTTAAGTGAACGAATGAACTTTGAAAAGTTAAATTTTTGGAAATTTAAAATTTTAATTATTAAATATACTAACTTCATTTTTATGATTTAAAATGAAGTAATTTGTTTCGAAATATAAATTATTTTGAAATATGATATTTTGAAATGGATTTTATAAGGATATTGAATTTTGAAATGATATTTGATTTCGAAGTATAAAATACCATTTTGAAATTTTAACCACGGGATGTATTTAATTTATAGTTTAACTGATCCTTAAAGGATGGGCGATCCCAAGCATCCTTTGAGTTATTGTGCATTTCTACTACAGTTCACTTGAGTTGGTTTACATTATATAAGTATATATTGTCCTGACTCGAGTGTTTTGTGTTTTACTTTACGCTCGGGTCAGCCTGAGTATTTACAGCTTAGCTTTGGATTTCTTTCTGGAGCTAGGAATCGCTGGAGATTCTGCTTGTCTAGTTATCTGTTCCTTTCAGTTCAGTTGTTCTATTTCAGTTCTGGTATTCATAAACTTCTATTTATTTGAGATGTCTATTGTATATGTTTTCAAGCAGATATTATGTATTATGTTTTGAGAGTTTGTTATAGTAGCTTCATGAACTACTATGGTTTTTTATATTCCGCTGCGAGTTATTCTGATATGTTCTGTGTCTGTGATTCTGTGTATTTGATTTCATTTGCTCCAAATTTATTTACAATCTGTTATTTTGAATTATTCAAGCCAGACATGTGTGGATTATTGTCGATTTGAATGGTCCAAAATACCGGGTCGTTACAGTTGGCATCAGAGCTTTGGTTTTAGGCAAACCTTAGCCTGCGGAGCAAAAACTCATTAGAGATAGGGTAGAAATACCCTAGAATGAGTGAAATCTATCTCAGAATCATTTCTTTGTGAGAGAACGTATTTTCGAAGTATAAAATGATTTTCAAATGATTTTTAAAGAATTTTCAAAGATTATTTTGATATAAATTTCCTTGCTTTAAAAGTAAAATATTTCTTAAACTTCATTCCTTTCGTATCCACCTTGTTAGTAATTTCTTTGATTAGGATCCTCTAAAATTTTGAACTTCTCTCTTGATTGATCTAGATCCTTTGTTGATAGGAATCTATTTTGGGTATGGCAAAATCAGTAGTTTGTTAGGATGCTTTGAGTAAACTCTGTTGTACCTTTTGCTTAGCTAAAGTTGTCCAACTAAAGATATTTATGCTTCTGTTTTCATATGTTATGAATTCGAGTCTTTCCAAATTTTGAATGGGAATTTTTCTGTATCGATATAGGTTATATTTCTCTAATCTTCGTTTGGATTCTTATCGAATAAGATTCCTTTGAATTTTGGAATGCTCACTTGTTCTGAAATCCATTCCTATCTCCCCTAATTGTATTCTTTTGATTTTGGAGCATTGCATCACTCCACTTTGTATGACCTTTATAGGGTGGCGATTCCGCCAATCTTTGAATGATTATAATTGGCATTGATTCACCGGAGATTTCTGTATCCTCGGTTTACGATGTTTTCTATCTTCTGCTATATTTAGATTCTATCTCTGGCAATCGAAGGTCGATTTTCCTTAGATTTTCGCATCGATTATATTCCTGAAATCACGGTTGACCGGTTAAGGTCGCCCGCGATTCATATAGGCTTATCCATCTTGTATTTGGTAATTTAATTATCTTATCTTCGTTTGAGCCTATCTTTGAATTAGAATTCTATTTGATTAGAGTCCTTCTAAATTTGAATCTCTGTTTTGCTTTGAAATCCATCCTTGAATCGTCCCTTGGAAAGTTTGTGGTTGATTGTCTTTTGAAAATTGTGTATTCATCGTAGTTTTTATTTTGATAAGGATGACCATATTTTTATATAAAGATGAAATGTTTTTGATAAGGATTATATACCTTTTAAAAAAATGAGAATTTGAAGTTTTGAAAGGATTTGAAATTGTGAAAATTTTATAAGAAATGGTTTCATATAAAATGATTTATAACTGAAGGTTTTGAATCTGAATTTAAGTGATTGAACTCCGGCATTTTGGAACTGGTTTTAAGATTTTGAAATAATAAATAATATGATTGAAATTATTTTTCCGAATAAGTAATGTTTCAATGATTTTAATGGGTTTTAATGATTTTGAAGGAATTTCAAAGAAGTTTTCAAAGTAAATGGAAGTCCAGAACTCACTTGTGTCGCTGGAAAATAATTTCGGTGATGAGTGCACGCATCATCGACATTGATTTTCGAGTTTCCAAGTGAGGGAGAGGCCACTTCGGTAGCATTGCTATGCGATTGATTTATGAAACCAATTTAGATTTCAAATTCCGAAGTGTGATGTGATATTCGAAAGATATATGTATATATATTTGTAAAATTTGAAATGAGTCGGTGTTCAGTCCTTGAGTTTTGGATTTGATTTGATATAACCCTATTTTTGGAATGGATTTACTGATTTAATTGTGATTTCCAACTCTTGGATTGAAATATGATTTCTTCAACTATTTTAAAGGTTCGAGCACTTCCAAATCAAGGTTAACTTTTCAAAGCTAAGAAATTTTGAAAAGTAATTTGATAAAGTATATAAGTTTGTTTTGAATGTTTAAGTATGAAGTAATATGATTTAAATAATTTGAAACTGTTTGGTTAAGTAAATGAATAAAGCAATTTTAAAATTTTCTAATATGAAATTTAGATTTGAAATGTTTTGAAAAGAATTTGGTCTTCAAAATATTTTGAATAAAATTTAGTTTAAATGTTTTAACTTAGTAACATCTTTATGAAACTATATATTTAACAAGTTGAAATAAATATATAAGTTGTACGTATGCTGTTTTATTCGCATAATTAATTTGATCCAAGTTTGAGTACACAAGTTCGAGGTGGATTACACCATTTCGTGTTAGGATTTTTCATTCGATTCTTGATGGCGAATATTTGATATGGATTTTGGGCTTGATTCCAGAATTCTCTATCATAGTATATGGCTATGCAAGGAGACTGATGGCTTCTAGTCGAGAAACCATATCGAAGTCCGCATTAGGGAAATCGAATGGACAATACTAGTTCGAAAGCGAACTTGTGTGATCGAGCGAGCGATCAAATGTGATTTTGCGAAATGATGACATGTGTACATCTTATATTCTAATATCAGTGATATATTTTGACGCTGAAATTGAAAGCTGTCGGGTTAGAATATCTTTGCTTACTTTTCCAATTTAAATTACAAAGATATATAACCTATAAAAGCAAAGATATTCAAATCCCATATGGCTCTTCATACAGCGAAATTTATTTTGGAAAATTTGATCCTTATATAAGACGGACCTTACGTAAGCATAAGATGATTTTGAAAACATTTGATTTTGGAAATGAATTGGTTGACTTAAATTATATTGATTTGGAAATTTGGATTTATTTTCAAAAATCTATTATTTTGGAAACTTTGAAACTAAAGATATATAATTTGAGAAGAAAATAATTTGGTGAAATTGTATATGATTTTGAAATTGAACTGATATTGAAACAAATTTAAATTTGAGAACCTTATGTTACTAAACACTTGATTTGGGAGTTGTCGAACTTATATAAAATTGATTTGTATGAGTATGAAATTGATTCGAAAACTATAGATTTGAAAAGGTACTCAATTTGAAAGTGAAATCTTATATAATTGAAGTCTATATAAGTATGATTTGATATACTATTGATTTTGGAAAGTATTCGATTTGAAAATTAAATCTTATATATAATGGATTTTATATAAGTACGATATTTGAAAGTGATTTGAAAAGGTACTATATGATACATATTTTCGAAGTAAAGATATGGAAAGTGCCTTCTGCTTGATATCCGATTTGTGGCCACATCTTGGATTCATTCTATCGATATTATTCTCTCTGATTTTTGGTTTTCCGGATATGATACTCGAGTGTCCTTCGAATTCCATGGCGTTACCCATGGTCTTACGATCGTGACTGCATAGCGCAACTGCCTGGCTGAGTCTTGCCTAGGGGTACGGATTGTTTCCTGGGGGATCCAGGCGTAACCATTGTGTATCCTGCAATCTGTGTAGGTCGCGAATAGTAGCGCAAATGCTTGGCTGAGTCTTGCCTGGGGGTACGGATTGTTTCCTGGGGGATCCAGGCGTAACCATTGTGTATCCTGCATTCTACTAGTCATCATGGCGTAACTCGCAGGGCTGAGAAAGCTTACGGATATGGATTGTTTCCTGGGGGATCCAGGCGTAACCATTGTGTATCTGCGAACCATGGTTAGACAAAGGTTTTGTTTGTTTTTGTTTGGATTGTACTTTCCATATCTGTTTTTAAAAGTTTTTCCAGTATTTTCACTGGGTGTTGAAACAAGTCTACTAAGTACCTGGAGAATTCTAGTTTTGCGCTTGATCAACGCACTACCAGAGTCTACAGGAACAAGGATAAACTTGTTAAGACATCGAGTTATAAAAGTATTTTGATAAAATATTATATAAATGATACTTTGATTAGTTATTTCCTTTTAAACGATTTTAAAGTGTTTTAAATATTTTACCTCTTCAACCAACAATTTTAAATTAATGGCTCATCCTTGTCTTTCGTCCTATTTTCCCTTCTAGTTATTCCTATTCTCCACCTTATTAAACTTACCCATAACAATAGTTATCAGGTATAATTTTATTCTTCTTGTCATCTTGTCTTAATCCTATTACATTTTATCTTTTCTGTGTTTTCCGTACCTCATTCCTTTTCGAGGACGAAAAGATTTGAGTGGGGGAGAGTGTAACAACCCTGTATTTTGTGATTATTTTAATTTTTTTATTTTGGTTATTTTAATTGATTTCCTGATTTAAAAACTTTATTTTTTTATTAAAATGAATAAATTTTGTTATTTTAAATATAAATTTTGATTTTGATGTGAATTAGAATTCCAAACATGACTAAAAAGGATATTTTCCAGAAAAGTGAATTTTGGTCAATATGGTCAAACTTTGACTTTTAATTTAGAAATTTTAAAGTTTGAAAATTTTAATTTTATCTTTTATTATGAAATTAAATAAAATTTTAAGAATAATGCTTTTCGTTTCGTTAAAATCTGATTTATAATGTGAAAGTTATACCCTTTTAAATATTGTGTGTAATTTGTTGTATTTAACAAAATTATTTATTATAAATTATAAAAAAAAAAATTTATTTGGTCATGTAATATTATAATTTATATTTATATGGGTAAAATAACATGTTATGTATATACTTTGGTTTTAAAACATTTTAAAGATATAATTGGCATTTTCCAGTGTTAGCTGTATTTTGTTTAAAATTCTAATTTCCAGTTTCAATTAATTAAAGTAATTCTTTATTTGTTTTTCTATTTTTTTCTTAAAATCTTATTTTATTCTCATTCCCACTTTATTTTGTTCCTCATTTATTTTATTTATTTGACCTTTTATTTGTTTAAAGTGAAATAGAAATTTTATAAGGCTAGTGATATTTATTTGTAATTTTCATGTCTTATTTCCAATTTTTAAACATTTTTCTTTAGTTTTTTTCTATTTTTTTTAAATTAAATTATTTATTTCACTTTGAAAATACTTTAGAAATTATTTTATTTCAAAATTTTTCTTTAGAATATTTTTAAAATGAAGTCGATAATTTTCCAAAGACAATCGTGATTTATTTGTAATTTCTGGACCCTGTTTTCAATTTTTAAGCAATTTCTTATATTCTTTTTCCATTTTCTTTAAAATTAATTATTTATTTCTATTTATAATATTTTGTTTCAGTTGTTAGAGCTTATTTCTGAGTTTATTTTGTTTTATTGGAATTAAAAAGAAAAGGAAATATGAAGGGTTTAAAATTGCTTAGAAACCGATGTCCTTTCACCTCCTTAAGTCTTTTCAATTGCCATAACCCCTCCTTTATGCTTTGGCCATGACTTTTACTTTTGTTTACACGTGAAAACTCTCATTTTTCATTTCACCATTCGACCACTTCAGATCTGAAGCAAAAGCTTTTGGTAATGGTTTCATTTTTCTTCTTTTCTCCTTATTTTTCTATGAAAATTGCCTTGTTTTCTCTTGTTTTTGGATAGGCCTCTCCTCCACATCCATGGCCACAAACTCCTACATCTCTTCCCTGCCATCAACACCAGCTACTCCTCTGGTCTTGACCAAGGCTGAGCCACCATGATGCCAAAACTCCACAAAAATTGCAAAACAAGCCATAAAAACATGATTGTTTACCACTATTGCTTCACCACTCCATTTTCCACCACCACCACCACCTTAGGCCGCCTCCACCACCTCTGGCCAGACCACCACACACCTTTCCTTCCACTGACCTGATCCATACCCCTCTGACCTGACCACACAAGCCCATGGCCGAGCCATTTTTGTGAACAAAACCCACTTATTTTGCCTTAAACTCTTCATATTCCTTTGTATAAACTTCCTCCTCATATTCTACTACCTAGGCCATGCATACACATGACCAAACCTGAGCCAAACTTGTTCAAACCAGAGCCAAAACCATCCCTAGGCCATGAAAAAAAGAATAGAGAAAGCATGGCAAAAGATTTGGCATTCGTATCTCTTTTTATTTAAAAGTTATGTCATTTCTAGTGTATTGAAATTTATGGTTTGCTTTGATTTTTGTTTGGGTTGTAACACAAGATCTATATCATTGGATTTTCTCTCCACACTCAAATTGTATTAGAGTTGTCGTGCCTTCATAATCTTTGTGTTGTGAGCTTTGTTGGCAAATCTCCAGCTTAACAGGTGAGTTATTCTCACCAGACAATATGTACATATATAACTAGTGAATTGACCCCTTTTGAATCTGTAAAATGCATTATCATGTTGCACTTGCTATGTTATGATTTTATGATGTTCACCCATGCTTAAACACCTATTATATTATATGTTACTGTTATATTATGCTGTTCTAGTATTTTTATCAGTTTATCACACTGCAAGTTCCCTTTAGATTAGAATCACTATGGGTTGAAATGATACATACCCGAACGGACTTTAGAATAGGAGAAAATCATTATGGGCTGAAATGATAGGCCTGAATGATTTTCAATTATTTTTCATTTCCTTGGGATTGCGGGTTTGAAAGGATCAAACCTGGGTTTTCTTTGTAAATTACGGGTTGAAATGATATATTACCCGTATCACTTTACCTAGACTAGAAATGAAATACAGACCCGTTGTTAAAATATGTTTTTATAAAAATCTTAAAAATATTTTTGAAATGTAAATATTATAATATTTGATTTAAACTAAATAAAAAAATGATTTATGTAAGCATTATTGATTTTTTGAAAATTTATAAGTAAAATAAATTATTGGTAAAACTAGAAAATTTGAAATGTAAGTTATTTTGGGAAATTTTAATTGGGTGATAATTGGAATTTAAATTAAATATGAAATGTGATAACTTCATGATAATTTGGATTAAAGTGAATTTAAATGATTTTTATATTATATTAATGATTTTGAATAAAGTTAAAATGTGAAATGAATGAATATTTAAGTTGAAATTTTGAAATATAACTAAAATTGGAAATTTGTGAATTTGGCTTAAGAGTGAATTTTAAGTTAAGTAAATAAAAATGGAATTAAGTTATATTTGAAAATTTAAAATTAAGTGTTAAGTTAATTTAATTTAATGAATTTATAATTTAAAATTGGAATTTAATAAGTGAATTATTATTAAATTTTGATTTTTGAATGGAGGTTTAACTTTATAAAATCATGAATATAAGGGTATTTGAATGATTATATATGATTTTATAAGTTAATAATGGTTTATATAAAAATATAATTGTTTGTGAAATTATACTGAATATTTGAAGTTAATTAACTGCATCTCTGAAATGCTATTAATTCTAATGTAAATGATAATACAACATTTGTAAATGCTGTAGTTGATAATAATGAACCAAATGGCTAAATTTAATTAAAGGCTATTATAGCATTTTTGTAATGTTATAATGGTTGAATTTAACTAAGTTTATTTGAAACTAATGTAACCCTATTACAGCATTTTAAATGCTGTCTTTTGTTAAATTGAACTATTTTAAATGTGACTTTCCGTAGCATTTTCTAAATGCTGCGAAAGTTGAAATTTCATTGTTTTAATTAATTTAAGTGAACGAATGAACTTTGAAAAGTTAAATTTTTGGAAATTTAAAATTTTAATTATTAAATATACTAACTTCATTTTTATGATTTAAAATGAAGTAATTTGTTTCGAAATATAAATTATTTTGAAATATGATATTTTGAAATGGATTTTATAAGGATATTGAATTTTGAAATGATATTTGATTTCGAAGTATAAAATACCATTTTGAAATTTTAACCACGGGATGTATTTAATTTATAGTTTAACTGATCCTTAAAGGATGGGCGATCCCAAGCATCCTTTGAGTTATTGTGCATTTCTACTACAGTTCACTTGAGTTGGTTTACATTATATAAGTATATATTGTCCTGACTCGAGTGTTTTGTGTTTTACTTTACGCTCGGGTCAGCCTGAGTATTTACAGCTTAGCTTTGGATTTCTTTCTGGAGCTAGGAATCGCTGGAGATTCTGCTTGTCTAGTTATCTGTTCCTTTCAGTTCAGTTGTTCTATTTCAGTTCTGGTATTCATAAACTTCTATTTATTTGAGATGTCTATTGTATATGTTTTCAAGCAGATATTATGTATTATGTTTTGAGAGTTTGTTATAGTAGCTTCATGAACTACTATGGTTTTTTATATTCCGCTGCGAGTTATTCTGATATGTTCTGTGTCTGTGATTCTGTGTATTTGATTTCATTTGCTCCAAATTTATTTACAATCTGTTATTTTGAATTATTCAAGCCAGACATGTGTGGATTATTGTCGATTTGAATGGTCCAAAATACCGGGTCGTTACAGGGGAAGTCTGTAACGACCCAGAATTTCGAACAAATTAAATTGAGAATATTTAATTTATTTTAAATATTTGAACGATGATTTAATTTGAATCTCCGATATAACTTTGAAATTGGTGGTTAAATTACAGAATTTAATCTATATAGCGTTGAATAAGAATTTGAATCTTCAATTTTAAGTTGAAGAAAAATATTTCGAAAGCTTTTAAAATTCGTATTGATGATACTGAAAATAACAGAAGCTTCAAAATTGTATTTCAAAGTGTTTCGTTCAGTTTTAAAATTATATCGTTCGAATTGATATTTAAAAATAGCGTTCCGGGGCACAGTCTCAGATTTCGACGAAACTAGTTCCATTGGATCCGTAATATTGTATTATTACCGGATTTCAAATTTTGTATTTATCGGAGCTATGATGTGAACGTACGACACATAAACGCATTGATATTTATCGAATTCAATCTGAATATAAAAATATAAATTTTTATCATCAGCCACCCTAGATTTTTGTAGCAGACCTATTCCCTGAAAAATCTGAAAGCGCTGATCTCTTGTCTCCTCTCCATCTCTTTTTAAATCATCTCGCAACATTTTTAAATCTGAGAAAGAAAATCGAAATCATCTCGTTCCCCATATCTCGTTCAAAATAAAATAACCATCTTCCTCAGTTCAAAATCAATTCAGAAAGAAAATAAAAAAAAAATGGCCGCTTGACATCTCTTTCAGATCGAAAAAAAGGAAGGTAACAGCAGTTCGAATTCCCGCATCTCCTCTAATTCCCCACATCTTCTTCCATGAATTCGATTCCACTTTCTCTTAAAAAAAAAAGATAGCTTCGATTTCCTTCGTCTGAAATCTGGAGGCGATTGGGTCACCTTCACGCGAGCTCGTGTCGCGATGTTTGGATCTCGGAGGGGAGGCTCGCGAGAAGGATTCACGTGGCTCGTGGATGCGAGGCAGGACAATCTCGAGCACGGTGGGGTTAGGCATTCGCTGGTGAAGGCATGAGGTCGCGAGGCCGATGATGGCAGTCGCGAATGGCAGCGTCGACGGCAGCAACTTCGGTGAGGGGTCGCGAGCGAAATCTGGGAACTAGGGTTCACGATGGTGAGGCACGCATGAGGCGACAAAGTCGCGATAACGGCACGAATTAGGGTTCGGGGCTGCGAAGGGAGGGTTTTGTTCACGAGCTATCGAGATGATTGTTAGAGGTAATTTGGATTTTAAAACATTTTTATTAGGTATGTTTAAACTTTTAAACTTGATTTAAATTTTATTTCATTGATCAAGCAGTAAAACGCTGCTGTTGTTAATATATATACATGAGAATGTTCTTGTACAGTGAAATTTATTTATTATAGTAAAACAGAGATATATATGTTTTGGGAAAATAAATTTAGATATGTACAGGAAATAGTTTATTGGTAATTAGTATATATTTAATAAGTATATAAGATTTTGAAAACTATAAAAGTTTATAATATGTATATAAGAATTTTATACAAAGGAATTTTAAATATTGAAGAAATTTATATTTATGTAAATGAGATTTTGGTTTAAAGAATTGGGAAAGTTAGTTTGAAATTAAAATGTTTAGTTAAATAAATTCATTTAAAAGAAATTGGGACAAAATAAGATCTTAGTTAAATAAGTTTATTTCAAAACGGAAATCAGTTAGAATTTAAAATTAACTGTTTAAAATGAAATCATCGATGAATCAAAATTATCAAATGAAAATTTATTATTCGATCTGTTCGAATATTAATAAATCGTATAAATGTTTATACAGTTTGAAATCGTAAAGGGAACAAGACGGATTGGATCGGATTGCAAAATTAAAAGCTAAGGTGAGATTTTTCTCACTCGATTGAAAAGTGGAATTTTCAGTTATTTATTGATTGATGATTTGATTGCTATTGGATGTGGTATTAGATATGATAGGATATATCTATATATATAGCAATATATACATATTGGCATATGTATATATTGGATTGATGATTTCCCGCCTCGTATAGCGGATGAGACCCTATTGCGCCGTTAGTAAGCGGATTTATAAAAACCTATATACCGCGATAATTCCGTACTGGAGCGGAATTGGTATTGTGCTAACATCTTTGGATGCAGGGAAACAGGTTGGAGGGATCCAACTGGATTCCTCAACTGTATTTGTTTATTTACAGATGTTGATATATATTCTGTTGTCATATGTTGAGATATGATATTGACTGTTGTGATTGACTAATTGATGCGTTGCATCATCGGATTCAAATTTTGAAATTTAAAAATAACGATGTTGATTTTAAAGGTGAAATTTTAAAAGTGATCTTTGAAAATATACGTTTATTTAAATTGTTGAATTGATTTACTTTAAAAAGATAAACGTTAAAACTTTTAAGTTATAAAAGTTGAGATTTTGTGAATTTTAACAAAAAAGTAATTTCTTTTGAAATAAAGAGTTAAGTAATTTATAAATGGTTTAAGTTGAGATTTTTGAATTCTTAAACCAATGTATATAAAAAGATGTATCAAATTGATATTTATCAATTAAAGTTATTGGAATTTTAAAATAAGTTTTATAAGAAATATGAAATTTATAATTATAAAATGTGAAGATATGAAATTTATAATTATAAAATGTGAAGATACGAAATGTATAGAATTATAAATTGTAAAGATATGAAATTTATAGATTTATAAAGAATGAAGTTGTAGAATGAATGATTATAAGAAAATTTACTTATAAATTGGATTTCTGCTTGTAAATGGAATATTGATCGGATCGTTAATAAAGAAGATTTATAAATCAAAGTTGTTAAAAAAATATAGAAATAGGATTTATAAACGTTGTTTTATAAATTCAAAATCGATGGAGTTTGATAAATTAAATATAGAAGATTTTTTAAAGAAGATATATTCGCGATTTTGGATAGCGAATCTGTATTGAAATAAAACGTGTAGAGATGGCTGAAATTTAGTTAAGTGAATTATATTCACGATTTTGGACAGTGAATATACTCTTAAGGAAAATGGATATGTTCTGGAGAAACGATATTATAAAATGAAGTAATTGTTTTAAAAGATGTTTTAAAACGTGTTAAATATCGAAATCATAGATTTCAACATTTATTGTTGAAATAGACGTTTTCGAGAAACTTAAGGAAATGGTGGACTATAACACTGTTGTTATAGTAAATGATTTCCGAAAGGAAATGTTTTATGTAGTATTGGGATTTATATATCTATCTAAAATCCGAATCCCTATACTAGTGATTTTGAGTCGTCGTAACGATGTTTTACGTAACATTCGTTTTGACTCAAATAAATGTTGTTATAATAAATGATTTCCTTAAAGAATGAAATATATACTTAATTTGATTTAAGTATATCGAATATTTTCCAAGTGTTGAAAATAAAAGATTTGTGAAATACTTATTATTAGATAAGTATGGAAATGTTTTCCAAAATGAAATGAAACGTTTTGAGATTTTATCTTCTTAAAGATAAAATGAAGTTGAATATTGGAATCGATTTGAAAATCGTATATCAGTAGATATTTTTGAAATATAAATTCACTATGGAATTTATAAAAGAAAGGGAAACTGTTTAGAAAAATAAATGTTGATTTATTTTGAAGTGTGGAAATTTTATATCTAGTAAAGATATTTTTGAAGATGAAATAATTTGGAAAATTATTTGGAATCTGATGATGTTGCGCATCTTTATTGATAGTTAAATAACCGACTATCAATAATTACCTTTAGATAGGTATTTGTTGTGAATTGGATGAATTTGAATGCCACACTTATTTTTAAATAATCGCTCACTATTCGGGTTAACCGGGAAAGGACCATGGGGTCGTATAACCCATTCCGAATATGTGATACGTCGTTATGAATTGCATTTGAAGACCGGTGTTGAAGACCGGATATTTTTGAAAACGGAAGGATTACCGTCGAGTTACTCTACATCGGCTGATCTCCGGTTTAGAGGTTTTATCACCCTTAGTGACGGGAAGTCCTGACGTGATTGAAAATTATCCGGAAATGCAAGGGCTTCGTGAGAAGTGCCTTCGGTTCTGTTCGATCCCGGAACAGACTTGTATGGATTGTGTGTCTGACGTTACAATTTGAGATATAAAGCTGATTTCTTTCAAATACATTTCTGTTGGAGGCGGAGAATTTATTCTCTTAGCTTAACACCCTTCTCTGAGATGTACGAGCTCAGAGGTTATGTAGTTGAAATTTATCAGCGATATATCCCAATTTGGTAACGTGGCATACTGAGTGTTGCTGTGAAATGATCAGTGTTTGATCATTTGTGATATGATCATTTGTTTGATCTTATATCTTTGTGATCATAGGTTGATCATTTTGTTTGACCCGAAGCAGGGCTTTTTGAGAAAGCGTAGCTTTGTGGACGAGACTTCGTCGAGCCTCACACCCCGGAAATGGTCGAAACAGGAAGAATGCAGCAAGGTTCTAGGGAGTAGCGCCCCTTAGTGTATGTCATTCCTTCTGGATAAAGGTGGTATCATGGTATGGAGCCCAGATACTTAACCTCTGTGGTTACTGCATTATTATTATCTATGTGGTTTGTTGCGAATCGGGGATCCTCGGGAAGATCGGTGACGATCGGGGGATGGCATATGCGTGTCAGTAGTTACCTATTTTTGCAGAGGTAACCCGGCCTTGTGTTGGCAGAGATCCGGTTAGGTTCTCGGGTCGTCTATTCCAGGGACGTACCCATCGTGGATAGGAAGTTCCTTAGCCTGACCATTTGTTGGAAATCCAAACTCCAATACGAACTTTGTACGGTATTAGTTGTAGAACCTGCCATTTACGTACGGTGGTCACCACTGTTTAGATGGTAGCTATAGTAGGCATACGATACTGGTCGTATGTTGGCTAAGATTAATATTATACTTTCGAAATGTTTTCTACACTATGCACTAATAATAATATCCAAAATGATTTGATTTTGCGTAGTAAGCATCTTTGACTATCATAAGAAGAAATCTCCTCCAATTCTGCGTTTGCATTGTGTGTGTGGTGGGAGGTCTTATGGTAGTTTCATTTTCCAAAAGCATTGCGAATTGACATTAAAGTTTTCCTGTTGTTTATTTTAAAGATAAATAACTGTTTTACGATCTCACACCAGTCTCCATGACTGACTCGGAGTTTATTGTTCCCTTCTAAACTCTGGGTGCCCACCAATTTCCACACGGGCAGCCTAGAGTTATATTATCAGGATATTCTGGATATTCTGGTGCTTTGGAGATAAGCTGGAGGACGAGACGTAGTATTTGTATCTGATATATTTATTCCGCTGTGTATTCTGTATGAGGACAAGTATATAACTGTCCATTGTTGTTTATTGACTCTGATGTTATGATGTGATGTAATGTAATAACAGATATAGTTCTTTTGTTTTTAAAAGATATTCATTTATCTATTATATATTGTTCCGCTGCGATATGTGAGATTCTGATATTGTTTTCTGTTTCTGTATCTGATGTTATTCTGTTGTTGTTCTTCTTCTTTCTTTCTCTTCTATCTTCTTCTTCTACCTTTTTCTTCTTTCTTAAACCATCATAGTTCGTATTCCCATTCATTTTGAGTTAATCAATGGAGATTAGTGGTTAATCAAGAGGTACGGATTTACGGGCCATGACACTAAGGAACTTCCTATCCACGATGGGTACGTCCCTGGAATAGACGACCCGAGAACCTAACCGGATCTCTGCCAACACAAGGCCGGGTTACCTCTGCAAAAATAGGTAACTACTGACACGCGTATATCATCCCCCGATCGTAACCGATCTTCCCGAGGATCCCCGATTTCCAACAAACCACATAGTAAAAATGCAGCAACCACATAGGTTAAGTATCTGGGCTCCATACCATGATACCACCTCTATCCAGAAGGAATGACATACACTAAGGGGCGCTACTCCCTAGAACCTTGCTGCATCCTTCCTGTTTTGACCATTTCCGGGGTGTGAGGCTCGACGAAGTCTCGTCCACAAAGCTACGCTTCTCAAAAAGCCATGCTTCGAGTCAAACAAATGATCAACCTATGATCACAAAGATATAAGATCAAACAAATGATCATATCGCAAATGATCAAACACTGATCATTTCACAGCAACACTCAGTATGCCACGTTACCAAATTGGGAGTATATCGCTGATAAATTTCAACTACATAACCTCTGAGCTCGTACGTCTCAGAGAAGGGTGTTAAGCTAAGAGAATAAATTCTCCGCCACCAACAGAAATGTATTTGAAAGAAATCAGCTTTATATCTCAAATTGTAACGTCAGACATACAATCCATACAAGTTTGTTCCGGGATCGAACAGAACCGAAGGCACTTCTCACGAAGCCCTTGCATATCCGGATAAATTTCTAATCACGTCCGGACTTCCCGTCACTAAGGGTGATAAAACCTCTAAATCGGAGATCAGCCGATGTAGAGTAACTCGACGGTAATCCTTCCGTTTTCAAAAATATCCGGTCTTCAACACCGGTCTTCGAATGCAATTCATAACGACGTATCACATATTCGGAATGGGTTATACGACCCCATGGTCCTTTCCCGGCTAACCCGAATAGTGAGCGATTTTTCAAAAATAAGTGTGGCATTCAAATTCATCCAATTCACAACAAATACCTATTCAAGGTAATTATTGATAGTCGGTTATTTAACTATCAATAAAGATGCGCAACATCATCAGATTCCAAATAATTTTCCAAATTATTTATTTTCCAAAATATCTTTACTAGATATAAAATTTCCACACTTCAAAAAAATAAATCAATATTTATTTTTAAACAGATCCCCTTTTCTTTTATAAATTCCATATTGAATTTATATTTCAAAAATATCTACTGATATACGATTTTCAAATCGATTTCAATATTCAATTTCAATTTATCTTTACAAAGATAAAACCCCAAAACGTTTCATTTCACATTGGAAAAGCAATTCCATACTTATTTAAAAATAAGTGTTTCCCAAATCTATTTATTTTCAACACTTGAAAAATATTCGATATACTTAAATCAATATTAAGTATATATTTCATTCTTTAAGGAAACCATTTACTATAACAACCTTTATTTGAGTCAAAACGAATGTTACGTAAAACATCGTTACGACGACTCAAAATCACTAGTATAGGGATTCGGATTTTGATAGATATATAAATCCCAATACTACATCAAAACATTTCCTTTCGGAAATCATTTACTATAACAACAGTGTTATAGTCCATCATTTCCTTATTCCTCGAAAACGTCTATTTCAACAATGAATGTTGAAATCTATGATTTCGATATTCAATATATTTGAAATCATCTTTAAAACAATTAACTTCATTTCAAATATCACTTTCCCAAAACCATATCCATTTTACTTAAAAATATATTCACTGTCCAAAATCGTGAATATACTTCACTAACCACATTTCAATCTTTTCTACACATTTATTTCAAGAATTATCCACTGTCCAAAATCGTGGAAAAAATTCCCTTAATAACCTTCTATATTAAATTCATCAAATTTGATTGATTTTCGGATTTATAAACAACGTTTATAAATTCTATTTCCATTTTATAACAACTTGGATTTATACATCTTCTTTAATGACCCATTCAATTTATAAGTTAATATAACTTATAATTCATTTATTTTAAAAGAAATCGTTCTTTTAAACTTCACAAAATTTAAAACTTTCAGATTTCATTAACTTATGAAATCCCATTTACACTTCATTTTAACACTTATAGAAACTTGTCTTATAATCCCAATATTTCTAATTTATAAATATCCATTTTTGTACATCTTTTAAATAAACCGTTTATAATACTAGAAATCCAAATTTAAACCATTTCATAAATTTCTTAACTTTTATTTCAAAAAAATCACACTTTGATTTTATTTCACAAAAATCTTAGCTTTTATAACTTTAAAATTTTAGACGTTTATTTATTTAAAATAAATCAATTCAAAAATTCAATAAAACGTCTACTTTCAAAAATCACTTTAAAAATCTCTTTTAAAATCAACATCGTTATTTTTAACTTTCAAAATTTCAATCTGATGATGCAACGCACCAATTCGTCAATCACAACAGCAAACATCATATATCAATATGATAACAGAATATACATCAATATCTGTAAATAAATAAATACGGGTGAGGAATCCAGTTGGATCCCTTCAACCTGTTTCCCTGCATCCACAGACGTTAGCACAATACCAATTCCACTTCGAGGTGGAATATCGCGGTATATGGGTTTTATAAAAATATCCGCTTACTAACGGCGCAATAGGGTCTCATCCGCTATACGAGGAGGGAAATCAATCAATCCAATATATACATATGCCAATATGTATATATTGCTATATATAATAGATATATCCTATCATATCTAATATCACATCCAAATAGCAATCATATCAATCAATAACTGAAAATTCCACTTTTCATTTGAGTGAGAAAAATCTCACCTTAGCTTTTATTCGCAATTCATTTCCATTTCATCTTGTTCCCTTTACGATTTCAACTGTATAAACATTTATACGATTTATTAATATTCGAAATGAATCGAACCATTAAATTTTTATTTATAAATTTAATTACCAAAAATTTTATTTTAAACTTTAAAAATTAAAATTTGAACTGTTTCTCCTTAAATGATCAAATTGTCTAACCATTTGACAAGTTTAAATTTTTATAACAATTCAATTTAAACAATTTAAAGCTATATCAAATTCCCAGTTTAAACTAATTTCTTACTTAATAAATTTACTTAACAAAAACAAATCTAGAACTAAATTTCCTTTAATAATTTATTTAACTAAACAATTTAAATTTAAAACTAAACTTCTTTTAAATAAATATATCTAACTAAACCCTTTTTTTTATAAACATTCCCATTACTGTAAATCCCCTTTTTAACATATATACGAATTTATATTAAAACCAAGACTGCAATACCTCGCTGTCTCTTCTGAACTCGGTCGAGCTCAAACATCTGACAATGCCGAGCATCATCGCCTCGTGAACCACCCAATCGCCACCACGAGCATCACGAGAACCATCGCAAATCCCCACATCTCCACCCACCTCGTGACCATCCACTTGCCAACGCCGAATCGTAACCATCTCGTCGCCCAAAAACAAGCTCGAAACCCACGCGACGATTCCAGTGATCGAGTTTCCCCCTTAAGTCGCAGCCATGACCACCCAATCGAAGTCGATAACCCTCAAAGCCTCAGCCCTAGGCCACCACCGCTTCAACCAATCTGACGTCGCGACACTCCCACCGCTCACACGCACTAGCCCACGTACGCGAGAAGAACGACGAACCCTAAATGCAGAAACGAGACTCGAGATGCCTCCGCCTTCACGATCGAACTCCCCACTGCCTCACGCGCTTCTCTTCATCATCGCGATTAATCCAAGCGATTTCCCCCTTTTTTTTCCTTTGGGAAGAAAGGGCTGGAATTTGAATTTGTGAATGAAACTGAGGAGGCTCGTGATTTTTAAATTGAAGGAGACAGCCATATTTTCTCAAACGAAACTCGATTTCGTTCATCCCCATTTCGGTTAAAATAGAAGGAAGAAAATTGAAGAGTATCGACTGAATTAAATTGTTTCGATTTTTAATTATCAGAGGGGAGGGACGGCCATTTATACTTCTTTGAACGAGAGTTTTTCGTTTATTTTAAACGAAATGATTTTGTTTCTTCTTGCGTGATAAAAGGAAAAGAAGGGGAGACAAGGGTACGCGATGTTCAGGGAATAGGTCTGCTAAATACATATCTAGGGTGGCTGATGTTGACCAAATATATATTTAAATTCAATTTGAATTCGGTTAAATCTCAACGCGTTTACTCACCGTGCGCTCACATATCAACTCTGATAAATACGAAAGTTGAAATCCGATAATAATTCAATATTACGGATCCAATGGAACTAGTTTCGTCGAATTCCGAGACTGCTCCTCGGACGGCTATTTTTAAATATCGATTCGAACAATATAATTTCAAAACTGAACAAACACTTTCAAATTCGATTCTGAAACTTCAATTACCTTCAGTATTATCAATACGAATTTTTCAAGCTTTCGAAATATTTTTCTTCAACTTAAAATTGAAGATACAAATTTTTATTCAGCATTCAATCGATTAAATTTTAAAGTTTAATCGCCAAATTCAAAGTTATATCAAGATTCAAATTAAATCATTGTTTAAATATTTAAAATTAATTAAATATTCTCAATTTAATTTGTTCGAAATTCTGGGTCGTTACATTATCTCTTTTGATTAGTACGTATCTGTATTTATATTAGCGTATATTATGGATTTAGTTATGTCTTTTAATAGAGTTACGAATTCACGAATGTTGTAAACTTGAATTGTTTTGGCTTTTATTGAATGTAAATGGTTCGTGTTATTTCAAGTATTGTGAATGATTGTATGTATTATTAGTGAAATATCAGTTTTAATTGCAATGTTGTGAAACTTGTGGTTAACAGTAGTTGTGGGAAGATGAATTACAATTGTTAGTAGCAGTTGTAAAAAGATTTATTGCAATAGTCGAAAACAGTTGTAAAAGGTACTGTTACAACTGCCAAAAGCAGTTACAAAATATAATATTGCAACTACTATTAACAGTTGCAAAAGGGACTTATAACAATAGTCAATGTAACAGTTGCGATAAACTTTACCGCAACTGCCAAAAGCAGTTGTAAAAAAATTATTACAACTGCTTTTGCAACTGTTGGCGACAGTTGTAAAAATCTCCGACTCTATTACAACTTTGGATATTAGGACTAGCGGGTGCCCGTTGTAATAGACCTATTACAACTGTTTTTGGCAGTTGCGAAAGGGTATTTTTGTTGTAGTGTATAAAGTTGGAATTTATAAGTTTACAGGTATATGTGCGTATCTGTTGTTGTTGAATTGACTAGGAATTAAAATACGTAATTATGCGAAAATAATTGTTTCTATTACAAAGTTTTATCATATACGTATATCCTACGTATTTATCATATAGTTAGGATATACGTAGGATATTATGAATAATTAAAATGATACAATAATATATTTAAAGTAATTATGAACATTTATAAATAATATCTTTTCTATTAACCATCCCTTACTGGATAATTCCGAATAAAATCACCCCAAAGATAGCCGTCGCCAACTGCACCACTAAGCCGAAATAAAGGAACTCTATAGACAGGGATGACCTTACTCTCAGTGGGTGCTACCCACGAAGCCTTGCTGCACCTCCCATGTTTTAGCCATTCCCGGTTGATGAGGTTTGAGGCTACGATTACCTTTAATCAGAACACATCACTTAGAATGCTCATCGTCCACCTGACGATGTTCTGAAAGCATTCAATTCATACAAGTTCGTTCCGGGTTCGAACGAAACCGAAGGCATTATCTCGTTACACTCGTTTTGGAATCACCATCAGAGTTAACGACAATAACCCTTGCACTCTGAATCTTCATCTTCACTTGAGATTCACGACCTAACGTTAATTTGGATCGATGTGGTATTCGGATATCCAAATCTAGAAACCCGATCCCGGTCTCATCAAAATCCAAAACGTATCTTTTAAGGCCAAGTTGTTTTAAAGTTAAAACAATTCAATTCTTTATCTATATACACAGAGATAGATAATTCACAATAGATAATCTACATTATCATCACAACAGATAATTCACATTATCATTTCAATTCAACTAATCATCCATATCACAGATCAACACATATCTCATCAGAGATATCAAACAATGCAAAGCATTCAATATTATAAATCCTTCCCTAAGTAATGATTTATCATCTCTAATTAATTTAAAGTGAATTAAATTAATTACTTCATTCTTTAAATCCTTCTTACTTAATAATTAATTAAACCAATTAATTAATCATACTCTAAGTATTCATCTTAATTGATCATTCCTGATTAATTATCCTTTAATTACTTAAGTAATTAATCCTTAATTAATTTCACAAATTAATTATCTTAAACCATTATAGTAATTAATCCTTAATTACTTCATTAATTAATTAACTATATTTAATTACATTAATCCTTAATTAATTACAATTAATTAATTACTTTAATCACTTATTATTGATTAATTAATCTTAATTAATCAATCCTTAATTACATCATTAATTATATTAATTAATGATCCTTAATTTCTTCTTAATTAATTATCCTATTTAAATTAATTACATTTAATAATTAATCTTTAATTAGTCACATTTATTAATCACCTTTGATTAATCTCATTTAGTAATTAACTACCCTTAATTACTCCATTTCATAAATTAATTACCCCTTAATTAATTATCTTTTAATTAATCCCTTGATTAATTATACAAAGTAATTAAACTCAAATTACTTCATTATTAAACCATCTTCATTCAATTTCATCCAGTAATTACCTTTAATTACTTTCCTAAGTAATTACACTTCATTAATTACATTTAAGTAATTATACTTAACCAATTTCATATTGATTAATAAATCTAATTGATTATTAAAATTAATCATATTAATTAATTATTTAATAATCCCTAATTAATGATCTCTCATTAATTATTAACAATTCTTTATTTAAGTAATTAAACTTAAATCAAACATTATTAATTACAAATACATTTAATTCTCAATTAATAAATCTCTAATTACTTAATTAATTACTTAATTAATTACTTAATTAATCTTTAATCACTTGATTAATTAATTCCTAATCATTTATTAAAAATCTATACTTATCTAAATAAATGATCCTTAATTTCCAAATTAATTAACCCTTTTATAATCTTAATTATTTAATTTATTTAACACCAAATCATTAATTAATTAAATTATTAAATTACTCTTTAATTTCCTTATTAATTTAATTTATCCTAAATCATTAAACCTTAATTAATCTCTAAATTAAAGTATTAACCTTTATAACCACTTTAATTATAATTAACAAAAGGCTTTGAAACATTTTACTTTTAAATCTTTCTTTTAATTCATTTCAAATTAAAAATTTAAATTTGAATTACAAATTTAACTTTAACCAAATTTAAATCAAATTTTACAAATTCTTTTTAAATCCAAATGTTAAAGAAACCTTGACATTAAAAAAAAATTTAAACCAATTTATTTAAATTCAAACCCTTTTTAAATTATACTTTAAATATCTTAAATTTGTTAAAACCTTATAAATTTTATAAACTTATTTATTCCAAACTAGGATACAAGTTTAAATTTGAATCCATACTTTTAAAATTTGATTTAAAACTTTGTTTTAAATCCTGCTTAACATTTTAAACTCATTTTAAAATTTAGGTGAATATGACTTATAAATTGGAATTAACTTTTCTATTCATAAAAATAATTAATTATTTATTAAGGATTATAAATAGAGTTACCTAATTAATAAGTTAATTATTAATAATTAAAGTAATTATGCGAAAATAATAATTTTCTATTCAAATTATAAAGTTGGAATTTATAACCTTTATTGGTTAATCAAAGTGTTACTTTGATTAGACCCGAGCACTTAATTCTTAATCATTATGCACGCGTGATAATGGGTATCTGGTGTTGTTTGAAGATTTGAGGAAGACGAGTTTTTCATCGGGTCGAATTCGGGGGAAATGATGGTTTTGCTCGAAGCAAGAAAAGCATGTGGATTAACTCGAAGTAGGGCTCGAGAAAATCTAGTAATGGCCCGGGTTTTGTTCGCTTGTCTCGGGTTAGTTGAGTTAAGCAACCAGATTTTTAAATTATTACAATTTTCAAAATATAGAGACTAAATGCAAATTTGTTTTGAAATTAAATTACCTTGACCTTAAATATTATTCTTTACTTACATTTGTAATTATGTATGCATATTTTTTTTACTCTTGTAATTTCATTTTATTAAGAGGTTTAAGAAGAAAGATTGTATAGTAAGTAGTATTTTCAAAATAAATTGTTTTAATAAAAATATATTTTTCCAAACTACTTACTATACAATCTTTCTTCTTAAACCTCTTAATAAAATGAAATTACAAGTGTAAAAAAATATGCATACATAATTACAAATGTAAGTAAAGAATAATATTTAAGGTCACAACTGTAACAACCCGGAATTTTCGAACCCGAAAATTTCAGATAGTTAGGAGAAAAGAAAAGAGATAGAAGAAAGAACAGAAAGAAGAAAGAAGAACAGAAAACACAACATCTCACATTCGCAGCGGATTAAATATAATAACAAATAATAGCATTTTATAAAAGAAAGCTGTAATTGTTACTTTACATACAATTCATCAGAGTTACAATCATTACAAATAGACTGGACAGTTATATCAACCTACCCATACTACTATCAATACAACTCTCAAATACACAGCGGAATACACTCCATACGTCTTTGCCATCCAACTCGCCACCTGAACTCCAGAACGTCCTTTCTTGAAAATCTGTAATACTCGGTCTGACCCGAGCACTTGATAAAGAATTAAACCACTGTCACGACCCGACTTTCTTAGCCCAGAAAGACGTATCATGAATTAAGAAAGAAAGGGATAGAAGAAGAAAAGATAGGAAAGAAAGAACAACAACATAAAAGAATCTCACAACGGAACGAATGAAATATAATATATCACATAAGATATTACATAGTATCATATACATCAGAGTTACACAACTTATACATCTCATATTAGACAGTTATAAACACCTGTCTATCATACATCTCAAACATCACAGAGATACAGGCTCAATACAAACACAGTGGAAACACTATATATCTACACGTTGAAGCCACCTGCTCCAAATCTCCTCCAGAATTCGTCAAAGCTAACCTGAATCCCTCGACTACTCAATACAAAATTGAGTACCCAAGAGTTTAATAAAACAGAAAATAAACACTTGGGTCAGACATGGGTCTGGTGTGAGTAAACGGGTTAAAATTGTTTAACTTTGAAAAACATTTGAAAAGAAAGGTATCACGTAAGACTTCCCACACATAAACATGGAAAAGTTTTTACCTTACGCTAACCAAAACATTTGATAGGAAATCTAGTTATATTATAATAGGGTCTAGGGTTTTCAAATAAATATGAAATAGCTGAAATTCTTACATTATTAAATTCCAGCATACATAGGTATACAATCAATTCCGTTATCACTTATTGGAGTTTGGATTCCATACAATGGCAGGGCTACTGGGGTACCGCCCATCATAGTACGGGGCCTAGATCACCGTACCGAGGATTACTTCCAATCCCCTACAACACAAGGCCGGAACCATCTAAGGATAATTCTGAACAAGACAACCCCGTAGTTGGCGCGACCAACCACACACTAAGCCGAATAAAAAGGAACCTCTAGACAGGGGAAAATCTCATCCTACTTGGGCGCTACCCACTTAACCTTGCTGCACCTCCCTTGTTTTAGCCATTCCCGGTTGATGAGGCTTGAGGCTACGATTACCTTTAATCAGATTACATCACTTAGAATGCTCATCATCCACCTGACGATGTTCTGAAAGCATTCAATCCATACAAGTTCGTTCCGGGTTCGAATGAAACAGAAGGCATTATCTCATTACACTCATTTTGGAATCACCCTCAGAGTTAACGACAATAACCCTTGCACTCTGAATCTTCATCTTCACTTGAGATTCACGACATATCGTTAATTTGGATCAATGTGGTATTCGGATATCCAAATTTGGAAACCCGATCCCGGTCTCATCGAAATCCAAAATGTATCTTTTAAGGCCAAGTTGTTTAAAGGTTTAAACATTTAAACTTATATTCAGGATGATATAAACAGATAGATAAATCACATTATCACAATAGATAATTCATATCAAACATTCATCTCACAAAGCAGCATATCACATATCATAGATATCATATCAATCATCCAGTATCAACCAATCACCTAATATCAATCATCCAATATTAACCAATCATTCAAAAGCAGAATTGATTAACTCCAAATCCATTTAATTAACCTTTAATTAAATTAATTATTATCCTTTAATCACTTGGATTATCTTAATCCTGCTTACTAACATTAATTAATTACAAATTAATTAATCATCTCTTAATGATCTTCCTTAATTAATCTTCTTTGATTAATTATACTTTAATTACATTTAAGTAATTACCCTTTAATTAATTAATTATAGAAATTAATTATCCTTAACCATATACAGTAATTAACCTTTAATTACTATCATTAATTACAATAATTAATGATCCTTCATTTGCTTCCATTGATTAATTTAACTATAATTATTTGCATTAATCCTCAATTAATTATAATTAATTAATCATACTTTAATTAATCACTTTTATAAATCAACCTTGATTAATTTTATTAATTAATAATCCTCTAATTACTTCATTAATTAATTACTTTAATTAACTACATTCATTAATTAACCTTAATTAATCATAAACAGTCATTAACCATCCTGTAATTACTTACCTTAATGAATTAACTCTTTAATTAATTATATTAATTAATTACTCTTTAATCACTTATTATTGATTAATTAATCTTAATTAATCAATCCTTAATTACATCATTTGTTATATTAATTAATGATCAATGTAACGACCCGAAATTTTCGAACCCGAAAATTCCAAATAGTTAGGAGAAAAAGAAAAGAGATAGAAGAAAGAAACAGTAATTTGATATTGTGAATATATGTGCCTGTATTAATCGCTTAAACTTATTAACTCATTTTAAGCGAGAACCTTGGCTCTGGTGGGTATACTCATTAAGGATAGGGTCAATGGTACCCTAGAATGAGTTAAGTGTATATATATATATGAGAAAACGTACTTGTTATTTTTCTATATAAAGATTTTAAATGGTTTTAAAGGTAAATGATTTTATATAAAATTATATTTGATATATAAAGTAATATTTCTATTAAGGTAATGTAACGACCCGTATTTTTACGGATCGACAAGTTCGACAAAGTCTGGAATTTTAGAGTTTTTGAGCCATTTCAGATTTTAGGCGAAAATGGCTAAGTCCTGAGTCGTGAACGACTTAGTGTAAGTCGTGAGTCGTATACGACTTAGGGGATAGGAGCGACTCAGGGATTTGGCTAGTTAAGGGTGTAAGGATAAGTCGTTTGGACGACTTAAGGGGTAGGCGCGACTTAAGGACTGGGCGAGATAAGGCTTAAGTTGTAGCAGTTAAGTCGTGACCGAGTTAAGGTGATGAGTCGTATCCGAGTCATCTCATGAGTCGTACCCCAAGTCATTTGATGAGTCGTGACCGAGTTATCTGATGAGTCGTACCCAAGTCATCTAATGAGTCGTACCCTGTTATCTGATGAGTCGTACCCTGTTGTTTGATGAGTCGTAGAATGGGTTATCTCGTCTAACAAATAAGTCGTGGACAAGTTAAGGGATGAGTCGTAAGCTGTTGAGTCGCGCGTAGGTGATAACTCGCGCAAGTGGATGAGTCGTAGCCATTGCGATGAGTCGTATACGAGTTAGTAGTTGAGTCGTCTAACCAAGTAAGGCGTGCGCATTTAAGTCGTAGACAGGGGGTCTGGTGAGTCGTAGGCGCATGCTATAAGTCGGAGACGACTTAGGAGATAGCTGATTTATCGTGAGTCATAGGCTGAAGTGTG
Source organism: Allium fistulosum (assembly GCA_030737815.1). NCBI lineage: Eukaryota > Viridiplantae > Streptophyta > Magnoliopsida > Asparagales > Amaryllidaceae > Allium > Allium fistulosum. The sequence goes on from CM060905.1 coordinate 837,513,095, forward strand.
TTAAGTCGATGAGTCATAGGGCTTTGGGTTTGTTTAGGTGATTTGGTGAGTGGTGATTATCTCTCACACGGATCCAAAGGAGTATATCGGATTGTTGGCCCGATTTGGTGTTAAAATAGAGATTTCCATGCATTTTCTTCATCCTAAGTGTAGATCCATATAGATCCATTGTTCATGATGATGTTACCTCCATTTTATCATATGTTAACCTATGCAAGTTCATTCATCAAGTTTGTAGAGATATAATCCATGTTTTCATGCTTATTGGACTTTCAACTCTTTAATTACGAAAATGCCATTATTGTTATAATTGTCTACTTAGATCATTTTTGAATGCTTGATTGCTTGGATTGATGTTTGATTTGATTGATTGTTATGAACTAGATGATTGATGATTAGATTTAGATCGAAGGTGATTCAAAAGCTAAGGGAAAGGCTCTTGAATTGGAAAAGCTGCTCGTGGCATATGTAGCGGGATGATGAAGCTCTTATGCATAGATTTGATGATGTGATGTTGAGATGAGGCTTTGCGAGGATGTAATGAAGCGAGGCAATCATGTGATGAAGACTTGGTCTAATCCAGACGGGATCATTCCAAGCATGTTGATAACTCGGTGATATGATTCGAGTGGAGGATAATGAATGGATATGAGAATAGTCGTCGAGGAGGATGACTAGGAGGCTTGGATAGCATCGTTGTTGAAGGTTCTAGCATGCTCTAAGCAAGAGTACGTTTGGGCAGATTCGATAGTCCCAACGACTAACTGTTGATGGTCGAGTACTCTGGGCAGATTCGATAGTCCTAGGCACGGGCTGCGACGACGTGCGGGGGTTATGTCTAGAACCGGGGTTTCCATTAGCCATTGACGGACGGCTGAAAGAATGTGCCGGTCATTCAATTAACGGTGATATCGAAGCAATGATAACAGTGATAGCCAGAGTCATGGATGTTTGGTTGTAACGTCATTTCGGACTCAAGAGCGGTATTTTCTGGGTGCTTATCTGATTTAGGCCTCGGTACTTGGAAAACATCGCCCTTGACTCGAGTGATAGTAGCTTTATTTTAAATTGTATGCTCTGCTATGTTTGCTTCTGCTTAGTGTGTGTCTGGGGGCTATCACTGTAGAATGAGGTTGGAGTGGGAGGGTTGTATTCCTATTCTTTTTCCTTTATGCTCTTTTGGTATGTTGTTAGTTAATTTACTGCTCACTAAGACTGTTGTCTGACTCAAGGCTTTATGTTTAATTCTTATTGCCTTGGGCTGTTCGTCTATTTTGGGACGGGCAGACTAGGTAGCAGGTGACAGGTGCTGTTCTCTTCTCACGATGCTGATATCGAAGACGAGCTAGAGGGTTGCATATTATCTTCTTATTATATGTATTGGATATTCCGCTGTTTTGTATTCTCTGAGAGATATGTAGTGAGGCTGGATGTATTGACTATGTGGATGCTTGTATTCAACTATTATGGAGTTTTATATGATGTCATTTTGTTCTGTAAAGCTTCACTATACATATGTTCTATTGTATTCCTTGCGCTGTGAGTAATACGATAGATTCTGTTGTTTCAATCTACCCTGACAATCGTCCATGGTCGCCTGGCACACTTTACAGCGCACTATCTCTAGATTCGGTGCAGGGGTCATGGGCGGTCGTCACAGGTAATTGGTTGTTAAATTATTGAATTAAATATAAGTGGTAATAGTAATACAACCAAATTTAAATTGAATAAAGATAAGTTTGAAATGGATTCAAACTGGAATTAAAATCTTGAATCTGGAGAAGAGTTTCAAAATAAAATAATAATAAATTAGTTTCCAGATATGATAATCTTGGTTATTATCATAAATGATTGTTGTGTTTAATAATAAATGTGTATTAATGAGTAAGCAAAATGAAATATTTTAGGGAAGTAAAACATTTAGGCAAATATGACTTATAAATTGGAACCGAAGACGATATAAATTGTGAAGTTTTAAATCTGAGCCCAGAATTTGAAAATTGTTTCAAAATGATAAAGAAATAATAAATAATATTATTTTTTGAATAAAAGGGTCCTACTTCAAACAAGAGTTGTTTGAAATTTAAAGAAATTTGATCTGAATTAAAAACCAAAGTGATAAGTTTTTGAACTTATAAGTGGGAAGATTATTAATATAAAGTTTAAAATTTGAAATGGGAATTCAAATTGGGTAAAGTTGACTGGATTAAATTGAATTTAACTTAAGGAAAGTTAAATGAGTTTAGAATAAACAACTTGAATTGGAAATTTCAAGATGAAATTGAGAATTGGTTTTGAAGTTAGAAATGGATAATAAATTAGAATCTGAAGATTTAAATTGTTTTTGAATTCTTATTTGAACTTTGTAATAAGTTAAGTAAAGATAATTTTAAAATGGAATTTTGGAATTTGGATTCAGAATTAAATGGTTTAAAGATTTAAGTTATTAAATTTAAAATAAAGGTTGATTGATTTAAAAGTAAAGGGTTAATTTGACTTAAGGGATTAAATCAACATTTAAAATGTTTAACTCAAATTTATATAATTCGAGATGATTTAAAGTTGAGATTGGAATTGAGATTAGTTTAAATTTTGTTCAAATTGGATTTGATTTGAAATAATTTGGAATTGTGATTAAAGTTGAATAAGTTAAAAAAAATCAAATGGAATTTGATTTGAATTTGGAAAGGAATTAAGGTTAATTCAACTTGAATTGGAACTGGATCAATTTAATGGGAAATTGATTGGAAATAGGGATTGGAAAGTTGGACAGTTTGGCTCTAGACTATTTTCAAAATAATTTGGTTTAATATAAACCTATTTTTCCAAGCTACTTACTATACAATCTTTCTTTTTAAGCCAAAATATTTCATACTTATTTTATAATTATTTTTGGAACAAATTACTATTTTTCAACTATTTTATAACTAATTCCTATTTTCCAACTATTTTACAATTACCTAAATATTCTATAACTATTTAACTATTTTCCAACTATTTTATAATTACTTAACTATTTTACAGCTATTTTACAAACTAATAATTAATTTTCAACTACTTATCTATTTTAAAAATTTTCAAGTTATTTTCTAAAGATAAACTGGTCGGAGTTCAAACTGTTATTGATTAAATACCCAACTGAGAGAAGAATTGAAGTGATAATCCAAATGGGGATTAAGGCAAATGTGAATAAGTGAATAAAATCAAAGTAAGGATGAATAGAAAGGGGATTGATTTAACTGACAATCAATGAAGATAAATACGTAGGATGTACGTATATTATTCTATTCGCATAGTGATTTGATCCAGATTCGAGCACAGAATTTCGAGATAATATTATCGATCCGAGTTGGGATTTTCCGCTCGATTTTCGACGGCGAACCTGGATATGGATTGTTGATTGGTTTTGGATATTCTCTATCATAGTGTGTGTAATGACCCGCCACTCATTCTACATAATGACGAATCATTAATAAGAAAGAAAGGGGTAGAAAATAGAAAAGAAGAGAAGAAAGAAAGAAACAACAACAACGATCTCACAGCGGAACGAATAAATTATATTAATACATAAACTATTACATAGTATACAACACTTATCAGAGTTACACAACATATACATCACTTACTAGACAGTTATAACCATCTGTCTAGACATTACAACTCAAATACAAGACAAGACACTATCACAAATATCAACACAGCGGAATACTATATCTACGAACGCCGAAGCCTCCTGCTCCATTGCTCATCCAGAATATTCGTCAAAGCTAAACCTGAATCCCTTGGCTACTCGTAAAAATTTGAGTACCCAAGAGTTTATAAAACAGAAATAAACACTTGGGTCAGACATGGGTCTGGTGTGAGTAACAGGTTAAACTTGCTTAACTTCAAAACCTTTAGAAAGAAAAGGTATCACGTAAGACTCCCCACAAATAAACATGGGTAAGTTTTTACCTTACGCTAACCAAAACATTTGATAGGAAATCTGATTTTATTATAATAGGGTCTATGGTTTTCAAATAAATATGAAATAGCTGAAATTGTTACATTATTAAATTCCAGCATACTAGCCACAAAGTGGGTTATACAATCAAACCGTAAGGGCACGTAGGAAGAATGGGTTTCCATCAATGGCAGGGCTACTGGGGTACCGCCCGTCACAGTACGTGGCCTAGATCACCGTACCGAGGAGTACGCCCGCTCCCCTGCAACACAAAGCCGGAACCATCCCTTACTGGATAATTCCGAACAAGATAACCCCGTAGTTGGCGCGACCAACCACACACTAAGCCGAATATAAAAGAAAAGGGACCTCTAGACAGGGATCTATCTTGCTCTCAGTGGGTGCTACCCACGAAGCCTTGCTGCACCTCCCCTGTTTTAGCCATTCCCGGTTGATGAGGCTTGAGGTTACGATTACCTTTAATCAGAACATATCACTTAGAATGCTCATCGTCCGCCTGACGATGTGCTGAAAGCATTCAATCCATACAAGTTCGTTCCGGGTTCGAACGAAACCGAAGGCATTATTTCGTTACACTCGTTTTGGAATCACCCTCAGAGTTAACGACAATAACCCTTGCACTCTGAAACTTCATCTTCACTTGAGATTCACGACCTATCGTTAATTTGGATCGATGTGGTATTCGGGTCTCCAGACCTGGAATCCCGGTATACGGAAACCCGATCCCGGTCTCATCGAAATCCAAAACGTATCTTTAAGGGCCAAGTTGTTTTAAGGTTAAAACAATTCAATTCTTATCTATATACACAAAGATAGATAATTCAATAGATAATCTACATTATCATTCCAACAGTTAATTCACATTATCATTATAATTCAACCAAACATCCATATCATATATCAATCATATCTTATCAGAGATATCAAACAATGAAATACATTCAATCTCATTCATCCATCCTTAAGCAATGATTTATATCATCTAATTAATTTAAAGTGAATTAAACTAATTACTTCATTCTATAAATCCTGCTTACTTAATTATTAATTAAACCAATTAATTAATCATTACTCTAAATATCCATCTTAATTAATCATTCCTGATTAATTATACTTTAATTACTTTAAGTAATTAATCCCTAATTAATTTCACAAATTAATTATCTTAAACCATTTCAGTAATTAATCTTAAATTACTTCATTTATTAATTAACCATACTTAATTACATTCATTCTTAATTAATTACAATTAATTAATTACTTTAATCACTTATTATTTATTAATTAATCTTAATTAATCAATTCTTAATTACATCATTAATTATATTAATTAATGATCCTTAATTATTCTTAATTAATTATCTTATTTAAATTAATAATTAATTAGTCACATTTATTAATCACCTTTGATTAATCTCATTTAGTAATTAACTTCCCTTAATTACTCCACTTCATAAATTAATTACTCCTTAATTAATTATCCTTTAATTAATCCCTTGATTAATTATTCAAAAGTAATTAACTCAAATTACTTTTATTATTAAATCATCTTTAGTTAATTACATCCAGTAATTACCTTTAATTACTTTCCTAAGTGATTATACTTTCACTAATTACATTTAAGTAATTATCAAATTTCCAAACCATTGTCTTAAATTAATTTAACTAATTAATTTAAACTTATCAAATTTATTTAATTAATTACCTTAAGTAATTAATTACCTTAATTACTTCCATTAAGTAATTATACTTAACCCAATTTCATATTAACTAATTAATCTAATTGATTATCAAATTTAATCATGTTAATTAATTAATTACTTAATTATCTAATAATCCCTAATTAATGATCTTTCATTAATTATTAACAATTCTTTAACTACTTCCTAAGTAATTAAACTTTAATCAACTATTTATAAATTACAACTTAATAAATTCTTAATTACCAATTAATTTAACTCTATTACTTAATTAATTGCTAAATAAACCTTTAATCACTTGATAAATAAATTTCTAATCATTTATTAAAATCTATACTTATCTAAATAAATGATTCTTAATCCCAAATTAATTAACCCTTAATTAATTTAACTTAAAATCTTAATTATTTAATTAATTAACACTAACCCATTAATTAATCAAATTATTAAATTATTCTTAAATTATCTTATTAATTTAATGACTCATATATCATTAAACCTTAATTACTTTCTAAATTAAAGTATTAACCTTTAACTACTTTAATTTATCATTTACAAAAGGCTTTGAAAACTTTTATTTTTAAATCTTCCTTTTAATTCATTTTAAATTTAAGATTTAAAACAAATTACACATTTAACTTTAACCAAGACTTAAATCAAATTTACAAAATCTTTTTAAATCCAAATGTTAAGAAACACTTAATATTTAAAGATTTTTAAACCACTTTATTTAAATTCAAACCCCTTTTAAAATTTTACTTTAAACATTTTAAAGTTGTCTAAACATTTTAAATTTAATAAAAACTTATTTATTTCAACTAGGATACAAATTTAAACTTGAATCCATATGAAAACTTGATTTAAACTTAGTTTAAATCCTGCCTTTAAATTTTAAAAGTCATTTTTAAATTTTTAAAAGCACTGTCAGGTTTAAAACCTGTATCATCAAAAGTTCCCGAGCCTATCTCGATTTACTTCGAGTCGAAACCCTCCACGCTTCGAGTAATACCCGCGGATAACTCGAGACAACTCGAGACCTTCCCTCTGCTCCCAAAATCAACTCGCCGAAACAACGTGCACCGTGCACATGCACGGTGGCTCCGACCCTCTATGGTCAACTACGACCATACCAACACATCGGCGTTCACCCTAGAATTCGATTACGACCAACAGAACTTCAAGGAGCACTTGAAATCGAAATCGAGCTTCCATCATCCTGGAACAAGAACTTGGAACCAAAACTTAGCTCTGTAAACCTCTCGAACTCATCTCCTCCGACTACCGGAGCACCTGATCTTCCAGCCATGCCTTCGACAACCTTTCTGCTACCAGTTGCCAGAGTTCTGATGAACTCGATCCACCAGAGACGCCTTGCCAACCAAAACTCTCGACCTTACCAAAACTAGGGCTACAATCCATTAATGATCACCATCGCCTCCACCATGGTTAGAACATCGATCTGACATTTTTCCCAAACACTATGATCATTATACTACACCCAGAGAAAATCACGACCTTCCAGATTGCATCGATCGCCAGAATTTGATCGATTTCCAATTCCCGTTCATACTAACGTATCTCAACATTTACTAACTTAAAAATTTTGATTTTTCTTCTAAAAATCATTATTTGGTTTAAAGATTCAAATTATATTCCTGGAATGCTAATTTATCATATTTGAATTTTATGCAAAACCAAACTTCCCTGTCCCTTTTTATTTACAGAGTAGTTCTTATTTTATTTTAACTTAATAAACTTTTAAACACTAACCCATGATTTAAACAAACAATAATGTCTGAATCCTATGTTCTGATAAAGATCAGATAAAGGATAATGAGGTTTTGATTTAAAACCTTAGCTGCTGAACTAAGAACAGGCAGAAACAATAAAGCAATCAAACATGCATCTATCCATATATATATATCTACTCAATACATGTTTCATTCCAGAAATCCATATGTAAACAGATAACATATACTTTTAGTTTAAAATGAATGTTACTCACTTGATAAATAACAGGGGATAGGTTTTTATATGTAAACAGACAGGCTCACACACATATTCATACCAATTCATATAAATTCAAATTAGAAACTTCAATTCCAGCCAATATCATCACATGCAAACATATATCATATTCTTAAGTTTTATAAAATGTAAGTTACTCACCAGAAAATGATGAACAGGCTTCCAGATTTGAAAAGCTTTTGAATTTTAAAAACTTGAGTTGCTTGAATCTGTTTTTGATTTTAAAACTTGAATGTTGATTTGGAAACTTGCATGCATGCTCTAAAATCTTGCTTTGTTTAGATGTTGCTCTAGATCAGGTTGCTTACTTTCAGATTTGAAAAGAAGAAATTGCAGTCTTTGCTTAGATTCCAGATTGAAGAAAATGTGCAGGTTTGTTGTTCTCAGATTTACAAATGCAGGTTGAACTTTGATGTTGGAAAATGTATTACAGATCTTTGTTTGAGGAATTTGGTTTTTTTGAGGAATGTTGGTTACAGATTGTTTTGAGGATTTAGTTTGAGAGGAAGGGATTTCAGATAGAAGAAAATGCACTAGCTTTTTAGTCTCTGGTTTGAAGAATTTCATTTACAGGCTTTCGGATTTGAAGAAATGCATTACAGGGATTGAATAGATTTGTTATGAGATTATGGTTTGAGTTACTGATTTTGTTTTACAGGTTGAAGTTTTTCTTTTGCATTTGGAAAGAGAAAATAGGAAAAAGAGTGAAGATAAGAACATATGTATATAAGTAGAAATGATTTTTTTTTTTTAATAAAAGAAAAATTAAAACAAAATGACACTTGTCTTTCTATGTGTTAATTAGTTTACACTTGTTATAACCAAGTCTTTAGAGAATTACACATGTCTTTTAAGTAATTTGTATTTATTTTAAATGTAAATAAAAGACTTTTCTTAATTTATTAAACACTTATTACTTATCTATTTATATATATAAAGATAACTTTTTAAAGAACTAACCAATTATACTTATAAATAAAAGCTTATACATATATATTTAAAATCTAAAACTATTTAAATATTACCTCTTTTGAATTTCAAATTCAAATTCAAATTATATTCTTAAAATCCAATTTAAAGTAAATTTAAAACAACACATCCAATTTGAAAATAACAATCTTATTTTATTAAGGTCTTTTTATTATAAAAACAATACTCTATTAATATTGTTTGAAATTAACATATTTATCTATTTTAAAATAATTTATAAAGGAGATTATAAATTACTACTATTTATTAAATGAATTAACATATCATATGTAAATTGTATTTCAAACCAAAGCTTATCTATTTACAATATATACACACATATATATACACATTATAAATAGAAATCATTTTATTGGTTTTTAAAAGATAATTTCACTCAGTAAATATTTATTTAATCGGATTATTAAACCAATTCAAATTTTTATTATCAAATATTATCAAATCAATTTAATTATTTAAACAGATTATTAAATTGATATTGCCCCAAATTTCCGGGATATTACATTCCTCCCCCCTTAAAATAATTTCGTCCTCGAAATTTAAAACAAAGGTAATTTAATAATCTATTTAAATCACAACCATAAATTATCATCCATATGCTAACAACCATAGCAAACAATTCACTCAATCAAACAATTCTAATTATCCAGATAAAATTCTAGATAAAATTTCCTCGAGTTTCCCCAGGTATATATATATATATACCGGGATACTCGCTCTACAGAATCCAAACAATCAATACTACTAAACTATAGAGCTCCTACTCATCTAGATCTACAGAACTAAACAAGATATCAGACTACAGACGAGTCTGACTCAACTACCAAATCTTCCTGAACTGCTGATTCCATAACCAGAGATATATCAAACATGTACTCCCTCAGAGATACATGAAACACAATGAAATCCAGTTATCCAAACTGACCATTCAATCCTTATAGACCAAGCTCTTATCCAAATCAGAACACAGAAGAGATCTAATATTCCTCGGAGCTGACTTCCCAGACTTACCCAATCTTATAGCTCCCATTCACCAGAGAAAACTTCAACAACAACGAAGTCTCCAACTTCAAATTCCAAATTCCTCCGTCTCTTATCCACAAAATCCTTCTGTTAATCCTGGGCTGTCTACAGATCCTTCCTGATCAGATCAACCAAGACCAAGAACACCAACTCTACTTACAAACATCAGAAGACTGAACTAACTTCTCCTATCTGGAAAAGACAAACAGGAGCACTCGCCAAACTGCTTCCACTGCACCACTCTGATCTGGAGTAGAATGAAAATGTTGATGAAGAACACGAGCAAAGACTGGACAACACATCCCAGAAAATCTCAGATAACTCAAGAGAACACTCAACTATCGCAAGTCACTTTTGCGATCAACCCAACCTATTTCCAAAGAAAACTGTTCTCTCTTAACAAATCAGAACAGCTAATACTTAACTATCCAATCCATCGAAGAAATGGATCCATTCTGCTGCTTTTGAACTTCAACTTCAGAAAAACTGCTCAGCCAAAAACTTTTTGCCAACACAAAGAACACTCCGAGCTGCACTGCTGCCACAGATGCCAAAGATTTCCTAACCAAAGCTCTTCGAGAAACTCGAACCTCAAACAAAACAGAAACACCATGCTTAACTCAGCCACAACACCGAAGCAGACACACTTCCTTATACTCATTCCAAAGAAAACATCTTCGGGAACATCCATAGTCACTGCGTCTCATCACACAGCTACTATTACTTGAGGTATCAAGATACCATCACTCGCTTCTGCCCAACCGACAGATCCAAACTTCAAAAATAAACTCCGAACCTTAACAGGTTTCCTTCAGAGATTGTGAAATCCTTACAATTGCAAAGTTCACTCGAGACGGTATTAGGTCTACAGTCTCGACAAATACACTTCCAACCTCAACACTCAGACTCCTAATCCTAGATGATAAATTATTATCATCTCAACCAATCATTACAAATACCATATACATTTAAAATGATATTTTTTTTTATATAGAAATTATATCTGGGTAAAATTATTTCATCTACCTTTTTAAAACAATATTGTGTCTGTTGGCCTGGTCCAAGTGTTTAGAGATCCCTATCAATAACGTTAGCTACTCGTATTGACCAGAATCCATATACCACTCAACCGATCAATTAACACAATATAAAACCATTTTATATAACTAACAAATACGCGCTCTCGTATATATATACACTCAGACTCAAACAGGTTGTTACAGATCCTATCTCTAATGAACAACCCTCCCGAACCTAGGTATTCACTCAACCTAGTGTTCTGATATTCACTTAACCAAAAGCTTAGGCATTCGCTCAACCTATGCTCTGATACCACTGTAATGACCCGCCACTCATTCTACAGAATGACGAATCATTAATAAGAAAGAAAGGGGTAGAAAATAGAAAAGAAGAGAAGAAAGAAAGAAACAACAACAACGATCTCACAGCGGAACGAATAAATTATATTAATACATAAACTATTACATAGTATACAACACTTATCAGAGTTACACAACATATACATCACTTACTAGACAGTTATAACCATCTGTCTAGACATTACAACTCAAATACAAGACAAGACACTATCACAGATATCAACACAGCAGAATACTATATCTACGAACGCCGAAGCCTCCTGCTCCATTGCTCATCCAGAATATTCGTCAAAGCTAAACCTGAATCCCTTGGCTACTCGTAAAAATTTGAGTACCCAAGAGTTTATAAAACAGAAATAAACACTTGGGTCAGACATGGGTCTGGTGTGAGTAACAGGTTAAACTTGCTTAACTTCAAAACCTTTAGAAAGAAAAGGTATCACGTAAGACTCCCCACAAATAAACATGGGTAAGTTTTTACCTTACGCTAACCAAAACATTTGATAGGAAATCTGATTTTATTATAATAGGGTCTATGGTTTTCAAATAAATATGAAATAGCTGAAATTGTTACATTATTAAATTCCAGCATACTAGCCACAAAGTGGGTTATACAATCAAAACCGTAAGGGCACGTAGGAAGAATGGGTTTCCATCAATGGCGGGGCTACTGGGGTACCGCCCGTCACAGTACGTGGCCTAGATCACCGTACCGAGGAGTACGCCCGCTCCCCTGCAACACAAAGCCGGAACCATCCCTTACTGGATAATTCCGAACAAGATAACCCCGTAGTTGGCGCGACCAACCACACACTAAGCCGAATATAAAAGAAAAGGGACCTCTAGACAGGGATCTATCTTGCTCTCAGTGGGTGCTACCCACGAAGCCTTGCTGCACCTCCCCTGTTTTAGCCATTCCCGGTTGATGAGGCTTGAGGTTACGATTACCTTTAATCAGAACATATCACTTAGAATGCTCATCGTCCGCCTGACGATGTGCTGAAAGCATTCAATCCATACAAGTTCGTTCCGGGTTCGAACGAAACCGAAGGCATTATTTCGTTACACTCGTTTTGGAATCACCCTCAGAGTTAACGACAATAACCCTTGCACTCTGAAACTTCATCTTCACTTGAGATTCACGACCTATCGTTAATTTGGATCGATGTGGTATTCGGGTCTCCAGACCTGGAATCCCGGTATACGGAAACCCGATCCCGGTCTCATCGAAATCCAAAACGTATCTTTAAGGGCCAAGTTGTTTTAAGGTTAAAACAATTCAATTCTTATCTATATACACAAAGATAGATAATTCAATAGATAATCTACATTATCATTCCAACAGATAATTCACATTATCATTATAATTCAACCAAACATCCATATCATATATCAATCATATCTTATCAGAGATATCAAACAATGAAATACATTCAATCTCATTCATCCATCCTTAAGCAATGATTTATATCATCTAATTAATTTAAAGTGAATTAAACTAATTACTTCATTCTATAAATCCTGCTTACTTAATTATTAATTAAACCAATTAATTAATCATTACTCTAAATATCCATCTTAATTAATCATTCCTGATTAATTATACTTTAATTACTTTAAGTAATTAATCCCTAATTAATTTCACAAATTAATTATCTTAAACCATTTCAGTAATTAATCTTAAATTACTTCATTTATTAATTAACCATACTTAATTACATTCATTCTTAATTAATTACAATTAATTAATTACTTTAATCACTTATTATTTATTAATTAATCTTAATTAATCAATTCTTAATTACATCATTAATTATATTAATTAATGATCCTTAATTATTCTTAATTAATTATCTTATTTAAATTAATAATTAATTAGTCACATTTATTAATCACCTTTGATTAATCTCATTTAGTAATTAACTTCCCTTAATTACTCCACTTCATAAATTAATTACTCCTTAATTAATTATCCTTTAATTAATCCCTTGATTAATTATTCAAAAGTAATTAACTCAAATTACTTTTATTATTAAATCATCTTTAGTTAATTACATCCAGTAATTACCTTTAATTACTTTCCTAAGTGATTATACTTTCACTAATTACATTTAAGTAATTATCAAATTTCCAAACCATTGTCTTAAATTAATTTAACTAATTAATTTAAACTTATCAAATTTATTTAATTAATTACCTTAAGTAATTAATTACCTTAATTACTTCCATTAAGTAATTATACTTAACCCAATTTCATATTAACTAATTAATCTAATTGATTATCAAATTTAATCATGTTAATTAATTAATTACTTAATTATCTAATAATCCCTAATTAATGATCTTTCATTAATTATTAACAATTCTTTAACTACTTCCTAAGTAATTAAACTTTAATCAACTATTTATAAATTACAACTTAATAAATTCTTAATTACCAATTAATTTAACTCTATTACTTAATTAATTGCTAAATAAACCTTTAATCACTTGATAAATAAATTTCTAATCATTTATTAAAATCTATACTTATCTAAATAAATGATTCTTAATCCCAAATTAATTAACCCTTAATTAATTTAACTTAAAATCTTAATTATTTAATTAATTAACACTAACCCATTAATTAATCAAATTATTAAATTATTCTTAAATTATCTTATTAATTTAATGACTCATATATCATTAAACCTTAATTACTTTCTAAATTAAAGTATTAACCTTTAACTACTTTAATTTATCATTTACAAAAGGCTTTGAAAACTTTTATTTTTAAATCTTCCTTTTAATTCATTTTAAATTTAAGATTTAAAACAAATTACACATTTAACTTTAACCAAGACTTAAATCAAATTTACAAAATCTTTTTAAATCCAAATGTTAAGAAACACTTAATATTTAAAGATTTTTAAACCACTTTATTTAAATTCAAACCCCTTTTAAAATTTTACTTTAAACATTTTAAAGTTGTCTAAACATTTTAAATTTAATAAAAACTTATTTATTTCAACTAGGATACAAATTTAAACTTGAATCCATATGAAAACTTGATTTAAACTTAGTTTAAATCCTGCCTTTAAATTTTAAAAGTCATTTTTAAATTTTTAAAAGCACTGTCAGGTTTAAAACCTGTATCATCAAAAGTTCCCGAGCCTATCTCGATTTACTTCGAGTCGAAACCCTCCACGCTTCGAGTAATACCTGTCACGACCCGGCTTTCTATGCCCAGAAAGACGTATCGTGAATTAAGAAAGAAAGGGATAGAAGAAGAAAAGAAAGAAAAGAAGAAAGAACAACAACATCAGAAACTCACAGCGGAACGAATGAAATATAATATATCATATAAAATATTACATAGTATCATATACATCAGAGTTACACAACTTATACAACACATATTAGACAGTTATAAACATCTGTCTAATTCATACAACTCAAGTATCACAGATACAGACACAACATATACACAGCGGAATCATCATATATCTACACGGTGAAGCCTCCTGCTCCAAATCTCCTCCAGAATTCGTCAAAGCTAACCTGAATCCCTCGACTACTCAATACAATATTGAGTACCCAAGAGTTTAATAAAACAGAAAATAAACACTTGGGTCAGACATGGGTCTGGTGTGAGTAAACGGTTAGATTGCTTAACTTTGAAAACTTTTGAAAACAAAAGTATCACGTAAGACTCCCCACAAATAAACATGGGTAAGTTTTTATCTTACGCTAACTAAAACATTTGATAGGAAATCTGATTGTATTATAATAGGGTCTAGGGTTTTCAAGTAAAATACAGAAATAGCTGAAATGCTTACATCTCACATTCCAACGTAGTTGGGCACAACTAATACGTACGGCACTTATTGGAGTTTGGATTCCATACAATGGCAGGGCTACTGGGGTACCGCCCGTCACAGTACGTGGCCTAGATCACCGTACCGAGGAGTACGCCCGCTCCCCTGCAACACAAAGCCGGAACCATCCCTTACTGGATAATCCCGAACAAGATAACCCCGTAGTTGGCGCGACCAACCACACACTAAGCCGAATAAAAAAAAAGGGACCTCTAGACAGGGATCTATCTTGCTCTCAGTGGGTGCTACCCACGAAACCTTGCTGCACCTCCCCTGTTTTAGCCATTCCCGGTTGATGAGGCTTGAGGTTACGATTACCTTTAATCAGAACATATCACTTAGAATGCTCATCGTCCACCTGACGATGTGCTGAAAGCATTCAATCCATATAAGTTCGTTCCGGGTTCGAACGAAACCGAAGGCATTATCTCGTTACACTCGTTTTGGAATCACCCTCAGAGTTAACGACAATAACCCTTGCACTCTGAATCTTCATCTTCACTTGAGATTCACGACCTATCGTTAATTTGGATCGATGTGGTATTCGGGTCTCCAGACCTGGAATACCGGTATACGGAAACCCGATCCCGGTCTCATCGAAATCCAAAACGTATCTTTTAAGGCCAAGTTGTTTAAAGGTTTAAACATTTAAACTTATTCAGGATGATATAAACAGATAGATAAATCATATTATCACAATTGATAATTCATATCAACATTCATCTCACAAAGCAGCATATATCATATATATATCAGAGATATTCAAATCATCCAATATCAACCAATCACCCAATATCAAACATCCAGTATTAATCAATTATCTAAACAGAATTGATTAACTCTAATTCATTTAATTAACCTTTAATTAAATTAATTACTATCCTTTAATTACTTGGATTATCTTAATCCTGCTTATTATCATTAATTAATTACAAATTAATTAATTAAACATCTTAATGATCTTCCTTATTTAATCTTCCTTGATTAATTTTACTTTAATTACATTCAAGTAATTATCCTTAACCATATTCAGTAATTAACATTTAATTACTATCATTAATTACAATAATTAATGAACCTTCATTAATCAATTAACTAGAATTAATTTTATTAATCCTCAATTAATTACAATTAATTAATCATACTTAATTTAATTACTTTTATTAATCAACCTTGATTAATTCATTAAATAATTATTATTAATTAATTAACCTTTTAATTAATTAAATAATTAATTTTAATCAACCACTTCATTCATTAATCAGTCTTAATTAATCATAATCAGTAATTAACAATTTGTAATTACTTATCTTAATTAATTACTTCTTAATTATTTATATTAACCTTGATTAATTAATCTAATTAATTATTCTTTAATTACTTCATTAAGTAATTATTAATCAATTTTATTAACAAATAATCCTTAATTAATTACTTTATTAATTAATTACTTTTAAATTAATTGCACTTAGTAATTAATCTTAAATTAAACATATTAAATTAATCACATTATTAATTAACCTAAATCCTTTAATTAATTTCTCTTAATTAATTAACTTCAAATCCATTATATTAATTAATCCTTTAATTAATACCACCAAACGATTAACCCTTAATCAATTTATATTTAATTGCTTTCATAAGTAATTATCCACTAATTACCTTCATAAGCAATTTCTCTTAAATTAATTACATTGGTTAATTATCCATTAATTACCTCACTAAATAATTTCACTTAATAAAACATAAGTGATTATCTTCCTAAAATTAATTATATAAATAAATTAATAAATAAATCATTACTTAATCTCTAATTCATTTATTAACCATCCACTAATTAATTATCCTTATTAATTATAAACTTAATTAATTTAAGATAAATTCTTTTATCTTAATTAATTACTCAATTACATCATTTAGTCTTCATTAGAAAACATTTATAAATAATTAAAGATATAAGATTTGTTTGAATAAACAAATTAACATAAATTTTTAACATTTAAAATCCTTGGAATTTTGATAAATCTTGTTTAATAAATTTAACAAAACCTCATCCCTTTTAAAACTTAATTATATTTAAACATACCCTTAATAACTTATATATTTGGACTTGAAACATTTCGAAAAAAAAAAAACAACTTCCAGTTTAAACAGAATAACTCGAGTAACCCCAAACAACCCGAGTAAACCCACTAAAAACACGAGCTATCTTCGAGTCTCTCCCCCACGTATCTGCTTCGAGTCGCACGCGATGAAAACACGAACCCAAACCCGAGTGACCTCGTCTTTCCCAAATCGAACACTCCTGTACACGAACGTGCACACGTGCACACGCACGTCGATCTGAACGTCTCCGACAGCTCGCCGAAGCCACCCACATGTCATCGTCGATCACCTCGACCCCCACAATCACCCAGCACCCCAAAACAACGACAAACCTGAAATCGAACAACACGCCCAACCTGAACCCAAAACTAGATCACCTAACACCGCCTCGCTCCATCGCCTCAGGCCACCAGAAACGTTGATACTTCGGCCAGAGCTTTGTCAAACATCCACGCATTGATCCCCACCTATGCGATCGTCTCCAATTTCCTGGTGACGCTGCAGATTCCCCGAGAACCAATTCAATTGAAAAATAATATCGAACCCTAAATCGCCACCGCCTGGCCACCGTGGTCATTAGAAAAATCCTCTAGTATTTTCCCCACATTCTCCAACCCTCCAGCCTCCTTTACCATTAATTTCGAGGTCCACTATTGCTCCGATCGCCGAGAATTGCTTAAAATCCTTTTCTCGTTCAACTCACAAATTCTCACGATACTCTTAACTAAAATTCATGATTTTTCTTTTAAAAATCTTAATTTCCAGAAGCAAAACATATTATATCAAAGAATGAAATAATTAAGATACTTAAATTTCGACGTATATATAGATTTACTGTTTTATCTTTCTTTTCCAGATGATATTCAAAACCATCATTCTTAAATATGTTTTTAAATCTTAGTTTAGGTTTAAACACAACATCTTGTTTGAATTCCTAAACCTTTAAGAGATTGGATGAGAAGATTTTTAATTTTCTATTTTGTTTAAACTCTGTTATTTATAAACAGAGACAAGCTTTGTCTGCGAACAGACATGCACACTTCAATTCATATAAACACATATATATACTCACTGATATGTATACATACTCACAAATTCCAACATGCATTCATAAACAATATTCATATAAACATATATATATATATCATCACAGCACATTCCATCACATATATCAAAGTAAATTTTCAAATTTAAAAACTGCTTTTAAAAGTATTTACTCACATATTTTTAAAACAGAGGGACAGGCTTCCTTTATTGTTCTGGGACCTGATGCTTGATTTGATCTTTGAATTTGATTTCATGTTGAGTTGATCTACTGCTTGATGAAGCTTAAATCTTTGTTTGATTTAGTTGCTGAGTTGAATTTGCTTGCTTGTTGATCTTCATTATGTTTGCATGATTTCAGGTTGAAGTTGAATTGATTTTGAAAATTTGCTTTGAGAATTTTTTACAGGTTTTGATTTTGTTTTTGAGGAAAATAGTTTACAGGTTTTGTTTTGAAGAAGAAAATGTAAAAATTTTAGAACTGGAAGAATGAATTCAGATCTTCTCTTTACAACATTTTGTTTATTAAATTTTTAGAGAAAATAAAACTTTGCCACTTGTTAACTTGAAATGCTCTTATGCTTACAATTGTAAATATATGTTATAATGGTCTTACACATGTCCTTAAACATTTTAAATAAATTTTTATTTATTTTAAATGTTAATATAAAGCTTTTATACTTAATTTACTAATTAATAAATACTTATCTTAGTATATATGTATATATATATATATATATAAATTACTTTAGGGAAAATATTATAAAACCAAATACCCTTTGAAAAATATTTATATTTTAAAACCTTATTTACAAAAGTATTTATATTTATATATTTGTGTAATATGAATTTCTATTATTTATGTAATTGTGAAATTTAGTAATTTATGTATATATTACTTATGTTTACAACTATTCTAGTTTAAGAGATGTTAAAAAGAAAGGTTTAACTAAATCTATATATATCAATTTAGTTTAGTATTTATTTATTTTTATTTTTAAAAGAAAACAAGATAAAAATAAATCTTTTATTAAATCTTATTTAAACCATCATATTTTAAAATAAACAATATCTTATATTTTTGAAAAACAATTGAATTAAATCTAAACTAACCTTTGAAAAATATTAATTTTAAAACAAAGCTTTAAATTACAATTCATATATAAATTATCAATAGATTAAATTAAATTCAAATCAATCCAAATTATAACATATACATACATATATATTACAATTTAAAATTCATCTTTAATTTAAACAAAAGATTCTCTATTCACAATATATATATCAATATATACATTATAAATAGAATCCATTTTTATTAGCTTTGAAAGATAAATTTTATCCATTTTTAAATTATTAGAAATGATATAAATAAATATTACCAAATTAAATATTGCCAGATTAAATATTTATTATCCTTTAAAAGATTAAATTACCAAATTAAATTAAAATTATAAAGAATAATTATAAAATCAATTTATCTAGTAATACAGATTATTAAATTTATATTGCCCAAAAACCTGGGATATCACATTCCTCCCCCCTTAAAATAATTTCGTCCCCGAAATTTAAAACAAAGTTAATTTAATAATCCAGCAAAGATTTTAAAACAGCAACCACATACCTATCATCCAATTACTAACAATCATAGCAACCAATCAAACAACAAACCTAACTAACTATTCTGATACAAATCAGGATAGATCTACTAACACTATCTCGAGTTTCCCCGAGTACAACACCGGGATACTCGCTCTACAAAAGCTAAACAAACTACACCACCATAATCCAGAGCTCCCCTCGCTTCTCTAGATCCACTAATCTGAACAAAACATCAGACTACACCCAAGTCTAGCTCAACTTCCAAATCCAACTGAACTGCAGATCCTACAATCAGCGATGAATCATACACGTACTCCCTCAGAGATACGTGAAATAGAGTGAATTCCAGATATCCAAACCGGCCATTCAATCCTGTAGACAAAGAACTACTCCTCTCGAGAACACAGGAAAAATCCAAAATACTTCAGAATACTTCAGTGCTAGCTTTCCAGATTTACCAAATCTTATAGCTTTTTAATCGGAGAAAACTTAAACACTTCCAATCTCCAACTCCGAATTCCAAACTCCGACTCATATCTCCATAACTTACCAGACGATCCTGAGTTACCTCATCTCTTCCTGATCAGCTTAACCCTTGCTGATACTTCTTGAAATAAATCTGAACCAAGCACAAAATGATCTCTAGATTCTATCAACAATATGATCCTTCCAAAATCTGTTGAAATCCAAACTTGAAAACTAGATCTGACCAATCCATTTCCAAAAATTTCTGAGCTGCTACACCAACTCTTCTTTCTCTAAGAACCATCCTACTACCAGACTAACCACTGGTATCGCTTCTGGAATCAAGTCGATACTGAACTCAAACTCTAGATGCAGACAAACTTCTACTTCCTCGAAAACATCCGGAAAAATCGCTGACTACATCAGTAGCTCCTACTTCCACATGAGAAATCTTAATCTCAAACAAAAGATTGCCCAAGATGATTTCCCAAACTAATCGCAAGTCACTTTTGCGATCCTACCTAGTTCGGATTCCAAAGAAACTGTTTTTCTCTTTGCTAATTAAAAAACAGCCTTAAGCTTTTCCAAACAAGGTTAACTCTTCAAGAAAGCTTTCACCATCTATCTGGACTGCTGATAGAAGAAGCACAAAGATTCCTGAATCATCGGAGAAACGGGCCACACCGGTGCTTCCAAACTCTACCTTGATGATACTGCAAAGCCAAAGACCTTCTCGTCAGCACACCGAACACTTCGAGCTGCACTGCTACCACCGCTAACCAAAAACTTCTAATCCAAAGGCTTCTCAAAACTAAAACCATCAACAAACCTCACAACGGACCTCCGAGATGGCAGACAGCCCAAAAGAAACTCGGGACTCCCAACCAAACGCCAACAACTTACTCTTCTAAATCTTGCTCTAAAAAGAACATCTCCTTCGGGAACATCCATAGATACTGCATCTCATCACACAGCTTCTCCTTCCTGAAGTTGCCAAGCTACCATTACTCACTTATGTTTAGACAAGAGATCCAAACTCTAGAAAATCCGCTCACCCGAGCTCAACCAAACTTACATTCCAATAATGGACTCCGAATCTTGAAAAGGATTTTCTTCAGAGATCCGAGACATCCTTACTCCATACTGCCAACTTACTCGAGACGATATTGGGTTTACAGTCTCGATATATACTTCCAACCTCAAACATTCAAACTCCAACTATTGGTAATTGTGTTACACACACTACCACCTTATCTACCTTTATAACTTATATTGGAAAACCCGAGCAGGTAACCCAATAAATAGGTAGAAATACATAAATATATATATTTAAAATGATATTTTTTTTTATATAGAAATTATTTCTGGGTAAAATTATTTCATCAACCTCTTTAAAACAATATTGTGTCCATTGGCCTGGTTCAAGTGTTTAGAGATCCCTATCAATAACGTTAGCTACTCGTATTGACCAGAATCCATATACCACTCAACCGATCAATTAACACAATATAAAACCATTTTTATATAACTAACAATTACGCGCTCTCAAGATAGACACCACTTCAGAGCCTAGGTATTCACTCAACCTAATGCTCTGATACCAACTGTCACGTCCTAGGCTTTTCAACCTTCAGCAACGGTTCACGACCGGTAGGCTTTTCAACCATCCCAGCCCCGCTGTGGCTCACAGTGATACCTCGGGTTTGCTTTTACGGCCACCCTCTCGAGTCGCAACCAACCCCAAAAGGCCTTATACTACCCCCGGGGACATGTAGGGGTAAGAGTCTCCCGTTCGCCACCTAACGCAAAGCGAGAACCCCCTATCACGCTGTAATGTAGCAAACCCGATCCCGGTCTCATCGAAATCCAAAACGTATCTTTTAAGGCCAAGTTGTTTAAAGGTTTAAATATTTAAACTTATTCAGGATGATATAAACAGATAGATAAATCATATTATCACAATTGATAATTCATATCAACATTCATCTCACAAATCAGCATATATCATATATATCAGAGATATTCAAATCATCCAATATCAACCAATCACCCAATATCAAACATCCAGTATTAATCAATTATCTAAACAGAATTGATTAACTCTAATTCATTTAATTAACCTTTAATTAAATTAATTACTATCCTTTAATTACTTGGATTATCTTAATCCTGCTTATTATCATTAATTAATTACAAATTAATTAATTAAACATCTTAATGATCTTCCTTATTTAATCTTCCTTGATTAATTTTACTTTAATTACATTCAAGTAATTATCCTTAACCATATTCAGTAATTAACATTTAATTACTATCATTAATTACAATAATTAATGAACCTTCATTAATCAATTAACTAGAATTAATTTTATTAATCCTCAATTAATTACAATTAATTAATCATACTTAATTTAATTACTTTTATTAATCAACCTTGATTAATTCATTAAATAATTATTATTAATTAATTAACCTTTTAATTAATTAAATAATTAATTTTAATCAACCACTTCATTCATTAATCAGTCTTAATTAATCATAATCAGTAATTAACAATTTGTAATTACTTATCTTAATTAATTACTTCTTAATTATTTATATTAACCTTGATTAATTAATCTAATTAATTATTCTTTAATTACTTCATTAAGTAATTATTAATCAATTTTATTAACAAATAATCCTTAATTAATTACTTTATTAATTAATTACTTTTAAATTAATTGCACTTAGTAATTAATCTTAAATTAAACATATTAAATTAATCACATTATTAATTAACCTAAATCCTTTAATTAATTTCTCTTAATTAATTAACTTCAAATCCATTATATTAATTAATCCTTTAATTAATACCACCAAACGATTAACCCTTAATCAATTTATATTTAATTGCTTTCATAAGTAATTATCCACTAATTACCTTCATAAGCAATTTCTCTTAAATTAATTACATTGGTTAATTATCCATTAATTACCTCACTAAATAATTTCACTTAATAAAACATAAG
Organism: Allium fistulosum; assembly: GCA_030737815.1. Taxonomy (NCBI): domain Eukaryota; kingdom Viridiplantae; phylum Streptophyta; class Magnoliopsida; order Asparagales; family Amaryllidaceae; genus Allium; species Allium fistulosum. Next base: position 837,536,267 of record CM060905.1, read on the forward strand.
TGATTATCTTCCTAAAATTAATTATATAAATAAATTAATAAATAAATCATTACTTAATCTCTAATTCATTTATTAACCATCCACTAATTAATTATCCTTATTAATTATAAACTTAATTAATTTAAGATAAATTCTTTTATCTTAATTAATTACTCAATTACATCATTTAGTCTTCATTAGAAAACATTTATAAATAATTAAAGATATAAGATTTGTTTGAATAAACAAATTAACATAAATTTTTAACATTTAAAATCCTTGGAATTTTGATAAATCTTGTTTAATAAATTTAACAAAACCTCATCCCTTTTAAAACTTAATTATATTTAAACATACCCTTAATAACTTATATATTTGGACTTGAAACATTTCGAAAAAAAAAACAACTTCCAGTTTAAACAGAATAACTCGAGTAACCCCAAACAACCCGAGTAAACCCACTAAAAACACGAGCTAGCTTCGAGTCTCTCCCCCACGTATCTGCTTCGAGTCGCACGCGATGAAAACACGAACCCAAACCCGAGTGACCTCGTCTTTCCCAAATCGAACACTCCTGTACACGAACGTGCACACGTGCACACGCACGTCGATCTGAACGTCTCCGACAGCTCGCCGAAGCCACCCACATGTCATCGTCGATCACCTCGACCCCCACAATCACCCAGCACCCCAAAACAACGACAAACCTGAAATCGAACAACACGCCCAACCTGAACCCAAAACTAGATCACCTAACACCGCCTCGCTCCATCGCCTCAGGCCACCAGAAACGTTGATACTTCGGCCAGAGCTTTGTCAAACATCCACGCGTTGATCCCCACCTATGCGATCGTCTCCAATTTCCTGGTGACGCTGCAGATTCCCCGAGAACCAATTCAATTGAAAAATAATATCGAACCCTAAATCGCCACCGCCTGGCCACCGTGGTCATTAGAAAAATCCTCTAGTATTTTCCCCACATTCTCCAACCCTCCAGCCTCCTTTACCATTAATTTCGAGGTCCACTATTGCTCCGATCGCCGAGAACTGCTTAAAATCCTTTTCTCGTTCAACTCACAAATTCTCACGATACTCTTAACTAAAATTCATGATTTTTCTTTTAAAAATCTTAATTTCCAGAAGCAAAACATATTATATCAAAGAATGAAATAATTAAGATACTTAAATTTCGACGTATATATAGATTTACTGTTTTATCTTTCTTTTCCAGATGATATTCAAAACCATCATTCTTAAATATGTTTTTAAATCTTAGTTTAGGTTTAAACACAACATCTTGTTTGAATTCCTAAACCTTTAAGAGATTGGATGAGAAGATTTTTAATTTTCTATTTTGTTTAAACTCTGTTATTTATAAACAGAGACAAGCTTTGTCTGCGAACAGACATGCACACTTCAATTCATATAAACACATATATATACTCACTGATATGTATACATACTCACAAATTCCAACATGCATTCATAAACAATATTCATATAAACATATATATATATATCATCACAGCACATTCCATCACATATATCAAAGTAAATTTTCAAATTTAAAAACTGCTTTTAAAAGTATTTACTCACATATTTTTAAAACAGAGGGACAGGCTTCCTTTATTGTTCTGGGACCTGATGCTTGATTTGATCTTTGAATTTGATTTCATGTTGAGTTGATCTACTGCTTGATGAAGCTTAAATCTTTGTTTGATTTAGTTGCTGAGTTGAATTTGCTTGCTTGTTGATCTTCATTATGTTTGCATGATTTCAGGTTGAAGTTGAATTGATTTTGAAAATTTGCTTTGAGAATTTTTTACAGGTTTTGATTTTGTTTTTGAGGAAAATAGTTTACAGGTTTTGTTTTGAAGAAGAAAATGTAAAAATTTTAGAACTGGAAGAATGAATTCAGATCTTCTCTTTACAACATTTTGTTTATTAAATTTTTAGAGAAAATAAAACTTTGCCACTTGTTAACTTGAAATGCTCTTATGCTTACAATTGTAAATATATGTTATAATGGTCTTACACATGTCCTTAAACATTTTAAATAAATTTTTATTTATTTTAAATGTTAATATAAAGCTTTTATACTTAATTTACTAATTAATAAATACTTATCTTAGTATATATGTATATATATATATATATATAAATTACTTTAGGGAAAATATTATAAAACCAAATACCCTTTGAAAAATATTTATATTTTAAAACCTTATTTACAAAAGTATTTATATTTATATATTTGTGTAATATGAATTTCTATTATTTATGTAATTGTGAAATTTAGTAATTTATGTATATATTACTTATGTTTACAACTATTCTAGTTTAAGAGATGTTAAAAAGAAAGGTTTAACTAAATCTATATATATCAATTTAGTTTAGTATTTATTTATTTTTATTTTTAAAAGAAAACAAGATAAAAATAAATCTTTTATTAAATCTTATTTAAACCATCATATTTTAAAATAAACAATATCTTATATTTTTGAAAAACAATTGAATTAAATCTAAACTAACCTTTGAAAAATATTAATTTTAAAACAAAGCTTTAAATTACAATTCATATATAAATTATCAATAGATTAAATTAAATTCAAATCAATCCAAATTATAACATATACATACATATATATTACAATTTAAAATTCATCTTTAATTTAAACAAAAGATTCTCTATTCACAATATATATATCAATATATACATTATAAATAGAATCCATTTTTATTAGCTTTGAAAGATAAATTTTATCCATTTTTAAATTATTAGAAATGATATAAATAAATATTACCAAATTAAATATTGCCAGATTAAATATTTATTATCCTTTAAAAGATTAAATTACCAAATTAAATTAAAATTATAAAGAATAATTATAAAATCAATTTATCTAGTAATACAGATTATTAAATTTATATTGCCCAAAAACCTGGGATATCACATTCCTCCCCCCTTAAAATAATTTCGTCCCCGAAATTTAAAACAAAGTTAATTTAATAATCCAGCAAAGATTTTAAAACAGCAACCACATACCTATCATCCAATTACTAACAATCATAGCAACCAATCAAACAACAAACCTAACTAACTATTCTGATACAAATCAGGATAGATCTACTAACACTATCTCGAGTTTCCCCGAGTACAACACCGGGATACTCGCTCTACAAAAGCTAAACAAACTACACCACCATAATCCAGAGCTCCCCTCGCTTCTCTAGATCCACTAATCTGAACAAAACATCAGACTACACCCAAGTCTAGCTCAACTTCCAAATCCAACTGAACTGCAGATCCTACAATCAGCGATGAATCATACACGTACTCCCTCAGAGATACGTGAAATAGAGTGAATTCCAGATATCCAAACCGGCCATTCAATCCTGTAGACAAAGAACTACTCCTCTCGAGAACACAGGAAAAATCCAAAATACTTCAGAATACTTCAGTGCTAGCTTTCCAGATTTACCAAATCTTATAGCTTTTTAATCGGAGAAAACTTAAACACTTCCAATCTCCAACTCCGAATTCCAAACTCCGACTCATATCTCCATAACTTACCAGACGATCCTGAGTTACCTCATCTCTTCCTGATCAGCTTAACCCTTGCTGATACTTCTTGAAATAAATCTGAACCAAGCACAAAATGATCTCTAGATTCTATCAACAATATGATCCTTCCAAAATCTGTTGAAATCCAAACTTGAAAACTAGATCTGACCAATCCATTTCCAAAAATTTCTGAGCTGCTACACCAACTCTTCTTTCTCTAAGAACCATCCTACTACCAGACTAACCACTGGTATCGCTTCTGGAATCAAGTCGATACTGAACTCAAACTCTAGATGCAGACAAACTTCTACTTCCTCGAAAACATCCGGAAAAATCGCTGACTACATCAGTAGCTCCTACTTCCACATGAGAAATCTTAATCTCAAACAAAAGATTGCCCAAGATGATTTCCCAAACTAATCGCAAGTCACTTTTGCGATCCTACCTAGTTCGGATTCCAAAGAAACTGTTTTTCTCTTTGCTAATTAAAAAACAGCCTTAAGCTTTTCCAAACAAGGTTAACTCTTCAAGAAAGCTTTCACCATCTATCTGGACTGCTGATAGAAGAAGCACAAAGATTCCTGAATCATCGGAGAAACGGGCCACACCGGTGCTTCCAAACTCTACCTTGATGATACTGCAAAGCCAAAGACCTTCTCGTCAGCACACCGAACACTTCGAGCTGCACTGCTACCACCGCTAACCAAAAACTTCTAATCCAAAGGCTTCTCAAAACTAAAACCATCAACAAACCTCACAACGGACCTCCGAGATGGCAGACAGCCCAAAAGAAACTCGGGACTCCCAACCAAACGCCAACAACTTACTCTTCTAAATCTTGCTCTAAAAAGAACATCTCCTTCGGGAACATCCATAGATACTGCATCTCATCACACAGCTTCTCCTTCCTGAAGTTGCCAAGCTACCATTACTCACTTATGTTTAGACAAGAGATCCAAACTCTAGAAAATCCGCTCACCCGAGCTCAACCAAACTTACATTCCAATAATGGACTCCGAATCTTGAAAAGGATTTTCTTCAGAGATCCGAGACATCCTTACTCCATACTGCCAACTTACTCGAGACGATATTGGGTTTACAGTCTCGATATATACTTCCAACCTCAAACATTCAAACTCCAACTATTGGTAATTGTGTTACACACACTACCACCTTATCTACCTTTATAACTTATATTGGAAAACCCGAGCAGGTAACCCAATAAATAGGTAGAAATACATAAATATATATATTTAAAATGATATTTTTTTTTATATAGAAATTATTTCTGGGTAAAATTATTTCATCAACCTCTTTAAAACAATATTGTGTCCATTGGCCTGGTTCAAGTGTTTAGAGATCCCTATCAATAACGTTAGCTACTCGTATTGACCAGAATCCATATACCACTCAACCGATCAATTAACACAATATAAAACCATTTTTATATAACTAACAATTACGCGCTCTCAAGATAGACACCACTTCAGAGCCTAGGTATTCACTCAACCTAATGCTCTGATACCAACTGTCACGTCCTAGGCTTTTCAACCTTCAGCAACGGTTCACGACCGGTAGGCTTTTCAACCATCCCAGCCCCGCTGTGGCTCACAGTGATACCTCGGGTTTGCTTTTACGGCCACCCTCTCGAGTCGCAACCAACCCCAAAAGGCCTTATACTACCCCCGGGGACATGTAGGGGTAAGAGTCTCCCGTTCGCCACCTAACGCAAAGCGAGAACCCCCTATCACGCTGTAATGTAGCAAACCCGATCCCGGTCTCATCGAAATCCAAAACGTATCTTTTAAGGCCAAGTTGTTTAAAGGTTTAAATATTTAAACTTATTCAGGATGATATAAACAGATAGATAAATCATATTATCACAATTGATAATTCATATCAACATTCATCTCACAAATCAGCATATATCATATATATCAGAGATATTCAAATCATCCAATATCAACCAATCACCCAATATCAAACATCCAGTATTAATCAATTATCTAAACAGAATTGATTAACTCTAATTCATTTAATTAACCTTTAATTAAATTAATTACTATCCTTTAATTACTTGGATTATCTTAATCCTGCTTATTATCATTAATTAATTACAAATTAATTAATTAAACATCTTAATGATCTTCCTTATTTAATCTTCCTTGATTAATTTTACTTTAATTACATTCAAGTAATTATCCTTAACCATATTCAGTAATTAACATTTAATTACTATCATTAATTACAATAATTAATGAACCTTCATTAATCAATTAACTAGAATTAATTTTATTAATCCTCAATTAATTACAATTAATTAATCATACTTAATTTAATTACTTTTATTAATCAACCTTGATTAATTCATTAAATAATTATTATTAATTAATTAACCTTTTAATTAATTAAATAATTAATTTTAATCAACCACTTCATTCATTAATCAGTCTTAATTAATCATAATCAGTAATTAACAATTTGTAATTACTTATCTTAATTAATTACTTCTTAATTATTTATATTAACCTTGATTAATTAATCTAATTAATTATTCTTTAATTACTTCATTAAGTAATTATTAATCAATTTTATTAACAAATAATCCTTAATTAATTACTTTATTAATTAATTACTTTTAAATTAATTGCACTTAGTAATTAATCTTAAATTAAACATATTAAATTAATCACATTATTAATTAACCTAAATCCTTTAATTAATTTCTCTTAATTAATTAACTTCAAATCCATTATATTAATTAATCCTTTAATTAATACCACCAAACGATTAACCCTTAATCAATTTATATTTAATTGCTTTCATAAGTAATTATCCACTAATTACCTTCATAAGCAATTTCTCTTAAATTAATTACATTGGTTAATTATCCATTAATTACCTCACTAAATAATTTCACTTAATAAAACATAAGTGATTATCTTCCTAAAATTAATTATATAAATAAATTAATAAATAAATCATTACTTAATCTCTAATTCATTTATTAACCATCCACTAATTAATTATCCTTATTAATTATAAACTTAATTAATTTAAGATAAATTCTTTTATCTTAATTAATTACTCAATTACATCATTTAGTCTTCATTAGAAAACATTTATAAATAATTAAAGATATAAGATTTGTTTGAATAAACAAATTAACATAAATTTTTAACATTTAAAATCCTTGGAATTTTGATAAATCTTGTTTAATAAATTTAACAAAACCTCATCCCTTTTAAAACTTAATTATATTTAAACATACCCTTAATAACTTATATATTTGGACTTGAAACATTTCGAAAAAAAAAAAACAACTTCCAGTTTAAACAGAATAACTCGAGTAACCCCAAACAACCCGAGTAAACCCACTAAAAACACGAGCTATCTTCGAGTCTCTCCCCCACGTATCTGCTTCGAGTCGCACGCGATGAAAACACGAACCCAAACCCGAGTGACCTCGTCTTTCCCAAATCGAACACTCCTGTACACGAACGTGCACACGTGCACACGCACGTCGATCTGAACGTCTCCGACAGCTCGCCGAAGCCACCCACATGTCATCGTCGATCACCTCGACCCCCACAATCACCCAGCACCCCAAAACAACGACAAACCTGAAATCGAACAACACGCCCAACCTGAACCCAAAACTAGATCACCTAACACCGCCTCGCTCCATCGCCTCAGGCCACCAGAAACGTTGATACTTCGGCCAGAGCTTTGTCAAACATCCACGCATTGATCCCCACCTATGCGATCGTCTCCAATTTCCTGGTGACGCTGCAGATTCCCCGAGAACCAATTCAATTGAAAAATAATATCGAACCCTAAATCGCCACCGCCTGGCCACCGTGGTCATTAGAAAAATCCTCTAGTATTTTCCCCACATTCTCCAACCCTCCAGCCTCCTTTACCATTAATTTCGAGGTCCACTATTGCTCCGATCGCCGAGAATTGCTTAAAATCCTTTTCTCGTTCAACTCACAAATTCTCACGATACTCTTAACTAAAATTCATGATTTTTCTTTTAAAAATCTTAATTTCCAGAAGCAAAACATATTATATCAAAGAATGAAATAATTAAGATACTTAAATTTCGACGTATATATAGATTTACTGTTTTATCTTTCTTTTCCAGATGATATTCAAAACCATCATTCTTAAATATGTTTTTAAATCTTAGTTTAGGTTTAAACACAACATCTTGTTTGAATTCCTAAACCTTTAAGAGATTGGATGAGAAGATTTTTAATTTTCTATTTTGTTTAAACTCTGTTATTTATAAACAGAGACAAGCTTTGTCTGCGAACAGACATGCACACTTCAATTCATATAAACACATATATATACTCACTGATATGTATACATACTCACAAATTCCAACATGCATTCATAAACAATATTCATATAAACATATATATATCATCACAGCACATTCCATCACATATATCAAAGTAAATTTTCAAATTTAAAAACTGCTTTTAAAAGTATTTACTCACATATTTTTAAAACAGAGGGACAGGCTTCCTTTATTGTTCTGGGACCTGATGCTTGATTTGATCTTTGAATTTGATTTCATGTTGAGTTGATCTACTGCTTGATGAAGCTTAAATCTTTGTTTGATTTAGTTGCTGAGTTGAATTTGCTTGCTTGTTGATCTTCATTATGTTTGCATGATTTCAGGTTGAAGTTGAATTGATTTTGAAAATTTGCTTTGAGAATTTTTTACAGGTTTTGATTTTGTTTTTGAGGAAAATAGTTTACAGGTTTTGTTTTGAAGAAGAAAATGTAAAAATTTTAGAACTGGAAGAATGAATTCAGATCTTCTCTTTACAACATTTTGTTTATTAAATTTTTAGAGAAAATAAAACTTTGCCACTTGTTAACTTGAAATGCTCTTATGCTTACAATTGTAAATATATGTTATAATGGTCTTACACATGTCCTTAAACATTTTAAATAAATTTTTATTTATTTTAAATGTTAATATAAAGCTTTTATACTTAATTTACTAATTAATAAATACTTATCTTAGTATATATGTATATATATATATATATATAAATTACTTTAGGGAAAATATTATAAAACCAAATACCCTTTGAAAAATATTTATATTTTAAAACCTTATTTACAAAAGTATTTATATTTATATATTTGTGTAATATGAATTTCTATTATTTATGTAATTGTGAAATTTAGTAATTTATGTATATATTACTTATGTTTACAACTATTCTAGTTTAAGAGATGTTAAAAAGAAAGGTTTAACTAAATCTATATATATCAATTTAGTTTAGTATTTATTTATTTTTATTTTTAAAAGAAAACAAGATAAAAATAAATCTTTTATTAAATCTTATTTAAACCATCATATTTTAAAATAAACAATATCTTATATTTTTGAAAAACAATTGAATTAAATCTAAACTAACCTTTGAAAAATATTAATTTTAAAACAAAGCTTTAAATTACAATTCATATATAAATTATCAATAGATTAAATTAAATTCAAATCAATCCAAATTATAACATATACATACATATATATTACAATTTAAAATTCATCTTTAATTTAAACAAAAGATTCTCTATTCACAATATATATATCAATATATACATTATAAATAGAATCCATTTTTATTAGCTTTGAAAGATAAATTTTATCCATTTTTAAATTATTAGAAATGATATAAATAAATATTACCAAATTAAATATTGCCAGATTAAATATTTATTATCCTTTAAAAGATTAAATTACCAAATTAAATTAAAATTATAAAGAGTAATTATAAAATCAATTTATCTATTAATACAGATTATTAAATTTATATTGCCCAAAAACCCGGGATATCACAATACCCGCGGATAACTCGAGACAACTCGAGACCTTCCCTCTGCTCCCAAAATCAACTCGCCGAAACAACGTGCACCGTGCACATGCACGGTGGCTCCGGCCCTCTATGGTCAACTACGACCATACCAACACATCGGCGTTCACCCTAGAATTCGATTACGACCAACAGAACTTCAAGGAGCACTTGAAATCGAAATCGAGCTTCCATCATCCTGGAACAAGAACCTGGAACCAAAACTTAGCTCTGTAAACCTCTCGAACTCATCTCCTCCGACTACCGGAGCACCTGATCTTCCAGCCATGCCTTCGACAACCTTTCCGCTACCAGTTGCCAGAGTTCTGATGAACTCGATCCACCAGAGACGCCTTGCCAACCAAAACTCTCGATCTTACCAAAACTAGGGCTACAATCCATTAATGATCACCATCGCCTCCACCATGGTTAGAACATCGATCTGACATTTTTCCCAAACACTATGATCATTATACTACACCCAGAGAAAATCACGACCTTCCAGATTGCATCGATCGCCAGAATTTGATCGATTTCCAATTCCCGTTCATACTAACGTATCTCAACATTTACAAACTTAAAAATTTTGATTTTTCTTCTAAAAATCATTATTTGGTTTAAAGATTCAAATTATATTCCTGGAATGCTAATTTATCATATTTGAATTTTATGCAAAACCAAACTTCCCTGTCCCTTTTTATTTACAGAGTAGTTCTTATTTTATTTTAACTTAATAAACTTTTAAACACTAACCCATGATTTAAACAAACAATAATGTCTGAATCCTATGTTCTGATAAAGATCAGATAAAGGATAATGAGGTTTTGATTTAAAACCTTAGCTACTGAACTAAGAACAGGCAGAAACAATAAAGCAATCAAACATGCATCTATCCATATATATATATCTACTCAATACATGTTTCATTCCAGAAATCCATATGTAAACAGATAACATATACTTTTAGTTTAAAATGAATGTTACTCACTTGATAAATAACAGGGGATAGGTTTTTATATGTAAACAGACAGGCTCACACACATATTCATACCAATTCATATAAATTCAAATTAGAAACTTCAATTCCAGCCAATATCATCACATGCAAACATATATCATATTCTTAAGTTTTATAAAATGTAAGTTACTCACCAGAAAATGATGAACAGGCTTCCAGATTTGAAAAGCTTTTGAATTTTAAAAACTTGAGTTGCTTGAATCTGTTTTTGATTTTAAAACTTGAATGTTGATTTGGAAACTTGCATGCATGCTCTAAAATCTTGCTTTGTTTAGATGTTGCTCTAGATCAGGTTGCTTACTTTCAGATTTGAAAAGAAGAAATTGCAGTCTTTGCTTAGATTCCAGATTGAAGAAAATGTGCAGGTTTGTTGTTCTCAGATTTACAAATGCAGGTTGAACTTTGATGTTGGAAAATGTATTACAGATCTTTGTTTGAGGAATTTGGTTTTTTTGAGGAATGTTGGTTACAGATTGTTTTGAGGATTTAGTTTGAGAGGAAGGGATTTCAGATAGAAGAAAATGCACTAGCTTTTTAGTCTCTGGTTTGAAGAATTTCATTTACAGGCTTTCGGATTTGAAGAAATGCATTACAGGGATTGAATAGATTTGTTATGAGATTATGGTTTGAGTTACTGATTTTGTTTTACAGGTTGAAGTTTTTCTTTTGCATTTGGAAAGAGAAAATAGGAAAAAAGAGTGAAGATAAGAACATATGTATATAAGTAGAAATGATTTTTTTTTTAATAAAAGAAAAATTAAAACAAAATGACACTTGTCTTTCTATGTGTTAATTAGTTTACACTTGTTATAACCAAGTCTTTAGAGAATTACACATGTCTTTTAAGTAATTTGTATTTATTTTAAATGTAAATAAAAGACTTTTCTTAATTTATTAAACACTTATTACTTATCTATTTATATATATAAAGATAACTTTTTAAAGAACTAACCAATTATACTTATAAATAAAAGCTTATACATATATATTTAAAATCTAAAACTATTTAAATATTACCTCTTTTGAATTTCAAATTCAAATTCAAATTATATTCTTAAAATCCAATTTAAAGTAAATTTAAAACAACACATCCAATTTGAAAATAACAATCTTATTTTATTAAGGTCTTTTTATTATAAAAACAATACTCTATTAATATTGTTTGAAATTAACATATTTATCTATTTTAAAATAATTTATAAAGGAGATTATAAATTACTACTATTTGTTAAATGAATTAACATATCATATGTAAATTGTATTTCAAACCAAAGCTTATCTATTTACAATATATACACACATATATATACACATTATAAATAGAAATCATTTTATTGGTTTTTAAAAGATAATTTCACTCAGTAAATATTTATTTAATCAGATTATTAAACCAATTCAAATTTTTATTATCAAATATTATCAAATCAATTTAATTATTTAAACAGATTATTAAATTGATATTGCCCCAAATTTCCGGGATATTATAGTGTGACTATGCAAGGAGAATGACGGTTTTTGATCAAGAAACCAGATCTGAGTCCGCACTAGGAAGTCGGGTGGACGATACTAGTTCGGAAGAGAAATTGTGTGATCGAGTGAGCGATCAGATTAATATTGCATACGGATGATATGTGTACATCGTACGGATTTGAATAAAACTGATATTAAAATTTGTGGATAAAAACTGTAAAAATGATTTTGAAATGGAAGAATATATATTTGGGAAATATACGATGAAATAAAAAAAAAGAGTGGAATATTTCTGTGATTAAAACTCATTTTATAAAAAAAAAGTGATATGGTTAATAACTTTATAAAAGAGTAATCAAATTTGAATATTTGATTTGGAATAAACAAAGTTATATATCTTTGTTATATATGATAAACTTCCCTTGTTGAATCTATTGCCAGAAGAAAAGGGTTTTTGAAAGTATTTGAAGTATAAAAGAGGTTTTATACAAGTTTCCAATGATCCAAAGATTTTCAAAGTTATATATATATATATATATATATATATATAAAGGATCTTATGAGAATGATTTTTGAAAAGGTTTTGGAACCTATGGATTTTGGAAAGGCTTTTGATTTTTGAGAAAAATCAATTTTGGGAATTTGGAAAGTCAAGTTTGGAACTATCGATTTGGAATATCGATTTTGTGTAAAGGAGATTTTGATAAAAATCATTAAGGGTATGATTTGAAGATACTATAAGTGTATAGTATAAAGTGTTTTGAGAATAGCTCTGGGGAAAAAGGCGCTCCCTTGAAATGAACTTCTCAGGAGTGCCACAGGGTGGTACTGCCTTGAACCCCAAGGGGGGGATTCTAAAATTGATCCTATGAGGAGTCCGGAAAAAAATAGTTCCTGAGGATTATTTGTGTAGCGAAAGTCGAGGGGCTGGTGCCCACAGAGGCATTTGGGTTATGCTGTGACGACAGTTTAACTCGATGTCACTACGATCTACTGCAGACCATAGCGAAAGTCGTGTGAGCTGTTGAGAGCCAACAGTCTATGTTTGATTTTATATCGGTAGACTGCGACACTATGGTAACATAGCGAAAGTCTTGTGAGCCGCTGAGAGCCAACAGTCTGCGTTTGATTCTATATCGGTAGACTGAGACCTATGTAGAGTGGAGAAGTTTCATTTTGACAGCGAAATCGTGTGTGCCGCTGAGAGCTAACAGTTACATGGACTTTTGCTGTGATGGCAACGTAACCCTGGAATGTAACTGTGATCTGTTGTGGGTTCCATGCTGTCATCAGTTACATGGACTTTTGCTGCGATGGCAACGTAACCCGTGATGTAACTGTGACCATGGATGGGGGTGATGATTTCCAGAGCATTCTCACCAAAGATATTTCCTCTATTTTCAAAACTGTTTTCTATATTTTCAATAAATTATTTTCCAAGTGTTTTCACTAGGTGTTGAAAACGGGTTTGCTAAGTCCTTATAGATTTTCAGTCCTACATCTGATCAACGTAAGACCGAATTCTGTGAGAACAAGGATAGACTTGTTGAGACATTGAGTTATAAAAGTATTCTATAAAAACTATTTTTGTAATATTATATAGATTTTAAAGTATTTTAAAAAAATTTAATATAAAGGGAGTTTATAGTTTAAAATGTTCAACAAGAAATTTATCTGATAATAAGTAAATAATAAATTTTGGCTTCGTTCCTTTTCGAGGACGAAAAGATTTAAAGGGGGGAGGAATGTGATATCCCAGATTTCGGGCATCAGATAATTGGATAATTATCTGATTTAACTTTTAAAAAAATATATATATATATATACTGATTTATAGATTGAACAAATTTAGATGTGATAATCTCCAGTATAAATTATTTAAAATTTGGCAAAATTGTTAATTTCAAACCAATAATAATAATGTGTTGTGTGTGTGTGTGTGTATATATATAATTAAATAGAATTATTATTACAAATTGAATTTGGGTTTGTTTAAAATATATATGTATTGTTGACTTGATTTTAAATTAGATTTTCAAATTTAATTTGAATATGAATTTGGATTTATTAAGTAATTCAAAAGATAGACATTTTAAAAATATTTAGATTTAAAATATATGTATAAGCTTTTATTTATATATATATATATATATATTTTTTATTACATTTTCTTTAAAAATAAATTCATATATACATTTACATAACAATAAATAAATTAAGTAAAGGCTTTTACTAACATTTTAAAATTAAATATAAATTACTTAATTACATGTGTATATATATTAAGGCTTCATTATAACAAGTGTTGATAAATAAACTATAGTGAATGACAAATGTAAAGATTTTAAACATGTGTCACATTTTATTTTTGATTTTCCTTTATTTTAATTAAAATCAAAGTTCAGCCTATATATAAACATTTGCTTCTCACCTTCCTTTCTTTTTCTATCTTCATGATTCAAAAGCTAAGAGAAAAACTCAAACCCATTTTCTCAAACAAATCTGAAAACCCATCACTCCTCTAACCAGAATCAAAACTTAAATCCTGTACATTTTCAGAAATCATCAACCTGTAACCATTTTCAAATTTAAAACCCTAAAGCATGTACAAGCTTCTTCTTCAACTTGAGTTTCAAACTAAAGCATGCAAACCTGAGATTTGATCAAGCAAGTAACCTGGAAAATTGTCTAAAGCAAGAAAATTTCAGCATTTCAGCAACTCAAAGTTTTTAAGATCAAAGGAGAAATTCATGTTAGCATTTTTAATCAAAGACAAATTCCAGCAACTCAAATTCAAAAGATTTCTTTCAAAACAAAAAAGTGCTCTGTTCATTTTAACAGGTGAGTAAACTAACCAGTTTCTTCTTTCTTTTATACCAGTGAGTAAACTTTCAAATTTAAAACTTAAATAACAAATATGTATGACGTGTGAATTACTGCGTGATGATTGCTTTTCATATCTGTACATATGTAAGTTCATGTGTATTTCAGTGATTTTATCACCTCTGTTTAGTTTATGCCTAGGTGTTGTAATTGTGAGCATGAAACATCTTTAAAATTGGATACATACGCAAGGTGTTTGAAGCACACTCATGAAGCATGTTAGAAAATATGTATGCATGTTGTTTTAATTTGAATATATGAATATATGAATGAATGAATGTTTTAAAACCTGAGTATATAGGTGATCCATTTATGCATAACAGTGCTTCTCTGTTCTTGCTACAGAGTTTAAGTGATAATTAAAATTCAAGATTTCTTTTATTTTATAAAAGCACTGTTAGGACCTGAATTCAAAACAAAATTGTTTTGTTAAATCATAACCTAAGTAAATAAAAAAAATATAGATTTCAGTATTCTAAAGTTTTGAACTATGCTAGAATATATAAAATACAGAAGTGATGCTCAAATCAGGTTAAATCAAATGTTTAAATTTGTCGATTCAGGGTTATAACTTGAATCTATTAAAGTAATTATGATTTTTAAAACTAAAATCTCAATTTTTAGTGTTGCATTGAGTATGCTATTTGGGTTCGACTGTAAATAGATGTGGAGGCTACCTCGAGCGATCAAGAGGTTGAGAAGCCTCGGGGTTTCTTCTGGAGATGGTTATAGTTGTGGGGTGTTCAGGAAAATTTCTTGGAGGTGATTCCGGTCGTCGAGGCGACGTGAAGAAGGGGATTTAGTTTTTAAACCTAATTATGGTCAGGTCTGGAAGTATGGCCGTAGTGGTGTCTCTGATGAATCGAGTTGCACCATTTTTGGGGTGTAGTAGCGTAGAGGGTTTAGGCAGACATGGCCAGAATTTCTGGCGCCCCGGTGAACTACGTCGACAGGACGAGGAGTTTTCTGGTGAGGTGTTCTTGTTCCAGTTTCAGCTGCATTGTGTGTTTTTGATCGATGGGCTCGATTTTTAGTTGCTGTTGAATTCGTTAATCTGAGAGGTCGAGTAGGATGGCGAGGTTATCGGCGACTCGATGGTGGTCGAAGCCTTGGTCGGAGAGGGCCTGGTCTTGTGTGCACGTGCATATGTGCCATTCGTATACGTTAGTGCTGGGTTGACGAGGGATCGGAGAAGATGAAGTGAATTCGGGTTTTGTCTCGGGAAAATTTGGTGATGGCTCGGGTTCGTTTCCGAGTAATTCGAATGTGCTTTATAATAGGTTCTAAATTTTTTAAACAAATCAAGTTTTAATTAAGACAATTTCCCTTATCCCATTTCTTTTAATAGTAAATGTTTTATTTAAGTTTTGGGTTGGTTAAAGGTTTTAAAATAAATTGTTTTGAAATTAATTAAGCTAAAGTATTTAATTGTGACCATTATTTAAATAAGTTTAAATAATGTAATTGAATAGTTAATTAAAGAACGTGAAATAATTTTTATAAAGAAACTTAAAGAGTCTTAAGTTAATTCTTATGTTAATGATAATTAATTTTGAAGGTTTATTAAATAAGATTTAAATAAAAATTAAGTAATTAATTAAGATAATGGTTTACCTTAGATTAATTAAGGACTTAATTAACTTATGTAATCTATAATTAAGGTTTAATTACTTAATGTAATTAAGAAGTAATTAGTCAAGGATAATTAAAGGATGATTAATTAATTGGGTTGTAATTAATTAATGTTAAGTAAGCAGGATTTAAAAGTAATTAATGTAATTAATTTAATTTATTTGAAGATTAAGCTAAGTTAATTAGGAATTGTGCATCTAATTAATCTTGCTTATAGATGGTTGAATAATATTGACTGTCTTGGATTATTTGATATATCTGATATGTGATTGTGATGCTCTGTGATATGAGATGCTTGGGATGAATTGTGATAATGTAAGTTATCTATCTATGATTGAATTGCTATGTGAATATGATATCTTGAATTTAAATTAAATTGTTTAACTTAAACATCTTAGATTTAAAAGGATGACATTTGAATTCGAAGAGACCGGGGTCGGGTATCAGTAATATCCGAAACCACTTCGATTTGAAATCTTCTATAATTCTTTATAGATTGATATGTGAAATCTATAGGCCGGTTTGGGATAATATGGACCATTTAAACTAAGTTGGATACTTAGATATTGTTTTGTGAAAATAAGTGTTGACTGTATAAGTTGTTTACTTATAGTAAAGTACGAGTTACCCCGGGTTTAAATAAGTTCTATGGATTGAAATTTCATATTAGATGAGTTTACTCACGCTGGTTTCCAGCCTGACCCGGGTGTTACTTTGATGTAATGCTCGGGTCAGACCGAGTATTACAGATTTTCAGGTAAGGACGTTCTGGAGCTCAAATGGCGAGCTGGATGGCAGGAACGTATGGAGTGTATTCCGTTGAGCATATTACTGTTGTTTATCTAAGACATGTTAAATTCTAACTGTCTAGTATATTTGTAAATGGTTGTAACTCTGATGTATTGAATGTAAAATAACAATTATAGCTTTCTTTGTATAAAGAATATTATTTGATATTATATTTTATCCGCTGCGAATGTGAGAATATGTGTTTTGGTATTTTTGTTTCTTCTTCTTCTTCTATCTCTTTCTTCTTTTCCTAGCTATCTGGAATTTTTGGGTTCGAAAACTCCGGGTCGTTACAGTCCTTTAAAACAATTTCAAGTTTTCTGGATTTAGATTTAAAATTTCACAATTTTAAATTATCTTCAATTCCAATTTATAAGTCATATTCACCTAAAAGTTTACTTTCCTAAACATTTCATTTTGCTTAATCATTAACAACATTTCATTATTAAACACAACAACCAATTACCTTAATATATTAGAAAAACTATTGCTTAATAAACTTATATAAGATTCATTTACTTTTGAAACCATTTTGAAATCTTTATATAAGAAAATAACAAGTACGCTCTCATATATATATATATACTCAACTCATTCTAGTAATAGATTCAACAAGGGAAGATTTATCTTATATAACAATTTCAAAATGGTTTCAAAAGTAAATGAATCTTATATAAGTTTATTAAGCAATAGTTTTTCAAATATAAATAATTAATTCAAATTAATTTAAACAATTATTTTCTATATAAAGTTTAACTCATTTTAAGCGAGAACCTTGGCTCAATAATTAATAAACTCATTTTAATTAACCAATATATTTATTCTCCAAAAATTATTATACGTATATCACATTTAATAATTATTTTCTTTCTTCAAGATGATAAGACTTTCTATGGAGAAATTAATCCTTAATTACCTAATTAATATTTATCAAATATTATTGCAGTTTTACCAAATTTAAAGTTAAATGTTCTTACTTAAACATATTGGAAAAATAAATAAAGTAATTTAAAGTTTTTAATTTAATCCTTAACTTAGATTAATAATGATGCATTTTGATTTTTTTCTGAAATTTGAATCCTGTAAAACTTGGAACATAGCTCTATATAAATATACAGACATGCACACCAACCAGTACACATTTCACGAACATGCAAGCATCATATCACAATTACCACACACTATTACAAACTATATTCATAAACATCAAGATAAAAACAGATTTGAGCTATTTGATAAAGTTGTTTACTCACCTGTCTGGGTTTGAAAATATAGAATTTAACCTTAAATAGCTTTTGAAAAACTATTATATTAAATTCAACCCAAAACTTCCTATTCACAATGTATATATAGAATAGGAAGTTTTGGGTTGAATTTAATTTTTCAAAAGCTATTTAAGGTTAAATTCTATATTTTCAAACCCAGACAGGTGAGTAAACAACTTTATCAAATAGCTCAAATCTGTTTTTATCTTGATGTTTATGAATATAGTTTGTAATAGTGTGTGGTAATTGTGATATGATGCTTGCATGTTCATGAAATGTGTACTGGTTGGTGTGCATGTCTGTATATTTATATAGAGCTATGTTCCAGGTTTTACAGGATTCAAATTTGAGAAAAAAAATCAAAATATATTGAGTCAATTTAAATAAAAGTGGAAATTTAAATTGAATTGATGGGAACAAGGATGGACTTGTTGAGACATTGAGTTATAAAAGTATTTTTATAAAAATTATTTTTGTAATATTATATAGATTTTAAAGTATTAATATAATATTAAAACATATCATAATTTGAAAATATTAAGAAAAATAATAAGATATATATATATATATATATATATATATATTTACATATAGATAAATTGAAATATAAAATGATATTTCTTTCTAATAAATATTAAGGTAATTGGTTGTTAAAATATTGGAATTAAATTAAGTGTTAATAGAAATACAACCAAATTATAAATTGAATTTGAAGATAAAATTTCTTTGAACTTTTAATTTGAACTTTAAAATAAGTTAAGTAATGATAATTTTAAAATGGAATTTTGGAATTTGGATTCAGAATTAAATGGTTTATAGATTTAAGTTGTTAAATAAAAAAACATTTCTGTGGGTTTAGTATCTTAATAGTAACGACCCGGAATTTTCGAACCCGAAAATTCCAGATAGTTGGGAGAAAAAGAAAAGAGATAGAAGAAGAAACAGAACAAGGCACAGATTCTTACATTCGCAGCGGATTAAATATAATAACAAATAATAGCATTTTTATAAAAGAAAGCTGTAATTGTTACTTTACATACAATTCATTAGAGTTACAATCATTACAAAAATAGTTTTTTTTTATAAAAATACTTTTATAACTCAATGTCTCAACAACTATAATATATCACAACACATCTCAATCGCCCATCAGAGATAAAATCAATCCAAGTCATCCAATATCATTCAACTATCCATAGCAAGATTTTATTAGATATATAATTCCAAATTAATTTAATTAATTTCCAATTAAATTAATTATCAACTTTATCATTTAGATTACCTTACTCCTGCATACTCAACATTTATTAATTACAACCCAATTAGTAAATCATTCTTTAATCATCCATCTTAATTAATCATCCTTGATTAATTATTCTTTAATTACATGAAGTAATTAACCCTTAATTACTCCATAGATTAATTAGTCTTAACCATTCACATTAACTTTTAATTAATCACATTAATTAATGATTCTCTAATTACTTAATTAAAGTAATTACTTAAGAATTAATCACTTAACCATGCTTAATCAATCATTAATTAACTACAAACCATTTAATTAATTAATCATTCCTTGTTTACCTTACAAATCAATTAATTAATCTTTAATTACCTAATTAATTACCTCTTAATTATTTATTAATTAATCCTTAATCACTTTCATTAAGTAATTATCTATCAATCATAAATTAATTAACCTTAAATTAATTACCCTCAAATTAATTACTAAATTAATTAATTCATTTATCCTTTAATTAATTATTCTTTAATCACTAACTTAAACACAATATTAAGTTATTTAAAAATAACTTTTCAAAACAAAGATTATATATTTAAAAACACTTTAAACTTAAAAATAATATTATTTTTTATTATACATTCCAACTTAATTAGACATTCATCATATAAAAGAACTAAGTAAGAAATCGTTTAACTTTCAAAACTTGTTTAATTTAAAATTTCAAAACTGCAAAAAATAATAAACCCGAGATAACTTCGAGTTAAATCCCAAAATACCCGAGCTTTACTTCGAGTTACTCATATTTCCTTTGCTTCGAGTCGAATCTACATTTTCTCGAGCTTGAACATCACAGCAACATCACCAGACACGAAGGACACATGTGCACATGCACACCAGATCTGACCAACTCTGATCCATGCTCCGACCATCAACAAGTCGCCGATCTTCCCCTGAGTTGTCCCAACCACCCAGATCTTCGAGATGAACGCGAAATCGAAAATGGACATACCAGAACCCAACCTGGAACCAACTCCTTGGACAAAATCGCCCTGACGACGACAATCCCGACAATCTTATGCCTCGCCGCCATGACTACAGCTTCATCATCGACCCACGCGACATTTCCCCCAGTTGCGATCGGCTACGATCAACTATCGATGTTGTACGAGCTCGATCATTAACGTCGACCAAACCTATTCAAAAAACCCTAAATCAATGTCGTATCTTCTCCCCGATCATCTAAAAATTTTGCGATCATTTTTCCTTCGATCTCTACCACCTAAACTTCCTCCAGCCCCAGACCCAAAATTTTTTATGAATAGAAAAGTTAATTACTTAATAAGTTAAGTTAATTAATCTGATACCAATTTAAATTTAAAAATAGCTTGAAAAAGTTTAAAATAGATAAGTAGTTGAAAAATAGTTATTAGTTTGTAAAATAGCTGTAAAATAGTTAAGTAGGTATAAAATAGTTAGATAATTGCAAAATAGTTTTTAAAATAGTGATTAGATATAAGTAACTGAAAAATAGTAATTAGTTTATAAGACAGTTTCAAAATAGTTAAATAGTTCCAAAATAATTGTAAAATAAGTATAAAATAGTTTGGCTTTTAAAAAGAAAGATTATATAGTAAATAGTTTGGAAAAATATATTTGTAGTAAAACAATTTATTTTGAAAATAATCCAGAGCCAAACTGTTTAATTTCCAAATTTCCATTTCCAATCAATTCAATTTAAATTCCACTTCCATTTAAATTGACTCAATACTTCAATTTCCATTGAAATTGATTTAATCCCAATTCAAGTTGAATTACCCTCAATTTCTCTCCAAATTCAGATCAAATTCCATTTTAAATTATCATTACTTAACTTATTTTAAAGTTCAAATTAAAAGTTCAAAGAAATTTTGTAACGACCCCAGATTTTAATTTAATTTAAATTAATAATTTATTGAATTTTTGAATTAAATTGAGTAATTAAATAAATTTTTGGATAAAAAATTGTTAATTTAATTAGAAAATTGGAGCGAGTTTCCCCGACTCGTATATGAGTGAATTTGAAAATAATAAATATTTGAATTGATGAATAATAATAATAAATTTGAAATAATATATATAGAATAAATAAAATAAAATAAATAAGTACATTTGAAAAACATAACAATATATATATACATAAATATCAAATAGCAAAACAACAAATAAGATAGAAATTCATTTTATTATGAAGTAATAGAACATAAATCAAAGAAATAAAATATACTACAAGTATAACTATAAATGATCTTCATAAATAAAGATTACACAAATTCAAACCAGGTAATCAAAACAGGTGAAATAAAAATAAAGTGCATCAACCTGGGAAAGTTAAATAAGTAACAAAACAAATACAAATAAACAAAGTATAAACAAATGAAAAAAATAGTATAGAAATCACCTCAGCCTATAAAACAAGACAGCAAATACCTCTAGTATACTCCCTTATACCTATCAGCCGAAGTCAAAAATGATGCAAGTAAACAAAACTAAAGTAAAAGAAAGCAAAGCATTTAATGCAATATATCTCTAGCCATAACAACATCACCTCAGCCACCATACCATATCAACTTCTCATAAATGCCATTACTCTTCAACATGCCTTTGTACAAACAATATTCTAACAATAACCTGTACAAACACTTCACCCATGCTATAAACAAAACATCTCAGCCTTCCTTATTTTCATTTGTTCGTTCCTCAAAGATAAGAAAAGAATTTAAAATGATATCATCATATAAACAAGGACAAGTATGCAAATGCAAGATTGTCTTCAGCCTGGAAAAGCTTCAGTTTGCAAATTTTAAAAGCTCTGCTCTTCTCTTCTCTTCTTTCTTTTCAGGTGAGCAAACTAACCCTCTTGTTTACTTATGCTTGGCATGATAGTTGAGAATATTGCTTTGATAATGTTTGTCTGGATGAAATATGCCTGCATGTTTGAATACTTTGTGCACATGTCTGGAACAAGAAGTTTATTCTGTTCTTGTGTTATTTTCCAGGTTTCTAACTTTTCAAAAGAAAAAAAAAATCATTCCTTCACAATCTATTCGATGTTTGGATTTAGTATTAAAACAAAAAAAATTGTCCGTTATATCATAAACTTAAGTTTTAAATTTATTTCAAGTGAAAGTAACTTGTACATACCTCTGGAAAACAAAATACTTGAGCACGGCTTTAAATAAGCTAAATTTCGAACCATCTAATATTCGAATTCAGGTATTTAGATCAAATTCGTATGCTATAACTCGATTTTTAAAGCTTAAATCATGATTTTTAGATCAAAGATAAAGGCGTAGTTTGGGTTTATTCGAATTACATAAATTTGGGAATCTCTAGTGATTCTCTGATGTATTGAGGTTGGAGTTTTGGCTGGAGATAGAGGGACGTACGACGATTCGTGAAAAAATATGGTGACGGGAAGTAGTAAATCGTGGAAGCGGTGGCGATACAATTAAATCTGTAGCCCTAGTTTGGACGTGGTTGAGTATTTTGATTCGTTCGCTCTTTGTAGTGGATCGAGTGACATGGGGTTTTGGAAGGTGGAAGAGGGAGTGGCGACGAAGTGATGGTCGAAGTTTCGTACGTTCCGGTGGTCGAAGGAGTGGATGCGAAGCGTTAACAGGTTTCGAGTGATGTTTCCTGTCATTGTTCCAGGTTTCGTCCTCACGTTCGATTTCGTTTTCGAGGTGATCTGGGTGGTTTCGATGATTGTGGCGGAATGCGAGGGGGGTTTGTGACTTGCGGTGATCATCGAAGATGATCGACGTCGTCGATCGCGACTGTGCGCGTGCACGTTTGGTTCTGGGTTGATCAAGTATGGAGAAGAAGGAAGGTGTCTCGAGTTTGTACTCGGGTAAATGGGGTTATGGCTCGAGTTTATCTTCGAGTTTGTTCACAAGTGCTTTAGCAAATAGTAGCAGGCTTCAAAAAAAAAAATTTAAAAGAAATGTGCATCAGGTTTGGGTTTGGGGGAAGAAGGGTGCAAGCTCGAAGAGTACTTCGAGTATGGGATGTTTTGGCTCGAAGAATTTTAGGTAGGGCTCGGGTATGTTTGGGTAGCAGGTTTTAATAAACTGTTTTGTTTCTAAACTTTAAAAACTGAATTCAAATTTGTCAAACAAAGTTAAAACAAGTTTAAATCGAAGTTTGGATCTGAATTCAAGATAGTTTGAATCTGAGTTTAAAATAAAATAAGTTTTTAAATTTAAATTTGTTTAACAACCTAAAAAAAATGTAAGTGGGTTGAATTTTAAGGATGAAAATCTAAATTTGAAATGTAATGTTTAAATCCACTTTAATGAAGCCATTAATAAAGAAATAGATTACCTTAGAGATAATTTAGGAAATTAAGGGATTTAATTAATAAGATAATTAAAGAATAAATTATTTTAAATTTTAAATTAATGATTTAGATTAATTTAAAATTAGAGAAAAATAAAAAAAGCAATTAAAGGTTTAAATTAATTAATTGAGGTTAAAAGATTATTTATTAAGGAATAATAAATTTGTGAATTAAGGATTTTTAATAAAATATTAATCAATAATTTAAGTTGGTTTATCAAGTGATTAAGCAATAATTAATTTAAGGATAATGTGATAAATTGATTTGGTAATTAATTTGAGAATAATTAAATTATTAAAGTAATTAATTTATTTAAAGGTTAATTAAATTAATGTGATGAATTAAGGATAGTTTTTGATAAATAAATTTATATCAAATGATTGGTAATTAATTAATTAGAATTTTATAATTAATTAGGATTAAACGATTAATTAATCCTGCCTATAAATGATTTTGAATGCTTGACCTTACTTATGGATGTTTATATTATATGAGATGCCTTGAATTGATAGTCCTATCTGATCTGTGATATTTTGTTCTGGGGATTGTGCCATGTATAATTTATTCATTTATTGATGATACATCTGTATATTACCTGTGAATCTGTGAATGGATGATAAGCATTATAGTTTATATCGCTTATCAACTATATCCTGTATTTTGATCTGTGATGATTCATTATGTTGCACTATTGTGTTATACCCCTGGACCACACCTTTACACACACATATTTGGATTTCACGTGGAAATCGGTTAAGTCACAGATAATTTAAATTTGATGTTTTTGAAATTTAAATTTTAATTTCAATTGATTTTGAAATTTGAAATTTGGGTTTAAAATGAAAAGCTTTTGAAATGGAATTTCAAATATAAAAGTTATTTTGAATAACTTAATCGAGTTTTGAAATTTAAATAATTTGATTTGAATTCAAGTGTGAAATTGAATTCTATGATTCGAAACTAGGAATTAAAGATGATATAAATGTGTTTGTATGAAGTTGAACCATTTTAAAAGTAAAATTTTGAGAATTAAGATTTAACCAAAGAACCTTAACTCGTATAAATGAATCAGATTCCCAAAATGAAAACTGTTTGTTTTAAAGGAATAAAAGCTTTCAGATAAGAAGTGAAATTTCAATTTAGGTAAAGGAATTTCAAGATTAAATTGAAAAAAATGATTTTCCAAGTTATGAATGAATCCTTTTTGAAAGCTATGAATTAAATCTGTTATTTTCAACAGATTTAAAATGATGATTCGAAATGAAATTGTTTTGAAAGCTATAAGTTGAATCTTTATTTTAAAGATTTAATGAGTTAACCGAATTGAAATGGAAAATTTGTTTTGGAAATCTGTGAATGAATCTTTGTGAAATTAAGTGAACTTTGTGAATTGAATCTTTTTGTTTAAAAAGATTAAAATGGTAATTTGTTAAACCATTTGAAAAGAGAAGTTTGGGTTTAAAATTGTGACTTAATTGAAATCCCATTATCCATTTATTTTTTAATATTGCGCTCACTATTCGGGTTAGCCGGGAAAAGACATCTGTGTCATATAACCCATTCCGAATAGTGATACGTCGTATATGGATAGCGTTTGAAGATCGGTGTTGAAGACCGGATATTTTCGAAAATGAAAGGACAACCTGTCGAATGTCTCTGCACTGGGTAGCTCCCGGTATAGAGATTTATATCACTCTTTTTGTGATGGGAAGTCTGGACGTGATTTGAAAATTATCCGGATTTGCAAGGGCTTCGTGAGAAGTGCCTTCGGTTCTGTTCGAACCCGGAACAGACTTGTATGGTTACATGTCTGACATTACACTTTAAGATATAAAGCAGATTTCTTTCAAATACATTTCTGTTGGTGGCGGAGAATTTATTCTCTTAGCTTAACACCCTTCTCTGAGACATACGAGCTCAGAGGTTATGTAGTTGAAATTTATCAGCGATATATCCCAATTTGGTAATGTGGCATGCTGAGTGTTGCTGTGTGATGATCAGTGTTTGATCATTTGTGATATGATCATTTATTTGATCTTATATCTTTGTGATCATAGGTTGATCATTTGTTTGACCCGAAGCATGGCTTTGTAGAAAGCGTAGCTTTGTGGACGAGACTTCGTCGAGCCTCACACCCCGGAAGTGGTCAAAACAGGAAGGATGCGGCAAGGTTCTAGGGAGTAGCGCCCCTTAGTGTATGTCATTCCTTCTGGATAAAGGTGGTATCATGGTATAGAGCCCAGATACTTAGCCTTTGTGGTTGCTGCAAATTTATTACTTTGTGGTTGTTGCGAATCGGGGATCCTCGGGAAGATCGGTGACGATCGGGGGATGGCATACGCGTGTCAGTAGTTACCTATTTTTGCAGAGGTAACCCGGCCTTGTGTTGGCAGAGATCTAACCGTAATGTTAGGTTATTTCTCGGGTCGTCTATTCCAGGGACGTACCCATCGTGGATAGGAAGTTCCTTAGCCTGACCATTTGTTGGAAATCCATCTTCCAATACGAACTTTGTACGGTATTAGTTGTAGAACCTGCCATTTACGTACGGTGGTCACCACTGTTTAGATGGTAGCTATAGTAGGCATACGATACTGGTCGTATGTTGGCTAAGATTAATATTATACTTTCGAAATGTTTTCTACACTATGCACTAATAATAATATCAAATGATTTGATTTGCGTAGTAAGCATCTTTGACTATCATAAGAAGAAATCTCCTCCAATTCTGCGTTTGCATTGTGTGTGTGGTGGGAGGTCTTATGGTAGTTTCATTTTCTAAAAGCATTGCGGATTTCAATGTTTAAAATTCTCTGCTATTTGTTTTAAAGATAAACTGTTTTTGTTGCTCACACCAGTCCCATGACTGATCCGGAGTTTATAGTTCCCTTCCTAAACTCTGGGTGCCCATCATTTTCCACACGGGCAGTCTAGAGTTGGGTTTTTCAGATATTCAGGTTTAGTAGATTATCTGGAGCTAGTTCAGTTCTTGGAGTTCATGGACTGACGTTGCTTATCTTGGAGCATTCTATTGGAGACATTCTATCCGCTGTTGGTGTTATCTATTTTCTTTTCCGTTGCTATTTGTTGTATCATATCTCTGATGTATATAGATATTCATTGTATCATCATTGTATCTGGATATTGTATCAGATATTGTATATCAATGTATTATTCATTTATTCCGCTGTGTTATTTACTTAACTGTGTTATAAGCTCCGGCGACTCGGATTTGAACGGTCGAATCTACGACATTCGAGTACGATGTAAAGTATGGATGTCGATTTTCGAGCGCGAAAATCTAGGACGTTACAAGTGGTATCAGAGCTAAGGTTAAACTTTAGCTCAGGAGTATAACACGTTAAGTAGCTCATTAGAGATAGAGTGAAGTAAACTCTAGAATGAGTAATTCCTAAGATATCCGTCTGAACGTCTCAGTAAATTCTCTTGCTATCCACTGATAGTGAGTATGAGTACAAGAAGAGGACGAGATAGGGGATAGAGAAATTTGACTATAAATGGTCAATACCCTGCAACAGTGGAAACAATCTTTCTTATCAATTTTCTTTGATTCGTCTTTCCAAAATTCTTTTGATTGCTTCGTACCAGCTACAAGTAGAAGTTTCGGTGTAATGGTGGCCCTACAAATCGTTGTAGAAGAAATTACTTCGTATCTTCATCAATTTCTTATCAGTTTTTGATTTAAACCTCAATGAATTTTAAAATTGGAAATTTTAAATTGAGTTAATTTGATTAATAGAATATGAAGGATAAAATTGAATTAAATCAATAAAACGATATTGTTTGAAACCAAATTTTGAAATTCTATTGTAAATTCTTGTGAATACCAAAGTCCGAAGATGGACGAATTGGTATGTATTCTGAGATATTCCGACTTGAGTTTGGAATTCGTATCGTTAGTTCGAGGAATTATAGGAGATCGAATCTGTCTATCTGTGTTGTTTTCGTGCCTGCGAATTTCGAGGACGAAATTCTTTTAAGGGGGGAAATTTGTAACGACCCCAGATTTTAATTTAATTTAAATTAATAATTTATTGAATTTTTGAATTAAATTGAGTAATTGAATAAATTTTTGGATAAAAAATTGTTAATTTAATTAGAAAATTGGAGCGAGTTTCCCCGACTCGTATATGAGTGAATTTGAAAATAATAAATATTTGAATTGATGAATAATAATAATAAATTTGAAATAATATATATAGAATAAATAAAATAAAATAAATAAGTACATTTGAAAAACATAACAATATATATATACATAAATATCAAATAGCAAAACAACAAATAAGATAGAAATTCATTTTATTATGAAGTAATAGAACATAAATCAAAGAAATAAAATATACTACAAGTATAACTATAAATGATCTTCATAAATAAAGATTACACAAATTCAAACCAGGTAATCAAAACAGGTGAAATAAAAATAAAGTGCATCAACCTGGGAAAGTTAAATAAGTAACAAAACAAATACAAATAAACAAAGTATAAACAAATGAAAAAAATAGTATAGAAATCACCTCAGCCTATAAAACAAGACAGCAAATACCTCTAGTATACTCCCTTATACCTATCAGCCGAAGTCAAAAATGATGCAAGTAAACAAAACTAAAGTAAAAGAAAGCAAAGCATTTAATGCAATATATCTCTAGCCATAACAACATCACCTCAGCCACCATACCATATCAACTTCTCATAAATGCCATTACTCTTCAACATGCCTTTGTACAAACAATATTCTAACAATACCCTGTACAAACACTTCACCCATGCTATAAACAAAACATCTCAGCCTTCCTTATTTTCATTTGTTCGTTGCTCAAAGATAAGAAAAGAATTTAAAATGATATCATCATATAAACAAGGACAAGTATGCAAATGCAAGATTGTCTTCAGCCTGGAAAAGCTTCAGTTTGCAAATTTTAAAAGCTCTGCTCTTCTCTTCTGTTCTTTCTTTTCAGGTGAGCAAACTAACCCTCTTGTTTACTTATGCTTGGCATGATAGTTGAGAATATTGCTTTGATAATGTTTGTCTGGATGAAATATGCCTGCATGTTTGAATACTTTGTGCACATGTCTGGAACAAGAAGTTTATTCTGTTCTTGTGTTATTTTCCAGGTTTCTAACTTTTCAAAAGAAAAAAAAATCATTCCTTCACAATCTATTCGATGTTTGGATTTAGTATTAAAACAAAAAAAATTGTTCGTTATATCATAAACTTAAGTTTTAAATTTATTTCAAGTGAAAGTAACTTGTACATACCTCTGGAAAACAAAATACTTGAGCACGGCTTTAAATAAGCTAAATTTCGAACGTTCTAATATTCGAATTCAGGTATTTAGATCAAATTCGTATGCTATAACTCGATTTTTAAAGCTTAAATCATGATTTTTAGATCAAAGATAAAGGCGTAGTTTGGGTTTATTCGAATTACATAAATTTGGGAATCTCTAGTGATTCTCTGATGTATTGAGGTTGGAGTTTTGGCTGGAGATAGAGGGACGTACGAGGATTCGTGAAAAAATATGGTGACGAGAAGTAGTAAATCGTGGAAGCGGTGGCGATACAATTAAATCTGTAGCCCTAGTTTGGACGTGGTTGAGTATTTTGATTCGTTCGCTCTTTGTAGTGGATCGAGTGACATGGGGTTTTGGAAGGTGGAAGAGGGAGTGGCGACGAAGTGATGGTCGAAGTTTCGTACGTTCCGGTGGTCGAAGGAGTGGATGCGAAGCGTTAACAGGTTTCGAGTGATGTTTCCTGTCATTGTTCCAGGTTTCGTCCTCACGTTCGATTTCGTTTTCGAGGTGATCTGGGTGGTTTCGATGATCGTGGTGGAATGCGAGGGGGGTTTGTGACTTGCGGTGATCATCGAAGATGATCGACGTCGTCGATCGCGACTGTGCACGTGCACGTTTGGTTCTGGGTTGATCAAGTATGGAGAAGAAGGAAGGTGTCTCGAGTTTGTACTTGGGTAAATGGGGTTATGGCTCGAGTTTATCTTCGAGTTTGTTCACGAGTGCTTTAGCAAATAGTAGCAGGCTTCAAAAAAAAAATTTAAAAGAAATGTGCATCAGGTTTGGGTTTGGGGGAAGAAGGGTGCAAGCTCGAAGAGTACTTCGAGTATGGGATGTTTTGGCTCGAAGAATTTTAGGTAGGGCTCGGGTATGTTTGGGTAGCAGGTTTTAATAAACTGTTTTGTTTCTAAACTTTAAAAACTGAATTCAAATTTGTCAAACAAAGTTAAAACAAGTTTAAATCGAAGTTTGGATCTGAATTCAAGATAGTTTGAATCTGAGTTTAAAATAAAATAAGTTTTTAAATTTAAATTTGTTTAACAACCTAAAAAAATGTAAGTGGGTTGAATTTTAAGGATGAAAATCTAAATTTGAAATGTAATGTTTAAATCCACTTTAATGAAGCCATTAATAAAGAAATAGATTACCTTAGAGATAATTTAGGAAATTAAGGGATTTAATTAATAAGATAATTAAAGAATAAATTATTTAAAATTTTAAATTAATGATTTAGATTAATTTAAAATTAGAGATAAATAAAAAAAAGCAATTAAAGGTTTAAATTAATTAATTGAGGTTAAAAGATTATTTATTAAGGAATAATAAATTTGTGAATTAAGGATTTTTAATAAAATATTAATCAATAATTTAAGTTGGTTTATCAAGTGATTAAGCAATAATTAATTTAAGGATAATGTGATAAATTGATTTGGTAATTAATTTGAGAATAATTAAATTATTAAAGTAATTAATTTATTTAAAGGTTAATTAAATTAATGTGATGAATTAAGGATAGTTTTTGATAAATAAATTTATATCAAATGATTGGTAATTAATTAATTAGAATTTTATAATTAATTAGGATTAAACGATTAATTAATCCTGCCTATAAATGATTTTGAATGCTTGACCTTACTTATGGATGTTTATATTAAATGAGATGCCTTGAATTGATAGTCCTATCTGATCTGTGATATTTTGTTCTGTGGATTGTGCCATGTATAATTTATTCATTTATTGATGATACATCTGTATATTACCTATGAATCTATGAATGGATGATAAGCATTATAGTTTATATCGCTTATCAACTATATCCTGTATTTTGATCTGTGATGATTCATTATGTTGCACTATTGTGTTAAACCCCTGGACCACACCTTTACACACACAAATTTGGATTTCATGTGGAAATCGGTTAAGTCACAGATAATTTAAATTTGATGTTTTTGAAATTTTAATTTTAATTTCAATTGATTTTGAAATTTGAAATTTGGGTTTAAAATGAAAAGCTTTTGAAATGGAATTTCAAATATAAAAGTTATTTTGAATAACTTAATCGAGTTTTGAAATTTAAATAATTTGATTTGAATTCAAGTGTGAAATTGAATTCTATGATTCGAAACTAGGAATTAAAGATGATATAAATGTGTTTGTATGAAGTTGAACCATTTTAAAAGTAAAATTTTGAGAATTAAGATTTAACCAAAGAACCTTAACTCATATAAATGAATCAGATTCCCAAAATGAAAACTGTTTGTTTTAAAGGAATAAAAGCTTTCAGATAAGAAGTGAAATTTCAATTTAGGTAAAGGAATTTCAAGATTAAATTGAAAAAAATGATTTTCCAAGTTATGAATGAATCCTTTTTGAAAGCTATGAATTAAATCTGTTATTTTCAACAGATTTAAAATGATGATTCGAAATGAAATTGTTTTGAAAGCTATAGGTTGAATCTTTATTTTAAAGATTTAACGAGTTAACCGAATTGAAATGGAAAAATTGTTTTGGAAATCTGTGAATGAATCTTTGTGAAATTAAGTGAACTTTGTGAATTGAATCTTTTTGTTTAAAAAGATTATAATGGTAATTTGTTAAACCATTTGAAAAGAGAAGTTTGGGTTTAAAATTGTAACTTAATTGAAATCCCATTATCCATTTGTTTTTTAATATTGCGCTCACTATTCGGGTTAGCCGGGAAAAGACATCTGTGTCATATAACCCATTCTGAATAGTGATACGTCGTATATGGATAGCATTTGAAGATCGGTGTTGAAGACCGGATATTTTCGAAAATGAAAGGACAACCTGTCGAATGTCTCTGCACTGGGTAGCTCCCGGTATAGAGATTTATATCACTCTTTTTGTGATGGGAAGTCTGGACGTGATTTGAAAATTATCCGGATTTGCAAGGGCTTCGTGAGAAGTGCCTTCGGTTCTGTTCGAACCCGGAACAGACTTGTATGGTTACATGTCTGACATTACACTTTGAGATATAAAGCAGATTTCTTTCAAATACATTTCTGTTGGTGGCGGAGAATTTATTCTCTTAGCTTAACACCCTTCTCTGAGACATACGAGCTCAGAGGTTATGTAGTTGAAATTTATCAGCGATATATCCCAATTTGGTAATGTGGCATGCTGAGTGTTGCTGTGTGATGATCAGTGTTTGATCATTTGTGATATGATCATTTATTTGATCTTATATCTTTGTGATCATAGGTTGATCATTTGTTTGACCCGAAGCATGGCTTTGTAGAAAGCGTAGCTTTATGGACGAAACTTCATCGAGCCTCACATCCCGGAAGTGGTCAAAACAGGAAGGATGCGGCAAGGTTCTAGGGAGTAGCGCCCCTTAGTGTATGTCATTCCTTCTGGATAAAGGTGGTATCATGGTATGGAGCCCAGATACTTAACCTCTGTGGTTGCTGCAAATTTATTACTTTGTGGTTGTTGCGAATCGGGGATCCTCGGGAAGATCGGTGACGATCGGGGGATGGCATACGCGTGTCAGTAGTTACCTATTTTTGCAGAGGTAACCCGGCCTTGTGTTGGCAGAGATCTAACCGTAATGTTAGGTTATTTCTTGGGTCGTCTATTCCAGGGACGTAACCATCGTGGATAGGAAGTTCCTTAGCCTGACCATTTGTTGGAAATCCATCTTCCAATACGAACTTTGTACGGTATTAGTTGTAGAACCTGCCATTTACGTACGGTGGTCACCACTGTTTAGATGGTAGCTATAGTAGGCATACGATACTGGTCGTATGTTGGCTAAGATTAATATTATACTTTCGAAATGTTTTCTACACTATGCACTAATAATAATATCAAATGATTTGATTTGTGTAGTAAGCATCTTTGACTATCATAAGAAGAAATCTCCTCCAATTCTGCGTTTGCATTGTGTGTGTGGTGGGAGGTCTTATGGTAGTTTCATTTTCTAAAAGCATTGCGGATTTCAATGTTTAAAATTCTCTGCTATTTGTTTTAAAGATAAACTGTTTTTGTTGCTCACACCAGTCCCATGACTGATCCGGAGTTTATTGTTCCCTTCCTAAACTCTGGGTGCCCATCATTTTCCACACGGGCAGTCTAGAGTTGGGTTTTTCAGATATTCAGGTTTAGTAGATTATCTGGAGCTAGTTCAGTTCTTGGAGTTCATGGACTGACGTTGCTTATCTTGGAGCATTCTATTGGAGACATTCTATCCGCTGTTGGTGTTATCTATTTTCTTTTCCGCTGCTATTTGTTGTATCATATCTCTGATGTATATAGATATTCATTGTATCATCATTGTATCTGGATATTGTATCAGATATTGTATATCAATGTATTATTCATTTATTCCGCTGTGTTATTTACTTAACTGTGTTATAAGCTCCGGCGACTTGGATTTGAACGGTCGAATCTACGGCATTCGAGTACGATGTAAAGTATGGATGTCGATTTTCGAGCGCGAAAATCTGGGACGTTACAAATTTTCTTCAAAAATTCAATTTATCTTGAAATTTCAAATTCTAGTTGTTCATTCTAAACTCTTTTAACTTTCCTTAAGTTAAATTCAATTTAATCCAGTCGACTAGACCCAATTTGAATTCCCATTTCAAATTTTAAATTTTATATTAAAAATCTTCCCACTCATAAGTTCAAAAACTTATCACTTTGGGTTTTTTTTTTCAAAACAAATTTCATTTAAATATTATAACGTGAACCTGTTTATATAATGAGATTTGAAATTTTTAAGTGTTCTTGAGCCTGTGAGACAAACAGGGATCTGTATATACTTATTCTCAGACATGCACATATATTTTATTTTATTTTTACACATGCAACAAATTAATTCATACATGCAACCACTTCTACAATCTTTACTTAAATTATTTATCACAAACAACCATATATAAAACAGATTGAGTTAAAAGAATGGTTGTTTACTCACATGCAAATGTTTGGAACAGAGGACAGGCTTGATTTTTGAACTGGAACTAGAAGCTTTTGATCTGATATTTAGTTTTGATGATGATCTTAGCTTGCTTCAGGTTGAAATTTGCTTTTGTTACTTTGAATTGCTTGATGTTGAGATGAATTTATTTTTGATCTGTAATTTTAAATTGAACTGAAACTTGAAGCCTTGAATTGCTTAGGTTTGGTTTTTATTTTCTTTTATTTTGATTTTTAGTTTAGAGAAGATGAAAGTGAGGAGTTTAGGAAATAGCCTGATTTTCTTTCTTATACATGTTATTTAAATTTTAAGAGAACAAATTGCCACATGTTAATTCATGCTATATTAATCTAACACTTGTATTTTTGCATGTGTTTATATTTTTTACAAATGTCATAAACCATATTTCTTATATTAACATATGTATTATATTTTATAAATTATGTATTAGGTTTTTAAATGTTTATATATATATTTATCTATATTAAATGATGTTCTTTAAATATACAAACTATCTATTACAAGTAATATTTTCAATA
The DNA here is from genome assembly GCA_030737815.1 of Allium fistulosum. Taxonomy (NCBI): domain Eukaryota; kingdom Viridiplantae; phylum Streptophyta; class Magnoliopsida; order Asparagales; family Amaryllidaceae; genus Allium; species Allium fistulosum. The sequence continues at coordinate 837,571,167 of CM060905.1, forward strand.
TAATTATTTGAATTTTAAATTCCAAATTTCAAATCACAATTTATGTATAACAACACAAATTCTATTTATTTTTGAATTTCAATTCTCAAATTCAAATATAATTTTAATTGACTCATATATATGTATTTAAATAACACACATTAAATTTGTTTGTAAATAATAATTTTGCCAATTTTAAATAATTATACTAGGAGGATTACCAAACCAATACTTATCCCGATATATATATATATATATATATATATATATATTATTACCAGAATTATTTATTTAACTTATAAATCAGTATTTCTACAAATTAAATCCAGTTATTTTATCAATTACTGATGTCCAAAAATCCAGGTTATCACACCAACATCAATAATAAGATATTACATAGCCCCTTATCAAATTGACTTTAATTCTCATATATAAATTAATTCACCTTTTAATCATTAATTAATTAACCTTTAATTAATTAATTATCTTTAATTATTAAATAATTAATCTTTAATTATTAAGTAATTAATCTTTAATTACTAATTTATTAATTAACCCTTGATTAATTTCATTAACAAATTAACCCTTTAATTACTTCCATTAAGTAATTAACCTTTAAGTAATAAATCATCCCTTAATTACTTTCATTAATTAATTAACCTTAAATTAATTACCTTAATTAATTAATCACATTAATTAATTTATCTCCTTGATTAGTTATCCTTTAATTAATCACTTTAATTAATTAATCTTTAATTATTAAGTAATTAACCTTTAATTACTCAATTTATTATCCTTAAATAAATCACATTCAGTAATTATCCATTAATTTATCACCTTAACAAATTACTTAATTACATCATTATATATATATATATATATATATTTTGAAACCAATTAGAGATTTAATACGATAATTAACCTAATACACAACTATATGAACCAAAACAATTTTTAAAACATTTAACTTTAAAATTTAATCTTTGAAAACTAGTTTTACAAACTTGTTTAATAATTACTTAAAAACTTAATTCATTTGAACAAATCTTTAAACTCAATTATGCTTTCAAATAAACTGGTTATACTTCTTTTAAAAACTTTAAAATCCTGAAACATTTTTCTTCTCACATTTTAAAAAACCTGGTAACTTAATATAAAACAACCCGAGCCCAACCTCAATTTCCCCGAGCCAAACACTTATCTTCCCAGAGCAAAATCTTCACTTCCTCGAGCTCAAACTACCCAACACCATCAGATACAACAGAGAAACATGTGCACGTGCACACAAATTCTGGGCATCTCCAATCCATGCTCCAGTCACCAACTAGTCGTCATCGACCTCGCCGACCAACACAACCTTCCAGTTTGTCCAATTCGACTGGAAATCAGAAACGAGCATCTCAAAACCACTGGAATCCAACCACGATTATCGAAAAACGTCATGCGCCGCCACCCACAATCGCCTGAGATCACGCCGACCACACCAGAGCTCCATCACGATCCTACGCGTCGATTCCCCCTGGTGCGATTGCTTCCAGATCAACAACGATGACGAAATTGCCTCGCAAACAATCCTCGACCAAACAGCCTTCTAAACCCTATTTCGACTTCGCTACGCCGCTACGGCGACCAAAAAAATCGCCGATTATTTTTCCCATGCTTCCCGACCCTCGAGCTACCTTCAGCCTCAAACCCGACTCTCCCCTAAGCTCCGATCGCCAGAAATTGGCAAAAGTCCAACTTCCATTCAACTTGCAATTCCTTCCCACATACCAACTTAAAATCATGATATTACCACTTTAAATCATCATTTTACAAATCGATTCTGATGATATAAGCAAAACATAAAATTTAAACAAATTATTTTCTGATATGATTTGATTTCCACTATAAATTTATTCTTTCCAGATAAATACTTAATAATTCTACTTGAAATCATTTTTAAAATGGTATTACATCATCACAAACAAATTCCCTTTGATGATCATACCCTATAATTGCTTAGATGAAGAGATACGAATTTTTGGATGGTCCTAGAGCTTGTTAGAAACATAACAGAGGCATGCATATACATATACACAACAATTCAAACATATATAGCAGGCAATCATACAATTTCATCCATGCAAAACATATTTGAATTATTTCTAACATTAATTGTTGCATGCACAAGCATTACCGATGATTTAACTTTAAAAGGTTGCGGTTTACTCACCTGTAATTGATAAACAGAGGAAAGCTATTTTTTTGAAAAACTGGCAATTGATGTGAACTTAAATCTGCAAGCTTGAATTAAAACTGCAATTTGATATGATCTGTTCTTTAATTCTGATCTACTACTGGATTAGATGATCCTTGGAACTGAAATGCTTTCTGGGTTGATACTTGGCTTTAATTGAATTCTGAGTTGAACTTGATTTGCTTAAAACTTTTGCTTGAGCTTTTTATAATTATCTCAGTTTTGAATTAATTTGCAGTGGTATCTGAACTTGTTTCAGATTTCTTTTTTGGTTTTTATTTACGTTTTCTTAGTTCCCAGATTTTTAGTTTTTGTTTTATTTAACAACTTAAATCTTTAAACCATTTAATTCTGAATCCAAATTCCAAAATTCTATTTAAAAATTATCTTTACTTAACTTATTAAAAAGTTCAAATAAGAATTTAAAAACAATTTAATCTTTAGATTCTAATTTATTATCCATTTCTAACTTCAAAACCAATTCTCAGTTTCATAGATTATTTATAACAATAGAATGATATCAGGATAAATAAACATCCAAATTTATCCAAACACCAATTAACAACATCCATTTTCAATTTCCAAATCTCAAACCCATTTTGAGATCACTCATAACTCCCATTTAAAATCAACTATTTAACTATCCAAATTAAATTTTAATTTCATCTTAAAATTTCCAATTCAAGTTGTTCATTCTAAACTCATTTAACTTTCCTTAAGTTAAATTCAATTTAATCCAGTCAACTTTACCCAATTTGAATTCCCATTTCAAATTTTAAAATTTATATTAATAATCTTCCCACTTATAAGTTCAAAAACTTATCACTTTGGGTTTTCATATCACATTCCAAGGAAAAATTTAAAACTCAACACTTAAGAGTTTATTTCAATCATCTTTGACTTTATGTATATCCTCATTTATACATATATATTTCCTTTACACACCAAGTTATACCTTAAATTTTAAACCACCTTTGGTTTTAAATTCAAAACAAATTCCTTTAAAACAATTTCAAGTTTTCTGGATTTAGATTTAAAATTTCACAATTTTAAATTATCTTCAATTCCAATTTATAAGTCATATTCACCTAAAAGTTTACTTTTATTGGGTAAATAATTAATAAATATTTATTAATAACTGGATATAGATAAATAACTGGATTTTTGGAGAAATTAAATTTTATTAATTTTTTTACAAACAAACTGTAACGACCCAGAATTTTCGACCCCGAAAATTCCCGATAGTTAGGGAAAAGAAGAAAGAGATAAAAGAAAAAGAAGAAGAAACAGAAACACCAAAACACAGATTCTCACATTCGCAGCGGATAAAATATAATATCAAATAATATATCGGTTATACAAAGAAAACTGTATTTGTTAATTACGTTTTTATACATCAGAGTTACAACATTCACATCGAAGTTTCCTTCTTATTACAGTTTATTAAAATTTTCAAAATTGATTAAATTAATTTGGAATTATATATCTAATAAAATCTTGTTATGGATGGTTGAATGATATTGGATGACTTGGATTGATGATATCTCTGATATGTGCTGTGATATGAATGGATTGAACTCTGATAATGTAAGTTACCTATATAAGTTGAATTGTTATGTGATATGATATCTTGGATATGAATTGTATTGTTTAAACTTAACAACTTGGATTAGAGATGACATTGAATTCGAAGAGACCGGGGTCGGGTATCAGTAAATACCCGAAACCACTTCGATTCTTTATAAATGTGAGTTTGGAAGAAAACAGGCTGGAAGGAAATAAGTTTAAGTATCATGGATATTTAAACTGTATAACAATTCTTGGATATTGTTTTGAGATAAATGAATTGACTTAAGTAAAATTAGAACTCGTAGAAAAGTACGAGTTACCCTGGTAATTCACTTAAGTTATATAGCTTGGTATTTCATATTATGAGTTTACTCATGTTAGTTTCCAGCCTGACCCGGGTGTTACTTTATTGTAATGCTCGGGTCAGACCGAGTATTACAGATTTCAGGTAAGGACGTTCTGGAGCTCAGGAGGCGAGCTGGATGGCAGGAACGTATGGAGTATTTTCTGCTGTGATATATTATAGTTGTCTGAGACATGTTAATTCTAACTATCTAGTATATTTGTGAATGTTGTAACTCTGATGTATAAAAATGTAATTAACAAATACAGTTTTCTTTGTATAACTGATATATTATTTGATATTATATTTTATCCGCTGCGAATGTGAGAATCTGTGTTTTGGTGTTTCTGTTTCTTCTTCTTTTTCTTCTATCTCTTTCTTCTTTTCCCTAACTATCGGGAATTTTCGGGGTCGAAAATTCCGGGTCGTTACATTTAAATCAAGATTTAATGGTTAATTTAATAAATATTTATTAAGGGGTAATTAATTAGGTAATTAAGGATTAATTAATTAATAAATAGGGGTAACTCGAAGTAAGGCTCGGTTATTTTGGGATTTAACTCGAAGTTATCTCGGGTTTAATATTATTGCAGTTTTAAAATTTTAAATTAAACAAGTTTTGAAAGTTAAATGATTTCTTACTTAATTCTTTTATATGATGAATGTCTAATTAAGTTGGAATGTATTAAAGGGTTTAAAAAAATTATTTTTGAGTTTAAAGTGTTTTAATATATAACCTTTGTTTTTGAAAAGTTTATTTTTTTTAATAAACTTAATATTGTGATTAATTTAGTGATTAAAGGTTGATTAATGAAAGTGATTAAAGAATAATTAATTAAAGGATAATTAATTAATGTGATTAATTAATTTAGTAATTAATTTGAGGGTCGTTACAATTTTCCTCCGTAGGAAATTCATAAAATATTCATACTTGCTTGAAAAATTACGAAATTCAAACCCCACTTTTAAAATAATGTTTTGAACATGATATCCAAATTTTAAGTCAATTGGATATTGTAAACTAGGTTTTCACTCTTAAAATATATTAAATAATTCCATAAAAATCTAATAATTCATCATTCAAGCATATAATCAACTAATCAATCATAACATGGCGTAATAACAACATATGATTTGGGTCTAGGCATAAAACCGAAATAAACAAGCAATAGTGAGATGGATTCACCTTGATTAGATAAAGAGATTGAGATTTAAGTGTTGATTTGATCCCCTTGAGTTTTATCCTTTGATTTCCTAGCCTTTTCTCTTCTTAAATCTCCTAGCAATGGCTGACCTTGTCTTTATTTTAGTTTGTATGAAGTGATTGTGAATGAGGAAGTGAGAATTGAAGGGTTTATCTTTAGGAAATAAGGCTTTTTCCTTATTTTCCCCTCACTTTATTCCTCCTTCTTATTTAAGTTGTAATCAATCTTATTAAGCCATTAATTAAAGCACGACCTATTTAATTGTCAACTCTCATTTCCCTTATTTCAACACATTATTTTATCTAATTTATCTAATTAAATATCCAAAATAATGCTACTCAAAATTAGGGGTGTTACAGCCCTTCATTTTGAGTTTCTTTCATCCTTTGCGGATCCGTGATGCCTTTACCCTTATCTTTGCTTTTGAGTACATGGTGTCTAGATTCCTCCTTGGAGATTCCACATCTTCTCCTTCAGTAAGCTTTGTTGTTTTAAAAGACTTCTAAGAAAGAACATTCTCAATGAGTTCCTGCATTACTATAAGCCGTTGTGTGAAATTTTGAATCTTAGCCTCGCCGTTTGTTGGCTTCATCGGGATCGAAGGCTACTTAGGTTCCACATTATATGAATTGAATTTTAGAGTTATTTCTTCCTATAAGTTTGTTCGTTGCACAATCTCTTCATTCAGAACATTGACATTTTTATCTCTCACCATTTTCCTGCAACAAAACTTTATTTAATTAGTTTGTTAGTAAGGACATAATGGATCAGAGGTTCGAGCCCTCCTTCTAACGCCAAAATGTTTAACCAAAAATTGGTTTAACACCCGAGATGCTGCATAGGATAATGTTATTCTAAATGGTCCAAATAATGCCCATGGGCTTTAATATAGTCATGGGACTACTCAAAAGTTCGTGTAATATGTTCAAGGGTAGAATAGGCAAGTCACACAATTGTGCAATAGTCCATAATTTGTTTAATGGACAGGCAATTTACATATAGTACAATACTTTGTTTATATGTCAATGGGCATAATAGTCATTATGCAAAGTAACCTTTAATTTAGCAAGGGCTTAAATGGCCTTGTTCGGATAGTCAGCGTGCAAGTCTAAATCCAAGTCTAAGTCTAAAGACAAGTTATATGCATGTCCATTCTAATAATAGTCAAAGATACATATGTCGAAGGCATAATGCTATCCAAAGTTTATTATCCAAGTCCTTATGTGCAAAAAGTCACAATTGTATCAAGAAATTCCAAATCAATTTAGGGTTTACAATCTTGTAGTTTAAGAAGTTGGGAAAGAAATGATTCGCCCCTTACATGTAGCCATGGGGTCCGTATTTATCGGGTGGATCAGGCGGTATGGCTGCCACGTGTCCTTCGATATGTTATGTAAATTGTTGATATTTAATATCCCTTTATATTGCTAATATTCGACATCCTTTGTTGTATTAATGACATTCAACATCCTTCTTCATATTGATGACATTCGACATCCCACTTTATATTGATGATATTCGAAATCCTTTTTTGTACTAATGATATGCGACATCCTTCATAACTATAGACATTCAATATTCTTTATGTCCTTTGAAGTTTGACATACTTTGCTACTTGTAAAGCTCGAGACCACTTGCCGCTTGTGGACGCTTTGCAACAGTCATAGTTGTAAAGGCTCAATATCTATTGCTTGTTTCATAGAGTCCCGATATACCCTCTTTGTGACTATGTACTCGATATATCTTAATGATGCAACACCCCTCTTTATTCTTCATTCTATTAGCACTTTGTGTTGTAGTAGTTAAACAACTCCCTCTAATTGTCTTTAGGTTCGATATCCTTTGTTCCATAGTATCTTAGTACCTATCGATATTCAACACCACTTTGGGCTTGTTATATGCTTGGTGTCTTTTGAAATTGTTTGGGACACGATATCTCTTCCTCCTTACATGTTTGACAACTCCTATAGTTGTTGAAGCTCGATACCTCCTCTTCCTTTATTCAAACTCGATAGTACTTGTAGCTCGACATTCTTAGAGATTCGATACCTCAATGTGATATCTTTTCGATTGTTAAGGTTCGATAACCCTCTTGCTATGCTCATATTTGATACCTTCTTAAGCATTCGAAACTTTCTTAACCCTCTTGCTATGCTTGAAGTTCGATACCCCTAATTGAATGCTTGATTGCTTTTCCTTCTCCACACTCGACATCTTGAATTTCGATGTGTTCTTCTATGGTGTTCGACACCTTTATTTGTAGTGACAATGTTGATGCTCAATATTTCCCTAGTTTTATGTGTTTGGCATCCCCTGTGGATTGATGACTCCATATTAGATGCTTGCTTTGTTATTGACTTAGAAGTTCAATATATGATCATAAATTTATCAACTCGTCATGCATTTATAATCTTGATATACTTTCTCTAGATGCTTGATATACGTATTTGTAGTAACACCGCCTTCCATTGTTTTCGTAATAGTTAGAAAATATGTGGAAAATACTTTCTCTCCAAACGACTCACCTTCCACATTGGCATAATAGTCATTATCACTATTGTCAGCACTTTCTCCTTCCTCCTTTACTGTCGGATCTTTTCACTCTCTCCTTCCAGGGCTTTCGCTTTCTTCAGGAATTAGTTGGATCTCGGCTCTTTCAGGTTGATCACATAGGGCAACACCAATAGTAGGCACTTTAGAATCTCTTCTAATAGGTTCTTTAGCATGTGCCCTGCCTGATGGTCCCACGACTTCCCCTACAAGATTCTTACCAAAGCTACTTGTGCCATTATTGCACCTATTATGAAAACTATCCATTTTTCCTTTTTTTAACTTTCTATATTATTTCTAATTACTAACATCATTTTATAATAATTTCTAACTTTGTTTATGTTCATATTTCGAGTTTTTTTTCTATGTTACTCCAAATTAGATCACTAATGTTATTTTAATATATATATTTCTAATGTTGTTTCTACTTATATTTCGTTATTTTACTACCATTAAACTTTCTTCTGCCTAAACTGCTCTTATTTAAATAGTTTTCCTCTCAATTAATTGTCATCTTTATCGGATTATTGCAACACTCTCGCCTACTGGTTTGTTTTTGGATTTTAAATCTTATTTCTCATACTATTTACCCTATTTCAAATTTATACCACTTCTTATTATCCACCCCCAAAATTTTAATTTACATCTTAAAAATTTTCATTACAGAAAAACCCACGAGCTATATTGTTCTACCATTTTTCTTTCAAAAGAAATAGTAGTTTGCAAAATTTCCTTCACCGGAATTTTATATTTTGACAAATTTTAGTTTCTACTAGAACTTTGTTGTAACGACCGGATATTTTCAACCATTCGCATCCGCACATGTCGGACTTGAATTGCCCAAAATATCATATGTTAATTTATATTTGGCAAAACTCAGCATATACAGTAAATAAATAATCACAGAATCACAGACACAGAGTAATATAACAATAAGCAGTGGAAACAAATGAATAGTAGTTCATGAAGCTATTATATATACATAATAGAGTTAAAACAAGATACAACAGAAGTCTCAAATACATAGAAGTCTTAATACAATAGTCAAATAACAAAGTCTGAATATATCACCGGAGTCAACTGAATAACTGGAAGCTGAATAGATATAGATGGATCTCCAAGCGAAGCTCCAACTCCAAAGTTGAGTCTCTAATGCTATGACACTCAGTCTGACCCGAGCGTAAAGCACAACACAAAACACTCGAGTCAGGATTAACATTCTTATATCAATAAATCCAACTCAAGTGAAATATCAACTGAAATACAAGTAACTTAAAGGATGTTTGGGATACCCATCCTCTAAGGATCCATGGAACTATCTACTATGTAGTAATATACGCTATTATAATATGTCTATAGTAAAGTAAAAGTATCAAAATAGTGTTAAGGCGTTACCTATATCCCCCTTAACACATTTTTATATATTCCCATAGTCTATACAGTACCGTAATTCATCCGTAATGTAATATCCCGGAAATTTTAACAATATCAATTTAATAATCTGTTAAATAATTAAATTGATATTGATGATCTTTGATAATAAAATTTGAATTTAATTTAATAATCTGATTAAATTAGTATTAATTGGTGATTTTATCTTTTAAAAGTTAATAAGATATTTTCTATTTGAATATATATATTTATTTATATATATATTGTAAATAGAAGCTTTGGGTAAATTGGGAATTTAGATTTAATTTAATATGACTTTTCAAAGTTATATAAATTAGAAAATTTATAGTTTTAAAATACTTTAATTGCTTAAGATATTTTTACTTAAGTTTAAAATTATATAAGAGTTAAGAAAAAGGCTTGTTTTGTTTCTTTTTAAAATATCACTTGATAATATAATCTTTTATATAAATTATTTAATATCAAATATGTTAATTTCAAATAATAAGTATAATGTATTATTTTTATTAATATGAATGGATTTTATAGAATATGGAATTTTTATTTAATTGAATGAATAGTTATATATGTATATATATAACTTAACTTTTAAATTGAATCTTAGGATTTAATTTAAATTGAATTTGAAATTAAGTTTTGAAATTCAAAGGAATAAATATTTAATTGTTTTGGATGTTAGAATATTTGTATAAACTTTTAGTTATAAATAAAATTTAGTTTTCTTTTTTTTTAAAAATCAATTTGTATATATATAGATAAGTATTTTATAAGTAAAGAAAAAGGCTTTTAATTACTTTAAAATAAATAGAATTATGAATAAATACTTATAAGACAAGTGTCTTTAGCCTAAAGCTTCATTATAACATGTGTAAATAAAAGATAAACTATAAGGACAAGTGTCTCATTTAATTTTTATTTTATTTTTTTATAATTTACATACATATATACATTTGCATATCTCCACTTCATTTTCTTTTAAAAATCTTCATTTCAAAACCAAGAAAACCCAAAACAATTCTCTAATACAAAATCTGAAATCAGAGAACCAAACTCCTCAAACCAAATATATATCAATCCCTATAATCTCAAATCAAAACAAAGCCACTGCATTTTTCTCCAATCTGTAATCAAATTTCCAAATCAAAAGATCAACCTGCAACAATCTCATTTTTCAAATCTCAAGTCTGTCTGCATTTTTCAAAACCTGGAAACATCTCAAAGCTGTCTGCATTCAATCATCAACCTGGAAGCCAACATGCATGTGTTCAAATCCAATAAGTAAAGCCCAGCAAACTCAAGTTTTAAAATCAAATTCAAGAAGCATTCAAGTCTAAGGTTTCAAAAGCTAAAAACTGTCTCTGTTCATATGCAAATCTGGTGAGTAACTTTTAAACTTAAAATAAAATTATAACTTGTTGCTTGTGAAAATCCTTATAAATTGTTGATGCTTGTATGTTAACAATTTTGTGACATTCAGTTTAAAATTTGAATTATATGATGTGATATAAGTATGCATGTCATAACAGGATGTTCTTCTCTGTTTGGATACAGGAGTTTAAAAATTAAAACTAAATCTGAATTCTTTTTACCTGATCCTTATTTAACTTGGACATCAAATAAAATTAGTTAGGCTTGAATTTAATCTAAGACTTAAAAATAGATGCAAATATTCTAAGTTTAAAGATATGCTGTTATCTGGAAATTCAGTAGCAAGCTATAATAATTAGATAAAACCAAATACTGAATTGAATTGATTCAAGTTGATATCTTGAATCTTCTCTGGAAATTAGGATTTTTAAAACAGAGATCAAGATTTTAAGCTTTAGAATGATTGTGTAATTTGAGTTTGTCTGAATTTGGATGTTTGAGCAACTGGGAATGGCCAGAAGGACTAGGGTGGTCGGAGCTTTGCCTGGAGGTGAAGGAGGGTGTAGTGGTGCCAGGAAAAATGTGAAGAAGGGTGTCTGATCGACGTGGCGATTGCGGCGAGGTGTTTTGGGTTTCAAGACCTAATTTTGTCAGGTCTGGTAACTAGGGCAGCGTGGAATCTAGAGTTGATCGAGTTGGTCGGGGATTTGGCAGATGGAAACTTGGTCGTAGACGAAGGCATGGCCAGAGAATTAGATTCTCTGATGGTCGAAATCGCGAGCACGAGCGGTGTTGCCAGGTTGGTCAGTGGTGATGGTTTCTTGTTCCAGGTAGGATGAATGCTCGAATTTGAATTCGAGTAGGAATCGAAGATAGGTTGATCGTTTTCTAGTATGAGGATGAACGTGGATTGGTGGAGATACTCGTCGATGACCGGAGTTGCCGTAGGTGACCGTGCACGTGCACGAGATCGGAAAGGTATCTGGGTGAAGTCTGTTTACTGGAGAAGACGAATGCAAGTCTCGGGTTTGCTCGTGGGAGTCTCGGGAATTTTGATGTGCGACTCGAAGTTGTTGGAGCTGGAAGGTTGGACTCAGTGACAAGGAAAGACTCGAGACTTTTGAGTGTTTTTGCGAGGGAGACTCGGGGAAACTAGGGTGGGAACTCGAAGCAGATTAGGTAGGACTCGAGTACCTTTTAGTTGACAGGTTTAAAAAAAAACTGTCTGTTTCTAAAGCTTTAAACTGGTTTTAAATTTATAAAGAAGATTGTAAACAAGAATTTAAGTCAAGTTTAACTATGTAGATTCAAGTTGGTTTTGAATCTTAAAGATTTGAAATAAATAAGTTATAAATTTATATATTTTAAATAGGTTTTAAATGGTAGTTAGATTTAATTAAATGTTTAAAAACAAAAGGGAAATTGGTTTAAACTCTTCTTAAATTTCTTTTATAAGAGATAAGATTTTTAATAAGAAAAGTTTTTATATTTGTTTAAAACTTAGTTAAAATAAATTGGTATTCATTTTAAATACAACATTTAAAATGAAATTTAAAAGTAGATTTGAAATGGATGTTTCAAATATGAATGATAAATGATAACTTGTTTATCAATAAAAATAATGGTGTATCTTAAAGTAATTAGAGATTTGTGTTCATTAAATTTATTAGGAAATTTAATGGATAATTAATTTAATTGATTAATTAATCATTTGGATTAATTAAATAGGTAATTAATGGTTTAAACTAATTAATTAGTGATTAAGATTAATTAGTTTATAATTAAGTATTATGAATTAAAGTATTAATTAATGGTTAAGAATTAATTAATAAAGTAATTAAATATTAATTAAGTAGGGTTAACACTTAATTGATTAAATAATTAAAGTTTAATTAATTGGTTATTAAGATTTATTAATTTGGAATTAATAATAATTAATCTAAGTTAATTACTTAAGAAAAGTAATTAAAGAGTTGTTAATAGTAATGGAGGTCATTAACTATGGATTATTAAATAATTAATTAATAGGATTAATTTTAATAGTTAATTAGATTAATTAATTTTAAGAATAACCAATTATAGAATTTGTTTAAATATAATTACTTATTGGAAGTAATTAAGAGTTAATTACTTATTGTAATTAATTGAAGTTAATTTGATTTGTTAAATTAATTAATTAAGTTTAATTAATTTAGAATAATCAAGAGATGATTTGATAATAATTACTTAAGAAAGATTGTTTAGGGAGGTAAATAATAAGATAATTACTGGAAGTAATTAGTTGAATAAATGATGTTATTAATAGAAGTAATTTGAGTTAATTACTTTAAATAATTAATCAAGAGATTAGTTAAGGAATTAATTAAGAAGTAATTAATTTAGTTAGTGAAAGTAATTAAGGGTAGTTAATTACTGATTGAAGATTAATCAAGGTGATTAATAAATGTTGTTTAATAAAAGATTAATTACTTAATGTAATTAATTTAATTTAGTAATTAATAATTAAGTGGTAATTAAGGATCATTAATTAATATAATTAATGATGTAATTAAGATTGATTAATTAAGTATAATTAATAAATGAAGTGATTAATTTGTAATTAATTAAGGTTTAATATAATTAATTATAGTGATTAATCTAATTAATTATAGTTAATTAATTAATGAAGTAATTAAAGGTTAATTACTATAAGTGGTTAAGGTTAATTAATTTAAGTAATTAATTAAGGATAAATTACTTGAAGGTAATTAAAGATAATTAATCAAAGATGATTAATTGAAAAAGGTAATTAGAGGATAATTAATTAATTTGTAATTAATTAATGTTTAAGTAAGAAGGATTTATAAAATAAAAGTAATTAATTTAATTAACTTTATATTAATTAGAGATGATATAGATCATTACTTATGGATGGATGATAATACTGAATGCTTTGCATTTGATTGATATCTCTGATGAGATATATGCTATGTGATATGGATGTTTAGTTGAATTGTGATAATATGGATTATCTGATGATATTGATAATGTTGATTATCTATTGTGAATTATCTTTCTAAGTGTATAAAGATAATTGAATTGTTTTAACCTTTAAAACAACTTGGCCTTAAAAGATACGCTTTGGATTTCGATGAGACCGGGATCGGGTTTCCGTATACCGGATTTCCAGGTCTGGAGACCCGAATACCACATCGATCCAAATTTACGTTAGGTCGTGAAATTCAAATGGAGCAAGTGAAGACTCGAGGTGTAAGAACGATTCTTTGTCAGTATAACTCTGTGGGTGATTCCGTAATGAGTTGACGGAGATAGTACTTTCAGATTCGAGATAAAGATTTAGAGTGCAAGGGTTATTGTCGTTAACTCTGAGGGTGATTCCAATACGAGTGTAACGAGATAATGCCTTCGGTTTCGTTCGAACCCGGAACGAACTTGTATGGATTGAATGCTTTCAGCACATCGTCAGGTGGACGATGAGCATTCTAAGATAGATGTGTTCTTTTAAAAGGTAATCGTGACCTCAAGCCTCACAAACCGGGAATGGCTAAAACAGGGGAGGTGCAGCAAGGTTAGTGGGTAGCACCCAAGTAGGACAAGATGACCTCTGTCTAGATGTCCCTTTCTATTTTCGACTTAGTGTGTGCGGTTGGTCATGACAACCGTGAGGTATCTTGTGCGGGAATTATCCAGTAAGGGATGTTCCGGCCTTGTGTTGCAGGGGATTGGGAGTGATCCTCGGTACGGTGATCTAGGCCACGTACTGTGACGGGCGGTACCCCGGTAGCCCTGCCATTGATGGAATCCAAACTCCAATAAGTGCCGTACGTATTAGTTGTGCCCAACTATGTTGGAACGTGAGATGTAAGCATTCCAGCTATTTCTGTATTTTACTTGAAAACCCTAGACCCTATTATAATACAATCGAATTTCCTATCAAATGTTTTGGTTAGCGTAAGGTAAAAACTTACCCATGTTTATTTGTGGGAAGTCTTACGTGATACCTTTTCTTTCAAAAGGTTTTGAAGTTAAACAAGTTTAACCTGTTACTCACACCAGACCCATGTCTGACCCAAGTTGTTTATTTCTGTTTTATAAACTCTTGGGTACTCAAATTTTTACGAGTAGCCAAGGGATTCAGGTTTAGCTTTGACGAGTAATCTGGAGGAGCAATGGAGCAGGAGGCTTCGGCGTTGTAGATATAGATAGTAGTTTTCCGCTGTGTTGATCTTTGTATTGATCTGTATTGTGTTGAGATGTAATAACTAGACAGATGTTTATAACTGTCTAGTATGTGATGTGTAATCTGTGTAACTCTGATAGATGATGTATATGATACTATGTAAGATTTATGTGATATATTATATTTCGTTTCGTTTCCGCTGTGAGTATCTGTTGTTGTTTTCTTTTCTCTTCTTCTCTTTTCTATTTCTCACCCCTTTCTTTCTTTCTGTCGATGCGATTTTCCGGGAGTGGAAAGTCGGGTCGTCACACGTGGTATCAGAGCTTAGGTTGAGCGAATGCCTAAGCTTTTGGTTAAGTGAATATCAGAGCTATTGGTTGAGTGAATACCTAGCTCTGGAGTGGTATCTATCTTGAGAGAGCGTATTTGTAATTTTTATATAACTATATATATATATTCTACCTATATTGTTGGGTTACCCGTACAGGTTATCCAATATAAGATATAAAGGTAGATAGGGTAGTAGTGTATGAAACACGACTACCAATGGTTGGAATTAAGGTTGGAAGTGTATCTGTCGAGACTGTAGACCTAATACTGTCTCGAGTAAGTTTTGCTGTGATGAAGGATTTCATCGAATCTCTGAAGGAAACCTGTTAAGGTTCGGAGTTTATCTTTGAAGTGAAAATTTGGATGAGTAGAGTTTGGATCTATCGGTTGAACAGAAGCAAGTGATAGTATCTTGATACCTCAGGTAATAGTAGCTGTATGATGAGATACAGTGACGATTGATGTTCCCGAAGATGTTTTCTTTGGAACGAGTTTAAGGAAGTATGTCTGTTTCAGTGTTATGGCTGAGTTCAGCATGGTGTTTCTGTTTGGTTTGGAGTTCGAGTTTCTCGAAGATCTTTGGATAGGAAGTCCTTGGCATCAGTGTCAGCAGTGCAACTCGGAGTGTTCTGTGTTGGCAAGAAGTTTTCTGGCTGAGTAGTTTTTCTGAAGGTGAAGTTCAGAAGCAGCAAAGAGGATCCATTTCTTCGATAGATTGGATAGTTAAGTATGGACTGTTCTGATTTGTTAAGAGAGAACAATTTTCCTTGAAAATAGGTTGGGTTGATCGCAAAAGTGACTTGCGATAGTTTGAGGGTTCTCTTGGGTTATCAGAGTTTTTCTGAGTGTCTTCAGAGAAGTCAGGAGTTGTCCGCATCTGAAGGTTGAGTTTTCTTATCGACTGGATTCCATGAGTGATACCAGTGGTTCAGTCTAGTTGAAGGATGTTTTCCTAGAGATAGAGTTTGGTGTAGCAACTCAAGTTTTGATGAAGTATCTGAGTTTTATTTATGGATCAGTGAACCTTATTTCTGGAATGAGTTGTCCAGTCTGTGCTTGTGTTCTACCTCAGATCAGAATTGAGCAGCGAAAGCAGTTTGGAGTATATCTCTGGATAGAAGAAGTAAGTTTGGAATCTACTGATGTTGTGAAGTAAAGTTATGTTTGGATCTCTTCTGTGTTCTGATTTGGATAAGTATTGGGTTTTCAGGATTGAATTGTCAGTTTGGATAATTGGAATTCATTGAGTTTTACGTATCTCTGAGGGAGTACGTGTAAGATCTATCTTTGGTTTTAGAATCAGCAGTTCTGGAAGATTTAGTTGTTGAGTCAGACTCGTCTGTAGTCTGATATTCTGTTTAGTTCTGTAGATCTAGATGAGTAGGAGATCTATAGCTTAGTAGTTTAGATTGTTGTAGAGCGAGTATCCCGGTATATATATACTTGGGGAAACTCGAGGAATTCTATCTAGAATTTTGTCTGGATAACTAGATTTGATTGATTGGATGATTGGTTGCTATGGTTGTTAGCATATGGATGATAGTATATGCTTGTGTTTTAAAATTTAAAATCTTTAATAAGATTATTAAATTACCTTTGTTTAAATTTCGGGAACGAAATTATTTTAAGGGGGAAGGAATGTAATATCCCGGAAATTTTAACAATATCAATTTAATAATCTGTTAAATAATTAAATTGATATTGATGATCTTTGATAATAAAATTTGAATTTAATTTAATAATCTGATTAAATTAGTATTAATTGGTGATTTTATCTTTTAAAAGTTAATAAGATATTTTCTATTTGAATATATATATTTATTTATATATATATTGTAAATAGAAGCTTTGGGTAAATTGGGAATTTAGATTTAATTTAATATGACTTTTCAAAGTTATATAAATTAGAAAATTTATAGTTTTAAAATACTTTAATTGCTTAAGATATTTTTACTTAAGTTTAAAATTATATAAGAGTTAAGAAAAAGGCTTGTTTTGTTTCTTTTTAAAATATCACTTGATAATATAATCTTTTATATAAATTATTTAATATCAAATATGTTAATTTCAAATAATAAGTATAATGTATTATTTTTATTAATATGAATGGATTTTATAGAATATGGAATTTTTATTTAATTGAATGAATAGTTATATATGTATATATATAACTTAACTTTTAAATTGAATCTTAGGATTTAATTTAAATTGAATTTGAAATTAAGTTTTGAAATTCAAAGGAATAAATATTTAATTGTTTTGGATGTTAGAATATTTGTATAAACTTTTAGTTATAAATAAAATTTAGTTTTCTTTTTTTTTAAAAATCAATTTGTATATATATAGATAAGTATTTTATAAGTAAAGAAAAAGGCTTTTAATTACTTTAAAATAAATAGAATTATGAATAAATACTTATAAGACAAGTGTCTTTAGCCTAAAGCTTCATTATAACATGTGTAAATAAAAGATAAACTATAAGGACAAGTGTCTCATTTAATTTTTATTTTATTTTTTTATAATTTACATACATATATATATTTGCATATCTCCACTTCATTTTCTTTTAAAAATCTTCATTTCAAAACCAAGAAAACCCAAAACAATTCTCTAATACAAAATCTGAAATCAGAGAACCAAACTCCTCAAACCAAATATATATCAATCCCTATAATCTCAAATCAAAACAAAGCCACTGCATTTTTCTCCAATCTGTAATCAAATTTCCAAATCAAAAGATCAACCTGCAACAATCTCATTTTTCAAATCTCAAGTCTGTCTGCATTTTTCAAAACCTGGAAACATCTCAAAGCTGTCTGCATTCAATCATCAACCTGGAAGCCAACATGCATGTGTTCAAATCCAATAAGTAAAGCCCAGCAAACTCAAGTTTTAAAATCAAATTCAAGAAGCATTCAAGTCTAAGGTTTCAAAAGCTAAAAACTGTCTCTGTTCATATGCAAATCTGGTGAGTAACTTTTAAACTTAAAATAAAATTATAACTTGTTGCTTGTGAAAATCCTTATAAATTGTTGATGCTTGTATGTTAACAATTTTGTGACATTCAGTTTAAAATTTGAATTATATGATGTGATATAAGTATGCATGTCATAACAGGATGTTCTTCTCTGTTTGGATACAGGAGTTTAAAAATTAAAACTAAATCTGAATTCTTTTTACCTGATCCTTATTTAACTTGGACATCAAATAAAATTAGTTAGGCTTGAACTTAATCTAAGACTTAAAAATAGATGCAAATATTCTAAGTTTAAAGATATGCTGTTATCTGGAAATTCAGTAGCAAGCTATAATAATTAGATAAAACCAAATACTGAATTGAATTGATTCAAGTTGATATCTTGAATCTTCTCTGGAAATTAGGATTTTTAAAACAGAGATCAAGATTTTAAGCTTTAGAATGATTGTGTAATTTGAGTTTGTCTGAATTTGGATGTTTGAGCAACTGGGAATGGCCAGAAGGACTAGGGTGGTCGGAGCTTTGCCTGGAGGTGAAGGAGGGTGTAGTGGTGCCAGGAAAAATGTGAAGAAGGGTGTCTGATCGACGTGGCGATTGCGGCGAGGTGTTTTGGGTTTCAAGACCTAATTTTGTCAGGTCTGGTAACTAGGGCAGCGTGGAATCTAGAGTTGATCGAGTTGGTCGGGGATTTGGCAGATGGAAACTTGGTCGTAGACGAAGGCATGGCCAGAGAATTAGATTCTCTGATGGTCGAAATCGCGAGCACGAGCGGTGTTGCCAGGTTGGTCAGTGGTGATGGTTTCTTGTTCCAGGTAGGATGAATGCTCGAATTTGAATTCGAGTAGGAATCGAAGATAGGTTGATCGTTTTCTAGTATGAGGATGAACGTGGATTGGTGGAGATACTCGTCGATGACCGGAGTTGCCGTAGGTGACCGTGCACGTGCACGAGATCGGAAAGGTATCTGGGTGAAGTCTGTTTACTGGAGAAGACGAATGCAAGTCTCGGGTTTGCTCGTGGGAGTCTCGGGAATTTTGATGTGCGACTCGAAGTTGTTGGAGCTGGAAGGTTGGACTCAGTGACAAGGAAAGACTCGAGACTTTTGAGTGTTTTTGCGAGGGAGACTCGGGGAAACTAGGGTGGGAACTCGAAGCAGATTAGGTAGGACTCGAGTACCTTTTAGTTGACAGGTTTAAAAAAAAACTGTCTGTTTCTAAAGCTTTAAACTGGTTTTAAATTTATAAAGAAGATTGTAAACAAGAATTTAAGTCAAGTTTAACTATGTAGATTCAAGTTGGTTTTGAATCTTAAAGATTTGAAATAAATAAGTTATAAATTTATATATTTTAAATAGGTTTTAAATGGTAGTTAGATTTAATTAAATGTTTAAAAACAAAAGGGAAATTGGTTTAAACTCTTCTTAAATTTCTTTTATAAGAGATAAGATTTTTAATAAGAAAAGTTTTTATATTTGTTTAAAACTTAGTTAAAATAAATTGGTATTCATTTTAAATACAACATTTAAAATGAAATTTAAAAGTAGATTTGAAATGGATGTTTCAAATATGAATGATAAATGATAACTTGTTTATCAATAAAAATAATGGTGTATCTTAAAGTAATTAGAGATTTGTGTTCATTAAATTTATTAGGAAATTTAATGGATAATTAATTTAATTGATTAATTAATCATTTGGATTAATTAAATAGGTAATTAATGGTTTAAACTAATTAATTAGTGATTAAGATTAATTAGTTTATAATTAAGTATTATGAATTAAAGTATTAATTAATGGTTAAGAATTAATTAATAAAGTAATTAAATATTAATTAAGTAGGGTTAACACTTAATTGATTAAATAATTAAAGTTTAATTAATTGGTTATTAAGATTTATTAATTTGGAATTAATAATAATTAATCTAAGTTAATTACTTAAGAAAAGTAATTAAAGAGTTGTTAATAGTAATGGAGGTCATTAACTATGGATTATTAAATAATTAATTAATAGGATTAATTTTAATAGTTAATTAGATTAATTAATTTTAAGAATAACCAATTATAGAATTTGTTTAAATATAATTACTTATTGGAAGTAATTAAGAGTTAATTACTTATTGTAATTAATTGAAGTTAATTTGATTTGTTAAATTAATTAATTAAGTTTAATTAATTTAGAATAATCAAGAGATGATTTGATAATAATTACTTAAGAAAGATTGTTTAGGGAGGTAAATAATAAGATAATTACTGGAAGTAATTAGTTGAATAAATGATGTTATTAATAGAAGTAATTTGAGTTAATTACTTTAAATAATTAATCAAGAGATTAGTTAAGGAATTAATTAAGAAGTAATTAATTTAGTTAGTGAAAGTAATTAAGGGTAGTTAATTACTGATTGAAGATTAATCAAGGTGATTAATAAATGTTGTTTAATAAAAGATTAATTACTTAATGTAATTAATTTAATTTAGTAATTAATAATTAAGTGGTAATTAAGGATCATTAATTAATATAATTAATGATGTAATTAAGATTGATTAATTAAGTATAATTAATAAATGAAGTGATTAATTTGTAATTAATTAAGGTTTAATATAATTAATTATAGTGATTAATCTAATTAATTATAGTTAATTAATTAATGAAGTAATTAAAGGTTAATTACTATAAGTGGTTAAGGTTAATTAATTTAAGTAATTAATTAAGGATAAATTACTTGAAGGTAATTAAAGATAATTAATCAAAGATGATTAATTGAAAAAGGTAATTAGAGGATAATTAATTAATTTGTAATTAATTAATGTTTAAGTAAGAAGGATTTATAAAATAAAAGTAATTAATTTAATTAACTTTATATTAATTAGAGATGATATAGATCATTACTTATGGATGGATGATAATACTGAATGCTTTGCATTTGATTGATATCTCTGATGAGATATATGCTATGTGATATGGATGTTTAGTTGAATTGTGATAATATGGATTATCTGATGATATTGATAATGTTGATTATCTATTGTGAATTATCTTTCTAAGTGTATAAAGATAATTGAATTGTTTTAACCTTTAAAACAACTTGGCCTTAAAAGATACGCTTTGGATTTCGATGAGACCGGGATCGGGTTTCCGTATACCGGATTTCCAGGTCTGGAGACCCGAATACCACATCGATCCAAATTTACGTTAGGTCGTGAAATTCAAATGGAGCAAGTGAAGACTCGAGGTGTAAGAACGATTCTTTGTCAGTATAACTCTGTGGGTGATTCCGTAATGAGTTGACGGAGATAGTACTTTCAGATTCGAGATAAAGATTTAGAGTGCAAGGGTTATTGTCGTTAACTCTGAGGGTGATTCCAATACGAGTGTAACGAGATAATGCCTTCGGTTTCGTTCGAACCCGGAACGAACTTGTATGGATTGAATGCTTTCAGCACATCGTCAGGTGGACGATGAGCATTCTAAGATAGATGTGTTCTTTTAAAAGGTAATCGTGACCTCAAGCCTCACAAACCGGGAATGGCTAAAACAGGGGAGGTGCAGCAAGGTTAGTGGGTAGCACCCAAGTAGGACAAGATGACCTCTGTCTAGATGTCCCTTTCTATTTTCGACTTAGTGTGTGCGGTTGGTCATGACAACCGTGAGGTATCTTGTGCGGGAATTATCCAGTAAGGGATGTTCCGGCCTTGTGTTGCAGGGGATTGGGAGTGATCCTCGGTACGGTGATCTAGGCCACGTACTGTGACGGGCGGTACCCCGGTAGCCCTGCCATTGATGGAATCCAAACTCCAATAAGTGCCGTACGTATTAGTTGTGCCCAACTATGTTGGAACGTGAGATGTAAGCATTCCAGCTATTTCTGTATTTTACTTGAAAACCCTAGACCCTATTATAATACAATCGAATTTCCTATCAAATGTTTTGGTTAGCGTAAGGTAAAAACTTACCCATGTTTATTTGTGGGAAGTCTTACGTGATACCTTTTCTTTCAAAAGGTTTTGAAGTTAAACAAGTTTAACCTGTTACTCACACCAGACCCATGTCTGACCCAAGTTGTTTATTTCTGTTTTATAAACTCTTGGGTACTCAAATTTTTACGAGTAGCCAAGGGATTCAGGTTTAGCTTTGACGAGTAATCTGGAGGAGCAATGGAGCAGGAGGCTTCGGCGTTGTAGATATAGATAGTAGTTTTCCGCTGTGTTGATCTTTGTATTGATCTGTATTGTGTTGAGATGTAATAACTAGACAGATGTTTATAACTGTCTAGTATGTGATGTGTAATCTGTGTAACTCTGATAGATGATGTATATGATACTATGTAAGATTTATGTGATATATTATATTTCGTTTCGTTTCCGCTGTGAGTATCTGTTGTTGTTTTCTTTTCTCTTCTTCTCTTTTCTATTTCTCACCCCTTTCTTTCTTTCTGTCGATGCGATTTTCCGGGAGTGGAAAGTCGGGTCGTCACACGTAAACTGAAGGGCTATCAGAGGGCACTCCATAGGTATGGTACAAACCAAACTCGTAGAAGGCGGGATAGGGCATGCGACACGGCACTCGAGGCAATGCCAGGGTAGATATACCGTTTGCAAATCCAGACTGGTGGTAACGCATAGCAGCTACTACCGCCCATCTCGTGACACACTCCCAAATCAAAGGGTGCACCCAATCAAATCACAAAAGCAATAGAATGATATCGAAGAAATGTGTTCGACAGGAGGAATGACCTCACTTGGCCCGGCGTAGCTCCTGTTTTAGCCGCATCAAGCTGACTCACGAGAGTCAGGGCTACGTAAATACCATATAGAATCGTCACCAAACCATCCTACTTCATTCTGGAATCTCCACTACGTACACAGTTATGAAAGTGGTTTTCGGTATTGGCAGAGAGTATGACAATATCTGATCCCGGTCTCTTTAACAACCAACCGTTATTATAACACCGCGGTTATTTCATTTCAAATCATATTTCAAAACCAAAATATCTATCTATTTCAAAACCATATCAATACGATATCATTATTGACTAAAAATAATATTCATTTCCAAAATCATAACACTTTCCAAAATTATAACATTTATGAAATTATAACATTTCGAAACCATAACACTTTGAAATCATAACACTTTGAAATCATAACACTTTGAAATCATAATACTTTCCACTCAAACAGTTTAGATATAGAAATAGTATATGTAATAAAATAGATTATAAAATAAAATAGTTTATATAATAAAATAGTTTATATAATAAGATAGTTTATATAATAAGATAGTTGTATATTAAAATAGTTATAAATTTAAAAATAGTTTATATTAAAATAAAATTAGTATATTAAAATAGTTACAAATTTAAAAATAGTTTATATTAAAAATAATTCATAAAGTAAAATATTTTTATATATTAAAATACTTTTTATAAAATAAAAATAGTTTCCTCAAATTTCACAAATCGATTCAGATCAACTCGAATTCCAAAATTCAATTTAATTTAATCTCAATTCGCCAATTTCAATTTAGTTCGAAACCATTTATTTGTATCGATTTCAAATACATATATAAACAACAATTTAAACCATTTCAATTTCAGTAGATTTCAAAGCTTAAATTCATTTATATTTCAAACTCAACTTTACCATTATTTAATATTGAAAATTCACTTAGTCAATCTAATATCATTTAAATAAACCTTAAATTACAATTTATATAAACTAAATATTCCCTTCAATTTATTTACTTGAAATATTCATTTAATCACTTTAAATCAAAAATCAAGTTATAAATCATATCTTTAAAATCTCAAATTTAATAAGTTTCAAATCGGTTTTATTTTAGTAAAATTCAAATAAATTTCAAATAAATTTCTATTTCTCTTTCCAACTTAATTTATTAAATTTATTATAAAATCTATATTAAAAATATAATATCTTAAAATTAATATTTATTAAAACCACATATATTTCTTTTCAAAACCTTGGAAATCATTTTCAAAATATATATATAGACCAAAGGTGTCTGTATATAATTTTCTATCATATGGTTAAGTGATACAGATATTTATCATTTCAATCCGCAATTTAAATATCTATAGGTACATATCTTTTCAACCCGCAATCCCAAATTCAATTCAATGAAAATCACTTGGGTTTATCATTTCAATCCATAATGATTTTCTCCTATTCTACAATATCGTTGGGTATGTATCATTTCAACCCATAGGGAATCTATACTAATAGGGAACTTGCAGTGTGAGAACATATATGATGATAATAATATAACATATCAACAACATGCATATATCATCAGTGACAAATAAAATAAAATATAACAATAGGATATGGTGTCATATCCCACAGGTGAACAATTTCAGATAATAGCATATCATATATAGCAATTATAAAATTAACAGTTCAATTTAGCAGCATATTTCAATTGTCGTTTCAATTGAAATCAAATTTAATAAATATAAGAACGTTAATCGTGAATTACTGCTCACCTTTCGAGGCTAGAGATGTAAGATAATGAAATGTGTTGCGAAAGGCAAGCACGACTCTCAAAGCAAAGCAAGATTGGTACGAATTCGACGATCAAAGCTGATAACAAGGAATCGATGAAACGAATCAGAACCATCTTAATATAATGGAAATGAAGAGTAAATTATATATTATTATTATTAAAACCATTACAAAACAGCATAGTTTAAGTAAACATCTCTACTACTAATAATGATAATTCAACCCACATAACTTCATCCGTGTCTTTTCGAAGTTCCCATAATGTCCTTCTTACATTTTTTCCGTCTACTTCTCGCATCATCCTGCCTTCCGAAAACTTAAAAAAAAACCCTTGCTCTCATTTCTACCCCACTGTAGAAAAAGGTAACAACAGTTCCAAATCCAATTCGATCCACGATTCCAGATCTAAGACGATTCAAGATTCATAGCAATTTCAAATCCAACGTCTTCTCCAACTACAGTTTACAATCGAGCGACGGCTGTCCAACTAAACCACACAAATTAGCGTTACTTTAGTGCGATTCTTCTCCAACTTCGAGTTAAGATCCACAATCATCAATCGTCAATTATCAACTGCTTATTGTAGATCGATCAATCGATGATCGACTAAGGTAAGTCCACTGAGTCGTGGTTCAAAATTCAACTACAGATTATTGACTAAACATGTGTGGTTTGTTTATGATATGTTTCTCATGCTTAATTTTATTCTATATTTTTGCTAACGAATACCTTCAGATACAAGAAGTTGATATCTATCTATATCTGGATATATTTTTGAATACCAGATAGTAGTATTGTGGATAGAGGATAGATATCAGATTTTGTCTATACGCTTACAATTGAGAAAATACGGAAATAAAAACTTCAGTTCGGTATAAAACTGTTTCAGTACCGATGTTTAAAAATGCAGGAATTAAAATATATAGGGTAATAAAAATAGTTTTGTAAGCAGCAATTATGCATTTATTTATGCACATAGTATAAAATATTACCTCCATAACAATAATTACCAATTGTTCATTGTATTAAATTGCACATAATATAAACCACTATCGTGGTAAAACATGATGAATGCTTTTCAAATTTGGATGCAATCATATTAGGATCCATAACAATTTTTCGGATTTAGATAACTTTATGGTAACGGATTTTAGATTGAGTATCCATTGACAGATATGTTAATGTGACAATCACACAAAAACCAATGAGTTAACTACGAAGTGGCCTTCTGCATTTGGTATGCACTTTTGTGAAAACATATTGTTTTACTCCATAATGAAACTTTTTTATTTGCGGAATATAATAAGGTGTCAACTTAAATTATTATACAGTGCATCTTCCATGCAGTACCCCACAGTTTCTATGAATTGTAATCTGTATTTTTAGTTGTGGGATACAATGGCGTAATTTTTATTCTTTTATATGTTTTGGAAATATATTTAGTGTTTGATGTTCAAATTTAATCTAAAAAGCGTAAAATGATGGTTGATTGGTATGACAATAAGATGAAATTGCTTGAATTTCAAATTGTATGAAATAAGGAGACCGTAGGAGAATATTCTATAAGATTATGGATAAATAAAAAATGATTGGAATTTGGATTTTTGTTCCTTCTTTCCTACTAATTCATTGTACTGCATTAATAGCCTATAATTCATTTTGATGCACCTGGCTTTTGTAAACATCTCTACTATTAATAAAGAGAATTCAATGCATAGGATTTCACGGTGTCTTTTAGAATTTCCTAAAATACCCTCTCTTTTCCATTTTTGTTCGCTACTTCTCAGTCAAATTTTATCCCACTTTCTTCGCTAGCCCTAATCGCCATGGCGATTCAGCACCATCGCCTTCCTGCAACCTAATCCATTACTATTTTCTCATCCATTGTTAACCCTAACACATAACTAGCTTGCCTTAATCCATTACATTCAGCTAAATTGAAGATACCCCAATCCATCGCCATTAGTTAATAATCGCATTCTCTACCTCTACCATCGATAATACTATGTTCGTCCAACCTTCCATCGAAACTCTACTTGCACTTTTTAAACCCTGATTTATAGTCAAAGGGTTCTGCAATTGAAGAGTTTTGCCACCAAGGGGTAAGCTTCTTGACTTCTACGTGATATCCTTAGTGAGTTATTCACAATGTTACATCTTAGTAATTTTAAGCATCATACTTCCGACCCTAACCATAGATTTTAATCCGTTAATCTTACGATTATTTTTTGCATTTTGTGAAATGTGTTCAAGTTTGCTAATGTAGAATTGGGATACGAATTATGAACATGACTATGTACCATTGAGTCTGACGTATAAACTTTTGTAAACAATGAGCTTTGAATCTAATGACTTTGGTACGTGTTTGCCATGGTGCTTCAATCTTGATGAGGAGAGTTGTCACGTACGGGAATTTTCGACTTTCGAAAATTCGACATCGATACTCACTTTATCGACTGCCGAGCAATCGAGTGCCGGAAACTCCAATAGTGAGGGTTTTAAGAAGAAGAAAAAGGTAGAAGAAGAAAAGAGTAGAAGAAGAAGAGAAGAACAGAACAACATCAGAAACAGAAACAATATCAGAATCTCACATATCGCAGCGGAACAATATATAATAAATAATCACTAGTCTTTTAAAACAAAGAACTATATCATTTTATACATACATCAATCAACAGAGTCAATAAACAACAATGGACAGTTATATAACTTGTCCTCATACAGAATACACAGCGGAGTAAATAAATAATTACGGATATACGTCTCGCCATCCAGCTTGCTTCCAAAGCTCCAGAATATCCAGAATATCCTGATAACATAACTCTAGGCTGCCCGTGTGGAAATTGGTGGGCACCCAGAGTTTAGAAGGGAAACAATAAACTCCGAGTCAGTAATGGTGACTGGTGTGAGATCGTAAAACAGTTTATCTTTAAAATAAACAACAGGAAAACTTTAATGTCAATTCGCAATGCTTTTGGAAAATGAAACTACCATAAGACCTCCCACCACACACACAATGCAAACGCAGACTTGGAGGAGATTTCTTCTTATGATAGTCAAAGATGCTTACTACGCAAAATCAAATCATTTTTGATATTATTATTAGTGCATAGTGTAGAAAAACCATTTCGAAAGTAGAATATAAATCTTAGCCAGCATAGGTACCATTATATTATGCCTGCTATAGCTGCCTCCTGAGGAGACAGATTATACAATTGAAATCGTAAAGGCTCGTATTGTTTCTTTGGATTTCCAACAAATGGTCAGGCTAAGGAACTTCCTTTTCCACGATGGGTACGTCCCTGGAATAGACGACCCGAGAACCTAACGTTACGGTTAGATCTCTGCCAACACAAGGCCGGGTTACCTCTGCAAAAATAGGTAACTACTGACATGCGTATGCCATCCCCCGATCGTCACCGATCTTCCCGAGGATCCCCGATTCGCAACAACCACAAAGTAATAAATTTGCAGCAACCACAGAGGTTAAGTATCTGGGCTCCATACCATGATACCACCTTTATCCAGAAGGAATGACATACACTAAGGGGCGCTACTCCCTAGAACCTTGCTGCATCCTTCCTGTTTCGACCATTTCCGGGGTGTGAGGCTCGATGAAGTCTCGTCCACAAAGCTACGCTTTCTACAAAGCCCTGCTTCGGGTCAAACAAAATGATCAACCTATGATCACAAAGATATAAGATCAAACAAATGATCATATCACAAATGATCAAACACTGATCATTTCACAGCAACACTCAGTATGCCACGTTACCAAATTGAGATATATCGCTGATAAATTTCAACTACATAACCTCTGAGCTCGTACGTCTCAGAGAAGGGTGTTAAGCTAAGAGAATAAATTCTCCGCCACCAACAGAAATGTATTTGAAAGAAATCAGCTTTATATCTCAAATTGTAACGTCAGACACACAATCCATACAAGTATGTTCCGGGATCGAACAGAACCAAAGGCACTTCTCACGAAGCCCTTGCATATCCGGATAAATTTCTAATCACGTCCGGACTTCCCGTCACTAAGGGTGATAAAACCTCTAAACCGGAGATGAGCCGATGTAGAGTAACTCGACGGTAATCCTTCCGTTTTCAAAAATATCCGGTCTTCAACACCGGTCTTCGAATGCAATTCATAACGACGTATCACATATTCGGAATGGGTTATACGACCCCATGGTCCTTTCCCGGCTAACCCGAATAGTGAGCGCTTATTTAAAAATAAGTGTGGCATTCAAATTCATCCAATTCACAACAAATACCATTCAAGGTAATTATTGATAGTCGGTTATTTAACTATCAATAAAGATGCGCAACATCATCAGATTCCAAATAATTTTCCAAATTATTTAATTTTCAAAAATATCTTTACTAGATATATTATTTCCACACTTAACCATTTGAAAACAATTTCAAATCAATTTCCACATTTCAATTTATCTTTGAAGATAAAATCTCAAAACAGTTCATTTCATATTGGAAAAGCATTTCCACACTTATTTAATAATAAGTATTTCACAAAACATTTATTTTCAACACTTGGAAAATATTCTATATACTTAAATCAAAATTAAGTATATGTTTCATTCTTTAAGGAAATCATTCTCTTTCATAAATTTTATTTGAGTCAAAACGAATGTTACGTAAAACATCGTTACGACAACTCAAAATCACTAGTATAGGGATTCGAAATTTAGATAGATATATAAATCCCAATACTATACAAAAATATTTCCTTTCGAAAACCATTTACTATAACAACAGTGTTATAGTCCATCATTTCCTTATTTTCTCGAGACGTCTATTTCAACAATAAATGTTGAAATCTATGTTTCGATACTTAACACGTTTTAAAACATCTTTTAAAACAATTACTTCATTTTATAATATCGCTTTCCCAAAACATATCCATTTTATTTAATAATATATTCACTGTCCAAAATCGTGAATATACTTCGTTATCCAAATTCAACATTTCTACACATTTTATTTAAAAGCTTATCCACTGTCCAAAATCGTGGATATAATTCCTTTAATTAACTTCTACAATTCACTTATCAAAATTGAGTGATTCTAGTTTTATAAAACAACATTTATAAATTTCTTTTATACTTTATAACAATTTCAACTTCAAAAAATCATTTTATTAGCAATTTCTATTTATATTCCATCTAAGGGCAAACATCTAATTTATAAGTAAATTTTCTTATAAATATTTTATTCCACAATTTCCTTCACATTTTATAACTTCATAATTTATCAATCTATAAATTTCATATCTTCACATTTTATATCGACTTTCCAAATTCGTTTCAATTTTCCAATTAAATTTATAGTTGGACTTCCAACTTATTTCCTTTTAAATAAATTCCTCTTGAAGAAAATAAATTTCAATTTGTTTCTTTCAATCTATTTAAAAATCCAAATTTTAAATTGAATTCTTCAATTTATAATCACTATTTTTACGAAATCCATTTATTTAACATTTTCACTTGATTCTGGAATTTATTCGATAAGGTTATAAAAATTAACTTTTTATACTTTAAAATTCCTTTCTTCAAAATTTCTTCAATTTCAAAAATTGATTCAAATAGAAATTTTCTACTTGAATTTCAAAAAAATTCAGCTTCGTTTATCTTTGGAATCCAATGATATCAAACATCCATTCAGCTAAATTTTAGCTTTCAAACAATTTCCAGACATCAATTCGATAACATCAATAATCATTCACAGATTAACACATCACAGTAGAAATAAATTCAATCAATGTGAGGGGTCCAGTTGGATCCCTCCAACCTGTTTCCCTGCATCCAAAGACGTTAGCACAATACCAATTCCACTTCGAGGTGGAATATCGCGGTATATGGGTTTTATAAAAATCCGTTTACTAACGGCGCAATAGGGTCTCATCCGCTATACGAGGCGGGAAATCATCAATCCAATATATACATATGCCAATATGTATATATTGCTATATATGTAGATATATCCTATCATATCTAATATCACAATCAATAGCACTCATATCAAATCAATAACTGCAAAAATTCCACATTCAATTTGAGTGAGAAAAATCTCACCTTTGCTTTTATTTTGCCATCCATTTTCCAATTTGACCATTTCTCCCAATTTTGACCTTGTATAAATAATTTTATAAAATCGATTAATATTTGAAATAAATCGAATCATCCGTTTCCATTTAGTAAAATTTTATTTTATCTAATCAATTCAATTTCAAACAAATTTCCGTTTAAATAATTTTAATCATTCAATGATTTTACTTTACCCTAGTTTTTCTTTTAATAATTTTATCTAACAAAAATTTAAAATTAATCTTTAAACAAAAATAGGTACATATGTGTATTCATTCTATTTTATTATTATTGAAACAGCCTATATACTAAATGATCTGTTTTTTTATAACTCTATATAACATTTCTGAATTGTGTATATAAAATTTTTTTTCCTATTTTTCAGTAAACCTCAAAAACAAGCTCTACTTTACTGTAACCATTTATCATTTTATACCAATATATTAGTATTTCTGAAATCAAAATAAACTTGTAACTATACCTTACTGCCATTTGAAATCGCGATGCTTGACACCCTGGTTCGAACTCCCTGCATCGGTCACTATCCATTCGAATGCCCCTCCTTGCCTTGAAGATTGCCGTGGTTCGCACATATGGCCAATCCACTACGTCGCGACATCTACCCATCGTGAGAGTCGCCGCCGTTATATCACCGGAGAAACCCCTTGCGAATGTCGCAGTCCTCCACGCACGCGCTATCGAGCTCGCGACCTCCTTTCACTGCTCGAGCTTCGCCTACGAACGCATCACCACTCGTCGATTTCGAACAGTGCCCCCAGCCCCTTACTGCCATCACCACGAATTGATTCTCCCTCGCGAACGCGCCGGCTGCCACGTCACCGAGCTCGAGTTCGAGCGCCACCCAGCCTCGTTCGAATTTTAAAATGGGGGAAGAGGATTTGGGGTGCCGGCCATTTTAATTTCCTTGAACAGGGGATGGGCTTTCGTTTCTTTTTAATTTGGGGAGGGCGAGAATTTGATTTCCAATTGCTTTGAGCTGGGGAAGATTTTGTTTGTCACGGCCATTGATTTTCATCTCGTTTGATTTGTAATTGAACTGAAAGAGGGAGAACGAGATATTTGAAAAGAGAGGGGATGGGTTACACGATAATTTCTTGGTCTTCAGCGTGAACAACGGAGCGTGTTTAAAGGAACGAAAAGTATAAGATGTGACTAATTTAAATTTAAATATTAAGTTGAATTCAATTTAATTTCGACGCGTTTGCTCGTCGTACGGTCATGTATTAACTCTGAAAAATACGAAAATTGAAACCCGACAATAATTCAACGTTACGGACCCAATGGAACTGGTTTCGTCGAATTCCGAGACTGCGCCTCGGACGGCTATTTTTCGAAATCGATTGAACAATATAATTTCAAAACTGAACAAATCATCTTCAAATTCGATTCTGAAGCTTCAATCATCTTTAGTATTATCAATATAAATTTTGAAAGCTTTCCAAATATTTTTCTTCAACTTTAAATTGAAGATTCAAATTTTTATTCAACTTTCAATCGATTAAATTTTATAATTTAATCGTCAAATTCAAAGTTATATCGAGGATTCAAATTAAATCATCGTTCAAATATTTAAAATTAATTAAATATTCTCAATTAAATTTGCTCAAAATTCTGGGTCGTTACAAACTTCCCCCCTTAAAAGAATTTCGTCCTCGAAATTACAAGTTAGGGAAAAAAGTCCTTAACTCGTCTACTATCTTTCACAATCTAATAGTTTTATCTAATCATCAAAACAAATCTTTCTACTAAAGATTTGTTATCAATTCAACTAAATTTCCAACTTCAATTCTAAGTTTCAAACAACATTGTTTTACTTCAAAATTCAAATTTAAGTTTAAATTCAAATTTCAAACTTTCAAAATTTCTCAAAAATTTTCTAACACTCGAAATTTTCAAAAAATTTTGCCAGCGTCTCCTTTGCGCGGCTAATACGGTACGATTACAAAACGTCCCTACGGACTCTCAGATTTTCAAAAAGAAAAAGAAAAAGCCAAGCGGCTAGAGAAATAAGTCATCAAATCTCATATTCAAATTTAAATACATACCTTTTCGAGCAATTCAAATTATCTTCGAAATTAAAATTCCAATTCCTTTTATAACACCTGTATGTCCTACTAGCCATAATATCTAGTTACACATTCAAACCATTTTGCAAATTTTATTACAAAATTTTCAATACTTACTTCTTATACATTTTTACTTCACTATTGAAGTAATATCTATTTTCATTTACATTCAATTTTACATTTCACATTCATTTGAATTTAATTTCAATCTAATTTGGATTCAGTTTCACTTCCGAATATTAAATTTCATTTACTACCAAATTTAAAACAAGGTTTAACATCCAGTTTTATCTTTATTCAATCATTAACTTAGAATAATTTCAATATCCAATTTTACTTCAGAATTTTACTCTTCGTTTCTTAGGTTCAATATAAATATTCCATATACACATTATATTTATTTTTAATTTCTTGCACTTGCAATTACAAATTATTTGTTCATTCACAAAACTCATTCCATTCCATTAATGAATTTCAAATTTTCAATTACTTTCTTGAATTCTATTCCAAGTTATAAATTCATTTACAATTTGAATTTCATTCCAATCAGATTTCAATATTATTATAAGTTATCAACTTATTTACATCTCGATTTATCAAATCATTTATACATTCACATTACAATTTCATTCCTTTAATGAATTTTAATTTCAATTATCTTCTTTGAAATTTCACTTTCATTTATTCAAATTTATGCACTTATACTTTCTTTAATTTAACTCCATTCTTTTAAGTTAAATTTATTCTATCAAAATTCAAATTGTATAAGTTATCAACTTAGTAATATTTCATAAATATTTCTATATAGTATTCCAGAGTCTTTTCAACCTTTTCAAAACCATTTTGAAAACAATTCAAATTATCCTTTGAATTTTCAAAACAAAACCCAAATTTTCCAAACACTTCCATTTAAAACAATTTAGCAGCAATTCCTCTTTTAGAAACCCGAAAATGAACACCGTTGATGTCGCGATCATCATCGGAATTATTTTCCAGCGACTGAAAACAGTTTAGAGCTTTCCATTCTCCCCAAAATACTTTTCAAAACCTTCGAAATCCATTTTCAAATCAAAAATGATTTAACTTTCCAAATTTCCCAAATTTTCAAATTCTTTTCAAAACTTTTCCAAAAACTTCTCTGGAATTCCATTTTAAATTACAATTCACATTTATAATTTATATTCTTAAATTTCATTTGTATGTGAATTCATTTTTTAATCTTTGGAGTTACGATTTCAATTTCTTATTCAAATTTTTTTTTATATAACAATGATAATAATTTAATACTATCACTTCTAACATCCATGCAACCATATACTATAGTACTTTATAGAAAATCATTTCTTTTCTATACAAAAATAGTTTTGGGCAAAATTATTTCATTTACCCTATTTAAAACAATACTGTGCCGAATTGTTCTATTCAAGTGTTTAGAGATCCCTATCAATGATCGTTAATTACTCGTATTGACCAGAATCCATATACCACTCAACAAATCAATCATCACAATATAAAACAATTTTTTTATATTCACTAACAAATACGCGCTCATATCTATTATTACACTCAAACTCATTCTAGAGTACTACTGACTCTATCTCTAATGAGTAACACCCAATAGAGCAGGGTTGTCGCTTAACCATATGCTCTGATACCAAGCTGTCACGTACGG
Source organism: Allium fistulosum (assembly GCA_030737815.1). Classification (NCBI taxonomy): domain Eukaryota; kingdom Viridiplantae; phylum Streptophyta; class Magnoliopsida; order Asparagales; family Amaryllidaceae; genus Allium; species Allium fistulosum. The sequence continues at coordinate 837,605,704 of CM060905.1, forward strand.
GAATTTTCGACTTTCGAAAATTCGACATCGATACTCACTTTATCGACTGCCGAGCAATCGAGTGCCGGAAACTCCAATAGTGAGGGTTTTAAGAAGAAGAAAAAGGTAGAAGAAGAAAAGAGTAGAAGAAGAAGAGAAGAACAGAACAACATCAGAAACAGAAACAATATCAGAATCTCACATATCGCAGCGGAACAATATATAATAAATAATCACTAGTCTTTTAAAACAAAGAACTATATCATTTTATACATACATCAATCAACAGAGTCAATAAACAACAATGGACAGTTATATAACTTGTCCTCATACAGAATACACAGCGGAGTAAATAAATAATTACAGATATACGTCTCGCCATCCAGCTTGCTTCCAAAGCTCCAGAATATCCAGAATATCCTGATAACATAACTCTAGGCTGCCCGTGTGGAAATTGGTGGGCACCCAGAGTTTAGAAGGGAAACAATAAACTCCGAGTCAGTCATGGTGACTGGTGTGAGATCGTAAAACAGTTTATCTTCAAAATAAACAACAGGAAAACTTTAATGTCAATTCGCAATGCTTTTGGAAAATGAAACTACCATAAGACCTCCCACCACACACACAATGCAAACGCAGACTTGGAGGAGATTTCTTCTTATGATAGTCAAAGATGCTTACTACGCAAAATCAAATCATTTTTGATATTATTATTAGTGCATAGTGTAGAAAAACCATTTCGAAAGTAGAATATAAATCTTAGCCAGCATAGGTACCATTATATTATGCCTGCTATAGCTGCCTCTTGAGGAGACAGATTATACAATTGAAATCGTAAAGGCTCGTATTGTTTCTTTGGATTTCCAATAAATGGTCAGGCTAAGGAACTTCCTTTTCCACGATGGGTACGTCCCTGGAATAGACGACCCGAGAACCTAACGTTACGGTTAGATCTCTGCCAACACAAGGCCGGGTTACCTCTGCAAAAATAGGTAACTACTGACACGCGTATGCCATCCCCCGATCGTCACCGATCTTCCCGAGGATCCCCGATTCGCAACAACCACAAAGTAATAAATTTGCAGCAACCACAAAGGTTAAGTATCTGGGCTCCATACCATGATACCACCTTTATCCAGAAGGAATGACATACACTAAGGGGCGCTACTCCCTAGAACCTTGCTGCATCCTTCCTGTTTCGACCATTTCCGGGGTGTGAGGCTCGATGAAGTCTCGTCCACAAAGCTACGCTTTCTACAAAGCCCTGCTTCAGGGTCAAACAAAATGATCAACCTATGATCACAAAGATATAAGATCAAACAAATGATCATATCACAAATGATCAAACACTGATCATTTCACAGCAACACTCAGTATGCCACGTTACCAAATTGGGATATATCGCTGATAAATTTCAACTACATAACCTCTGAGCTCGTACGTCTCAGAGAAGGGTGTTAAGCTAAGAGAATAAATTCTCCGCCACCAACAGAAATGTATTTGAAAGAAATCAGCTTTATATCTCAAATTGTAACGTCAGACACACAATCCATACAAGTCTGTTCCGGGATCGAACAGAACCGAAGGCACTTCTCACGAAGCCCTTGCATATCCGGATAAATTTCTAATCACGTCCGGACTTCCCGTCACTAAGGGTGATAAAACCTCTAAACCGGAGATGAGCCGATGTAGAGTAACTCGACGGTAATCCTTCCGTTTTCAAAAATATCCGGTCTTCAACACCGGTCTTCGAATGCAATTCATAACGACGTATCACATATTCGGAATGGGTTATACGACCCCATGGTCCTTTCCCGGCTAACCCGAATAGTGAGCGATTATTTAAAAATAAGTGTGGCATTCAAATTCATCCAATTCACAACAAATACCATTCAAGGTAATTATTGATAGTCGGTTATTTAACTATCAATAAAGATGCGCAACATCATCAGATTCCAAATAATTTTCCAAATTATTTAATTTCGAAAAATATCTTTACTAGATATATTATTTCCACACTTAACCATTTGAAAACAATTTCAAATCAATTTCCACATTTCAATTTATCTTTGAAGATAAAATCTCAAAACAGTTCATTTCATATTGGAAAATCATTTCCACACTTATTTAATAATAAGTATTTCACAAAACATTTATTTTCAACACTTGGAAAATATTCTATATACTTAAATCAAAATTAAGTATATGTTTCATTCTTTAAGGAAATCATTCTCTTTCATAAATTTTATTTGAGTCAAAACGAATGTTACGTAAAACATCGTTACGACAACTCAAAATCACTAGTATAGGGATTCGAAATTTAGATAGATATATAAATCCCAATACTATACAAAAATATTTCCTTTCGGAAACCATTTACTATAACAACAGTGTTATAGTCCATAATTTCCTTATTTTCTCGAGACGTCTATTTCAACAATAAATGTTGAAATCTATGTTTCGATACTTAACACGTTTTAAAACATCTTTTAAAACAATTACTTCATTTTATAATATCGCTTTCCCAAAACATATCCATTTTATTTAATAATATATTCACTGTCCAAAATCGTGAATATACTTCGTTATCCAAATTCAACATTTCTACACATTTTATTTAAAAGCTTATCCACTGTCCAAAATCGTGGATATAATTCCTTTAATTAACTTCTACAATTCACTTATCAAAATTGAGTGATTCTAGTTTTATAAAACAACATTTATAAATTTCTTTTATACTTTATAACAATTTCAACTTCAAAAAATCATTTTATTAGCAATTTCTATTTATATTCCATCTAAGGGCAAACATCTAATTTATAAGTAAATTTTCTTATAAATATTTTATTCCACAATTTCCTTCACATTTTATAACTTCATAATTTATCAATCTATAAATTTCATATCTTCACATTTTATATCGACTTTCCAAATTCGTTTCAATTTTCCAATTAAATTTATAGTTGGACTTCCAACTTATTTCCTTTTAAATAAATTCCTCTTGAAGAAAATAAATTTCAATTTGTTTCTTTCAATCTATTTAAAAATCCAAATTTTAAATTGAATTCTTCAATTTATAATCACTATTTTTACGAAATCCATTTATTTAACATTTTCACTTGATTCTGGAATTTATTCGATAAGGTTATAAAAATTAACTTTTTATACTTTAAAATTCCTTTCTTCAAAATTTCTTCAATTTCAAAAATTGATTCAAATAGAAATTTTCTACTTGAATTTCAAAAAAATTCAGCTTCGTTTATCTTTGGAATCCAATGATATCAAACATCCATTCAGCTAAATTTTAGCTTTCAAACAATTTCCAGACATCAATTCGATAACATCAATAATCATTCACAGATTAACACATCACAGTAGAAATAAATTCAATCAATGTGAGGGGTCCAGTTGGATCCCTCCAACCTGTTTCCCTGCATCCAAAGACGTTAGCACAATACCAATTCTGTAACATTCCCCCTTTTGACCGTCTCCAGTCGGTAATTAAACCAACTCGAAACGTTCAAAAAGACGAATTGTTATTTAGTTTATAAGGTTTAAACAGAATCAGCCACAGAAACACAGAATAATAACAATGAATTAAAACAAATGAGAATTTATTTCATTACTATAAATCTTTTTTATATACATCAGAGTTTATACACTTTTAATACTGATACAGCGGAATATCTTAAAATACAATTTTCTTCTGAAAACTAAAATGATTCTTTACTCTCTCTCTAACTTCGCTGCTCGAAAATCTTCAAGCTGTAAAAATACTCGGTCTGACCCGAGTATTATATTCAAAAGAAAATAATACACAGGTCAGTCTAATTCAAACCAGTTTATTAGTGCATAGAGGTAGTAATAATCAAATAGACGACAGTCACAATAATTCTCGTCTATCCGACTCTTTCAACAAAGAAATCGGATAACGAAAATATAACACTTAACAGTGTTAAACAATAAATCAGCAGATTTAAATCATCAACAGAGATAAACAGTGTTATTGGCTGCCGTACACGCACGCGTGCACGGCCTCGCCAATATGGTATAAAAAATCAATGCATCACGAGCAAAGAAAAATCAATTCGAAACTGTCGAGTTGGGTGGCTGCAGTGCACACGTACGCGTGCACGGCCTCGCCACTACAGTGCGTAGAACTGCAAAGTGAAGACTCAACAAATATCACAGACTACAAGTGAACACATGAACCCAGCAGTGCATCTATATCAACAAACTGCTTCACAGTACAACTGAAAAGTATGGGCAACAAGCAGATGCCACCATAACTCAAGACCATCAAAGAGACAACATAGAAGCAACTGAAAACAGTGCAACATACAGTGATGAACAAAGGTGACAGCAGGAATAAATGCAATAACAGCTAAAGTCGAATGACCAGAAGCCGAAGTACATAGGGTCAACAATGCATGCATACACACATACAAATGCAGGTATGCATACACATATATACAGACTGCTAAAAAAAATAGAAATTTGAATTACAATGCAAGCTCCAGAAGGTACAACATAATAAGGTACCCATGAAACTCACATTCAAGTATAAAAATGAATGCATATATATAGATGCAGACATGCTAAGACCCCATGAAGTCGAAAAAAATGAACAAGTGCCAAAACCAACACAGTGCCACGACGAACAAATTAATGCCTAAATCATCTAAAACAAATCAAGTGACCGATGTTAACAGGAATCAGAATCCTGGTGGCCACATGAATGTACAGATTCAAGTAGAATCAAAAGACCAGTTAACCCAACAATCCACGGTCCCAAAGAATTCACAAATTTACGAAACATTATCTCATAGTTCCAGCAGAGGCAAAAATCAAATAGCCAAGAAAATGCATATATATACATACAAGAATGTATGTATACACATGGTTTCAATGCCTGATCAAGTGCAGACACAAAAAAAAAAAAATATAAATGTTTGGAAAAATTTAAAGAAAGAAAACTGAGTATATATGTAAAGCCAGATTTAACATAGTTTTGAGTCAAGTTTTAAGCAGGGAAATGTATCAGGCAATGAAATGATGCAATGCACTTGTATATCAATTGAAACCATGAACCAGACTACACAATTAAAATCAGTGCAAACCGAAGTCACAAAAAGCTACAGATATCAATACCCAGACTCGACATCTACAGGAAGGGCAACAACAATGATGATGAACCAAGCCAAAGACATGCACAGCAGGTACCAATGAATATCCTAGAGATGAACATAAGTGCCAAATTCACAATTGACAAAGTCAAAAATGCCAAGTTTAGGTGCAAATAATTAGTGCAGTGATACAGTTGAAGTGGTATGAAATGGTGAACAGCACTTTGAAGAAAGCAGGACAACTGCAAGTACCAACCCACAATATACGATACAGGATGCATACAAAAATATAGGCATGATATTCAAACTGCAGAGCAAAGGTATAATGGCCGAAGTCATGAAGTAGAAATTAAAATCAAACGGATACTGAAGTACTACCAGAGACAGTAACCATATAACCCCAAGTCGAACAAAATAACATTGCCAACTCACATTCGAAACTCATCAAAGCCATAAATAGGTGACGAAAATAAAGAGTTCGAAACAAAAAGGTGAACAAGTCACGAAAAATCGAACAACACGATCGAAATCAAGATAGCCACGAACAAATTGAATTAGATGTGAGAAATTTCTCACCTTCGCTTGAAGTGGTCGCGAGCAAGGAACGGAAGTCGAACGAACAGATTCGCCAGCGAATTGAATCAACGCCGAAGCCCTAAAATTTCCAGATCGAAGCCCTAGTTGCTGACGAGGAACGAACGAGAAGACGAATGAACACGAGGACGAGCGAACGAAATTCTTTCCTTTAGGCCGCCATTTATTTTCTTTTCTCGATTTAGGTTTAGGGTTATACGAATGAGAGAAAATGAGAGGGGGAAAACGGGTATGGGTGGTGTAAGATAGATTTTTTTTTTCTTTATTTATTATTATTTTTTTTCTTTTTAAAAACTGATTTATTTTGTAAAGATATTTCCTTTAATTTGTTTTTGTTTTAAATTTGTTGTTAAAATCTTACTAGGTGTATTTATTCATTTATTTTGTATTAATAAAATTCAACAAAAGAATTTCAATCGATTTACAAATTCCAATTCAACAGAAATTAACAGTCGATATTAAATCGTTAATTTACGAAGATTTTATCGTTATAAAATTTTCCAACAATATCATCAATTTAGCTGCCAACACAAATCGTTTATTGATGATTATAATTTTGGGCAAAACCCCAGTTGTTACAGAAATTCAAATTGAATTCGATTTAATTTTATACGCGTTTATACGCCATATGTTCATAAAACAATTCCGATAAATACGAAAATTGAAATCCAGTAATAATTCAATATTACGGACCCAATGAAACTGGTTTCGTCAAATCCCGAGACTGTGCCTCGGAAGACTATTTTTAAATTCGATTTCAAACGATACAATTTCAAAATTGAACAAATCGCTTTCAAATTCAATTCTGAAACTTCTATTATCTTCAGTATTATCTATATGAATTTTCTAAGCCTTTAAATTATTTTTATCCGGCTTAATATTGAAGATTCAAATTTTATTCAATTTTCAATAGATTAAATTCAAAAATTAAATCGCCAATTCATTCTGATAATTTGAAATTCAAGCCAAATCATCATCCAAATATTTAAAATTAATTAAATATCCTCAATTTAAATTGTTCAAAATTCAGGGTCGTTACAAACTCCCCTCCTTAAAAACTTTTCGTCCACGAAAAGGAAAAGTTGTTAAAATTTCATCGATATTTATACTCTAGTCAATTTTTACTAAGCTTAAAACTTATTACAAATAAATGAATATAGGATTCATTCCATTTGTTTAATCTCTCTAGTTCTGTTTATTGGTTTCTACAATCAAGACACAAAAGTCTTTTACTAACATTTTTCTATTTAAAACTCAGATTCAAACTTAAAATTCTTCACGCTAGAGATTTATATAATATATCTCTTCCAAAGCTGTGGACTTTCAAAACATTACAAAGATCCTCTTCCTTAGTTCATTAAGTCGGAATTTTGTAATTTTAATCTCAAATCATTGATTTGCTATTTACAGTTTGAAAATACTTGCTAACTCGAAATTTAACAAGTCCATCTTCGTTCTCACAGACATTAGACATACGCTGGCCAGGCGCAGGTCTAAAAATCTCCAAGTACTAAATATACTTGCTTCAATTCCCAGTGAAAATACTTTTAAAAATTCTTTTAAAAATGGATATGGAAAGCACGTTCCCCCATGGATCACAGTTTACCCGGCGGTTACGCTACTATCCCAGTAGAATCGCTTGTAACTGCAGGTTTCACACCTTTCTTGAATTACGCCATGGTTGTTGCCATAGATTGCAGTACACACGGCGGTTACGCTACTATCCCAGTAGAATCGCTCGTGTCTGTAGGCATCACGCCCCTCAAATTTCGCTTGGCATTAGATTGCAGTTTACTCGGCGGTTACGCCACTATCCCAGTGGAGTCGCTTGTAACTGTGGGCATCTCGCCCCTCAAATTACGCTAACATCATCAATCAAATCTAATCTCATCGCGATGAACTATCGCGAAGGATTTCCGATTCAAATAGTCACTCTGACTAAAATTCTACGTAGCTACGAATTTCAAATGGATACTCTTCACGAGTTCCAATACCTTCTTTAATAATAAATGGAAGGTACTTTTCCACATCCTCAGTTTAGAAAACATAATATCATATATGTAGTACTTTCATTTCACATTTCGTACATATCATATCCATGTAAGCTTACATAAGATTTCCATAACGATGTCTTTCTAAACTAACGGTTTCAAATTTATCGTATTCATATATATATAAGTTCTAAAAACTTACATATCCATATTCATAACAAAATAGAGGATTTCAAAATTTTCCTCTAAGTCGATTTGGAAATTTAAGGTTATCTCAAACCTAATTCATATTCATAATTCCATTTATTATCGACTTTCACATTCGATTTGAATTTCACGCTTACATCGTCAATTCTCAACACAGAATTGATGTCTATCGATATATAACCTCTGAGCTCGTACGTCTCAGAGAAGGGTGTTAAGCTAAGAGAATAAATTCTCCGCCACCAACAGATATATATTTAATAGAGATCAATTGCTATGTCATCAATTCACAATGTTAGACATGCAATCCAAATCATCATCTGAAATTCAAAGCTCAACTTATATTGTCTTTGATGTCGAAGTTAAACTCAATTTTAACTCAACGATTCAATCTTTTTTGAAAAATTTCAAATTGAACAAATTGTTCAAATTCTCATTTAACTTTTCAACTTCGACTTCAAAAATGAATTTCAAATCATTTATTCCTTACGGAATATATTCACAACATTTCATATTTGGAAAAACATTTCCATACTTATTTAAAAATAAGTAATTCACAATCCATTTTATTTTCAACATTTGAAAATATTCGATATACTTAAATCAAAATTAAGTATATATTTCATCTTTAAGGAAATCATTCTCTTTCATATATTCATTTGAGTTAAAACGAATGTTACGTAAAACATCGTTACGACAACTCAAAATTACTAGTATAGGGATTCGAAATTTAGATAGATGTATAAATCCCAATACTATACAAAACATTTCCTTTTGGAAATTATTTACTATAACAACAGTGTTATAGTCCACCATTTCCTTTTATTCGAAAACGTCTATTTCAACAATGAATGTTGAAATCTATGGTTTCGATATTCAATGCCTTTGAAAACATCTTTTAAAACAATTAACTTCGTTTTAAAATATCACTTTTCCAAACATGTCCATTTCATTCAATAATATATTCACTGTCCAAAATCGTGAATATACATCTCTTAACAAGCTATACAGAATTTTACTTATCAAAATACGTCAGTTTCGAATTTATAAACAACGTTTATAAATCTCATTCCTATTTATAAAGACTTCAATTTATAGAAATTTACTTCATTAACCCATTCCTTTATAACCCAATTTTATATCAAAATTTTAATTTATAAGTGAATTACTTATAAATTCTTTTATTTCGCAACTTCGATTCATTTTATAACTTCACATTATCAATTCTGTAATTCCCATTCACTTATGAAATCCATTAAATATTTCACTTTTAACACTTATACAATTCCAATATTTTATTAACACTTTCAAATCTTCAATATAAGCCGTTTATAATAATTCAAAAATTCCAATTTAAACTATTATATAAATTTATCTGTTTTCCATTTCCAAGATAATCAACTAGTTCTTTAGTAAATCCTTCGTCGACTTGATTTCCAATTAAATCACATTTGATTCATTCACATTGGATTTTACTAACATTCATTCAAATTCAATTAGTTCACTTTCACTAATTTACATTCAAATTAGTTTGCTTCAATTCAAATCACTTTTGGTTCTATTTAGATTTCTTACCTTTAAATTTGAATTCAATTACTTAACTCTCAAATTCCATTAATTCAATTTCATTAACACTTAGTGAATTTCTATACAATCAACTGGCAAAACCAATGCACATTCACTTAACCAAATTTATTTACTTTGCTTACATCCAATGTGGTTTAACACACTTAATTTCAATTGGTTTATATTCTAATTCAGATTGAATTCTTATACTCACCATATTCACTAATTCACTTTTTACAATTAAAGTTGAATTTCCTTTTCTATAACTCAAATTCATATTCATTCTTCACTTTATCAATTCATTTAGATATCAAATTCAATTTGATTCAATATTACTTAAGCTATGTTTCATTTTATCTCTACTTGCATTTATTTTCACCATACAGCTTAAGTTTGTCTCAAACTTATTTGAAATTCTATTTTACTTAACTTAGATTTTATTTCAAAAATTCTCTTATTTAACTTTTGCTAAAGTCAAATTCATCACAATTCAAAATTCAGATTTTGTTTCACTTAACAAAACTATTTAACCATTTAAACAATTGGTTTTACTTAAACTTTCTCATTTTATAAGTTAAACAACTTATTAATTTAAACTTCCCAATTCATATCATATAATCACTTATCTTTCAAGTTCAACTTTCGATCTCAATAATTTACTTAATCAAGTTCATTTATTTAACTTTCCTTTAGTTAAATTTCAAATCCATATATTTATTAATACTAATTCAATTCAATTTAACTTTTCTTAAGTTAAAAATCTTTATTTTCATATTCAACCTTCACTTTACTTATATAAGATCTATTCCAAATTCATTTATCTTATATTTTCTAAAACAATTTTATACTTCTTTAAATTTGAAAAACGTTTCCTTTTTACAGTGTTTCTAGTAACTATTCATATTAAACACCATAAACTAAGCTTTGTGTAAACCAAAGCTCTGATACCACCTTGTAACATTCCCCCTTTTGACCGTCTCCAGTCGGTAATTAAACCAACTCGAAACGTTCAAAAAGACGAATTGTTATTTAGTTTATAAGGTTTAAACAGAATCAGCCACAGAAACACAGAATAATAACAATGAATTAAAACAAATGAGAATTTATTTCATTACTATAAATCTTTTTTATATACATCAGAGTTTATACACTTTTAATACTGATACAGCGGAATATCTTAAAATACAATTTTCTTCTGAAAACTAAAATGATTCTTTACTCTCTCTCTAACTTCGCTGCTCGAAAATCTTCAAGCTGTAAAAATACTCGGTCTGACCCGAGTATTATATTCAAAAGAAAATAATACACAGGTCAGTCTAATTCAAACCAGTTTATTAGTGCATAGAGGCAGTAATAATCAAATAGACGACAGTCACAATAATTCTCGTCTATCCGACTCTTTCAACAAAGAAATCGGATAACGAAAATATAACACTTAACAGTGTTAAACAATAAATCAGCAGATTTAAATCATCAACAGAGATAAACAGTGTTATTGGCTGCCGTACACGCACGCGTGCACGGCCTCGCCAATATGGTATAAAAAATCAATGCATCACGAGCAAAGAAAAATCAATTCGAAACTGTCGAGTTGGGTGGCTGCAGTGCACACGTACGCGTGCACGGCCTCGCCACTACAGTGCGTAGAACTGCAAAGTGAAGACTCAACAAATATCACAGACTACAAGTGAACACATGAACCCAGCAGTGCATCTATATCAACAAACTGCTTCACAGTACAACTGAAAAGTATGGGCAACAAGCAGATGCCACCATAACTCAAGACCATCAAAGAGACAACATAGAAGCAACTGAAAACAGTGCAACATACAGTGATGAACAAAGGTGACAGCAGGAATAAATGCAATAACAGCTAAAGTCGAATGACCAGAAGCCGAAGTACATAGGGTCAACAATGCATGCATACACACATACAAATGCAGGTATGCATACACATATATACAGACTGCTAAAAAAAATAGAAATTTGAATTACAATGCAAGCTCCAGAAGGTACAACATAATAAGGTACCCATGAAACTCACATTCAAGTATAAAAATGAATGCATATATATAGATGCAGACATGCTAAGACCCCATGAAGTCGAAAAAAATGAACAAGTGCCAAAACCAACACAGTGCCACGACGAACAAATTAATGCCTAAATCATCTAAAACAAATCAAGTGACCGATGTTAACAGGAATCAGAATCCTGGTGGCCACATGAATGTACAGATTCAAGTAGAATCAAAAGACCAGTTAACCCAACAATCCACGGTCCCAAAGAATTCACAAATTTACGAAACATTATCTCATAGTTCCAGCAGAGGCAAAAATCAAATAGCCAAGAAAATGCATATATATACATACAAGAATGTATGTATACACATGGTTTCAATGCCTGATCAAGTGCAGACACAAAAAAAAAAAAAAAAAAATATAAATGTTTGGAAAAATTTAAAGAAAGAAAACTGAGTATATATGTAAAGCCAGATTTAACATAGTTTTGAGTCAAGTTTTAAGCAGGGAAATGTATCAGGCAATGAAATGATGCAATGCACTTGTATATCAATTGAAACCATGAACCAGACTACACAATTAAAATCAGTGCAAACCGAAGTCACAAAAAGCTACAGATATCAATACCCAGACTCGACATCTACAGGAAGGGCAACAACAATGATGATGAACCAAGCCAAAGACATGCACAGCAGGTACCAATGAATATCCTAGAGATGAACATAAGTGCCAAATTCACAATTGACAAAGTCAAAAATGCCAAGTTTAGGTGCAAATAATTAGTGCAGTGATACAGTTGAAGTGGTATGAAATGGTGAACAGCACTTTGAAGAAAGCAGGACAACTGCAAGTACCAACCCACAATATACGATACAGGATGCATACAAAAATATAGGCATGATATTCAAACTGCAGAGCAAAGGTATAATGGCCGAAGTCATGAAGTAGAAATTAAAATCAAACGGATACTGAAGTACTACCAGAGACAGTAACCATATACCCCAAGTCGAACAAAATAACATTGCCAACTCACATTCGAAACTCATCAAAGCCATAAATAGGTGACGAAAATAAAGAGTTCGAAACAAAAAGGTGAACAAGTCACGAAAAATCGAACAACACGATCGAAATCAAGATAGCCACGAACAAATTGAATTAGATGTGAGAAATTTCTCACCTTCGCTTGAAGTGGTCGCGAGCAAGGAACGGAAGTCGAACGAACAGATTCGCCAGCGAATTGAATCAACGCCGAAGCCCTAAAATTTCCAGATCGAAGCCCTAGTTGCTGACGAGGAACGAACGAGAAGACGAATGAACACGAGGACGAGCGAACGAAATTCTTTCCTTTAGGCCGCCATTTATTTTCTTTTCTCGATTTAGGTTTAGGGTTATACGAATGAGAGAAAATGAGAGGGGGAAAACGGGTATGGGTGGTGTAAGATAGATTTTTTTTTCTTTATTTATTTTTTTTTTTCTTTTTAAAAACTGATTTATTTTGTAAAGATATTTCCTTTAATTTGTTTTTGTTTTAAATTTGTTGTTAAAATCTTACTAGGTGTATTTATTCATTTATTTTGTATTAATAAAATTCAACAAAAGAATTTCAATCGATTTACAAATTCCAATTCAACAGAAATTAACAGTCGATATTAAATCGTTAATTTACGAAGATTTTATCGTTATAAAATTTTCCAACAATATCATCAATTTAGCTGCCAACACAAATCGTTTATTGATGATTATAATTTTGGGCAAAACCCCAGTTGTTACAGAAATTCAAATTGAATTCGATTTAATTTTATACGCGTTTATACGCCATATGTTCATAAAACAATTCCGATAAATACGAAAATTGAAATCCAGTAATAATTCAATATTACGGACCCAATGAAACTGGTTTCGTCAAATCCCGAGACTGTGCCTCGGAAGACTATTTTTAAATTCGATTTCAAACGATACAATTTCAAAATTGAACAAATCGCTTTCAAATTCAATTCTGAAACTTCTATTATCTTCAGTATTATCTATATGAATTTTCTAAGCCTTTAAATTATTTTTATCCGGCTTAATATTGAAGATTCAAATTTTATTCAATTTTCAATAGATTAAATTCAAAAATTAAATCGCCAATTCATTCTGATAATTTGAAATTCAAGCCAAATCATCATCCAAATATTTAAAATTAATTAAATATCCTCAATTTAAATTGTTCAAAATTCAGGGTCGTTACAAATTCCACTTCGAGGTGGAATATCGCGGTATATGGGTTTTATAAAAATCCGCTTACTAACGGCGCAATAGGGTCTCATCCGCTATACGAGGCGGGAAATCATCAATCCAATATATACATATGCCAATATGTATATATTGCTATATATGTAGATATATCCTATCATATCTAATATCACAATCAATAGCACTCATATCAAATCAATAACTGCAAAAATTCCACATTCAATTTGAGTGAGAAAAATCTCACCTTTGCTTTTATTTTTCCATCCATTTTCCAATTTGACCATTTCTCCCAATTTTGACCTTGTATAAATAATTTTATAAAATCGATTAATATTTGAAATAAATCGAATCATCCGTTTCCATTTAGTAAAATTTTATTTTATCTAATCAATTCAATTTCAAACAAATTTCCGTTTAAATAATTTTAATCATTCAATGATTTTACTTTACCCTAGTTTTTCTTTTAATAATTTTATCTAACAAAAATTTAAAATTAATCTTTAAACAAAAATAGGTACATATGTGTATTCATTCTATTTTATTATTATTGAAACAGCCTATATACTAAATGATCTGTTTTTTTATAACTCTATATAACATTTCTGAATTGTGTATATAAATTTTTTTTTCCTATTTTTCAGTAAACCTCAAAAACAAGCTCTACTTTACTGTAACCATTTATCATTTTATACCAATATATTAGTATTTCTGAAATCAAAATAAACTTGTAACTATACCTTACTGCCATTTGAAATCGCGATGCTTGACACCCTGGTTCGAACTCCCTGCATCGGTCATTATCCATTCGAATGCCCCTCCTTGCCTTGAAGATTGCCGTGGTTCGCACATATGGCCAATCCACTGCGTCGCGACATCTACCCATCGCGAGAGTCGCCGCCGTTATATCACCGGAGAAACCCCTTGCGAATGCCGCAGTCCTCCATGCACGCGCTATCGAGCTCGCGACCTCCTTTCACTGCTCGAGCTTCGCCTACGAACGCATCACCACTCGTCGATTTCGAACAGTGCCCCCAGCCCCTTACTGCCATCACCACGAATTGATTCTCCCTCGCGAACGCGCCGGCTGCCACGTCTCCGAGCTCGAGTTCGAGCGCCACCCAGCCTCGTTCGAATTTTAAAATGGGGGAAGAGGATTTGGGGTGCCGACCATTTTAATTTCCTTGAACAGGGGATGGGCTTTCGTTTCTTTTTAATTTGGGGAGGGCGAGAATTTGATTTCCAATTGCTTTGAGCTGGGGAAGATTTTGTTTGTCACGGCCATTGATTTTCATCTCATTTGATTTGTAATTGAACTGAAAGAGGGAGAACGAGATATTTGAAAAGAGAGGGGATGGGTTACACGATAATTTCGTGGTCTTCAGCGTGAACAATGGAGCGTGTTTAAAGGAACGAAAAGTATAAGATGTGACTAATTTAAATTTAAATATTAAGTTGAATTCAATTTAATTTCGACGCGTTTGCTCGTCGTACGGTCATGTATTAACTCTGAAAAATACGAAAATTGAAACCCGACAATAATTCAACGTTACGGACCCAATGGAACTGGTTTCGTCGAATTCCGAGACTGCGCCTCGGACGGCTATTTTTCGAAATCGATTGAACAATATAATTTCAAAACTGACCAAATCATCTTCAAATTCGATTCTGAAGCTTCAATCATCTTTAGTATTATCAATATAAATTTTGAAAGCTTTCCAAATATTTTTCTTCAACTTTAAATTGAAGATTCAAATTTTTATTCAACTTTCAATCGATTAAATTTTATAATTTAATCGTCAAATTCAAAGTTATATCGAGGATTCAAATTAAATCATCGTTCAAATATTTAAAATTAATTAAATATTCTCAATTAAATTTGTTCAAAATTCTGGGTCGTTACAAGAGTACATTCAGAGAGTGTAATATGTTTGAACCTAACTGTGTTTGCGATTTTGTCTTCTTGAACAACATTATATACTCTGCATCTATGATATGTACTATATATGATAAGATAAAAAAATGCATATACATTCTACCTCACAGAAATTATTATGATGTAATATTATAATACTCTAAATTGGACTTATTAAGGAATGATTTAATTTGTGTTGCAATGATTTAATTTGTAATTCATTGCAATTCGATATTAAAGTGAACTATATGTAAACGCATTCTAGAGACCACATGTTCTAATTTACCTTTCACTATTTTTATTCATGATTTACTGATCTTCGTATTTTGTTCACTATTGAGTATAACATAATAATTGTCATGATTACATTTATAATGACATCAGCTACATATATTTAAGATAACAAAGTCATTTGAAAATCGTATGTTAAATACTTGATTCGTATTTTTAATTAATTACAATATGTATTTTCCAAATTAGGTAGTTGAAAGGTAACTTCATTGGTTCATTCCAGTGACTAATAGTGCATGCATGGTGCATTCATTGGTGGATTTTTCTTACTACATATAGTAGTATTATCGGTTCGAAAGAGGCCAGTCATGCATTTTATCTCAAAGATTTTATGTTTACTTGTGCTCTTCTATTTATTATGCTGTAAGAATCTACCAATGCAAGTTTGCTTAGTTTTGATAATTGGATGTTATGATAGAATGATGATAGAACAACCATGATATAGGGATACGGGAAATGCAGGTCTATAAAAGGAGTCATAATTCATGGGGTTTAAGTGAAAGATAAACAATAAACAAACAATGGTTCAGATTCAAAGTTGTAACCATATAAACTATAAACAAACAAAATTCATGGGTCAATGAAATCCACGGCCATTGCGAAAATATTCCTCACTTCTTTGGAGTCATATGCAAACATCAACAATAATAGAGCTATATAGAATAGTGGTGTAATGAAATTTTTGGATTTCGGTTTCTCTTAACTAACTTAAAAAATCTTGGTCAACCCTTAACAATCCATGTACCTTTAGAGTTTTATTTTGTAGGCTCTGCCTCCTCCAAATTAAGTTAGAGCTCTTCATATAGTTCATGGATTTACACCTATTGATCAAGGGACAAAATAGATTTAACTCCAAATGTATCATTTAAGCATTTTCTTATGTTTCCAGATTTTCACATGGTCAAATTTTATAGTGCATGATACAGTTATTAGGTGGTGCAGATTGTTAGCAACAATAGATCGAAGGTATCAAGGATGGACCATGTGGGAGTAGCAACTCAAGTGACTACCATGACTGTGGTTAGTTGCTAATACAATTCTGGTGTTAATAATGTCATTACCTAACCTATTTAACTAAATATTCAAAATTTGTATAAAACTATTCTTTTTCTAATCAAAACCAATCACATTTTACTATTATACCATTCATTAATCTCATGAAAGTCATTCACTTGATATTTTGTATTTTATTAACATAATTAAATCTCTGCCTGATATCTAAAACTTTTCTGAGAATAAACAATGTGTGTTGTATGCCATTGTTTTATAATAACAGTTATTAGTAACCCACTAATATCTTTGTTGGGTTTGTAATTCATAGCCAAACGATGTTACCCATCTTCCATCACCCTTAATATTACATTTGTTTTGAATTTTAAAGAACCAACTTTAACTAATTTATTTTAAATTTGAAGATTTATTGTAAATATTCATTCTATCTATTTATTCTTCATCTCTCTTACTTCCTGATTTAACCGATACAAATTTATCTATAGCTTTATTCCTTCTTCCTACATTTTTGTAGTCTTTTTGTCTTGGAAACTATTGTAATACAAGTATAAAAGATGATTAGTTTACTATTGAATGTTAATTGTTACAAATTAGTTTCTTTCATATATGATTATTACCCAGAAGTTTCCTTTATTCATTGATTCTTTTATTTTTATTGTTTACTCATTGAATAACCTAACTAAATTTTACTTACTTAGAACAAATTATTTATCCATTATTAGAGGTTGTAATGTGATTTTCATTGAGCAATGGATAGCCAATGTCAGAGATTCAAATCTAAGTGAAAGTTGCCTTCCTATATATAGTTGCTCATCCCAATCATTCTGGCAAAGAGGGTATTTTTTCCAAAATTTCAAGTTATAATTCTTTAATCGACTTCTTTTTTCCGAACTTCAACATTTCATTTTGTTTGTATATTTGCTTTGTCGTTGGTTCTAAAAAATTATTTAATTAACTGATGCATAATGAGTACATATTGAACAATTTTTGTAAAACATAGATGACCCAATAATTCAAACAAATATTAAGGTGATGTTGAAGGTTATTAGTTACGCACTGAACTAGAGTAGATGATTCAGACATAATAATATAATCTGCTTACGTAAATAGAGTTGCAGTATGTTCATGTATGTTTTTGCACTGCTTTAATACTGACTTAGAATTATACAATTATCGCCTTTTTTTCCAAGTTGTTAAGGTACTTTCTGTTTAGTTACTAACATATCCTAAAATTTAGAAATATAGGATTAGAAGGTAGAGTAAACTTTTGTGGGAGAATGATAATTATGTAGCTCAGTTCAAAAATAATACTTCGTATGCATAACTCAGTTCCTGTTCTAATGGATAAATTTATAATACTATCAAAGGTTGTTGATCATTGTCATGTAGATCAGTGGTTAAAAATGGTAACAAAGTTTATTCTCTTACAAATTTGTAGTTGTCTTATTATTTTGTCTATATGAATTTGTACATCTGGTACTTAATGTCAGGTTGATTTAAATGCAAAGATGTGAAGCTGAAGCAGATTCAGAAGCTTGGACATACCTTAAATGGAGTAGCAAGATTTGAAGTACATGATTAAGGTAGAACTTGCAATTATGCTATTAAATCTATTTAGTATTATACAATGTATAGCAATTGGTAGATAATTGTAGTTTGTTATTCGCGACATTTAATTGATGGGGAGTTCTAAAGCAGAAAATGTGAAATACGTGTAAGAGATGAACTCATATAGAAAGGAGATCTGAGCACATAGACTTCTCTGCCTTTTTGTTTATTATTGCAGTTTTTATTTGCATAATATTGATCAACAACATGGTAGATGCTAGCTATTAGTTTGGCATTATTATACTAAAGACTGCTGCATCTTTATCTTTGATAAAATTGACAATTTTCTCATGCTGAAGGGAAGCAAGGCCAAAGCTTGATTAGAAGCGAAGGATTGGGTGTCTGGCCAATTCTCATTGAAGCATCACCCTTTTTGAAGGCGTACTTTTGATGATTATTGTAACAACCCGGGATTTTCATTACCAATTAATAAATAAAGGTTAGGATTTTTATTTATTTTAATGAAGCATGAAAGGATTTGGAATAACAAAAATTTATTTGAAAAAGGCTATTTTAATTAAATGGGAAATATGAGATTTTAAAATGAGGATAAAATGTTATTTTTGGAAAGTTAAATATTTTAAGAGAAGTTTTAAAACGGGTTTGGGTAAGAGAAAAAAATGAGTTTTATAAACATATATGAACACAGACTAATTTTTGGAAAAACATGTAAATAACTCTCTTCTTATTGGGTTACTAAACCTAGCCCAATAACTCACCCTAAACCTCCTCTATAAATTATCACAAACTCTCCTAACCTCATTCATTCATCCCTAATCAAAACCCTAATCATTTCCTAAAGCTTTCATAACAAAAATGGCCTCTATCTTCATCTCCTTCTAGTTTTTGCTTATGCAAGTCATTCTATGCAAAGGTAATGCAAATACCTACCTCAAATCCATTTTTATATCTCTCTAATTTCTGAAATTTAATTGGTAACACATATTTTATGTTTTTTTTGATCTTATAGCCTCCTAATCATCTTTTGCTAACTTAGGTTGATGCTATAGTAGACTTTGTTGCTTTTGTGAGAGGTATATTGCTAAAAACCTCTTCTAATATGTGTTTAATCATCTTTTGATTTCGGTAATCATTTAGTAACACATGTTTTATTATGTAACATGTGACTCATAGCTCTTTGATCCTCTTTGCTTTCATTTTGGGTGTGCACACAAGTTGCTTGCTATATTGGTTGAGGTAAAATTGCTAGCTAAATCTTTTTTTACTTGATGCTTCTATAATTTTTGTTTTGGAATTGTAGCTGAAACGAAATCAGGCATAACTTCTTCATTTCTCATCCGTTTTTGGTCAGGGTTTTTTTGCTGCAAATTAGATTCAATAGGGAACACTTTTTGTTCAGTGAGTTTTCTGTAATTTTTCCATTTAGATAACCTGAAATGTGTTCAAAGACAGAAGACCAATTCTGTCTTTAACAAGTTATCTTAAGTTTCAATCCGATATTGTTTTGCATGTATCTCTCTCGTTTTTGATCCGAATTAGATAATTTTGGATGTTCCGGAAAGCATAAAACCTATGCTACAATTTCTGTTCAGTGAGTTTTCTATAATTTTGCTATTTAGATGACCTGAAATGCATTCAAAGACAGAAGACTAATTCTGTCTTTAACAAGTTATCTTGAGTTTCAATCTGATATTGTTTTGCATGTATCTCTCTCGATTTTGATCCGAATTAGATAATTTTGGATGTTTCGGAAAGCTTAAAACCTATGCTACAATTTTTGTTCAATGAGTTTTCTGTAATTTTGCCATTTAGATGACCTGAAATGCATTCAAATACATAAGACCAATTCTGTCTTTAACAAGTTATCTTGAGTTTCAATCTGATATTGTTTTGCATGTATCTCTCTCGTTTTTGATCCGAATTAGATAATTTTGGATGTTCCGGAAAGCTTAAAACCTATGATACAATTTTTGTTCAGTGAGTTTTCTGTAATTTTGAGTCTAACTAGGTCAAAAAGTGATTTTTCTACTATCTTCCCGATAGTGATACACATATTAGCTCTATGGATGAAACTGAAACTATTTTGGTCATAACTTTTGAGCCGCTAGTCGGAATTTGACGATTTTGATCTCGTTGGAAAGATGGAGTTATGAACTCCATATCTAGAAAGTTTCGTCATCATCTGAGTTCATTAGACCCTTCGAATTTCCTGTCAGAGTTGAACCCAGATCGCTGTGCAAAACAGTGCATTTCATGTTTCTGTGTCCGACTTTGGAACGTCGCTACGCCTTCGTTTCAAGTCCGAATTGAGTAATTCTTTTTGCATTCTGAAGAAGGAATGTCGGACTACGTTTCTACCAATTTTCATGTCATTTGGATTCAGTCTGCTGGTCCGAAAAATTTTCCGAACTTGGGTTCGCGTCAGTTTTGGACTATTTTCCAACACTTAGAATATTTTTAGTGATTTTCTGGTTTTATCGATTTCTTTGAGATTTGTCTCTGGATTTTGTACACGGGCCTTATAAAAAGGTTTTAAAAGGATTTTTTGCTCTGAAATGGCTTTCGAAATTATTATATAATATTATTTTTAATTAGTAAACTATTTACTCCATAATAGGAGAGTTTTCAAAAGCCGTTTTAAAGTGTTCTCAAAATCAATTATAAATCCGTTGCGAACCATTATTTTCTATAATAAAAATCACACACTCACTTTTTAGCACGTCGAGCGAAGTGGAAAGGTGCTTAAACGGTTAGGAAATCTCCGGCCTATGGAACCGTGTGTATTTTCTTTCCGGTTAATCCCCGACCTATTCGATTGATCGTTTTGACCTTTGGGTCTAGTTTACTGATGATACGAGGTGGACTTTTTATTGTTTGGAGTGTGAGCTTGCTATTGGTTAGTAAATAGTTTAGTGCGAACGTGGGGTATGAGACTCATTGTTAACACTTTACGGGTTCCTCTCCAAGAAGTTTGTGACACATTAGCCTCTGGGCAGCAAGTACTGGATCTCTGAGTCACCACGCCTCTGGGCAACCGTCTCTGGACACCTGTTCTGTGGAGCAGTTTCTTTTTCGGCATGTGTCTCTGGGCCTTTATCCTTCTGGGAAGGATCTCGCCGTCTCGCGCGTTCCGCATCTGTGCGAGTGATCGATCACAACTCTACAGTACTTGGCAATAACGACTCCGGTCGGTGCACGTGCTATACTTGTATTATCTGATGATTTTTATATCCATTCGAGTATCGCCATTCGGTGTTGGTTCTATGGAACCATACAATGTAAGTGCGATTACCTTGTGGATCCACAATGTCTCTGGACACTGCTTTTCAGTGTTTGATTTCATTGACTTTTCAGTATATCCCCATTGCTCTCTGGAGCATCGATCTTTGCTTGGGCATTGATTACAGACTCTGGTCACTCTTGGGATTATTGCTTATGGGCAACTTTATATAGCTTTGGCTACGCCGATAATATGAGGCGATTTTATTTATTCTACACTTTGGTGCTGATATTCTCTTTGGAGATTTTTACTGTTGATTGATGATTAGAGACCGTCATTATATTCATGTGGTCCAAAATACTCTTCTCTTAGGAAAAGTACTGTTTCATTTATGTACCGCATTATTGTATATCTCAGTTGTTACTGATTGTTTAGCTAGCCTGACCCGAGTGTTTTTCGCTCGGGTCAGACCGAGTTATTTCAGGTTAGGTCTCTGGACTTAGCTTCTGTGCTTCCGCTTGGAATTTATCTGCTATGCTGATAGATAGCGCTTTTATTTGTCCACTATTCCGCTACTCTGTTATTATTCAGACTTTGATATGTACATATTTTGACTCACATGTGTGGGCAGTGGCTTTGTACCCACTTATAGTATTTGGATCTGTATTGACGATGTATTGTTCTGGGATTTTATATCTGTTATGTGATTATGTTCTGTGATGTTTTATCATTTTATTACTATGCTTATTCTGATAGATCTTTAGCCATTGTAATTTCGTTATAAATATTTATTGAATATGTCGAACCACTTGAAAAAAATAGATAACACCCTTTCGACGTATTCAGTAGATAGTTATAGCTTGATTACAAATGGTCGCTTCCACTATACTCTATTCTCCGCTTTAACAGACAGTATTACACCCGTAATACTCTTTGTTACAGTGGGTCTCAGAGTGGGGCGTTACAATTATAATATGCAGATGTTGTAATATAAGACCTTTAACAAACAAAGTTGTGCAGCAAAAATAGCAAAACTAAATAGCTTTCATGGGCTTTGAAACCTGGTTTAAGCGATCAATTGTTAGATATTAGTAAACTATTTTTTGCTGCTGTCATTATGATCCTGACCCATTTACTCTTCAACTGCTACATGTCTCCCAACCCTGAGTATGGACCTCTCTGAAACCTACCTTGATGTTGTCAAATACAACTTAGGTACTATATTATATTCATACTAGGTTCACCTACTTTGATTTAAGACCATAGTAGATAAACATTCTCAAGGATTAGTATTATTAGTTCAAAATCTTGAAAAACAAACCATTGGTTAGGAATGCACTAGAATTTTGTTCATTGATATTTCTCCATTCTAATAAAAGCCTAAATTTATGTGCGTGTGTGTACTCTCTAAATGGCATGAGGTACTTCAACCTTAAAAACTGTAGAAGAGATTCATCTAAATAGATGTAAAGTAATTCAGCAAAATAACTGCTATCATAGAGAAGGGCGTGATGCTCAATGTTCCTACAATCTCAATTATTTCATGTTCATGTTTGGAGCATTTGAAATTGATGGAAGCATATAATGTAAACTATGGTTTGATGCCGGATTATTTGTTTATGAAATCATCAATCGCTAGATTTCAATTCTGTTATGCATGCATGAGACTATTACTTTTGTTTAATTATGAAGTCCGAGTTTTACTTTTCTTGGGGCCAAGTTGAAGCTATTTACCTTTTACTTTCTGTCAATATGTATTAACTATGAGGACTTAGAATATTTGTTATGGTATAGTTTCCGGGTTATCTTTTCATAAAGTCCTTATGCATATGTGTTATTATAACTGATTATAAAGTATGGTGAATGTTTGATGAACTATAAAAATCTGGAAGATTTATATTCGATTCAAGATGAAATGAACTTCTTTGATCTTTTTTTTCATGTGAATGCACAGACATGATAGCTCATTTTAGATGTGTTAAATATTTTACGATTTTAGATTGTCAAGTCAACTTAGTTACGTACAAAACCATGATTAACGGACCTCAAACAAAGGATAAGTTAATCAAATAGGTTTCTCAAATTATCTATTTTTTGTGTAAGGGTAGAGGATAAGAACCGCTTATTTTCTATTGCTTTTTCACTAAGTATATTTGGTGTTTCATGATGCCTCAACATAGATGATGTAGATATTTGGTGTTTGCTAAGGACTAAATTATAAAGTATGAAAATATATCATACAAATTGATGACAAAGTTGACTTTTTTTACTACTTTTTTAAGTAATGATCAAATTAAAGATGTTGGATGAGACGGCTTTGATGTTCTATTTATTATATCTCTGTCTCTACTGTTTATAAAGAAAATTCATTGGATCAGAATGCCACCGTGTCCTTTTAGTTACTATGTTTTGTTTTTTCAAATTTAGTATTGTATACAAACATGTGTATTATCCTTTATTTACTAAGTTTTTTACCTAATGAAATTGCATGCCAGAGTGATTCATTTCCTTCTCAAATTTACTTTTACGTTCGCATCAAACATATATTTACTACTAATAAAGAGAATTCATTAAATAGATTTACTCGGTGTCTTTTTGAAATTCCAAATACACCCTTTTTATATCTCATAGAGAAATAGAATTCAAATATGGGGATATAGCCTGTTATTTTCTGAGTACAACTGTTAGTCGCCATGGAGAACAACAGTGTGTGTTCACAAAATGAAGTATTCGAGTATACCATATTGCCCGTAATTTCGGTAGGAGTTCATCGGTCGAAGTTTTGCCAGATTCTGAGTTAGTATGAAAAAGTTATTGCAGTCTGAACAAAAAAATAGCGGTTCTGCCTAAGCGGAGTTCAAATACGGGGGTGCTTCTATCAAATCTACTTCCACAGGTAAAACTAAAAATGCATACATGTTCTGATTAAATGCAGGTCCACCTGGGCATGCATATATACTCGTTTTACATAATATATATTTATATATTTTGTATAAACTAACCTTTAACTTCAAATATATATGCTGACCTTTATATAATCATCACTGACCCAAAACTATATATAACCTTTATATAAAACTAATATGCAAACTGTTGAAATTCATATATGCAATTCTTATTCACTATCACATATAAACAGAAAATATCTCCATCCAAATTCCACTATATATATACTATATATAATGTATATAGCACTTTAAACCAGATATATAAAACATATAATATATAACATATACCATCTAAAAATAAAACATACGTACGTGGAAAAATCAACTCATGCAAAATATATATTACATATATATATATATATATAACCGTATAACTTATATAATATATATAACTTATATATTTAACTCATATATATCTTATATCATATATATATATATATATTACCTTTTCAAATTATTTAAACTGTCACCATATCTTATAGAAATATATACTCATAAGAACACATATGTATAAAACTATTTGAACCAAATGCTATATATATATATCTGTTTTTTTAAGATCCAACAGAATATATTATCATACTAGTATATATAAAACCTTGTATATATTATTATCACACTGTTTCAATCATAGCTCCAATATATACGAGTTACAGGTAAAGGTCTAGTATATATAAACCACTTATATATATATATATATATATAAATAGCCAACAGATCTAAAACTAAGAATCGAAATATGTGTTAATATATATATACATATAACAACCTATACAGCAAATAGATATATCACAAAATTTCTAAAGCCAAAGCAAAACACATATATAAATAGAGTATGTATAAATATATATATATATATAATTTATAAAGCTAAACTATAAACATATGCGCAAGCCACAAAATAGAGGAGGAAGGGCTCAAGTTGTTGTGCGTGGGTAAGGAGATAAACACGGCATGGGAAGGAGTGGTCCAAGCGGTGATGAGGGAGGCCGAGTGGGGTTGGATTTGTGGGAGATGCTCGGCACTAGTTTGGGATGGCGAGGCCGTAAGGGGAGGCTTGCATAGCTTCGTCTCGGCTGCAGGAGCTGCAGCCGCTTTGGAGACTGGGTAATGGAAGGGTGGTCTTCGGGTTTGAAGGGGGAGTAGTGGACGTGTAACGATCCAGAATTTTGAACAAATTAAATTGAGAATATTTAATTAATTTTGAATATTTGAACGATGATTTAATTTGAATCCCCGATATAACTTTGAATTTGGTGATTAAATTATAAAATTTAATCTATTGTAAGTTGAATAAGAATTTAAATCTTCAATTTAAAGTTAAAGAAAAATATTTCAAACGCTTGTAAAATTTATATTGATAACACTGAAGGTAATAAAAGCTTCAGAATTGAAATTTAAACTGTTTTGTTCAGTTTTGAAATTTATATCGTTCAATCGATATTTAAAAATAGTCGTTCGAGGCGCAGTCTCGGAATTTGACGAAACCAGTTCCATTGGGTCCGTAATATTGTATTATTACCGGATTTCAAATTTCGTAATTTTCGGAGTCTTCGTGTGAGCGTACGAGGTAGAAACGTCTAAACGAAAATTAATCGTTTTCAATTTAAAATATCTTACATCATTTCAGGTATATCGTCACCTGTAAAAAAAAAAATCGAGACGCCTTTATTTCAAATCGTGTTCCCTCTGCCTCATAATATCTCGTACCCTTTGTCTCCCATACGAAGCAGAAATCAAAATTTCAGAAGAAAAAATTATAATGGCCGCTTCTTCATAACGCAACAGATCCTCTTCTGTTTTAAACCAAGTCGACTTTAATTCGAATAAAAATCGAACCTTTCTCCTTCCATTCGAACCATAGAAAACAAATCAAAATGAAATGGGAACGACGACTTCGATCTCAGAGTAGAGCGCGTGACGTTGTCTGTAAATCGCGAGTTCCCTCCTCAGATTTAAATCAATAATCAAAATCGATTTCATTCGAATTCGCGAGCTCATTCTTCTGCCTGGGTTCGAATCGCGGCCACCCCCCTCCTTCTTCGACAGTTAGTCCACGCGAGTGGTTGAGTGAAAGCATTCGCGAGTTCGAGATCGCAGCGTGCTAGGGTTTTGGAAGTATCGAACTCGAGTTCGATCGCGAGGCTGTGGTGTTCGCGAAGCTCGCGCCAGGTCGACGTGCGAGGGAAAGGTGGAGACGAGCAGGAATCGTGGAGGTGGCGTATTCAAGCAGTTGGTTGGCAACTCGAGGAAGCACGGGCAAGTCGCGTGAAAACTGGAAGGCGATGTTTCTCGATGGCGGCTGCTTGCATTTGGGCGGGGTCGTGATTTTCTTGTACAGTGAGGTATTGTTTATTTTATAAAATGTAAAAATCCCAGTATTTAAATTTTTACATTTTGATTTGAAATTAAGAAGCAGCAAAGAATTTAGATGTAGATTTATAGATTTACAGAAAGTTAATATACGGATAAAACATGAATTTATATAAAAGTTGGATTTTTAAGATGTATATATATATACTATTCTAACATAAGCAGTTTTAAAAGAAATTTGTTTGAAAAGAAAACATTTGCTTAAATTTAAATGGTTAGAAAATTAAATTTATTAAAGGAGATGTAGTTTTTAAATTTAATGTTTTATTAAATAAAATTATTTAAAAGAGAAAACGGTTAATTAAAACTATCAAAACGAAAAGTTGATTATTCGATTTATATTGAATATTAATAAATTGTACAATGTTTATACTAGGTCAAAATCTGTAAAGAAAACAAAACTGCAATGGAAGTGGATGGCAAATTAAAAGCTAAGGTGAGATCTTCTCACTCAAATTGAATGTGGAATTTTTGCAGTTATTGATTGCTATTGATGTGTGATATTAGATATAGTAGGATATATCTATTATATATAGCAATATATACATATTGGTATATGTATATATTGGATTGATTGATTTCCCGCCTCGTATAGCGGATGAGACCCTATTGCGCCGTTAGTAAGCGGATTTTATAAAACCCATATACCGCGATAATTCCATACTGGAGCGGAATTGGTATTGTGCTAACATCTTTGGATGCAGGGAAACAGGTTGGAGGGATCCAACTGGACCCCTCACATTGATTGAATTTATTTCTATTGTGATATGAATCTGTGAATGATTATAGTGATGCTATTAATCATATTGATATCTGGAAATTGTTTGAAAGCTAAAATTTAGCTGAATGGATGTTTTGACATCATTGGATTCCAAAGATAAACGAAATTGAATTTTTGAAATTCAAGTAGAAAATTTCTAAGTGAATCAATTTTTGAAATTGAAGAAATTTTGAAGAAAAGAATTTATTTAAAAGGAGATAAGTTGGAAATCCAATTAGAAATTTAATTGGTAAATTGAAATGATTTGGGAAATCAATGTAAAATGAGTTCAATTTAAAGAATCCATTTAAAAACAGGATATTGAATGATTTGAAGGAAAATAAGGAATTTATTCTAGTAGAGATAAATAAAATTAGAAATCAATCTGTAATTGATTTAATATTTGGAAAAGAACTTTTGAGAAATCAGTATGGAATCTTTTATTTAAAGTTGAAAATAAATTCAGAAATCAATATTGAAATTGAATTGATATTGAAGTTTTGAAATTTATAAAAGTTGTTTAAAAATCCAAAATCACTTATTTTGATAAGTAAAATATAGAAGTTAATAAAAAGAAGATTTATAAGTTGAAGTTGTTATTAAAACAGAAATAGAATTTATAAACGTTGTTTTATAAATTCAAAATCAATTGAATTTGATAAATTGAATATAGAAGATTATAAAAAAAGATATATTCACGATTTTGGACAGTGAATATATTATTAAATAAAATGGATTTATTTTTGAAGAAGTGATATAAAAAATGAAGTTAAACATTTTAAAGATGTTTTAAAATGTATTATGAATCGAAAGCATAGATTTCCGCAGTTCTTGTTGAAATAGACGTTTTCGAGAAATTTAAGGAAATGGTGGACTATAACACTGTTGTTATAGTAAATGATTTCCGAAAGGAAATGTTTTATGTAGTATTGGGATTTTCATATATCTACCTTAAAATTTCGAATCCCTATACTAGTGATTTCGAGTCGTCGTAACGATGTTTTACGTAACATTCGTTTTGACTCAAATAGATGTTAGAATAAATGATTTCCTTAAAGAATGAATGTATACTTAATTTGATTTAAGTATATCGAATATTTTCCAAGTGTTGAAAATAAATGATTTGTGAAATACTTATTTTTAAATAAGTGTGGAAATGTTTTTCCAATATGAAATGAACTGTTTTGAGATTTTATCTTCAAAGATAAAAAGAAATGTGAGAATTGATTTGAAATTGTTTTCAAACGGTTAAGTGTGGAAATTCTATATCTAGTAAAGATATTTTGGAAAATAAATAATTTGGAAAATTATTTGGAATCTGATGATGTTGCGCATCTTTATTGATAGTTAAATAACCGACTATCAATAATTACCTTTAGATAGGTATTTGTTGTGAATTGGATGAATTTGAATGCCACACTTATTTTGAATAATCGCTCACTATTCGGGTTAGCCGGGAAAGGACCATGGGGTCGTATAACCCATTCCGAATATGTGATAGGTCGTTATGAATTGCATTCGAAGACCGGTGTTGAAGACCGGATATTTTTGAAAACGGAAGGATTACCGTCGAGTTACTCTACATCGACTGATCTTCGATTTAGAGGTTTTATCACCCTTAGTGACGGGAAGTCCGGACGTGATTAGAAATTTATCCGGATATGCAAGGGCTTCGTGAGAAGTGCCTTCGGTTCTGTTCGATCCCGGAACAGACTTGTATGGATTGTGTGTCTGACGTTACAATTTGAGATATAAAGCTGATTTCTTTCAAATACATATCTGTTGGTGGCGGAGAATTTATTCTCTTAGCTTAACACCCTTCTCTGAGACGTACGAGCTCAGAGGTTATGTAGTTGAAATTTATCAGCGATATATCCCAATTTGGTAACGTGGCATACTGAGTGTTGCTGTGAAATGGTCAGTGTTTGATCATTTGTGATATGATCATTTGTTTGATCTTATATCTTGGTGATCATAGGTTGATCATTTTTGTTTGACCCGAAGCAGGGCTTTTTGAGAAAGCGTAGCTTTGTGGACGAGACTTCGTCGAGCCTCACACCCCGGAAATGGTCGAAACAGGAAGGATGCGGCAAGGTTCTAGGGAGTAGCGCCCCTTAGTGTATGTCATTCCTTCTGGATAAAGGTGGTATCATGGTATGGAGCCCAGATACTTAACCTCTGTGGTTACTGCATTATTATTATCTATGTGGTTTGTTGGAAATCGGGGATCCTCGGGAAGATCGGTGACGATCGGGGGATGGCATACGCGTGTCAGTAGTTACCTACTTTTGCAGAGGTAACCCGGCCTTGTGTTGGCAGAGATCTAACCGTAATGTTAGGTTATTTCTCGGGTCGTCTATTCCAGGGACGTACCCATCGTGGAAAAGGAAGTTCCTTAGCCTGACCATTTGTTGGAAATCCAAAGAAACAATACGAGCCTTGTACGGTTTTAGTTGTAGAACCTGCCATTTAATATGGTAGCTATAGCAAGCATACTATAATGGTACCTATGCTGGCTAAGATTAATATTATACTTTCGAAAAGTTTTCTACACTATGCACTAATAATAATATCAAAAAGAATTTGATTTTTGCGTAGTAAGCATCTTTGACTATCATAAGAAGAAATCTCCTCCAAGTCTGCGTTTGCATTGTGTGTGTGGCGGGAGGTCTTATGGTAGTTTCATTTTCCAAAAGCATTGCGAATTGACTTTAAAATTCTTCTGTTGTTTATTTTAAAGAAAAATAACTGTTTTACGATCTCACACCAGTCACCATGACTGACTCGGAGTTTATTGTTTCCCTTCTAAACTCTGGGTGCCCACCAATTTCCACACGGGCAGTCTAGAGTTAGATCATCAGGATATTCTGGATATTCTGGAGCTTTGGAAGTAGCTGGATGACGAGACGTAGTATTTGTATCTGATAGTATTTATTCCGCTGTGTATTCTGTATGAGGACAAGTTATATAACTGTCCATTGTTGTATATGACTCTGATTGATGTATGTATAAACTGATATAGTTCTTTGTTTTAAAAGACTAGTGTTATCTATTATATATTGTTCCGCTGCGATATGTGAGATTCTGATATTGTTTCTGTTTCTGATGTTGTTCTGTTGTTGTTCTTCTTCCTTCTTTCTTCTTTTTCTTCTACTTCTTCTTTCTAAAACCCTCACTATTGGAGTTTCCGGCGTTCGATTTCTCGGCAGTCGATAAAGTGAGTATCGATGTCGAATTTTCGAAAGTCGAAAATTTCGGTATGTGACAGGACGCGAGCTCGGCTTGCTGGGGAAAAAGGAGGAGGAAAAATGGTGTGGTGATTGATCTTGGGGAGTTGCGTTATGTTCGGGATGAAGAGGAGATTGTATACGGCCATGGAAAACGAAGAAGAGAGAAAAGAAAAATGGGGTAGAGGAATAGGTGTAGAAAAAAAATAGAAGCTTTAAAAATATAAAATCCGTTCATTTGAAGTAACGTAACAGGATGTGAAACGACAGATCGAGTATATGAAACTCTGGGAATAGCAAAGGTTAAGGCTAAATTCAGAAAACATTAATAGTCTTGAGGCTATTGGTCAACGAAAAGGCACAGGTTCAAATACGGGGCCGGTACGACTGATCGGTTCGCCGATTTCGTCGTGTCCTGGATTCCAAAACACACGAATGAATATACTATAGAGATCAGCACGACGAGACGATCAAAACACTACACATATTTCAGTGGTATGATCATCCTATCAAAAGTCGATAATCGGTACCGAAAATGCTGCTAAAACGCCAGAATTAAGGTAGATAGAGCAATAGCAGTCCAAATTTGGAGAAACGAAATATGACGTCTCACTCAGAAGAAGATTTACAAATTTATTATATAAAAATTATTCAGGTTTGGAAAACATTTTATTATCATCAAATATTAACTAATTTAAATTTAAATAAAATTACACAATAAAATAAACTTCCACATTTTCTAATGAACATTTACCATTTGCTATGTTTATATAGACGCATTCCAAATATCAATTTTTTTTCCAAATTCAATTATTTAAAATTTCACAAAATTTCAGTTAATTACGTTAATAAAACCATTAAAATTTTTGGGTCATTACATTTGTATTTACAATTTTCTTTCTTCACAGATTAAGTAGCGAGCCATATACGCTCTAATTTTTTCTCAACGAACAGCTTTTGTAAAACCAAGTGCAGAAGCTTTTCAGTTTAACTAAATGTGTGTGTATTTCAAAATCCAATATTTGCATAATTTTTCAAATATATTAACTGTATATTTTTCTTAACTTTTAAAACTATTCTATTGGGTTGGATTCAGAGTGGATTTCTATTTCTCCCTTTTCTAGGACCTTTTTCTTCAACTTGCTGACTTACCTTCTTCTAAATATTAGAAATCCGGCTACTAACTTGGAATGACTACTTTACACCTTCCTTCAGAAACCCAATTGCTTTCGGGTATTTACAACATATGGACTCTTACTTTTCTCTTATCTGGACCTATTATACATCGTCAATTGTAATGACCCATAATTTTCAATAATAAAAAATATTAAATTAAATAAGATTTTGGAATTTAATATTGGATGAAATTAAAATTTATATTTATGGACAAGAAAATAATAAGAATATGATTTTATAGTGTTGTTTGGATGTAATTGACAACTATTTTAATGAAATTCAATCAATTAAAATAATTGTAAGGTTAATGTTGTGATAATTATATATAAGAAAATAAATTAAATGTTATATTAAATGGTGAGATAATATGTAATTAATTGTAATTGAATAAAATCAGTGATGTATAAGTAGTATAACATTTGTTTGTAGATAGTAAACTTATAAATGTGATTAAATTAAGTAAAAGGTAACAATTGTTATTTATCACCTATTTAATCGGTTGAAATTAAATTGGAAATCAATTGGAATTAATCTACTTAAATGTTGCAGCTAATATGAATTAAGATGATAATTGTAGAAGATTGAGGTAATGAAATGGTAAACTAATGTTAAGTATATCCATAAGATGATAATTGATTGAATAATAAGATGAAAATCAAAATAGATGAATATATTAGAATTTAAATTATAATTAATGAATTTATTGTAATCGAAATTGAACGCTGGTGTAATATTTAACATTGGATTTGACATGGGAAATTTGTTTTAAAAGATTATTTAATTTTTGTGTAATTAGAAATGATAAAAATGGTTAGTTATAAAATTTGAATTTAAAGGAAATTTATTAATTTAATAATAATTTATTTAATTAACGTGAAAATAATCATTTTGGACACTGTCTCGGATTTCGACGAAACCAGTTTCATCGGATCCATAACGGTGAATTATTGTGGGATTTCAAGTTTCGCAGCGATCGGACTTGCTGTTTGATCGTGCAGGCTCAAAACGTGTAGAAATCAATTTATGGAATTCAATTTGTAATAAGCTGATTTTAAAAGCTAACTTCTTCATACAATCGAATTAGGACTTGAAACCTGTTCCATGGGGTTTAAAAATATCGAAAACATCTATTTTGATATATGGGATGACCTATTTTCGTTTCAGGAACGAAACGGGCTTTTCGGGTCATTATTGTCGTTTCAAACCAATTCCATATGTCATACATTCTTATCCGTTCGTGTCCACATAAATAGATTTTTCTAGTCCTAGTAGTCTTTTTATTTATTATTATTGTACGTATCTGTCTATTCAACCAACAACTTCTTCCTTCTTCTAATGGCTACAAATCCAAACCTTAATTCAATTTCAAATTCAAATCGAAAATCAAACTCCTCAAAACTCTATCATATTATATATTATTGGAATGCTCTCGATGAGCGCAATCCACTGCTGCTGCTCGGTTTTCGATTCGAGTCATCGTTTGGCCAAAATTCGTCGATCAATTCCGGCCGTTCGTATTAGGTTTTGGGATTGGACGGTGGATCTTCGACGAGGGTTCGATCAGGTTATGTGGGAGTGTAGAGGAGGTCAAGGCAAGGCGATCTAGTGGTTTACCTCGTGTCGAAGTGGTCTCGAGTTTCCAAAAATGACGAAGATTGTGATTGGCGGCGGTGGGTGATAGGGGGTGGCGGAGGCTTGGCGTGGAGGGCGGGGGGGGGGCATCGCGACCTAGGGAGCCTAGGGCTGGTCCCTGATCTAGTCATAGGCAACTGTGGCAGCGGCTGAGGGATGATCGCTTAAGAGAAGTTTGAGGCGATTAGGGTTTTCTCAGGGACGTGATGACGTGGCCGTGTTGAGTGATGGTAATTCTTCCTTTTATTTTATTTTATTTTAATTTCGATTGTCGAACATTCTAACTTATATAACTTTTGCATAAGAGGTCGGATTTACGCGCGGTTTTTTCCGCTGCGATCGTATCGAAATTTCGGACATTATAGCACTAGTTTGGTTGAATTATGAGAATATTATATTTTGGGCCTCTATTTGGATTTTAAATCGTCGATAAATCAAGGGTGAGTGTTTTAACCCACTCATGAACACTAAATTATCTTGTGTTAGTTAAATTAAATTTATAATGTGATTGGAAATTTATTGATTACTGTTTGGTATTTTAAATTGTCATTTAAGTTAAATTTGAATTTATATTGAATTGAATTGTCATTTAATTAATATTGAATATAAATTGCTAGTTAAACACCTGATAATGATAACAAATTAATTGTTGTGATTTATTTGCTGATTTGGATGTTGAATCGTTATGGATGTTATTGGTTGACATTTTGGATGATTGGATGTTTATTTATGTCTGTTGGTTGGTAATTTCAACTATTGAAATAAAATGGAATATCTGGATATTTTGGATAGTCGAAAACTTCTGAATTAATATATGAGTTGAAACTTAGTAATTGTGTTGAATTATGAAGTTGAATTTGATAACCTTTATTTGGAAGCAAGTGAAACAAGGTTTAATTTATTATATCTATGTTTAGCAAATGAATAGAATTGTTGTATACATTCTGGGCATGTTTAAATCGAAATTGTGATTAAGGAAATGATGTAAATGAGATTAAATTGAAAAAAAGTGTTTATAAACTTAATTAAAATTTATGAAATGTGTCATAAATAAATTTAAAAAGTAAAAGTGTTAGATAAACAAATATGAACTAAAAGTGAAATGATTATAAATAAAGTCACGACTTGTAACGATCCGGATTTTCGCGTTCGAAAATCGACATCCATACTTTACATCGTACTCGAATGCCGTAGATTCGACCATTCAAATCCGAGTCGCCGGACCTTATAACAACATTAAGTAAATAACACAGCAGAATAAAAGAATAATACATTGATATACAATATCTGATACAACAGAATGATACAATGAATATCAATATACATCAGAGATATGATACAACAAATAGCAGCGGAAAAGAAAACGATAACACCAGCAGCGGATAATCTTCATCTTCATAGACAAATCCAGAAATAGCTTGAACTCCAAATAACGAGGCACAAAGATAAGCAAGTGCGATCTGATCCAAAGACCGAACTAACTCCAGATAATCTACTAAATCTGAATATCTGAAAGACCAAACTCTAGACTGCTCGTGTAGAAAAATTTTGAGCATCCAAAGTTTAGGAAAGAAACAATAAACTCCGGATCAGTCATGGGACTGGTGTGAGCAACAAAAACAGTTTATCTTTAAAAACAAATAGCAGAGAATTTTAAAAGTCAATTCGCAATGCTTTTGGAAAATGAAACTACCATAAGACCTCCCACCACACACACAATGCAAACGCAGACTTGGAGGAGATTTCTTCTTATGTTAGTCAAAGATGCTTACTACGCAAAATCAAATCATTTTTGATATTATTATTAGTGCATAGTGTAGAAAACATTTCGAAAGTAGAATATAAATCTTAGCCAGCATAGGTACCATTATATTATGCCTACTATAGCTGCCTCCTGAGGAGACAGGTTATACAATTGAAATCGTAAAGGCTCGTATTGTTTCTTTGGATTTCCAACAAATGGTCAGGCCAAGGAACTTCCTATCCACGATGGGTACGTCCCTGGAATAGACGACCCGAGAACCTAACCGGATCTCTACCAACACAAGGCCGGGTTACCTCTGCAAAAATAGGTAACTACTGACACGCGTATGCCATCCCCCGATCGTCACCGATCTTCCCGAGGATCCCCGATTTCCAACAAACCACAAAGTAATAAATTTGCAGTAACCACAGAGGTTAAGTATCTGGGCTCCATACCATGATACCACCTTTATCCAGAAGGAATGACATACACTAAGGGGCGCTACTCCCTAGAACCTTGCCGCATCTTTCCTGTTTTGACCATTTCCGGGGTGTGAGGCTCGACGAAGTCTCGTCCACAAAGCTACGCTTTCTACAAAGCCATGCTTCGGGTCAAACAAATGATCAACCTATGATCACAAAGATATAAGATCAAACAAATGATCATATCACAAATGATCAAACACTGATCACCACACAGCAACACTCAGCATGCCACATTACCAAATTGGGATATATCGCTGATAAATTTCAACTACATAACCTCTAAGCTCGTACGTCTCAGAGAAGGGTGTTAAGCTAAGAGAATAAATTCTCCGCCACCAAACAGAAATGTATTTGAAAGAAATCGGCTTTATATCTCAAAGTGTAATGTCAGACATGTATCCATACAAGTCTGTTCCGGGTTCGAACAGAATCGAAGGCACTTCTCACGAAGCCCTTGCAATTCCGGATAACTCTCAATCACGTCCGGACTTCCCGTCACAAAAGAGTGATATAAATCTCTATACCGGCGCGACTCAGTGCAGAGACATTCGACAGGTTGTCCTTTCATTTTTGAAAAATATCCGGTCTTCAACACCGGTCTTCAAATGCTATCCATATACGACGTATCACTATTCGGAATGAGTTATACGACCCAAAGGTCCTTTCCCGGCTAACCCGAATAGTGAGCGAAATATTTAAAAACATACGGATATTGGGATTTCAATTAAGTCACAACTTAAACCCAAACTTTCTTTACAAATGGTTTATCAAATTTCCATTTTAATCTTTTAAACAAAAAGATTCAATTCACAAAGTTCACTTAATTTCACAAAGATTCATTCACAGGTTTTCCAAATCGATTCCCATTTCAGTTTAATTAACTCGTTAAATCTTTAAATCAAAGATTTAACTTATAGTTTTCAAAACAATTTCATTTCGAATGGGTTAAACAAATCATCATTTTAAATCTGTTAAAAATAGACAGATTTAATTCATAGCTTTCGAAAAGATTTCATTCATAACTTGGAAAAATCATTTTTCAATTCAATCTTGAAATTCCTTTAATTAAACTGGAATTTCATTTCTTATCTGAAAGCTTTTATCATTCGAAAACAACAGTTTTCAATTTGGAAATCTGATTCATTCATACGAGTTGAAATCCTTGGTTTAAATTCAAATTCCCAAATTAATACTTTAAAATGGTTTAATTCATACAAACACATTTATATCATCTTTTATCCCTAGTTTCCAAATCATAGATTTAATTTCAAACTTGAATTCAAATTTAAATCAAATTATTTAAATTTTCAAAAACTCGGTTAAGTTATTCAAAATAACTATATCTTTGAAATTCTATTTCAAAAGCTTTTCACTTTAAACCCCAAATTTCTAGTTTCAAAATCAATTGAAATTAAAATTTCAATTTCAAAAATATCAAATTCAAATTATCTGTGACTTAACCGATTTCCACGTGAAATCCATATTTGTGTGTG
Source organism: Allium fistulosum (assembly GCA_030737815.1). Lineage (NCBI taxonomy): Eukaryota > Viridiplantae > Streptophyta > Magnoliopsida > Asparagales > Amaryllidaceae > Allium > Allium fistulosum. Next base: position 837,643,259 of record CM060905.1, read on the forward strand.
TAAAAGTGTAGTCCAGGGGTTTCACACACAATAGTGCAACATCAATCATCACAGATATATCGATAAGCGATATAATCGATAACGCTTATCTTCATTCACAGATTCATAGATAAAATAAATTTATCAGTCACAAAGATTCACTATTACAATTCGATGTGGGTTTCGGATAACCAACTGGAATCCGACTCCCTGTCGCATCGAAATTCAAATGTCGTTTTACAGGTCAAGGGTTTCATATTCACATAGTAATATATCACAGAAATAGAAATTTCAGATCACAGCATAAATCAGGGTATATCACAAAACATCATCATATATCAGGGATATCAAACAATTAAATCATCCAATAGAATCCAAACATTCATAGGTGAATTTATTAATCAACAGATTAATTTAAATCAGATGTATCAATTATAAATCCGGGTTAATTATCATAAGTTAATTTCAATCTGTTTGAAATAAATCTTCCTTTCCAATTTTATTAGTAAATTTTTAATTATTAACTAATCATTCTAAATTAATGAACCAATTAATTTCTAATTTTTAAATTATCTTAATTTATTGACATCATTAATAAATCTTTTAATTTAACAAAAAAAGAATTAACTAAAATTTCAAATCATCATTTAATTACTTTCAGTAATTATCTATTTATTACTTCTTTAAATAATTATATTTCCAAAATTATCAAGTGATTATTCCCAGATAAATTAAACTTAATAAATTAATCTTAACAAATCAAATTAACCTAATTAATTACACTAAGAAACTAATTTCCTTTAATTCCTTACCATTAAGTAATTATACTTTTTAAATTAACTATTTATCTTCATTTCTGATTTAAGATTTAAAATGACTTAGCAATTTAACTTAACAAAATTTAAGTTAAATAAATTTCATAACTTCTTAATAGGGTGGCTGATATGATATACGATGGTGGCTTGCATTACTTATGTTTACTTCAGCCATACCTGCTTGTCTCGGCTGAGATAATATGTTAGGGTGTACTTTATTTACTTTGCCTAGCTTGCTTGCTTGTTTTCCAGTTCACATTTGTTCCATTTGTTTTATTCCTTTACTTGTTTACTTTGTTTTGCATACTTGTATTTGTTTTTTGTTTATTAAACATTTTTGTTTTACTTATTTTATTATTTGCTTTGCAAGTTATTTCATACTTATGTATATCATTGTCTTATGTTGAATTTATAAATTCAATTATTATTATTAACCCATTCATTGTCATATATATATATATATTATTAATTTTACTCTTAAATTACATATACATATACATTCATATATATATATACAATACTTAAATTTAAATGATTTATATAGAATATATTTGAATCCGGGGAAACTCGCATCAATTTATCCATTTAGTTTACTATTTTTATTCAAAAATACCATTAATTATAAATTTAATTTAAATTAAAATCTAGGATCGTTACAAACTTCCCCCCTTAAAAGAATTTCGTCCTCGAAATTCGCAGGCACGAAAACAACAAAGAGATAGACAGATTCAATCTCCTATAATTCCTCAAACTTATGATATGAATTCCAAACTCTAGTCGGAAGATCTCAGAATACATACCAATTTGTCCCTCTTCGGACTTTGGTATTCAAAAGAAATTACAATAGAATTTCAAAATTTGGTTTCAAACGATATCCTTTATTGATTTAATTTCAAATTTAGCTTCATATTCTATTAATCAATTTACCTCAAATTAAAATTTCCAGTTTCAAATTTATTAAGGTTTAAATCGAAAAACTGATGAGAAGTCGATGAAGGTACGAAATAAGAATCTCCTACAATGGTTCGTAGAGCCATCATCACACCGAAACTTCTTCTTGTAGCTGATACGAAGCAATCAAAAGAATTTGGAAACGAATCAAAGAAAATTGATAGAGAATTATTGTTTCCACTGTTGCAGGGTATTGACCATTTATAGTCGTATTTCCTGTCCCCTATCTCGTCTTTTTCTTGCACTCATACTCACTATCAGTGGATAGCAAGAGAATTTACTGAGACGTTCAGACGGATATCTTAAGGATTATACTCATTCTAGAGTTTACTTCACTCTATCTCTAATGAGCTACTTAACATGTTATACTCCTGAGCTAAAGTTCAACCTTAGCTCTGATACCAAATGTAACGATCCGGATTTTCGCGTTCGAAAATCGACATCCATACTTTACATCGTACTCGAATGCCGTAGATTCGACCGTTCAAATCCGAGTCGCCGGAGCTTATAACAACATTAAGTAAATAACACAGCGGAATAAAAGAATAATACATTGATATACAATATCTGATACAACAGAATGATACAATGAATATCAATATACATCAGAGATATGATACAACAAATAGCAGCGGAAAAGAAAACGATAACACCAGCAGCGGATAATCTTCATCTTCATAGACAAATCCAGAAATAGCTTGAACTCCAAATAACGAGGCACAAAGATAAGCAAGTGCGATCTGATCCAAAGACCGAACTAACTCCAGATAATCTACTAAATCTGAATATCTGAAAGACCAAACTCTAGACTGCTCGTGTAGAAAAATTTTGAGCATCCAGAGTTTAGGAAAGAAACAATAAACTCCGGATCAGTCATGGGACTGGTGTGAGCAACAAAAACAGTTTATCTTTAAAAACAAATAGCAAAGAATTTTAAAAGTCAATTCGCAATGCTTTTGGAAAATGAAACTACCATAAGACCTCCCACCACACACACAATGCAAACGCAGACTTGGAGGAGATTTCTTCTTATGTTAGTCAAAGATGCTTACTATGCAAAATCAAATCATTTTTGATATTATTATTAGTGCATAGTGTAGAAAACATTTCGAAAGTAGAATATAAATCTTAGCCAGCATAGGTACCATTATATTATGCCTGCTATAGCTGCCTCCTGAGGAGACAGGTTATACAATTGAAATCGTAAAGGCTCGTATTGTTTCTTTGGATTTCCAACAAATGGTCAGGCCAAGGAACTTCCTATCCACGATGGGTACGTCCCTGGAATAGACGACCCGAGAACCTAACCGGATCTCTACCAACACAAGGCCGGGTTACCTCTGCAAAAATAGTTAACTACTGACACGCGTATGCCATCCCCCGATCATCACCGATCTTCCCGAGGATCCCCGATTTCCAACAAACCACAAAGTAATAAATTTGCAGTAACCACAGAGGTTAAGTATCTGGGCTCCATACCATGATACCACCTTTATCCAGAAGGAATGACATACACTAAGGGGCGCTACTCCCTAGAACCTTGCCGCATCTTTCCTGTTTTGACCATTTCCGGGGTGTGAGGCTCGACGAAGTCTCGTCCACAAAGCTACGCTTTCTACAAAGCCATGCTTCGGGTCAAACAAATGATCAACCTATGATCACAAAGATATAAGATCAAACAAATGATCATATCACAAATGATCAAACACTGATCATCACACAGCAACACTCAGCATGCCACATTACCAAATTGGGATATATCGCTGATAAATTTCAACTACATAACCTCTGAGCTCGTACGTCTCAGAGAAGGGTGTTAAGCTAAGAGAATAAATTCTTCGCCACCAAACAGAAATGTATTTGAAAGAAATCGGCTTTATATCTCAAAGTGTAATGTCAGACATGTATCCATACAAGTCTGTTCCGGGTTCGAACAGAACCGAAGGCACTTCTCACGAAGCCCTTGCAATTCCGGATAACTCTCAATCACGTCCGGACTTCCCGTCACAAAAGAGTGATATAAATCTCTATACCGGCGCGACTCAGTGCAGAGACATTCGACAGGTTGTCCTTTCATTTTTGAAAAATATCCGGTCTTCAACACCGGTCTTCAAATGCTATCCATATACGACGTATCACTATTCGGAATGAGTTATACGACCCAAAGGTCCTTTCCCGGCTAACCCGAATAGTGAGCGAAATATTTAAAAACATACGGATATTGGGATTTCAATTAAGTCACAACTTAAACCCAAACTTTCTTTACAAATGGTTTATCAAATTTCCATTTTAATCTTTTAAACAAAAAGATTCAATTCACAAAGTTCACTTAATTTCACAAAGATTCATTCACAGGTTTTCCAAATCGATTCCCATTTCAGTTTAATTAACTCGTTAAATCTTTAAATCAAAGATTTAACTTATAGTTTTCAAAACAATTTCATTTCGAATGGGTTAAACAAATCATCATTTTAAATCTGTTAAAAATAGACAGATTTAATTCATAGCTTTCGAAAAGATTTCATTCATAACTTGGAAAAATCATTTTTCAATTCAATCTTGAAATTCCTTTAATTAAACTGGAATTTCATTTCTTATCTGAAAGCTTTTATCATTCGAAAACAACAGTTTTCAATTTGGAAATCTGATTCATTCATACGAGTTGAAATCCTTGGTTTAAATTCAAATTCCCAAATTAATACTTTAAAATGGTTTAATTCATACAAACACATTTATATCATCTTTTATCCCTAGTTTCCAAATCATAGATTTAATTTCAAACTTGAATTCAAATTTAAATCAAATTATTTAAATTTTCAAAAACTCGGTTAAGTTATTCAAAATAACTTTATCTTTGAAATTCTATTTCAAAAGCTTTTCACTTTAAACCCCAAATTTCTAATTTCAAAATCAATTGAAATTAAAATTTCAATTTCAAAAATATCAAATTCAAATTATCTGTGACTTAACCGATTTCCACGTGAAATCCATATTTGTGTGTGTAAAAGTGTAGTCCAGGGGTTTCACACACAATAGTGCAACATCAATCATCACAGATATATCGATAAGCGATATAATCGATAACGCTTATCTTCATTCACAGATTCATAGATAAAATAAATTTATCAGTCACAAAGATTCACTATTACAATTCGATGTGGGTTTCGGATAACCAACTGGAATCCGACTCCCTGTCGCATCGAAATTCAAATGTCGTTTTACAGGTCAAGGGTTTCATATTCACATAGTAATATATCACAGAAATAGAAATTTTAGATCACAGCATAAATCAGGGTATATCACAAAACATCATCATATATCAGGGATATCAAACAATTAAATCATCCAATAGAATCCAAACATTCATAGGTGAATTTATTAATCAACAGATTAATTTAAATCAGATGTATCAATTATAAATCCGGGTTAATTATCATAAGTTAATTTCAATCTGTTTGAAATAAATCTTCCTTTCCAATTTTATTAGTAAATTTTTAATTATTAACTAATCATTCTAAATTAATGAACCAATTAATTTCTAATTTTTAAATTATCTTAATTTATTGACATCATTAATAAATCTTTTAATTTAACAAAAAAAGAATTAACTAAAATTTCAAATCATCATTTAATTACTTTCAGTAATTATCTATTTATTACTTCTTTAAATAATTATATTTCCAAAATTATCAAGTGATTATTCCCAGATAAATTAAACTTAATAAATTAATCTTAACAAATCAAATTAACCTAATTAATTACACTAAGAAACTAATTTCCTTTAATTCCTTACCATTAAGTAATTATACTTTTTAAATTAACTATTTATCTTCATTTCTGATTTAAGATTTAAAATGACTTAGCAATTTAACTTAACAAAATTTAAGTTAAATAAATTTCATAACTTCTTAATAGGGTGGCTGATATGATATACGATGGTGGCTTGCATTACTTATGTTTACTTTAGCCATACCTGCTTGTCTCGGCTGAGATAATATGTTAGGGTGTACTTTATTTACTTTGCCTAGCTTGCTTGCTTGTTTTCCAGTTCACATTTGTTCCATTTGTTTTATTCCTTTACTTGTTTACTTTGTTTTGCATACTTGTATTTGTTTTTTGTTTATTAAACATTTTTGTTTTACTTATTTTATTATTTGCTTTGCAAGTTATTTCATACTTATGTATATCATTGTCTTATGTTGAATTTATAAATTCAATTATTATTATTAACCCATTCATTGTCATATATATATATATATATTATTAATTTTACTCTTAAATTACATATACATATACATTCATATATATATATATATACAATACTTAAATTTAAATGATTTATATAGAATATATTTGAATCCGGGGAAACTCGCATCAATTTATCCATTTAGTTTACTATTTTTATTCAAAAATACCATTAATTATAAATTTAATTTAAATTAAAATCTAGGATCGTTACACGACTCGTAAATTGTTTATGAAATAAATGGATGTTGCAATAAATGGTTATAATTAAAGTTGGGATAACTTTAAACTCGAGTAATGTCTTATAAAAGGAGTTAAACCTTTATAAATTGGTTATAAACTTAAGGAAATTTCTTATGAAATGATTCGCAAATAAATGTAGTATTAAATGAGAAATATTATATGTGAAAATGAATGTGATTTAAAATGAAGTGAGATGTAGTAATGTTATTTATTAATGATTTTTTCATTAAATGGAGAATTTTTATTGTTATTAATTGATAAAAGATAAAATGTGTATAAATGAATGAGATTTATAACGTGAATTGGAAATGTAATTGTGATGAAACAAATTGGAATAAATACGTAAGTTATACGTATGTTGTTTTATTCGCATAATTAATTTGATCTGGATTTGAGTACACAAGTTCTAGGTGAATTACACTATTTCGTGTTTGGATTTTTCATTCGATTCTTGATGGCGAATATTCGATATGGATTTTTGGTTTGATTCTAAAATTCTCTATCATAGTATGTGGCTATGCAAGGAGAATGATGGTTTCAAGTCAAGAAACCTTATCGAAGTCCGCACTAGGGAAGTCGAATGAACAATACTAGTTCGAAAGCGAAATTGTGTGATCGAGCGAGCGATCAAATGTGATATTGCGTGATGATGACATATGTACATCTTATGTTCTAATATAATTGATATGCTTTGAAGTTGAAATTGAAAGTTGTTGGGTTGGATATCCTTTATACTTTAAATTGGATTTTTTTTATACAAAACTACTTTTTATTTTATCTTATATACAAAACTATTTTACAAACTATTTTATATACAAAACTATTTTAGATTCAAACTATTCTAAATTCAAAACCTTTTATAAAGAAAAGATGTTCAATCCCATATGGCTCTTCATGCAGCGTAATTGATTTTGAAAAAAAAATTAATTCTTATATAAGATGGACTTTATATAAGTATAAGGTGATTTTGAAGAATATTGATTTTGGAAGGTATTCGATCTGAAGAGATAAATCTTATATACAACTGAATTTATATAAGAATGATTTGATATATTCGAGACTATTGATTTTGGAAAGTATTCGATTTGATAATGAAATCTTGTATATAATGGAATTTATATAAGTGTGATATTATGATTTTGAAAAGGTACTATATATATAGTATGATATATTTTGAAGTAAAAGGAATAGAGAGGTGCCCTCCGCGAAGAATTATAGTATGATATGCTTCGACCCATATGGACTTAGGGAATCTAGGAATGGATTCGACCGAAAAACCCTAATATACTTGGGTGAATTTAGAAATGGATTCGAACCGATATTGTTGTCCGGACTTAAACTTATGAGTTCCAAGATTATTTTTTAGGGTAGATGGTTCTTTAGTATACCCAATGGAGGCGCTTTCGATCCTGGGATCTATTGTTTATGGATCTTCCGGGAAGGAAGTGCATCCATTGTGTAAATCATTGAATGAGTAGTTACCACTATAGCAGGGGTCGATGGTCCCTTGTTTACTAAATGGCTACGATATTTTTATGGAATCCGGAAGGTGGAGGATCTTCTGGAAAGTTTTATGTCCATTGCGTAAACATTGGACTAGCAGTGGACCACTGCTATCGTAACATCATCATTTGACTTCAGATTTTGAGCGGTACTTCTCATACTTGTTTTTAAGTAATTTTCACTAGGGGTTGAAACAGGTCTAATAAGTACTTGGAGATTTCCAATCTTACACCTGATCAAAGTACGACCAGAGTCTACAAGAACGAGGATAAACTTGTTAAAACATCAAGTTATAAAAGTATTTTGATAAAGTATTATATAAAGGATATTTTGGTCATTTTTTTCATTTCTAAATACTTTAAAATGTTTAAAATATTGTTTATTTATGTACAACATGGTTTAATAGTAAATTATCAGTGTTGTAAATATTGTGAGAAGTTATTAATTAAATAAAAAAATATTTAAAGTTAATGATTACTGATTTATTAATGATGTTTAAAAGTATTTTTAGATTTAAAACTAATGAAATTTATAAATAATGGATTTAAGGTTTTCAATAACTTCTTTTTAAATATAAGTAATGATGTAAATAATTATTTTCAAATAGTTTACATATATTTATAAAGATGTTATTTAAAAAAAAATAAATGGTATTTATAAATGAAGCAAGAAATTTTACAGATGGATTTCTTTTTGTAAAGTATTAAAGATGATTGATTTGCAAATGAAGTTTTCAAATGAATATTTCAAGTAAAATTTATATAAGTTTCTTTGAATGTATAATTTAAAGATATTATATAAATGGAAAAAAGAAAAATGATTTGCGAAGTTTTATTTATAGTAATATACTTAACAAATAAATTTGAATCTCTATTTTGGAAGTATGGTTTGAAATATTTACTTGATTTCGAAGTACTAATAGTAAATTTATAGGTTTATTTACTATTGTGGATTAAACCATAATAAATGTTTTTCCATGATTTGAATATTCATTTTAAAACAAGTGTGTAAAATTAATTATGAAGATATGAAATTTTATACTTGGATTCGGATATTTAATGTAAGATTTGAGTATACTATTAGTTTCAGTTTAATAATCTAGAGTTTATACTTATTTTAAAATAATGAGTCTAATAAATTAACGGATTTAAGGAACTTTATTTTTAAAAGCTTATCATAATGTTTTGATATAAATTTCTAACATTGTTTAAACTTTTTGGAAAATCCTTGCATAATGCTATGAAGATGTTTTAAATATATCTTATATTCTTACTAAGTGAATGAGGTTAATTGTTTTAATTGAATTTTTAGATATATTGAAATATTTCTTTTCTCTTCAAGGGTGAATACCAAAAACTTAAATTTTTATTCTATAACCGAATTAAGTTATAAACTTAAGTAAGGCAGTAGAAGCTTAAGTAATATTTTATGAAATGATTCATTAATGGCTTAAATCTTTAATGCAAAAATATTATGTAAGCGATTGGTCTTTATATAAAAAAATTAAATAAAGAAAAATGGAATTTTGCAAATAAAAAATATAAGAAATTGGAAATTTGTAACTTGTGAATCAAAAGATATAAAAATTTAAAATATGTAATCATTGAATATTTTGTTAACTGAATTGAATAAGATAAACTTGTGTAACATTCAATTACATTCTTAAAACAAATATATAACTTACCAGAAATGTTTAATAAGTTGTAACGTCAAATTGGAATATGTAACAGAATATTATACAAGTAAAACTTAAGTAATGAAAGTGTTCAAATGGAATTATTTCTATAAATAAGAATTTTGATGTATAAGAAATGTTATAAACACTACACCAAATACTGATATTTGCAACTAACTATCCGCGCATTTGGCAACGGTTATTAACCGTTGCCATTTAGCAACGGTTATAACCGTCTTGGTTCAGTTAGCAACAGTTTTTTCTTGTTGCTAATTGGGAACGGTTATTAACCGTAGCTTCTTTGGAGACAAATGATGGCGGTGAATTTCATCCTTTCGCGCCATAATTTTTGGCGCGCTTCGTTCCAATTAGCAACGGTTATTAACCATCGTAAATCTTTTAGCCGGCCCAGTGGCAAGCCCACCAAGCCCATGGGATGGGGCAACCAACTGAGCCGGGCAACACCCAAAATCTGTTTTACTTCACAGTTACAGCTCAATAGCAATCTCCATGTTGGCGATGCTCGAACCCAAAAAAACTAGGATTTCAAAAATCAACGCTTTCTAAATAATCATCGCTGCATACTCGGCTATTCCATCAGCCATCGTCGGCTCAAGCTTTCCTCTTACGCGATATTTTCTACTGCTGATTTGAAGTCCTGCTACAGTCTCTATACTGCCACTGCTAATTAAGTATGCGAATTTCTTGTTTTGAGTTGTCTAATTTTCTAAAATTGAGTCGCCATTTTACTGCTTTAGATTTCATTAACCTTGAAAATGCCTGAAGCTAATACCTTATTAGTATTTAGTTATAAACAAGTAGTTTTCTGTAAATAATCGTTTAGGAATTGAAATTTGAAAGCTGAAGCTAAAAAACTAATAATTATTTAGGAACTGATACTTACATTGATGTACTATTTTTCCTGTAGTGTGTGTATGTCTACCCGCAAACATTTAGGCAGAACCCAATATGATTTGCCTGTACACTTAACTAGATACACTAGTTTGTAAACTTGATACATTTCGTTAAAAATTAAATACACTGTTTTGTAAACTATTTGAGACTATAAGTATTGCAGCCCACTTAATGTGGCAACTTTTGTATAAAAAGTTGGTACTTTGTTATGTTATAGTTTTATATGTGATTTTATGGTTATATATGAAAAAGAAAATAAAAAAAATGACATGTTATATAGTAAGGGGCAAAAAAATTCACATTGGGCTTGGTCAACCGATTCTTTGGGCCGCCTTGCTTTTAGGATTGATGTTTCATTAAGTTTTTGGGGATTGATTATAGTCAATATCTACTACTCTTTAACAGTTTGCCAAAATAGAGATGCACCTTCTAATCTGAACCATCAGAATACATATTTGATGTTTTAAGTGTACGGTGTTAGAGAACCAAGAAACAATTGGTTATGCAAGGGATGATCTTTTTACATTTATATATGATTTGTTTTACAAATTGTAATGTACTGTACTGTACTGCATGCTAGTTAGACATAGTTGCTTATAGTGACTGCTAGGGTATAAGTTGATGCAATGAATTTTGTTTTACTAAATATGAGACCATATTTAGTAAGTGGATAAAATTGTTGTTAATGGCGCAAACCAAGTATCAGGAGAGGGGTAATGCATAGACATTACTCTGGTGCTACAAAATGGCGCCGTTGTAATGGCAAATTTTTTGGAAACAGTTTGATGCTAATGTTAAATTTCAAGTGAAATCAAAAGAATATTCATCTGTTTAGTTAATATCAGAGTTGAACTTGGTGGAAAGCCATAAGATATTGTTACCCATGATTTATTATTAGCTCTTGTTATTTTCTTTCAGTATGTCTTTTAGTATAGACAAACAATGGATGAATCAATCTAATCGAAGAAATACAGAATATGTGGAAGGTGTGAGAAATTTTGTTAAATTTGTTGCTGAAAACGGTGGCAATAAGGAAAAGTATTCGTGCCCTTGCACGCGGTGCAAAAATGAAGATACATTCAAATTAAATGACATTCATTTTCATTTGCTTAGATATGGTATTGTTCAATCATATACCGTGTGGTGTTTTCACGGGGAAAGAATACCGGAGAAGCCAAAACAACAACCGGTTAGTCATGCCACAAATACTGATGAGTCCGAACATATTAGGATGGAGGATTTGATTAATGATGCAGATAGATTCCATCATTTTCAACCTACAAGTCAGTTGCATGATAATGCTAATATTGGTGAGCAGTTTATGGATAAATCATTTTTTGATAGTGCAACTGCAACAAAGCCATTGTATCCTTCTTGTCCAAAAGAGATTACAAAGTTGTATGCCATTGTGAAACTGAATAGCTTGAAGACCCAATACGGCTTTTCAGACAATGGTGTGACTGCAGTACTCGAATTCATAAAGGAGTTACTCCCCGAAGGTAACACGCTACCTTCAAAGTACCCCGACGTGAAGAAGATCATTAAGCAAGTTGGAATGAATTACATAACTTATGATGCATGCATTAATGACTGCATCTTGTACTGGAAAGATAATGCGAACAAAGTTTCATGTACAAATTGCAACGCACCAAGATACAAGACATCATTCGACGAAGAGAGAAAAGCTACCATAGTACCTCAAAAGACCTTAAGACATTTTCCTTTAATTTCTAGATTGAGAAGACTGTATACTGTACCATGGATAGCAGAAGCGATGACCTGGCATGGTCGTGCCAAGTCCGGTACAACCGTAATGCGTCATCCGCGTGATACTTCTCAATGGAAAACTACAGATTCTTTTGATTCTTCGTTTGCTGCTGAACCACGAAATATCACGCTAGGAATAGCAACAGATGGTTTCTGTCCGAATGCTTCTTTAACTAACCCTTACAGCTGTTGGCCAGTAATTGTAGTACCATATAACCTTCCTCCGTCTTTTTGCATGAAAAGAGAGTTCTCAATGTTAACACTGTTGATTTCTGGGCCAAAACAACCGGGGAAGGATATTGATGTTTATTTAGAACCTTTGATAGACGAGTTAAAGCAGTTATGGGAAGGAGTCGTTACATTTGATTCATTTATGAAATCTGAGTTCATAATGAGAGCTAGAGTGTTGTGGGCAATCCATGATCATCTCGCTCTTGGGACTTTATCGGGATGTACAACTCACGGCTACTTTGCATGTCCTCTTTGTGGAGAAGAAACTACATCTGTTTATCTCCCTGAAAGTAAGAAGATTTGTTACATGGGACATCGTAGATTTCTTCCGTCCGGACACAAGTTTCGATACGATAAGACAAATTTCAACAACGAGCAAGAACTTAAGTGTCCTCCAAAACCACTGACTGGTTATCAAGTTGAAAAAAAGGTAGCGAATATAAAAATGAAAGTTGGTAAAAACATACCGGAAATTGGTCGAAAACGGAAAAATACAATCGATGAAGAAGTTCCTGCATGGTATAGGAGGTCGAAGTTCTTTGATTTGCCGTATTGGAAAACAAATTTGACCCGACATAATATTGATGTTATGCATACGGAGATGAATGTCACGAAACATTTGATCAACACAATTATGAACCGTAAAGACATGTCAAAAGATGGGATCAATGCACGGAAGGATTTGAAAATCATGGGTATAAAACAAAAGTTGTGGGTGATAGAAGATCCTGAAACAAGTAAAGTAACCATACCAAATGCGACTTTCACTTTGAGCAAAGAAGAAAAGATACGGTTTTGCACCGTTTTGAAAATTTTGAAAGTGCCGAGCAAATTCTCTTCGAACTTCCATAACAATGTGAGCATCAACCCTCCTGAACTAAAAAATATGAAGTCACATGATTACCACGTCATAATGCAACATTTACTTCCGGTATTGCTTCAGCATTGTTTTCCGCAACATAAGGATCTACGGAATGCTATTCACCGCATTAGTCTCTTTTATAACATTTTGTGCTCAAAGGTGATCAACAGGGAACATCTTCTAAAAGCAAAGGCTAGTTTGGTAGAAGCAATGTGTGTTATTAAAAAACATTTTCCGCCTGCATTTTTTTATATCAGTATTCACCTTATGGTTCATTTAGCCGATGAAGCATTGATTTCTGGTCCTGTTAGGTATAGGTGGATGTACCAATTTGAACGGTAAATTAATAATATTAGTTATGTACATAATTATTCGATTTAAATAGCTATTGGTGTCTACATTTTACAATTATTCATCTTCATAGGTTGATGAAAACATATAAAGGATATGTGCGCAACAAAAGATATATTGAAGGGTGTATTGCAGAAGGATATATTGTACAAGAAGCTAGTCTTTACTGCATGGAGTATATGCCAAAAGGAGGTGCTGGCACACATAAACATACCCGTGAAGCGTTTTTAGACGAGGATGATGAGTTTGCTGATGAAATAGCACTAGATAATGGTAAAGATATAACGTTAACTCAAGTGCAATTTCAACAAGTGCGTAAATGGGTCCTTGATAAATACGACGGATTGGATGAATGGAAGAAGTAAATTCATGAATTTGTTCTGAATTCTTATTATTGTAAATCAATTCATATATATAGTATTTATTGTGTGTTTTTCGTAGGAGGTATAACTCCTATGTTCAAAGCACCAAATCTCAAACTCGAGGCGGGGGTACATCTGGGGAAGCTATTAAAAATTTCACTTTTTGGTTACGTGAGGAGGTATATGTATTAAATATTTAACATATTTTCAAGTTGACCATACACCTCCTTGACAATGTTTTTTTACTTATTGTGTTTGTTGTAGTTGTTGAAGACCGTCGATGTTGACTCAACTCTTTGGCGGTTAGTTAACGGGCCGAAGTTTGATGCCCGTAGTTATATGAAGTACCAAGTGAATTGGTTTTTATTTTCTCCGAAGAGTTATGAAGAGCGAAAGCTAACACAGGATAGTGGTGTATGCATGAGAGCAATTACACAATTTAGAGCAAGTGGGAAGGATAAAAATTTTAAGGAAGCAGAAACAACTTATTACGGAGTCATTCAACAGATAATTGAGTTGGATTACATTGACTTCAAACAAACAGTTTTTTATTGTGATTGGGTACAGGTCGAAGATAAGATCAATGGTTGTAAAATAGATTCTGTTTCAAGCTTGATCACAGTTAACTTGGGAAAATTGAAGAATAAAGATAGCGTGAATGATGAGCCATTTATTCTTGCATCGGAAGCGAGTCAAGTGTTCTACTCAAAAGATTTAAAAAATAACGGATGGTTTGTGGTTTTGCATACACCAAAACGGTTGACCATAAATGTGGATGACACTGAGTTTCCCACCGTTTATCAATCAGCTTTTGAAGACAATGAAAAATTAGAAGATCTTATCAAATGCATATGTTAACTTTGTATTTCAGAGCAGTTATTGTACCTTAACAAAATATTTATTTAAAATGGTGTAAAATGTAAAATATAGCGTGAATGATAGTAATAGATGCATTATATTTTTTATTAGTGTCATTATAATATCATGATGGATCCATAAGGATGGATATATTGCAAGAGTTCATTTTGTGTTTGTAGTTGTAGGTACTTACATATGATCACATACATACACACATGTACACATACATACATATGATCAGCTTGACTATTCTTTCTTTCTTTGTGTTTGTAGGTAGACAGGCAGTTCAAGATATTGTATTTGCACCCTTTAGTTCAGCAGTGCTAAGGTAATATATTTTTGTATTTGCATCCTTTATTTCAGTCAGTATTTTAGATATTGTTTTGAATCCGCTTAAGTTTAAAATTCTGGTGATGCAGGAAGACTTTATCACTACCGCATTAAAGTGAATGTTCCCCTTCCCGTCCATCCCTATGATCCCCGATTGATGTTAGCCACATTATTGCATGGACTTCCTTCCATAACAAGATCAAATGCATTATATGACTTAATAAAATTGCTCCAAGCGATTACTAGTAAGCTGTTGTACATCTGATATAGTAAACAACGTCCCCTTCTGATTTATCTGATCCCATCAGTTTCTCATCACATTACGATTATTGTCAGTCGGACTAACAAAAATCGTAATGTGGTGAGAAGTTGGTGGGATCAGACAAATCAATAAGGGGACGTTGGTTCATATATCAGATGTACAACAGCTTAACTGTGATCGCTTGGAGCAAATTTTATTAAGACATATAAGGCATTTGATCTTGTTATGGAGGGGACTCCATGCAATAATGTGGCCAACATAAATCGGGCATCACAGGGATGGGCTGGAAGGGGAAGAACTGTACGTCATAATGTTGTTGGGATTATTTTAGGATTTGAGACTTTGCAGGACATAATGTCACAAGATGCCACACCACCGTCAAATGATAAAACTTCCCAATCATCCACTTTAAAATGGGAGAAAATTGATATAGACAACTATGGTTCTCCAGTCGGAAAAAATGGTTCAAAGGTCGCTACGAAGATTGGTAGACTAGTAAGAAATCATGCGCCAATCTCATATCCAAGTTGGAAAAAAGTTCCGCCAAATTACACGGAAGACGTGTGGAATCAATTGGAGGTAATAATGAGCTCCGTTCATTTATAATGCTTTCAATACATAAATAAAAAATGGTTTACATGCATTTTTTGTTATGCAGAAATATTATGAGCTCGATCGTCTATCAAAGGACCTTATTATGAAAAAAATGTCCGAGGCTTTTAGGAGACACAAGAATGATTTGCGCAAGAATCATTATGACCATTTCATCACTGACGAAGAAAGAATGAGAAATTGTCCACCAAAAATTGCTCAAGATGATTGGGATGAGTTCATAAGAAACGAATCAAAACCCGAGGCGAAAGAAAAAAGGAAGCGAGGCAAACAAAATAGATCAATGCTCGAATATGGTCATCATTCGGGACGTAAGAGTCACGCTATGATTACTCAAGAAATGGTATGTGTCATTGAATTGGTGCATCACATTGCATATACCATTAGTTCCAAATATAATTTTAGGTCATTGTATGCAGGTCGATTCAAGTAGTCCGGGAACAGAAGTATCACGTCTTCAAGTATGGGAGAAAACGCATAAGAAAAAAGATGGCAGCACGTCAGATGCGACATCTTCCTACTTTGTAAGTTAAACAAATAACAACGCCTCTAAATTAAATTTTCATTATTAATATATATGTATTTACTTTTTAGGACAAAATTGAAAAAGAAAAGGAAACGACGAGTGGTGGTGATGAAGCCGTCTTTATATCAGTGTTTGGTAAAGATGTAAAGGGCAGGAGCCGAAGTATTGGGACCAATATAGCTCCTAGCCAAGTTAAGAGTGCTGCCATTCCATGCAAACGGCTCAAACAGGCCCAAGGAATATATGAGCAGCGACTGCAAAATGTGGAGAAAAAATTGATGAAGCTGGACAATATGGATGATAAACTGGAGCGTCTTCTCAGCATAGCCCAAGATAATCGTCAAGTAGGCAGTGAAATCGCATCTTCTCAGTTTG
Organism: Allium fistulosum; assembly: GCA_030737815.1. Classification (NCBI taxonomy): domain Eukaryota; kingdom Viridiplantae; phylum Streptophyta; class Magnoliopsida; order Asparagales; family Amaryllidaceae; genus Allium; species Allium fistulosum. Next base: position 837,660,121 of record CM060905.1, read on the forward strand.
CCACTCCGAACAATCAGTCAATCGACCAAAGATGTGAAATCCTGAACTTCGAGGACGAAGTAATTGCAACAGGTACTATTTTATTAAAATTTGAAGAAAAAAATATGTTGCAAAGTCAGTGAATGCTTAACTTCGTGAACGGGAGAGTGTGCTGCATTTTCTTGCACGTATAAGCAAATTTATAACTTGCTGCCACATGTTTAATACAAAGTGAACCGTCACAATTTTGCTGAGTTATATCTCAACACATTTTTACATTTTTCATTTAACATAGCTGAACAATAGTGAGGCTGTTAGTCAAGAAATAAAACAAGTTTGTTATCACATTTACAATTGCTGAGACATATTAGTAAACAATTAACAGAGAAGCAAGGCAATGGATGAAAACATTAATTCAAAAGCAACTTGAACTTTACATTACTCTGCCACAGCTAAGGGCTAGCCGAGCAGTACTTGTGTACATGGCATTAAATGAATATGTACCCAAAACACTTCTCAGCACTCATTTCTTTGACTTAAGTAAAAATAAAATAAAGATATCACTTCATCATCCTTTATTCCACTTCTTTCAGCATCTCAAGCGAAGCATTAATGGCTGATATTGTTTAAACTTCTGCACCCTTTTAAATTGAGTTGCTAGCTGTTGTAGAGTAAAGACAGGTGAGTTTGAAACTCACGCATTTAATATATATGTTGCCTGGTTGCCAAAAAAATTCTCTGTAATTCACTTCTGGCATTAAACCTAAGTCATTATTAGGCAAATTTGGGTCTAGTTCATATGCTATGAAACTTGGGCCATCGCTGCATGTTTGTGAAATGGTTTTGGGTAGCATGAGTTTTGTTTTTTGTTTATATAAGTTTTCATCCTAAAAAAATCTGGTGCACTGTCCCTGATGCATGCGAGTAAATCCTTTTGTACCTGCGTATGCACTGCCCCTGAACCATGCAAGTTTATTTCTTTGTTACCTGCGTGTGTTATTTTTGCAAATTACATGCTTTATACGTGTGTTTTACTTTGATTTTTGTGTGGAAATTCTTGCATGCGTGATATATATTGCATGTATAATTTTCTGAAGGCAAATGGTTCCAAGATTTAAAACTTTTATTCTTGCGTGTGTAGTGTCCCTGAAGCATGCAAATATACCACCTCTAATATATGTGTATCCTTGCATTGAAATTATTTCATGCGCACACTTATGCTTTTGTGCCCATATATACCACCTCTTAAATGTTTGGGAGCTTGTTAGTTCTGTAAATGTGATTCCATATATTCACTCCAAAAATGCTTATATAACAGGTACTATATGCCGAGATTCCACAGCATTAGTAATTCATGGAAAACCAGTACCACCCACATATGAAAAAGTGTTGTTGGACAAAATTCTATTGCCGGATGAGCTAACCGCCAAAATATGTCGACAATTTACCGAGACCTTTGGGGATGTTGGAGCCGGAGGTTATGTGAGCCATCAAAAGGGTTTGATACGATATCTTTAGTCGGAGGTATTGATATTTCTGACTTGTTCTTTGCATATATTGCTGATTTTCTTTTGTTTGCTGTATATGAAATTTACATATGCAAATGCATGTGTATTTTGTCATGGTCTGTCTTGTTTACAAGATAATCGACAATTTATAAAATACTAGGAAGTAAAGCTTTTACCTTCCAAAAAAAAAGTTTGAAGCCCATTATATCCTATTTCAATGCCTCTCAAACTAAAAAACAACCGTGTTTAAAAATTATTATAACATTATATATTTGCAACTTGAAAGAAGTGTTGCCAACTCGTACAAAGCATAAAACATTATATTGACTTTGCATTTCAAAGTCTGAGCTAGAAAGATAATCAAACATTCACCAATTTTATTTTGATATTCGAAATAATAGAATAGAAATAGTTCAAAGTTGGATAATGAATTGCATTCAAGATTCAATGCAACTTCTATTAGTGGTAATTAATACTTATGTCACACGGACTGAGTCAGATTACATCCAGTGTCTATTCAAGACTGACCAAAAACAAGAGGGTTGATAATCTAATTGAATTCAGCCACATCAATGATGTTCAGATGATAACATGCACCCCAAGATCTAATGCTTTTCTTGATTAAACAAGAAGATAAGTAACAACATTAGCAGCCTGTGTACATAACTGTGATATAAGAATAGCAATGCACCTGTTTTTATCTGAAATTATTTTCATATATGAAATTACATTATTTCAAGCAATTTCCTTTTAATGATCAAAGCCTAACATTCATTCTTTTGGGTGGTATGAATTTTTAGATAGGTTTATCAAACCTGTCATGTATAAACAGAGGCATGTTGCCTGTACACAATCGTACACACAGTCATGCATACATAAATACAAGCATGCAAGCACCTTTCACAATTTACATTCAAGACTTATCACATGCAAAATAGATATATCAAGTTTTAAGAATTTATAAGGGTGGTTTGCTCACCTGGATAGTTTGACAGAGAGGAAAGAGAACCTGAAAAAGATTTCAAAATCTAGAAATTGAGGCTTGATCAAATTTGCTTTATCCTAACCGTTGTTTGCTTTGAATTGCTTTGCATTATTTGATTTGCTCTTTGCTTGGGTTCTACTTTGTTTTAAATTGTTTCAGACTTTTTGAATCAGGTAGATGCTTTTTGTTTTTGAAGTGGAATATTCTTTCCAGATTTATGAAGTTGAACTGCCTCTGAATTTAATCTTCGAGTTGCACATGAACCAGGTTGAACATTGAAGTCTGAAAACTGGAATGCTTTGCCCTGTAATGAACCATGTAGACTTTACTGCTTGCAAAACAATGTAGTGTAATTAATGAAATCTTTGTACTGTAGTGTAATAAACAATGCAGTGTAATAAGTATGATATTCCGACACGGTAGCATTCTGTTTGCAAAACAATGAGTGTAATTATAAGTTTGATAATTTTATATGTATGGTATATGTGCGATATGTTTATAGTGCTTGTGTACCAATATTTTGATATTCTGGCATATTTTGATATATATTGATATTCTGGTATATATACTGAGATATGCGTGTAACGTAGTAGTGAGTTACATATGTGATTTTGTAGGAGCAGGAGCAAACACTATGTGCAACGGTTGTTAACCGTTGCTTTATGTGTGACTTTTGTCCATTAAGCAACGGTTTGTAACCGTTGCCTTTTGTACATTCAGCAACGGTTAATACCCATTGCCTATTGTCCATAAAGCAACGGTTTATACCCAGTTGCATTTGGCCCAATTTGCAATGGTTAATACCCGTTGCCTTTGGCCCAATTTGCAACGGTTTATACCCGTTGCCTTTGTCACAATTTGCAACGGTTTATACCCGTTGCCTTTTGGACATAAAGCAACGGTTTTCTCCCGTCGCTAAATTCAACCACTCCTGTAATGAAGATGGTTTTTACCCGTTGCTTTTGGACTTAACAACGGTTTTTACCAGTTGTTAATATCTTATAATGGTGTAGTGAAACATAAGTTAATATTGTGAAATGCTAATAATAAAATTGAATAGTAAAGGTGAATAATATTTAAATAAATGAGTATAAACTTAAGGAAATGGCTGAAAAGATTCACTGATGAATATTAATATTAAATGGATATCAAACATTATAAGTAAATAATAAATGTGAAATAAACTGCAATAAAATGTATGTAATACTTAAATAATGTATTCATTGATTATTTTAAATATTAAATGTGAAATAATTTATTTAAGTACAGGAAAAAAAGGACATTGTATGAATGAATGAAAATAAATAAAAGTAAATAATGATGTAAAGAGAAACCAATTGAATAAACTTAAATAATGTGTTGAAATTCTTGGTTGTTTTGGCTTATGGAATTTTTGGGAAAAAGATACTTCTAATTGTTCAAGGTTGTATGGATAATCTATTAAGTAATTATCCAAGGCTGTTGAGCGTAGGGTACACTTGATAGTTTACTTATCACCTTGCACGATTAAAAGTTTCTAAACTAAACAAATCATTGGTTTTGGTAGCTATGGATGTATGATGGATTCTTTGGTTGCATATAATAGTTGTATCGTTTGGTTATATATGTTTATATTGATTTGCTTTTGTTGCCAATTGAAAACAACTGAATATTTCTCTTGTACATAATTCTCACTATTTTGGATTATATAAGTGAAATACAGGATTATGGAAGCAATAGCTACTGCTTTTGGTTTCATAAATAAGCGTTGTTTGCCCGACAAATAGGTACGTTTTCGAATTACGGTTTTATAGCGATATTATATTGTTTTTCCCGTGGTTTGGGATGTTTTATTTGTGAAATATGATATATATATTGTAATTATTGACATTATTGTTTTTCCGGATGTAACAACCCAAGTTTTTGTAAATTTTAATTATCGACAAAATGACGATTTAATCTAGTTGACAATTGATATTGAGTTTTAAATCGTATTTAAAATTCTTTAATAAAACTGTTAATCGTTGTTTGGGATTTTAAATCAAATTTGAAATTCTTTTATAAAAATGTCGACCGGGCTTTACAATTTGAATCTTGGCCCATGTTTCTTGGCTTTGCCGAGATGATATCAGGGGCAAACCCGATCCCCTCTCTTTCATTCTTCCATTTCGTAACCCTAAAACTAAACCAATCGAGAGAATAAAAATGGCAGCCTAGTTTCTTTGTCTTCGTCCCCAAACATCCAAATTAGGGCTACGCGATCTCGTTTTCAAATCATCGTCACGCGAGATGATTTCAGCTGGATTGAAGCTTCAAAACTTCAATTCTTGACCGAACTGAGGTGAGTAATTTGCTCACATCTAATTCAACCTTATATACGTGATTTTGTGGCTCCGGTATATATGCAGGAGGCCCTAATTTTATTTGTTGCCTTGACTTGTTCGATTTCCTGGGTCGAACTTGTTGCACACTCCCAAGCTTGTTTTACTGATACATTGAGCTCGTGTAGTCTTCATTTAGGGTAGTCTGTACTGCTCATGTTGTATTCATCCCCTGATTGCTCTGATACCAAGCTGTGACGCCCCACCTCTATACCCACGCTAGCCAAGAACACTACGGTGTAGTGCTGTCAACTAGCACGGAGAATAAGGCTGTTGAGGAGCGACCATCTATGTAATTGCTTCGTGCGAGTTGACAGCACTACACCGTAGTGTTCTTGGCTAGCGTGGGTATAGAGGTGGGGCGTCACAGCTTGGTATCAGAGCCAGGTTTAGGACAATTATAAAACATAACTTAGATGGAGCATGTGTTACAACTATTTATCGATGTTTTATCTCTCATCTTTACATATGATTATTTTTGACTGTTAGGTATGAATTCCTAACGCTTATTCTTGTGTTTTCGGCTTTGAATTGATTTAGCCGATGTTGATTTTGTTTTAATTTGGCAAATTAAAGCCATTTTGACTTTTGGACTTGGATCCACTTTTGTTCTATGCTATGAGTGTCATTGTGTACCTGTTACACTGTGAGGGAAAAATAGCTGGACCAGTTGCAAATTGAGTAATTTTGATTTCTCATTCACATCTAGTTTGAATCTCAACGATTTTGAACTTGATATTTTATGTTTTCCTCATCTGGATTTCCCTTCGACTTCGGTCACTTTGTTTTTTTAGAAATTGCTAATTTCTTGATTTTCAAGACTCTGATACCAAGCTGTGACGCCCCACCTCTATACCCACGCTAGCCAAGAACACTACGGTGTAGTGCTGTCAACTCGCACGAAGCAATTACATAGATGATCGCTCCTCAACAGCCTTATTCTCCATGCTAGTTGACAGCACTACACCATAGTGTTCTTGGCTAGCGTGGGTATAGAGGTGGGGCGTCACAGCTTGGTATCAGAGCAATCAGGGGATGAATACAACATGAGCAGTACAGACTACCCTAAATGAAGACTACACGAGCTCAATGTATCAGTAAAACAAGCTCGGGAGTGTGCAAAAAGTTCGACCCAGGAAATCGAACAAGTCAAGGCAACAAATAAAATTAGGGCCTCCTGCATATATACCGGAGCCACAAAATCACGTATATAAGGTTGAATTAGATGTGAGCAAATTACTCACCTCGGTTCGGTCGAGAATTGAAGTTTTGAAGCTTCAATCCAGCTGAAATCATCTCGCGTGACGATGATTTGAAAACGAGATCGCGTAGCCCTAATTTGGATGTTTGGGGACGAAGACGAAGAAACTAGGCTGCCATTTTTATTCTCTCGTTTGGTTTAGTTTTAGGGTTACGAAATGGAAGAATGAAAGAGAGGGGATCGGGTTTGCCCCTGATATCATCTCGGCAAAGCCAAGAAACATGGGCCAAGATTCAAATTGTAAAGCCCGGTCGACATTTTTATAAAAGAATTTCAAATTTGATTTAAAATCCCAAACAACGATTAACAGTTTTATTAAAGAATTTTAAATACGATTTAAAACTCAATATCAATTGTCAACTAGATTAAATCGTCATTTTGTCGATAATTAAAATTTACAAAAACTTGGGTTGTTACAGACTCCCCTCCTTAAAGAAATTGCGTCCTCGCAATCATAAGGAATAAATGGATAAAAGGTAACAACCATAAGAGCATGGCAATGTCGAAAGCATAAGCAAAGCAAATGTCAGCAGGGGAAGTATTGGAATTATGGAAGTATCAGATATAGAATCAAAAAGGTTCGACTGATTCAAATCAAAAGAATCAAAATCGTGGGGATCAAGGAATCAAAATCAAACGACTATCAAAAGCAAGAATCAATCGAGTTCCAGCATTTAAAAGAAAAAGAAAATAGAGCAGAATTCACGTACTGCACGAATTGAATGTGAGTAAATCAAATTACTCACACATATCTCTTTGTCCGCAAGGTTAGCTAGACCGCAGTAGTGTGATTCCGACTCACACATATCTTTTTGTTTGCAAGGTTAGACTAGACCGCAGTAGTGTGATTCCGACTCACACATATCTCTTTGTCCGCAAGGTTAGTCTAGACCGCAGTAGTGTGATTCCGACTCACACATATCTTTTTGTTTGCAAGGTTAGACTAGACCGCAGTAGTGTGATTCCGACTCACACATATCTCTTTGTCCGCAAGGTTAGTCTAGACCGCAGTAGTGTGATTCCGACTCACACATATCTTTTTGTTTGCGAGGTTAGACTAGACACCACTTGTGTGATTCCATTCACACATACCTTTTTGCTTTTTGGTTAGTCTAGACCTTAAATTTGTGTGATTCCACTCACACATATCTTTTTGTTTGCGAGGTTAGACTAGACACCACTTGTGTGATTCCATTCACACATACCTTTTTGCTTTTTGGTTAGTCTAGACCTTAATTTGTGTGATTCCACTCACACGTATCTTTTTCTCTGCGAGGTTAGCCTAGACCTCAATCTGTGTGATTCCGACTCACACGTGTGGGATAGCGACCCACGGTCTTTGGACCATTCCTGTGTGAAAATTTAATGGATGGCTTCCATGAGATAGCGTCTCGTCTTGTGATACCGGTGTTTTGGAGTTTTCATGCTCACATTTTGTGATAGGCCTTCCCCTTTTCCTTTTTATGATTTAGACTAGCAAATGTGCGATGTCTCTTTCTCTGCGAGGTTAGCCTAGACCTCAATCTGTGTGATTCCGACTCACACGTGTGGGATAGCGACCCACGGTCTTCGGACCATTCCTGTGTGAAACTTTAATGGTTAGCCACCATGAGATAGCGTCTCGTCTTGTGATACCGGTGTTTTGGAGTTTCCATACTCCCATTTTGTGATAGGCCTCCCCCCCTTCTTATGATTTCTGGATTTCTTGTGATGATTTCTGGAATTTTGTGCTTCACCAATTTTCGTGATTTCTATTGATATGTTTATCAATTTTTGTGCATTGGTGAATTCATGTGTTATTGACTTGTTATGAATACAAGTTTAGGGTATGATATCCCTTTCTATCTTTGAGAAGATTCTTGTGACATTTTCTTATGAATGAAAATTCATTGGTATTATACTTTGATGCCAGTTATTTTGATGAAATTTTGACGTGTTAACTTCAGTAACCGTCAATTTTAAAATGGATTTACAAGCGGTTCTTCCGCAATGCTGAATTTGTTGTCCGTTTTACTGTACTTTGAGAAGTGCAACTTCCTTATCTAAGTTGCTACTGATATTGCTAATTTAATCACGTGTTTTCAAAATTCTTTATTTTTAAAAAGTTGTTTCAAAAATATAAATTAAAATTGTTTTCAAAATTTTCACAGTTTACATTTTCAAAAGAACGAGGAAGCGATTTAAACGTTTCAGAAAAATCGAGGACTATGACCCCTTTCTTTTACTGATTCGCTTAATTCCGGACTTGTCCGTTTGAGTGTGTGAAATGTTATTTTTAAAACACACAAATCTGCACTTTCAAGGAAACGATAAAGAGATTTAAACGATTTAGCAAAAGTAAGGAGTATGAAACCATACTTTTACTACTTTGGTTAATTCTGGACTCGTTAATTGAATATTTACGACTTCTGATTATCGTTTTTGATAATCAGATATTTGTGAAAATTCGATTATCGTTTTTGATGATTGAATATTTACGATTTTGAGATTCGAGCTTCGTCTTTTTCTCTGGCGATTCAGGTGAGTAATTTGATTTACTCACATTCAATTCGTGCAGTACGTGAATTCTGCTCTATTTTCTTTTTCTTTTAAATGCTGGAACTTGATTGATTCTTGCTTTTGATAGTCGTCTGATTTTGATTCCTTGATCCCCACGATTTTGATTCTTTTGATTTGAATCAGTCGAACCTTTTTGATTCTATATCTGATACTTCCCCTGCTGACATTTGCTTTGCTTATGCTTTCGACATTGCCATGCTCTTATGGTTGTTACCTTTTATCCATTTATTCCTTATGATTGCGAGGACGCAATTTCTTTAAGGAGGGGAGTCTGTAACAACCCAAGTTTTTGTAAATTTTAATTATCGACAAAATGACGATTTAATCTAGTTGACAATTGATATTGAGTTTTAAATCGTATTTAAAATTCTTTAATAAAACTGTTAATCGTTGTTTGGGATTTTAAATCAAATTTGAAATTCTTTTATAAAAATGTTGACCGGGCTTTACAATTTGAATCTTGGCCCATGTTTCTAGGCTTTGCCGAGATGATATCAGGGGCAAACCCGATCCCCTCTCTTTCATTCTTCCATTTCGTAACCCTAAAACTAAACCAAACGAGAGAATAAAAATGGCAGCCTAGTTTCTTCGTCTTCGTCCCCAAACATCCAAATTAGGGCTACGCGATCTCGTTTTCAAATCATCGTCACGCGAGATGATTTCAGCTGGATTGAAGCTTCAAAACTTCAATTCTCGACCGAACTGAGGTGAGTAATTTGCTCACATCTAATTCAACCTTATATACGTGATTTTGTGGCTCCGGTATATATGTAGGAGGCCCTAATTTTATTTGTTTCCTTGACTTGTTCGATTTCTTGGGTCGAACTTGTTGCACACTCCCGAGCTTGTTTTACTGATACATTGAGCTCGTGTAGTCTTCATTTAGGGTAGTATGTACTGCTCATGTTGTATTCATCCCCTGATTTCTCTGATACCAAGCTGTGACGCCCCACCTCTATACCCACGCTAGCCAAGAACACTACGGTGTAGTGCTGTCAACTAGCACGGAGAATAAGGCTGTTGAGGAGCGACCATCTATGTAATTGCTTCGTGCGAGTTGACAGCACTACACCATAGTGTTCTTGGCTAGCGTGGGTATAGAGGTGGGGCGTCACAGCTTGGTATCAGAGCCAGGTTTAGGACAATTATAAAACATAACTTAGATGGAGCATGTGTTACAACTATTTGTCGATGTTTTATCTCTCATCTTTACATATGATTATTTTTGACTGTTAGGTATGAATTCCTAACGCTTATTCTTGTGTTTTCGGCTTTGAATTGATTTAGCCGATGTTGATTTTGTTTTAATTTGGCAAATTAAAGCCATTTTGACTTTTGGACTTGGATCCACTTTTGTTCTATGCTATGAGTGTCATTGTGTACCTGTTACACTGTGATGGAAAAATAGCTGGACCAGTTGCAAATTGAGTAATTTTGATTTCTCATTCACATCTAGTTTGAATCTCAGCGATTTTGAACTTGATATTTTATGTTTTCCTCATCTGGATTTCCCTTCGACTTCGGTCACTTTGTTTTTTTAGAAATTGCTAATTTCTTGATTTTCAAGACTCTGATACCAAGCTGTAACGCCCCACCTCTATACCCACGCTAGCCAAGAACACTACGGTGTAGTGCTGTCAACTCGCACGAAGCAATTACATAGATGGTCGCTCCTCAACAGCCTTATTCTCCGTGCTAGTTGACAGCACTACACCGTAGTGTTCTTGGCTAGCGTGGGTATAGAGGTGGGGCGTTACATCGGACCTCTCCGTACAAAGGAGACTCTTTTGAAATTTTTCGTGAATTTAAGACTTAGAAAATTTTGAGAAGTGAAAATATTTTCAAACTTTAGTAAACTTGAATATAAAGATTTTAATGTTTATTAATTAGTATACTTTATTTAGAACACTTAATTATGTAAGTTTAATTGTTTATAAATTGATTAATTGAATAAAGTTATTTTAATCTTCTTAATTCCTTCTCGTTCCTTTTCGAGGATGAAAAGTTTTGAGTGGGGGAGAGTGTAATGACCCGTAATTTTCATTAATAAAAAATTATTAAATTAAATAAGGTTTTGGAATTTAATATTGGTTGAAATTAAAATTTATGATTTATGGACGAGAAAATAATAAGAATATGATTTTATAATGTTGTTTGAATGTAATTGACAACTATTTTTATGAAATTCCAATCAATTGAAATAATTGTAAGGTTAATGTTATGATGATTGTAAATAAGGAAATAAATTAAATGTTATACTAAATGGTGAGATAATATGTAAATAATTGTAATTGAATAAAAACAGTGCTGTATAAGTAGTATAACATTTGTTTGTAGATAGTAAACTTATAAATGTGATTAAATTAAGTAAAAGGTAACAATTATTATTTATCACCGATTTATTTAATCTGTTGAAATTAAATTGGAAATCAATTGGAATTAATCTACTTAAATGTTGTAGTTAATATGAATAAAGATGGTAATTATAAAAGATTGAGGTAATGAAATGGTAAACCAATGTTAAGTATATCCATAAGATGATAATTGATTGAATAATAAGATGAAAATCAAAATAAATGAATATATTGAAATTAAAATTATAATTAATGAATTTATTGCAATCCAAATTGAACACTGTAATTAGTGTAATATTTAACATTGGATTTGACATGGGAAATTTGTTTTAAAAGATTATTTAATTTTTGTGTAATTAGAAATGATAAAAATGGTTAGTTATAAAATTTGAATTTAAAAGAAATTTAATTAATTTAATAATAATTTATTTAATTAACGTGAAAATAGCCATTTTGGCCATTGTCTTGGATTTTGACGAAACCAGTTTCATTGGATCCGTTATGGTAAATTATTGTGGGATTTCAAGTTTCGAAGCTATCAGACTTGTCGTTTGATCGTGCGCGCTCGAAACGTGTAGAAATCAATTTATTGAATTCAATTTGTAATAAGCTAATTTTAAAAGCTAACTTCTTCATAAAATGGAATTAGGACTTGAAACCTATTCCATGGGGTTTAAAAATATCGAAAACATCTATTTTGATATATGGGATGACCTATTTTCGTTTCGGGAACAAAACGGGCTTTTCGGGTCGTTATTGTCGTTTCAAACCAATTCCATATGTCATTCATTCTTATCTGTTCGTGTCCATATAAATAGAAATTTCTAACCCTAGTAGTCCTTTTATTTCTTATTATTGTACGTATCTGTCTATTCAACCAACAGCTTCTTCCTTCTTCTAATGGCTGCAAATACAAACCCTAATTCAATTTCTAATTCAAATCGAAAATCAAACTCCTCAAAACTATGTCATATTATATATGGTTGAAAAGCTCTAGACGAGCGCAATCCACTGTTGCTGCTCGTTTTTCGATTTGAGTCACCGTTTGGCCAGAATTCGCCGATCAATTCCGGCCGTTCGTATTAGGTTTTGGGATTGGACGGTGGATCTTCGACAAGGGTTCGATCGGGTGTGGGAGTGTAGAGAAGGTCGAGGCAAGGCGATCTAGTGGTTTACTTTGTTTCGAAGTGGTCTCGAGTCACCAGAAACGACAAAGATTGTGAACGGCGGCGGAGGCTTGGGCGTGGAGGTTGGGGGGCATCGCGACCTAGGGAACCTAGGGCTGGTCCCTGATCTGGTCGTAGGCAACTGTTGGTCGGTGATCGAAGCAAGCATGGTGGCTGTAAGGACCCGATTCTTCGACTTTCAAAAATCGACATCGATACGTCCACTGTATCGACTGCCGAGCAATCGAGTGCCGGAAAACCGAATACTTAGGGTTTTAAAAGAAGAAAAAGGTAGAGGTAGAAGAAAAGATAGAAGAAGAATGAAGAGAAGAACAACAGAACAACAATAGAAACAGAAAACAATATCAGAATCTCACATATCGCAGCGGAACAACATATAATAGATAAATGAATAATCTTTAAACAAAGAACTATATCATTTTATACATACATCAATCATCAGAGTCAATATACAACAATGGACAGTTATATAAACTTGTCCTCATACAGAATACACAGCGGAATAATACATAGTATAGATCATACGTCTCGTCATCCAGCTCGCCACTAAGCTCCATAGCACTCCAACCCAAAATGACCTGATAACTAAACTCTAGACTACCCGTGTAGAAATTGGTAGGCACCCAGAGTTTAGGAAGGGAACAATAAACTCCAGGTCAGTCATGGTGACTGGTGTGAGATCGTAAAACAGTTATTCTTTCACAAAGAAAATAAAACAAATTCGCAATGCTTTTGGAAAATGAAACTACCATAAGACCTCCCACCACACACACAATGCAAACGCAGAATTGGAGGAGATTTCTTCTTATGATAGTCAAAGATGCTTACTACGCAAAATCAAATCATTTTGGATATTATTATTAGTGCATAGTGTAGAAAACATTTCGAATGTATAATATTAATCTTAGCCAGCATAGGTACCATTATATTATGCCTGCTATAGCTGCCTCCTGAGGAGACAGGTTATACAATTGAAATCGTAAAGGCTCGTATTGTTTCTTTGGATTTCCAACAAATGGTCAGGCTAAGGAACTTCCTTTTCCACGATGGGTACGCCCCTGGAATAGGCGACCCGAGAACCTAACCGGATCTCTGCCAACACAAGGCCGGGTTACCTCTGCAAAAATAGGTAACTACTGACACGCATATGTCATCCCCCGATCGTAACCGATCTTCCCGAGGATCCCCGATTCCAACAAACCACATAATAATAATAATGCAGTAACCACAGAGGTTAAGTATCTGGGCTCCATACCATGATACCACCTTTATCCAGAAGGAATGACATACACTAAGGGGCGCTACTCCCTAGAACCTTGCCGCATCCTTCCTGTTTTGACCATTTCCGGGGTGTGAGGCTCGTCGAAGTCTCGTCCACAAAGCTACGCTTTCTACAAAGCCCTGCTTCGGGTCAAACAAATGATCAACCTATGATCACAAAGATATAAGATCAAACAAATGATCATATCGCAAATGATCAAACACTGATCATTTCACAGCAACACTCAGTATGCCACGTTACCAAATTGGGAGTATATCGCTGATAAATTTCAACTACATAACCTCTGAGCTCGTACGTCTCAGAGAAGGGTGTTAAGCTAAGAGAATAAATTCTCCGCCACCAACAGAAATGTATTTGAAAGGAATCAGCTTTATATCTCAATTTGTAACGTCAGACACACAATCCATACAAGTCTGTTCCGGGATCGAACAGAACCGAAGGCACTTCTCACGAAGCCCTTGCATATCCGGATAAATTTCTAATCACGTCCGGACTTCCCATCACTAAGGGTGATAAAACCTCTAAATCGGAGATCAGCCGATGTAGAGTAACTCGACGGTGATCCTTCCGTTTTCAAAAATATCCGGTCTTCAACACCGGTCTTCGAATGCAATTCATAACGACGTATCACATATTCGGAATGGGTTATACGACCCCATGGTCCTTTCCCGGCTAACCCGAATAGTGAGCGCTTATTCAAAAATAAGTGTGGCATTCAATTTCATCCAATTCACAACAAATACCATTCAAGGTAATTATTGGTAGTCGGTTATTTAACTATCAATAAAGATGCGCGACATCATCATATTCCAAATAATTTTCCAAATTATTTCATCTTCAAAAATATCTTTACTAGATATAAAATTTCCACACTTTAAAAATAAATCAACGTTTATTTTTCTAAACAGTTTCCCTTTCCTTTATAAATTCCATAGTGAATTTATACTTTCGAATATCTACTGATATTCGATTTTCAAATCGATTTCAATATTCAATTTCAATTTATCTTTACAAAGATAAATTCTAAAACGTTTCATTTCATTTTGGAAAGTATTTCCTTGCTTATTTAATAATAAGTATTTCACAAATCTTTTATTTTCAACATTTGAAAATATTTGATATACTTAAATCAAATTAAGTATATATTCATTCTTTAAGGAAATCTATTTCTATAACACATTTATCTGAGTCAAAACGAATGTTACGTAAAACATTGTTACGACGACTCAAAATCACTAGTATAGGGATTCGGATTTTGATAGATATATAAATCCCAATACTACATCAAAACATTTCCTTTCGGAAATCATTTACTATAACAACAGTGTTATAGTCCATCATTTCCTTATTCCTCGAAAACGCCTATTTCAACAATGAATGTTGACATCTATGATTTCGATAGTTCACACGTTTTAAAACATCTTTTAAAACAATCAACTTCATTTATAATATCGCTTTCCCAAACATAACCATTTTTTTTCTATGATATATTCACTGTCCAAAATCGTGAATATACTTCAATAACCAAATTTCAATCTTTTCTACACATTTATTTCAAGAATTATCCACTGTCCAAAATCGTGGATAAAATTCCCTTAATAATCTCTATATTTAAAATCAATCAAATTTGATTTATTTTTGAATTTATAAAAACAACGTTTATAAATTCTATTTCCATTTTATAACAACTTCTATTTATACATCTTCTTTAAAGACTCATTCAATCTATAAGTTAATATAACTTATAATTCATTTATTTTAAAAGAAATCATTCTTTTAAACTTCACAAAATTTAAAACTTTCAGATTTCATTAACTTATGAAATCCCATTTATACTTCATTTTAACACTTATAAAAACTTGACTTATAATCCCAATATTTCAGATTTATAAATATCCATTTTTGTACATCTTTTAAGTAAACCGTTTATAATACTAGAAATCCAAATTTAAACCATTTCATAAATTTCTTAACTTTTATTTCGAAAATCACACTTTGATTTTATTTCACAAAAATCTTAACTTTTATAACTTTAAAATTTTAGACGTTTATTTATTTGAAATAAATCAATTCAAAAATTCAATAAAACGTCTATTTTCAAAAAATCACTTTAAAAATCCTTTTAAAGTAAAAGATGTTATTTTTAAACTTCAAAACTGAATCCGATGATGCAACAGCACCAATTAGTCAATCACAACATCAAACATCATATATCAACATATGATAACAGAATATACATCAATATCTGTAAATAAATAACTACTGGTGAGGAATCCAGTTGGATCCCTCCAACTTGTTTCCCTGCATCCACAGACGTTAGCACAATACCAATTCCACTTCGAGGTGGAATATCGCGGTATATGGGTTTTTATAATAATAATCCGCTTACTAACGGCGCAATAGGGTCTCATCCGCTATACGAGGCGGGAAATCATCAATCCAATATATACATATGCCAATATGTATATATTGCTATATATATAATAGATAGATCCTACTATATCTAATATCACATCCAATAGCAATCATCAATCACTGCAAAAATTCCACATTCAATTTGAGTGAGAAAAATCTCACCTTAGCTTTTTATTTGGCCATCCGTTTTTGTTCCAGTTTGTTTTCTCCAAATTTTGACCTCACTGAGAACGCTCAACCTCCCCTACTCGCGATTTCGATTCACCAGATCGACTTCCACGAAACCCCTTGCTCTAACATGCTGTTTTACTCGCGTCTCGAGCTGGTGCTCGAACTTCGCCTGCCGCTCCATGCCATCGCGCTCGAAACCGCTGCTCCAGATCTTCCCTAGCCTCGCCACGAGATCGCGACCTTCCCAACCCTCACAGTGCATCGTCCTCCACCAAAATCATGCGAATCCCCACAAACGAATGCCAACTCGAGCTTCCCATTCGACTACGCCCAAATCGTGCTCCTCTCGTAGAACGCGATGCTTCCACCTCCATCTACGAGCCGCTGCCAAAATCGATCGTGACTTCGCCTCTCCCCCTCGCGAACGTGGCCGCCCCATTTGAACGAGCGCGCCTTTGATTCGTTAAGAACAGAGAATGAGGAAAGGGGATTTAGGGCTCGATAGTTTGAATTTATTTATTCGAACGGGAAGGAGCCATTAAATTTGAAGAGGAAGTGCGGCATTGAGTTGTTTTTCTTTGAATTGTTTTTCGTTCGAACTTGAATAAAGAAACTGGAAAGGAAGTCGAGATTTATAACTAAAGGCATTGATTTCTTTCCTCTCAGATTTTAAACTGTTGCGTTAAAAGAAAAGGGGACAGGAGTACGCGATGTTTCAGGGAACGAGATGATGTTGTTTTGTACGAGAGGAGACAGTTTAGTGGCTAATTGTATGTATTGCTGGTTAAAGGAAAGCAATTATATTTATTTTTTTATTTAAATTTAAATTTGTTTCAAAGCAAAGTTCAACGCGTTTAAATATCGTATGCTCACACCACAATTCCAAAAATTACGAAAATTGGAATCTGGTAATAATACAATATTACGGACCCAATGGAACCGGTTTCGTCGAATTCCGAGACTGTGCCTCGGATGGCTATTTTTAAATATCGATTTGAACGATTAAATTTCAAAACTGATCAAATCATTTTCAAACTCGATTCCGAAGCTTCTGTTATCTTCAGTATTATCAATACGAACTTTAAAAGTTTTCGAAATATTTTTCTTCAGCTGAAAATTGAAGATTCAAATTTTATTTAACTTACAATAGATTAAATTTTAAAGTTTAGTCGCAAATTTTCAAAGTCATATCGGGGATTCAAATTAAATCATCGTTCAAATATTTAAAATTAATTAAATATTTTCAATTTAATTTGTTCAAAATTCTTGGTCGTTACAGACTTCCCCCCTTAAAAGAATTTCGTCCTCGAAATTACAAGTTAGGAAAAATGGTGTCCTTAACTCGTCTACTATTTTTCACAATCTAAATAGTTTTATCA
Source organism: Allium fistulosum (assembly GCA_030737815.1). NCBI lineage: Eukaryota > Viridiplantae > Streptophyta > Magnoliopsida > Asparagales > Amaryllidaceae > Allium > Allium fistulosum. Next base: position 837,677,561 of record CM060905.1, read on the forward strand.
ATTCATCAAAACAAATCTCTCTACTAAAGATTCGTTATTAATTCAACTAACTTTCCAAACCTTTCATAGTTTTCAAACATCATTGTTTTCTTAACAATTCAAATTTAAATTCAAATTCAAATTTTAACTTTCAAAATTTTCTCAAAAATTTTCTAACACTCGAAATTTTCGAAAAATTTCGCCAGCGTCTCCTTTGCGCGGCTAATACGGTACGACTACAAAACGTCCCTACGGATTCTCAGATTTCAAAAAGAAAAAGAAAAAGCCAAGCGGCTAGAGAAGAAATCAGCAAATCTCATATAGAAATTCAAATACTTACCTTTTGTCGAGCAATTCACTTTATCTTTGAAATCAAAATCCCAATTCATTTACACCTGTATATCCTACTAGCCATAATATCTAGTTACATATTCAAACCATTTTGCAAATTCTATTACAAAATTTTCAACACTTACTTCTTATATCATCTCTAATTCACTATTGAAGTTATATATCTATTTTTATTCAATTTTACATTTCACATTCATTTGAATTCAATTCACAATTTCAATTCAATTTAACTTCTGAATATTGAATTTATCAATTATCTTTTATTCACAACTGTACTATTTTAAATTAGTTCCAATTACTAATTCGTTACAAATTCAAATTTCCAATATTCAGCTTGGAATTACATTTGCTAACAAATTCAAAACAAAGTTTAACATTCATCTTTAATTTCATGAATCAATTAATTATCAAAGTAGTTTATTCGGATTCAATCCTTATTCATTTTTCTCAGGTTTGGATTTTATTCCACTTGATTCAAGTCTCATTTCATTTTTCAATTTCAATTCATTGCTTACAACTTCAAAATGAATCTCAACTTCCAATTTCAGTTTCCTTTAATTGATTCACTTGTACTTATTTTAATTTAACTCCATCCTTTAAGTTAAATTTATTCTATCAAAATTTAAATTGTATAAGTTATCAACTTAATAATATTTCATAAGTATTTTTATATATAGTATTCCAGAGTCTTTTTCAACCTTTCAAAACCATTTTGAAAACAATTCAAATTATCCTTTGAATTTCCAAAACAAAACCCAATTTTCCAAACAACTTCCATTTAAAACAATTTAGCAGCAATTCCTCTTTTGGAAACCCGAAAATGAACACCGGTGATGTCGCGATCATCATCGGAATTATTTTCCAACGACCGAAAAGAGTTTAGAGCTTTTCATTCCTCCAAAATACTTTTCAAACCTTTGAAATTCATTTTCAACTCCAAAAAAGATTTAAACTTTCCAAATCTCCAAAATTTTCAAATTCTTTTCAAAACATTTCCAAATACTTCTCTGGAATTCCGTTTCAAATTTCAAATCACATTTATAATTTACATTCTTAAATTTCATTTGTATATGGATTTATTTCCTGGTTCTTTGTTTTAATTCCAATTTCATATACAATTTCCACATATATATTAATGAGGATAATTAACATCATTACTTCTTAACAACCATGCATCCATATATCATAATAATTTACAGAAAATTATTCCTTTTCTATACAAAAATAGTTTTGGGTAAAATTATTTCATTCACCCTATTTAAAACAATACTGTGTCGGTTTATCTTGTTTAAGAGTTTAGAAACCCCTATCGATTACAGTTAGCTAGACTGCACCGACCAGAATCCATAAACAATCAACCGATAAGTCAACACAATACAAAACAAATTTCATATTCACTAACAAATACGCACTCGTATCTATTATTACACTCAACTCATTCTAGAGTACTACTGACTCTATCTCTAATGAGTAACACCCAACAGAGCAGGGTTGTCGCTTAACCATATGCTTTGATACCACGTTGTAAGGACCCGATTCTTTGACTTTCGAAAATCGACATCGATACGTCCACTGTATCGACTGCCGAGCAATCGAGTGCCGGAAAACCAAATACTTAGGGTTTTAAAAGAAGAAAAAGGTAGAGGTAGAAGAAAAGATAGAAGAAGAATGAAGAGAAGAACAACAGAACAACAATAGAAACAGAAAACAATATCAGAATCTCACATATCGCAGTGGAACAACATATAATAGATAAATGAATAATCTTTAAACAAAGAACTATATCATTTTATACATACATCAATCATCAGAGTCAATATACAACAATGGACAGTTATATAAACTTGTCCTCATACAGAATACACAGCGGAATAATACATAGTATAGATCATACGTCTCGTCATCCAGCTCGCCACTAAGCTCCATAGCACTCCAACCCAAAATGACCTAATAACTAAACTCTAGACTGCCCGTGTAGAAATTGGTGGGCACCCAGAGTTTAGGAAGGGAACAATAAACTCCAGGTCAGTCATGGTGACTGGTGTGAGATCGTAAAACAGTTATTCTTTCACAAAGAAAATAAAACAAATTCGCAATGCTTTTGGAAAATGAAACTACCATAAGACCTCCCACCACACACACAATGCAAACACAGAATTGGAGGAGATTTCTTCTTATGATAGTCAAAGATGCTTACTACGAAAAATCAAATCATTTTGGATATTATTATTAGTGCATAGTGTAGAAAACATTTCGAATGTATAATATTAATCTTAGCCAGCATAGGTACCATTATATTATGCCTACTATAGCTGCCTCCTGAGGAGACAGGTTATACAATTGAAATCGTAAAGGCTCGTATTGTTTCTTTGGATTTCCAACAAATGGTCAGGCTAAGGAACTTCATTTTTGTAACGACCCAGAATTTTGAACAAATTGAATTGAAAATATTTAATTAATTTTAAATATTGGAACGATGATTTAATTTGAATCCCCGATATAAATTTGAATTTGGCTATTAAATTATATAATTTAATCTATTGAATTGAATAATAATTTGAATCTTCAATTTAAAGTTGAAGAAAAATATTTCAAAAGCTTTTAAAATTCGTAATGATAATACCCAAGATAATCGAACTTTCAGAATTGAATTTTAAACTGTTTTGCTCAGTTTGAAATTATATTGTTCGAATCGATATTTAAAAATAGCCATTTTTCAAACAGTCTCGGAATTCGACGAAACCAGTTCCATTGAGTCCATAACGTTGAATTATTGTCGGATTTCAGTTTTCGTATTTTTCGGAGTTAGTACGTGATCGTACGGCGAGCAAACGCATTGAAATCAAATCAAATTCAATTTTAAAATTTAAATTTGTCACATCATATACTTTTCGTTCCTTAAAACACGTTCCGTTGTTTACGCCGAGGACCACGAAATTCATCGTGCAAACCATACCTCGTCAATTTTAAGTATCTCGTCCCTTATCATTCAGATTTTTCAAAATCGAACGAACCAAGAAAGAAAAAAATGGTCGCGCTATCCCTCATCTCCAGTTCGAAAAATTAAAACGAGAATTTCACCTCAAATTCAAACTCTTCAAGGCCGAAAATCATCTCGTTCCATCCCTCTTGAACTTAAAATCAAAATCAAACCCAGCCTAGAAAAAAAAAGAAAAAGAAAAGGGATTTCATGGCAATCTCGTTCGCGAGTGTCATTCGCGAATTGGATCTGAGGCGCTCATCGCGGCGCACCGCTAGACACTCTCGTGTGAAGGCTGAGGTGGGGGGGTTTCGCGTGCTCGAGGACGTGGGGCATTGCGAATCACTCGCGACTTCATGAGCAAGCGAACGGCAGTGACCCAGGCGGCGGCGGCGTTCCAGTAGACGCGGGCACAAGGTGCGACGAATTTGGGGAGACTCGATCGAGTCTGATTCGCGACTCGAGTTCGCGTGCAGGCGGTTGCTGGTGACATGCCGGCGATGTCGATTTGGAGTTAGGGGCGAAAGGCAGTTTAGTGGTGGTCGATCGAAGTTCGTACGGCGAGGGCACGGTGTCATCATTCGATTTGGGGGATTCGCGAGCTATGGGCAGTGAGGTATCTGCTAGTAAACCTCTTTTTCTTCAATTTAAAATTTATATGAATGAAGAACATATATATGTGTAAATGAAGTTTTAATTTATAGAAGAGTATATAAATGCATACAGATAGTTTTTCTGTTACTTTTAAACTTAGTAATATATATAAAAAAACAGCAAAGTTAGAAATGGAAAATTTTCACAATAAAAGTTTGATTAGATTATTTGTTTAAAATAAAATATAAAAATACAGATTACTAATTTATTTAACTCATGTAATTATTTTGGTAACTGGAAAATATTTTGTTAAAGGAGAAATTAGTTTTAAAATTTAATTTCTAGTTAAGCAATATTTTTTTTAAGGGAAGTTAGTTTGAAATTTAAATGTTGGTTAAATAAATTTTATTTATAAAGAAATTGGTTTAAAAATAAATCATTCGATAAAATTAAATTTTTGGTTTAAATAAATTAACAGATGATAATTTATTGTCAATTGATTCAAAAATTATTATACAAGGTTAAAAATCAAGGAAACGAACTGGAATGGAAAATAGATCGCAAAGCTAAGGTGAGATTTTCACACTCGAAGGAAAATTTTGATTTTGCAGTTATTGTTTGATATGATTGCTGTTTGGATGTGATATTAGATATAGTAGGATATATCTATATATATATATAGAAATATATACATATTGGCATATGTATATATTGGATTGATGATTTCCCGCCTCGTATAGCGGATGAGACCCTATTGCGCCATTAGTAAGCGGATTTTTATAAAAACCCATATACCGCGATATTCCACCTCGAAGTGGAATGGTATTGTGCTAACGTCTTTGGATGCAGTGAAACAGGTTGGAGGGATCCAACTGGATTCCTCAACTGTATTTATTTATTTACAGATGTTGATATATATTCTGTCATCATATGATGATATATGATGTTTGATGTTGTGATGGACTAATTGATGCGTTGCATCATCGGATTCAGTTTTTGAAGTTTTAAAATAACGATTTTAACTTTAAAAGAGATTTTTAAAGTGATTTTTTGTAAATATACGTTATTAAATTTTTGAATTAATTTACAAACGTTAAAATTATTAAAGTTATAAAGGTTAAGATTTTGGTGAAATATAACCGAGAGGTGATTTTTGAAATAAACAGTTAAGTAATTTATAAAATAGTTTAAAATTTGAATTTTTGAATTATTAAAAACGAGGTATATAAAAGATGTATAAAATTGATATTTATCAATTAAAATTATTGGAATTTTAAAACGAGTTTTTATAAGTGTTAAATTGTAAAGGTATGAAACTTATAGAATTATAACTTGGGAAGATAGAAAATTTATAGGATTATAAATTGTGAAGTTTGAAGTTTATAGATTTATAAAGTTTGAAGTTTATAGATTTATAAAGTATGAAGTTATAAAATGAATGAAATTGTAGAATAAAGGCTGATAAGAAATTTACTTGTAAATTGGATTTTTGCCTTTAAGTGGGATATTTATCGAAATTGTTAATAAAGAAGATTTATAAACCGAAGTTGTTATAAAACAGAAATGGAATTTATAAGCGTTGTTTTATAAATTCAAAATCAATTGAATTTGATGAATTAAATACTGAAATGTGATTAGTGAAGTATATTCACGATTTTGGACAGTGAATATATTGTTAAGTAAAATGGATATGGTTTTGGGAAAGTGATATTTAAGATGAAGTTAATTGTTTTAACGATGTTTTAAAATGATTAAATATCGAAATCATAGATTTCAACATTCATTGTTGAAATAGACGTTTTCGAGAAATAAGGAAATGATGGACTATAACACGGTTGTTATAGTAAATGATTTTCGAAAGAAAAATGTTTTATGTAGTATTGGGATTTATATATCTATCTTAAATCCGAATCCCTATACTATTGATTTTGAGTCGTCGTAACGATGTTTTACGTAACATTCGTTTTGACTCAAATTGATGTTGGTATAGAAAATAGATTTCTTTAAAGAATGAAATATATACTTAATTTGATTTAAGTATATCGAGTATTTTCAAATGTTGAAAATAAAAGATTTGTGAAACACTTATTATTAAATAAGTATGGAATGTTTTCCAAAATGAAATGAAATGTTTTTGAGAATTTATCTTCTTAAAGATAAAATGAAATTGAATATTTGAAAACGGTTTGAAAATCGTATATCAGTAGATATTTTGAAAATATAAATTCACTATGGAATTTATAAAAGGAAGGGAAACTGTTTAGAAAAATAAACGTTGATTTATTTTTGAAGTGTGGAAATTTTATATCTAGTAAAGATATTTTGGAAGATAAATAATTTGGAAAATTATTTGGAATCTGATGATGTCGCGCATCTTTATTGATAGTTAAATAACCGACTATCAATAATTACCTTGAATATGGTGTTTGTTGTGAATTGGATGAATTTGAATGCCACACTTATTTTTGAATAATCGCTCACTATTCGGGTTAACCGGGAAAGGACCATGGGGTCGTATAACCCATTCCGAATATGTGATACGTCGTTATGAATCGCATTTGAAGACCGGTGTTGAAGACCGGATATTTTTGAAAATGGAAGGATGACCGTCGAGTTACTCTACATCGGCTGATCTCCGATTTAGAGGTTTTATCACCCTTAGTGACGGGAAGTCCTGACGTGATTGAAAATTATCCGGAATTGCAAGGGCTTCGTGAGAAGTGCCTTCGGTTCTGTTCGATCCCGGAACAGACTTATATGGATTGTATGTCTGACGTTACAATTTGAGATATAAAGCTGATTTCTTTCAAATACATTTCTGTTGGTGGCGGAGAATTTATTCTCTTAGCTTAACACCCTTCTCTGAGACGTACGAGCTCAGAGGTTATGTAGTTGAAATTTATCAGCGATATATCCCAATTTGGTAACGTGGCATACTGAGTGTTGCTGTGAAATGATCAGTGTTTGATCATTTGTGATATGATCATTTGTTTGATCTCATATCTTTGTGATCATAGGTTGATCATTTTGTTTGACCCGAAGCAGGGCTTTTTGAGAAAGCGTAGCTTTGTGGACGAGACTTCGTCGAGCCTCACACCCCGGAAATGGTCGAAACAGGAAGGATGCGGCAAGGTTCTAGGGAGTAGCGCCCCTTAGTGTATGTTAACGGTAAAAAGTGAACGCTAACACCCGGTGTGTGTAATAGAATCGTGAAAGCACCACCCGTTGGTACGGGAACAGAGTATGAGCTGAAAATAGCAGAAAAAGCAGTAAATGAACAACAGATTTATAGTGGTTCGGCCCGTAATTGAGCCTACATCCACTTTATAGTCTTTTATTGCTGATTTGATTACAATTCGATACAATATCCCTCTAAATACAATACAATTTGATCATGAAATCATTCTTGACTACAAGCTCGATCTTTAATGATGAAACTCGACGAATCCGCGTTGGATGTTAGGAGCTCTTCTCGAAGATCGTTGTAGTGTCTCGAATGCTTGAAGATCTTTGATTGCTGAATGAGAGGAGGCTTCGACAGCGTAACGGCGTTTGGAGAAATGAATGACCAAAAGTCCCTCTCATGTTGGAAGTGGTGGGGTATTTATAGGGGCTGATCTGGACTCAGGAATTTTCTCTAAGTATTTAAGTCGTAGCCGACTTATGGTAGATCGGTGATGAGTTAAGGAATAGGGTTAGGTCGGTGGCGAGTTAAGGAATAGGGTTAGGTCGGAACCTTCTTAAGTCGGAGCCTTTCATAACTCGGAATCTTCCTTAGGTCGTAGCCCTTGAGTCACAGATTACCTTAAGTCGGCAGGCTCCTAACTCGGCATCCTTTCTTAGGTCGGCAAGCACCTTAACTCGGCATACTTTCTTAGGTCGGCAAGCACCTTAACTCGGCATACTTTCTTAGGTCGGCAAGCACCTTAACTCGGCATACTTTCTTAGGTCGGCAAGCACCTTAACTCGGCATACTTTCTTAGGTCGTGAGTCGAAAAGGGGATTAACATTTGCCCCTCGAAGTATATGCCTAAGCCATAGGTCGTATGCTTCGATTCTCTCAATTCTTTGGTTAGGTCGGTAACGATTTAACAAATGCCTTAAGTCGTACACCGCACAAGTCGATTCGTCTTTCACTGCCCCAGTGAGTAAATAGCTTAAGCCGTCCCTTCTCTTCCTTCACCTGTTCAAACTTCCTGTGCCGCCATTAACAAAGTTCTTCAATTTCGAATATAAATTCAAGTCCACCACCCAGCGATTCACCCTTGCTATCCAATTGCGTAAGCGTTTTCGATCCTTTTTCACTTCACGTTCGCCATTGAACCATGAATTCTAACCTCCGAGCCCCGAATCGGAATCATACGTCGCGCTTCACTTTGAATCGTGCTGTGATCATTTTTCAATCGTCACTAGTTGTTGATGTGATTTACGAACGCATGACAGTAGGTCAGGTTTATGACAGATCGGAGATGTGTTGAATTGTTGTTCCAGCGACTTGGTGATATGAAGGGAACGGTGAACTTCGAGTTGATTGGTGGAAGGAGGTGAAATTTATGGTGGAGGAGGAGTAGCTTGAGACGACTCAAAGCATTCATGCGACCTAACTATCTCAGCAGCCCAGTTTTTCTTGCGACTTAACTATTTGCCGACATAAGCCTTAGGTCGTGGCCGAGCTAGGACTTAGACATTCATGCCGTTCTGACCTGAGACCTTTTGCACGCAGCCCGACTTAACTTATCACACAGCTTCTTGTATTAGGTCGTGACCGACCTAGAACTTGGAATAATTTCAACGGTTTATTTTTCACAACAAGGCTTTAGGTCGCAGCCGAGTTAGGACTTAGAGAATTTCTGGTTGCCTCGAATTAATTTTGTTTCTTTATTCGACCTAAGACTCGGGGACTGCCGACCTAGACCCATAGGGAATCTCTTAAGTCGGCACCGAGTTAATACTTGGGTTTTCAGCAACTAAGCAGATGACTTTTAAACTTTGCCTGGACTTTGAACTGTTGAACTATAAACCGTGTTGCATGCCTCTTTTACATATTGCTTCAATTTACAAGCTAACAATCCTGTTTAACACAATATTAACAGAGTATTGGGACGAATATACTGTCACTGACTGCCCATATCGAATGACAGATTAGTTGATAAAGAGAAAGTTAAATTAAATGAATATGAACGAGATGCTGTACAATAACCAATTCAAGTGAAGTATTAAAACAAAACCATAATAGTCAAATGAAACCGACTTGTCTGTATTAACACTGCACTTGATCATTGACAAGTTCTGAAATTCTGTAATCGATTGATTGTCAACTAATTTAATTCCAGTTATGCTTGTCTTTTATTTTCATTAGTTTTTGCACAACACTTTCACACTTTTAGGGAACGTGCACCTTCACATTTGAACATTCAGCTGATTGTGTAGAATGTCTTCTCCACAAGAAGGAACAGAGCAAGCTGAAGATGTATTTCCAGTTGCTATCCCGCTGAACGATCCTCCAGAGAGGACTCCTACTACTTTGAGCCATAAAGCCTTTCGTCAACTATGCATCCAGTTTGGCATTGCTGAAGCTGACGCTTTGCTTCCCGAAGTAAATGATACTGCTGACAGGCCGCCCCGTGGCTTTGTCGCAGTTAACCGCCAAATGTGCTCGAGCGGAGCTATTCCCCCATTCAATGACTGCATTCGAGAACTTCTTCTCCAACTATCTATTTCCCCTTTTCAGTTACATCCCAATGGCTACGCCATCTTGCTGGGATTATGCGTGCTTTTTAGGAGGACGCTGGGCCGCTTTCCTACCTTCGGAGAAATTCGCTATCTTTGTACTTTTGCCAAGAATAAAGATCATCCCTCCATCATAGTCGTAAAGAGTGCGAGGAATCGTAAGTTGATCACCGGTCTTCCTGAAAGTGTTCACAGTTTCCTGAGCCCGTTCTTTTATGTCCGCTGTCCTCCTGGGTTTTATGCTATTTGGAGAATAGGGAGTAAGATCACTTGCATTTGTTTCCTATGTTCTTTCAAACTTACCGAAGTTCGGATTATTAAGTGCTAACTTCGCTCTTTTTTCCTTTTCAGCACTTCCTCCTCCTTCTAAAAATCTCAGTCACAAAGTGACTTTCGAGAGGCTTATGGCGGTGCCTGTAGAGGAGAGGAGTATCCAATTTCTATTAGATGATGAGCTTTTGCACCAATTTGGGCTTCTGCACCCTTCCAGGTCGACTCGGATTCATGAAATTTCTAGTTCCGATGCAGAAACGTCGGCTGCTTCGGGCTCTCAAGCGGAGGCGTCGAATGCCCCAGTTTCTGCGGAAGAAGCTGCATCAGAAACACCTGTCATGGATGCTGCTTTGATAAAGTGTTCCGCATCCACTAATGTTGTAGGGTTAGCTGGCAAGTCGGCACTTCCCCCAATTATTGAGGAAGAAGAGAATCTTCGAGCTGCTGAAAAATCAACTGATGTGGAAGTTGAGAAGGAGAAATCTGCCGAACACTTGGGCGATGACACCTTTGATGGCTTGAGTGACATTATGATTACTTCTCAAGAGCTTTTCAAGGATAATATTCCAAAGGCAAACTCTCCTGTCATTGAAGCGACTTCCTCTTTGAAACAGATCTCGACGCCTTCGACACCTGTCGTCTCCGTTCCTGCACTGAAGCGTGGTTTGTAGTTTGACGCGCGTAGTTCGCACGCCGCACACACTTAGGATTTTTCTGCACTTATAAGCATTTACTTTTTCTTTCTGGAAATTTCTAAACTTTACTTCTTTCCTGTTTTCAGATTCTCCGATGGGACGCTCCGGCTCATATTATGACTCATTTCAGCGCCATGGAGGCCGTGGATCCTATGACTTCAGGAAATATCTTGGTGACCAGAGAGAGACAGATGAGGAACGGGCCCAAAGGAAGGCTCAAGAAAAATGGGATTATGAGCAGCGGCAGAGAAGAAGAGATGCTGATCGATACGATTCTTCTTACAGAACTTACGATTCTCATAAGCGAAAATCTTATGATGACAAAGGGAAGACTCAAATTACTGATGAATCGAGCAAACGGTCTAAGCCAAGTGACGCGTCTGCTATTTCTGAAAAGACCAAGGCTCCCATTTCTTCTGACATTCCGGCCGGTTCTCCTCCTCTAAAGGAAACTGACATTCAAACCATCATTAACAGGCCACAATATCAAGTTAAAGACGGCCCTCCAACGCTTCAGAGCCGATTTCCGAATTGGTGTCTAAGAGGAGTCCGCTTTGACTTAGATTTGGTTCCCATTGATAAGCAGGCAATGCTGAGAAATGTCGACACTGTCAAGCTTGATATTGAAAGAATGTCTGGATGGCAGAAGTTGGTTGATGAACTTCAAAGGGTCAATCACCTTAACCTTGAGGCGATGATGACGATGGAGAATGATAAAGCAGAATGGGACAAATGGCATAAGCAGCATGACGCGGAAATGACGAGTATTGCAGACGACAATGCAAAGCTTGCGTCTGAAGTTAAGCAGCTTAAGGAAAATCTCGCTTCTTCTTCTGCATCATATACTCAAAAAGAAGAAGTCTTTCAGAAGCAAGTGCGGGACGCACACGCTGCACAAAGAGATGTAGAAATGAAGCTTGCCGCCGAACAGCACGTTAAAGAGAAGTACCGCACAGAAAACGCCGAACTGCGGGAAAAGGTCACCTCCCAGAACATGGAGATTGAGTTACTAAAGTCTCGACTTGTTAAAGCCGAGACGGCTCGCGATGAGGCTATTACTGGTAGGGTCGCTGCCGTTGCCGACAAAGAAGCGGCTGAGCAATCACATGAGGCAACGAAAGCAAACATCAGTTCTACCTTATTCGACTTTTATTTACACTGCGTTCTGGGTCATGGGAGCCTTGCTTTTCTGGGTCCAGATTATGAAATCACTCTGGCTGAAGTGTGGGAAGCCGCACTTGATATGTTTAAAGGTGCCGGCTATGATGAAGCAAAATTTGAGGAAGCAAAATTTGAAGCTCGCTATCTTGATGACGAGGCTCGCGCCGCTCTTGTTAGAGGGAAGGAGCAGCTTGCTAAAGCACGGGCTGAATCACTGGGAGAAGAGCTTTCAAAAGAGGAAGGTCCTTTACCTGCCCCTGTTCATACTTCCGCTTCGGCTGAAGCAAACATTATGGATTCCGGCTCTCATCCTTCACTTCCAGTTGTGACCACTCCTACAGAAGAGGAGGCAATGAAGGACTTTCAGGCTCGGGAATTTGAGATTGATCTTGCCAAACCGGCTTCTCCAGGTAACTTTGACGATTCACGGTCTTCTTTTTTCTCGAGGAATACTAATTTTGATTTCTTTTATTATGCAGCAGTTGCGCCGGAAACTGCACCAATTCTTCCTTCTTCAGCTGCCATTCCTTCTTCTCAAGTTACTCCTCTTCCAGCTTCTCAACCAGGTTCACAGGAAGAACCGATAGCAGCCCTTCAAGGTTTGGACGAACCATCTGCTTCCGAGGAACAGAAAGCAGAAGATCTGGATGATAGCGAGAAGACCCCGGAGCGGTCTTTCGACTACGACACAAAACTTTCTACATTTCTTACTCCGGGGAGTGAATCTTCTTCCAAGAAGAAGGGGAAACGTGTGGTTTCGAAGAAAGGAAAGAAGAGTTCTACTGCTGCTGGAGATGAGGCAGAGATTGATCCGGTTGAGTCTCTTTCTCCTTCTTCTCCGATGCGGCCTACGAAACTAATTACCAGGCCGGGTAAAAGTTCCAAGGGTGGGAAGAAGGGGAAATGAGTTTGATTTTGCATTTTCTGCTTTTTGTATTGACCGGGGATTGTGCGGATTCCGGTCTCCGCTTCTTTTTGTAACCTGTACAATGTAAAAATTTCTCATAGTGTTGAAATAAAATAGATATTTTTCTTGTACAAATCCTTGTGTATGTAGGAATACATCTGTTTTTCATTTGAAGTGTAGAGTAAACGATTCTTTTCACTTGTACAAATTTTTTGTCTGTGTTTCAAGAACGCATTTACTCCACATCTTTATTACATGATATTGCAATGAACTTGTGGTATGTCGCTTGTATATCACTTTTTGTTATTGTAACTGAATTGTATAGTGTTGCCCCCATACCACAAGTATACTGTAATATTTCTTACTTTCACAAGACCGATACTCTTATTTTAGAGAATAACTTTCCACTTTTTCAGGGAAGAATTATTCTGTTTTTAATAGAGTATATCTTGTCTTTGGAGAAATCTTTATTTTCTCTTTCTTCCTGAAGAACACTTCGACTTCTGGGAATGATCACTTTTATTTGTTTGAAAGTGAATTTTCCTGCACAGTGAAATGAGCTTCTGAAGAAGGTTTTGATTTTTGTGCCCCAGTAAAGGGTTTATTTCTGGTACTTCAAGCAAGGTGAAGTACGCCTCTGAAGAGGTCTTTTGGTCTCTGAAGAGAAGCGATTTTGGTCTCCAAAGAGAAGCAGTTTGCACTTCTATACGGGTGAAATGTGCCTCCGAAGAGGGCTTTTGCCTCTGAAGAGGGCTTGTGCCTCCGAAGAGGGCTTGTGCCTCCGAAGAGGGCTTGTGATTGCCTGGAAGTTACTTTCTCATGGTCGGAAGGGTCCACGAGACAAGCGCAAGTTGCTTGATTGGATGTTTGTTTGTACAAACGATCGCAATCAATTAACAAGGTGCCCCTTTTTTGGTTGTCCCACCGATCTTTTTGATTGAGGAAAGCTCTCCATTTATTGGCGTGCCTCGTTAGAGGGCTTTGTAGTATTTCATCTCTGGTGAAGTGGGTCTCCGAAGAGAAGCATTTTGCACTTCTACACGGGTGAAATGTGCCTCCGAAAAGGGCTTTTGCCTCCGAAGAGGGCTTGTGCCTCCGAAGAGGGCTTGTGCCTCCGAAGAGGGCTTGTGCCTCCAAAGAGGGCTTGGGATTGCCTGGAAGTTACTTTCTCATGGTCGGAAGGGTCCACGAGACAAGCGCAAGTTGCTTGATTGGATGTTTGTTTGTACAAACGATCGCAACCAATTAACGAGGTGCCCCTTGGGTGATCCTACCAATCTTTTTGATTGAGTAAAGCACTCCCATTTATTGGCGTGCCTCGTTAGAGGGCTTTGGTTGGTGTGCCAGGAAGGTTGCGTCTTAGGGGCAAGTAGACCCATGGGATGGACACAAGCTGCCTGATCGGATGCATCACGATCAGTTAGCGAGGGTCTTATTCCTTCTGCTTGGGAAGGTATCCCTTTAGTGGATCTACCTGCTTTCCTGTTGAGAGGCATACATCCCTTTGGCTGTTTCCACGTTTGCTCGCTCATGTTGTATCATCATTTGCCAATCTGCGATCCTTTATCATCGTTTCCAAGCGCGTCTTCCTTTCTTTTGCAAGTAAGTTGCTTTATCCGAAGAAGTAGACTTCACTGTTGAATGACTCCACAGAGTAAACGCAAGTTATTCGGTTGGATGCCTTTTTGTATCAACGATTGCAACCAGTTAACGAGGGCTTGACACAGTGGAGCCGTCAACTTTTTATGTGAAGTTCCTCTTGTATGGGATTTGAGTTTGGAATTTTTGTTGCTTGAAATTTGCTTTAATAAATGATTTGTAAGGCTCGCTTAGCTTTGCGATGGGTGGGCTTTGCTTTAATGACCTGCAGTATTAGATCGACATTTTAGCAATACATTTAGAGTATTTATACATCGAAATATAACAGGCATTTTATAATAGAAAACACAGAATGCATAGTTTTTCATTATTGAGTCACGCTGATTTCTCAGCGGTTTACAACGCAGAAGTTACACATCCATCATTATCTTTACAAATTCAAGCAATGCCGTTAAGTAAAAAATGAATGCTAGTTATTGTTGTTTCAGGATCTCCAAGCTGGATTTCCATTTGTGCTTGATTCATAGCTTTTTGATTTTTATGCCAGAGAAAGTGAGAGATGCCCCAGTCGCAGTTTTGTGGGTAATTAATAGTCATCCCAACTTCTGCTTGCTGGGTATGGTCCCCCTGTGATAGCATTAATGACAAGCTTTTCTGAATCTTGCACTGCAGTGTTGTTGTGAGAATCGGATTGATGGGTAGGGTATTGTTGATCCCGAGTGGATGAGGTTGGATCGACTTCATTCCTTTTAACGTATTGTTGGAGTTTACCCTGCTCTAGCAATTCTTCAATCACCTTCTTTAATTGGCGACATTGGTCAGTGTCATGGCCAGGTTGATTGTGAAATTGGCAGAATTTTCCATTACGCTTTGCACCTTTCGTCATCTCAGGTGGCTTAGGATACTGGATAACGTCTTTTGTTGCAAAATAGATATTTCTTGGTGTATCAGTTAAAGGGGTATAATCCGAAGAATTAAAGCGGCGAGGTTTCTTTTCATTTCCCTGGTTCTTTCCTCCTTCGTTCTCCCTTTTCTGACTCTCAGATTCTCTTTTCTTAGATGGGACACTGTTGTTATTAGTTTGGGCAGCCACCACCTTTGATGTCGTAGAAAGGTTTTCAAGGCGAATGAACTCGTCGGCCTTTTTATAGAATTTATCAAGTGAGTTCGGTTCCTTCATCTTTAGCCATATTCCAAATTTACTTGATTTATCAATGGCTCGCATCAAATAAGTCAGGATCATGCGTGGTTCCGCATTTTCTACCTCGGCTAAAGCTATATTGAAACGGCTCAAGAAAGATTTGATTGATTCTCCGGGCGCTTGTTCAAGGTTAGACAGTGACATTATATCCTTAGCTTTTGAAGCATACAATCTGAACTGTTCTTTAAACTTTTGCGTTAAGTCGGAGAATTTATCTACAGACCGAACTGGAAGCTTTGTGAACCAAAGTAAAGCCACACCTTCTAGGTATACCGGAAAGTATCGACACTTGATCTCGTCTGACGCTCTTGCACCAGTCATATGCCAATCGTACTTGTAGAGGAAATGATTAGGGTCACTGGTTCCCCTATAGGCTTGGATAGTAGGAGGTGCAAATTTCCTTGGGAATTCCGCTCTCAGGATCCTTTCAGTAAATGGAGTTCTGCTTGGCGCAAATCCCCAGTCAGCCTCATCCTCTTCCCTTTGCATGCTTTCTTTCATGATGCGGCCAACCATTTCAGACAGGTATTCTTTATTGTTCAAAGACACCTCCGGGCAAGCACCAGTTCTTCCTTCGGAAGTTTGCCCGGGCACATGTTCATGACAAGTTGGTTGCGGCATAGAACCATCAGCTTGGAAAGGTGGCATTTCAGGAAGAGTAGTTCGATGGTTTTCTGGTTGACGATTTGCCCCGAGCAAAGCAGTTAATCTATCCATCATCAAAGCGTTTTGAGTTTCAATTTGTTGGTATAATCCAGAAACTGCGTCATCCAATTCAGCCCTGGTGACTCCGACGGTTGGAGTTGCTTGGTCTGTTATTGGGGAAGCGGAAGTTCCTTCGTGAGCATTTCCGGATCTGATAGGTCTACCTCTTCTTCCAGGAGCCATTATTTCGGATCTGGTTTTTAAGAGAGGTTCTTTTTGTGAATCCTTGCGAAGCAACGGTGGATGATCGCCTGAGTTGGGTTCTCAGTGAAAGCACCAAAATGTTAACGGTAAAAAGTGAACGCTAACACCCGGTGTGTGTAATAGAATCGTGAAAGCACCACCCGTTGGTACGGGAACAGAGTATGAGCTGAAAATAGCAGAAAAAGCAGTAAATGAACAACAGATTTATAGTGGTTCGGCCCGTAATTGAGCCTACATCCACTTTATAGTCTTTTATTGCTGATTTGATTACAATTCGATACAATATCCCTCTAAATACAATACAATTTGATCATGAAATCATTCTTGACTACAAGCTCGATCTTTAATGATGAAACTCGACGAATCCGCGTTGGATGTTAGGAGCTCTTCTTGAAGATCGTTGTAGTGTCTCGAATGCTTGAAGATCTTTGATTGCTGAATGAGAGGAGGCTTCGACAGCGTAACGGCGTTTGGAGAAATGAATGACCAAAAGTCCCTCTCATGTTGGAAGTGGTGGGGTATTTATAGGGGCTGATCTGGACTCAGGAATTTTCTCTAAGTATTTAAGTCGTAGCCGACTTATGGTAGATCGGTGATGAGTTAAGGAATAGGGTTAGGTCGGTGGCGAGTTAAGGAATAGGGTTAGGTCGGAACCTTCTTAAGTCGGAGCCTTTCATAACTCGGAATCTTCCTTAGGTCGTAGCCCTTGAGTCACAGATTACCTTAAGTCGGCAGGCTCCTAACTCGGCATCCTTTCTTAGGTCGGCAAGCACCTTAACTCGGCATACTTTCTTAGGTCGGCAAGCACCTTAACTCGGCATACTTTCTTAGGTCGGCAAGCACCTTAACTCGGCATACTTTCTTAGGTCGGCAAGCACCTTAACTCGGCATACTTTCTTAGGTCGTGAGTCGAAAAGGGGATTAACAGTGTATGTCATTCCTTCTGGATAAAGGTGGTATCATGGTATGGAGCCCAGATACTTAACCTCTGTGGTTACTGCATTATTATTATCTATGTGGTTTGTTGCGAATCGGGGATCCTCGGGAAGATCGGTGACGATCGGGGGATGGCATACGCGTGTCAGTAGTTACCTATTTTTGCAGAGGTAACCCGGCCTTGTGTTGGCAGAGATCCGGTTAGGTTCTCGGGTCGTCTATTCCAGGGACGTACCCATCGTGGATAGGAAGTTCCTTAGCCTGACCATTTGTTGGAAATCCAAAGAAACAATACGAGCCTTTACGATTTCAATTGTATAACCTGTCTCCTCAGGAGGCAGCTATAGCAGGCATAATATAATGGTACCTATGCTGGCTAAGATTAATATTCTACTTTCGAAATGTTTTCTACACTATGCACTAATAATAATATCAAAAAAAAGAATTTGATTTTTTCGTAGTAAGCATCTTTGACTATCATAAGAAGAAATCTCCTCCAAGTCTGCGTTTGCATTGTGTGTGGGGTGGGAGGTCTTATGGTAGTTTCATTTTCCAAAAGCATTGCGAACTTGACTTAAAAATTATTTGGTTGTTATAAAGAATAACTGTTTTACGATCTCACACCAGTCACCATGGCTGACTCGGAGTTTAGTGTTTCCCTTCTAAACTCTGGGTGCCCACAAATTTCCACACGGGCAGTCTAGAGTTAGATTATCAGGATATTCTGGAGCTTGGAGATAAGCTGGATGACGAGACGTAGTATTTGTATCTGATAGTATTTATTCCGCTGTGTATTCTGTATGAGGACAAGTTTATATAACTGTCCATTGTTGTATATTGACTCTGATGATTGATGTATGTATAAAATGATATAGTTCTTTGTTTTAAAAGACTAGTAATTATCTATTGTATATTGTTCCGCTGCGATGTGTAAGATTCTGATATTGTTTTCTATTCTGATGTGTTTTCAGTTGTTCTTCTTCTTTCTTTCTTCTCTTTTTCTTCTATCTTCTTCTCCTTCTACTTTTTCTTTTTCTTAAAACCCTCACTATTGGAGTTTCCGGCACTCGATTGCTCGGCAGTCGATAAAGTGAGTATCGATGTCGAATTTTCGAAAGTCGAAAATTTCGGTATGTGACACTTTTCCACGATGGGTACGCCCCTGGAATAGGCGACCCGAGAACCTAACCGGATCTCTGCCAACACAAGGCTGGGTTACCTCTGCAAAATAGGTAACTACTGACACGCATATGTCATCCCCCGATCGTAACCGATCTTCCCGAGGATCCCCGATTCCAACAAACCACATAATAATAATAATGCAGTAACCACAGAGGTTAAGTATCTGGGCTCCATACCATGATACCACCTTTATCCAGAAGGAATGACATACACTAAGGGGCGCTACTCCCTAGAACCTTGCCGCATCCTTCCTGTTTTGACCATTTCCGAGGTGTGAGGCTCGTCGAAGTCTCGTCCACAAAGCTACGCTTTCTACAAAGCCCTGCTTCGGGTCAAACAAATGATCAACCTATGATCACAAAGATATAAGATCAAACAAATGATCATATCGCAAATGATCAAACACTGATCATTTCACAGCAACACTCAGTATGCCACGTTACCAAATTGGGAGTATATCGCTGATAAATTTCAACTACATAACCTCTGAGCTCGTACGTCTCAGAGAAGGGTGTTAAGCTAAGAGAATAAATTCTCCGCCAACAACAGAAATGTATTTGAAAGGAATCAGCTTTATATCTCAATTTGTAACGTCAGACACACAATCCATACAAGTCTGTTCCGGGATCGAACAGAACCGAAGGCACTTCTCACGAAGCCCTTGCATATCCGGATAAATTTCTAATCACGTCCGGACTTCCCGTCACTAAGGGTGATAAAACCTCTAAATCGGAGATCAGCCGATGTAGAGTAACTCGACGGTGATCCTTCCATTTTCAAAAATATCCGGTCTTCAACACCGGTCTTCGAATGCAATTCATAACGACGTATCACATATTCGGAATGGGTTATACGACCCCATGGTCCTTTCCCGGCTAACCCGAATAGTGAGCGCTTATTCAAAAATAAGTGTGGCATTCAATTTCATCCAATTCACAACAAATACCATTCAAGGTAATTATTGATAGTCGGTTATTTAACTATCAATAAAGATGCGCGACATCATCATATTCCAAATAATTTTCCAAATTATTTCATCTTCAAAAATATCTTTACTAGATATAAAATTTCCACACTTTAAAAATAAATCAACGTTTATTTTTCTAAACAGTTTCCCTTTCCTTTATAAATTCCATAGTGAATTTATACTTTCGAATATCTACTGATATTCGATTTTCAAATCGATTTCAATATTCAATTTCAATTTATCTTTACAAAGATAAATTCTAAAACGTTTCATTTCATTTTGGAAAGTATTTCCTTGCTTATTTAATAATAAGTATTTCACAAATCTTTTATTTTCAACATTTGAAAATATTCGATATACTTAAATCAAATTAAGTATATATTCATTCTTTAAGGAAATCTATTTCTATAACACATTTATCTGAGTCAAAACGAATGTTACGTAAAACATTGTTACGACGACTCAAAATCACTAGTATAGGGATTCGGATTTTGATAGATATATAAATCCCAATACTACATCAAAACATTTCCTTTCGGAAATCATTTACTATAACAACAGTGTTATAGTCCATCATTTCCTTATTCCTCGAAAACGTCTATTTCAACAATGAATGTTGAAATCTATGATTTCGATAGTTCACACGTTTTAAAACATCTTTTAAAACAATCAACTTCATTTATAATATCGCTTTCCCAAACATAACCATTTTTTTTCTATGATATATTCACTGTCCAAAATCGTGAATATACTTCAATAACCAAATTTCAATCTTTTCTACACATTTATTTCAAGAATTATCCACTGTCCAAAATCGTGGATAAAATTCCCTTAATAATCTCTATATTTAAAATCAATCAAATTTGATTTATTTTCGAATTTATAAAAACAACGTTTATAAATTCTATTTCCATTTTATAACAACTTCTATTTATACATCTTCTTTAATGACCCATTCAATCTATAAGTTAATATAACTTATAATTCATTTATTTTAAAAGAAATCGTTCTTTTAAACTTCACAAAATTTAAAACTTTCAGATTTCATTAACTTATGAAATCCCATTTACACTTCATTTTAACACTTATAAAAACTTGTCTTATAATCCCAATATTTCAGATTTATAAATATCCATTTTTGTACATCTTTTAAGTAAACCGTTTATAATACTAGAAATCCAAATTTAAACCATTTCATAAATTTCTTAACTTTTATTTCGAAAATCACACTTTGATTTTATTTCACAAAAATCTTAACTTTTATAACTTTAAAATTTTAGACGTTTATTTATTTGAAATAAATCAATTCAAAAATTCAATAAAACGTCTATTTTCAAAAAATCACTTTAAAAATCCTTTTAAAGTAAAAGATGTTATTTTTAAACTTCAAAACTAAATCCGATGATGCAACAGCACCAATTAGTCAATCACAACATCAAACATCATATATCAACATATGATAACAGAATATACATCAATATCTGTAAATAAATAACTACTGGTGAGGAATCCAGTTGGATCCCTCCAACCTGTTTCCCTGCATCCACAGACGTTAGCACAATACCAATTCCACTTCGAGGTGGAATATCTCGGTATATGGGTTTTTATAATAATAATCCGCTTACTAACGGCGCAATAGGGTCTCATCCGCTATACGAGGCGGGAAATCATCAATCCAATATATACATATGCCAATATGTATATATTGCTATATATATAATAGATAGATCCTACTATATCTAATATCACATCCAATAGCAATCATCAATCACTGCAAAAATTCCACATTCAATTTGAGTGAGAAAAATCTCACCTTAGCTTTTTATTTGGCCATCCGTTTTTGTTCCAGTTTGTTTTCTCCAAATTTTGACCTCACTGAGAACGCTCAACCTCCCCTACTTGCGATTTCGATTCACCAGATCGACTTCCACGAAACCCCTTGCTCTAACGTGCTATTGTACTCGCGTCTCGAGCTGGTGCTCGAACTTCGCCTGCCGCTCCATGCCATCGCGCTCGAAACCGCTGCTCCAGATCTTCCCTAGCCTCGCCACGAGATCGCGACCTTCCCAACCCTCACAGTGCATCGTCCTCCACCAAAATCACGCGAATCCCCACAAACGAATGCCAACTCGAGCTTCCCATTCGACTACGCCCAAATCGTGCTCCTCTCGTAGAACGCGATGCTTCCACCTCCATCTACGAGCCGCTGCCAAAATCGATCGTGACTTCGCCTCTCCCCCTCGCGAACGTGGCCGCCCCATTTGAACGAGCGCGCCTTTGATTCGTTAAGAACAGAGAATGAGGAAAGGGGATTTAGGGCTCGATAGTTTGAATTTATTTATTCGAACAGGAAGGAGCCATTAAATTTGAAGAGGAAGTGCGGCATTGAGTTGTTTTTCTTCGAATTGTTTTTCGTTCGAACTTGAATAAAGAAACTGGAAAGGAAGTCGAGATTTATAACTAAAGGCATTGATTTCTTTCCTCTCAGATTTTAAACTGTTGCGTTAAAAGAAAAGGGGACAGGAGTACGCGATGTTTCAGGGAACGAGATGATGTTGTTTTGTACGAGAGGAGACAGTTTAGTGGCTGATTGTACGTATTGTTGGTTAAAGGAAAGCAATTATATTTATTTTTTTATTTAAATTTAAATTTGTTTCAAAGCAAAGTTCAACGCGTTTAAATATCGTATGCTCACACCACAATTCCAAAAATTACGAAAATTGGAATATGGTAATAATACAATATTACGGATCCAATGGAACCGGTTTCGTCGAATTCCGAGACTGTGCCTCGGACGGCTATTTTTAAATATCGATTTGAACGATTAAATTTCAAAACTGATCAAATCATTTTCAAACTCGATTCCGAAGCTTCTGTTATCTTCAGTATTATCAATACGAACTTTAAAAGTTTTCGAAATATTTTTCTTCAGCTGAAAATTGAAGATTCAAATTTTATTTAACTTACAATAGATTAAATTTTAAAGTTTAGTCGCAAATTTTCAAAGTCATATCGGGGATTCAAATTAAATCATCGTTCAAATATTTAAAATTAATTAAATATTTTCAATTTAATTTGTTCAAAATACTGGGTCGTTATAGTGGCGGCTGAGGGAAGATTGCGTATGAGAAGTTTGAGGTGATTAGGGTTTTCTCAGGGATGTGATGATGTGGCCGTGTTGAGTGATGGTAATTCTTCGTGTTATTTTATTTTAATTTAATTTCGATTGTCGAACGTTCTAACTTATATAACTTTTGCATACGAGGTCGGATTTACACGCGGTTTTCTCCGCTGTGATCGTACCGAAATTCTAGACATTACGGAACTAGTTTGGTCGAATTCTGAGACTGTTAGATTTTGGGCCTCTATTTGGATTTTAAATTGTCGATAAATCAAGAGTGAATGTTTTAACCCACTCACGAATACTAAATTATCTTGTGATAGTTAAATCAAATTTATGATGTGATTGAAAATTTATTGATTGTTGTTTGGTATTTTAAATTGTCATTTAAGTTAAATTTGAATTTATATTGAATTGAATTGTCATTTAATTAATATTGAATATAAATTGCTAGTTAAACACCTGATAACGATAACAAATTAATTGTTGTGATTTATTTGCTGATTTGGATGTTGAATCGTTATGGATGTTATTGGTTGACATTTTGGATGATTAATTGTTTATTTATGTCTGTTATAATTATGGGTTGAAAAGAAACATACCCGAACGATCTTATAGATTAGGGAAAATCGTTATGGGTTGAAATAATAAACCCGAGCTGTAACAACCCTAGTTTTGAAGATTACCTGTAAATATTAAATTATAATGGTTGTTATGATTTAATATTTGAATTAAAATAAAATTAGAGATTTTAATTGCTTATTTGGAATAAACAAAGAATTTTGGGAAATAAAATGTGAAAATAAAGTTTAAAAGCTTTATTTATTTATTTAGGTTAATAATGAATGGAACATAGTTTTCTTTTATTTAGAAAAAATGAAATAATTTTAATAATTATTGCCAATTACTTCTTTTAATAATTTTTAAAGGAAGTATTTGATTTTTTAAAGGTTGTTTAATTAAATAAAAAGATGGAATTTGGTGTAAAAATGAGTTTTAATTATATATTTGAGTTGGAAATGGTTTGTAATATTTTTCCAAGTAGGAATTAATTTTTGTGGAATTTTAGAAGTTAAAAATAAGGTTTTGTGCATTTATTGGTGAAAATAGTGCATTTTTGTAAAATAAGAGATTTTAATACTAAAAATGTTTTAAAAATTAAAATTTATCTTTTTATATAGTGCAAAGTACTTTATTTTATTTGTATGTAAGTTCACATAATTTGTTTGGTTTAAAAACTTTAGAGAAATGTAATTTGTTTTGTAAAATAGTGTAACTTATGCATAATTGTAAATCTACATGAATTAAAACTTAGGCCATTTGATTTTTCTTTTAATTGTTGGATCCAAGCCCACTTAGCCTAAGTCTAAAAGAAGGAAGTGAGAAAACACAATTGCCTGTACGTTCATTTTGTTATCTCACATTCTTCTTCCTCAAAGGCAGAAAACAGTAAACCCACTTCACAAATTTCAAATCCAAGCTTATTTCTCCAAATTAATTCAAGCAACTAAAATCTTTTTCAATCTATAGTGTAAATATAAAGAAAATCAAACTCCAAACCCTATAGTTTCATCAAAATTCCAATTTGAGAGATTGGTTTTCTAATTTACTGTAATTTCCTTCTTGCATGTACTCTATCTTTCCTCTACAGGTTCTTAAAGGCAAGAAATTGCTCCAAAGTTTCAAACTTTCTTCTCATATCCGAGTTTTTGCACAATTACAGCAGGTGAGTTGCTGCTCACATAATGCTAGCTGAAGCAAAAGCTTCAAATTGCCAAAAATCATTGAAAAATAGCATTTTTTGTTGATGTTTTAGTTTTCTGTGAAACTAAGTCTGGATGTTGTTTTGCATGTCTTTTTCTCTCAATTCCGGCAATGAAATGCTGTCGGATTTTCTTCTATTGATAGTTCATGTGTTGTAGTATAAGTGTGCAAAATTTCATAGCAAAACCCTTTCGTTTGATACTTGAAAACTTTGCTGCAAAATCAATACAAACCCAGATTTTTGCCTGTACATTGTTTTCTGAGTTGCTGCAAACATGGCCTAAGTCCATGTTTGAGACAGCATATCTCTTTCATTTCTTGTTGGAATTCATCGATTCTTTTTTTGTTGTTGAAAGATTAAGGCCCCGTTTGGTTTTGTTTTGAGCTTTGTGTTTTGTGTTTTCAACATACACTACAAAATACAAGAAAATGTGGGAAATTTTTTACAATTCTTAGCCATCGCGACGATGGACAGGAAACGGAGGAGATGAATTGTTTTCCATTCTTTTGTTATGTCTCAAAATACGAAAAATCAAATAAACTTGTTTTCTATTTTCTATGTTAGTTTCATTTTTAAAAATTGTGTGTTTTTCAACAATACATAATAAATGCGAATTTTTCTTTAGATGAAAACACAAAACTAAAAATAGCAAACCAAACGGGGCTTAAGTTTTTTAGTATGTGCATACCAATTTTCAGCTTAATATGAGGTCGTATGGTTCTCTGTTTGAGGCCTGTAAGTTGAACCCAAGATGGTTTTCATGCCTGGGCACATTTTTGTTTTTTGAACTATTGCAAACATGGCATGAGTGCACGTTTGAGACATCTTAACTTTTGCATTTTCAGTCGGAATTCATTGATTCTTTTTTTATTTGAAAGCTAAAGTTTTCTAGTATGTGCATACCTATTTTCAGCTCAATATGAGATCGTTTGGCCACTTGTTCCATGTCTGTAAGTTGAACCCGAGAGGGTTTTAGACCTAGGCTGAATTCAACATGGCTTGAGTCCATGTTTGAGATTTCGTATCTTTAGCATTTTATATCGTAATTCAGTGAATATTTTTCCAGTTCATAGATAAATTGTTCTACTTTGTGTGTCTCAAATTCCAGACCATTCCGAGGTCACTAAGCCTTTCAAATTATGTCTGAAAGTTGAACCCGGAGAAGAATTCAGACATGTGTATTGTTTTTGGCGTGTGCATTTTTGTGTTCCGTCTTGTTTTCTAATCTGTTTTTCGACTTCTGCATCTTGTTTTTGTGATATTTCTGAACTGTTTTGAAGGCCATAAAGCCTATCAATAGGTGACCCAGAATTTTGAATTTATGATTCAAAACGAATTGATTTTTTAGATGTTTTCGAATATCAGTTTTGGTGTTTTTCGATGATTTTTTATTTGATTTCGAGCACGGATTTTTCCAAACAATTTTGAAATAATTTTTAAAATAAATTGGCATTTAAAATAATTATTATATAATATTTTTAAATTATTTTAAGCTATAAAATCTATTTATTCTCTATAATAAAGGAATATTCAAATATTGTTTTCAAAATTGATTTCAGAAAATGGTTTTAAAAGCTTGTTTTCTCAAATAAATTATTATATATATAAAATACACATTTTTTCACTATTCGAACGAATGAGAAGGAGGATTAAATGATTTGGTAAAACACGTGGTATGGGACACGTGCGATTATCTTATCGGTTAATTCCTGACTTGTCTGTTTGATCGTTTTGACCTTCGGGTCGTGTTTACCGATGAGATGAGGTAAACATTTTAATGCTTTTGAGTGTGACATTTACTAGCGGTTAGTATACCATTTAGTGTGAACGTGTGGTATGGGACGCACGTTAACACTTTCCGGGTTCCTATCTGAGAGTTTATGACACATTTGCCATTGCGGCGTATTGTCAGTACTAGACCTTCGGGTCATTGCCATTGCGGCGTATTTGTCCTTGAGACGTTTGCTATTGCGGCGTATTTTCCATTGCGACATATTTGTCATTGTGACGTATTTTCCTTTGGGTGTGGCGCCTTATTTGAGAGATCAGTACTTGGCAGGCTTCGGCCACATGCACGTGCAAATTTTTGAGAAGATTTCATTGATTATTGTGATTTCCCAAGTGTATCGCCATTTTCATGGTTGGCCATTCGAGCCGTTTGATATATATATATATATATATATATATTTTAATGGCGATTACCTTATGGGAATTTGAACTCTTTTGAGTTCTATCTTTGAGATTTGAGTTGCCTACACTGGCGTTATTTGAGATTTGCCTTTTGACATTTATTTGGGATTTATATTCTCCTATTTGGAGATATATGTATTACATTTATGGCGTATTTTGAGATGGTGATTTCTTTGGAAATGCTTTTGAGTTTGCCGATATGGTGGGTTTGGGATTTCTCCTTTTTAGGAGTTATGATTTTCCCTAAACCATTTTTGATGATTTGTGATATGCCGATGATATGAGGCTTGCTATATTTAGCATTTTGTGGATATTGATTTATCTCTTTGAGATTATATACTCATGCTAGTGATACTATATCATTTATAGTAACCATACTTAGACTTAGAATAGTTTCTTCTCGTTTGAGAAGAATATCACCCTTATCCTTATACTTATATTATCGTTTATCCATATTAACTGATTGTTTTATGTAACGACCCGCTATTTTGGACCATTCGCATCCGCACATGTTGGACTTGAATAATTCGAAATACCGCGTTGTTAATTTAAATTTGGCAAAACTGAACATATACAGTAAATAAATAATCACATCATAGACACAGAGTAATAAATGCAGCGGAAACAAAAGATAGTAGTTCATGAAGCTACTATATACATATCAGAGTTAAATAAGTTACAGCAGAAGTCTCGAATACAATAGTCACATACAAGAATCAGAATACAATCACTGGAATCAACTGGATATCTGAAAGCTGGATAGATAGCTGGATCTCCAAGCGAAGCTCCAACTCCAAAGGTGAGCCTTGAATACTGGTACACTCAGTCTGACCCGAGCGTAAAGCAAAACACAAAACACTCGAGTCAGGATTAACATTCTTATATCAATAAATCCAACTCAAGTGAAATAGCAACTGAAATACAAGTAACTCAAAGGATGTTTGGAATAATCATTCTTTAAGGATCCGTTAAACTATCTACTATGTAGTAGTGTACGATAAGTAGATAATGTCTATCAGTAATATAAGGTATCAAAATAGTGTTAAGGCGTTACCATTATCCCCCTTAACACATTTTATATAAGCGTTATAGTCTATACAGCACTGTAAACTCCACCGTAAACTAGTGGGATATCAGGGAGTACTCCATACGTATAACACAAAACAAATCGTAGTGGTCGCGTATATAGGGATACAAGTATGGCAAGGCACATGAGGCAATACCCAAGGTAGTGAAACTACCGTTTGCCTGATCCGGACTGGTGAAAACGCATCGCCGCAGCGATCACAACACCGCGAAACAAAACTCCCAAAATCAAGGGTGTACCAATCGATAACAAATAATGAGTAGTTTTCGAAGAAGTGTGTTCGCTCGAGGTAGCTAACCCCCATTTGGCCCGGCACGGCTCCTGTTTTAGTCATTTCCAATTCGACACAAGTGTCAAGGCTATCCATTATCGTTCTCTTTCTTCGGTCATCACGTACATCATTCCAACCACTTCATTCTGGATCACACTCCGCGTGTAGTTATTAAAGTGGTTTTCGGTTTAGACAATGAGTATGTCCATAACTGATTCCGGTCTCTTTAATAACTTTCGTAATTATTTCACCGATTGGTCAATTAATATGTTTCAAAAACCAAATCAATTTCAATTTCAATTAGAATTTATAAATCAACATTTCATTTGTCTTTCAAAATCAATTTCCAAAATCTACATTTCAAAATTTCCAAATTACCATTTCAAAAACTTATAATACAATTTCAATTTCTATTTAAACCCATTCCAATATTCATTTAAATTCATATATAAGTTTCATTCCGAAATCATTTAAATTAATTTAATTTAACATTCAAATCAATTTAAATTCATTGATCGACTTTATTCAATATTCGTTAAGTAAATTATCCTTCAAAACAATTTCTATTCAACTTCCAATTTATTAAATCAATTATTTAAGTTCAACTTCATTATATCAAAACTTACAAATTGCATTAAATTAAATTAATCAAATCAAGTTCTTGACATTTCAAGTCTTACACTAATTTCAATAAAATACATTTTATTTCTTATTAGAGAAATTCAATTTCACTTATTTATTTACTTAGTTACAATTTCAAAACTCAATTAATAAAGAAACTTAATTTCACTTATTCAAGAAGTTCAATTTTACTTAATAAAGAATTCAATCTTATTTAATTATTAAATAATTCAATCACATTCAATTTTGAATAATTTCAAAACTTAATTGTTAAATAATTTCAAACTTAATTCAATCATTTCGTAAATTAAACAACGTTCTTTCATCAACTACTCTGTTAATAACTTGTTTCAGATTATTAGATATTAACATTTTCCTTTCACTAAAATTCAAATTTCAACTTCATTTCAAAACCATATTATTCATTCAAATAAAATCTTTATTTTATTTTTAAATCAAATTATTGACTAATCGGGTTTTATTTAATTCTCTATCCTAGGTCAAAGTTTAATATGGGTATTTATCATTTCAACCCGATTCCATTTCAATTCAAAAATCAAAGCATAACAAAGGGAACTTGCAGTGTGATAACTAGGATGGTGTCAAAGTAAATAAACAAGCAATAACAACAATCAATAACAATCCAATAGTTAATTCAAATAATCCCGAAATAATCGTATTAATTCACATTGTTGTTTGTGCAAATTAATATAATTATCTCTAGAATCTACACTATCATTTCATGTAGATTAAAGATTATTACACTTATTATTCTATGCAATTCTACACTTGACATCAATTATTCAATTTCATACTTCATCAATTAATACAATCATAAATTCAAATGGTTGAAGGGTAATTAACTATTTTTCTACGTGTCAATTAATTTTAACATTTAAAGGGGTTATATTATACAAATTTGTCTAATTAAATTCAACATATATATCAATTTTAAGTTGCTAACAATCCTACGCCAAATTCAATTTCATATTTTCATCACTTACAACATTAACAATTTTAACGTCCAATATCAATATCAATCAATCAATCATCTATCAACCAAACTTGATTATCATCATATAAGTAACTGGTAATGGTGTCAGATGTCACAGGTGAAACTGATACAGGTAATAACATATATAACAGTGTAAACAACTAATAGCAGCATATTTCAATTGTCGTTTCAATTGAAATCAAATTTAATAAATAAAAGAACATTAATCGTGAGTGATTGCTCACCTTCCGAGGTTAGAGTTAATTCGACACGAAGTTGTGTTACGAAATCCAGACACGAATCCAAAATGACAAGATCAGCACGAATTCGACGGACAACTGATAAATAGAATTGATGAACTGAATCAGAATCAATTTGATATAAACGACAGTTATATTAATATCCTTGTGAATCAATTTTAAATTTTAACATTATTAAAATAACATATTTAATTAAAATCAATGTTTTACATATTGCCTATATAAACTAATAGTTGCATATATCATTGTCACACGTATGCACAATATCATATACAGTAAGCAAAATCTTTTGATCTGTTATAAATACATATGGGACCGAACACCAGACATTTTATATACCTCTTTTCTGAGTATACAGTATTCGAAACTAATAACAAAACAATATAACTTTAAAACACATACAAAATAAAATATAATACATATACTACTACTATATTAAAATAAGTATATACTAAAATATCTTGGAAAAAAAACAGATATAGTTTAACACTATGTACATTACAACATACAAATATCTAACTATGTACAATATAACCCAAACTGCTATTTAATAAAACCCAACAAACAAAAATGCCAAAATAAAACTGCTATATTACACATATGCTCAAAGATATATATCAACATATAGATAATATAACCTATATAAAATAAAATATACAAACGAAATATATATATTTTAAACAAACTGTACAACCTGAAACTTGTAATATAACTACTATATTCAGACCTATGTTCTGTAAAACTTATTTATACGATATAAAACAATAAGACAACCGAGTTTTAAATTTTATACATAACAGGCTTATATCCTTCATAAACGAACAGCTACTATATAATTATATAAATATCTATAACAGATCTAGTATATATATAGTTATTTCTAATACCAACCCATATACAACTTATACATACACGTACATAATCTTAAAATATGTAACATTATAAACATACCAGACTCTCGGCTATTATATAAATATAACCTGAAAATACTACAACACATATATATACCAAAATCTAATATAATATATAATATGTATATATATATATATGATGTACCTTTAAAAAAAGAGAACAGGCTACGGCAGCCAAGGGAAGGTCGGGGTGCAGTTCATGTAGGCGGAGAGGAGGTTCGGCTAAGGCCGTGGAACAGGCTGAGTGATGGGCGGAGAGCTCGTCAGGGGTCGGAGGTGATGATGGTCACGTGAGTTTTTGAGGATCTGAGAAGTGGGCTCGCGGTTACACATTCGAGCTGCATATCGGAGGAAGGGAAGTGGCATGAAATTGGACGATGGTGAGTGGTCAAAGCGATGGGAAAATAGGTCGATCTTGCATGCGGCTGTGGGTCACTAGAGTTGTTTGTGTGACGGGTCAAGCGGCGGAGGAGGGAAGCCGAAACTGATGGGTTATTAGGCACTGTTGTGTCCACAGGGGAGATTCAAGAGAGGGAAAAACATGGCCCGGTTTGAATGGAGGCGTGCAGTGGAGAAGTAGGGTGAA
Source organism: Allium fistulosum (assembly GCA_030737815.1). Taxonomy (NCBI): domain Eukaryota; kingdom Viridiplantae; phylum Streptophyta; class Magnoliopsida; order Asparagales; family Amaryllidaceae; genus Allium; species Allium fistulosum. The sequence continues at coordinate 837,708,831 of CM060905.1, forward strand.
GATGGAATAATGGCTCGGCTTCAAGGCTGACGTGGATCTGGAGTTTGTAGACGGAGGCGTGGCAGTCAAGTGGAAGGTGGTTCATGGTATGGTGGATTGCGGAGGGGCTAAGGCCGGAGAGGGAAGGTTGACGTGGCAGGGCCGAAGGCTCGGGAAGGAAGTGGGCGAACGGTCTCGTCTGTGGTGATGTGGCGCAAGGTGGAGAGGGGAAGAAGGCGGAGCGGCATGGCAAGGTGGGCCGGGTGGTTAGGCGGAGGAGAGAGAGAGGAGGAGATGGCGTCAGGTGGGCTCAGCTGCGCTCAGGGTGGAGGGCGAGGTCTGGCCGAATGGAAGGCCATGGGTGGTGAAGGAGGAACAGGTAAACGAAAATGAAGGAGGGCTTTCAATAGTGGCTACAGATATAAAACGTTTCTTTTTATTTTCGAACAAGAAAGAATAGAGATGGGTGCAGTTTCAAGAGGCACAAGGAATAAATGATATCGGACTATTGAGATTCTCAACGTAATATGAATGCCATTAAACGTATGAAGGCAAGACAACAATGAATAGTTTTAACAAAGCTTGCTGGATGACACAGTGGATAGTGGAAGGGTAGGAAATCAAAAAGACTCGGTTGCCGAACTGGTACGCTGGGCGTTCCGCAGATCGCACCACACATTGGGCTCCGAAATACAAAAGTAAATATACCACAGAGATCAGCGTGACGAGACGATCAAAACGGTATACAGATATCAGTAGTTTGATTGAATTAATAAAATTCGAATTTTTCTACTGGCGGAAAATTCAAGAAAAATGTAGAAAAATAAGATCGACGGAGCCAAAGAAGTCCGAATTTGGAAAAACGAAAAATGACGTTTGCTCATAAGATGGTTTAGAATTTTTCTATGTAAAAATATTTAGGTTCCGAAAACATTTTATTTTCATCGCTTTTTAACTAATTAAATTGAAGTAAATTTACGTGCGAAATAAACTTTCATATTTTCGGACGAAAATTTACCAGTTGCTATGTTTAACTAGACGCATTCCAAATATCAAATTTATATTTCAAAATTTTATCATTTAAAATTTCACAAAATTTCAGCTAATTACGATATTAAAACAGTTAAAATTTACGGGTCGTTACATTTTAGCTAGACTGGCCCATGTATTTTATACTCGGATCAGACCGAGGTGTTTCAGGTTAGGTACCCATTGGACTTAGCCTTTCTACTTCCGCTTGGATATTTTGCTATCGCCTTTTTGATGTAGCTTTTTGTGTAGACTCTGATATGTTTATTTTTGACTCGTTGTATATTGTGTGGCTGTCATACCACTATGTGTATCATTTTGTATTTCACTGGGGATGTATCTGTATATATATATGTATATATCTGATGTTTGTTATTCTGTGATGTGATATGCATTTAGTTGTTGTCTTTTGTTTTGATAGATCTGTAGCTACCTATAGTTTTGTATTAAGCGTTTATTGGATATGTCGATCTACTTGAAATAGAGGGAAAAAAAACTTAGAGCATTTATCGACGTATTCAATAGATGTTTAAGACAAAGCTATAGATGGTTGCTCCTAACCAGCCCTATTCTCCGCATTAGCAGACAGTATTACCTAGTAATACTCTTTGTTAATATGGGTCTCGGGGTGCGTCAGACGAGCGGTTTTCATTGATTTGGAAATTTTGATTTTGGATACCGGTTGAATTGATATATATATATATATATATCCATATAGTTTCTTGAATTTGGATTATGTATTGGAATTGAATTATTTGAAAGGTTTAAGTTAAACTTCGAATTATTTTAATTAAAATGGTTAAATTTAGTATTTAGAATTATTTAAATCTCTTAAATAATTATATTCACGTTGTACACTTGATAGGAGATGGAAAATCACGTAACATCTCCGAAGCCATTGCACTTATATTTTATTTTAGACTAATTTGACTTACATAAGATCTTTTAGTTCTGACTCGAGTGTTTTTTTTATTACGCTCGGGTCAGTCTGAGCTTTTCAGTGTATTGAAGACCATTTTATTTTGGAGGCTGAAGACGGAGATGAGTCTACTATTTTTTATTATTATATTTCCACTGCATCATGTATTCCGCTGCATTGTTTGTTTATTCCTGTTGTATGTATAACTCTGACTTGAATTGTAAAAGTGTTATCAAACGTTATTTATAAAACAGCTTCATGAATTGTTTATTTGATTATTATATTTTGTCATTCCGCTGCGAGATTCTGCGTTTTGTTTTTCCTTCCTTTACCATTTATTTTCTTATTTACCCCATAAACAATCCTTCCTTTTGAATGGTTTGAATTAGACATGTGTGGTTTATTGTCGATTTTAACCGTCCAAAAAGGTGGATCGTTACATCAATAGGCGATCATATAGGGATCTATAATAGTTAGGCTATCGAAGGCCCAACTAGGGAGTCACGTACTATCCAGCTTCAGGGACCTTCCATATGATTCCCTCATGCTCTTATTAAGTCAATGCATTTCCATACGACCTTTTTCCTGTGGGATCAGGATAGGTGTACCTCTTCAACTTCTTCCATTATCCCGACTCATAGTCGACTTGTCCATATTTCAGTGTATGGATGCAACTACTCGATAGTCGGAGTTATAGGACTTGGTGTATAATATATTTATATTTATAATAAAAATACAAATACATTCACTCAACGTTTTCTAGTTTTTCAAGATCGACTAACTTAAGTTATGATACCAAATGTAACAACCCGCATCCCGATGGGCTTGAATTTTCGCTAAACCGAAAACCCAAGGCCACTAAAGTATGAATCATTGGTTTGGTATCCAACAAATAAACAGAAGTATGCATATCAGAGCATTAACGATATAACTCACAATGGAAGAACAAAATATAATAAGTCACATAGTTACTGACCAAGATTTGACACTTCCAATGTCTGGTGTCCATGTTAGTTTGAGCATGCATAAGGAACCTGTCCTTTTAGTGTTCTCGCATTGTACCAATACATGCCCGACTATGGTATCCTATGGGTTTTAATGAGGAGTGGGTCAGAACAATGTTCTGCTGGCTGGTAAATATACACCTTATACATAAACTAGGCTATGCAGATTGTCTTCTATCACATGTTATGTCTTTTATTTTTAATTAGTTATTTCTCGCCTTCAGGTACGCACACGATATGTTCGGTCTACCAGTAATAGAGTATAGCTACGTACATATATATAAATATATAAGTACCATGGTCCCCCATTGGACCTAGATATTGTCCCCGCTAATATCCTTAAATTAGCACACTGTCAGGATTTATCACCCTCACCGTATCACATTCTCATCGCTGCGCATACCGAGGAACTTATGCAATGCCTAATAATGGTTTTCAATAATTTAGCCACACTCTACTTTGCATTTTTAGGGATTTTCAACTTGTCTGCTTCTTGGTTTGTAGACTCAGCTCTACGAACTATAGATCATAGTGGACTCAGCGCCATAAGCTATGGACTCAGCTCCATGGACTACTCCATGCATTTTGAAAGACCTCTATAAAAGGTTTAGCTTGCCTTGCCTCCTAAAAAACAAACTAGCAAACAAATGCGACGATGCCTAACCTAACATGGACCGTACACTAGTAGGGAGTGTAGCCCATTAGGTGCAACCCTTGTCTTTCCCTTGACCGCTAAGGATTGATGACTTTCTCGACCTATGTGCAACCCCTAATCCCTAATTTGGTACCTCCATACTGACATAGCATCGTTCTTCACTCATCATCCTATTTTGATTGCCTATTGCAATCAAGGTTATACCTCCACTTTCCTATTTTATTGAAGCAAACTCTACTTTCTATCGGATTATTTCTTCATCTATACATAAGCGTATACACTCCACAAGTCCTATGGTTGATATGTCTCACATTAGTATAATGTATACATAATTGCTGATAGCCACTTGCGATGGGCCGACTTCTATTATATAATACTACTGACCTCACATTCCAACTCATTCTAATGACTATGTTATTCTATTCATATAATCATTTATTAACTTTAAAAGTTCACATCCGTCATAAATGCATACTTAAGGCTATATATGTATCTTATATATATATATATATCTTATATATATATATTCATTTTTATTTAATTATCTTGCCTCTACAATTTACTATTAACCATAAATCTTTACTTCTTATGTGTTTATATCTTACTTGATTTAAGACTATTTACCACTTTCTTTTTAAAATATTTACAATGTCGTTTTCCATTCATTTACCATTTCCTTATTTTCTAGTTCTATTCCCCTTTTAACCTTTTGCCTACTCTTCATTTTATTTTTATTTAATTCACATCTTTATTTGCATGGCGCATCTATTCTCTTATAATGTTTTTATCACATTTACTTCTATTTATTTAACACTTAGGGATTTTCTGCATTTTAATGCATTGGAATTACGTCCCTTCCAATGAAAAAATTTACATTGTAAATTTCTATATCTTATCCAAAAGGAAGATTTGTGTTGCATCTGGAATCACAAGGAATTATCTTTTCATAGTTATTGAAATAGATAGTACAAAATACAGTAAACATCCATATTTTATAAATCTCTTTCTTTTCAGGTGTATTCTTTGTCATTTCAAACGATGCACTTTTATTTATTTTAAACTTGATAATGTATAAAAATTCACACGACAACATCATATATTCCAACAAATTAAAATACCACTTAAACCCCCTAAAATTTTATTGTGATTTTCTTTATTTTACATTGTTATTTTTCAATATCCATTTAAAGAAATTCTGGAATTATTACATCATCTACAAGTTCATTATCTACTATTATTAAATAATAAATTTAGGGATTGCTAATGCCAAAATATTTTCTAGATTTACATTCATACAACATATATATATATATATATATCAAGTTCACAAGCTTAGAATATGTAGGCAGAGTTTATAATTTCATTGCATGTGTATAGATTTAGCCTACAACTCCAATTTACATTTTAGGCATATAGGAATAGGTCTACAACAATATAAATCTAATATCATACAAAAGTATCTAATTTTCTCACCCACCTTTTTAGCTTTCCAAATCTTCAGATCTAATCCCTATTATTCCCTTTTGACTTCCTTTTCTCCCTATTTGTATTTATAAACTGCAAGCACATATGGATTTATTAGAGATCTAGATTAGAAAAGAGATTTGGAATTTTATTTATATTTTAGATTTGGATTTACAATTCACATTGGCTTTAGCAATTTTATTTGAACCTATTCTCTTCCTCAATCATCTTCAACAATCACTTCTCCAATTATGTATACGTATAAACTAGAACTATTTTTAAGAATTTAGAATTTTGGAGGAGAAGAGAAAATGGTAGAGCTTCTGCATTCATAAAAAAATATGAGTTTGAAAGTGAGGTCTAGGTCCGTATTTATAGGGTTTCAAATCAATGCAAGTCATTTGATTAAATTGTTTTAAATCCAGCCCGTTCAGGCCAACGTTTACTGTTAATTTTACCCTAGCAATGGTTGACCTCTCTTGACCTAGGGTTGGCCCCTACTGATTGTCCTGGGTGCATCTTTGGTCGACCATACCGTTTATTTTATGGTGATTAGTTAGCGTGCGTGATTGGTTAATTATCCTGCGTGATTTCTCTAAGGTTTATTCCTTGTTTGATGAACCAATATAATTTGTTTCCACTATGTATATATATTTTCTCAAATTTGATTTATTGTTAACATTCCTTAACGTCTAAGTTTCCACTAACATTATCAATTACCATTAGTTGACTTTTATTATCATAATTACATATATAATTATTTCTGATTCAAAAACTTCAAACGTTAATAACTTTTCGTTTGAACTTCGACCGAAAAACTTTATATATGAAAATTGATTAGAAAATCACTGCAAACTTAACGGTATAGGTTTCGTAGCCAATTTCAATTGTTTGCAAAAAAGTCTATTTTTCAGCATTATTATTTACTTATTAAATTTATTTTTTATTGATTGTCGAAATCACGAGTGTTACAGCAATTGTAACAATCCAATTTTCCGTACAATTCAAGCTGACTATAAACCACACATGTCCAACCCAAATCGAACGAAAAGATGGATAATTAAGGGAAAGAAAGAAGAAAGAAGAAAGAAGGAGAGAAGAAGAGAAAAGAAGAAAGAAATTAAAACAACACAGAATCTCACAATCGCAGCGGAACAATATATAATATAATATCATGATCTTTACAAAAAGAGAGACTGTTATATACATACATCCATCAGAGTACTACAACTACAATCATCAGCCTGGACAGTTATAACAACCTATCCTCACAATTTCTTATGATTTTAACAACAAAATAGCGGAAATAAACATATAAGAGAATACGACTTGAAGACCTCCAACTCATCTCCTAAGCTCCAGTGCATCCAAAGCAATCTGTAAATATGCTCAGTCTGACTTGAGCATTATAATAAAATAACACCCAAGTTGGAAAACCAGCGTGAGAAAACATACCCAATTTAACTTTAAAGTTATAGAAACCTTTAAAAAATCAAAGGTATCTCGTAAGACCACACCGCACATAAACACGGACCGGTTTTTACCTTACGATAACCACAACAATTCATATGAAATCTCCTAATATTATAATAGTGTCTTATATACAAGTACTTATTAATCATAGCCGAAATTGGTACATTAATTAAATTCCAGCATACTAGGTTCTGCAACCAAAACTGAAGGCTCGTATTGGAGAATGGATTCCAACTATGAAAGGGTAAGGGTCTACCCACCAAATTCGTACACCTTTAAATAAAATGTATGGGACACGTTGCACCTTTGCTACTCAGGACCGGCACTACCCCCTTCTCGAGTAGCACCGAATATGATCACCCCTTGGTTGTAATCAACAACCACACAATGGGATCCCGAAGCATACATGAATATCGCTCTAGGTTTGGGATGATCATAACTTACTTGGGTGCGACCCACTTAGCCCTGTCGCATGTCCCTGCTTTATACATTTCCCGGATGTGAGGCTCGAAGAGGCCACGCTCTTACCATTTTCTCCTAGTAAACCATCTTGGAATGCTAATATTGCCGTCCACGCAACCAGTGCAATACTAGCATTCATCCATACAAGTTCATTCTGGGACTGAAAGAAACACTTGAGAACTTTGTCTCCAAATCCCATCATCTTCAAGATGTCTCCTCTTCGAAACGCTTAAGTTGGATCAAAGTGTTTTTTGGATAACATATCCAATCTCGATCTCTTCGAAACAACATTCGATAATTTCCAGTAAACTCAACTCAGGTTCTATAGGAAATAAACAGTCAAATATAAGATCAGAGATCATCTCCTAACCGTTAGTGGAGGATTTCCTTAGCATTTGTCATAGAAGAACGAAACGAGATTTACAAGCATAGTACAACATCATCGGAGATGACTGTGCTATATAACTCACGTGTTTCTCTTAGATATTTCCAAAGTTACATTTGGTTCCATATTCGATAGTCAGTTATCTAACTTTAAACAAACACACATCCAAATCAGGATTTATTTCCAAAGGAAAAACCAACATTGGTTAAGCACATAAGCAACCACAAGCCTCCTTAATAAATATTTCATTAATTAAATCACTTTGTAAATTTCTTGTAATAAAATACTTTTACAAAGGTATATCCACAAATCCCTATATTTTCAATACTTAGAAAATATTCATATACTTATCTCAATGGTATAAGCATATTCACACACATTACACCTTGCATCATAGAAAATGCACTCATATACTTATCTCTACGGTATAAGTATATTTACAAAGTGGAGAAATATTTTCTTTTTATTCGATTCTCGAATCATTTATAAATTCCTTACAACTCTCCAGAACCATTTATAAACCTATTTATAAATCTCTGGAAAACATTTATAAAACCGTTTTATACATTTCAATCACTTATAAACTCTTTTCGTACATTTTTAAAATCATTTATAAATCCTTTATAAATCCATAGAACCATTTATAAAACTTCTTTTATAAATCTGTAAATCCTGTTTCCTAAACTCGTTTATAAATATCTAAACATTTATCAAACTCTTTTACCTTGTAAATAATCTTTCCTTAATTCTTAAAACCATTTTGTAAACTTCCGTTATAAAATTCAAATCCGTTTATAAACCCTATTTATGCCTTTCGGAGACATTCGTAAATAATTAAAAATTGTTTACTTCAAATCACCATTATATAATAATAATATTAAAAATAAGCATTCTAAATAAATGAAAATTATTAATTTTAAAATATCTTCAAAATAATAATTAATGATTTCAAATCATTATGTAATAAAAAAAAATTAATCTTTACCATTATAATGATTAATTTATTTTTCAAAACCTTATTAATATATCCTTATCATTATTGTTAATTCCAAACCATAATTATTTTTAAAATAATTTACCTTTCAAAATATTAACATTTTGATAAATACTTAAAAACAATATTAATATAAGCAAATAACTTTAGAACAACTAATATAATCAAATAACTTTAAAACAATGTTAATATAATTAAATAACTTTAAAACAATATTAACATAATTAAATAACTTTAAAACAATGTTAATATAAGTAGATACTCTTTTAAATAGGATATTTTTGAAACTGAATTTCGGATTTAAAATCATTTCCCTTCTCAAAAACTAAATTCAACTCAAATGGAAATTTATAGTATTTCAAAATACTAATTTGAGGCCAATAGCCACCAACCGCTTAACCAATATCGATATTGATTTTCTATCACTACGGGTTTTCAGTTTTTAACATATAACGATGCCATAACCCATATTTCCAACAAATCAGGTTTATTATCCAATAATTCATATAATTGGAATATTATTGAAACCAATTCAACAATGGTGAGGAATCCCGTTGGATCCCTCCAACATGTCCCCCTACATCACAACTCATATATATCAGCACGCACACACACACACACATATATATATGTAGATAAAATCAACAATGGTGAGGAATCCTATTGGATCCCTCCAACCTGTTACCCTACACCACATACAATATATAATCAAATAATACAAAACAACCGCTTCGAGGCGGGATTCGTATACAAAGGGTCATCCGCTCTTACACGGGAACGTCATAGGGTCTCATCCGCTTCAAGGGTGGGAATATATCCAAACCAACTAATATAAACTAGTAAATCATCCAAACGATCATTCAAACCATTTTCATCATTTATATATCATACTAGTTGACCAAAAAGGTGAGTTTAACTCACCAAAATTTTCAGTTGCCGTCGAGGCGTTCCAGTTTGGAACTAAAATCAAACGACGTCCGATTTTATTCCAAAATTCAATTGTCTCCAAATTCATCCAAACCAGCTCAATTATGAAGCTTTAATCATTACGAGCGCAATGCAATAAATAGCGTCCGAATCCGACCTCGTATGAAGAAGTTATTAAAATTTTAAGTTATCGATATTTAAATTAATAGTAAATAAACTAATTGCATAATTAACATTTTAATTACATTTTAACTCCTCCTTCCATTGTTCACCATGCGTGTTCAAAACCAATCTTGACCGCACTTTGACCACCCACCGTGTCGCCTTAGCTCCACCGGACTACGCCGCACTACACCCCTCGATAGTTCGACCTCATCTCTCTCCATCACCATTGTCGATGGTCTTCAATCGTCGTCGCTCGCCTGATCTTGGCCCAGAAATGCCGTGGCGTTCAACTCGAATTTATTGCCCCGCAGTTGATCATTGGCCATGAGAATTTGCAAGCAGGTAGCCACGACCATCCCCTACGACTTTTTTTCAGAGCCCATCGGCTTAAACTCCATCACGTCACCGCAATTGGTGAAAGTACGATCGCTGTACAACTCCAATTTCTGGCCATCTCGCGTCGTTAGACGATGATCTCACCATTGAAAATACTCACCACCTCGTTGCCATCATTTCTCTAGTTGGTGACGAAGGCTGAAAACGCCTTGGGTGCCGCTGATGTGGCCATGGTCGTTGGATGAGGAAGATTTGCAGTTGAAAAAATGTTAAAACAAAAACCCACCCATACTCTGATTCGAAAGCAACTTATAAGAAGGGGGAGTATGGCTAACGTCCAAAAAGAGGGTATGGCTAAACAGTGAATAGGTATGGCTATGGTATGGTGATTATAAAATAATATATATATTATTTAAAGGGGCATTTTACCAGAAGGACAAACTTTGCAGTCCAATTAGTTTCTAGGACACACATTCAAAGAAATTACTTTCAAGGCCAATGTCAGTAGAATAATTACTTTCAAGGACAAAGTCAGCAGTCCAATTACTTTCAAGGACATAATTTCATAGGTTTTTAGGCCCTAGAAACTAATTATTTTGTGTTTTGTCCTTGAAAGTAATTATTTCAGAGTTGTGTCCTAGAAACTAATTCCACTTGCTAAAGAAGCCTTTGTGGCTAATTTCCACTTATTTAAATTTAAATTATCAAGCTATAAAACGTCTGAAAATTTCGAACTCCAAACAAGATGTGCCGCCTGGCATTCTATATATTATTCTACTATTTCGAACACAATGGAACTTGTTTCGAGGACTAATTCGATCATATACATAAAATAGCGTTTCAAACCAAATTATTTATATAAATTTCTTAATTAACTTCTACCTGTTTCGATTTCGCATGACCAAACGATATGTCCAATCGCCACGAATTTTATCGGCACATAATAACTCACTATTACAGATCCAATGACACTAGTTTCGTCGAGATCCAAGACAGTGCCTGAAAGGCTATTTTTATATATTAATTAAAATGAATTATTATAAAAACCAATTAATCACTTTTGAATTTACATTAAAAGTTTTACTATCTTCATTCTTATCAAATAGAATTTAAATAAGCTTTGAAATCATTTTTATCCAAATTAAAATCCAAGATTCAATTATTTAAACAATTTCAACTATTAAATTCAACGATCTAATTATCAAATAAATCATTATATTTCAAATCAAGTTATTTAACTTGTAAAATTAACTTTTCAATATCTAAAATCAATTAAATATTGCAAATTCAAATGACTAAAATTCTGGGTTGTTACAACAATGTTTTGGAAATTGGAAATTTATTGTTTTGAAAAATAATAAACATATTTTTCTATGACTAGATTTTGATGTGATAATTACAGCCATCGAGCATTAGTGGATAGCCGAAGTAGATGGCGATGTGATGTTGATCACACGGTCAACATTGTAGCTATCGGCGAAGTGAGTTGTTAGAAATTCATGGCGAGGCATCATCAATACATTTGTATTCATATATTAGAATCTGAAATTGTTTAAGATGTGGTGTTATGATTGTATGCTTGCCATGTAGTATTTTTTTATTGTGAATATATATTTTTCTGTTATAGGAGGCATTATGATATAAAAATGTGTGTGTCTATAAGTTTTCAAAAAAATTAAATTGGATGTATCCTTTTGAAGAGAAGAAATATGTTTTGAACTATATTAAAAACTAATGGTTGAAATAATATTTCGAAGAAAGTTATATTCATTATTTTGAAGGGATCAGAGTGATATGAAGAATATTTTTAAATGAGCAAAATGTTTTAGAGAATGGAAAATTATTGTTTTGGAAGAAAAACAGTACTTTATAAAGAGCAAACTGTTTTGAGAAAGTTTATAATATTTTGAAAAGAAATATAATTACTTAGAAAAAATATAGTTTTGAGTGATATGCCAATGTTTTGAGAATAGTGTTCCAAAGAATATTCTAAATAAGAGTTTGGAAAGGATGACATTTCAAGCAATATTTTGAAATGGATATTATATTTTGGGAAGTGTTATAAATAATACCTTGAAAGTATGATATTCGAGAAAAGTTATAAATGATGTTTGGAAAATGCTTTGATTTGAAAATATATGGTAAGTGATGATGTGAATTGTGCATGCGGTTTGTATTATTTAGTTGTGATTAGAATGAGCAATATAAATATATTGGTATGAAATGCTCAGGTTATTCGTAATCTTAAGTGACTTAAAACAAAAAAAATATTTAGATGAGAGGAATATATTTTGAGATGGTGATTTAGTGTAGTATATGATATGAAAATTTTGTAATATTTTGAAGCTTTAGAAATTGTTTTGGCTTGATTATATGTATGTGTATATAAGTGTTAATACTATTATAACGAGGTAATGAATTGTTTTGGAAGAAATATAGGCATTTTGCGATAAAGTGAATTTTTATAATAAGTAAAGTTTTATATATATATATATATTGAATTTGAAATTTGAGTTTTGAGTTTTGAGAGAATAATATAAAGTAAATATTACGAATAACAATTTCTAGTATTAATGGAGATCTTCTATTATAGTGGTAAAGAGATTTGTAGAATTAATGAATATTTAATAAATAGTATTGGAAATATTTTAATAGTGAACTCATTTTTTAGTATTTTTGAAATACTATTAACAGTTTTAACCATAAATCTCAAACTACTAACTCGTTTTTTATTATTTTAATTTTATTGGAAAGTTGTGTCATTGGAAAGAAAATTTTGTTTGCAATGCAATGAATTTTTTTGAGAATTACTACGGTAAACATGAATTAAAATGGATATGTATCGCTGTCTTGAAATGCAAAAGTCATAAAACTAAGCTAAACTAATTTGCTCCTAATTTGTGAACGATTTATCCGATTTCGATGATTTTACATGTTTCGAAAAGCTAAGAACATAAGCAATAACTTTTATTTTAGGTTTTTTGCAAAATTTTGATGTTTTCAAGGTTAAAATTTTTGCTTTATAAGATGGACCTACATTTATTTGTTGATTTCAGATTTTCAGCCCTTTAAGAAAAATGTTATAACTCATGTTGTATTTGATATTTTTGCAATCCAGAAGTTGTTTTGGAAAGTTAACATATTATGTAATGATTAATCTTTGATGTCATTGTTTATAATTTGTGCTTTTGACTATTGAAAGTTTGTTGAAATGTAACTAAAATTTGAACACCATGTTGTTTTGAAGTTAAATGAATTCATACCTATGTTATCTCTTCATGTAAAGCTAATGTTTAAATTTGAGTTGAGAAAGGTACACATGAAGCACATTTGGACTTATTGACGGTGTTCATCGCTTTTGTTTGCTTAAATGCTAACTCGCTCAAAAATGCTAAATGAATACATGTTTTTATAATATACTGATATATGTTGTGATATTATCTTGTTTCCCCGTGTTTCGGGATGTTCCGTGTTGAGATTTATATAAATATTGTGTTATATTATGTTTTGATTTTTCAGAATGCTCTCTGTACAAAGGAGACTCTGTCGAAATTTTCCGAAAAATCCAACAAATAGAATATTTTTACAAAAATTTATCGTATGAGAAAAATATAAAGTTGTTAATCGAATCTATTTGAAATAGTAGTATGCGATAAGATGAATTGGACTGTATGAGCCACATAGAGGATTTAGTAAGTTTTGGTCTGATAGACGTTTGTAAATGCGAAGAAAGTCAAGATATGAGTTGTGTACGATGTTTCCCCATAAGAAATTACGAGGACGCAATTTTCCAAATGGGGAAATATGTAACAACCTTGCTTTCAACTTCGTTTAAATAAATGAATTTTGTTAAAATAAAAAGTTTTTTGAATTCGATATTTGATAATTAATATTTTAAAAATAAATTTTTACTTAATTCTATCTAATATAAGATTTTGATTTAATGACTTAATAAATTAAATTAAATTAACTAATTCTTTTCGGTTAATTTATTTAAAATTGAATAAAGTGTTTTAAATTGAATATAAAATATTTTTTATGTGCTAATTGTTTGTGATTAAAATAGTGGGAAATTAATAAGCGGACATTGAATTGAATCAAATTGAGCGATTATCGTAATATATTCAGAATAGAGAAGTGTAAATTAATTTAAATCAAATTGAAATTTATTTACAAGTAAATTAAAAGGAGTTGTGAAAGAAATGAAATCAAATGAAAAATTAAAACTAGTTCCAATTTGAATTGAATAGAGCCCAAAAGCAAGGCCCAAGCCCGTTTTAACTCAAACTCTTCTCCCCTTTTCTAGAGTATTCTCCCTCATTCACCATCACAAGTCCATACCCAAACCAATTTCAGATTTTTCCTTAATTTTCCCTCAAATACCAAAATCGAACGACATAAAAAATCGCTCCTGAAGTCGCTCGAGTTCGGCAACCTGGGTGATGTCAGGGAAATGGTGCGACCGCGATTAGGGTCGTCGGCGATGCCTGGAAGGTCTCGACTTTATCGTCCGTCTGAAAGAGGGAGGGTGGGTGCAAAAGCAATTACGATGTCGCTGGTGATTGAGCTGAGGCCATGAAGCAGTGGGTGGTAGAGCAACATGGAGGGTTGGCAGCGATCAATGGTGATGGTAGCTGTGCAGACGACCTTGAGGTGCGACATAAGATGATGTTCATGTTTTGGGTGACAACTGATTCAGAGATTTTTGGAGGGGACTTTGGCAAACATCATTTGAGGTGAGTAAATTATTTTACTCGTAACTATTGTCTATTACATTGCATCTTAGGCTTGATAGCAATTGAATGATTGTGTTATGCTATTAAATTGCTGATTGGGAATATTGGCATTGTTTGATGAGTTATATTTTAATAACTCTCTAATATGATCTAAACCCTATTTTCTATATTTTGTTGATTGTTTGGTGATGTGTGTTTTTTGATATGCATTGAATTGTATGAAATTGAATTGTATATTTTTGATCAGTTGTTGTTGTGACGAGATCACATATTTTTGATCGATTGTTGTTGTGATGAGATCATGTAACGCTCCACCCCAAGACCCACATTAACAAAGAGAATTACATAGTAATTCTATCTGCTAGTGCGGAGAATAGGGCTGGTTAAGGGCGACCATCATAGTCTTGCATTAGATAAGAGCTAAGTATGTCGGTTTTGGCACCTATTTTTTTCATTTCATCTCGAGTATTCGACATACTTAATTCCTATCCAATACACTACTATGGTGGCTACATGATCGATTCAGAAATGAAATATGACAACAATAACAACCTCAAGTCATAGAACAGCAACATATATAATATACATATGCACTTACATCAAATGTAATACAACATGCCACAAGTGGTATTCAACCACAATATATACATACATCCCCATAAAAGAATAGATACATCATAAGGTTCCTAAACAAAAGACTACTACACAAAAACTATGCCATAACCAAAGTCGATGAAGAAGCCCAAAAGGTAAAGCTAGCAAAGGTCCAAAAGCTAACTTGCAACTCGGTCTGACTCGAGTAATAAATACACGGGTCAGGCTAACTAGAACTTGATATTAGGCAAAAGATAAAGGAATATAAGTGCATAAGGGAGACATTCCTTTAAAGATAAAGGAATGATATAAGTAAAGTCTATTAATACAACTAAGAATTGATGTTCCATAAAGGCATAAAGTTAATCACATGATAAGGATTAACATGGCATAGATGTTTCACATTCAAAGGGCTATACAAAGTAAGTGAACATAAGCAATATATAAGCCATATGTGAAATCATCAAAATCTCCAAATCAAAACTCATGAAACTCAATAAGAGTTTATAATCCGAAATCACCCTAAAACAACATATAAATAAGCCTTTCTCTATCTCAAGGCAATAAGTAAATTCATCAGTTCAAATTGGTGAAATCGAAATAAAAAACTCATAAAAATTCCCCGGGTTGGCCAAATCCCATTTTCATGCCGAAGCAACGCTGCACGTGCCATCCCCCAAATACTATATATATATATTAGGTACCTCTCCCAGATGACCGAAGTCGTAAATCTCAGACGACCGAAGTCGTAATCCCAGATGACCCGAAGGTCTATAGTACTGGCAATCCCTGAATGTGTCACAACTCGTAGATTGGAACCCGAAAAGTGTTAACGTGCATCCCATACCACATGTTTGCACTTAACGGTTTACTAAATGCTAGTCATTTCCACATTAGAAAACAGAAATCAACATAAAATCTCAAAACTCGGAAAACTCAAACTCTCCTCATCTCATCAGCAAGTAAAACACTATAACCGGTTCTCATAGATTATACTCCTAGAATAGGAGATCTCGAACCACAACCCGCCAAATATTGGCCTTCCCAGATAATTCCTAAAGAAAGGAATTATAATCTCAAAACTCGCCATAAATTGGCTAAATAACTCGGAAATCAATAACCCAAATAGTTTCGATCGTATAAGTCCGGAATTAACCGATAAAGTAAACTCACGTGTCCCATACCACGGGTTTTACTAAACCATTTAATTCTCTTTCTCATATGTCTGAAAAGTGTAAAAACATTGTATATTATTTATAAAATAATTTACTTGAGAAAATGGGATTTTACAATAGTTTTCTGAAATCATTTTGAAGACATTTTATTGAAAATTCTGCTTGAATATATCTAAAATACTTTGAAATAATTTAATAATAATTTGAAATTTTTTTATGATAAAGATTTCAAAAATCAAACTATTTTGAAATTTTCTCAAAACTTATTTGGAAGAAATAGTGCTTGAAATCGAGGAAAAACGAAGAAATTACTCCAAATCGATATTTGAATTTAAATCGAATTTAAATTCCAAATTTTAAATTCCAAATTCCTCCAGCTAATCCATTGATGGATATCATAGCCCATAGTCATCATCAAAAACATCTCAAAATTGCAAAGGAATTGATCACAAAAATCATAACAAACGAAGACTAAAAGCTGCGAAAAGAAATAGAACAAAAGGCCACCACTTCATGTACTGGGCCAACAAGGGGGTCGACCCAGCCCAGTGGCCAGGTTGACTGCCTGGTCGACCTGGAGAGTGGTGGGTCGACCTCCCTGTCGACCCAGTCTACAAACTTCTTTATGCTTACAATTTCTGCTTCGTGTTGAATTTCCAGAGAGCATTTCACATAGCAAACAGATGAACTAAGGACTAAAATTTGACATGCAATAAGTTTAACATCTAAACAACACTCCAAAAAAGATCCGGCAGCAATTCGAGTGAAAATCAAAGAGTTATAGCCACTCAAAGTAGCAACCAGAAACCAGAAAACAAAGAAACAAGGAACATAGAATAGAACGTATACAGTAACTATTTCTGAGCAATTTTCTTTACAAGGAAAGCTTGATTTAGTTAGCAATTGTGAGTTTTGAACTCACCTTAGCAATTTAGCAAGAATTCGATAGCAAGTTGCGAGCTTTGGTGAAGAAGAGAAGCTTCAAGACCTTGTAAAAGCTAGAAAAGAAGCATGCAGAAGAAATAAAAGAAGTTACAGACAATTCATCTCAAGCTCAAAGATTTTGATGAAATTAATTTAGTATTGGTTTGGATTACCTTGTATAATCTTGGTTTAACTGATTCTCTCTTTGAATTTGCAGAAATTTTTGAGTGGAAATTAAATTTTAGTTAGAGGAGGCCATGAATTCCTTATTTTCTCTATTGTAAAAAAATGTTTTTGAGAAGGAGATGGAAGAGAAGCTACGTACAAGTGATTTTTTTCTTCCTAAAGTCTCCAGAATTACTAGTTGGATCCAAATACTAACCCAACAAGCCCAATAGCAAATATACTTAGTGAAATTCTAAGTATAAATGCACATATTAACTCATTTTAAAAATATGTGCCTAAATTTTCTCATTTTTAACCAAATAAAATGTATATAACCAATTGTATGAAAATAAAATTGTTATTAAAACCAAATAAAATTCAATAATCAAACGTTATTATTATAAATAAAACCTTAGTTTTATCTATATTTCACAATTTACAAAATTTTATAACAAAACACTATTATTACTACAACAATTTGTACAAAAATTGTTTTCTTGTCAAATAAATTACAATAAATCATTTTAAATCTTTTTTTTCATCAAAATATTATTTTCAAACAATATTTCATCTTTTATTTTAATAAAACACATATTATCTTCATATTTCTCATTTTAAATTCAATAAAAGATTAATATTGACAATCTTTTTCAATATTGTTGTATTTACCCAAATAAAAATTCAATTTGATTATTTTCTACTCAAATTCTCAAAATAAAGTTTTGAAAACTTTATTTTCATTACTTTAGATTTATTTCAATAATTTAACGTTG
The DNA here is from genome assembly GCA_030737815.1 of Allium fistulosum. Classification (NCBI taxonomy): domain Eukaryota; kingdom Viridiplantae; phylum Streptophyta; class Magnoliopsida; order Asparagales; family Amaryllidaceae; genus Allium; species Allium fistulosum. The sequence continues at coordinate 837,726,990 of CM060905.1, forward strand.
AAATACATCACCTAATTAATCTATTAGCTCCAAACTAATAAATACCCAATATTTCAATTTATTTAAACCAAATCTTATCTAATCCATATTTAATCCCATATTTATTCCCAATTAAACAAAATAAAGTTCCAAACTTTATTTTTCCCAATATTTTAATTACAAAATTAATTGTTTATTCCAAATAAACAATTTAAAATCTCCAATTATATTTTAATTTACAATATTAAATTATAACTTCCATTATAATTCAATATATACAGGTAATCTCCAAACCAGGGTTGTTATAGATCACACTAGTAATTAATCGAAAGGGATGAATAAATTGAAATAGAAGGTTTCGAAGAAAATGAAATATTTTTGGAAATAAATAGTTGATTTTTGAATGATTTCTATCTAAACCTGGAAATATTATTTGTGAAAGAAAATTATTTTAGTAAATTGTTTTGAGTATTCTATGAATAGAAATTGTTTGAAAATGATGAATTTTTGGGATTTGATTAAACAAGTTAAATTTTAGAATATTTTCATTTTTATTTATTTATTGTTGATTATAAAAATATTTAAAGGGTGGCTATGGAATGATATTTGAAATTTATTAAACGACCAATCGGTGAAATAATTACGAAGGTTATTAAAGAGACCGGAATCGGTTAGGGACATACTCACTGTCTAAACCGAATACCACTTTAATAACTATACGCGGAGAGTGATCCAGAATGAAGTGGTTGGAATGACGTACGTCGATGATTGAAGAAAGTGAATGAAAATGGATAGCCTTGACACTTGTGCCAAATTGGAAATGACTAAAACAGGAGCCGTGCCGGGCCAAATGGGGTTAGCTACCTCGAGCGAACACACTTCTTCGTAAACTACTCATTTCTTGTGATTGATTGGTGCGCACCCTTGAATTGGGAGTGTTGTTTCGCGGTGTTGCGATCGTTGCGACGATGCGTTCTCACCAGTCCGGATCAGGCAAACGGTAGTTTCACTACCTTGGGTATTGCCTCATGTGCCTTGTCATACTTGTATCCCTATGCGCGACCATTACGATTTATTTTGTGTTATACCTATGGAGTACTCCCTGATAGCCCACTAGTTTATGGTGGAGTACTATGTATAAATAGTTTAACGGATCCTGAAAGATGTTTATTCCATTCATCTTTGAGTTACTGTTATTTCAAATTTCGAATCATATTATCTGTATAAGAATATATGTCCTGATTCGAGTGTTTGTTTGTGCTTATGCTCGGATCAGACTAAGGATTGCTGTTGCTGTTCTACTTGGAGCTAAAGACCGAAGACTATCACTATATTTACCTTATCAGTATTGCTCTTTCTATTTGGATACTATTGGACATCTATGTTGTTCTATTTCATTTTATTTGAGACATTGTTGTATTTATGGGTAGCTTCATGAACTACTCTTATGACTATGTTGTAATTCCGCTGCACTATTCTGTTATGTTGTATTTTCTATGATTCTGTGATGATTCTCATTTATATACATATCCTCCATTAATGATTCGTGTTTGTACTATTTAAGTTGACATGTGTGGATTATTGTCAATTTAAATGGTCCAAATATACGGATTGTTACAGTTGGTATCAGAGCTTTGGTTCCCGAAAACCTTAGCATGTGGAGTTTTAAAGCTCATTAGAGATAGGGTAACCAAACCCTAGAATGAGGAGAATCATTGTAGAATCCATATCCTTTGATTCCATCCTTCTTATTGAATTCGTTTGATTAGAATTTCCTTAAATTTCTATCTTTGATTCTAAATCACTTTTGGTATTCCAGGATGAGTACCAGAAGGAACGCTAGAGGTGGGGGTAGAGGAAATGCTCTCGCACCACGTGTCCCAGCTCCTGCAGTCAAGTTCTCTACTCTTAGCAAGGAATACACCCAGCTTGGCGGCATCAAATTCTCTGGTTCCGAGAGCATCATAGGAGCGCAGCAGTGGCTGAAGAGCCTGGAAAGGATCTTCACTGGTCTTGAGATTACTGACGCGCAGAAGCGTCAATTGGCCGCTTGGCAGCTTCAGGATGCGGCACAGGATTGGTGGGAGTCAATCACCTCCCGTACTGACGAGGAAACTATCACCTGGGCTTAGTTTAGGTAGAAATCTATCTGAATTACATCCAAATTTATTCCTTCTATCTCGTCAAATTTTGACTCATCTTATATCGCTTGTAAATAGGGATTCCTTTATGGCTCAGTGGATGCCAGCTGCCGGAAAGGCTCAGCTCTATCGATCATTTATGGATCTCAAGCAGGGTAACATGACTTTCTCCGAGCATGAAAGGAAGTTTAATGAACTCTCTAAGTTCGGACCTGGCTTGATTGATACACCACTGCTGAAAAATGAGAAGTTCATCCATGGAGCACGTCCAGAGTATTACGATCTCCTCACAGCTCATGTCTGTGGCACTTTCACCGAGTTGATGGATTTTGCTCTTAGGTATGAAGGAAAGCCGAAGGGAAAATCAGCCACCAAGGCTCCAGTTACTCAGCCATCTTCTAGTCAGACTGGGAAGAGGAAGCCAAACTTTGAGCAACAGAAGAAGAACTGGCAGAAGACAACTGGGCTTGGCTATTCTCAGAAGAAGCCCATTGACTTATCCTCCATCACCTGTTTCAAGTGCGACCAGAAGGGTCACTATGCCAACAGTTGTCCAACACCTGCCAGTGTCGCCATTCCTCCACCTCAGGATACCAGGAACAACCTCTGTCACGTCTGTTTGCAGCCTGGCCATTTCAAGAAGGATTGTCCCTTGTATCAAAAGGGCAAGATAGCTGGAGTATTTGCTATGACTTCTTCCACCCGTGATCCACCTACCCCACCTGCTCCTAGTGATACCCAAGGTACATTACAGAGTACTTTTATGTTGCATACATTACCTGTTAGAGTTCTATTTGACACTGGAGCAACATATAGTTTCATATCTATTGATTTGTATAATAAACTTGAATTGGAACCCATCCTTGCATCTACCTTCTTATGTGTATCAAATCTCATTGGAGGACCCGCTAACCTCAAAAGGGTATGCAAATATGTCACGCTTATGTATGGCATGCACCGTTTCACTTGGGATTTCTATGTCCTTAGATTCGAGGCATTCGATATCCTATTAGGTTTTGATTGGCTAAGAAAATTTGAAGCCGTTATCTCTTGCAAAGCTCGAACCGTCTCTCTAATTGACGATAAGAGTGAATCTTTAATTATTGAAGGAAAATCACCTCAGGAGTGTGCTGGGAGTTTTATATTCTCTCTTGACTCTCATTCGAATGATCTAAGCTCTACTCCTGTTGTTCAATTCTTTTCGGATGTGTTTGGAGAAGTCCATTCTCTACCACCTCCGTGGGAAATCGAATTCCGCATTGATCTTATCCCTGGTGCTCGACCAGTAGTTCTCCCTCCCAAGAGAATGGCTCCTAAAGAAAAGGCAGAATTGAATGTTGAGATTGAAGATTTATTTGCTAAAGGCTTGATACGGCGAAGTCATTCAGAATGGGGTGCTGCAGTTGTATTCGTTACAAAATCTGATGGTTCCCTCAGAATGTGTGTGGACTATAGAGAGCTAAACAAGCTCACACACAAGAACAGATATCCGATGCCCCGCATCAACGATCTATTCGACCAGCTCCATGGAGCTAAAGTTTTCTCCCAACTTGATTTGGCTACCGGATTTCACCAACTCTGAATTACCGAGGAGAGTATTCCTAAAACAGCTTTCCATACTGAAAATGGTTTCTTTGAATGGCTGGTTAGGCCATTCGGTCTTACTAATGCTCCAGCTTATTTCGTCGACTTGATGAATAGAGTTTTTGGGATGTTCTTAACAAGTTTGTTCTTGTTTTCATCGATGATATTCTCGTTTTCTCTAAGGATGAGAAAGAGCATATGTCGCATTTGGCTTTTGTTCTTGAAACTCTTCGCAGTCATCAGCTTAAAGCCAAGTTTTCGAAATGCCACTTTTGGAAAGATGAAGTTCGGTTCCTTGGCCATATTGTCTCGGAGAATGGGATTTCGGTCGATCCAGCTAAGATCGCCGTAATCAATGTAATTTCTATCCTTATTCGTCATTCTATCCAAACATCTTATCTTTATCTAAACTCGAATCCTTTGAATTTGCAGGATTGGGAGACTCCCAAAACTCCTACAGATATTCGTAGCTTCTTGGGCTTGGCCGGCTATTATCGTAGATTTATAGAAAATTTTTCTCGGATTGCCGCACTGCTCACCGCACTGACCAGAAAGGATGTCAAGTTTAATTGAAATGAAAAGTGTGAATCAGCTTTCAATGAGATGAAGCGGAAGTTGACCTCTGCCCCAGTCCTTACAGTTATTGACGGAAGCGAAGGATTGACCGTCTATACGGATGCTTGTCGGGATGGGTTAGGAGCAGTTTTAATGCAGAATGGAAAGGTCATTGCTTATGCTGGTCGCCAGTTAAAGACCCATGAAGCAAATTACACAACACACGATTTAGAGCTTCTTGCGGTTGTATTTCCTCTTAAGCTATGGAGGCACTATCTATTGGGAACCAAATTCGAGTTATTCACTGACCATAAGTCATTGAGATATATTTTCTCACAAAAGGATTTGAACCAGAGACAAGTTCTATGGCTCAAATTCTTAGCTACATATGATCTTGATATTAACTACACCCCGGGGAAAGCCAACGCCATAGCCGATGCTTTGAGCAAAAACCAAGCTATGGTGTGTTGTAATCTTGTTGAGGGAATGTTATTCCAGCTCGTCGTCTCCCCAGCTCTTATGGATCGCATTATCGCCAAGCAATATGAGGACACGTTGCTCTATCGCATTAAAGAAATAGTTCTCGGAAGAGTTGGAAATGCTGATAATAAATTGGGTGCACAAGTTGATGGTAATGGTGTCTTGAGAATTGACAATCGTATTTGTGTTCCTAATGTTGATGGTTTAAGGCAGGAAGTGCTGAGAGAAAACCACAAATCCTCGCTTTCATTTCATCCAGGAGTCACAAAGATGTATCAAAATATGAAGAAGTTATATTGGTGGAGTGGGATGAAGCGTGATATTTCTACCTATGTTAGTAGATGCACAACTTGTCAACAAGTTAAGGCTGATCACAGGACGACGGGAGGATTGCTTCAACCTCTAGAGATTCCAAGTTGGAAGTGGGAGCATATTTCTATGGACTTTATTGATGGGCTACCAAGGACTAGAAAGGGTAACGAGAGCATTTGGGTAATTGTCGATAGATTGACGAAATCCGCTCATTTTATTCCAATCAAGACCACTCGTATTGCTTCAAATTTGGCCGAGATATATATGAAGGAAGTTATTAAACTTCATGGGGTACCATCTAGTATCGTATGCGATAGAGATCATATTTTCACTAGTAAATTCTGGAAGGCGTTTCAGGATACTTTGGGCACTAAGCTGAATCTGAGCACAGCTTACCATCCTCAGACGGATGGCTAAACTGAGAGGGCGAATCAGATTTTGGAAGACCTGCTCCGAGCTTGTATTATAGACTTTGGTGGATCTTGGGAAGACCATCTCTATTTGGTTGAATTCACTTATAATAATAGTTATTAGGTAAAGAAATCGAATTTCAAATTTGAATAAGTATATTTGAATTGGAATTAATTATCTTAAATTAATCAGGCAAGCATTGGTATGGCACCGTTCGAAGCCTTATATGGACGGTCGTGCAAATCGCCAGCTTGTTGGATTGAGTCTGGAGACCGATTAGTGCTTGGTCCAGAAATGATTATGGAAGCTTCCGAGAAAGTTGAAGAAATCAAGAAGAAGATTAAGACGGCACAAGATAGACAGAAGTGCTACGCTGATAGAAGGAGGAGAGATCTCGAATTCAGTGTTGGAGACAAAGTATTTCTGAAAGTGTCGCCTTTGGAGAATGTTATTCGATTTGGAAGGAATGGGAAGCTTGCTCCCAGATTTGTTGGTCCGTTTGAGATTACGGAAAGGGTTGGAACCTTGGCCTATAGAATTTCATTGTGAGAGAAGTTTGTCGGTGTGCACAATGTGTTCCACGTCTCACACCTTCGCAAAGTTGTGCGCGATCAATCTATGACTATTCCCACCACACAGTTGGAAGAGATAGTTATTGAGCCTGACTTGACTACTAAGCGAAAGCCACTTCGGATAGTTGATCATGAGACAACGCAACTTAGAAGGAAGTCTGTAAATCTCGTCAAAGTCCAGTGGAATGCAGATGAGCGAGATTGCACATGGGAAACTGAGGATAGTATCCGGGATTCAAACCCCGAATTACTGATTTCAGGTATAATTAAAATTTTCTTAAAATCTATCTTGACTTTTCTGCTTACTTCTTTCCTACTTCTCCCGTCTCGTTCCTTTTCGAGGACGAAAAGTTTTGAGTGGGGGAGATTGTAACGACCCTGAATTTCCGACCCAATTTAAAATTTTTAAATCCATTATTTTAATATAAAAATGTGAAATTTATATACAATCTCGATTAACTCCCAAACTTTGTTTATAAAATGCGCCTAGTTAGTTATAGATATGGGTAAAGTTTCGTCGCAAAATATCGCAGTAAATTTCGTTCGCGTTTTATTGTATATCAGTTCATTTTAAAGTGTGAAAAAATTTATCTTCCGAATCTGAATATTTTTACATATAAAAATTCTAAATCATCTTCTGGCAGAGTCATCATTTTCGTTTTTCCAAATTCGAACTTCTTTAGCTCCGTCGATCTTATTTTTCTGCGTTTTTCCTGCATTTTCCCGCTAGTATAAAATTCGAATTTTTATAATTCAATCGTACCACAATTATCTGTGTATTGTTGTAAGCGCCTCATCGCGCTGATCAAAACAGTATATTTATTTGTGCAGATTGGAGTCCGACGTAAAACATCGCGCTAATTTAACCGTTCCGGGCGGACTGGTTAAACCATATTCAGCCCAAAAATTTGCAGCCCGTACCCATTTAAAAATTTGAAAATAGAATTTGGCTGATGTGCATTCATTGGGGTAGTTGGCAGATAGTTGTTGGCTTGGAAAATAGGTGAGACGGTTCGTATTTCAAAACAAAGATTACTGTGCAAAATCCAACTCTCAAAATATAAAGATATAAACACAATAGGCATCAGCTATACATCCAATCTGCTACAACGGTACTCTCCTTCCCATCTCTACTTCTTCCTTCTCTTATTATTTTATCTCTGTCAAACTTTTATTTTTCCTAAAGAAAATATATAATGAGCCGCCTCCTCCCACTACCACCAAGTTCCACCACTCCCCGGCCATTCGCACTTGGAAACCACACCACCTCCCTGACCTTCCGCCTACTACACCACCTCCCTGACCTTCTGCCTACTACACCACCTCCGCCTCCCTGTCGGACCCTCGTCTGCACCCACTCAGCGCGCACCGCCTCCCTCCAACCACACCAACCACCCCGCTCCAGTCACGAGCCGCCGCACTGCCCCAACACCTTTTGCAACCAGCCCACAAAGTCCCACCGCACCGCTTCGCCCAGTCCCCTCCAGCCACCGTGGCTTCGCCTCTTGCGACCCAAAACTCATGCAACCGATAACCCGGAAACATAGCTGTTTCCTTCCCGTCACCGTTCATCTCGGCCGCAACCAAATTCCAGCCTCCTCCCCTCTTCCGTTCGCCTGCAGCCAACGACAAGCCCGCCTACCAATAACCGAAACCATCCCTCAGATCTGCTACCTCCACCCTTTCCACCCACGTCAGAAATCACTCGCCAACCACACACGCCCATTTCCGAGCCTTTCCACTGTCCAGTCACCGCCAGTCACCACCGCCACACCCTCCTCTTCCATACGCGCCACTACCCAGCCTGACCTCGCACGTGTGGTGTGTTGTGCATATCGTGTGCATGCGTGTATACGAACGTGTATGCGAGTGGGAAGGAAATGCATGCATACATTTTAATGGAAGTCTCGGTTTGGTTTAAAAAAATGGGGGGAAGCAGACTTTGTAGTGAACAATTTGCTTTATGTAGAGAGTGGAAATACTACTGTTGTTTTCTTTAATTTGCTGAAGAATATATACTATGTGTATATATTTGGTTGCCGATTAATAGTAACAATTTTCTTCTTTGTCGTTGCAGCAACCGGTTGAATTTCATTTGCAGCAACATCAAATTTCTCAGCTTTCGTTCTTCTCTTCGTCATTGGTAAGCGCATCTATATAATTTTATAGATTATATATGAACGTTCATTGAATTAATATCGTCTTTCTTTTGTCGATAATTTCAGTGCCCGTTTGTTCGTGTTGTACCAACTCCGTTCTTGCTTCTTCGTGCTTCGCTGTCAATTTCTTTAGCCACGGAAGGTGAATTAATTTTCACGACTTATATTCTTATACAAGTTGGTTGATGAATGATTGTTATGTAATGTTGAAATTGGATGTTAAATATTTTTTTTAAGTGATAAATAATATGTAATTGAATTTGATATAGGATAGTTAACAATTTAAAATGGATTATTTATGTTGAATATTGATTAGTAAAACTTGATCCCTTCATATGTTGAATATTGATTAGTTAAATTTGACCCCTTTAACGTTAAATAAATCGACACGTAGGAGTAGTGTTAGTTACACCTTGAACCATTGAATGTATGATTGATGTAGTATAATTTGAATAATAGACATCAAGTGAAAAACCATAATGTAATAATCTTTAATCTACATAAAATGATAGTGTAGATTCTAGGAATAATTATATTAATTTGCATAAATAACAAATGTAAATTAATACGATTACTTCGGGATTATTTAAATAAATTGTTGAATTGTTATGTATGGTTGCTATTGCTTGTTTATTTACTTTGACACCATCCCAGTTATCACACTGCAAGTTCCCTTTGCTATGCTTTGATTTTTGAATTGAAATGGAATCGGGTTGAAATGATAAATACCCAAATAAACTTGACTTTGGATAGAAATTTAATAAAACCCGATTGGTCAATAATTTGATTTGAAATAAATAGGGATTTTATTAGAATGAAAATAAAGTTTTGAAATAAAACTAAAATTTAAATTTTGATGAAAGAACGTTGTGTAAAACTTTATTAATTAATAATTAAATTTGGAATTATTAATAATTAAGTTTGGAATTGTTAATAATTAAGTTTTGAAATTATTAATAATTAAGTTTTCAAATTACTTGATAATTGAATAAGATTGAATTATTTACTAAATTAAACTAAATTGAATTCTTTAATAAGTGAAATTTAACTTCTTGAATAAGTGGAATTAAGTTCCTTTATTAATTGAGTTTTGTAATTTGTAATTAAGTAAGTGAATAAGTGGAATTGAATTTCTTTAACAAGAAATAAAAATGCGTTTTATTGAAACAAATGTAAGACTTGTAACTTAAAAAATTTGATTTGACAAATTTAACTTAATTAAATTTGTAAGCTTCGATATAATAAGTTGAACGTAAGTAATTGATTTAATGAATTAGAGGTTAAATGGAAATTGTTTTAGAAGATAAATTAACTTAACGAGCATTGAACGTAAATGATAAATGTGTTTAAATTTATTTTAAATGATTATGGAATGAAACTTGTATTCGAATTCAAATGAATATTCGAATTGTTTTAAAACAAATTTTGAAATTGAATTATAGAGTTTTGAAATGGATTTTGAAGTTATGAAACGTAAAATTTTGGAAATTGTTTGGAAAGACAAATGAAATGTTGATTTACAAATTCTTATTGAAATTGAATTTGATTTGGTTTTGAAATTTATTAAACGACCAATCGGTGAAATAATTACGAAGGTTATTAAAGAGACCGGAATCGGTTAGGGACATACTCACTGTCTAAACCGAATACCACTTTAATAACTATACGCGGAGAGTGATCCAGAATGAAGTGGTTGGAATGACGTACGTCGATGATTGAAGAAAGTGAACGAAAATGGATAGCCTTGACACTTGTGCCAAATTGGAAATGACTAAAATAGGAGTCGTGCCGGGCCAAATGGGGTTAGCTACCTCGAGCGAACACACTTCTTCGTAAACTACTCATTTCTTGTGACTGATTGGTGCGCACCCTTGAATTGGGAGTGTTGTTTCGTGGTGTTACGATCGTTGCGATGATGCGTTCTCACCAGTCCGGATCAGGCAAACGGTAGTTTCACTACCTTGCGTATTGCCTCATGTGCCTTGTCATACTTGTATCCCTATGCGCGACCATTACGATTTATTTTGTGTTATACCTATGGAGTACTCCCTGATAGCCCACTAGTTTACGGTGGATTTTACAGTGCTGTATAGACTATGATGCTTATATAAAATGTGTTAAGGGGAATAATGGTGACGCCTTAACACTACCTTGATATTTTACTTTACTGTTAGACATTATCTACTTATCGTACACTACTATGTATAAATAGTTTAACGAATTCTGAAAGATGTTTATTCCATTCGTCTTTGAGTTACTGTTATTTCAAATTCCAAATCATATTATCTGTATAAGAATATATGTCCTGATTCGAGTGTTTGTTTGTGCTTATGCTCGGATCAAACTGAGGATTGTTGTTGCTGTTCTACTTGGAGCTGAATACCGAAGACTATCACTATATTTACCTTATCAGTATTGCTCTTTCTATTTGGATACTATTGGACATCTATGTTGTTCTATTTCATTTTATTTGAGACATTGTTGTATTTATGGGTAGCTTCATGAACTACTCTTATGACTATGTTGTAATTTCGCTGCACTATTTTGTTATGTTGTATTTTCTGTGATTTTGTGATGATTCTCATTTATATACATATCCTCCATTAATGATTCGTGTTTGTACTATTTAAGTTGACATGTGTGGATTATTGTCAATTTAAATGGTCCAAATATATGGGTTGTTACATTTATGATACTGAGAGCACATAGGACTAAGAGTCCCAAAGGTTATCCACGATACTGAAAGTCGAGTGGATTAGTAGAGGTTTGAGAGACCATACGATTATTTCATTGGCCGAGAGCCAATTCGATTACTATGAGGTTGAAGGTCCGATTATTATGTGGTTATCGATTTCTTGGATTATTTATGAACCTGATAGTTTATGCAGTTGTGTAACCCTGTACACATCGATTATATAGCTATCGCGGATAGCTAGAGATGCTAAGAGCATGGAGTTGGACCTTGTACATATCTTTTACATGGTTATATGAGAGATGACCCTAGCTACCAAGAGTATGTCATATTTATATTTCATGTATGTTTAATTCGGGTTATTGGTATGTGCTATATATATGTTGAGTGCGATGGACCTCGGGTATGTCTATTTTGCGATTATCTTAGAGATAATCTTGGGTATTGCTGAGAGCATGTCCTTTAGTGTTGATGAGTTTATACTTGATGATAGTTAGACTATGGTTGTTTCATCCACTTGAGTATATGCCTGTTTGATGTGTTGATTGAATTTTTTTAGAGATGGATTATTGTTTATATGCATGTTGTCGACACTTGGGATATACAAATGCCACTAGTGTAGCACTTGTTTATACATGCCGATTGTTATTTCATATTGACATCAACATTCGAGACATAGTTTGACCTGTGTGTTATTTATATAATACTCGGGTTAGTCCAAGACATTTCAGGGTCAGGGACAGATGACCAGTATGTTTATGTTAGGCATAGATGGTGATAGCATATTTGTATATTTTTATGTATATTTGTAGCTACATGTGTTCATGAGTGGTTGAGATGTATATACATTGGACATGTTATGTATATTTTTGATGTTAATGGGTATTTGACTATTTTTGTAAACCCACTTGGACTCGTGTATATTATTTGTTATATGTTATCACTGCGTTGATAACTCTGTGTTCTTTGTGATTTATTTTATATTGTCTATTATTTTATCCTGGTGGCACATGTGATTATCGCTTTGTGCTGATACTATGTACGTATATGCAAGTTGTTTATGATTTTTGAGATACGAACCGGTGTTAGCCAAAGGAAATATTCACGTGTGTACCACATACAGCTTCATTCACTGTATTATCTGACAGTGTTACTTAGTAATATTCTTGGATAGTATGGGTATAGAGGTGGGGTGTTACAATTACGCACTCTGGTCTCAACGGATGTACGATATCCTTTCTTGAAACATCTTGACTAGGAATTTTAAAATAATATGCTATTTTATATTGTGATAATTTTCTCATGATTACAACTTCTTGTAATTATTATCACATAACATAACATTTAAGGATTTTCTATTTTAATATACTTTAAATTAATTTATTTAATTTATTATATCACTATAACAAAGTATATAATAGAAATTAAATACTTTTATCACTACAAGAAAACTGCGGTTTACCTACGTCAAATTGGCGTAGGCGGGGCGTAGGTAAATGCATTAACTACGTAACACCTACGCCAATTTTGGCGTGGGTAAAACTTGCGTAGCTAATAAAATACCTACGCTTTACCTACGCCATCCGTCGGGTTGTTTCCTACGCCTTTCCTACGCCATAATTTTCTTACGCCTTCCCCACGCCATGTTGTACCTACGGTTTTGTTACGACATTTTTATTTTTTTAAGTGCTCACGTCTTTCCTACGTCATTTGTTTACCTACGTCTTCCCTACGCCCAGTTTTCCTACACTTTCCCTACGCCATTCTTACATATTACGTTTCCTACGTCTTTTCTACGTCATTCAATTATCCGCGATTTACCTACGTCTTCCCTACGTCTTTTCTGAAGCAATTTTGATATATTACTATTCTATTTCATTTCACCACATTAAATAGAAACTAAAATCAACTTATTTTATATATATACACATTCCAACAATAAGATTAACGTCAAACCATTCATCTTTAATTCAAAAAACAAATATCTCATTCATATTACAAAGTCAAACAATATTAATCAAGTTCCTATATGTTAAAATAATATGATAATATGTTCATGATACATGACATCATACAGATACCATTAAAAAGTTTTCAATACCCTCATTCCTCATGACGATCGTTCGGCTCTTCATCAAATCGCCGTCGAAGCATCTCGGTGAGTTGTTCATACTGCATCTTCAGCATTTGAATCTCCCCTTCTTAACGCTCCACCTTTTTCTCTAGTTTGGCTCTAGTCTGTGCTTCTCCCTTATTGATGCTATAAGTAGCATCTTTGTATTTCTGCATTTTATCAAGTATTGCATCAATTTCTGCATTTTAAACTAATTAAAATAATGTTTTGTTGAAAACAATAATGGATACTGACTCGGTATAAAATTATATCATGCTGACTCCAACACATATAAGAAAACATGACAGCTAAGGGTAAGTGGTCTGAATTTGGAAACAAAAATAATTGCATAGTTTGATAGAACTGATTTGCATTGACTAAAACTGAGGTATTAACCACTCATTGTTCCTCTTCTCAACAGTAAACATTAATGCATAAACATAATGTCAAGTTATATATATGTGTTATGCTTCATAGATTCATCTTTAATCTCAATGAAATAATAATACCTAAAAATGTTCCCAAATCTTAACTGTCGAAGAGATATTTTAACAAAATTTAACTAATCTTGCACATATTAAACTATTAACCAGTTATTAAAACCAAGATATAAGAATCACTTACTGCAATCTCCATGATGTCATTTATCCAGCAGATGGTGCCGAGTATGTCCTTAAAGGGTCAGAGATAATTCCAGGTTGCACAGGTCATATACAGTTCCCTTTAATTCAATCATATTCTCAGTTTGAAATCACACAATAAACAGTTAGATATTTTCGCAATATGAAACACTGATCACCTGCTATGGTTAAAAAAACACAAAATAAAAAAATCACCCCTTTACTAAAGCACTTGTTAAAAGAATGAAATTCTGGTATTTGAAAGCATCACTCATCAGTATGAATCAATGTACTATTGGTCCAAACAAATAGTGGTGCCTATTAGTGTAGAAAAAATGCTTAATTACACCAGTTGATCAAGACATTAAGGATAAATAAACGTATGCATTACTCAACGTACATTAAGGATAAATAAAGCTGTTTATGCATCCCTTACTTTTCAATTTTTAATAAACACATACTTTCTTTTTCTTCTAAAAATTCGTTATTATGTATGCCTAGAGATTCAACCCAAAACCTTTTAACTGCTTAACCTAGGTGTTATAGCACTATCATCTATGGCCATCGACGAAAATGACTTTAGTAAATAAGCAGGTACATGAAACAATATATAACCCCAATTAGGAAATGAAAATAAAAAGTAACAATTGTTTACCATATATTTGATTTAGATCTGTACACAAGATGATTTAGATCTGTACACATGAGCCTGCATAAAAAAAATATCAAAGCAATCAATTTGAGCAATTTTTGTTATATACGTTCAAGTACTGCATTTTACAACAATTGTTTACCTCCTGACCATGTCCAAGAGAAGTTACTGTAGGATCGGTAGCAACAAGAGAAGACTCGCATTGTTTAATTGCTCTGTGAAGATCTCGCAAATGGCCCCATTTTGGTTCCCTTAATAAACCTGGAAGAAGACATTTGAAAGAGTTAAAAGTGTACCTGTAAGTATTTATTCAAGGGACGTATACAACATATAAATAGGTTGAAAATTTTCTTAATTTTAAAGAAGAGATTAAAATATGTACCATATTCATCAATTGGGGCATCATAATCATAGCTAGTTGTTATAAAAGGGCCGCCTGCTGTTCGACCAAAATTAGTTCCTCCATGGTACTGCATAAACCAAACGACGGCTATCTAATTTCTGTGGACAAACTTTCAATTGAGTAATTTTTTTATTTACCATATAGTAATTGATAAATGATCCGCCTTTTAGTAAGAATCTTGCAGCTGCAAAGGCCATGTCCTCAGCTGGTCTGTGTGGGACTGCACCGCCAAAACTTGTAAACCTGAAATGTATCATGCATGTAGTATAAACTATATCCATACACCCAAAAGAAAAAGGACCAAGTGTTGAATTTAATCACATTAATTGAGATAGAGAGTAGTGATTACCATCCAGTCCAAGCCTCCGTCCACATCTTAGGCTTGTAGGCCTTATTTGGCGAGAAATAATCACAGTAAAAAACCATTGCATGTATTAATCTGACATGAAAAACACAATGAATATTATAAATAAACAATAGTAATCTCAAACAAGAAGAACCATGCTACAATTAAAGAATTCAAATTTATTTCAAAGCATGTCAAATAAATACACATAATCCATGTTGGTAAAAGATCTATAAAATAAGAGAAAGCGATGTTTTAACTAAAGATGCCACCTTTGCTCGCCTTCAAATACTTGTACAGCGGTGAAGCCTCTTTTCCATTTACATTAACCTACATGGTTATAGTATCAACTCACTTCAGCTTAAGCAAAAGATTCCACTATGCTGGTCCTTGATTTATTTATTTTATTTTTCAACTTGTTCATTTATGCAAAAAAGATGGTCTTCATAATGTGTTTCTGTGAAATAAGTACCTTGTCAAAAATGGGATATTCGGCCTTGAAACGTGTACAGGCAAATTGCACTATCTCCTCATTTGTCCCTGGCTCTTGCGAGTTAAACTGATTGCAAGGAAAAGCAAGGATCTCCAGACCTACAATTCAATCCATAATATATAAAATTACACAAGTTTAATGACTGTGTAATACAATTATCATAGACTACAGAAAAGGACAAACCTTGATCCTTATACTTCTGATATAGTTTGCTCATATCTGTGTAATTTGAGTTAGTCAGTCCACTGTAATAACCAAATTAACAACATGGTCATTTAATTGTGAACATTCCTATCTAACGACCCTTTCATGTACTACATGAAGATAAGTGATAATGGTAAAACTGGTATATGTTTTATTAAGTCAAACTAAACAAGAAAATTAAGTTGTACGTACCACTGAGATGCAACATTGACAATGAGCAATACTTTTCCTTGTAAATGCTAAGATCCACATCATTACCCTTAGCATCCTGTGGCAGATATTAATCAAATATATGGTAAACAAACACTCATTCAACTGAACAACGAAAAATATTTTGCCTGCAACGTGATGTCAAAAATAATATGGATGGAATGATTTCGGATTAAAAATTTCCAAAATGGCCTTAAGCTAATTTATACGAACTCAAACCTACAGACTGGTTCCAGCAGCTGCGGATAGCCAATAGACCAGCGACGAAACCACTTCCACTTCGTCACCAAATCGAACCCGAACCCGAACCCGAAACAGAAGAAGAAGAGTACGAGTCAGAAGTAACAAACCAATCAACTCACAAACTCATGGCGACCAAACAACCCAACCAGCAATCCGAACTCATAGTGGACTCATCACCACCAAACTCATCTTCTTCTTCAGACCCAACCATCGAACCAGTCAACAACAACAACAACAGTGGTAATTCAAATCAGCAGTAGAATCGCGTAGGAGGCAAGGATGAGCCGACGATGGCTGATGGAATAGCCGAGTACGCAGCGATGATTATTTAGAAGGCGTTGATTTTTGAAACCCTAGTTTTTTTGGGTTCAAGCATCGCCAACATGGAGATTGCACCTGAATCGAAAACCCCAAAACAAGCACCTGAATCGAAATTCAATCAAAACAAATGTAAAAGGAGGAGAAGATAATTTTTGTAGAATTAGGCTTATTCAGTAAAAACTGAGGTTAGGAGAAGGGAAGTATATGGTGATTAATGTAAAAATAAAAAACTTTTTTGTATGCGTAGGGACGACGTGGGAAATTTCCTACGTCTTTCCTACGTCAATGTGAAACTGTATAAAACTAACAGAGATGTGGAAATGGTGTAGGAGATTATCTATGCCTTTTCTACAGTATCATTTTAGTGTAGACAATTTCCTACACCTTACTTACGTCTCGATTTTTTTTCTACGTGTTGAATTTGGCGTAGGAGAAGCGTAGGAAATTTTCTTACGTCTTCCCTACGCCTTTACCTCTTTCTACCAGTTTCCTACGTCTACCCTACGCCCCGCCCTTTGGCGTAGGAAAGACGTCGGAAATTTTGTGTAGCAAACTGCAGTGTTTTCTAGTAGTGTATTAAGAACAAGATTGGCTATAAAGTTAGATATATGTAAAAAATTACATAATTACCCCTAGTGAAAACCCCCGACTCTCTCAGATTATGCTTATAGGTGAAATAAGGTTCTTATAGGTGAAAATTTAGATTTTAAGGAAATAAAAAACTTGTATATATCAAAGAAGAGAGTTACAAAAGAAAATCTCTAGATGCATTTGTATCATACACAACTTGCAATACATTTTGCAATTTGTGACACTCGGTTTATTGTAATCAGCGAGCAAAACCAGACCAAGATGGGTATTGAGACTTACAATGTAATGTTTATATTTTCTAGTTTTGAATTTTTATCATTTTTGAATTTTCTGAAATTTTACATATTTTACAAAATTTTAGATTTATATAAAAAAATATTTTTATATTTTTGAGTTTTATCAAAATTTAATTTTTTTTTCGAATTTTATGAATATGTTTAAATTTATTTTAAAATTTTTAAAAATTTTAAGTTTTCTAAAATATTAAATATTAAATATAATTATTAATCATAACAATTAATTATTAAATACTACATAATAAATATTGCTTCTTAATTATTAAATATTACTTTTTAATTATTAATTATTAACTTAATTATTAATTTTTAATTATTTAATGGAAATTATTAATATTAATTATTAAAAAATAATTATTAAATATTAAATATTACTTTTTATTTATTAATTTACTTATTACTTCTTAATTATAATTGAATGTTAATTATTAAATATTAGTTAATATGTATACATTATTAATTGTAATTATTAATAGTAATTACCAATTATTATATATTTAATATTAGTTATTAATGATTAATTATTAAAATTTAATTGTAAGTCATGAATTATTTAATTAGTAGTAATTATTTAATACTACTTATTAAATATTAAGTATATTTTATTACAGCTTTTCAAAAAAAATAATTGTTAAAAATCTACGAGAAAGGTAACTTAATAAAAAAAAGTTGTTAAAAATTAATATTACAACTTTTCAGAAAGAACGTTGTTAAAGAGTATTATTACAATGTATAAGGAAAAAAATTATAAAAAACAATGTTTTTCTTAAAGACGTTAAAATGATATTTTATAACATTTTTTTAAGAAACATTGCTAGTAGAAATTTTGTAAAAAGGTATTTTTGTTGTAATGATTCTATCACACATTCTTCTATTTTTTTTATTATTACGAGGCTAGTATAAATTGTTTATTTACAATATTTAGTGAAGCATTATCTTTCTCCACAAAATCTAATGATGATAATTGAAAGAAAATTGATTTGGTGTGATTTTCAAATTATAAAAACTTAGATATATCATAGCATATTGTTTATGAGTGTTTTACTTGAATAAAGTACCATTCTTCTTCTGAATAAAATAACTGATTATTCATAATATTGTGCCCTTCAATGAACTGAAAATTATTCTGATCTATATGGATTTTTTTTACAAGATATCCACATCCTTCGTATGTATGTTCATTTATTTGATCGACTTTCGTAAGGTTTTTTTTTTTTTTTTTGAAAACCCAGGAGAACCCGGCGAACCGGTAAACTCCTGAGGAGGATATAGTTAAGCCGTCCGCTGATCCAAGCCCCCATACCCCGGGTAAATTTATATAGGATGGGAAAGCGCATGGTAGGAATCGAACCTGGGTCTTTTTACCAAAATTCAAGCCTCCTTTCCACTGCGGAGCACCCGCGGACGACTTTTGTAATGTTTATATGTGTAAAATAGCAAAAACACTCATTTTCATTTTTGGGTCTCACACGTTGAATTTTTACTATAAAAGTAGGTTAATATTTTATTTTTTTTCCCTGTCTCGGATTAGAAGAGAGTAAAAGCCCTTCTAGCTGGTTGTGTAGTTTTGAACCGTGCTTATTTCTACACGTTACAATGAATAATAATACATGTTGATAAACAGAGAGCTACTTTGGTACTGAATGTTCCAAAATTTACCCTTCTGTAGCATCTTCATCTTGTTTGATTCCCATGATATGCATGGCTCTATTTATGAATGAAAATATCATAGGCAAAATTAATAACATGACAAGTAATTTTAGTGCAGCTGAATTTAGATGGCTAAATAAATTCAACTAGCAAATCCAGTACCGAAACATATGTTGATTTAAATAGTCTCACAGTATATAACTAGATTATTTAGAAAAAGTCACAATACTTGGAGAGATATAAGACAAAAATAACTACATTGCACAAGCATATGAAATACATGTTCCCAATTGTTCAGATCATTCATTTGAACATAGCAGTATAGAAAAATTCTTTCTCTTGTCATTGCTCTTGCTTTTCTGCATGCATGGTTTCTCCACTCATAATAACCGGAAGCTCAATAAATTACAACTGCAGATATCCATGATGATCAGAATTCTAAGAAAATAATCAATAAAGCATATTTTACATGAGATTTTACATTTAATAGAAGCTCAAAAACACAAAGACAGAATGTGCTATAAAACTTAACCTTAAACTGAAGCAGATATCTGTGTACCTGTACAAATTAATTCATCAATTCTAGACCACTACTGTATCTATTATAGCGGCTAAAGATATTCGGAAGTCACTATTCGCTCAATTTTTTAGTTTCTTGAATGAATGTAAAACCACAACTGCCTAACTAGGCAATGTTCAAGCATGAAACATACATATGAATCACCATATGCTCATTAAAGAAGGACAATAATTAAAATTGAAATATCTTACAAATGCTCTCAAAATCTTTAAGTTACTTGCGCGCCGGGGTTGCCAGGGACATGTCACATACTTAATATCTTTTTTATACGTACAACTATATAAATCTAGTCAAGTTCCAAAGCAATCATTGGCAAATGTTAACATAAATGCAAAATACAATAGCCATAGTTTCATTTCATATCAAGAGTATGTTCCAGAATGTTGGTAAAGTCCTTTCCATGAAGAATTGAATATGTTCAGGACTTTCATTTCAGCGAGGCATAAAAATTATCAAGTTGCATGCTTGCATAGTTGTATGGTAAAGATAATAAATGCATAAAATACAAGGTAACCATTTGTAAGATAAAAGTAGAAAAAATGTAACCTAGAAAAAGAGAAACGGCCTTCAAGGAATCTTTATAGTCCCCAACCATGAGCACAGAACGCAGTGCCAAAAATGTCATTTTCCTTGCACAGAGGCTCTTGCCTAACCTGCATGGAATTCATGCATCAAGAGAAGTGAACCCCCACCACTTGCTTTCCCTTCAAATGTGGCACATAAATTCATATACCTACAAAGCTTCACATGTACTTAATCCAGTACTGCTGCAAGATATTGGAATTTAAAGCTAACACTTGTTTCCCATTTTTAGAATCTAACAAATCAAGCAGGAAAATCAAATGATAACTTTCCCTCCTAATCCCCTTCAGAAGATTCTAGCAATCATTGCATTATCGTGACCTTGACCGTTTTGTGGTAAATTCAGTTATGATTTTCATGACTAGTGTGCCAACACGGTTTTAGCTAGTTACTACGTACACTATTAAAAAATGCTAAATGCTCGCTAATATACATCACTGTAACCATTCGACTAGCTAGCTTGTCTTTCCATTGTTAACACCTTGTGAAATACAAACATAAAGAAAAAAAATAGCAGCTAACATTTTCCGGCTCTTAACATACACAAAGTTCATAGAATCACCAAAATGTCCAAGTATTTTATGGGTGCAAGAAGCAAAGGTGACAAGTGCTTATATAAAATACTACACTAAAATAACTGATTAACTACACAAGTATACAGATTATTTTCCTTGAAATGCTTAGATATCATCAATCGAGGGCTATATAAAATAGCTTTTCAAATCAACATAAATCTAAGGGCTCAAAATTTATATAAGCAAACTCTACCACTTATTTTATCCGTGTCCTGCTACTATGTCGAATTGAGCACATATCACATAAGATACAAATTTCCAACTATCCACTCTAAAGCCAGTTGTTTGGTTTCACAAATTCAGAAAGAGACTAAATTTTCCTTCTTTTATCCTCGCATACTTTGTTTTATTCAGCATTATCATCTGTATAATATTCATTATGAACAAAAAGACCAAACTGCTATATATATAGCAACAATACTCCTCGTCCATTTCTTTTCAGCGCGTCCTTTTCACCACAATAATACAAACATTTGTAATAGCTTCTGCCTATTTATATCCAATAATACCTCAACCCTCTACCAATAGCCCCAGAATCAAAAACCAATTCGCTAACTTTAACACAGAAGTTTCATGTTCATCTGAAAAAAGAAGCTAGTCCCTTTACAAGCTGGTATATTCTCTCAAAATTCAGATATTTACTGCATGTTCTGCACTGTTTTATCTATAGAATCAAGTAATTTGAAATATCAAGTTGATGAATTCGGTTTCTCATTTTATGACAATTGTACAAGAAAAGCCACTACTTCAGTGGGAATTCCCACCTGAAAACAAAAACCTTACCCAGATCCTAGAATTCAATCTCCATGAGCGATTTGCAACAAAAATGGATTCAAGTGCAAAAGAATACTATGTTCCAGGACCAATAATTATCGGAGCAGGACCATCTGGACTAGCCACTGCAGCTTGTCTCCAAAACAAAGGAGTTCCATCTCTCATACTCGAAAAAGAAAATTGTATAGCCTCATCATGGAAACTAAGAACTTATGAAAGATTAACTCTTCACCTACCAAAGCACTTCTGTGAACTACCTTTCATGCCATTTCCTAAACACTTTCCAACATACCCTACGAGAGAACAGTTCATAACTTACTTAGATTCCTACGTTGATCACTTCTCTATAAACTACTTATGTGGAGTGGAAGTAAAGTGTGCAGAGTTTGATAAAAGCATAGGATATTGGCGAATACGTACCAATGATTTACAGATTATGAGTCGATGGTTGATAGTGGCCACTGGAGAAAACTCAGAGGCATTTCTACCTGACTTTAAAGGCACTTCAGAATTCAAAGGACAGATATTACACACAAGTTGTTACAAGAGAGGAGATGATTTTAGAAGTAAAAAAGTTTTGGTAGTAGGATGTGGTAATTCAGGGATGGAGGTTTGTTTGGATTTGTGTAATAATCAAGCTCAAGCATCAATGGTAGTTAGAGATAAGGTAAACTATTATCTACTAATTTTACTTTTGTTGTTTTCTTGCATGAGATAATATTTGTTTTGTACTTGTGTGTATCTATAACCTTTGGTTCAACAAATTGTATCTTGATTCCTTTTGTTGATGTAGGTTACTCTGGTTTTTTGCTAGAAGTAGATTCAATCCACTGACATCATATATTTTGTTGCTTTGCTGTTTCTTTCGTCTTGATTAATTTCTGTGTCTATTTGTTCTCAATCATTTCTAGGAATATATAAGTTACTGTAATAGTATCATAAAGTCAAATTCAATTTTTCTTTCCTGTTTCATTTTATGGGCCAAAAATTATTAACTTCAATTATTTTTCCATAACGGATTATCAAGGTTGAAGTTGTCAGTGAGACTTTATACTCTATCCGGCTTAATAAATTATAAGAGCCATGGTAAGCAGTATATGTTTGCAGCATATTTCATAGATGCTGCTATAATCTTGCAGTTGCATATTTTACCAAGGGAAATACTTGGCACCTCAACCTTTGGTGTATCAATGTTCCTTCTCAAATGGCTTCCTATAACGATGGTGGATCGTCTCCTCCTCTTCTTTTCATGGTTAATTTTAGGCAATACAGGGACATACGGGCTAAGGCGACCCAAAATTGGACCAATACAACTGAAGCACAAAACTGGAAAGACTCCAGTTTTAGATGTTGGAACACTATCAAAGATCAAAAATGGACAGATAAAGGTATGTACAAAACATTTATAACCCGTAACAATTGGCATAATGAAAACAGTACATGTCGGAAGAATAAATGAAATGCTTTAGGTATTATTGCAAGCCAAGACACTTCTGATATCCACATTAGTTTAGCAGCTCAAAGCTGTAGCATCTTGCCTACATTTATATTTGTTGACCTTACTTACTCCTCCCTATATTTTGAAACCACTTTATGGATTTGACTATTTGATTGTTCTCATAAAATCTAGCCAGCAAAACATAACACTAAAGAGGTGTGTATATGATTATAATGTTTAATTTTACAGGTAGTTCCTGCTGTAAAACGACTAACAGATAAAGGTGTAGAGTACACAGATGGGAAGCAGGAGAGTTTCGATGCTATCATCCTTGCAACTGGATACAAAAGCACTGTTGCATCATGGTTAAAGGTATATATATCCAGTGCTGAACTAATGTTAAATAATACATTTTACTATCATGCACAGAATGAAAGAACATGGACAACAGATGAGGATTAATGGTAATAGTAATTAGAATAAGCTAGTAGGCACAAGAAAAACAAGATATGATGATATGAAAGTTATGCATTTTAACCATCATCAATTACCATACTTTGCAAATCGGTATAAGGCACTGACAGGATCAATTCCTCTATTCCCAAAGTTGTGCCCCCGTTTCCATCAAATCTACTTCATTCATTTTGCAAGCGGGATCACTAATTAATTTTACAAAGAGACAATGAATGGTTGAGATTTGAATGGGCATATGGGTACATGTAAGTTGGGGACGGAAGAATACATCCAGGCAGCGACCTGGACTACGTACAAAAGCTAACCAGTCCAACCAAGACCACAGTCTGGGGATCTCTAATTTATGTACACCTAGAAAATGGAATATAAATAAATCACAGGTTGGCAATTAAGAAACATATTATATGCAAACATTCCCGACCACTCACCTATGTATGCAACTGGATAGTATGGGTCATTAAAGTTAGATTATACAAATAAGATGAAGGAGCTCTACATCTAGCATTTGATACACTTCACTTTCAGTATGCACAGTAGTATGCATGGCAGCCCATCAATGAGATGGTCCATGTTCCATTTATTCACTTGGCAACCACTACTTTCCATAATCACATGCACCTATGTATTTGTATGTGCATATATGTGTGTCTTTATGCATATATGCCTAAATGTTTTATTTCATTATTCACTATATCTCTATCGCACTTGAACAAAACAATAATTCATTGACTTGTGTGGTTTAAGGGGAAGTTGACAGTCCTCTCTTCTAAAGTAGCCCAAAAAATGCAAGAGAAATTAAAAATTTACTTGAAATTGATTAGCAACTAATAGAAATCAATTCTAATTTAAGTCCTGCCACTGAAGGAACCGATAACATACCAATAAAGTTTCAAATCATATGGAACCAAAAAAAAAAAATTGTACACAACCCAATCGATGTTATAGAAATTGCAAACGTAATTCCTTTACACGTGCATGCATTTGTGTGAAGGGAGTTAAAAAAAATACAATACACATCTCGATTTTGTTATTGTGATCCACTTCTCTGACTGAAAAAGTGGAGCGACACATGTAAAAAGAGGTAAAACCGAAATGAGAATTTCAATCCACTTGTTTATGATAGTGGCAACTCACTATGGTTTTTCTTCATATTGCGGATCAATCATCAAGCTTTGCATTATCATTAATGAGTTAATTTTATAGTAGAGCTCATTATATTACAGGACGATGATCACTATATGATAAAGATGACTGTTTACATGCACTCATGGCTTACATACTTTTTTGTTACTTTTTCTTGTGTAAGGAAGGGGAATTTTTCAACAAAGAAGACGGATTTCCAAAAATTCCGTTTCCTGATAGCTGGAAAGGAAAAAATGGATTGTATGCTACTGGATTTTCCAAAAGAGGATTATTGGGAACTTCTATTGAAGCAAAAAGGATAGCTGAAGACATCAAATCGCAATGGAATACAAAGACAGCACATTTACCTTTAGAGATGAAGACAATCAATGGAAAATTTTCTGTAAAATGAAAAGAGTGGTTCAACTTGTAGTACAGAACCAGTCTCCTTGTTGTTTAATTTTGATAGTGCAGCAGAAATGATGGGACAAGAATATATCATGAGTTCATGACTACTAGTTTGAAGGTAAAAATGAAATATGTCAAAGTATATGAGCTGATATAATTCGGTTAGTTACCTGATAAAGCTTTTCAATAGACCTTAAGGAAACTAATTTATAGGAGTAATTAATGCCTGTATATATACTTGTATCGTTGATGTTACATTGAATGAGTGATAAATGTATATATATCATTTCTGCTGACAATTATGAGTTTAGTCATAAATTTTTGTTCTAAATAATCTTGTAGAGATTCTATATTCTCAATTTTTGGGGATTCGTTCATTTTTAATTTTCCCAATTATTGTTTTCTGGTATGCTATAATCTGCTTTATTTTTGCTTTCTAGGTAATTTTGCCATTCTGTATAAAACTCTTTAACAAATCTGGGTGTTAGTACTATGTTATCTATTTTGTTTGTTAGTTTTTCTACAGTTGTTCCATATATATATATATATATATATATATATATATATATATATATATAGTCGTTCTTAAAACTTTACGTTGAGCATTTTCTGGTGCACCCCTACCAGTCTTTTCTTTATACACAATGCTATTTATTTTTTGATCCTTTATCTACAAAGTTCTATTTTCGGGTAAGCAAAGGAACATGATATCTTACCATTTACACCCTTATTATTTTGTCATCAACACCCCATAGCTGATATCCATGGCTGTCGTTGCATTCAGAATGCCACCAGGGGCGGAGGCAGGTATTGTCCAGCATGGGCTAAGGCCCTAGCTGAAATTTTCAATCCTAGCACAAAAATTTATAAATTTGGTTTTAGGCTCTATCTTAAATATTAGTATGGCCCTATCTGAAAATAAAATCAACGCAATGAAAGCCTAATTTTATTATCTTATGAATAGTTATTATATTTTCAAGTATGAAATGATGAGGCAAAAATGAAATTAAGATACTAAGAGCATCTCCAACAGTTTGGAGTGCGGAAATTCGATTTTCCGCACTCCAAAATGTTGGAGCCCTCATTTCTACAACAGAAATGAGAGCAGACGCCTGTTGAACAGGCGCCTGATGACCAGGCGCCTGTTCAACAGGCGCCTGGTTAATGCGCCTATATCAGGCGCATTTTCCCCCATTTCCTCTCATTCCTCCCTCTTCTCAACCCCCATTTTCAAACCAACTTCACGTCCAAATGCCGCTCCGTCCGGTCAAAACTGGTAGACGCACCGTTCGATATACGACTGATGCCAATATCGGACCTGTTCATATCCCTCCCGATGCTACCGTGACTCCAGCCGATCTTCGATCTTTGCACGACTTGCCCCCTACTGTTTCGCATCGACTTACTGCAGCTATAGCGACGCCACAGGTATACGTTTATTTATTTATTGCTTAATAAACGACCATGTAAATATAAATGTATAATAATTCCTTATTTACTTTAACATTAAATAATCATATATTTAGGTTCGTCACGTAGCGATGCGAGGTAGTTGGTATAGGTGTATGTCTGAATATTTTGATCAGTTACCAGAGCCGATTTTGGATAGGCTACATGCATCACCTTTTGGTGAATTTCTTGCTTTACCTAGATTTGCACATGTAGATCGTTGTCTGGTAGAGGCCCTTACCGAGAGATGGTGGCCTACCACTCACACATTTCATTTTCCTGATTTTGAGTTAGGACTGACTCCTCTAGATTTTTATATGCTCACTGGCATAGAGGTTGGTCGACCTGACCGTCTCCCTGTTCTATTTGATAGTTCATTTGAGGAGTTCGAGTCATATTCAGCTTATTTACCGACTATGGCCGATGAGGAGGTTAGAGGAGGAGCTGTTACTCTCCCTTGTTTGCAGCGTTATATAGTAGAGTACATGACCGTTGAGGATATGCACACTCCCGTTATCCGTGCATTCATACTATACCTTTTTGGGTCTACTTTTTTTAGTAACAATAAGGGTACTATTAGACTTGGTTTTCTGGCTGGGTTAGTAGATGTGGATGGACTCCATATATATGATTACGGTACTGCTATTATTGGTTATTTGTACGTAGCATTAGATACATATGCGCTTCAGCAGTCTAGACAGATGTATGGCTTTTGGTACATTCTTCCATTTTGGTACTACGAGTATACTGCCAATATGCACCCCCGACTTATTGTAGAGGCGAATGCCACACCTTATATTTACTTTCCCAGATTGCGTCGTTGGGGTCCTCCTATGCATTTGTCCCGTGTTGCACAAGGGGTGCACAATGAGTTGATGGAGGCTAGACAGCAGATGGATATGAGGCGGCGTGGTAACATTATCATTCGTCCATGGGATCAGTACTTACAGTTCCTAGAGCCCGGTCCTGACCATCCACTCACTTTTCATTTATCCATGTCGCGACGTAGGATTTGCTTTTAGGTTGTTACATGTCCATTCATATGTTATTTAGGGGATCGGTGTTGGCTACAGTTGTATGGTATAGTTCGCATTCCATCAGATCCGCTACCATGGGATGATATGTATGGTGATATTCGGGTTGGACCAGCTTATATTCATGCGATGAGGGGTGCGGGTTGGGTGGATGGTGAGCCATTTACAGTTTTAGGAGACTTTGATTCATATTGGGCTCGAGTAGCCCCACGTGCTTACGCTTTACCTGATTATATTCGGGGTTTGAACTCCGATCATATTGGGCCGCGTACCTCTTCTGGTAGAGTTCCACTACCGCCTGCCACCTTTGAGCCTACATCATCTCAGTACACGCAGCCTCCTACTTTCGACCCACCACCTCATTCGTTTAGAGCGTATGATGTACACGGTCAGGTTGTGGAGTATCCCTTGCAGTATCCTACAGACGACGCTATTACGGGTATACCATCCGCCGGATTGTACCAGCCTCATCAGGTCTGTATTAGTTTTTAATTTTCCTTAATTTACTTGTCATTATATTACTTGTCATTATATTATCCACCTGTGTATAATTTTTCTTGTGCGCATATCAGTTTTCTCAGTACATGGATTATGATAGACGGATGATTGCTTCATTTGAGCGTATGACGCTCGATTATACAGGGATGATGTATCAGAGTTACCAGACCGCGGTCCAACAACAGCAGACTCAGTATGGCACAACGACAGACTGATGGAAGACTACTTTGTTCCAAATCCTACTTACACAGATGCTGATTTTAGAAGAAGATTCCGCATGCGGCGTCCTCTATTTCTTAGAATCCTCCAATGTATCAAGCAGCATGACAAATACTTTATCTTCAAACCCAATGCATCTCGTACAATGGGTTTGACTGGAATTCAAAAAATGACAGCTGCACTCAGAATGCTTGCATATGCAGGACCGGCAGACGCACTTGACGAAAATTTGAAAGTGGCGGAAAGCACGGTACTAGAGTGTTTGGAACATTTCTGTCAAGCTATCGTGGACATTTACGGTGATCAATACTTACGCCGACCTAACGAGGCCGATATAATTAACTTATTAAATATGCATGGTAGTAGAGGTTGGCCCGGAATGTTAGGCAGTATAGACTGCATGCATTGGGAGTGGAAGAATTGTCCAAAGGCGTATGCTGGAGCTTATCAGGGTAAATCTCATAGGTCCTCTATTATTCTTGAAGCTGTAGCGTCGTATGACTTATGGATATGGCATGCATTTTTTGGAATGCCAGGTTCGAACAATGATCTTAACGTAGTCGAACGATCTACGTTGTTCAATGATTTAGCAAACGGAAGATCTACTCCTTGTACATTTACTTTGGGAGGTAACACGTACGATCATGGATATTATCTTGGTGATGGTATATATCCGAAATGGAGTACCATTGTCAAGACAATTTCTAACCCACAAAACAATAAACAAGCAAAGTTTGCAGCGATGCAAGAAGGCCAGAGGAAGGATGTTGAAAGAGCATTTGGGGTTCTTCAGTCTAGATTTGCCATAGTCAGTAATCCATGCAGACTTTGGTCACCAGTTAAAATGACAAAAATAATATACACTTGTATTATTTTACATAATATGATTATAGAGGATGAAAAAGACATGGAAGAAGATTACGTGTACGAGGGTGCTCCTACACAATCGCATGTTTGGCACAACGATATGATTGGAAGCGCACTTGAACTCGAGTTTCATGTAGAAAGCCAAATGTCATACCGTAGTGCTCAACTTCATCGAAGACTACAAAATGATCTCATAGATCATCTTTGGGGATTTTCTGGAAATCAGTGAAACTCTATTTCTATTCTTACGTTTTCTACTATTGTTTATGTTGTTTCGTATTAAGGTTATTGTAATCTGTTTCTGTATAATTAAGCTAATGTTGTTAAAATCATTTTTTAGTGTAATGCAATTTAAATGAAAAAACTTATATTACTAATTGCTTGCATTAAGAACACAATACAAATAACGATACTTAAAGATACAATGGTTGTAGAAACGGTAATTCATTTAATGATCCTCTTCAAGTCTACGCCTCATAATTTCTCTCCTTCTCTGCTCCGTATACTGCAGTTGTTCTGCAGACATATGTGACGTATCCATGAACATGATTGCATCTTCATCTCTTTGGCGGTTTCCAGCAATAAGTTGATCCATTCTTGATAACTTTTCTTGGTGTTGCATTGCTCGAGTGTCCATTGCCCGATTAAATCTTTCTTCAGATTCAAGCATGAGTTTTTTAATTTCATCTTGATCCGCTGCGGCAGTCTCTTCTTTTTGGCCGCTTTTGCTCCCTGTGGCCTAACAAAATGATCTTCGGTTGGGGATGAGCCTTCTTCTGATCCTAAACCGAAGCTTTCTTGGGATTCCATAGGACTGGAGGTTTCTCCAACTCTAGGCGTTTTACCCTGACCGCTGTTTGATTGAACTTGTTGAACGGTCTTCTGAAGCGATGATTTCCATTTAACATGCTCGACCAACATGTCATACACGTGCATGAACTGATAAAAATGTGGTGCTTGTTTACTATCAGGTTTATAGATTTGTTTGAACAACTTGTTTGCGGCCATTCTCTGTTCAAAAAATAACTGGTAAACTTAGAGAATTAAGATAAAAAAAATACAATGAAATTACATTGAAGCTTACTAAATGCGTTTCATTCCCAAAGCCACTAGGATCCGTTTGCTTCAATTTGAACATTTGAGAATCGAACGTTTGCGTTTGACGATTTATTTTTCCATAATGACCTTTGACCGAAGATAGCGTTCTTTTTCGATTCATGTTCTTCCGATTATAGCAATTAGTAATTTTGCCCCAAAAAGATTCACCACTTTGATCGGTCCCTCGAATAGGATCGACTGATAGTGCACAGTAAATGTAGCAAAGATCGTAGTCTTCCGCAGCGCTCCAACTTGCATTAGTTACTTCCCCCCCCAATAGGAATTGTAGCGTCTTGCAAGTCGTATTCTTCAAAACTGGCCCTTGCAGCAACATCGTCGAAATCGGAGTACATTTTCAGTTGAGATCAGTGGCAGAAAAAAATTGCAAAGAAGGAAATTGGTTTGAAATGAAAGAAGAGGGGGGAGTATTATTTAAAGATGGAAAATGACCGTTGGGAAATGGTCGTTGGAGGATAGTAGGCGCCTGTTAAACAGACGCCTACTTGCAACAGGCGCCTGTTGCCAAGCGCCTGTTGAACAGGCGCCTGAATATCAGGCGCCTGTTCAACAGGCGCCTGGCAACAGGCGTCTGTTCAACAGGCGCCTCACCCCATCCCACATTCTCAGCCCGAAAACCCCCCTTCCACACTATTACATTTTCTCGCGCTCTGTTGGGAAGGAATTTGGATGCGGATTTGAGAAAATTGGAGCTGTTGGAGATGCTCTAAGGTACTGAGTTTCGTCTTTAATGAAAGTGTGGATCATATGTATAGTAGATAATATTGCTCTAGCTGAAACCATGTGCTAGTTCCGCCACTGAATGCCACCACCTCAATAATGTTGTCTTGGTAACCATTCCATCTCAAACCACCATAATTTCCACAATGATCTTTATCAAGAATTATGCTTCCGCTGATAAGGTTGCTGTTCACCATCGTATGTTACTTCCACTATCACAGGTGCAACCATAATTAATACCACATCAATTTTAACTTATAATCATAAGTATTTTTTGCCTGTAGAAAAGTCAAAATAAATTTTATTTTTTTCCCCGTAAAATCATAAACCTTAACGTTCTACGTAACAAAATTGATATATCATAGAAAAAAAATTAGTCAAACTGCAAGAAAATTGCAAATGTTCGCAAATCCTACTTCGAGTTGCAGGCATGCACAGCCATATAACACACACATGGATATATATATATATATATATATATATATATATATATATATATATATATAAAGTTTTATGGAAAAATATGACATATAGATCATACTTGTGCAATGATCAACATGAAATTTCATTCGAATGCTTCATACGTGACATATAAGAGCAAAACTTTGTAGTAATTTTCAAGCTGCAAATAAATTTCAAATGTTTGTCATTTATCCTTTGAATTGAATGTAAAATAAAGTAGATATCTACAAAAACTAACTTTACCAAATTATACGAAATTCTATAAAATTTGTAATTTAATTGTGAAAACAAAATTACTATTCAATGTTTCAAATTTGATAAAAATTCGAACAATTGTTCTTGCATGTAAACTATAAATATTTGCAATATTTATTTCACATTGTAAAAAAATTTGCAAACATTTGCAAAACACAAAACTTAACCGAAACATATAATATATAGATCATATAGGAAAATATATAAAATTTATGATTCAATGGTGAAAACCAAATTTAAGTTGGATGTGTTAAATGAAAGACATCATTTTTCATGTTTGAAATAATATAGATATTACTTCACACGGAAGATGACCGCATCTTCCAAAACTAAACTAGTTATAGAGGAATTTAGATCATGCTTCGCATCAAGTGTGTGAACCATCGCACATTACACAAATTAGCAAAGCAAATGCTATTATGCACCATGTGATGGTCCACATACTAAAGAGTATCACTGTATTGCACTTAGTGCAGAGTCGGAGATCCAAATCTGGTTATAGAGTCCGGATTTATAAAGTTTGGGGATGAAAGACTTTTGATAAAAATATGTTTGAAAATGGGGAGTTGATCCTGATATCCGCTTAAACATAAATCAAAAGGATCACATACGATTAGGAACCTGAAGCGTAAGAATGACATTCATGACAAATATGAATTCAGAGGCTCATACTCACAATCATTTGAAACATGTCCTTTCTGTATTTAATAATCTCACTACAAGATTAAACGGCTATTTCAACGCCGCGTACCGTCTCTCAGAACCTGCCCAAAACTTAATCTACACAAGAAAGGCTGCACTTTCAGAACCTGCCCTTTATATGTTATTTTATTATTGATCAATTAGCATCCTCCTGCACTACTCTCTACTGGTACTACCTACAAAAATTACCAGAGCGATATTTAACAGAAGCTAAGACCTTTTGGTTCACCGTTTTCAGTTCTGGGTTTCCATCCAAACAGAAACGCGTAGGGTGCATGTAATTTCTTGAAGACAACCAAATTGAAAAATGAAGTTAACAAACAAAATAGATAACAAATTTATTTTATTTTCCGTGTTCCAGGAAATAAAAAAGTACGAAAACAATCCTTCCCTTCCTTCGTCGCTCCATCGTCCTAATGTCTCAAAATTTTACATCTTCCCTTCTAAACTCAAAATAAAATCAAAATGGACCCTAACATTTAGTTCAAAACAAATCATCCATGAAATGTCTACAGGCGCAAACATTAGAAAATATAAGGAATCTGACTAGTTACTCGAAAAATGAAGTGAAACTCCTCAACTAGATTCCAAAGTCTCTGTTTAGCATCACAGAAGAGTATGTTGTGTCACTATCCTAAGAAGAAGCCACCTCTCTAATTATAGGTGAGGCTGCCAACTAATGCATGGTCCCATTACCTCAGTTTGCGCATGAATATGACTTGGCTTTTTCTTGCATGCCTTAAAACGGACAACTGTTAGTTTTTTCATTCAGTTGACAAAAGGCATATTTTATCGCACAATTATTCTGATAGAAATGAATAAGCATGCACAGAAGGAGACAGTGATAATTGTAATTGTGTTATTTACTGACTAGCTATTAGTTATCCTCATTTAGAAATTAAATGGGTATGAAGAGTTGTCCCAACAAACTCAAACAGTTGATTTATAAATTGTTATTTAATAGCTGTGTACCTAGTAATTAAAAGAAGACAAAAAATAAAAATAATAAAAAGAAGGAGATTAAACAAATATCTAAACATGTAGTATTATTTGTCAAACTTGCAAGGAATATCCAAATCTCTGTCACTTAAACAATTTGAAAATCCACTATATATATTCAAGGTACTGTACCAAAAAGAACTTAATCTCACTGTCATTCGTCTATATTTCACCTCTATTTTCATTTTTAAACTCAAGCCTAGGCAGGGGCACCAAGAACAAATGTCCATTTCTTTTGAAAAGACTTCAAACATCAGATATATTATTGTATATGTTTAAGAATTGAGTACACAAACAGCTAGCCAGCGTAAATACGATATTTGACAAACATCAGCTCTGTTTAAGGATATACACGGTCTGTTATATTTTGGGTCGATTTCATAGTTTTATGCAAAAGGAGGAACATAAAGAACTTAAGAGCACAATTGCAGTATGAAAGAATAAAATGTTTGCGGATGAGGAATTTAGAAAAGGGTGAAGATAAGATTGGATGCAGACTTAGTGCCCATTGTTTGTGATAGTATAATGTGTTATTAATTTATTCACTGAAATCGAAAAATAAGAATACAACCATTAACATTTAAATCATGGTTTGAAATTCGGTCCGAATCCCGGTTATTTCGGTAATTCCGTTCCGGTTCCGCTCATAGTAGGAACGGAATCCGCTTTAAATTCCGGATTTATTTTTTAAATATTGAAAAAAATTATTAAAAAATTAAAAAATACAACAAATATATAATAATTAAAAAAAGAAAACAAATTAACCGGGACAATAAATAAATGGAGAAGAAATCATGTAGTTTCATAAAAATGTTGTTATACTTTTGTTAATTTACATCGAATCATAATAAAAAAAATTTCAAAATTGATCAAAGTTTTAAAATCTCAAATGAATAATACGGAATCTTACAAATGAATTTTTAATTAAAATATGTATTTTATATGTAATGTAATGTAAAAAATGTACTATAAATTTACAGCAGTATTGAATATTTATTAGCATATATAGCAAAATAAAGCAAAAAAGTACCGGAATTAGAAAACCGGAATTAAAGCGGAATATCCAGTATTTCAGGAACGGAATCGAAAATTTTAAATTATCAATGGCCGGTGTGACGCCCCACCTCTATGCTCATAACAACAAAGAGTATTAAAAGAAATACTGTCTATTATTACGAAGAATAAGGCTGGATAGGAGCGGTCATCCGTAGTTGGCCTTACACTAGTATTGGTTACCTCGATAGGAGTGGTGTATATATTTTTCGTTTTTCGTCTCTTATTTATTTACTCCCATCGACATACCCAATTCTAGTATAAAACGAACTACGACGGTTCATAATAGTTTAGGACAATGTATATAATAATAACACAAATAATAAAATGCGGAACACAGATAACAAAATCCTATATATATATATAACTGATGTCAGTTACAATACATTTGACACAATACATATGATACAACTACAACTGTCGACTCTGAAAGTTATATATACAAGTACATTATCGACTAATATACATGAATACATATCCTCCTAAATCCGATACAATAAATATGATACAACTACAACTCTCGACTCTGAAAGTTATATATACAAGTACATTATCGACTAATATACATGAATACATATCCTCCTAAATCCGATACACTGACTACTATAAAATGACGAAGACTACTTCAAAAGATGTGAAAAGACTTCATAGCTCAAACAGCAACCCAAAGCAAGATATCTACAACCTGAAATAACTCGGGTCTGACCCGAGTATTACATTCAAAAAAAATAATACACGGGTCAGTCTAATTCAAACTCAGTTATTAATGCACAGAAGCAATAATAATAAAGAACAAATAGACGATAGTCACAGAAATCTCGTATATCCAACTCCTCGATAAGAGAATCGGATAATAGTAGATATAACACTAAACAGTGTTAAACAACAAATCAGCAAATCCAAATCATCAACAAAGACAAATAAAAAGGATTATCAATGAAGATAATTCAGAAACAACAGAATTGTCTAGACGATAATTAACACAAAATCCAATTATTAAATAATAATTAGAAACTCAGAATCTAATTATCGAATAGATAATTAGACACAACAAAATAATCAAATCAAACCAAATCAAAATACAACTTCAAAATATTGAATTGATCCAATGAAACAATTCACACAATCGAAATATCAATTAAAACTGTCAATTCGGGTAGGGCTGCAGTACACGCACGCGTGCACTGCCTCGCCACTACCCTGATGAAATACACAAAGCTCAGTGAATCAAAAACAAATGGCCTTAACTCAAATCAAAATGAACTATCAAATGAACAAAGTGCACATGAAGGCACAATGAAAATTCACAAGCAAACACAAGGTCAAACCCAAAATACCGGATTCAACTCAAGTGTAATTAGAAAAACAAATCCAATTGCATCAATGCAATGCGAACCAACCAGGGAAAACTGCAACCAAAAACTGCAGCCACCACAGGATCACACATGAAAACAACTTAATGCAGCCACTAACCCAAATGCAACAGGGTTTCAAATGAACATGACTGCATGGTGAAACACAAATCAGGTAAATGGTAACCAGTGGAGCAGTGAAACAACAATGGTGCAACAACATACATATATTTATGTATGATCGCAGATGGTGATGTTTCAGTGACTCCAATCAACATGACAAAAGTGGTGCAATTACAACCCAAATCAAATTACAACAAAATGCAAAAGGTCAAGTCAGAGACTCAACACATATATGAATGTACTGGCAAGAAATAAGATACACCAGCCTTTCAAACGAAATCCAACAGGGGTAAGCTGCAAACAAATGCAACTGCTTCGAGGTATGCATATGTATATACATCTGTATACATATAAGTAGTAACTAGGAAACAATTGCATAATGAAACTGCAGTTGAAACAAACAAATAGCCAGAAAAGACTAAACAGTCAAGCAATGACAATGCAAGTGCTGAACTCAACTAGACGACACAAGTAAATGACTGCAACACTACACTATAAGAAGTGTATATGCAGAGTCAAGACCACACAAAAATCAAGTGCAGTCATATAAGGCAACTCGATAACATTGAAAACAGCATATGCAGTGATACATAAAGAACAATATGAATGGGTGTGCATATAAAGGATGTACGTAGTGAGAACTTACATCACATCTCGAATGGTACATGTGCAGTGACCAGAAGCACTACAATGACAACCCAATCTCAACAATGCAACATTGACTATACAGTCTCAAGTGATAGCAAAACACAAAACAACATGAATTACTGGAGCAAATGCAGCAGCAACTCGAAGCCAAGTGATACATACAAACAAACAAATGGATGCACAGATGTAACTCAATGCAGTCTCGACCCAAATACAAAAAGAAACAAATGCAACTCAATATTCAAATAAATGCACTGCATCACGTATACAAGATACGGGCACCAGTGGAACAAAATGTCACAAACTATACATGAGTCAAAAGCGACTACAAAGAGCAACATCAATTCGAACGACCAAGACAAAGTACATCACAGCGCACAAAGTACAAGCTGCAACTACAACACAAAATGCAACAGCCAAGACAATAGTGCATCACAATAGATAACATAAGGAACACTATCAATATCAAGTTTAAGGCCGATGCCAACAGTGTTATCAAAATCGAAGATTAGCATCAATTCAGAGCCAAGGTGATCAAGGCTAGAATCGAGCGGATTCAGAGATAGAAATTCTCAAAGTCAACAGAGTACAGTTCAGTATCAAAACAATGATGATGGCCGAAGCCAACAAAAATTTATAACCACAAAACAAAATCGAACGAGAGGCATAGTACTAATTTGAAAAGAACCCAAAACCAATCGATCGAAGTTAACCAGAAACGCAAACGAACTTGAAGAAGTCAGGTAAAACTCAAGTAAACAACATAATCGAACGGTGAGCAAAGGGAATCAACATCCTCAAACAATTGAATACGAACGAAAATCAACATCAGCAAAATTCAAAACAAGCCAAGGGATCATGAAATCGCAAGTTTACAATCGGTAAAGTTTAAATTAGATGTGAGTGACAATCAAAAATCACCCACCTTTGTCACAATCGAAGCAGCCGAGAGCCAAGCAAGGAGACGAAGCCGTTGCAATTCGAGGAAAACAAACGAAGTTAAACCCTAGCAGCCACTATCTTCGATTTCTACGATGCCCTAATTTTTGCGGAGGAACGAAGAAAAGGACGAAGCCGCCATTCCTTTTTTTTCGTTTTCTTTTTTATTAGGGTTCGAATGAAAAAAGAAAGAGGGGATCAGGTTTGCCTCTGATGTTATCTCGGCTGAACAAAGAACCATAGGCCACGATTCAAAATGTAAAGCCCACTCAACACTTTACCATTTTTCAAAAGGATTTCAACCGATTAAAAACTCAAATGAGCAGTTAACTAGCAGATTACTCGTTTAATGACGATATTAAATCGATGCAAAAACCCCGGGTTGTTACAGACTCCCCTCCTTATAAAAATTGCGTCCCCGCAATTTTCATAATTAAAGTTGTCAATAACAATTATTTTTCTAACATAAACTGGTTAAGCTAGAAAAATAAGGTCAAGAACACAAACGCCATAGAAATCTTTTCATTTCATAAAAGAAATTTACAAATTCTCACAAAATCTAATCATCAAATAGATAATCAGAAAACAACAAAACTGAATAAATGCAATTATCAGCAATATTCAATTATTTATTAGATAATTAGAATACAGAAATCACAAAACAACAATATCTAATTATCGATACGAAAATTAGAGGACAACAAAATCTAATTATCAACAAAGATAATTATAAAACACAAATCACAATTCGCAAAACTGCAATTATCTAGTTATCAACCAGATAATTTAAAAACAACTCTTATCTAATCACCAAAACGATAATCAGAATTCTCAAATCAACAAATATTAAATTATCAAAAACGATAATTAAATCTCAATCAGCAAATATTTAATTATCAAAACGATAATTAAATCTCAAATCAACAAATATTTAATTATCACAAACGATAATCAAATCTCAAATCAACAAATATTTAATTATCACAAATGATAATCAAATTTCAAATCAACAAATATTTAATTATCACAAACGATAATCAAATTCCAAATCAGCAAATATTTAATTATCCCAAACTATAATCAAATCTCAAATCAACAAATATTTAATTATCACAACCGATAATCAAATCTCAAATCAATAAATATTTAATTATCACAACCGATAATCAAATCTCAAATCAACAAATATTTAATTATCACAAACGATAATCAAATTTCAAATCAGCAAATATTTAATTATCAAAATGATAATCAAAAAGCAAATCAACAAATACCTAATTATCTCATATGATAATCAGAAATCAAATCAACAAATATCTAATTATCACAATTGATAATCAGAACCACAAATCAACGAATATCTAATTATCTCAAACGATAATCAGAAAACATCCAATATCTAATTATCAAAAACGATAATCAGAAAGAAAATCAACAAATATCTAATTATCTCAATTGATAATCAGAACCACAAATCAACAATTATTTAATTATCGAAAATGATAATCAAATTTCAAATCAACAAATATTTAATTATCAAAAACGATAATCAAATTTCAAATCAACAAATATTTAATTATCAAAAACGATAATCAAATCTCAAATATCTAATTATCACAAGCGATAATCAGAAACAACAAATATCTAATTATCAAAAACGATAATCAGAAACAACAAATATCCGATTATCAAAAACGATAATCAGAACTCATATCAACAAATATCCAATTATCAAAAACGATAATCAGAAACAACAAATATCCGATTATCAAAAACGATAATCAGAAACAACAAATATCCGATTATCAAAAACGATAATCAGAACTCATATCAACAAATATCCAATTATCAAAAACGATAATCAGAAGAAAAAAAATATCCGATTATCAAAAACGATAATCAGAACTCATATCAACAAATATCCAATTATCAAAAACGATAATCAGAAACAACAAATATCCGATTATCAAAAACGATAATCAGAAACAACAAATATCCGATTATCAAAAACGATAATCAGAAACAACAAATATCCGATTATCAAAAACGATAATCAGAACTCATATCAACAAATATCCAATTATCAAAAACGATAATCAGAAACAACAAATATCCGATTATCAAAAACGATAATCAGAAACAACAAATATCCGATTATCAAAAACGATAATCAGAAATAACAAATATCCAATTACCTGCAGATAATTGAAAACAACAAATATCTAGAAATCAATTAAGAAGACTAGAAAATCAACATAAAAGGTTGGATCGATCCCATCAGATGGCGAGTTTTTAGTTCGCCGCACGTGCATCAACAAATGGCCAAAGCCTACCAAGTACTCAACATAATTTTGGCGCCCAACAAATGACCCGAAGGTCCAATAAATGACCTGAAGGTCTAGTACTGGTATTTGACCCGAAGGTCCAACATATGACCCGAAGGTCCTCATATGACCCGAAGGTTCAACATAGTGGCTCGAAAGCACACAAAATCATCAAAGTCATCAAAACAGCAAAACATTTCAATTAACGAGTCCGGAATTAACCGAAATAGCAAACGCACATGTCACATACCACGTATTTTACT
Organism: Allium fistulosum; assembly: GCA_030737815.1. Classification (NCBI taxonomy): domain Eukaryota; kingdom Viridiplantae; phylum Streptophyta; class Magnoliopsida; order Asparagales; family Amaryllidaceae; genus Allium; species Allium fistulosum. The sequence goes on from CM060905.1 coordinate 837,766,993, forward strand.
AAATCGTTTGATTCTCTTCATCGTTTCCTTGAAAGTGCAAAATTGTGTATTTTGTAAAAATAACATTTTACATTCTCAAACGGACAAGTCCGGAATTAAGCGAATCAGTAAAAAAAAGGGTTCATAGTCCTCGATTTTGCTAAAACGTTTAAATCGCTTCCTCATTCTTTTGAAAGCGCAAACTGTAAAATTCCTGAAAACAATTTTATTTATTTTATAAAATAACAATTCACATTCTCATCTTGACAAGTCCAGAGTTAAACGAAACAGTAAAAGAAAGGGGTCATAGTCCTCGATTTTGCTGAATCGTTTAAGTCGCTTCCTCATTCTTTTGAAAGCGCAAACTGAAAAAATTTATAAAACAATTTTTATTTTAAAACGATTTTCCAATCACGTGATTAAAGCAACAACATTAGTAGCAATTTCGAAAAGAAAATTGTACTTCTCAAACACCGTAAAAACGGATCTCAAAATCATCATTGCGGAATAACCGCTTGAAAATCCACTTTTTTAAAAATTTGACGATTACTGAAGTCAAAGCGACGGTAATTTTTATACGTCAAAATCTCATCAAAATAATTCACATTAAAATGTAACACCAGTGAATTTTCATTCATTAAAATTGTCAACAAAACACCGTGCTTCAAAATATAGCACTAGTGCAAAAATCCCGTTATAAAATAACGACAACAAAATACGTTTAAACCAAACATCGGTTCAACGTAAAAACAATGAAGTAACGTGCAACTCAAATTTGCACGTACTACAAAATGAACAAAGAAATCATTCGAATGTATCTTCAATGAAGATAATTCAAAACAGCTAAATCTAATCAATAATGATTAGTATAAAAGAAACCCAGCAAAAATCACATAACTGCAATCGTTTCGAATCCTCAAATCAGATTCGAAATTTTCAAAGAAACAAAATAAACACAGCTATGTAAACAACAAATGAAATTTATTTCAATTTCATATTTTGATTTTTAAATCAGAAAGATTATCAGTTGTACTCAGCGAAGACAGTTCCACTGTTTTCGCTGCGCACTCTGATAAACAGAACACAATTTAATCAAATCAACAAAACACAGTTTCACTTTTATTTTTAAATAAAGATATTTAAAAATTTCATCATAATTTCAAAACTTTAGTTTTGACTCAAAACAAAAATAAAACATCGACCAATAGTTGTAACACATGTTCCATCTAAGTTATGTTTTATATTATGTCCATAAACCCTAAGCTCTGATACCAACTGTGACGCCCCACCTCTATGCTCATAACAACAAAGAGTATTAAAAGAAATACTGTCTATTATTACGAAGAATAAGGCTGGATATGAGCGGCCATCCATAGTTGGCCTTACACTAGTATTGGTTACCTCGATAGGAGTGGTATATATATTTTTCGTTTTTCATCTCTTATTTATTTACTCCCATCGACATACCCAATTCTAGTATAAAATGAATTACGATGGTTCATAATAGTTTAGGACAATGTATATAATAATAACACAGATAATAAAATGCGGAACACAGATAACAAAATCCCATATATATATAACTGATGTTAGTTACAATACATTTGACACAATACATATGATACAACTACAACTGTCGACTCTGAAAGTTATATATACAAGTACATTATCGACTAATATACATGAATACATGTAACAACTCTGGATTTCGTTTTTTTATTTTATTATCGTCATGGGACGATTAATATCGTTTGCTAATTACCAATTGAAGTTTTTAATTTGAATTAGAATTCTTTTACAAATTTTTAGTAAGATTGATGGGTTTTAAAAATTAAAATTTTGTGGCCCATGTTTTTATCGTGGCCGTGAAAATTAACTAAGGCAAATAAACCGTTCAATCCTCTTCCCCTTTTTTATTCTCAACCCTAAATAAAAATCGAACGAAGAAAATTGAAAATGGCGGCATCTCGTCTTCGTTTGTCCCCTCTCCTTCATTCCTCTGCTAAATCTAGGGTGCGTTCAAAATTTAAGATGCTGTCGTCTTCAATTAGTTAGCTCGCGTTCGTTTCTTAGAGGATCGATCGCGTGAAGGTGCTGTCGCTTGAAGCTAGGACTTAACTTCGTTCGTGTTCCTCCTTTCTTCGGCTGCTTCGAATTGGCAACAAGGTGGGTAATTTATATTGCTCACATCTAATTCGAATTCGTTCGACCTTGTTTGCTTTTACTGTTTTCGTGGTCTTCGGCTTCGATTTGATTTTTTGTTCGTTGTTGATACATTTCTGCCTTGAGTTGATTTTGGGGCTGTTGATTTTTGATTATGGCTTGACTTGTTCGACTCTTTGTTCGACATGGTTTCAGCTTCAAGCATTTTTTCCGTTGTCTTCAGTAAATGAAAATTTACTTTGATTCCTTTTCATTTTTTTTCTGTCACTGACTTTGATTTCTCGGTCCTTGTGAGCTTCGGTTCTGACCATCTCTGTGTTCACTCTTACCTGTCGCACTTGCAGTATATTGATATCTTGCAGTTGAACACTTGTTTGTGGTTTTGTTTCACTATCTGGTCAATGCATATTTGAATTTGGGGTTAGTTTTGAGCATTGTAGCTGATGTCTCGTCTCTTGCCATATTTGGGTCAATACTGGAAATATGTTTTGACAGTTCATTCCTGACATATTTGGCACTTTCACTTGGGTCATTTAAATTTGTAGATTTATGTACTGTTAGCTTCAATCTTGAACACTGTTTTCTCAAGCCTGCATAGACTGTTGCATTTTCCCAATAGCCCACTTGAACTTGTTTACGAAATTCCATAACATAGGCCATTAACTGTTGGCATAAGTCTTGACTTTACTCTTTTTCATTTACATAAAGTTGATGTATTTGCTTGTATCCATATTGTCACTGTATCAAGTTTGAGATTCGCTCATTTGAGCTGCAGTATGCACTTGAGTCATAGTAGCATTTGCTCCTGCACTGATTCATATCTTTCGTGATTTTGGGTTTCACAGATTGGCTTGTTCGTTATTTTTGGCTGTTGAGATGATTTTGTTCGACTGTTCTTGTCTTCCTTGTTGGCTTGGGCCTTTGCGCATTTATTGGCATATTTATGCATATCGTAGCCTTAGTCCAGGAGTTTCTCCTGTGACATACCCGACTTCGGCTTTTGGTCGTCACTGTGGTATGATTATGATGCTAGTACTGTCCAGTTTACAGTACTATATTTATGGTTGCAATTTGTACATTCGTGTTTTTGAGGCTGTTTGCATATAGTTGCATTTTAGTCTTCATATATATTTATATGTATGCATTCACGTATGTATGTACATCATTTGATATGTATATATGTATGTTCGAACTTGCATTACTGTCTCATTTCGATATTGAGGTTCACTGTTTGGTTAGACTTGAACTGACTGCATATACATATGTATATGTTTACTTCATGTACATATTCATATTTTATATGTTGGTCTGTTCTTAACTCTACTTGAGCATCAACTTGTCTTTGGTTTATTTGTTCAGTGTAGATGCCCTTGATGTTTGGTTTGTCCTTAGCTTTGATATTGTAGTCTAGTCTGTTCCATGCCTTATGTTTGCCTACATCTTGCAGTCTGTTTGATCACTGCATAATTTTTAATATCAGTTGCACCCCTTTGATTCATTTCATGTTTGAACCATTGCCTTGGTGACATTGTGGTGACTGCAGTTTAGTTGCAGCCTGCCCTTGTCTTTGTACCTGGTTGCAACTGCAGTTTCATTGTGGTGGTTGCTTTGTATTTGTTTTGTATATCTTTTGACCAGGTCGTGCTATCCAGTTGTGTTTGACACTTGAGTTGTCATTGTTTGACTGTTTAGTTTCCTGGTTAATCGCTTGTTTCAACTGCAGTTATATTGTGCAACTGTTTCTGCTTCCTTTTGTGCAGTTTCGCCTTTGTGATCTAGTGGTGACTGCAGTTACTGTGGTGGCGAGATAGTACACGCGTGCGTGTACTACAGCCACACAGAATTGACAGATTTTAATTGATATTTCTTTTGTTCTGGATGCATTGATCTGTTGCGTATTTTGTATGTCGTATTGGCGAGGCAGTACACGTTAGCGTGAACTACAGCCAATCAGAATTGATAATTTTGTTGTTTTCTAAAATTATCTTCATTGATAATTCTTTTTATTTATCTTGGTTGATGATTTGGATTTACTGATATGTTGTTTAACACTGTTTAGTGTTATATCTGCAGTTATCCGATTCTCTTATCGAGGAGTCGGATATACGAGATTTGTGTGAGTGTTGTCTATTTGATATTTGGTTATTACTGTTTCTGTGCATTAATAACTGAGTTTGAATTAGACTGACCCGTGTATTATTTTCTTTTGAATTTAATACTCGGGTCAGACCCGAGTTATTTCAGGTTGTAGATTTCCTTCTTTGAGTTGCTGTTCGGACTATGAAGACTTTTCTCATCTTCTGAAGTTGTCTTTGTTATTTTGTAGAAGTCGTGTCATTGTATAGGATGATATGTATTCATGTATATTAGTTGATAATGTACTTGTATATATAACTTCCAGAGTCGACAGTTATAGTTGTATCATTTGTATTGTGTCAAATGTATTGTAACTGACATCAGTTATTATATATATATGAGGCTATTTGTTCTATCTGTGTTCCGCACTTATATTATCTGTGTTATTTTTATATTTATTGTCCTAAACTATTATAGCCACTGTGTAGTAGCTTTGAGTTTGTATCGGTACGTCGGATTTCCTCCAAAAATGAAATGCATGTTATACTATCCGACATATCGGTGCTCGCACAAAGCAATTACATGGATGGTCGCTCCTCAACAGCCTTATTCTCCGTGCTGGTTGACAACATTACATCGTAGTGTTCTTGGCAAGCGCGGGCATAGAGGTGGGGCGTAACAATACATATCCTCCTAAATCCGATACACTGACTACTACAAAATGACGAAGACTACTTTAAAAGATGTGAAAAGACTTCATAGCTCAAACAGCAACCCAAAGCAAGATATCTACAACCTGAAATAACTCGGGTCTGACCCGAGTATTACATTCAAAAGAAAATAATACACCGGTCAGTCTAATTCAAACTCAGTTATTAATGCACAGAAGCAATAATAATATAGAACAAATAGACGACAGTCACAGAAATCTTGTATATCCAACTCCTCGATAAGAGAATCGGATAACAGCAGATATAACACTAAACAGTGTTAAACAACAAATCAGTAAATCCAAATCATCAACAAAGACAAATAAAAAGGATTATCAAAGAAGATAATTCAGAAACAACAGAATTGTCTAAACGACAATTAACAAAAAATCCAATTATTAAATAATAATTAGAAACTCAGAATCTAATTATCGAATAGATAATTAGACACAACAAAATAATCAAATCAAACCAAATCAAAATACAACTTCAAAATATTGAATTGATCCAACGAAACAATTCACACAATCGAAATATCAATTAAAACTATCAATTCGGGTAGGGCTGCAGTACACGCACGCGTGCACTGCCTCGCCACTACCCTGATGAAATACACAAAGCTCAGTGAATCAGAAACAAATGGCCTCAACTCAAATCAAAATGAACTATCAAATGAACAAAGTGCACATGAAGGCACAATGAAAATTCACAATCAAACACAAGGTCAAACCCAAAATACCGAATTCAACTCAAGTGTAATTAGAAAAACAAATCCAATTGCATCAATGCAATGCGAACCAACCAGGGCAAACTGCAACCAAAAACTGCAGCCACCACAGGATCACACATGAAAACAACTTAATGCAGCCACTAACCCAAATGCAACAGGGTTTCAAATGAACACGACTGCATGGTGAAACACAAATCAGGTAAATGGTAACCAGTGGAGTAGTGAAACAACAATGGTGCAACAACATACATATATTTATGTATGATCGCAGATGGTGATGTTTCAGTGACTCCAATCAACATGACAAAAGTGGTGCAATTACAACCCAAATCAAATTACAACAAAATGCAAAAGGTCAAGTCAGAGACTCAACACATATATGAATGTACTGGCAAGAAATAAGATACACCAGCCTTTCAAACGAAATCCAACAGGGGTAAGCTGCAAACAAATGCAACTGCTTCGAGGTATGCATATGTATATACATCTGTATACATATAAGTAGTAACTAGGAAACAATTGCATAATGAAACTGCAGTTGAAACAAACAAATAGCCAGAAAAGACTAAACAGTCAAGCAATGACAATGCAAGTGCTGAACTCAACTAGACGACACAAGTAAATGACTGCAACACTACACTATAAGAAGTGTATATGCAGAGTCAAGACCACACAAAAATCAAGTGCAGTCATATAAGGCAACTCGATAACATTGAAAACAGCATATGCAGTGATACATAAAGAACAATATGAATGGGTGTGCATATAAAGGATGTACGTAGTGAGAACTTACATCACATCTCGAATGGTACATGTGTAGTGACCAGAAGCACTATAATGACAACCCAATCTCAACAATGCAACATTGACTATACCGTCTCAAGTGACAGCAAAACAGAAAACAACATGAATTACTGGAGCAAATGCAGCAGCAACTCGAAGCCAAGTGATACATACAAACAAACAAATGGATGCACAGATGTAACTCAATGCAGTCTCGACCCAAAACCAAAAAGAAACAAATACAACTCAATATTCAAATAAATGCACTGCATCACGTATACAAGATACGGGCACCAGTGGAACAAAATGTCACAAACTATACATGAGTCAAAAGCGACTACAAAGAGCAACATCAATTCGAACGACCAAGACAAAGTACATCACAATGCACAAAGTACAAGCTGCAACTACAACACAAAATGCAACAGCCAAGACAATAGTGCATCACAGTAGATAACATGAGGAACACTATCAATATCAAGTTTAAGGCCGGTGCCAACAGTGTTATCAAAATCGAAGATTAGCATCAATTCAGAGCCAAGGTGATCAAGGCTAGAATCGAGCGGATTCAGAGATAGAAATTCTCAAAGTCAACAGAGTACAGTTCAGTATCAAAACAATGATGATGGCCGAAGCCAACAAAAATTTATAACCACGAAACAAAATCGAACGAGAGGCATAATACTAATTTGAAAAGAACCCAAAACCAATCGATCGATGTTAACCAGAAACGCAAACGAACTTGAAGAAGTCAAGTAAAACTCAAGTAAACAACATAATCGAACGGCGAGCAAAGGGAATCAACATCCTCAAACAATTGAATACGAATGAAAATCAACATCAGCAAAATTCAAAACAAGCCAAGGGATCATGAAATCGCAAGTTTACAATCGGTAAAGTTTGAATTAGATGTGAGTGACAATCAAAAATCACTCACCTTTGTCACAATCGAAGCAGCCGAGAGCCAAGCAAGGAGACGAAGCCGTTGCAATTCGAGGAAAACGAACGAAGTTAAACCCTAGCAGCCACTATCTTCCATTTCTACGATGCCCTAATTTTTGCGGAGGAACGAAGAAGAGGACAAAGCCGCCATTCCTTTTTTTTCGTTTTCTTTTTTATTAGGGTTCGAATGAAAAAAGAAAGAGGGGATCAGGTTTGCCTCTGATGTTATCTCGGCTGAACAAAGAACCATGGGCCACGATTCAAAATGTAAAGCCCACTCAACACTTTACCATTTTTCAAAAGGATTTCAACCGATTAAAAACTCAAATGAGCAGTTAACTAGCAGATTACTCGTTTAATGACGATATTAAATCGATGCAAAAACCCCGGGTTGTTACAGCCGGAACGGAAACGGAAAACGGAAAACGGAATTTCAAAAATTGATAATGAATTTTAATACACAATGCACAGTGGAAGTACAATACAATAGAAAAGTACAATAAATAAAAATACAATAAAATAGATTAAGGTGATACCATTTACACATACATAAACACTAACTGACGCCATTTAAATATTTAACAAAATTAGATCATGAAACATAATTCAAAAACTCATCTTAAACTTAAAAGAGGATCCGAAAGTAAATGTGATCTGTTACGCGTAACCGAGCAACGTAAAATTAGATTGAAATATAATTGTCAAACATAATTATTTTCAATCTATCAAACATTAACGGCAGAAGAAAATGAGATAAATAACGTAAATTAACATATTCTTTCAATTTCAAATAAGGAGTTAATTAATAGATTTAATTATATTTAGAATATGCATGTAAATCATTTTTTTTTTACAATTTCGTTAACTTTCTAGGAAAAGAATAATGATAATTAATTATATTTGATTATATATACTGTTTTCAGTTACAACTGGATTCGTCGTTCTTTTATTGTTTTTCTTATTGAAATAACTACAAAAGTAATAACGATTGGACATTTTTTATCGAAGTAGAAATGAAGGTACATTACTATATTCTACCGTAGCACCAAATCTAAGTTGCAAAGTATTCTTTACTATGTCGGTCTTAGTTAATTAGAGATACACGATTAAAAAGTAAAAGAAAAAATATATATACAAGTAAAGTCTATAACAGTTTAGTCGCAACCAAATTAATTAAATTCATATGTATTCATGAAGCACTAAATTAAAAAAAAAAATTGTCTGTGAAGAAATCACTTGGAGAAATTTTAATTCCGTTGTTTAAAGAGAAAGAGAACAAGTTGAGTCATGGTTTTGAGAAAATTAAAAATTATAAAAAGATGCGTGTGGATGGGTGAGAGGATAAATGAGTGAGGGGAGATGTTTATGTATGTGTAAATGGTATCACCTTAGATTAACGAGAAAAGTACGGTGCAGTAGAACAAAAAACTTGATGAAAATACAATGAAACATATTAATATGTTGTTATACATGTTCCTTTTCACACTTCATCGTACGTTCATTCGGGTTTTTTTTAATGCATATTCAACTGCACAATAAATATGAACATTTTTGATAACCTCGTCGGTATTTGGATCATTATTATTGGATTTTGTTATAAAATTATGAAGAACACCTATATTTGCTTCAAAGGGAAAAATCCCTAGAAATTGCAAATTATTTTCCAGATCCCAAACATTCGTTCAATTGTCATGTGTAAACTATTGTGATTTTTTTAAATATTGATGAATGATGCCAATAGAAAAAAAGTTAAATGTTCATTATCACTTTTTGGTTGATTTAATGTAGCAAATAAAATTGTCATATCTCTTGGTATGATGTGGATGTAGATAGTTATTTCTGATTTTGTAGTCATAGACTCAAATCTACAAAATAGTATTTATTAAGAGGATAAGATAAATTGCAAATCATTTTCCTAATTTTTTTAATTTTCAAACGGATATATCCCTAAAATTGCAAATTATTTTTCAAATCTCAGACATTCATTTAATCGTCATGTGTAAACTTAGTGTTTTTTTTTACAATGGTTTAAGATGCCAATACAAAAAAAAAGGTTCATTATCACTTCATGGTTGATTTGATGTAACAAAAAGAAAAAATATCATATTTCTTGGTACAATGTGAGGGTATATAGTTGTTTCTAATTTAGTATCATAATCTACAGGACAGTATTTATTAGAACGATGAGAAAACTTTGAAACTTTTCTATAACAGATGTTAAATTCTAGCAGTAATCTAGTGGTGAAGCATGGAGATGAGAGACATGAAATTATAAGTTCAAACCCAGTTAGAGGCACAAATTCCTTCGATTTAACCAGGTGTGTGTCAAGTAGGGCTGTTATGGTAATGGTTACCGTTACCATTTCACAAATACCGTTACTGTACCATTTTTACTGGTAAGCGAAAATTGCTTACCGTTACCGTTACCGATAGGCCGGTATACCGAAGACTGGTATACCGATAATTCGGTAACCGTTACACTGGTAATGGTAAATTACCGTTTGTCTAAAAAAAGTTAGTAACATAACACGTATTCACACCATAACGGTGCTTCATTGTACAATTTATAGTGTTACTTAATAAAAGACATAAATGAGAAAGAAGTGAAGTGTATTTAACATTATTTCACCTGGTTAATAAACTAAATTTAATCATTTGTTTGGTTTTAAATGCCTATAATAATGCATGTTACATGAATATACATGTATTATAAATTAACTGGTAAAATTACCATTACCGCTGGTATTGAGAAAATGTTACCGATGATTTACAATAGAAAATGGTAAATTTACCGTTACCATACCGATTAAACTGGTATACCGATTTCACTCGAAAATGGTAACCGTTTGGCTGGTAATTGTATGGTAATGGTAAATTTACCGTTACCATAACAGCCCTAGTGTCAAGGCAAGCTCACATAAAGATTAGAAGAAAATATGATGAAGGGAAAGGATTGTGTCTTAAAGTTTAGTCTCTTTTGTGGCATGAGTATTTGGTTCGGTATTGAACGATAAATATTTAAGTAAACAAATTTAGCTTAATTAGACCGTTTCGATTTTGAAACAAGGTTCAAATTTTAAGGGCCCGTTTGTTTTGCTAGTTTTAATTGTGTTTTTGTCTATAAAAAAATGCGCATTTTTTATGTTTTGTTGAAAAAACACAATTTTGAAAAATAAAATTAACATAAAAAATAAAAAACAAGTTTATTTGATTTTTCGTGTTTTGAGACATAACAAAAGGACGAAAAACAATCTCTCTCCTTCATTTTCCGTCCATCGTTATAACGGCTAAGAATTGTAAATTTTTTTTCATATTTTCTTGTATTTTGTAGTGTATGTTGAAAACACAAAACTCAAACCGAAAACAAATGGGCCCTAAAAATTTTGTAACTTGGTTCACAGGGGATACAAATGGAGCTACAGGATGTTATACGAAAACTTGATCTTTCCCATCATACGGTTATTAGTCCGTGTATAAGCAATCTAAGGGTGAATGATTCATTTCATTAAAAGACAAGGAAACATAGGATATGCACAAGAAAAAGCAGGAAAGTACAGAAACATATCTTCTAAAAGGGGCTGATATTTTATGGTTGGAATAGATATATTTCTCCTTAATATTCATTGATTATGCGATACTTCTTGAAAATGATAATCAGTATGCTTGTCTTCGTCGCTACTGAATTTTCAACAATCAAAACCATATGCATTGCAAAGAAATCAACAGAAGTTTGTGAATAGGAGAATAATAGGTCCGTGTCATGATAAACCATTCATACATGTCACCCAAATAAGGATGAGCTTTGGTCCCAAATAATTTGTGATAAAAAAACCTCCCAGAACAGAAAATTATTGTCAAGTCAAGTAGAACTTTTAGCAACTCTAAAAAGCATATTCCTTTAAGAATATGAACCAGATATCGATGAAACCCCACAAAATCTCATTGCATCGCTAATTACATCAAACCTTGCTTACATAATCTAATACATCATATCTTTACCAGGTTTGCAAATTCAACCACCACAAGTATCTTTCTTTATTTCTGTGAAAGGTAATATTAACCCAAATTTTAATGGGATATTCTTTCTGCTAGCCATAAATAGTATAGTAGATGCAAAAAGTTTGCAGTAAAACCTAGTAAAAACTTCCAATTAACCGTGATCTCCAAAGCTAGAGTCCAAGTCTGTTCACACCATTTTTATTTTGTTTTGAAAATATTATAATTATAATTGTGAATCAAAATCAATAAATAAAATATGATAGTGTGAGTTGAATGTTTTTTTAATTTCGTTATATCACTAATTTATGCTCGTTATAATTTTTTGCATCTCAACGACTATGGAACCATTAAGCGCTTTAACTGTATAGAAAAAACACAAATAATTCGTATCGAAGTGATTTTTTGTAAATACGTTCTATATGTTAATAAGATCATTTATACAAAATCTTAAAACATTTAACTCTTTCAAAACCGCAAAATAATATGAACCATTGAGAAATATTTGAAATGTAATTTTAAAGGGGTTAAATGTTCCAAAATGATTCAAAAAATTTCATTGATGATCTTATTAACTTATCGAACATATATACAGAAAAATCACTTTGATCCAAAATACTTTTTGCACAAAAAGAAGGAAAGGGGATGAGAGGAGGGTCTTGATCCGTCCTATATATATATATATATATATATATATATATATATATATATATATATATATATATATATATATATATATACACACACACATATGTGTTCGATCATTATTCCAAAAAAATGTATATATAGCTTGAGCAAAACCATCCTACAAGAAAGGAAATGTCTGCTTAAGAATCCAAGTTTCAGTTCCTAATTTGTCTAACAAGTTGGTTAAATGACAAAAGGTTTTTCATACTAAGATATGTTATAATTTTCTTTTGATGTAACGGACAACTCCTTTTCTTTCGGTTAGACGATAAAATCAGATGTGAATCGTAAGGACTTAAAGTTAAATTAAATAAGGAGTAAAACAAACGAATTGGATAAGAATACGGGGTCAAGATAAACCTTTAGTTGATAAGGTATAATTTTATATGGCTGTGAATGAGAGCCAATATCAATAAGTTGTAATATATAACCTATCCAACCTACGTTGTTTTGTAGAATAGAGATCAAAAGGAAAACAGCATGATCTAGAAGTGCATTCGTCTAACAAACAAGGTGCTGGCAGACTATATTTTAATTAAATAATACTCTCCAGGTGGCAAATGCAATTAACAGTGTGACACTCTCCAGGTGTCAAATGCAATTAACAGTGTGTCAGTGTCAGGCATGTTGATTCCTAGGCAATGTTTTAAAACGCGAAAGCGTACATGAGGCGTTTCATGCTGGCGAGGCGAGGCGTAAAGCGTAAGCCTTTTAGAGGAATAAAAACGCAAGTCATATAATGAAAATAGATACTGAATAACGTCAAATGTCAAATAGTACATCAGAAACATAAATTACTACATGCAATTCAAACAAAATATAGTTGTCCAAAAACATTCAAAGTGTAGTCTAAGATCAAATGATGTCTTCCTCCTCATCCATAAGCATGTTACCATCCAAGCTATCATCATCACTAGCATGGAATACATTTTGCGCGTGTAATTCCGAAGAAAATAATAATATGTGTATAAGCCTAAAAGAAGCAGGAATCAAAATACATGTAAATCGACTTATTGAGCAACAGAGATATGCTTACCTGAAGATGCTTACCTGAAGATGAATGAATTTAATCTTCTCAAAACTCAATAAACTTTATTTTTTTAACTCAACCCAATGACCTAATCAGAAGATCTTATTTGAAGATTAATGAATTTAATTTTCATTTAAAGGAATTAGGTATATTTTTTGGAAACCATTTTAAAATCGAAACCAATTTCTCTACAAGAATTGAAATCGATTCCTGAAAGTGGAAACATGATTCCAGAACTAGAATCAAAATCGATTCCAAAAGGTTTCGATTCCAAGTTTTGGATTCGATTTCGATTCTCTGGTCGAACTAAAAAATTTTAAAAGAATAAAAATTGAAGAAAAAAAAAAGTACGCATCACTTCAAAGGGTTGAGGCTTACGTTTTTATAGGAAAACGTCTCAATGGATACGTCTTGGTACTTTTTTGGGAACGCCTCGCCTTGAGGCGCGCCTTACTCGTGTTTTTTAAAACACTGTTCCTAGGTAGATCAAATTTCCTACCTAATAACTGATACAACGGTTTGGGAATAGTTGTGAAATATAGAACTTTTGCACCATCTTTCGACAGGAAAACTGCCCATAATATATTAACCAAATCTCGGCTGCTATATGGACAATAAAATCTGCTAACTGAAATAAGCTCGTCAAACTCCAACGTACTGAAATGTTATCGGATCAACGGAAATGTCCATAAAATAACATGAAGAGACTTTGAAAATAACTTTCGGTTATACTGCGCTCCATGGCAGGCCAAATAAGGAACAATATTGCTTACTAATTCATGAATGTTGTCCATAGAACTATTCGATTCAAAGCTCACATTTACATAAAGGAGAGGCCAACAAAACTATATAAACAAATATTGAATGAAGCAGCATGAGTTAGTTACTTGATCTTCAGATGATCTGGTCATGTTTAATATTGACGGTGATGGTGTATTAGCAGAGCCGGCCTGGGGGAAGCCCACCAAGCCCATGGGCTGGGGCAACCCCCCACACCTAGGGCAAAAAAATATATATATATCGTTCTTTCAAATCCCTTCTCTATTTCCACCGCGACAAATTCAGAAATCAGGGTTCTGCCGCTTCGACCGTAGGAGGGTAATATGAGGGAATGTGAGAGTATTTTGACAAGGAGCAGAGACAGAAATGAGTGTTAGAGGAAGAAGAAGTTTAAAGTAAGGGAGATGATCAGAAAGGGTAAGAAAATGGTCGGAGAGATGATCAGAGGGAGAGTAGGTAGGCAGGAGTTAAGCAAGAATTTGATACAGTGAGAATACACAGCAAGAAGAAAAATGAAAATGATTTTTTTGCTCAACTGCATATTTACATCTCCTTATGCATGGGGGAGGGGGTGTGAGTGTATTTGCCCATGCATTGAATTAACCCACTCACATAACCCTAAGCCTAGCTAACAAGATAGCCCATTACACAACTATTCACCTCACTCAATATAACCCTAACCAGTACAAAAGAATGAATAAATAAACTGTTGTTTCAATAAGCACAGTGTGCATGTTCACACACATGCACACACTGTTACACCATCGCATTTCCTTCCTCTGGCCTTATCTCTTCAAGGTTATGAACATGCACCTCCTCTGACATAGTCAGCAATCTCCTCTGATGATCTGGTAGTCGAACTCTGGTTAACTTGGTTAGAATTTGTACTTTCTGATTCTCTGCAGCATGCTATCATGGCCATCATATAAGAGTTGTCACAGCATACTAATGCTAGCTAATGCAGGAAATACACAGGATGCCTTAGGATTGTGTACATAAAATTGTGGCAAATTCTAGTTGTACCCCTTAGGACCTCAATGTTTTGACAACACACAAACTCAACCAAAATAAAAAATCTTAATTTTCTCTTTCCACACCCCATTAATTACAGTAATATCTTTGTATATTTTACGGACAATTTTTCAAACATTGCTTCGGGAGAAAACATATTGCACAAGTAGGCCTCAAAGAAAACTAATTACAAAACTAGGCCTCGTTTTGCATAACACTTGCACAATTATGGAATGCGCAAGTATATATTTTTTATATTTATAGTTTGCGCATTCCATAAGTGTGCAAGCTATAGGATAGTGCTTGCGCACTTATGGAATGCGCAAGTATAAATTCGGACACGAAATAGATAGAGCTGCTTCATTCCCCATTCCATATATAGTTTAGCAACTATTTGATTAATAAGGTGATTGTGAATTTGCATATGGAAGAAAAATGGGTTTGGATTGGAAAATGAGGGGGTTTGGAGAAGAAGTAGAAATATAGATAAATAAACTCAGATCCGTACTCTCTGTCTATTTGATGCTCAAAAATGAGCTTGTGCACTCCATAATTGCGCAAACATTAAATATAGCTTCCGCATTTATGGAATGCGCAAACTATAGTTAAAAAAAAATTAACACTTGCGCACTCCATATTTGGACAAGTTAAAATCGAAACGAAGCCTAGTTTGGTAATTAGTTTTTGCTGAGGTCTGGTTCTATTATTTCTTTTTTTAGCTGCCTTGATTGAAAAATTGTCCATATTTTACACAAAAAACATCGTTCTTTCTTTCCCTCTATTTTCTTTTTTTTTTTTCAAAGAAAAGCAATATATAACTAACAGGAAAAAAAATGCCTTTCTCCGAGGACTTACAAGAAAACAAGAAATAAGGAAGGACGAAAAACTCCCAAAAATAAAAACCGCAAAAAAAACAGCGGAAGAGAAAAACAATAAGTACAATAGTTAAAACAACATCAGTCAACAACAAATCCACCCGAAGATAGAGGAGAATAAGGGAGAATAAGAGAAAAACAACAAATCCCTCTGTTTTCTTCTTTTACCTTCATAAAACTAGTGTGTAACCCGTGCGTTGCACACGGTAATTTTGTTAAAAAATATTTTTTATATTTTAATCATTGCTATATTTTTATTATGCAATATATGATAAATTTATTGTGATATATTAATTATAAACTAAAATGATTTGCGATGCTTAGATATAAGGTTAAGGGTCCAATACTCGTTGACTACATATCTCTGTAAAAATTAATGTCCTAACTCAAAAAAATTATAAATTAAAATTGTTAATACTGTATATGTAAATAATTTATGTTATGTGATATACTATATATATATATATATATAAGTAAATACGTAACTTCACTATTTATTATGATTGTTGTATATATATTGAATTATCATCTTTTTTGAAGGTTTAATAAATGGATTAATGAACATTAAATAATTGAATTTATTTGAATAATTTGAATTAATGATCGATATAACTAATTAAATATAAGAAGTTAAATGTAAAAAAGTTAAAATTAAGAAGAGCTTTTTATAAATTTGTAACTGAGAGGAGCATAGATCTTATGGTTAGCTTATCTGCATGTGAACTTTTTTTTGAATCAGACATGAACTTTTATTCATTTTAAACAATTTTATCCTTGTATTAACCATAGATTTCATGTTCTTGTAGAAGGGTCATGTTTATAACTTTGATGGTTGCAAAATAATATTATGTAGCATTTAGTTGAGTTATGAGTTGGGTATGGTTTGGTAACATATTGAAAGTGAGAATGTTAACAATCTAATTTTTATCGGTTTAATCTATGCGTTCACACCATAATCACTACAAGGGAAATAGGCTATTCCAACGGCTCCTAGCCGTTGGCGGTCGTTGGTAGCCGTTGGAAATAGCGTGGGAATAGAGTACCACGCCTTCCAACAGCTTCCAACGGAAGCAACGGGGAATTAGCAACGGCTACCAACGGCAAAAAACTGACCAATAAGCCGTTGTTAGCCGTTGGTAGCCGTTGCTAATCTGGGTGAATTTTTTTTTACAGCAGCACGCGATTCACCTTCCAACCACACACAATCAATATATATCAATTTCCATTCCATTTCCACTCCATTTCACATATATATCACATATTCAACACATTATACCACAAACAATATAAACAACCAAAAATCAACATCAAACATTACATATTCAAGTCCAACTCCATATTCAAACATTACAACCAAACCCTCACCAACTCCAACTCCATATTTAAGTCAATATGTACAATGCAAACACTTAAACCTCACCACCTCAAAGTCAATACATACACAATAACCATCAAACACAATCCTCACCACCTCAAAGTCAATATATACAATAACCAACCACAAAACAATAATCATCATACCTCTCAAGCATTATCATCACCTCCGGAAGCACCAGACGACGAAGGGAAGGAACCATGCCTCTGCGCGTACTCCGCTAAACGTTGATTCAGCTGCTCCATTTGTATAGCGCGAAGACGGTCCTGCTCTTGCAACTGCTCAACCATGGTTCTAAGCTCTTTTATTTCAGCTTTGTCACACGCCTTTTGAGCTGCCCGAACCTGCAAATAGAATATGAGATGTTCACATTTGTATTATAATCATTTTCGTAAGCAATGTATATTTTAAAATATAAAAACGTAAATGACGTGATCTTAAGCAATGCATATACCACAAATAAATGCATATTTTTATTACAATATATAGGTTAACTTATTAAATATATAGGTTAACTCAACTAGAAATCATCATATGTATAGTGTATCTATATGTTAATTTATTAAATATAATATTGCAATGTTTATAAGATTACCGCTTGGTTTCCATAGCCATAGCGCCTATTCCGCTGCGTCGGATCCATAATAACGTCGAAAATATTATCTTCCTTCTCTACCGTCAACTCATCGCGATCCGATTCTGAAAGCAGCTCTGCCCGTGCCTCCTGAAACTTTGCCTAAAATAAAAAACAATTACAGGTTAAAATTAGTAGAATATGATTTAAACATATCGATATTAATAAAATAAGTTTTAAAATATGCATACATATGCAGCCGTCGCCTTATCATCACCATCCCACTGATATGTAATATTGCCAGCATTGTCTGTTTGTCTTGATGCGTGGGTGCGGGTAAATACCTCCATCATAATTACAAAGTTATATTTCTTGCTATTTTGTTTACATTTTTGTACCTTTTGTGATGGTCGGTTATCCTACTTCCCATTACAAACACAATAGTAATTACATTTCTTAAATCATATCTTTATAAACGATTTCCCAAAATTTCGGCAGCACTTCCCCCGTGTTCCTTGTATCGTACACAATGCATGTACACAAGGAACAAAAAGGAAATGCCGTCGAAATTTTGTGAACCGTTTATAACGATATGATTTACGAAACGTAATTACTTTATAGTGTTTGTAACTTGTCCAATACAGGGACAAATCCAACAGATATTGTATCAGATGAATATGAATATCCGTTTTGCAATAAAAACGAATATTCATACAACGATCATATACTATACCTGTTAGACGGGGCCAAAAATTCACTAAGGGATTTAAATTTGGTTTTTATGTTACCGTTTTATTAAATATATAAAATAAGGCATATTATGCATTATATTCTATTATTTTAATAAATACATATATAGTAAATTATATGATTTTTAATATTTCACAAAATATATAATTCATGTTCGTAAAATATTTCACTAATTCATGTTTTTCTAACATTTTACAAAACATACACAAAATAATTTAAATCAATCATAACTAATCTAATGCTAATTCACATGCGCATTTATACTAAATTATAAACATATTTTACATATGTGCATAATATATACATACACAAACAATTTGGACATTTCGATGACAATAATTGTAATTAGCATTTAGTTTGGTGTAATAAACAAGCAATATGTCATTGGATACAAATATAACAGCAAATTAACACAAAATTAAAAAAGATAAAAATTGTAGGGTTTTAGAAAAACCTGATTTTGGAGACTTCTAGGAATGGAGAGAGGATGTTGGCGTTGAGTGATGGCGTTGGAGCAGCTGTTGGTTGCGTGGGGAAGGTTGGAGGTGGAAAAGAGGAGGGGAGGAGAAGGGCTTTGGTTGAATTGGGGAAGATGAGAATAATGTTTTGGTCTCTGCCTGGTTGCAGGTATACGCAAATTTCCAACGGTTACCAACGGCCGCAAACGGCGTTATTTTCAACGGTTATCAACGGCTACCAACGGCAAGTTAAAAAAAACGTGCCGTTGGTAGCCGTTGGAAAATGCCGTTGGCGGCCGTTAGAAAGCCTTCGTGGCTATATACTGTATTTCTAGTAGTGAATGTTGTAAAATATAAATTTATCTTTCAAAGGTTGTTAAAAATAAAATTATATTATGTAATGTATGATATTTTTTTGAGATAAAGGACTTAGAATAAAAAAGTTATTATTGTTTATGCATACATTTTATGTTATGTGATTTATATATCTTAATATATCCGAATTAAGAAGAAATAATATTTTTTTTCATATACATGAATACTGTATATATTGAAATCTTCTTATTTTTAGGATTTATTAGATGGATTAATAAATATTAGTTAATCGTGTTTATTTCAATGGTTTAAATTTTAGGTTACACAATTAGTTAAATATATAGACTTGAATGTAAAATATTAAAAGATAATTAAGAAAGGTTTCTAAGTAATTGTAAAAAAATCAAATTTTTATGTATTTGAAGTTAATAGAATTTTACGGTGCAATGTTTGATAAATTCATTTAGTAAATAAGTTATAAAATAAATTTGTTACTATCATTAATGTATATAATTTATATTATGTAATTTATATATATTCACATCTAAATGTTTTTTTTACCAATTTGTTATGCGCCTATAATATACATGTTGAAATTTTCATCTTTTGAAATTTATTAATATATATTAGTTAATTAAGTTTATCAATTAGTTTAAATTTTAGATTATGTAATTAATTTAAATGTGTGGGCTATAATGTAAAATTTGGGAAAGAACCGTGAAATATTTGTAAATAATTGTAAATTTTTTTAATAGTAGGTATTCAAATGTAAAATAGTGTGAAAAGTTTATAGAATAATTGTAAAATATTAAATTATAGGATTTTGAACATAAAATATCCATTTGGAGAGAATTAAGGAGAACATAGATAACTCCTAGAATTAATGAGAGGACATTAAATTCTTATGCTTTACTATTATTTAATAGATAACTTTTACTATTTCGTCTTCTTTTGCTTTCATGAAACCAACACTTGTCTCGAATCAGTCATGTATTTTTTTATAGTTGAGGAATCAACCGTAGCCTAAGCTAGCTAGTAGCAGAGTTCAAATCTTCTTCATCTCGTCCAAGAACTCCTCCGAGATCTCAATTTGTCAATTGGACAAGACAAAACTGCAAACGTTATTGTAGCTTATTTGACACTTATCTCACCTAAAATATTAAGATCTCAATCGAGATATAAACTAAGATTTTCGTCTGAGATCTCGTTTGGAATTCGAGGTTTTGAAAACTTTGCTAGTGGCGAAGTCGATGCTCATGGTAGGGTTTAATTTGGTCGCCATGATAATCAAGCTAGGGCCAATCCAAGGCCGGCCCTGCGCCGAGGCAAACAGGACGACGACTCAAGCCTAATTTATGTGAAAGGCCCAACTTTATCAGTTTTTATTAAAAATGTTATGAAATAGCAAATAATATTTAGAAAGGTGGATAGCTTGTATGGTAAAGAATTTGTTTGTTGAATTAGGTGTGCATGGTTCAAGTCCTGCTTTTATCAATTTTTGCATTACTTTTATCATTGTTAGGGGTCCAGATTTAAAACTTACTTTTCTTTACACTACCACTGCCCAGGACCCAAATTCGAACAACCGGGCCAGGGCCAAGCGATGTTTACATAATTACCAAGCAGGAGTAAACATGCTTTCCATGATCAAGCTTCAACCATGTGTAGTTTGAATATATATTTTGGATTCAAATAAATTCTACCCAAACTTAGCTTGATCAATGGTAAGGAATCAGTTAAACCCCGTCGAAACCAAGCTAGGTTTGTTGCAATCCCACACCTCCTCACCACCAATGATGACTCCATGATAGGCTTCTTTAACAAATTTAATTAATTCTCTTAACAAACTTAAATCTTATGAAAAAGTTGGTAAAGAATTTGTTTTTCCGAAAGTGTGTACGTGATAAAAGAAAATGGTAGTTATACACATCCACATTTCATCATTAGACGCTAACATTTTCATATGCCTAATAAGAATTAAATTACTTTTTCCTGCAATTTACCCACATATTATTTTTTAGAAACCCTCTCGTTCTCTTCCTCTTCCATCGCAAAGTTCCTCAACCCTTAATTCCACATCTACCCTATTTTGTAACTTTTTCCAAACTGTTTTAGATCAATTTAAATTCAATTTTACAGTGTTAGAAGCACTAATTTTGAATTTAATTAATATTTTGAGTGCAAATTTTTTTTAGAGCATTGTAGAGGCAATGGTGTGAACCAGTGGGAATGAAGATTTTATTGAAGGAGGTGAAAAAAATCCATGTGCATTTTTTAAAAGAATTTGAGCTTGAGAGTTTGATAGCACAGTTTTTGATGGGTGTTGAGAGTACATTGTTAATGAGAGATTTGGTTTTAATGGGTTTTTAATAGCTTTTACAATCAGTTTTATAACTTATATGAACCATGTTTGGGAATTTTATTTTCATGGGGAGAAAACCATTCCAAAATTGTGAAATTACGTATATCTTACTAAAAATAATTACTAAAAGGTCGTCTTTCAAAATTTAAAATTACATGTATCATAAATCTATGATAAACTATATCTGGAAAAGAAATCAAATTTATACAAAGTTAATTTTGACTAACAAGAAGTCAGGTTAAAATATTTAAATTAACATTTTCCTAGTATTTTAAAGAAGATATCATTTATTATCATAAATATAATAACTTGTTCGTTTAAAGTTTTATTAAGGTAGAAAACATGAAATCAAAACTATACGGGTAGATTTGAAATATTAAAAAAATGTTTTAAAGAGGGTAAGACTGAATAAAATGTAAGAAACTTCCAAAAACCATTGAATCAGTGGATTGAAAAAACAATCAAAATCACATAACACCAACCGTTTTATAAACATCCAATAGCGGTACTTTAAAAAGTAGCAAGCATTGGTTTCCATAGTCGATGAAATCGTCAATAAACGATCAAATCATGTGAAAAAACTCCTAATTGGAGTGTAAAATAAAGAGAAAAGGGATATATGCCTCGAATTTGATTTTAAAATTTGAAATGTAGTGGGATGCCAAGAACATCTATGGTGCAAATGTGATATAATATCAACTAAAATCTATGTGTCAAATGATATACCACAATGTGAACCAGTGTGATATTTTCAAGAAAAAACATGACATTGAAATTTAAAACTGGCACTCCAATGCAAATATTATGATAGATGTAATTTCTCCTATGTGTCTCAATCAGTTTACAAATAAGGAAAAATAATGTGTAAAAATATACTGTACTATGTAATTATCCCACGTTGCAAAGTGCAAACAATATCAATTTAGTTTTTACATGATACCGTTAGCATTAAAAATAAAAAATTGGATTAAACTAATAAACCGTGATGTGTAATTCAAATCAAATTAAAATTTCTTGTTGGTTGGAGATGCTTTAAAGAAAGATTCAGGAGTAAAAGTATTATTTGCTTACAGTGACTTCAGTCCATAAGGCTTATTTGCTGTTCCGACCTTAAATAAAGCCAATAAATAAATTTATACCTAAAAACTAGTTTCTCTCAACCTCCCTAGCATGGACAATAGAAATCATACTGGGGGCCATACGTGCCAATTTATAAATCACTAAATATTGGAATGACAAGCAACAATTGTTAGAGCATCTTCAATGCAAATAGGATGTGATTTAAATTAAATCTTACGTGTTAAGGGATAAATCACAATGTTAACTTAACGTAATTTCTAAAAATTAAACATCACATTAAAAACAAGAAAACTACTCCAATGCAAATGTATATATTGAGTAAAAATTGACTATGTGTTCCAATCAAAATTTAAATAAATAAAAATAATAGATAAAAAATTACTCCGTTGTGAATGTTTATTACCTCACATTGTGAAGTGCAATGTCTAAAACTAGACATTGCACTAGACAATGTCTAATATTTTTTTTGCCAAGTCATCGTAACATTGTCATTAACATTGGCATTGGAGATGAAAATTTAAACTAAATTAAATGTTGATGATGTGTAATTGACGTTACATCAAAATAGTTGATGGGTTGGAGATGCTCTTAGATATAGAGCGGATCAGTTATGCGCTGAAAATTCGGGGAATTGTTTAGGACACGTGCAACATACTCAAATTCATTTTAGTACAAGATCATCGTCTTCAATAAGAACCCAAATCATAATATAAAAAGCAATACAATATGAAACAAGCTAAGACCCCGTTTGGCTTGCTGTTTTTAGTTTTGCGTTTTCGTCTAAACAAAAATGCGCATTCCTTATGTATTGTTGGAAAACACACAATTTCGAAAAATGAAATTAACATAGAAAATAGAAAACAAGTTTATTTGATTTTTCGTGTTTTCAGACATAACAAGAGGACGAAAAACAATTCATCTCCTCCATTTCCCGTCCATCGTCGCAATGACTAAGAATTGTAAAAAATTTCCCTCATTTTCTTGTATTTTGTAGTATTGGTTGAAAACACAAAACACAAAATTCAAAACAAAACCAAACGGGCTCTAAGGTTTTGAATCAAAAATCGGGTACCTCGTGGCGGACATTGATTTCAGGCTTTCAACAGTTCTCCATCAAAACAGAAAATGCAGCCTGTTAGCCTAATCATAGGATTATGCAACGAGTGAGAACGACAAAACACAAACATAAACGTCTACTCAATAAGTGCCGGTGGTATTGCAAATGGAAAAATGATATGCTTTTGAGAGGTGCTACTACTGATGTTAGGGCTGGCTGTAAATTTTGGAAGATCGTTTGTCATGAAAGGTGCAAAAATGTTTGTACCTTTCCTTTCAGTTTTCAACGGAAAATCCTTAGAATTTCACGAAGGCTTGCCATGGATGCTTTTGAATACGGATGGTGTCATATATTTTTGAATACGAACAGTGTCATATATGTATCCGTATCCAAAATCATTTTCAGATATCCGCATTCGCAGATACGGACGGATATCGAATAATTATCATATCCGCTAATAACCGATCAATCAAGAAACATAAATGAAAATTTTTAGTTTAACATAAACTTTTTTAAATCCCATTAATTATTAAAGTGTTAAAAATAAACAAATATGATGTTAATAAATAGTTTTGAGTGTTTAATATGCATTTATTGCGTATAATATGAACTTTTAACTCAATAAAATAACACATAAATATCCTTTATTGTACTAAAATACACATAATTTAAACTGTAATCTTGAAAAAAAACCTGACGGATAATTTTCGGATGTAGATTTCTTCGTATTCGCATCCGATTTTTCAAATATCGGATATTTATTCGCTTTTCAAATATGGATACAGACGAACTTTGAATTTTTCGGGTATCCACTGACAGTCCTATGTGAGTTAGCTAATGAACTAGGGTTGTAAACAGGTCGAACATGATAGAGGAGTATCTGTGTCCTGTTCCATAAGTGGTTTAGACAGACACGGACTGAGAAAGGTTTAAGTTCGGACATTGGTCGTACGAACCAAACAACGGATGGACAATGTTCGAACAATAAAAAAACTCCAAACAATTTTAGACAAAATATTTTCGTACATGCCCTAAATGCTAATGGTACGGACACGGACCAGACTGCTTGCTGCCTCGGAGCCAGACGTCAGATAATCATACAAAATTTAAACCCCTATAATGAATTTTTCTTTTTCAACAATTGTTCGACTTTTTTAAAGTTTGAACTGCAACTTGATCTAATCCATATCCTTTTGAATCTCTAATAGAATACACTTTCATCCGGTTCAATCTGATTTAATTGGCACTGCGCCTAACCCATAGTTAATAAAGTTAGGGATATGTCTTGGCGATAATTATGTAATTTGTTACATATATCTAACTCGATAATCAATCTTGTTCGAAATAAAAGGTGTTTTCTTTCTATCATATACTTAATGTAATGTGTTATATATAATTAGTTAATTTAATTAAAAGTATATTTAATAGAAAATCCATAAATGATATGTTTTGTGATAATAGTTACAAAGTGTTGTAACCATGAGTAATTTATCACAATGAAAATAAATATACCATTTTAAATATTCATAGTCAAGATATATCGAGACTGGATATCGATATATCTGTTGAGACTAAAGTACATAACGCTCTTTAAATGTTTGGTAGTGTATTACTCATGGCTGCTATGGGCACCATGGGTTACATACTGATAGTTATTAGCTAACTACGAAATGACTCACTCGATAGTTTTTTGTTAGTTAATATAACTAAGGTCAAACGGAAAATATCGATGTGACTAATTTATACGGTTCTCTCGACTTGAGAGTGTTGTTGATTTTTAGTGTGGAAGCTCTGCTTTGATTATAGTGAAATCGTGGCACGGCATCTCGAACAACTATAGTTGGTCGAGTGGAAGCATTGGAAGTGAAATACTATTTAAGAGAGGATTCGTCTCATTAGTTATATGAGGTTAATATCATGGTCAATTGATGTCAACTCAAAGTCAAAGTATCTGGTCAGAACAGTTCGGTTAATAATAATTGTTATTATTGAACAAAGACTTTGTTTTTGGATTATAGAGTTGAATATGGATGATATTGGAATTTTGACTATTACCAAATTCCTTAAGTCCAAAGTGATGTAGTTTTATCGAAGATAATTAGTATAGATAATCATCACTATCGGGTACCACTTACAATAAGTAAAATTGGATTTTATCAAAAAGATGTATAAGCGATAAATTCAGCCAACATGTCACACCTCTGACTAAGGTGATGTGTGAACGTTAATTTTTTAATTTTTCGATATTAATCGCTGATTGAATTTACACCTTTGAGTTGCACAACCGTAATGATGAATACTCTGAATAAACCACACGATTTAATTAATTTATAAATTGTTGTAAATTAATCAAATACGATTCAAAAATCCAAAGGAGTAAATAAAATAAGGAATTAAATCTCCATCATTTACTCTTCTTTATAGATCACTTAAATCTCATTTATGAAATGATTTTTGCCTTTTTCTCTTTAATTCTATTTCTTCTGTCGAAAATATAAAGAGGAAGGAAAGGATTTGATTGGATTTAATTAGAAATTAAATAGAGAGGTTTTGAAAGGAAAATTTGAAAAGTTTTAATGTTTCCTTTAAAACGTACTCTCTTGTTCAATCCATCATTATTCTTTTTCTGGCAAAAACATTTCATCTTCTTTCTCTTGCTCCCCTCCTCACCCTTAGTGACCTCCATGATAAAAAATTCCCTAAAACAAACTCAAATAAAATCAATAACTGTTAACCTGAAAAATGGATCAACACCAAGAATCAAGATGAAAGCACCAGTTCAGATTAAATAAACACAAAATTAGTAGAAATCCTAGATCAAGCAAGTAAAGATAGCAGAAAAGTATATAACACACAAGAATTTTTATAGTGGTTTGGCATAATCTTAGGCCTACGTCTACTTTAATCTTTTATTAGTTGTTCACTCTCTGGATAACTAGTTTTCTTGGATCTGACCACAGTCTAGTAGATATTAGATTTACAATTATTTTTCTAGAGAAGTTGAGAGTCACGAGCATTAAGAATTTGATGATCTAAGTCCTAGAACAACAAATAGTAGTTTCCTAGTGACTCTAATGGAGGAGAGGTTAAGGTAAAGAAGTAGAAGAGTCTTTGCAGTTAGAGAATTCAGATCATGTTTTGATTACATGCGGGGTTGTATTTATAGAGGAAATAGTTGTGTTGGGCTAGAAATATGTAAAACCCGTACCTCAATAGGCCTAAATTTTGACAAATATCGAAACCCAAGTCTATTTAAGCAAAGCTCATTGGATTTGGTACCTGCAAATAAGCATGAGCATTGTCAAAAATTAATAGAAATCTAAACTCACAATAGAAACAATAATAGAAAAAGAATACCGATTATGACTACTAGCTTGGAATAAATGATATTCTTTGTATAATAGGTTGTCACATCAGCATCGAGCATGAGAGAAAAGAAGACTTCTCCAACAACAAAATACATCTATCTCTAATGACCTATTCCTCTAAAATCTACCCCATGGGTTGTGATGAGAAGGGGAAAATCTATAAACTGTCCATAACATAAAATTATACTGATTGGTTTCCATTTAATCGTTATGTCCATTAAGATTAGCAATTCTAACCTAACCTTGAATTGCACACACGATTACTTACCTACCCCTTCCCAAGGTATAAAATACCGATGCAGCCTTATCAACCACCCAATACTTCCAAACCCATTTGCGACTTAATACTTTTAAGTATGAAGGCAGCTTCTATAATCACCACAAAATACTTTTAAAAGAGAAATATGCAGACTCTGCCATTTAAGACCACAATCTAGGTAGACCCCATCATTTAAGACCTATTCCAAAGGTGGTTTCCTAACAATGTTGTCAATGGTCGGTAGGTCCTAGCTACAAAGACCTCTAACCACTATTTTAGGCTTCTGATAATTAATGTTTAACTATTACCGCTTCTACCGCTAATAAAGTCGTAGCCATGTAAATGACAGTACCCAAGCCACTTAATGCCTTTAAAAGGACTAGGCGGGATTTTAACCATTTAATACCTATATTCTAGGCAGGTTCTACATCACTTAATACCTGTCTCCTAGGCTGACTCCTCACTGGTACTATCGTTAGTACGGCTTTAGTACTGTGAGAGACTGTACCCAAGCCACTTAATACCTCATTAATAAGGACAAGGTAGATCCTAGACCATTTAACACCTATTTATAGGTAGGCTTTTGTCGTTTAATATGTAACCCCAAGGCTGACTCCTCATTGGTACTATCTAGTTGATATCGCTTGGAATCTCACTAGGTTACTTAATACTTCTTTTTAGGAGAGAGGCGAAACCTTAGATCAGTCACATATGACTTCAAACCCGAAGTGAACCATTCCCAAGATATCCACAATCATTCTTAATATAAATAAGGAATCTCATTAGGTTACTTCTTTCGGTAGGGAGGCGGGCCCTAAAATAGCCACTTAATACCTCAACATTGAAGTAAACCCTTTTAGAGATATCCTTGTTTATTTGAAATCTCACTAAGTTACTTAATACTTCCTTTTAGGAGAGAGGCAAACTCTACAGCCACTTAATACCTCAAACCAGAAGCGAATCCCTATGGAGATATCCCTCACCACTCCTAATTCCAAATTTGGACCATTTAATACTTTTCAATTAAGAAAGCAGGCCCAATCTCTCACGTCGTCACGGGTCCTAGGATTAGTGATATCTTACATCAGTAGTAAGTACACGCGACTATTGGTAGCCTCAAAGTAAAGGTCATTCTTCTCTCGAGTGACTCTACTGACCTCGCTCACTAACCTACTAAGTCCAGTTAACCATCCTAAGTCTTTACTTATTTTATCTTAGGTAGACATTGGACTTAGCTTACTAATTCCCTTTTTATTTAAGGTAATAATATTTACCTTAAATACTTATCTACCTATAAATCACATTTTTATGCTCATAAATGTCGATTTGTCCATAAAATCCTAACAGGCATTTCCTATGACATTTATGTATGATACTAATTTCAAATTAGTAATGTTTTATATCTATTCCATTTTCATTAGTCCATTTTTATCCATTTGTCCTTATTAATTGTAACTCCCAAATTCATTTTCATTAATCGTCCATTGATTGAAGTTACAGTCTTTAAGTAACCAATTGTAACGCCTAACCTAATCCTATCCATTATTTCCCATTAATTGCCCATTCGTTAGGGTTACAATCCTTTATTTCCTATTAATTATTGGTTATTCCTGATTTATTTCCCATTAATAGGAATTACTACATTTCTAAATTCTACCTATTCACTTTCCCATTAATAGAAAGATTTTCCGCTATGTTTTCCATAAATTGGTTTTAACACTAAAGGAAAGAGTTACTACGTTTGAAATTATAAGGAATGGATAATTTATTTTTATTTGGAATAAACAGTGTAAACTACAGAGAATAAATCTATACTTTACACATCTCTTCCCTTTTTGTTTTATTTTTTGTTAAATCAAGCATCGCCTTTTTGAATCAAAAATGGAAAAGTAAACAAATTTATAAAAATCAAACGGATGTTCATCCCACAAATTAAACCATGGAAAATCTACACCTTAACACATATTTGGGAAATAATCAAAAAATCCTATTTTAGAACCAAGTATAGATATGGAATAAAAATATACAACATTCAAATTCTAAAAACTTTGGGACCGATTTTCAGATCTAAGTGTAAACATATTTTAAATTAAGTCTAAAACAAGAATATGCAGGCAATAGTTTTCTATACTAATTTAAGCCTACAATTCACAGATAAAATTAATTTAGGTATAAAAATCTAACGTATGCTAACATAATAGATTTAAAATCATAAACAATATATAAAATTACTCATTCACCTTTTAAAAGCGATCTAAATCTTCAAACCTGAAGTAGAACCTTAAATTGATCTCCAAATCCTTTTTAATCCAAGAAATATGTATAAAATTGTATATATACATATTAGAATTACAGATCTGAGAAGAGATTTGGGATTGGAAGAAAAAATAGATACAAATATACAAATATATATAAATTACCTCAAATACGTGTATAGTTGATTATCTTCTCTTATCCTTTTTATTAGATTTCTATTCTCCTCCAATTTGTATGAGTATAAATACAAATATCTTATTTTTACAATTTAGAAAGAAAGTGGAGAATAAGAAATGGTAGAGATTTGCTACTACTTCCAAAAAAATATGAGAAGAGAAGCGAGGATTAGGCCTAAATTTATAGGCGTAAGAATCAACCTCAACCGTCAGATCGAAATATATTAAATCCGGGCCGTTGTGCCTAGGCTAACCCTAGTTGCCACACACGAAGCGATCAACGCCCCCTTCCTAGGGTCGACCACTCCTGGTCGACCGTCCATGATGGTGGGTCGACCTGTGGGCCGGGTTAAGTTAGTTAATTTTTCTTATTTATTTATTTATTTATTTTCATACCAAATTCGCTTTTCGTCCGTAACTTCTTTGTATTAACTCTGATCGTAAAATTCCAAATATGAAAGTTGCCCAGAATTTCGCCACAAACACAATGGTGCAAGCTTCGTGGTCAAATTCCATCATTTACACAAATTCTATTTTTGGAGCCTAATTAATTACCTAACTAACTAATTAAATTACAACGTCAAATTACGGGGTGTCACATTCTTTTCCCTTAAAAATAATTTCGTCCTTAAAATTTCACCTATGAATAAGTCATGGTTTTGAATCCTAATTATCCTAAACTACACGAAAAATGAGTGTACAATCAATTTTGCAACCAAACGTGCATAAGTGCATAGTGTGTTACTGTATCACTATACACAAAATATGTATGCAGAATGATTCTAAACCGGGTCCTTCTATATGAATGCGTTTATTTTGAAACTATTTTTGAAAACATGATCCAAGCAACCTATATATATACCGGCAATTCTATATGTATGCTGCTTTTGAAAAATCTTTTCGACCAAACCTCATACCCCTATAAATAGAAGTATGAAGCAACCAATTTTGCATCCAGTTCCTACCATCCAATAATATAACGCATCAAAAAATTGGTTTTTAAGCTTTACTCCTATGCCGGAAAAAGGAATTTAGGTGGAGAATTTAACATTCTTACCACTTTATAATCTTCATATTCCTATAGTACAGTGGAAATTTCCTCGCTGCCCCAGATTTACTCCAAATTTACCACGTACAAAACACATAAGGAGGCTTATTCCAAGCTCTAAAATGGAATTAAGTCTAAAAATAGACTCGCGCGCATCGTCGACAAGGTATGGAAATAGAAATTCTAAGGCTAAAACAATTTTTTCCTTGTTATCGCTTGCATTTATCGCATCGTCGATCCTAACGCACCGCTGAGTTTCGCAAATTCTAACTCTATTTGTCTTCCCTATGCTTAACATGTGGCCTTCAAAATCAAAATTATGATAAAATCTTTCTCACTTTTCAAATTTGTACGTCATTTGGAAAATAAAATCCCAAAATACTTAGACACACATTTTCCCTTGAAATCAAATTTTTGGGCAAAGGTTCTAAAAATAATTTAAGAGCCAAAAACAACTAAACCTAAAAACTTTGTTTTTGAAAGAGAACTTTTCAAATCAAGGGTAAACTTTTTAAAATATTTTTCCTTCTAATTTTTTTTGATAAATCAAGCCATATTCAGCGTAGTTGGAAGTCGGTTATGCACACATAAACCAAGTTTCAAAATTCTACAACTAACCTTTACCCAAACACTTGACATTTTGTTTAAAAATGTCATCACACCTATTATTTAAAAAATTTAGCTAGACTCATGATACCAAAACAAATTTATCATGTCCTTTGCTAAAAAATTTCAACTATTCTAAACTTTCAATCTTATATTGCATTTACTGTTAGTCAAGTGTCTTTATGAGATTCCCATATTTATATTGCTTCTTTACTATGCATATATAGGAGCAGTTTACATAACTAGAAACAATAACATAGTGAATAAATAGGTTCTCATAATATCGTGCGTGTCTTTTACAAGAGATAACTAACAGTTACAACCCAAACAAGCTAAAAGAAAAGAATAGATGTTGGAAGGGAAAAGACAACAATACCATAAATCCTAAAATAATGCGTATAGACTACGAGACGTCTTGCCGCATGACTGGAGCTCGATCCATTGCTGTGATCCTTGAATGGTCATAGCATGGCAGTTATGCACCCAGTCTTGTGCCGCTGGCGATGCTGATTTTACTGACGGGTTCGAAATTTCTATCTTCCTAAGGAAGGATATAATAATGGCAGAAGGAACCTTCTAATAAACTGCCTCTCCATGGAGGTTCATCCGTATTACCTAAAGACGAGAGTGGATAGGTGAAAATACGGAAAGTGACTCTGTGGAGTGCTAATCCTTGATCAACAAATTGCATCAAAAGGGTGTGAGTTCAAATGATGGCGATGCCACCAATACTAGCATAGGTGGTCTTCTGCACCATGGGATAAATCCAGTCGTAACTTCCTATCTTAGGATGATGTTTTGCCGAATGATGCACATAATCAGACGGACGGTCGAACGTAGATTATCCATCTTCTAAACACTGACATCCTAGGAAAATATCTGCTGCAAAATCTTTGAGTCGGTCACTTCAGAATCATCCAAGTCAGCGAGATCATCATTAGTCAGCTTAATCAAGTCACCCTTCACCATCGAACGAATCAAACCATTACCTCCATCGAAAAGGAAGATGGAGCACGGGTAACATTCCTGCTTAAAGGTCTCGAAGCAGAGGATTGGTGCAAATCCTACCACGATGAATAGCTCTTTCAGCCCAAAAACGGCGAAGCCTTCTGCTCATTCCGGTCCAGTCAAGTGGCCTCTTGAGGGTTGAGACCATAATGGTGTGAGAGAAAACTGGCTATGCCGAAAGGTGTCTTAGGCTAAGAAGTAGTCGGAGGGAGGAAATAAGTTTTAGATCTAAAGTGGCGGTGGAGCGAGATCTAACGTGTGAAACTAGCACGAAGAAGAGGCAAGGCTGCTGCTCCTAGGGAAAAACGATGTTGCCTAGGGGTGGAACAGTAGAAAGAGGGTGCTACTTATAGGAGGACGATGGAGATTGGGTTCGGCTTGTTGAGGAAGGAGGAACGAAAGAAGGCAATTGGGGAAATTCGGATGTGACTTTGATAGTCTCATTCCAGGTTCAAGGTGTGCCAAAACTCGTTAACCGGTAGACCACTCTAGGTTTACTATTAGGTGGTCAATCGCTAGACGGGCTTTGGGTGTTAATTGAACATAGACCCAATTAGGGTCGAATTAAATAATAATAATCGTTTCGCGTCGTCTTCTTCGATTTGACACGATCCGAAAAATTCTTGTCCTCATCACGGTGGTGCCAATGCCTACCGTCTAGTCCCGAATCATGCTCTAGCAATTCACAGTAGTCCTAACAAAACTGCTGCGACCAACAACAATTCCAAAAACCCAAAGATATTCCAACTACTATTTTCTGTCAACTTCGCATGGAAATATTTCCTCCAATTATTGGTGGTATAATAACACTTCAAACTACATACCCCAATAAAATTAAATGTCATTCCTATTTTGTCTATACCTTAAAGAGAGAAGATTTTAAAATCTCAATTTTATAAACCAAAAAATCACTGAGCTAAATCTATGGTTCTTTATACTTCGTTTCTAAATGATAGAAACTATTTCACACCAAAACTTCCATTAAAAATCAAACTTATATATATATATATTTTAGGGTTTCCAAAAAAAATTTAAAACAAAAATTTCCCAAATTGGAAAACTATTTCCTTACCAAAATCAAAAATCAAGCCTTTACTAATAGATATAAATATTTAAGGATTTCAAAGATTAATCCTGTATAACTAAAAACTTCTTAGCATGGCCAACCTAGTGGTATACTTGTTTCTTTGGAAATTAAAATTTCAAAACTTTTCCAAAACAAAATTTCCAAAATATATCTTTGGCAAAAGAAATCCTTTGAAAACCCTTTTTCCAAAATCTAAGGCATTTCCAAAACACTTTATAAAAATTCTCTCATAGGTTTTAGACTAAGGAACTGACATTAATATCCAAATAAAAATCTGGTTTGCCATCAAAGAGGTGATCAATGAATGCACCCTAGCAAAAACTTGCCTCCGGACAATAGTGACATATAGACTCTAATTTCTTGCTCATCTAGAATAAATGTGTGTCCCCGACCAAAATCACACGGTAGCTAGAATCTCAACCATCAAGTCAAACACCTCCAGTCTTCGGGATTCAACCATGAGTCGAACTCATGCTCTTCACCAACAACGCCTTACGCATCACTAGCACTCCATGGGGTACTTCAGAGTCGCGGTGAAAATCTTAACTCTAAGATATTTCCAACCTATAGTTGCTTTGCCCATTTCCTCGGAGTGGAACTACAACTACTTCTATTGTCAGAACTCTTAGAATCTAGCGTAAAAATATAATATTACTATATAGGAAAGTACAAATACGTTCTCTCAATTTATTGTAATTCCTCTGATCTGCTAACCTAGGCTCTGATACCAAATGTAATAACTTGTACCTTAGTGGGCCGAAATTTCGACAAAAATCAAAATCCAAGTCCATCAAAGCATAGATCGTTGGATTTGGTATCTGCAAATAAGCATGAGCATTATCAGAGATTGATAGAAATCTAAACTCACGGCGGAAACAATAATAGGATAAGATATGACTAGTACCTTAAACTAAATGTTATTCCCTGGATAACAGATTGTCACATCAGCATTGAGCATGAGAGAAAAGAAGGCTTCTCCAACAATAAAATATATCCAGCTCTAATGACATATTCCTTTAAAATATATCCTATGGGCTGTGATGAGAAGGGGGTCAGAAGAACGTTCTGGTGAGTGGAAAATCTATAAACTGTCCATAACATAAATTTATACCGATTGGTTTCCATTTAATTGTTATTTCCATTAAGGTTAGCAATTCTAATCTAACCTTGCATTGCACATAGATTACTGACCTACCCATTTCCAAGGTACAAAATACTGATGAAGCCTTATCAACCACCCAATAACTCCAAACCCATTTGCCACTTAATACTTCTAAATATGAAGCGGTCTTCTATAATCACCACAAAATACTTTTGAAAGAGAAATAGGCAGACTCTGCCATTTAAGACCTCAGTCAAGGTAGACCATGTCATGTAAGACCTAGTCCTAAGGTGGTTTCCTGACAATGTTGTAAATGATCGGTAGGTCCTAGCTACAAAGTCCTCTAACCACTATTTAAGGCTTTCGACATTTAATGTCTAACTTTTACCGCGTCTATCGCCAATAAAATCATAGCCATGTAAGAGATAGTACCCAAGCCACTTAATACCTTTAAAGGACTAGGCAGACTTCTAACCATTTAATGCCTATATTCTAAGCAGGTCCTACATCCTTTAACACATATCTTCCATGGGACTCCTCACTGGTACTATCGTTATTACGGCCTTAACAATGTGAGAGACTATACCCAAGCCACTTAATACCTCATTAATAAGGACTAGGCAGACCCATGACCATTTAACACTTATTTACAGGTAGGCCTTTGTCATTTAATCCCTAACCCCAAGGCCGACTCCTCATTGGTACTATCTAGCTGACATCGCTTGGAATCTCACTAGATTACTTAATACTTTTTTTAGGAGAGAGACGAACCCTTAGATCAGTCACTTATTACCTCAAATCCGAAGTGAGCCCTTCCCAAGATATCCACTATCACTCTTAATTATAAATATGAAATCTCATTAGGTTACTTCTTTTGATAGGGAGGTGGGTCCTAAAATAGCCACTACTTCAACACTGAAGTAAACCCTTTTAGAGACATTCTTATTTATTTGAAATCTCACTAGGTTACTTAATACTTCCTTTTAGGAGAGGTGGTCCCTACAACCACCTAATACCTCAAACTAGAAGCGAAATCCTATGGTGGTATCCCTCACCGCTCCTAATTCCAAATTTGGAACATTTAATACTTTTCAATTAAGAAAGAAGGTCCAATCTCTCACGTCGTCATGGGTCCTAGGTTTAGTGATATCTCACATCAATAGTAAGTGCATCCGACTATTGGTAGCCTCAAAGTGAAGGGCAGTCTTCCGTCGAGTGACTCTACTGACCTCGCATCACAAACCTACTAAGTCCAGTTAACCATACTAATTTAAGCCTACAATTCACAAATAAAATTGATTTAAGCATAAAAATCAAACGTATGCCAACAGAATAGATTTAAAATTATTAACAATATATAAAATTTCTCACTCACCTTTTAAAAGCGATCCCAATCTCCATATCTAAAGTAGGACCTTAAATTCATCTCCAAATCCTTTTTAATGCAAGAAATATGTATAAAAGGGTATATACATACATTAAAATTACAGATTTGAGAAGAGATTTGAGATTGGGAGAGAAAATAGATACAAATATATAAAAATTACCTCAAATACGCATATAGTTTCTCTTCTCCTTTTTATTAGATTTTTATTCTCCTCCAATTTGTATGTATATAAATACAAATATTTTATTTTTACAATTTGGAAAAAAGGTGGAGAATAATAAATGGAAGAGCTTCGCTACTGCCTTTAGAAAAATATGAGAAGAGAAGGGAGGGTTAGGCCTGAATTTATAGGCGCAAGAATTAACCTCAACCGTCAAATCGAAATATATTAAATCTAGGCCGGTTGGTCTAGGCTAACCCTAATCGCCACACACAAAGCAGTCGACCGTCCCCTTCCTAGGAGTCAACCGCACCTAGTCGACCATCCATGATAGTGGGTCGACCTATGGGCTTGGGTTAAATTAGTTAATTTTTCTTTTTTTTATTTTCGTTTTGATTTCGTTTTTCGTCCGTAACTTCTTCGTTTGGACTCCGATCACAAAACTCCAAGTATGATAGTTGCTCAGAATTTCGCCATGAACGCAATGATGCAAGTTTCATAGTCAAATTCCATTATTTACATAAATTCCATTTTTTGAGCCTAATTAATTAACTAGCTAACTAATTAAATAACTAACACCAAATTATGGGGTGTTACAAAATCCATCTGGGGCAGAGTCCAAATATCGGCCTGAAGTAGTGTGCAAAGCTGCAGAATATCCCGAGCTAACACCAAATGTTGGTGCCGACCTCTCAAATCAGTGGTGACCTCTCACCTTGGTTCGAATCACTTCAAACCTTCTTGCATCCTTCTTCTTACTTCATTTCCATGTAACCTATGTTGTTTCCATCGATCGTTGGCCAAAACAAGTCGGTACCTACCTCTGTCCCAAACAACTCGGTATCAGCCTATTTTCCTAAGAAGTTGGTAGTGACTTTTTTCCTTAGCTCAAAATTACTTGTACTCTTTTGTAACACTCTTCTAATTCCATATGGAGGTGTCACAAGAAGCCGCAACATCTAGGAGTTAACAAGAGAGATTGATACCTATATGAGAGGTTGGTACCGATATCTCTCCTCAGTGTATTTTTCATCCAAATTTCTTGAGGTCAATTCTCTAATTATTTTAGGTGTGCCTCCAAGTTTTTAGGTTGTTTCGTCCTCATTTGAATGTTATATAAGTCCAGTTGAAATCTGCTTTGATAAAAAGCGAGTTAACAATTGCCCCCAAAGTACGCCTTACGAATGTATGGTGTGCTTTGCTCAAGAATAAGTTCCGGTAACCAGTCTTCGATAATTGAGCACTTTAGCTACTTCAATCTTGGTGGATCATCTAGTTCCTTCGGATTCTCTTGTCAATCACAGGTTGTTCCAAGCCTGTTACAACCTAAGACTCTAGAGTTTGCTTAAGTGCAGTTCATACATCACAATCATTCTGATTTCATTTAGAGTTTTTACATCGCATATCTGATTTTATTCAAAGTTATTACATAACAAATCCAAAATTATCTCGTATTCATCTAAGATTTATCAGTTTTATTCTAATTATAAGGCGTTCAAATCCTTTTATCAAGTCTGTTTCCATTCTATGGTTCAATCTCTCTGGATTATTTTTCATTTGATTTAACGTGCGATTTCTCCAGGTCGTTTATTGTTTATTGTTTAAGTTAAAAGGACGATCTCTCCGGATCGTTTAACGCTTAATTTAAGAGGACGATCTCTCCAGATCGTTTAATGTTTAATTTAAGGGAGACAATCTCTCTGGATCTTTTATTATTTACATTGAGGGGACGATCTCTTCGGATCGTTTAGCGTTCCAATCTAGGGTTTTGATCTCTCCGAATCCTTACTGAGTCCGTTCACTCATCGACAAAGGGACTCAACGCCCAAGCAAGCCCATCCGCTCACTCTTTGGTGAAGGGACTTACTTTCCGTACAAGCCCATCCACTCGCTCTCCAACAAGGAAGATTGCACCCTGCACTTCAGTCCTATCACTCCGGTTGGAACGTTAAGGCGATCAATATCAGTCATTACATTTAGTATGGATTTTTCAAAATTAAAATATCGAAATCAAATCAAAGAAAATAAGTAAAAATCCTAAGTGTTCATCCCAGACATCCGACTCAGAGCGTGCCTAAAGACCAATCTAGGTCTCGTACTCATGTAAGCGGTACGAGATTGTTATTATCCTAAGCAATCACCCTAGACATCCGACTTAGAGCATGACTTAGGACCAATCTAGATTTTGTGCATGTCGAGGTGGTCTAAGGGTATTACTGTCTTTATTGCTAAATACAAAAGGAAAAATGCAAGAAAATAAATGAAAAAGAAGAGTAAAGGAATTGGATTCGATTCCCGTTCAACCTGATCATAGGATTTCGAATCTCGGACCGGATCCCTGGTTGTTCTTTGATGCATTCACTACAAGTGGTAGTTGCTCCGGTCGGACCATTGTAGTTCGATTCCTCACGTACTATTGTAGCTGGTTGCTCTGAGCCAGTTCCTCTATCATATCACGAAGGTGTCGACATTCATTCGTTTCATGTCCATCCAGCTCATGGAAGATGCATAACTTCTATATCTTTTCTTTCGATCAGTAGGCTCTCTTCTTGCAGGCTTTCGATAGAGGATTTTCCCCTAGTGTCCAAAATATCCTCCATGGGATTTCAATCAAGTCAGTGTAGGAAGAGAACTTCGACTCCCTCCTTTGTCATTTCGATTCCCCGAAGTTGTCATCGGTTCTCCTTTTTCCTTTATATTTTTCGTTTCCCAATCCGGACAGTCCTTTGTCATCCATAGCATTAACTTCAACATCCATAATTTCATCCTTAGCTTCATCATCTTCCTGTCATAAATATCTCTCAGCTTCATAGTAGAATTCTGTAAGATCCATAGGTGGATTCCTTTCTAGTGCATCTTTGAAGTAGGTCTTGCTCGCAACTCCATATACTACAGCCACTAGGATTAATGATGGATCCGGCTATCCATTGCGGCGCTATTGCATTGAATCGTATCAAATAGCTTCTCAAGGTCTGTTCGGGCCTTTGTTTCATGCTTGACAGTGTTAGTACATTCTTTGATCGTGAGATGTAAATCCTAAACTGTCTCAAGAATCTACTCATTAGGTCGGTCCATGTGCTTATGGATCTATTCTCTAGCTATCTGAACCACATCACCGCCAAGTCCATTAAGTATAATGGAAAACACCACCCTATTACCTCCTCAGAAGCACCCAACACCTACATATGTCAGATGTATCTCATTAGATGAATCGTCGGATCTATCTTTCCGTTGTACATTTTCGACGTCAGAAGCTTGAAATCGGGAGAATTTCTCGCGTTCCGAATTTCAAAAGTGAATGGATTTCTATTCACATCCTCCTGACCTTGATCTGGGGGTCCTCCTCTCACTATTCTTCTTACTAATTCAACAATTCAATTTTCACCGTCCAATGAAGGTCTTTGTCCAAAAGCGATATTCTACCCCCGCTTCTGTAGGGCAATTCCGGTACATAATCTAGCACATACCTCACTGGCTGCACATTAGCGTTTTCATTCGCATCTCTGGTTTCATTTTGTCCTCCGTTTCTATATGGAAGCTCTTGCACATACTCTTCCGGTCGTTGCTCATGCACATTCTGATTTGCATTCCTAGCTCGAATGTTATCTATTCTTGGCATTCCAACAGTCACACCAACATTGGCCCCAAGTATAGTTCTCTCGGTATCGGATTGATTTGTTTGCGGGGGGCATTGTTCCTGTTTGCTCCACTCCAACTCTAGATACTCATGCATTAGCTCCTTGTAACAATCTCGGTCGAGATTACCTAGAATTAAAACTTAAAATATGTTTAATTAATTAATTGAATAAATTTAGGGAATTTATGATTATTGTGTTTTCAAATTTAAAAGAGACTTGGAATGAGAATAAATTGAGAATTTATTGAATTTCCCTTTTTGTAGTTAATTTTTATATTTAATAATATAAGAAAATTTGGAGAAAATGAATAAATAAATTGTATGAAAATAATTTCATTATTTGAAATATGATTTCTTAATTAATGGTTTATTTTATTAAAAATACGGAGAAAATTTTTCATTTTAAAAAGTTGTATTTAATTTGATAAACTATTTCAATATTAGTAAAAAAAATGAGAATTTGACATGTTGTTTATTTTGGGAAAATTGTAGAAATCAATGTTAGTTAAATTAGAACATTGTTTAAATCAAATTAGTGTTTATAAAGTATTAAAATGAAAAAATACAAATTAGTAACACTTTTGTTTTAGGAAAATTAGTAACACTTGACTAATGGATCTACATATTAACCTATTTAGCCCAAGCTAGAGAAATAAGAAATGAGAACAAATGTATATTATTTTTCATTCTCATTTCAACACCGAAACCAGAAAATCATAGAAAAATACTATAAGTCCAAAAACCCTTGTTCTCAAATTTTCAAATTAAAGATTAAAATCAAAGGGTTTTTGTTTAATTTTAGTGTATATTGATAAGAGGTAATCTCTTCTACCTTTCTATGCTTCTAACAGGGATTTAGTTCAGTTTTAATTTCTGATTTTGATCATTCCTATCCAATCTTTGATCGTAGTCCAGGTTGAAGTTGAAATAGGAAGACATAGGAGGTTCTAAGCTAATATCTTCCGTTCCAGGTTTATTTAGGTGAGTTTATCTCACAATTTCTAGTTTAAGATGAATGTTTGCTGCTGTTAATTTGGTTGAATCTCTAATGTATATGATCTCAGTATATTGATGAATCCTTTGTCTATTTGAATTCGATTCTCTGTTTGTTGAAAACCCACTTATGAAATCACGATTTTCATTTAATTATACATGTATATATGCTTGCATGTTTGCTAGTTTAGTACCGCAGATCATTAGAAAAGCAACATAGGAGATATGAGTGAAATTTGATCATCGAAGAGCCACCGGAATCGCCTAGGAGTCAGCCCAAGCGAGGCAACCAGTGGACCGGTAGGCCCTACTGGTGCACCGATCATGGCCTGGACTTGACTCGCAAGCTGTGTTCTAGTGTTCCAGTTGTTTGCCCAGTTGATTCCTTGAGATTGATTGCTTGATTTTGGTGTTGCATTTCATATCAATTTCATTGATATTTTAGATTTTGGTTGTGAATAATGAATTCATTTTGATGTTTTATACCATAGAGTTGTTCTATGGATCTTGGGAGTAAGACACACTTTTGATGCATGTTTTCAAATCGAAATTATAAAAGGTTGATTTCTAAATCAAACCATTTTATGAAAATCTTTTTACGTACAAATCTAATTTCTATATAAACAGTTTTAGAAATATATATATATATATATATAGTGTCATTCTCTTTGAAAATGGTTTTAAAAATGATTTTTAGCAATGATTTGAAAAGTGTACTTATATATATATATTTGCTATAAATCAGTGTTTTACCAAAAATGATTTTAAAGTGAAGAATTTCATAAAAATTGCACGACATCATTCAAATGAGGAATTGATTTAAACAGTTAAATAAAACGAGTGGTATGAAATGCTTGCATTTGTTTTATCGGTTAATTCTCAGACTTGCTCGACCGAGCTATTGCTAACATAAGTGGAGATTGCTATTGTATAGTAAACTTTTGGGTAAACCCGTGTGGTATGGGACACATGGTCGTTATCTATTTGGTTGCTATATGAAAGTATTTAACACTTTTATTGATGAGTTTATGACACGCCTTCGGAGTTTATAGGACTTGTTCCTATCTTGGAGTTTATAGGTCCCTTACCTATCTTAATGTTTATGGACTTGTTCCTATCTTGATGTTTATAAGTCTCGTACCCATCTTGATGTTTATGGACTTATACGTCTATCATGGATTTACATGCATGCTAGTGAATTTATTTCACCAATCCTGGAGTTTGGCGCCTTCCCCCTTTTTGTGAGATTTATGGATTTCTATTTGTGAAATTTTTGGATTTGATGTTGTTTGAATTATCACCAAATCATTTTGGGGAATTTTGCTTTTAATAAGCTATCTTAATTTTTTATATTTGGTGATTTGAAGTTATTGATGCATGTTTGATATTTGTCGATATATGACTATATTTGAGGTCTAGTTCACTTTATCTATCATGCATTTTTGCTAACTCATTTATCTTAGTCTAAACTGACCCGTTTATTATTTTTATAATACTTAGGTTAGACCGAGATGGTTCTGGTTCTCCGGCTTGATGCTTTAGAGTGGATGTACTATCTGTTAGCTAGTAGTTACTTTTGTCATCTATGTATATATGTGATGTTATGTTGTATCATATGTTGAGCTAGACTTCTTTTGTGTACATATTCATATTTTGAGATGTAGCACTTTGTATATGTGTAGTCTACATCATGTATCTATTTTGGGTCGGTTCAGACTTGTATCTATTTGTATTCCACTATGTTTGATCTGTGATTCTGTGATTTATATTTATTATATGTTGTTCTAGATTTTATTATAGCTACCGTAGTTTTGTTCTAAGCCTGAATTTTATACGTCGATTCTGCTTGATTAAAGAAATGTATAACATATTAATCGACGTATCGATGCTCGCTTAAAGTAAAATTCATGGATGGTCACTCCTAACCAGACTTATTCTCTGCACCAGTTGACAATATTACATTGTAATACTCTTTGTTAGTGTGGGTCTTAGGGTGGGGGCACCACACTCCTTGTCCTTGGTTTCGAATTCCAACAACTCTAGCTATTCTTGTTGTCCCATCTTTTGGAAGTATCCTTCAATCATTTTCTATTGCCTAGTTATCACTCCATCCTACATCTCCTTCATCATTCTCTCAATCTCTTATCTGGTTATGTAGATGGACTGATGAGAATTTGAGGACACCTCCTGGCTGCCACCAGGCTCTGGTTGACATGCTCTGGTTTTAGATCTAGTATTATGCCTCTTCATCTCCTTCAAATATCAGATTCAAGCATCAAGTTTTCAGATCTAGATTTTTTCTTGGTGAAAGCACCAAAATGTTAACCTGAAAAATGGATCAACATCCTGAATCAAGATGAAAGCACTGGTTTAGATTAAATAAACACAAAACGGTAGAAATATCA
Source organism: Allium fistulosum (assembly GCA_030737815.1). Taxonomy (NCBI): domain Eukaryota; kingdom Viridiplantae; phylum Streptophyta; class Magnoliopsida; order Asparagales; family Amaryllidaceae; genus Allium; species Allium fistulosum. The sequence continues at coordinate 837,810,218 of CM060905.1, forward strand.
AATCAAGCAAGCAAAGGTAGTAGAAAAGTATAGAACACGCAAGAATTTTTATAGTGGTTTGGCATAATCTCAGGCCTACGTCCACTTTAATCTTTTATTAATTGTTTGCTTTCTGGATTACAACTAGTTTCCTTAGATTTGACCATAATCTAGTGGATATCAGATTTACAGTGATTTTTCTAGAGAGTTTGAGAGTCACTAGTACTAAGAATTTGCTGGCCTAAGTCCTAGAACAGCAAATAGTAGTCACCTTGGTGACTTTGATGGAGGAGAGGTTAGATGTGAAGAAGTAGAAGAGTATCTGTAGTTAAAGAATCTAAATCCTATTTTGGTTGCAGTAGGCTTGCATTTATAGAGGAAACAGTTGTGTTGGGCTAGAAATCCACTAGGGGCAGTGTCCAAATATTGGCCCAAAGTAGTATGAAAAGTTGCATAACCTCCCGAGCTAACATCAAACGTCGGTGCCGACCTCTCAAGTCGGTGCTGACCTCTCACCTTAGTTAGAATCACTTTAAACCTTCTTGCATCCTTCTTCTTACTTCATTTCCATGTGTCCCATGTTGTTTCCATCGATCGTTGGCTGTCCAAAAAAAGTCGATACTTATCTCTCTCCCAAACAGCTCGGTATCAGCCTATTTGCCTAAGAGGTCGGTGGTGACTTTTTTCCTTAGCTCGAAATGATTGTACTCATTTGCAGCACTCTTCTAATTCTACATGGAGGTGTCCCAAGAAGTCGCAGCATCTAGGAGTTTACAAGAGAGGTCGATACCTACATTAGAGGTTGGTACCGACATCTCTCCTTTGTGTATTTTTCGTCCAAATTTCTTGAGGTCAACTCTAGTTATTTTAGGTGTGCCTCTAAGTTTTCAAGTCATTTCATCCTCATTTGAATCTTCTAAGTCCAGTTGAAATATGCTTTGCTAAAAAGCGGGATAACACTTGCCCCCCCCCAAAGTACGCCTTTCGAATGTAAGGTGTGCTTTTCTCAAGAATAAGTTCCAGTAATCAGTCTTCGATAATTGAGCTCTCTAACTACTTCAATCTTGGTGGATCGTTCAGTTCCTTCGAATTCTCTTATCAATCATGGGTCGTTTCAAACCTATTACAACCTAAGACTCTGACTCTGCTTAAGTGCAGTTCATACATCACAATCATTCCGATTTCATTTGTAGTTTTTACATCACATATCTCTTATTACATCACATATCTAATTTCATTCGAAGTTATTACATCACATATCCAAAATCGTCCCATGTTCATCAAATGATTTATCGATTTTATTCTAATTACAGGGCATTTAAATCCTTTTATCAAGTTGTTTCCATTCTAAGTTTCAATATCTCTGGATCATTTTCCATTTAATTCAACGTGCAATCTCTCAAGATCGTTTATCTTTTAAGTTAAGAGGACGATCTCTCCGGATCATTTAATGCTTAATTTAAGAGGATGATCTCTCCGAATGTTTAATGTTTAACTTATGGGAGATGATCACTCCGGATCGTTTATTGTTTAAGTTGAGGGGACGATCTCTCCATATCGTTTAGAATTCCAATCTGGGGTTTTGATCTCTCTGCGATCCTTACTGAGTCTGTTTGCTCTTCGACAAAGGGACTCAAGGACCAAGAAAGCCCATATGCTCACTTTCTAGTGAGGGGACTTACTTTCCATACAAGCCCATCCACTCGCTCTCTGGTAAGGGAGATTGCAGCCTGCACTCCGGTCCCATCTCTTTGGTCGGGAATCTAAGGCGATCAATATCATTCATCGCATTCAATGTGAAATTTTCAAAATTCAAATACCCAAATCCAATCAAAGCAAACAAGTAGAAATTCTAAGTGCCCATCCTAAACATCCGACTCAGAGTGTGCCTAGAGACCAATCTAGGTCTCGTACACGTGTAAACGGTCCATGGTTATTTCTATCCTAAGCAAACAATCTAGATATCCGACTTAGAGCATGACTAAGGACCAATCTAGGTTTTGTGCATGTATAAGTGCTCTGGGGATATTATTGTCTTTATTACAAAATATAAAAAGAAAAATGCAAGAAAAGAAATAAAAAAGCAAAGTGGAGGAATCAGATTCGATTCCCATTCATCCCAATCAAGGGATTTCGAGTCTCGGACCAGATCCCTGATTGTTCCTTGATGCATTCACTACAAGTGGTAGTTGCTCCGACCATAGCATTGCAATTTGATTCCTCACATACTATTGTAGATGGTTTCTCAATTCCTCTATCATATTACAAAAGTGTTGGCATTTTTTCGTTTCATGTCCATCTAGATCATGGAAGATGCAAAACTTTCCAAATCATTTCCCTCGATCAGTAGTCTCTCTTCTTGTAGGCTTTCGATAGAGGATTTACCCCTAGTGTATAGATATACCTTCTCTGGGGTTTAGTAAAGTCAGCATAGAAAGAGAAGTTCGACTCCCTCCTTTGTCGTTTTGGTTCCCCAAAGTTGTCATCGGTTCTCCTTTTTCCTTTGTCTTTTTTGTTTCCCGCTCCGGACAGTCCTTTGTCATCCACAGTGTTAACTTCAGCATCCAAAACTTCATCCTTAGCTTCAGCATCTTCATGTCGGAAATATCTCTCAGCTTCATAGTAGAATTCTGCAAGATCCATGGATGGATTCCTTTCCAGTGCACCTTTGAAGTTGGTCTTACTCGCGACTCCAGATATTGCTGCCATTAGGATAATGATGGATACAGCTTGTCCACTGCGACTACTGCTGCATTGAATCATTTCAAATAGCTTCTTAAGGTTTGTCTGGGCCTTTATTTCATGCTTGACAGTGACAGTACATTGTTTGGTCATGAGACATGAACTCTAAACTGTCTCAAGAATCTGCTCACTGGGTCGGTTCATGTGCTTGTGGACCTATTCTCCAACTGTCTGAACCACATCGCCACCAAGCCCGTTAGGTATAATGGGAAACACCGCCCCGTTACCTCCTCATAAGCACCCAACATCTCCATATGTTGAATATATCTCATCAGATGAATCATCAGATCTGTCTTTTCGTCGTACATTTCCAACGTCGAAAGCTTGAAATCGGGAGGATTTATCGCGTTTCAGAATTAAAAGTGAACGGATTTCTGTTTATATCCTCGAGGCCCTGATCTAGGGGTCCTCCTCTCACTATTCTTCTTACCAATTAAACATTTCGATTTTCACCATGCAATGAAGATCTTCGTCCAACAACGATATTCTGCCCCCTGCTCCTATAGGGGAATTCCAATACATAATATGACACATACCCCACAGGCTGCACATTAGCATTCTAATCTGCACCTCTAGTTTCATTCTGTCCTCTATTTCTATAAGGAACCTCTAGCACATACTCTTCTGATATTTGCTCATGCACATTCTGATTTGCATTCCTAACACTGGCATTATCTATTCCTGACATTCCAGTAGTCACACCAACATTGCCCCCGACTATAGTTCTCTTAGTATCGAGTTGATTTGTATGTGGGGGCATTATTCCTATTTGCTCTGCTCTAACTCTAGATACTCCTACATTAGCTCCTTGTCCTTGGTTCTGAATTCCAGAAACTCTAGCTATTCCTTGTTGTCCCATCTTTTGAATGTATCCTTCAATCATTTCCTGTTGTCTAGTCATCACTCCATCCTGTATCTCCTTCACCATTCTCTCCATCTCTTCTCTGGTCATATAGATGGATTAATGAGAATTTGAAGACACCTCCTGGTTGCCCCCAAGCTCTGATTGGCTTGCTCTAATTTTAGATTTAGTATTAAGCCTCTTCATCTCCTCCAATTCTCATATTCAAGCATTAAGTTTTCAGATCTATATTTGTTCTCAGTGAAAGCACCAAAATGTTAACCTGAAAAATGGATCATCACCTAGAATCAAGATGAAAGCACTAGTTCAGATTGTATAAACACAAAAGCAATAGAAATCCCAGATCAAGCAAGTAAAGATAGCAGAAAAGTATAGAACACACAAGAATTTTTATAATGGTTCAGCATAATCTCAGGCTTACGTCCATTTTTAATCATTTATTAGTTGTTATCTCTCTAAAGTGCAACTAGATTCCTTGGATCTGACCATAATCTAGTGGATATCAGAACTACAATGATTTTTTTAAAGAGTTTGAGAGTCACTAGTACTAAGAATTTGCTGAACTAAGTCCTAAAACATCAAATAGTCGTTTCCTAGGCGACTCAAATAAAGGAGAGGTTAGAGGTAAAGAAGTAGAAGAGCCTCCACAGTTAGAGAATTCAGTTCCTGCTTTGGTTGTAGGTGGGCTTGTATTTATAAAGGAAATAGTCATGTTGGGCCAGAAGCCCACCTGGGGTAGAGTCCATACATCGGTCCGAAGTAGTGTACAAAGTTACAGAATCTCCCGAGCTAACACCAAATGTCGGTGCCGACCTCTCAAGTTGGTGGTGACCTCTCACCTTAGTTCAAATCACTTCGAACCTTCTTACATCTTTCATCTTAATTCATTTCCATATGTCTCATGTTGTTTCCATCGATCATTGGTTGTCCAAAAAAAAGTTGGTACCTACCTCTTTCCCAAACAACTCGGCATCAGCCTATTTTCTTAAGAGGTCGGTAGTGACTTTTTTCCTTAGCTCGAAATGACTTATACTCTTTTGCAGCACCCTTTTAATTCTATATGGAGGTGTCCTAAGAAGTTGCAAAATCTACGGAGTTAACAAGAGAGGTCGGTGCCTGCATGGGAGATCGGTACCGGCATCTCTCCTTAGTGTATTTTTCAACCAAATCTCTTAAGCTCAATTCTCTAGTCATTTTAGGTGTGATTCCAAGTTTTCAAGTCATTTCATCCTCGCTTGAGTCTTCTAATTCTAGCTGAAATCTGCTTTGATAAAAAGCGGGTTAACAATAACATTCACGGTGGTGTTTACTTCTAGATCCTTGTAAAATTCAGAGGTCGATTCAATCGAATCAGAGTTTTATTCTTCATTCAAAGTGAAAATCTTAGGCTTTATCCTTAGGTATTCTAATTTTATCTTAGTATATATTCACCATGTCAATAAAGTTTAAATCATACAAATACTACATCTTATCTCATCATTTGTTCATTATGTTGACTTCATTATTTTGACCCAAAGTTCAGATCTGATATATGTTAATTAATATAAATCGAATCTCATCATTTATTCATTATGTTGACCCAAGGTTTATATCTAATATAAGGTAATTGGTTATATGTTCGTTCTGATAATATAAGTAGATCCTACATTTGCTATAACCTTTTCAGTATATGTTCATATTATATGTATATTTTAATCTAATTCATTTTACAACAAATTTATATATACCTAATTTGTCAAATCTAATTTTGTCATTGTTTTGAAAATTATTATTTTATAAAAGGAAAACAAACAAATAATTTTGGATTGGAAAATAATTTGATTAATTGATGTATTTTGTACCTTTTTATATACCTAAGTATAAACTAACTATATATGTAAATTATTCGAATTTCTTTTTGGAGATTGAATACGTGTTTCACATATTTGTTGTTTTGAATACAATTTTTGGTTGTTGTTAATATTTGTTTAAAAAGTTGTTTCAATTAAAAAAAACATAAGTGGAATTTTGTGCAAAACATTATAAACCCTTTCAATTCCTCTTAAGTTAAAGTAGATTTCAGTTTGTTATTTTAATCTTAAAACATGTAATAGATTACAAAGTTTACACACATGCACACACACACACACACATATATGTGTGTGTGTTATTTTAATTTATTCATATATGCGTACATATATGTGTTTGAGTGTTCAAGTTATTTTGAAATAGAATTAAAGATAATTTAATGAAATGAGATAACCCTTCCACCTCTTCCTCTCCTTATTAATTGCTTTCTTTAACATAATTGATTGTCCTTTTATATATTGTAAACTTTTGATTAGGTAAAATAACTTTCTAACATATTATATATAAGTAAACTATATATATATATATATATATATATATGATTATTTTATATAATTTCAAAATAAACTATGGACAATAATGGCATATATAAAGAGTGAATATGTCTATCGCCATGTAAATTCCAACACCTGTATATGTACATATTAACTTTGTATACTACTTGTATGTTGCACTTGCACTATACACATATGAATGTATTTGATACATTTATTATTATATATTTGAATTCAATTAAATTTAAATCTCCTTTTACTTATGAAATAAACTAAAATATTGATTTTATTTCAAGGAAACTTAGAAAAGTTATGAATGAATTTAGATCTAATAGGCCCATTGGAGATCCGATAAAGGATTTTTTTTAAAATTTACCATTTAACTCAATTGTGTGCTGGCCTAATAAACCAACAATCGTATCAGAACCCAATAGCTTATGTGGTCTAAATTAGTTACGTTAAGCCTATAATTAAGCTTGCCCATTTAGTTCGGTGTCTAGAAATGTAATGTCTAGGATCAGAATTGGGTAATCAAGTACCATGTCCTATCTGGTTACCGGCCTGGCCTAAAAGTCGAAGTAAGCCCAAATGTTGCCCCTAATAGAAAATGTCTAATTTGAATTCGGCCTTGGGTTAATTTCCAAAATTGTTTTAAAATTTGAAGTAAAAGACTTTAAATATAAAGGTTAAATTTAAAATAAAAACATGTTTATTATAAAAGTTAATGCAGCATAAGCTTTCAAAATGTAGAAATGATAATGGTATTTCCAAAATGTTTGAAAATAATTTTGAGAGAAATATGTGATCATCTAAAATAGAGGAGAACACACATGTACATATATATAACATCAATAACAAAGGAGCCGCCAACAAAATGTTTGGAAATAATTAAATACTAATTTTGAAATTTAAAATTTATTAATAAGATTAATAAAATGAATTAATTAAATAGGTTAATTAATCAATTCTTATATGAATATATTATATATATAGATATATGTACTTTACTTTAAAGTGTTGTTGAAAATAGCTGTAGATTGTAGCGACGAAATTTTCTGTTACTAAATTTGCAATGGATTTTCACATGATTTACAAGGGATAATTTTAAGTGTTTTCTTTTTTTAAATTCTTTTATATTATCATCGTCCACTTATTATATCCGATACGAAACCGTTGCAAATTGCATCAATTTACAGACAGAAATTTCTTGATGCTAATATCCGAGTTAATTAAGGCATATTACCGACGCTTAATTTTCGAAGCTACTTTACGGAAGATTTCCCAGGTATTTGCAAGAGGCACTTATGTTATTTTTTGTAGGTATAAAATTTTAGGGGCTTATCCTAATTTAACCATGATGAATTTTTGTAGTGAATATATTTAATAATTAATAACTGTTAAATAATAACTAATAACCAATAAGTAATATTTAATAATTCATTTTTAATACTTAATAATTAACATTAAATAATTGATAAGTAATAATAATTATTAGCGATTAATTACTAATAATTTATATTTAATATTGATTATTTAATTATTAGTTTTAGTTATTAAAAATTACTACTAAATAATTAAGAAGAAATAATTAATAACTAATAATTAAGACTAATATTTACTTTTTAATAATTAATGGGTAATAATTAATCTTTAATAATTAAGAACTACTTGTTATTATTTAATAATTATAATTGATAATTATATTTAACATTTCAAAAAAATTAAAACTTTGAGATTTTCTAAAATAAATTTAAAATATTCATAAAATATAAAAAAATGAAAATTGTGTAAAATTCAAAAACTCAAAAAATTAACATTTCAAAAAAAATTAAATTTTATAAAACATTTAGAATTTCAAAAAAGTCCAAAATGTTAGAAAAGTTTCAAATTTTCACCATTGCATTTTGAGCCTAATTATACGTAATAAACTATTTTTCACCGCTTGCCTAATATATCACTATAGTTATCACTTTCACGGTTATAGGAACCCACATCTCTCAAAACCCTAGCTACCGCCACCTCTAGTATCGCCTCGCCGTCGCAATGTCGTCGTCTCATCTCCCTCTCCTTCTATGCCGCTCTCTCCTTCTACACCACCTCTCTCCTACCACATCCTCTCTATCTCAGGTAATTTTATATTCAAATTCAAATTGATTTATATTAAAATCGGAAGCACGGTTAAATTTATTTTGAATCAATTTCAAATCTTAGGCAGTTTATATTTAAATACATTGTTTGTAAAATAAAGTTTGGTTTTGTTCTTCTCTGAAAATGAAAAATTAGGAATGTTAGTGTTTTGTTTGCATAGGCTGTAGAAACATATGAATTTAAACATATGTTATAGCCAATTTTATTTTTCAATACGAAAGCTTTTGAATTTTGAAGTTGTATAACCTAAAACATTAAACAGTGAAATTTTGAAAGAAACAACTTGTGTTCATTCGCCATTTATGCACACAAATCTTCTTTTTCTACACCATTCATGTAATGGTGTAATACCTGGCATACCACAATTAGGATATGCAACATCCATGTGAAACCTTATCTTATTTTTCTAGTTATCAACACAAACTTAGTTTATAATCAAATATTCAAACTGTAAACGCCTTCACTTGGAGATGCAAGAGTGTATAGCAAACTTCAGTTACATTAAGGCCACAATTTCGGTGTTTTTTATTGGGTCATGACTTCTATACCAGGTTATATTATTATTTAAATAATGATTTTACTAAGTTTGTTTTCAATAATATCCTAAGAAAAATTATGAACCATTTCTATATGATTTACTCATTGCATCAGTCGGTAAGTTCTGTTGTTATTTCTTCTTCTTTATTTCTCAAGTTGGTTTCAGAAATCATTATGATTTGCTTTGCTATTTAGTACTGACTAAATTGTTATGTTGATTTAGTTTCAAATTCTTTATTATTGGCATTTCTTTTGTTATTTGTACTATTTTTATATTTTCATTTATTAACTAATTACATATAGATTTGTACTTCTTTTAAAACTAGAAAGAAATTATAATTTGCAGTTGTTGTAGGTGGCGGAGTTGTTACATTCTATTAGCACCAAAATTGGTCACTAACACCCAAACGCCGTTGAAAGCACCAATTCACAATTACATATCACAGACAGAATGTATGTAGAGAGTTTAAATATAAAGAACAATCAAACATTAAAAAGAAAGCAGTAATAAGACATGATTTATAGTGGTTCGGCTAACTCATGCCTACGTCCACCCCTAGAAACTTCGTTTTTATTGATTAGAGAATTGATTACAGTTGTAATCCCATGTTTTAAAAACAAAAAATGATAGAGAAACTTTATCAGCCTTTGTTGAGGAAGCTATCGAAGAACCGAATGAGGATCCCTTTTCCAAAGCTCTGCCTGCCGTATTTATAGGCAAAATCCAGGTTTTCGGGCTTCCTGGGCGATATAGGCCCACCAAAACCATAGTCGAGTCCATACTGTCACCACTGATTTCCTGGAGTAAAAAATATACCGACCCCAAGAGACGGGTAGTGACCCGAAGCAGTTTCCATTTTGACCCGAAGCAGCTTCCATTTTGACCCGAAGCAGATTACAATGTGACTCCAAGAAAAAACATACCGACCCCTTGCTTTATGCCGACCTGATTTCCCCAAGGCCGACCCAAAGTATTTCCATTACCGACCCAAAGCAACCAAAAATATGCCAATCCCAACTCCTCACAGCCGACCCCAAGTGACCCGAGTCATGACCCGAAGCAAGATGACATGTGACTCAAAGCAGATTGCAATGGGACTCCAAGCAAAAACATACCGACCCCTAGCTTTATGCCGACCTGATTTCCCCAAGGCCAACCCGAAGTATTTCCATTACCGACCCAAAGCAACCAAAAACATGCCGATCCCAACTCCTCACAGCCGACCCCAAGTTACCCGAGTCATGACCCGAAGGAAGTTGACCTATGACTCGAAGCAGATTGCAGTGTGACTCAAAGCAAAAACATACCGACCCCTTACTTTATACCGACCTGATTTCCCCAAGGCCGACCCAAAGTATTTCCATTATCGACCCAAAGCAACCTAAAACATGACGATCCAAACTCCTCACAACCGACCCCAAGTGACCCAAGTCATGACCCGAAGCAAGTTGACATGTGACTCGGAGCAAACTGCCATGCGACTCCAAGAAAGAACATGCCGACCTAAGAATATGACGACCCCATCTCCAAGCTTTTGTGCCGATCCTAGAACATGTTGCCGACCCGAGGAAGCTTGCTCCTTGACCCGAAGTAGTGTGGAACCCATTATTTTATGCCGACCCCTCAAGGTACATGCCGGCCCTATAAAAATATACCAACCCCAAGTGACCCGAGTCAAAGCATCATTTGACTTGAAGCAAACTAGGTGAAAACCTGAAGTAAACCTACAAGTGACTCAAAGCAAACTCCAACCATCCCGTAACGACCCGTTTTTTGTCGAAACTCATATTTCAACTATCTTGTGCCTTTTGTCCATCGACTATGCCGAATCCCAGCTTCTTAAACATGTTTATCATCCGTGATAGAACGTCTATCCATACAGTCGAGTCAAACCCATAGTATTCAAACCTCGATAACCGTGCAGTCGATTTGATTAAATCCGCCTGTACGCTGCCTTGCCAAAAGGTGGGTTAACACTTTGCCCCCCAAAACATACATTGCGATAGGAAGGTGTGTTTTGTATTGCCGTAAGTCCAAAATTCGAAGTCCATAATCCATTGATTGCCATATTCAGACTTGAATCCAATCCATTGCCAAACCGATTCCTCAATCTCTCCGGATCATTAACAAAATCCACGACTGTTCTGAGTCGATATCCAATTCCGAATTCATCTCAAATCCGGTAACCGAATCCTCGATCTCTCCGGATTGTTTTATCCGAGTCCGGGACCTCTCCATGTCCTGTAATCCAAATCGAGGACCCCGCCGAGTCCAAATCTAAAGCCGAGACCTTGTCGGGTCTTATAATCCATATTCGGGACCTCGCCTGGTCCATATCTAAAGCCAGGACCTCGCCGGGTCTTATAATCCATATTCGGAACCTCGCCGGGTCCATATCCAAAGCCTGGACCTCGCCGGGTCTTATAATCCATAACCGGGACCTCGCCGGGTCTTATAATCCATAACCGGGACCTCTCCGGGTCCTATATCCAAAGCCAGGACCTCGTCGGGTCCTATAATCCATAATCTTGACCTCGTCGGGTCCTATATCCAAAAGCGGGACCTCATCGGGTCCTATAATCCATAACCGAGACCTCGCCGGGTCCATATCCAAAGCCAAGACCACGCCGAGTCTTATAATCCATAACCGGGACCTCGCCAGGTCCTATATCCAAAACCAAGACCTCGCTGGGTCCTCTAATCCATATCCGGGACCTCGCCGGGTCCTATAATTTATATCCGGGACCTCGTCGGGTCCATATCCTAATCCGGGACCTCGTAGGGTCCATATCCTAATCCAGCCCCGACTCTCCGGTCGAGGATTTCTATTATCCGGCCTCGACTCTCCGGTCGAGGACTTTTATTCTTCGGCCTCGACTCTCCGATCGAGGACTTTTATATTCCACATCCGAGTCCATTACATTGCTCTACGGCGAAGGGACCCGTGATTTGCAATTATTGCCTCGTCTCTCCGGTCGGGACCATAACCGCGTGACTTGTATTGTTTATTACATTAATCCAAATCCAATCAACATAGAGTTCCATTGATAAAATAAAATTTCATACAACCAAGAAAATCAAATGTCCATAGTACCAAAAAAGAAACCAGAGTTTGCAGAAAATAGAAAAAACAAGATTTTGTAAACCCGAGCATCACGGTATATCATTATCTTAGAGCATGCCTAGGGACTATCCTCGATCCCGTACATGTGTAAGTGACTTAGCCGCCACACTTCGGGGTTTATTACTTATTCAAAGCCATAAAACCATTCAGCTGATAATAAGCTGATGATGCCTAGATCCAGGGCCAGCTTCATCTGGGATGGGCGGTGGCTGCTCCTATTCCATTGCCACAGCTCGATTCCTTACGTATTGTTGTAAATGACCATTCCTTATATACTCCTCACGATATCCTTCAAATTCCTACAGTCATTTGTGTTATGCCCATCCAACTCATGGAATAAGCATTGCTTTCCCAATGCCCGCTCGTATTCTGAGGGTTCCCTTTTTTTGCTGGCCTTCGATACTAGAGGCGTCCTCAGTATCCAAATAAATCCTTTCCAGAGTCTCATTCAAATCCATGTAAGAAGAGAATTTTGATTCCCTCCGTTGCCTTTTTGATGTGTTACCGATGTCATTCACTTTCCTTTTGCCTCTATCATCCTTGTTTGAATCCTCCCTGGGTGGACCTCCACCCTTTACCGCATAAACCTCAACCTCTCTCCCTTCCCTTTTAGCCTTTGCATCTTCTTGTCTTTGAAACCTTTCCACTTCATGGTAAAACTCCTCGAGATCCATCGGTGGATCCCGTTCCAACGATATTTTGAAATCCAAATAATCTGCAATCCCTGAGACTGCTACCATTAAAACCATCGATGGATCGGGTTGATCCATCGAAACCACTACTGCATTAAATCTAGTTAAGAAGTGCCTAAGTGATTCTCCCTTCCATTTTTACATCGATTTCAAAGTCATCACATTCCTAGGTCTCACGATGTGGACCCGAAATTGCCTCATAAACCTATCAATCAGCTCCGTCCATGTGCCAATAGAGCCACTTTCCAGTTGTCTGAACCATAGTGTCGCTATATCCATCAAATACAAAGGGAGCACCGCGCCATGACTTCCTTCGATGCCCTCGGTACTTCCATGTGCCTCATATACCTTGTCAAGTGAACGGTAGGATCTGTTTTTGCATCATACATTTCCAATGATGTTAGTTTGAAATCCAGCGGATTCCTAGCTTGCCTGATCATAGGAGTGAAGGGGCTCTTGTTCATGTCCTCCAAATCTCTATTCAATAATCCTCCCCTCATAGATCGTCTGATTACATCCGCTAACCTATCATTATCATCAAGTGGCGGCCTCTGTCTGCTATCTCCAACCTGCCCCCCCAATCCACGAGGGAATCCTGAAACATGCCCTTCTGGATGAGCATCCACTTCCCTATTAACGCCAAATTGCCCAGCACCACCAGGTATCCTTCCTGGGATGGAGCCTACATGATTTAGGGACATGTCTCGTAGTTCAAGGGTCGCTCCCGATGGTCCAACTCGATCCTATACTCCTATTGCTCCATGCCCTTGGTCCTAATTCTGGACCACCTACGTTCCTACTGCTCCAGCTTCATGATCCTCATTTCAAGTATTCTTTGCAACTCCATTCCCTTGACCTTGCACTCCAGCTTGTCCAACCTATTAGAGTAGGTTCTGTATCGTTTCCTCCTACCTTTTCAGTATCCCTTCTTTCATAGCATCAATCACCATCTCGTCTCTAGTGATGAAAACTAAGTTCTTATTAGCTCCTGAGGAAGCCTCCTGACTTCCCTTGTGCTGACTCCTTTCCATTCACTGTCTCCTTATTGATTGCTTTGTCATGCTTCCAAAATCCGGGTTTCTAAGTCTTTAAATCCAAAATCCAAGCTTCGGAGTCCCCGAGTGCTAGTTCTCTTAATGAAAGCACCAAAATTGGTCACTAACACCCAAACGCTGTTGAAAGCGCCAATTCACAGTTACAGATCACAGATAGAATGTATATAGAGAGTTTAAATATGAAGGACAATCAAAAATTAAAAAGAAAGCAGAATAAGATAGGATTTATAGTGGTTCGGCTAACTCCTGCCTATGTCCACTCCAGAAATTTCATTTTATTGATTAGAGAATTGATTACAGTTACAATCCCTGGTTTTTAAAATAAAAAATGGCTGAGTAACTTTATCAGCCTTTGTTGAGGAAGCTATGGAAGAACCGAATGAGGATCCCTTTTTCCAAAGCCCCGCCTACCGTATTTATAGGCAAAATCTGGGTTACTGGGCTTCCTGGGCGATACGAGCCCACCAAAACCATAGTCAAGTCCATACTGTCGACCACTAATTTCCTGGAGTATAAAATATACCGACCCGAAGAGACCCGGATAGTGACCCGAAGCAGCCTCCATTTTGACCCGAAGCAGATTGCAATGTGACTCAAAGCAAAAACAAAGCAAAAACATACTGACCCCTTGCTTTATGCCAACTTGATTTTCCCAAGGCCAACCGAAGTATTTCCATTACCGACCCAAAGCAACCAAAAACATGCCGATCCCAACTCCTCACAGCCGACCCCAAGTGACCCGAGTCATGACCGACACAAGATGACCTATGACTCGAAGCAGATTCCAATGTGACTCCAGGAAAAAACATACCAACCCCTAGTTTTATGCTGACTTGATTTCCACAAGGCCGACCCGAAGTATTTCCATTGCCGACCCAAAGCAACCAAAAACATGATCCCAACTCCTCACATCCCACCCCAAGTGACCCGAGTCATGACCCGAAGCAAGTTGACCTGTGACTCGAAGCAAATTGCAGTGTGACTCCAAGCAAAAACATACCGACCCCTTGCTTTATGCCGACCTGATTTCCCCAAGGCTGACCCAAAGTATTTCCATTACCGACCCAAAGCAACCAAAACATGCCATCCCAACTCCTCACAGCCGACCCCAAGTGACCCAAGTCATGACCCGAAGCAAGTTGAACCGTGGCTCGGAGCAAACTGGCATGCGAATCCAAGCAAGAACATGCCGACTTGAGAATATGCTGACCCCATCTCCAAGCTTTTGTGCCGATCCAAGAACCTGTTGCTGACCCGAGGATGCTTGCTCCTTGACTCGAGGATGCTTGCTCCTTGACCCGAAGTAGTGTCGAACCCATCATTTTATGCCGACCCCTCAAGATACATGCCGACCACATAAAAATATGCTAACCCCAAGTGACCCAAGTCAAAGCCTCATCATCTGACTCGAAGCAAACTAGGTGAAAAACCGAAGTAAACCTACAAGTGGCTCGAAGCAAACTCCAACCATCCCGAAATGACCCGATTTTTGTCGAAACTCATATTTCAAATATCTCGCACCTTTTGTCCATCGACTATGCTGAATCCCGGCTTCCTGAACATGTTTATCATCCGTGATTGATCGTTTATCCATCTAGTTGAGTCAAACCCATAGTATTCCAACCTCGATAACAATGTAGTTGATTGGGTTAAATCCGCCTGTACGCTGCGTTGCCAAAAGGCGGGTTAACACATTCATTCTTAATAAAATCAGACATATATATTCTTACCAAATTGCATATGATACATAAGATTAAATATATGCACTTACTTTAGAAATAATAAGAAATGTTAGGTATGACTTGAAATAAGGTGTGCACCGCAACATACTGTCCATTTTGCATTTAGAAGTTATTCAAATCTATATATGGTTGTATAATAGGGTTTATGATGTGTTATCCTCTTTTGATAATTTAAGTTGGTGATAATTTTGCTTGTTCTCGATACATTTTTCCGACTAAGTTGGTGATAATTTTACTTTCATCCAAACATATATTAAATTCCGACCTAGAAATTTTGTTGAGACCAGATGCAACCGAGACAAAAACAATTCTAGAGCAATGAAGCGAAGAGGCAAGATATTGTTGACTGTGGAATATATGGCAGCTGCACATTTATAATTGATATTTTATGTGGTTTTTGGTATATGATATCAATTACGAATTTGGATGATATTGTTTTTTGTATAAAATATTACCACTAGCTTAACAGTTTTGTTGTTTAGAATTCAAATTCTTGTGTATATGGATTAATCTTTTATAATTGCATTTTCATTTTTATTTATGCTATTCATTTTATATAAAATATGCATGTGTGTATCCATAGATGATTTTATTGTTGACTGTCGAAATTTTGCCTGCTAATATATAATGTAAAAAAATAAAAATTTAGCATAGCAAATTACAATTATCGATGAAATGAAAAGAAAATACTAGCAAAATTACAAACAAAACTGCCAATAATACATCACAGATGATGGCGAATCGTTGCACAAAAATTACAAATTCTGCTACTAAACCTCCGCAAATCAGCGAGTGATTAGCGATGGAAGCTTGCCTCCATTGTTAATCCCACGCTATATAACTAGAGTTTACTAACGGCTATTTATTAAATATATTCTTAAATAGAATATTAGATGTCGAAAAAATGTCGATGATTTCACGCTAAATTTCATCACTAAATTGACTCTAGATTACCGAGTATAAATTTACCAATCTAAGCTACCGTCGTAAATGCATTGGTAAATGTTATTTAGCGATGGTTTAGCGACGCATTTCACCATTGCAATTAATGTTAAATAGAATATAAGTATACATATATGTATATAAAATATAATTGTGAAATTAATGTAATTAATTTAAATTTGTCTAATTAAAAGTTAATTAATTTAATAATTAATTAAATAAAAATACACATATATATATGATATGTGTTATACTACAAATGTTATAGTGTGTGAGTGTGTGTGCGATATAGGTACTATGAAGGTTATAGTACATACTATAAAGCTTGTACAGACATGTCCAGTATAAAGTTGTATCGAAATACCAATATAAAGTTAATTGAACAGTTAATTAAATTAAAATTAATTAAATAAGATTTAATTAATATAATATTATACGTAAAAATATTATATAAGTAATGTGAAATATAAAAGTTATATAATAATAAAACTTATATGATATGAATGTATAAACTAAATGTGGAACATTAATGAAATCCTAAGTAGACTTAAGGAATAAATACATACGTAAATGTACATATATCATGATTTACGATGTGTTCGACACTTGAATCACGAGGGTATTTCATATGAAATACATTCTTCCATAAGTCGATATCACTTAATATAATATATTAAAGATTATGAGTTTTTAATATAATATTGTCCTCTACCATATATATATACTAATAAATTACTTGCATACTCCTTAGTTATGGAGAAAAATCAAGCTAGGGATGTTATGTGAAATATTATCAATATATTAAATAGACGAGGTAAGTTAACTATATGTATTTGTTAAGCAAACTCAAGGTACGTATACTATACTTAGGCTGTCGTGATATGGTGGGTACGAGTGAATAATCTCTTTTAATTTTTTGAGCAAACTTAAGGTCGAAATAAGATTAGGACAAGGTACCAAGGTTTGGGAGTTGCATACGATACAACCAATAAGGAGTTATCGTCGTTTGTGGAGCTATGAATTGTTGAGCAAACTCAGGGTCAGAATTCCAATCCTAGCACCCACTAGTGAAGTCAAAAGACTTCTATGTTTTGACTTACGGTTTGATGAAATATAAAAGACTAGTGGGAGACTTATTATAAAAATGGATAACATTTGACCTTTCTAATATTATAAGAACATATGCTATATAATGTTATAATAAGCTACATTGATAAATTTGTGCATTTAAAAGGACTGATAAAACATTTATCAATTAAAATATACAAATGAACCGAACTGAAAACCGACAAATAAAAAATAACATATACTTACTAGTAAATGCTTATTGCATGTTAATGTTTTGACACCCATGCAAGCGCTTGATTTTACAACTACTTAATATGTTCGTGATTTGGTCGCTAACATGTTTATTTGGCCAGGACCGTATATTGCATTTGATGAGTTCGGAACTCAAAGGCAATACGAGACTATGGATATTTGATCCATATACGATCATATATAAGAGTTATATAGTGAACGGTCACTGTTTGTAATGTACGATACTTCGATGAAATTAGTTCATTCAAAGAAAAAATAAACCGTACTATGGGATCGAGTATTCAATTTGATTGATTACAACAAAGATTGTATTATGTTAAATATAACATTAAACCAAAACTATAACATAGATTTAAGAACTAGATCACTAAAATGTCGGTTTGATAAGTTTACACAAAGCGCATTATGTATGGTGTCCTTAAATTTTAAGGATGATCAAGTCTTCTTTTGTAAAGAGTTCATTATGATGTTATAAGTAAGGGTATTCTTTTGAATGGTTTGATCTTTTAGAAAGGAAAATGAATTTACAAGGGTAGATGTGATTTAAGGTACAACTGGGATGAAGAGAGTGAATGATCACCCTTGCTTCATAAAGAAACATCGAAGACAAGAATTGTAATAATAATGAGCGATACTTAAGATTGGAATGAGAAATATGATTTATATTTCTAAATATATTTTCATATAGAAAATTATTTTCTATGAGATTTGTTTCTTTGGGTTCAAGATATTTGATCAAAGAACTCTTTATTGTAAACTAGTTACAGTACATAAAATAAATTATCAATATTAAGTAAATAATGCGAATTCAGTATGTTATTATAGTAATGGCCGAAATAGTGGAAGCATGCCATAAAACACTTATTGATTGCGTCAAGTTACGAAAATTGTTTTCGTAAAACATACCGAACATTATTTATGAAATAATGACTATTTTTCAGTGTCGACTGAAAAATAGATATAGTTATATTTCAAAGTGAATATTATGAATATTCATTGTGAAATAATACTATAATGTGGTATTTGTTTTCCTAACAAAAGTGATGTAATGGAAAATATAAAAGTATCTAAAATTGTTTACAATTATTTTAAAATTATAGACTATGGTGTAGTTTTGAGAAATAAATTTTATTATATGATTGCGAATCATATGATACTAGTTAATTATATCTTAAACAATTAAGAGCCATGCATACATTTTGTGGGAGCTCATAAGAGTTGATGACTCATCGAACTAGTAAATATATATGTATGAAATCATAAGTCTATTAGTACCAAAACGGCTTTACACACTTTGTCCTATTCGTTGATGAGTTACCACCGACATGGACAAGTGTATTTGATACGCATGTATAACTCTATGATAAGCTCATAGAATATAAAATGGAAGTAAATAATACAACATGTAGTAGAATTAATTCGATTTGATTGAATAGGTGAGTATATTGGAAAGAGTTCCATGTGCACCTAATATGAATAAAGATTCGGTCTTAAAGGTCATTCCTTCCTATAATACATAACGATATATTGATAAAGAGTAATCAAGCTTGGTTGGATAAAGCACAATTAATGATGAGTGAAGTTGAGTTAGATTCTTTCTATAAAGGGTGGACTTAAAAGTAGTAAGTTAAAATTAATATCATTCAAAAAATAATTTATAAAACCATACAAGATATAGGTTTATAAGAAACCCCTGCATTTCCTTGGCCAAGGAGTTGATAAGTTATGCAAGTCGAAAGACTGCAACAACAATTGTATGTAAGAGATCTTGTAGGAATCGTTCTAAGAAATTTTTTTGGGAATGATAGTTGTTAGATGACTAACTTATGTTGTGAACATAAATACATTGTGAACTGATGTAAAATTAGTTTTATAGAAGGCAATTTATAAAATGTTTATGAATGCTTATTTAGTTGCATTGAGAAACGGTTATTATTTCAAGAAATACCAACTTTGTAGCAAAATAATTTCTTTAAGAAATTATTGGTATAAAAAGGAATTGGATATGATTCAAGGATAAAACTGATTGCAAGGGATGAAATGAAATTAACCAAGCCCAAATGAACACAACATATTAGAATGTCTAATAAGTATTTTTGTACATTGAAATGAAACTATGAGTTTCTTATCAATGTCGAGAATAAATAATCCTCGACAGTCAATTAAAACTTTAAGAGTATTGACTCTACGATATGGTATGATGCATAAATCCAAAATAGATTCCCAGTAAATTATCAAAATATGATTTTAAAAGTTGTACCCAAAGGGATACGATCCATTGGTCACAAATGTGTCTTTTAAAAAAAGACAAATATAGTTGGAATATAGTGAGCCACAATGATAAGAATAATACCATAACTTTCATGGTTGAAATTAACATAACAGATTCACCATTCGATGTGCTCAAGTAGGTTCGGAAATTATTCATAAAATTGTCGAATAATATGACTTTATGTTTTGGTACGTATATGTTGAAATAGAAAATTCTAAATAATGATTTAGAGTAAACTATTTACACATATTAACCAAAGTGTCTCGAAGTCAGTGGAAGTGATATTGAGTTTGTGAGTTTTCATATACGATCCAAGAATGGAGACGAAAGTATCATTCAGAAAAACATCAAAATTGAATAAGTGTTTTGATAGAAATATCAAATATTTTGAGTATCAATCAAAATGGAGAGGAAGCGTATGTTTATAAGAAAGAGCATTAAAAGGTACATTGATATTTCTAAACTATATATAAACAAGTTGCTGATTTTTAACGATGTACTTATGTGAAAATCAACCTTAGTCATTTTAATACTCGACATTGGATTTGTAAATAATGTCTTTTATAGTAAGTATAAAGATATTTGGAATATCCCAAATGATATGCAAGGACACCTGATTAAAATGTTTAATATAGAATATGTAAGAAGGATTCCATATGTACTGGCAATAGGAATTATCGTACATGTTATGTAGTTTACGATTTCGTGATTTGTTTGTGTACTTGATACATGAAGCAAGTATCAAATCCAAATTGATATCACTAAATGGTTGTTTGAGGTTTTCTTATGTATTTATGAAATATTGGAGAATTGTTTATAGAAACAACAAGCTCCTTATGAAGGAGTGACATAAATTTTCATAAGTGTATTAAGTATAATATGTCAACAATAAATTCAAGTTAAGAACTTTTAAGTTGGAAATGTTCCAAATGAAAGGCTGTGGCTGATTCAATGAAAAAGGCTAGGTGCATCGCCTTGAGTAGCGCCGCAATAAAAGCATTGTGTATAAATATAAATGCACAAATTCATAACTGAGCCGAGGGTGATTTCAAATGTTGGGAGTCCCATAACGTTGTTATAAGATAACAATGTCACAATATGGTTTATAACAAAACTTAGAGCTCACTAGATGTTGAGAGACATACTCTGAATTGTTCCATATGATAAAGGTAGTTTATCAACATCAGAGAGAGTTGATTGATAGAGTAGAAAATTAAAACATAATAGCATACCCATTCACTGAGGGACTGACCCAAATGGTTTTGAGAAAATCAATCGGAGTTGGAATGAGATTCCATAATTGACCCCAAGTGCAAGCGGGAGATTGAAGAGTTAAGGGTATGCCTAGAGGCAATTATATAATTTACTATATATATCTAACTCAATAACCAATCTTGTTTGAAATAAAAGGTGTTTTATTTCTATCGTATACTTAATATAATGTGTTTATTAATTAATTAATTTAATTAAAAGTATATTTAATAAAAATCCATAAATTCTATGTTTTGTGATAATAGTTACAAATTATTGTAACCATGAGTAATTTATCACAATGAAAATAAATATGTCATTTTAAATATTCTTAGTCAAGATGTATTGAGACTGGATATCGATATATCCGTTGAGACTAGAGTATGTAATGCTCTGCAATGTTGGGCAGTGTATTATACATGGCTAATGGGGGCCCCAAAGGGTTATGTATTGATAGTTATTTGAGAACTAAGGAATGACTCACTCGATAGTTGTCTATTGGTTAATATAACTTAGGTCAAACATCAAATATTGATGTGACTAATTCACATGGTTCTTTCAAATTGAAAGTTCTATTGATCTTCAATATGGAAGCTCTGCTTTGATTACAGTTAAATCATGGCATGACGTCCATTGAACGACTATAGTTAGATCAAGTGGAAGCATTGGAAGTGAACACTATTCAGGAGAGGATTCGTCTCCTTAGTTATATTAGGTCAGTATCATGGTCAACATAATGTCAACTCAAAGTCAAACTCTCTATCCATAGCGGTTCAGTTAGTAATAATTGTTATTATTGAATCAAGAACTTTTTTTGGACTGTAGAGTTGAATATGGATCATATTGGAATTTTCACCATTATCAAATTCCATAAGTCCAAAATGATATAGTTTTGACGAAGAGAATTAGTATAAATAGTCGTCACTATCAGGTACCGCTTATAATAAGTAGAATTAGATTTTAGCAAAAAGATGTGTAAGCGATAATTCAGCAAAATTATCGCACCACTAGCTAAGGTGATGTGTGAAAGTTAATTTGCGAATTGTTTGGTATTAATTGCTGACTGAATTTACACCTTTGAGTCGCATAACCGTAATGATGAATATTCTGAATAAACCACATGATTTAATTAATTTATAAATTCTTGTAAATTAATTAATATTTATGAAATATTGATTATTAAACTTTATTGGATTTGTTTGAATATCATTAGCATTTAATAAAGTGTGTACATAAAAGTTATAAACGCGCGTATTGATATACGATATCGATAAAATATTTAAACTAGGTTTAAATTGATTAAATGCTAAGTTGTTTTAGGAATTTCTTTTGAGACCCAAATGCATGATGAAAAAGGGAAGAGTTTTCAGATGCAATTTGAAAATCCAAAGGAGCAATTAAAAGAAGAAATTAAATCTCCGTCCATTACTCCTCTTTGTGACCCACTTAAAATCTCATTTATGAAATGAATTTTTGTCCTTTTCTCTTTAATTCTATTTCTTCTGCCAAAACTATGAAGTGGAGGGAAAGGATTTAATTAGGAATTAAATATGGAGGTTTTAAAAGGGAAAATTGAAAGGTTTCATGTTTCCTTTAAAATATATTCTCTCTTATTCAATCCATCAGTATTCCTTTTCTGACAAAAACATCTTATCCTCTTTCTCTTGCTCTCCTCCTCTCCCTTAATGGCCTCTATGATAAAAAAAAATTCCCTAAAACAAATTAAAATAAAATCAGTAACATTCAAGGTGGTGTTTACCTCTAGATCCTTGCAAAATCCAGAGGTTGATTCAATTGAATCAGAGTTATATTCTTCATTCAAGGTGCAAATCTTAAGCTTTATCTTTAGGTAATTCTAATTTTAGTTTATTATATATCCACCATATTGATGAAGTTTACATCCTATACATGCTACATCTTATCTCATCATTTATTCCCTATGTTAACCGAAAATTCAGATCTAATATATGTTAATTCATTTAATTATTTTAAATCTAATCTCATTATTTGTTCAGTATGTTGACCTAAGGTTGAGACCTAATACATGTTAATTGATTATATGTTCATTATGATAATATAAGTAGATCCTACATTTTCTACAACATTTTCATTATATGTTCATGTTATATGTATATTTAGATCTAATTCATTTTACAATAAATTTATATATGCCTAATTTGTCAATCTAATTCTGTCATTGTTTTTGAAATTATTATTTTATAAAAAGGAAAACAAAAATAAATTTGGATTAGAAACTAATTTGATAAATTGATGTATTTTGTACCTCGTTATATACCCAAGTATGAATTAACAATATATGAAAATTATTTAAAATTTCATTGGAGATTGAATACCTGTTTCACATATTTGTTGTTTTGAATACAAATTTTAGTTAATTGTCGATATTTGTTTAAAAGTTGTTTCAATTAAAAAAACATTAGTGGACTTTTGTGTAAAACTTTATAAACCTTTTGAATCCCTCTTAAGTTAAAGTAGATTTCAATTTGTTACTTTAATCTTAAAACATATAATAGATTACAAAGTTTACACACATGTGTGTGTGTGTTATTTTAATTTAAAACACAGTTTGCAGTTATTCATATATGCATACATATATGTGTTTGAGTGTTCAAATTATTTTGAAATAGCATTAAAGATAAGTTAATGAAATGAGACAACTCCTCTACTTTTTCCTCTCCTTATTAATTGCTTTCTTTAATAATTAATTGTCCTTTTATATATATATAAAAAAATTGATTTGGTAAAATAACTTTCTAACATATTATGGATAAGTAAATATAAGTAAACCATATATGTTAACACCTTAGTTACTGATTTTGATGATAAAAACCTTGATAACAACAAATATACATTCATATAAAATATAGATACTAATGTTTTGCCAAGTTATATAGTAGTACAGGATATTATATAGGTGTTGAATCGAAGACTGTACAGTATAAAGACTCAAGAAATGGACATGAAGATTCGTGAGTATAAAGACTAAGATATGAAGATATCAAGACTATTATATAGTTTATAGAGTCATAGAATATTGTTAAAGTCACTGGTAGCAATCGTTGATCTTTATCTCCTATTTTATATCTTTTATATTTAAAAAAATATAAATTTTCAAAAAAAAAATTCAAAATATTTTATAAGTTTTTCAAAGTTCAAAATGTTTATAAACTATTTTCAAACTATTTTAAAAAGTATCAAATTAGTTTACATAGGATTTTCAAAACATTTTATAATAAACAAGATTTCAAAATACACATGCATATGTCGACATATCGGCAGATTGTATGTCGACATACATGCCGCAAAACAGTTTTTCAAATTTCGAAATGAAGTGTCTATTCGTTGCAACTCTTTGTGAATTGAAACATATGTTTATACAATATATAGGGGATTTCAAACGAATTTTTTGTAGTTATTATCTTATTTTCTTCCCTTCTCTTACTCTCTTGAATACTCTATTGATAGTGTACTCTTTTCTCTTTAAATCAAATAGAATCAATTCAAATTTCTTTATATTGATTCAATATTACTTTCTTATTATTTTGAATTCATCTCTCTCTCAAATCAAAAATCAATGTGTTGTCCAAGAGGATATATGATCCATTGTATCCAAAGTTCAAGATATTGTCTTTGGAAAAACCATCAAACTCTATTTGATTTTCTTGGATGTGATCGTAGCCTGTTGAAATCAATTGGGTGCGCTTGGTAGCCCGAGAATCCAAGTAGGTATGCTTGCAGCCCATCCTAATCAAGTGGGTGTACCCTGAGCTTGGAAAATCAGGAGGGTGTGTCTCGTAGCCTCAGAATCGAGATTATAACTGAATTTGTCTTCTGCCCGTTTAAAGGTTGGCATTTGAAAAGAAATCTGTACAAGAAATTGTACAGGATTGGATGTCGAAGAAATCCAAACCAGTACAAAATCCTTGGTGTCATCACTCTAACTCTCTACTTTACTTTATTACTTTTAATTTTATCTGTAATTGTATCTGTGATTGATTGTTGATATATTTCTATATATAAAATCTATGATTTAATACTAAACTTGAAATAAATTTAAAAAGATATACAGAAGTTAGAAAACACAATTCACCCTCTCTAGTGTCTAATTAGCCTTAAGATCCATAATTCCACAACCCACAATATATATATATATATATATATATATATATCTGTGTGTGTGTGTGCATATATTATTATTTCATATAATTTCAAAATAAACGATGGACAATAATGCATATATAAATGGTGAATATGTCGATTGCGGTGTAAATCCAACACTTGTATATGTACGTATTAACTATGTACAATACTTGTATGTTGCACTTGCACTATACACATTCGAATGTATTTGATATATTCATTATTATATATTTGAATTCAAATTAAATTTAGAACTCCTTTTACTTATGAAATAAAATATTGATATTATTTAAAAGAAACTTAGAAAATTTCTAAATGAATTTAGACCTCATAGGCCCATTTAATATCCAATAAATGAATTTTTTGAAATTTACCTTTTAACTCTGCTACGAGCTGGCCCAACAAACCGATAATGGTAATCTAACTCATTATTCAAATCACTTTGGTCAAATATTGATTAAAATTTGAATCCATATTGTGTATGTATTACATCTATTATAGATCCTTATTAAAACCAAAATTGTTTCTAAAGTTGAAGAGATTCAAGGCCGATTCTCAATATAGAGTGTAACGCCTTTGTTTCAGTGCTCGAATTATCAGAGGGAGTTTACCGTCCGATAACTCGAATTAAAGGACATGGAAGGGGCGATCTCTCGTATACGTTACTTCTGGGTAATACAGATATGTTACAATACTTGGACACATCTGAATTAATATGTATCTCATCTCGACATCAAGAAACACAGATACTTTTGGTCAACACGGATACATTACAATACCTGAAAACAATCAAATCATAACTTAGGAATTTTATCATCTAACATCAAGAAACCGCCAAATATGCATTAAAACTCAAACTAAAACTTAAAAACGACATTTTAGAAGTAATATTCATGGAGGTTCGTTGTATAACTTAAAAAATTAATTGTACTCACAACTTTAGCTTGAAATATCTTGGTTTGTTGAAGGATTTGGAGACCTTAGCTTGTTTGAATGGGAAATAGCTATATGTACTTTGCTTTCTAATTTTGGGCTTTGTAAATGAACTAAATGAGATGAGAGCTTGGGTATTTATAAGTTTAGGAAGCTTAGGGATTATGGGTTAGGTAAAAGTTAAAAGAGAATTAAGTTAAAATAGAATGATGAAACTATAGAATAAACATGGTATTTAAGTTAAAATAGAATGATGACATTCTAGAATAACCACGGAATATAAGTTAAAATAGAATGATTATTAAGATATGTTTAAAGTAGGATAAGTTAAATTACATGAGTGTTTTTAGGATAGGCTTAAAATACGATGATTTCATTGGAAAAGCTTTAAAACTATGGTCCAATAAACCTATACCCCTAACCCTTATTAAGTCAAACCACTTACAAATCAACATTTTATACTTGTTTAAAAATCCACTCAAGATGTTTTAGTAAAATTTTATTTCATGCTTATAATAATTTTTTCTTTTGTTAAAATATCACTTTCTGATTTCACAAATTTAAAATAATTGTTTTAATTTCCAAAACAATTCCAAAATTCATAAATACTATTTACTTTGACAAAATAAATTTCCAAACGAATTTTGGATTTAAACCACAATTTAAACTTCAAATTTTAATTTTTAAATCGATAATTTTCTTTTGCATTCAAATAATTTAAAAACCACTTTTATTGAATTAAATAAAATTCCCCAAATATATTTTATTATGATTAATTAAATAGCAAGATGTTACATAGATGCTCAACAAATTATTAATGTTGATATTTTTCCTTCTAAAATCAACAAAAATTTATTAACCAGCATAAAATGAGCATCGAATTTAACACTTCGTTTTAAACATGGATTTAAAAAATTTGGTGGTAGATCCCTACTCACAATGTAAATTTTACCTAATTTTCATGCAGTGGTAGATTGTCGATAGAAACTGGATAAAGTGAAGTTCATAAAGTGTAATGCTCTTTCAAATATAACCCTTGAACTGTTAATTTAAGTTAATTTTGAAAGCTTCGCCAACTACATTTAACTATCATTTTAAAATTTTATTGATGGTGCTTAGAGATAACACAAAAATCAACAAATTCATCAGAATTTGGGGTATCAGAAAGTGTCAAAATCTTGAGGTCTTATGAGTAGCCTTGCCTCAAGGCCAAACTTGATGAATTTTACATTAATAAATGCTTGCACACACAGCCTATTAAAGAAGTTAAGCATTCATGAAGCCTAATAGATATTAATCTGCTATTCGTAAGATACATGGTAAGTGGATACCCCAATAGTGCTAAGGCTATTAGAAGTAGGGCTGTTATTTTAATGGTCATCACCGATGAAAAAATCGTTACCGTACCAATACTGGTAGTAAGCCAAATATAACTGCCGATATTTTACCGTTACCACTGGTAAAATGTTCATTAGTATACCAGTAAACTGGTAAACTATTGAATGGTAATGGTAAATTTACCAATATATAAAGATATTAAAATTTCGATAACGGTGAAAAAATTATATGTTTTATTACTAATTCTAACTCCATTAATGCTTATATATAAATTTGATTTATTTTAGTTGATAGAAAAATTTTTCTTGATTCTTCACAAATTATTTAAACAACATAAAATAATAATTTTACTCATATTAAAGTTTGAAGTTAATAACGTCAAAAAGAAATATAATCATAAACGTCTGCTTAAAATATGGTAAACTTTCAAATGTTTTTGTGGTTACGATTAATTATAGTAAAAAAAATTAATATTATTGGTAAATTTACCGTTACCACTAGTTTTGATATTTCTTTACCACTGCATTTACCATTAATAATGGTAAATTAACCGTTACCATACCGTTAAAATTGGTATGCCGATCTATCTCGATATTGATTACCAATTGCTAGATATTTGTATGGTAATGGTAAATTTACCATTACCATAACAGTCCTAGTAGGAAGTGAATGTTAATTTTGTTATTAATTATTAACTTATTAGAGTAGTGAACACTAGGTTGTTGTGCACTATTTATATAACTAATATTCACTAATTCATTATAAATTACTTGGATAACAGTAAGTTTGGTATTTGTTTTGATGTAAATGTTTTGAGAAATTATTTTGATTCTTTTATCTTGCTTCCATTTTGTATACTAGACTTATAATTCCCAATTAGGCCTTGTTTAACCTAAGACTACTCATAATTTCATCCCTACTCAACCTAACCTCATATATGATGGCCCATTATTTTCAGTGTTTGAAAATAATGCTATTACAATATATTTTATCGTTGATACTTTGTATCTTTCTGTTGGATTTTGTACATACAATATTTCCAAATCAAAGTATATTTTGAAGATATGGTGAGTCAAGTTGTAGTTGTGACTCAAATATATTGCCCCATTAACAGATTTTATAGATTTGGAAAGTGTTGTGATTTGCGATACAAAATCACATTTAGAAGAAATAAAAGGGAAACAAATACTTGGACTTGCTCAAAATACTTGCATATGTGGATATGCATATCATAATAAAAGATAAGATTTTAATCTTTTAAATTAGATGCAAAAATTTATTTGTTGCCATATAAATGAGGATTTGAGCACAAAGTAATCTCTTATTATAAATAGACATGTATAGGATTCATTGGATGTGTGGAAAAAAGGTGATTTTGGTTGAATTTTTACGATTGAGATATCTTCTCAATTTGTAGGCTTTTTTCTTATAATCTTTGAAGGAATTAATAAAGGATTTACTTGGAGGAATTTCTTTGCGTGATGTTTTTTCACTTCTTATCTCTTCTAAAATCTAATTATGTAAGGGATTCTAGAAAAATACATAACAATTGGTATTAGAGACTACTACATAATTTTTTTTAACAGAGTTTGGGTTATGGAGAAGATAAGTATTAAAAATTTAATGGGAGAAATTGGGGGTTATGAAAGGTGAAGATGTAGAACTTTCTATATCTCAATGATCTTCACCAACAATTGGAGAACAAAGGGGGAGAAACCTAGTAATGTATCTGAAGCAAAATGGGAGACTTCGGATAGGAAGCCTATAGCGGCTATTTGGTTTTTTTGGAGAATACGGTATTTCTTATTGTTGTTAATGAAAACATCCACTTAAGGAGGAAAGGTAAGTGGAAATTCGATTGAAGAGTCAATATTTCTAGAAGGGGTAAACGTTCGAACATAGGAAAGGTGATCAAATAGATCGAAAATGGAAGTGGATTTTATCTACTATTACTGTGAAAAAATCGGTCACTGGCTGAGATTTTGCAAACAGCTTATAAAGGACAAAGAAAGGATGAAAGCATTAGAGGAAGACAAAGACAAGCTTGATGAAGGCAGCGATGACGAGGTGAATTTCGGTACTAGTAACAACATTCTCCGTGTTGATATAAGAAAAGGAGATGGGTGAGTGCTTGATTCATGTGCATGTTTTCATATATGTTACCAAAAGGAAGCATTTATTGATTTTAACGAGCAAGAGAGTAAGGAGGAGTCCGCTAGTGGTGGAGATGTTGAGGTGAAGAGTATATGTTCGGTTTGGCTGAAGATGTATGATGGAAGAGAGATGAAACTCATGGGAGTTAGGCATATACCGGAAATTAAGAAGAATCTTGTTTTGGTGGGACGGTTGAAAGGAAAAGGTACAACTTTTTGATTCAAGATGGAGTTACAAGGGTTTGGAAGGGTAATAGGGAGGTGCTGCACGCAAAAGGAGGAAGCAACAATGTGTACAAATTGCTTGGGAAAATGGTGGAGAATGGAGGAATTTCTCAAAGTAGTGTCAGAGAGGCAATTTGTTTGAATCAAGCTGGAGTCAGCAATGGAAAGCCGCAAAGACCGTATGGAGGCTTTTATGGTATTATAAACAATTCTGAGTTATTGCTGATATGCATGTTCAATTGGGGGACATGCATACTTAGGTTTTTAGAGGTTGTTAAAGTTTTATTTTGGAATAGAGACATTTGTTTTCATAGAAATATTGGAGAATGTTTGGAGTATGCAGATGTTGATGGAGTTGGTAGGCTTGTACGGAAATATAGTATAAAGGTGGAGATTGTTGGATTTTGTGATACAATATTTCCAAATCAAAGTAGATTTTGAAGATATTGTGAGTCAAGGTGTAATTGTGACTCAAATATATTGCCTCATTTATAGATTTTATAGTTTTGGAAAGTGTTGTGATTTGTGATACAAAATCACTTTTAGAAGAAATAAAAAGGAAAAAATACTTGGACTTGCTCAAAATACTATTGCATATATGGATATGCATATCATAATGAAAGAGAAGATTTTACTCTTTTAAATTAGATGCACCAATTTATTTGTTGCCATCTAAATGAGGATTTTAGAACCAAGTAATCTCATATTATAATTAGATATGTATAGGATTCATTAGACGTGTATGGGAAAAATGTGAGTTTTCTTAGGTTTTTGGGGTTGAGATGTCTTCTCAATTTTTAGGCTTTTTTCTTGTAATCTTTAAAGGAATTAATGAAGGATATTTTTGGTGGAATTTCTTTATCTATTATATTTCTTCACTTCTTATCTCTTCTAAAGTCTAATTGATAGAGTTAAGGGTATGCCCTAGGGGCAATTATATAATTTGTTACATAAATCTAACTTGATAACTAATCTTGTTCGAAATAAACAGTGTTTCTTTTCTGTTATATACTTGATATAATGTTTTATATTAATTAATTAATTTAATTAAAAGTATATTTAATAGAAAAATCCATAAATGATGTGTTTTGTGATAGTAGTTACAAAGTGTTGTAATCGTGAGTAATTTATCACAATGAAAATAAATATACCATTTTAAATATTTCTAGTCAAGATGTATCGAGACTGAATATCGATACATCCATTGAAACTATAGTATATAATGCTCTCTAAATGTTGGTAGTGTTTTACTCGTGGCTACTAAGGGCCCCAAGGGGTTGCATACTGATAGTTTTTGGATAACTATGGAATGACTCACTCGATAGTTTTCTGTTTGTTAATATAACTAAGGTCAAACAGAAAATGTCAATGTGATAAAATCACATAGTTCTCATGACTTGAGAATACTGTTGATCTTCAATATGTAAACTCCGCTTTGATTATAGTTAAATTAAGGCACGACGTCCATCGAGTGATTATTGTTGGGTCGAGTGGAATCATTAGAAGTGAAACACTATTCACGAGAGGATTCGTCTCCTCAATTATATGAGGTTAATATTACAGTTAACTAAAGTCAACTCAAAATCAAAGTCTCTGGCCAGAGCATTTCAGTTAAAAATAACTGTTAGTATTGAACTAAGGATTTTGTGCATGGATTTTAGAGTTGAATGTGGATGATATTGGAATTTTGATCGTTACCAAAATCCATAAGTCCAAAGTGATATAGTTTTGACGTAAAGAATTGGTGTAAATAATAACCACAACCATGTAGCAAAGTAAGATTGAATTTTTACCTAAACCAAGTAAGCGATAAATTTAGCCAAAATGTCACTACACCTGCTAAGCGATGTGTGAATGTTAATATTCGAATTGTTTGATATTAATCACTAACCAAATTTACCCCTAAACGAGTCACACAACCGAAACAATGAATATTCCTTTGACCAAACGGTTTAATTGATTTGTAATTGTTATAAATTAATTAAATTAATTAATATTTATGAAATATTAGTTATAAAATTTAATTTTGATTTGTTAAAAATATATTATTAAGTGTATTTATAATAGTTATAAATATATTAATTGATATATAGTATCGATGTGCGTTTAAATTGGACTTAAATGCAAAATATTTGTTAGAGTTTTAAATAAGTTTGAATAGGGGCTGGTCATATTTGGCTATGATAAGGGCATGGTGCAGCCATACGATGGTGCTAAAGAGGCTTTGTGATAGAGATATAAGATTGAAGAGAATTAGTAAGAGATGATGTAGGATCTTAATCCTAATATCTCTAAATTCTCCTCTATATAAGCATCTCTACCCACACTTACTTTAGGACTTTTGGATACTCCATGTGCCCTTATTTCTAGTTGTGCTCTCTCCCTCTATCTCTCTAATTTTCTAAGTTTGAATCTAATTAAATCAAGTGCTATTCGATAGCTGGTGGTCAACGGTTCAAGGACTAGCAATCTATTGGGTTGGAAATCAGTTTTAGGAGCAAATCTCATCATTTCAAGATGTACTTTTAGGCATTGGGTGTAAGGTACATTTCTAATCAATATATAATTATTAATGTTTAGATATAATGTTTATATTATATATATATAATCAGTTATGTGACGATTCCGATATACAAATATATTGTCACAATTGGATTAGTTGTATGTTTGCATATACTTGTATGTTAAAATAAAATAAAATAAAATAGATTTATCATGTATATAATGGTACAACTCAACAATAAAAAAAATTCATTTTAATAATTTAATGTGTGTGTGTGTATAGTTTAATATTACATCGTACGTTATACAAATATGGTTATATAATTTTATATACAAAGTATTATAAATATACTATTTTCAATAGCAATAAAAATATTTCCATATATATATTATTTAAATCAATTAACTACATAAATTAATCATATTAATATATATTATATATAAATTATGTTTTATATGTTATAAAATTAAGTTTCGCATAAAATACTCTCGACGGTAAATTAAAATTAAACATTTGTTTATAATTAAATATATTTAAATTAAAAATTAGAATTAAAAATTAGTTTTAAAATTATTTCAAATTATAAAATTATATAATAAATATCCAAAATGCAAAATATCATTTAGAAATTACTGGAAATTTAAATTTCAAAATTAGTTTTGAAAATAATATCCTTTATTAATATTTAAAAAATATATATATCTGTACAGATATTTAATAAATCAAAATTTAAAATACATAAAAAGTTTCTTAAGCCGTGCGCATAACCAAGTGAATATATATATGTTAAAAATATATTTTGTGCATTTCAAAGTATTAATCTATATTTATATTATATTATTATTATGTAACTATTTAATACATAAATATATATATATATAAATATAATTATATAATTATTTTATATATATATGTATGTATGTATTATTTTCATCTTTATAAAAACCTATATTTAATATATTTTATAAATGATTTAAATATAAATTCATATGGTTATAAATATGTACAATGTCAATATTATTATATTTATATATACACACACAAAATTATATAAATAAAACAGGAAAATGGGCACAGGGAAGAAGTTGTAAAAAAAATTTAGTCTCAGAGACAACAAGTTTGTTTTTTAGTCTAAAGGACACATTTTAGTGTAAATAGAAAATGATAGTTACAACTATCATTCTGTAATTTGCACTAGAAAGTGTCCTTCAGCCTAAAAAGCAAACTTGTTGTCCTTGAGACTAAATTTTTTTTCAACTTTTTCCTTGAGCCTAAAAACCCCTAAATAAAAACCTAGTTTATATATATTTATCACATTATATATATATATATGTATATAATTATAAGGACATATATTTGGATAATATATTTGTATATTAGATGAGCTAACGTATCCGTTGCAGTGTAAGTCCCAACATCTATATAAGAGCATATTATACTTTGCACGGATTGATGTGTTACACATGCGCGCACACACACACAGATATACATATGTGTACGTGCGTGCGTGTGTGTTAACGTATGTACTTATATAACATTAAATAATTAATATAATATTATTTTATAAATTTAAATAAAATAAGGTTTTTATTTCAAATAAATTTAGAAATGTTCTAAATTAATTAGACTTCATAGACCCAATAAAGGTCCAATATATTAAAAGATTTTGAAATTCACTCATAACTTCTGTTGGGGCTGGCCTAGTTCTAAACACTAATTGTGTAGAGATCCTAGAAAAATCCATAACACTTTCTAGTCGGCACTAAAGCAATAAAAGTAGAGCATTCTCCATCCTTACAAATAAGCTAAAAATAAGTGTTTATAAATGAAACATTGAAGGAATGTGTTTCCAAGTTATTTTTATAAGTATATGAATTTCTGTAGTAAAATTGCAAAAAGAGGTATTTTTCGATGAGCTAAAATACCAAGGAATTATAATATGATTACTACTTTGTTAAATAATAATAAACTAAGTGCATGAACTGAAAAGCCTTAGCCGAAACTCAAAGGTAATATCTGCTGAATGATTATAATTTATAGGTACTTAATCAAATAAAAGAAGATCGACCCGGAAACAAGCACCTTAATACATACGACAATGATACTATGATACTTTATAATCTCAACCATTCAATGAAACCACGTGTCAATATCAAATGAAATTTCTAGAGAGAGACGAACGTCAACAAAGAACACGTCATCTATCAACATCATTTTATGCACAACGTGATTACAGAAAGTGTTAATAGTAACCCTATAGTCTACTAAGTCAACGTTCCATGATAAATGCTCTTCACTAATGATTGAGCTATGAACGATAATAACTCGCAAATCCATACCCCTTTGAGCCGACAATATTCCACATCAATTCAACTCAAAGTGGATGGAAATACAGATCATTAGGATAAAGAAGAAAGAGGTAGAAGAAGAAAAAGAAAACAACATCAGAATCTCACAATCGCAGCGGAACAATATATAATAGATAACAAGAGATCTTTATACAAAAGAAACTATGACTGTTTTTATACATTACATCATCAGAGTACACAACACAAACAATAACACAACACTGGACGGTTACAATTACTTGTCCTCACAAAGCTGAATATACAGCATACACTACACAGCAGAATATAAGTCGGATACGTGATATACGTCTCGGTCGTCCAACTCGTCTCCTGAGCTCCATAGCATCCTATCATGTATCTGTAATACTCAGTCTGACCCGAGCATTATAATAAAATAACACCCGAGTCAGTCTGGAAAACCAGCGTGAGAAACACACTCAATTGAATTATTATATTTTCAAAATCCTTTGAAAACAAAGGTATCTCGTAAGACCACGCCACAAATAAACATGCCGGGTTTTTACCTTACGATAACCAACACATTTTATATCAAAACCATCTAATATTATAATAGTGTCTATAGAAAGTAAAATAGAATATAGCTGAAAGCTTGCATCTCACGTTCCAGCATAGTTGGGCACAATCAAAACCGTACAACGCTTATTGGAGATTGGATTCCATACAATGGCAGGGCTACTGGTGTACCGCCCGTCACAGTACCTGGCCTAGATCAAAGTACCGAGGACCACTCCCGATCCCCTGCAATACAAGACCGGAGCTACCCCTTACTGGATAGTCCGAATAAAATCACCCCGCAGTTGGGATCACCAACCACCACACAGCCGAGATCAAAAAGGGACTCTAGACAGGGATGACCTTACCCTAATTGGGTGCTACCCACTTAGTATTTCTGCACCTCCCCTGTTTTAGCCATTCCCGGTTGATGAGGCTTGAGGCTAAACGTTACCTTTTAGGAACGAATTTCACTTAGAATGCTCATCGTCCTCCAATGACAATGTTCTGAAAGCATTCGTCCATACAAGTTGTCCTGGGTTTGGACAAACCGAATCACCGTCTTCATCATCTTCACGGTATTCATTCGCTATGTTCCAACCGGATCGAAGTGGTTTTCGGATAATTAAATCCGGTCCCGGTCTCTTCGAAACGATCAGCGCATTAGCCAATATTGATAGTCGGTTATTTAACTATCAAATTAAACAATCATTCAACCAATTATTTTATTTCCACTGAAAAACACCAAGCCTTATTAAATTTAGATTTTAAATAAATGAAATCACTTTCTCCAAAAGTATACTCTTAAACATTTAATTACAAAACTACTTATATTCTTTATTTAAAATAATACTTATGACATTCTAAAATAATTCTCTATGTAGAACTTAGCCAAAAACTACTTTTTAAAATAAAACTATTGTATAAAGTATAAATATTTAATAATTATCTTTTAAATCATAATACTAATTTAACCTTTAAAATAATTACTACTAAAACTAACTTAATTAATATTTCCTTGAAAAATTTAAAACAACTAAATAATAAACATTTCTAAAACATTCCTTTAAAACCTCTTTAAAACTTCTTATTTATACTTAAAAATCTTCCTTGAAAAATATACTTAGCTTCTCAGGAAAATACACTTTCCACTCCAATAAAACCGGTCTAACCATTTTAAATCCTTCTCGATTTATCTCTAATTTAATTTACGTCCCAAATCACGTAAATTTCCTTTTCCATACTTTAAAAAATAAAACCACTATTTATTTTTAAAACAATTTACTCATCCCCTTATAAATTTCCACCGTGAATTTTATAATTTCAAATTATCCACTGATAATTACCTCACTTTATTTATAAACCCAATTTATAAATCCATAGTCCCATTCCCCTTTTAATTACCATTTCAAAAACACTTAATCGACTTTCAAATCGATTCTCTGAATTAAATTCCCTTTAAAATTTATTTCTCGACTTATCCA
Organism: Allium fistulosum; assembly: GCA_030737815.1. Lineage (NCBI taxonomy): Eukaryota > Viridiplantae > Streptophyta > Magnoliopsida > Asparagales > Amaryllidaceae > Allium > Allium fistulosum. The sequence continues at coordinate 837,846,885 of CM060905.1, forward strand.
AATTTATTCCAAAATCCATTAATTCCATATTTAGTCCTTTATTATGATTTAAAACCTTATTTAAATCTGAAATATCAATTTCATACTTTATTTTAGATTTCCCACTTTATTTTCCTCAACTCATTTAAATCTTGAATTTAAGAATAATTCCTTTAATTCTTAAACAATATCGCTTAAGTCCATAAAACTCTTTTATTCCCTTTTATTCAAAATCTCTTTTCCCTTTCCACACTTGGAGTTTATTCAATAGGACATTAAAATCAACCTTTTACCTTTTTCCCACATTCATTCTTTTAAGTTATTCAACTCCGTTATAAATATTTTACCTAAAATTTCCCTTTTTATTTTCCCTTAAATCCCCATCTTTATATTTTTGATATCTTAAAATACAAAAATATATCCAGCCCAACCATATCATTCAATAATTTCAATTTACACTATAATCTATCACAGATTATCAAATAATCATATCACTGAATATGAGAATAAATTTCAATACTTTTGAGGAATCCAGTTGGATCCCTCCAACCTGTTTCCCTGCATCCACAGATGTTAGCACAATATAAAAATACCAATCCCATTTCAAGGGGGATATCGTGGTATAAAGGGTCATCCGCTATTATGCGGGGCGCATAGGGTCTCATCCGCTATATAATGCGAGAATATCAATCACTCCAATATATATAATACTACTATATACAATATCACATTCAGACTGATAATAATAATCAATTTCAAATCAATCATCCAATAATTTAATTTTAACTAATTAAATTAACCAGTAGTCCAATTTGAGTTAGATTAACTCACCTTTGATTTTATTTGTAACCCAATCCAAACCGGCTCGTCTCTTCACGATTTTTGACCTTGTATAAACATTATACGGTTTATTAATATTTAAAATCATCGAGCGATCAATTACCATTTATTAATTGAATTTAAACTAATAATTTAATTTTACACTAATTTTCCTATAATAAATAATTTTTTAGTAACTAAAATAATTAAATTAGTTAATTAAACAAATTAATCACCATAATACACTATTTTAAAATAAACTAGTAAATTTAAAATGTGTATTTGATATTTATTTTTTCTTTTCAAATTGAAACTACATATATACTTATATAAAAATAAATTATATATTTCAAAAATCTAATTTTATATAAACTTCCAACATTTTAAAATTCCTATTTATTTTTCCCAAAACCTTACCTATATATATTTTTGTTTATCATTGTACATATTTTAAATTTTAACAGTAAGTTGATTATATATTCTCAAATCTATATATATACATATATATTCTAATTACAGTAAATAATGTATATATATATCCCAATTATCATTGTATATATATATTTTTTTAAATTAAATTAAAAACCAAAACTGCTATACCTCATTGGACTCCGTAATGCTGACCACGACCACGCGTCCCCTCATAATCGTTCGAGCTCATCACCATCTCCACTGCTCGAATCCCAAGCCCACCATCCACCACCTGCCGCCAATCCCCAGATGACACTATTGACATCGGCGAACACCCAACAGCAGCCTCCTCATAAATCAATCACTCCAGTCGCTTGCCAAGTCCCTCTCGTCGCCTCGTTGGTTCCCATCGTGCCACGTGCCCTTGCTTCCACCATCACCATCGCGAATTGATCGCGAGAACCCCCACTTATATTTTTTTTCGAAGCCTTAATTCGATTTTGATTTTTAAAAGGAAGCCGATATCAGTTTTGTTGCCCCCCGTTTTGACTTGATTCGGTTTCATTCGTATGAACTGAAGAGGAGGGAAAGGAGAAAATTAACGATTTGATTTCTATTTTCGATCTGAAAATGAAGAGGAGAGGGAGTCGTGGGTTTTGATTTTTATGAACTTGAAATGTTTTGCTTCAACGTATGTTGGTTATTGATCGGCCTTCAATTTTTTTTCAAAAGCTGAAAATGTAAAATGAATGGGAAAGGAGAAGCAGATTTTGCCTTATATAAATTTAAATTTCAATTATGTATAAATATATTATTATTATTTTATTTCTTCTTTTCAAGGATGTGTGACCTTTTCTTTTTGGATGGCCTATAGATCACTGTAGAAGAATGAAAGGATAGCTGATGGAAGGAAGAGACAGCCTAGTCAAAGTCAATAATATATATATATATACACACACATGCACTTTTTTTTAAATTAATTTGTCTCGATTCGTAGCTTAGAATATCGATCTCCTATCGAGGTGTGCCGCTAGGTGTTCATAACGTTATACCCCTATTCCGAACACAATGGAAAAGGTTTCGAGTCCTAATTCGATCGTATGGAGAAGATAGCCTTTTGGACCCAATTATTATATTGAATTTGGATATAAATTTCAATGCGTTTATATACCGTATGTTCACACAATAACTCCAAATGCTACGAAATTTGAAATCCGATAACAATATACTATTATGGATCCAATGAAACTGGTTTCGTCGAATTTCGAGACTGTGCCTCGGAAGGCTGTTTTAAATGTCAATTTAAACGATATATTTTTAAAAATGAACAAAACACTTTTAAATTCGATTTTAAAAGTTCTATTATCTTCAGTATAATTAATATGAATTTTATAGGCCTTTAAAATATTTTTTAACAAGCTTAAAATTCCCGATTCAGTATTTTATCCATTTTCCAATTATTAAATTCAATAATTAAATCATCCAATAAATTGTGATATTTGAAATTTAAGTTAAAATCAACTTCTGAATATTTAAAATCAATCAAATATTCCAATTTCAAATATCCAAAATCCTGGGTCGTTACATTCCTCCTCCCCCAAAAAAATTTCGTCCCCGAAATTGCTAGTTAAGAAGAATGGTCTACAACTCGTTAACTATTTTTCCAAAGCCAAACAGTTTTTAACAATTCTCCAAAATAATCTTTTTATAAAGACACTCTACCATCCTTACTAATTTTCTAAACTCATCCATCTTTTCCAAATAATATTATTCCATCAATAATTCAAATTATAGTTTAAACCAAATTTTAAACTATCTCAATTTTCTCAAATTTTTTCTAACTCTCTAAATTTTCGAAAAATTTCGCCAGCGTCTCCTTTGCGTGGCTAGAAGGGAACAACTACAGAACTGCCTCTACGGCCCCAAATTTCAAAAGAAAACAAAAGCCAAGTGGCTAGATCAGAAAATCATCAAATTTCATACGACAAATTTAAATACATACCTTTTGTCGGGCAATCAAATTTTATTTCTGAAATTGAAACATCAATTTATCTTTTGCTTTTAATCACCTGCACCTCACTTAGCAAAATATCCAATCACGGAATTCAAAATCATTTTATTCACTTCTTTTACAAAGTTTCAATATTTGCTTTACTTAATGTGACGACCGCTCATGACCCCTGCACCGAACCTAAAGATAGTGCGCTATAAAGTGTGCCAGGCAGCCATGGACGATCGCCAAGGTAAATTAAAACAGCAGAATCTATCATATTACTCACAGCGCATGGACAAAATACAATAGAATATATATATAGTGAAGCTTCACAGAATAGAATCTCATCAATAAAACTTCATAATAGTTGAATACAAACATCTGAATAGTCAATACAACAAGCCTCACTACATAATACTCAGAGAATATACAAGCAGCGGAACATCCAGTACATATAGTAAGAAGACAATATGCAATACTCCAGCTCGTCTTCGTCATCAGCATCGTGGAAAGCAAGAACAGCACCTGTCACCTGCTACCTAGTCTGCCCGTCCCAAAATGGACGAACAGCCCAAGGCAATAAGAGTTAAAACATAAAGCCTTGAGTCAGACAACAGTCTTAGTGAGCGGTAAATTAACTAACAACATTCCAAAAGAGCATAAAGGAAAAGGAATAGGAATACAACCCTCCCACTGCCCCTCTTTCTACAGTGATAGCCCCCAAACACACACTAAGCAGAAGCAAACATAGCAAAGCATACAATTTAAAGTAAAGCAATTATCACTCGAGTCAAGGGCGATGTTTTCCAAGTACAAACCCCCAAGGCCTAAACCAAGATCAGATAAGCACCCAGAAAACACTGCTCTTGAGACCGAATGACGATACAACCAAACATCCATGACTCTGGCTATCACTGTTATCGTTACTTCGATATCATCGTTAATTGAATGACCGGCTCATTCTTTCATCCGTCCGTCAAGGGCTAATGGAAACCCCGGTTCTAGACATAACTCTGCACGTCATCGTGACCCATGCCTAGGACTATTGAATCTTCCCAGAGTACTTGACTACCAATCAGTAGCCTTCAGGGACTATCGAATCTGCCCAACGTACTCTTGCTTTGAGCATGCTAGAACCTTCAACAACGATGAGATCTCAGCCTTATAGTCATCCTCCTCGACGACTATTTCCATACTAGCTCAAGCGCCTCTCGAGCAAACCATTATCCTCAAACTCGAACCATTTCACCGAGTTGTCAACATGCTTGGAATGATCCCATCTGGATTAGACCAAGGCTATCTCATATCATGCTTCGCCTCATCATCATCATAGCAAAGCCTCATCTCAACATCATCATCAAATCTATCCATATGAGCTTCATCATACGCTACATATGTCACGTGCAGCTTTTCCAATTCAAGAGCCTTACCCTTAGCTTTTGAATCATCTTCGACCATCTTGTCTAAATCAAATCATCAATCATCTAATTCATAGCAATCAATCAAGTCAAACATTAATCCAAGTAATCAAGCATTCAAATATGATCTAGATAGACAATATTAACAATAATGGCAATTTCGTAAATAAAGAGTTGAAAGTCTAACAAGCATGAAAACATGAACAATATCTCTATAATCTTGATGAATGAACTTGCATAAGTTATCATGTAGTAAAATGGTTGTCAAATCGTCATGAACAATGGATCTATAAGGATCTATACTTAGGTTTACAAAAATGCATGGAAATCACTACTTTAGCACAAAATCAAGCCAACAATCCGATATACTCCTTTGGATCCGTGTGAGAGATAATCATCACTCACCAAATCACCTAAACAACACAAAAGCAACACACTTCAGATCTGGACAGCGAAGGATCTAACTCGATCTATCACAAATCCGCTTCAAACGATGAAATCTCTCTTCGATGGATGAAGATCTTCAATCTAAGCTCTTGGATCTTCAATTTGATCTTCGATTTGGATGGAAGGAATCACAAGATTAGAGTGGAGAAAAGAAGTGAAGAAGTGTAGAAGTCGAGCTCTCAAAATGGCAGCACTTCGTCGCTTCAAAATCCGGATCCCAAAAAGTGAGAAAAACCCTCCTATTTATAGCTGAAATCCCCTAAGTCGTCTGCCTTCATAAGTCGTCCGCGACTCACGACTTATAAAACCCTACGACCTAACAAACCCTACGACTTACGACCTAGCGCAAGCGCGCGACTTACAGATCCAACGACCTAACACCTCAGCACTTCTACGACCTAACGACTTAGCATAAGCACACTTCCTCGCGACCTACGACTTAACGGAAGCCACGATCTAACTAAGCCACGACTTAAAATAATGCGCGACCTAACTACTCACGCGACCTAACTGGGTTACGACCTAACTCTTAAGTTGTCTAGACGACCTAACTATCTTAGGTTGCTTACGACGTAACTATCATAGCACCCCATAGGTCGCTTATGACCTAACTACTACTCCTAGGTCGTTAACTCGCAAAGTTTCCTATGCCGCTAACACTTAGGTCGCCACTTCCTTTAAGTCGCCCAATCCTATAGGTCGCCAAATCCTATAAGTCGTTCACTCGACCTAAGCCACCACACGACCTAGCCCAAAATCCTTAGGTCGCCAGTTTCTATAAGTCGCCTATCTCCTTAAGTCGTCTACGACCTATCCTCCTTCACGACCTAAGCCTCAACATACGACTTATTTCCTATACGACCTAACTATCACACGACCTAACTTCTTAGGTCGTTCTAATACTTAGGTCGCTTCACTTCACTAAGTCGTCTACCTCCTTAACTCGCCCACTTCCTTAGGTCGCTCCAAACTCTCATACGACCTAAGACTTAGACTCTGGACGACTTATCAACAATGCGACCAAACGTCAACTGTTTTACGATGTTTTGATCCGTAAAAATACGGGTCGTTACATTCTCTCCCCCTTAGGAATTTCGCCCCCGAAATTCCAAACAAACAAAGTAATCAAAGACTATTCTGCACGCCTACCATCCATAGCAATCAACAAACCATGCATCCAATTCTAGCTTAGCATGCAGAATTCTAAAACTAGAACAAGTTACAATATCGTGAGATGACACGACACCTTAGGGCCATACCTTGAAGAGTTCAGGATGAGCTGCCTTCATCCTCTCTTCCACCTCCCACGTACAGTCGTTATCATCATCACTCCATTGTACCTTGAGCAACTTAACTACCTTCCTCCTAAGCTGTTTCGTGTCGGTTTCCACAACACGAAGCGGCTTACGAGGTCTCTTATCGACTGGATCAACTTCAAAATCTTCACAGCTATCAGCAGAAACTACTGTATTCGAGTCGTGCACATACTTTCGTAGATACGATACATGAAAAACATTGTGCACACTCGACATCTTTTCTGGTAACTCCAATCTGTAGGCGAGCTTTCCAATTCGCTCGATGATCGGGAATGGTCCAACAAATCTCGGAGTCAATTTTCCTTTCTTCCCGAAACGAATAACATTCTTCAGTGGAGAAATCTTCACAAAAACCATATCACCTACGTCGAACTCCAAATCCTTACGACGCTTATCGGCATAACTTTTCTGACGGTCTTGGGCTGCCTTCATTCGTCGCCGAATGATCTCTATACAATCTGAAGTCTGTCGAATCATCTCTGGCTCAAGCATCGGCTTTTCTCCTGTCTCTAATCAACATGTCGGAGAGTTACACGGCCTTCCATACAATGCCTCATATGGTGCCATACCAATGCTTGACCGGTAACTGTTGTTATATGAAAATTCCACCAAATGAAGGTGATCCTCCCATGATCCTTCGAAATCCAAAACACAAGCTCCGAGGAGATCTTCCAAAACTCGGTTGACTCTCTCGGTCTGACCATCCTCAAACAGGATGATAGGCTGTACTCAAACACAACTCGGTTCCCAAAACTTCCTAGAAGCTCTTCCAAAATCCACTAGTGAACAATGGGTCTCGATCGCTCACTATACTCTTCGGTATACCATGGAATCGAACTATCCACTTAACATATAGTTCAGCCAACTTTGATGCAGTCCTAGTCGATCGAACATGAATGAACTTTGCACTCTTAGTCAGTCGATCTATGATGACCCAAATCCCTTCATTTCCCGTTCTTGTTCTAGGTAGTCCATCAATAAAATCCATCGATATTTGTTCCCGCTTCCATGTAGGAACTTCTAATGGCTGAAGCAATCCACTGGGCTTCTTCTGCTCAGCTTTCACCAATTGGCAGTTCATGCACTTGGAAATGAAATTTCCCACATCCTTCTTTATACCTTCCCAGTAATAGGTTCTCTTCATATCCCGATACATCTTATTTCCACCAGGATGAATAGTCAGCTTCGAGTGATAACTTTCCTTCAGAACTTCATCTCTCAATCCATCTATATCGGGAACAACTAGTCGTCCTTGCTTTCGAAGCCAACCCTCTCGATCGACCTCGAATCCTTTATCCTTCTCTGGGTCCACTCCAGACTCCAAATCGCGGATAATCTTGACAAGCTTATCGTCTCGCTTTTGGCTCTCGCCAATCCTTTCCACAAGAGTCGGTCTTATCGATAAGTTTGCCAACATCTCAGGTTCCAATTCACATCTGGGACTGAAGTCAAATCCAGCTAAAAACTCGAGACTCTTCCATTCTGAAAACATGGTTCCCAATCCTGCATGTCTTCGACTTAACGCATCCGCCACTGCGTTACCTTTTCCCGGAGTATAAGCTATACCAAAATCATATGATGCCAAAAACTCTAGCCAACGTTGCTGCCGAAGATTCAAATCCTTTTGGGAGAAAAGATACTTCAACGACTTATGATCTGCAAACAACTCGAATCGAACTCCCAATAGATAATGTCTCCACATCTTCAGAGCAAAAACAATCGCCGCTAACTCCAAATCATGAGTCGGGTAATTCCTTTCATGCGGCTTCAGTTGTCGACTTGCAAACGCAACAACTTTATCCCTCTGCATCAGCACTGCTCCAAGTCCAGTACCACATGCATCGGTGTAAACCACCATCTCAACATTCCCACTTGGAATAGTCAAAACAGGAGCACTTGTCAATCACTCTTTCAGGATTCCGAAAGCTTGCTCACACTTAGCATCCCACCTAAATACCTGATTGTTTTTCGTCAATCCTGTTAAAGGTGCAGCCACCTTGGAGAAGTCTTTGATAAATCGGCGATAATATCCTGCTAATCCAAAAAAACTTCTCACATCAGATGCATTCTTAGGTCTAACCCAATCCTAGATTGTTGCCACCTTAGCGGGATCAACCGCTATTCCATTTCCAGAGATAACATGGCCTAAGAACCTCACTTCACTTTTCCAGAAGTGACACTTCGAAAACTTAGCCTTCAGCTGATGTTTCCGTAAGATTTCCAAAACAATACACAAGTGCGTCTTGTGCTCTTCTTCAGTTCTGGAATAAATCAGAATATCATCCACGAACACTAGCACAAACTTATTCAACTGGTCTCTAAACACTCTATTCATAAGATCCACAAAATATGCTAGCGCATTAGTCAATCCAAACGGCATTACCAGCCACTCAAAGAAACCGGACGGTGTCCTAAAAGCAGTCTTCGGCACACTATCCTTAGCCACTCTCAACTGGTGAAATCCCGTTGCCAAATCCATCTGAGAAAACACCTTAGCTTCGTGAAGCTGATCAAACAAGTCATCTATTCTAGGCAATGGATACTTGTTCTTCTTAGTCACCTTATTCAGCTCACAATAATCCACACACAACCTCAGCGATCCATCCGCTTTGGTAACAAACACAACTGGTGCACCCCATTCGGACACACTACGCCGAATGAATCCTTTCTGTAAAAGATCATCAACTTGCACCCTCAACTCCTGCTGTTCCCTAGGCGCCATCCGCCTAAGAGGCATCACAACAGGTCTGGCTCCTTCAACTAGATCTATACGAAACTCGATCTCTCTATGCGGCGGTAACCCTTTGACCTCGTCAAAGACATCCTCAAATCCATTAACAATTGGCAACGATGACAGTCCATCCCGTGGAACAACCAGCGAATACATGAAGCTCATGAAGACGCCTTCTTCATGCTTACATCGTATCACAATCTTTCGCCCCTCCACATTCTCGACTGTCACCTCCAACCTTTCACAATCAACCTTTGCCGCATACTTCCTAAGCCAGTCCATACTCAAAATAATTCTGAACCCCGCAAAGATCAGAACAAAACAATCACAAACAAAAGAGCAATCATTACTCGATACAATCAGACCACGGCATAACATACACAAACAAGACGAACCCTAACTGGATTAGTCACAACTAATGGCCTATCTACAATATTCGGTTCCAAACCCAACCGGCCTACAAGTTCATTACAAATAAAAGAATGCGACGCCCCAGTATCAAACAATACTCTAACTGGAACACCACAAATGGAGAGAGTACCCTGAACCACCACACTCTTTCCCTTCTCTTCAGCGGTAGGAGCTTTCGAAGATGATGGAACAACTCCCAAAGAATAAGCTTGCACAATCTGCTTGTCCCTCCATGGTTCCGGACAATTCTTCCTAACATGCTCCAGCTTGTCACAGTTGTGGCACTTCACCGGCACCTTCGGATTCTTACAGTCCCTGGAGAAATGGCCCTTCTGCTGACAATTATAGCAGGTCACTTCGCCCTTCGGTTTCTTTTGGCCATCCTTACCCTTTTGCTGCTACTGCTTCCTCTTCTTGTTTCCACCCTGGTGAGGTTTAGCCTCTTCCCTGGTCACAGCAACAACAGATCCTTCCTTAGGAAACAGATTCTCGTGCCTGAGAGCCTTCTCCACAAGCTTCTCAAATGGATCATCCAAATGATCCACCAACTGCCTCCCAAGATAGCTGTCCAAGCCTGTCACAAACTTCTCATTCTTCTGATATGCAGATTCAATATACGACCGGGCATACTTGGACAAAGCTTCAAACTCAGAAACATACTCAAGAACCGGTCTTCCACCCTGCTTGAGCTCCATAAACTTCTTGAACAGAACAGACTTCTGAGCCGTAGAAATGAACTTAGCTTCAAATCTAGCTTGGAATTGCTCCCAAGTAATCTCTTCCTCCGGAGTATCAATGGTGATAGAGTTCCACCAATCATAAGCTCTTCCTTGAAGCTGTCTTGATGCAAGCTTCCTTTTTGTTGCATCCTCGAGTCCCAAATCACCAAAGATCCTTCTACAAGCATCTATCCACCTCTGGACTTCAATGGTCGATTCTGTTCCCAAGAAAACCTTTCCTCCAAGAGCAGTATAGTCCTTACACAGCTTAGCAAAATCCACCGGTTTTGGAGTTTGAACTTGAACTCCAACATCCACCGATGGCCCCGGAGCTGTCATCCTTCTCATGATCGAAGTCATCATAGCTTTGAACATAGCAGCATAATCAGCAGCCCCTTCAGTAGCACGACCTTCCCTAGCAGCTGGTCTCCCTCTTCGACTCATTCTCAATATTTATAAAAAGGAATGATTAGCACACCTTGAGAAACAACTGCATAAAGGACTCAAACTCTTCTAATCTACTATATTATATATAGTAGTCATTCATAAAAATACAATTACGTCTCTCATACGTAGTTATGTCAGCGAGCGTTGGGTAAAATCGATCAACCAATGCTCTGATACCAAATGTGACGACCGCCCATGACCCCTGCACCGAACCTAAAGATAGTGCGCTGTAAAGTGTGCCAGGCAGCCATGGACGATTGCCAAGGTAAATTAAAACAGCAGAATCTATCGTATTACTCACAGCGCATGGACAAAATACAATAGAATATATATATAGTGAAGCTTCACAGAATAGAATCTCATCAATAAAACTTCATAATAGTTGAATACAAACATCTGAATAGTCAATACAACAAGCCTCACTACATAATACTCAGAGAATATACAAGCAGCGGAACATCCAGTACATATAGTAAGAAGACAATATGCAATACTCCAGCTCGTCTTCGTCATCAGCATCGTGGAAAGCAAGAACAGCACCTGTCACCTGCTACCTAATCTTCCCGTCCCAAAATGGACGAACAGCCCAAGGCAATAAGAGTTAAAACATAAAGCCTTGAGTCAGACAACAGTCTTAGTGAGCGGTAAATTAACTAACAACATACCAAAAGAGCATAAAGGAAAAGGAATACGAATACAACCCTCCCACTCCCCCTCTTTCTACAGTGATAGCCCCCAGACACACACTAAGCAGAAGCAAACATAGCAAAGCATACAATTTAAAGTAAAGCAATTATCACTCGAGTCAAGGGCGATGTTTTCCAAGTACAAACCCCCAAGGCCTAAACCAAGATCAGATAAGCACCCAGAAAACACTGCTCTTGAGACCGAATGACGATACAACCAAACATCCATGACTCTGGCTATCACTGTTATCGTTGCTTCGATATCATCGTTAATTGAATGACCGGCTCATTCTTTCATCCGTCCGTCAAGGGCTAATGGAAACCCTGGTTCTAGACATAACTCCGCACGTCATCGTGACCCGTGCCTAGGACTATCAAATCTGCCCAGAGTACTTGACTACCAATCAGTAGCCTTCAGGGACTATCGAATCTGCCCAACGTACTCTTGCTTTGAGCATGCTAGAACCTTCAACAACGATGAGATCTCAGCCTTCTAGTCATCCTCCTCGACGACTATTTCCATACTAGCTCAAGCGCCTCTCGAGCAAACCATTATCCTCAAACTCGAACCATTTCACCGAGTTGTCAACATGCTTGGAATGATCCCGTCTGGATTAGACCAAGGCTATCTCATATCATGCTTCGCCTCATCATCATCATAGCAAAGCCTCATCTTAACATCATCATCAAATCTATCCATATGAGCTTCATCATACGCTACATATGCCACGTGCAGCTTTTCCAATTCAAGAGCCTTTCCCTTAGCTTTTGAATCATCTTCGACCATCTTGTCTAAATCAAATCATCAATCATATAATTCATAGCAATCAATCAAGTCAAACATTAATCCAAGTAATCAAGCATTCAAATATGATCTAGATAGACAATATTAACAATAATGGCAATTTTGTAAATAAAGAGTTGAAAGTCTAACAAGCATGAAAACATGAACAATATCTCTATAATCTTGATGAATGAACTTGCATAAGTTATCATGTAGTAAAATGGTTGTCAAATCGTCATGAACAATGGATCTATAAGGATCTACACTTAGGTTTACAAAAATGCATGGAAATCACTACTTTAGCACAAAATCAAGCCAACAATCCGATATACTCCTTTGGATCCGTGTGAGAGATAATCATCACTCACCAAATCACCTAAACAACACAAAAGCAACACACTTCAGATCTGGACAGCGAAGGATCTAACTCGATCTATCACAAATCCGCTTCAAACGATGAAATCTCTCTTCGATGGATGAAGATCTTCAATCTAAGCTCTTGGATCTTCAATTTGATCTTCGATTTGGATGGAAGGAATCACAAGATTAGAGTGGAGAAAAGAAGTGAAGAAGTGTAGAAGTCGAGCTCTCAAAATGGCAGCACTTCGTCGCTTCAAAATCCGGATCCCAAAAAGTGAGAAAAACCCTCCTATTTATAGCTGAAATCCCCTAAGTCGTCTGCCTTCATAAGTCGTCCGCGACTCACGACTTATAAAACCCTATGACCTAACAAACCCTACGACTTACGACCTAGCGCAAGTGCGCGACTTACAGATCCAACGACCTAATACCTCAGCGCTTCTACGACCTAACGACTTAGCATAAGCGCGCTTCCTCGCGACCTACGACTTAACGGAAGCCACAATCTAACTAAGCCACGACTTAAAATAATGCGCGACCTAACTACTCACGCGACCTAACTGGGTTACGACCTAACTCTTAAGTCGTCTAGACGACCTAACTATCTTAGGTTGCTTACGACGTAACTATCATAGCACCCCATAGGTCGCTTACGACCTAACTACTACTCTTAGGTCGTTAACTCGCAAAGTTTCCTATGCCGCTAACACTTAGGTCGCCACTTCCTTTAAGTCGCCCAATCCTATAGGTCGCCAAATCCTATAAGTCGTTCACTCGACCTAAGCCACCACACGACCTAGCCCAAAATCCTTAGGTCGCCAGTTTCTATAAGTCGCCTATCTCCTTAAGTCGTCTACGACCTATCCTCCTTCACGACCTAAGCCTCAACATACGACTTATTTCCTATACGACCTAACTATCACACGACCTAACTTCTTAGGTCGTTCCAATACTTAGGTGGCTCCACTTCACTAAGTCGTTTACCCCCTTAACTCGCCCACTTCCTTAGGTCGCTCCAAACTCTCATACGACCTAAGACTTAGACTCTGGACGACTTATCAACAATGCGACCAAACATCAACTGTTTTACGATGTTTCGATCCGTAAAAATACGGGTCGTTACACTTAAGCCGTACGATGTACATATATCACCCGTACGCAATATCAAATCTGATCGCTCACTCGATCACACAACTTCACTTTCGAACTAATATCGTTCACCCGACTCTCTAGTGCGGACTCAGATCTGGTTTCGTGATCAGAAACCGTCATTCTCCTTGCATAGCCATATACTATGATAGAGAATTTCCAGAATCAATCAAAAATCCATATCCAGGGTTCGCCGTCGAAAATCGAGTGAAAAATCCTAACTCGGATCGATATAACTATCTCGAAATTCTGTGCTCGAGTCTGGATCAAATTGCTATGCGAATAAAATAATATACGTACCCCCTACGTATTTATCTCAATTGATTATTAATTATTTCAATTCTCTTTTATTCACATTTATTTCCATTTCCATACACCTATTCTCAATTATCCCATTTCACAACTTTTCTTAACCTTCATTCAAATATTAACTTAGTATGCCTTCCCAATACCCATTTTACTTAACAATTCTACCATTTACTTTCTTAAGCCTATTATAAATATTTTATATACTACTTATATTCAATTTCCACTTCACCACTGAAGTTTATATTCATTTTTAATCAGTTTACATTTTCAATTCTATTTGAATTCAATTTACCTTCAATTTACTAATTAATTTCAAATCTCAATAATTTTATTACCAAACTTTATTTTATTCAACATGATTTAAGTCAAATCCCATTCCACTATTCAATTCCAATTCATTTGCTTACCAATTTAAATCAATTAGTTCATCCACTACCTTTTATTTCCAATTCCAATAAATTTTAATTCCCGAACTTTGTTCTTTTAGTCCACCTCGGACTAATTTTTCAATTTCACTTTACTTAACATAATTCAAGTTAAATATTCCATTTCGATATTCAATTTAAATTCCATTTACCCACAATTTACATTAATTTGTTCATTCACAAATTTATTTCAACTTAATAAATTTTATTTCAATGACCATTCCATTTAACTTACTTAGATTCATTTCCTCAAAATTCACTTTTACTTAAGTTAATTTAGTTATATTTCAATTTAATTCAAATTTTTAACTTTTATAAGTTTTCCAACTTATCGACATTCCATTCACTAATCTCTCCCAATTCACTTCATTTAATTGGCTTACCTTCTAACTCATTTCGTTTTCACACTTGCTTTTATTTACCTCTTTTCAAGTTGAATTTTATTCTAACAGATTTCAAATTTTTATAAGTTATCAAACTTATTTATACTTCATAAACATTTTTAAATAACTTCCAGAGTCTTTAAACAATCACTTAAGTATTTCAAAATCATTTTTGAAAACATATATATCCAAGTCCTTTGTATATCAAATTATTCTTTGAATTTCAAAACCAAACCCAGTTTTGGAAACAACTCCAATTTAAACATTCAGGTAGCAATTTCTCCCTTGGAAACTCGAAAATGAATATCGATGATGCTGCAGTCATCATCGAAATTATTTTCCAGCGACCCAAGCAAGTTTAGTTCTTTTATTATTTTAAAAACATTTCAAATATTTTTAATTCCAAATATCACCCGATTTCATATCCAATTCAAAAATATTTCCGAATAATATCACTATTATTCCTCCAAAGCCTTTGAAAATCATTTTCAAACCCAAAGGGAATTAAATTTTCCCAAATTTTTGAATTTCAAATCCTTTCAATCTATATTCAAATATTACTCTAGAATTTCATTTCAAATTATAAATCACATTTATATCTCACACTTACAAACTTTATTTTGTATATGAATTTATTTCTTAACTTTTTGGTTATAACATTAATTTCTTATTCAATTTTCTACACAACAATAATGATAATAATTTAATATTATCATTCTCTAACAACCAAGCAACCATATACTATAATAATTACAAAATTATTTCTTTTATACACGAAAATAATTTTGGGCAAAATTATTTCATTTACCCTATTTTAAAACAATACTATGTCGAATTGTTCTATTCAAGTGTTTAGAGATCCCTATAAATAATGTTAATTAATCGTATTTACCAGAATCCATATGCCACTCAACAAACCAATCAACACAATATAAAACAATTTTATATTCACTACAAATACGCGCTCATATCTATTAATACTCTCAAACTCATTCTAGAGTACTACTGACTCTATCTCTAATGACTAATTTCCACCAGAGTCAGGGTTCTCGCTTAACCTTCAGCTCTGATACCACTATAACGGCCCGCAAATCCGTACCCCTTTGAGCCGACAATATTCCACATCAATTCAACTCAAAGTGGATGGAAATACAGATCATTAGGGTAAAGAAGATAGTGGTAGAAGAAGAAGAAGAAGAAAACAACATCAGAATCTCACAATCATAGCAGAACAATATATTATAGATAACAACAGATCTTTATACAAAAGAAACTATAACTGTTTTTATAAATTACATCAACAGAGTACACAACACAAACAATAACACAACACTGGACGGTTATAATAACTTGTCCTCACAAAGCTGAATATACAGCATACACTACATAGCGGAATATAAGTCAGATACGTGATATACGTCTCAGTCATCCAGCTCGTCTACTGAGCTCCATAGCATCCTATCATGTATCTGTAATACTCGGTCTGACCCGAGTATTATAATAAATAATACCCGAGTTAGTCTGGAAAACCAGCGTGAGAAAACACACTCAATTCTTGTTTATATTTATATGTAAATTAGTTAATAAGTGAAAATGTGACAGGGAATCGGCTTCCCGATTTCCAACGGTTTAACGAACGAAAATTATTCAAAGTTGTTACAACCTTGTTTATATCACTTGAACACATATGTAACATACACATACATACCTTAACATATACACAAACACATATATACATACAAATATATTTGCCATTTATATTTGAATTTACATATAGTAAAAAAGAATAAATATCTATTATATTTTCTAACCTAAAAAGCAAACATCAACTCACTTACACACCATCGTCATCACACATAAGAAGGCACAAAGGGGTGGTGGCTTGCCATGCGTTTGGAAGAGATGAAGGGGGTGTGGACAAGGGGAAAATGTGCAGTTCTACATTTATATATATTTATTTCCAATTTTTTTCTATAAATACCCACCATTCTCTTCATAATTTTACACACTATTATACTTCATATTCTTCTTCATTCTCAAGCTTTTCCGTGGCTTCCTACCTTAAGCAAATTATGAAGAAAAATATTGCAAAAGGAAATTAAATTTATATAAGTATATATACATAAGCAATCCACTTCAAAACCAAAGAAAATCACCTCCTTTCCTCACTTAAACCCCACGGCAACCACCTCCTACAACTAAGGCCGAGCACTCCACCTCTTCAAGCATAAGTCGTGCCCTTCTCAAGGTCTAAGGCTCCATTCTGTAGGCTTTAATTCGATCGTAGTGAAGCTATAGCAAATTTTCGAGAAGTTAGAAACCAATGAAGGTGAGAAACTTTAAATTTATAAATATGATAACGTGATATGATTGCTATGAATGTTTACTATATTTGATCATCAAGTTTGGATGTTGTTTATATGTTTATTTTGATGTGTGAACAATTCTTATTTAATACACGTCGAATATCACAAAGGAAATCACTTCCCTTTAATAAATGAAATGGTGTACATGACATTGTTAAACCTTTATAAAATGGTTTAACATAGTTTATAAATGTTTTATAAACTCTAAAATCTAGTCCGGTGAAGTTTTGACAAGTTATGAAAATTGAGTCAAAAATAGACGCGTCACATAACGGTAGTTCACGATTTTGCACCGTGGAAAGTTAAATCCATTTATACGATGGATTCCGAATTATTTGTAATAAGAATTTCCAAACTCTTATAATTATACTTTTCAAACAAAAGAAATTGAAATTTCGTTTAGTAGATTTTGAAATATGAGAAAATCAAGTTTTCAAAATAGTCATAGTGTGGCAGTTCGGAAACCAAAGCGATAAATTCTTTAAAAATTATATTTTTAATTCTTTAAAAATATGGGATAAATTCTATAAATCTTTTAACATGTTATAAAAGTGATTTAAGTTATAAAAATTGATTTTTAAATAACAGAAAAATTGTTTTGATCAAATAAGATTAAAAGCACTATTCGTAGCACTATTCGCAGCACTTTTTACAGCACTTTTAATAACTTTTGAAATATGTCTTTAAACTTATGTATTCTTTTTCAAATATTTTACAAATGTTTTCAAATAAATAATTAAGCATTTTAAATATGATTTGAAGGTTTCATAATTTATTTTAAAAGAGTTTAGTTAAATGATTTAAAGAAAAGCTATTAAAATTCAGAGAGTTAATCTAGGCTCTAAAGCTGATGAGTAGATTGGAATTTTCTATTCATGAGATCTAGATGTGAGGTGATTAAACTAAGGAGATGTGTAGGAGCAACCAGTGCCCTGGCTCACCTGGCCTCTTTCCTGGGCGAGGAATAGTGTGACGCCCCACCTCTATACTCACACTAGCCAAGAACACTATGAGGTAATGCCATCGACTACAATGAAGAATAAGGCTGTCCAGGGGCGACCATCTGTATAATTACTGTTAGTCCATGAGATGATGGTTTTGATGACAACAACCTTAGAATAGATTATAAAATATAAATACTAACATTACAAGTTTAGATATATATGTATGTGCAGGATCTAACAATGCAGGTATCAAGAATGAAGACTGTATAGTATAGAGATTCAAGATATAGAGATAGAAGACTCATGAGTATCAAGATTATCAAGAGTTCAAGATTTCAAGATTAAGTTTGTTTTATTAGGAATATTTGTTAAAACTCGTAGAAAAGCACTGGCATCTTAATATCCAATTTATTCGTGGAATGGAATCCACTTCGAGCCCGTTAAAAGGATGGAACCCTAAGTAGGATGGAACCTACAAAAATCTAGTGGGACATTGTTTTGTATCCACTAAGCTTAATTCAAATGATTTTTCAAAATTATCTTGTTTTCGAAATGATTTCAAAACTTTCCTTTTAAAAAGATTCAAAACTCTCGATTCCGTTTTTAAAATAATTTTAGCCTCAAAACATCTTTATTTTCAGAATCAAAATTTCTCCTGATTTTAAACTGTTTTTTCAAATAATATATTTAACTTTTAAATTATTTATACTTTGATTTAAATTATAGTTAAATAATATATATATATATATTGTTCTTTATATTTACTTATGAATTTCAACTATATTCAAGTATATTTATAAAGTTTTAAATAGTTTTTATATAAGATAAATATTATTTTTATAGAAATTCAAAATATCAAATTTGGCTGAGGGATGTCGACATGCCCATAGGCACTATGTCGACATGGTGACAGTTTTATTCAAAATTCAAATTTCAAAAGAAGTGTCTATTCGCCATAACCCTTCATGAATGGTCATGGCTGTTGTTCTTCTATAAATAGGGGTCAGTTTCAACGAATTTTATAACATAATTTTCTGGTTTTTCACTTCTCTTCTTCTTCCACGTTTCTTAATACAAAATCATACCATTACTCTGCCGAAATCAACATCGAATCATACTCGATTATTTCTGGTTTTGATTCTCTCCACTATCTCTACAAGATCAAAGTGCTAATCTGAGTTATAGACTTTTTGTAATCAATTAAGCGAGAGAAGGTGTGATTGTAGCCCTGGAAATCAATCAAGCGAGAGAAGGTGTGATTGTAGCCCTGGAAATCAATTGGGTGAACTTGTAGCCCCGGAAATCAAGTATCTCTACCCAGAGGATTGTGATTCTGGAGGGTGTACCTCGTAGCCTTGAAACCGAGGGTTGTAATTGTTGAATTGAGTTTGAAAGGAAATCCGTACTTGGTTGTGCGGGACTGGATGTAGGGTAACTCCGAACCAATATAAAATCCGGTGTGTTCTTTCCTTTACTACTTTTACTTTATATTTGCATCTGTGTTTGATTCTGTGTTCATATCTGTGTCTGATTAGTGTATACATTGTTAACAAAGTAAGATAAACTCAAAAAGATTAACAAATTTTTTAAAACACTATTCACCCCCTCTCTAGTGTTAATTCTAGCCTTAAGATCCTTAATCCGCATTTCTCACAATTACTTTGTGCGAGTACCGATATGTCAGATAGTATGTCATGCATTTCATTTCAAGAGGAAATCTGACATATCAAATACAAACTCAAAGCTACTACACAGTGGCTATATAGCCTTTGGAAACAAATATAAAATAAGCATAACACAAAATCAGTCACAAATATTCATATCACTAAGGCAGAAAAAGATATGAATATAACACATAGAAGTGAACATCATAGTAGTGGTCATACAAGATCCACTACATGCCAAAAGAATAGGTACATCTGCTACATAAAAGAATAAGTATACATCAAGGAGTCTCTATCTTGAATGTATAAAAACAAAAACTACTAAGCTAAAGTAGTTAGCCAAAAGTCAAAAGCTAGTCCCTGCTAAGAAGTCAAGTGGAAGCACCTGAAACACTTCGGTCTGACCCGAGCATTATTAAGGAAAAAATAATAAACGGATCAGTCTAGCAATAATTATCAGGTAAGATGAGATAGGATAAGAGATATAACAAAAATATATGTTAACAATAATACCATATTGTGACAAGTATATAATTGATAACAATGAAAATCATACAATATTTCATATTTTTTCAAACACCAAAAAATGTCATATTCTTTATCTTATTCACCAAATCACAAATATTGATAGAGCCTATCAATGCAAATCACAAAAATTGGTGAAAACACAAAGGGGGGAGGCATATCATAAATGGGAGCATGAAAACTCACCAAAACGTGTATCATAAACGGGGCGCTATCCCATGGGTCGCTAACCCATAGAGCCGGTGCAATGACATTGTACAATGGTACGCCCAAGGAACCTAAAACTCAAATAGCTAGAACAACGACGTAGTACAACGGTATGCCCGATGAACCGAACTCCATGAGACGAAGCTCTACACAAATGGGGTTTAGTCCTCCACGTGGACAAATAGACATTGCCCATCGCAAGTCTAAATCTCAAAATGATCATCATTGATAAAAAAGAAGTGTAAATTACACTAAGCTAGTAAATAAATGAGTTTAGCTTTATGTCCCATAACCACTAGCTTATCTTAAATATTTATGAAAAATTGTAGATTTCTACTCGAAGATTGTCACGAGATTTCAATCGAACAAGACCAAGAATTAACCGACAAGGTAAACGCAAGCGTTTCATACTACTTGTTTTGCTAAGTCGTTTAATTAGATTTCTTGTACGAATGAGGAAAATGTTTGTATATAATAATAGGTTGGAAAATGGTTTTAAAATGAGCTTTGTATTAAAAGTAGCGTTGAAATCATTTTTGTGAAAGAGTTTGAGTATTCACTACTAGTATAAAAACCTTTGTATTTTAAAGAGACAAATCACAGAAATGATTGTAAAAACAATCTATCACCAAAAATCCACATTCGACGATGTGAATTAAAACCATGAAAATCGATATCAAATCCATCAAATGGATATTCCCAAAAATCCAGAAAAGAAGTCATCAAAGTCGATAATAAATGACAACAACTAACTGGATGAACAAAAATCGATAAAAAATGGAAATTCACATAAAAACAGGCAAATTGGCAAAAATTCAACAGGACCAGACGTTTGGTTGGTTTGACTAGACGTCTGACCCTAGGCTCTGCCATTTTTTTCTATGTTCGTTATTTTTTTTCTCTCAGAGACCTCAATCAAACATCTGGAAATTTCAACCAGATGTCTGGTTGCCTGGGCCTGGGCAGAATTTGCAGGCCAATGATGGCCAAATCAGTTCGGAGGTGATCAAACGAGCGATGGAGGCTAGGGATTTATGCCAAGCGACAACCCAGCCCTATAGGCTCTTCGATGCACCCTAAACAACATGTACAAACATTCAAGATAGGATCTTTAAAGATTTGACTTCAAAATACCAAAATTGGGAAATTCGACAAACAAATTCAAATCAAAAGCAATTGAACATGAAATAGATGTTAGGAATTCATACCTAACAACAATGAAAGCTATAGACATAGATGTGAGTTCAAGATCTCACCTTTAAACTCAAAAACAAGGAATGAGAAGCTCTAAAACAAAGCAAGCTCAATCTCTCTTCAACTTCACTTCAAGAACCTTCAATCTATGATCACATGCAATGAATTTCCTAAGTTAGGTTATAGGAAAAATCAAGAATTGAAGAGGAATTGAGATGGAGAAGATGAAGAGCATGCTTACCTAAGCTTCTCCTTGATTTTGGAACTTGAATTTGAATTTCCTAAGAGAACTAGGGCTTAGGAATTTCTAATCTCCTCTCTTTCCCCCATTTTACATTTAGCTTGAGTGTTAGGAATTATTATGAGTAGAATGAATGAAGGAGAGATGAGTTAGGGTATTTGGTAGAAGAGTTTGGGTTAGCTTATTGGGTTAATGGGCTAGAACCCAACCCAAAGCCCAAATGAAAATACCAAAATCCTAATCAACTCCAAACATATCGATGTTTATACTTAAACAAGTTGTAAACGTCATTTTGAACTCAATGAAAGTGGTCTCGAGTCCGAATTCTACTGTTTACAAAAAGTCACATTTCAAACTTTAATTCAACTAACGATGCTATATTTAAATATATAATCGTAAAATATGCGGGTTGTTACAGACTCCACTCCTTAAAGAAATTATGTCCTCGTAATACTTAAGAAAATAAAGAGTAACAACCACTCTAAGGAATAACAACACAAAAGAAAATTTTGAAGTGAGAACTTCACCTTAAGGAGCACGAGAGAGTAAGTCCGGATGTATTCGCTCGATGAATTCTCTGGATTCCCAAGAACAATCCTTAGGATTTGCGGACCATTGAACTTTCACAAGTGGAACATCTTTAGTACAAAGGCGTTTAACCTCCGTAGCAATGATACGAATAGGATGTTGCTCATAAGTCAAATTAGGTGAAACTTCAATTTTTCAATTACACCGGGCTCAAGAATAGAATCGGAATCTCTAAGGCATTTCCATAGTTGAGAAACGTGGAATACGTCATGAATAGCAGAAAATTAAGCCGGTAATAAAAGGCGATAAGCCATGGAACCAATGCGTTCAGTGATGGGAAATGGGCCAATATATTTAGGTGCTGATTTTTCCTAAACGATTGAAACGCACAACACCATTCATAGGTAAAACACGAATAAATACCAAATCTCCCATAGAAAATTCTAATTTCCTTCTTCAGTTATCGGCGTAGGATTTTTGTCTACTTTGAGCTTCTCTCATCCTATGACGAATAAGGTCAATCTTTTCGTGGAGTCACAAATAAAATCTGGACCTAAAACTAGCTTCTCACCGGCTTTAAGCCAACACGAAGGAGATCGGCATGGCCTTCCGTAGAGTGCCTCGAAAGGTGTCATACCAGTACTAGATTAGAAGCTATTATTGTAAGAAAACTCGAGAAGGAAAATATTATCTTCCCAACTTCCACCAAAATCAAGAACACATGCACGAAGAAGATCTTCAAGAGTTTGATTCGCATGCTTTGTTTGTCCACCGGATTGAGGATGATAAGCGGTGCTAAAATTAAGCTTCGTTCCAAAAGATTTTTGAAGACCTTTCCAAAAACCACTAGTAAACAATGGATCACGATCGCTGATAATAGAAGTAGGAACTCCATGCAATTTAACAATTTCTTTAACATAGAGTTTGGTCAAAAGAGGTACGGTCCGGTTAGACCGAACGGGAAGAAAATCGGTGGATTTTGTAAGTCTATCTACTATCACCCATAGACTGTCATGACCCGAATGAGAACAGGGAAGACGATTAATAAAGTCCATGAAAATTTGATCCCACTTCCAAACGGGAATGTCTAAAGGTTGCAATAACCCACCAGGTCTTTGATGCTCAGCCTTAACGAGTTGGCAAGTCATGCAACGCTTAATGAAGTTAGCTATATCAGATTTCATTCCATCCTAATAATAAAGTCGCTTCATGTTCGCGTACATTTTACTACTACCGGGATGAATGGTAAATTTAGAACGATGAGAATCTTCTAAAATGTCATTATGAAGATCACTAATATTTGGCACAATAAGTCTACCAAATTTTCGAATGCCTCCGCGAGCATCAATATCAAAGTCTTTCAAACCATCAACCTTATTTTTATCCCTACAACTTTGGCTAAGAAGAGCTAATTCAGGATCTTGCTTTTGAGCTTCAAGGATGCGGTCTAAAAGAGAAGGATGAGCCTTAAGGCTACATAAAACAAGAGATGAACATGAATTGGGGTCATGATCTCGAATCTCACAAGTATACAAAGTCTCGAGATCATTCCATTCGGATATCATTATGGAAATAACCGCTTGTTGCTTACGACTAAGGGCATCGGCAACACGATTTCCCTTTTCGGGAGTATAGAGAATATCGAGATCATAAGATGCAAGGAATTCGAGCCAACGTTGTTGACGCAAATTAAGTTCCTTTTGAGAAAATAAATACTTCAAAGATTTATGATCGGTGTAGAGAACAAATTTCTCTCCCAAAAGATAATGACGCCAAATTCTAAGGGCGAAAACAATGGCCGCGAGTTCTAGTTCATGAATTGCATATCTGGTCTCGGTAGGCTTTAATTGTCTAAAAGCATAAGCGACAACACGTTCCCTTTGCATGAGAATAGCACCCAAACCAATACGACTAGCATCGGTATAAACAATGAGGTCTTGGTTTCCTTCAGGAATCACAAGAATAGGAGCATCAGAAAGGAGTTCTTTTAATTTCTGAAAAGCAGCTTTACATTTGTCCGACCAAATGTACTTAACTCCCTTCTTTGTCAAACTAGTAAGAGGCACGAAAATTTTAGAAATATCTTTTATGAAACGATGGTAATAGCCCGCCAATCCAAGAAAACTATGGATTTCTGTCACACTCTCTGGTCTCTTCTAATTTTGAATTGCTTTAATCTTTGAAGGATACACGGAAATTCCGGATTCAGAAATAACATGTCCTAAAAATTTCACACGAGATCGCCAAAAATGGCACTTAGAAAAATTTTCTTTCAATTGATTGCTCTTAAGCGTTTCCAACACAATCCGAAGATGTTTTTCATGCTCTTCCTCGGTTTTAGAATAAACAAGAATATCATCGATAAAGATGAGAACAAATCGATCGAGGAATTCTTTGAAAACTCGATTCATAAGTTCAACGAAATAAGCTGGAGCATTTGTTAAACCAAATGGCATAACAAGCCATTCATAAGATCCATAACGAGTATGGAACGATGTCAAAGGAATGATATCCTCTGCAATACAAAGCTGATGAAAACCGGTTGCTAAGTCTAACTGTGAAAAGACTCTAGCACCGCTAAGTTGATCGAATAGATCATCAATATGAGGCAAGGGATATTTATTCTTAATGGTAAGATCATTAAGCTTGCGGTAGTCAACGCAAAGCCAAAGTGTACCATCAGATTTCTTTACAAAGATAGATAAAGCTCCCCAAGGAGAGGAACTAGAACGAATAAACTGTTTTGCTTCCAATTCGTATAATTGTTTACGCATCTCCTCATTTTCCTTATTGAACATACGATAAGGAGGATGAGTGATAGGTAGAGCTCCAGGGATTAGATTAATTCTGAACTCAATTTCTCCCTTAGGTGGTAATCCTAAAACGGGCTCAAAGATGTCAGGAAATTCACAAACAACGTGAATGAGGGAAATGACATCTTCCTCATCATCATTATCGTCATCATGCGAGTTTAGAGAATATAAGGATGCTACCGAATTGGAATCTGAATCTTTAAGAACAATAGAAATCTGCTTAACAGATTGAGGATGTCGAAGATGGATAGTCCTCTCGGGACATAGGATGTGGGCTTCATAACGGTTAAGCCAATCCATTCCCAAAATCATTCTGAAACCTAGGTAACGCATACCATGCAAATCGGCTCGAAAAGCATAATCACATAAAATAATCTCGACATCTTTACAAAACAAATTGAGTGTTACGGATCCACCAATCAGATTCATGAATCTCAATGGAGTCATTAAACCTATAACCTTTAGTGACAAAGTATTAACAAGTTCTTTTGATATAAAAAAAATGAGATGCACCCATATCAAAAAGAATTCGAATAGGATGATCACGAAACATAATAATTCCATCAAGGACAGAATGAGAAATACCTTGACCAAGAGAAGTGTTAGTAGGGGCTTGCACAACATTCAGCTTTCCCTCTTTCTTACTTTAAAGTTTGGGACATGAAGATATAAGATGATCCTAACTTTTGAAATAGCGACAGTAAAGGGGTTTCAGACACCTATTAGCATAATGATCTTTAGAACCACAATTGTAGCATTCTCTACGACTAGAGGTAGGAGTCTTTGCTACCGAAGTTGCTTGCTTCCCTTTCTTGTTGGGATTAGGGAATTTGAACTTACTGTCAAGATGCCTCTTCTTGTTGTTGTTGAAGTTCTTCTTGGCACCCACAACTTCAACATCACTTTCTTTATCAGCCTCTTCAAGTCGAAGAGCGATATCTACAAGCTGATCGAAAGGAACTACTAGTTTTAGAAGTAAAGCCTTTTTGAGATTCTTATTCAACCCATAGATAAACCTCTGATTTTTCTTCAATGGGGTATTAATATACTCGACCCCATATTTAGAGAGGGATTCAAATGATGCGACATAATCTGTCACAGAAGATTCACTTTGAACAAGGTCAATAAAGCGTCGGGCTAAAGTTACTTTTTCAGCTTCCGACACAAACTTTAACTCGAACCTTTCCCAAAATTGCTCCAAAGTAAGATCCGCTTCAACAATTTCCGAAACTAAAAGCTCATACCAATCTAATGCTCTCTCCTGGAGCATGCTAAAAGCCACTTGGACTCGATGTAGATCTACAAGATTCAAGCAAGAAAAGATGTGATCGCATGTTCTAAGCCAAGCTTGGACTTCTACAACGCTTTCAGAACCCTTGAATGGCCTTCCAACCAAATTGGTATAATCACTGCACAAGTGTGCAAACCCAGATTTAGGATGAGTAGGCTCAGAAATGTGTCCGGCAGCTTGGGCATTCTTTACAAGATCCAAAAGTTATTGGGCAGACATGAATATGCCATCCTGAGGAGTAGCACTGGATTGACCGACTCCAGGACGGCCAAGTCCAACCATTTCTCTTCTTCAAGAAAGAAAGAAAGAAGAGGAAAAAGGTTATTCTCAGAATGAATTCAAATAAACTAGATTGATAAACAAGGCATCATAAAAGGAAATAGGATAGAACGGGTCCTAAGACTCGAATTAAATCCTGAGGCATAATTCCTAAGAGAGACTTAGGACAATGATCCTTGTCATAATATCCTATATTGTTCCGAAGTTTGGCTCTGACAAGCTGTGACGCCCCACCTCTATACTCACACTAGCCAAGAACACTACAGGGTAATGCCATCGACTAGCACGAAGAATAAGGCTGTTGAGGAGCGACCATCTATGTAATTGCTTTGTGCGAGTACCGATATGTCAGATAGTATGTCATGCATTTCATTTCAAGAGGAAATCTGACATATCAAATACAAACTCAAAGCTACTACACAGTGACTATGTGGCATTCGAAAACAAATATAAAATAAGCATAACACAAAATCGGTCACAGATATTCATATCACTAAGGCGGAAACAGATATGAATATAACACATAGAAGTGAACATCATAGTAGTGGTCATACAAGATCCACTACATGCCAAAAGAATAGGTACATGTGCTACACAGAAGAATAAGTATACATCAAGGAGTCTCTATCTCGAATGTATAAAAACAAAAACTACTAAGCTAAAGTAGTTAGCTAAAAGTTAGAAGCTAGTCCCTACTAAGAAGTCAAGTGGAAGCACCTGAAACACCTCGGTATGACTCGAGCATTATTTAAGAAAAAAATAATAAACGGATCAGTTTAGCTATAATTATCAGGTAAGATGAGATATGATAAGAGATATAACAAAAATATATGTTAACAATAATACCATATTGTGACAAGTATATAATTGATAACAATGAAAATCATACAATATCTCAGATTTTCTCAAACACCAAAAAAATGTCATATTCTTTATCTTATTCACCAAATCACAAATATTGATAGAGCCTATCAATGCAAATCACAAAAATTGGTGAAACACAAATTTCAGATATCAATAATTAGAAATCCAGAAAAACACAAAGGGGGGAGACCTATCATAAACGGGAGCATGGAAACTCACCAACACGTGTATCATAAACAGGATGCTATCCCATGGATCACTAAACCATAGAGCCGGTGCAACGACGTAGTACAACGGTATGCTCGAGGAACATGAAACTCAAATAAGCCAGAACAACGACGTAGTACAACGGTACGCCCAATGAACAGAACTCCATAAAATGGTTAAAAGTCCATAAATCGCTAGCCCATAAAAATGAGATGAAGCTCTACACAAACGAGGTTTATTCCCCCAGTGGACAAAGAGACATTGCTCATCGCAAGTCTAAATCACAAAATGATCATCATTGATCAAAAAGAAGTGTAAATTACACTAAGCTAGTAAATAAATGAGTTTAGCTTCATGTCTCATAACCACTAGCTTAACTTTAATATTTACGAACAAATTGTAGATTTCCACTTGAAGATTGTCACGAAATTTCAATCGAACAAGTCCAAGAATTAACCAACAAAGTAAACGCAAGCATTTCATACCACTTGTTTTGCTAATTCGTTTAATTGGATTACTCATACGAATGAGGAAAAGGTTTGTATATACTAATAGGTTGGAAAATGGTTTTAAAACGAGCTTTGTATTAAAAGTAGCATTGAAATTATTTTTGTGAAAGAGTTTGAGTATTCACTACTAGTATAAAAACCTTTGTATTTTAAAGTGACAAATCACAGAAATGATTGTAAAAACAATCTATCACCAAAAATCGACATTCGATGACGTGAATTAAAACCATGAAAATCGATATCAAATCCATCAAATGGATATTCCTAAAAATCCAGAAAAGAAGTCATCAAAGTCGATAATAAATCAACAACTAACCGGATGAAAAAAATCGATAAGAGATGGAAATTTGTATAAAAACAAGCAAATTGACAAAAATTCAACAGGACCAGACGTTTGGTTGGTTTGACCAGACGTCTGACCCTAGGCTCTACCATTTTTTTCTATGTTCGTTATTTTTTTTCTCTTAGAGACCTCAACCAGACGTCTGAAAATTTCAACCAGACGTCTGGTTGCCTGGGCCTGGGCAGAATTAGCCTAGGCCAATGATGGCCAAATCAAGAGGCGATCAGACTGTAATAACCCGAGTTTTTCTAACACGAAAAACCGGACCATTTGGGTTAAGAAGAAGAGGTAGAAGAAGAAAATAGGAAACAACATCAGAATCTAACCATCGCAGCGGAATAAAATATAATATATATTAACAGATCTTTACACAAATCAAAACTATATCAGTTTTATATAATATAGCATCAGAGTATACACCAGAGAACACATAACATACAACTGGACAATAACCATATCATGTCCTCAATACAACAGAGTACAACAATCAACACAGCGGAATATATATATATAAACAAGTACGGGAGATACGTCTCGCCATCCAGCTCATCTCCTGAGCTCCACAGCATCATATCCTGTAACCTATAATACTCGGTCTGACCCGAGCATCATATAAAACAATACCCGAGTCAGTCTGGAATACCAGCGTGAGAAAATCACACTCAATTGATTATTAAAGTTTCAAAAATCCTTTCGAAATCAAAAGCATCTCGTAAGACCACGCCACAAATAAACATGTCGGGTTTTTACCTTACGATAGCTAAAACACTTTTTATAAAATCCTCTGATATTATAATAGTGTCTATATACAAATACTTATTAAAATAGCTGAAATTGTTACATTATTAAATTCCAGCATACTAGCCACAAAAGTGGGTAATACAAACAAATACCGTACAAGGCACGTAGGAAGAATGGATTTCCAACGAATGACTACGCACTGGGGTACCACCTATCACAGTACGTGGCCTAGATCACCGTACCGAGGAGTACGCCCGCTCCCCTACAACACAAGGCCGGAACCATCCCTTACTGGATGATCCCGAATAAAATCACCCCACGGTTGGGATCAGCAACCGCACCACTAAGCCGAAATAAAAAGGGACATCTAGACAGGGATGACCTTACCCTCCAGTGGGAGCTACCCACGAAGCCTTGCTGCATAACTCCTGATTTTCAGTCATTCCCGGTTGATGAGGTTCGAGGCTAAACGATACCTTTTCAGAACATATCCCTTAGAATGCCCATCGTCCGCTGACGATGTTTCGCAAGCATTCATCCATACAAGTCTGTCCTGGGTTTGAACGGAACCGAAGGCACTACTCCTACTACATCCATTTTGGAAATATCCTCAGGATTAGTAGCGACTAGCCCTTGCACTTCACAGCTCCATCTTCGACTCCGAAATCGTTACACGAAACGTACAAACCGGATCGAAGTGGTATTCGAGTCTCCAGACCTAGAATCCCGGTATACGGAAACTCGATCCCGGTCTCTTCGAAACGATCAGCGCATTGGCCAATATTGATAGTCGGTTATTTAACTATCAATTAACATCCACAAGCAACCATCACACAATAAATAATTTCCCACATTATTTATTTGCCCAAATATCTTTCCAAGATATATTTCCCAATTTTCAAAGCTCATTTGAAAACAATTTCAAAACAGTTTCCGCTTACGGAAAACATTTCCCAAATAATTATTTCCACTGAATCACCAAGTACAAAATACTTTTATTTTTAAAATAATTTAAAAAAACACTTTATTTTAAATATATTTTATAACATTGAAATCAAACTACTTTAATACTTTATTAAAAATATATACTTTAAAATAAACCACTTTATAAATATAAACTAAATTTCTCTTTTTAAAACAGAATAGCAAATCACTTTTATATAATTACTACAATAATAGATTTTTAAAAATACCTACTTTGAAAATTAACATTTAGAAATAAACAATTTTCTAAAACATGCTTTTTAAAACATACTTAAAACTTTTAACTTATATTTAAAATTGCTTTGAAAACGTACTTGGCTATCCAGAGAAATACACTTCTCATTTCCATCTTTTAAAAATAAATCAACATTTATTTTTAAACCAAACCATATCTTTTTATAAATTCCCACCTTGAATTTATATTCAAATATCCACTGATATTTTATTTTACTTTATAAACCCAGTTTATATCTCCAAAATCTCACTTCTCTTTCAAAATTCCAATTTTAAACAACTAAATCAATTTCCAATTGATTTTCCAATTTACTTTACTTTACTTTGAAATAAATTTCCTTTACTACTTCATTTATTTCAAAATACATTAACTTTTAGATTTATTCCTTTATTTGAGTTAAAACCCTTTTTAACTGAAAATACCAATTTTAAACTTCCAAAATTCCTTCTTTAGCCTTTAATTAAATTTAATCCTTACATTCAAAATAAATCCTTTATTCTTTAAATTTAATATCACTTTAGTTTAAAGTTAATATTTCCCTTGTTATTTCGAAATTCCCTTATTCCAATTCACTTGAATTATTTACTTAAAATTTACTCTTTTATTTCTTTCAAAATCCAATTCAATATATTTTGATAACTCCTTTTATTGAAATATTCAATCCAACCATATCATCCAATATTTCAATCATCAATAAAATCATCACAGGATATCAATATTCATAGAACAGAATATCAAATAATCTAAATAATTTTGAGGAATCCAGTTGGATCCCTCCAACCTGTTTCCCTGCATCCACAAACGTTAGCACAATACCAATTCCACTTCAAAGTGGAATATCGCGGTATATGGGATTTATATAAATCATCCGCTATTATGCGGCGCATAGGGTCTCATCCGCTATATAATGCGGGAATATCAACAACTCCAATATATACATATGCCAATATGTATATATTGCTATATACTACTATATATATCATATCAACCAAATCAATCATTTAACCAGACATTCAAATTTAACCAATTAAATTAAATTATAATTTAACTGAGTGAGATTAACTCACCTTTGCTTTTATTTGCAGTCCACTACCATCTCGACTTGTTTCCTTTCTTATGTTGACCTTGAATAAATATTAGATGGTTTGATTAATATTCGGATTGATCGAACAAATTAATTATTGTTTAACAATTTTAAATTTTGGTGAATGATAAATTTTAAACAATAACCAAATTCTAAACTAATCTCCCTTAAAAGATCTTTTAGTAACAAAAGTAAATTAAGTAAGAATTTAAATAAGTTGACCATCTAAATTTTATTCTTAAAATGGAACAGTACGTGAAGATATATAAATATGTTCATTCTCCTTCTTTTGAAATTTCATATATATGTATACTTATAAAATATCTTGTATAGATAAAAATCAAATTTTATTTACACTGCTCAATCTATATTTTATATTTTCCAAAACTTGTATATATATATATATACTATTCTCAGTTATTATCTATTTCAAATATGCAAATACATATATAGCTTTGCTGCTTAACTATATTTTTTTTCAATACATTTTAAAGCTTTGGTTTAAAACTTATGTATATTTTAATTTCTTTCATCTATATAAATATATTCTATAAATAAATAAAAATAAGTAAAACTACCTCACTGCCGAACTATCGGTCGCCGAACCCCTTCGCGAGCCACAAGATTCAAATGCGCCGCCGTGAAACCCTTCAAAAGCTGAAGTCGAGGTCATCGACGAAGCTTCCTATCACCATTTCAGCTCGAGTACCAGTCTCCTCTACCCTCACCTACCGCTAACACCCACAACCCAGATCGAAATCGACGACAAGAGATATGCGACCTCCCCTATAACTCGCCGACTAGCACTGTCCACATGCCCGCGCAAGGCTTCAACTCAGTTGAATCGAACAGCGACCGTCATCCCCTTGCCAAACTCCCATCGGCATCGCACGTGAATCGAAAATCTGACCGCTCTCCCCCACGCGAGTCGCCCCAGCCCCGAGATTCGATTGCACCCCGACTCATCGATTTCCAGTCGAGAGCGACATGGGTTTAAAAATTTGGTATCGCCTCTTTTTCTTTTTTCTTTTTTAAACGAGGCTGTCGATTTGATTTAGGGAAAAGGGGCGGCCATTTTGAGTTATGTGAGATAACTATGAATGAATGAAGAAGGATTAGAAGAAGAACGAATAATAAATTTTAGTTCGGCCATAAATTCTTCGATCTATTACACGTGTTAGGTTGTTTACTTTTAAGGGGGACGCGTGTTCTACCAGTTGAACACGTTTTTAATTAATATACGTATCTACAAAGGTCTGCCACAGTATTCAATTATTTAATTAAACAATTAAATCACTCAATAAATAGTGGCATTTGAAATTCATGTTAGAAATTAACATTTAAATATTAAAATTAATTAAATATTCCAATTTCAAATGCTCAAAAATTTCGGGTTGTCACATTCCTCCCCCCTTAAAAGAATTTCGTCCCCGAAATTACTAGTTAGGAAGAATGATTCAATCCCCATTAACTATTTCCTTAACCCAAATAGTTTTAACCACCTCCCAAAACAAATCCTTTAATAGAGATACATTATCCCTCTTTCTAACCTTTCAAACTTACTCCTAAGTCCCAAACAATATTATCTTTCTTATCAGTTAAAATTTAAATTTGAATTCAAATTTTGAATTATCAAAATTTCTCAAAATTTTCTAACTCCCTAAATTTCCGAAAAATTTCGCCAGCGTCTCCTTTGCGCGGCTAGCTCGGTACAACTACAAAATGGCTCTACGGCCTCCCAATCTCAAAAAGAAAACAAAAAGCCAAGTGGCTGGATCCAAAACCCAATCAAATTTCATATAGAAATTCAAATACATACCTTTTTGTCGGGCCATTAAATTTTATCTTCTAAATCAAAAATCCCAATTTATCCATTGCTTTTATACACCTGTATATCCTACTAATAATATTCAATCACAATTCCAAAGTCATTTTATACTTTCCTTTACAAATTTTCAATATTTGTTTTACTTAAGCCCGTACGATGCACATATATCATCCGTACGCAATATCACATTTGATCGCTCAATCGATCACACAATTCCACTTCCGAACTAGTATTGTCCACCCGACTTTCTAGTGCGGACTCAGATCTGGTTTCTTGATCAGAAACCGTCATTCTCCTTGCATAGCCACAAACTATGATAGAGAATATCCAGAATCAATCAACAATCCATATCCAGGTTCGCCGTTGAAAATCGAGTGAAAAATCCTGATTCGGATCGATAAAACTATCTTGAAATTCTGTGTTCGACATCTGGACCAAATAGCTATGCGAATAAAATAATATACGTACATCTTACGTATAAATTCCAATTGATTACCAATTATATCAATTCTCTTTTATTCACATTCATTTTGATTGTTATCCCCTTATTCACAACTATCCCATTTCACAACTTCAATTTTAATCTTCATTCAACTATTCACTTAGTATATATATTTTTTTCCAAAATTACTAAGTATATTTCCAATACCAGTTTTCTTAAGAATTTCATTCTTCAATTCTTAAGTCCAATATAATTTTTCTTATACTTATTTACTACTTCACCACCGAAATGTATATATTCAAATTGAACTCCCATTTCATATGAATTCCAACTTACTTCAATTTACTACTTCATTTCCAATTTTTTTTTTAAATTCAATTCATCTCCAACTTCCAAAATTGAATTTAATTTAGCTCGAAAACAATCCAAGTTAATTCATTAAATAACTATTTCTCAACTTATTTAAACTCCTCTGTTTGAGTTCAGTTTCCATTCAACATTTACTTAAGTCAATAACTTAAGTTTATTTTCCATTTAACCAACCCTTTAAAGTTTTATTTCCATCTTTCATTTGATTCTTATTTAATCAAATTCCATCCATTTATTTATTTAATATAATTGGTTTATTCACTCAATCATTATGAATTTTAATTTCCATATTCAATTCATCTGGAATTATTTTATTAATAACCAGGCCATTTCCCATTTATTTCACTTATTTGGATTTCATTCGCAATCCAAACCATCACTATTTTAATCCAATTTCATTAACTCACAATTCAATTTCATTAACTAATTTATTATCAAATTAGTTCCTTCGCTGGTTAAAATTAAATACTTGCTTTTTAATTCCAAATATCACCTCACTTAATTTTCTTAAGTTCAATATATTTTATAATTCGAGTTTGGATTTATTAAGATTGCTCATCTTAGTCGTTTCCATTTGATAATTACAATTTCATTTCTATTCATAAGTTTTAACTTACTTACTTAAGATCTAGGACTATTCATTTAAGTCCATTTCCATCTTCATATCAAATTTCAAATTATTACACTTAAGAACTTAAGAATATGAATTTCTTTACACAATTATAAGCATTTTACATTACCTTTATATCCAATTCAATTCGACTTCAACTCATTTACATTTAACTCAATTCCAATTCTCAATTCTTATTTAACTTATCTTAAGTTAAATTCAAATATATTTTATTCACCTTCATATACTCGAATTAAATTTTAATTCCAGGATGCAAATTTTATACAAGTTTTACAATTCATTCACCTTCACGTTCTCTAACTCTTTTATCTACCAGCTTATATTACTCATTGAGTTAATTTCATCTCATAATTATAATCCCAGAATTTAACTTTCATTCCTTTCTTATTTCAATCAACTTCATTCTATACTTTATATTGTTGATTCATTTAAATTTCCACATTTAAAATTTAAATAAAATTCCCAGTGTTCAATTGCCCGGTTTTATTTCAAAACCATTTTGAATCCATAAATAACTCACACACATCTGGCATAACATCAAATCCCAATTTCCAAAACAATCTGCTTTTACCAAACAATTTTCCTTTTGAATTTCAAAACCAACCCAGTTCACAATCATTTCCAATTTAAAACAGTTTGGTAGCAATTTCTCTTTGGAAACTCGAAAATAGACATCGATGATGCTGCAGTCATCACCGAAATTATTTTCCAGCGACCGAAAGAGAATTTAATGCTTTTATCACTTTGAAACATTTCAAACATTTTTAAATCCCAAATCCCACCAGATTTCAATTCAATTTTGAAAAATATTCATGAAATAATATCACCATTATTTCCCTAAAACCTTTAAAAACTATTTTTAAATCCAAAGGAATTTAAACCTTTCCCAAAACTTCAAATTCAAAGTCCATTCAATTTTATATCCAAACATTACTCTGGAATTCTATCACATTTTACTTCAAGTTATAAGTCACATATACAATTTACATTTACAAATTTCATTTGTTTATGAATTTATCTCATTTGATTATAAATCACATTTGTAATTCACATTTGTATATAAAGTTTATTTCAATTTATAAATTTCATTTATAGTCTATATTCTCAAATTCCATTTGTTATATAAATTTATTCTTCAACTTAGGTTATAAGTTTTCAATTTCTACTCAATAATGAGACTAACTCATTATTGTCATTTTCTAACAACCAAGCATCCAAATATAACTATAATAAATTTCGAATAATTATTTCTTTTATATACAAAATAATTTGGGCAAAATTATTTCATTCACCCTATTTAAAACAATATCGTGTCGAACTGTTCTATTCAAGTGTTTAGAAACCCCTTCGATACAGTTGTCCAGACTGTGCCGACGAAGGTTCATATGCCACTCAATAAATCAACCAACACAATATAAAACCATTTTTATATCCACTAACAAATACGCGCTCATATCTATTAGTACTCTCAAAATTCCCACCAGAGCCAAGGTTATCGCTAGCCTAAGCTATGATACCAAGTGTAACAACCCGAGTTTTTCTAACACGAAAAACCGGACCATTTGGGTTAAGAAGAAGAGGTAGAAGAAGAAAATAGGAAACAACATCAGAATCTAACCATCGCAGCGGAATAAAATATAATATATATTAACAGATCTTTACACAAATCAAAACTATATCAGTTTTATATAATATAGCATCAGAGTATACACCAGAGAACACATAACATACAACTGGACAATAACCATATCATGTCCTCAATATAACAGAGTACAACAATCAACACAGCGGAATATATATATATAAACAAGTACGGGAGATACGTCTCGCCATCCAGCTCATCTCCTGAGCTCCACAGCATCATATCCTGTAACCTATAATACTCGGTCTGACCCGAGCATCATATAAAACAATACCCGAGTCAGTCTGGAATACCAGCGTGAGAAAATCACACTCAATTGATTATTAAAGTTTCAAAAATCCTTTCGAAATCAAAAGCATCTCGTAAGACCACGCCACAAATAAACATGTCGGGTTTTTACCTTACGATAGCTAAAACACTTTTTATAAAATCCTCTGATATTATAATAGTGTCTATATACAAATACTTATTAAAATAGCTGAAATTGTTACATTATTAAATTCCAGCATACTAGCCACAAAAGTGGGTAATACAAACAAATACCGTACAAGGCACGTAGGAAGAATGGATTTCCAACGAATGACTAGGCACTGGGGTACCACCTATCACAGTACGTGGCCTAGATCACCGTACCGAGGAGTACGCCCGCTCCCCTGCAACACAAGGCCGGAACCATCCCTTACTGGATGATCCCGAATAAAATCACCCCACGGTTGGGATCAGCAACCGCACCACTAAGCCGAAATAAAAAGGGACATCTAGACAGGGATGACCTTACCCTCCAGTGGGAGCTACCCACGAAGCCTTGCTGCATAACCCCTGATTTTCAGTCATTCCCGGTTGATGAGGTTCGAGGCTAAACGATACCTTTTCAGAACATATCCCTTAGAATGCCCATCGTCCGCTGACGATGTTTCGCAAGCATTCGTCCATACAAGTCCGTCCTGGGTTTGAACGGAACCGAAGGCACTACTCCTACTACATCCATTTTGGAAATATCCTCAGGATTAGTAGCGACTAGCCCTTGCACTTCACAGCTCCATCTTCGACTCCGAAATCGTTACACGAAACGTACAAACCGGATCGAAGTGGTATTCGAGTCTCCAGACCTAGAATCCCGGTATACGGAAACTCGATCCCGGTCTCTTCGAAACGATCAGCGCATTGGCCAATATTGATAGTCGGTTATTTAACTATCAATTAACATCCACAAGCAACCATCACACAATAAATAATTTCCCACATTATTTATTTGCCCAAATATCTTTCCAAGATATATTTCCCAATTTTCAAAGCTCATTTGAAAACAATTTCAAAACAGTTTCCGCTTACGGAAAACATTTCCCAAATAATTATTTCCACTGAATCACCAAGTACAAAATACTTTTATTTTTAAAATAATTTAAAAAAACACTTTATTTTAAATATATTTTATAACATTGAAATCAAACTACTTTAATACTTTATTAAAAATATATACTTTAAAATAAACCACTTTATAAATATAAACTAAATTTCTCTTTTTAAAACAGAATAGCAAATCACTTTTATATAATTACTACAATAATAGATTTTTAAAAATACCTACTTTGAAAATTAACATTTAGAAATAAACAATTTTCTAAAACATGCTTTTTAAAACATACTTAAAACTTTTAACTTATATTTAAAATTGCTTTGAAAACGTACTTGGCTATCCAGAGAAATACACTTCTCATTTCCATCTTTTAAAAATAAATCAACATTTATTTTTAAACCAAACCATATCTTTTTATAAATTCCCACCTTGAATTTATATTCAAATATCCACTATTATTTTATTTTACTTTATAAACCCAGTTTATATCTCCAAAATCTCACTTCTCTTTTAAAATTCCAATTTTAAACAACTAAATCAATTTCCAATTGATTTTCCAATTTACTTTACTTTACTTTGAAATAAATTTCCTTTACTACTTCATTTATTTCAAAATACATTAACTTTTAGATTTATTCCTTTATTTGAGTTAAAACCCTTTTTAACTGAAAATACCAATTTTAAACTTCCAAAATTCCTTCTTTAGCCTTTAATTAAATTTAATCCTTACATTCAAAATAAATCCTTTATTCTTTAAATTTAATATCACTTTAGTTTAAAGTTAATATTTCCCTTGTTATTTCGAAATTCCCTTATTCCAATTCACTTGAATTATTTACTTAAAATTTACTCTTTTATTTCTTTCAAAATCCAATTCAATATATTTTGATAACTCCTTTTATTGAAATATTCAATCCAACCATATCATCCAATATTTCAATCATCAATAAAATCATCACAGGATATCAATATTCATAGAACAGAATATCAAATAATCTAAATAATTTTGAGGAATCCAGTTGGATCCCTCCAACCTGTTTCCCTGCATCCACAAACGTTAGCACAATACCAATTCCACTTCAAAGTGGAATATCGCGGTATATGGGATTTATATAAATCATCCGCTATTATGCGGCGCATAGGGTCTCATCCGCTATATAATGCGGGAATATCAACAACTCCAATATATACATATGCCAATATGTATATATTGCTATATACTACTATATATATCATATCAACCAAATCAATCATTTAACCAGACATTCAAATTTAACCAATTAAATTAAATTATAATTTAACTGAGTGAGATTAACTCACCTTTTCTTTTATTTGTAGTCCACTACCATCTCGACTTGTTTCCTTTCTTATGTTGACCTTGAATAAATATTAGATGGTTTGATTAATATTCGGATTGATCGAACAAATTAATTATTGTTTAACAATTTTAAATTTTGGTGAATGATAAATTTTAAACAATAACCAAATTCTAAACTAATCTCCCTTAAAAGATCTTTTAGTAACAAAAGTAAATTAAGTAAGAATTTAAATAAGTTGACCATCTAAATTTTATTCTTAAAATGGAACAGTACGTGAAGATATATAAATATGTTCATTCTCCTTCTTTTGAAATTTCATATATATGTATACTTATAAAATATCTTGTATAGATAAAAATCAAATTTTATTTACACTGCTCAATCTATATTTTATATTTTCCAAAACTTGTATATATATATATACACTATTCTCAGTTATTATCTATTTCAAATCTGCAAATACATATATAGCTTTGCTGCTTAACTATATTTTTTTTCAATACATTTTAAAGCTTTGGTTTAAAACTTATGTATATTTTAATTTCTTTCATCTATATAAATATATTCTATAAATAAATAAAAATAAGTAAAACTACCTCACTGCCGAACTATCGGTCGCCGAACCCCTTCGCGAGCCACAAGATTCAAATGCGCCGCCGTGAAACCCTTCAAAAGCTGAAGTCGAGGTCATCGACGAAGCTTCCTATCACCATTTCAGCTCGAGTACCAGTCTCCTCTACCCTCACCTACCGCTAACACCCACAACCCAGATCGAAATCGACGACAAGAGATATGCGACCTCCCCTATAACTCGCCGACTAGCACTGTCCACATGCCCGCGCAAGGCTTCAACTCAGTTGAATCGAACAGCGACCGTCATCCCCTTGCCAAACTCCCATCGGCATCGCACGTGAATCGAAAATCTGACCGCTCTCCCCCACGCGAGTCGCCCCGGCCCCGAGATTCGATTGCACCCCGACTCGTCGATTTCCAGTCGAGAGCGACATGGGTTTAAAAATTTGGTATCGCCTCTTTTTCTTCTTTTTTTTTAAATGAGGCTGTCGATTTGATTTAGGGAAAAGGGGCGGCCATTTTGAGTTATGTGAGATAACTATGAATGAATGAAGAAGGATTAGAAGAAGAACGAATAATAAATTTTAGTTCGGCCATAAATTCTTCGATCTATTACACGTGTTAGGTTGTTTACTTTTAAGGGGGACGCGTGTTCTACCAGTTGAACACGTTTTTAATTAATATACGTATCTACAAAGGCCTGCCACAGTATTCAATTATTTAATTAAACAATTAAATCACTCAATAAATAGTGGCATTTGAAATTCATGTTAGAAATTAACATTTAAATATTAAAATTAATTAAATATTCCAATTTCAAATGCTCAAAAATTTCGGGTTGTCACATTCCTCCCCCCTTAAAAGAATTTCGTCCCCGAAATTACTAGTTAGGAAGAATGATTCAATCCCCATTAAGTATTTCCTTAACCCAAATAGTTTTAACCACCTCCCAAAACAAATCCTTTAATAGAGATACATTATCCCTCTTTCTAACCTTTCAAACTTACTCCTAAGTCCCAAACAATATTATCTTTCTTATCAGTTAAAATTTAAATTTGAATTCAAATTTTGAATTATCAAAATTTCTCAAAATTTTCTAACTCCCTAAATTTCCGAAAAATTTCGCCAGCGTCTCCTTTGCGCGGCTAGCTCGGTACAACTACAAAATGGCTCTACGGCCTCCCAATCTCAAAAAGAAAACAAAAGGCCAAGTGGCTGGATCCAAAACCCAATCAAATTTCATATAGAAATTCAAATACATACCTTTTTGTCGGGCCATTAAATTTTATCTTCTAAATCAAAAATCCCAATTTATCCATTGCTTTTATACACCTGTATATCCTACTAATAATATTCAATCACAATTCCAAAGTCATTTTATACTTTCCTTTTCAAATTTTCAATATTTGTTTTACTTAAGCCCGTACGATGCACATATATCATCCATACGCAATATCACATTTGATCGCTCAATCGATCACATAATTCCACTTCCGAACTAGTATTGTCCACCCGACTTTCTAGTGCGGACTCAGATCTGGTTTCTTGATCAGAAACCGTCATTCTCCTTGCATAGCCACAAACTATGATAGAGAATATCCAGAATCAATCAACAATCCATATCCAGGTTCGCCGTTGAAAATCGAGTGAAAAATCCTGATTCGGATCGATAAAACTATCTCAAAATTCTGTGTTCGACATCTGGACCAAATAGCTATGCGAATAAAATAATATACGTACATCTTACGTATAAATTCCAATTGATTACCAATTATATCAATTCTCTTTTATTCACATTCATTTTGATTGTTATCCCCTTATTCACAACTATCCCATTTCACAACTTCAATTTTAATCTTCATTCAACTATTCACTTAGTATATATATTTTTTTCCAAAATTACTAAGTATATTTCCAATACCAATTTTCTTAAGAATTTCATTCTTCAATTCTTAAGTCCAATATAATTTTTCTTATACTTATTTACTACTTCACCACCGAAGTGTATATATTCAAATTGAACTCCCATTTCATATGAATTCCAACTTACTTCAATTTACTACTTCATTTCCAATTTTTTTTTTTAAATTCAATTCATCTCCAACTTCCAAAATTGAATTTAATTTAGCTCGAAAACAATCCAAGTTAATTCATTAAATAACTATTTCTCAACTTATTTAAACTCCTCTGTTTGAGTTCAGTTTCCATTCAACATTTACTTAAGTCAATAACTTAAGTTTATTTTCCATTTAACCAACCCT
This sequence comes from Allium fistulosum, assembly GCA_030737815.1. NCBI lineage: Eukaryota > Viridiplantae > Streptophyta > Magnoliopsida > Asparagales > Amaryllidaceae > Allium > Allium fistulosum. The sequence goes on from CM060905.1 coordinate 837,889,113, forward strand.
TTAAAGTTTTATTTCCATCTTTCATTTGATTCTTATTTAATCAAATTCCATCCATTTATTTATTTAATATAATTGGTTTATTCACTCAATCATTATGAATTTTAATTTCCATATTCAATTCATCTGGAATTATTTTATTAATAACCAGGCCATTTCCCATTTATTTCACTTATTTGGATTTCATTCGCAATCCAAACCATCACTATTTTAATCCAATTTCATTAACTCACAATTCAATTTCATTAACTAATTTATTACCAAATTAGTTCCTTCGCTGGTTAAAATTAAATACTTGCTTTTTAATTCCAAATATCACTTCACTTAATTTTCTTAAGTTCAATATATTTTATAATTCGAGTTTGGATTTATTAAGATTGCTCATCTTAGTCGTTTCCATTTGATAATTACAATTTCATTTCTATTCATAAGTTTTAACTTACTTACTTAAGATCTAGGACTATTCATTTAAGTCCATTTCCATCTTCATATCAAATTTCAAATTATTACCCTTAAGAACTTAAGAATATGAATTTCTTTACACAATTATAAGCATTTTACATTACCTTTATATCCAATTCAATTCGACTTCAACTCATTTACATTTAACTCAATTCCAATTCTCAATTCTTATTTAACTTATCTTAAGTTAAATTCACATATATTTTATTCACCTTCATATACTCGAATTAAATTTTAATTCCAGGATGCAAATTTTATACAAGTTTTACAATTCATTCACCTTCACGTTCTCTAACTCTTTTATCTACCAGCTTATATTACTCATTGAGTTAATTTCATCTCATAATTATAATCCCAGAATTTAACTTTCATTCCTTTCTTATTTCAATCAACTTCATTTTATACTTTATATTGTTGATTCATTTAAATTTCCACATTTAAAATTTAAATAAAATTCCCAGTGTTCAATTGCCCGGTTTTATTTCAAAACCATTTTGAATCCATAAATAACTCACACACATCTGGCATAACATCAAATCCCAATTTCCAAAACAATCTGCTTTTACCAAACAATTTTCCTTTTGAATTTCAAAACCAACCCAGTTCACAATCATTTCCAATTTAAAACAGTTTGGTAGCAATTTCTCTTTGGAAACTCGAAAATAGACATCGATGATGCTGCAGTCATCACCGAAATTATTTTCCAGCGACCGAAAGAGAATTTAATGCTTTTATCACTTTGAAACATTTCAAACATTTTTAAATCCCAAATCCCACCAGATTTCAATTCAATTTCGAAAAATATTCATGAAATAATATCACCATTATTTCCCTAAAACCTTTAAAAACTATTTTTAAATCCAAAGGAATTTAAACCTTTCCCAAAACTTCAAATTCAAAGTCCATTCAATTTTATATCCAAACATTACTCTGGAATTCTATCACATTTTACTTCAAGTTATAAGTCACATATACAATTTACATTTACAAATTTCATTTGTTTATGAATTTATCTCATTTGATTATAAATCACATTTGTAATTCACATTTGTATATAAAGTTTATTTCAATTTATAAATTTCATTTATAGTCTATATTCTCAAATTCCATTTGTTATATAAATTTATTCTTCAACTTAGGTTATAAGTTTTCAATTTCTACTCAATAATGAGACTAACTCATTATTGTCATTTTCTAACAACCAAGCATCCAAATATAACTATAATAAATTTCGAATAATTATTTCTTTTATATACAAAATAATTTGGGCAAAATTATTTCATTCACCCTATTTAAAACAATATCGTGTCGAACTGTTCTATTCAAGTGTTTAGAAACCCCTTCGATACAGTTGTCCAGACTGTGCCGACGAAGGTTCATATGCCACTCAATAAATCAACCAACACAATATAAAACCATTTTTATATCCACTAACAAATACGCGCTCATATCTATTAGTACTCTCAAAATTCCCACCAGAGCCAAGGTTATCGCTAGCCTAAGCTCTGATACCAAGTGTAACAACCCGAGTTTTTCTAACACGAAAAACCGGACCATTTGGGTTAAGAAGAAGAGGTAGAAGAAGAAAATAGGAAACAACATCAGAATCTAACCATCGCAGCGGAATAAAATATAATATATATTAACAGATCTTTACACAAATCAAAACTATATCAGTTTTATATAATATAGCATCAGAGTATACACCAGAGAACACATAACATACAACTGGACAATAACCATATCATGTCCTCAATACAACAGAGTACAACAATCAACACAGCGGAATATATATATATAAACAAGTACGGGAGATACGTCTCGCCATCCAGCTCATCTCCTGAGCTCCACAGCATCATATCCTGTAACCTATAATACTCGGTCTGACCCGAGCATCATATAAAACAATACCCGAGTCAGTCTGGAATACCAGCGTGAGAAAATCACACTCAATTGATTATTAAAGTTTCAAAAATCCTTTCGAAATCAAAAGCATCTCGTAAGACCACGCCACAAATAAACATGTCGGGTTTTTACCTTACGATAGCTAAAACACTTTTTATAAAATCCTCTGATATTATAATAGTGTCTATATACAAATACTTATTAAAATAGCTGAAATTGTTACATTATTAAATTCCAGCATACTAGCCACAAAAGTGGGTAATACAAACAAATACTGTACAAGGCACGTAGGAAGAATGGATTTCCAACGAATGACTAGGCACTGGGGTACCACCTATCACAGTACGTGGCCTAGATCACCGTACCGAGGAGTACGCCCGCTCCCCTGCAACACAAGGCCGGAACCATCCCTTACTGGATGATCCCGAATAAAATCACCCCACGGTTGGGATCAGCAACCGCACCACTAAGCCGAAATAAAAAGGGACATCTAGACAGGGATGACCTTACCCTCCAGTGGGAGCTACCCACGAAGCCTTGCTGCATAACCCCTGATTTTCAGTCATTCCCGGTTGATGAGGTTCGAGGCTAAACGATACCTTTTCAGAACATATCCCTTAGAATGCCCATCGTCCGCTGACGATGTTTCGCAAGCATTCGTCCATACAAGTCCGTCCTGGGTTTGAACGGAACCGAAGGCACTACTCCTACTACATCCATTTTGGAAATATCCTCAGGATTAGTAGCGACTAGCCCTTGCACTTCACAGCTCCATCTTCGACTCCGAAATCGTTACATGAAACGTACAAACCGGATCGAAGTGGTATTCGAGTCTCCAGACCTAGAATCCCGGTATATGGAAACTCGATCCCGGTCTCTTCGAAACGATCAGCGCATTGGCCAATATTGATAGTCGGTTATTTAACTATCAATTAACATCCACAAGCAACCATCACACAATAAATAATTTCCCACATTATTTATTTGCCCAAATATCTTTCCAAGATATATTTCCCAATTTTCAAAGCTCATTTGAAAACAATTTCAAAACAGTTTCCGCTTACGGAAAACATTTCCCAAATAATTATTTCCACTGAATCACCAAGTACAAAATACTTTTATTTTTAAAATAATTTAAAAAAACACTTTATTTTAAATATATTTTATAACATTGAAATCAAACTACTTTAATACTTTATTAAAAATATATACTTTAAAATAAACCACTTTATAAATATAAACTAAATTTCTCTTTTTAAAACAGAATAGCAAATCACTTTTATATAATTACTACAATAATAGATTTTTAAAAATACCTACTTTGAAAATTAACATTTAGAAATAAACAATTTTCTAAAACATGCTTTTTAAAACATACTTAAAACTTTTAACTTATATTTAAAATTGCTTTGAAAACGTACTTGGCTATCCAGAGAAATACACTTCTCATTTCCATCTTTTAAAAATAAATCAACATTTATTTTTAAACCAAACCATATCTTTTTATAAATTCCCACCTTGAATTTATATTCAAATATCCACTGATATTTTATTTTACTTTATAAACCCAGTTTATATCTCCAAAATCTCACTTCTCTTTTAAAATTCCAATTTTAAACAACTAAATCAATTTCCAATTGATTTTCCAATTTACTTTACTTTACTTTGAAATAAATTTCCTTTACTACTTCATTTATTTCAAAATACATTAACTTTTAGATTTATTCCTTTATTTGAGTTAAAACCCTTTTTAACTGAAAATACCAATTTTAAACTTCCAAAATTCCTTCTTTAGCCTTTAATTAAATTTAATCCTTACATTCAAAATAAATCCTTTATTCTTTAAATTTAATATCACTTTAGTTTAAAGTTAATATTTCCCTTGTTATTTCGAAATTCCCTTATTCCAATTCACTTGAATTATTTACTTAAAATTTACTCTTTTATTTCTTTCAAAATCCAATTCAATATATTTTGATAACTCCTTTTATTGAAATATTCAATCCAACCATATCATCCAATATTTCAATCATCAATAAAATCATCACAGGATATCAATATTCATAGAACAGAATATCAAATAATCTAAATAATTTTGAGGAATCCAGTTGGATCCCTCCAACCTGTTTCCCTGCATCCACAAACGTTAGCACAATACCAATTCCACTTCAAAGTGGAATATCGCGGTATATGGGATTTATATAAATCATCCGCTATTATGCGGCGCATAGGGTCTCATCCGCTATATAATGCGGGAATATCAACAACTCCAATATATACATATGCCAATTTGTATATATTGCTATATACTACTATATATATCATATCAACCAAATCAATCATTTAACCAGACATTCAAATTTAACCAATTAAATTAAATTATAATTTAACTGAGTGAGATTAACTCACCTTTGCTTTTATTTGCAGTCCACTACCATCTCGACTTGTTTCCTTTCTTATGTTGACCTTGAATAAATATTAGATGGTTTGATTAATATTCGGATTGATCGAACAAATTAATTATTGTTTAACAATTTTAAATTTTGGTGAATGATAAATTTTAAACAATAACCAAATTCTAAACTAATCTCCCTTAAAAGATCTTTTAGTAACAAAAGTAAATTAAGTAAGAATTTAAATAAGTTGACCATCTAAATTTTATTCTTAAAATGGAACAGTACGTGAAGATATATAAATATGTTCATTCTCCTTCTTTTGAAATTTCATATATATGTATACTTATAAAATATCTTGTATAGATAAAAATCAAATTTTATTTACACTGCTCAATCTATATTTTATATTTTCCAAAACTTGTATATATATATATATACTATTCTCAGTTATTATCTATTTCAAATCTGCAAATACATATATAGCTTTGCTGCTTAACTATATTTTTTTTTCAAAATATTTTAAAGCTTTGGTTTAAAACTTATGTATATTTTAATTTCTTTCATCTATATAAATATATTCTATAAATAAATAAAAATAAGTAAAACTACCTCACTGCCGAACTATCGGTCGCCGAACCCCTTCGCGAGCCACAAGATTCAAATGCGCCGCCGTGAAACCCTTCAAAAGCTGAAGTCGAGGTCATCGACGAAGCTTCCTATCACCATTTCAGCTCGAGTACCAGTCTCCTCTACCCTCACCTACCGCTAACACCCACAACTCAGATCGAAATCGACGACAAGAGATATGCGACCTCCCCTATAACTCGCCGACTAGCACTGTCCACATGCCCGCGCAAGGCTTCAACTCAGTTGAATCGAACAGCGACCGTCATCCCCTTGCCAAACTCCCATCGGCATCGCACGTGAATCGAAAATCTGACCGCTCTCCCCCACGCGAGTCGCCCCGGCCCCGAGATTCGATTGCACCCCGACTCGTCGATTTCCAGTCGAGAGCGACATGGGTTTAAAAATTTGGTATCGCCTCTTTTTTTTTTTTTTTAAACGAGGCTGTCGATTTGATTTAGGGAAAAGGGGCGGCCATTTTGAGTTATGTGAGATAACTATGAATGAATGAAGAAGGATTAGAAGAAGAACGAATAATAAATTTTAGTTCGGCCATAAATTCTTCGATCTATTACACGTGTTAGGTTGTTTACTTTTAAGGGTGACGCGTGTTCTACCAGTTGAACACGTTTTTAATTAATATACGTATCTACAAAGGCCTGCCACAGTATTCAATTATTTAATTAAACAATTAAATCACTCAATAAATAGTGGCATTTGAAATTCATGTTAGAAATTAACATTTAAATATTAAAATTAATTAAATATTCCAATTTCAAATGCTCAAAAATTTCGGGTTGTCACACAGACGAATGATGAAGGCAAGGGATTTATGCCAATCGACAACCCAACCCTATAGGCTCTTCGATACACCCCAAACTACATGTCCAAACATTCAAGATAGGATCTTTAAAGATTTTGACTTCAAAATACCAAAATTGGGAAATTCGCCAAACCAATTCAAATCAAAAGCAATTGAACATGAAATAGATGTTAGAAATTTATACCTAACAACAATGAAAGCTATAGACATAGATATGAGTTCAAGATCTCACCTCTAAACTCAAAAACAAGGAATGAGAAGCTCTAAAACAAAGCAAGATCAATCTCTCTTCAACTTCACTTCAAGAACCTTCAATCTATGATCACACGTAATGAATTTCCTAAGTTAGGTTATAGGAAAAATCAAGAATTGAAGAGGAATTGAGATGGAGAAGATGAAGAGCGTGCTTACCTAAGCTTATCCTTGATTTTGGAACTTGAATTTGAATTTCCTAAGAGAACTAGGGCTTAGGAATTTCTAATCTCCTCTCTTTCCCCCATTTTTCATTTAGCTTGAGTGTTAGGAATTATTATGAGTAGAATGAATGAAGGGGAGAGGAGTTAGGGTATTTGGTATAAGAGTTTGGGTTAGCTTATTGGGTTAATGGGCTAGAACCCAAAATAAAGCCCAAACGAAAATACCAAAATCCTAATCAACTCCAAATATATCGATGTTTGTACTTAAACAAGTTGTAAACGTCGTTTTGAACTCAATAAAAGTGGTCTCGAGTCAGAATTCGACTGTTTACAAAAAGTCACATTTCGGACTTTAATTCAACTAACGATGATATATTCAAATATAACATTTAAATATATAATCGTAAAATTTGCGTGTTGTTACAAATAGATAATGTTGAAATGTCGAAAATGAGGCAAGCATAAAATATTTAATTTTTTTCCTAATTTAATACAACTTGGATTGTATAGTGATAATCTTCTTATACTTGGTATTAGATTCCAAGGAAGTAACCCTTACTATCCGTTTGAATTTAAAAGGTGATTTCACTGCTATTCGACGGACAGTAAAGGTTGGATATGGAAATTGATGCTGAGTAGAGTTAGTATAATTTCTATCAACCCGTTTTACTCAAAAAGGTTTTGCAATATGATTTTGATTTAGTATAATTTCTATGGATCCGCTTTACTTGAATACTAATTTGGATTTACCATCTTAGATAACATGGTTTCAACCTATTAAAAAGATATGTATTGGAAATAAGAAATCTTTTATAAAAATTTAAATAAATGATTTGGAATTAATTTAATTCCTATACTTAAAATTAATTGTTTTGGATTTACAGTAAACGATGTCTTTAATAACATTGTTTTTGACCCGTTTTAAAAGTTATGATTTGGAAATTTTTGTTAAGATTTAAATAAAATATTTGGAAATATTTTTCTAAGTAAAGAATGAAATGATTTGGAATTATTCCAAGGTTTAAAAAGAGTTTTAATTAAATAAATATTTGATAATGGAGGTTTAATGATTCCGTATATACTGAAAAGAAATGGTTTTAAGGATATATATCTCTAGAAGATATTTTTGGCAAAGAGAAAAGTAATTAATCAAATGATAAGCACCTATTTACTTAAACATCTTTTTATCAATGATTAGTTCGAAGGAACCGGGGACGGATATGGGGCGATCCCTATCCGAAAACCACTTCGAACCAATTTACGAGTTCGAAAGTGAAGATATGTTAAAGACAATAAAGTTGAAGGTGGGGATCTTTATAATGAAAGGATCGCTTGTTGATAATTTCAGAGTAGCTCCCAAGATAAATAAATAGCAGTGGTTCCTTCGTTCTGGGACTTCATATGCAATGACTACTCGCTACTAACCCTAGGAGTAATTCTCAACAAGATATGGTAGGAGCGTGCCTTTGGTTTGTCCTGTTCCTAGATAACTTGTATGGATGAATATTTGACATTACATTTTTGAGATTATAATGCATTGAACTTTATGAAAGTACATCTGTTTGGTGCTGTAGGAGGTAACCTCTCTTATACTTAGCATCCTTCTCTGAGATGTACGAGCTTAGGGGTTGTACTTTTATGGAAATCAATAGTGTGTTGTTGGAAATGGCAATATGGCATTTTAAGTGAAAATGTTCTAAGAAAGGTAAACAATACCTCGAACCTCACACCTAGGGAATTATGAAACAGGAGTTGCTTTAGGGCTAAGTGGTTCGCTACCATTAGAGTATGATATCACCTTTCTAGATTTATTTTGCGCCCACTATGATGTCGGGTAAAAATATATGTGGTGTATTGTATGAGAGCTCTCGGATAGGTCGGGAATGGCCAGGGTTGGGAACGCCCGAGGTGATATCATATTCGGTGCTATCCGCTACCATATGGGTCTACGGGTAGGCTGGTCTTAATTTGCAGAGGTTTCGAAGATGTCCGTCCTCAATGAATCCCTATAGAGATGCACTGTACGGGAGGTAGTCACTTACCTCGCTATTCACTTGGAAATCCAATCTCCAATAAGTGCCTTCGGTTTTAGTTGTAAACCTATTATGATGGAATTTAATAATGTAACAATTTCGGCTAAGATTATGTAAGTTTACTTGAAATGCATTTTCAAAAGAATGTCATTAAAAATAATATTACTAGATTTCACGTAGAATGATTTGGTTATCATATGGTAAAAACCCGTTCCATGTTTATGTGAAATGTGACCTTATGAGATACCCTTTGTTTTCTAAATACTCGTATTTTGAGTTTCACACACCTGTCCCATAACTGACTCGGAGTTTATTTTCTTTCCCTTAAACTCGGGATGCCCTATTTTTCCAGGCAGCCTATTAGTCAGTTTTTGTTTAGAGCATTTTGGAAGAGCATGGAGTTAGAAGATTCTTCTGAAGATTGTTATCCATTTCCAACACACTTATGTACTATTGTAGTCCGCATTTGTAAGGATAGATATTTATAACTGTCCATGTTAATGTTAAGTTAAACTCTGATGAATGTATTTTAAAATTTTCTGCTGTAAAGATTATATGTTGAAATAATATATGTTATTCAATTCATGTAAGATTCTTTTTTTATTTTCTTTCTACGCTTAACGGCCGAGTTTTCTGGCACTTGAATTTGCGGTGCATGAATACCGAGGATGCATTAGTGTGATTTTCGAGGGTTGAAAAGCTGGGTCGTCACATTGTTATCAAAGGTTAGGTTGAGTGAACACCTAAGCCTGATAGGGGTAAAGTCTTATCAAAGATGTGGTTAGTAACACCCTAGGATGAGTAACTCATTAGAGATAGGGTTAGTAACACCCTAGAATGAGTTGGGAGTATATTATATAAGAGCGCATATTTGTTAATGATATAAAAAACGATTTTTGTTTTAGAAAATATAGTAAATGAAATAATTTTGCCTAGGATTATACTTTAAATATAAATAATATATTTTGAAAAATATATGAAGAAGACCTAAACATTATGATATTCCATGAGTCAAACAACAACAGTGGAGACAGTAATGTCATATGGGAGATGGACGGCGACCATATTATTTGACGCGAGGAGTCATCAGATTCCCCCATTCATTGGGATGACAACGAAGAAAGAATTTGTGGATCCTGAGGAAGAAGAAGTGCAAGGTTTAGAAGGACTAGAAAAAGGAGAAGTTATGCTAGAAATGCCAGTCGGAGTGGGGCATGTGCCATGGAACCAGCCCTAGTTGCCATATAAAGTGGGTGTGATACCACAGATTGAGAATGGAAACGAAGCCGATAACGAACAAGATGATAGTGATGACGATGAAGAAGTCTTGTTTGATTTTGGATATGGAAGTGGACCATCAGCGTCAGACTCAGAAGAGTGATTTTGATGAGGGATTGGAAGATTTGGAAACACCTATCTGGCATTAGTATTATGTAGTAGCATATATGTATGTATGTATGTATGTATGTATGTATGACTTGTAAGGCAGTTATGTTTGTATCAGTATTTTGAAAACCCAAGTTGAAGGACATAAGAATGGTTTGAGTATGTGAGGAGTATGATGTGGATGAATGTAAAATATTAAGCATGTATAATATAGTTATGTCCTTTGTTTTATGACTCTATTCAAATGTAAATACACAAACCACTTGAGAAAATTTCATAAGAATAAAACTATATTTTTATGAGATGTTTAAAAACTTAAACCAAGAATTCCTAAATATTTTGGAAAAGATAAAAAGTATATGCAGAATTATTTCGTAACACGAATTTGACCTAAAATTGGAATATAGGGTTTCAATATCCAAAAAGGATTTATCACTCGATGCTTTAGGGCAGACATCAATGAGGATTTGTAGTTGGATCCTTACATTTTCGATCATAGTTGAGAACTATCCAAGGAAAATAGAAGTTTTTGAGCCTGATCAAAGTCCGCACTAGAGAATCAAAGGACAATACTAGTTCGGAAGTAAAGTTGTGTATTCGAATAGGAGATCGAATCATATATTTCGTATAGATGATCTATATACATTATACAGGAGTAAGTTTAAAAATAAATATTTTGGGCAAATACCATTGGGTTTTGCATGGTAATTTCGAGGATGAAATTTCTTTAAGGAGGGGAGTCAGTAACGACCCACAAATTTGTCACTTTGATAAATTATATTTATTTTTAAAATATTCAAATATAAGCTTTTCAACATAGATTGTATTGCCTTGTATAATAAATAATGATGGTAATCTTATTTTGAACACGGTATTTACAAAAAAATATACTTGGCAAAAATATCGATAAAATGACCGAAAGCCGTTTTATTGATAAACGACTCTATAATTATTAAAAGTCGCGCACAGAGCTAGATACATACACTTATTTATCCATATAAACAAGAATATGAAATAACATAATTTATTTTATTTTTGAAAATAAAAAGTATTTATGACATCATCAATAAAGACATCATATTTAAATATTGATTTAATGAATTTAAATTATGATTTAATAATTTTTATAAATATTCAAATAATTGTTTTTAAATGATAATAATTCATTTCAGTTAATTATGAAGTGATAATAAATCATTTATAATAGGTTTATAAAGAGATATGCTTGATTTGAAAATATAAGAAAATTCACATCGCTTTATCGATATAACAACACTTTTTATAAACAATTATTTATTATTAAAATATATGGTTTTATAAATCAAATGTGATCATTTTAGTTAGTTAAAAATGATAAGAAATTAGTTTTCAAATTTTGTTTACATTTATATGTAAATTAGTTAATAAGTGAACATGTGACCGAGAATCGGCTTCCCCATTTTCAACGGTTTAACGAACGGGAATTGTTCAAAGTTGTTAACCATGTTTATATCACTTGAACATATTTAACATACACATACACACCCTAACATATACATGAGCGCATTTATATATACAAATATACTTACCATTTACATTTGAATTTACATATAGTAAAAAAGTATAAATATCAAAGATATTTTCTACCCTAAAAAGCAAACATCAAGTCACTTACACACCATCATCATCACACACATGAAGGCACAAGGGGTGTGGCGGCTTGCCGTGTTTTTGGAAGAGATGGAAGGGGTGCGGGCAAGGGGAAAATTTGTAATTATGCATTTAGATATTTATTTTCAAATTTTTTCTATAAATACGCACCATTCTCTTCATAATTTTACACACTATTGTAATAACCCGCTTTTCCGTACCCCTTGAATAGACACTAATCTCCATCTATTTACTCAAGGTGAACGAAAAACCGAACCATTAGGGTTTTAAAAGAAGAGGTAGAAGAAAAGATAGAAGAAAAGAGAAAGAAGAAACAAAAGAACAACATCAGAAACAGAAACAATATCAGAATCTCACATATCGCAGCGGAACAATATACAATAGATAATTACTAGTCCTTTAAAACAAAGAACTATATCAGTTTATACATACATCAATCATCAGAGTCAATATACAACAATGGACAGTTATATAACTTGTCCTCATACAGAATACACAGCGGGATAAATATATCAGATACAAATACTACGTCTCGCCATCCAGCTTGCTTCCAAAGCTCCAGAATATCCAGAATATCCTGATAATATAACTCTAGGCTGCCCGTGTGGAAATTGGTGGGCACCCAGAGTTTAGAAGGGAACAATAAACTCCGAGTCAGTCATGGTGACTGGTGTGAGATCGTAAAACAGTTATTTTTCACAAAGAAAATAAAACAAATTCGCAATGCTTTTGAAAAATGAAACTACCATAAGACCTCCCGCCACACACACAATGCAAACGCAGAATTGGAGGAGATTTCTTCTTATGATAGTCAAAGATGCTTACTACGCCAATCATTGGATATTATTATTAATGTCTAGTGTGAAAAAAACATTTCGAAAGTATAATATTAATCTTAGCCAGCATAGACATTTCGAACTATGCCTACTATAGCTACCATCTAAACAGTGGGGCGCCACCATAAGTAGATGGCAGGTTCTACAACTAATACCGTACAAAGTTCGTATTTGGAAGGTGGATTTCCAACAAATGGTCAGGCTAAGGAACTTCCTTTCCTCCTGCCGATTGGGATCGTCTCTGGCTGGACGTCCCGAGAGACAAACTGCTCTCTGCCAAACAAGGCCGGGTTACCCCTGTAACAGGTAACTCACGAATATGTCATCACCCGGTCCTTTGGGACCTTTATCCGAGCGCTCGATATCCAACATCACACATCATAAAGAAAGTGTATCCACATGAGTAAGTATCTGGGCTCCATACCATGATACCACCCCTTTCCAGAAGGAAATGACATACCCTAAAGGGCGCGACCCTCATAACCTTGCCGCAACATTCCTGTTTCGACCATTTCCGGGGTGTGAGGCTCGACGAAGTCTCGTCCACAAAGCTACGCTTTCTCAAAAAGCCCTGCTTCGGGTCAAACAAAATGATCAACCTATGATCACAAAGATATAAGATCAAACAAATGATCATATCGCAAATGATCAAACACTGATCATTTCACAGCAACACTCAGTATGCCACGTTACCAAATTGGGATATATCGCTGATAAATTTCAACTACATAACCTCTGAGCTCGTACGTCTCAGAGAAGGGTGTTAAGCTATGAGAATAAATTCTCCGCCACCAACAGATATGTATTTGAAAGAAATCAGCTTTATATCTCAAATTGTAACGTCAGACACACAATCCATACAAGTCTGCTCCGGGATCGAACAGAACCGAAGGCACTTCTCACGAAGCCCTTGCATATCCGGATAATTTTCAATCACGTCCGGACTTCCCGTCACTAAGGGTGATAAAACCTCTAAACCGGAGATCAGCCGATGTAGAGTAACTCGACGGTAATCCTTCCGTTTTCAAAAATATCCGGTCTTCAACACCGGTCTTCGAATGCAATTCATAACGACGTATCACATATTCGGAATGGGTTATACGACCCCATGGTCCTTTCCCGGTTAACCCGAATAGTGAGCGTTTATTTAAAAACAAGTGTGGCATTCAAATTCATCCAATTCACAACAAATACCTATTCAAGGTAATTATTGATAGTCGGTTATTTAACTATCAATAAAGATGCGCAACATCATCAGATTCCAAATAATTTTCCAAATTATTTATTTTCAAAAATATCTTTACTAGATATAAAATTTCCACACTTTAAAAATAAATCAACGTTTATTTTTTAAACAACTTCCCTTTCTGTTATAAATTCCATAGTGAATTTATATTTCAAAATATCTTCTGATATACGATTTCCAAATCGTTTTCAATATTCGATTTCGATTTATCTTTAAGAAGATAAATCTCAAAAACGTTCATTTCATATTGGAAAACATTCCATACTTATTTAATAATAAGTATTTCACAAATCATTTATTTTCAACATTTGAAAATATTCGATATACTTAAATCAAATTAAGTATATATTCATTCTTTAAGGAAATCATTCTCTTTAAACACATTTATTTGAGTCAAAACGAATGTTGCGTAAAACATCGTTACGACGACTCAAAATCACTAGTATAGGGATTCGGAATTTAGATAGATATATGAATCCCAATACTACGTTAAAAACATTTCCTTTCGGAAATCATTTACTATAACAACAGTGTTATAGTCCACCATTTCCTTAAATTTCTCGAAAACGTCTATTTCAACAAGAACTGCGGAAATCTCTGCTTTCGATTTATAATACATTTTAAAACATCTTTAAAATGTTTAACTTCATTTTTCAATATCACTTTCCCAAAACAGTATCCATTTTACTTAACAATATATTCACTGTCCAAAATCGTGAATATACTTCACTAACCTCATTTCAATATTTTCTACCCATTTTTATTTCAATAATTATCCACTATCCAAAATCGCGGATATATCTCCTTTATTAAACTTCTGTGTTTAACCTATCAATTTCAATTGGTTTTGGATTTATAAAACAATGTTTATAAATTTCACCTTTTATATTTTATAACAACTTCGATTTGTAAATCTCCTTTATTAACAAATTCGATCAATATTTCATTTATAGGCAAAAATCCAATTTATAAGTTAATTCCTTATAAATCTTCTATTCTACAATTTCATTCATTTTAACTTCACAATTTATACATCTATAAATTTCATATCTTCACAATCTTAAAATTCTATAAGATTCATATCTTCACTTATAAAAACTCGTTTTAAAATTCCAAAAATTTCAATTGATAAATATATCAATTTTTCTGTACATCTTTTATAATACTTTAAAAATCTCAATTTAACCCATTTTACAATTAAATCAACTTTCATTTCAAAAATCACACTTTGGTTATATTTCACTAAAAATCTTAACTTTTATAACTTTAAAATTTTACGTTATAAATCGATTCAAAAATTCCATAAAACGTATATTTTCAAAAATCACTTTAAAAATCCTTTTAAAGTAAAAGTCGTTATTTTTACATTTCAAAACTGAATCCGATGATGCCACAACACCAATCAGTCCATCACAACAGTCAAATATCATATATCATCATATGATAACAGAATATATCAAAATATCTGGAAATAATCAATACGGTGAGGAATCCAGTCGGATCCCTCCAACCTGTTTCCCTGCATCCACAGATGTTAGCACAATACCAATTCCGCTCCAGTACGGAATTATCGCGGTATATGGGTTTTTATAAATCCGCTTACTAACGGCGCAATAGGGTCTCATCCGCTATACGAGGCGGGAAATCATCAATCCAATATATACATATGCCAATATGTATATACTGCTATATATATAGATATATCCTATCATATCTAATATCACATCCAAACAGTCAATCATAAATCAATAACTGTAAATAATTCCACATTCAATTGAGTGAGAAGATCTCACCTTAGCTTTAAATTCAGTTCCAGCGTTTTGTTTCGAATAAAATTAAACACGCGTTTAATTTTACCCGAAATTTTCACTGACTCTAATTGACTCCAAACCAGCTCCATTGCGTAGTGCTCGACAAAACGATTCCAACGCAAAAAATCTCGTCCAAAACGGACCTCGTATGAAGAAGTTATGGTGTTACAAAGTTTATACGATTTAAAATATAAATAAATTTCAATTTCTTATTTATTTTTAAACCCACATTAATCTGAGCCGTTCAATTTCTCCACCCAGATCTGGACCGTGTGCATGCCTTCTTCCATCTCCAGGTTAGTAACCACGAACAAAACCCAAAAGCCTCCTCCAAACCCTAATTCACGCAACCAAATCCATCACTTCCAAGTCGATCAGCTAGTACCATTCCGAAGTTCATCACACAAGCCACCTTCGGCTGGAACCCTATAGAGCTCGGTCCCCCCATGGCCTAGAAAAATGTGCACGAAGTCGCAGCCTTCATCTCCATTTTGCCGCCGATCTAAAGCACTTCAGACGATCTTGACCGTTGAATAGGTCGATCACTCGATGCTCTATAACTTCCGTGTTGGAAGTTCGTTGTAAATGTTGATGGATGAAGAGATAATTGAGGGAGAAGAAGATGTTATTTCTGCCATTGATTTCAGAAAGTGGCGGCTGGAGTTTAACCCTAGGGCTTGGTTTGCAAATGAGAAAATGTAGGTGCTTTTATAGAAAATCGCCCAAAACACTATTCATCCAAAATTTTCCGAACTCCAAATCGAGCGTGCCGGCTGACATTTCTAAGGTTTACCCCGCGTTCTGAACGCAATGGAATGTGTTTCGGAAGCTAATTCGGTCATCTGTGCGAGTTACGGAATTAAACGATCGATTTTAAATTAAACCGATTTAAACCGATTTCGAGGCGTTTTGGCTTGCCCCGGACAAACGGTAACTCCGATTGACACGAAATTTGAAACCATACAATAATATCACATTACGGATCCGATGAAACTGGTTTCGTCGAAATCCGAGACTTTTTGAAAAATGTCTATTTTAACTCGCCGAATTAATATTAAAACAATTTCGATGCGTTTGGAGCTGCCACGGTCAATCGACAACTCCAATGGATACGAAAATTGAAATCCGATAATAACTAACTATTACGGATCCAATGGAACTGGTCTCGTTCAATTCTGAGACTGTTCGAAAATTGGCTATTTTTACAGTCGATAATTAAATATTAAAATATTCAATTTTCACAATTTAACTCCAAATTCAGTTTTAAAAGTTCTATAACCTTTCTATAACTCCAGTATGATTAAATAAAAATTTACAAATCATTCTCAATCACTTTAAACTCGATTTACAATTATCTCTGGAATTTAAATCATTAAATTATCGATTTAATTGACCAAATTAAATCCAATATTCGAATAATAAATTATTCGACTTCTTAAATTCATTTATAAATATTTAAAATCAATTAAATATTCGAATTTTAATTATCAAAAATTCTGGGTCGTTACAGACTTCCCCCCTTAAAAGAATTTCGTCCTCGAAATTTCAAGTTAGGAAAAAGATACAAAATCCGTTAACTTTCCAAAACAAACCGTTCAAATTAGATTTTCAAATCTGTTAAGTGTTTATCTTCTCCAAAATTCATAGTTAACTTCTCACAAAATCTTTACTAAGTTTTCAAATCATAACTTAGTTTTCAAAATTTTCAAATTTCTCTAAAATATTCTAACGCCTTAAATTTTCAGAAAATTTCGCCAGCGTCTCCTTTGCGCGGCTCGATCCGAAAAAAAATGACAGTGTATATATATCACAAATATACATCCCATCAAGTGATGAGGCATCCCGTAGGGAAAAAAGTGTAAAAGTACGATATTTAATCCGAGATATGTACCTTATTATATTTTTAGCGAGCGTATACGGCTAATATAGCGCGAAAGCGAGCTCCAAATGCGAAGCAACGCCATCCGCACCTACTAAACACTCAACAAACCATATGAGAACACGTAGATATGAAAATATAGTCAATATACATCATATAGCAACATAATACTACATATGTCAACATAGCAAATGCAACAAACAACAAATGCATTTAGAAGCAACAATGCAACCATCAAACCATCATCATCCAATAAACATCCAACAAATCCATACCGAATCAATATTCATTCATTTCTCATTAATATTCATTGAATTGGTTTTCAATTTACTCACATTTGATTTGCTAATATTGGATTTAACTAACATTCATTCATTTGTTTCCAATTAGTTTACATTCACTAATTTACATTCATGTTGGTTCATTTTCAATTTGAATCAAATTCATTTCTATTCAAATTTACATATTATCAATTTGAATTTAATCACTTTGCTTCCAATTTGTCGATTCAATTTCATTAACCCTTAATGAATTACACGAAATCAACTAACAATCAATCTAACAACCAATGTATAACCAATCATAACCAAATTTATTCAATTTACATTTCTTTACATTCAATTTGGTTCAACACTTTAAGTTTCAATTTGTTGATATTAAATTGATTTCCATTCAATTATTCAATTCCTTTAGCTTCTAATGAATTAACACTTATATTCATTGCTTCATATCAATTATTTATATTCAATTGATTGACATTCAATCCATTTATTAATTCAATTGCTAATTCATTTTAACAAATACAATTGAATTTTATATAACTCAAGTTCACATTCACTTAATAAATTCACTTTATTAATTTCTTTGATATCAAAATCAACTTCGTTCAACATTACTTAAGTTATATTCCAATTAAACATCATTTGTTTAACTTAACTTAAGTTTCCACTTATTAATCCAATTCAGATTTTGTTTTTCTTAACAAAATTCATTTAACCTTTTACCAAAATCAAATTTCATCAATCATTCAAATTTATATCACATTTGACTTTCTTTTAGTTAAATTTCACATCATATTTCATTATGCTACTCAAATTCATTAACTTTACCAAAGTTAAATCTATTATCTCATATCATAAGTATAAATCTTATTTCACTTATATTTACCATATTTAAATTTGGACTTTAATTTTCAAATTTGTTATCACAACAAAACCTCAATTTCCAATTTACTATGGTAGCAAATCAATCACACAGAAACTCGAAAATGATACCGATGATGCTGCAGTCATCACCCTTATTATTTCCCAGCAACAATAGTGAATGTAGTGCTTTAAATTCTTTCAAAAATTTCCTTTTATTCATAAATCACATTTATAAATCTCTTTGCACATAATTTCACTTCTTACATATAAGATTATTTTACCATTGTAAATCATTTTAATTATAACTTCATACATTACAATTGTTGTTTTCATTTACTTATTCAAACAACTTTAACTAACTTGTATATATTTACATTTTCAAACAATCAAACAATCAATTATATACACTTTAATACTGAAAAATTATTTCTTTATATATAAAATATAATCGAGGTAAAATTATTCCATTTACCAAATTTAAAACAATACTGTGCCGAATTGTTCTATATAAGTGTTTAGAGATCCCTATCGATAGAGTTGTACGGACAATACCGACCAGAATCCATATACCACTCAACAAACCAATCATCACAATATAAAACAATTTTATATTCACTAACAAATACGCACTCATATCTATTATTACACTCAAACTCATTCTAGAGTACTACTGACTCTATCTCTAATGAGTAACACCCAACAGAGCAGGGTTGTCGCTTAACCATATGCTCTGATACCAAATGTAATAACCCGCTTTTCCGTACCCCTTGAATAGACACTAATCTCCATCTATTTACTCAAGGTGAACGAAAAACCGAACCATTAGGGTTTTAAAAGAAGAGGTAGAAGAAAAGATAGAAGAAAAGAGAAAGAAGAAACAAAAGAACAACATCAGAAACAGAAACAATATCAGAATCTCACATATCGCAGCGGAACAATATACAATAGATAATTACTAGTCCTTTAAAACAAAGAACTATATCAGTTTATACATACATCAATCATCAGAGTCAATATACAACAATGGACAGTTATATAACTTGTCCTCATACAGAATACACAGCGGGATAAATATATCAGATACAAATACTACGTCTCGCCATCCAGCTTGCTTCCAAAGCTCCAGAATATCCAGAATATCCTGATAATATAACTCTAGGCTGCCCGTGTGGAAATTGGTGGGCACCCAGAGTTTAGAAGGGAACAATAAACTCCGAGTCAGTCATGGTGACTGGTGTGAGATCGTAAAACAGTTATTTTTCACAAAGAAAATAAAACAAATTCGCAATGCTTTTGAAAAATGAAACTACCATAAGACCTCCCGCCACACACACAATGCAAACGCAGAATTGGAGGAGATTTCTTCTTATGATAGTCAAAGATGCTTACTACGCCAATCATTGGATATTATTATTAATGTCTAGTGTGAAAAAAACATTTCGAAAGTATAATATTAATCTTAGCCAGCATAGACATTTCGAACTATGCCTACTATAGCTACCATCTAAACAGTGGGGCGCCACCATAAGTAGATGGCAGGTTCTACAACTAATACCGTACAAAGTTCGTATTTGGAAGGTGGATTTCCAACAAATGGTCAGGCTAAGGAACTTCCTTTCCTCCTGCCGATTGGGATCGCCTCTGGCTGGACGTCCCGAGAGACAAACTGCTCTCTGCCAAACAAGGCCGGGTTACCCCTGTAACAGGTAACTCACGAATATGTCATCACCCGGTCCTTTGGGACCTTTATCCGAGCGCTCGATATCCAACATCACACATCATAAAGAAAGTGTATCCACATGAGTAAGTATCTGGGCTCCATACCATGATACCACCCCTTTCCAGAAGGAAATGACATACCCTAAAGGGCGCGACCCTCATAACCTTGCCGCAACATTCCTGTTTCGACCATTTCCGGGGTGTGAGGCTCGACGAAGTCTCGTCCACAAAGCTACGCTTTCTCAAAAAGCCCTGCTTCGGGTCAAACAAAATGATCAACCTATGATCACAAAGATATAAGATCAAACAAATGATCATATCGCAAATGATCAAACACTGATCATTTCACAGCAACACTCAGTATGCCACGTTACCAAATTGGGATATATCGCTGATAAATTTCAACTACATAACCTCTGAGCTCGTACGTCTCAGAGAAGGGTGTTAAGCTAAGAGAATAAATTCTCCGCCACCAACAGATATGTATTTGAAAGAAATCAGCTTTATATCTCAAATTGTAACGTCAGACACACAATCCATACAAGTCTGCTCCGGGATCGAACAGAACCGAAGGCACTTCTCACGAAGCCCTTGCATATCCGGATAATTTTCAATCACGTCCGGACTTCCCGTCACTAAGGGTGATAAAACCTCTAAACCGGAGATCAGCCGATGTAGAGTAACTCGACGGTAATCCTTCCGTTTTCAAAAATATCCGGTCTTCAACACCGGTCTTCGAATGCAATTCATAACGACGTATCACATATTCGGAATGGGTTATACGACCCCATGGTCCTTTCCCGGTTAACCCGAATAGTGAGCGTTTATTTAAAAACAAGTGTGGCATTCAAATTCATCCAATTCACAACAAATACCTATTCAAGGTAATTATTGATAGTCGGTTATTTAACTATCAATAAAGATGCGCAACATCATCAGATTCCAAATAATTTTCCAAATTATTTATTTTCAAAAATATCTTTACTAGATATAAAATTTCCACACTTTAAAAATAAATCAACGTTTATTTTTTAAACAACTTCCCTTTCTGTTATAAATTCCATAGTGAATTTATATTTCAAAATATCTTCTGATATACGATTTCCAAATCGTTTTCAATATTCGATTTCGATTTATCTTTAAGAAGATAAATCTCAAAAACGTTCATTTCATATTGGAAAACATTCCATACTTATTTAATAATAAGTATTTCACAAATCATTTATTTTCAACATTTGAAAATATTCGATATACTTAAATCAAATTAAGTATATATTCATTCTTTAAGGAAATCATTCTCTTTAAACACATTTATTTGAGTCAAAACGAATGTTGCGTAAAACATCGTTACGACGACTCAAAATCACTAGTATAGGGATTCGGAATTTAGATAGATATATGAATCCCAATACTACGTTAAAAACATTTCCTTTCGGAAATCATTTACTATAACAACAGTGTTATAGTCCACCATTTCCTTAAATTTCTCGAAAACGTCTATTTCAACAAGAACTGCGGAAATCTCTGCTTTCGATTTATAATACATTTTAAAACATCTTTAAAATGTTTAACTTCATTTTTCAATATCACTTTCCCAAAACAGTATCCATTTTACTTAACAATATATTCACTGTCCAAAATCGTGAATATACTTCACTAACCTCATTTCAATATTTTCTACCCATTTTTATTTCAATAATTATCCACTATCCAAAATCGCGGATATATCTCCTTTATTAAACTTCTGTGTTTAACCTATCAATTTCAATTGGTTTTGGATTTATAAAACAATGTTTATAAATTTCACCTTTTATATTTTATAACAACTTCGATTTGTAAATCTCCTTTATTAACAAATTCGATCAATATTTCATTTATAGGCAAAAATCCAATTTATAAGTTAATTCCTTATAAATCTTCTATTCTACAATTTCATTCATTTTAACTTCACAATTTATACATCTATAAATTTCATATCTTCACAATCTTAAAATTCTATAAGATTCATATCTTCACTTATAAAAACTCGTTTTAAAATTCCAAAAATTTCAATTGATAAATATATCAATTTTTCTGTACATCTTTTATAATACTTTAAAAATCTCAATTTAACCCATTTTACAATTAAATCAACTTTCATTTCAAAAATCACACTTTGGTTATATTTCACTAAAAATCTTAACTTTTATAACTTTAAAATTTTACGTTATAAATCGATTCAAAAATTCCATAAAACGTATATTTTCAAAAATCACTTTAAAAATCCTTTTAAAGTAAAAGTCGTTATTTTTACATTTCAAAACTGAATCCGATGATGCCACAACACCAATCAGTCCATCACAACAGTCAAATATCATATATCATCATATGATAACAGAATATATCAAAATATCTGGAAATAATCAATACGGTGAGGAATCCAGTCGGATCCCTCCAACCTGTTTCCCTGCATCCACAGATGTTAGCACAATACCAATTCCGCTCCAGTACGGAATTATCGCGGTATATGGGTTTTTATAAATCCGCTTACTAACGGCGCAATAGGGTCTCATCCGCTATACGAGGCGGGAAATCATCAATCCAATATATACATATGCCAATATGTATATACTGCTATATATATAGATATATCCTATCATATCTAATATCACATCCAAACAGTCAATCATAAATTAATAACTGTAAATAATTCCACATTCAATTGAGTGAGAAGATCTCACCTTAGCTTTAAATTCAGTTCCAGCGTTTTGTTTCGAATAAAATTAAACACGCGTTTAATTTTACCCGAAATTTTCACTGACTCCAATTGACTCCAAACCAGCTCCATTGCGTAGTGCTCGACAAAACGATTCCAACGCAAAAAATCTCGTCCAAAACGGACCTCGTATGAAGAAGTTATGGTGTTACAAAGTTTATACGATTTAAAATATAAATAAATTTCAATTTCTTATTTATTTTTAAACCTACATTAATCTGAGCCGTTCAATTTCTCCACCCAGATCTGGACCGTGTGCATGCCTTCTTCCATCTCCAGGTTAGTAACCACGAACAAAACCCAAAAGCCTCCTCCAAACCCTAATTCACGCAACCAAATCCATCACTTCCAAGTCGATCAGCTAGTACCATTCCGAAGTTCATCACACAAGCCACCTTCGGCTGGAACCCTATAGAGCTCGGTCCCCCCATGGCCTAGAAAAATGTGCACGAAGTCGCAGCCTTCATCTCCATTTTGCCGCCGATCTAAAGCACTTCAGACGATCTTGACCGTTGAATAGGTCGATCACTCGATGCTCTATAACTTCCGTGTTGGAAGTTCGTTGTAAATGTTGATGGATGAAGAGATAATTGAGGGAGAAGAAGATGTTATTTCTGCCATTGATTTCAGAAAGTGGCGGCTGGAGTTTAACCCTAGGGCTTGGTTTGCAAATGAGAAAATGTAGGTGCTTTTATAGAAAATCGCCCAAAACACTATTCATCCAAAATTTTCCGAACTCCAAATCGAGCGTGCCGGCTGACGTTTCTAAGGTTTACCCCGCGTTCCGAACGCAATGGAATGTGTTTCGGAAGCTAATTCGGTCATCTGTGCGAGTTACGGAATTAAACGATCGATTTTAAATTAAACCGATTTAAACCGATTTCGAGGCGTTTTGGCTTGCCCCGGACAAACGGTAACTCCGATTGACACGAAATTTGAAACCATACAATAATATCACATTACGGATCCGATGAAACTGGTTTCTTCGAAATCCGAGACTTTTTGAAAAATGTCTATTTTAACT
The DNA here is from genome assembly GCA_030737815.1 of Allium fistulosum. Lineage (NCBI taxonomy): Eukaryota > Viridiplantae > Streptophyta > Magnoliopsida > Asparagales > Amaryllidaceae > Allium > Allium fistulosum. Next base: position 837,913,220 of record CM060905.1, read on the forward strand.
CGCCGAATTAATATTAAAACAATTTCGATGCGTTTGGAGCTGCCACGGTCAATCGACAACTCCGATGGATACGAAAATTGAAATCCGATAATAACTAACTATTACGGATCCAATGGAACTGGTCTCGTTCAATTCTGAGACTGTTCGAAAATTGGCTATTTTTACAGTCGATAATTAAATATTAAAATATTCAATTTTCACAATTTAACTCCAAATTCAGTTTTAAAAGTTCTATAACCTTTCTATAACTCCAGTATGATTAAATAAAAATTTACAAATCATTCTCAATCACTTTAAACTCGATTTACAATTATCTCTGGAATTTAAATCATTAAATTATCGATTTAATTGACCAAATTAAATCCAATATTCGAATAATAAATTATTCGACTTCTTAAATTCATTTATAAATATTTAAAATCAATTAAATATTCGAATTTTAATTATCAAAAATTCTGGGTCGTTACAACTATTCTACTTCATATTCTTCCTCATTCCCAAGATTTTCCATGGCTTCCTACCTTAAGGAAATTATGAAGAAATATTGCAAAATGAAATTAAATTTATATAAGTATATATACATAGGCAATCTACTTCAAAACCAAAGCAAATCACCTCGTGTCCTAACTTAAACCCTATGGCCACCACCTCCTACAACCGAGGCCGAGCACTCCACCTCTTCAAGCATAGATCATTCCCTTCTCAAGGTCTAAGGCTCGATTCTGTAGGCTTTAATTTGATCGTAGTGAAGCTATAACGAATTTTCGAGAAGTTAGAAACCAACGAAAGGGAGAAACTCTATGTTTATATTATTTATATATTTATAAATATGATAATATGATATGATTTCTATGGATGTTTACTATGTTTAATCATCGAGTTTGGGTGTTGATTATATGTTTATTTTGATGTGTAAAAAATTCACGTTTAATACACATTGAATATCACAAAGGAAATCACTTTCCTGTAATAAATGAAATGGTGTATATAAGATTGTTAAACCTCTTAAAATGGTCTAAAATAGTTTATAAATGTTTTATAAACGCTAAAATCCAATTTTGACAAGTTATGGAAATCGAGTCAAAAATAGACGTGTCGCGTAATGGCAGTTCGCGATTTCGCGTCGTGGAAAGTTAAATCCATTTATACGATTGGTTCGGAGTTGGAATTCTTTGTAATAAGAATTTTCCGAACTATTATAATTATAGTTTTCAAAAAAAAAGATTGAGATTTCATTTAGTAGATTTTAAAATATGTGCAAATCAAGTTTTCAAAATAGTCGCGGTTTGGCACTTTAGAAACCAAAGCGATAAATTCTTTAAAAATGATATTTTTAATTCTTTAAAATATGGGATGAATTCTATAAATCTTTTAAAATGTTTTAAAATATATTTGAGTTATAAAACTGGATTTCTAAATGATAGAAAGTTGTTTTGATCAAATAAGCTTAAAAGCACTATTCATAGCACTATTTACAGCACTTTTTGCAGCACTTTTAATAACTTTTGAAATATGGCTTTAAACTTAAGTATTCATTCCCAAATATTTTATAAATGTTTTCAAGTAAATAATTAAGTATTTTAAAGATGATTCGAAGGTTTTATAATTTATTTTAAAAGATTTTAAATAAATGATTTAAAGAAAAGCTGTTAAAATTAAGGGATTTAACCTTGGCTCAAAAGCCAATGAGTAGACTAGATTTTTATACTCGTGATATCCCGATGTGAGGTGCTTAAACTAAAGAAATGTTCAGAAGCAACCGATGCCTTGGCTCACCTGGCCTTTTTCTTGGATGAGGAATAGATAAGGTCGAAATGTCGAAAATGAGGCAAGTATAAAAGATTTAATTTTTTTCTAAATTTAATACAACTTGGATTGTATAAAGGTAATCTTCTTATACTCGGTATTAAATTCCGAGGAGGGAACCTGTACTATTCGTTTGAATTTAAAAGGTGATTTCACCGCAATTCGACGGATAGTAAAGGTTGAATACGAAAATTGATGTTGAGTAGAATTAGTATAATTTCTATCAACCCTTTTAGTCAAAAATGTTTTGCAATATGATTTATTAGAAATGATTTTGATTTAGTATAATTTCTACGGATCTGCTTTACTTGCATGCTAACTAATTTGGATTTACCATCATAGATAACATAGTTTCAACCTATTAAAAAGATATTTATTGGAAATAAGAAATCTTTTATTAAGATTTAAATAAATGATTTGGAATTAATTTAATTCCTATACTTAAAATTAATTTTTTTGCGTTTACAGTAAATGATGTCTTAAATAACATTGTTTTTGACCCGTTTTAGAAGTTATGATTTGGAAATCTTTGTTAAGATTTAAATAAATGATTTGGAAATATTTTCCTAAGTAAAGAATGAAATGATTTGGAATTATTCTAAGGTTTAAAAAGAGTTTTAATTAAATAAAGATTTGATAAAGGAGGTTTAATGATTCCATATAAACTAAAGAGAAATGGTTTTAAAGATATATATCTTTAGAAGGTATTTTTGATAAAGAGAAAACTAATCAATCAAATGATAAACACTTATGTACTTAAACATCTTTTTATCAATGATTAGTTCGAAGGAAATGGGGTCGGATTTAGGGCTATACCTATCTGAAAATCACTTCGAACCAATTTACGAGTTCGAAAGTGAAGACATGTTAAAGACAATAAAGTTGAAGGCGAGGATCTTCATAATGAAAGGACTGCTTGTTGATAATTTCAAAGTAGCTCCCGAGATAAATAAATAAATAACAGTGGTCCCTTCGTTCTAGGATCTTCGTATGCAAGGACTACTCTACTAATCCTAGGAGTAATTCCCGACAGGATGTGGCAGGAGCATGCCTTTGGTTTGTCCTGTTCTTAGATAACTTGTATGGATGAATATCTGACATTGCATATTTGAGTTTATTATGCATTGAACTATACAAATATACATCTGTTTGGTGGTGTAGGAGGTAACGTCTCTTACACTTAGCGCCCTTCTCAAAGACGTACGAGCTCAGGGGTTGTACTTTTATGGAAACCAATAGTGTGTTGTTGGAAATGGCAATGTAGCATTTTAAGTGAAAATTTTCTAAGAAAGGTAAATGTTACCTCGAGCCTCATACCTGAGGAATTGTGAAACAGGGGTTGCTTTGGGGCTAAGTGGTTCGCTACCATTAGGGTATGATATCATCTTTCTAGATTTATTTTGCGCCCGCTATGATGTCGGGTAAAAATATATGTGGTGTATGGTATGAGAGCTCTCGGATAGGTCGGGAACGACCGAAGTTATATCGTATTTGGTGCTATCCACCACCATATGGGTCCGCGGGTAGGCCGGTCTTAATTCGAAGATGTCGATCCTCGATGCATCCCTCTAGGGATGCACTGTACGGGAGGTAGTCTCTTACCTCGCTATGCACTTGGAAATCCAATCTCTAGTAAGTGCCTTCGTTTTTAGTTGTAGACCTATTATGCTATAATTAATAATGTAATAATTTCGGCTAAGATTATGTAAATTTACTTGAAAAGCATTTTCAAAAGAATTTCATTAAAAATAATATTACCAAATTTCGCGTAGAATGATTTGGTTATCGTAAAGTAAAAACCCATTCCATATTTATGTGCATCGTGGTCTTATGAGGTACCCTTTGTTTTCCAAATACTTGTATTTTGAGTTTCTCACTCCAGTCCCATGATTGACCCAGAGTTTATTTTCTTTCCCTTAAACTCTGGGTGCCCTGTTTTTCTAAGTAGCCTAGTAGTCAGGTTTTGCTTAGAGCATTTTGGAAGAGCTCGGAGCATGGAGTTAGAAGATTCTTCTGAAGATTGTTATCCATTTCCACCACACTCATGTACTATTGTATTCCGCATTTGTAAGGATATATATTTATAACTGTCCATGTTAATGTTTAGTTAAACTCTGATAAATGTATATTAAAATTTTCCATTGTAAAGATTATATGTTGAAATAATATATGTTATTCCATTCATGTAAGATTATGTTCTGTCTTTATTTTCTTTCTACACTTAACGGTCGGGTTTCCAGCACTTGAATTTGCAGCACGTGAATACCGAATATGTATTAGTGTCGATTTTCGAGGGTCGAAAAGCCGAGACGTCACAACTATTACTATTGGATTATGTGCATTAGCAATGAGAAAAATAGGAAACTTCAAAGAAAATCGTTTATTAATTTGCATTAAATCTTAATTTGCATTTACATGAATAATATGTTTGCACTAAATCATATTTAGTGGTTATTAATAAAGGGGTTTAGTTTTTTGATTTAATCAATTTACATTAAAGCTTTTATTCTTATATATTATGATTTATCGTTATTAAATATAATATATGTTACAATTTTAATTTAATTTAATTTTATATTTTAATTTATGATATGTTTGCATTCACAATGCAAACATTATAATTATAGCAAATATGGTGGACTAACCTAGGGCCTACATAAAGGAATATGCATCATATGTGTATAATTAACCATTGAGATCTACGGTTGTCAGATAAGGTATATTTTCAAGGGATAATATGAAATATATATATATATATATATATATATATATATATCTGTCTGTGTGTATGTATTTATGTATGTATATAGAAGCATATACAACCAATACACATATAATTTATTATGATTATTTTCGGCCTTTAAATAAATGAATATATTTAGGTATTATATATATGTATATATAATACATATATATGCCCGAACTCTAAGTAAAATGATTTCTTTTTTTGGATTTCATATTTTTAATCATAAATATAAATGTCAAAACTAATTTAAGGATATATTAATATATATGTGTATGTGTGTGTGTATCATAATATATTTAATTTTTTTTAAAACCCAAAATTTAAATACTTTTAACTTGTTCAAATATTTTAAAAAAGAAAGGAAAAAATGGTATTTAAAAAAATAATAATATATGTGTATAAATATATATATATATATATTGTTTAAAATCGTAAGTGTATATATAATACAAATATCTTTTAAATCGGTTAAGTAAAATATCTTTTTTTGGCCAAGAAACAAAATTGCTTTTTTTATAAAATCCATAAATAATAAATATGAATTATATTTATAATTAGATATTAAACCATTCTTAATATATATGTGTGTGCGCGTCACCCATGAGATAAAAAAATCAGCCCAGATGTAACACCTCGTAAAACAAACAGTAATTAATTAAAAAGAATTAATAAATAATTATTGAAGCCCAAAAATATAAGAGAAAATGATAGAATTTGGCTACGAAACTTGCACCATTGTGTTTGTGGTGATATTCTAAGCAACTTTCATATGTATAGCTTCATAATCGGAGTTCAAACAGAGAAGTTATCCATGTTCGTAGATTTTAGATTGAAAATAGTTTAAAATAGAAATAAGAAAATAAATATTATCAAATAATAAAAACATTAAGAATAGTGTTTATAAGAAAATAAATAATACAGGACCACTAGTTGATAACAAGATAGGGCCGATCGACCGCTAGCGGTCGATCGATCGGTTAGGGCCAGCTAAATATGAACCTCGGCCTAAACGATTTGGATTTAATAAATAATAATCTAATGAATAGAATTGATTTGAGCACCTATAAATAGAGGCCCAACCCCTCACTTTTCTTCTCATATTTTCTGAACTGAGCAGCAAAGCTCTGCCCTTTTTTCCTTGTTCGCTATTTCTAGAAATTATAGAAATATTATACACATACATAAACACACACACAGATATATATATATATATATATATATATATATTGGAGAAGGATGGAAAATAAAAGAGAAGGAGTGAATCTATTATGTGAAAAAGAAAAAGGAGTCAAGTAAGAAGACTAGGTTTGGACCGGACGATTTGAAAGCCATAAGGTGAGTGGGAAATTATGTAATTTACATAATACTTCACTTATACCATTAAAATTCTAATTTTATTATGCCTATGTGGAAACCATTAAATTATAGGCTTAAATATATAAATCTAACCTGAAATCTTTGCTTACATATTCATAAATTGTTTAACTTTGATGAAATCATATATATATATATATATATATATATATACAGGAACACACACACCCTAGATCTAAAAGTTATGGAGAATATTCCTTAAAATTTACGAAATATAATATTATTAGAATTGTGTAATTAATTCCAGACTTTTGTTATTTGGGTTGTAAATCGTTAAACTTGATAACCATCAATCGTAGATGCTTTAATTTTGTAAAAGCCCATAAATCCGTACCCCTTGAATCGACCATAATTCACATCAGTTCGACTCAAACTGAATGGAAAATACGAATCTTTAGGGTTGAAGAAGAAGAAGGTAGAAGAAAAATAGAAACAACAACACAGAATCTCACAATCGCAGCGGAACAAAATATAATATATATAATAGCAGATTTTTAATACAAGAACTGTATTGTTAATATACATACCACTATCAGAGTACACAATTCAATACATCAAATGGACAATTATAATAACTTGTCCTCACACAACAGAAATAACCAAGTACGTGATATACGTTTGAACTCTTCCAGCTCGTCTCCTGAGCTCTATAACATTTAACATGAATCTGTAATACTCGGTCTAACCCGAGCATTATAATAAAATAACACCCGAGTCAGTTTGGAAAACCAGCATGAGAAAATACACTCAATTTGAATTATTAACTTTTATCAAAATCCTTTGAATATAAAGGTTCCTCGTAAGAACGCGTCACACATAAACACGATGGGTTTTTGCCTTACGATAACCAAAACACTTTTATCAAATCTGTCTGATATTATAATAGTGTCTAAGTCAAGTAAATAAAAAATAGCTGAAATGCTTGCATCTTACGTTTCGGCATAGTTGGGCACAATCAAAACCGTACGGTGCTCATTGGAGAATGGTTTCCATACAATGACTAGGCACTAGGGTACCACCTATCACGGTACACTTCTAGAAGCATGTACCGAGGACCTTGCCGGGATCCCCTGCAACACAAGACCGGCCCTATCCCTAACCTGGATAAAACCGAATATGTTATCACACTGGGTGTTCCCACCCTTACCGAGAGCTCTTTCGCATGCACCGTACCCATCTAATATAATATATCCGGGTTTATCTAGAAAAGTGATAACATACCCTAATTGGATATAACCCACTTAGCCTTGCTGCATACCCCTTGGTTTTCAGCCATTCCGGGTTATGAGGCTAGAGGTTACAATTACCTTTCAAGAATAATTTCGCTTAGAATGCTCATCGTCCTCCAATGACGATGTTCTGATAGCATTCATCCATATAAGTTGTCCTGGGTCTGGACAAACCGAATCACCGTCTTCAACATCTTCACGGTACTCATTCGTAACGTTCAAACCGGATCGAAGTGGTTTTCGAATAATTAAATCTGATCCCGGTCTCTTCGAAACGATTAACGAAACTGGTCAAAATTGATAGTCGGTTATTTAACTATCAATATAACATCCATAAGCAATCACTAGGCCATTATTTGTAATTCCTTTCAAATTACTCATTTCAAAATATCTTTACAAGATATACGTTCAGTACTTCATCATTTGAAAACAGTTTCAATTTCTTATATTCTTAATGGAATATTCCACCCATTCCAATACTTAGAATATTTCCCCCACTTCATTTATATTCACACTTAGGAAGTATTCCATCTATTTCCTTACTTCCTATTTTCTCGAAATCATTTACAATTCTATTTGTAAATTCCTTGACTAGTTTATAACGAATCCTATAAATTTCCAGAATTTCTTAATAAATTCCCTTTTATATCTCCAAAGCCAATTATACTCGCTTATAATTTCAATTTATAAATCTTCTCGATTTCCATCACATCACTTCCGTTCCCGTCCCCTTAACCATTTTCACTTCAAAAATAGTATCTATTATTTTTCTCTCTATTTCAATTATTTATCCATTTCGTATTACGATAAATCGATATATTTGAAATTTAATTTCAAATCCATCTGTTCAAACAAAAATCTTCATATTTCAAAAATCGATTTATATCCCAAATCAATATTTAAAGTCAATTAAATATTCAAAATTAACCATTGAAAAACCCGGGTCATTGCACGCGTTCCCAATGGTTGACATCAACAGCTGTTGATTTCTTTTCTCCTTCCATTCTCCCCTCAAATAATACTTCGTTCAAATATGCCATTCAAATCCTCCACTCGCAGCACACAACGCTTTTCTCATTCACTCAACTTTCTTGTTCAAATGCCCCGTTCAAATTTTCTGTTTTCGTTCATTGCAAACGCACCCTATATTGTATAGAGCTGCATGGACCACTTGAGTTGAACTGCTTTGAGCTATGAGTATAATTAAGCCACTTTGGGTTTTTCGGTATTTACTTCAAAGCCCATCGTCAAATCATGAGTAGAACAATGACTTTGGTAATAGCCTGACCAAAATCCCAAGAAAACTCGTTGATGTAACGTCCACGAAATGTGGTCAAAATGATATGGACATGGCATCGTTGCGTGGTAGTAGCAGTAACAACTTCATATGCCATGTCTGAGCAAAACAAAAGAGTTGAGTATAAAAATGAAGTGAATGTCGTAGACATACGGATGTGGTACTTAACAAAAATGATCGATTTATTTCAACAATTATGATCCTATTATGACGATTTCAAAGTAATCAGTTTTACTCCTGCAGGACTGCTTCCAACAAATCTCATCCATAAAAGTGTACTAAGGAATTAACAACAGTAAAAGTAGGGATGAAGGACGAGATGTGCAAGGAGCGTTGCTTTAGGAGCAGTGAATTCAGCTGATCAAAGCATTTTATCCAAATCTTATCTGTGAGACAAGCACAACTCAATGTCATTCATGCTCTTTGCCGCATTACTTGTATATATAACCATCTTTTAAGTTTGCAAATTACATTCTGCTTTGCTTTGCTTGTGAAGAAACTCTGTCAGTATTCTCCCAGACATCTCTTCGTTTCTTGGTTGATCAGGTTGGTCTAATGTTGAAATCATATTACATACCTTTTTTTTCCCTGTAATGCATGTAGATTTCCAACATAATATTAGTATACATCTTCCTTCTAATGAAACAACTTTTGGCCATGCATTTATTGTGTTTACCTAGTACACATATTTATCTAGTACACTTATATGTAAGGTTGCTAGACATTAATGTAACATGTTAGTTCTCCAAAAAAGATGGCAAAGGCAAAACATGTACGCCAATAATGACTAGTTGCCGTTGGGTAATGAACAATTGAACATGGACACCTTTATATTGATATATAGTTGAGTGAATGTATTAAATTCATACCTAACTGTATAGCTAAAGATTAAAGAACTGAAAGAAAATTGAGTATAATCTTCATCCTAGTTATCTATCAAATATTCAAAGATATATAGAGAAAAAAATAAATCAATATGCATTTATAATTTATGATATACTGACCCAAACTTTTGCCTATATATATTAGACCCACGATGCCAAAGTATTCACTGAAGTTTCCATGCCTGTTGAACTGTAAGTCTATACTTGTGAATGTAAAAAAATCAATGGAAGGAAGCAGCGATGTATTGAAAGGAGATAAGCTTGTTTCTGATGTCATTGCAAATGAGTTGGCCATCAATGGAGCTTCGAACAAGAAGAACACTCGTTTTGCATTCGCATGTGCCATGCTTGCTTCCATGACTTCCATTCTCTTAGGCTATGGTACTATTGTACTAATAACTTATAACCTCTATGGTTTCTACGTATTATTTTGTTTGGAAACACATATGTAGAAGCTTGAAATGAATTAACTTACAGATATTGGAGTGTTGAGCGGAGCAGCTATATTCATACAAGACGACCTCAAAATATCGGACACGCAAATACAAGTTCTAGTTGGAATTCTGAACTTCTGCTCCTTGATTGGTTCCTTTGCAGCGGGGCGTACATCGGACTGGATAGGTCGGAGATACACTATTGTGTTTGCTGCAGTCATTTTCTTTGTAGGGGCTATAGTGATGGGTTTAGCACCAAACTATGCGTGCCTTATTATAGGAAGGTTTGTGGCTGGAATTGGTGTTGGATATGCACTCATGATCGCTCCGGTTTACACTGCTGAGGTGGCTCCGGCATCATCTAGAGGTTTCTTGACTTCCTTTCCAGAAATTTTTATTAATGCGGGGATCTTGCTTGGTTATGTTTCAAACTACGTGTTTGCTCGGCTGCCTGAACGTTATGGTTGGAGATTTATGCTTGGCGTCGGAGCAGTTCCTTCGGTAACAAACTCCTCTTGCCTTGTACTAATAGAAAGTATCACTTGCTCTGGTAAAACATAGAATGATTAATTGAAAATTTTGGACTGTTCAGGTTATAGATAATTACAAAATCAACTTTGATACTTTATGATCTTTGAGAATAAGCTCCTTTCACATCCAGTGCCCTGTGTCATGGAATTAGATGCGCAGTGGTTCAGATCATCAGTGCAATTCAGCAACTAATGCTCCGAACCGTTTGTCGTATGATCCAATGGTCTAAAGTTCCACATCGTATAGTATGAAATATGTGGATAGTAAACAGTTTGGCAACAAGAAGTGTCTAGATGTAATTTAACATTTAAGTAAAATTGTTTGGGTAAAATTGGGTAAGAAATTGGTTCATAAATTATAAGAAACAAATTGTTGTTTCTCAAATTTCTACTTATTACATAGTTTTGGAAGTTACTTAAAATTCTCAAAAGTTAAAACTACAAAAAAAAAAAAAAAAAAAGGTTACGTCTAAGCAGTTTTGAATATGAGTTGGCAAACACACTTACAAAGAATAGCCTAACATGCTTATAAAAAAGTAAATAACAAACTTTTTATAATGGTTTAATGGATGAGTTTTACATAATTGGATTGTTGCAAATAGTTATAGTGCCAATTATAAACATTGAAGCTTAATTTGTGAAAAAACAAACTATAAACAAAAGAGTTTATATGAGTACGTATATTTAATACAAACAACTAATCTGCAGTGTTGTACAAAATAATCCTGATTTAACTTGAATTCAGAATTGTCCATTGGGATAAATCTGTCAATTTGTTGGTATTAGTTCAGATAACATAGACACTGTGGTGCAGACTTTTATTTTTTATTTTTATTTTTGTAGACTAAAGAATTATCTGCGTCTGCATGTTTAGTACAGCAGTCATCAAGTTTTAATATTAAACAGTAGACGAGTGATATTGTCCTAAGTTACTATGACATCATGAAGTCTTAATATTGATAGAATAAGCTATCACACTTGGAAGGATAATGGTATGTAAAATTCCAAATTCCACATTGTTTAATGTGATAAAGATTGATGAGTACAAACTATTTGAGCACCTAATTGTTAAACAGTATAGGCAATGATTAACAAAGATCGCCAACAGTAGATATATGTCGGACCTACATGTAACATGTACACTACCTTTGAAGTAGAGTTTGCATACTCGAAGACATTATATACTAGTACTGGACTAGATGAGAGAAAACAACAAAAGCGAAAATGACTTTTATCAAGTCAGCGTCAATTGAATAAGCAATCTTTACTTAGGAAGTTTGCTGGCAAGTTAAAATCCACATTGTAGTATGAGATATGTTTCTGAGAATGGACTATTTTTTAGACGTCACCTTTTTTCCAAATAAACCTTTGAATACAATTTTCTACCTAATTGGATTATTAAACACCGATCAACAGCAGTAAAATCCAAAATAGGGAAGTTGATGATTTGATAAAACAAAGGTTTTAGAACTCGATAGTGTTAAGGTAATATAAATAAAACATTATATTTTAGGTTGCGTTTAATTTCTTGAGCATTGATGGAAAAAAATGTTTATCTGCTATAAGCAATATAAAAAATAGGAATTAGAGCTCTAGGTTTGCATTTGTTTGAATAAGAAGTTTGTTGATTAGCACTAAGAAATGTTCATTTACAATCTAACTTGTATATTTACTAAGATATTCTTATAATTTACTGCTAAACTAAGATGAACAAAAATTAGAACTTAATATTTATTATTTACTAACTGAATTTCATTACAAAATAGTTGTTATATTAAATAATGGATGATTTTTCATTGTTGAACACTCTTAAGTGCAAAACAAACTCATCCTTTATCTTATTCTTTAGGTTTTTTCACAAATTAATCATGGAACTAATCAGTGGTTATAATGTTCAATTTCAGGTATGCTTAGCCTTAGGTGTTCTAGCCATGCCAGAGTCTCCTCGTTGGTTAGTCATGCAAGGAAGAATAGCCGACGCCAAAATAGTACTAAGCAAAACATCAGACACATCAGAAGAAGCAGCCAGTCGACTTACAGACATAAAATCAGCCGCTGGCATACCCGAAAACCGCAACGACGACATAGTTAGAGTTCCAGAACATAACAAACAAGGTGAAGGCGTATGGAAAGAACTCTTGCTCCACCCAACTCCACCCATTCGGAAAATACTAATAACTGCAGTCGGACTGCACTTCTTCCAACAAGCATCCGGCATAGACTCCGTTGTGCTTTACACTCCCAGAGTTTTCAAAAAGGCAGGACTTACATCAAAAAACACGTTACTGGGCGCCACTGTTGCGGTAGGTTTCATGAAAACCGTATTTGTACTCGTTGCCACGTTCTTACTGGATAGATCCGGACGGAGACCGTTGCTGCTAACAGGGACAGGTGGCATGGTGATATCGTTATTTGGGCTTGGATTCGGTTTGAAGATGGTCGATCATTATCAGAATGTGAGGTTGACGTGGGCCATTGCGCTTTGCATCGTTTGTATATTGGTTTTCGTATCCTTCTTTTCGTTTGGGCTTGGCCCGATAAGTTGGGTGTACACTTCTGAAGTGTTTCCTTTGAGGTTAAGGGCCCAGGGAGCAGCTGTTTGTGCAGCGGTGAATAGAGCTATGAGTGGATTGGTTACGATGACGTTCATTTCGCTTTATAAGGCGATAACAATATGGGGGAGTTTCTTTCTCTATGGTGGTATTGCTTTGGTTGGATGGATTTTTATATTTACCTATTTGCCGGAGACTAGAGGGAAGACGTTGGAGGAGATGGAGGAGGTTTTTGGTGTGAGGGGCAGAGAGAGTAGTAATGAGAGGGAAGGGGCAAGGATACAGTTATCCAATGCCACAGCTAGTAACACACAGTTGTAATACTGCTGGTTTCTGAGTACATTATTATATTTAGTTGATAGGCTTTTAAATTGATAGAGTGGCAAGATTTGGGACCGGAGTGTAGTTTGAATGTTGAGGTTAACTACTTCATAATTGTTATATACTGAAATAAACTATAGTAACAAATTCCTGATTTTAGTTTTAAAGGACACTGGGATAGAACATTATTATTTTTGATGTAATAACAGGATATGCCCAACTGTACACAAAGTCCGTATTATTATTTTTGCAAGAGTTCCTTCTGATTGTGCCTTTTAACACTAATAAGCTCTTTCTTCAACTATATTAATACTTTGATACCGATTTCCATATCAAAATTTTGAATTAATCTCACTTAAATTCCACCACGTATACTAAAAGAACTTGTTTAATTTTTATTCAATAAAAATTTCGTTGTTCTGTAGTACACATAAGTCTTTTTCAATATACGCACCCGGTGAAAAAGTTTTGGTTACGGTGTCATGATAAGCCTACGTGATAGCTCAGCATAATCATTAGCCAAATTCGTAGGAACCCTTTCAATACCCTAGCCATTTGCAAAAAAAGAATAATGAAATGAAACCGACCAACCTCATTTCAACCTCAGAGGTCGTCTTAAGCAATGGAAAATATAAGATTACCCTCAATTCCCCTTTTTGATGCTAAAATTTTGGTTCACTTATTTCTATAGTGGAAGAGGACATTCATCTTTACAACCCACTACCTTCTCTTAAATGTCAAAACTGGCAGTGACCACTCAAACAATTAGCATCATAGTATTGGTTTTAGCCCGAACCTGATCCAAACTCGCCGTGTTAATATGGATATGGGTTTAGCTCTAACTACATAGGTTCGACCAAAACCCAATCCAATCTGATTTTCGATTTTCTATAGTATCATAATATGAGTATTTATATTATTCGTTTACTATTTTGTTTATTTGCATATAAATGTTTTGCCTGCTTTTTTTGTGAACTTGGCTTCATCGGTACCTCATTCACATGATAATATTGTTTTTGTATGATTTTATGAAAGATAATGAGCTTAAAATATTGCTTCTAACATAAATGTAATCGATTAAGCATATGGTTATCACTCAACAGACTTGACAATCCCAACTGGTCGGGCTTGGTTATTGGGTATGAAATACCCAATATTTTCGGATCAGACTCGGATTTTGATTATTATAAGTGGCATCGGGTCTAAGTTTTAAGCTATCCGGATCAAAACCGAACCGTTGGCATATCAATATGTACGTACATACACATACATACATGTAATGTATATATACATACATATATGTATGCATATAAAACATTGCAACCACATCACCACCACGTAAGGAATTCCACCATCACCAAGTCATTTCCTTCTTTCCTTCGCAGCTAAATAGTTCCTCACGACACGTCAGTGAAGAAAAGAAAAAAAAAACTAGTGCCAAGCCTCACCTTTACCCGGAAACATAATGCAAATGACACCGGTTCAAGGGCATAATATCACATGCAATGATGATGTTTGCGAAAACGTGTGCATTGTTTCAAGTAGCTCACAAATTCAAGTGCTCAATGATATTCCAGGCATCCACCACTTATACCCAGGCCCGGCCCAAGATTTGGTTGCCCCAGCCCAAAATTGCTTAGGGTTAGGAATTTAAGTAGAAAAAAAGTAAAACTACCTAATGATTGACCCAGATTCTAACCCAACTCTTCAAGAAGCAATGATACATACTTATCCAGTACAGCATAACACAGTTTGTTAATAGCTTTTGTACAAAATAATTTTATATGCATTATTTTTAAAAAAATATTGCCCCGGCCCAGTGGGTTGCCCCAGCCCAAGGGCTTGGTGGGATTACCCATGGGTCGGCCCTGCTTATACCTACTCTACAACTGACGACTCAAGACAAAGAAGAAAACGGAGAGACACAAGATAGGAAAAAAAAATCATCAAAAGCAAAGAATGACAACCCGGAAGTCCAACCACTAACAAATAGAATAACACTAAGAAATCAAATGACTGTGTTACTAGACTGAGACAGCAATGGTACTGAGTCTGCCTAAAAGAAAATCCCAAAAATCCAAAATCCGTCTACATCCGTATCCAAAAAACGGATAAATATTCGATATCCGAAAAAACGGATACAGACATGGATACGAAGACATCCACGTTCGAAAATTATTCGTTCTTTTTTTTTAAAAGATTATAGTTTAAATTATGTGTATTCTAGTGCAATGAAAAATATTTATTATTTTATCAAGTATACACACTAAATGCGTATTAACTGTTCAAAACTATTTATTATCGTTATATTTATTTATTTTTAACACTTTAATAATCAATGTGATTTAAAAAAAATTATAATAAACTAAAAAAAGTATTTATGTTTCTTGATATATCGATCCTTAATGGAGAAGATAATTATCCGTCCTTATCTGCGGATGTAGATATTCGATATTCAAAAATGATTTCGTATACGGATATAATACGATCCGCATCCGAAATTATCCGTTAACATGCCTTGTGGTGAGTATGCATGACCACATCTACAAAAGCATGTCCAATCTATCATGAAACTAATGGATGTCATATTCCGTCATTTCCCATGAGAATGATATGCACGAATAGATAGCGTGCTATAAAAGAGATAATATCCCTAATATTTACGAGTAAAATGGGGGTTTATGCAGAAAAGGAAGCGTCATCTTCATTCCAATTTTTCCCAACGCGTCCACTTTTTCGGTCATCCTCTTATTTGTTGGGTTTTTTCATAGTATACTGTGACAAGGCATAAATAAAAGTCGACATTAGGAATTTAGAGTAACGGGGCATACATGCTCTACGCATGATACAGGGCATGAATTAGGGTGCGTTCTATTGTGCAGAGCGAGCAGGATAATGGTTCATGAATGGGACTCGTTCTTTTGGGTAAGAAAGGGGTATTTTTATTACTAATTGTATTGTTAGCCATTTTGTATTGTTTTAAAGAAAATGTATTGTAATACGAGTAACAATACAATAACGTATTTCGTTGTACGACAACAATTTCGAATTACAGTTAGAGTATTACAACAATTTTGAATTACAGATAACATAACGATACAATTGCAGTTGCAAAATACAAATTACTGACATAGTCATGCAGCAACTATTTCATCTCATATGCTATCTCGAACGTTTGTCATGGAATTTCTAACGATTCTTTGAACCGGTTCATGATCTTTAACCCCAAACATTCAAATACTATAATACCACTTTAGATATTCTTCCGGAATTAGATCGTAATCATCGTCATATGTCATAAACTCAGGATCTTCTTCGTTGTATTTTCGTATGAAATTGTGAATAACCGTTGTAGCAGTTACAACTTTTACTTGAACTTTATAAATGTACGTCGACATGCTACGTAAAATTGCAAACTTTTTCTTTCAAATTCTGAAGAACCTTCGATTGCTATGTGTAAACTTGAAAGGTAATAGTTAAAAATTTTATTTTCGATCTTTAATTGGTTCTTCGTTTCATTAACTAAGGTCAAACAGAAAATATAGATAACCATGGAACGACTCATTCGATAGTTTTCTGTTGGTTAGTGTAAATAAGGTCTAACAGAAAATATTGATGTGACTGATTTACACAGTTCTCTCGGCTTGAGAGTATTGTGGATCTTTAATGTGAAAACTCCGCTTTGATTATTGTCAAATCATGTCATGATTTAATTATAATCAAAGTGGAATTTCCATATTAAAGCTCAATTATAGTCAAATCATGTCATGACTATATGATAACTTAGTTAGGGAGCAACGTGGATTATATTATACCAAAGTTAGGCAGCAACGTGGTCATCACACAATCAACGTCCAACCCTAACTTGGTTTGCATGATAACAACGCTTCCTGTTTTAATCAGCAGTCGCGTTTGCAAATTAGGGTTTCATGTTTTTTTATGTGGATTAATTGAAGCGAGCATGTCAAGATGAATTGATCTAACAAATGATAGCAAAATCATGTAGTAATTACTGTGACGTTGGTTGGATCTATGTTCGTCCTCTATTAAAGCTTGATTTTTTTGCTGAAGTGAAGAGGAAGAGGAAGAGGAAGAGAAAGAGAAAGAAAAGGTTGGCAGCAGAAAAAACGAAGGGTGGTTTTGAAAGATAAAGAGGTGGGAACGGTAAAAGTGGGATGTGGCTTTTTATTTTGATATGGTGGGGTGGGAAAGGCAAAAAACGGGGGAGAATAGAATTGACCATTCTAATAATCAAATATAAAAATACATTTTGATTTCACATAAGATGCGATTAAATCATCAAAACAACAGTAATAATTACATCAAAAAACAACTACAAAACACAACTAAAAATTTAGGTAGTGTTTGGTTTAAAACCGAATTTTTTGTTTTCGGTTTTCAATATATATGTCAAATATGAGAAGAATAGAGGGACGACAAAGGGGATGAAATGAAGATGGATAGAAGGATAAAGGAGATAGAGGGATGACAGAAGAACGGATTGTTTCACGTGCTTGTGTTATTTCACAAAACACGGAAAACAAAAAAGTTTTTTTCTATTTTGTGTATTAATTTCGTTTTCTAAATTGGTCATTTTCGGCATGATATATGCGTCATGTGCATTTTTGTATGGACGAAAATCCAAAACTAAAAACAACAAACCAAACACTACCTTAATCTCTTAAATCATGAATATTTAAGGAGATGAGTGCTTTATAAATCAAGTGTGCTGCTATTCACACCCCTGTTTCCTCTTCTGGCCACCTTTAAAATTTTAACATAACTGATTATTTTGTACCTACTTCTGGCCACCAATTCATATATTTTTACTCAGTCATTCACAGCTGTACTCCTTCTTCTCAAACTACGTACTTCTCTAAAATATCAAACCCTAAACCCTAAGAAAAGAAGATAATCTTTTTTGCCGAATAGAAGATGAAAGATGAAGATAAAAAAAAGAGGTTGTTTTTTCTCTTATGTTATTTAGTGTTTTCTATTGAGTTTTAGAAAATTTTGTTTAGGGTTTTCTATTGCTTAAGGTTTTCTATTGATTTTTTAGGAGATTTCTTTCAATTCCCTGGCTATTTCAAGCTTGGAGGACATTAAATTTGATAACGTTGTAATAGAGAATGACAATGTAAGTTATTGATTTTTAAGGTTTTTTTTATCGTACAACATATATGTCTTGTTTTAAAAAATATTACAGTTAAGTTGTTTTTTCCGTTTCGTGGATGGAGAATTCGAACGACAATAAAATTGAGATTGCCCTTATTGTTTCAGATGATAATTATGTTGATGATGACAATATGATGCAAGATGATCGATTAAATGACTCAAAAGACATAAAAGTTGATTTGACAAATCATTTTACAATCGATGAAATATTCATTTATTACTTAATTTAAAATCGCTAATGTACTTATAAAAATGAAATATGTTAATTTTTTGTTGTTATGTGATTTCAAGTATTTGATTCGTAGAACACATTGATCCAATGGTGTAAAAAAAGGAAAAAATTTGAATACCGTTGTCGCAATTCTAAAGTTCGATAAATTAGGGCTGAGAAGAAAACCAAGGTTACAATTAGGCTATGAAAGGGCTGGAGTTTATCGTACTCATCAGCCAAAGTCAGTAAAAAAGGAAAACATCGTGAAATGACCCAGACCTAGCACTGCTAGGAAATGAAATTGTCCATTTCGATTGAAGAGTGTGTATCTAGACGAAGATAAATGGAAAATATCTGTAATCAATGGAGTGCATAATCATGAACTTCCTCATTCTTTAGAAGGACATCCGTACGCGACACGGTTAATTGATATGAAGAAAAAAATCTTAGAAGACATGATTATTGCAGGCGTTCCTCCAAAAGAGGTATTAGCTACCATTAAAATGTCCTTTCCAAAAAATTCCTCAACTTTGAAGACTATCTACAATGCTAAATATAAAATGCAACTATCAGCGATGGAGTGTAGATCCGCGATGCAGCATTTAATGAAATTGATTACAGAGAAGCATTATGTGTATTTTGACCGGGCTGATGCGGAAACCGATCATTTGATAAATATAATGTGATCTCATCCGGAATCATCCGTATTGTGTAAGTGTTTTCCATTAATTATTTTGCTTGATTGTATGTATAAAACGAATCGGTATAATATGCCTTTGTTGGAAATGGTTGGTATGACTTCTACAGGCCGAACATTTAGTATTGCTCATGCATTTCTAGCACACGAGAGGGAGGAGAATTACGAATGGGTGCTAATGAAGTTAAAACATTTTTATTTACCTGATAAAGAACCCAAGGTAATAGTTACCGATAAAGAATGGGTGTTGATAAATGGAATCAAGAAAAATTTCCACAGGCAAAGTTGATGATGTGTTTATGGCACATGAGAAATAATGTCATTACGAATTGCAAACCGGAGTTTAAAACAAATGAAGTTTTCGAGATGTTTTAGCAAAGTTGGAAGAATGTGGTTCATGCACCAAACGAAGATGAATTTTGGATATATTGTAATGATTTTAAAAAAGGTTGGGTAGATTATCCCAAAAGCTTGAAGTACATTCGTAATCAATGTTTGAAATACAAACAGTATTTTTCTTTTGCATGGACAAATAAAATTAAACACCACGATAATAAAACAACAACTCGATGTAACGACCCGCCATTTTGGACCATTCGCATCCATTATAAGTGTATAGGTAGACACTCATGCCGGAGTTGAATTGCTCAAAATACCGCGTTGTTAATTTAAATTTGGCAAAACTGAACATATACAGTAAATAAATATAATCACAGATCACAGACACAGAGTAATAGATACAGCGGAATTAAAAGAGATAGTAGTTCATGAAGCTACTATATGAATATATAAAATACATCAGAGTTTACAACAGAAGAGTAAAACGATACATCAGAGTTAAACCAGATACAACGGAAGAGTAACACGATACACCAGATACGAATCAGAATACATCACTGGAATCATCAAATACAGAAAGAAGAATAGATGGCTAGATCTTCAAGCATAGCTCCAACTCCAAAGGTGAGTCTCGAACACTGGTACACTCAGTCTGACCCGAGCGTAAAGCAAAACACAAGACACTCGAGTCAGGATTAACATTCTTATATCAATAAATCCAACTCAAGAGAAATAGTAATTGAAATACAAGTAACTCAAAGGATGTTTGGAATAACCATCCTTTAAGGATCCGTTAAACTATCTACTATGTAGTAGTGTACGATAAGTAGATAATGTCTATCAGTAATATAAAAGATATCAAAATAGCGTTAAGTCATGGCCCATTCCACCCTTAACACATTTTTATTCCCAAAAGCATATACAAGACCGTAGTTTCCCCAAAACCGGAAGTCACCAGAGGGCAATCCATATACTAAAGGTACAAATCAAAATCGTAGTGGTCGCGTATAAATGGAATACAAGTATGACAAGGCACATGAGGCAATACCCAAGGTAGTGATACTACCGTTCGCCTGATCCGGACTGGTGAGAACGCAACGCCGCAGCGCCCGCAACACCGTGAAACAACACTCCCAAAATCAAGGGTGCACCAATCGACAACAAGTATAAGTAGTTCGAAGAAGTGTGTCCACTTGAGGTAGCTAATCCTCCATTGGCCCGGCACAGCTCCTGTTTTAGTCATTTCCAATTTGACACAAGTGTCAAGGCTATCCATCATCGTTCTCTTTCTTCAGTCAACACGATCACCATTCCAACCACTTCATTTTGGATCATCACTCCGCGCATAGTTATTAAAGTGGTTTCGGTTCAGATAGAGAGTATATCCATTACCGATCCCGGTCTCTTTAATAACTTTCGTAATTATTACACCGATTGGTCGTTTATATATTTCCAAAAACCAAATCAATTTCAATTCAATTAGAATTCGTAAATCAACATTTCATTTGTCTTTCAAACCCAATTTCCAATAATTTACGTTTCAAAACATTCAATTTACCATTTCAAGATCTTATAATTCAATTTCAATTTCCTTTAAAACAATTCAAATATTGATTCAAGTTCGTATATAAGATTCATTCTGAAATTATTTAAATTTATTTAATTTAACATCTAAATCAATTTAAATTCATTTATCAATTTCATTCAATATTCGTTAAGTAAATTTCATTCAAATCAATTCTATTTAACTTCCAATTCATTAAATCAATTCCTAAGTTCAACTTCATTAAATCAAAACTTACAATTTTGAATTAAACTAAATTCGTCAAATCAATTCTTCCAATTACAAGTCTTACATTAATTCCAAAAATATCACATTTTCATTTCTTGTTAAAGAAATTCCATTTTACTTATTTACTTACTTAAATAATTTTCCAAAACTTAATTTATAAAGAAACTCAATTTCAATTATTTACGAAGTAAAATTCACTTATTCAAAAATTTGATTTTACTTATTAAAGAGTTCAATTCAATTTAATCATTAAATAATTCAATCTTATTTAATTATTAAATAATTCAAAACTTAATTATTAAATAATTTCAAAGTTTAATAATTTCAAACTTAATTATTAAATCATTTCAAAGTTTAATAATTTCAAACTTAATTATAATTTCAAACTTAATTATTTAATCATTTCTCAAATTAACATCGTTCCTTCATCAATTTCATTTTTAATATTTTGTTTCAGATTTTTAAATATTAACATTTTCCTTTCATTAAAAATTCAAATTTCAACTTCATTTCAAAACCATATTATTTATTCAAATAAAATCTTCGTTTATTTTTAAATCAAATTATTGACCAATCGGGTTTTATTTAATTTTCTATCCTAGGTCAAAGTTCATTTTGGGTATTTATCATTTCAACCCGATTCCAATTCAATTCAAAATCAAAACATAGCAAAGGGAACTTGCAGTGTGATAACTGGGATGGTGTCAAAGTAAATAAACAAGCAATAACAACAACAATAACAATCCAAAAATCAAATCAATAATCCCGAAGTAATCGTATTAATTCGCATTGTTGTTTGTGCGAATTAATATAATTATTTCTAGAATCTACACTATCATTTCATGTAGATTAAAGATTATTACATTACGGTTCTTCACTTGTCATCTATTTACAATTTCATACATCATCAATTTAACAACATACATTCAGTCAAAGTGTAATTAAACAAATCCTACGTGTCAATAAATTTAACAGTTAAAGGGGTCATAATATACAAATGTCATTTAATCAAATTTAACACATATATCAAATCTAACTATCCTACGTCAATTTCAATTTTAAATTATTTATCACTTACAATATTAACAAATTTAACGTCCAATTGTAAACATCAAACAATCAATCATTTAACAACAAACTGGATTATCATTGCATATATAACAGATAATGGTGCCATATGTCATAGGTGAACTGATTCAGGTAATAACAGATATATAACAGTGTAAATGACTAACAGTTGCATATTTCAATTGTCGTTTCAATTGAAATCAAATTTAATAAATAAAAGAACGTTAATCGTGAGTGAGTGCTCACCTTTCGAGGCTAGAGACGAACGAGAAAACGATGAGTTACGAATCCAGGTACGAATTCCAAAACAAGCTAGATTGGCCCGAACTGACGAATAAGGCTGATAAATCAAAATTGACGAGATCAAATTAGAACTGGACCGATGGAACAATTTGAATGAAATTTTTTTTTGATATAAACTAAATATATATAATATTATCATTTTCTTACTTAATCAATATTTCATTTTTAAAACCGATATCCAATAAAATGCACATGTAAATAAAATCATTGATTTAAATTAAAACCCACATATAAAATCAAACGTATATACAATATATATTTTAAAATCATAGTCATAATTTATATCCATATACACGACAAAATTTAAAATAGCCATAAATGCATACAGTTCACAATTTATAGTTAATAAGCAATCACTCTATGTAGATTAAAAAATATATATGTAGATCATAAGACAACAAAAAAAATGAACCAATTAAACCCAAAATAGTATAAACACAATGCAACTTAATACCGATCTAGATTATACTTATATATTTTATAATGTAATATATATTTTAAAGCTACTATACTCATACGTACAAATGCAGATGGTATAAAATATGTGGTATATAAACAACTGCAAGTTGAAAAGCTGTAAAATAGAAAAACCCAAAATATAATATAACTAGCAGATAGATTAAACTAGCATATATAAATTTCATAAAATCTGACATATATATACTTACACGCGTACAAGACAACGGCACCCTCAAATTTACTTATATATATTGGCTAACATAGAACAGGTACCACACAAATATAGACTAACAGTATATGTATATAAATATTTAAGATATAAACACTTTTAAACATACCAGCATAAATATACAGTACATATAAATCTATATCTTTAATTCCAAAAGAGGCTACACGTGCGCATAACAAAGCTGATATATATAATATGTATTCAGATCTATAACTTACTGTATGAACCCAAATGCTTAACCAAGAAATTGTAACCTTCTTCATTTAGTATATATAAACTTAAATATATAAGATGATACAACAAAACTATATATATTTTACTGTAACTTTATATATAGATATATAACATATTATACAACTTTGTACTAATCTATATACATGCAGATTATGTATAACCGTATTATATATGTATAAAATATATTTGAAAATCAATGTTCCTTATAAACTAATATAAACTTTCCTTATTACAAACATATAACTGTCAATTGATATTGCTTACAAACCTAAATAACATATGTACTATTATAAATAACAAATATATATATAATCGAATGTATAAACAAAAGAGAAAGGAATCGAAAGCTTGCCTCAGTGGTTCAAGGAACAACAAAAAAACGAGCAAGAGGCTGGAGGAGAGGTACGGCTTTGCGTGCGGTGCCAGGGATGTGATCGGCAGAAGCTTCAGCCATTCGAGGGGCTGGTGGTCGAAGATCCCCTGGCGTGATGAGATGGAGAGGGAACGGAAAAGCTTTGGCTCGGCAATTGGAGGCTGCCGTGGGTTGTTGAACAAGCAAAGGGTGTCGGGTTGTGGCAGATCTTAGTGGGTTCGGTGATTGGTCGAGGTGATGGAGATGGAGATGGGATGCACGCGGCTATGGCATGGCGTGCGAGCTGCTGGGTTTTCGGCCTAGCTATGGCGGTGGCTGTTCGTTTGGGTGGTCGAGCATGGAGGGAGAGGGTGGACTATTGAGCAATGGGTTTGGGTCGGAGTTAGCAAAAGGTGGAGGCTGCCTCGCGTGGCTGTCGGAGTGGGTTGGTCAGAGGGGCCATGCGGGCTGAGATGAGAAGGGAGGAGTGGGAGAGGAGTTACGTGAGGGGAGAGGAAGAACAAAAACAACAGAGGAGATGAAAGATGCATAGAAATGAAATGTGAATTGGTTTCAATTATTATTTCTCAAGCAAATGAACCAACGCAATAATAATCACGGCTACTACTTGGAAGTTGAAATGCTAAAAGTCATGATGGAAGGTTGCATGTGTGAACTGATGGAAATAAATGCAAATGGCCGTTGGTTATTCACGGCGGAAAATGGAGAGTCACAAAGGAAACAAAAGGGCTCAAACGATTACCGATCCAGATAACCGTTTTTACGAATTCTGCCTCGTACCGGTACTCCGAAATACCCGAATGAATATACTGTGGAGATCAGCACGACGAGACGATCAAAACGGTATATAGATATCAGTGGTATGATTGAATTATAAAAATTCAAATTTTCTACCAGCGGAAAATGCAAGAAAAACACTGAAAAATAAGATCGACGGAGCCAAAGATGTCCGAATTTAGAAAAATGACAAACTGGCTTCTTGCTCAGAAGATGATTTAGAATTTTTCTATGTAAAAATATTTCGGTTTTGGAAACATTTTATTTTCATCGCTTTTTTAACTGATTAAATTGAAGTAAATTTACGCGCGAAATAAACTTTCATATTTTCGGACGAAAATTTACCAGTTGCTATGTTTAACTAGACGCATTCCAAATATTAAATTTTTGTTTCAAAATTTTATCGTTTAAATTTTCACAAAATTTTAACTAATTACGTTAATAAAACAGTTGAAAATTACGGGTTGTTACACTCGAGCTGAATCTTCCCATGCTCAATTGAAAAAACATCTTGGTACATCTAGAGCAACATTTGCCGTATTATGGTCGAAAATGGATAATATGTTGTGTCTACAACATACGGAAATAAAAGTCACCTTTGAAAGAAGCTTAGGAGCCGTACAGATTGCATATCAAGTTCCATTGTTAAAACAACTATAAGGTAAGACATCCTTTTTGCATTGGACTTGATTGTGACAGAAATGGGGAAAATTAGTTGTGTTGCTTTGGATGCATCCATTTGTGACCATTTGAATCGACTTGTGTATGGTCTTCCATGTGCACATGAGATATACAAATATCACAGTGATGGTCTTCCAATCCCAATTGAAATCGTAGATGAACATTGGAGACAATTAAATTATATTCCACAAGTTGAAGAGTCACTCGAGTTTATCCATATAGCTGAGTTTGCTTACATTAAAAAGTTATTTGATTTGAGCACTGCTGATGAGAGGAAATTTTTACTACTGAAGCTAGGAGAAATTGGATTACCTGCCACGACATCTACTTTGGAACCAAAAATAAAGAAACACAAAGGGAGACCAATCGGTAGTAAGAACAAATCAATTAGCAAACAAGGCAAACGCCAATAATCTACAAAATGGGATCCCTCTGCTTTTGATAATGCAAAAACTGCTGATGAAATTCTTTCTCAAGCTAGCATGAACAAGAAACTACCTCCCAAACAGAAAAAACTCGATGTGAAGTTTGATAAATGTGATGTACATACAACAAATTCAGATTTTAAGTATTTAGCTTATCTGCCGGCTTTTTTACACCAATATATTGCTAACGTTGAAGATGTTATGGGAGATGACAATTGTGGATTTCGTTGCGTAGCTGAACAAGTTGATGAATTAAATTCCGATTGGAGAGAAGCAAGGAAGTCGATATTAGCCGTATTGATGAAAAATTGGGAATTATATGTTAGACATTTCGACATAACAAACTACGAAGAATTAAAATCAGCTACTGATTGGACACTAGTCCTTGTTTTAAAGCTAATTGAATGATAATGCCCGAAACTGAATACTTGGTTGCAAATGCATTTAATCGAGTTGTGGTTTATATATCCAATCGTCAAAGTTTGACATTTTTTCCACATGAAAGAGGCCCAGGTCATGGACACGAGCAATGATTTATTGTTTTTGTAAATATTCTAGATTACCACTTTATCAAATTGACGCTCAAGGAAAATGCACCCATCCCACTGGTCGTTAGGTTTTGGTATAGGTTGGCAACTAAAGAAGCTAAACTATGGAGTGAACTATACATTGATCGGCAAATAGAGTTTGTTAAATTATGCCCACCAGATATGGCCACAAAGGATGATCACTAATGTAATGAAATGTAAACTTGAAAATTTTGTCATACGATTCAAGTTGAATGCTAATGAATTCTGTAGTTGGTGTTGATTTATATGTATTGATGTGGTTGAAATTTTGTGTAACGAATGATTCAAGTTTATTGCAATTCAAGTTTAAGTAATATTTGTGTACATTATGTCAGCATTAGCATTCACATGTGTATAGACAATGAAAATAGATAAACAAGTTGATATACAACTTAATATACAAGTTAGTAGCCATGGATTCAAGTTCCACTGCCGTTTCAAGGTACAAACAATGTAAACGGTTGGTAACAACCGTGTATTTTAAGGTTAAAACGGCGTAACACCACCGAATCAAAAATTCAGTTATACTAACTCTAGATAGATCGGCGTAACACTACCGACAGCACAACGCATGTAACGGCTAATGATAGCCATATTGTGATTCAAGTAAACTACCAGAGAAACCATTTTGTGATTTGTAAAATACAACAGAAGTTCGGCCATTTGTAACCGAATAGATAGGAAAACAAATGACAGCTAAAGACCGTACGGTTATGAATTCCACCGACCAGAGTAACCATTTTCTGATTAGTAATATACAACAGAAGTTCGGCCATTTGGAACCGAACAAATAGGAAAATGAACGGTTGTTCTAGGCCATAAGGTTTTCAGTGCCACCGACCAGAGAAATCAGTTTGTGATTTATAAATATAACATCAGTTCGGCCATCAATAATCGAACATATAGGGCAACATCTAGTTATAATAGGGCATACGTTTATGAGTGCCACCGACCAAAGAACAAAAATCAAAAGTGTTGCTGTGACAGTTCGGCTATATCGAACCGAAAGTTTCTTAAGGGTAACGACTGCTGTTGGCCCAACAGTGGTATGGAAGATTAAATTTAAAATGGAGTAATATATTCGGTTGGTGGTAGCCGAACGTTTAATGAGTTGGACGGCTATTGTTGGCCAAACAGTGTTACAGATGCATATTTTTCAACTGAAGCATATCATTCAACTACAAGCATATCATTTAATTATATACATATCATTCAACTAGAAGCATTCAATTATAGGCATATCATTCACGTAGAAGCATTTCAATCAATTAATACCAAGCAAACACCAAACTAAACCGAACATCAAACCGATCATTCACTTAGTATATTCAACATACAAATACAAAATACCTATTGTTTCCATACAACCAAATACAAAATACCCAATGTTTCCAAACAACCACATACAAAATAAACATTGTTTCCAACCCGTATACAAAATAACCATTGTTTTCAAACAGCCACCATGCAAAATAATTAACCATCTAAATTTTAGGATCATTATTTCCTTTTGCGTGTTTCTACCGTTTATCAGGTTCGTTCAGTGCTTCTTCCAACATGCCAATTGCTTCACGTTCTACAGTAAGACACTGATTAACTGTTTTTGCGCGAGTTACTTTGATATTTTCCTTTAGTTTTTCTACAGCTTTCCCAACAGCAATTCTCTACATTAAATTTAAAAAAACATAAAATTCAAGAACATAAAACGAGTGAAGATCATAGGTACTTAACAACTTATCATTATTGTCAGCATTCCTTAAGCAACTTCTGCTCACATCCGGGTATTGAACAATGGGATGCGACACACTCAAATACCATGGCATGTACTTAGCTGTACAATCCCAAGGATCAACTACCAGAGTAGATCGTGATTTTACATAAAGTACATGATCTTGCCAATTTTCTGAATACCAAAATCCATTGTCAAATACAATTTTATATTGATTAGCATTTCGACCTCTACGACAATTGCTCGGAACCATTGGATTTGTGGGGATACGCTGAGCAATACTAAATTGACATAGCACTCTATTGGGATACTATGGTTCCGCAATATCAAAACACAAAATGACGCCGTTATAAAATGTGACTTCAGGCAAGGAGTAATGAGACCTCACAGTATAGTATGGATCCCAATATATCTAAAAATAAACATGCCATTTACATTTGTATGATTTACAAAGCAAAGTAGACATTAATTATTTAACTTACATCTTATGGAGATAAATCGTCTAACTATTCTCGAAGCCGTATTATGGCCAAAGTCGTATCTCCGGATTGTTTCATTGGTTGACATCTACACATCCTTGGCATCGTGCCATCGTAATCATTACTAGAAACAACATTAGGAAGTGTAGGAAAATGATCGTAAATCCAAGCCTATAGAAATTTAATTAGTACTTCTACTATTGGGTATATTTGTTGAATAAAAATAGAAATGAGTTGCCGTCAATAATGTCAAGTAACCAGCCATTTGTTTTACATCCCGTCTTAAAGCCAACCCCAATTGACGATAAACAAAGGCTAATGCTCTCATGCCCCAAACTTGTTCATTCAAATGATTTATGTTCTCCAAACATCTCAAATACTGCACCGGAACCTTCGTGCCCGACTTATCATAGATTAAAGTGCAACCCAATAAATATAGCATATACGCACGGGCAACAACTACGTAATCATCTTCTTTTGCATCCTCTTTATTTGTCTTTTCTTTAAATGTTTCTAGTAGGAAGTTGAGCTTGACTGAATTAGAATCATTGAGTTGTTCCTTCGCTGCAGCCCCATCAACATGAAGATAATCAACTAACAGTTGATTCGGAATACGATCATCCGCTTTCGCATAAATACAAATACCGACCACGGGTATTTTTAGAATTTGGGCGACATCATCCAATGTTATTGTCATCTCTCCAAAAGGAAAATGAAAAGAATTTGTCTCGGGATGCCATCTCTCAATGAAAGCCGAAATAGTCACGTAGTCGACGTGCTTATATGAGAATTGTGCCAAATTATACAAACTTGAATTTTTAATCTTTTGAGCAATTGTAGTTGGCATATCACCAATACTCCATTCTTTCAACTTCGTTGTATGGGAAATGCATTTTAGCATGCCTCGCTCCTACAGAAACAAAAAACATATATTGTCATGCAAATTGAGATTTTTATTCGATAAATTGCATAAAATAATACCCAACTAACCTCGTGGCTATTCCAAATAGCAAATGCAATGTGTGATTTGAAACTTTTTAATAAAGACATATTAACCGGCATAGAATCGGTAGCTTTGCTAGAAGAAGGCATGCTCGAAGGACGAACAACTATTTGCAATTCTGCTTCTTCATTACGTGCATCATAGTCATTTGATTCCTCACCCGGACCACTTACAGATCCTCCTTCACTAGAACCATCCCCCGACGCACTAGAACCATCCCCCGAACCACTAGAACCATCCCCCGAGCCATGTTCAGTAGACTCGACCCCCAAACCATCATCTTTTCTATTTTCTTCTTCATTCCCACCTTTTAATACATCAGCCATCTTCCTCTTCTTCTCAAGTTCCGCGGTCCTTGCCCATCTTAATGAAGCAGTCATGGCTTCTCTATCTTTTTCTACAAACAACGTAATAAATCTTAAAAATATTCATAATTTCATGTACCACAAGCAATAAATTCCAAAGAAGTGTGCAAATATATTTACTTACATAAATACAAAATTATAAAAATTCAACACAACAAAATGACTTATAAATCAACTGTGCTGCTATAAATACAAAATTGTAAAAATTCAACACAACACAATGACTTATAAATTAATTACTTGTAACTGTGATGTCAATGATTTCGTATACGTTCATTCATAACGGACAAGTATTGACTTTATATACAAATTTACTTAAAATCTATAATGATGTGTACCACCTCTAAGCAAATTGTTTTTTTTGCTGTGATAGGAGTTCGGCTATACAGAACCGAGTGATTAAAGCAATGAACGGCAGTTGATGGCCGTACGATGGTGAATGCAGCCGAACAGACAATTACATACATTTTTAACTTTGTTTAGTCCCTTAACGGTGGTCAACCACCGATGAGCTATGGGTTGCAACGGTCATACAGCGCCGTGTAGTGTAAATATGTACAAAATGGACTACTTTAATTGGTTGGTGGTAACCGAACGTCTAAATGGGGGGACGGCTATTAATCTCCGAAAGGGTATAACTAAGGTGAGTTGCGAAAACGTATGAAAATGGCATATCAAAATTGCACTATAGACGTAACACTATTGCTTGTAACACTATCGAATTGAAAAACAAACAAAAAAAATTAGGGTTAGCGAGGCAGACTTACTCGATTGCGCTATTGAGATCGATTTCTGGCTTTCCTGCATAGTAGGACCACTTTTCTTCATCGATTTCTGGCTTCGCTGGAGGAGAGAGCAGAGAATAACCGAGCAAATGAAGTGCCCAGGTAAGGAGCGAAAGGCGACAGCGCGAAAGGAGTGATTTGAACGAGATGAAGGGGAAGAGTGTTTGGGTGCCTGTTTAACAATTAAAAAAATAGAAGGTGTTAGGAAGAACATATGGCGGTATGTAGAGGTGGACTTTAGTGGCGGTGGTCATAAGTGAAAACAGGATACCAATAGCAATACACTAAATCAAAAATGAGGTTTCCATTATATTAAGGTCATGGATATAGTAATGTAATTTACTCGTTGAGATAAGTCAAATGAAAAGGTTCTTCCTCCCTCTCATCGTTGTTCCTGAAAATCAAATAATTCTTTATTAGCATAATAAATCAGAGACTTTACATTATTAAAATATCTAAGCTTATCGATAATAAATAGGTATACATCATAACCTATCAAGTCTAATAAGAAAAGAAAAAAGAAGAAGAATGGCTGCTAGTTTCTTATTTTCCCACATCGTTATCTCTAAAAAAAATGGTTGCTAGATTCATGTCTAGTGGCATTTCAAACCATCAGACTTCGAAACTAAAGTCATGAATCGGGGATTTTTGGTCTCATTATGTTTGTGATGTTTGTGTGATTGCATTATGACTGAATACATACAGGTATACTAATATTTCACAGATGCGTTATTTTTACTTATAAAAATGTTTATTGTTATTTAGCTGATGCTATCTTGAATCCATAATTATATTATGTAAACCATGGATATTCTGTCATGAATACTTTTGTTTGTTAATGTTATAATTGACCTATTTTATTATCACTGTAAAGGAAGAGGATGAAAAGATATCCATGCTTAATAAACAACCAATGACATATGAATTTCATGTATGACCAATACAAGTAGGTTTTACGCAAATCTTATTCAAGAATATAAAGCACATGAAAGCATATATTATTTTAGAAAAAAGGATTCATTTTGTATACTTTTGTCACTGAAAAAATGCTCCTTTCGTTTAATGTTTTTACTAGATTACTTTAGTAACTTATATATTGTATACCATTTTCTCAATTCACTTGGAGAAAAAAGGAGAAATTCTATAAAAATTTACTCTGCTTATTAAATTTCTCCATCAACAACGTTATACTCCAGCAAGAGAAATGTCGTCAAACCAATCAGTTAGACCATTACCAACAATCTGTTCTGTTCACTGCATTCTCTCTCGTCGTTAGCAACTGAGCAAACGAGCGGCGCGACCAGGTAAGGGGGCGACTAGCCAGTGGCTGGTTTGAGATAAGTTTATAACGGCAAAAGTTTTTGCCGTTATAAACTTATAACGGAAAAAGCTTTGCCGCTATAAGTTTTTAACCCTAAACACGAACCCAGCCGCCACAACCCGCTTCTTATCTTCCTCCTTCCCATTTTCAACTAAGAGCAACCCCCATTTCACCATTTTACACCTCAAACGATCCAAATCCCTTAGCTTCTACCCAAATTAAAGCTCGTTTTTGAGATTCACATTCGAAGAGATGTCCAGATTGCTAAAAAAATTTGCCAAAAATTTCATGCACGGAAAATGCAGTAGCAGCTGTGCCGGAGGCACTAGTAGGAGCAGCGAAGAACAGAATATTATACCGTATGGGCAGGATCAAGGAATAGAAGATCTACTAGAAGCCGCTGAAAATCTCGATAGTCAGGGCGTAGACGAAGAAGAAGGCGGTCGTGGAGGCCGTAGGGATTGTCGAGCGGGTAGGACGCGCAGGGGTGTGGGGCAGATTTCCGCTAGAGTCGCCAAGCTTGATGGATTTCAAGATCTGAACCTTAGCGCGACGAAATTGCCTATGCTTTCCAACTTTCGAGCACTTCCAAAAGGCGAAGTACATGTCAGCACACACACAAGTTTGGCTATAAGTATTTCTTTATGTGATTAAAATAATTGCAATATGTTGTTAGTTTAAATATATAGTATGATTTTATTTAACTTTAACGGTCGTGAAATATCCATTCACGGGGTTCGTTAGCGAACACGCTTAGATATTTTCATGCACATTTGGCAAATAAGGATAGAGTCGTAGCACTATTAAACGGGCTTGGAGTCCACCACTTCTTAGGTAATCTAATGAAACATTTACTTAAAAAACTAGTTAATTTATCACTCCGTTATTTAACTTGTTATGTACTCTACAATTTTAGGAATCAACAACATTATAAAAGGTGATGTGCAATTGTGCGCAGCTATTGCTTTACAGTGGTATAAAACCACCCACACTTTCCTTGCGGTGAGCTAGGAATTACACTGCTTGATTTCTCTATGCTTACCGGCATTAGCATTGGAGTAGCTGCTTTCCCATTGCTTCCATACGATGATGCGCGATGGCATGATCCTGAACGTGTTCACGATCTTCTACCTCACTTTGACGCTTCCGCTGCATCATATCAAGCCGGAGGTGCTATTCGTGCTGCCATGGACAACATACTCAATCACTACTCTCCCGATGATGATCTGGAGCTTGCGCGTTTATTTGTCCTATACCTCATGGGTAACCTATTTTTCAGCACATCGAGCAGTAGTTTGGCTGTCGGGTTTATTGAAGTCGTATCTGATTTGGATTTCAGCGGTGCTATTCTATATGACTGGGGTACGCCTATTCTTGCGTACTTATATAGGTGCATTAACATACAGTGCACCATTTCAGACGCACGGGTTTCATTATTTGCCATCTAGGAGTATTACAATACTGGTACTTTGAGTATTTCAGGAATTTTCATTTCATTACTTTAACTTCTAACGCGTCTACTTTTTCCTCCGTCTGTCTTTTGGTGCACGGACAACAGGGGTCCAGGGATAATGAATCCTGTCATGTTTATTCGGTTGCACACAACAAAATCGATTTGAAGATGTACAGACACCAGATTATATGGCATCCATTTCATGATAGTATATCTATTGGCATTGATTTTATAGAGATTGCTAGGATGGTTGCCGGGAGGAGATTTCCACTCTTATCCTATCCCTTGGCATTTGGTGCATATTGGTATCTTTGTGAGAGGTGTTGGAGACAGTTTTACAACTTTGATGTTATTCCCGATGATCCACACCCTCATACATATCGCTGTATGATTTACTCATCAGAGCAGCTAGACTTGGCGAGGGCAGGAGGTTGGTGGCCGATCGAGGGCTTTGTTATTACAGGTCAATCATACGTTGACTTCTGGCGTAGATTTTACAGTTGTTCCACTGATACCATTACCCATGCAGCGGCGATAGATTTAGTCGGTCCATCTGCTATATGACACGGCATACATCCCCTTGTTGTCGAGGATCTTACCCAGCCTAGTCAAGGTTACCATGTACCCGATCACGTGGCGGTTGCTTCTCACTTCGGATGGACCATGGCAGTTCCTACCATTGGACCAAACCGTTATGTTGACGTATATCATCCTCCAGCGCACGATCATTACCCGGATCCAAGCTAGATATTCTACGCTGATCTATATGATATGAAAATGGGGATCATACATACAGGATATGAAGAGCAAAGGCTTAGCCTAGACTACCATGATGGTGAGCTACGTCGGCAGGCAAAGACAACACGACTGTAGGCTGGAGGAAGAGCATAAGAGATTTGCTGACATGCAGATGTACTATGAGCATTTAGCTGGTCCGAGCGGTGGTGGAAATGATGATGATGAGAGACGTCGTCGATGTCATACACGTCCACGTACATATGAATGATCTTATGTATTGTAGTTCATTTCTATTTCTAGGTTTTTTCTATATATATTCTTTTGTTTCGCTGTATTATATACCTACTGTATTTGGTTTGTGTATCGATGTTATTATCATTCATGTTTCTGTGTAGTTGGTGTTATTGTTCATGTGCTGTGATGTATGATATATCTGTTGTATTCATTTTATGCATTAACGTCATTATTTTTCATGTTTATGTGTTGTTGGAAACCGTACATCATTGTCCAAGATATTGTCTTGTAGTGCAATCAGTTCATTTGAATCACTGGAACTGCATTCAAATGAACTAACACCATTGAAAGCCATGTTATTTGACTAACACTGTAAATGTATTTATGTAATAAATAGCTAATGGACAAAATGGATTATATAGGGCTGATGGAAAGATTTGAAAAGGCAGGTATTGGATTGTAGTTATTAATATTGATACGCATGTTTATTGAAAACTAATACAAGCTATTCAATCCGTTTGGAAAGTGGGCATGTAATGTTTAAGTTTATTTTTATTGGTCAGTTGAAAAAGTTCGAATTGAGTTTATTTTTTTACCATTTTTTCTATACTAAAGTTAGGATATTTCCCTTGCTCTCTTCTTCTCATAATTATCAGTCTGCCATTTTCCGCTTCCCTTCTATATATACACATACCAGTTCATATCTACTTCTTCACAATCATATACTCCATCTTCAGTACTATCTACATCTTCCTCACATTCATTTACATCTCACACCGATGTCATCCTGGCCTTCTTCTATTGAGTCTGATATAGGAGGCTACGTGCCTTCGGAAAGTCCACGAACCGATGAGGATTGGCTTATCGAGTATCAAGAGACTACGAGGACATTCGAACCGACTTCCCAGATCTTAGCTAACCAAGACTCTAGGAGGCGTTCAACCTGCATATGAACAACAGGTTGGGCTCCATCTATATGAAGCAGAGATAAAACTTCCTACAAACACACAGGAATGCCGGAAAATCCATAATGAATGGTTTTAGATGGAGCAGGAAGTTAACTCTCCTCCATTACTATATTATGTTTACGGAGTGTCAGTTACGTATTTGTCAAGCAAAGCGGAAACGACATTGGATGACGTCATTACAGATATCATAACTTTCCAATTAGTTGTGGTTTATGAGAATGGATTGATGACCCATTCCCTTGTCGAGCGGTGGAATATGCGAACAAACTGGAACAAGAACTAGCTATGCTACGTGATAGGCTGCATGCACTGGAATTTCAGCATGGTGGTGGGAATAACTAACATGCTGAAGTATGTACTATGTTTTCGTTGTACGTTTAAGTATGTTATGGTCTATTGTAGTATGTTGAAGTTTGTCGTATGATGTGGTATGTTCGAGTCTATCATTCGTTTAAGTATGTCTTTTATTGTATGTTTAAGCATGTTGCGGTATGTTCAAGTATGTTGAAGTATGTCGTATGTTGTTGTGCGTTTAAGTACATAATTTAGTCTCCAAATTACATCGAACATACATAACTCATATTACTACAGATGGACATGCATTAAACTAATACAAATCATAGAATTCAAGTTCCCCAAACTAATACTCATGGACATAAGCAGACCTAAGACAGTTGGACAAACACATAGACATACATCGTTCGTTGACATAGTACTCACTCAAACTGTCTAATATAATTTACCCACAACTCGTACGCAGCACGAGCAACAAAGTGTGTTTGATGATCCATAAAATACAGGGAGTCAAAAGTTGATCGGGTCATTTGAAAAACATTGTCTCGTTCTACCTCGGTTATAATTCTCCGATACCTCCTGCAAGCTCTAGTAAATGTAACGAATGTACTTCTAATATCCAAATTTCATCTTCTTAGCCTACATTCTGGATGGTTGTTGTAAGCTTCGTTGACGGTGATCTAAAAATTTTCATCGACCTCCTCTTCCATGTGCCTTGTATCAGCCTGAATATAAGCTTTGATCAACACCAAATAATTATGAGGAGTCCATGTCTGATTTATCATTTGCAATCCTATTAACCTCCCATGTCAATACTTAGTGTATAAATAGTAATCATGGGGATACTAGAAACCAATCAATGGCCTCTGCAACGGACACTATAACCATTACTGTCATATCAATTCCAACAGTGTAGCTACACTAGCCATTATGGCCTCTGCAAAAGTACACTGTAGCAGTTACTATCATGTCATTTCCAAAACTGTAGCCATATACATTTTATAGCATGTACACTTTATAGCCTGTAGATTATAGCCATATACACTCATATTACTGTCATGTAATTATAGCCCGTACACTTTACAGTTTATTTTTTGTTTTGTAGGATGTACACTTGCATTATAGCCTGTCATTTTTTGTTTTGTAGCATGTGCACTTGCATTATAGCATATCATTTTTTATCTTGTAGCATGTACACTTGCATTATAGCCTGACATTTTTTGTTTTGTAGTATATACACTTGCATTATTTCTCAACACTTTATATGCTGTCATTTTTTGTTATGTAGCCATACCGTTTTTTATGTAATCCATATATATTGCCTCCTACAGCTATATATACGTGCATTCTGATCTAGTCCAACACACCATTGTAGAAAACTAAAACAAACTAATAACTCAAATTACTTTCTGCTCGACAACCATGGATCCTAACTTGTACTACCAGTACTATCAAGACATGAACCAATGCTACGACAACAAACAAGAAATGGATGAAGAGATGGTAGAGTTTCAAATTCAACAAGCAGCAGTCGGATATTCTTACTTTTTTGGTGAAGGATCTACGAGCAACCATCGTGGTAGTATACCTGGACGGATTGACCGACGATATAAGAGGGACTATAAGGATGGACATGAAAGGCTGATGAGGGACTACTTCATTGACAATCCAACCTACGATATAAATTTGTTCCTCCGTCGATTTCAGATGAGCCCATATGTTTTCTCTAAAATTTATCTTAAACTTCATGAAAACAACCCATATTTCACTTATAGGCTAAATGGAGTACTAGAACCTGGACATTCTCCCCACATCAAAATCTCGGCTGTTTTATGTATGTTAAGCTACGGAACAGCTGGTGATCATATGGATGAATATTTCAGAATCGCATCATCAACAGTAATAGAGTGCATGAAAGAATTTTGTAAAATAGTGATTGAACAGTTCGGCGAGGAATACTTATGAGCACCGGGACCAAATGATGTAAGCATGATACTAGCCAGAAGAGAAGCTAGAGGTTTTCCAGGTATGCTTGGAAGTTTGGATTGCATGCATTGGGCATGGAAAAATTGTCCAATAGATTGGCAAGAAATGTTCACAGGACATAAAAGGTGCCGACAATGATCCTTGAAGAGGTTGCAACCGATAATTTATGGGTTTGACATGCTTTCTTTGGAGTACCTGGTTCGTTAAACGATATTGATGTTTTAAAACAGTCATATCTATTCTCTGAACTGTCTAACGGAATTTTCACGGATGTAACATATAAAGTTGGTAATGTCGAGCATCAAACTGGGTATTACCTGGTCGATGGAATTTACCCAAAGTGGAGAACTTTAATACAAGGCTTTAGAGTACCAACAAGCGACAAAGAGAGCTATTTCACTAAAAAAAAGTGGCAAGCTACAGAAAGGACATCGAACGTACATTCGGTGTCTTGCAAGGAAGGTTTCAGATTTTACGAAATCCTGCTCGATTTCATGATGCAAAAGTTCTATCTAAAATTATGTATGCTTGTATAATAATTTATAATATGATTGTAGAGTCCGAAAGAGGTGGGTATAAAAATCAAAAGACTAATTACCCAGACATGTTTAAGGATTTTAACAAAAGACCCGATAGAAACATAAACTTAATGGAGGAATATGTTGCCATGGTACAACATATTGAAGATCAAGTTGCACACTTCCAATTGCGTGACCAGTTAGTGGACCATTTGTGGGTATACAGAGGAAGGAATCCTTAGGCATGCATTATAGCAGTTGTTTCTGCAATATTACTAGTTTTTTTTTGTGTTTGCTGGTTTGTTTACTGTATTATGTTGATGAGGTTTTATGTTTGCTAGTTTGTTTACTGTATTATGTTTTAAGATTTGTATGTTGACCATTACGTACTATTATTATGGAACTTGTTTAATAAAATGATGTACGACCTTAATTCAAAATACATAATGGTACAATAAAATTATATCAAGTACAAAAACAGTACACACATAAACCTAAAGATATTTAGAGATGCTACAGAGATTCAACACAAGTACACATCAATCATTACAATGCAACCGCACATCTAAAACTCATCCCTATACGAGCCACTTCTGCTTCCACTGCCTCTAACTTTCTTATATGTTTCCAACTACTTGGTTACTAGTTCTTGCTATAAAGGAGAAAGCTTACCGAAATCACAAGTCATCAGTTTGATATAATTCTTCTCTCGCATCAAAGCTTTCTTCTCCTCATGGGCTTGTCTCCTGAACTCAATCGTCCATGATAGCCTTCTGAAACTCAACTTCGTTGCGAGTTCTTTGAGCTGAAAAGTTGACTTTATGCTCTCTTGTTTCTCTAGCAGAAGTCTCTAAAGATCCTACCAATCTAGAGAATTTCGCACTGCGCTGCTCTAACTGAATTGACTTGTTTCCACCAAGAGGTCGTCCGTCACTGCTTCCATATAGTGGAGATCTTTCCTGCGAACTTGGATCACTTGCTGGACTTGAATCGGAGTAGTTCATTCTTCTGGCTTTGTTTTGTTGCTCAAACATGAAGTTGTTTGGATTCTTCCATTTCGGTAAACTAAGCAGAAGCTCAAAGCACTCTTAAAATTTGAATGGTTGTCCGTACTATAGCTGATAGGCCTTACGCGATTCTTCAATCTGTAAAACAAATCCAACAGTGTATGAATATAAAAAACTAGTCAAACACATTACAATACCAAAGAAATTTAAAACAATATTGTACTTACAATGTCATAAGGAGCGGAACCGCTTTGCTGCCTATTTTGCAATCTGGTAAGTATTTCCAAATAGTTTTGGCATGCGGAGTTCATAACCCGATAACCTCCTTTGAGTGATCTCCATGTTCTCTTCATCGGTTCCAAGTTGTTGTAAAAATCCTCAACTCTTTCCCAAAATTTCTGACCTTTCATATTATTGCCAGAAATAATATCTTGCGAAATGTGTGTCCATGATTTAGCAAGTGAAACATACTGCTCAGAAGTAAACTTAACTTGCTTTTTTCTGCCGTTAGCTGTCGCTCCTTCGTCTTCGGTATTTTCCTCCTCAATGTCTTCTATGCCAGCTTCTGTCTCCATTGCAAGTGAATCTCTACGTCGTCTGTCGAAAATGCCACTTAAGGATTTCCACTTCTTCTTCTTGTTATATTCCGGGCTCGACGGCCCAAGAAACTCTGCAGCTGCTTCTTCATTGCATTCTTCGGTATTTATTGTATCTGCCTCTTGGTTTTCATCTTCCTCCTCCTCCGAACTATTCACAGTTTCTTCGATAGTAGGAGCATTACGTGCATAAGAAAATTGCTTTTGTAGGTTCTACATTGCTTCACGGTCACGAATCTCTGATTGTTGCGCATTAAGAGTATGATGTTGCATTTGATCGTTCTGCATCATCAAAGACATGTACGATGAATGATCGTTGTATGCGCCTAATGGAGGACGTTGTTAGTAATATTATTGTGGGGCAGTAGAATGAATGGGAGGAAAGTTAGGAGGAGCGAGCGGTTGGTAAGGCTGGCTATAGGAAAAGATTGAATATGGCGAATATCTGTACTCATGTGATGGACGAAGTGTTTGCTGTTGGTATAGTGGGCGTTGGTTAAAAAATACGGTGGAATGTAGATTGGACGTGGGTTTCTTGCTAATAACTTTTTTGCCCGGACGTTTGGATGAAGAAGACATTTTTAGAAGTAAAGGATGAGGAAGTAAATGATGAGGTTGTGTGGAAGGAGGAGAAGGTGGAGTGAAGGAAGATATATGATATAATTGGAACGTTGGAATGTAGTCGTTGCAGTGCAACGACTATGTATTTATAACGGCAAAGCTTTTATCGTTATAAGTTTATAACGGCAACATGGAAAAGACTTTGCCGTTATAAAAACCAACTCATGTTCACTCAACCAACCATTAGAACAGCTCCAACTAGCCATCAACTGGCCACGACGAAGTGAACAAGACACACCTGCTTGCTTCGCGGCTTGTTTAGAAACTGAACAGGCTATTGTTGGTTGTGCCCTTATAAGGTAGAAAAGTACCAAAAAAGTAATAGATCACACAAACATCACCGGACATACTTTAAATAGATCTATCACCAGACATGCTTTAACCATGTTTTTTTAGTCTTCTTCGTTAGTCTTTTAATAAAAAAACTCTACTTGTTTCGTTATTTCTTATATTTTATTTTGTATGAAGCATTTACCATGAAAAAAAGCATAATAGCTACTTCTCTTTTTAGTTATTTTCTTTGTTCATTATTTCTAATTGGTAAGTTAGTTTATGAAAATTCATTTTTTTTGGTTTGTAGTTATTATCATGCACCAAGGACTAAAAGTTGAAGAGCGGTAAAGTTATATATTTGACATACCAATAAAAGACAGGTTAGACGTATTCATTAATATCTAGGGCATTATTACCGACACTCTACTTTTGAATATGAGAGAATAATTTTAAAAAAAAATTTACTACGAGGCGTACTAATAAAAATAGCCTCCTCATAAAATTAGAATTTAAATTGACCAATTTGCCATTTTCTTTTTTTACACTCTAATTCATTTAATCTTCATTAATCTCCTTCTTTAATATTTAATCCAAATCAATAATCAATAGAGAAATCAAACTCATTTGCAGATGAAATTCCAAACGAGAAAGAAATAAGATTAATTCTTACTAAAGAAAGCATTCGTAAAGTGGATTGTGTTCAACAAAACAATCGGATAAATTAAAAAAAATTCTAGGGTTTGTAGGTAAGGTTTAACATTCTTAACAACCAAAAAAATCAATATATGGTCGATATTTGAAATAAAGTTTGGAAGGGAACGACCAAAATGAATAATTTAATTCGACAGTCCTTACCGTTTAACTTTTTTTATTTCGGTAGCCTATTGTCGATTTTTTGGATTTTAGTATGGTATACAACCATCGAATTTCATACATTTTTTAAAATTAATATTTAGTTTAAATTTAGTTTTTCCTTAGAATTTTTTATTCTCATCGTTTTTTTGTTTGTATAAAAGTAGGGAGGGGAAAGAATTACTTTGGATGTTTACTTTTTATCGTAGAGTTCAAGGGCAAATGAGCAAAAGATGCTAACTTTGATTAAAGGCTCTATAACCCTAATATCAATTTTATTAAACATGGAGTGCTCATATAATTTGGCATCCTCATATCCAAAATTGGATATTGGCGACAACACTCAATATCAAATCAACATTACTTGTTCGATAATTTAAGTGAAAGTGAAAACGAACAAACTACGAGTATGAAAATTTGAAAAATAATAAAGATAACTAGATGACTGAGGAAATAAAGAATATGGTACAAAAATAAAGAAAATAATAAGGTGCAAATTTCATTGTTTTTATTGTTCTATTTTATAACATGTATTTAATAGAATATCCCATTAAATAGATTGTAATCTATAACCCACATGCAATCGGTCTTAAGTAATAACTTTGAAATGATCAAGATATTTAACAGCCTAACATCATTATAACATTATAACAATAGAATAATATAGTTTACTTTAGTGATATTATCTAATATTAACGTGATATTTTAAAATATCTCATATCGATACTTAACCGGTTCGTATCCAATACCGATAATAACTACTTTAACTTACAAATAAATGGAGGCTTGGAGAACTGAATAATGTAAACTGAACCTGTAGATTTCAACAATTACTATCATTTGCTCTTCAAACAGCTTAACACTTTACTTCATTATGAAAATGAAATAGATGTGAACAATCATCGATACATGAGAACTACAATAATTAACAAGTGACTTTACTAAAACAATCACATATTATATACTTCACAATATATGTATTCAATTTTCTAATCAAGCATTTAATTTAAACTTTTAGCATGCATTACAAAAAGAGCATTAACTGGAGGGAAAGTGTTATCCTACATATGCATAAAGCATTATAGTGCAAGCATGATATTAACTTACAGGTTTCATCTTTTAAAAGTTAAATTTGAGCAAAAAATGTGTATAATTCAAGGAAATAGTGTTTAATCGAAGAATGGGTTATACGTCTAGTATACCAAAACAGAGAATAAATAATTATAAACTCGTCGCACAAGTTTATAGCTCAGATTTCCACTACACTGGAATTCTGTATTAATTATTATAACAATATGAATGTTGTAAATAAATTACAACAACAGCGTTATACTATTTTGAATAAATAGTATAACAAAATTAAAGGATAGAATGAAGAATAATAATTCTAACCCGATTATGTCTGAGGCTCGTCGTAACGATTTCCTTAAGAATTTTATTTCAAAATTCCCCCAAGGTACAACAGACGTATTCTGCTCGAGATTGTAGTGAGTATATCACTCTGTGATTTAGAGTATAGCAGCAGAAGAGAAGAAGAAGATTAGGATTTCTAAAATTGGTTGGGAAAGTGATCATTTTTCCTTCCTATTTATAGTTGGTCCGTATCTCTTCCGAACGGTCGTGTCTGCACCCGTTCGCTCAAACAGTTGCGTTTGTACCTCTTTGTACAGTCACATTTGTTTTTATGACATCGCTGCCCTTTAACGGGTCGCACCCGCGCATGCCGCATTCATTCGCCCGCGTCTGCTTCAGTCGGGTCGCACCTGCCAATGTTCGCACCTATTCAACTCGCGTCCGCTTCTCTTCAAATTCCAGGCCCAGCCCAGTTTTCAGCCGAAGCCCAAAACCGTTAAACAATAGCCTAGCAAAAAGAATGGTCATTTAAGACCCGTACCCGTACCCGGCCCAGTGAGCACGTCATTCAACTTTACAGTTTTTCCTGAAGTAAACTTGAGGATTACTATGCCACTGCCTTCGATCATAGATACTGCAGAATTACCCCTATAGAGTTTTTCTTCGTGATCGAATTTTTTGTATGTAGAGAACATGGATTTGTCAGAGCAGACATGACGAGTAGCGCCTGTGTCCACCCATCATTGGTTAGGATTCTGAACCATATTGCATTCAGATACAATTGCCGAGAAGTTGGACTCATCCACTTCCATGTTGTCTACTAAATTTGCCTCTTTGTTGCTTTTAGGGACATTATTCCCTTCATTCCTTTTATGCGGAAACACGTCTTCAAAGAATGAGGCATCTCTTGATTCCATG
Organism: Allium fistulosum; assembly: GCA_030737815.1. NCBI lineage: Eukaryota > Viridiplantae > Streptophyta > Magnoliopsida > Asparagales > Amaryllidaceae > Allium > Allium fistulosum. The sequence goes on from CM060905.1 coordinate 837,957,218, forward strand.
ATTGTAGTTACATGAATATCAGCTATATCAGACTTGAATACCAAAAATCTATAGGCACTACTATTTTGGGCTAGCCCTAAATAGTAACAATCTACTGTTTTTGGTCCAAGTTTGACTTTTTTGGGAGGCGGAACTGGAACTTTTGCCAAGCACCCCCACACTTTGAGGTATTTAAAACTTGGTTTGTGTCCTTTCCATGTCTCATATGGAATTGTTCCTGTTTTATTATGAGGGACTTTGTTTAATATGTGATTAGACATATTTAAGGCTCCCTCCCACAAGTTCGTCGGTAGACCAAAGGTTAAAAGCATGGCATTAATCATGTCTTTTAACATTCTGTTCTTCCTTTCGGCTACACCATTTTGTTGTGGTGAATATGGAGCTGTTATTTGATGAATTATACCATTTTCGGCACAGAACTGTTCAAATGGTGATTCATATTCTCCACCTCAATCAGATCTCAATATCTTGATCTTTTTATTTAATTGATTTTCTACCTCAGCCTTGTAAAGAAATCGGTTACTCCTCCTCGAGATACCGTTGCTTTTAATGCCATGATTTTAACCTCTGGTCTACCGACGAACTTGTGGGGGGAAGCCTTAAATATGTCTAATCACATATTAAACAAAGTCCCTTATAATAAAACAGGAACAATTCCATATGAGATATGGAAAGGACACAAACCAAGTTTTAAATACCTCAAAGTGTGGGGGTGCTTGGCAAAAGTTCCAGTTCCGCCTCCCAAGAAAGTCAAACTTGGACCAAAAACAGTAGATTGTTACTATTTATGGCCAGCCCAAAATAGTAGTGCATATAGATTTTTGGTATTCAAGTCTGATATAGCTGATATTCATGTAAATACAATCATGGACTATAAGATGGTCGACTCCAAACCGGTAACTGCTCAACTGCATGAACTACAAATCATTATTCATGAACTCGAAGCGTAAGGGCTAGGATTTCCAAGACATTTGGTTTGGATTTTTTCACATATGTGTTAGAACATGCACCTCAAACGTACAAGGAAGCAATGTCATCTTCTGAATCTTCATGTTGGAAAGAAGCAATCCAAAGTGAGATTGATTCAATTCTAAGTAATAAAACTTGGGAAATTGTTGATATTCCACCTGGAATAAAACCTATTGGCTGCAAATGGATTTTCAAGAAGAAAATGAAAGCAGATGGCTCTATCGACAAGTATAAAGCCAGATTAGTAGCCAAAGGATATCGTCAAAAAGAAGGAGTAGACTTCTTTGATACATATTCACCAGTAACACGAATAACCTCTATAAGAATGATAATAGCAATTGCATCAATTTATGGTCTAGAAATTCATCAAATGGATATAAAGACAGCATTCTTTAATGGAGATCTCGATGAGGAGATCTACATGGAGCAACCTGAAGGTTTTATTTCCAAAGGAAATGAAAACAAAGTCTGTAGATTAGTAAAATCATTATACGGACTAAAACAAGCTCCAAAACAATGGCACACAAAATTTGATAGTGTCATGATGAGAAATGGTTTTCGTATAAGTGAATGTGACAAGTGTGTTTATTATAAACAAATTGGACAATCATAGGTGATGATTTGTTTATATGTAGACGATATGTTAATATTTGGTCCAAATACTCAGGTAATAGAGACCATAAAGAAGATGTTAATTAGCAATTTCGATATGAAAGATTTAGGAGTTGCAGACGTTATTTTGGGAATCAAAATAATAAGAACTCCTAATGGATTGAATTGTCTCAGTCACACTATGTAGACAAAGTGATTGAAAAATTCCAAGACTATGGAATTAAAGGAGTGAGAACACCTTTTAATCCATCAAAAGTACTGCATAAAAACACTAATGAGAGTGTAATGCAAATGAAATACTCTCGTGTAATAGGATGTCTCATGTGTCTCATGAATTGCACACGACCAGATATAGCTTATGCAGTAAGTCGTCTGAGCAGGTATACAAGCAATCCAGGAAAGGAACACTGGAAAGCACTAATGAGAGTGCTTGGATATTTAAAAAATACCACAAATTATTCCATTCCAATTCTAATTTCTTCTGCTTTTTCTTTCTCTACTGCTCTATATAATATATCACAGAGTTGACATACTCATTACAATCTCGTGCAGATTACGTCTGTTGTATCTTGGGAGAATTTTGAAATAAAATTCTTAAGATGTTATAGGTCTAGTATACCAAAACAGAGAATAATCAAATATAAACTCATCGCACAAGTTTATAACTCAGATTTCCACTACACTGGAATTCTGTATTAATTATTATAACAATATGAATGTTGTAAATAAATTACAACAACAGCGTTATACTATTTTGAATAAATAGTATAACAAAAAGAAAGGATAGAATGTAGAATAATGTATATAAATATAAAAATAACCAGAAATCTAACCGTATAGCTTCTGAGGCTTGTTGTAACAATTTCCATAAGAATTTTATTTCAAAATTCTCCCAAGATACAACAGACGTAATCTGCACGAGATTGTAATGAGTATGTCAACTCTGTGATATATTGTATAGAGCAGTAGAGAAAGAAGAAGCAGAAGAAATTAGAATTGTAATGGAATGAGAATGTGATCAGTATTCTCTTCTATTTATAATTTCATCCGCACCCCTTCGAACAATCGCGTCTGCCTGAAAGGTTGCACCCGTTGCCTTTCATTGCCGCTGTTCGTTTAACGGGCCGCACCCTTTCGCTACTGGTTCTGTGTTCGCACTTGTTGCTGTCATAAGACGCACTCGCTCGCGTCTAACGGGTCGCACCCATTTCCATCTGCTATTGGATGCGTCTGTTCGCCAAAAAAATCGCGCCTGCTTCAGAAGTCGTGCCTCCTCAGTCCAAAACTCGTGTCCGTCTTCACCCGCCCGCTTCTCTTCAAATTCCAGGCCCAGCCCAGTTTTCAGCCGAAGCCCAAAACCGTTAAACAATGGCCTAGCAAAAAGAATGATCATTTAAGACCCGTACCCGAGCCCGGCCTGGCCCGGCCCGGCCCGGTCGGACGGACGGCGGCGGCGGCGGCGCGCACACGTGTGGTGAAGATGCATGATCTCCCTCCTGACAACGAAGCATACATTTAGGTACCCCTAGGCCCCAACACCTTCATTGCAAAGCCATATATATATATTGGAATGGCTTTGCAAATTTGGCGATGTGGGACAAGTGTATTTCATTTACACTAAGAATTCCAACAATCCCCCACATAAATGATAATATACTTTCCCCCACACAAAGCGAAATATCACAGAGTACATAACCAGGCCGGGTACGGGTATTAAATGACCATTCTTTTTGCTAGGCTATTGTTTAACGGTTTTGGGCTTCGGTTGAAAACTGGGCTGGGCCTGGAATTTGAAGAGAAGCGGACGCGGGTTGAATAGGCGCGAACATTGGCGGGTGCGACCCAACTGAAGCAGACGCGGGCGAATGGATGCGGCATGAGCGGGTGCGACCCGTTAAAGGGCAGCGACGCGGGCGAACAGATGTGACTGTACGAAGAGGTACAGACGCGACTGTTTGAGCGAACGGGTGCAGACACAACCGTTCGGAAGAGATGCGGACCAACTATAAATAGGAAGGAAAACTGATCACTTTCCCAACCATTTTTAGAAATCCAAATTCTTCTTCTTCTCTTCTGCTGCTATACTCTAAATCACAGAGTGATATACTCACTACAATCTCGAGCAAAATACGTCTGTTGTATCTTGGGGGAATTTTGAAATAAAATTCTTAAGGAAATCGTTACGACGAGCCTCAGACATAATCGGGTTAGAATTCTAGTCTGTTAGTATATTTATATACATTATTCTACATTCTATCCTTTAATTTTGTTGTACTATTTATTCAACATAGTATAACGCTGTTGTTGTAATTTATTTACAACATTCATATTGTTATAATAATTAATACAAAATTCCAGTGTAGTGGAAATCTGAGTTATAAACTTGTGCAACGAGTTTATATTTGATTATTCTCTGTTTTGGTATACTAGACGTATAACATCTTAAGAATTTTACTGTTTTCACTAAAACAGAGATGGCAACAGTAAAGCTCTCAACAAAGGCTACTACACACAACAGACCCGATCCTTTTAAAGGAGATGGTCACGACTTTTTAACATGGCAGAACCAGATGTTATTTTACCTCACCACACTCGGTCTGCAACGGTATCTCAAGGAGGAGGAACCGATTTCTTCACCAAGCAAGGAAGCAAATGTTGCTACATGGAATCATTTCGATTTCCTATGCATAAACTATATTCTGAATTGCCTCGACAAGGTGCTATACAAAGTATATCAACCTCTAAAGACAGCAAAAGCACTCTGGAATGCACTTGCCACGAAGTATAAGACGCAGAACATCAGTCTTAAGAAATTCATTGTAGACAAATTCATGGACTACAAGATGGTCGACTCCAAACCGGTGACTGCTCAACTGCATGAACTACAAATCATTATTCATGAACTCGAAGCGGAAGGTCATAAGGTTGGAGAATCGTTTTTGGTTGAAGCCATCACGGGAAAACTGCCACCGTCGTGGAGAGATTACCGCAATTATCTAAAGCATAAAAAGAAGGAAATCTCTTTACAGGATCTCATAGTCCGATTGAAAATTGAGGCAGATAACCGTGGAATTACAAAACAAAGCAAGGAGACATTTGTGGTTGAAGATTCAAAGACCAAAAACAAAAAGAAGAATTTCCAGAAGAAAAGGAAAGCTCCAGACAACAAACCAAACGACAACAAATGAACCAAAAAGTTTAATGGTGAATGTTGGGTTTGTGGAAAGGTTGGACATGCCGCTAGAGATTGAAGACTCAAAAAAGACCGCAACAAAGAGGCAAATTTAGTAGACAACATGGAAGTGGATGAGTCCAACTTCTCAGAAGTTGTATCTGAATGCAATATGGTTCAGAATCCTAACCAATGGTGGGTGGACATAGGCACTACTCGTCATGTCTGCTCTGACAAATCCATGTTTTCTATATACATGAAATTCGATCATTAAGAAAAACTCTATATGGGTAATTCTGCAGTATCTATGATCGAAGGAAGTGGCACAGTAATCCTCAAGTTTACTTCAGGAAAAACTGTCAAGTTGAATGACGTGCTCCACGTTCCAGACATACGCAAGAATCTCATCTCTGGTGCAGTATTATCAAAGAAAGGATTCAGAATGGTGTTCGAGTTAGACAAGATGGTTCTGTCCAAAGTTGGAATGTATATCGGAAGGGGATATTTATGTGATGGCCTATTTAAGGCAAATGTAGCCGTTATCGGCAATAAAACTATGTATTTTGATTGTGCTATTAATAAAATTGAAGTTTCTTACTTGCTTGAGCATGAAATTTTACTATGGCATGATAGATTAGGACACGTAAACTTCCGAAAAATGAAAACATTATCAAATTTGGGATTAATTCCGAAATTCCAAGTAGATAAGAACTACAAATGTGAGACATGTGTAGAAGCAAAAATGGTTAAAAAATCATTTCAATTTGTTGATAAAAGCACCGAACCACTAGGTTTGGTTCATATAGATTTATGTGATTTTAAATCATTACCTACAAGAAGTGGGAAAAAGTACTATATCACGTATCTCATGAATTGCACAAGACCAGATATAGCTTATGCAGTAAGTCGACTGAGCAGGTATACAAGCAATCCAGGAAAGGAACACTGGAAAGCACTAATGAGAGTGCTTGGATATTTAAAAAATACCACAAATTATTCCTTACATTATGGAAAATATCCTGCCGTATTAGAAGGATATAGTGATGCAAATTGGATTGCTGATTCAAAGGAATCAAAATCAACGAGTGGTTATGTATTTACCTTAGCAGGGGCAGCAGTGTCATGGAAATCTACTAAACAAACATGCATAGCTCGATCCACTATGGAATCGAAGTTCATCGCTTTAGATAAAGCAGGCGAAGAAGCAGAACGACTTCGTCACTTTTTAGAAGATATTCCATTTTGGCCTAAACCTGTACCGGCCATATGCATACACTGTGATAACCAAGCTACGCTAAGCAGAGCGCACAACTTTGTGTATAATGGAAAGTCACGATATATTCGTCGACGCCATAACACAATTAGGCAGTTACTCTCAAATGGAACTATTTCCATAGATAATGTGATGGTAACCTAGCGGATCCATTTACTAAAGGTTTATCAAGAGAGAAAATTGACTGCGCATCGAGGGGAATGAGTTTAAAAGCCTAAACCACCAAGAGTTATCTTATACGGAAACCTATCCTAGCGACTGGAGATCCCACGGACTAGGATCAATAGGCAAACCAGTTCTGAATAACTCAAGACGTAATGCATTTGCGTGGACATAGTCCAACTTCATTCCTATGGTGCACAGTATAAATGCATGCCTATAGAAGTATTTAAAGGTTAAAACTATGTTTTTTAATGATGACCATATCTTGGAAATAACAAGTGGGGTATATGTAGGATACTCTTAATGGTTGCGATCACCTATGTTAATGTGAGTTGGGTTGGCTCTGTGAGAATATTAAAAGGCTTTTATTCTCTAAAACACTCGCAGAACCAAAAATTGTTCAGGACCAAAATGAACACAACCAAGAGATTGGATGAGAAGGGAATCAATGCTTCGTAAAGCTTATTGTCTTGATATACAATAAAGGCCGACGGTTCAAGATGAAATAATTCACCGATTAGCCAAGTAGATCCGATAAGTTTTAACTAGGGAAAATTCAAAGTGAAATATCTATTTATCCACGATAAAGCATTATTCCATATGTGCTCTATGATATTTCGCTTTGTGTGGGGGATATGTATATTATCATTCATGTGGGGGATTGTTGGAATTCCTTAAAGATGAATAGAAATATACAAAGTCCAAAGTCCCACATCGCCAAATTGTTGAGAGCTATATTGGTTTATATATGGTTTTCTCATGAGGAGGTTGGGGGCCTAGGGCTCCCAAATGTATGCTTCGTTGTGAGGAGAGAGATCATGCATCACCACCACACACGCGCGCTCCGCCGCCGCCGACCGAACCGAACCGGGCCGGGTACGGGTCTTAAATGACCATTCTTTTTGCTAGGCTATTGTTTAACGGTTTTGGGCTTCGGCTGAAAACTGGGCTGGGCCTGGAATTTGAAGAGAAGCGGACGCGGGTTGAATAGGCGCGAACATTGGCGGGTGCGACCCGACTGAAGCAGACGCGGGCGAATGGATGAGGCATGAGCGGGTGCGACCCGTTAAAGGGCAGCGATGGCATAAAAACAGATGTGACTGTACGAAGAGGTGCAGACGCGACTGTTTGAGCGAACGTGTGCAGACACGACCGTTCGGAAGAGATACGGACCAACTATAAATAGGAAGGAAAACTGATCACTTTCCCAACCAATTTTAGAAATCCTAATCTTCTTCTTATCTTATGCTGCTATACTCTAAATCACAGAGTGATATACTCACTACAATCTCGAGCAGAATACGTGGGGAATTTTGAAATAAAATTCTTAAGGAAATCGTTACGACGAGCCTTAGATATAATCGGGTTAGAATTATTATTCTTCAATCTATCCTTTAATTTTGTTATACTATTTATTCAAAATAGTATAACGCTGTTGTTGTAATTTATTTACAACATTCATATTGTTATAATAATTAATACAGAATTTCAGTGTAGTGGAAATCTGAGCTATAAACTTGTGCGACGAGTTTATAATTATTTATTCTCTGTTTTGGTATACTAGACGTATAACAGAATGAACGCTTTGATGACTTCGAATATGATAATCAAAATTGATAAGGAAATTCTTTAAGCGTTTGTTACATGACTCTATACCTTGAATGATATTATTAATCTGAAGGGCACATATGGTTTGTTTATTATAGACACGTGATGGATAGGATTATTTTATTATGGACTGCACACAAGAGAAGTGGGAAAGAAAAACTCAATAAGTGATGTAGATAATTGACATCACAGTGATCCCACCATTGCTTCAATGAGAAAATTTTGTATAATTAACTTCCTTATTCTTGCTAACATAGACTGGAAAACCTATAGTTATGAACCCAAATCGGGTTAGTACGAAACAAACATTGTTATACTTGCAAAGAAGTTTCTTTTAACCTTGTTTTTTTCGTACTAAAAGGAATACACGTGAAGGTCACATGGATAGTATAGCCCTTATGTAAGTTGTTCTCTGTTATGATTTGCAAAGTTATTGTTTCTAAATTTAGTGTTTTTGATATGAAAACTTTTCTATAACGTAATAATTTAAGTATATATCCTTACCAAATTCAGCATTCTCTAAATATTCAGCTTTAAATTGAATATCTAATATATTAGAATTCTAACTATAGAGAAACCTAAATTCGCGTTCATTTGTTCTTATGAATAAACAGGTAAGATATGAAAAGGGATAACAAAGAGTTTATTAGGCAACAAATTGTGTTAATCCAATACATAAGAGCAAAAAATGAAATAGAGAATATGTACATAAATTTCATTCTTGTTAAATCCACTCCATAATCTATTACAAGAAAATAAAATAGTTTTACTAGTAAAACAAGAGTTCACAAGATGCCATGATCTAATAAAACAACCAGAATACTAAATAGAATTAAATTCACCATTTGCATTACCTTTGCTACTTGTTTTTTTAACTAAATGATTGATTGATATTTTAAAAGAAAACAACGTTCATTTGATAACAAAAATTATTTAAGCAAATAGAAATAATCAAACGACAGGAAACATGATCTAATGATGTAAATCAAAGATTGCAAAAATTATCCTCATTTGACATGATAAGAAACCATGATTTAATGATGTTTTTGATAGGAAAAAGACAATTTTATGACATTCAGATTTTTCCCATACTAAATATTTTTGAAAAAGGAAATGATTACAATAGAAAATTAAGTGCTGTAATTTTACTTCTTTCAGTCTAGAATCCAATATTATGAAATCATTTATAGCTATATATACTTTATACTTTTTTAACCAAATTAAAAACACCAAAATTACATGTAAAAGTCCAATTATTTTAATTAAATATGTGTTTTGTTCGAAGATTTCAGTATACATGTGTCGAAGTACCCACAATCTAATAGAAAATACTAGCATGCTTTTCAAATCTATCAAATAAATTTTTGGTTTTACAAATAACAAATAATGACAAACCATGGGCTAAATTTAATAGAATAAACAATAGTTGTTAAATTAATAAGTAACGTTACGAGCTACTTCAAAATACTCTTTAAAAATATTTTCAACTCAATCAAATTTAATCCTTTTGTTATTACTATCTCAAGGCGGAGAAAAAGAAGGATGGAAAACAGCTGTTACACCAATATTTAATATAAATCAGACCACCATACCATGCTTATGACAAACTTCTCTATACGTTCTTTACTAGTGCAAACTCATACTATGCACACGGGGTTCACAACATAATTTATTTACCATTATATTTTTTGATTGGTTGTTATATGAAGGTAAAAGTATATGCTTTTGAATTATAATTTTTTTGTAGCTTTTTATTAAACACTATTAAAAAACTTTTGTTGATAAATCTACTTAGGTAATCTCGAATTCAAAAAGTATAACTGACATTTTTGGATCACGGCGACTTTATAAAATAATTGTTAACATCAAGTACTTGCTACTCTGAACTTGGTATGCATTACATTACCAAGGTTGACTACTAGTTTTCATGTCTAAACGATATAAGTTCAATACGGGTTTATTCTATGTTTAACACATAAATTTTGATATGTACAATGTTTGCTACAATAATAGAATTCTAAACCTAGAATATAGAAAATGTGTTGTAAATTAAGTAATGTTTCAAATTTGGTTCAAAAAAAAAATGAAATTTCAACATTTGCATTACTATACTTTTTAAAAAATTGGGTGCTTACTTGGTAGTACATAGTTGCATTTCTCTACTTTTTTACATAGATAATAATAACTAAATTAGAAAAAAAATCATAATAGCTAGAAAAAACCATATTTTATAACTCATATAACCTAACATGACATGAAAATAATACATAATATTTCATTAAAAATGGCAATTATATCAAATGATGTAAGAAAACACAATCAATGAAACAAACTATTCAAAATAAGTTATTATTATTAGAAAGAGTTATAGTAAATGCTAATATTATAATATAAAACAAAGTATTTTATAAAAGAAGCACCTACATATATATAGGAGCAAAAAATATTGAAACCACTACAACAAAAATTCCCTATTACAACTGCCAAAAACAGTTGTAATACATCTATTACAACGGGCGGCAGCTAGTTGTTATATCCAGAGTTGTAATAGAGTCCTAACTTTTTACAACTATTTTCGACAGTTGTAAAATAATCTTTTACAACTAGCTAAAGCAGTTGTAAAAGATTTTTTTACAACTGCTATTGGCAATTGTAAAAGTTTTTTTACAATTGACATTTGGCAGTTGTATAACATTTTTTACAACTGCTATTAACAATTGTAGAAGAATTTTTACAACAACTATTGACAATTGTAAAAAACTTTCTTACAACTGAGATTGACGGTAGTGGTAAGAAAATGCAAAATAAAAGAAATTAATTTATACACACATTGTTCAGAGAAATAGATAATCATAAATAATAGGATAAAAATAACAATATATGTAATTCAAACATTACATTATTAATTATTATCTACAAAACTAATATATCAAACAAACCAAATAACCAAATCAATGTAGTTGTAATCATTGTGATGTTCAATCAAATTGTAATAAATCTGAACCTTGCACTACTCCATAGCAGCTATAGACAACATCTGAACCTTGCACTCCAAAATTGTAAATGCAACCTCCAAAACTTTAGCAACCTCCGAAAGAGGCTATAGCCAGCAGCCAGCAGCCAACAGTAGTAATCTCTAAAACTGCAACTGCATGTATCTGAACCTTGCACTACTCTGTAGCATCATGTACTTTAAAGCACTTTATAGCATCACCATTTGCAATATTTCAAAGATGAAGCCCCGTCGTACCATCCTATAGCAACAGCTACAACTTGTCGCAGCACCATTTTCAGTCGTAGTGTTGTACCTACTTCAATGCTTGCTCATTGATGTTGAACTCTTCCTCTCACATGTTATAGTGTAACACATAACCTGAACAATTCAAAAAAATATCACATAATCCAGACTAGCATTTAGGCTTAAGTAATGCAGATGGTTATAAATACATTTAGTATATGTACATATAAAAACACACACGATAGTTTTTTTTTTCTTTTTCTTTTTCAGGGACAGCCTCACCTCAGATGGCCAACAATGATGACCGCCTACAGCTTGCTTGATCCAGTAGTAGCCCTCACTGCTCCTTCAACGTATGCAACATTCCAAGCTGCACTTCACTTCATCTATCCCTGAAACATATCGACCTGAAGCACAAAACAAAGACCATATTTAAGCTCCTATCCTCCCTCACCTGCAGTAGTTCTTTCAGTTTGTATTTATTACAGTTTGTATGTATACTATGACATAGGACACCGGCATTATCAAAGACTTCTGTCGCATTTAGTTTAATTCAGCGACTACAAACAATGCACGATTATCAAGTGTTTTAACTCTTCACACAACATCGATATTGAGATAACTGTTGTGTTTGACAATAGCTCCTACCAACCTGTATGCTTTTGTTTAATTACACACACACACATGGAAGTTTACAACAACGAAGTAAGACTTAATTTACTCGCTAAAAGCCATTTTACAAGCAGAATATAATAACTAATACCTGTTATATATTGATGTAATATGTGTAAATAAAAAGATTTGACTGATCGATATAGCCCTTGCCGTTTATTTATTCAATAACCGATTGTCTTGTAATTGAGATGGTCGTCGTATAAGTTAATAGCAGCCTGAAGATTTTCTCTTTTTTTTCCTTCGTTATCATCAATTTGTTATATCTAGTGCCATGATGAAACAAATATGAAATACTAGTCTTGTTAAAAAACGTTAAACAATATGAGTAATTTAAAATGTATAAGCACTCAATGACAAGAAAAGGCAAATAACATGTTTGAGCTAAACAATTTTTAAAATATGTGAAAGGAAGAGCAGATACCGAATTGATAATGGTTCATGTGTTTATATAAACATAGTAGAATACTAGATACCGTGATCACTCTAGGGAAGTTAACCATGCAGTAATACTAAACGTCAATCGGCCTATCGGACCTACTGTCCTTACCTATCCACATGCTACAGCGTGAAAGTCATGCTCTTCACCCAGGCACTGTGACTAAATGCCTCTTACGTCTGACCGACGCCGACTCAAACAACCTCGCAGGACCCCGAAGTTGCGCTCAGGCTCCGCCAAACTGGACTCCTATCCTCCTGTCTCCTCGGTCACCAACGTGGAGTTGCCCCTATCCAAAGTATCGGTCCTCCGAAAGAGCGCCAACAGCTGGGTCGGTTGTGCAAAATCCTCCAACGATCTGCCGAAAGAAGCCTATGTTGGAGCACACTTGTCATGTTCCGTCCGTGTCGATCTCCTTAAAGAAGCCTACGATTGCGAATGCTATCTATCCTACGTACTGGCAACCTATGAAAGGTAACAAACATCCTTGCAAACATACTTGTCCGCTCCTAGTACATACATCCAAAACTATATTTTGGTCTTAACTTCATGAAACACATATCCAGACCTTTACAAGGTCTGCCTACCAAATCGCTTCCAGATTAATTAATTTTACTGTTACAGTTTACATACTGTTTATTTTCATTAATATGCTTTAGAGCATTTTTACATCCGATTTGGTTATTTCACAATTTCTCCTTTTCTTACATAAATGGTATTTCAATTTCATGTCCATTCAGTCCGTATGGTTTGTCTGTAATTTTTATGCCATTTTGTTACAGATTTATACCAACCTTTAGGGTCCTTTTAATTTACATTTTTTTTCACCCTAATTTACATTCTCCTTTTCGAGATTTAATCTGTACAAAAATTTTATCCAATAGTCAGAAACCATTTAATTACACAAAATTTCACTTTTACATTTTTAGGCCACATATGAAACAAACAATTATGCCAATTAGACTTTCCAATTTTGTTCCAAAACCATATTCAAAATTATGTAATTATATCAATCAAAACCATAATTTTATTCAAGTAACATATTCTGAATTTATTCAACTAACATGTTATACCATTAGAAATTGAATAACAATTCTAATTCAATTTAATTAAACCAATCTTATTTACGCCATGAAATGTGAATAACAATTTGTTTGTTCCGAATTTCAACCCAAACATGAATTAGAATTGAGAAGTGGAAGAAGAAGCAGATACAATAATTTACATAAATTTCAATCTTATTTATGCCATAAAACATGAATAGAAAATTTATATGTCCCATATTTTAAACCAAACATGAATTAGATTTGAGAAGTGGAAGAAGAAGAAGTTGCAATAATTTACATTTATTCTCAATTAATAACAGAAATTAATTCATATTAAAGTGCCAGAAAAGAACTGAAATTGAACTACTTTATTTTTTTATTTCATATTAATTCCCACTCACTTAGTACTTGAGCTTGCATAAATTTGAAAAAAGCTTTGCTTTAATCTTTCTCCCTTTGATTCTTCTAAATTTCCCAAAATTGCTTGAATATATATAGATAATTTAATTTGGTAAAGATTTGTTTATTTAGTAGAGAAAAGGAGGAAGAATAATACACACTAATTTTACTGTAGAATTATGGCGACGGCTGAATAAGAGATTAGGTTTAGGTTAGATGGTTTATTATAGATTGTTTGAGTGAATATAATCCATTAGATTATTTTAGATTAACACTGGTTCTTTCATACACTTAATGGTTATCCATTCTAGCCCATACAACGAGACTTGATCCCTGGTCACTAAGGAAGTCAACATGCCCCTTTACCACTATACCAAATGCACTTTTAATTTCTTTTTAATTATATTTTCCGTAAAATATCGGGGTGTTACATTCTCCCCCCCCCCCACGAAGGATTTCGTCCCCGAAATCTCCAAAGACGAAAGAACATAATTAACAACCAACATCCAAGAACTACATCTGTCTACTCAACCATCATCCATTAATACCATTGTCCTTATTATGATTTATGTAAAGTGAATTGCATATGAACTTACCTAATGCGAAAAGGTAGTCGGTCTACCGATTCAGTTGACCTCCTGTAATGCAAGTATGCTTATGCCATGCAACCAAATGTATGCAATTACCCTAGTATAATTGATAATTCTATATGTATGTTTCAATCATTCACCCAAATGCACCATCCATATGCAACATCCATTTATACACACACACACACACACACCCACACACGCATATATATATATACACACACACAAACATGCTCAAATGCAATAGATAACAGGCACGCATATGCAGGTGTGTGTACCTAGTTGGTCGATTATCCTAATAAATATCTATTTAGTGCATGCAATGCATCCATTTGCAAACATTGGCATCCACTTGCAATTATTTTCATCCATCAAACATAACATGCCCTAATGACATGTTTACAACCAAGCTACCATCCATAGGTTTCATCTAAAGATTATCGAAAAAACCCTAACTAAAGAATGATCAAAGATCAAAGATCAAAGATCAAAGATAGGATATTTGAAGTGTACCTTCAAATAGAAAAGGATAAGAAGTTCGAATTCTCTCCTTAGATTCCCATGTGCACTCTTTAGGGTCATCTCCCCACTGAACCTTCACTAGACGAACTTACTTGTTGCGTAATCTCTTGATGCCGTGTTCCAATATACGGGTGGGTGTACGACGCACAAGTGATTCGCGCTCTACCTCCACTTCCCTTAGCTGATCGGGTTCTACTACTACTGCAGAATCATTTAGACACTTTCTCATATGCGAAACATGAAAAACATTGTGAACTCCTTCCAACTTATCTGGAAGATCAACTTTGTATGCACCTTTTCCAATCTGTGCGGTAATAGGGAAGGGTTCTACAAATCTCAATGCCAACTTACCCACTGAGCCAAATCTCGTAATGTTTCTTAAAGGAGAAACCATGACAAATACCATATCTCCAAGCTTAAACTCCAAATCTGAACGTCTTCGGCCGGCATATGACTTTTGTCTATCTTGTGCAGTCTTCAACCTCTTGCGAATCAAATCCACCTTCTCGGAAGTTTCCCTCACCAAGTCTGGTCCAAGCAAGATCCTATCCGTGGTATCTCACCAACAGGCTGGCGATCTACATGGTATGCCATAGAGGGCCTCGAACGGTGCCATCCCAATGCTTGCTTGATAACTATTATTATACGCGAACTCCATTAAAGGTAGGTGGTCTTCCCAAGATCCTCCGAAGTCAATGATGCACAATCTAAGCAAATCTTCCAAAACCCTATTTACTCTCTCAGTTTGTCCATCTGTCTGAGGGTGATATGCCATGCTCAGATTCAATTCCGTTCCCAAGGCTTGCTGAAGACTCCTCCAAAACTCGCTGGTGAATAATGGATCTCTGTCACTCACAATGCTGGCGGGAACTCCATAAAGCCTAACTATCTCCCTTACATAAAGAGTCGCCAAAGAAGTTGCCATCATATTACAGTTAATGGGTATAAAATGAGCGCTCTTCGTCAGTCTATCCACAATGACCCAAATGCTCATGTTCCCTCTCCGTGATCTTGGTAATCCATCCACGAAGTCCATAGAGACGCTCTCCCATTTCCATAATGGAATATCCAATGGCTGCAACAGTCCTCCGGGCTTCTTCTGTTCCGCCTTTACCCTTTGGCAAGTGATGCACTTCGATACATACTCTTCCACCCTTTTCTTCATTCCGGGCCAATAGAATACCCTCTTTATTTCCCGGTACATATTATCACCACCAAGGTGCACTATCATCCTAGAATTATGTGACTCGGCCAACACCGCATCTACTAAATCCTCACTACGGGTCACACAAAGTCTATCATCCCTTCTAAGCCATCCTCTAGTATCCATAGTATAGCGCCTAAGATGTGGTGATGACTCTCCTCTACCAAGCTTATCTAAAATGTCCTTTAACTCTTCGTCCTCACCTTGCCTTGCTCCAATATGCCCCATCAAAGGAGGCTGGACGTCGAGGTCTGCTAACAATCTCGGAGCTAAATCCGATGGAGGTCTAAAATCAAAGGTAGCAATGTACTCCAAATGCTTCCATTCAAAAAATAGAGGACTTAAAACCAATTTGCGTCTACTCAACGCATCTTCCACTACATTACCCTTGCCAGGGGTATAGGAAATCTCAAAGTCATAAGAGGCTAAAAACTCCATCCATCTTTGTTGTCTCAAATTCAAGTCTTTCTGAGAGAATAGATACTTCAAAGACTTATGATCCGTGAAAAGCTCAAATCTTTCTCCTAAGAGATAGTGCCTCCAAGACTTAAGAGCAGAAACTATAGCTGCCAACTCAAGATTATGTGTCGGGTAGTTCTTCTCAGGCGTTTTCAACTATCTACTCGCATAGCACACTACCCTACCCTCTTGCATTAGTACCTCCCCTAGCCCCGTACCACAAGCATCCGTATAAACTGAGAAAGGCTTGGTTCCATCCGGTAATACCAATACGGGCGCAGTAGTCAAAGCTTCCTTTAATCGACCAAAGGCATCCTCACACTTGGCATCCCAAACAAAAGTTGAGTTCTTCTTAGTAAGGTGGGTAAGTGGAGCTGATATCCTAGAGAAGTCCTTGATGAACTTCCTATAGTAGCCCGCAAGACCAAGGAAACTTCTTATGTCCATGGCATTCTTAGGGGTCTGCCTATCCTGTACTGCTGCCACTTTCACCGGATCTACTGCAAGTCCATCCTCTGAAATGATGTGTCCCAAAAAGCGAACCTCGTCCCTCCAAAAGTGGCACTTGGATAACTTCGTCTTCAACTTATGTGCTCACAGGGTCCTAAGCACTTCTTCCAAGTGAACAGTATGCTCCTCCTTGCTTCGCGAATAAACCAAAATGTCGTTGACGAACACCACCACAAACTTGTTCAACGATTCGCGAAATACTAGACTCATTAGGTCCACAAAATATGTCGGAGCATTGGTTAGCCCAAATGGCATGACTAACCACTCAAATAACCCATCCGGAGTCCTAAACGCAGTCTTCTTGATGCTATCCTCCGACACACGCAACAGATGAAATCCCATGGCCAAATCGAGCTGCGAAAATACCTTGGCTCCTACTAGCTGGTCGAAGAGATTGTCTATATGGGGAAAAGGATAACGATTTTTCTCGTTAGCTTATTAAGCTCCCTATAATCCATTCAAAGCCTGATAGAGCCATCGCCTTAGTGGTAAAGACGATGGGTGCGCCCCACTTAGAAATGCTCCTACGAATGAAGCCCTTCTCCAAAAGCTCTCCAATCTGCTTGCTCAACTCACGACGTTCCTTAGGAGCCATATGCCTTATCGGTAAAGCAACCGGTTTGGCATTATCGACAAGATAAATCTTGAAATCGATCTCTCTTCGAGGTGGAAGGCCATCAACCTCCTCGAACACATCTAGAAAGTCTCTAACAACGGGTACCGAACTCAAACTATCGGGCGATAAGTCAAGAGAATAAAGGTAGCTCAACATGACTGATCCCCTAGGATCACAAGATACCTCCAAGGTACGTCCACTACAAGTGCCTAACCTCACTACCCTCTTATCGCAATCAAGAACAGCACCATACATGGATAACCAATCCATACCAAGAATCAACCCGAACCCGAACCCGAAAAAGCCCAAATACAAAGGCACTACAGTCAAACTCAACCCCTAAAATAAACAATTTCAAATCCCAACATAACATGGAAAAATAGATCGATCCTCCTACGGGATTTGATACTACTACCGGGCCGGTTACTAAGCAAGCATCAAGACCAAGACCCTCTACCAGAGTACTAGATATAAAAGAGTGCGAAGCTTCAAAATCAAATAGGGTACGAACAGGAAAATCAGAGATAGATAACACACCTTCGATGATCACCTTCTTTACCTTGTCCACAACCAGACGAGTACTAGAGGAAGGAGCTGCCTCTAAAGCATAAGCCTGATCAGGCTGTGAAGGTGTCTGTGAACTGTCCTTAGGCTTCGACGGACAGTCCTTTTTAACATGCCCTACTTGATCGCAAAGATAGCACCTCAGTCTCGGTCTCTCTCCTGCCCCTCTACAATCCTTAGCACGATGACCTAGTTTCCCACAAGTATTGCACTTCCAGTCCTTCCTTGGAACTTTCCTTTTTCCACATGACCCTCCTCCTTTCCTCTTTCCTTTCCACTGCTTCTTCCCATCACTCTTCTGCGCCACATCTCCTTTCTTCTCAGTATCATCAAGTAAAGCCATATCTACTAATCCCTCAAAAATGGCTCCCATCGGAATGTGGCTCACTGCCAAACTCTGCAGTGGCTGACCCAAACCCTTAGCGAACTTTAGCACCTTCTTGTGAGGAGTATTAACCAGGTCTAGTCCAAATCTGGCAAGCTCATTGAATTGATTGACATATTCCTTAACTATCATATCCCCATGCTTGAGCTGTATAAATTTCTCTAGCTGCACTCCCTCTTCAGCCCGCGATAAGAATTTCCTCTCGAACCTAGTACGAAAATCCGCCCAAGTCAAATTATCAGCCTCGGCCTCCACAATCTCCCACCAACAAAGAGCCTCCCCCTACAACTACCATGAAGCCAACTGCCTCCGAGCCAAGTCCTCCAATCCCATAAGTCCAAATATCCGCTCACAACTACGGAACCAAGCTCTCGCCTCAATATATGACTTGGTGCCAAGAAACGGCTTGCCTCCTAAGCTGGTGTAGTCCTTGCATAACTTGGGAAAATCAGGAATGCCTGACGGACGGGCTGGAGCACCTTCCGCCGGAGCAGTATCCCTAGCTGGTGGCTCTGCTCTTGTAGTAGCCTGCAAATAACATTTGAAGCAAGCATGCATATTAAGGCTAGGAACTTCAAGGATATCTTGCAGTTCAGACATTTCTATCTGTGGATATTAAAAAGATGGGATTAGGTACTCCACAAATAATAGATAGGGAGGAAGAGATATGAGGGACCCATTTCTAACATTTCTTTTTTTTCCCCAAAATATATACATATACTTTTAAAAGTATTATTTGGAATATCCTTTAAAAATTATTCGAAAACCTTTATATTTTTAAAATAGTTTTCGTATTACCGAAACCTTAGCTTTGATACTAACTGTGACAGCCCGCATCTCTAGGCACCCCGAAAATCAGACATGACTAGAAGCACGGGTGGTCGGGTGAAATAAAAATCCATAACATAGCACAGAGACTAAGGCAAGAACATCGAATGATTAAAATATTACGGTGATAGAAAACTTTCACTAATTATAAATTAATAGCAAAATAGCTTCATTAAAAACAACATTATCCTAAATTTATTTCTGAAACCAAAAGTACCAAGTAGTCTCCACCAAAACATAAAACATAGAAATTTCACAATATAGGTCCCCATATATAGAGTAAAGTAGGGAAAAGAGAAACGAAGTACATGAAACAAAAGAAACAAAAGCTGAAGATAACAACTGCTCCATGACCCTCCAAGCTGCAAAGAACTACAACCTAGACCCGCCCTCCTATGATTTGGGGAAAATAGGAAAAATAGGAATGGGTCAGACATAAAGTCTGGTGAATGAGAAATAAAATGAAGCAGAAAGAATAAAACAGTTTAATTCCAGGTCTTCCCCGGATATCGCAGAGGGTGAATAATATAATGCAGTGAATCCTTCGTAGATACAGTTCCTAAGAAGCCAAAGTCCGTGGTCACTCTAGGGAAGTCAACCATGCAGTAATACTAAACATCAATCGACCTACCGGACCTGCTGTCCTTACCTATCCACGTGCTATAGCGTGAAAGTCATGCTCTTCACCCGTGCACTGTGACTAAATGCCTCGTACGTCTGATCGGCGCCGACTCAAACAACCTCGCAGGACCCCGAAGTTGCGCTCAGGCTCCGCCAAACTGGACTCCTATCCTCTTGTCTCCTTGGTCACCAACATGGACTTGCCCCTATCTAAAGTGTCGGTCCTCCTAAAGAGCGCCCGCAGCTGGGTCGGCTACGCAAAATCCTCCAACGATCTGCCTAAAGAAGCTTACGTCGGAGCACACTTGTCATGTTCCATCCGCGTCGATCTGCCTGAAGAAGCCTATGATTGCGGATGCTATCTATCCTATGTACTAGCAACCTATGAAAGGTAACAAACATCCTTGCGAACCTACTTGCCCGCTCCTAGTACATACAGCCAAAACTATATTTTGGTCTTAACTTCATGAAACACCTATCCAGACCTTTACAAGGTCTGCCTACCAAATCGCTTCTAGATTAATTAATTTTACCGTTACAGTTTACATATTGTTTATTTCCATTAATCCGTTTTAGGGCATTTTTACATCCGATTTGGTTATTTCACAATTTCCCTTTTTCTTACATAAATGGTATTTCAATTTCACGTCTGATCAGTCCGTATGGTTTGTCTGTAATTTTTATACCATTTTGTTACAGATTTACACTAGCCTTTGGAGTCCTTTTAATTTTACATTTTTTTCCACCCTAATTTACGTTCTCCTTTTAGAGGTTTAATCTATACAAATTTTTTATCCAATAGCCACAAACCATCTAATTATACAAAATTCCACATTTACATTTTTAGGCCACATATGAAACAAACAACTATGCCAATTAGACTTCCCAATTTTGTTCCAAAACCATATTCAAAATTATGTAATTATATCAATCAAAACCATAATTTTATTCAAGTAACATATTCTGAATTTATTCAACTAACCTGTTCTACCATTGGAAATTGAATAACAATTCTAATTCAATTTAATTAAACCAATCTTATTTACGCCATGAAACGTGAAAAACAATTTTGATTGTTCCAAATTTTAACCCAAACATGAATTTACTTGAATTATTTAATAAGGGTTAGCATACTAAATTACCTATATCTTACAAGGCACAACATGAAGTAAGTAATGAAGTGCAACACATGAATCTAAATAAATTGTCTAACAAAAGAGACTACCGGAATGATAAAGTGCATGTGGCAAGAATGAAGGCGCAACCTGAAGTAAACAAAGAATTCTAGCATGCTAAAAATAAGGAGAACGATTCATTAAATGATCATGATAACACACATTAATATACATGAACTAGTTAACAAGGGAGAATGTAAGAATGAAAAAGTAAATACACTTACAACAAATAAAGAAGATTCAACCTATAACAAATAGAGTGTATCAGCCAGAAGAAAATATACATGAACTAGTTAACAGAGTTTGCCAATGCCTAAAAGTCTATAAGCCCATTTTTGAAAGGTAGTGCTCATGTTTTATCACTGAAAATTATTTTAGTCAAAACACATTGGTGAATGATAATTAGTTTGCAATATTCTAGTCAGGTATGGAAATTTATTCCTATGGAGATCCAATCTTTATTTTTAAGCGAAAAAAAGAACTTGGAAAACTTATTTATTCATTTAGAAAAAGAATGGATGTGTTTATATAAACATAGTAGAATTTAATATGCACATAAAACTGATCGATCTTAGACAACATTATTAGTAACTTCGCCAAAGAACATGTACCAAATTAGGTTTGATATTGTTGGATTATTTACAAACTCTGCTATCTATTAACATGAAATCATCTAAGTTTCTTATTGCTTGGGCAAACTAAGTCCGTTATTCTAAACCAGAAGGTAATAACTAGTAACCAAAACTAATTTGATGAATACTTCATCGCTGACAATTTGAACTTAACTATATGGTAGACAATCTGTAGCTAACAAATATTGAGGTAAAGCCATTAGGAAATGGTAAGAAATATCCAAATTCTAGAAATCAGTTTATACTAACTACTTTATTACATTGCTTAATTCACCAAGTTAAGCTTCATATTGCATCCAATTTAAACTATCTTGAATAGCAAAGTACATAAATTATGTAAAACAAATGCAATCTATAAAAACAAATTTTCAAAAAAATATAGACTGTTGCAACATTTAAAAACAAATGTAGCTCTACAAACATATTTTCAAAAAATACTCTAGGCACTCTGTACAAAAAGAACTAGAACCATAAACCATACCTCAAGTCCAAGCTTTAAAGCTTACACATCTCTCGTTCCCGTGTGATTAAACTGAGAGCCTAGCACCGGCCACACTAGTTGTTTAATTAAATTACAACTAATCTATATTGTGCAATAATTTAATAGCAGTTTTGATGTCTACAACCAATGATTTAATAAAAAATTCAAATAAATACTATATAGTAATTTCTACTGTAAGTCCATGTTTGTACCAAAATTGGGCACAACACTCTTCAGAAGTCTTTGAAGAGATAAAGTGAAGAAATTAAATGGAAAAAGAGGAATTATCTAACAAAAACTCCAAATCTCAGAGATGAAAATAATTAAAATGCAAGGAGACACAAGAATTTATAGTGGTTCGGCGTATTGCCTACGTCCACTATGAAGAAGTTTGCTTTATTGATATTTCTTTGATGTTTACAATTGATTTCAACAAATTACAGTGAATAACAATGACTTGCAGCAATGAAATTCATTGGTAGCAGCAGCAATGGAGTGCAGATTGGATCTGGCGGAGTCTGGGCATTGGAGATCTCAAAGAGGATGAAGAACCCCTTTTCTGTTGGCTTTGGGGGTCTATTTATAGGTGTAGGAGGCTGATATTTCGCTCAGATCTCGGGAGACCCTCTCTGGCACGTGACCAGGCCCACGCACCCAAGCCCGTGAAGTTTCGATCCGATCCGTGATCGATACGAACAGATTTCGTATCGATCAAGATT
This sequence comes from Allium fistulosum, assembly GCA_030737815.1. NCBI lineage: Eukaryota > Viridiplantae > Streptophyta > Magnoliopsida > Asparagales > Amaryllidaceae > Allium > Allium fistulosum. Next base: position 837,980,114 of record CM060905.1, read on the forward strand.
TCATCCAATGGAGTCGAAATTTGGCGTGGACATTCTTTAGCATGCACGTAGTCTTCTGTGAAAATTTCATAGCATTTGGACTTGTAGATTGGGAGATATGATCGATACGAATTGGGATTCTCGGTAGGCTGTTTGGTTCGACTCGCTTTTGTTTTGACTTGCTTTTCATTCGACTCGGTCCTGTTTGACTTGGTGACGTGGCGCTAACTTGTATTGACTGCTGTGCTTTGCTCCACATCGATGGACACGAAGTAGAAGTCTTCGGATCGATGCGAAGTCGATGAAGTGGAGCGAGTCGAAGTATGGCTTGAGGCGGAGCGAGTCGAAGTATGGCTCGAGGCGGAGCGAATCGAAGTAGTCGCTTCTGATGGTTGGAAGCGAGTCGAAGTTGTTACTTCTGATGGTTGCGAAGCGAGTCGAAGGAGTCACTTCTGATGGTTGCGAAGCGAGTCGAAGGGAGTCACTTCTGATGGTTGCAAAGCGAGTCGAAGGGAGTCACTTCTGATGGTTGCGAAGCGAGTCGAAGGGAGCGAGTCGAAGTTGGCTTTCCTGATGGTTGCGAACGGAGCGAGTCGAAGTATGGCTCGAAGCGAAGCGAGTCGAAATGTGCACCTCCTATGGATTCGAACTGGAGCGAGTCGAAGAAGGCTGTTCTTAACCAATTTTGTATCGTTCACAACTTGAGCATACGAACTCGGATTGACTTGAGAGTTGAAACGTTGACTCTCATGGCTTAGGTTGTCATGTCATATCAATTTTAGCTCGATCCGGACTCGGACAATTCGTTGATATCCATAGTGAGCCTGTGTATAACTGATCTCTAGGACGGGCCGTCATTGGTTACCAGTCAATTCCTTGGTGTCACGGCCTTGCCAAAAGGCGGGATAACATTTGCCCCCCAAAGTACGTCTTATGAAAACATGATGTGCTTTGAAGTGCTACAATCTTTATTCTGAGCAATTATCGTCTTTTTGATGAAAGCTGTAATCTTCGACTGTTTTTTTCTCGATAATGTAAACTGTTGACCGTCAACTGTTGTACCCAGTATTGTTGCAACTGAGTGCTGTATGCTAGTGATTAGCTGTTTGCTGTTGTAATCATTATTAGATGAGCTTTTGACTCCTGTAAATCTGGAACATTGAATATTGGTCCGACATACATGCATATAGGCTAACCTGACTCTCGTTGACGTTCGTACGTTCACGAGTCGTTGTCAGTTTATTTTATATTGAATTCCGTATCGATCCTCTCTTGAACCGACGTGAAATTCATGGTAACAACGCTTGATGGTTGTTTTTGAATGTTCCTTCGTAACGATCCTCCCCTGAATCGATGTGAAGGGTTGAAACATTGAAGACGATTTTTATAGAATTTATGGATATGGAGTAAGTGTTTCGAATCGATGTAGATGGAGTCACTGGATACGAATAGGCAATTCGTATCTATGGAGTTGGCCTCTGGAAGCAATGATTTGATGGAGTCGATCTGCACAAGAGACGGAGTCGAGGGTGACCGATACGAAGTGTGTTCTTGTATCGATGGAGTCGAACTGGACAGGTGACGTAGCCGAAGGGGAGACGGAGTCGAAATGATTGCTTGTTTTGTTGCACTAGAGATGGAGTCGAAGACAAGCGATACGAAGGGGAGCTTCGCATCGATGCACTGGAGAGGGAGTCGAAACGCGTGTTCGAATCCACCGGGATTTGAAACGTTTATTCCCTTTGCTTTCGAGTCCATATAAATACTTTGTACTTAGCCATTTTTTCACTTTTACCTTTCGCTATCCTTCCTTACCTTCGTATTGCTCATAAACTCGAGAAGAAAGAAGAAAACAATCTTGCCTTTGAACTGATTCATCCCTTTAATTGCTTCGAACTAACTGACAGATTTAGGTAATCCTTTAAGCGGACCCAACGCGTAAGTGATGAGACTCGGTTTTTAACACCAAATTAACCAGAGTTGTGATCGATCGAAAATTCCATGCCCTCAGCTTCGTGTCGATCTGAGTAGGGGTTTCGAGATGATGAGGCGGAGGCCTTCGTATCGATCGATGGTGGAGCTTCGCATCGAATCGAATACGTAGATTGATACGAAGGGGTTGCGTCTGATGGATTCGAAATGATGGCCTTCGACCGAGTCGAAGTGGATGGCACTGGATCGAGTCGAAGCGGAGGTTCTGAACCGAGTCGAAGCTATAGCCCTGGATCGAGTCGAAGCGAAGGCTTCGAAGCGAGTCGAACTGCAGCCTTGGATCGAGTCGAGGCGGAGGCCCTGAAGCGAGTCAAATTGTGCAACCCTGGGACCGATACGAATGCGTCCCTGAGTGATCGATTCGAACTCGAACCTTAGCGAGCGATTCAACTTTGCACTTTTGATGATTGACAATGAACTTAATTTTGACGATACCAAAAACTCCAGTAAATTTGAACACCTAACTCCGACGAGCTTCAGACTTGCATAACTGGACTTAATCGTTTCGCCGCATATCTGATTGCCTATCGAAGCTCGTCGATGGAACCGGAACTTACCAAAATGATAACACAATCTAACTCGGACTGATAGCTAATAACTGGATGGCACGGTTGTGACGGTCAGCGATGACGGTCCTTCCGACTGAATTCCGAAGTCTCGTCGTTTTCATGTTTTCTTCAATCTCGTAGATCTCTTTAAGTGATATACAATACTGCACTGCACATCACATTCACACACTTTACACTAGGGGATGCACGAGCGTTATTGTCTGTTTAACAATGATTTTTCATAAGCTAGCTATTCATGGAACCCTCAAGTTCACAACAGCAGGAACTCCCAAGTTCTATTCCTCCAACCATAGAGATACCGGTTATTGAAGCCGAAGTTATAGACCCAGCTCCGGACGATCGTCCGGGTGCCCAGTTTATTTGTAATCCGCAAGATTCAGTGCCGTCGGGTATCTCTGAAGATATGCTAGGACGGATTTGCTTGAGGCATGGTTTGTCGCTCGACGACGTGCTACTTCCTGGGCCAAATGACAGGCCGCACGATCCCCCGGAGGGGTTTACTGCTTTCAACCGTCACGCTTGCACAGCGGGGACACTCCCTCCCTTCAACCATCATATAAGGGAAATGTTATCGTTTCTTGGCATAGCTCCATCTCAGCTACATCCAACGGGTATGCCTTGTTGAACAACACCTTTGTCCTGTTTATGGAGATCCTCTTTCGACCGCCGAAGCCAATCGAAATCAGATATTTATTCAACGTCAAGAGCCGTGGAGATAGCCCTTCTTTCACCTTCCTGGAAGCGGGTAGAAACTTCCACATTGTACTGGGCTCCTAGGGAAGGCTAAGTTATTATAAAACCGAATGGTTCTATGTTCGGTACCCCTTGGATTCGCTAGGCGGTGGTTGGTTAGACGTAAGTGTTGCCATTTCTCTCTTGAATCATTGAGATATTAGTAACTGACTTCAAAACTGACATACTTTTCCTTTTTTATAGCTGCAATCTCTCGCCCTGACGGCACATACTTCAGAGAGCTTGTTCGGATTCTTCAAGCATTTCCGGGCGAAGAGAGGCATATCGACTTGGTTCTGTCTGACAGAAATTTGAGGACTGTCGGGCTGATAGAACGGAGGCAGAGCATACATCTGGAAGGGACACATAGAGTGGTCCCGAAGAAACGGGTGAAGCGAAAAGCGCCCACAGTCGTGATAGTCGAAGAAGTTGATCCAGAAAGAACGCCTACCGATACCAAGCTCCCAGCTGGGCCTTCTTCCGATGTCCAGGATTCGGGAGGAAGAAGAACAGGCAAGGCTGCTGCTTACAAACGCTCTAAATCTGAGAGATTTAAATCCGTGATCGTGTCTTTACCTTTCCCGGGGATTAGAATTTCGGAGGCTCCTCCCCCGCAAGTAGAGAGTCCTTTTGCAGGGCTCGCTGATATTCCGATTCCGGATTTTGTGTCGTCTCAACATGACGCCGGGATGGAGGAGCTTGATAATGCTCTCGAACTGAGCGGGTCGCTTGCTATGAGTACGGCCGACATTTCCGGTTGGTCGAGGGGCTGCACATGCATACACTTCACTACACTACATGATTCACAAATGTAAATCGTCCAACTTAGGAAATCATTAACTCTTCTTTCGTTTTTCATTTTCAGGTACTATGTCTGGAAGGGGATCGATGCTTGGGAATCTCCGCTCGGCCCGCAAGGCCTCTTCTTATTACGATTCCCGCAGGAGGGATTCGGACTGAGATCGCGATCGCGAGTATTCTAATCAGGATAGGTATGGGCGTGATAGGGACAGGGAACACAGACATCGGTCTAGATCACGCTCTCCTCCTCCTAGACTCCCATCTCCACCCCCTATTATTGTTCCACACCCGCCAGAGCCTTCCCGTCACAGGCCATCTTCCCATACTTCTAGATCTGAGACTCATCTTCAGAGAGTCGAGACCACGCCTCCCATAATTCCAGAGCAGGTCCCAGCTGATCCCACAGGAGAAGGGGGCCTTAAATTGGCTTAGATGAGGAAGGACTTTCCGAACATTTGCTTTAATGGCTATGTCTTCCCGCCACACTTAAAAAGAATTCCGTCTGGAGTGGAAGGCACGATGCATGATTACGTTCATGACATCTATACCCATTACAGGGAGTGGGCAAAGGCTGCAGAGAAAGCTTCTAAGGTGGCCTTTGAGCGAGCCAAAGCACTCGAGAAAATGGAATCCGATCTTGCCCAAAGGGACCGGATCATTCAAGTGCTCACAGCTGAGGCCGAGTCTTCGCGGAAATCTGAAATTGCGGCCACCAAAAAAGCTGATGAAGCGAATGTGGCTATGGAGAGGCTGAGGCAGTTACACATTGCCTTGGTGGAGGAGATGGGACACCGGAACACTACAGTTACCGCCGAGCGGGATGCGGCGGTCAAGGAGCTCAATGAACTCAAGGCTAAATTCGACGACATGGCCAAGAAAAGGGATGATGCAAACAGCGCAGCCCAGGAGGCGTGCGAGCAGACTGTTCTGCTTAAGGGTGAGCGGGATGCAGCTGTGGCTAAAGTCCACAAGGCGAAGGCTGAGGTTGAGGAGAAAGTGAAGTCGGCCGAGCCATGCTAGAGGCTGACATCGAAGACCTCCTCGTAGTTTATAATGCTAACGTGCTGAGGCACAGGGGTCTAGCCTGGCTCGATGATTACCCAACGCATCTTTATAACACTTGGGGCCGACTGGTTGAGGAAGAGAAGGAGGCACATCAGGGCGAGTCTGTGGATGAATTTGAACTCGAGAATCGTATTCTGACTGAAGATGAAAAGAAGATTCTTCACGAGTCAATGATTCTGCGTGAGAAGGAAAGACTTGGCGCCCAGCACTTTGAAGCAGGAGAGGGTTCAGAGTTGACCACCATGAAGCAAGTCTTGAAGTTCCCGCGTCAACCCAGCCCAAATCCTCGTCTGCGGTCGATCCCCAGGCTGTTCCTGCTTACGATCCGGATCAGCCGCAGATACCTCCGGCTATAGCGCAAGTGACTGGAGCTGTTCCGCCACCGTCAAGTCAAACTGAGGAAGGTATTCTGAACATTCCACATATCTTTCTTAAGTCGAAATCTTCGTTCGAGTTAAGGTCTAACAGCTCTCTTATTCTTTGTCCAGTGATTGATGCTGCACCGGCCATGCCTCCTGCTACTCAAGAATCATATCAAATGCAGGAGGCTATCGTGACCGAAGCAATCACCGTGAGTGCAGCTGCCCCACCAGACGATGTTCAGGGAAGCACACTTGTGTTTGATGAGCAGTTGATGGAAGAACTCTTTCGCCGTCATGGCGATCCTTTAGCTGACTTATCATTCGTCATAGGCGGAGGAGTTTCTACCACAAGCTCTTCGATGCCGACTACTGACGCTCCCAGCGAGGCTCGTTCGGGTACTAAAGAGGAAATCTTGGCACAAATTGTCGCTGAAATGGATGCTGCAGCGCATGGTGGCAGTGTTGGAGGTGGGACGGCGACACTTGGTCCAGCTCCGCTTAGAATGATATCGCCTGGCGGTACATTTTCTGACATTAGTGTGGCCATGCCATCTTCCACATTTGATCCTATCCCTCCAACTCCGCCCGCAGGGAGCATTCCTATCCACTCGAGTTCGGAGGAGGATGTTGATATAATGCCCTCGCCTGAAGACCAACCGTCGAAAAGCAAAGGCTCGAAGAGGAAGATTAGCGGTGGCTCCAGCGCGTCTACGCCGAGAAGGAAGCCAAGGAAGAAGAAAGATTAAACATGCTTCCCTGGTTTATTTCGACTTGCATTTTGTTAGCCGTGTATAGATGCGGGTTCGGCCCCTGCTAGTAGGAATTTTTGGAAACTTGTACACAAACTTCTTTTATGAACAATAGAAATGAAACTTCTCTTTTTTGGCTTCTTTTCTGTCATTGTGTATTTGTCCAAGTGTTTCAATATCTGAAGTGTACCTGTGAAGTTTTAGCTTTCGAATCAAGTCTGTTTTTGTTCGCCAAGTTCGGAAACTGTCGACATGGTTTGCGACCGGGAAGCGAGTTGAATCTTGACGTCACATTACTTCAGTCGATGGTTGATGCTTAAGTCTTGCCCCCCAGTCTTGGTGGTGTGTTGTAAAACATCAGTCAGCGATTGCTTCTCGTCTTCGTCATGTTGAGCCTAGTGCCAATGAACGGATGTTTGAGTCAAGTGGAGACCGAGTGGTTTTTCCGTGCTTGTCTGATCGTCGATGATCATATCCGCACTCCGAGGATTCTCATTTTTTAACCGGCGGTTTGTCACGCCGGCTTAAGCTTTAATCATATGTCCGTGATCTGGGAACTTGGAATTGACATTTGTACTCTGACCCGCGCTTTGGGAGTTTGGAGTTGATATCTATACTTCGATTCATGCTTCGGGAACTTGAAGTTGGTGTCTACACTCCATTTCACACTCTGGGAGCCCAGAGTCGATTTTTTATGTTCCGACTTGCACTCTAGGAGTTTGGAGTTGATGTTTATACTCCGTTTCGCACTTTGGGAATACAGAGTGAGTGTTTATACTCCGGTTCACACTCTGGGAACTCGGAGTTGATGTTTATACTCCGACTCGCGCTCTGGGAGTTCGGAGTTGATGTTTATACTCCGCTTTGCACTCTGGGAATACGGAGTTGATGGTTATGTTCCGACTCGCGCTTTTGGAGTTCGGAGTTGATGTTTATACTCCGCTTCGCACTTTGGGAATACGGAGTTGGTGTTTATACTCCGGTTCGCACTCTGGGAACTCGAAGTTGATGTTTATACTCCGACTCGCGCTCCGGGAGTTCGGAGTTGACGTTTATACTCCGCTTCGCACTCTGGGAATACGGAGTTGGTGTTTATACTCCGGTTCGCACTCTGGGAACTCAGAGTTGATGTTTATACTTCGACTCGTGCTTTGGGAGTTCGGAGTTGATGTTTATACTCCGGTTCGCACTCTGGGAACTCGGAGTTGATGTTTATACTCCAAATCGCGCCCCGGGAGTTTGGAGTTGATGTTTATACTCCGCTTCGCACTCTAGGAATACGGAGTTGGTGTTTATACTCCGGTTCGCACTTTGGGAACTCGGAGTTGATGTTTATACTTCGACTCACGCTTTGGGAGTTCGGAGTTGATGTTTATACTCTGCTTCGCACTTTGGGAATATGAAGTTTGTGTTTATACTCCGGTTCGCACTCTGGGAACTCGGAGTTGATGTTTATACTCCGACTCGCGCTCTGGGAGTTCGGAGTTGATGTTTATACTCCGCTTCGCACTCTGGGAATACGGAGTTGGTGTTTATACTCTAGTTCGCACTCTGGGAACTCGGAGTTGATGTTTATACTCCGACTCACGCTCTGGGAATACGGTCGGAGTTTTCTTGATGTAATTACAAGGCAGTAGGCCAACTTTTCCAACTTTGGATAGTTCCTCTCAGCCCCAGTCAATCGTTTGCTGACGTAGTATACTGGCTTCTGTATCCCGTCTTCTTCTCGAACCAAGGCAGCGCTGATAGCGTTTTCTAATATCGCCAAGTATGTATACAACCTCTCATGATCAATAAGCTTTGACAATATTGGCGGTGTGGATAGATGTTGAACTAGTGCTTGGAAAGCGCCCTCGCATTCCGTGGTCCATTCAAAGTTTCGTTTCCCTTTTCGGATCAGATCGAAGAAGGGAATGCATTTGTTAGTGGATTTTGAAATGAACATGCTCAATGCTGCTACCTTTCCATTGAGACTCTAGACTTGCTTTATAGTCTTGGGAGTTTCAAGATTTCTGATTGCCCAAATCTTTTCAGGATTGGCTTCGATTCCCCGGGCGTTAACGATGAACCCAAGGAACTTTCCGGATGCAACTCCAAAGTGACATTTCAGTGGGTTGAGCTTCATTTTGTATTCTCGAAGTATGTTGAACATAGTTTCCAGGTCTTTAACATGGTTGGTGGAGAGTCGCGACTTCACAAGCATGTCGTCTACATATACTTCCATTGTTTTCCCAATTTGATTGGCAAACATCCGATTGACCAATCGCTGATAAGTATCCCCGGCGTTCTTGAGTCCGAATGGCATAACCTTGTAACAGTAAAGTCCCAAATTGGTTACGAAGCTGGTATGTTCTTGATCGGGTAAATGCATCGGTATCTGATTGTAGCCTGAATACGCGTCCATGAAGGATAAGAGTTCATGCCCAGCCGTCGAATCTACTAGCTCATCAATTTGGGAAGCGGGAAACTGTCTTTGGGACACGCTTTATTTAGATCGGAATAATCAACACATGTTCTCCACTTCCCGTTTGGCTTTCGGACGAGCACGGGATTTGACACCCATTCGGGATATAAAGCGTCCCGAATGAACCCGTTCGCTTTAAGCTTTTCTACTTCTTCTTTAAGGGCGGCAGATCTCTCTGGATCCATACCACGCCTTTTCTGTTTGACCAGGACATGCCGCGGGTCAATGTTCAGGGTGTGGCTCGCGATGTCCGGCGAGATCCCACACATATCAGAATGTGTCCAGGCAAATACGTCAAGATTTGCCCGCAGAAATTCAACCAATTCCTCTTGAGTTTGCTGGCTCAGTTGAGATCCAATCTTTACCATTTTCGAATCATCGTTACTGTCGACTGGGACATCAATCGTCAGCTCGGCCGGGGATGCTTGACTTTCTTTAGATTCTCCTTCGTCTTCAGTTTCTCTCGGGTCAAGATCTTTGAGGAATTGGCTAGGGTGCCCGGGCCTGGGCCCAGGTGTTAATTGTCAATTATTGGCAAAGCGGACACAGAGAGATTCCTCCACGCCCTTTCCTTTCTCCTTTCGCTGCGCCTCCCGCAGCTCAGCAACATAGCAGGCTCTGGCAGCAGCATGATCTCCCTGAATGATTCCTATTCCATGATCAGTAGGAAACTTTAAAGTCAAACACCAAGGGGCGATGACTGCCTTGAATTCAGCGAGGGCCGGTCGGCCCAAGAAAGCATTGTAAGGGGAGTCTATGTCCAAAACAATGAACCGCAACATCCGAACTCTCCGACTTTCTCCAACTCCCAACTCTACTGGTAGTTCCACCATTCCAGTGGGTATAGTAGCACTTCCGTTGAAACCATGGATTCGGGATTAACAAGGCTTCAAGTCCGTGGCTTCCATTTTCATTTGATCATAAGCTCACTTGAACAAAATATTCACAGAGCTTCCACTGTCAACTAAGATCCTCTTCATCCAAGCAGGACCTACTTGTGCTGAGATGACTAGTAGATCGATAGTGGGGGCTTCGACTTTATCAGCGTCTCTATTCCTGAACACGATGTCATCTGCCATCGTTTTCTGTTGCTTGGCCGGAGCCCCTTCATCAAAACTACTACAACATTTGAAGTCTGCATGCCCGATAGAGCTGGCATATGACTCCATTTCCTTCCAGCTTCGATCTACTAGGTGAGGACCACCACTTATTGTATTGATGACTAACCTCCCGCTTGTACGAGCGGGTTCCTCCTGTCTTTCCTGATTCAGTGCACGATTTTGATTTGATGGGCCCGCACCACCAGATTGCGGCGCCCGCACATACTGATCCAACTTCCGTTCACATATCAGTTTTTCAATGAGGTTTTGTAAGTGACGACACTCATTGGTGTTGTGGCCATAACTCTCATGGAATCTACAAAATTTTCCTGTTTGGATTTGTCTTTCAGTTGGTGGTTTAGGGGCAGGTTTCTTGTATTGCATGGTATTGCAGGTCTGCAAATACACATTTTCCAACTACGTGTTCAATGGAGTGTAATTATTGTACATGGAAGCTCTACGCTGGGGACCATGATTCTAATCGCGCCTTTTGTTTTGATTTCCATTGTCCCTCTACTGATTCTGTTTATTTTGTACGTTCAACTGAATTTTCCCATAACTATCTCCGGATTGTTTAACAGCGATGTTACTTTGTATTCCTTTGATGTTGGGCCCTGCGTCATCCTGCTTCCTAGACTGTTTCGCATCTTCCCTTCTCAGGAATTGGGCTGCCTTGGAATAGAAACGGTCCAATGACGTAGGTGGTTTTCCAACTAACCAATTTCCAAACTCGGAATCAGCGTCAATCCCCTTAGTCAATGCCATCAGGATAGAGTTATCATTGGGATTGCTTATTTCTGCACACGCATCATGGAATCGCTCCAAGTAACGTCTAAGTGTTTCTCCGGGAGCTTGTGTAACACTAGACAGAGTGTTGACATCTTTAGGCCTCGCTGCGTGCATGCGGAATTGTTCAACAAACTTGGTGGCCATCTGATCAAAACTAGAAATGGATCGTGGTGGCAAACGAGTAAACCACATGGTTGCAATGCCCCTAGGGAAATGGGGAAACTCCGGCATTTTACTGCGTCATCCACTCTCGTAGCATTCTTCAGCCATTCGTATTTCAGGACGTGTTGATTGGGATCAGAACTTCCTTCATAAACTGGCAAAGCTGGCATCCTGAAGTGCCAAGGTGGTTCAGCATATAATACGTCATCGGTGAAAGGGGTATGACTCCGGGAGATTCCCCAATCGTCATTACTGAGGCCCTGACTTTCACGGATCATTTGACTGATCATCGTTGGTATATCCGGCACTCGGATACTTGGAGCATGTTGTGCCAAGGTGTGGTCGGGTTCTACAGCGCGAGTCTGGACCGGACGATGTCGACGGTCCGTGCCTCGCCTCCTTGGTTCAACATCCTTAGGGACATAAGGCTCAGGAGTCTGTTCCCGTTGGTTACGTCGAGGATCAGCTTGGTTTCCAGCATCTCCTCCTCATTCGGTTGTGGTGGTAGTAGCAATGTTGCCGGTGACATGGTAAGGAGCAGCACCTCCTCGAGCTGAAAGTTCTGTACGAAGACTAGCGGATGGTCCAACTCTAGGTTGCCCAAGATTCGGCGCAAGTTGGTGTCCCGTGGCCTGGGTGTAGCTTACACCTAGCCGTAGGCGTGTGGATCTGGTTTGGCCATCGGAGGAGGCTGAACTCTCTGTGGAAGAATAGGAACCTTGGTCTCTTCTGGATCTTCTTTGCCTTTGGCGATTTAGTTGGTTGGTCAACTCTGCATTGGCGCGCAGTTGTTCAATTAGCTGTTGTCGACTCTGGGTCAATTCTTGGAATAACGTCTGGAACTCTTTTCTGGTAACCGGACTTGTTGGATCTGAAGGTCCGGCGGCATCTTGGTTTGATGGAGCCAATTGCACGGGATTCTGCCTATCCCATCCTCCTTGATCGGCAGCTGTAGATGTAGTCCGTGTCCTCACCATAATGAATTGATGAAGTCCTTTCCTAGATCTGATTGCAAATCTGAATAGAATGGAAGGGCTTCAAAGTTCTAGATCTGGATCTTCTTCTTAGATTTATGCAATCCAATATAGATAGGAGATCCAAAGAGCAGGACAAAAATTGGGTTTCTCTCAATGAAAGCACCAAAGTATTTGTACCAAAATTGTAACGACCCGCCCTTCTAGACTCAGAAGAACGCGCCATTATTAAGAAAGAAGGGGGTGAGAAATAGAAAAGATAGAGAAGAAAGAACTAAACAACATCAGAATCTCAACAGCGGAACAAATGACATATAATATATCATATAAGAGATTACATAATATCATATACATCAGAGTTAAACAGATAATACAACAAATACTAGACAGTTATAAACACATGTCTAGTTAATACAACACAATACAACTCGAAACATCACAGAGATACAACATAGCAGAAATACACATAAACACTACACAGCGGAACCAATATATATATATATATATATATATATATATATATATATATCTACAACGCTGAAGCCTCCTGCTCCATTTGCTCCTCCATAATTCGTCAAAGCTAACCTGAATCCCTTGGCTATCCGTAAAAATTTGGGTACCCGAGAGTTTAGGAAAAACAGAAATAAACTCCGGGTCAGACATGGGTCTAGTATGAGTAAACGGTTAAAGTTGCTTAACTTTAAAAATCATTTGGAAAACAAAAGGTATCACGTAAGACATCCCACACATAAACATGGAAATGTTTTTACCTTACGCTAACCAAAACTTTGATAGGAAATTCAGTGATATTATAATAGTGTCTAGGGTTTTCAAGTAAATATGAAATAGCTGAAATTGTTACATCTATTAAATTCCAGCATACTAGCCAACAATGTGGGTAATACAATCAAATCCGATGGCACTTATTGGATTTTGGATTCCATACAATGGCAGGGCTACTGGGGTACCGCCCGTCACAGTACCTGACCTAGATCAGCATGCCGAGGAGTATGCCCGCTCCCCTGCAACACAAAGTCGGACCCATCCCTTACTGCATAGTTCCGAATAAAATCACCCCATGGTTGGGATCCACAACCGCACAATAAGCCGAAATAAAAAGGGACATCTAGACAGGGATGACCTTACTCTCAAGTGGGTGCTACCCACGAAGCCTTGCTGCACCTCCCCTGTTTTAGCCATTCCCGGTTGATGAGGCTTAAGGCTACGATTACCTTTAGAGAACACATCTCTTAGAATGCTCATCGTCCACTTGACGATGTTCTGAAAGCATTCGATCCATACAAGTTCGTTCCGGGTTCGAACGAAACCGAAGGCATTATCTCGTTACACTCATTTTGGAATCACCCTCAGAGTTAACGACAATAACCCTTGCACTCTGAATCTTTATCTTCACTTGAGATTCACGACCTATCGTTAATTTGGATCGATGTGGTATTCGGGTCTCCAGACCTAGAATCCCAGTATACAGAAACCCGATCCCGGTCTCATCGAAATCCAAACCGTATCTTTTAAGGCTAAGTTGTTTTAAAGTTAAAACAATTCAATTCAATATTATCTATATACTCACAGATAGATAAACTCAATATCATAGATAGATAATCAACATTATCATCACAAACAGATAATCCATATTATCAACTCAAACAGATAATCCATATTATCAAACAAGCATCCAATCACCTAGATATTACTCATCTCATATCTGAGATCACAATCAATCAATGAAATAACATTCATTCATAAGCAACGATTTATAAACACACCATTTATAATTAATTTAAAAATGAATTAAATTAATTATCTTATCTCTTATTAATTTAAAGTAAATTAAATTAATTACTTCATTATATAAATCCTGCTTATACTCATTAATTAATTATCAATCAATTAATTTATCATTCTCAAATTCCATTTTAATTAATCATCCTGATTTAAATTGACCTCTAATTACATTCCAGTAATTTATCATTTATTACTTCATCAATAACATCAATAAATGATTCTTAATAAATTATCAATTTATTAACTTCAATTATTCACTTTCCATTTATTAACTCAAACATATACAGGATTTCCATCTTGTAATTATATTGCCTTAATTAATTAACTCTTTGATTAATTATATAATTCATTAGATTTATTTACACTAAGTCATAAATCTTTAATTACTATTACTAAGTAATTTTACTTTAATTTACTTACCATTTAAAGTAAATTTCCTTTAATTAATACATTCTGTAATTATACATTAATTACTTAACTGAGTAATTTTACCATTAAATTCATTAAGTATTTATACTTACTTAATCATCAAATGATTTCCTTTAATTAATTTACAATTAATTAAATTGAATTAAACTCATTCATTTAATTATAAATTTGGTAATTCATTCTTTAATTAACTTAAACAAATTAATTACTTAATTCCTTTTATTTACCAGTTACTTATCGTTTAAATAACCTTTAATTAAACCTTAAATTTTAGATCAATTATCTCTTAATTATTAATTAATAAACTTAATTATTCATCATTCAATCATTATCATTAGTTAATTAGTCAATTAATTATTCTTGAATTAAACACTTAATTAACCTTTAATTCTTAATAAATTAAATATATTACTTATATTTAATTTCCTTTTAATTCTTAATTAAATTTATAAAATAAAATAATTATTAACTTGATAAACTTAAAGTTATAAAATTTCCTTTAACATTTAAGATATTTTCAAGTAAAAGTTTAAAAACAAATTTAAATTTAAATCTCAGAAAAACTATTTTTATAAGAATTCCTGGTATGCTTCGAGTCGGACTCGAGACCTACTCGATAGCCACTCCGGGTTTACCCTGAAATCTCCCTTGGTTTAAAAACTTAGACAAAATTTTAAGCTTTAAAAATATACAGGCTATCTCCCCTGTTTTCTACTCGAGTTCGCACCCGAGTAAAACCCCCAAATCCCCGAAGCCTACTTTGAGTCGACATCATCTTCCCCAAACGAACGAACCCATACATCACCGTGCACACGTGCACGTGCACATCTACTCTGGCCACCAGAGATCAACGCTCCGACCCTCGCCACGTCGTCGAACACCTCCTCAGACGAACTCACCACCCAAAACAAGGAATTAGTCACGAACTCGAAATCGAGCAGTTCGATCCCCCAGGCACTCCAACCCAATCAACTGAAACGCCTCGCCGTCGACGATCGTGACGACTGCCTCACCTGCCACCTATCACAATCGAAAGCACATCCATTCCTCTTCCTTCCTACCCAAATCGAAGAACTCGGTCGCGTCCCCAATCTCCAAATCGATCGCGTTCCTAGGCCATACTAGAACTCCTTAAACCCTAAAACATCTTCGATCATCCAGCTTGGTATGTACGAGAATTCCTGACCATTTTTCCAATGATCCCCAGACACCTAGCCTTCCTCGTTCGAAATCTCGACCCTCAATTCGTCGTGGGTTGACGAGGATCAACGGAAACATGGTTTCCGTTCAACTCACTATTTCTCGCCATCTAATACACTAAAAATCTTGAAATAACTTTCAAAAATCATATTTCGTCAACACTCTTCTATTTAGATAATCAAAACTTGAAGATAAAAACATTAAAATTTCAAGTTTGAAAAGATCTTACTGAATTATCCAAACTGCTAATTATTTTCTAGATATAAATGTTTGAGACCATTTTTAATTCGAATGTCTTGTTGATTCAAACATTTTTCATCTATACATCCAAGTTTATAAGTGAAAGATTAAAGAGATTTTGATTTCTTTACTTGTTCTAGCCTGTAACAAAGGAACAGGCACATATACCTGTATTCACATAATTAAGTCTACAGATACACCTATATATATAGACATATGAATATAATCTCATGCTATATACCATTTTTCCATAGCATATATCCAGTGTAGATCATATGCAAGACAAATCATACATATATATGTAAGGGTTGAAGTGTTTTCTTAACAAATAAAAATGAAGAACAGAGGTAATAACAACACAATCATGCCCAGTTCAAACATATAGCTTAATCTACACATGCAAGCACTACTTGTTTTCAGAGTTTAATAAGCAACAAATCCTGCATTTGCTTAAATTTTTAAAACAGGAGTTTACTCACCAGGTTCAAAATGAAGAACAGAGGCTAGAACTTGGAACTGGAAATGAAAACTTGAAACTTGAAAAGCTTTGTCTCCATGCTTTAAAAAGAATGGTTTACTTGCTTCTTTAAAAACTGAAAGCTTTAAAATACAGGAACTTTGAAAGCTTGCTTCCCTTTTGAAAACTGGTTATAAAGTTTGTTTTGCAGTGTTTTGGAAAGAGTTTTCAGGGAGAAGAAGAATGTTTCAGGTTTTTGGTTTTCTTTGTTTACATAGTTCGAATGAATGGTTTAAATGAAAATGGAAACTGATATAAAATATAACAAGTGCAGGCTGAAAGAAGGGGTAACTGGTACACATGCATTAATGAGGCAGCCATACTTATTTTCTTTCCAGGTATAAAGGCTGAGATAAAGCAATTTGTACACTAGCATTAATTAAGCATGTTGCATTTACATCCCATATTTAATTTCGTGTACTATGTTTTCTCTGGCCTGCAAAACTTGAGGCTGAAGTATGTATTCCATACTTGACTTGATCTCCTACTACATGCATTTATAAAGGTGATAGGGTGTGTATATTACTATGCAGGTATATGTTTTTCCTGGTTTGCTTCTTTGTTTTGGTTTATGACTTGGTCTACTAGTATATTTTCTATTTAAAACTTAACTACAACACTACACTAATATTTATATACATGTATTTATTTAATACTTATGTAAAAATATGTTAGTGAAAGAATATAACTTACATTAATGACCATATATGGGTTTTACATTTATTTTCAATATTACAAAGATTCATTTTAAATTAAGACATTTATTACCAAAAATTACTCCAAATATTATATACATAGATTAAAAATGAACAAGTGGAACTTTATTTATATTAAAGATAGATTTTATATTAATTATATTGAAATGCTTCTATTTTAAAATTCAAAAATCATAATTTTCTAAACTACATAAATAAATATACATTTTAAAATAACACTTAATAATTTAGAAATAATAGAAATATCTAAATCTATTTATAAAATAACTCAGATTAAATTTGTGACAAGATATACTTATTTAAAAATCAATTAAAACCATATTTAAACATCATATTATTAATTCATCTGGTTATTATATCTGAAAATAACAATTTAAATCAATTTTAAATAATTTAAATAAGAGATTATCGCATTTTAAATTCCTCGAAGTTCCAGGATGTCACATTCCTCCCCCCTTAAAAGAATTTCGTCCTCGAAATTTAAAACGAAAGATAATCCAAAGTTTTATTTTATTTTCAACCGATCCAGCATACATATCAGCCATTCACAACCAAACAAACAATTTCAATCAACAAACGATTCAATCAAACAAACAACACTAGCTATTCGGACACATATTCAGATAAGCTTCCTAAAAATTCCCCGAGTTTCCCAGATATAAATACTGGAATACTCGCTCTACTGAATCCAAACTAGCTACACTACTGAGCTACTGAGCTCCTACTCAACTAGATCTATAAAACAAGACAGGATATCAGACTACAGACAAGTCTGACTCAACAACCAAAACTCCCTGACTGCTGGTTCCAAAACCAGTGATAGACTTACACGTATTCCCTCAGAGATACGTGAGACACAAGGAATCCCAGTTCTCCAAACTGGCAATTCACTCCTGAAATCCAAAACTCTTATCCTTACCAGAATACAGAAAGATCCAATATACTCCGAAGCTAACCTCACAGTCTTACCCAATCTTATTGCTCCCTTTACCGAAGAAAATCTCAACAACATCGAAGTCTCCAACTTCGAATTCCAACTTCTTCCGTCTCTTATCCACAATAATCCTTTGACGATCCTGGACTACCTACATCCTTTCCCGACTAGTCAAAACTTTGCTGATGCTTCAATAACCAACTGGATCATAATAACTCAACCAAAAAGATTCTCTCCAGATTTACCCAATCATTCAGAATACAACTCTACTCTACCATCATCAGTAGATACAACTCACTTCTCCTATCCGGAAAAGACAAAACATATGCACTGCCAATCTGGCCTCAAATCCAGAAAATTCCTATAGAAATTCTCTAATCTCAGAACACTGCAACTTCCGGTTGCTTCCACTCTAAAATAGCTGCCACCATGCTTCCGCTGCACAACTCTAATCTGAAGTAGATAAGAATGTCGATGAACTCGAACAAAACTTAACCAACACCTCCTGGACACACAATAACAGATCCACCACAAACGTAATGAACTGCTCACAGAAACAGATGAGTCCTCAGTCAAGGGTACTATCTTCAGCTACCCTTAGCTAGAAGAAACTCGAAACTAGATACAGAAGAGAAAACACAAATGCTCCACCGATCTCCTTAGCTGCACCACCGGTACCATTTCTGGAATCCAGTCGATACCAACTCAATCTCCAGATGCTGACAAAACTCTGACTTCCTGAAGACGTCCAGAAAAAATCTCCGACGAACCAAGAGTACACTCAAACTATCGCAAGTCAATTTTGCGATCAATCCAGCCTAAATCCAAAGAAAACTGCTCTCTCTCAACCAGTCAGAACAGCTTACGCTTATGAAGCCAATCTGTCGAAGAAACGGAACCACTCTGCTGCTTCTGAAATCACCTCAAGAAAAACTGCCCAGCCAGAAGATTTCCTGTCCAAAGCTCCTCGAGAAACTCGAACCTCAAACAACAGAAACATTCTGCTGAATGCAGCCACAATCACCGAAGCAGGCACACTACCACAACTCCAAAACAGGCACACTTCCTTATCTTGTTCCAAAGAAAACATCTTCGGAAACGTCCATAGTCACTGTGTCTCATCACACAGCTACAACATCCTGGGGTATCAAGATATCATGACTTACTTCTGTCCAACTGACAGATCCAAACTCTCGAAAATCCGCTCACGCGAGCGCGATCAAACTCGCACTTCAATGATGAACTCCGAATCCTTAACAGGTTTCCTTCAGAGATCAATAAGATCCTAACATCAAACAAAGCTCACTCGAGACAGTATTAGGTCTACAGTCTCGGTAGATACACTTCCAACCTCAACAAACTCCAACCATAGGTAATCGTGTTACACACACCACTACCCTATCTACCTTTATAAATTATATTGGAAAACCCGAACAGGTAACCCAACAGATAGGTAGAAATAAATATATTTATTATATAGATAAAAATTACAAGTACGCTCTCTCAAGAAAGATACTATTTCAGAGCTTAGGTATTCGCTCAACTTATCGCTCTGATACCACTGTAACGACCCGCCCTTCTAGACTTAGAAGAACGCGCCATTATTAAGAAAGAAGGGGGTGAGAAATAGAAAAGATAGAGAAGAAAGAACTAAACAACATCAGAATCTCAACAGCAGAACGAATGAAATATAATATATCACATAAGAGATTACATAATATCATATACATCAGAGTTAAACAGATAATACAACAAATACTAGACAGTTATAAACACCTGTCTAGTTAATACAACACAATACAACTCGAAACATCACAGAGATACAACACAACGGAAATACACATAAACACTACACAGCGGAACCAATATACATATATATATATATATATATGTATATATATATATCTACAACGCTGAAGCCTCCTGCTCCATTTGCTCCTCCATAATTCGTCAAAGCTAACCTGAATCCCTTGGCTACCCATAAAAATTTGGGTACCCGAGAGTTTAGGAAAAACAGAAATAAACTCCGGGTCAGACATGGGTCTAGTATGAGTAAACGGTTAAAGTTGCTTAACTTTAAAAATCCTTTGGAAAACAAAAGGTATCACGTAAGACATCCCACACATAAACATGGAAATGTTTTTACCTTATGCTAACCAAAACTTTGATAGGAAATTCAGTGATATTATAATAGTGTCTAGGGTTTTCAAGTAAATATGAAATAGCTGAAATTGTTACATCTATTAAATTCCAGCATACTAGCCAACAATGTGGGTAATACAATCAAATCCGATGGCACTTATTGTATTTTGGATTCCATACAATGGCAGGGCTACTGGGGTACCGCCCGTCACAGTACCTGGCCTAGATCAGCGTACCGAGGAGTATGCCCGCTCCCCTGCAACACAAAGCCGGACCCATCCCTTACTGCATAATTCCGAATAAAATCACCCCACGGTTGGGATCCACAACCGCACACTAAGCCGAAATAAAAAGGGACATCTAGACAGGGATGACCTTACTCTCAAGTGGGTGCTACCCACGAAGCCTTGCTGCACCTCCCCTGTTTTAGCCATTCCCGGTTGATGAGGCTTGAGGCTACGATTACCTTTAGAGAACACATCTCTTAGAATGCTCATCGTCCACCTGACGATGTTCTGAAAGCATTCGATCCATACAAGTTCGTTCCGGGTTCGAACGAAACCGAAGGCATTATCTCGTTACACTCATTTTGGAATCACCCTCAGAGTTAACGACAATAACCCTTACACTCTGAATCTTTATCTTCACTTGAGATTCACGACCTATCGTTAATTTGGATCGATGTGGTATTCGGGTCTCCATACCTAGAATCCCAGTATACGGAAACCCGATCCCGGTCTCATCGAAATCTAAACAGTATCTTTTAAGGCCAAGTTGTTTTAAAGTTAAAACAATTCAATTCAATATTATCTATATACTCACAGATAGATAAATCTCAATATCATAGATAGATAATCAACATTATCATCACAAACAGATAATCCATATTATCAACTCAAACAGATAATCAATATTATCAAACAAGCATCCATATCACCTAGATATTACTCATCTCATATCTGAGATCACAATCAATCAATGAAATAACATTCATTCATAAGCAACGATTTATAAACACACCGTTTATAATTAATTTAAAAATGAATTAAATTAATTATCTTATCTCTTATTAATTTAAAGTAAATTAAATTAATTACTTCATTATATAAATCCTGCTTATACTCATTAATTAATTATCAATCAATTAATTTATCATTCTCAAATTCCATTTTAATTAATCATCCTGATTTAAATTGACCTCTAATTACATTCCAGTAATTTATCATTTATTACTTCATCAATAACATCAATAAATGATTCTTAATAAATTATCAATTTATTAACTTCAATTATTCACTTTCCATTTATTAACTCAAACATATACAGGATTTCCATCCTGTAATTATATTGCCTTAATTAATTAACTCTTTGATTAATTATATAATTCATTAGATTTATTTACACTAAGTCATAAATCTTTAATTACTATTACTAAGTAATTTTACTTTAATTTACTTACCATTTAAAGTAAATTTCCTTTAATTAATACATTCTGTAATTATACATTAATTACTTAACTGAGTAATTTTACCATTAAATTCATTAAGTATTTATACTTACTTAATCATCAAATGATTTCCTTTAATTAATTTACAATTAATTAACTTGAATTAAACTCATTCATTTAATTATAAATTTGGTAATTCATTCTTTAATTAACTTAAACAAATTAATTACTTAATTCCTTTTATTTACCAGTTACTTATCGTTTAAATAACCTTTAATTAAACCTTAAATTTTAGATCAATTATCTCTTAATTATTAATTAATAAACTTAATTATTCATCATTCAATCATTATCATTAGTTAATTAGTCAATTAATTATTCTTGAATTAAACACTTAATTAACCTTTAATTCTTAATAAATTAAATATATTACTTATATTTAATTTCCTTTTAATTCTTAATTAAATTTATAAAATAAAATAAGTATTAACTTGATAAACTTAAAGTTATAAAATTTCCTTTAACATTTAAGATATTTTCAAGTAAAAGTTTAAAAACAAATTTAAATTTAAATCTCAGAAAAACTATTTTTATAAGAATTCCTGGTATGCTTCGAGTCGGACTCGAGACCCACTCGATAGCCACTCTGGGTTTACCCTGAAATCTCCCTTGGTTTAAAAACTTAGACAAAATTTTAAGCTTTAAAAATATACAGGCTATCTCCCCTGTTTTCTACTCGAGTTCGCACCCGAGTAAAACCCCCAAATCCCCGAAGCCTACTTCGAGTCGACATCATCTTCCCCAAACGAACGAACCCATACATCACCGTGCACACGTGCACGTGCACATCTACTCTGGCCACCAGAGATCAATGCTCCGACCCTCGCCACGTCGTCGAACACCTCCTCAGACGAACTCACCACCCAGAACAAGGAATTAGTCACGAACTCGAAATCGAGCAGTTCGATCCCCCAGGCACTCCAACCCAATCAACTGAAACGCCTCGCCGCCGACGATCGTGACGACTGCCTCACCTGCCACCTATCACAATCGAAAGCACATCCATTCCTCTTCCTTCCTACCCAAATCGAAGAACTCGGTCGCGTCCCCAATCTCCAAATCGATCGCGTTCCCAGGCCATAACAGAACTCCTTAAACCCTAAAACATCATCGATCATCCAGCTTGGTATGTACGAGAATTCCTGACCATTTTTCCAATGATCCCCAGACACCTAGCCTTCCTCGTTCGAAATCCCGACCCTCAATTCGTTGTGGGTTGACGAGGATCAACAGAAACATGGTTTCCGTTCAACTCACTATTTCTCACCATCTAATACACTAAAAATCTTTAAATAACTTTCAAAAATCATATTTCGTCAACACTCTTCTATTTAGATAATCAAAACTTGAAGATAAAAACATTAAATTTTCAAGTTTGAAAAGATCTTACTGAATTATCCAAACTGCTAATTATTTTCTAGATATAAATGTTTGAGACCATTTTTAATTCGAATGTCTTGTTGATTCAAACATTTTTCATCTATACATCCAAGTTTATAAGTGAAAGATTAAAGAGATTTTGATTTCTTTACTTGTTCTAGCCTGTAACAAAGGAACAGGCACATATACCTGTATTCACATAATTAAGTCTACAGATACACCTATATATATAGACATATGAATATAATCTCATGCTATATACCATTTTTCCATAGCATATATCCAGTGTAGATCATATGCAAGACAAATCATACATATATATGTAAGGGTTGAAGTGTTTTCTTAACAAATAAAAATGAAGAACAGAGGTAATAACAACACAATCATGCCCAGTTCAAACATATAGCTTAATCTACACATGCAAGCACTACTTGTTTTCAGAGTTTTATAAGCAACAAATCCTGCATTTTCTTAAATTTTTAAAACAGGAGTTTACTCACCAGGTTCAAAATGAAGAACAGAGGCTAGAACTTGGAACTGGAAATGAAAACTTGAAACTTGAAAAGTTTTGTCTCCATGCTTTAAAAAGAATGGTTTACTTGTTTCTTTAAAAACTGAAAGCTTTAAAATACAGGAACTTTGAAAGCTTGCTTCCCTTTTGAAAACTGGTTATAAAGTTTGTTTTGTAGTGTTTTGGAAATAGTTTTCAGGGAGAAGAAGAATGTTTCAGGTTTTTGGTTTTCTTTGTTTACATTGTTCGAATGAATGGTTTAAATGAAAATGGAAACTGATATAAAATATAACAAGTGCAGGCTGAAAAGAAGGGGTAACTGGTACACATGCATTAATGAGGCAGCCATACTTATTTTCTTTCCAGGTATGAAGGCTGAGATAAAGCAATTTGTACACTAGCATTAATTAAGCATGTTGCATTTACATCCCATATTTAATTTCATGTACTATGTTTTCTCTGGCCTGCAAAACTTGAGGCTGAAGTATGTATTCCATACTTGACTTGATCTCCTACTACATGCATTTATAAGGGTGATAGGGTGTGTATATTACTATGCAGGTATATGTTTTTTCCTGCTTTGCTTCTTTGTTTTGGTTTATGACTTGGTCTACTAGTATATTTTCTATTTAAAACTTAGCTACAACACTACACTAATATTTATATACATGTATTTATTTAATACTTATGTAAAAATATGTTAGTGAAAGAATATAACTTACATTAATGACCATATATGGGTTTTACATTTATTTTCAATATTACAAAGATTCATTTTAAATTAAGACATTTATTACCAAAAATTACTCCAAATATTATATACATAGATTAAAAATGAACAAGTGGAACTTTATTTATATTAAAGATAGATTTTATATTAATTATATTGAAATGCTTCTATTTTAAAATTCAAAAATCATAATTTTCTAAACTACATAAATAAATATACATTTTAAAATAACACTTAATAATTTAGAAATAATAGAAATATCTAAATCTATTTATAAAATAACTCAGATTAAATTTGTGACAAGATATACTTATTTAAAAATCAATTAAAACCATATTTAAACATCATATTATTAATTCATCTGGTTATTATATCTGAAAATAACAATTTAAATCAATTTTAAATAATTTAAATAAGAGATTATCGCATTTTAAATTCCTCGAAATTCCTGGATGTCACAAAAATAGGGCACAACACTCTTTGGAAGTCTTTGAAGAGATAAAGTGAAGAAATTAAATGAAAAAAGAGGAATTATCTAACAAAAACTCCAAATCTCAGAGATGAAAATAATTAAAATGCAAGGAGACAAAAGAATTTATTGATCTTTCTTGATGTTTACAATTGATTTCAGCAAATTACAGCGAATAACAATGACTTGCAGCAATGAAATTCGTTGGTAGCAGCACCAATGGAGTGCAGATCTGGATCTGGCGGAGTCTGGGCGTTGGAGATCTCAAAGAGGATGAAGAACCCCTTTTCTGTTGGCTTTGGGGGGTCTATTTATAGGTGTAGGAGGCTGATATTTCGCTCAGATCTCGGGAGACCCTCTCTGGCACGTGACCAGGCCCGCGCACCCAAGCCCGTGAAGTTTCGGTCCGATCCGTGATCGATACGAACAGATTTCGTATCGATCAAGATTTCATCTAATGGAGTCGAAATTTGGCGTAGACATTCTTTAGCATGCACGTAGTCTTCTGTGAAAATGTCATAGCATTTGGACTTGTAGATTGGGAGATATGATCGATACGAATTGGGATTCTCGGTAGGCTATTTGGTTCGACTCGCTTTTGTTTCGACTCGCTTTTCATTCGACTCGGTCCTGTTTGACTTAGTGACGTGGCGCTAACTTATATTGACTGCTGTTCTTTGCTCTACATCGATGGACACGAAGTAGAAGTCTTCAGATGGATGCGAAGTCGATGAAGTGGAGCGAGTCGAAGTATGGCTTGAGGCATAGCGAGTCGAAGTATGGCTCGAGGCGGAGCGAGTCGAAGTAGTCGCTTATGATGGTTGCGAAGCGAGTCAAAGTTTTTACTTCTGATGGTTGTGAAGCGAGTCGAAGGAGTCACTTCTGATGGTTGCGAAGCGAGTCGAAGAGAGTCACTTCTGATGGTTGCGAAGCGAGTCGAAGGGAGTCACTTCTGATGGTTGCGAAGCGAGTCGAAGGGAGCGAGTCGAAGTTGGCTTCCCTGATGGTTGCGAACGGAGCGGGTTGAAGTATGGCTCGAAGCGAAGCGGGTCGAAATGTGCACCTCCTATGGATTCGAACTGGAGCGAGTCGAAGAAGGTTGTTCTTAACCAATTTTGTATCGTTCACAACATGAGCCTACGAACTCGGATTGACTTGAGAGTTGGAACGTTGACTCTCATAGCTTAGGTTGTCATGTCATATCAATTTTAGCTCGATCTGGACTCGGACAAAATTCGTTGATATCCATAGTGAGCCTGTGTATAACTGATCTCTAGGACGGGCCGTCATTGGTTACCAGTCAATTCCTTGGTGTCACGGCCTTGCCAAAAGACGGGATAACAGTCCATAACTGATAATTATATTATATAAACGTTATTTAATTAAACTATATAGAACTTAAACTAAAAATTCACATCGTTTAGGGTTAGAGCTGGAAAAATCAAATTAGGGCAAAGGTGGCAGGTTGGTAGCAGAAAGCCGGTTGTTGCTGGTGGTAGACGTCGTGAATCATGAGGGCAGGTGGTGCAGGTAGGTGGCGGAAGGCGGTGACAACTGATGAACAACTTCGACTCTCTCCATGACCCTCCTTGTCGATTACAGTGAACAACTAATAAACATACCCGAGAGGTTTCTAGAAGAGAAGGCGAAGGTCGAGGCTAATGAGAATGATTTTAGGTAAATTCCATTAGGAGTGGAGAGGAGGAGGCTGTTGCCGATTTATTTTGGAATAAGAATGGAGAGGTAGGTTATTTGGGATTTAGGGTTAAGGAAGCGCGTGGAGTGAAATTAATAAAGGAAAAGGGCGGCACGGCTTAAACTTTTAGATTCTGGCGCCACGTACTAGCAAATCCTTAATTATCAATTGTTATTTATATAGTAGTGTTAAAAATTATTAATAATAATGTACTAATTGTAACTTATAAATTATTAAATATAAATTATTAATTATTAATTATCAAAAGTTAATTAATAAATATTAAATATTACTTCTTAATTATTAATGATTACTTATCAATTGTTATTTTTTAAATATAATTTATTTAATTTAATTTTATTAAATTAATACTATTTCATTTTAATTATTATTGTTTAATTTAACTATTAATTATTATTTATAAATTATCAATTAAATAGTTAGTATATAATTATTAGTTATAATTACTTCATATTTCAAATTAATTATTGTTATTTAATAGTATTTATTGTTTATTATTAATTTTCTTATTAATTATTAATTATTATTATTGATTATTATATTTTTAATATTAATTATTAAATATTAATTATTAATGTTATTTTTTATTTCTTAATTATTAATTATTAGTGTAAATCATTAATTATCAAAAATTAATTCTAATTTATTAATTATTATTTATTATATTGATTATTAATTATATTGAATAGTAATTATTAATACTAATTATTTCATATTTCAAATTAATCATTATTATTTAATAGTAATCGATATTTATTATTAACTATTGATTATAATATTTAAAGTATCAGTTATTAAATATTAATAATTAATATTAATTGTTATTTCTTAATTATTAATTATTAATGTTAATTATTAGTTATATTGAATATTAATTATTAATATTAATTACTTCATATTTTAAATTAATTATTAATATACAATAGTAATTATTATTTATTATTAATTTTCTAATTAGTTATTAATTATTAAGTATTAATATTTAATTATAATTATCAACTAATTATTACAGCTAGTACACAAAAAGTTGTAATAGACACCTATTACAACTGAAAAAAATAGTTGTTAAAAATATGCATCTATTACAACTAGCAAAAAAGGTTGTAATAGGCATCTATTACAACTCACAAAAAAGAAGAATTGTAAAAAAATATGCATCTATTATAACTAGAAAAAAAATGTTGTAACAGGGATATATTACAACTGACAGAAAAGAAGAGTTTTTAAAAATAGTCATTTATTACAACTGGCAAAAAAGAAAGGTTGTAATAGGCATCTATTACAATTGGCAAAAAAGAAGAGTTGTTGAAAGTAAGTTTATTACAACTTTCTGAAAAAAAAAGAGTTGTAAAAAACCTCTATTACAACTGACAAATTGTGACAGTTGTAAAAATACAGTTGTAATAGGGTCTTTTTGTTGTAGTGAACGAAAGTAAGAATGTTGTGTGGTAAAATAATGATTTTATAAAATGCAAGAAATAGATAAAGTCATCTTTTTTTATATTGTGAACTAAAATTCATAGAAACTATTTTTTACTTAGAGATAAATTATTCATTTTTCTACAAAAATTATAAATATAACTTGCATCTTTATTAATTGCCTTAAATACCTTGTCGGTTTCCTTAAAATTCTTTATAATAATTTATTAAATAGAACACCTATCATATCTATCATCCTTCAACAAACCATTTTCACTTAATACCTAACTCTACATTCAAAATTATTTTTCATTGAATTTTTACTTTTTTATTCAATAATTTCTCACTTTCACCTTATCTTTTTTATTATCTTCTTTTATGCAAAAATTGACCATAAGTTTTCGGCAGAGATTCAATCAGAAATTGACATAAACTCTTTTTAGAGTATTAACTCAACATCGGTACTTATGCTTTCAATATTAGTCATTTGCATATCAAATTATCAAAACGAATACACGATTTGTAATTTACAACACAATTAGATTGTTATTCATGTTAGGTATTGTGACGACCCACATTTCGGAAGGTTTAAATTGATAATAATCCACACATGTCCAACCCAAACAATCTGGAACATAGATAGTCAATGAGGTTAATTAAGAAAAATAAGAAAAGAAGAAAAGAACAAACACAAAATCTCACAGCGGAACGATAAAATAAAATAATCAAATAAACAGTTCATGAAGGTGTTTATATTATACATTTGATTATAATTTATACAACATTTATCAGAGTTATATATACAATAGGGATAAATAAAATAATGCAACAGACAACATGATGCAAGGAATAATAATAGTAATAATATACCGAATCTTCATCTTCGTTCTCTAGAAAATGATCTTCAACGCGCTGAAATACTCAGGGCTGATCCGAGCGTAATGAAAAGACAAAACACTCGAATTAGGACTAAATATCCTTATGTGAGTCAAATCGATATCACATAAAACATGAGTGTAATAGCGTCAGAGATTTTTATGGGACTTCACATCTCCTATCCAGTGTATAACGTGGGTGCAATAACTCAAGAGATGTTACAGAATTTTCCATCTCTTAAGGATCCATCAAAATATTTATATATAGTAGAATACGCTACATATATAATGTCTAATCAGTAATATAAATATTTTTCTTAGCGTTAAGGTTTTACATTAATCCCCCTTAACGCGTTTTTAAGCATTGTCGTATGTTTGCATTTAGCACAACCAGTAGCACGTCAGTAGCCAGTGATGCGCCGTGATACGATAACACTAAACCAAAGTCGTAGTGGTCTCATATAGGGTTAAAAATATGACAAGGCACATGAGGCAATGCCCAAGGTAGGATACTACTAGTTCGGGTCGCAGGGCTGGTGGTAACGCATCGTAGCCACGACCGCCCACCGCGTACATCCATCCCATATCGTGCTAAAGGGAGGCTATCACAAAATCAAGGGGCACCAATCGAAACCAACAACAAGAGTAATAATATGGACCAAGTCCAAGAAAATCGAAGAAAAGATGTCCGTTAGGGGTAGCTAGCCTGCTTAGCCCTATCAAGCCATCCTGTTTTAGTCATTTCAAATTGGCATAAGTACCGGAGTCTATCCATCATCGTTCTCTTTCTTCAAATCCACCAAACGACGCCGAATCCAACCACTTTGTTATGGAGTTTCCTCCGCGTACACAGTTGTTAAAGTGGTTCCAATGTTGACAAAGAGTATGCCAATAAGAGGCACCAGTCTCTTTAACAACCAAACGATGTTTTACACACGGGTTAGTACTTTTATATTTCGAAAACAATTCATACGATATCAAAATATCATATTCGCTTCAAAATCAATTTCATTTCGAAATCATCATATTTACTTCAAAATTCAATTCGAATTACAGTTTAGGTTATCAGTTCAATTTAATCCAATTCGTATTTAAATCCATGATTTAAATATAAACAATTCCCACTCTGACCAGTTTGAATTTTTTTTAAAATAGTTTGAATAGTTTAAATAGTTAAAATAGTTTAATATAAATAGTTTGAGTATTGAAATGGTTCATATAGTAAAATAGCTTGGAAAAATCAAAATAATTTGAATATTTAAAAAGATAGATTTAAACAGTTTATATAAAAATAATTTTATTTGAAAATAGTTTCAAAGTCAAACTGATTCAATTCCAAATCTTCCAATTCAAATTACTTCCAATTTCCATTTAAATCGATTCAATTCCGATTTCAATTCAAATTAACTTCAATTCCAATTTAATTCAAATCAATTTCAACTTTGATTTTAAATTAATTTCAATTTCAATTCCAAATCGATTTCAACTTTAACTATTTGATTCAATGGTTAAATTTCAACTCAATTCTCAATTTTAAACCATTTCAATTTATTTCAATTTCAAGCTCGATTTTCAAAATATCGTTTAAATCAAATTTTTCTTCAATGTTCAATTAAATGTTCAAATGTTTAAAATAATTCAATTTCGAGCCAAAGTTTGAAATATCAATTTAAATCTCTTCTTCTAATACAAATTCGAAGTCCGAATAAAATTCAACCTTCAAATAATTTTTGATTTCCATAATTCAATTATAACTTCAAATTCCAATTTAATTCTTTAAACGATTTCTTTTAACAATTTTATATTCAACATTTCAGACTCGAATTCGAAATTAATTCAATCTTTATAAATTCAATTTTTATTTCTTTAAATCAAAGTCACTTAAATAATTTCAAAATCAAGTATTTTAAAATTATTTAATTTAACCAATCCAGTGCCCGTATATAACTTTTTATCCCAAGGCCAAATGATCCGTTATTTCATTTTAATTTCAGGGGTGGATATATATCATTTAATCCAAATCAAAGTATCATAGGTATATATCATTTCAAATAATTTCTTAATTTATTTGAAATAATTCAAATAACAATTATATACTGCCAACTGATATACAGGGTGATAACCAGATATTTATAAAATAAATAAACATCCAACTATCCAATATATCAACCAATAGCATTCAATTTCAATCAACATCCAAATCAGCCACTAATCCACAACAATTACATAGTTATCAGTATCGGGTATTTTACTGGCAATTAAATTCCAATTCCAAATTTAACTGTCAATTTTAATTTCTATAGTCAATTCATATGTCAATTTCATTTTCAAGCAACAGTCGATAAAATTAGATAACTTCACAATTTCAATTTAACGAACATAAAAATATTATAGTAAGTCGTGAGCGTTAAAACACCCACCTTTTATTTGAAACTGAAAATATTTAAGCTTCAAATAAATTCCACTTTCTCTCCATATTGCAGACTACGTCGATACGATTCCAACACCCCTTGTTTCGTCTGAAACAGACCTCGTATGCAAGAGTTACGATTTTTATTAATATAACGATAATATTAAAACTAATTAACTAAAAAACAGTTAAACATTACCTATCCTGTCACGTTTATCTCCTCGTTCGCTTCTGTTCCCAGGTAAACCCATCACGCACGTGGCATCTTCCATCGCGCATGCAACCCAACACGACCGGACCACCATCTGATAGCACCCACGCGCGTGCCTCGTGAAACCCCACCACCGCCTGGAACGCGGCCCACTCCAGCGCCTCCATCCACACGCAAATCAAGGAAAACCGTGCGACAATCAAAGCCAGATCCTGGCGATCTCGAGACGTAATAGCACGATTCAACCGTTGGATGTGTAGACTTCACCGAGATCTACGTTTTCCCTTCTGGAAGTTTTTGATTTCGTTGAATGGATCGAGAGATAATTAAGAGAGAAGATGGATGAATTTCGGCCATTAATTGTTTTTGAACGAGCCGCTGAAGCTAGAGTTTGATGGAAATGGAAATAAACGGCTAATTATATAAGTCCCGTCTCAATTGACCCATGAAATTTTCGAACTCCAAACGAAGCGTGCCGCCTAGCGTTCTTAATGTTTTACCCCTCATTCCGAACGCAATGGAACTAGTCTCAAGGCCCAATTTTATCGTATTCCGAAGATAGCATTTCAAAATCAAATAATTTTAATTGAATTCCATAAATTAATTTCTACGCATTTCAAGCTCGCACGGCCAAACGATAAGTCTGATCGATACGAAACTTGAAATCCTATAATAACTCACTATTACAGATCCGATGAAACTAGTTTCGTCAAAATCCGAGATAGTTGCCCGAATGGCTATTTTTACACGTTAATTAAAAAATAAAATTTTCAATTTCTATTTATTCACTTTTAAATATAATTTTAGAAGTTAACAATCTTCATTCTTATTTCAATAAAATTTAAATCAACTTTTGACATCATTTTCATTCACATTAAATTCAGAATTCAATTATTTAAATAATTGCAATATTAAATTAAATAATTTAATTATTCAACAAATTACATTAATAACCATTAATTTCAAATGAATTTTAGTTATCAACAAATATTTTATTTCCATCTAAATAATTCAACTCCAGTTATTGATTATAAACACAGTCAATACATATAATTTCATTTCAATTAGCCAAAATCTTTGAAATTGGTTATTTCAAAATTTTATTCAAGTTCATATTCCATAAATTACATAAATAAATTATAAACATCTATTTCTAACCATTTTTATTTAATAATCATATTAAATTTAATAATTTGAAATAGTTAAAAATAAGGGTCGTTACACTCTCCCCTACTAAAAACATTTCGTCCTCGAAAAGGGATTAAGTAAGGAATTTAACGTTTGATATATAACCAACTTATAGAACTTTTAAATCTTATTTGTAAAACCTTTACTATGCTCTCACTATGCCAATCCGATATCGGTTTTACGAACCTTACAACTTATATATATATAAAACAAGTTATAATATTTTAAAACCACAAAATCTTTCTAACACCCAGATTTACGGAAAATTTCGGCAGAGTCTCCTTTGCGCGGCTCGATCGGAAGAATTTTACAGTAGAATATATAACACAAATATACCAAATATACAACTCATCTCAATGGTGAGGCATCTCGTAGGGAAAATATAAAAATGTGGTATGTAATCCGAGATATGTACCTTATTATTATTAATACGAGCGAGTTCGCTCATATTAAGCAAGCTAAAGTAAATAAAATCTGCATATACGTCCAAACGGTCATCGTATGTACCTGTCTGAACTCAATTTAGAATATTAGTCACTTATAATAAGATATAGAACATGTATGAGTTAAATAGAACCACGTAGCATGATTTCGAATCCAAATCATAAGCACGAGCATAAATACACAACATAAAACAATCATATGTGATCAAAATAGTAATAATAATGGTTTGCAACAAAAGAAACCATTCAATCTTCAATATTCATCCAATTAATCCAATTAATTCGTAACCATGTGAATTTACATTATCCAATGTCAATATTTAATTTATACACTTCATTTCTTATTAACATCCAATTTTATTAACATTTACTCGGTTTGCTTTAAACTTATTCACATCTATTTCGTTCATATTCAATTTATTCAATTCAATTTGTTAAATTTCAATTGTTTCACTTTTTGTTTAACATATTTCATATGAGTTCATTTATGAACCATTTTATAAAATTATTCCATTTAACCTTGTTATAAAATTATTCCATTTCAAGTTCATATTCAATAAATTACATAAATAAATTATAAACTTTTATTTCTAACCATTTTTATTTAATAATCATATTAAATTTAATAATTTGAAATAGTAAAAAATACGGGTCGTTACAGGTATAATATATAATCATGTTCCATCATATATAGATTATGTATTGTTGCCTTCCAAGCATAAAATAATGTAAATATAATATTGCTTTAGAACCATAAAAGTAGAATAGCTTGCTGTAATATCAACTGCCAACTAAATTAAAAAAACAAACATGTTAGGTAAATTATGCATATTATCCAATAAAATTTATAAAATTTAAAATTTTAAACTAAGCTTGTTATTGATAGTTTAAAAGTAATTTTAAAATATGAAGTATCATCATTTTGACATTCATGCATTTTGAGAAAGAATAATCTATGGCATGAAACTTTTTAGTTTGCAAACAGTTAACGAAAATGTTGATCATTAAAGTGTTAAAAAATTATCGCACACCTACATTATTCAAATGTATAATTATGTGAATAGATACCACATGAGATTGAATTTATATTTAGTTTCGTATGGAGTTGAGAGCTGAAGTAAGTTACGACAAAGATATTTACTAACTAAAACTAATTTTGAATAATTTTGAATTTATGATATATTTGATTCCAAATTAAGTTAGAAATTTGTATACACATTGATTTTTGAGTAAGCTCTCCTCATTGCTTTTTAAGTCGATTAATTTCCACTGATTTGGAAATTTAATTACATTTAATTAATTGAGAATTAAAGATGAAAAAATTATGAAAATATACATCATATTTGAAACTTAGACCAAAATCATCAGTAATATCAATAATCAAATGAACCCAAAAAAATGTACAGTTTTAAATTAACCAAATAACATAGATTTTCTAATAATTATATATGCTTTCTATTAAAACAATACAAGTGTACTTTCCCATAGTTTAAGGATTGATTGAAATTGAAAGTAAGAGTTTTAGAAAATAAAACATTGACAAAACTGAAAGTAACATTATAATAAAACAGAAAGCATAGGTAATTTATACTTTCACCGGTTGACATTTTCACTTTTTAAGCAAGTATTACAATTTAAGTATACAGATGTTGTAATAAACTGCAATTGCACTAATATAATAAAAATAAAGATAAACTAGATGAACTATTTCAATTTATAGACAATTAGATCGTGTAGAAAAATTTCAAAGAGAAATAAATATAAAAATATATATATTTATTGCTACAAATAAATATAAAATTATATGTACAAATAAACAAATATATATATTTATGATACATGCAACAAAAAGTTGAAGCGACTATGATAAATACATTTGTTATTTCATATATTCTAGTTTAAGCTAAATAGAGAATTAATATTTTTTTTGTTCTAACTTATTTCTCTTTGTTCTCATTTAAATTATTAATTTGAGAACTAAATACATATCAATTATTAAATTAATTCTCTCTTATGCTAAATCGATGAATTCATTATCACTAACTCTACAAGAACAATAGTGATTTCCGATGGCAACTAGCCATTGGCGACCGTTGATAAGCCATCGGCGGCCCTCGGAAACCGTCAGAAGAGCCGTCGGTATACGAATCTCGTTTCGTAACGACTTCCGACAGCAACAACAACAAATTTTCGACGGCCTCCAACGGTAATCTGTGACCGTTTCTGACGGCCACGTTGGCCATGTGGCAAACTTGAATAACCAAATAGCCGTCCAAGGCCATCAGAAACGGTCGGAATTTGCCGTAGAGCGCCATCGGTAACCGTTGCAAGGGCATGACCTATAAGCCATCGGAAGCCGTTAGTAACCGTCGGAATTCTAGGTGTTTTTTCTTCTTCTGAATTTGAGCCTGCTGCCTTCCAGCCACTACACATCCATCAATACACATAACAGCTCCTTTTCAAGCATATATAAACCACTAATCATATAAAAAACCTTACATAATATTCCATCCAAAAAATCCATATCCAAATTCAGCATAATCCAAAAAATCAACATCCAAATCCACATAAAATAATATACAATCCATCAAAATGTATCAAACACATCCTCACCTACTCGAAGCATATATATACAAACAAAAAACATAACAGAACATACCTAGCATCAATCATCATCCCCAGCAGAACCACTCGACGAAGGAAACCTCCCATGCTACTCCATATACTTCGCCAAGCGCTGGTTCAGCTGCTCCATCTGCACAGCACGACGACGATCATGCTCCCACAGCTCGGCGATCTGGGCTTGTAGCTCTGCAATTTCTTCTTTTTCTTGAGCCATCTTATACTCCTTCTGCGATGTCCTAGCCTGCAAATAAAAATAAATTGTTATACTACCTCCAACATCATAAACATAATTTACATAACTTTAATTAAAAAATATGCAATGTTTGAATTTAGTTTATTTTCTGAAAATTACCGCTTTGTTCCCAAATCCATAGCTCTTGCTGCGGGATGGTGGATCCATGACAAACTCGAAAATAGCGTACTTCTCATCAGCTATCAACTCATCCCGTCCTATCTCAGCCAGCAGCTGTGCCCGTGCTTCCTGGAACTTTTGCTTTAATGCAAAATACAAAATACAATTTAGTAGACTAATCGCTATACTAATTAACAAAAAGTTGAACTGGTCACTGGTATAAATAACACTAATTAATATATCGATAAATATGTACTTAATTAATTAACTAATAACTTTTAACTTATTTATAATATACTTACATAGGCAGTAGTCGCTTTATCATCATGCTCCCATGAGTATACGACTGAGCCTGAATTGTCGGTCTGCTTCAGGGCATGAGTATGAGCAAAAATATCCCAATACGAAACAGCACCCCCGCGCGCTCTTTCCTGAAATATGAATATATATATATATATATATTATATTGTTTTATTAACTATCTATTAACAACTTATAACTTAAAATATAAAAATGTGAATGTAAAAATTTATCAAATCCTCGTGATGATGCTGGAACGACTTGGAACCACCACGATGTGTGACGGGATTCTTATTTCTGTTTGTGGAGTTCCTATATGACTCCCTCTATAAATTTAAATTGGAAATAACATTTTACAGTTCTAAATTATGTATTAAATACATGCAACAATTTAAAGTAATTAATATGTGGTAAACATACCTGGAACTCCTCATTGCCCCACCATGCGACCCAGGCCTCCCACATGCTAGCACTCTTCCAGTTCGGTTTTTTTCCCGCTCTTCTCATAGCGGACACTATATCCCTGTAATTTTTGGTGATTTTTCTGTTCCAATGGCATTGCACCAGGGAAAGATCGGTCTCTTGTTGGTCGACCGAACCCTACACATTGAGAAAATGAAAGTTATACATTTTTATAAATAGTCTACAATATATAAAGTGATCTAGGATCAAAGAGAAAGTGAAAAATATAAATTTGCACTTACCAGGAAGTCCTACCAAATGCTCTCCCGGAAATTATCCGGTATCTTGCTCCACTTGGGCCAGCAGGCAGTCATCCTGCATTTATATGCCTGTCTGGATATGGAGAGCACTATAGCTGATGGCTCGAGCTCGAAGCCACTATGTCAAAAAGAACCAAATATTTAATAAAGCAAGACTAATATATAATAGATCGTACAGAAATATTGTTAATATTGAAATAAATTTAATACTTACGATCCATCAGCTTTGGCCTACAACCAGACCGTAGGAAGAGCTGCCTCCTGTGATGGGTCGGGGACATCATCAACAGGAGGCGCACCCATCCCTCTTTGAGAAGAAGAGGGAGATCCTGTATGGGAAGAGCTACATCTACGAAAAAATGACATATATATACAGTACCGGTTGTAGACATATCATATATGAGAAATATATCATTTAATTATGTGAAACATACATTATGGCAGAACATAAAATGATTATGTGAAACAGATTACGACTAAACATATCATTAGCAGAACACATCATTTTTAATGAGAAAATGTAACATAAATAAACACAGAAATTACCTTCTCCAGATATGTAGATTATTAATCAGTCCTCATTGTTTTCTGATTCAGACTCTGTTTCATACTCTATGTTTTGTTCCTCTATAGTCTCAAATGTTTCTATTAATGCATTTGATTCATCATTTAGAGGTCCAAAATCGGTTTGATCGTCGGTTATTATTATTCCAGTATTTTCCTTGATATCTTCTTGATAAGCTTGTTCGTTTGGAATATTCTATCCATCAAATGTAAATCTTGCCTTTTTTTAAACGGTCGACCAATCTGCTTTATCTCTTCATAGAGATGGGTATGGAGCGTAATAAACTTGAAGAGCTTGTTTGGCAAGTATAAAAGGATTGTACTTATAATAACGCGAGGTATGCTTTATTTCTATAAGATTATACTTTGGGTGCACATTGATTCCCGAACCTGGAACGTTGTTGAACCAGTTGCATTTAAACAAAAAAACTTCTTCTGCAGGACTTGTGAAATATGTCAATTGCAAAACCTGGGTTAACACGCTATAAAAATCATTTACATGATCATTTGGACCATCACTACCTTTAACAAATACACCGGTATTGTTAGTTAATTTTTCAGCACTGTATTCTTTTATGTTAAATTTATATCCATTAACGAAGAATATTGGATAGGTCTTGAATTTCCTTTTTGTTCCCATAGCTAAATGTTTCAATCTTTCATCGACCACACAATTTGTCGTGTCATAAACATAATTTGAAAACCAAGTAGCGAAATCATTGCCGATATCGCCATTTGGATGTTGTGATTCGTAAACACTGCAATTATAGAAGAAATATTGCATTATAATTAACACACACATGTGCATATGTATATATACGCATATGTAGATGATATAACACATTAAGAAGAATATATGTACATTACCTAACAAATGGTGTAACTTTAACACAATTGAGAAGAATATATGTGTGTGCTACATAGTAATCTCTATCGTCCAACCATAATTCCACACATTTACCAGCAGGTCGGCCATGTTTTTTTAAAATAGATAAACTCGCTTGACAATCGTCTTGATCAATGCCTTCATCATTATGCGTAGCACTTTCAAATGCTAAGCTCACATGATCACTAAAATAATGAGAGAGAAAAAATGAAGCTTCTTCTTCAATATATGATTTGTAAATCGAACCTTCAACTCATGCTTTCTGTCTCACTTTTTTCTTTAGATGATTTAAGTACCTATTAAGAATTATTCCAAATTAAAATTTATTTATACATGGTACTAAACATTTATACCTCTCGAATGGATACATCCATCCATATTGCACATGCCCTCTTAGACGTGCTTCAGATGGAAGATGAACAGATAAATGCTCCATTACATTAAATAAACTTGGAGGAAATATTTTCTCTAGTTTGTAGAGCAGTATGGGGATTTCTTCCTTAAGTTTACAAAGACGATCAACTTTTAACGTAGTAGAACAAAGCTCCTTATAAAACAAACTAAGTTCTGTTACAACCGTCCATACTTTACGGGCAACAGTTCTTTAAAAGCAACGGTTAACAAATTTTCCATCATAATATGACAATCATGGCTTTTCATCCCACTAAGTCCGTTGTTCTTATAATTGACACATCTACTATATTGGAAGAAATACCGTCAGGATATCTTAATCCTTCCACCCATTTTAAAAGTATTTAATTTAACTTGGTTATTGTCTAGCTCATAGCATGCTTTTGGTTTTTTGTGTCATTTAGCTTGATATGAAGCTCAGGGCAATTACATATTGCTTCGATATCGCGTCTTGATTTCAAATCATCCTTCGTCTTTCCCTTAACATTCAAAATTGTATTAAAAATGTTTTCAAACATGTTTTTCTCGTTGTGCATCACGTCAATATTATGATGGAGTAGTAGATTTTTCCAATACGGCAACTCCCAAAATATACTTTATTTGCACCAATTATGAATCGTTGATTTACCTTAAATTTCAATTTGTTCTCCGGTTTCATGCATCACGTCAATATTATGATGAAGTAGTAGATTTTTCCAATACGGCAACTCCCAAAATATACTTTATTTGCACCAATTATGAATCGTTGATTTACCTTGAATTTCAATTTGTTCTCCGGTTTCATGTATCTTTGGAAAATCCTTTACAATTTCATATATATCTTCGCTTGACCAAACCGTTGGTGGTTGCAAGGGCTTGTGTCTATTAGCAGTAATGTTTTTTTCGTCTCTACTAAAAAGATGATTAATATGGAGAAACCACCGATGACAATCAAACCACGAAATTTTCCTTCCATGGGGTAAAGAAAATGCTCGTGTTTCCTCCATGCATTAAGGACAAGCTAGGCGACCTAACGTACTCCAACCTGAAAACATTGGATATGCAGGAAAATCGCTAATAGTCCACAACAAAAAAGCAAACATACGAATTTTATTTTGAGATGGCGTATGTTTCAACTCCTTCGTACCACAATGTTTTTAACTCTTCAATCAACGACTGTAAATAAACATCGATTCCTTGTGCCAGATCATCAGGGCCGGGGACGACAATTGTGAGAAACATATATGGAGTTTTCATATACATCCATGGAGGTAAGTTATAAGGTGTAACGATTATATGCCAAGATGAATATTTAGAACCAAATTGAGAAAATGGTGAAAATCCATCCGTACATAAACCAAGTCTAACATTACGGCTCTCCACTGCAAAATCGGGATATTTCTGATCAAAATGCTTCCATGCTACCCCATCAGCTGGGTGTGTTAACGTACATTCTTCCTGTGTTCTAACACTGCGCTATCTCATATGATGCATGGTTACAGAAGATGTATATAACCTTTGAAGCCTAGGAGTAATAGGTAAATAATGCATACGTTTATATGGGACTTCCTTTCCCTTCTTATTTCTTGGTTTGTACCTTTCCTGATTACATATTTTACAATTCCTAAGATTTATATCTTCTTTCCAAAACAACATGCAACCATTTAAACATGTATCTATTTTTTGATACGGTAAACCAAAAGTCGATATAAGTTTTTGCGCTTCATAATGTTTTTCACACATTAAATTATCGGGAGGCATATGCCGCTTCGTAGCTTGTACAACAGCTGTAAATTCAGCTTCTGTGAGGTTTTATTTAGATTTCATCGCAATGTATTCTCTAGTTACTGATAATTTGGTGACGCTTGTACAGCCTTCCCAAAGGGGTTTCTTTGCGGAATCCAATAAATCATAAAAAAAATTTCACCAATATTTGGTTCTTCTTCAACATTAACAACGTCATCAACAAATTGTGAAGTAGGGAACATTGAACATGATGCATCTTCAACCATATGTTCTACGAGATTTGTCGTAACAATTTTATTACTCACTACCTCCTCTGACTATACAGGATTAGGTGCTACAAGTTCTCCGTAACGATCCCATACCAAATAGTTCAGCACGAAACCGTACTGACGAAAATGACTCTAACCATTTCTGGTATCAAATGCTTCAACAATTTACACCTACTACATGGACAACGGATTTCTTCGTCGTTTCCATTATTACTTAAAGAGAAATCAATAAATACGTGTACACCATTATTAAAATGTTCACTTATCGAGCCTCCAATTTTCCTTCGTTGTTGATACATCCAGTTTCGATCAATAAAATAATTCATCATCTCTCCTACTATAATTAAGAAATACGATATAAAAGAAAACCACATTGACAATTTATTTTTCAATACAATTTTACAGTTTAATGTTTTATATTAATTGATCGTTGACACTTTACTGCTGGGTCATCCTACTTCCCATTACAAACACAGTAACGTAATTAAATCTCGTAAATCATTTCATTTTAAACGATTCAACAAAATTTTGGTAGCACTTCCCTTTTGTTCCCTAAGTCGTACACGATTGCGTGTACACAGGGAACATAAAGGAAGCGCTGTCGAAATTATATGAACCGTTTAGAATGAAATGATTTACGAGATGTAATTATGTTACTATGTTTGTAACTTGTCCAATACAGGGACAAAACCAACAAATATTGTATATGATGAATATAGATGTCCGTTCTATCAAAAAATGAATACCCACATAACGATCATACACAATTCTTATTAGACGGGGCCAAAAAACACTCTAAGGGTTTTATGAATAAAGTATATTACATATTTTATATTTAAAAAAAATTTGACTTTCGATGTTTACATTAAATTGATTAACATTTAATTTAAGTTAAACTACCATATACGATAGTTTATCACATACGCACATGTTTAAAACTTTAATTAACTAACCGTACGTATATAAAATTAATTATTGTTTTCGACGTTTTAGAAAATGCATAAACTAAATTATGCTCATCCACACTGAATAACCCAAGTAAGGCGTAAAAGCACAAAATTATTCAACTAATGCACAGTAATTTCTTATCGCACAAACTAAACAAGTTAGTATTAACACTTATAGGATAATAATAGTAATTAACATTCAATAACTATACTACACAATCAATGAGACAATATAAACAATTAAACTAACAAATTTGTAATGACCCAGATTTTTAGCCATCTGTTATTGGAATAATTAGCTAATTTTAAAATATTGAAATGTTAATTTTTATAAGTCAAATAAATAAATTATCTGATATTGTAAATATTTGAATTTTAAAAGATACGCTATATTTTCAAATGCTAATTTCTGAATATGATAATATAAATATATATGTATATATACTTAACCATTTCAAACTTATGATAAAATCTATATATGTAAATATAAATATATAGAAGCTTCATGATGGAAAATTTCAAAACCTTATGATGAAAAAAAATATATATGAATATGTAAATATATATATATATAGATATATATATATATATATATATATTGATATATATATGCATAGAAGCTTCAAGAAGAAAAGATTCAAACTTATGTTAATATATATATATATATATATGGAAGTTTCATGATGGCCAAAATATGTAGGTAAATGTATATATCTATATGTATGTATGTGTATATCTATATGCAAACAAAACTTCATCATTTCAAACTTTAAATCAAAACATTCACAAAGTCATATCAGCCTACATTTTAAGAAAAAAGAAGAAGATAAGTGTGTAGCCTATACATACATATCAGGCTACACTATAGGTTAGCCACCTTCTTTGACCTAGAGTTCTTCCCATTATATATATATATATATAGCCGAGCCTGTTCATCTATATATTATAAAAAAATTCCGCCATCAACATAAAGAAGAATAAAAGCTTGAAGAGCAAGCATCGGTGTTCACCATTTTA
The DNA here is from genome assembly GCA_030737815.1 of Allium fistulosum. Lineage (NCBI taxonomy): Eukaryota > Viridiplantae > Streptophyta > Magnoliopsida > Asparagales > Amaryllidaceae > Allium > Allium fistulosum. Next base: position 838,022,511 of record CM060905.1, read on the forward strand.
TAAACTAGTGAGTAAAACAACATGGTTTGTGTTTACTGGTATTACCTATATTTGTACATATTTGAAAATATGGATATATCTTTGATCTGAAACTAATATACATGTGATTGTTATGTTGATATGTAAATGTATATGTGTGTTTAGACATGAATAGTTCCATCTGAATATAAAAACCATGTGTTTCTTCCTCAATTTGACCCTCTGTTCATTGATCATGATAAAAACAGTTAAAACTTTTTATCTTTGAAAATCAATATCTCGTTATCCATTTAGTTTTAGCACATGATTCCAAAAGGAAAGTTATTTGTTTTTGAGTATAGATCATTGTAAAATTTGTTTATTGGATTTCATGAAGTACGAAAAGAGAATTTTTTTATAGTAAGTGATTCAATCATGGCTGAGATTCAACTTATGTAATTTAATGTTTGGATTATATTATCATGATCATTATTGAAGATCATGATTTTTGGAGGTATTTTTGTGATTTTTAGTTGCGTAGGGATGGAGATATGGAGAGTTGAATGGAATTGGGGGTTTTTGTTAAATTCATGTGACATGCTTGATTTTGTGGCGAAGGGTTGGGGTGGAGGAGGCTTTGATTGGCGAACTCAAGAAAAATGGCGCATGATTTTTTTGTTGTGCATGTAGGTGAGTCGAGCTCGTTTTAGGGTTTTTGGGCATGTGTTGTGTGAGCTCGGTTGCGTGGGAATGGCGAAGTAGAGAGGCACTGATGGACATGCGCACCTAGGTGGAAAGAAGGAGGAGATATAGAAGATGCTTTGGATGAAATCTAGGACTAAATGGCAGTTGGTGGTGGCCTAGCAAGGTGATTAGGTGTGGCAGTTTCATTTCCAGGTGGTGGATGAAGTTCAAAATTTTGAACGAGAGTTGGGCAGGGGTTTTACGTGGTGGGTCTCGACGTGGGATCGTGAGCGAACTCATGTGGATGGTTGACGGCAAGGAGAGTTTGGCCGTGGGTGTGCATACATGCACATGTACATTCCCGGTTTTGTGTAGTGTGGTGGAGAGAGAAAAGGAAGAGGGAGGAAAAGAAACTGGAGAGGAAAGGAGAAGGAAAGGGAAGGGCCGAGTAAAATTGTATATGGGCCGGGTTTTGTTTTGGTTTGGGCTAGCTTGTTTCAAAAGCAAATTTAATTAGTTTATTATTTAATAAATTCTTAAAACTTTAATTCTGTAATGACCCACCTTTTTGGATGGTTCAAATCGACAATAAACCACACATGTCAGAATAAAACCATTCAAAAGGAAGAATTGTTAATGAGGTAAATAAGAAAAAAAAGGAAAACAAAATACGGAATCTCGCAGCGGAACGACAAAATATAATAATCAAATAAATAGTTCATGAAGCTGTTTTACAAATAACATTTGATTAGACATTTACAATTCAAATCAGAGTTATACTTACATCAGAAATAAACAAATAACGCAGCGGAACACAAAATGCAGTGGAATAATAAATAGCGATAATATACTGAATCTTCGTCTTCGTCCTTTAGAAAATAGTCTTCAATACACTGAAAAAGCTCAGACTGACCTGAGCGTAATGAAAAGACATATCACTCGAGTCAGAACTAAAAGATCTTATGTAAGTCAGATCAAAATAAGTAAAATAGAAATATTAGTGCAATGGTTTCATAGATGTTACGGGATTTTCATCTCCTATCAAGTATGTAACGTGAAAATAATTATTTAAAGGGTTTTAAATAATTCGAAATATCAATCTTAATCATCTAATTAAAACAAATCTGAAGTTTGAATTAACTTAAACCCTTCAAATAATTAAATTCCAAATAAAATCCAAATTCAAGAAATTATATGGGTATATGTCATTTCAACTAGTATCAAAAATCAACATTTCCAAATCAATGAAAACCGCTTGGGTTTATCATTTCAACCCATAATGATTTTCCCATAATCTATAAGATCATTCGGGTATGTTTCATTTCAACCCATATGGGTAACAGATTTATAGACATAAATACATCCAATCATCGAAAATGTCAACCAATAACATCCATCCAATCACCTAAATATCAACAATTGAACATACAACACAATCATCATTGAAATCAACCAATAACTACCAACAATTTACTGGTTATCATTAACAGGTATTTAATTGGCAATTTAAATTTCAATATTAAATTAAATGGTAATTAAATTCAATAAAAGTTAGATTTAACAAGAATGACAATTTAAAATATACTAAACAGCAACCGATCAATTTCTAATCACATCATAAATTCAATTTAACAAACATAAGAAAATATAGTAGTTACAAGTGTTTGCTCACCTTTCGTGGCTACAAAGGTGATGATAAAAATGGAGCAATATGGAGATTCCTAGCAAACATCCAAATGCAAAGCAAATCCAACAAAGCTTAAACACAAACACGAATCAATAAACAAGTTTCAACCACCTCCAACTTCCAAACAACCCAAGATCCAAACTACGGACAAACTTGAAACTAGGTCATCTTTAAGAAAATATTTGGACCAGAATTTTACTGAATCTGTAAAAGTAACTAACTAGAAAGTTGTTACAAAATATTTTCTCTCCACTTTCAAAAAAAGAATCACTCAAAAAGCTTCTGTCTTGAGGAAGTTATGGTCAAAACAAACAGAGGTGTTTTCTGAGTTGAAAATCCGAGTTTAAAAATACTTTGAAAAGATTTGAGTTTTTAGCATAGCAAATTAAGGAGTTTGAAGAACTGATCTAAAAGAAAGTTTAAGCCATTGGAAATATAAATGGTTCGCAGTAAAAATCACATAATTTGGTTCATTCCTGAAGGAGATATGATTGATACAATATGGGGTATTTCCGGCCAAAATTGGACCCGAGAAAGGACTTGAAAAATGGAGTTTTTGATATAGAAATATTCAGAATGGGAAGAAGGGTTCAACAACAAAGTTGTTGCCATTGAAACTATACACGGTTTAAAAACAAAATTATTTGATTTGGAGTAGTTTAGTGGAATATAGAAGCCATGGAAATAAGGAGAAAGAAGAGGAGAGGGAAGGTGGAAGGAGATGGCCTTGGAGATGGTGGAGAGGGCGGCGGCTATAGGGGAGGAGGAAGGGTTGAAGGAGAGGAGGAAAGGAGTTTTGATTTGTGAGGTTTTTGGAGTTTTAGATTTAGAGTTCTTTGTAGATTTTGAGAAGAAAGAAGAAGTTTGAAGAGAAAGTTTCTCAGGAGAAAAATTATGTACGTAGATGTTATTAGATAAGAAACATAAGGTCGTAGACAAAGGAATAGTCACATAACTGACTAGAGTCTCTTGGTTAACCAAAGCCCATTAGACTAAACAAACGCAATATGCCTTAGCCAAATCAAAACAACTAAACATGTAACGACCCATAAATTTTCGATAATTAAATTTATTAATTAGTAAGTTTTGGAATTTAATGTTCTGAAAAATTAAAATTTTTAAAATTTAACAATGAGAGAAATAACTAGAATGTAATGTTAGTAATCTTAATTTAAGGCAATTGACAACTATTTTAATGCAATTTCAATTGATTAAAATGATTGTAAAGTTAAATTTGGTTATAAATTGCAAATAAGTAAATAAACCAAATGTTGTAATAAACGGTGAAATTGTATGTTCGTCTCTAACCGGAATAACAAATGTTGTATTTGAATAAAGGATGGAGTGAATGTTTTAATGAAGAATAACATAAGTTGTTATTTGAAATGCATCTTGGAGAAGTTGATTTTCAATAAGATAAAACATTTACTTTGTAAATAGTGTGTAAATTTTGTTGTATATGAAATTTTATAAAACATGTTTAAAGTGGTATAAATGAAAAGAAAACAATGTTTTATAATTAGAATTTGTTTGAAATTAGTAATGAAATGAATTGGAATTAGATTAATTGAAATGTTTCAATTAAAAGGAAACATAAATGAAACTGTAATGAATGAGTTAATATAGAAATTAGCATTTAGTGTTAATATGGAATGAACATTTTAATTAAGATAATTGCATGTTTTGAGACGTATAAAAATAAAATTTTCATTTTGAATAAGTATGGTTTTGGAAGAAAAATTGGATTTTAGAATAATATACATATAAACACACTTATTAGTATTCAAATTTTAAAATATATCAGAGGGTTCATGGTTGTATAAGTGTTGTTAAATGAATTAGAAATTACCTTTTATTAACAATTGTACATTAATTACACATGTTCACATATATTTATTTTTCCATTTCATATATGGTTAAACTTTTAAATTTGTTGCATTAATGTGACCGTTACAGTAAAAAAAATTAAGGTAAATCATTTTATAATGCAAAGATAGATATATATTCATTAATTAATAAAATTGGTTTGAGTAACATAAATAAATGAATAGATTGATTGGTTGATTAATTGATTGATTGATTGATTGTTAATTGCTTGATTGCGTTAATGGAGTGTGGACATATATTAACATAAAACGAATGTTTTAATAGAGAACCGGTGCCTTCGATAGGCCCCCCTAGGGATAGGTATGGAAAGGGAGGAGAATCATAACAGGTAGAGCCCATGTGCATATTCTTATTATAGGTTAATCAACGACGGAGGATCTTCTGTATTATACCTGCCTCTAAGAACAGCAACTTCTCATTTCAGGTACCGATACCACAGAATTCGCTTGCCTTTATATTACTTATTCACTCATTGTCCGTTGAACCTTGTCCAGCCACGGTAGTAGAGTAGGCGCATAATAAGTTTCTGCCCGCTTTTCAAAACTAGGAGCGTCTCAATAAAAAAACCCATAGTAAAATTTTATGTGATTCAGTAAACATAATATACATTCTATTATTGCTAAGTCGATCCATATGGGTCGATGAATAGTGAATCAATAATTGAATGTAAATTATAAATATGTGTATATTTGGCTTTGTTGAAATGAATTAATAGGTGGAAGTTTTGGAATTTGGATCCCAAAGGTTTGTTTACAGTATATAAGTGGTCCCTTCATTTACTTTGCATTTACTACCAAATCCATGTTCTCTTTCTTTTCATTTTCAAGTTCTTCGTATAGGTTTCATTTGAGCATCCATTTAATTGTTAGATTACTCATTCGTTTCTTATTAATTAATAGTTGCTTCATTTGATTTATTTATAATTAATAATTTCCGCATTCTTTTCATTTGTTTCTCATTTGTTCGTTTGCTCCTTTCAAGTGCTTTACCTGAAGCTTTTTCCTTTTTTCCATTTTTAATATGAACATCCAAATTTATTATTTGTAAGTAAATTTCTAACTCATGTTCGTAACCAATAATTTTAATAGATATGTTTGAATTACAATTTAAAGGAAAACAATTGGATTAACTATCTTCCCAGTAATCAACGTATGTTTTGAAATTTAATTATTGGAATTAATAACAATTAAAATCTTTCCATTAATAAGAAATAGAAGTGAATTGTAATTAATTAGTAACTTACGTTTTGAGTTAAAAATATAATAAGTATTTTAATGAGAAATATTAAGTTAATTGGTGTGTTCAATATTATTAATTGTGTGTAAAAAAAGTGGTTAAATTTCAAAAGTTGTTTGCAGTATACTAATTCTTCCATTCTCCTTAATTTATTACCTTACTTTATTCTTCCACCATCTCACGTTTTCGCTGACCTCTCTTTTTTGCATATTTCATTCCATTTATTCTTTCATTTCTTGCCATAAATTGAATTATTAATGAGGCGTTACTTTGGATTTGAAATGAAATGTGTATGTGCATTAATTCATGAATTCATTTACATACAATATTCACTCATGCATGCATTCATTTCCCTTTAGAAAAAAAAACTTTTCACCTAGCACGTCTGTCTAAACTGAATTAAATGCTCTATATTTTCTTTGTGTAATGAATAGTCTTAAATATGTTAGAATTTCATATTCCACTATTCACGTTCATTAGTCTTTTCATTTATTTATCTTCCCAGATTTCAACCACCCCTTTCATTTATTTATTTCTATTACTTCTTTTATTAATACATGCCTCTTTTGGTTTTCTTGTAAGTTTCATTTATTTACATGTGAGCTTTATCTTGAAACGTTTCCTGTTAATGAAATTAATTGAGGTAGCACACGTTATGAAATTTTATACCAAATTTTTGCTGGCTTTGTAAACATGTCTTTTAAAATTCAAATGTGTATCTTTCATTCTTTATTTAATACTTGCCATATTTCTTTTCTCATTTTTGTTTGTTTCTTCATTTTCGGTTGTTCCTTCTTCTTTTCTCTGAAGCTACATTTTTTCAAACCTGAATTTGATTTTATATTATATATATAATTTTTATTTAACCTTTCTTAACCTCCCTTTTTCCTCCCTCCTTCTTCTTCATTTTCTTCTCTTTTCCAAAAAAATTTCTTCAAATCTACATTACTTTTCTTCTTCTTCTTCGCCTTTTCAAAATTTCTCCTGTAAATTTAGATTATACAACTTCTCTGTCTCCTCCAAAACCTTCAAATATAAAAAATACAAGAAAGAAAATCAAAGTTAAAAGAAAGACAGTAGTGGCAGATCCGAACCTAATTAGAGGAAGGAAAGCTAAAAAGGTGAGTGGTTCAACTCACTCACATAATACTAAAATTTCCATTGCAAGTTAAATAAAATTTATAATGAGATATATAAATTTTTTATTGCTGTTTGTTGGTTTAAATTGACATTTAAATTGATATTGAATCTGAATTTACATCAAATTAATTGACATTTAATTTTATATTGGGATTTAACTGATTGTTAAAACCTCGATATTGATAACTATTAATTGTTGTAATATATTGGTTGATTTGGATGTTGTCTAAAATGGATGCTTATTGATTGATATGTTTGATGTATGGTTTTTTATTTATTTTAATATAACCCCGTTATCACCGTGTATATTATCGAAATCGTTTAAATGGTCATCTAAATCATTTAAAAATTGGATAACTAAGACATTTAAATTATGGGTTGAAATGACATATACCCATATAATTTTCTGAATTTGGATTATTTATTGGAATTGAATCATTTGTAAGGTTTAAGTTTTAAATTTAAACTTCGGATTTATTTTAATTAAAATGATTAAGATTTCTATTTTATTTATTTGAAATCTTTTAAATAATTATATCCACGTTGTACACTTGATAGGAGATGAAAATCCCGTAACATCTCTGAAGCCATTAAAGTAATATTTCTATTCTCCTTATTTTGATTTGACTTACATAAGATCTTTTAGTCCTGACTTGAGTGTTTTATCTTTTCATTATAATCGGGTCAGTCTGAGCTTTTCAGTGTATTGAAGACCATTTTATTTTGGAGGATGAAGACGGAGATGAGTCTACTATTTATTAGTAATTATTCCACTACATCATGTGTTCCACTGCATTATTTAATTATTTCTGCTGTATGTATAACTCTGATTTGTATTGTAAAAGTGTAATCAAATGTCATTTGTAAAACAGCTTCATGAACTGTTTATTTGATTATTATATTTTGTCATTCCACTGTTAGATTCTATGTTTTGTTTTTTCCTTCTTCTCTGTTACTTTCTTATTTACCCCATTAACAATCCTCCTTTTTGAATGGTTGAGTTGACATGTGTGGTTTATTGTCGATTTAAACCGTCCAAAAAGGTGGGTCGTTACAAAACACTACCAATTCATGTTAATTTTTCACAGTAATTTAAATTTTTAGAGCAATAGGAATTTGATTTTAACGAAACGAAAAGTGGAGGGAAGATCAGAATTCGGTCTAGTATCATATAAAAAGAATAAAATTTTAAAATTCAAATTTAAAATTTTCAACCAAAAGTCAATTTTGACTAAGTTTGACCAAAATTTGAAATTTCACAAAATTTTTATTCTATTAAATTTGGTCAAATAAAACACTCAACATCACAAATTCAATTTTTTTTTATTTAAATTCAAAATAGTGCCATTTTAAAGTTGTTAAAAGTTACACTTTATCTTAATTAAAAGATGTAATATCAATTCATCCAATATTAATTTGTTTCCCCTTATCATATTTAAAAGGTTAAATGCCATTAACTACGCATCCAATTCTCATCCAGTTACATTCAAACCTATGTTATTATCCTTATTATTCAATCAACAATACCCTATGAATTATATTAACATAAGTTTATATTTTATTACATTCATTATTTTACCATTAACATCTTTTACTATATTAACTGCAATAATTTATTACATAAATTTTCATTGATTTCCAAATTAATTCCAAACAGATTAAATAATGAGATAATAAAGGAACAATTGTCACCTTTAAGTAATTTAATCATATTTATAAGTTTATTATCTATAACAAATGTTATGACTACTTGCACATCACTGATTATATTCAATTTCAATTAACAACATATAATTCCAACATTCAATTGCCTTAATTCCGTTAATTACCCATTTAATATTCAAACGGACAAATTAATGAGAAGATATTTACAACCATTGTTTATAATAATAGTTCATATCAATTATCTTATCATTTACAACCAAGGGTTATAACAAAATGATTTTATATTCTATATTAACCTATTCCAATCAATTACATATAATCTCATCATTAAATGCATCATTTAATTTATTTCATTATTTACAATTATAACCAAATAACCTTACAATTATATCCATTGATTAAAATTGGATTAAAATGGTTATCAATTACATTAAATCAACATTACTATATTACATTCTAATTGTTTTATCATTACAAATCATAAATTTTAGTTTCTTACAATATTAATATTTCAAAATCTTACTAAATTTAATATTTTAATTACCGAAAAATACGGGTCATTACACTCTCCCCCACTCGAAACTTTTCATCCTCGAAAAGGGAAAAGGAGGAATTAAGGGATTAATATATTTTATTAAAAGTATTCAATTTATAAAAAATTAACATAATTAAGTATTTTAAATAAAATATACTAATTAATAAACAATCAAATCTTCATATTCAAGTTTACTAAAGTTTGAAAAAATATTTTCACTTCCACAAAAAAATTCTAAGTCTAAAATTCACGGAAAATTTCGACAGAGTCTCCTTTGTACGCAGAGGTCCGAATAATAATAATAATATCAATAATAACCATATATATCATATTTGAAAATAAAATATCCCAATCACGGGAAAACAATATAATATCGCTAGAAAACCGTAATCCGAAAACGTACCTATTTGTCGGGCAAACAACGCTTATTTATGAAACCAAAAGCAGTAGCCATTGCTTCCATAAACCTGTATACCACTTATATAATCCAAAATAGGTTAATAATTATGCAAAAGAGAAATGTTTAAGTTGTTCAATTTGCAACAAAAGAAAATCACTATAAAACATATACAAATAAACAAACAACCATTATATGCAACCAAATAATCCATCATACATTCATAGCAACCAAAACCAATGGTTTGTTTAGTTCAGAAAATTTTAATCGTACAAGGGTGACAAATAAACTATCAAGTGTATCCTACGCTCAACAGCCTTTGGTAATTACTCAATATACTATCCATACAACCTTAAACAATTAGAAGTATCCTTTCCAAACATCTCATAAGCCAAAACAGCCAAGAATTTCCACACATTATTTAAGTTTATTTAATTGGTTTCTTTTCACATCATTATTTACCTTTTGTCTTCTTCTTTTTCATTCATACAATGTCTTTTTCTTTCTTTCATGTACTTACATAAATTATTTCACAATATTAATTTACATTCATAACATTTCTTGTACATCGAAATTCTTATTTAGAAATAATTTCATTGAACACTTCCATTACTTAAGTTTTACTTGTATAATATTCCATTACATATTCTATTAACATTTCAACTTATTAAACATTTCCGTAAGTTATATATGTATATATATATATATATATATATATTAGGAATGTAATTGAATGTTACACAAGTTTTTGGTATTTTCCCTTGAAGAGAAAAGAAATATTTCAATATATCTAAAAATTCAACTAAAACATTTAACCTCATTCACTTAGTAAGAATATAAGATATATTTAAAACATCTTCATAGAATTATTCAAGAATTTTCCAAAAAGTTCAAACAATGTTAGAAGTTTATATCAAAACATTAGGATAAGCCCTTTTTTTAATAAAGTTCCTTAAATCCGATAATTTATTAGACTCATTATTGAAAAATAAGTATAACCCTAGATTATTAAACTGAAACTAATAGTATACTCAAATCTTACATTAAATATCCAAATCAAAGTATAAAATTTCATATCTTTATAATTAATTTTACACACTTGTTTAAAATGAATATTCAAATCATGGAAAAACATTTATTATGGTTTAATACAATAATTCAAATAGTGAATAAACCTATAAATTTACTGTTAGTGCTTCAAAATCAAGTAAATATTTCAAACCATGGTTCCAAAATAGAGATTCAAATTTATTGGTCAAGTATATTACTATAAATAAAACTTCGCAGATCATTTTTTTCATTTATATAATATCTTTATATTATACATTCAAAGAAACTTATATAAATTTTACTTGAAATATTCATTTGAAAACTTCATTTGCAAATCAATCATCTTTAATACTTTAATACTTTACGGAAAAATTTCATCTGTAAAATTTCTTGCTTCATTTATAAATACCACATAAAAGTTTTTTAGATATCGTCTTTATAAATATATGTAAACTATTTGAAAACATTATTTACATCATCACTTATATTTAAAAAGAAGTTATTGAAAACCTTAAATCCATTATTTATAAATTTTATTAGTTTTAAATCTCAAAATACTTTTAAACATCATTAATAAATCAATAATCATTAACTTTAAATATGTTTTATTTAATTAATAACTTCTCACAATATTTACAACACTAATAATTTACTACTAAACCATGTTGTACCTAAATAAACAACATTTTAAAGTATTTAGAAATGGAAAAAATGACCAAAATACCTTTTATATAATACTTTATTAAAATACTTTTATAACTCGATGTTTTAACAGGTTTATCCTCGTTCTTGCAGACTCTGGTCGTATGTTGATCAGGCTTAAGACTAGAAATCTCTAAGTACTTAGTAGACTTGTTTCAAAACCCAGTTAAAATACTTAAAAACAGGTATGAGAAGTGCCACTCAAAATCTCATGTCAAATAATGATGTTTAAAAGCATTGGCGACAAGGAGAGGTCGGCCGTGGGTGTGTGTACGTGCACATGTACGTGCACGGTTTCATGTAGTGTGGTGGAGAGAGAAAAGGAAGAGGGAGGAAAAGAAACTGGAGAGGAAAGGGATGGGCCAAGTAAAATTATATATGGGCTGGGTTTTGTTTTCGTTTGGGCTAGCTTGTTTCAAAAGCAAATTTAATTAGTTTATTATTTAATAAATTCTTAACACTTTAATTTGACATTTCTTCTCCATTTTAAATCCAATCGTCAAGCAAGTTTTTATGTCGAGTTCATATCGACGAGTATATTCATTTGAATTATAATTGTCGTAGTTTTCTACAATGAAAATTTAATGATTTATAATAATTCAAGTAAACGAATGTAAATTCTTATTTGATTAATTATAGGTTAATTAATCAATTAATTATTAAATGAACTGTTTGTAAATTATTTTATAATTTCTTTGATTAACAAATAATCTAGATCTAAAAATATTACTTGACTCAATTGTTGAAAACAGTTCAGTTCTGAATTGTAATAAATTTAATATTAACCATTAATCGTTATGCATTGACTTTTATTTTTATTGGATATTGATTCCAATTATCTTTGTCTGTGCCATTAAATAGCCAAATAATATGGTTGAGTTAAATTGAATTGAATAAGGTTTATTGGACATTTGTTTAGCGGAATAAATCGTTGTTCCGCTAATTAAACAAATTGGACATTGTTTAGCAGAATAATTCATCGTTCTGCTATTATCAATTGGATAAGTTATCTTGGACATTTATTTAGCAGAAATAAACCCCGTTCTGCTATTACATTAGTATGGACACTTAATTACATTCCAATTGTTTAGTACTAGATATGCGTTGTATTAACAATTAATTTTTAAGGATGAGTTTAATTTACATATGTGATGCTATGTGAATGTTGGGATTATAACTTGGATAGTTATTGGAACTAATGGTGACTTAATTAAGTACCATTAGAGTTACTAAGCCTATTTCCAAATTTGAAAGTTAATTCTGGAATCAAAGCTATTCGAGAATATTTATTATTTATTAATGACATTTTAAAGATAATTTATAATGTTCTAAATAATGATTTAAAATTAATTACTTTATTAATGAATTTTAAAGGTGTTTCTTAATGTTATTTAAGAATGTTTAATTATTATTTAGAAGTTATTTAGTTATGGTTTAGAAATGTTTTAACTATATTTAATTAATTATTTAAAATGATTATCTATACTTTCAATTTTAATTAAAGTTATTTAATTTTATCGATTTAAGTCATTTAATGACATTTAAAGGATAATTAGTTTTATATTTATATTGGTTTGGGGTTAATTAATTATTGTTTAATAACATTTTAAAATTTATTAATTATTATATTGATATTGTTTTGAAATTAACTTATGGGTTCAATAGTAGTGTTGAAATTAATTTAATATATTGTTAATTAGATTCTAAAATCATATTTTTAAATGGATTTGATTAATGAAATAAAAGAATGTTTTTAAATGGTAATTTGTTATTTAAAGTTATTTTTAATAACTTATGGTTTATCAAGAGGGCCTGATTGACTAAAAGGGTCTATTAATGAGTTAGATTAAATATGGAGAGAGTTTTATGAACGGCTTTGGATAATTATAAAAGAGTTTATAAATGAGTTGTAAGGAATCTGAGAAGATGAAGTTTTATAAACGAAATTCGAGATTCATTGAGAATGTCTTATTAAAGGTTTGGTGTTTGGGTCTATCCGTTTAAGATGACATTTGGTTTGATCATTTAAATATGATTTCGAAATAGAAAATCTTTCTAAGTGTTGTAGATATACTTGTACTATTGAATAAGTATGTGGAAAAATTTTCGGGTTTTTTAAAAGTAAAATGGGTTGTAAATATACTTATATTATTGAGACAGGTATATGAGTATACTTTCTAAGTATCGAAAATTTAGTGGATTTATGAATACACTGGTTCTGTTGAAATAAGTATATGGTAGTGATTTCCAAGTATTGAAAAGTGATTTTAAAATAATGGAAGTTTAATCTGAATGAGGCTTGGTGATTTCTATGGGGAATGTAACCTTTGTTTTGAATGTTTGTTTACTTGATAGTTAAATAACCGACTATCAAATTTTGGCCAAATTCGTTGATCATTTTGAAGAGACCGAGATTAGATTTAATTATCCGAAAACCACTTCGATTCGATTTGAGCATTACTAATTGTGATATTGTGAAGCTAATGAAGACGGTGATTTTTGTAAAGATTGGTTTGTCCAGACCCAGGACAACTTGTATGAATGAATGCTATCATTGCATTGCTTGCCTGTAAGGCAGTGTTAGTATTCCAAGTATGAATGCTATTCTAAAGGTAAAACGTAGCCTCAAGCCTTATCAATCGGGAATGACTAAAACAGGGGAGATGCAGCAGGGCTAAGTTGGTCGCACTCAAGTATGGTATGTTATCACCTTTCTAGGTACCCACGGAAATATTATATTATAAATTATGGATATGGTTATGCATGAAAAGAGAGTACTCGATTAGGGTGGGAACACCTAGGGTGATAACATATTCGGTACTATCCAGGTTAGGGTTAGGCCGGTCCTTTGTTGGCAGGGATCGTTAGGTACGATCTCGGTACATTTTTCTAGAGGTGTACTGTGACGGGCGGTACCCAATAGCCCAGTCATTGTTGAAATCCAATATTCACTACGAGCCTGTACGGTTTTGATTGTACCCAAATATGTTGAAACGTTAGATGCAAACATTTCAGCTATTTTCTATTTATTTTCTATACACTATTATAATATCAGATGATTTTGATATAAAAATGTTTTGGTTATCGAAAGGTAAAAACCCGTCGTGTTTATGTGTGGCGTGGTCTTACGAGATACCTTTGATTTCAAAGGATTTTGATAACGTAATGATACCAAGCTGTGATGCCCCACCCTGATACCCACATTAACAAGAGTATTACTGGGTAATTCTGTCTGCTAATGCGGAGAATAGGGCTGGTTAGGAGCGACCATCTATAGCTTTGTCTTAAACATCTATTAAATACGTCGATTAAGTGCTCTAATTTTTTTTCTTTCTCAAGTGGATCGGCATATTAAAAAAATAATTAATACAAAACTATAGTGGCTAACGGATCTATCAGAACAAAATACAACAACAGAATGTACATCACATCACAAAACAACAAACAGACATATATATACATATACACTAATACATCCCAGTACAACACAAAATGATACATCATAAGTGGTACAAGGACCACACTATCTACGGCGAGTCAAAATAATATACATATCAGAGTCGCACGACAAAAAAACAACAAAAAGATGATGTAACGACCCAGAATTTTGGTTGTTAGTTTTGAACATTTAATTTATTTTAAATGTTGAATTTTAGTTATTAATTGATTTTGAATATGGGGGAATTTCTGAAGTGGTTTAAAATTCCAAATATAACGATTTATTTGATTTGGTAAAATAGTAAATTAATATTTGGAATTGGGGATAATATGTGAATCCGAAAATAAATGGACATGGAAATGATTTCTTAAATTTATTTAAATTCTGTTTGGATTAGAATTATAATATGGACCTTTGAATGGGATTTAAAAGGCGATAAATTTAAAATTGGATTTTATATATTAATTTAATAGTGGAATTAATATATAATGATAGGGTAAAGAATTGAACCTTGTTTAAAAATAAATCGAAGTGATTTCTAGTATGAATATATATTCTATTTGAATTATAATGGAGTTAGTAAATTTTAAAAATCAGAATTTTAAACGATTTAGATGATTTTGAAAATCGCTCGATTTAATCGACGAGTTAAAAATAGCCTTCCAAGGCACAATCTCAAAATTCGACGAAACCAATTCCATTGGATCCGTAATAGTGTATTATTATTGGATTTCAAATTTCGTAGCGTTTGGAGTTAGCGTTTGGTCGTACGGGAGAGAAACGCGTTGAGAGAAATATCGAAAATTTAATATTTTAATTCGATTCAAAAAGCTATCTTCCACATACAATCGAATTAGGCCCCGAAACATGTTTCATTGTGTTCGGAGTAGGGGTAAAACATTATAAACGCTAGGCGGCACGCTTCGTTTGGAGTCTGTTTGAAAAAGTAAGTTAAAATTGGAAATAATATTAAAATAATAAACGTATATGTATATATATATATATATATATATATATATATATATGGGTCGCACAATAAACCCCAGCCATAACTAACGTAGCCGCCGCTTTATCCATCAATGGTCGAAACACTCTTTCCTTCTCCCTCATTTATCTCTCCATCCACGCAATATTTTCCAAAACTTTCTAAACGAAAGTTGTAGAGCTCTTCGAGGAGAGCACATCCAACGGTGGATCTTGGCAACGGTGGCTTGAAGCGGCAGCAAATCGCCATGAACGTCATACGGTTCGAATGCGTTTTATGGAGGCTTCGAGCAGCCGAGCTTGACCTAGTTCAGGCCGTGGGCGCGCGTGGAGATGAGCTACGATGTGGTGGTGATGGATCGCGTTCTAGTGGTTGGTGGTGGCCACGCAGTAGGGTTGAACGGAGGGACGTGGTGGGTTGTTTTCGCTCGTTTTACCTGGTATGTGAAGGAAGAGTGGGAAACAAAGTGGCGGTTGTGATTTCCTGAAGCCAAAATCAATGGCCCGATTTTTCTAGGATAGAAAAAAAAATTATTATATAAATTTATATTGTAAACTTATAAAATGCATATCTTGGTCATACAAGGTCGAAATTGGATGAAACAAGCGGCACCGAAATCGCAGCGACAAATACTACATTGTGGTGTAGATCCGGAGTCGATCGAAGCTAGCGAAAATTTTAGGTTAAGTCGAACGTGTTCGATTTTATTTAAAATTGGAGCGTTTAGCAATTTAAAATCAAGGTGAGTTAATCTCACTCAATTTTGGACTGTTGGTGATTAATTTTAAATAGTTAAAATTAATAAATGATTGATTAGTTAAATTGATGCATTTTTATCAGTTGGATGTGATATTATATAATAGTAGTATATATATTTGGAGTGATTGATATTCCTGCATATGTATAGCGGATGAGACCCTATGCGCCTCGCGTAATAGCGGATGACCCTATATACCATGATATTCCGCCTCGAAGCGGAATTAGTATTTTTATTGTTGTGCTAACATCTGTGGATGCAGGGAAATAGGTTGGAGGGATCCAACTGAATTCCTCAAAAATGTAAAATTTAATTTCATATATAATGATATATGTTTGTTTGAATAATCTGTGACATGTTATTGTGTGATTTAAATTGATTGAATGAAATGACAGATTTAGCTGGATTTTGGTATTTTTAAATACCAATAAAAATATGGTTTAAAATTGGTAAAGAATTGTAAGGGATTTTGAAGTGAAATATTTACATAGAGTTTTTGGATAAATTAATTGGATAAAATAAAAGGTTTTGGAATTGTGTTTAACTATTTCAGGATATTGTGGATAAGATTTTGGGAATAAAAGTATAAAATCAGTTATACTGGACTCAAGTAAGGTTTCCCAATTTGTGAAGTGAAATTGGAATCGAGGGAAATGGGCTTGTTTAAAAAGGAGGATTTTTAATTTATTAATACGGAAGTTTAAAAGTGTTAAAAATATTCTGGAAATTAGTTGTTTAAATTATTTTAAATTGTTTGAAGCATATTTAATTATTAATTAATTACTTTATAATGATTATTAAAGATGTATTATTAATTAAGAACTAGTCAGCATTTTTGTTTTAAAAGATAAATTATTAAATATTTATATGGCTTTGTATAACAACTTTTATCTAAGTATATTCTACCTAGATTAAACTTGAAATTTATTTTAGAAATTATAAGCCTTATTTTCAGATAAGTTTTCAAATAAAGTTTTTGGAAAGTAATGGTATACTCGCGTGGCGTAAATCAGAGGCAGTGACTGCCTGCAGTTAAGTCTTGGCTTTCTCTGGGATAGAGACGTATTCATTGAGCTGTGATCCATGGTTTCATATCGTAGTGGTACTTTCCATATTATTTTAAAAGGTTTTTTTAAAATATTTTCGGAAAAGATACTTTGTGAATTTATTAAATACGATAAAATAAGTATATATTCTGGAGAAAGAGATTTAATTTATTTAAAATTTAATTTAAATAAGACTTGGTGTTTTTAGTGAAAATGAAGTGTTCGGTTGAATTGATTGTTTTATTTGATAGTTAAATAACCGGCTATCAAATCTGAACCCAAATATAACTTTGGGAATATCTGAAAGAAGCACGGGAATTATATGGTACAATTATCGTTCGAGGTGTTATAATGTACGTATAAACTCGTTACGTTCTTCTAGGACGTTTATAAGGAAATCCGTTCTCTAATGGTTAGGATGTGATCTTCGATCTTGTTTTCGTCTGTTTATTTCCTAAAGAACCGGGTTGGGTTTACCGGAAATAGAGAAATTTGTTTCGAAGAGACCGGGATCAGATTTTTTATCCGGAAACCACTTCGATCCAATGAGAACGTTTTCGATATAAAGACAAGAGCATGGAGTCGAAGATGGAGCAGTGAAGTGCAAGGGCTAATCGCTACTAATCCTGAGGGTGATTCCAAAATGGATGTAGTAGGAATAATGCCTTCGGTTCCGTTCGAACCCGGAACGGACTTGTATGGATGAATGCTATAAGAACATTGTCATTGTAGGACAATGAGCATTTTAAGTGAAAATTCCTTAAAAAGGTTATCGTAGCCTCTAGCCTCATCAACCGGGAATGACTGTCAGGGGAGATGCAGCAAGGCTAAGTGGGTAGAAACCAAGTAGGGTATTTCTATCACATTTCTAGATAACCTCGGATATTATTTTATTACTACGATGTATGGAAGGAGCTCGAAAGAGGGTGGGAACACCCGGGGTGATAGCATATTCGGTCTATCCAGGTTAGGGATAGTCCGGTCTTGTGTAGCAGGGGATCCTGGCTTGGTCCTCGGTACAGTGTTTCCAGACATGTACTGCAACAGGTGGTACCCCTGTGCCTAGTCATTTAGTTGGAACCCATTCTCCAATAAGCGCCGCACGGTTTTGATTATGCCCAACTATGCTGAAACATGAGATGCAAGCATTTCAGCTATTTGAATAAGTATTTGTACTTAGACACTATTATAATATCAGATGATTTTGATATGAAATGTTTTGGTTATCGTAAGGTAAAAACCCGTCGTGTTTATATGTGGCGTGGTCTTACGAGATACCTTGATTTTCAAAGGATTTTGAAACTTTAATAATTCAAATTGAATGCTGGTTTTCCAGACTGACTCGGGTGTTATTTTATTATAATGCTCGAGTCAGACCGAGTATTACAAGTTCAGGTTAGGATGTTATGGAGCTCAGGAGACGAGCTGGAGACCGAGACATATTCTCGTACTTGTTTTTATTCCACTGCAGTGTTTTGTTAGAAATTATTAGAAATTGTGAGGGCAGGTTGTTATAACTGTCCAGGCTGGTAATTATTGATTTGTGTACTCTGTTGTGAGCTATGTATATTACAGTTTTGATTTGTGTAAAGAACTGTTTATATTATATGTTATTCAGGCCGCTGTGAGATTCTTTTATTTATTTATTCTTCTTTCTTCCACCTACATTTCTTTCCCCTCAACAATCTGTCTTTCCGGCACTCGATCGTTCGACATGTTATTCAGTGAGCGTATTTATGTCGATTTTCGTGGGTGGAAAGGGCGGGTCGTCACAGATGATAAGAAGACATCCGAGATGGAAGCGGCAAAGCAAAGTCCAAAAGCAGATATCTAACCTGAAACAACTCGGTCTGAAAATTGATACACACATAGTAGAATAATTTATCTATGAACTAGAAAAAGATTCACTAAATTCTGACATGAAATGGGAAAGATATGAAATTTCAAACATGAACTCGGGCCATGTTTGAGACGTCGTATCTTTTTCATTTCCTATTAGAATTCATCGATTCTTTTTTTATTTGAAGGTTAAAGTTTTCTACTATATGCATACAAATTTTTAGTTCAATCTGAGGTCGTTTGGTAACATGTTTCATGCTTGTAAGTTAAATCCAAGAGGGTTTTCAAACTTGGAACGAGTATTATAGATTTAGGTTAGGATGCTATGGAGCTCAAGAGACGAGCTGGATGACAGAGACGTATTCACATACTTGGTTATATTCTGCTCTCTGTGTGTATGTGGTGAGGACAAGTTATTATAACTGTCCAGATTGATATATTAACTGATTGTACTCCGATTTATGTTGGTATATATATATATATAGATTACGGTTTTGTTTTTGTGTAAAAACTTGTGATATATTATAGATTATTCATTCCGCTATGAGATTATGTATTGTTCTTCTTATCGTCTATCCTTTTCTTCTTTATCCTAATGATCTGGTATTTCCGACACCCGATTTCTGGGCATGCTATACAGCGAACGTATTGATGTCGATTTTCAAGGGTCAAAAATTCCGTTCGTTACAAAATTAATCCTAAATTAACAAATTCATGATATTAGGGTTTAGGGATAATACCTAAAATAGAGGAGATTAAGGGTTTGGTAGAGATGAGATTCCAAATTGACAAAGCTGGAGTTGATTTCAACAGACTTTCGGTGCTTGAAACTGGAGGGGGAAATGGTGGAGGAAGCTTTTGTTGATTTGGGGTGAGGCAAAATGTTTCTGGTTCGACCTGGGGAAGAAGGTATACGCGATTTTTCGACAGCTACCAATGACCGCAAACGGCAATATTCAAACGGCTTCCGACGGCTAATTATTTTATTCATAACAAAGTCCAGAATATACTAGCCGTCGGAAAAGAACCGTCGGTGGCCGTCGGTACGTGTTGTCGGAATATAGTGTTGTTCTTGTAGTGTAATGGACATGTCCATTTAATTATAATTAAATAAATGAATATGAACGAACGTAAAATTAAACATCCTCATTTAAAATATTAACAAATAAACAAAATAATAAATATGTTATTAAATTTCCAAATTAACCAATATAACGCATATACTCTAGTGAATTTATAAACAATAATCTTTTTTAAAGCCGAGCATTTAGATTAAAACTAAAAGCGTAAAAAAATTAAACCTTACATCATTTTTTGTAATTGAAACCGTAAATGAGAATTAATAGTTTCTATAATGACCTGGTTCATCAAATTTGAATATTTAATTTATGTAAATATTCAGATTTAAATTTAAATTATAATAAAATATATATTTCAAATTAAGACTTGATTTCTGATGGCGTCATTTTAATTTCGTTTATGAATTTTTCTATAATTTTTAATTTGAAAAACAATTAAATTTCTGTTTGACACTTTTTGCGGCAAACGTCGGTTCTTTTGAAATTTTACCGAATTAAGTTAACTGATCTATTTTATTGCTGTTTTGTGATCACGTAAAGTTGTTGTACGCAATCATATTTTTATTTCGGTCGTTCACAGTCCATACGTAAATAGAATATTACGTAGCATCGTACCCTAAAAATTTTACACTAACTTTTCAAATACTAATCTAAACATATACACAAAATATCTTCTGGCGCATGATTTAATGTTTGCATTAAATATGCGGATGGCTTTGCATTAAATGTTGGTACTTATCATTCCTTAGCATTGAAGTAATTTGCTGTGACGCCCCACCTCTATACCCACGCTAACCAAGAACACTACGGTGTAGTGCTGTCAATTAGCACGGAGGATAAGGCTGTTGAGGAGCGACTATCTGTGTAACTTCTTTGCGCGAGCACCGATATGTCAGATAGAATAGAATGCATATCTTTTAAGGAGGAAATCCGACATACCGATACAAACACAAAGCTATCACACAGTGGCTATATATGATCTTCGGAAACAAATATAGAAATAAACGTAACACAAAACAGTCACAGACAATTCATATCACAAAGGCGGAAAGAGATATGAATATAACACATGAAAGTGTACATCAGAGTGGTGGTCAAATAAGATCCACAATAACACAAGTGAATAGATACAAGTGCAAGATAATAGAATATGTATACATCAAGGAGTCTAATCTCAAATGTATACAAACAAAAACTACTAAACTAGAGTAGTTAGCCAAAAGTCAGAAGATGGCTCCAGATAAGAAGTCATGAGGAAGCACCTGTAAAATCTCAGTCTGACCCGAGTATTATTTAAGAAGAAAATAATAAACGGATCAGTCTAGCTATAATTATCAGATAAAATGATATAGAACAAGAGATATGGCATAAACATATAAGATATCCATAAAAGCATACTACTACAAGTATGAAAATGATAATCAACAAGAGATTAATCAATATCACAAGAATCTTCTCAAAGATTAAAAGAATGTCATATTCTTAATTTAATTCACCAAGCCACAATAAAATGACATACTCATCAATGTCAATGGTAAAAGCTGGTGAGACATAAAATCCAGAAATCTCAAGAAAAGAGGATGACAAATCCCATAAACTGAACATCGACGCACCTAGAAAGATATGCCCCATGTAAAGTCTAGCATCGATACACCTAGAAAGATGCACCCCATGCAAAGTCGAACATCGACGCACCTAGAAAGATACGACCCATGCTCTAGCATTGACGCACCTAGAAAGATACGCCCCATGCATAAATAATCATCGACGCAACTAGAAAGATACGCCCCATGTAATGTCTAACATCGATGCACCTAGAAAGATACACCCCATGAAAAGTCGAACATCGACGCACCTAAATAGATACGCCCCATGCCCCGACTTATTGAGCCGATTGCTCCACGAAGTAAATAAACATCGACGCACCTAAATAGGTACGACCCATGCGAGAAATAAACATCGACGCACCTAAATAGATACGACCCATGTGAGAAGTAAACATCGACGCACCTAAATAGATACGACCCATGCGAGAAGTAAACATCGACGAACCTAAATAGATACGACCCATGCGAGAAGTAAACATCGACGCACCTAAATAGATACGACCCATGCGAGAAGTAAACATCGACGCACCTAAATAGGTACGACCCATGAGCCTAAACCATAAAATGATCGTCATCGATCATAAAGAGTTTCAATATGTGTGAATCGAAATCACACCAATGAGGCATAGACTAACCTTGAAGATAAAGAGATATGTGTGAATCGAAATCACACAAATGGTGTCTAGTCTAACCTCGCAAACAAAGAGACATCGCACAAACGCTAGTCAAAATCACAAGAATGATCATCGTGATCATAAGGAAGTGTCGATTACACTAAGCTAGTAAATATAAGAGTTTAGCTTCATGTCCCATAACCACTTGCTTAACTCAAATATTTACGAACAGATTGTAGATCTGCACTAGGAAATTGTCACAAGAGTTTCAATCGAACAAGTCCATCAATTAACCGACGAAGTAAACGCAAGCGTTTCATACCACTTGTTTTGCTAAGCCGTTTAATTATATTTTCTCATACGAATGAGGTAAAGGTTTGTATATACTAATAAATTGGAAAACAGTTTTATAAACGAGTTTGATATTGAAAATCGAGTTGAAATCATTTTAATGAAAGAGTTTTGATATTTAATACTAGTATAGGAAACCTTTATATTTTGAAGTGACAAATCATTGAAGTGATTGTAGAAACAATCAATCATAAAAATTCACGTTCGAAGACGTGAGTAAAGTTCAAAGAAATCAATTCCCAAAACCATCAAAGTAAGGAGTTCTGTTGGACGCTTTTCAGATAAGATTGCCTACGCAGAGTAATACGGGGTTCGACCTAAGGAAAAATAGGTCATACGACCTAAGGAAATCGCGACCTAGCGAATCACAGGTCATTCGACCTAAGGGTAAGGTCGGGGGCGACCTACGACTTAACAAAGTCGAGCGACCTACGACTTAACAAAGTCAAGCGACCTACGACTTAAGGTCAAGCGACCTAGTGAAATAGCAGTGGGAATGTTAGGTCGGAGACGACCTACGACTTAAGGTCATACGACCTAACAGTTGCGAGCTAGCGGAGTTGGCATGGCCGAGCGACTTAGTAGGAGCAGCGACCTACGACTTAACGATTTAAAAGCCAACGACCTAGGACTTAAGCTCAAATACGAGCTACGAGCTAAGGTCTTTACGACCTAACAGTCAAAAGGTCCTACGACCTAACTGGGGAACAAGGCCATGCGACCTAAAGTGCCACGCGACCTACGACTTAAGGCATGGAACGACCTAGTGGAGTTAGGTCGGGGACGACCTAAAACACTAACTCGTGGACGACCTATGACTTAACTCGTGAACGACTAAGCGCAGGCGAACAGATATAGAAAGGCGGTGACTTTTCAACGCGCGCGACTTAAGCCCTTAACTCACGAACGACTTAGCACACCCAGAACGACTTAAGGAAGGCAAGCGACTTACGACTTAAGGGAGGCAAGCGACTTACGACTTAAGTCTTAACTCGTGGACGACTTAGGGATGGCCAGAAACGACTTAAGGCTAGAAACTCACCAAAACGCCAAAATTTGTAGTTTTTCGCCAATCCAATCCAAACCAAATGTAAACAAACATGCTAAAGTGATGAGGGATCATCCCCAACAGTCCAATGACAATTATAGGCAAGATGTGAGATCAAAAATCTCACCTTTTCACGGAATTTGATGAAGATGAAGCTCGGGGCAAAGCAAAGATCAACCACAAGCTTGAATCAATGTCTTCACTTTGAATTTGGAGTTAGATGTTGAATTTGCTAAAGAACTTGAGCTTGGAATTTTAATTTCCTATTCCCTCCACCATTTTTGCTAAAGCTTCAAAGTTGATGCAAGTAGATGAAGTAATGAAGAGAAGGAAGGGGTTGGGCTGAGTTAGAAGAGGTGCAGCCCAAACCAAAAGCCCAACACAAAAAGTGACGAAAATTTCACTATCTCCAAACATATCGAAGTTTACACTCAAAAAGATCGCAAACGTCATTTTGAACTCAATGGGGGTGGTCTCGAGTCCTAATTTGACCGTATGCAAAAAGTAGCTTTTCGGACTAACATCCGACTAACGATAAAATATTTAAATATATAAAATCGATAAATATGCGGGTTGTTACATTTGCACTATATATTCATGTACACGCAAAGCACGGGGGGAGATACACAAACATGACACAAAAAGAAATGGAACACTTTACTCATTTTCATTTTTTTCTTTTGGTAACATTTTCATTTCATTTTCTCTTTACTACATTTAGTTTCAAAGCCATAGAAGATTATATATACACATGCATTTTCACAGCAAGAAAAGAAGAGGAGTAGAAGATTATTATACACATGCATTTTCACAGCAAGAAAAGAAGGGGGGAACATCCATTTTATATTCACACTTTTTCTTTCTCTTGGGTTTTTCTTTTTTCTCTGTATAGCATGGAAGGCAGAGATCCATCACTCCATTAGCTCATATAGCATGCAACACGCAAAAGATAAATGTAGTCTGATCATGAGAAATGGCCTAAGAAGGAAGTAGAAAAGGACGGTGGAGATACAATGACACAGATACATTCATAAACAAAAACATTTATACACAGACATTCATTATTTCTTCCTCTTCATTTGTCTGTACATTGAATTCAAACCATTTTTCCACTTCAACAAAACTTCCAACTACAAAGTTGTTTGATTTTGTGTCTAGTATTTTATAAAGAAAGGTAGCTCGTCATTTCACCAAGTGTAGTGGCCGAAATTGTCCATTTACTCGCATGTGTTCATATTGGTGTGAATTTGACGATCACGGTTTGGAGATTGGAAGGCACGGTTGTGTTCATGTCATCGATTCATGATTTTTGGAGGTTGCCGCAGTGAGTCAGATGATAGAGAATGGCTATGGTTGATTGTTTAGTGTTTTCCAATCATTTTGATTTTTCCGACGAACCGTTTGTTGAGGCGAGCAACGGAGGATACCAGGAGAAGCGTGGAGATAAGGTGGAGTTTTGGAAGTGGTCACATGAACTACAGTGGTCGGAGTTGGATGGTGGAGCTCAATTAGGGTTTTAAATGGTTGTCGGAAGTAGCGCTCGGTTTTGGGGCTACTATAGGCAGCAGGAGACGTCGAGCTTGGTCATGCTTGGCAGATGGGTGGCGCAGGCGATGGGGGTGCCAATGGAGTGGCGGCGTTAACCCTAGGGGGTTGTGGTGTCAACGGTGGGAGCATAAGGTAGTCGGGTTTTCACAAAAAAAAACATATACATGCACATTCTTATTTGGTTTTGGGAAGATGGCTGCTCCACTTGGGTTGCAAGTTGTCTTCATGCTGGTGGGCCAAAGTACTTAGGCCATGCATATATATTAGGTAAAATTTTAGTTTATTTAAGTTTTAATATAAGTTAGTAAGTTATTTGTTAAGTTAATTTATAGTTTAGTTTAAAAAAATTAGTTAGTTAGTTAATTTAGTTTAACTTAGAAAATGAGTTTAGGAAGGAGTACTGTTATCTTCTAGCCGTGTTTGAAAATGTGGTAAGTGGGCTAGGGCAGTACATTTGTGTTTGGGGAAGATTATTAATATTATTTAAGTTATGTTTTTGTTAAGTTTAAATTGTTTAAACTTTAAAAGCATATAAATTCCTCATGCGGAGACCGTTTTATCCGCGGTCTTCGAAGTTAGATTCATATTACCGAATAGAACATTAGTGTAGTTTATCAACACATTTAGAGAAGTATAAAATATTGATAAAATATTTGTGACATTTTATTAGCAGAACAAATCTCCATTCTACTATTATAAAGTGTGTAGATTTATTATTATTCGATAATTGATCTGTTTGATATTGATTGTTAATTATTTAATAAATAGATGCATTGCTATTTATTATTGTTGTTGATTGATTATTTGGATTGCGCACGGCTAGTTTATGAGCACTAATTATTATTTGATTGTTGACTATGCTCGACCAGTTTATGAGCAATTAATTATCCATATGTATGGGCTATGTAGAAAACAATTGTAGGATAACACATTGTGATTTATTTCACGGTTTGACTATAAGGTGTTTAGCGATAATATTGGTTCATTTAATTGTTATAATTGGTTATAATAATTTGACGTCAATGGAATTGTTTTCAACCTTTGTTTTCATAAATGAAAGTTTATGAAATGTTTAAAGAAATAAAAATATTTGAAAATGAATATTTTGAAGTTATATTATATAAAAGTGATTTATATAAAGAATGGTTTTATAAAAATGTTTTATAAAACGAAAAGAATTTTGAGGACTAAACCCTATGGTTTTAAATGATTTTTGAAGGGATTTGGAAATGGAAATTATTATTGATTTGGAAGTATTTGTAATTATTAGTGTAAATGATTTTGCCACTTCGGGATATAAAGTGATTTGTTTTGTTACCAATGATTCGGGTAACCCATAACTAAAAAGTGGACAAGGGAGGTGCAGATGTTCTGTAGCCTCAGTATAGTCCGCTCTCGTTGTAGAGGGATATATATATATATTTATTTATTTATTTTTCGGATGGCTGGGACCCAATTGCCTTGTTATGGCTAGAAACCTCCCGATCAGGTAGCATATAATTTTGTATGCTTGTATATTGGTATCGTTTTAAAAGGTGATTTGTTTTCAGATCCCGAAGTAAAGGACTAGTTTGAATATAAAAGATATATATATTTCAAAAATTCTGAAATAAGAATTCGGGATTAAAGTCCAAAGAGATAATTTCTGTAATATTAATTAGATTTTAAAATTTTAAAATTGAAGATTAAGCCTAAGTCGGTAGTTTTGGGAATTGCATATTGTTTGTGCATCGTAGGCTCCATGAGTCTTATTTGCGGTAGGAGAACTACGTTGGCTTGATCCTGTATCTAATTGGGTACCAAATTAGGTAAGGGTACGTAGGCAGTTACAAGTGGTAGTGATGCAGCCCCAATAATAACATAACAATTTTCTGTTTGTTGGTTGTTATTTATCTTGTGTTGTTGTATCTTTACTGCTACTATTTCATTCCGCATTTACATTGTTTGTTGAGTTTGCAGGTAAGGATATCGCTGTTTCTCATCAGAGTTCCGCAGCGGTATATTTACAGTTTATTTGTAGTATTTGATTTTGGGTTTGTATTAAAGCACACCGTAGAATAAATGATTACTCTGATAACTTCTGTAAGTGAAAGTTTTATCCTATACATTTAGTAATGTTGAATATTTATCAATATTGTGTATTAAGTTGGTAGTTTTCATTCATAGTTTTAGAACGGACGGGTTTTTCGACGTTTTGACTGGCCCGAAAATCCGGATCGTTACAGTTTCACCGCTTGACCTATTAACTTTTACATCTACTGTATCATTTAAGTTAATAAATCAAGTTTTAGAATATTAGCTTCCAAAAGAAAATTGACTTGTAAACTATGTATTTTCCACCTATGGTGATTCCAACTGGTTGAACATAATCCTAGTTTGTTAGAAAATGTGTAAATAATATGAATAGAAACAACATAACATGATTTAATAAAGGTAATTTTGAAGAATGTGGAACTAAATAGGATTAAATAGCTAATATGGTGGTAAAATTATGATTATGCACGTGTGTTATGGAAATAAGAATGTTGCAAGGAGGCACATACAAAATAAAGAGTTGATCATAATTTTGACATTACACAATACTAATCGAATTAGAAAAATATTACCGTAGTTTAAAATGTCATGTTTTTTAATACATACAGCATAACATTAATAGAGTTTGAGGTACGTCCTAGGGGCAATTATATAATTTGTTACATATATGTGACGCCCCACCTCTATACTCACGCTAGCCAAGGACACTGCAAGGTAATGCCGTCAACTAGCACGAAGAATAAGGTTGTTGAGGAGCGACCATCCATATAATTGCTTTGTGCGAGTACCGATATATGTCAAACAGTATAACATGCATTTCATTTCAAGAGGAAATCCGACATATCAAATACAAACTCAAAGCTACTACAGAGTGGCTATGTGGTCTTCGGAAACAAATATAGAAATAAACATAACATAAATCAGTCACAAATGTTCATATCACAAAGGCGGAAACAGATATGAATATATAACACAAAAGGTGTACATTAGAGTAGTGGTCAAATAAGATCCACAATATCACAAAATAATAGATACAAGTACTAGACAAAAGAATAAGTATACATCATGGAGTCTATATCTCAAATGTATAACAACAAAATCTACCAATGTAATGTAGATAGACAAAAGTCAGAAGATGATCCCTGATAAGGAGTCAAGCAGAGGCACCTATAACATATCGGTCTGACCCAAGTATTATTTAATAAGAAAATAATAAATGGATCAGTCTATCTATAATTATCATATATAAAATGGGATATAAGAAGAGATATAACAAAAACGTATGATAACAATAATGTCATACAGTGACAAGTATACTTTAAACAACAACAAAATCATACAATATCTCAAGAATCTCAAAGCACAAAAAAGAATGTCATATTCTTTATTTTATTCACCAAACCCCAAATATTGACAAACATATCATTGCCAATCACAAAAAGAGGTGAAACACAAATTCCAGAAATCATCAAATAGAATTCCAGAAATCACAAAAGGGGGAAGGCCTATCACAAACGGGAGCATGAAAACTCACCAACACGTGTATCACAAACGGAATGCTATTCCATGGTCGCTAACCATAAATTTTGAGCCGAAGCTCCACAAACGGTCCGAAGACCATGGGTCGCTACCCCACCAAATTTGAGCCGAAGCTACATAGACGAGGTTTTTAGTCCCCACACAAACAAACAGACATCGCACATCGCTAGTCTAAATCACAAAATGATCATCATCGATCAATAAAAAGTGTGAATTACACTAAGCTAGTAAATATATGAGTTTAGCTTCATGTCCCATAACCACTAGCTTAACTTAAATATTTACGAACAAATTGTAGATTTCCACTCGAAAATTGTCACAAGAATTTCAATGGAACAAGTACAAAAATTAACCGACGAAGTAAATGCAAGCATTTCATACCACTTGTTTTGCTAAGCCGTTTAATTAGATTTTTCTCATACGAATGAGGTAAAGGTTTGTATATACTAATAGATTAGAAAACGGTTTTATAAACGAGCTTTGTATTAAAAATAGAGTTGAAATCATCTTTGTGAAAGAGTTTGAATATTTACTACTAGTATAGAAACCTTTGTATTTTTAAGTGACAAATCATAGAAATGATTGTAGAAACAATCAATCACCAAAATCCACATACGAGGACGTGAATCAAACCCAAAGAAATCGATACCGAATCCATCAAAATGGATATTCTCAAAAAAATCCCGAAAAAGAAGTCATCAAAGTCAATAATAAATGATAACAATAAATCGGATCAACACGAATCGGTTCTAAATTGGAAATCCACATCAAATAGACAAATTGGGCTGAGACAAGTAGGTCAGTCGACTGACTACAGAGGCCAGTCGACTGATCCAGAAACCTGAAACTTTCAGTTTCTGTAGTCAGTCGACTGACTGCAGAGGCCAGTCGACTGACTGGCGCTGGAACTGTTTTTCCAGCCTATCAAAATGAAGGGCAAACTCTCCACAATTCGCGATCGGATGAGCAATGGGCGTTAAGGGTTTATGTCAATCGACAACCCAGCCCTATAGGCTCTTCGATACACCACCAAAAGCATGTTCATACATCAAAACTAGGATTTTTAAAGTTTTTGACTTCAAAACACCAAAAATTGAAATGTTCACCAAATAAATTTAAATCAAAAGCAAATGAATATGAATATATGTTAGGAATTCATACCTAACAACAATGATAGAAATAGACAAAGATGTGAGTTCAAAACTCACCTTTAAACCCAAAAACAAATGATAAGCTCTAGAACAAGCAATAGGTTGATCTCTCTTCAATACCACCTCAAGAATCTTCAATCTAATATCAAAGGTGAAGTTTTTCCTAAGTTAGGTTATAGGAATTTCTGAAAATTAAAGAGGGATTGAGATGGAGAAGATGAAGAGGATGCTTACCTAAGCTTCTCTTTGATTTCTAGCTTGAAGATGATAATTCCTAAGAGAATTAGGGCATAGGGATTTCTAATCTCTTTTCTCTTCCCCCATTTTTCTTTTAACTTAAGTGTTAGGAAATAATTGAGTGAGTGAAGAGGAGTTGGATGAAGGTTTAGGTTATTAGAAGGTTGATGGGCTGAAACTCAAACCCAAGCCCAAAGTGAAAAAGTCATAATTTTTACTCAACTCCAAACATGTCGATGTTTATACTCAAAAAAGTTGTAAACACCACTTTGGTCTCAATGGAGGTGGTCTCGAGTCCCAATTCAATTGTTTACAAAAAGTAGCTTTTCGGACTTTAATCTGATTAAAGATTTTATATTTAAATATATAACATTTAAAATATACAATCGTAAAATATGCGGGTTTTTACAATATATCTAACTCGATAGCCAATCTTGTTCGAAATGAAAGGTGTTTTCTTTCTATTATATACTTGATATAATATGTTATATTGATTAATTAATTTAATTAAAAGTATATTTAATGGAAAATCCATAAATGGTATGTTTTGTGATAGTAGTTACAAAGTGTTGTAACTTTGAGTAATTTATCACAAAGAAAACAAATATACCATTTTAAATGTTTCTAGTCAAGATAGATTAAGACTGGATATTGATTTAACCGTTGAGACTAGAGTACGTAATGCTCTCTAAATGTTGGGCAATGTATTACTCCTGACTGCTGAGGGAACCTAGGGATTACGTGCTGATATTTATTGGATAATTATGGAATGATTCATTCGATAGTTTTATGTTGGTTAATATAACTAAGGTAAAATAGAAAATATCGATGTGACTGATTTACACGGTTCTCTCGACTTGAGAATATTGTCGATCTTCAGTATGAAAGCTCCACTTAGATTATAGTCAAATCATGACACGGCGTCCATCGAGTGACTATATTTGGATCGAGTGAAAGTATTGGAAGTGGAGCATTATTCAAGGGAGGATTCGTCTCCTCGGTTGTATGGGGTTAGTATCACGGTCAACTCAAAGTCAAAGCCTCTGGCCAGAGCAGTTCGGTTAATAATAATTGTTATTATTGAACCAAGGACTTTGTATTTGGACTGTAGAGTTGAATATAGATGATATTGGAATTTTTACCATTAGCAAATTTCATAGCAAATTCCATAAGTTCAAAGTGATATAGTTTTGACGAAGTGAATTTGTGTAAATAAAAGTCACAACCGGGTAACGCTTAACAAAGTAAAACTAGATTTTACCATAACAAAGTAACATTAAATTTGACCAAACTGTCACATCACGTGCTAAGCGACATGTGAACATTAATATTCGAATAGTTCACTATTAATTACTAACCAAATTTACACCTGACGAGTCACACAAACGAAACGATGAATTCTCCTTTGACCAAACGATTTAATTAATTTATAATTATTATAAATTAATTAATATTTATGAAATATTAATTATAAAATTTGATTATGATTTGATGAATAAATATTATTAGATATATTTATAATAGTTATAAATATATCTATCGATATACACTGTCGATAAGCGATTAAATTTGATTTAATTGTATAATATTTTATTTGGGCTCTAAATGGGTTTAAAAGCCCATGAAAGGAGCTGTAAAATTCGGCCATAATGAGTGGTTAATGTGGCCATAAAATGGTGCAACATAGACTTTGAGATGGAGAGCTAAGATGAAAGGGAATTGGTAAAAGATAATGCAGGATCTTGATCCTAAAATATCTCTTAATTCTCTTGTATATAAGCATCTCCATCCTCAACCTTTAGTGGAATTTTGGAATCCTCTAACCTGATCTATTGCTAGCCGAATTCCTCTCTTCCATCTCCCTATTTTCTCAAGTGTAAATCAAATCGACTGTGATCCGATAGCTGGTGGTCAACGGTTCGAGGACTAGCACTCTGCTGAATCGGAAAGGGTTTCAAAGAGGAGAAATCATCTTTTCAAGGTGTACTTCAAGGCATTGTGATCAAGGTATAGTTTTTATTAAATCATATTTATTAATTCTCAATATAATATTTTATTATATATGTATGTGTGTGTGTGTACTGTTAATTGGGTAACGATTCTAGTATGTAAGTAATGTTATCAAAATGTGGTTTGGTTATATACATGTGTGTGTGTGTGTGTTTCATATTAAAAAATATATCATATATGTCTCAGGTCAGTGCAGCTATGAATAAAAATATAATTTTGTATTTTAATAAATTAATATATATATTATTTAATTACATGTATACAGTTTATAATTAATTACAACATCATACCATAGTCAGAAAATAGTCATACAATTTTATATATACGGTATTTTAGTAATAATAATTTCGGCATTAAAAAATTATTTTTTATAAATATTTGGTTATTATTTAATATCATATAAATCAATTTATTATATAAATAATTTATATTAGTTTAAATATGTTATGAAAATTGGCTTTTATATCTCTCAAGCCATAAAATATCATTTAGGATTTGCTAGAAATTTTAAATAAATCTTCGAAATTATTTTTTAATTAATATTTTATTAATTTTTGAATGGATATTTAATTAAAATGTATTTTAAGATCTTAAAATAGTAATTTTTTCTAAGTTGTGCACAAGACATCGGATTTTAAAATAATTAAAAAAATAATCTTAAATATTTTATTAATATATATATATATATATTGTAGATATATTTGTTTGTGTGTGTATATATTTAAAAAATTATTTTATTATTATATATGTGTATATATTTTACTCACGGTTTTATAAAATAAATAAATAACTTATTAATTTTTAAATAAATATATTATAGTAATATATATATATATAATATTAATATATTTATAAGATTATATATACGAATATATATATATATTTAAATATATATTTATATGCTTGACATATGTATATAATATTATTATATAAATAATTGTATACATACATACATATGTTTAGACATCATATATATTTGTGTATCAGAGAGCTAACGTGTCCATTGCGATGTAAATTCCAACGTCTATATACAAGCATGTTATACATTGCACGGGTTGATATATTACACATGCACATAAATATACATGTGTATATGGTATATGTATGTATGTATGTGTGTGTGTGTGTATAAATTAAACAATACTATACAATTTTTAAATTTTAATAAAATAAAAGATTTTATTTAAATAATATTTAGAAATGTTCTAAATGAATTAGACTTCATATGCCCAATAAAGATTTAATAAGGAATTTTTTTTGAAACTCATCCATAACTTCCACTATGTGCTGTCATAGTTCCAACGATGGCATCAGAGCACAATGCCTATGCGGTCTAAATTAGTCGCGTTAGCGCTAACTATTAGACTCACAACCCAGATAGTAGGGTGTCTAGAAAGGTATTGTTAAAGGATTGAATTTGGGTAATTAAGTACCATGACCTACCTAGCTACTAGCCTAGCCCAACAGATATGTAAGCCCAAAGGTTGCCTCTAATAGAAAAGGCTGAAATCTGAATTAGGTCTTGGGCTAATTTTCAAAATTGTTTGAAAATTAAAAATATAAGATTTTAAATTTAAAAGTTAAATTTAAAATAAGATTTACATATATTATAAAAGCTATATTATAATCAAAATTTTCAAAATGTTTGAAAAAAATACAAATTAAATTTGATTTTTTTAAAACTTATTAATAAGCTTAATAAAATATATTAATTAAATATAATTGTATATAAATGAATTTTGAAATTAATTTAATTAAATTGTTTAAGTAAATAAATTAATTAAAAGGTTAATCAATTAAATAATACTCACATGTATATGATATATGTTTTGTACTATAAAGGTTAAAGTATTTGATAAATATTTAATATAAATATTATATTAAGATAATATAAAATTAATTAAAATGTAATTAATTAAAATTAATTAAATAAGATTTAATTAATATAATATTATACATAAGACTATTATATAAGTAATATGAAATATAAAAGTTATATAATATAAAACTAATATAATATGAATGTATAATTAAAGGCGGAACATTAAGGAACCCTAAATAGACTTAAGTAAAAAATACAAACGTAAATGTATGTATACCGTGATTACCGATGTGTTCGACACTTGAATCATGAGAGTATTTCAAAAGAATATATTATTCCATAAGTCGATATCACTCAATATAATATATTGAAGATTATGAATCTTCAATATAATGTTGTCATCTCCACACACAAGAATATAAATATATATATATATATATATGTACATACATATGTATATACATACATACATACATACATATGTATATACATACATACATACATACATACATACATATGTATATATAAATTACTTGCATACTCCTTAGTTATTGAGCAAACTCAAGCTAGGGATGTTATGTGTAGTATTATTAATATATTGAATAGACGAGGTAAGATAAGTATATGTATTTGTTGAGCAAACTCAAGTTACATATATTATACTTAGGCCATCGCGATATGGTAGGTACGAGTAAATAATTTTATTTTGATTTGTTGAGCAAACTCAAGGTCGAAGTGAAATTAGGACAAGGCGTCAAGGGTTAGGAGTTGTATATTATACAATCGATAAGGAGTTATTAATATCTGTGGAGCTATGACTTATTAAGAAAACTTAAGGTCAGAATTCCAAGACGGACGAGTCCTAACATCTACCAGTGAAGTTAAAAGACTTTTATGTCCCGCTTAGGGTTTAGTAAAACATAAAAGACCAGTAGGAGCCTTATTAAAAAATGAAATGATAACATTTAATCTTTCTAATATTGTAAGAACATATGTTATATAATGTTATAATAATCTATATTGATAAATTTGTGCATTTAATACGATTTATAAAACGTTTATCAATTAAGTTATACAAATAAACTGAATTAAAGATCAAATAAAAATATAACATGTACTAACAAATGCTTCTTGCATGTCAATGTTTCAAAACCTGCAAGCGCCAGATTTTACAACTACTAAATACATTTGTAATTTGGTCGCTTACATGTTTATTTGGTTATGGCTGTGTATTGCATTTATGAGTTTCGAACTCTAAAAGCAATACAAGACTGTGGATATTTGATCCATATACTATCGCATATAAGTGTTATATGGGGAACAGTTCATAATGTATGATACTTCGATGAAGTTAGTTTATTCGAAATAAGCCAATAAACAGTACAGTGAGATCGAGTATTCAATTTGATTGATTACAAAAGGGTCGTATTGTGTTAAATGTAACACTAGACCAAAACTACAAGAAAGATCTACGAATTCGATATTTGAACTGTCAGTTTGATCAGTTTACGTAAAGTGCAACATATTTGATATCCTTAAATGTTAAGGATGATCGAATGCGCTTTTGTAAATAATTTGTTACGATGTTGTAGTAAGGGATTTCTTTTAAATGGTTCGACCATTTAGAAAGAATAACAAATGTACATGAGTATGTGTGATTTAAGGTACAGTTGGGATGAAGAGAATGTATAGTTACTTCTGCTTCATAAAGAAACATCGAAAATGGGAATTTGTAATAATAATAATTGATACTTGACAGTGGAATAAGAAATACGATTTCTATTCCGAAATGTATTTTCATATAGATAATTGTTTTCTATGAGATTTATTTCTTTGAGTTTAAGATATTTGATCAAAGAACACTCCGCTGTAAACTAGTTGCAGTATAAGAAATAAATAATCTATATTAAGTAAATGATGGACCTCCAAATTTAGCATGCTATTATAGTAATGGTGGAAATAGTGGGAGCATGTCATATAACACTTATTGATTGCATCAAATTACGAAAATTGTTTTCGTAAAACAGATCGAACATTATTTATGAAACAATAACTATTTTTGGTGTCGACTGAAAAATAGACATAGTATATTTCAATGTGAATATTATGAATATTGGTTATGAAATAAAACTATAACGTGGTATTATTTTCACAATAAAGGTGATGCATTGGAAAATACTGAAATATCTAAATTTATTTACAATTATTTTGGAATTATAGACTAAGCCGTAAATTTGAGAAATAATTTTTATTATATGATTATGAATCATATGATATTGGTTAATTATATCTCAAATAAATAAGGGCTATGCACCCTTTTAGTGGGAGTGTCATAGGAGTTAATGAACTCTTCGGATTGATATATATAGATATATGCAATCGTACATCTATTAATACCAAAACGGTTCCATATACTTCGTTATATTCACCGATGAGTTATCATAGACATGGACATATGTATTTGATACACATGTATAAGTCAATGATAAGCTCAGAGATTATAAAAAGGAAGTAAATAAAATAACATGCGATATAAATGATTCGATTTCATCGGATGAGTGAGCATATTGGAAAGTGTTTCGAATGTACTTAATATGAATAAAGATTCAGTCTTAAAGGTCACTCTTTCCTATAATACGTAATGATGTATTGATATGAAGTATTCAAAGTTTGTTGGACAAAACGCGATTAATGATGAGTGAAGTTGAGTTAAACTCTTTCTATATGGTGTTTACTTAAGAGTAGTATACAAGGTTAAAATTAATATCATCTAAAGAATAGTTTACCAAAACTATATGAGATAAAGGTTTACATGAAACCCCTAGATATCCTAGGCCAAGGAGTTGGCAGGTTGTGCATGTCGAAAGATTGCACATAATAATTGTACATAAGGGATCTTATATGAATCGTCCCAAAAGAATTTTGGGAACGACAGTCATTAGATGACTAATTTATGTTGTGAATATAAGTATATAGTGAAATAATGCAAAATCGGTTTTATAGAAGGCAATTCATAAAATGTTTATGAATGCTTACTCCGTTGCAGTGAGAAACAATTATTGTTTCAAGAAATACCAACTTCATAACGAAGGAGTTTCTTTGAGAAATTATTGGTTGTAAAATGGATTTGGATATGATCCAAGGATAAAACTAGTTGCAAGGGATGAAATGAAATTAACCAAACCCAAATAAACATTGCACACTAGAATGTCTAATGAGTATTCTTGCACATTAAAGAGAAACTATGAGTTTCCTATCAATGTCAAGAATAAATAATCCTCGGTTGTTTAATTTAACCAATAAGAGTATTAACTCTATGATATTGTACGATGCGCTAATCCAAAATAGATTCCAAGTACATTATCAAAACATAATTTTGATAGTCATATATGAAGGGATATTATCCATAGGCTGCAAATGTGTCTTTATGAAAAAGACAAATGCAGTTGGAATGTAGTGAGCTACATTGATAAGAATATTACCATGAATTTCAATTGTTGAAATTAACGTAACAGATTCACCATTCGATGTGCTCAAGTTGGTTTAGATATTACTCACAAAATTATCGTTTAGTATGGCCTTTTGTTTTGGTGTATACTGTTAAAACAGGAAGTTCTACATATAAATTTAGACCAGTCTATTTACACATAACAACCAAAGTGTCTCGAAATCAATGGAAGCGATATTGAGTCTGTGGGTTTTTCGGATACGATCTAAGAACGGATATAAAAGTATCATTATGAAAAGTATCAAAATTGAACATGTGTTTCGATAGATATAACAAATGGTTTGATTATCAATCAAAATGCAGAGGAAAGGTGTGTTCATAAGAAAGAACATTAAAAGGTAAATAGATATTTCTAAACCATAAGTAAACAATACACTACTGATAACAATGCACTCATGTTAAATCAACTTTTCATTGTTTTAATACTCGAATTGGATTTGTAAATGATGTCTTTTATAGTACATATAAAAGATATTGGGAATGTCCCAAAACGTTATGCAAGGACACCTTACTAAAATGTTTATTACGGAACATGTAAGATGGATTCCTTATGCATTGACAATAGAAATTATTATACATTTTATGTTGTCTACAATATCGTGATTTGTTTATGTATTTTCTACATGAAGCAAATATCAAATCCAAATTGATATCACTAAATGATAGTTTGGAGTTTTCTTGTGTATTTACGAAACACTAGAGAATTGTTTGCAGAAACAATAAACTCCTTATGAAGGAGTGTTCGAAGTCAAACTTCATAAGTGATATTAAGTATAATATGTCAATAATAAATTCAAGTTAAGAATCTTTAAGTCGAATATGTTCCAAATGAAAGACTGTGGCCGATTTAATGGAAAAGACTAAGTATATCGTCTTGAGTAGCGCCGCAAGAAAAACAATATAAATATAAATGCGCAAAATTATAGCTGAGTCGAGGGTGATTCCAAATGTTGAGAATCTCATAGCATTGTTATATGATAACAACGTCATGATATAATTCATAACAGAATTTAGAGCTCACTGGAAGTCGAGAGACATACTCCAAATTGTTCCACGTGATAAAGGTAGTTTATCAGTGTAAGAGAGAGTTGATTGATAGAGTAGATTATTGAAACATAATAGCATACCCGTTTGCTGAGGGACTGGCCCAATTGGTTTTGAGGAAACCGATTGAAGAAGTTCGAAAAAGATTCTATAATTGACCACAAGCGCAGGTGGAAGATTCATAGAGTTAGGGGTATGCACTACAGACAATTATGTAATTTGTTACATATATCTAACTCGATAACTAATCTTGTTTGAAATAAAGGTGTTTTCTTTCTATTATATACCTGATA
The DNA here is from genome assembly GCA_030737815.1 of Allium fistulosum. Classification (NCBI taxonomy): domain Eukaryota; kingdom Viridiplantae; phylum Streptophyta; class Magnoliopsida; order Asparagales; family Amaryllidaceae; genus Allium; species Allium fistulosum. The sequence goes on from CM060905.1 coordinate 838,061,403, forward strand.
TAATGTGTTATGTTAATTAATTAATTTGAGTAAAAATATATTTAATAGAAAATCCATAAATGGTATGTTTTGTGATAGTAGTTACAAAATGTTGTAACGTGAGTAATTTATCACAATGAAAAAAAATAGACCATTTTAAATGTTCCTAGTCAAGATACATCGAGACTGGATATCGATTTATCCGTTAAGACTAGTACGTAATGCTCTCCAAATGTTGGACAGTGTATTACTCATGACTACTACGAGAACCTAGGGGTTACGTACTGATACTTATTAGATAACTGTGGAACGATTCATTCGATAGTTTTCTGTTGGTTAATATAACTAAAGTCAAACAGAAAATATCAATGTGACTGGTTTACACAGTTCTCTTGACTTGAGACTATCATCGATCTTCAATATTAAAGCTCCGCTTAAATTATAGTCAAATCATGGCACGACGTCTATAGAGTGATTATAGTTGGGTCGAGTGGGAGAATGTGAAGTGAAGCACTATTCAAGAGTGGATTCGTCTTCTCATTTATATGGGGTTAGTATCACGGTCGACTCAAAGTCAAAGCCTCTGGCTAGAGCAGTTCGATTAATAATTATTATTATTATTGAACCAAGGACTTTGTGTTTGGACTATAGAGTTGAATATGGACGATATTGGAATTTTGACCATTACCAAATTCCATAAGTTCAAAGTGATATAGTTTTGATAAAGAGAATTGGTATAAATAAAAGTCACAACCGGGTAACGCTTAACAAAGTAAAATTGGATTTTACAGAAATAAAGTAATGATAATTTGGCAAAAATGTCACACCACCTGCTAAGTGACGTGTGAATATTAATATTCGAATAGTTCAGTATTAATCGCCGACCGAATTTACACCTGACGAGTCACACAACCGAAACGATGAATTCTCCTTTGACCAAATGATTTAATTAATTTATAATTGATATAAATTAATTAATATTTGTGAAATATTAATTGTAAATGATTATGATTTGATGAATAAATATTAATAGATATATTTATAATAATAGTTATAAATATATCAATCAGTATATGATATCGATAAGCGATTAAATTGGATTCGATTGTATAATATTTGTAACGTCACGGATTTTTCGCGTTCAAAAATCGACATCCATACTTTACATCGTACTCGAATGCCGTAGATTCGACCGTTCAAATCCGAGTCGCCGGAGCTTATAACAATATTAAGTAAATAACAACACAGCGGAAGAAAGAATAATACACTGATATACAATATCTGATACAACAGAATGATAAAATGAATATCAATATACATCAGAGATATGATACAAGAAATAGCAGCGGAAAAGAAAACAATAACATCAGCAGCGGATAATCTCCATCTCCAAAGCACCAATCCAAAAATAGCTCGAACCCCCAATAACGATGCACAAAGATAAGCAAGTGCAGTCCATATCCAAAGACTGAACAAGCTCCAGATAATCTGCTGAACCTGACTATCTGAAAAACCCAACTCTAGACTGCCCGTGTAGAAAATTTTGAGCATCCAGAGTTTAGGAAAGAAACAATAAACTCCAGATCAGTCATGGGACTGGTGTGAGCAACAAAAAAACAGTTTATCTTTAAAACAAATAGCAGAGAATTTTAAAGTCAATTCGCAATGCTTTTGGAAAATGAAACTACCATAAGGCCTCCCGCCACACACACAATGCAAACGCAGAATTGGAGGAGATTTCTCCTTATGATAGTCAAAGATGCTTACTACGCAAAATCAAATCATTTTTGATATTATTATTAGTGCATAGTGTAGAAAACATTTTCGAAAGTAGAATATCAATCTTAGCCAACATAGACATTTCGCACTTATGCCTACTATAGCTACCATGTTCAATAGTAGGTTACCACCACATTCCATGGCAGGTAATACAACTAAAACCGTACAGGGCTCGTATTGTTTTGTTTGGATTTCCAACAAATGGTCAGGCTAAGGAACTTCCTATGCCACGAAAGAATGCCTCTGGCTGGACGCTCCGAGAACCCTACTGTTCTCTGCCAAACAAGGCCGGCTACCCCCCTTCCCAGGGAATATACAAAACCTCAGATATGCCACCCCCGGTCCTTTAGGACCTTTATCCGAGAGCTCTCGCTAACCAACATCACACATAATAAATAAAGTGTGTCCACATGAGTAAGTATCTGGGCTCCATACCATGATACTACCCTTTTCCAGAAGGAATGGTCATACCCTAAGGGAGCTACCCCTGAAACCTTGCCGCACAATTCCTGTTTCGACCATTACCGGTTTATGAGGTTCGACGAAGTCTCGTCTACAAAGCTACGCTTTGGGTCAACAGATGATCAACCAATGATCACAAAGATAAATGATCAAACAAATGATCATATCACAAATGATCAAACACTGATCATCACACAACAACACTCAGCATGTCACATTACCAAATTGGGAATATATCGCTGATAAATTTCAACTACATAACCTCTGAGCTCGTACGTCTCAGAGAAGGGTGTTAAGCTAAGAGAATAAATTCTCCGCCACCAACAGAAATGTATTTGAAAGAAATCAGCTTTATATCTCAATTTGTAATGTCAGACATACAATCCATACAAGTCTGTTCCGGGATCGAACAGAACCGAAGGCACTTCCAAAGAAGTCCTTGCAAATCCGGATAATTTTCTAATCACGTCCGGACTTCCCATCACAAAAAGAGTGATATAAATCTCTATACCGGAGCAACTCGGTGCAGAGACATTCGACAGGTTGTCCTTTCATTTTCGAAAATATCCAGTCTTCGACACCGGTATTCAAATGCCATCCATATACGACATATCGCTATTCGGAATGGGTTATATGACACAAAGGCCTTTTCCCGGCTAACCCGAATAGTGAGCGTAATATTTAAAAATATATGGATATTGGGATTTCAATTAAGTCACAACTTATTACCCAAAATCTTTCTTCAAATGGTTTAAAAAATTACCATTTTCAAATCTTTAAACAAAAAGATTCATTTTAAACAACCTTCAACGGTTTAAACAATTTCCACATTTTAATCTTTTAAATAAAAGATTTAATTCATAAAGTTCACCCAGTTTCACAAAGATTCATTCACAGATTTTCCAAATCAATTTCCATTTCAATTTGATTAACTCGTTAAATCTTTAAATCGAAGATTTAACTCATAGCTTTCAAAACAATTTCATTTCGAATGGTTTAAACAAATCATCATTTTAAATCTGTTAAAAATAAACAGATTCAATTCATAGCTTTCAAAAAGATTCATTCATAACTTGGAAAAACAATTTTAAATTCAAACTTGAAATTCCTTTAATTAACTGGAATTTCACTTCTTATCTGAAAGCTTTTATTCTTTTTAAAACAAACAGTTTTCATTTTGGAAATCTGATTCATTTATACGAGTTAAGGTTCTTGGGTTAAATTCAAATTCTCAAAATTTTACTTTTAAATGGTTTAGATTCATACAAACACATTTATATCATCTTTAATCCCTAGTTTCAAATCATAGGATTCAATTTCAAACTTAAATTCAAATTTAAATCAAATTATTTAAATTTTCAAAACTCGATTAAGTTATTCAAAATAACTTTTATCTTTGAAATTCTATTTCAAAAGCTTTTCACTTTAAACCCAAATTTCCAATTTCAAAATCAATTGAAATTAAATTTCAATTTCAAAAACATCAAATTTAAATTATCTGTGATTTAACCGATTTCCACGTGAAATCCATATTTGTGTGTGTAAAGGTGTAGTCCAGGGGTTTCACACAGTAGTGCAATATCATTCAAGCATCACAGATCAGAATACAAAAATATGGTTGATAAGCGATATAAACTATTACGCTTATCGTTCATTCACAGATCATAGATATATATCACAGATGAGTAAATTACAGATCACAACATAAATCAGGGTATATCACAAAGCATCATATATCAGGGATATCAAACAATCAAATCATCCAATAGAATTCAAACATTCATAAGCAAGGTTAGTTAATTGTCGGATTAATTCAAATCAGATTAATTTCTTATGAATTTCTAATTTTGGTTAATTAACATTGATTAATTACAAATTATTTTGATTAATTATTCTTTAATCATTTATAAATTAACCATTAATAATAAATTGATTAAACTTTAATTTTTTATTAATTACTTTTAATTATTAATTAATTAACCTTTAATAACTTTCATTAAGTAATTATCTTTTAAATAATTAACTACATTTAATTACTTATCCTTAAAAACTTCACCAAGTAATTATATTAAGTAATAATCCTTCATTAAGTAATTATACTTAATTAATCTTTAATTAAGTAATTGGGTTTCAAATTAAAATAACTCATTAACTACTTAATTTTGTTCAAGTTTATTTTAAACCTTTACAATCAATTATTATTTAACACATGGATTATCCTTAATTACTTTCATTTATTTAATTAACCTTTAATTTATTTCCTTAATAAATCACCTTGGTTAATTCCCCATTAACTTAAATCCATTAAGTTAACTATCCTCTAAAACACCTTTTACTTTTTAATTTTCCACTTAATTAAAATATTAAGTTTACTTAAACTTTTTAAAACAAAGGTTATTTAAGATTTAAAATACTTTAAGTTAGAAAACAATTCAAATTAAAAACTTTATTCACAACTAAGTTTTCAGACTAACTTAAAGTTATATTCAAACTATAATTTAAAGTCTAGTTCAAACTTTGCTTAAAACCTTAAATTTTTAGTTTAAGTTTACAAAAACAGGGACAAGTTTTGTGTACACTTGTATAATCATTTATACCCGAGCCAGATCTTAATTTCCCCAAGACAAACCCGAAGCCCTATCCACAATCCCAACTACTTCGAGTCCAACACGTCTAAGCCCCGAGTACTTACTCGAGCACTTCCTTCTTCCACACTTCGTAAACAGCCCAGATACTCGAACGCCACCATGCACGTGCACATCGACGACCAACACCACCAGTCTTCGCCACACCCTCCAGCACTTCAAACATCATCGCGGCAACTCACTTCTACCATCAACCCATCACCATCGGCCAGAGATCGAAATTTGAATAGAAAGTCAAAACTTGGAAACACTTGAACCATTCACCTCCCAAACCTGTCATCGTCCCAATCTCGGCGCTCCGACCACCTGTAGTCACGCGACTTCGACCACGTGTTCCCTGACCATCGACGCTTCTCTTCCCCAAGTTTCGTACGACTCGGTCTAACAGAGGTGACAAAATCACCTTGTTTCTGACCACGACAAAATTCACTCACAAAACCCTAGTCTTGCCTCGATCGAACATCCCATGTAATAGAAATTTTTGTAAACATTTTTCCTGAATTCTACGAAGATCAAGCAAGCTTCAGACCAAATCTCAGCATTTTAAAATGGTTCGATTACTGGAAATTTGTTAAAAAGCATTTTTAGTTCAACTAGGCACTACTCTTAACATACTTGATGAAAAATCAAAATTTTTGTTTTAAAAATCTAGATTTCAAATAACAATTCACATCATATAACTGAATTCACAAATAATCATGTTCGAGTATATCACACTTTGAGTTTGTTCTGTAAAATCAAGTTTTTCTCCAACCTGTATGTTTATAATTTACTTGAAACCATTTTTTTTAAAATAGCATTGTATTGTTGTAATTACTTTCCTTTCAAATGTCATAGTTTAAAAATAGCATTATATTGATTTTACTTTAAACAGGATTGAAACCTGTTGCCTGTAACAAAAATATGTTCCAAACATGCTGTAACACCCCACCTTTTTGTATGCTTAAGCAGACACATGTGCCAACTTAAACCATACAGAAGGGTGGATTGTTATGGGGTAAATAAGAAAAAGTGGAGAAATAAAAGAAACAAAATAGAATCTTGCAGCGGAACGATAAAATATAATAATCAAATAACAGTTCATGAAGCTGTTTTACAAAACATTTGATTATACTTATACAATACATATCAGAGTTACACATACCAGAGAATGATAATTATGCAGCGGTATACAATGGTGTAGTAGAATATATAGCAAATAGTAATAATAAAATCTTTGTCTTCGTCCTTCAGAAATAGGGCCTTCAAATCCTGAAATGCTCAGGCTGACCCGAGCGAATTGAAAAGACAAAACACTCGAGTCAGAACTAAAAGATCTTATGTAAGTTAAATCAATAAAATAAATATGAGTGTAAACGGCATCAGAGATGTTTACGGGGTTTGACATCTCCTATCCAGTGTCTAACATGAGTGCAGTAACTTAAGAAATGTTCGGGATTCACATCTCTTAAGGATCCGTTAAACTATTTACTATGCAGTAATATTCGCTATATACAGTAGTGTCTAATCATATAGAAAATAGCGTTAAGGGGATGGTGAACCTTAAGGCGGTCGGATCTTTAAACCAAAAATCGTAGTGGGTTCGATATGGTAGGTGACACGGCACACAAGGAAATGCCAGGGTAGATATACCAATTACGCATCCGGACTGGTGGTGACGCATAGCAGCCACTACCGCCCACCTCGAACAACACTCCAAAATCAATGGTGGCCAACAAATCAATCACAAGTAATAGAATGGTATCGAAGAAGTGTGTTCGATCAAAGGTGCTACCTCCTTGGCCCGTCGATCGCTCCTGTTTTAGCCACCTTATGCCAACTCACGGGAGTTGGGTCCACGTATATACCTTAGGATCGTCGCCACCATCCTACTTCATTCTGGAAACTCCACCGCGTACACAGTTGTCAAAGTGGTTTTCGGTATCGACAGAGAGTATGTCCATATCCGATCCCGGTCTCTTTAACAACCAATCGTTATTATAACACCGTGGTCATTTACAAATATATATACTTTTAAAAACATAATCATTGCCCTTTCAAAACATATCCTTTACTACAAAATAGTATATACTTTAAAACCAAAATATTTTTGCCATTTCAAAACATATCCTTTACTTCAAAATAGTATACACTTTAAAACCAAAATATTTTTGCCATTTCATAACATATCCTTTACTTCAAAATAGTATATACTTTAAACCAAAATATTATTACTATTTCAAACCCAAATTATCGATATATTATTTCCATTTCAAAACCCAATTCAATAATATATCATTTCCATTTCCAAAACAATTCAATAATATCTCATTTAAATAAAACCAAATTTCCAATCACTAATCTTTCTCAAATTTGGATAACTTGAAATATTCTTTTAAATCATCTTAAACCCAAACCACATTTTGAAGTCATATTTTGAAATTTTCAATTTCAATAGGTTTCAAATCCATATATTCACATATAATTCTTAAATAAATTCTATTTCAAATAAATTCATTTTCCAAACCATATTACTTTCAAAGTTATAAAAATTTCGAAAACCAATACTTTGAAAACAATAATGCCTTAATTTCAAAGAAAACCTTTCAATTTTGATATATTTCAAGACTTTAAATATTCCAAAATTCCCAACCAAATCTGATAATCTTATATATACCTAAATTCAATTTACTATTATTTAGTTTAGAAATAGTTATTTAATAAATTCAATATCACTTAAATAAAGCTCAAACTTGAAATATTCGTAAATCAAACTTAAAACATCATCAAATTTTACTTAGCTTAAATTTTAGAATTTAACCATATATAAAATAATATTTATATAATATCAAAATTAGTATATATATAAACCCTTATTTTCCAAAACCCATAGAAAATCACTTTAAAATATTTTATATATAGACCACAGTGCCTATATATAATTTTCTATCCTATGGCCAAGTGATACAGATATTTATCATTTCAATCCGTAATTTTAAAAATAAAGGTCTGCGGTTATATATCATTTCAAACCGCAATCCCGAATGGAATGAAAATGCATAATAACTTGCAGTTTATATCAAATATAGCATCCATTCATCCAAATATCAATAAAAAACCATTTATTACTGTTAACTCCCTTTTAGCAACGACTTACGAGTTAAAAAGCCTAAAACCTGTGTACTCAACGACTCACGACTTAGTTGCTGAAAAGGAATCTACGGCTTGAACGACTTACGACCTACCGGGTTAGGGAGCTACGACCTAAGAGAGTCTACGACATAACTGTTGAAGGAGGCTCTGCTACCTAAGGAAGTCTACGACCCAACTATCTCAAGAGCTTCGCGACCTAGCAGCTTGCGACCTAAAGGAACTTCGCGACCTAGCAGCTTGCGACCTAAAGGAACTTCGCGACCTAGCAGTGTTGCGACCTAAAGAAGCTTGCGACCTAAAGGAGCTTGCGACCTAACTACTTAAGATGTGTGCCGACCTAGAAGCCAACCGACTTAACAAATGGTCGACTTAAGATTGCGAGTTAACTCTGCTCCGACCTAACAATACCGAGCTATGAAATGCTCCGAGTTAAGAAGACTTTGCGACTTAACAGTTTACGAGTTAGCAGGCCTACGGCTTAAGAGCTTCATGACTCAACGAGACAAGCTTCTTACGACTCATGAGGTCTTACGACTCATGAGGTCCTACGACTCATGAGGTCTTACGACTCATAAGGTCTTACGACTTAAAGGCTCTACGACTCATGAGGTCTTACGACTCATAAGGTCTTACGACTTAAAGGCTCTACGACTCATGAGGTCTTACGACTTAAGAGGCCTTACGACTTAAAGCCCGTGCTTATGCTACCTATATCTGGTAAGTCGGCTACGAGTTAGCACTTGTCTTCAACTGAGCCACAAGAAGAACCCAGTATGGCGCCCACGAGTTATCTTAAGTCGGCTACGAGTTATTGCTTACCTTAAGTCGGTCACGACTCATGACTTAACCAATTTTCTGTCCAGAATTCAGAGCTGCTCCTATAAATACCCCATCACTTCCAACATGGGGAGGACTTTTTGGCAATTCATTTCTTCAAGCGTCCATACTCTGCTGCACTGAAAATTCACTCAACAAGTAAAGATCTTCCAACACTCAAGGCACTACAACAAGCTTCGTGAAGGACTTCATTCATCCGATACGAATTTAGCAAGATTCATCACCGAAGATTGAGCTAGTAGTCTAGATTGTTGTGTGATCAAGTTATATTGTATTTGACAAGTGATTTGTATCGATTTGTAACCGAATCAGCAATAAGAGATTATAAAGTGGACGTAGGCTCAATTACGGGCCGAACCACTATAAACCTGTTGTTCATTTACTGCTTTTCTGCTATTTTTAGCTTATATTTTGTTCCCGTACCAACGGGTGGTGCTTTCACGATTCTATTACACACACCGGGTGTTAGCGTTCACTTTTTATCGTTAACATTTTGGTGCTTTCATTGAGAGTTGAACTCAAGCGATCATCCACCGTTGCTTCGCAAAGATTCATAAAAAGAACCTCTCTTAAAAACCAGATCCGAAATAATGGCTCCTGGAAGAAGAGGTAGACCTATCAGATCCGGAAATGCTCATGAAGGGACTTCCGCCTCCCCAACCGCAGACCAAGCAGCTCCTACCTTTGGAGTCACCAGGGCTGAGTTGGACGACGCAGTTTCTGGATTATACCAACAAATTGAAACTCAAAACGCTTTGATGATGGATAGATTAACTGCTCTGCTCGGGGCAAATCGTCAACCAGAAAACCATCAAACTACTCTTCCTGAAATGCCACCCTTCCAAGCTGATGGTTCTATGCCGCAACCAACTTGTCATGAACATATGCCCGGGCAAACTTCCGAGGGAAGAACTGATGCTTGCCCAGAGGTGTCTTTGAACAATAAAGAGTACCTGTCTGAAATGGTTGGCCGCATCATGAAAGAGAGCATGCAAAGGGAAGAGGATGAGGCTGACTGGGGATTTGCGCCAAGCAGAACTCCGTTTACTGAAAGGATCCTGAGAGCGGAGTTTCCAAGGAAATTTGCACCTCCTACTATCCAAGCCTATAGGGGAAAGAGTGACCCTAATCATTTCCTATACAAATACGATTGGCATATGACCGGTGCAAGAGCATCAGACGAGATCAAGTGTCGATACTTTCCAGTATACCTGGAAGGTGTGGCTTTACTTTGGTTCACAAAGCTTCCAGTTCGGTCTGTAGATAAGTTCTCCGACTTAGCGCAAAGTTTAAAGAACAGTTCAGATTGTATGCTTCAAAAGCTAAGGATATAATGTCACTGTCTAACCTTGAACAAGCGCCCGGAGAATCAATCAAATCTTTCTTGAGCCGTTTCAATATAGCTTTAGCCGAGGTAGAAAATGCAGAATCACGCATGATCCTGACTTATTTGATGCGAGCCATTGATAAATCGAGTAAATTTGGGATATGGCTAAAGATGAAGGAACCGAACTCACTTGATAAATTTTATAAAAAGGCCGACGAGTTCATTCGCCTTGAAAGCCTTTCTACGACATCAAAAGTGGTTGCTGCCCAAACTAATAATAACAATGTCCCATCTAATAAAAGAGGATCTGAAAGTCAGAAAAAGGAGAATGAAGGAGGAAAGAGCCAAGGAAATGAAAAGAAACCTCGCCGCTTTAATTCTTCGGATTATACTCCTTTAACTGATACACCAAGAAATATCTTTTTTGCAACAAAGGACGTTGTCAGGTATCCTAAGCCACCTGAGATGACGAGAGGTGCAAAGCGCAATGGAAAATTCTGCCAATTTCACAATCAACCTGGCCATGACACTGACCAGTGTCGCCAATTAAAGAACGTGATTGAAGAATTGCTAGAGCAGGGTAAACTCCAACAATACGTTAAGAGAAGCGGAGTCAATCCAACCTCATCCACTCGGGACCAACAACGTCCTACCCATCAATCTGATTCTCACAACAACAGTGCAGCACAAGATTCAGAAAAGCTTGTCATTAATGTTGTCACAGGAGGTCCACACCCAGCAGGCAGAAGCTGGGACGACTGTTAATTGTCCACAAAACTGCAACTGAGGCATCTTTCACTTTTTCTGGCATATAAATCCGAAGCTGCAAATCTAGCACAAATGGATAATCAGTCCGGAGATTCTGAAACAACAATAACTAGCATCCATCTTTTACTTAGCAGCATTGCTTGAATTTGTAAAAATGATAATGGATGTATAACTTCTGCATTGTAAACCGCTGAGAAATCAGTGTGACTGAATAATGAAAAACTATGCATTCTGTGTTTCCTATTATAAAATGCCTGTTATATTTCGATGTTTAAATACTCTAAATGTATTGCTAAAATGTCGATCTAATATTGCAGGTCATTAAAGCAAAGCTCACCCATCGCAAAGCTAAGCGAGCCTTACAAATCATTCATTAAAGCAAATACCAAGCAACAAAAAATTCCATACTCAAATCCTATACAAGAAGAACCTCACATAAAAAGTTGGCAACTTCACTGGGGCAAGCCTTCGTTAACCGGTTGTGATTGTCAATATTAACAGACATCCAGCTAGGTAACTCGCGTTTGTCCCATGAAGTTATTCAACAGTGAGGTCCACTTCTTCGGATGAGGCAATTTACTTACAAAAGGAACGAAGACACGCTTGGAAATGATAATAAAAGGTCACTAATGGGCAGATGATGGGAGAACATGGCCAAGCAAGCACGGAAGCAACCAAAAGGAATCTTGCTCCTCAATAAAAGGGCCGGTAGAACCACCAAAGGGCACTTGCTAACTGATCGTGATGCATCCGATCAGGCAGCTTGCGTCCGTCCTGTGGATCTACTCGCCCCTGAGAAGCAACCTTCCTGGTACACCAACCAGCCGATGCTCCTTCCCAAAGTTCAACAAAGCCCTCTAACGAGGCACGCCAATAAATGGGAGAGCTTTCCTCAATCAAAAAGATCGGTGGGACCACCAAAGGGGCACTTTGTTAGTTAATTGCGATCGTTTGTGCAAACGAACATCCAATCAAGCAACTTGCGTTCGCCCCGTGGACCCCTCCGACCATGAGAAAGTAATTTCCAGGCAATCAAAAGCCCTTTTCGGAGGCACAAGCCCTTTTCGGAGGCACAAGCCCTCTTCGGAGGCAAAAGCCCTTTTCGTAGGCACATTTCACCCGTGTAGAAGTGCAAAATGCTTCTCTTCGGAGACCCACTTCACCAGTGATGAAATGCTAAAAAGCCCTTTTCGGAGGCACATTTCACCCGTGTAGAAGTGCAAAATGCTTCTCTTCGGAGACCCACTTCACCAGAGATGAAATGCCAAAATTGCTTCTCTTCGGAGACCAAAATTGCTTCTCCTCGGAGACCAAAATTGCTTCTCCTCGAAGACCAAAATTGCTTCTCCTCGGAGACCAAAACTGCTTCTCCTCGGAGACCAAAACTGCTTCTCTTCGGAGACCAAAATTGCCTCTCTTCGGAGACCAAAACTGCTTCTCTTCGGAGACCAAAATTGCTTCTCTTCGGAGATCAAAATTGCTTCTCTTCGGAGACCAAAATCGCTTCTCTTCGGAGACCAAAAGACCTCTTCAGAGGCGTACTTCACCTTGCTTGAAGTACCAAAAATAAACCCTTTACTGGGGCACAAAAATCAAAACCTTCTTCAGAAGCTCATTTCACTGTGCAGGAAAATTCACTTTTAAACAAATAAAAGTGATCATTCCCAGAAGTCGAAGTGTTCTTCAGGAAGAAAAAGAAAATAAAAATTTCTCCAAAGACAAGATATACTCTATTAAAAGCAGAATAATTCTTCCCTTAAAAAGTGGAAAGTTGTTCTCTAAAATAAGAGTATCGGTCTTGTGAAAGCAAGAAATATTACAATATACTTGTGGTATGGGGGCAACATTATACAATTCAGTTACATTAATAAAAGTAATATACAAGCGACATACCACAAGTTCATTGCAATATCACGTAATAAAGATGTGGAATAAATGCGTTCTTGAAACACAGACAAAAAGTTTGTACAAGTAGAAAGAATCGTTTACTTTACACTTCAAATGAAAAACAGATGTATTCCTACATACACAAGAATTTGTACAAGAAAAATATCTATTTATTTCAACACTATGAGAAATTTTTACATTGTACAGGTTGCAAAAAGAAGCAGAGACCGGTATCCGCACAATCTCCGGTCAATGCATGCAAAAAGCAGAAAAGACAAAATCAAACTCATTTCTCCTTATTCCCACCCTTGGAGCTTTTACCCGGCCTGGTAATTAGCTTCGTAGGCCGTATCGGAGAAGAAGGAGAAAGAGACTCAGCCGGATCGACTTCTGCTTCATCTCCAGCAACAGAAGAACTCTTCTTTCCTTTCTTCGAAACCACACGTTTCCCCTTCTTCTTGGAAGAAGACTCACTTCCCGGAGCAAGAAATGTAGAAAGCTTTGTGTCGTAGTCAAAAGACTGCTCCGGGGTCTTCTCGCTATCTTCCAGATCTTCTGCTTTCTGCTCCTCGGAAGCAGGTGGTTCGTCCAAGCCTTGAAGGGCTGCCATCTGTTCTTCCTGTGGACCTGGTTGAGAAGCTGGAAGAGAAGTAACTTGAGAAGGAGGAGGAACGACAGCTGAAGAAGGAAGAATTGGTGCAGTTTCCGGCATGTCTGCTGCATAATAAAAGAAATCAAAATCAGTATTCTCCGAGGAAAAAGAAGACAATGGATTGTCAAAGCTTAGATAATAAGTAAGAAGTTCGTCGAACTCGGTTGAATCGAATAAGCAATTCACTGAATTTGTCTCGTCAAAGTTACCTGGAGAAGCCGGTTTAGCGAGATCAATCTCAAATTCCCGAGCCTGAAAGTCCTTCATTGCCTCTTCTTTTGTAGGAGTGGTCACAACTGGATGTGAAGGATGAGAGCTGGAATCCATAATGTTTGCATCAGCCGAAGTGGAAGTATGAACAGGGGCAGTTAAAGGAGCTTCCTCTTTTGAAAACTCTTCTCCCAGTGATTCAGCCCGCGCTTTAGCAAGCTGTTCCTTCCCTCTAACAAGAGCGGCGCGAGACTCATCATCAAGATAGCGAGCCTCAAATTTTGCTTCCTCAAATTTTGCTTCATCATAGCCGACACCTTTAGACATATCAAGTGCGGCTTCCCACACTTCAGCCAGAGTGATTTCATAATCTGGACCCAGAAAAGCAAGACTCCCACGACCCAGAACGCAGTGTAAATAAAAGTCGAATAAGGTAGAACTGATGTTTGCTTTCGTTGCCTCATGTGATTGCTCAGCCGCTTCTTTTTCGGCAATGGCAGCAACCCTACCAGTAATAGCCTCATCACGCGCTGCATCAGCTTTAGCGAGTCGAGACTTTAGTAACTCAATCTCCACGTTCTGGGAGGTGACTTTTTCCCGCAGTTCGGCGTTCTCTGTGCGATATTTCTCATTAACGTGCTGTTCAGCGGCAAGCTTCATTTCTACATCTCTTTGTGCAGCATGCGCATCCCGCACTTGCTTCTGAAAGACTTCTTCTTTTTGAGTATATGATGCAGAAAAAGAAGCAAGATTTTCCTTAAGCTGTTTAACTTCAGACGCAAGCTTTGCGTTGTCGTCTGCAATGCTCGTCATCTCCGCATCATGCTGCTTACGCCATTTGTCCCATTCTGATTTATCGTTCTCCATGGTCATCATCGCTTCGAGGTTAAAATGGTTGACCCTTTGAAGTTCATCAACCAACTTCTGCCATCCAGACATTCTTTCAATATCAAGCTTGACAGCATCGACATTTCTCAGCATTGCATGCTTATCAATGGGAACCAAATCTAAGTCAAAATGGACTCCTCTTAGACACCAATTCGGAAATCGGCTCTGAAGCGTTGGAGGGCCGTCTTTAACTTGATATTGTGGCCTGTTAATGATGGTTTGAATATCAGATTCCTTAAGAGGAGGAGAACCGGCCGGAATGTCAGAAGAAATGGGAGCGTTAGTCTTCTCAGAAATAGCAGACGCGTCACTTGGCTTAGACCGTTTGCCCGATTCATCAGTAATATGAGTCTTCCCTTTGTCATCATAAGACTTTCGCTTATGAGAATCATAAGTTCTGTAAGAAGAATCATATCGATCAGCATCTCTTCTTCTCTGCCGCTGCTCATAATCCCATTTTTCTTGAGCCTTCCTTTGGGCCCGTTCCTCATCGGTCTCTCTCTGGTCACCAAGATATTTCCTGAAGTCGTAGGATCCACGGCCTCCATGGCGCTGAAATGAGTCGTAATATGAGCCGGAGCGTCCCATCGGAGAATCTGAAAAACGGAAAATAAGTAAAGCTTAGAATTTTCCAGGAAGAAAGAGTAAATGCTTATAAGTGCAGAAAAATTCTAAGTGTGTGTGGCGTGTGGGCTATGCGCGTCGGACTACAAACCACTTTTTTGTGTGGAAATGGTGACGGCTTGTATAGAAGGCGTTGTGGTTTGTTGCAAGGAAGAAGTTGCTTCAATAACAGGAGAGATCACTTTAGAAACATCATCTTTAAAGAGCTCCTGAGAGGTTATCATAATGTCGCTCAGACTGTCACCTCAGCCGTCTTTTCAAGAATGTGAAGACTTTCCTCCTCTTCAATAACCGGGGCTAGTGCTAACTTACTGGACGATCCAGCAATGTCGGTAGGAGTAGAACACTTTACCAATGAAGTCTCAGCGGTAAGTTCTTGCGGTAAAGGTTCTTTAGCAGGAACAGGGGCATCTGACTCCTCAGCAGGAGAATCAGGGACTTCATGTGGCTGAGTGGAACGGGAAGGATGTAAGAGTCCAATTTCGTGGAGGAACTCATCTCTCAATAGAAATTGAACACTCCTCTCCTCGACCGGCACGGCCATAAGCCTCTCGAAGGTAGTTTTGTGACGAGTTTCCCTAGAGGGGGAGGGAGCGCTGAAACAGTAGAAAAAGAAGTTAACATTTGACAATTTGGACTTCGAAGAATTTTAGAAAACACAGGGAAAAGATAGATAGTCTTACTTCCCACTCTCTAAATGGCGTAAAATCCCGAGGGACAGCGGACAAAGAAAAACTGGCTTAGAAACCCAGGAACGCTTTCAGGAAGACCAATAATCAGTTTACGGTTCCTGGCACTCCTTACAACTGTGATAGAGGGATGGTCTTTGTTCTTTGTAAATGAGCACAGGAAGCAAATTTCTCCAAAACTGGGAAAACGGTCCAGCATTCTCCTAAAAAGCACACACAGTCCCAGCAGGATGGCGTAGCCATTAGGATGTAGTTGAAAAGGGGAGATAGATAATCGAAGGAGAAGTTCTCGAAGACAGTCATTAAACGGGGGAATCGCTCCACTCAAGCACATTTGGCAGTTCACTGCGACAAAGCCGTGGGGCGGCCTATCAGCAGTGTCATTTACTCCAGGGAGCAAAGCGTCAGATTCAGCAATGCCAAACTGGGTGCATAGTTGACGGAAGACTTTATGACTCAGAGTGGTAGGAGTCCTTTCCGGGGGATCATTCAACGGAGTAGCAATTGGAAAAGCTTCTCCAGTTGGTTCCAAGTCTTCTTGATGAGATGCCATTCTACACAATCAGCTGAATGTTCAAAAGTGAAGGTGCACGTTTCCTAAAAGTGTGAAGTGCTGTGCAAAACTAATGAAAACAAGAAAAAACAAGTATAACTGGAATTAAACTAACTGACAATCAGTCAATTAGGAGATTTCAGAACTTGTTAATACTCAAGTGTAGTGTTAATGCAGACAAATCAGTTTTAGTTTACCATTACGATTTTGGTTTAATACTTCACTTGAGTTGGTAATTGTGTAGCATTTCACTCATACAGTTCATTTAATTTAATTTTCTCTTTATCAACTAATCTGTCATTCGATGTGGGCAGTCAGTGGCAGTATATTCGTCCCAGTATTCTGTAAATGTTGTGTTAAGCAGGTTATTAGCATTAAAGTCAAGACAGTGTGAGAGGTAACACAACACAGTTTAAATTCAAGAGTTAAGCCAACTTCTATGCAAAATCATCTAAGTCTTAAGTCGTTAAACGACCTATCATAAGTCGGGGCTTTTAGGTCGTATTAGGCGAGTCAAGATGTTCAAGGCATGTTCTCTTAAGTCAGATCATTCAAGTCCAAGAATTCGAAGTCATGGAGTTCAAGTTATTAAGTCGTTCGGATGGGTTCTCGAGTTACGAGTTAAGGGCTATCTCATCCACGACCTAGTCATTCAGATGTGCTCACAAGTTAAATCCATAAGTGCTAACTTGTCCACGACCTAAGGGCAAGCTACGAGTTAGGTTAAGCCATCAGTCTATTAAGGAGTGCTGCATAAGAAAGGTCTCAAGGCAATGAAAAATTGTCAAGTCTTAGGTCGTTACCGACCTACGACCTACTTTAGGTCGTATATGATTTAGGACTTAGGTCTCAAGATTTCTATTCAGAACGCGAAGGCCTTAAGTCGTTCGTCTTCTCCCCAATACATCAATTCGCTAACTCCTTAACCCGTTAACCCATTAGCTTCTCCTCCAACCAAGACTCTCGTTCCCTCAGCGCATTTAATCATCCCGAAATCACCATAAACCCGGTCTAATGTCATTCCATCTCAAACCACGAATCAATCAAACTAAAATGCTGCTGTCCATCGTCTTGTTCTAACCGACTACCCAAAACCAGGACAAGCTGTCTCAAACCCATCAGTAATCAATTGAAACAAGGATTACAGAGAAGTACGGCATGAGAAAAGGGGGTCGATGGTGAAAATGGGATTCGTAATTGGGTGATAATCGAGGAATGAATAGCAATCGAATCCACTTACGCAATACGAAATCGAAGATGTCTGGCGATCGAGTAATTGAGTTTGTCCGAGAAGAACTTGAATGCTTGCAAATGACGGAATGAAACAGGTGAAGAAGAAGAAGGAACGACCTAAGCTATTTATGCCCTGGGACAGTGAAAGGTGAATCGACACATCCGACTTACGACTTATACTAAGTCGTTCGCAACCTACGACTCATCTTAAGTCGATCGCGATCTAGCGCACTCATCAAGAAGCGAGCTAAGGAAATCGAAGCACACGACTTACGACTTAAGACGTATACTTCGAGGGGCAAATGTTAACTCCCTTTTAGCAACGACTTACGAGTTAAAAAGCCTAAAACCTGTGTACTCAACGACTCACGACTTAGTTGCTGAAAAGGAATCTACGGCTTGAATGACTTACGACCTACCGGGTTAGGGAGCTACGACCTAAGAGAGTCTACGACATAACTGTTGAAGGAGGCTCTGCTACCTAAGGAAGTCTACGACCCAACTATCTCAAGAGCTTCGCGACCTAGCAGCTTGCGACCTAAAGGAACTTCGCAACCTAGCAGCTTGCGACCTAAAGGAACTTCGCGACCTAGCAGTGTTGCGACCTAAAGAAGCTTGCGACCTAAAGGAGCTTGCGACCTAACTACTTAAGATGTGTGCCGACCTAGAAGCCAACCGACTTAACAAATGGTCGACTTAAGATTGCGAGTTAACTCTGCTCCGACCTAACAATACCGAGCTATGAAATGCTCCGAGTTAAGAAGACTTTGCGACTTAACAATTTACGAGTTAGCAGGCCTACGACTTAAGAGCTTCATGACTCAACGAGACAAGCTTCTTACGACTCATGAGGTCTTACGACTCATGAGGTCCTACGACTCATGAGGTCTTACGACTCATAAGGTCTTACGACTTAAAGGCTCTACGACTCATGAGGTCTTACGACTCATAAGGTCTTACGACTTAAAGGCTCTACGACTCATGAGGTCTTACGACTCAAGAGGCCTTACGACTTAAAGCCCGTGCTTATGCTACCTATATCTGGTAAGTCTGCTACGAGTTAGCACTTGTCTTCAACTGAGCCACAAGAAGAACCCAGTATGGCGCCCACGAGTTATCTTAAGTCGGCTACGAGTTATTGCTTACCTTAAGTCGGTCACGACTCATGACTTAACCAATTTTCTGTCCAGAATTCAGAGCTGCTCCTATAAATACCCCATCACTTCCAACATGGGGGGGGGGACTTTTTGGCAATTCATTTCTTCAAGCGTCCATACTCTGCTGCACTAAAAATTCACTCAACAAGTAAAGATCTTCCAACACTCAAGGCACTACAGCAAGCTTCGTGAAGGACTTCATTCATCCGATACGGATTTAGCAAGATTCATCACCGAAGATTGAGCTAGTAGTCTAGATTGTTGTGTGATCAAGTTATATTGTATTTGACAAGTGATTTGTATCGATTTGTAACCGAATCAGCAATAAGAGATTATAAAGTGGACGTAGGCTCAATTACGGGCCGAACCACTATAAACCTGTTGTTCATTTACTGCTTTTCTGCTATTTTTAGCTTATATTTTGTTCCCGTACCAATGGGTGGTGCTTTCACAATTCTATTACACACACCGGGTGTTAGCGTTCACTTTTTATCGTTAACAATTACAATCATCATCCAATTTAAACAAAACATCAATATAAAGCATATAAAATATAACAGGCATCAACGAATAGTTTATATTCAATAAAAATTAATAACTGTTTAACTGGCAGTTTATATGCAATAATAAATAAATTTTACTGTCAAATTATATGCAATAATAAAATTAAATAACAATTTAATTTAAATAAATGCTATCTAACTGAGATGATGATTAAATATATGCCCAAACAATCATAGATAAATTTTAAATCACATCAAAATTTAATTTAACAAACACAAGAACACTTAGAAGTTGTGAGTGGGTTAAAACACTCACCTTTGATTTTAGCCCCTAAAATCCAAACAGAAGCGCAAGACTAAAAAAAATCTCCAAATTCAGCAAATCAATTTCATGTTCTGTTCTCTCAAGATAAGGCTTCAGGAAAATTTTGAAGAACAACTAAGATGAGGACAGGAAGTGTGCGAAAATGAAAAATAACATATTTATAAAAGAATGCTTTTGGATTTGCAAGAATAAGAGCCTTTGAATATGAGGTGTTAGGAGAAACAAGATGTAAATGAAGAAATAAGATGTAGGCTATTTATAATTGGGGAATGAATATGGAGGGACAAAAATAAATGTTACGTTTTATTAGTTTGATTCTAAATTAATTAAGTGCTAGATACATAAAAGTTTGAATACATCATAAATATATTCATACTTTAACTGTGTGTCAGAATTGCTAAACATATATCAGGTACGATTAACTGGTGACAATATATAGGAATAACCAAGAATAAATGTAGATGCAATCACATAAGGATCAAAGAGGGAAGGAGATAAAAGGTGACGACATTGATTAATTCCACTTTCCTACTTTAGCCAAATTTATTAATACGACATTTAATTATCATGCAAGTTGTATTATGACTAGAAAACATAAACAACAAACAATAAATGAATATGTATATAATATTACCTCACTTTTAAATTGTTTGATAATAATAATAAAAATTTAATCATGCTTTAACAAATTTGAAATTTAAAATATTAAATGTTTATATGTATACACATGCACACAAACACACATACATGTGAGTATAAAGATTAAACCAAAGCTTATTAATTAATTCAAAGCGTACTTCCATACCACATTAAATTGTCTAATGCATTTGTAAACTTATGTATACTTTAAGTCAAAAATACATATATACATATAAATTAAACCTTTTTACCTTAATGAAATTTTTTTTAACAAAACAAAAGTGGGACACGACAAATTAAGCAATATAGCAACAAACCTTTAAGATCCTTAAATAAGGACATTTGAGATAATAAATTAGGTAACAAATTTAAATATTGTTGTAATCAAAATCAAAGCTTAGATTTATCATCGAAAAATTGTTAGGCATATGTAAACTTCTATTATAATTTATTAGATTAAGAACAAATAATTTATTCAATAAAGTATTCAAATTTCATGATATTTTCAATTCAAGATAAAGTGACAATATGTGTATACAATATTTCTGTTTCAACACAAATGCAAATTATATGTATATAAACTTTCAGATATAAAAAAATGCAATTTGATTTAAGAGTTTAAAACATTGATCTATAATTAAAACATTCTTTTAATTATATACATATTTTTTTTTCAAATTAAAAGTCAAATTAATTCATTCATAAAAAAATCAAATAACATAAACAATTTCAAAACAAATGAGGAAATAGCATATACATACAAACTATGATAATAGCATAAATATCCTTACACTCCATCCCTATTTCAATTATTGTAATATTTAGATATTTAATTTCCTTAAATTGCAATAACCCAATTTCCATAAATTTATATTCCTAAATGTATTCCTGTCAATTAAATGCATTAATTAAGGTTTTAAAACCAATAAATGAAATTTCCTTAATTTCATCCTTAAACCAACTTATTACTCTATATTCATTGCGAATTAATTCAACTATTTCCCCAATTTATCAATTTCTGCTTTACAATAATCTTATGTTTCTATTTAATTTTCATTACTCTTCCGTTACTAAATTAATATTCATTAAAGTAAGGTTTATTATCAACAATAACCATTTAGAATTACTTTCTAACATTTATTGTAATTTGTTTCCATAATTTGGCTTGCGCTAATTTAGTTAGCTTTAACGTTATTACATTAAATCTATATTCAGTTCAATTAATGTGGAATTTAATCCTAATCACTTACCATTTAATTCATTAATTATTGATTACCTTCAAAATAAAGATAAAATTTGATTCCCAAATATTTGATTTGATTACCATCTTTACTATGCCCATTATTACTTAACTTCAAATTTACCATTGCACGCAATTTTAACCTTTATAACTGCATTATTGCACAAATATCGTTACTTATCAATTTACATTAACCTTATCACATTAATTTTCATTCAACTACTATTCGATATATTTTCTTTATTGGTTCAATGTTTATTTCAAAATTTTCATTTATTACTTCCAAATATTCGTTTTCATAAATGTCGTGTCAGTTTCTTCTTTTATTGCATAACCTCATTTATTATCATTCATTTATTTATAGTTTTTATGCTTAATCAAATTTCTTAGCCTCTCAATTGTTTACTTAAGTTTTTAACCATTTATTTATAACACTTTCCTTTCTATTAGAAACAATTTCAATTATACATAAGTTTTTAATACTAGAACAACAAATTCTCATTTATTCAAGAAGTCCATTCTAGTAAATATTTTTTACTAATGATTTACTAATTCAACATTTCCATTTGTTGCTTATATTAAATTCCTTAGCCTAGAATACAATTCCCATTACTTCAATGCATCGTAATTTTCATTTTTTTTATTTTTAATACTTAGTTTTAAATTTCAAATGTTACATTTCATTTCTACATTCACTTTAATATGAATTATAAACATTTTAATTTCTTCCTGAATTAAATTACAAATTTTTTTAAATTTAAGTAAATTTATTTACCAAAATTTACGGGTCGTTACACTCTCCCCCACTCAAAACTTTTCGTCTCCGAAAAGGAAAAAGAAGGAAAAAAAGATTAAGGAATCAATATATCATACTAAATTATTAAATTTATAAACAAATAAATTTTTACAAAATTAATTAATAAAATATACCAATTTATAACCATTAAATCTTTTTATACTCAAATTAATAAAGTTTGGTAAACATTTTTCAAAATATTTCTATGTCCAAAATTTACGGAAGATTTTGGTAGAGTCTCCTTTGTTTGGAGAGGCTCGGGGAAAATAATAATATAAATATAACAATATATAACATATAGTTTCCAAAATAATATATATCCCAACATGGGAAAATGATATAATAGCGCTATAAAACGTTATCCGAAAACGTACCTATTTGTCGGGCAATAACGCTTAAATTATGAAACCAAAAGCAGTAGCAATTGCTTCCATAACCTGCATTTTACTTATATAATCTAAAAGGGTTAACAATTATATAAGATGAAATATTTAAGGTTGTTTCAATCACAACAACAATCAATACACAAACACTTGCAACAAGGCATACAACCATTAAATCAATCATTCATTCATATCAAACAAAACAAATAGTTGTTCAGGTTCATAACTTTAAATTGTACATAATGAAGAATAAACTACTAAGTGTACCCTTCACTCAGCAGTCTTAGGTGAAACTAAATAGATTATTCCTACATCCAAACAATGTTAAAGTATCCTTGCCCAAACAACCATAAGCCAAACAAACAATAAATTCAACAATAGATCAAGTTCATTATTATTAATTTCATTCCATATATTGTTGTTTGATTTCCTCTTTATTCATTATTTATTGTTATCCATTCAACTAAATTCCTTGGTAGGTAAATTTATTTCTTAAGTTTTACAGTCATTTTCCAGTATTCATCTTTTATTCTAAGGTAACTTCAACCTATTACTTAAGTTTATTATTATTTATATATAACATTTAAGTCCATAACAACTAGAACATCAATACTTATTAATTTCATTTATTCATTTTTAAATTAATTTACTTTGCATATTTATTCATTTACTTGATTTTATTTATTCATTTATTAATAATATTCATGTTCAATTTTAGTTACTTGGCATAACAGTTATACTTTAATTCTTATTAATAAAAGAAATTTACTGAATATTTTCATTACATAAGTTTACTTGTAAATTTCCTATACATTTTCTTATTAACATTTTCAACTTTTATATCTTTTGGTAAGTTATATATATGCCTTTTGAATGTAATTGAAAGTTATACAAAATTTTCTCAATTCTTCTAATTGATTAATGGTTCAATAATTACATTATTTGTTTCATAGGTTATAATTCCAAGTTTCTTTTAAATTTCATTTATACCCTTGCATTTAATCACTTATTTTTAATAAAAGTTCCAATTATAAATTAGTTATATTCCAATTTACTATACTTAATTGAAACTATTAATTAACGGAACTTAAGAATTAAGTACCGGGTTAAATTTCAAATCATTTTAAAATAATAGATAAATATATACTTAAAATTTATATATCCAATTATATTTAAAACAATTTAAAAATATTTATTTGTCTATCAAAAAAATCTTGTAGTAAAACTACTACAATGGCCTTTCCACTTTGAAACTCGAAAATGAATGTCGATGATGCGGCCGCCATCACCGAAATTATTTTCCAGTGATAAGGAGGGGAGTACAACTTATTTCTTTGCGGAATTTCTTTTAAAACATTTCTTTCAAATTCTATTGAAATATTTATATCAGAAAATACTTCTAATAATACTATTATTATATTGCAAAATCAATTGAAAGAAATCTTCAAAAACCCCGGAACTTAAGCTCTAAATTTCCAGTTTTCATTTATTTTATTTTCAACTTAGTTTCAACTATTATTTATATTTTCATTACCTAACACCCAATCTATAGCAACCAAATATATATCTTTATCAAATATTTTTATATATAGAAAATATAATAGGAAAAGTTATTTCATTCACCTATATTAAAACAAATATTATGTCGGTCTGTCCTATTAAGTGTTTAGAAATCCCTATTGATGTCATAGCGTCCCATGCACCAACCAGAATTTATAAATACAAAACAGAACCGATTAACACAATATTAAAACCTTTTTATAACACTAACAAATACGCTCTCTCATATATATATACTCAGCGACTCCCATAGGGTATTACTACCCTATTAGTAAAGAGTCAAACCCCACAAGGCTAAGGTTTATCGCTAAACCAAAGCTCTAATACCAAATGTAACAGACCGCGTCAGTGGGGTAATGCCCACCGTAGCATACAGATGTACCTGTGTTCTGCCTTTACAGCCAGCCTCTCGACTGCACCAACCCCGCAGGGACATGTAGGAGTAAGAGTCATCTGCTCGCTACCAAACCAAATGCGAGATCCCCCTATCATGCTGCACCCTCTAAGTGCATAGGCAGACACACATGTCGACTTAAACCATACAGAAGGGTGGATTGTTATGGGGTAAATAAGAAAAAGTGGAGAAATAAAAGAAACAAAATAGAATCTTGCAGCGGAATGATAAAATATAATAATCAAATAACAGTTCATGAAGCCGTTTTACAAAACATTTGATTATACTTATACAATACATATCAGAGTTACACATACCAGAGAATGATAATTATGCAACTGTATACAATGGTGTAGTAGAATATATAACAAATAGTAATAATAAAATCTTCGTCTTCGTCCTTCAAAAATAGGGCCTTCAAATCCTGAAATGCTCAGACTGACCCGAGCGAATTGAAAAGACAAAACACTCGAGTCAGAACTAAAAGATCTTATGTAAGTTAAATCAATAAAATAAATATGAGTGTAAACGGCGTCAGAGATGTTTACGGAGTTTGACATCTCTTATCCAGTGTCTAACGTGAGTGAAGTAACTTAAGAAATGTTCGGGATTCACATCTCTTAAGGATCCGTTAAACTATCTACTATGTAGCAATATTCGCTATATACAGTAGTGTTTAATCAGTAAAGTATAATCATATAGAAAATAGCGTTAAGGGGATGGTGAACCTTAACGCGGTCGGATCTTTAAACCAAAAATCGTAGTGGATTCGATATGGTAGGTGACACGGCACACAAGGCAATGCCAGGGTAGATATACCAATTACGCATCCGGACTGGTGGTGACGCATAGCAGCCACTACCGCCCACCTCGAACAACACTCCCAAATCAAGGGTGGCCACCAAATCAATCACAAATAATAGAATGGTATCGAAGAAGTGTGTCCGATCAGAGGTGCTACCTCCTTGGCCCGTCGATCGCTCCAGTTTTAGCCACATTATGCCAACTCACGGGAGTTGTGTCCACGTATATACCTTAGGATCGTCGCCACCATCCTACTTCATTCTGGAAACTCCACCGCGTACACAGTTGTCAAAGTGGTTTTCGGTATCGACAGAGAGTATGTCCATATCCGATCCCAGTCTCTTTAACAACCAATCGTTATTATAACACCGTGGTCATTTACAAATATATATACTTTTAAAAACACAATCATTGCCCTTTCAAAACATATCCTTTACTACAAAATAGTATATACTTTAAAACCAAAATATTTTTGCCATTTCAAAACATATCCTTTACTTCAAAATAGTATATACTTTAAAACCAAAATATTTTTGCCATTTCAAAACATATCCTTTACTTCAAAATAGTATATACTTTAAACCAAAATATTACTACTGTTTCAAACCCAAATTATCAATGTATTATTTCCATTTCAAAACCCAATTCAATAATATATCATTTCCATTTCCAAAACAATTCAATAATATCTCATTTAAATAAAACCAAATTTCCAATCACTAATCTTTCTCAAATTTAGATAACTTGAAATATTCTTTTAAATCATCTTAAACCCAAACCACATTTTGAAGTCATATTTCGAAATTTTCAATTTCAATAGGTTTCAAATCCATATATTCACATATAATTCTTAAATAAATTCTATTTCAAATAAATTCATTTTCCAAACCATATTACTTTCAAAGTTGTAACAATTTCGAAAACCAATACTTTGAAAACAATAATACCTTAATTTCAATAAAACATTTCAATTTTGATATATTTCAAGACTTTAAATATTCCAAAATTCCCAACCAAATCTGATAATCTTATATATACCTAAATTCAATTTACAATTATTTAGTTTAGAAATATTTATTTAATAAATTCAATATCACTTAAATAAAGCTCAAATTTCAAATATTCGTAAATCAAACTTAAAACATCATCAAATTTTACTTAGCTTAAATTTTAGAATTTAACCATATATATAATAATATTTATATAATATCAAAATTAGTATATATATAAACCCTTATTTTCCAAAACCCATAGAAAATCACTTTAAAATATTTTATATATAGACTACGGTGCCTGTATATAATTTTCTATCCTATGGCCAAGTGATACAGATATTTATCATTTCAATCCGTAATTTTAAAAATAAAGGGCTACGGTTATATATCATTTCAAACCGCAATCCCGATTGGAATGAAAATGCATAATAACTTGCAGTTTATATCAAATATAGCATCCATTCATCCAAATATCAATAAACAACCATTTATTACAATCATCATCCAATTTAAACAAAACATCAATATAAAGCATATAAAATATAACAGGCATCAACGAATAATTTATATTCAATAAAAATTAATAACTGTTTAACTGGCAGTTTATATGCAATAATAAATAAATTTAACTGTCAAATTATATGCAATAAAAAAATTAAATAACAATTTAATTTAAATAAATGCTATCTAACTGAGATGATGATTAAATATATGCCCAAACAATCATAGATAAATTTTAAATCACATCAAAATTTAATTTAACAAACATAAGAACACTTAGAAGTTGTGAGTGGGTTAAAACACTCACCTTTGATTTTAGCCCCTAAAATCCAAACAGAAGCGCAAGACTAAAAAAAATCTCCAAATTCAGCAAATCAATTTCATGTTGTGTTCTCTCAAGATAAGGCTTCAGGAAAATTTTGAAGAACAACTTAGATGAGGACATGAAGTGTGCGAAAATGAAAAAAAACATTTTTATAAAAGAATGCTTTTGGATTTGCAAGAATAAGAGCCTTTGAATATGAGGTGTTAGGAGAAACAAGATGTAAATGAAGAAATAAGATGTAGGCTATTTATAATTGGGGAATGAATATGGAGGGACAAAAATAAATGTTACGTTTTATTAGTTTGATTCTAAATTAATTAAGTGCTAGATACAGAAAAGTTTGAATACATCATAAATATATTCATACTTTAACTGTGTGTCAGAATTGCTAAACATATATCAGGTACAATTAATTGGTGACAATATATAGGAATAAACAAGAATAAATGTAGATGCAATCACATAAGGATCAAATAGGAAGGAGATAAAAGGTGACGACATTGATTAATTCCACTTTCCCACTTTAGCCAAATTTATTAATACGACATTTAATTATCATGCAAGTTGTATTATGACTAGAAAACATAAACAACAAACAATAAATAAATATGTGTGATATCCCGGGTTTTTGGGCAATTTAAATTTAATAATATGTATTGATAATTTAATCTTTTAAAAGTTAATCAATATTTAATCTGGCAATATTGATAAGATTTATTTTCAAAGCTAATAAAGTTTTAATCTATTTATAATATATATATTGTTATATATTGTGAATAGGATATCTTTTGTTTTAAATTAAAGATGAATTTTCAAATTTGTAATATATATGTATATATATGTTATAATTGGGATTGTTTGAAATTTAATTAAATCTATTGATAAATATATATGTATAAATTGTGATTTTAAAAGCTTTGTTTTATAATTTAACAATTTTCAAAAGGTTAATTTAGATTTAATTCAATTGTTTTCAAAATATAAGACAATTGTTTATTTTAAATGTGATAGTTTAAAAAGGGGTTTAATCAAAGTTTTATTTTAGTTTTCTTTAAAGTGTTAAATTTTAAATGGTTATATAATGTTCTAGACTTTAAAATACATGAATAAGGAATTTATTTATATTTATAATTAGTTTTAGCATATTTTCTTTTAAAGGTAAACTAATATTTATGAATTAAGTAACTTAAAAAGTAAGTTTATGTTTACATTTAAATTAAATGAAAAATTAAGATTTTAAGAGTGTTTCAAATTAATATATTAGATCAAAGTTTTAAGAATTTAAAACAATTTTTAATAAGAATGTTTCAAAAATTTAAGGTATATTTGAAGAAATTATAAAGTAATGTTCAAAATAGATTTCAAGTTTTATTTTAAATAGATAAGTTTAAAGAATATGATAATTATTTCAAAGATAAATAATTGTTTAATTTAATTAAACATGTTTGAAAAGCATTTTTAAAGATTTTAAGTATAATAAAAATTAAGGGTTTGAATTGTTTTAAAGTAAAATTACATTTTAATTATATAATTGATTTTTAAATGAGTTTTAATAAAGTTAATAATTTGAGTTTAATTAAGGATAATTAATAATTAAATTAAAGCTTAATTACTATTTGTAATTAAGGATAATTACTTAATGAAGTAATTAGTGGAAATAAGTGTAATTAATAAATAAATTAATTTAAAGATTAAGTGATGATTAATTGAGTAATTAATAAATGTAATTAATTATAGGTTAATTAATTAGTCCAATTAATTAAAGATAATCACTTATGATTAATTAAGTGTAATTACTTAGTCAAGTAATTAATGGAAAATTACAGAATGTAATTAAGATAAGAGAAATTACTTATGGAAGTAATTAAATGTAAGTAATTAAGAGTAATTACTTAATTATTTTAGTTAATTAATTAATGTGATTAATTAAATATGTTTAATTTAAGATTAATTACTAAGTGTAATTAATTTAAAAGTAATTAATTAATAAAGTAATTAATTAAGGATTATTTGTTAATAAAATTGATTAATAATTACTAAATAAAGTAATTAAAGAATAATTAATTAGATCAATTAATCAAGGTTAATATAAATAATTAAGAAGTAATTAATTAAGAAAAGTAATTACAAATTGTTAATTACTTATTATGATTAATTAAGACTAATTAATGAATGAAGTGGTTTGATTAAAATTAATTATTTAATTAATTAAAAGATTAATTAATTAATAAGAATTATTTAATGAATTAATCAAGGGTGATTAATAAAAGTAATTAATTGAAGTATGATTAATTAATTGTAATTAATTGAGGATTAATAAAATTAATTATAGTTAATTGATTAATGAAGGTTCATTAATCATTGTAATTAATGACAGTAATTAAATGTTAATTACTGAATATGGTTAAGGATAATTACTTGAATGTAATTAAAGTATAATTAATCAAGGAAGATTAATTAAGGAAGATCACTAAGATGTTTAATTAATTAATTTGTAATTAATTAATGATAATAAGCAGGATTAAGATAATCCAAGTAATTAAAGGATAGTAATTAATTTAATTAAAGGTTAATTAAATTGATTTGGAATTAATCAATTCTGCTTATGGATGATTGATTGATATTGGGTGCTTGATTGATACTGGATGATTTGGATATGATATCTATGACATGTGATATGCTGCTTTGTGAGATAAATGTTGATATGAATTATCTATTGTGATAATGTGATTTATCTATATATTTATATCATCCTGAATAAGTTTAAATGTGTAAACCTTTAAACAACTTGGCCTTAAAAGATACGTTTTGGATTTCGATGAGACCGGGATCGGGTTTCCGTATACCGGATTTCCAGGTCTGGAGACCCGAATACCACATCGATCCAAATTAACGATAGGTCGTGAATCTCAAATGAAGATGAAGATTCAGAGTGCAAGGGTTATTGTCGTTAACTCTGAGGGTGATTCCAAAACGAGTGTAACGAGATAATGCCTTCGGTTTCGTTCGAACCCGGAACGAACTTGTATGGATTGAATGCTTTCAGCACATCGTCAGGTGGACGATGAGCATTCTAAGTGATATGTTCTGATTAAAGGTAATCGTAACCTCAAGCCTCATCAACCGGGAATGGCTAAAACAGGGGAGGTGCAGCAAGGCTTCGTGGGTAGCACCCACTGAGAGCAAGATAGATCCCTGTCTAGAGGTCCCTTTTCTTTTATTCGGCTTAGTGTGTGGTTGGTCGCGCCAACTACGGGATTATCTTGTTCGGGATTATCCAGTAAGGGATGGTTCCGGCTTTGTGTTGCAGGGGAGCGGGCGTACTCCTCGGTACGGTGATCTAGGCCACGTACTGTGACGGGCGGTACCCCAGTAGCCCTGCCATTGTATGGAATCCAAACTCCAATAAGTGCCGTACGTATTAGTTGTGCCCAACTATGTTGGAATGTGAGATGTAAGCATTTCAGCTATTTCTGTATTTTACTTGAAAACCCTAGACCCTATTATAATATAACTGGATTTCCTATCAAATGTTTTGGTTAGCGTAAGGTAAAAACTTTTCCATGTTTATGTGTGGAAAGTCTTACGTGATACCTTTGTTTTCAAAAGGTTTTGAAGTTAAACAATTTTAACCCGTTTACTCACACCAGACCCATGTCTGACCCAAGTGTTTATTTCTGTTTTATAAACTCTTGGGTACTCAAATTTTTACGAGTAGCCAAGGGATTCAGGTTTAGCTTTGACGAATTGTGGAGGAGCAATGGAGCAGGAGGCTTCGGCGTTCGTAGATATAGTATTCCGCTGTGTTGATATCTGTGTTAGAGTCTTGTATTGTATTTGAGTTGTAATATCTAGACAGATGTTTATAACTGTCTAGTATGTGTTGTATAGTTGTGTAAACTCTGATAAGTGTTGTATACTATGTAATAGTTTATGTTATTAATATAACTTATTCGTTCCGCTGTGAGATCGTTGTTGTTGTTTCTTTCTTTCTTCTCTTCTTTTCTATTTTCTACCCCTTTCTTTCTTCATAATGATGCGACTTTCTGGGCATAGGAAGTCGGGTCGTTACAATATGTATATAATATTACCTTACTTTTAAATTGTTTGATAATAATAATAAAAATTTAATCTTGCTTTAACAAATTTGAAATTTAAAATATTAAATGTTTATATGTATACACATGCACACAAACACACATACATGTGAGTATAAAGATTAAACCAAAGCTTATTAATTAATTCAAAGCGTACTTCCATACCACATTAAATTGTCTAATGCATTTGTAAACTTATGTATACTTGAAGTCAAAAATACATATATACATATAAATTAAACCTTTTTACCTTAATGAATTTTTTTTAACAAAACAAAAGTGGGACACGACAAATTAAGCAATATAGTAACAAACCTTTAAGATCCTTAAATAATGACATTTGAGATAATAAATTAGGTAACAAATTTAAATATTGTTGTAATCAAAATCAAAGCTTAGATTTATCATCGAAAAATTGTTAGGCATATGTAAACTTCTATTATAATTTATTAGATTAAGAACAAATAATTTATTCAACAAAGTATTCAAATTTCATGATATTTTCAATTTCAACAAAGAACAATATTTCCGTTTCAACACAAATGCAAATTATATGTATATAAACTTTCAGATCTAAAAAAAATGCAATTTGATTTAAGAGTTTAAAACATGGATCTATAATTAAAACATTCTTTTAATTATATACATATTTTTTTTTCAAATTAAAAGTCAAATTAATTCATTCATAAAAAAAATCAAATAACATAAACAATTTCAAAACAAATGAGGAAATAGCATATACATACAAACTATGATAATAGCATAAATATCCTTACGCTCCATCCCTATTTCAATTATTGTAATATTTAGATATTTAATTTCCTTAAATTGCAATAACCCAATTTCCATAAATTTATATTCCTAAATGTATTCCTATCAATTAAATGCATTAATTAAGGTTTTAAAACCAATAAATGAAATTTCCTTAATTTCATCCTTAAACCAACTTATTACTCTATATTCATTGCGAATTAATTCAACTATTTCCCCAATTTATCAATTTCTGCTTTACAATAAACTTATGTTTCTATTTAATTTTCATTACTCTTCCGTTACTATATTAATATTCATTAAAGTAAGGTTTATTATCAACAATAACCATTTAGAATTACTTTCTAACATTTATTGTAATTTGTTTCCATAATTTGGCTTGCGCTAATTTAGTTAGCCTTAACGTTATTACATTTTATCTATATTCTGTTCAATTAATGTGGAATTTAATCCTAATTACTTACCATTTAATTCATTAATTATTGATTACCTTCAAAATAAAGATAAAATTTGATTCCCAAATATTTGATTTGATTGCCATCTTTACTATGCCCATTATTAACTAACTTCAAATTTACAATTTCACGCAATTTTAACCTTTATAACTGCATTATTGCACAAATATCGTTACTTATCAATTTACATTAACCTTATCACATTAATTTTCATTCAACTACTATTCAATATATTTTATTTATTGGTTCAATGTTTATTTCAAAATTTTCATTTATTACTTCCAAATATTCGTTTTCATAAATGCCGTGTCAGTTTCTTCTTTTATTGCATAACCTCATTTATTATCATTCATTTATTTATAGTTTTTATGCTTAATCAAATTTCTTAGCCTCTCAATTGTTTACTTAAGTTTTTAACCATTTATTTATAACACTTTCCTTTCTATTAGAATCAATTTCAATTATACATAAGTTTTTAATACTAGAACAACATATTCTCATTTATTCAAGAAGTCCATTCTAGTAAATATTTTTTACTAATGATTTACTAATTCAACATTTCCATTTGTTGCTTATATTAAATTCCTTAGCCTAGAATACAATTCCCATTACTTCAATGCATCGTAATTTTCATTTTTTTTAATACTTAGCTTTAAATTTCAAATGTTACATTTCATTTCTAAATTCACTTTAATATGAATTATAAACATTTTAATTTTTTCCTAAATTAAATTACAAAATTCTTTAAATTTAACTAAATTTATGTACCAAAATTTACGGGTCGTTACACATGCTCACCATATCTACATATATATGTCTAAACATACAGACATATTTAACAACTAACAACATTTCATAATGCATTCAAGTATCTACCACAATATCAAGATATAGAAGTAGATCATGGGTGGAAAGTTGCTCACCGGAGATTGAAACAGAGAAGAACAAAGGCTATGTTTTGAAAACCTGGAACAGATTTTAAATCTGGAATTTGATTCTTCCAGATTGATTTGCTAGCTTCAGATTGGAACCTTGATCCATTTGAAGTTGTTTTGAGTTGTTGTTCAAGTTGAATTCTTGTTTAAGTTTTGAACGGTATTTTACTTTCAGCTTTTTTTCTTTTTGAACGAACTGGAATGGAGAAGATAATATATGAAAGTAGTTTACAGTGTGATGTATTTTTTTGTTATGTACTGGGTGATAAAATATTGTACAAGAAATATTATTTGTACACATGAGATCAGTGATATTTTCCTTGTCTCGTGGCTGATATGCACCATTTTGGGGCTGCATTAATTATGTTGTACAACTTTACATATAATACTAGTATCTTGTGTACTAAAGATGATGGCCTTACTTGCTTTGGTACCATTTTTACATAATTTCTCTTCATTTCGGCTGAGATGATATGTTATTGTGTTGGAGGTGATATTGGGTACATAACTTTTCATTTGTTTGGTTTGTTTATGTTTGATAGATATTTATTTTACTTTGTTTATATTTATATTTATTTGTATTTCTTACTTTATCTTTGTTAGCTTGTTTCCTTTTCCAGGTCTTTGTTTTCTTGATTTGGCAAATGTACATGGATATACATTTTGTTTTGCTTTAGCCTTATTACTTAGGAATATAAATGAAATTCTATTGTTAATATGTTGTTATAATTTTATCTAATATGTTTACTTTCTATTTTACAAACTATATAAGTTATTTTATATATATATATATATATATATTTCAATTTCCCGTTCTAACTTAAATATTATTTCCAACCCTAATACTTGTCTTGTATTTCTATATTCAATATTTGATTAAAATCAATCTACTGTTGTTATTTTAATTCATTTTATATAATTTCATTTCTAAACCATTTCTTCATGATTTAAATTCATATACAAATTTTTTAATTTAAACGATTTATACAGAATTTATTCGAGTTCGGGGAAACTCGCATCACTTTATAATTAATTTTACAAATCTTTATCCAAAATTTCATTTAATCATCAATTTAAATTAAATTAAAATTCGGGGTCGTTACAAACTTCCTCCCTTAAAAGAATTTCATCCTCGAAATTCGCAAGCACGAAAACAACACAGAGATAGACAGATTCGATCTCCTATAATTCCTCAAACACTAGTTATGAATTCCAAACTCAAGTCGGAATATCTCAGAATACATACCAATTTGTCCTTCTTCGGACTTTGATCAACCCGAGAAATTATAATAGAATTTCAAATTTGGTTTTAAACGAAATCGTTTTATCGATACAATTCAAATTTATCCTCATATTCTATTAACCAATTTAATTCAATTTAAAATTTTAATTCCAATTCATATTCATTAAAGTTTAAATCAAAAAGCTGATAAGAAACCAATGAAGATACGAAGTAAGAATTTTCTACAATGATTCGTAGGGCCACCATCACACCGAAACTTCTTCTGGAGCCGCCATGAAGAAATAAAAAGAATTTGGAAACGAATCAAAGAAAATTGATAGAGAAAAAAAATGTTTCCATTGTTGTTACAGGGTATTGACCATTTGTAGTCGTATTCCCCTGTCCCCTATCTCGTCTTCTTCTTGCACTCATACTCACTATCAGTGGATAGTAAGAGAATTTACTGAGACGTTCGAACATATATCTTAGGGATATACTCATTCTAGGGATACTTCACCCTATCTCTAATGAGTTACTTAACGTGTTATAGTCCTGAGCTAAAGTTCAACCTTAGCTCTGATACCAAATGTAACGTCATGGATTTTTCGCGTTCGAAAATCGACATCCATACTTTACATCATACTCGAATGCCGTAGATTCGACCGTTCAAATCCGAGTCGCCGGAGCTTATAACAACATTAAGTAAATAACAACACAGCGGAAGAAAGAATAATACACTGATATACAATATCTGATACAATATCTGATACAACAGAATGATAAAATGAATATCAATATACATCAGAGATATGATACAGGAAATAGCAGCGGAAAAGAAAACGATAACATCAGCAGCGGATAATCTCCATCTCCAAAGCACCAATCCAGAAATAGCTCGAACCCCCAATAACGATGCACAAAGATAAGCAAGTGCAGTCCATATCCAAAGACTGAACTAGCTCCAGATAATCTACTGAACCTGACTATCTGAAAAACCCAACTCTAGACTGCCTGTGTAGAAAATTTTGAGCATCCAGAGTTTAGGAAAGAAACAATAAACTCTGGATCAGTCATGGGACTGGTGTGAGCAAAAAAAAACAATTTATCTTTAAAACAAATAGCAGAGAATTTTAAAGTCAATTCGCAATGCTTTTGGAAAATGAAACTACCATAAGGCCTCCCGCCACACACACAATGCAAATGCAGAATTGGAGGAGATTTCTCCTTATGATAGTCAAAGATGCTTACTATGCAAAATCAAATCATTTTTGATATTATTATTAGTGCATAGTGTAGAAAACATTTTCGAAAGTAGAATATCAATCTTAGCCAACATAGACATTTCACACTTTTGCCTACTATAGCTACCATGTTCAATAGTAGGTTACCACCACATTCCATGGCAGGTAATATAACTAAAACCATACAGGGCTCGTATTGTTTTGTTTGGATTTCCAACAAATGGTTAGGCTAAGGAACTTCCTATGCCACGAAAGAACGCCTCTGGCTGGACGCTCCGAGAACCCTATTGTTCTCTGCCAAACAAGGCCGGCTACCCCCCTTCCCGGGGAATATATAAAACCTCAGATATGCCACCCCCGGTCCTTTGGGACCTTTATCCGAGAGCTCTCGATAACCAACATCACACATAATAAATAAAGTGTGTCCAATGAGTAAGTATGTAGGCTCCATACCATGATACTACCCTTTTCCAGAAGGAATGGTCATACCCTAGGGGAGCTACCCCTGAAACCTTGCCGCACAATTCCTGTTTCGACCATTACCGGTTTGTGAGGTTCGACGAAGTCTCGTCCACAAAGCTACGCTTTGGCACAAGGCCATGCTTTGGGTCAACAGATGATCAACCAATGATCACAAAGATAAATGATCAAACAAATGATCATATCACAAATGATCAAATACTGATCATCACACAGCAACACTCAGCATGTCACATTACCAAATTGGGATTATATCGCTGATATATTTCAACTACATAACCTCTGAGCTCGTACGTCTCAGAGAAGGGTGTTAAGCTAAGAGAATAAATTCTCCGCCACCAACAGAAATGTATTTGAAAGAAATCAGCTTTATATCTCAATTTGTAATGTCAGACATACAATCCATACAAGTCTGTTCCGGGATCAAACAGAACCGAAGGCACTTCCAAAGAAGTCCTTGCAAATCCAGATAATTTTCTAATCACGTCCGGACTTTCCATCATAAAAAGAGTGATATAAATCTCTATATAGGAGCAACTCGGTGCAGAGACATTCGACAGGTTGTCCTTTCATTTTCGAAAATACCCGGTCTTCAACACCGGTCTTCAAATGCCATCCATATACGACGTATCACTATTCGGAATGGGTTATATGACACAAAGGTCTTTTCCCGGCTAACCCGAATAGTGAGCGCAATATTTAAAAATATATGGATATTGGGATTTCAATTAAGTCACAACTTATTACCCAAAATCTTTCTTCAAATGGTTTAACAAATTACCATTTTCAAATCTTTAAACAAAAAGATTCATTTTAAACAACCTTCAACGGTTTAAACAATTTCCACATTTTAATCTTTTAAATAAAAGATTTAATTCATAAAGTTCACCCAGTTTCACAAAGATTCATTCACAGATTTTCCAAATCAATTTCCATTTCAATTTGATTAACTCGTTAAATCTTTAAATCAAAGATTTAACTCATAGCTTTCAAAACAATTTCATTTTGAATGGTTTAAACAAATCATCATTTTAAATCTGTTAAAAATAAACAGATTCAATTCGTAGCTTTCAAAAAGATTCATTCATAACTTGGAAAAACAATTTTAAATTCAAACTTGAAATTCCTTTAATTAACTGGAATTTCACTTCTTATCTGAAAGCTTTTATTCTTTTTAAAACAAACAGTTTTCATTTTGGAAATCTGATTCATTTATACAAGTTAAGGTTCTTGGGTTAAATTCAAATTCTCAAAATTTTACTTTTAAATGGTTTAGATTCATACAAACACATTTATATCATCTTTAATCCCTAGTTTCAAATCATAGGATTCAATTTCAAACTTGAATTCAAATTTAAATAAAATTATTTAAATTTTCAAAACTCGATTAAGTTATTCAAAATAACTTTTATCTTTGAAATTCTATTTCAAAAGCTTTTCACTTTAAACCCAAATTTCCAATTTCAATTTCAAAAACATCAAATTTAAATTATCTGTGACTTAATCGATTTCCACGTGAAATCCATATTTGTGTGTGTAAAGGTGTAGTCCAGGGGTTTCACACAGTAGTGCAATATCATTCAATCATCATAGATCAGAATACAGAAATATGGTTGATAAGCGATATAAACTATTACGCTTATCGTTCATTCACAGATCAGAGATATATATCACAGATGAGTAAATTACAGATCACAACATAAATCAGGGTATATCACAAAGCATCATATATCAGGGATATCAAACAATCAAATCATCCAATAGAATTCAAACATTCATAGGTAACACATCACTTTATGGAGGTAAGTAAATGGTAAATAACTTTATAAAGAAATCAAACTTGAATATTTGATTTGACAATAATTAAAGTTATATTTTGTAATATGATAAACTTCCCTTATTGAATCTAGCCAGAATAAAAAGGGTTTTGAAATATTTGAAGTATAAAAGAGGTTTTATATAAGTTTGAAATGATCCAATGATTTTCAAAGTTATATATATCTATATCTATATATATATAAAGGATCTTATGAGAATGATTTTGGAAAAGGTTTTGGGAACCTAGGATTTTGGAAAGGGCTTTTGATTTTTGGGAAAATCAATTTTGGATTTTGGAAAGCCTAGTTTGAGAATTATCGATTTTGGTAATCGATTTTGTGTAAAGGAGATTTTGATAAATCATAAAGGGTATGATTTGAAGATACTATAAGTATATAGTATAAAGTGTTTTGAGAATAGCTCTGGGGAAAAAGGTGCTTCCTTGAAATGAACTTCTCAGGAGTACCACTAGGTGGTACTGCCTTGAGCCCCAAGGGGGGTTTCTAAAGTTAATCCTGTGAGGAGTCCGGAATAAACTAGTTCCTGAGGGTTATTTGTGTAGCGAAAGTCGAGGGGCTGGTGCCCATAGAGGCATTTGGGTTATGCTATGACGACAATTTAACTCGATGTCACTGCGATCTACTGCAGACCATAACGAAAGTCATGTGTGCCGCTGAGAGCCAACTGTCTATGTTTGATTTTATTTCGGTAGACTGTGACACTATGGTAACATAGCGAAAGTCGTTTGTGCCGCTGAGAGCCAACAATTACATGGACTTTTGCTGCGATGGCAACGTAACCCTGGAATGTAACTGCGATCTGTTGTGGGTTCCATGTTGTCATCAGTTACATGGACTTTTGCTGCGATGGCAACGTAACCCGTGATGTAACTGTGACCATGGATGAGGGTGATGATTTCCAGAGCATTTTCACCAAAGATATTTCCTCAATTTCAAAAATGTTTTCTATATTTTCATAAATTATTTTCCAAGTATTTTCACTGGGTGTTGAAAACGGGTCTACCCAGTACTTATAGATTTTCAGTCCTACGCCTGATCAACTTATGACCGAATTTCTGTGAGAACAAGGATGGACTTATTGAAACATCGAGTTATAAAAGTATTTTTATAAAAAAACTAATTTAGTAATATTATAAAGATTTTTAAAGTGTTTTAAAAATATGTTCAAAGAGAAAATTTAACTGATATTAAGAATTTTAAACAAATTCTGGCTTCGTTCCTTTTCGAGGACGAAAAGATTTAAAGGGGGAAGGAATGTGATAACCCGGATTTTTGGACATCTGTTAATTGAATAATTATCTGATTTTATTTGGATAAATACATTTTGATAATTAGAAATATCTGAAGATATATATATATATATATATAAGTGGATTTGAAACTATAATAATAGTTGAATTAAAGTGATATATCTTATAGTAAATTAATATATTAATATAAGAATAGTGATGTGCAAACTTAATAATGACAAAAATTTTAAGTGTGTTCATACAAGGATATAAGTGTGTATATATGTTGAGTAAATTGAGAGTATTGATTTGAATTCAATATATTAAATTTTCAAAGAAGATTTAAAGTTAGAATTCTATATTTATAAACACTAAAGATAAATACTTATTAAGTTTAAAATAGGATTTAATAAAGGATCATACTTTTTATAAACATATATATATGTTGTATATATATATAAAGATATTAAACATAAAAATATAAATAAATAAGTTTATATTGTTTAATTGAGTTATATATATATAAATAAATAAAAGTGAAGAGATTAAGGTATTAAAACATGATGCATAATTTATAAAAAAATAAATAATAATAAGGGTTTAAACATAATTTAATCACTAATGACATTTGTATACTCATGAATTCATGTATGAACAAGTGTTAACACAATAGAACAAGTGGCAAGTAAAATGTTCTTTTAATTTAAAATATAGACAACATGTATTAGAAAAAAAGAGCCAGGCTTCATTCTCTGGAATAAAATTTTTCCTTCTTTCCATTTTCAAAACCTGAGAATTAAAGGGAAAGAAATCAAATTCTTGAATGACCTAAAAATCTAAAACAAATTCAAGCCTGAAGGAAAAGACAAGATCATCTCAGATTTTAAACAAGATCATTTCAACAACTAAATCAACAACTTCAGATTCATCTGGGAATAAGGCTTCAAGATCGAAAGCAAACTAACAATTAGGATTCAAATTTCATCTCAGCAATTTCAAATTTCAAATTTTCTTTCCAGATTCCAGGACTCTGTTTTAATGAGGTGAGTAAACATTTAACTAAAATGCTTAGGTGATAAATGTTTGTGCATGTGTGTTTCTGGAATGTATTTATGCCTGCATGTATATGTATTTACCAGTGTAGATCAGTATGTTGTTGTATTTGAACTTTTCATATCTGTGCCTCTCTGTTTCAAAATACAGAGTTTAAAAGTAAGAAAATTCAATACTCTATTAATTGATCATTGTTAGGCTGTGAAACTCAAATATAAAATGTTGTTTAAATATAGATTAACATTTAAATTTTGTAGTCAAGCAAAATAGTTTTGGAAATCTCCAGTTCTTAAGTAAATACAACAAGAATTTTAAAATGTGGAAATATCAATTAATTTAATTTATAGATTTAAGTATGGAACTTGAATCATCTTTGAAAAATTGGATTTTTAAAACGAAAATCACGAATTTTAGTTGGTAATTGAGGGAGCATTCTGGTGATGACCAGAATATGAATTTGAGCAAATTCAGGCGATGGGTTTATCTTTGGTGGTCGGGGTTTTGATCGGAGCTTGGTTGATGGCCAGGGATGTCGAGAAAAATATCAAACGATTTTACCATTCATCGTGACGTGGGAAATCAGATGAACTAGGGTTTGACGTTTGTTTTGGGTTGTCTGGGTTTGAGCGACATTTGTGGGGACGTGAACGAACTGGAAGCGATCGGACAAGGGGGGATCGAAGCATAGGCGATAGGCGGAGCTATGGTCGAAGCGGTGGGGTCTCTGGCGATCTAGGGCGGCGTGTCGAGGTGGAGTTGAACGATCGTTTTTTCAATGGAGTTCCATATTTGCTCGATTTTGATTTCGAAGTAAATTCGAAGTTCTGGGTGATTGAGATGACTCAGGGGAAGGTCGGCGATAGATCGATGGTCGGAGCGTTCATCGGAGGGTGGCCAGATCGTTGTGCACGTGCACAACGATGATCGCGTGTCAGAGAATGGTGTGTGGGCGACTCGAAGGGGGTATCGGGGATTTTGGGGTCAGACTCGAGAAATTGCTTGTGTTCGAGAAGGATGAAATTAGCAGTTTTAGTTTTAAAATAAAACTGAGGGAAGAAGAAGAAGATGCAAGGGGAAACTCGAAGCGATCTCGAGTAGAACGCGGGTTTGACTCGAAGCAGAGGAAGTGAGGAATGTGTTAAGCCAGTTTAAAAGATTTTTTTTAAAAATAACAGTTTTAAAGATGGTTCTCTGTTTAAAATTTTCTAAACCTCTTTTTAAATGATCTTAAGCTTTATTTTTAATGATATGTTTGATTAAATTTAAGTTTGTTAAAAACTTAAATAAAATGTTATTAAAACTTAATCATTTTATAAATATAATTTAATGTTAACTAAAGGTTAAGTTTAATAATGTGATTTAGTAATTAACAAAGGAAAATGATTTGTTGAAGATAATTAAGATTGTGATAAATTAATAAAGAGTAATTAATTATTTTAATTATTAATTAAGTAATAATAAATAAATAAGTTAAAGATTAAAATTAATTAATTTAGAGTTTAATTAATTTGTAACTAAATTAGATAATTAAAGTTAATTAATTAATAATTAGTAGTTAATTAATTAGGAAATTAATTAAGGATTAATTAATATAAATATTTAATAAATAAGGGATAATTAATAAGTGTGATTAATCAATGATTAATAAATTTTGGTTAATTAATTAATGTAATTAATTAAGGTTAATTAACTGATTAAGATCAATTAATTAAATTAGAATAACAAATTGATTTTTAAGTAATTAAGAAATAGTTAATTAATGAAGTTAATTCAAGATGATTAATTAAAGATGATTAATTAAGTATAATTAATTTAAGGGTAATCACTTATTAAGATTTATAAAGATTAATTACTTATTGTAATTAAGGAATAATTAATTAAGGAAGATTAATTAAGATAAATAATTTAGAAATGATTAATTAATTTGTAATTAATTAATGTTAAGTAAGATGGATTAAGGTAATTCAAGTAATTAAAGGTTAGTAATTAATTTAATTAGAGATTAATTAAATTAATTAAGAATGAATCAATTTGTTATGGATGGTTGAATGGTATTAGATGACTTGGATTGATTTTATTGTTGATGAGTGATGAAGATATGCTGTGATATGAATAGGTTAAACTGTGATAATGTAGGTTACCTATCTGAGTTAGATTGTTGTATGATATCCTGAATATGAATTGTATTGTCTGAACTTAAAAATTTGGATTAGGGATCACATTGAATTCGAAGAGACAGGGGTCGGGTATTAGTAAATACCCGAAACCACTTCGATTCTTTATAAATTAAGTTTAGAACCAACAGGCTGGAATTGGAATAAATTAAGTAACTTGACTTTTAACTAAGTAATGGTTCGTGGACATTGTTGTAATAAGTGATGGACTTTGGGAACTCGTAGAAAGGTACGAGTTACCCTGGATTGCAAATAAGTTTATAACTTAGTATTTCATGTTATATGGATTTACTCACGCTGGTTTCCAGCCTGACTCGGGTTATGTAAATGGTAAATACAACTTGGGTACTCAATATTGTATTGAGTAGTCGAGGGATTCAGGTTAGCTTTGACGAATTCTGGAGGAGATTTGGAGCAGGTGGCTTCAGCGTGTAGATATTATGGTGTTTCTGCTGTGTTTGTATTGAGTCTATATCTCTGTGATGTTTGAGATGTATGATAGACAGATGTTTATAACTGTCTAATATGAGATGTATAAGTTGTGTAACTCTGATGTATATGATGCTATGTAATATTTTATGTGATATATTATATTTCATTCGTTCCACTGTGAGTATCTGATGTTGTTGTTCTTTCTTCTTTCTTATCTTTTCTTCTTCTATCCCTTTCTTTCTTTATTAACGATGCGTCTTTCTGGGCTTAGAAGGGCGGGTCGTTAGAGTTGGTACAACTGTAGCGACCCGCCCTTCTCTCTATAGAAAGACGTATCATGAATTAAGAAAGAAATGGATAGAAGAAGAAAAGAAAGAAAAGAAGAAAGAACAACAACATCAGATACTCACAGCGGAACGAATGAAATATAATATATCAATAAGATATTTGTAACAACCCTGAGGTTGCATTACCGAATAATAAATTAAAATTATGATTTTAAGTTGAAAAGGGAGCTAAACAAAATTTTGGGAATTTAAATTTTTGCAATTGGTTTGTAAATTAAAGTATTTTGGGTTGAAATGGGGAATTTTTTAAATAAAAAGTGA
The DNA here is from genome assembly GCA_030737815.1 of Allium fistulosum. NCBI lineage: Eukaryota > Viridiplantae > Streptophyta > Magnoliopsida > Asparagales > Amaryllidaceae > Allium > Allium fistulosum. Next base: position 838,105,225 of record CM060905.1, read on the forward strand.
TTATGGGTTAATGGGCCAAATGAGACAATTACATGGGTTTAATTAAAAACTAGGATGCTTATTAGGATTTTTGTTTACATGATAACATTGGAAAATAAACAAAGTCCTAAGGGGTTTTAAAACCCTTTATCATGACCCATTAGCCTAACCCACTCCTTTATAATATCTCAAACCCATTTCATAACCCTAACCCTCCTCCTCTTCATAAATTCCTAAACCTAAATCTAAGCAAAACTAATGGCCTCCCTTTAGAAGACCCATCTCCATCTCTTCATAATTAGACTTGTTTAATCCTAGCAAGGTAATGCAATCCTAGGCCTAATCACCTTCTAATCTTTATTTTAATCTTTGAAATCTCTTTGTAATCCTTGGTTTTGTTCTCTTTTTAATTTTGAAGCTCTCTTATCCACATCCTCTTTGCTTTGGAAAGTTGCACTTGAAGTGTTTGCTTATTTGCTTGATTGGTAGAGGTAATTACTATTGATTAGTAATTATGCTAGTTGTAATATTGGTAATTACTATTGATTAGTAATTAATGCTAGTTGTATTATTGGTAATTACTATCTATTAGTAATTATTGTTAGTTATACCTATTAGTGATAATTGCTAGTTAATTTTGGTGAAAATTTGATGCTAAAAATTGAAAAAAACACCCCAAATCATCTAAAACCTGCAATTTATGTTGGCTGTTTTGGTTCAGCCTAAAAACAAGCTGAAAATTTGGTCTAAGAGCCCAGAACAAACCTGGGTTGCACCCAGACTGCGGCCCAGGCGTAGCAGGCCAGCCCTAGTGGGCTGGCACACAGTGAACCTTGCGGGTCCGCACTAGGCGGCCCGCTAAACTCCCCAACCCGCATGGGCTGGGACTTAAGGTTCCCAGCCCAGGCGGGCTGGGACTTAACCTTCTCAGCCCGCGTGGGCTGGGACTTAATTCCCAGCCCAAGCGGGCTGGGCCAGCCCGCGTGGGCTGGGATTTAATTCCCAGCCCAGGCGGGCTGGGACGGATCCCAGCCCGCGTGGGCTGGGACATTACTCCCAGCCCACGGGCTGGGATATAATGGATCCCAGCCCGTGTGGGCTGGGATTTAATTCCCAGCCCAGGCGGGCTGGGACGGATCCCAGCCCGCGAGGGCTGGGACATTACTCCCAGCCCAGGCGGGCTGGGCCAGCCCGCGTGGGCTGGGATTTAATTCCCAGCCCAGGCGGGCTGGGGTGGAGAAAAAATCTCCCCAGCCCGAGCGGGCTGGGGCAGGCTGACGCGGGCCGAAGCCCGCGTCGAAAAAAAAAAAAACTGCATCCAAACTGTCTGTTTTTAGATTTTTGCCTCCACTTCGCGATGCCGCCACGATCGCATCCGAAGTCGGAATTCGACGTTTTTGGTCTCGTTGGAAAGGTGGAGTTTCGAACTCCGCCTCTGGAAAATTTGGGCATCATTGGAATTCGTTTGATACTTCGAATTTCGTGCCGAAGTCGAACTCTGGTCGCTGTTGGCAAACAGTGTGAATCTTGTTCTGGGTCCAACTTTGAGACGTCGCTGCCACTTCGTCTCAACACGGAATCCAAAAATTCTTTTTGCATCTTAAAGTAGGAATGTTGGGCTACATGCCTGCAAATTTTCATGACATTTGGATATATTTTGCTGGTCCAAATAAATTGCCGAACTTGGGTTCGCAGCTGTTTTTTTGAATGTTTACAAACACTTAGAATGAAAATCAAATATCCCTTCTGTTTCCAACTGTTGAGCGCCACTCCGCGATGCCGCCGCGTTCGCATCGGAAGTCGGAATTCGACGTTTTTGGTCTCGTTAGAAAGGTGGAGTTCCGAACTCCATCTCAGGAAAATTTGGACAACATTGGAGTTCGTTTGGTACTTCGAATTTCGTGTCGAAGTTGAACTCTAGTCGCTGTTTGTAAACAGTGTAAATCTTGTTCTGGGTCCAACTTTGAGACGTCGCTGCCACTTTGTCTCAACTCGGAATCCAGAAATTCTTTTTGCATCTTAAAGTAGGGATGTTGGACTACATGCCTGCCAATTTTCATGATATTTGGACACAGTTTGCTGGTCCAAATAAATTATCGAACTTGAGTTCACAGCTGTTTTTGAATGGTTACAAACACTTAGAATAGTTTTGATGATTTTCTGGTTTTCGTCGATTTCTTTGAGATTTGTCTCTGGATTTCGTACATGGGCTTTATAAAAAGGTTTTAAAAGGATTTTTCACTCCAAAATGGCTTTTGAAAATTATTATATAATATTATTTTAATTATTAAATTAACTACTCCATAATATGAGACCTTTCAAAAGACCGTTTTAAAAGTGATTTCGAAAATCAATTATAAATCCGTTTTACACCATTATTTTCTATAATAAAAATCTCACACTCACTTTTAGCACGTCGAGCGAAGTGGAAAGGTGCTTAAACGGTTAGGAAATCTCCGGCCTATGGAAACCGTGTGTATTTTCTTTCCGGTTAATCCCCGACCTATTCGATTGATCGTTTTGACCTTTGGGTCTAGTATACCGATGATATGAGGTAGACTTTTTATTGTTTGGAGTGTGAGCTTGCTATTGGTTAGGAAACCGTTTAGTGCGAACGTGGGGTATGGGACTCATTGTTAACACTTTACGGGTTCCTCTCCAAGAAGTTAGTGACACATTTGCCTCTGGGCGGCCAGTACTGGACCTCTGGGTCACCATTCCCTCTGGGCAACCGTCTCTGGACACCTGCTCTGTAACGACCCGTATTTTTAACGGATCGACAAGTTCGACAGAATTTGGAATTTTAGAGTTTTTGAGCCATTTCAGATTTTAGGCGAAAATGGCCAAGTCCTGAGTCGTGAACGACTTAGTGTAAGTCGTGAGTCGTATACGACTTAGGGGATAGGAGCGACTCAGGGATTTGGCTAGTTAAGGGTGTAAGGATAAGTCGTTTGAACGACTTAAGGGGTAGGCGCGACTTAAGGACTGGGCGAGATAAGGCTTAAGTTGTAACAGTTAAGTCGTGACCGAGTTAAGGTGATGAGTCGTGACCGAGTTTTCTGATGAGTCGTGACCGAGTTATCTGATGAGTCGTACCCAGTTATCTGATGAGTCGTACCCAAGTCATCTGATGAGTTGTACCCAGTCATCTGATGAGTCGTATCCTGGTTATCTGATGAGTCGTATCCTGGTTATCTGATGAGTCGTCTGACCAGTTGAGTCGTAACCCCAGCTATTTGTTAAGTCGTGACCGACTCAGTAGTTGGCTGCTAGGTTATAAGTCGTAGGATAGTGGAATTTGATAGGTCGTAGACGACTTAGTAGTTGAGTCGTATATCCAGTTGAGTCGTAGACGAGTATCCCAGTAACCTAGCTAAGTCGTGAGGTTGATAAGTCGTAGCCGAGTTAACTGTTAAGTCGTAGACAGGGGGTCTGTTGAGTCGTAGGCGCATGCTATAAGTCGGAGACGACTTAGGAGATAACTGTTTTGTCGTGAGTCATAGGCAGAAGTGTGTTAAGTCGTTGAGTCGTAGGGCTTTGAGTCGTGAGTCGTAAACGACTCATGGAGGCAGACGAGATAGGGATTTCAGCTATAAATAGGAGAGCTTCTCTTCATTTTTGGGATCCGGATTTTTAAGCGACGAAGTGCTGCCATTTTGAGAGCTCGACTTCTACACTTCTTCACTTCTTTTCTCCACTCTAATCTAGTGCTTCCTTCCATCCAAATCAAAGATCAAGATTGAAGATTCAAGAGCTAAAGTTGAAGATCTTCATCTTTTCAAGAGAGATTTCTTCGTTTGAAGCGGATTTGTGATAGATCAAGCTTCATCCTTCGCTGTCCACATCTGAAGCGTGTAGATTTGGGTTTGTTTAGGTGATTTGGTGAGTGGTGATTATCTCTCACACGGATCCAAAGGAGTATATCGGATTGTTGGCTCGATTTGGTGTTAAAATAGAGATTTCCATGCATTTTCTTCATCCAAAGTGTAGATCCATATAGATCCATTGTTCATGATGATGTTACATCCATTTTATCATATGATAACCTATGCAAGTTCATTCATCAAGTTTGTAGAGATATAATCCATGTTTTCATGCTTATTGGACTTTCAACTCTTTAATTACGAAAATGCCATTATTGTTATAATTGTCTACTTAGATCATTTTTGAATGCTTGATTGCTTGGATTGATGTTTGATTTGATTGATTGTTATGAATTAGATGATTGATGATTAGATTTAGATCGAAGGTGATTCAAAAGCTAAGGGAAAGGCTCTTGAATTGGGAAAGCTGCTCGTGGCATATGTAGCGGGATGATGAAGCTCTTATGCATAGATTTGATGATGTGATGATGAGATGAGGCTTCGCGAGGATGTGATGAAGCGAGGAAATCATATGATGAAGACTTGGTCTAATCCAGACGGGATCATTCCAAGCATGTTGATAACTCGGTGATATGATTCGAGTTGGGGATAATGAATGGATAAGAGAATAGTCGTCGAGGAGGATGACTAGGAGGCTTGGATAGCATCGTTGTTGAAGGTTCTAGCATGCTCTAAGCAAGAGTACGTTTGGGCAGATTCGATAGTCCCAACGGCCAACTGTTGATGGTCGAGTACTCTGGGCAGATTCGATAGTCCTAGGCACGGGCTGCGACGACGTGCGGGAGTTATGTCTAGGACCGGGGTTTCCATTAGCCCTTGACGGACGGCTGAAAGAATGTGCCGGTCATTCAATTAACGGTGATATCGAAGCAATGATAACAGTGATAGCCAGAGTCATGGATGTTTGGTTGTATCGTCATTCGGACTCAAGAGCGGTATTTTCTGGGTGCTTATCTGATTTAGGCCTTGGTACTTGGAAAACATCGCCCTTGACTCGAGTGATAGTAGCTTTACTTTAAATTGTATGCTCTGTTATGTTTGCTTCTGCTTAGTGTGTGTCTGGGGGCTATCACTGTAGAATGAGGTTGGAGTGGGAGGGTTGTATTCCTATTCCTTTTCCTTTATGCTCTTTTGGTATGTTGTTAGTTAATTTACTGCTCACTAAGACTGTTGTCTGACTCAAGGCTTTATGTTTTAATTCTTATTGCCTTGGGCTGTTCGTCCATTTTGGGACGGGCAGACTAGGTAGCAGGTGACAGGTGCTGTTCTCTTCTCACGATGCTGATATCGAAGACGAGCTAGAGGGTTGCATATTATCTTCTTATATGTACTGGATATTCCGCTGTTTTGTATTCTCTGAGAGATATGTAGTGAGGCTCGATGTATTGACTATTTGGATGCTTGTATTCAACTATTATGAAGTTTTATATGATGTCATTTTGTTCTGTAAAGCTTCACTATACATATGTTCTATTGTATTTTGTCCATGCGCTGTGAGTAATACGATAGATTCTGTTGCTTTAATTTACCTTGACAATCGTCCATGGTCGCCTGGCACACTTTACAGCGCACTGTCTCTAGATTCGGTGCAGGGGTCATGGGCGGTCGTCTCATGCTCTATGGAGCAGTTTACTTTTCGGCGTGTGCCTCTGGGCCTTTATCCTTTTGGGAAGGATTTCGCCGTTTTGCGCGTTCCGCATCTGTGCGAGTGATCGATCACAACTTTACAGTACTTGGCAACAACGACTCTGGTCGGTGCACGTGCAAAACTTGTATTATCCGATGATTTTTATATCCATTCGAGTACCGCCATTCGGCGTTGGTTCTATGGAACCATACGATGTAAGTGCGATTACCTTGTGGATTCACAGTGTCTCTGGACACTGCTTTTCAGTGTTTGATTTCATTGATTTTTCAGTATATCTCCATTGCTCTTTGGAGCATCGATCTTTGCTTGGGCATTGATTACAGACTCTGGTCACTCTTGGGATTATTGCCTATGGGCATCTTTTTATAGCTTTGGCTACGCCGATGATATGAGGCGATTTTATTTATTCTACACTTTGGTGTTGATTTCTCTTTGGAGATTTTTATTGTTTATTGATGATTAGGGATCGTCATTATATTCATGTGGTTCATAATATACTTCTCTTTGGATAAGTACTGTTTTACTTATGTACCGCATTATTATATATCTCAGTTATTACTTATTGTTTAGCTAGCCTGACCCGAGTGTTTTCGCTCGGGTCAGACCGAGTTGTTTCAGGTTAGGTCTCTGGACTTAGCTTCTGTGCTTCCGCTTGGACATTATCTGCTATGCTGATAGATAGCGCTTTTATTTGTCCACTATTCCGCTACTCTGTTATTATTCAGACTTTGATATGTACATATTTTTAACCCACATGGGTGGGCAGTGGCTTTGTACCCACTTATTGTATTTGGATCTGTATTGACGATGTATTGTTCTGGGATTTTATATCTGTTATGTGATTCTGTTCTGTGATGTTTTATCATTTATTATTATGCTTTGTCCTGATAGATCTTTAGCCATTTGTAATTTCGTTATAAGTATTTACCGAATATGTCGAACCACTTGAAAAAATATATAGATACCATCCTTTCGACGTATTCGGTAGATAGTTAAAGCTTGATTACAAATGGTCGCTTCCACTATACTCTATTCTCCGCTTTAACAGACAGTATTACACCCGTAATACTCTTTGTTACAGTGGGTCTCAGAGTGGGGCGTTACAGCTTGGTATCAGAGCTTGGTTTCAGGAATAAGCATAATAAACACAGAACAGTAACACTTAGTACAATACATCCTAGTATGATTCAAATATTACAAAGCCCTTTCCTCATGACATTGGATAGATAAGTTAGGAATATGTTTAGAAATACATTTATATTCCGTAGTATTCCATTTGAATTATCTATCTTTGAAATCGTGCTTAACTCGCATCTTCATCTCAGCCTCGAGGTACGCATCCTTCCGTTCTCGAAGGTTCTATTTTATTTCACGATCAGTGTATTAGAGTTCTTTTGATACGGGTGTCTCTCACTCATTCGTATCAAAGGAACTAGTTGATACTTTATCTTTGGATGTTACTTGTAGGGTTTCTTCACTAAGGATTGTGAATCCCATTGGTGGATCCACGACCCTTAGCATGCTCTGTGAGAATATAAATATTGATCTTTGTGGATTTTCTTTCCGTGCGAATCTGCACGTTGTGGATTAGATGTTATAGACGATTTCTATATTTAAGGAATTGCGGGGACGCAATTTTCTTAAGGGGGGGAGTCTGTAACAACCCTTAGGTTGCATTACCGAATAATAAATTAAAATTATGATTTTAAGTTGAAAAGGGAGCTAAACAAAATTTTGGGAATTTAAATTTTTGCAATTGGTTTGTAAATTAAAGTATTTTGGGTTGAAATGGGGAATTTTTTAAATAAAAAGTGATTATGGGTTAATGGGCCAAATGAGACAATTACATGGGTTTAATTAAAAACTAGGATGCTTATTAGGATTTTTGTTTACATGATAACGTTGGAAAATAAACAAAGTCCTAATGGGTTTTAAAACCCTTTATCATGACCCATTAGCCTAACCCACTCCTTTATAATATCTCAAACCCATTTCATAACCCTAACCCTCCTCCTCTTCATAAATTCCTAAACCTAAATCTAAGCAAAACTAATGGCCTCCCTTTAGAAGACCCATCTCCATCTCTTCATAATTAGACTTTTTTAATCCTAGCAAGGTAATGCAATCCTAGGCCTAATCACCTTCTAATCTTTATTTTAATCTTTGAAATCTCTTTGTAATCCTTGGTTTTGTTCTCTTTTTAATTTTGAAGCTCTCTTATCCACATCCTCTTTGCTTTGGAAAGTTGCACTTGAAGTGTTTGCTTATTTGCTTGATTGGTAGAGGTAATTACTATTGATTAGTAATTATGCTAGTTGTAATATTGGTAATTACTATTGATTAGTAATTAATGCTAGTTGTATTATTGGTAATTACTATCTATTAGTAAATATTGTTAGTTATACCTATTAGTGATAATTGCTAGTTAATTTTGGTGAAAATTTGATGCTAAAAATTGAAAAAAAACACCCCAAATCATCTAAAAACTGCAATTTATGTTGGCCGTTTTGGTTCAGCCTGAAAACAGGCTAAAAATTTGGTCTAAGAGCCCAGAACAGACCTGGGTTGCACCCAGGCTGCGGCCCAGGCGTAGCAGGCCAGCCCTAGTGGGCTGGCACACAGTGAACCTTGCGGGTTCGCACTAGGCGGCCCGCTAAACTCCCCAGCCCGCATGGGCTGGGACTTAAGGTTCCCAGCCCAGGCGGGTTGGGACTTAACCTTCTCAGCCCGCGTGGGCTGGGACTTAATTCCCAGCCCAGGCGGGCTGGGCCAGCCCGCGTGGGCTGGGATTTAATTCCCAGCCCAGGCGGGCTGGGACGGATCCCAGCCCGCGTGGGCTGGGACATTACTCCCAGCCCACGGGCTGGGATATAATGGATCCCAGCCTGCGTGGGCTGGGATTTAATTCCCAGCCCAGGCGGGCTGGGACGGATCCCAGCCCGCGAGGGCTGGGACTTTACTCCCAGCCCAGGCCTGGGCTGGGACGGATCCCAGCCCGCGAGGGCTGGGACATTACTCCCAGCCCAGGCGGGCTGGGCCAGCCCGCGTGGGCTGGGATTTAATTCCCAGCCCAGGCGGGCTGGGGTGGAGAAAAAATCTCCCCAGCCCGAGCGGGCTGGGGCAGGCTGACGCGGGCCGAAGCCCGCGTCGAAAAAAAAAAAACTGCATCCAAACTGTCTGTTTTTAGATTTTTGCCTCCACTTCGCGATGCCGCCACGATCGCATCCGAAGTCGGAATTCGACGTTTTTAGTCTCGTTGGAAAGGTGGAGTTTCGAACTCCGCCTCTGGAAAATTTGGGCATCATTGGAATTCGTTTGATACTTCGAATTTCGTGCCGAAGTCGAACTCTGGTCGCTGTTGGTAAACAGTGTGAATCTTGTTCTGGGTCCAACTTTGAGACGTCGCTGCCACTTCGTCTCAACACGGAATCCAGAAATTCTTTTTGCATCTTAAAGTAGGAATGTTGGGCTACATGCCTGCAAATTTTCATGACATTTGGATATAGTTTGCTGGTCCAAATAAATTGCCGAACTTGGGTTCGCAGCTGTTTTTTTGAATGTTTACAAACACTTGGAATGAAAATCAAATATCCCTTCTGTTTCCAGCTGTTGAGCGCCACTCCGCGATGCCGCCGCGTTCGCATCGGAAGTCGGAATTCGACGTTTTTGGTCTCGTTAGAAAGGTGGAGTTCCGAACTCCATCTCAGGAAAATTTGGACAACATTGGAGTTCGTTTGGTACTTCGAATTTCGTGTCGAAGTTGAACTCTAGTCGCTGTTTGTAAACAGTGTAAATCTTGTTCTGGGTCCAACTTTGAGACATCGCTGCCACTTCGTCTCAACTCGGAATCCAGAAATTCTTTTTGCATCTTAAAGTAGGGATGTTGGACTACATGCCTGCAAATTTTCATGACATTTGGACACAGTTTGCTGGTCCAAATAAATTATCGAACTTGAGTTCACAGCTGTTTTTGAATGGTTACAAACACTTGGAATAGTTTTGATGATTTTCTGGTTTTCGTCGATTTCTTTGAGATTTGTCTCTGGATTTCGTACACGGGCTTTATAAAAAGGTTTTAAAAGGATTTTTCGCTCCAAAATGGCTTTTGAAAATTATTATATAATATTATTTTAATTATTAAATTAACTACTCCATAATAGGAGACCTTTCAAAAGACCGTTTTAAAAGTGATTTCGAAAATCAATTATAAATCCGTTTTACACCATTATTTTCTATAATAAAAATCTCACACTCACTTTTAGCACGTCGAGCGAAGTGGAAAGGTGCTTAAACGGTTAGGAAATCTCCGGCCTATGGAAACCGTGTGTATTTTCTTTCCGGTTAATCCCCGACCTATTCGATTGATCGTTTTGACCTTTCGGTCTAGTTTACCGATGATATGAGGTAGACTTTTTATTGTTTGGAGTGTGAGCTTGCTATTGGTTAGGAAACCGTTTAGTGCGAACGTGGGGTATGGGACTCATTGTTAACACTTTACGGGTTCCTCTCCAAGAAGTTAGTGACACATTTGCCTCTGGGCGGCCAGTACTGGACCTCTGGGTCACCATTCCCTCTGGGCAACCGTCTCTGGACATCTGCTCTATGGAGCAGTTTACTTTTCGGCGTGTGCCTCTGGGCCTTTATCCTTCTGGGAAGGGTTTCGCCGTTTCGCGCGTTCCGCATCTGTGCGAGTGATCGATCACAACTTTACAGTACTTGGCAACAACGACTCTGGTCGGTGCACGTGCAAAACTTGTATTATCCGATGATTTTTATATCCATTTGAGTACCACCATTCGGCGTTGGTTCTATGGAACCATACGATGTAAGTGCGATTACCTTGTGGATTCACAGTGTCTCTGGACACTACTTTTCAGTGTTTGATTTCATTGATTTTTCAGTATATCCCCATTGCTCTTTGGAGCATCGATCTTTGCTTGGGCATTGATTACAGACTCTGGTCACTCTTGGGATTATTGCCTATGGGCATCTTTTTATAGCTTTGGCTACGCCGATGATATGAGGCGATTTTATTTATTCTACACTTTGGTGTTGATTTCTCTTTGGAGATTTTTATTGTTTATTGATGATTAGGGATCGTCATTATATTCATGTGGTTCATAATATACTTCTCTTTGGATAAGTACTGTTTTACTTATGTACCGCATTATTATATATCTCAGTTATTACTTATTGTTTAGCTAGCCTGACCCGAGTGTTTTCGCTCGGGTCAGACCGAGTTGTTTCAGGTTAGGTCTCTGGACTTAGCTTCTGTGCTTCCGCTTGGACATTATCTGCTATGCTGATAGATAGCGCTTTTATTTGTCCACTATTCCGCTACTCTGTTATTATTCAGACTTTGATATGTACATATTTTTAACCCACATGGGTGGGCAGTGGCTTTGTACCCACTTATTGTATTTGGATCTGTATTGACGATGTATTGTTCTGGGATTTTATATCAGTTATGTGATTCTGTTCTGTGATGTTTTATCATTTATTATTATGCTTTGTCCTGATAGATCTTTAGCCATTTGTAATTTCGTTATAAGTATTTACCGAATATGTCGAACCACTTGAAAAAATATATAGATACCATCCTTTCGACGTATTCAGTAGATAGTTAAAGCTTGATTACAAATGGTCGCTTCCACTATACTCTATTCTCCGCTTTAACAGACAGTATTACTCCCGTAATACTCTTTGTTATAGTGGGTCTCAGAGTGGGGCGTTACAATATTACATAGTATCATATACATCAGAGTTATACAACTTAAACATCTCAAATTAGACAGTTATAAACATCTGTCTATCATACATCTCAAACATCAATACAATACAGACTCAATACAAACACAGGGGAAACACCATAATATCTACACGCTGAAGCCACCTGCTCCAAATCTCCTCCAGAATTCATCAAAGCTAACCTGAATCCCTCGACTACTCAATACAATATTGAGTACCCAAGAGTTTAATAAAACAGAAAATAAACACTTGGGTCAAACATGGGTTTGGTGTGAGTAAACGGTTTAAAATTGCTTAACTTTGAAAAATCTTTGAAAAGAAAAGGTATCTCGTAAGACTTCCCGCACATAAACACGGAAAAGTTTTTACCTTACGATAACCAAAACATTTGATATGAAATCTGATTTTATTATAATAGGTCTAGGGTTTTCAAATAAATATGAAATAGCTGAAATTGTTACATTATTAAATTCCAGCATACTAGCCAACAAAGTGGGTTATACAATCAAGACCGATGGCACTTATTGGAAATTGGATTCCATACAATGGCAGGGCTACTGGGGTACCGCCCATCACAGTACGTGGCCTAGATCAACGTACCGAGGAGTACGCCCGCTCCCCTGCAACACAACGCCGGAACCATCCCTTATTGGATAATTCTTGCATAAGAAACCCCAGCGGTTGTAGCTATTCAACCGCCCACTCAGCCGAATAAAAAGAAGGGACCTCTAGACAGGGGAATCTTATACTACTTGGGTGCTACCCACTAACCTTGCTGCACCTCCCCTGTTTTAGCCATTCCCGGTTGATGAGGCTTGAGGCTACGATTACCTTTATAGAACACATCTATCTTAGAATGCTCATCGCCCTCCTGACGATGTGTTGAAAGCATTCAATTCATACAAGTTCGTTCCGGGTTCGAACGAAACCGAAGGCATTATCTCGTTACACTCGTTTTGGAATCACCCTTAGAGTTAACGACAATAACCCTTGCACTCTGAATCTTCATCTCGAATCTGAAAGTACTATCTTCGTCAAACTCATTACGGAATCACCCACAGAGTTATACTGACAAAGAATAGTTCTTACACCTCGAGTCTTCACTTGCTCCACTTGGATTAACGACCTAACGTTTAATTTGGATCGATGTGGTTTTTGGATCCCAAATATGGAAACCCGATCCCGGTCTCATCGAAATCCAAAACGTATCTTTTAAGGCCAAGTTGTTTAAAGGTTTTAAACATTTAAACTTATATTCAGAATGATATAAACAGATAGATAAATCACATTATCACAATAGATAATTCATATCAACATTCATCTCACAAAGCAACATATCACATATATCAGAGATATCCAATTCATCCAATATCAACCAATCACCCAATATCAATCATCCAATATCAATCAATCATCCATAAGCAGAATTGATTAACTCCAAATCAATTTAATTAACCTTTAATTAAATTAATTACTATTCTTTAATTACTTGGATTATCTTAAACCTCCTTCATTGATTTTTACATATCAATTTATTAATCATCTCTTAATGATCTTCCTTAATTAATCTTCCTTGATTAATTATACTAATTACATTCAAGTAATTATCCTTAACCATATACAGTAATTAACCTTTAATTACTATCATTAATTTAAATAATTAATGAACCTTTATTAATTTATTAATAAATTAATCCTTAATTAATCACAATTAATTAATCATACTTTAATTAATTACTTTTATTAATCAACCTTGATTAATTAATAATCCTCTAATTACTTTATTAATTAATTACCTTCTAGTTAATTAAATAATTAATCTTTAATTAACTACATTCCTTAATTAACCTTAATTAATTATAAACAGTAATTAACCATCTTTTAATTACTTACCTTAATTAATTAATTCCTAATTAATTATATTAATTAATTATTCTTAATTACTTATTATTGGTTAATTAATCTTAATTAATCAACCTTAATTACATCATTTATTATATTAATTAATAATCATTAATTACTTCCTTTATTTTTTTTATTATTTAACTACACTTAGTAATAAATCTTAAATTAAACACATTTAATTAATCATATTAATTAATTAACTAAAATAAAATTAAGTAATTAACTCTTAATTACTTACATAAGTAATTGTCTTCTAATTACTTCATTAAATGATCTCTCTTAACTAATTACCTTAACAAGTAATTAATTCCATCATTAATAATTCTTAATTCTTTAATAAATTAATTACTTTATAATTAATTAACTTTAAAATAATTATATTAATTAATTCCTTAGATTGATAACATCAAGTGATTACCCTTTTATCACTTTAACTAATTACCCCATGAGTAATTTTCCTATTAATTACTTCCATAAATAATTACATTCAATAATTAACCATTAATTACTTCTTTAAGAAATTACACTTAATTAATCCATAATTAAATAACAACAAGTGATTAACTCTTAATTACTTCCCTTTGATTGACTTCCCTAAATTAATTACTCACTATTTACTTTCATAAATAATTTTTTTCTTTTCTTATTTACATTTAGTAATTATCCATTAATTACTTTACTAAGTAATTACAATTAATTAATCATGACTGATTATCTTAATTAATTAGACTAATTAATTAATCTAAAGTTAATTACATTAATTAATTAACTAATTAATCATCTCTTAATCTCTAATTAATTCATTAACTATCCACTAATTACTTTATTAAGTAATTATTCTTAATTACAAACATTAATTAAGCTTAAATTTATTTATTAATTAATTGTTCTTAATTAATCTCTACTTAACTAATTAAGAATAAATTTTACATTTATATTAAATATTTACTCAAATCATTACTTTATTAAAAGCAAATTTAGAAATCAAATTTGAAATAAAATTTATTTTAACAAAACAATTCAAACATTTAATTTTAATATACTTAAATCTTTGAAAGCCATTTTCAAACATGTTTAATCAAATTGAAAAATTATTTATTTAAAAACTTGTTTAATACTTAAAAACTTGTCCCTGTTTTAAATTTTAAAACTAAAAATATGGTTTGCTTTAAAATTCAAACCTGGTTACTGGAATAAAACAACCCGAGTCTAAACAAAAGAAAACCCGAGTAAACCCACTAAAACCCCCGAGTCTTCCCTGAGTCCACGCGAAAACCATCAGCTTCGAGTCGACCACGAAATCTTCACGAGACTTCCCCGAGATAACTTCTTCTTTCCCAAACTCTCGAACTCCAGTACACCCAAACGTGTACACGTGCACGTGGTGCACTTGCACCGGCGCCTCCGACCACAGATGATCGTCGCGATGCTCCTCTCCGACTCCACGAACCCACGCGATCACTACTCCCCACCCAAATCGTACGTATCTTCCCCAAATTAAAATCGAGCAAAACGATCGATACAGAACCCAAAACTACATCGACCAAACAAGGTTCGCCACTACGATCTCGATGACTGGAAGCTACGTTCCTCCGACCAGAGCATCTTCATCGATACATGCAACTACCCAAACACTCGCGATCATCTCCGATGATCCAACGATGACGCACGAACTCTTTTTCTCTCGTCGTCCCCAACAGCTCTTCGAACCCTAGATCATCCTTCCCTGGTTACTACGGCCATCAGAAAAATTCCAACCCATTTTTACTGTGACCCCCAACCCACTGGCCATCTCCAGTCTGAACCTCGCCGCTCCTCTGGCTGTCGATCATCGATAATCGACAATAATGTCAAAATTGGTCAACTCAACAAATCTCAACATATACATCATTAAAAATCTGGACTTTCATGTCAAAATTCATGATTTTGTATAACGAATACGACTATGAAATCTAAATCTAAAATTAAATTAGTTAAATTTTAACATATATGTGCATTCCACTGTTATATTTGTTTTAAAAATCATCGATTCAATTTAGAACCCTTAAACTATTTTTATAATTAACAATACACTGCTATAATCAATTTGTATTCACAGATCCAAGCTTAAAATTTTGTATATTAGGAGTTATGAGGTTTTGTTTGTTGTTTGGGAACTGTCATCATAACAGAGAACATAACAGAGAAGAGAACTTATATTTACAGGCAAATATATTCATATACACAGAGCCCTTCATAAATATATACATACATGCATTCATATCAGATCCATATAACAATTTAATCTATCACTGAAGTCAATCATCATAAGGTTAAACTGTTTTTAAAATAAATTTACTCACATATATTTATTTGCAGAGAACAAAGCAGAGCACTGTTTATCACTTCCAGGCTTTTTTTAAATTTTGAATTCTGGCAATGCTTTTAAATTTCTTTGTTGTTGACATTTGAAATCCCTTGCATGCCTTCAATTTGATGTTGAAACTGAAGCCTTTGCATTTGAATTATAGTTGAACTTCATTTTAGTTGCAGATTTGAATTTCAGGTTGAAGAAAATTTGAGAACTGATATTGTTTTTCTTTTAAATTTGATTTCAGTTTTAGAAGAAGAAAGAAAAACTGAGAAAACGTTTTGAACTGAAAAATAGAAGCAAGGTTTTTATACAACATTATATTTGTTATTTCATTTTCCAAAGAAATTTGCCACTTGTATTTTTTTAAAACTTACATGTGTCCTTTATCACCTAATTACCCTACACTTGTTACCACCAAGTGTTAATGTATTTACACATGTCCTTTTTAATATATATTAAATAAAAAATTTTATTTAATTTAAATGTTAATATAAAACCTTTATACTTAATTTACTAATTAATAAACACTTACCTTAGTATATGTATATATAAACTATTTTTAGAGAAAATATTATAAAACCAATTACTCTTTGAAAAATATTTATATTTTAAAACCTTATTTACAAAAGTATTTATGTTATATTAATTATGTGAATATGGATTTATATAAATTCATTTACTTGTTTACAAACTATTTTAATTTAAGAGATATTTTAAAAAGAAAGTTTATTTAAAACCATATATATACACACTTATAACCATTTTAGTCTTATACTTATTAAAAGAAAACAAGATAAAAATAAATCTTTTATTAAATCTTATTTAAACTATCATATTTTAGAAATAATAATTATCTTAATTTTGAAAACAATTGAATTAAATCTAAACTAACCTTTGAAAAATATTAATTTTAAAACAAAGCTTTAAATCACAAATTATACATACATATATATATATATTATCAATAGATTAAATTAAATTCAAAGCAATCCAAATTATAACATATACATACATATATATTACAATTTGAAATTCATCTTTAATTTAAAACAAAAGATATACTATTCACCATATATATCAAATATATATATTATAAATAGAATAAAATTTTATTAGCTTTCACAAACAAATCTTTTCAATATTGCCAGATTATATATTTATTATCCTTTAAAATATTAAATTAAATTTAAATTATAAAGAAAATTTATCAAATCAATTAAATTATTAATACAGATTATTAAATTTATATTGCCCAAAAACCTGGGATATCACAATTACGCTTATCGTTCATTCACAGATCAGAGATATATCACAGATGAGTAAATTACAGATCACAACATAAATCAGGGTATATCACAAAGCATCATATATCAGGGATATCAAACAATCAAATCATCCAATAGAATTCAAACATTCATAGGTAAGGTTAGTTAATTGTTTGATTAATTCAAATCAGATTAATTTCTTATGAATTTCTAATTCTGGTTAATTAACATTGATTAATTACAAATTATTTTGATTAATTATTCTTTAATCATTTATAAATTAACCATTAATAATAAATTGATTAACCTTTAATTTTTTATTAATTACTTTTAATTATTAATTAATTAACCTTTAATAACTTTCATTAAGTAATTATCTTTTAAATAATTAACTACATTTAATTACTTATCCTTAAAAACTTCACCAAGTAATTATATTAAGTAATAATCCTTCATTAAGTAATTATACTTAATTAATCTTTAATTAAGTAATTGGGTTTCAAATTAAAATAACTCATTAACTACTTAATTTTATTCAAGTTTATTTTAAACCTTTACAATCAATTATTATTTAACACATGGATTATCCTTAATTACTTTCATTTATTTAATTAACCTTTAATTTATTTCCTTAATAAATCACCTTGGTTAATTCCCCCATTAACTTAAATCCATTAAGTTAACTATCCTCTAAAACACCTTTTACTTTTTAATTTTCCACTTAATTAAAATATTAAGTTTACTTAAACTTTTTAAAACAAAGGTTATTTAAGATTTAAAACACTTTAAGTTAGAAAACAATTCAAATTAAAAACTTTATTCACAACTAAGTTTTCAGACTAACTTAAAGTTATATTCAAACTATAATTTAAAGGCTAGTTCAAACTTTGCTTAAAACCTTAAATTTTTAGTTTAAGTTTACAAAAACAGGGACAGGTTTTGTGTACACTTGTATAATCATTTATACCCGAGCCAGATCTTAATTTCCCCGAGACAAACCCGAAGCCCTATCCACAATCCCAACTACTTCGAGTCCAACACGTCTAAGCCCCGGTACTTACTCGAGCACTTCCTTCTTCCACACTTCGTAAACAACCCAGATACTCGAACGCCACCGTGCACGTGCACATCGACGACCAACACCACCAGTCTTCGCCACACCCTCCAGCACTTCAAACATCATCGCGGCAACTCACTTCTACCATCAACCTATCACCATCGGCCAGAGATCGAAATTCGAATAGAAAGTCGAAACCTGGAAACACTTGAACCATTCACCTCCCAAACCTGTCATCGTCCCAATCTCGGTGCTCTGACCACCTGAAGTCACGCGACTTCGACCACGCGTTCCCTGACCATCGACGCTTCTCTTCCCTAAGTTTCGTACGACTCGGTCTAACAGAGGTGACAAAATCACCTTGTTTTTGACCACGACAAAATTCACTCACAAAACCCTAGTCTTGCCTCGATCGAACATCCCATGCAATAGAAATTTTTGTAAACATTTTTAATGAATTCTACGAAGATCAAGCAAGCTTCAGACCAAATCTCAGCATTTTAAAATGGTTCGAACACTAGACATTTGTTAAAAAGCATTTTTAGTTCAATTGGGCACTGCTCTTAACATACTTGATGAAAAATCAAAATTTTTGTTTTAAAAATCTAGATTTCAAATAACAATTCACATCATATAACTGAATTCACAAATAATCATGTTCGAGTATATCACACTTTGAGTTTGTTCTGTAAAATCAAGTTTTTCTCCAACCTGTATGTTTATAATTTACTTGAAACCATTTTTTTTAAAATAGCATTGTATTGTTGTAATTACTTTCCTTTCAAATGCCATAGTTTAAAAATAGCATTATATTGATTTTACTTTAAACAGGATTGAAACCTGTTGCCTGTAACAAAAATATCTTCTAAACGTGCTCACCATATCTACATATATATGTCTAAACATACAGACATACTTAACAACTAACAACATTTCATAATGCATTCAAGTATCTACCACAATATCAAGATATAGAAGTAGATCATGGGTGGAAATTTGCTCACCAGAGATTGAAACAGAGAAGAACAAAGGCTATGTTTTGAAAACCTGGAACAGATTTTAAATTTGGAATTTGATTCTTCCAGATTGATTTGCTAGCTTCAGATTGGAACCTTGATCCATTTGAAGTTGTTTTGAGTTGTTGTTCAAGTTGAATTCTTGTTTAAGTTTTGAATGGTATTTTACTTTCAGTTTTTTTTTCTTTTTGAACGAACTGGAATGGAGAAGATAATATATGAAAGTAGTTTACAGTGTGATATATTTTTTTGTTATGTATTGGGTGATAAAATATTGTACAGGAAATATTATTTGTACAAATGAGATCAGTGATATTTTCCTTGTCTCGTGGCTGATATGCACCATTTTGGGGCTGCATTAATTATGTTGTACAACTTTACATATAATACTAGTATCTTGTGTACTAAAGATGATGGCCTTACTTGCTTTGGTACCATTTTTACATAATTTCTCTTCATTTCGGCTGAGATGATATGTTATTGTGTTGGAGGTGATATTGGGTACATAACTTTTCATTTGTTTGCTTTGTTTATGTTTGATATATATTTATTTTACTTTGTTTATATTTATATTTATTTGTATTTCTTACTTTATCTTTGTTAGCTTGTTTCCTTTTCCAGGTCTTTGTTTTCTTGATTTGGCAAATGTACATGGATATACATTTTGTTTTGCTTTAGCCTTATTACTTAGGAATATAAATGAAATTCTATTGTTAATATGTTGTTATAATTTTATCTAATATGTTTACTTTCTATTTTACAAACTATATAAGTTATGTTATATATATATATATATATTTCAATTTCTCGTTCTAACTTAAATATTATTTCCAACTTTAATACTTGTCTTGTATTTCTATATTCAATATTTGATTAAAATCTATCTAATGTTGTTATTTTAATTCATTTTATATAATTTCATTTCTAAACCATTTCTTCATGATTTAAATTCATATACAAATTTTTTAATTTAAACGATTTATACATAATTTATTCGAGTTCAGGGAAACTCGCATCACTTTATAATTAATTTTACAAATCTTTATTCAAAATTTCATTTAATCATCAATTTAAATTAAATTAAAATTCGGGGTCGTTACAATATTTTATTTGGGCTCTAAATGAATTTAAAAGCTCATGAAGGGGCTGAAAAATTCGTCTATAATGAGGTGTTAATGTGGCCATAATATTGTGTAACATAGACTTTGAGATGGAGGGCTAAGATGAAAGAGAATTGGTAAAAGATAATGTAGGATCTTGATCCTAAAATATCTCTTAATTCTCCTATATAATATATAAGCATCACTATCCTCAATTTTTAGAGGGCTTTTGAAAGCCTCCAACCTGAACTATTACTGGCCGAATTCCTCTCTTCCATCTCCTTAATTTCTCATGTGCAAATCAAATCAAATCGATTGCTATCCGGTAATTGGTGGTCAACGGTTCGAGGACCAACACTCTGTTGAATCAGAAAAGGTCTCAAAGATGAGAAATCATCTTTTCAAGGTGTACTTCAAGGCATTATGATTAAGGTATGGTTTTTATTCAATCATAGTTATTAATTCTTAATATAATGTTTTATTATATATGTATATGTGTGTGTGTATTGTATTGTTAATTAGGTGATGATTTTGATATGGAAGTAATGTTGTCACAAAGTAGTTTAGTTATATTCATGTGTGTGTGTATATATATGTTTAATATAAATTTTTTATCATATATATCAGGACAGTGCAGCTTTGAATAAAAAATATAATTTTGTATTTTACTAAATTAATATATATATATATATATATATTCAATTACATATTAATAGTTTATAATTAATTACAACATCATACCATAGTCAAAAATAGTCATACAATTATATATATAAAGTATTATAGTAATAATATTTTTCGATAGTAAATTTTTGTTAAATATTTTATTATTATTTAACATCGTTTAAATCAATTTATTATATAAATAAATTATATTAATTTAAATATGTTATGAAAATTAGTTTTTATATTTTATAAAATTATATCAATATTAGAGAAGCTCTCGGCAAAAAAAGTAAAAAAACATTTCTTAATTTTTAAATTAATTATTTAATTTCGGCTAAAAATGAAGAAATCATTGTAAAATTAATTTGAACTGAAGGAATTGCAAAAAAAATTTCAAACCACAGAATATCATTCAGCATTTACTGGAAATTTAAATTTTGAAATAAAGTTTTTAAATTATTTTTAATTAATATTTTATTAATTTTCTAATGGATATTTAATTAAAATATATTTTAAAATTAAAAAATTAAAAAATAAATTATTTTCTTGGCTATGAACAAGACCTAGGATTTTAAAATAATAATAAAAAATTTATCTTGAATATTTTATTAATATATATATTATAGATATATATTTTAAAAATATATTTTATTATATATATGTATATATATTTTACTCACGTTTTTATAAAAAAAATTTATTAGTATTTCAATATATATATATATATGATAATAATATGTATATGTTATATTAATATTTAATTACTAAGATTATATATACATGTTTAAATATATATTTATATACAACAACAACAACAAAAACTAAGTCATTATTCCCAAACAATTTGGGCTCGGCTAGAGATGAACCCAAAACTAAATGACAAAGTTAATTTAAAAGTAATAATAACAATAGTAGATCTAATAATAATAATATAAACTAATATATATAATAAAAAATACATATATAATAATAATAATTATTAAAATAATAATAATAAATAAAATAAAAATAAAAGTAAAATAGAAAATAAAAATAGATAAAGATATTAAAAAAACTATATGTAACATCCCCCTACTTAGAGGCCCAATACTAACGGCTACAGATGCTGCAGTCATCCATAAATATTAATCCTCGGCGACCAAATACGGCGATATTAGATATACTGATACACAGAAATACAAGAATATAGAAAAAATTTAAACATCAAACAAATTCCACATTTCATTTCAAAATATTCAAAATTGATTAAATAATCCCAGTTCGTAGACCACGTTCAGATAACATATAATTATTACAAAATACGCCAAGAGTGACATATGAAGATAACCCCTTGGTTGATCAGAGTATATGAATAGGCAAGAAAACAAATTTGCCTATACAAACAAAACACACAGCGGAAATAAAAGAACTCTAATAACAAGCTTGCCTCCTACACGTCCACGGAAGCTTTATTTGTTTAAAAGAACACCTGGAAACCTTAACTCTCAACCTACTCAAAATCAATTGAGTACCCGAGAGTTTAAGGGGAAAACAAAAACTTCGAGTCGGACATAAAGCCTGGTATAAATAATAATTTACCGTCTCAAACCATTTAGATATCTAGTGAGACCACGCCACTTAGTGGAATGGGTTTTCCTCTCACTAGTATCCTAAAACATTTATAAAACCATATACTGTGCTATTGCATCCACAATGGTTAAAACATAGTATTTCAAAAACATTATAATGATATGCAAAACAAGTTAATCAAATCTGGATTACCCATCCCCATTCATTCTAACTATCTGTCTCAATTATAGTTTCTAGGATTACTATTAACCTGTTAAATGTTTATGGATTATCTGTCCAATATCATAGTTTTCATGAAATCACTAAAAACCTATTGAAAACTCCAGTATCTTATCTCTTATCCTAGTTTTCATGGGCTAACAAGGAACCTATCGACTAACTGTCAATATCTTAATTCAGATATAGTTTTCATGGGCAAACTACAAACCTACTAGCCCCTGCCAGTATCAAATCATTGTTTTCATGGGTTGACTATGAAACTATTGGCCCCTGCCAATATCTTTTGTTATACACAATTTTCATGGGCTTACTGAACCTATTGGCCCCTTCCAATATCTTTAATTAAGATTTTAACATTTCTTAAGTTATATTCACTACTAGGTCAACCTAACTAGTTATTTTACCCTTCCCCAAAGTACCGTTATGGGTTAATTACAATGTGAATAAGTATATGAAGAATAATTGTAACAACCCGCATATTTATCAATTTATCATTTAAATATTTTATTTAAATATTTTATCGTTAGTCGGATGTTAGTCCAAAAAGCTACTTTTTGCATACAGTCAAATTAGGACTCGAGACCACCTTCATTGAGTTCAAAATGACGTTTGCGATCTTTTTGAGTGTAAACTTCGATATGTTTGGAGTTAGTGAAATTCTTGCTACTTTTTCCCGCTTGTGACTTTGGTTTGGACTGCACCTTCTTTAGTTCAACCCAACCCTCTTCCTCACTTCATTCACCATTTGTTTTAACATTCAAGCTTTATCAAAAATGGTGGTGGGAAGTGGAAATTAAAACTCCAAACTCAAATTCTATTGCAAATCCAAGATTCAACTCCAAATTCAAGTAGAAGATAGTGGATTCAAGCTTTGGATTGCTTCTCCTTGCTTTCAATCTCCATCTTCATCCATTTTAGTGAAAAGGTGAGATTTTTGATCTCACATCTTGCCTATAACTGTCATTGGACTGTTGGGAATGATTCCTTATCACTTGTGCATGTGCATTTGCATTTGGTTTGGATTGAATTGGTGAAATAGTGATTTTGGTGAAAAACTGCACTTAGGTCGTTCTGCCTGGGCTAGGTCGTTTCCTGTTGAAAAGTCACATAGAGATTAGGTCGTTTTCGACCTTAATTCATTCTGGCCATAGGTCGTTCGCCATTAGGTCGCGCCCCTTAGGTCGCTCAGCCTACTTACCTCGCTAGGTCGTTAGCTCGGCCGCCCTTAGGTCGCTCAGCCTACTTACCTCGCTAGGTCGTTAGCTCGGCCGTGCTTAGGTCGCTCAGCCTACTTACCTCGCTAGGTCGTTAACTCGGCCGTGCTTAGGTCGCTCACCCAGTAGGTCGCGCACTCTTTAGGTCGTGTACCACTTTAGGTCGCGTACTTCTTTAGGTCGCGTGCCCAGTTAGGTCGCGAGTCTATAGGTTGCGTACACTTTAGGTCGCACCACTCCTTAACTCGTTATGCCTTAGGTCGTAGGTCGCTCGCGAGTCAACTATAGGTCATTTGGCCTTTATGAAGTTAGGTCGCTTGCGTGTTATGCCTTAGGTCGTAGGTCGCTCGCGAGTTAACTATGGGTCGTTTGGCCTTTATGAAGATAGGTCGCTCGCGTGTTGAAACTTAGGCCGCACGACCTCGTTAGGTCGCAACCTTCCTTAGGTCACTCGACCCCTCCACACTAGGTCGCTCGGCTTGCTTGAGTCGTAGGTCGTTGGACCTTAAGTCGCTCCGCTCTGGCACTGATAGGTCGCTCGACCCTATCCAATGCTCTCTCCAGTTAGGTCGCTTGCCTTCACTAGGTCGAACACCGTATCAGGGGCGTTGCCTCCGCACCCCCACCTAGGGGGTTGCCACCCCCCTCCGTAGGGCATCTTATCTGAAAAACATTCAACAGAACTTCCTACTTTGATGGTTTTGGGAATTGATTTCTTTGGATTTTTCTCACGTCTTCGAATGTGAATTTATGTGATTCGATTTGTTTCAACAATCGTTTTGTGACTTGCCACTTTAAAGATATAAAGGTTTCAATACTAGTAGTAAATAACAAAACTCTTGCATCAAAGCGATTTCAACACTATTTTAAATATCAAAAGTTCGTTTCCTCAAACTGATTTCCAATCTACTAGTATATACAAGCCTTTACTTCACTCGGATGAGAAATCGACTTAAACGACTTAGTAAAACGTGTGGTATGAAACGCTTGCGTTCACTTCGTCGGTTAGCTCTTGGACTTGTTCGATTGAACCCTTTTGTGACAATTTCCTAGTGGAGATCTACAGCTTGTTCGTAAATATTTAAGTTAAGCAAGTGGTTATGGGACATGAAGCTAAACTCATATATTTACTAGCTTGGTGTGATTGACACTTCCTTATGATCATGACGATTATTTTTGTGATTTAGACTAGCGATTGAGCGATGTCTCTTTGTCTACAAGGGAGACTAGACCCCGCTTTTGTGATGTTTCGCCATCACATATATGGGGTAGCACCCCATGGTCTTCGGGCCATTTTTGTGTGGAAATTTAATGGATAGCTTCCATGAGATAGCTTCTCGTCATGTGTTTACGCGTAGGTGAGTTTTCATGCTCCCATTCATGTGTTAGGCCTCCCCCTTTTTATGTCTTTTCTGGATTTCTGGTGATGATTTTTGGAATTTTGTGCTTCACCAATTTTCATGATTTTCATTGATATGATATCAGTTTTTGTGCATTGGTGAATTTATGTGTTATTGACTTGTTATGAATACAAGTTTAGGGTATGATACCCTATTTTATCTTTGAGAAGATTCTTATGATATTGATTGATCTTTTGTTGATTATCATTTACATACTTATAGTAGTATGCCGTTATGGTTGTTACATGTTCATGCCATATTATTTATCCTATACCTTATCATTTGATATTTATAGCTAGACTGATCCATTTATTATTTTCTTATAAATAATACTCGGGTCAGACCAAGATGTTACAGGTGCTTCTGCTTGACTTCTCTTCAGGATTATTCTGACTTTTGGCTAACTACATAGATTAGTAGTTTTTGGATGTACACATTTGAGATATAGACCCTATGTAGTGTACTTATTCTTTTGTATAGCATGTGATGCTATTCTTTTGTATTATCGTGGATCTTTCTGACCACTACTCTGATGTACACTTTCATGTGTTATGTATTTATTCATATCTTCTTCCGCCTTTGTGATATGGATGTCTGTGACTGATTTATGTTATGATTATTTCTATGTTTGTTTCCGAAGATTATATATAGCCACCGTGTGATAGCTTTGTGTTTTTATCGGTATGTCAGATTTCCTCCTTAAAAGATATGCATTCTATTCTATCTGACATATCGGTGCTCGCACAAAGAAGTTACATGGATGGTCGCTCCTCCACAGCCTTATTCTCCGTGCTAATTGACAGCACTACATCGTAGTGTTCTTGGTTAGCGTGGGTATAGAGGTGGGGCTTCACAATAATACGTCTAAAATTTTTAGTTATGCCATGGTATTTCCTTTTTAAAAGTGAGAGTGGGTTATTTGTTTTGAAACTTTAAAACATCACCTTCAAAACCTTTGGATGATCTCCTTCGAAAGCATAAGCTTCTTTTCAAAACATAATAAACATACCTTTTGAAGCCCTTGTTAAATATTCACTTTCGAAACCGTTAGTACCTTTCAATGGTATAAAAATATTCTTTAAAACATAGCTTCGAAACAAATAAAAGTACCCTTTTGAAAGCATTGGGTTTACTCTTTAAAAACATTCTTTGGTCAAAATGATTATATACGAAAGTACCTCTTTCGAAGCCAATTATAAAAAAATTTGGAGAAAAATTTGATGGTGTCGGAACTATCTAGTTGAAAGCAACCACCTTTTAAATTAAAACATCAAAGGATAAAGCTGAAACCCCCTTTCGACTCCATTGTCTTCGAAACTCCCAACCCTTCAAAAGCATTCACGAAAAAGGCTTAGTTTAAGCTAAAACAAAGAGAACCCTTCGACAGCATAGATGGCTTCAATACAGTCAAAAGAAGAAAATTTGCGGATGGGTTTCGACTTGGTCGAAACCAAACCTTTTGAAAGCTCTTGTTTAAGGAGAAAGGTACCCTTTCGAAAGCTAATACTTCAAAATAATAAAACAACCTTCCCCAAAAGCTATTTATATAAACTTTTTCGAAAGCATATGTTTCGATCGTGTCGAAAGATTTAAGTAAAACAAAGCAAGAACTTAGCTTTTGATGCAACCTAGGAAGCGAATTCGACGATGTAAATCAAATCCGTCCAGGATCTCACACGATTAGCAAAAATAATCGGTGAAACGATGATAAATCGGTGAATTTAAGAATACCCAAATGCCCAAATCCATTGATCACGAAGATACCGGATTCTAGCAATCTTCTACACGTTGATCGCGCACGATGCCGTGAGAGAAGATCTACAATTCTTCGAACGTTGATCAAGCGCACTTGATTCTGTGAATTCGCTTCAACAATCGTTGATTCGAGCGCACTCGAATGCTGAAAGTGGAGATAGGGTATCAAAGAGAAGATGCTGAACAAATGGAGCAACGAATTAGTGATAAATTCAATGAGAAGTTTGATGAGGGAATTGGTAGATTGGAAAGGCTCATGATGGATATGAATCAAACTCGACAAAGAGCATCGCCAGGTTCAAGTCAAGGTGGACATAGAATTTCGCCGCCAGTTTCGGGAGAAAGAGACGTGCGTGGTAGCAAAAATGTTGATGGTCAGAATCGACATCGACATACGCCACATTATGATAGAGAAAGAAGAGAACCATCCTTGTCGATAAATCGAGATCGTGGATTTCGAGACAATTATGATTATTGGAATGAAGAAAGAAGAGCTTATCGTGGTTACGAGCATGAGCCATATTGTGATTATGAAAGAAGAAGTAGAGAGGACGTGCATGGTCATAGAAGATTCAATGTTTAGACTCGACATCGAAGCTCATCTAATTTTGAAGAAGATAGTTATGGTAATAGTGTCCACTTTCGATATCCAGGTCAAGTGCCAAATCAATATAGGAATGTTGAAGAGAATGGTCATACACGGGAGTCAGGTATGAACACAGAAATTCCAAAATTCCGAGGTGGTCTACAAACAGAGGAATTCTTTGATTGGTTATCAAAAGTTGAAAAGATTTTTAAACTCAACAACGTGTCTGAAGATCGTCAAGTTAAGTTAGTTGCTACAAGACTGAGAGGAAGAGCTATGAATTGGTGGCAACAAACTAAATCAACCAGAGAGAGAATGGGGAAATCCAAAGTTGTCACGTGGGATAAGATGAAAAGGATGATGAAGGAAAATTTCGTACCCTACAATTATCAAGCCCGTATGAACCAACAGTTGCAGAAGTTGAGTCAAGGGAGTCGAGGAAAGGGTGTGGTTACAAACCCCAACAATCAGAATAAAGGTGTTAATTGCAGTATAAATGTTTCTAAGAGAATCAACGAACCAGTTGTACATGGAATCACTAAAACAAATGTTGATGACCGAATTAAGCGCTATCATTATCAGGAGTCTGACCATAGAAGTATTGAATGTACGGAGCCCAAGAAGAAAGCCTTAGTTGTAGAAGAATGTGAAAACGAGGATGTGGATGATTCTACTAAAAGCGAGCCGGAAAAGGAAGAGGAACAGACTAGTCCATTATTTTTCAGCGAAAGTGTTGAAGAAGCGGAAGGTAGTGCTGAATCGTTGGTTAAGTATGAGACAAGTGAAAAGCTTAAAACTCCTGAGGAGGTTAAACCAATGTTAAAATAATTTGAAGAGGTCGGTCCTACGGAATCGTTCGAAGAATTACCACCAAAATTTGACAACGAAGATGAAGAGGTCGAGTTAGAGAACAATGAATGTAATTTGTTGATGGGATTACTCTTCACTGCCAAAGATTGATGTCGATAGGATGGAAGAAGATATTGTGTTCGGAGTTGAGGGAAATAACTTGATGATGGAGGATTTTTGCTTAACACCTGAGCTTATGGATGAGAGCCAGCCAAGTGTAAATTCCTTAGTTTCCAAGAAGCCCGAACAAAGTGAAAGTGAAATAGAAGAGAAGTCGGAATCGGATAGTTTATTATCTTTGAAAGAGTTCGTCAATAAAATGAAAGATAGTGATGAATTATCAATGTTGATTGAATCTGGAAAAAGTTCTGACTGTGAGAATCCTGAAGAGGTTGAAGTATTTGAAGAGTTTGAAGATGAGATTTCTGAGGAACTGCTTGAAGAAAATAGGCTTGTATTTTTGGAAGAGTCTGTTGAAAAGGTGAAAAATAATAATGAATTGTTTGTGTTGACCGGGTAAGGAACGAATAAAGGTCTTGAAGTTTTTGAGGTAGTTGGATCAGAATTCGATGAATCTGAAGTCGAATATCCTGAGGAATTACCCGAAGAGTTACCACCACTACAGGACATTCAGCATCAAACTGAACTAGTACCAGATGCTATTTTACTGTGGGGATCGTATGATCTTGTGAATCTGAAAGAACAGGAAGAGTTGAAAAGACAGGATGAAGAGTATGATTGTCAGTTGGAGTTGCCTGATCATGTCTGCACTGCTGACGTTGTCAACATCAACTGCTTGGAACCGTTTCATGAAAATAAACATGTCAAAGAAGAAGCGAGCCGGAAAAGGAAGAGGAACCGACTAGTCCATTATTTTTCAGCGAAAGTGTTGAAGAAGAGGAAGGTAGTGCTGAATCGTTGGTTAAGTATGAGACCAGTGAAAAGCTTAAAACTCCTGAGGAGGTTAAACCAATGTTAGAAGAATTCGAAGAGGTTGATCCTACGGAATCGTTCGAAGAATTACCACCAAAATTTGACAACGAAGATGAAGAGGTCGAGTTAGAGAACGATGAATGTAATTTGTTGATGGGATTTTATTCAACGTTAAAGTATGTGGATGTAGAAGTTGATTTTGAATAAAAATTTGGTTTGTGCTTTGTGCCTCCATTAAAATTGGAAGTTGAGTGTTATCTCCTTTCTCCATCTTCGGATATTCGAGTGCGCTCGAATCAACGAACTTGAAGCCGATTCACGGAATCTCGTGCACGAGATCAACATCGAAGAATCGTAGATCTTCTAACGCGGTATCGTGCGCGATCAACGTGTTGAAGATAACTAGAATCCGGTATCTCGAGAGATCAACGGATTTGGGCACTTGGGTATTTTCAATCCATCGATTCATATCGTTTCATCGATTCGTATTCCGTAATTCGTGATTAGATCCGGGATAGATTTGGCCGCTGGTCCAGATCTACTTCCGTGCTGCGTCATTTGGTATCAGAGCAAGGAAACGAACTTTTCCAAGTTCGTTGGATTTCAAGTTTGCGTGATTTGAAGTTTGTGGAATTCGAATGTGAGTTTGCTTGTCCTTTTGTGTTCGTGAAGATTCAAACAAGTTGGAAGTTTTGATTCTGAAAGTTTTGGATCGAAGTGGGAAAGTTGTACAGAGCTTGAAGAGCTTGTTGGGAGCTAGAAGTTTACATCTTTTCGTATTAGAGCTAGAAGCGAGCTTGTTCAAGTTTGTGCGATATTTGTTCAAGTCGTGAGCTAGGAGTTTGTGCGTAGATTCTGCATCATTGAAAGTTGCGCTAGTTGAAGTGTTCATTTTGAAGATTCCAACAAGTTGGTGAAGTTTGATTCAAAAATTTTTTAATCGAAGCGAAGTGTGTGTTTGGATTTGTTGAAGATTTGACAATGCCTCCAAGAAGAGTTAATCGTCATCAGAATGTTGCAGATGTGTATCAAAGAGAAGATGCTGAACAAATGGAGCAACGAATTAGTGATAAATTCAATGAGAAGTTTGATGAGGGAATTGGTAGATTGGAAAGGCTCATGATGGATATGAATCAAACTCGACAAAGAGCATCGCCAGGTTCAAGTCAAGGTGGACATAGAATTTTGCCGTCAGTTTCGGGAGAAAGAGACGTGCGTGGTAGCAGAAATGTTGATGGTCAGAATCGACATCGACATACGCCACATTATGATAGAGAAAGAAGAGAACCATCCTTGTCGATAAATCGAGATCGTGGATTTCGAGACAATTATGATTATCGGAATGAAGAAAGAAGAGCTTATCGTGGTTACGAGCATGAGCCATATTGTGATTATGAAAGAAGAAGTAGAGAGGACGTGCATGGTCATAGAAGATTCAATGTTCAAACTCGACATCGAAGCTCATCTAATTTTGAAGAAGATAGTTATGGTAATAGTGTTCACTTTCGATATCCAGGTCAAGGGCAAAATCGATATAGGAATGTTGAAGAGAATGGTCATACACGGGAGTCAGGTATGAACACAGAAATTCCAGAATTCCGAGGTGGTCTACAAGCAGAGGAATTCTTTGATTGGTTATCAAAAGTTGAAAAGATTTTTAAACTCAACAACGTGTCTGAAGATCGTCAAGTTAAGTTAGTTGCTACAAGACTGAGAGGAAGAGCTATGAATTGGTGGCAACAAACTAAATCAACCAGAGAGAGAATGGGGAAATCCAAAGTTGTCACGTGGGATAAGATGAAAAGGATGATGAAGGAAAATTTCTTACCCTACAATAATCAAGCTCGTATGAACCAACAGTTGCAGAAGTTGAGTCAAGGGAGTCGAGGAAAGGGTGTGGTTACAAACCCCAACAATAAGAATAAAGGTGTTAATTGCAGTATAAATGTTTCTAAGAGAATCAACGAACCAGTTGTACATGGAATCACTAAAACAAATGTTGATGACCGAATTAAGTGCTATCATTATCAGGAGTCTGACCATAGAAGTATTGAATGTACGAAGCCCAAGAAGAAAGCCTTAGTTGTAGAAGAATGTGAAAACGAGGATGTGGATGATTCTACTAAAAGCGAGCCGGAAAAGGAAGAGGAACCGACTAGTCCATTATTTTTCAGCGAAAGTGTTGAAGAAGCGGAAGGTAGTGCTGAATCGTTGGTTAAGTATGAGACAAGTGAAAAGCTTAAAACTCCTGAGGAGGTTAAACCAATGTTAGAAGAATTTGAAGAGGTCGGTCCTACGGAATCGTTCGAAGAATTACCACCAAAATTTGACAACGAAGATGAAGAGGTCGAGTTAGAGAACGATGAATGTAATTTGTTGATGGGATTTTATTCAACGTCAAAGTATGTGGATGTAGAAGTTGATTTTGAATAAAAATTTGGTTTGTGCTTTGTGCCTCCATTAAAATTGGAAGTTGAGTGTTGTCTCCTTTCTCCATCTTCGGATATTCAAGTGCGCTCGAATCAACGAACTTGAAGCCGATTCACAGAATCTCGTGCGCGAGATCAACGTCGAAGAATCGTAGATCTTCTAACGCGGTATCGTGCGCGATCAACGTGTTGAAGATAGCTAGAATCCGGTATCTCGAGAGATCAACGGATTTGGGCATTTGGGTATTTTCAATCCATTGATTCATATCGTTTCATCGATTCGTATTTCCGCAATTCGTGATTAGATCCAGGATAGATTTGACCGCTGGTCCAGATCTACTTCCGTGCTGCGTCAGCTTTTGATATAGAATATGGTTTCGACCCTAACGAAAGCATTGCAATCAACACCCTACCTTCCGCTGCCCACCAATTCACTTCGTACCAATACCATTGATACCATGTGCATTGGTTCCGACTATGTGTGTAACGACCCTGAATTTTGAACAATTTGAATTGAAAATATTTAATTAATTTTAAATATTTGAACGATGATTTGACTTGAATTTCAAATTATCAGAATGAATTGGCGATTAAATTTTTGAATTTAATCTATTGAAAGTTGAATAAAATTTGAATCTTCAATTTTAAGCCGGTTAAAAATAATTTAAAGGCTTAGAAAATTCATATTGATAATACTGAAGGTAATAGAAGCTTCAGAATTGAATTTGAAAGCGATTTGTTCCGTTTTGAAATATTATCGTTTAAGTTGAATTTAAAAATAGCCTTCCGAGGCACAGTCTCGGAATTTGACGAAACCAGTTTCATTGGGTCCGTAATATTGAATTATTACCGGATTTCAATTTTCGTATTTATCGGAATTGTTTTATGAACATACGGCGTATAAACGCATATAAAATTTAATTGAATTCAATTTGCATTTCTGTAACAACTGGGGCTTTTGCCCGAATTATAATCATCAGTAAACGATCTATGTTGACAGATAATTTGCTGTTTATTGTTGGAAATTTTATAACGATAAAATCTTCGTCAATTGGCAATGTAAAATGGTTGTTAAATTTTATTTAAACTGTAAATCGATTGGAATTCTCTTATTGAATTTTATTTGTACGAAATGAATAAATACACCTAGTAAAATTTTAACAACAAGTTTAAACAAAATAAATTAAAGAAATTATCTAGACAAAACAAATTAGATTTTTAAAAGAAAAGATTACCATACCTTTAGTACAAAATATAATGTTCAGCCCATACCTCACCCATACCACCCCATACCGATCCCCTTACCCTTATTTCTGCAAATATACGTTGCCCCCCTTCTCTTCAGTAAAACGAAATCAAACGAAAAATAAACACGAAAAGAAAAATAAATGGCGGCCACGAGTTTCTTCTTCGTCCCTCTTCGTCAAAATTAGGGCTTCGTCTTCTTCTTGCTCGCGCCGACTCCATCTGATCCGATTCGTCGACAAAAGGTGAGTGAACTCTCTTCACTCACATCTAATTCGAACCGTTCGAACTTGTCTGTTTATTTTGTTTTGTGGCCTTTGATTTTCGACTTGGTTTTATGATGAGTTTTGTTTCTGGTCTTTCACTGTAAATTATGGCTTTGTTGTAGTGGTTTACGTACCTTTGTACAATGGTTTCGAATTGAAGCCATGTTTGGAGTTGAAGCTTGAAAACTTCCTTTATGGCACTAGGTTGCTTATTTGTTTCGACCTTTGTCTTGGTCATGAGCTCACGGTATTGTGCGATTGCATTGGAGTAATTTGTTTTCTGAGGAGTATTAATTCTAGACGTATGTTGGTTTGTGATGATTTCTAGCTTGAATTACACCTCTTAAAACAGATCAAACCAAATAGAGATTAGTTATAAAAATCAGGATGATATCTGAAATATTGAAAGCTTACTGTATATTAGGCACTATATGTATTGTTGTATACTTATATGTTACGGTCTCTCATTAAGATTCATGATGCTTTAGGAAAATAACTGATGAACTTTGCAAGCCAGAATTTATGAACATTATATGTATAAGAAGCATGTTCAGTTAAACTTAGTTTTATTCGAAATTTTGCAATAAAAGTAATACATATAGTTTCGGAACTATGTGTCTGTCCTTTGTGTACATATTTTGCATCATTTTATTGTCTGATACATTTCCCTACTTCAAACTTGACTCAAAACTTTGTTAAATCTGGCTTTACATTTAAACTCAGTTTTCTTTCTTTAAAATTTTCAAAACATTTATATTTTTGCTTTGCCATTTTGCATAGATTTGATTGCTGCTCCATGTATGCTTTGGCATTTATGCTGTAGTCTGTTCATTTGAGTCATTCACTAGACATTGGTTCATTCACTGTTTCACTATCCTTATGAGTGTGCTACCTTCTCTTCATAGTAGGTTGAGCTGGTATATTTGTCACAGTGCATTCGAACTTGGTTGCATTGGATTTAAATCCACTGTCTTAACTTGTACTTGATTTGTTGTTGGTTCTTTTTGAACCTATCTCTGAGATGTACTGTGACTATCCATTTTATATGTCGCAGTCTTGAGTTTTATGTAATGGTCATGGGTGTCTGCTGCACTATATAGTAGCCGTGCTTGTGCATTTTGACGTTGTTGGGCCACCATGTCAGTGCATTGTTAACCTGGTTAGCCTGTAGTTCCATGTTGTCACCTCTATTTCATTTTGTCTAGGTGCAGTTCATAATGTACATGCTGCAGTTTTATTTTTGTATGAAGTTTTGAACTTAGTTGATGTTCTAGCATCCCTAATTCGTTTTAAGTGCAGTTCTGCATTACTAGGGTGCATCCATATTTGCATTGGGGTTTCATGTATTTTGTTTGCATAATTGCTATTGGTATACTTCACATGCACAATCCAGAGTTTATTTTGCAAACTGTTTGACAGACTTCAAGTGGTCTTCATACATATGTATGCAATCACGTATGTATATACATTAATTGATATGTATATATGTATGTTTGAATTGCATTTTTTTTTCTTTTGAAGTTATGGACTTGGTTTAGTTGTTTTCATGATATTGATTATTGATTTGGTCATAGCAATTCTAAATTGGAAACTTTGACTTGCATCAGTTGGAAATCTTTGTTGGAATTGGTCACCAGTGATTTTGTGATGTGATATGGTTCATGTCTGCATTTACTCCTGTCCACTGTATTTCGAGTTGGGTTGGGTTGCATTCATACTTCACTAGGATATTTGGAGTCTGATACTTCTGTGTACAGTTACATTCGTGATTGCATTGAGACTGACACCTTTTTGGCTTTTGGAGGAGTGAACTTGTTTTTGCATATATATTAAACTTGCATGTATGTTGTACAGATAGTTTAAAGTTATAGGATTTCACTCCATTGCAGTACTACACCTATTACTTACGTTATATATAGAGTCATGTTTTAGTAAATAAGTATAGAGTGGTTTCCAAAAGAAAGTTTGCAAATAGATTATTGCTTGTCTTAGTACTTATTGTCACCAGCAGCCGTCCTTTCATATGTTCATTACTTTGATTTATTTTATTTATTTACATACATCCTAGCTATTTGCATCTACTCTGTCATTCATATACGAAATTGTACATATTAAATTGGGTCTACATGCAAATCTTTCTTATGTGAATAGTAGCATTAGTTACTACATGTTGCTCTCTGCATATTTGAACTGTCATTGTTTCACTTGTTCATGTGCATGTGTTCACTTGATCACTTCCAGTTATACTGCTATTTGTATTTTAGTGCTTCATGTTGTAGCTTGACCATTTCATAGTAGTTACTTGCAGTTTTACCCTTGTTCCTTGCGGTGACTTTATATTCGGTGGTGGCGAGGCAGTTCACGCGTGCGTGCACTGCAGCCACCCAAAATCGACAGTTTTGAATTGATATTTCTTTTGTGTCGTGATGCATTGATCTTTTATGCTGTATTGGCGAGGCCGTACACGCGTGCGTGTACGGCAGCCAATCAACATTGTAAATTGATGGTTTTTAAAGTGACTATTTCAATTGTTTTAAATTGATTTTAGTCGATTGATAAATTGTTTATTTATCTCTGTTGATGATTTAAATATGCTGATTTATTGTTTAACACTGTTAAGTGTTATAATTTCGTTATCCGATTTCTTTGTTAAAAGAGTCGGATAGACGAGAATTATTGTGACTGTCGTCTATTTAAATTATTACTGCCTCTATGCACTAATAAACTGGTTTGAATTAGACTGACCTGTGTATTATTTTCTTTTGAATATAATACTCGGGTCAGACCGAGTATTCTACAGCTTGAAGATTTTCGAGCAGCGAAGTTAGAGAGAGAGTAAAGAATCACTTTAGTTTTCAAAAGAAAATTGTATTTTAAGATATTCCGCTGTATCAGTATTAAAATTGTATAAACTCTGATGTATTCAAAAAGATTTATAGTAATGAAATAAAGATGCATTTGTTTTAATTGATTGTTATTATCTGTGTTTCTGTGGCTGATTCTGTTTAAACCTTATAAACTAAATAACAATTCGTCTTTTTGAACGTTTCGAGTTGGTTTAATTACCGACTGGAGGCGGTCAAAAGGGGGAATGTTACAATGTGGATTTCGACTGAGATGGTTTCGACTTAGACGGTGTAGAGGTAGAGGAGTCGAAAGGTACTACTATTTGAGGCGAAACCTGCTTTTCTGGATTAAAGGCTGAAATGTAGCAACTTTTAGTAATTACTTTATAACCGCTTGCTTATTTGTAAACCTTTGACTAGTTGTTGTATATCTTTTCAAATACTTTACAATTATAACCACCGCATTTAACCAGATCTAAATCAAAGAAATTATAACGTTTAAGCCTTTTTTTATTAAAAATCAGTATTTGCAAATAAGTCCCTCTCTTGGAATAATTTATTTTCCCTAGTAAATCAATTGGGAAAAATTCACAAAAATCATAGAAATTCAATTTTATTATGTAATCAAACATATTAAAATTTCAGACCCACTTTCTTCCTGAAATACTCGAAATGAATTTAAACCCAATATTATTATATCTTCCTTTAGAAATTCATAATAAATTCTCTATAGCTCGGAAAATTCTGAAAATTAATACCCATTTATAAAATCATGTTTTACATAACATAAAAAATTTCCATGGCATTCTAAAATTATAAACTCTCGGTTTTACCCTAAAACCATGCTAATTCATATATAAATGAATTAAAATAAATCAATCATAACATAACTCAAGCATATCATCATCCATAGTATCATAAAACCGAATTTAATCATAATCCGAAAATATATAATCGTAGGATAAAATAGAGATGGTATAAAAATTATTATTCACCTTAGATACGATAAGGAATTTGAGATTTTTTGTTGCCTAATCCTTCCTAGCTTTGATCCTTAGCTTTAGATTGAATTTAGGTTTAGGTTTTAGGTTTGTGAAGGTGAGAAAATGAAAATGAAATGTGAATGGACAATTACAAAGAAGTATAGCCGTGTAAGATAAAATTGTTAATAGCTGGCTCTAATTTAGGTTTAGGTTTTTTGTTTGTGAAGGTGAGAAAATGAAATGTGAATGGACAATTACAAAGAAGTATAGCCGTGTAAGATAAAATGGCTATTTACAATTATGCCCATGTGTAAACTAATTAACCTTTAAACCAATTTAAAGCCCATTCATTTTATTATTAAGCACGACCCTTTATATAATTTATTCAAATATCAATCCTCTTATCATCATTATTCTATTTAATTTATCTAATGTCACGACCCGGTATTTCGAACCATTCGCATCTACACATGTCGGACTTGAATTGCTCAATACAACAAATTGTAATTTTATATTTGGCAAAACTTAGCATATACAGTAAATAAATCAATCACAGAATCATAGACACGGAGTAATATAACAATAAGCAGCGGAATAGATAAATAGTAGTTCATGAAGCTACTATATAAACATCAGAATTAAAACAAAATACATCAGAAATCTCAAATACATAGAAGTCTCAATACATAGTCAAATGACAAAATCTGAATATAACACTGGAGTCAACTGAATAACTGAAAGCTGAATAGATATAGATGGATCTCCAAGCGAAGCTCCAAACTCCAAAGGTGAGTCTCAAATACTGTGACACTCAGTCTTACTCGAGCATAAAGCAAAATACAAAACACTCGAGTCAGGATTAACATTCTTATATAGTAAATTCAACTCAAGTGAAATGTCAACTGAAATACAAGTAACTTAATGGATGTTTGGGATACTCATCCTTTAAGGATCCATGGAACTATCTACTATGTAGTAATATACGCTATTAGAATATGTCTATAGTAAAGTAAACTATTAAAATAGCGTTAAGGCGTTATCCATATCCCCCTTAACACATTTTTATATATATTCTCATAGTCTTACCATAATTCCTCCGTAAACTGGAGGGCTATCAGAGGGCATTCCATAGGTATGGTACAAACCAAACTCGTAGAAGGCGTGATAGGGCATGTGACAAGGCACGCGAGGCAATGCCAGGGTAGATATACCATTTGCGGATTCAGACTGGTGGTAACACATAGCAGCTACTACCGCCCACCTCGAGACACACTCCCAAATCAAAGGTGCACCCAATCAAATCACAAAGTAATAGAATGGTATCGAAGAAATGTGTCTGATCGAAGGAATGACCTCATTTGGCCTGACATGACTCCTGTTTTAGCCACATCAAGCTGACTCATGGGAGTCAAGGCTACGTTAATACCTCATACAAAATCGTCGCCAAACCATTCTACTTCGTTCTGGAATCTCCACCACGTACACAGTTGTTAAAGTGGTTTTCGGTATTGGTAGAGGGTATGACAATATCCAATCCCGGTCTCTTTAACAACCAAACGCTTATTTCACATTGTGATCATTTTATAATTCAAATAGTTTATACTTCATATCAAATATTGTAACGCCCCGGTATTTTCAACCATTCGCATCCGCACATGTCGGACTTGAATTGCTCAAAATACCGCGTTGTAAATAAAATTTGGCAAATCTCAGAATATACAGTAAATAAAATCACAGATCACAGACACAGAGTAATAATAATGCAGCGGAAGTAAAAGAGATAGTAGTTCATGAAGCTACTATATAAATATATCAGAGTTACATAAGATACAACAGGAGAAAATAAAGTACAACAGAAGTCTCAGGATGACAACCAAGTACAAGCTGGATAGAACAACAGAACTGGGATAGGTAAGACTAGATAAGCAGATAATCTCCAGCAATTCCAATCTCTAGAAAGTGGAATCCAAATCTGTGAATAACTCAGGCTGACCTGAGGGTAAATAAAAATACAAACACTCGAGTCAGGACATACATACTTATACAATGTAAACCAACTCAAGTGAACTGTAGTAAAAGTAAAAGTAACTTAAAGGATGCTTGGGACCTCCCATCCTCTAAGGATCCGTTAAACTATTTACTGTATAGTAATATACGCTATATACAGTAGTGTCTAATCAGCAAAGTATAATCATATAGAAAATAGCGTTAAGGGGATGGTGAACCTTAACGTGGTCGGACCTTTAAACCAAAATCGTAGTGGGCTCGATATGGTAGGTGACACGGCACACAAGGCAATGCCAGGGTAGATATACCAATTATGCATTCGGACTGGTGGTGACGCATAGCAGCCACTACCGCCCACCTCGAACAACACTCCCAAATCAAGGGTGGCCACCAAATCAATCACAAGTAATAGAATGGTATCAAAGAAGTGTGTCCGATCAGAGGTGCTACCTCCTTGGCCCGTCGATCGTTCCTGTTTTAGCCACCTTATGCCAACTCACGGGAGTTGGGTCCACGTATATACCTTAGGATCATCGCCACCATCCTACTTCATTCTGGAAACTCCACCGCGTACACAGTTGTCAAAGTGGTTTTCGGTATCGACAGAGAGTATGTCCATATCTGATCCCGGTCTCTTTAACAACCAATCATTATTATAACACCGTGGTCATTTAAAAATAGTTTATTTTTCAAATCAAAATACATCCTTTAAACCATTTCAAAATCATATCATTTATTTCAAAATAATACATACTTTCAAACCCAAAAGATATTCATTCAAAACCAATTCAAAAATATATCTTTCCATTTCAAAACCAATTCAATAATATATCATTTCAATAAAACCCAAATTTCAAAATCACTGAATATTTCCTTTAATTTATTAAACTTGAAATCTCCCTTTAAGTTATCATAGCATTTTGGTAATGTAACCTTAAGGAATCATAGCATTTTTGGAATGTAATACTTTCCAATTTAACATTGTATATAATCAAAGTATTTATATACTTACAAATTTTTAACATGGTCATTTTATCATAGCCTTATAGTTAAATAAACTTTGTTACTGTAATATCCAATTTAATGCTGAAATTCTTGTGTTAAGTTAATAGTACCTTATTAACTTACATTATCATTACAATAAAGAAACTTTATTATTTCAGTCATTAAAATATGTCATTTACATTAATTAGAACTTACATATTAAATGTACTTTTTAACTTACATTTCTATTACAGTAAAGAGCATTTATCATTTACTCAATATTACACTAATTAAACTTACATTATTAAATGTACGTTTTAATTTACGTTTTATTACAAAAAGGGCATTTATTATTTTAATCAATATTACACTAATTAAGACTTACATGTTTCTTTCATTAATTAAGACTTTACATGTTTCTTTCAGTAAGTAAAACTTTACATATTTCTTTCATTAATTAGAACTTTACACGTCTCTTTCATAAATTAAAATTTTACATATTTCTTTCATTAATTAGAACTTTACACGTCTCTTTCATAAATTAAAACTTTACATATTTCTTTCATTAATTAGAACTTTACACGTTTCTTTCATAAATTAAAACTTTATATATTCTTTCATTAATTAGAACTTTACACGTTTCTTTCATAATTAAAACTTTACATATTTCTTTAGACATCAATTCCACTATGATTCCAAAACTTATTACAAGATGCCCCATAAAAATGTATTTCATTTTATTTATTCAAAAATACATTAGTTATTATACAAAATATGTCCATCCCAGGAAACAACCATTATTACAATTACTAGGTTATATTTATGATTCCAAATTAAATCAAACTTAATTATTAAGTTATTTATCATAAATAAAACTCTTTAAATTCCATTAATTAAAATTTCATGTCAAATTTTCATTTTTAACATACATTTTATTTTAACATATTTTTAACATAAATTTTATTGTCTTAATCAATATCACATATTTCCAAATTAGTTTATATTTCCAATCACAAATTTTCCATTCATTTATCTAACATTTTTAATACATATAAAATTATTTTTCACTTTATTAAATTATTTTAAAAACTAAATTTAAATTAAAATATCAAAATTTACATTTTCAAAATACTTAAAACTTCCAGAAAAAAATTATATAAAATAACCACGGGTTTGTATAATATTTTCTAACCTAGGTCAAGTTATACGGATAATATATCATTTCAATCCGTAATTTACAAAGAAAAATCCGGGTTCTATCATTTCAAACCCGCAATCCCAAGTTAAATAAAAATAAATAAAAATCGCTCAGGCCTATCATTTCGGCCCATAACGATTTTTTCCTATTCTAAAGTCCGTTCGAGTATGTATCATTTCAACCCATAGTGATAGGGAACTTGCAGTGATGATAAGCAGGAAATAAATAACAGTATACAAATAATATTATAACAGATGATATAACATGCATATAAACATTATTTAATATCATATAAATATATCACAGGCATGTATAACATAATATAATTATTTCTACACTTTCACTTGCTATCAATTCACAGTTATATAAGTATGAATGTCAAGGTGATTACTCACCTTTTTACACTGAAGTTTGCAAAGCAAACACACAAACAAAAATCCGGAAAGCACGAAAGCACGACTAGATTTGGTTGGAGAGCTGAGAGTCAAGATGTAAATCTTGTATTCACAAAATAAACAAAGAAAGATATAAATATGAATAGAATACAAAAGAATAGAGGTTAAAACAATGGAAAAATAAATGAATCAAAGTGGCATAACTTGCCTTAATCAATCAATGGCTTAGCTACACCACATATGGGTTCAACCATCAACTTGTGTTGCTTGGTCAAGATGGTTAGAGGTGTGCTAGGAGAAGATGGAGGCTGAGCCTAGCTTGGAGGAAGACAAATAAAACAAAATGAAAAAAAAGAGAAGGAAGAAGGAAACCATTACTTGAACAAAATAGAAAACAAAAGAAGGAAAAAAAACAAAATAAAAAGAGAATAAGAAAGGAAGAAGCCATGGAAAAAAAACTTACATTTTTTTCTCAAAATAGAAATGAACGTGAGAATGAGATGTAGGAAAGCTTTGTACGTGAATTGCAAATATGATATGGCGGCTAGGGTTATGAAGATGAATGGCCAGAAGAATGGCAAGAAATAAAGAGGCTAGTAAATGAGGGGATTTATTTCCTATTTAATCAAATGGCTTAATGGATTAAATTAAATTTCCTTTTCTTAGCCATGAATAAGAATGAAGAGATAGGAAATGAGATGTTTCTCATTGTAACGACCCTGAATTTTGAACAAATTAAATTGGGAATATTTAATTTATTTTAAATATTTGAACGATAATTTAATTTGAATCCCCGATATAACTTTGAAATTTGCGATTAAACTTTAAAATTTAATCGATTGAATGCTGAATAAAAATTTGAATCTTCAATTTAAAGTTGAAGAAAAATATTTCGAAAGTTTTTAAAATTCGTATTGATAAAACTGAAGGTAATTGAAGCTTCAGAATCGAGTTTGAAACTGTTTTGATCAGTTTTGAAATTTATATCGTTAAACCGATATTTAAAAATAGTCATTTTTCAAACAGTCTCGGAATTCGACGAAACCAGTCCCATTGGGTCCATAATATTGTATTATTGTCGGATTTCCAATTTCGTATTTTTTGGAGTTAATCTGTGAGCGTACGAAGTATAAACACATTCAGATTTCAGAACGAATTCAAATTAAAATTTTAAATTTATATTAATTAACAACACCACATATCTCCTTTAATCACGCCTAAACTTACGCCTACAATCACTAATATAATCGTGCAAACCATACTCTATCAATTCTAAATAACCCTCTCCCTCACCTGTTCAAACATCAGAACAAAGAAAATCAATAAATGGTCGATCTCCCCTTCATTCTCAGATAAACAAATCGTTCCTCTACCAAAACGGAAATCAAAACCCCCTTCCCAAATCAAGTCGTCCCCTTCTTTCGTTCTTCAATTCTACAATGATGTCGAGTCCGTTCGAATCGAAGAGGGGAAGCGTGGCCAAGCCCTATATCTCGTTCGAAGCTAAGGAGGTGAATCGGTGATGGTTTTAGGGAAGAGGCTGATCGAGTGAGGCACTGAATTGAATCGCGATGGCATTTCATCGCAGGCGGCGATGGTCTCGACCAAAGATGGGGAAGATCGCGAGAGCCTGGGATGAATGGCACGGTGAAGTTGTGGAGTTGGGCAAGTTCTGGAGCAGGCAGCGACGTGGGGATGAGAGCAGTGGCAATTGTCGAACTTGGTGAGGGGATGTCGCGATTTTGTGGCTGCGATGGCGTCACGCGAGCATTCTGGTGGCGCGAGGGTTGGGTATCGGCAATGTGAAATCGGGGCTGGGGTTCGATTGTTTTCAACTATACAGTAAGGTAAGTTATCCATTTCGATTTAGTATATACATATTCATGAACATAGAGAGTATAACTTAACAATTGATTTTACAGTAAGGTAGAAAAGTTTACCTTGTTATTTACGACAGAAATATGGAAAGGAATTAGATGGTGAAAGCAGGCATCTAAAACAGTTTATTTTCTTAAAACTTATATATTTACATATGCAGATAATTATAGATAAAGGTTAAAATAGAAAATATAAATTTTCAGTGAGGTATATACATATATGTATATATGCAGTTTTCAATATGTATATATATTCAGAAAGTAGAAAAATAATCATAATACAGTATAAAAATAATTCTGTTTTCAATTTTATAAAAATATCTTTATATATTCACATACATATTTAAAAACAGTTAAATGATATTTTAGAGTTTGAGTTTTAAATCTATATGGATTGTTATATAAATGTATATATATATTGGGGAAAACTAATTTAAACAGTAAAGCGAAAAGTTTATACAGATAAGATTTTGAAAGAATAAAGTAGGATTTTTAAAATGTTAAGTTTATATAAAAAAAAAATTTCTATACCTATATGATTTATTTTGGAAATGAGGGAAAATATATGCATACGTATTTATTTACTAGTATAATTTTAAAGTAATTTATTGTTAGAAAATGATTAAAGAAGAAAATTTAATTTTTAAACTAAAAACTTTAGTTGGATAAATTTGTTAAGGAGAATTAGTTTGAAAAGAGATTATTGAATCATTAAAATTACAAAACGAAAATTTAATTGTTCGATTTATACTCGACTATTAATAAAATCATATAATTGATTATGCAAGGTCAAAACCCGTGAAATCAGGATGAAATGGAAATGGATGGCAAATATTAAGCGAAGGTGAGATCTTTCTCACTCAAAATGATTTGCAGTTACTATTGAATTGATTGATGTTTGCTATTGGATGTGATATTAGATATAGTAGGATATATCTATATATATATAGCAATATATACATATTGGCATATGTATATATTGGATTGATGATTTCCCGCCTCGTATAGCGGATGAGACCCTATTGCGCCGTTAGTAAGCGGATTTTTATAAAACCCATATACCGCGATAATTCCGTACTGGAGCGGAATTGGTATTGTGCTAACATCTTTGGATGCAGGGAAACAGGTTGGAGGGATCCAACTGGATTCCTCAACTGTATTTATTTATTTACAGATATTGATGTATA
The DNA here is from genome assembly GCA_030737815.1 of Allium fistulosum. Classification (NCBI taxonomy): domain Eukaryota; kingdom Viridiplantae; phylum Streptophyta; class Magnoliopsida; order Asparagales; family Amaryllidaceae; genus Allium; species Allium fistulosum. Next base: position 838,149,788 of record CM060905.1, read on the forward strand.
CTCTGTTATCATATTGATATATGATATTGAATGTTGTGATTGACTAATTGGTGCGTTGCATCATTGGATTCATCTTTGAAAAATATAAAAATAATGATGTTGATTTTAAAATAAATTTTTGAAGTGATTTATTCTAAATAAATAAACGTTTGAAATTTTAAAGGTTATAAAAAGTTAAGATTTTTGTGAATTGTAACCAAAAAGTAATTTCTTTTGAAATAAAGAGTTAAGAAATTTATAAAATGGTTAATTGGAATTTTGAGGTATTAAAAACAATGTAATAAGAGATGTACAAAAATGGATATTTATAAATTCAAAATATTGGGATTGTAAGACAAGTTTCTATAAGTGTAAAATGAAGAAAAAATGGAATTTCATAAGTTAATGAAATCTGAAAGTTTTAATTTTGTAAAGTTTAAAAGAACGATTTCTTTTAAAATAAATGAATGATAAGTTATTAACTTAAAATATGGACTTGTGTTATTTATATCGAGTATAAATTGAATTTGTTAATAAAAGGAATTTATAAATCGAAGTTGTTATTAAAAGAGAAATAGAATTTATAAACGTGTTTATAAATTCGAAATAGATTGAATTTGATAAATTAAATATAGAAGATTTTTAAAGAAGATCCATTCGCGATTTTTGGATAGCGAATTTCTATTGAAATAAAAATGTGTAGAAATGATTGAAATTGGGTTAAGTGAATTATATTCACGATTTTGGACAGTGAATATATTTTTAAGTAAAATGGATATGGTTTTGGGGAAGCGATATTATAAAAATGAAGTAACTGTTTTAAAAGATGTTTTAAAACGTGTTAAGTATCGAATACATAGATTTCAACATTTATTATTGAAATAGACGTTTTTGAGAAAAATAAGGAAATGGTAGACTATAACACTGTTGTTATAGTAAATGATTTCCGAAAGGAAATATTTTTATGTAGTATTGGGATTTATATATCTATTTTAATTTCGAATCCCTATACTAGTGATTTTGAGTCGTCGTAACGATGTTTTACGCAACATTCGTTTTTGACTCAAATAGATGTTAAAATTTATGATTTCCTTAAAGAATGAATATATACTTAATATTGATTTAAGTATATCGAATATTTTCCAAGTGTTGAAAATAAATGATTTGTGAAATACTTATTATTAAATAAGTAGGGAAATGCTTTTCCAATATGAAATGAAACGTTTTGAGATTTTATCTTCTTAAAGATAAATCGAAAATGAATATTTGAAAACGATTGTAAATCGGATATTAGTAGATATTCGAAAAATGTAAATTCAAGATGGAATTTATAAAAAGAAATGGGTATTCGTTTAAAAATAAATAAACGTTGATTTATTTTTGAAGTGTGGAAATTTTATATCTAGTAAAGATATTTTGGGAAAATAAATAATTTGGAAAATTATTTGGAATCTGATGATGTTGCGCATCTTTATTGATAGTTAAATAACCGACTATCAATAATTACCTTGAATGATATTTGTTGTGAATTGGATGAATTTGAATGCCACACTTATTTTTGAATAAACGCTCACTATTCGGGTTAGCCGGGAAAGGACCATGGGGTCGTATAACCCATTCCGAATATGTGATACGTCGTTATGAATTGCATTCGAAGACCGGTGTTGAAGACCGGATATTTTTGAAAACGGAAGGATTACCGTCGAGTTACTCTACATCGGCTGATCTCCGATTTAGAGGTTTTATCACCCTTAGTGACGGAAAGTCCGGACGTGATTAGAAAATTATCCGGAATTGCAAGGGCTTCGTGAGAAGTGCCTTCGGTTCTGTTCGATCCCGGAACAGACTTGTATGGATTGTGTGTCTGACGTTACAATTTGAGATATAAAGCTGATTTCTTTCAAATACATTTCTGTTGGTGGCGGAGAATTTATTCTCTTAGCTTAACACCCTTCTCTGAGACGTACGAGCTCAGAGGTTATGTAGTTGAAATTTATCAGCGATATATCCCAATTTGGTAACGTGGCATACTGAGTGTTGCTGTGAAATGATCAGTGTTTGATCATTTACGATATGATCATTTGTTTGATCTTATATCTTTGTGATCATAGGTTGATCATTTTTGTTTGACCCGAAGCATGGCTTTGTAGAAAGCGTAGCTTTGTGGACGAGACTTCGACGAGCCTCACACCCCGGAAATGGTCGAAACAGGAAGGATGCGGCAAGGTTCTAGGGAGTAGCGCCCCTTAGTGTATGTCATTCCTTCTGGATAAAGGTGGTATCATGGTATGGAGCCCAGATACTTAACCTCTGTGGTTGCTGCAAATTTATTACTTTGTGGTTGTTGCGAATCGGGGATCCTCGGGAAGATCGGTGACGATCGGGGGATGATATACGCGTGTCAGTAGTTACCTATTTTTGCAGAGGTAACCCGGCCTTGTGTTGGCAGAGATCCGGTTAGGTTCTCGGGTCGTCTATTCCAGGGACGTACGCATCGTGGAAAAGGAAGTTCCTTAGCCTGACCATTTGTTGGAAATCCAAAGAAACAATACGAGCCTTTACGATTTCAATTGTATAACCTGTCTCCTCAGGAGGCAGCTATAGCAGGCATAATATAATGGTACCTATGCTGGCTAAGATTTATATTCTACTTTCGAAATGTTTTTCACTATGCACTAATAATAATATCAAAAAGAATTTTGATTTTTGCGTAGTAAGCATCTTTGACTATCATAAGAAGAAATCTTCTCCAAGTCTGCGTTTGCATTGTGTGTGTGGTGGGAGGTCTTATGGTAGTTTCATTTTCCAAAAGCATTTCGAATTGACTTAAAAATTATTTTGTTGTTTTAAAGAATAACTGTTTTACGATCTCACACTAGTCACCATGACTGACTCGGAGTTTATTGTTCCCTTCTAAACTCTGGGTGCCCACCAATTTCCACACGGGCAGCCTAGAGTTATATTATCAGGATATTCAGGATATTCTGGAGCTTTGGAGATAAGCTGGAGGACGAGACGTAGTATTTGTATCTGATATTATTTATTCCGCTGTGTATTCTGTATGAGGACAAGTTATATAACTGTCCATTGTTGTATATTGACTCTGATGATTGATGTATGTATAAAATGATATAGTTCTTTGATTTAAAGATTATCCAATTATCTATTATATATATTGTTCCGCTGCGATGTGTAAGATTCTGATATTGTTTCCTGTTCTGATGTTGTTCTGTTGTTCTTCTTTCTTATCTTCTTCTTCTACTCTTTTTGCCTTTTTCTTCTTCTTAAACCATCATAGTTCGTATTCCCGTTCATTTTGAGTTAATCAATGGAGATTAGTGGTTAATCAAGAGGTACGGATTTACGGGCCATGACACTCATGGCTAATAGAAGGAGTTATGCACGGCTAGAGATGTGGGAAGTAATTGGCTAAGGTTTGAAATAAAGACGGTAGCTAAAAAAAGGCAAGAAATTAAAAAGGCACAAATTAAGGAGGAAGAATCTTGTGTAATTTTCCTTTGTTTGCATGCAATAAAAATGCAATAAATATACAAAACAGGTAACCTATATCTCTTGAAATTCCTAAGCTATTATTCAAAGAAAAATCAATCAAAGAACAAATGAATATATTCAAAATTTATACAAATAAAATATAAAATAAAAATTAGAGAAACAAACATAGGGAGATAGAAAATAAAATATAGAAAGTCATTACGTGTAAACACTGTATTATTATCTAATTTTAAAAGTATAAGTTTAAATTCCCAATAAATCCATATTAACATTGGTTTAGATACTAATACATTAATAACTTTCCAATTCATTCAAATTTCAGTTTACATAGTAATTAATCTCATTCTCTTACCATAAATCTATTTGTTATGAAATTGAATTCCCATAAGTTATAAATAAATTTCAAATAAACTGATTTGATTCAATTCTAATCCATTTATTAAGTCTATACCACTCTACAAATTTCATTACATTAATATATATACAAATATCCATCTTTCCTTTGGATTAACAATTGTTCTCAATTATATTGAATTTGTTAAATGTATACATTTATTATGATTGAATACTCCATTAATTCATTCAGATAGGTTTCATTCTTTTATATTAGCTTATGAATAAAATCTGCATGTCCATTTATTTCATTACATTCACATTTTACAATTTACTGTCCTATCCCAAGTTAATGAACATTTACTTACATTTAAATGTAATAAATTTCCAATTCATTTTATATCCTAAATAGAATGTAACTTGCAATAAATGTTATCATTATCTTTATATTACATTCAAGTTTATTATGTCCACTAATTATCATAATTGCTTACAAAATGTTTAATTCATCCAATTACCATAAACTATATACAAATTCATTTATTCATACCACTTACATTTATTCACTTATATTCAGTTTTATACCCCAAATCTAACATTTACAATTTAATTAATAGACCAATTAAATAGTAACTTACAACCGTTACTATAACTTTTAATCACCCTTTTTGAATTCATTGTTCACAAACATATGTTACCATTCTTATATATCTAATCTTTATCCAGTGGTCATTTATTTCATACTAAATCATTTATAAATTTTAATGTTTGCATTTGTTATCGTACATAAATTTATAGCCAAGTATAACAATTTACATTACTTCAATAAATTGTAATTTCATTTCAATTGTTAATAATTAGTTTTTAAATACATTGTTACATTTCATTTTGGCATTCATTTCATCATTAAATTACAGTTTTTATTTCTTCCAAATTTATTTACCAAAATCTTATTAAATTGACAACTTTAATTATTGAAAATTTACGGGTCGTTACATTCTCCCCCACTCAAAACTTTTCGTCCCCGAAAAGGAAGAAGGTAGGAGAATAGAAACAACCTGAAAGAAAAGAGGTTAGAAAGCAAAGAAGATAATAAATCTAAACCATGAAACTTCCGTCTTACATTAATAATTAATGTCATCCATTTGATTTTCTTCCATAAGTTAAATAAATCTTAATTATTTATAAATCTCATTATCTCATCATCAAATCAACAATTTACAAAGTCATGAATTTGAACAATCATTTATTATATTCATCTTTATTCATTAAATTTCATTCTTCTTTATTCCAATTTATTCTTTAATTTATTCCACTTAATATATCAAATCTTAAGTTTATTTACACTTTTATAACTACTCAAATTTTTTTTATAATTCCTTTAATACCATTTTAACTTATAAATTATTCAATTAACCTTTTATTCTATTCACCTCTATTGATCCTTTATAACTAAAATTTAAGTGTATAACATTTATTATGACCACTCAAATTTTATTTATAAAATCTCCTTTATATTGTGTGTTCTCCAATTACATATTTAACCTTTAATAATTTAGGTAAGTTATATTGGAATGCAAGAGAATATTACACAAATAAAAATTTCTTAACTCAATTATCCAAGCTTCAATATTTATTCAAATTTTGATTTCCTTTTATAATTGAAATTATCCTTTAAGATAAAATTTAAGAATTAGACTTCCGATTGACTTCAAACTATTTTAGAGATAATTAAATATACATAATATATATCAAATCAACTCTTAAATCACATATATTATAAATCAAGTCATAATTAGAAAGCCAAATCAATTTAATTTTCCAAAACAAAACTATAGCAAGGCTACAAGATGGTCTCTTCGCTTCGAAACTCAAAAATGAACGTCGATGATGCTGCAGTCATCACCGAAATTATTTTCCAGCGACAAAGAAAAGAACACTGATTTACAAATTAAAATCCTTTGAAACAATTCCTACTAGAATTACCTTTAAATAATATATCCTTTTAAAACTTTCAAAACAAAGTTCGAAATCATCGAAAATTAAATTCTCACATTCTTGATTTAAATCCATTTAAATTTCCAAATTAATTTATAATCATGTTTGATTATTTATATATGAAACTAAAGCCAATGATTATAAAATACATGCAAAGTTAAATATTATTTCTTAACACCCAATTCCATTAATTATCAAAAATTTAGAAAATTAACCTTATACATATTATAATTATACAAAATTTATCCATCTACTAAATTTAAAACCATATTATGTCAGTTTGCTTTGTTCAAGTGTTTTGTAGATCCCATCGATAGCGTTGATCAGACGAACCGATCGGAAACCCAAATCAACATCAACAACTCAAACAACACAATATATAGAACATTTTAATTTTAAATATTAGTTTACAAATACCCTATACATGAATAGATTTTTAAAGAAAGATAGAGATTCAAATATGATTAACTCAAATCAAAGGAAATTCTGATTTGGAAATAATTTGGAAATAAGGATGACATGATTAAATAACAGAATAGGAAGATGGATAAGCTTATATGTATCACGAGCAACCTTAATCGGGTTAACTGTGACTTAAAGAATAAGATCAATGTGGATTTTCTGGGGTAAATCTACATTCGATCTCAAGAGTTAGAGTTTGGAATAACAAAAGATATTAGCATCTAAACCAGGGATAGATATAAATCTCTGGTGAATCGATGCTGATTGTAAAGGAGTTTTACCCTTTTGCAATTCAAATTTTGAGATTGGCGGGACCGCCAATTCGCTATAAAGATCATTCAAAGCGGAGTTATGGGATACTCCAGAATCAAGAAGATGAATAGTGAGGGACATGAATGGATTTTGGAACAGCAGGGAACGTTCCAAAATTCAAAGAAAACCGAATTGAAGAAGAAGGAATTCAAGCTCGAACTAAAGTGATTCTGAAATTAAATTTACTTTATATACTGAGTTTTGCCTAAAACCAGAGCTCTGATACCAACTGTAACGCCCCGGTATTTTCAACCATTCGCATCCGCACATGTCGGACTTGAATTGCTCAAAATACCGCATTGTAAATAAAATTTGGCAAATCTTAGAATATACAATAAATAAAATCACAGATCACAGACACAGAGTAATAATAATGCAACGGAAGTAAAAGAGATAGTAGTTCATGAAGCTACTATATAAATATATCAGAGTTACATAAGATACAACAGGAGAAAATAAAGTACAACAGAAGTCTTAGGATGACAACCAAGTATAAGCTGGATAGAACAACAGAACTGGGATAGGTAAGACTAGATAAGCATATAATCTACAGCGATTCCAATCTCCAGAAAGTGGAATCCAAATCTGTGAATAACTCAGGCTGACTTTAGCGTAAATAAAAATACAAACACTCGAGTCAGGACATACATACTTATACAATGTAAACCAACTCAAGTGAACTGTAGTAAAAGTACAAGTAACTTAAAGGATGCTTGGGACCTCCCATCCTCTAAGGATCCGTTAAACTATTTACTATATAATAATATATGCTATATACAGTAGTGTCTAATCAGTAAAGTATAATTATATAGAAAATAGCGTTAAGGGGATGGTGAACCTTAACGCGGTCGGATCTTTAAACCAAAATCGTAGTGGGCTCGATATGGTAGGTGACATGGCACACAAGTCAATGCCAGGGTAGGTATACCAATTACGCATCTGGACTGGTGGTGACGCATAGCAGCCACTATCGCCCACCTCGAACAACACTCCCAAATCAAGGGTGGCCACCAAATCAATCACAAGTAATAGAACGGTATCGAAGAATTGTGTCCGATCAGAGGTGCTACCTCCTTGGTCCGTCAATCGCTCCTGTTTTAGCCACCTTATGCCAACTCACGGGAGTTGAGTCCATGTATATACCTTAGGATCGTCGCCACCATCCTACTTCATTCTGGAAACTCCACCGCGTACACAGTTGTCAAAGTGGTTTTCGGTATCGACAGAGAGTATGTCCATATCCGATCCCGGTCTCTTTAATAACCAATCGTTATTATAACACCATGGTCATTTAAAAATAGTTTATTTTTCAAATAAAAATACATCCTTTAAACCATTTCAAAATCATATCATTTATTTCAAAATAATACATACTTTCAAACCCAAAACATATTCATTCAAAACCAATTCAAAAATATATCTTTCCATTTCAAAACCAATTCAATAATATATCATTTCAATAAAACCCAAATTTCAAAATCACTGAATATTTCCTTTAATTTATTAAACTTGAAATCTCCCTTTAAGTTATCATAGCATTTTGGTAATGCAACCTTAAGGAATCATAGCATTTTTGGAATGTAATACTTTCCAATTTAACATTGTATATTATCAAAGTATTTATATACTCACAAATTTTTAACATGGTCATTTTATCATAGCCTTATAGTTAAATAAACTTTGTTACTGTAATATCCAATTTAATGCTGAAATTCTTATGTTAAGTTAATAGTACCTTATTAACTTACATTATCATTACAATAAAGAAACTTTATTATTTTAGTCATTAAAATATGTCATTTACATTAATTAGAACTTACATATTAAATGTACTTTTTAACTTACATTTCTATTACAGTTAAGAGCATTTATCATTTAATCAATATTACACTAATTAAACTTACATTATCAAATGTACGTTTTAATTTACGTTTTATTACAAAAAGGGCATTTATTATTTTAATCAATATTACACTAATTAAGACTTACATGTTTCTTTCATTAATTAAGACTTTACATGTTTCTTTCAGTAAGTAAAACTTTACATATTTCTTTCATTAATTAGAACTTTACACGTCTCTTTCATAAATTAAATTTTTACATATTTCTTTCATTTATTAGAACTTTACACGTCTCTTTCATAAATTAAAACTTTACATATTTCTTTCATTAATTAGAACTTTACACGTTTCTTTCATAAATTAAAACTTTACATATTCTTTCATTAATTAGAACTTTACACGTTTCTTTCATAATTAAAACTTTACATATTTCTTTAGACATCAATTCCACTATGATTCCAAAACTTATTACAATATGCCCCATAAAAATGTATTTCATTTTATTTATTCAAAAACATTAGTTATTATACAAAATATGTCCATCCCAGGAAACAACCTTTATTACAATTACTAGGTTATATTTAAGATTCCAAATTAAATCAAACTTAATTATTAAGTTATTTATCATAAATAAGACTCTTTAAATTCCATTAATTAAAATTTCTTGTCAAATTTTCATTTTTAACATACATTTTATTTTCGCAATAAAGAGCATTTATTGTCTTAATCAATATCACATATTTCCAAATTAGTTTATATTTCCAATCACAAATTTCCATTCATTTATGTAACATTTTTAATACATATAAAATCATTTTTCACTTTATTAAATTATTTTAAAAACTAAATTTAAATTAAAATATCAAAATTTACATTTTCAAAATACTTAAAACTTCCAGAAAAAAAATATATAAAATAACCACGGGTCTGTATAATATTTTCTAACCTAGGTCAAGTGATACGGATAATATATCATTTCAATCCGTAATTTACAAAGAAAAATCCGGGTTCTATCATTTCAAACCCGCAATCCCAAGTTAAATAAAAATAAATAAAAATCGCTCAGGCCTATCATTTCGGCCCATAACGATTTTTTCCTATTCTAAAGTCCGTTCGGGTATGTATCATTTCAACCCATAGTGATAGGGAACTTGCAGTGATGATAAGCAGGAAATAAATAACAGTATACAAATAATATTATAACAGATGATATAACAGGCATATAAAGATTATTTAATATCACATAAATATATCACAGACATGTATAACATAATATATTTATTTCTACACTTTCACTTGCTATCAATTCACAGTTATATAAGTATGAATGTTAGGGTGATTACTCACCATTTTACGCTGAAGTTTGCAAAGCAAACACACAAACAAAAATCCGGAAAGCATGAAAGCACGACTAGATTTGGATGGAGAGAGAGCCAAGATGTAAATCTTGTATTCACAAAATAAACAAAGCAAGATATAAATATGAATACAATACAAAAGAATAGAGGTTAAAACAATGGAAAAATAAATGAATCAAAGTGGCATAACTTGCCTTAATCAATCAATGGCTTAGCTACACCACATATGGGTTCAACCATCATCTTGTGTTGCTTGGTCATGATGGTTAGAGGTGTGCTAGGAGAAGATGGAGGCTGAGCCTAGCTTAGAGGAAGACAAAGAAAACAAAATGAAAAAAAACAAAGAGAAGGAAGAAGGAAACCATTACTTGAACTAAATAGAAAACAAAAGAAGGAAAAAAAACAAAATAAAAAGAGAATAAGAAATGAAGAAGCCATGGAAGAAAAACTTACATTTTTTTCTCAAAATAGAAATGAACGTGAGAATGAGATGTAGGAAAGCTTTGTACGTGAATTGCAAATATGATATGGCGGCTAGGGTTATGAAGATGAATGGCCAAAAGAATGGAAAGAAATAAAGAGGCTAGTAAATGAGAGGATTTATTTCCTATTTAATCAAATGGCTTAATGGATTAAATTAAATTTCCTTTTCTTAGCCATGAATAAGAATGAAGAGATAGGAAATGAGATGTTTCTCATGGCTAATAGAAGGAGTTATGCACGGCTAGAGATGTGGGAAGTAATTGGCTAAGGTTTGAAATAAAGAAGGTAGCTAAAAAAAAGGCAAGAAATTAAAAAGGCACAAATTAAGGAGGAAGAATCTTGTGTAATTTTCCTTTGTTTGCATGCAATAAAAATGCAATAAATATACAAAACATGTAACCTATATCTCTTGAAATTCCTAAGCTATTATTCTAAGAAAAATCAATCAAAGAACAAATGAATATATTCAAAATTTATAAAAATAAAATAGAAAATAAAAATTAGAGAAACAAACATAGGGAGATAGAAAATAAAATATAGAAAGTCATTACTTGTAAACACTGTATTATTATCTAATTTTAAAATTATAAGTTTAAATTCCCAATAAATCCATATTAACATTGGTTTAGATACTAATACATTAATAACTTCCCAATTCATTCAAATTTCAGTTTACATAGTAATTAATTTCATTCTCTTACCATAAATCTATTTGTTATGAAATTGAATTCCCATAAGTTATAAATAAATTTCAAATAAACTGATTTGATTCAATTCTAATCCATTTATTAAGTCTATACCACTCTACAAATTTCATTACATTAATATATATACAAATATCCATCTTTCCTTTGGATTAACAATTGTTCTCAATTATATTGAATTTGTTAAATGTATACATTTATTATGATTGAATACTCCATTAATTCATTCAGATAGGTTTCATTCTTTTATATTACCTTATGAATAAAATCTGCATGTCCATTTATTTCATTACATTCACATTTTACAATTTACTGTCCTATCCCAAGTTAATGAATATTTACTTACATTTAAATGTAATAAATTTCCAATTCATTTTATAGCCTAAATATAATGTAACTTGCAATAAATGTTATCATTATCTTTATATTACATTCAAGTTTATTATGTCCACTAATTATCATAATTGCTTACAAAATGTTTAATTCATCCAATTACCATAAACTATATACAAATTCATTTATTCATACCACTTACATTTATTCACTTATATTCAGTTTTATACCCCAAATCTAACATTTACAATTTAATTAATAGACCAATTAAATAGTAACTTACAACCGTTACTATAACTTTTAATCACCCTTTTTGAATTCATTGTTCATAAACATATGTTACCATTCTTATATATCTAATCTTTATCCAGTGGTCATTTATTTCATACTAAATCATTTATAAATTTTAATGTTTGCATTTGTTATCGTACATAAATTTATAGCCAAGTACAACAATTTACATTACTTCAATAAATTGTAATTTCATTTCAATTGTTAATAATTAGTTTTTAAATACATTGTTACATTTCATTTTGGCATTCATTTCATCATTAAATTACAAAGTTTTCATTTCTTCCAAATTTATTTACCAAAATCTTATTAAATTGACAACTTTAATTATTGAAAATTTACGGGTCGTTACACATATCATATTTATTTCAAAAACCATATCAATTCAATATCATTATTCACTTTAAATAATATCCATTTCTAGAATCGTAACACTTTAAAATTTATAACACTTTCGAAATCATAATACTTTTGAAACCATAACACTTTGAAATCATAGCACTTCCGTAATCATAACAGTTTCCACCTAAACAGTTTAGATGTTGAAAATAGTATATATATTAAACTAGTTATAAATTAAAATAGTTTATATATTAAAAATACATTATATAATAAAATTAGTTTCCTCAAATTTCGCAAGTCAATTCAATTTATCTTAAATTCCAAAATTCAATTTAAATCAATTCCAGTTTAACCATTTCAATTTAAAGGTCAAAGATTCAATTCAAATTCTCCATAAACCATTTCAATTTATATCGATTTCAAATCCGAGTTTGAGCTATCTCTTCAATTCCAATAAGATTCAAAGTTTAAATGTTCAAACATTTCAATATAAGTTTCATTTAGATTTTAACATTTAACTTTAAATTTTATTCAAATTGGAACATATTCACTTAATCATTTTAATAACAATCAAATAAAATCTCAATTTATAAATTTAAATCAATATTAAATATTCAGTCTCACTTTTATTTAAAATTGAGAATATTCATTTAATTCTTTTTTATCAAATCAAGTTATAAATCATATCTTTCAAAATCTAAAAATTGATAAGTCCAAATCAATTCTTGTTTAAATTCAATTGTTAACCAATTTAAATTCCAAGTCAACATTAATTTATCTTCCCAACCTCTATTATTAACGTTATAAAAATCTATTTTAAAATATTAATATAAATTTAAATAAATCCTTAAACATATTATATATTAACTAAATTAAATCTTATTATTAAAATTATTTTACATTAAATCGAATTTTATATATTTTTAAAATAATAAAATTTGTAAGTAAAGTCTAAAGTTTTATATTTTCCAAAACTAACTTATGAATTAAAATTTCCAAAGCATATTGTTTTAAAAATCTAAATTTTATACATATATAAAACAGCATTTATATTTTATATTTAAAAAAAAATCAATATTCAATAAAACCCATATATTTCCTTTCAAACTTTGGAAACCATTTTTAAAATATAGACCAACGGTGTCCGTATATAATTTTCTATCCTATGGTCAAGTGACACAGATATTTATCATTTCAATCCGCAATTTAAATATTTACGGGTATATATCATTTCAACCCGCAATCCTAAAATTTCAAAATTAATGAAAATCGCTTGGGTTTATCATTTCAACCCATAACGATTTTCCCTAATCTATAATATCGTTCGGGTATGTATCATTTCAACCCATAGGGATTTCTAAACTAACAGGGAACTTGCAGAGTGAAAACAAATATGATAATAACATCAACAACATGCATATATCATCAATAACAAATTTAAATATAATATATACAACAGGGTGATAGTGTCATATGTCATAAGTTAACAATTTCAGATAATAGCATATCAGATTAACAAATTAAATAACTAACAATTCAATATTTAACAATATATTTCAATCGTCATTTCATGTGGATTGAATCTACTAAATGTAAGAATGTTAATCATGAGTGATTGCTCACCTTTCGAGGCTAGAGAAGGTGGACGACACAATAAGCTACGAATTGAATCACGAACTCGACAATCGACCGATCCAATCGACAAATCTCAAATCAAAGTAAGGTGAACGCAGATTCGATGATCAAAGCTGAAATTTAGGAATCGATGGAACAAATCCAAATAGCTAGATATATATATACATATATATATAAATGGAAACAATATATATATATATTATATTTCTCTTTACGTAAACCAATATCTAATTAAAACACATGTTTAAGATAAAATTTCCATATTATATTTAAAAATTCATTATTTATTGGACCCATATTTTAAAATTCAACAACATATTTATAAATGTTATTCCAAAAGTCTGTTTTAAGATATTAATATACATCTACGTGGAAACCTTAAACATATCTAAAATCTCACTTTAATATCATATATAACAGCAAATACCACCATGTTTATCCACTGTATAATAACTCATACGTTATGTTTAACTTATTTTTATATATATAAAAAGCTATACGCGAACCCATATCAAATACCTATTTTAATATATGTGTGAAATCGAATATATGCTATATAGATTTAATATATAAAATATAAAATAAGTCAAGTATCCAAATGTCTTTATATATATATTATAATTTATATAAAGCAATTGTAGTGGACTAGGTTTCAAATCAAATAAACAGGTTGTCGTGAGAATAAAAAAACAAACTTGAAAATATATATATGAGCAGCAAGTTTAAAACCGAACAAACTTATGATATAAATTATATATATATAAATCTACATACATACAATAACATTAACATACATTTACATAAAAAAAGTTTATAAACTTTAGAATATTCATTAAAACACACGCGACCAGCTTATAGTATATGTATATATATATATACATATATAATGTGAAGACCCAAAAGTCGACCTTCGAAAATCGGCACCCGTACCTCACTTATACTCAAAATGCCGTAGATTCAAACGCCGAATCTGGTTCTCCGGAGCTTATAACACCATTAAGTACAACAACACAGCGGAAGAAAAAGAATATATCAATATACATAACATTGATACAATGACAGATACAAAATCTGATACAATATGGTACAACAGAATGATACAACAGATATCAATATACATCAGAGATATGATACAAGAAATAGCAGCGGAAAGAAAATAGATAACTCCAAATGATCAGTCAGAGAGACTGACTCCAAAATGATCTTCAATGTCAAGCTCGAACCACAAAGAGAAGCAAGTGCAGTCCTGAACTCCAAATACTGAACTAACTCCAGATAATCTACTAAACCTGACTATCTGAAAAGAAACCCAACTCTAGACTGCTCGTGTAGAAAATTATGAGCACCCAGAGTTTAGGAAAGGAACAATAAACTCCGAGTCAGTCGTGGGACTGGTGTGAGCAACAAAAACAGTTTATCTTTAAAACAAACAGCAAAAGAATTTCGCAATGCTTTTGGAAAATGAAACTACCATAAGACCTCCCGCCACACACACAATGCAAACGCAGAATTGGAGGAGATTTCTTCTTATGATAGTCAAACATGCTTACTACGCAAAATCATTGGATTATTATTATTAGTGCATAGTGCAGAAAACATTTCGAAAGTATAATATTAATCTTAGCCAACATATGACCAGTATCGTATGCCTACTATAGCTACTATGTTCAATAGCAGGTTACCGCCACATTCCATAGCAGGTTATACAACTAAAACCGTACAAGGTTCGTATTGTTTCTTTGGATTTTCCAACAAATGGTCAGGTTAAGGAACTTCCTTCCGCTGCATGGGATCGCCTCTAGCTGGACGTCCCGAGAGACAAACTGCTCTCTGCCAACACAAGGCCGGGTTACCCCTATAACAGGTAACTCACGAATATGCCACCTCCCGGTCCTTTGGGACCTTTATCCGAGGCCTCGATAACCAACATCACACATAATAATAAAGTGTGTCCACATGAGTAAGTATCTGGGCTCCATACCATGATACCACCTTTTTCCAGAAGGAAATGACATATCCTAAAGGGCGCGACCCTCATAACCTTGCCGCATATTCCTGTTTCGACCATTTCCGGGTTGTGAGGTCCGAAGGGGTCTCGTCCACAAAGCTACGCTTTGTCACAAAGCCATGCTTCGGGTCAAACAAATGATCAAAGTAATGATCACAAAGATGAATGATCAAACAAATGATCATATCACAAATAATCAAACAATGATCATTTCACAGCAACACTCAGCATGTCACATTACCAAATTGGGAACATATCGCTGATAAATTTCAACTACATAACCTCCGAGCTCGTACGTCTCAGAGAAGGGTGTTAAGCTAAGAGAATAAATTCTCCGCCACCAACATAAATGTATTTGAAAGAAATCGGCTTTATATATCAAAGTGTAATGTCAGACATGTAACCATACAAGTCTGTTCCGGGTTCGAACAGAACCGAAGGCACTTCTTACGAAGCCCTTGCAATTCCAGGTATTCACGATCCCGTCCGGACTTCCCATCACAAAGGGTGATAAAATCTCTATATCGGGGCCAGTCGATGCAGAGACATTCAACAAGTTGTCCTTTCGTTTTCGAAAATATCTGGTCTTCACCACTGGTCTTCAAATGCGATCCATATACGACGTATCACTATTCAGAATGGGTTATATGACACAAATGTCTTTTCCCGGCTAACCCAAATAATGAGTGCAATTAAAAATATATGGATATTGGGATTTCAGTTAAATCACAGCTTATTACCCAAAACATTTCATTCGAATGGTTAACACAAATTATCATTTTCAAATCTTTAAATAAAAAGATTCATTTTAACAACCTTCAATGGTTTAACAATTTTCCACACTTTAATCTTTTAAACAAAAGATTCATTCACAGATTTTCCCAAATTAATTCCCATTTCAATTGGATTAACTCATTAAATCTTTAAAACAAAGATTTAATTTACAGTTTTCAAAACAATTCCATTTCAAATGGTTTACACAAATCATCATTTTAAATCTGTTAAAAATAAACAGATTTAATTCATAGCTTTCAAAAAGAATTTCATTCATAACTTGGAAAACCATGTTTTTCAATTCAAACTTGAAATTTGAAACCTTTCAACACAAATTGGAAGTTCACTTCTCATATGAAAGCTGTTATTATTTGAAAACAAATAGTTTTCATTTCAGAAAAATCCAATTATATTTGCACGAGTTAAAGCCCTTAAATTTTATTCACATTCCAAAATCAATACTCTTAAAATAGTTTAATCCTTATATAACGGGTATAACATCTTTAATCCCTAGTTACGAATCATAGAATTCAATTTCAAATCTTGAATTTAAGTTTAAATCAAATTGTTTAAACTTCAAAACTTTATCAAATTATTCAAAAATAATTCTTATCTTTGAAACTCCATTTCAAAAGCTCTTCACATTTAAACCCAAATTTCTAATTTCAAAATCAATTGAAATTAAAATTTCAATTTCAAAAACATCAAATTTAAATTATCTGTGACTTAACCAATTTCCACGTGAAACCCATATTTGTGTGTGTATGGTGTGGTCTAGGGGTTTAACACAGTAGTGCAACATCATACAATCATCACAGATCAGAATACAGAAATAGTTGATAAGCGGTATATCATAACGCTTATCGTTCATTTACAAATCACAGATCACAGATATATAAGTTACAGATAAGTAAATTACAGATCACAACATAAATCAGGGTATATCACAAAGCATCATATATCAGGGATATCAAACAATTCAACATTCAATAGAATTCAAACATCCATAAGTAAGGTCAGTTAATTGTTTAATTAATTCAAACCAGATGAATTTCTAATCCTGGTTAATTAATATTACAAATCATTTTGATAAATTATTCTTTAATCATTTATTAATTAACCATTAATAATAAATTAATTAACCTTCAATTATAATTAATCAACCTTTAATTTTTAAATAATTATCCTTTAATTATTTAATTCACCATTTAATTAATTACCTTTAATTAATAATTCCTCCTTTAATTATCATTCCTTAATCACCTTTATTAATTTATTAACCTTTAATAAATTATTCTTAATTAGTCACATTAATTAATTAGCACTTAATTAATTAATATTAGTTATCCTTGCTCAATCACTTGATTAATCAATTTTAATCATTAATTAATATTTAATTAATTTTAAGTAATTAATTCTCCTAAATTAATTTATTTTTAATTTATAAATAAATTTTAAAACAATAAAACTTTAAAATTTAACCTTTAAAATAAAACTCATTATTAGTCCATAGGCTAACTTAAACTTTTAAGTTAATTTAAATTTACAAACATTTCTTAATTTCTCCATTTAATCTATTTAAATAACTTGAAAATTTACTTGATTAAATTCAAGTAAAAATTAGATTGTTAAACTTATGTTTATCCAAACCCTTTTTAAATATCATTAATCCTTGTAAAGAAAATTTATCTTAAGAAGATCGTTTTAAAACTTGGTTGTTTTAAAATCCTAAAATTTGATTTATTAAAAATTCAAAAACCCGCTATCTATTTAAATAAAACCAAGCCAAATTACAAAATTCCCGAGTTCAGCTTCGAGTTCCCCTACATCTTCATTTGCTTCGAGTTAACTACTCGATTTACTCGAGTATTACTTCGAGTCATTTACCCATCTTCCCCGAGACTCCCTGTACGCAACCCATCTTCTTCTCCTTCCTAAACTCTTCACTGATACACAAAATAATGGTGCATATGCACCAACGACTTCGTCCACTCTGATCATCAACAATGATCTCTTCAAGTCGGCTATCACACATTAACTTAATAACAAACTTCAGATCATTTATTCAAATGAAAATTCGAATTCGAGCCTTTCACTTGAACCTGGAAGATAAAAACTGGAACCACCTGTCTTCCTGTCAACGCCTCGTCTTCGATGCCTCAACCACCGGAAACCCCACAATCTTGGCCACGCCATCACCAACTACCCCTCTACCATCACCTAGAACCGCTTCGCACTCGATCCATTGTTGACGACGCGCGAGGGGAAATCGTCAGCCACCCCAAAACTAGGTCACTGGAATTAAAACGACTCCCGCTGCCACCGTGGTCATCGATTGACCATCGCAACATTTTTCCCTTCTCCTTGATCATTCCTCCACCTCTAGACCACGTCTCGTCCTTCCCGATCAACACGATCGCCCACGGCGACTAATGCCCAAAACAGATGAACTCGAACTACTCTCAACCTTGATCACTAAAAATTATGATACGAACTTTAAAATTCAAGTTTTCCAGTGAGGATTCAAGTTAGGTACCTGAATTCGAAAATTTAGAGATTCTAATTTTTGATTAATATGAGTTGTGCTCAGACATATTTCTTTTCAGAGGTGATACCAAGCTATTTTGATTTGAATTTATTTTTAAAATTCAGTTCAAGTTTAAATAAACAATATCTATTTTGACTCTAAGTCCAAATATCTAATAGATTGGGAATAAATGATTTTTGAAAGCAAGATTTTTGGTTTCCAGAGTATTAGAGAGCAAGCATATATAAGCACTTCCAGAGGCATTACAGTTTTAATTTTATTTTATTTTAAATAAAATTAAAACTTTAACTTATATTACATAAACTATATATTGTTTTGAATCTTGAATCATAACAAATGTTTGAACATAGGATCATGATTATGATCAGAGATTAATCCTAAAATTCTAGGACAGGCAAAACATATCACAATATAAGCATGCTTTCAGAAAACATACTTATTACAGGAAATTACAACACATACATCCACTTCAAACATGATTATCACAGAAAATTTCACAAGTAACTATTGTTTATCTACCTAAACTTTAAATTAAATAGTTTACTGGCAGGAAAAGATAAACAAGGAAATCTGTTTTAAAAAGAAAGGTTACTCACTTTGTTTTCAAAAGAAGAACGTCCCTACGGACTCTCAGATTTCAAAAAGAAAAAGAAAAAGCCAAGCGGCTAGACAAGAAATCATCAAAAACTCATATCGAAATTCAAATACTTACCTTTTGTCGAGCAATTCAAATTATCTTTGAAATCAAAATTTCCAATTCCTTTATACCTGTATATCTACTAGCCATAATATCTAGTTACAACATTCAAACTATTTTGCAAATTCTATTACAAATTTTTCAATTCACACTTCTTATATCATCTCTAATTCACTATTGAAGTTACATGTATTCATTTTCGTTCAATCTTGCATTCAAATTTATATTCGAATTCAATTTTATCTTCTATTTCGAATATTGAATTTCATCAATTACCTTTCATTCATAACTGCACCATTTTAAATTAGTTTCAGTTACTAATCCAATTCAAATTCTAATCCACTTATTCAAATTTGTTTTCAGTATTCAGTTTCAATTCCAGTTTTATCCTTTGAATTTCTAAAACTAAATCCAAAATTTTCAAACAACTTCCATTTAAAACAATTTGGCAGCAATTTCTCTTTTGGAAACCCGAAAATGAACACCGGTGATGCTGCAGTCATTACCGAAGTTATTTTCCAGCGACCGAAAAGAGTTTAGAGCTTTCATCCCTTCAAAATACTTTCCAAAACCTTTGAAATTCATTTTCAAATCAAAAAGGATTTAAACTTTCCAAATTCCCAAAAATTTCAAATTCTTTCAAAACATATCCAAAAACTTCTCTGGAATTTCGTTTTAAATTACAATTCACATTTACAGTTTACATTCTCAAATTTCATTTGTATGTGAATTCATCTCTTAACTTTGGAGTTACGATTCCAATTTCTTATTCAATTTCAGTGATGATAATTCACTATTATTACTTCCTAACATCCATGCAACCATATACTATAGTACTTTATAGAGAAACATTTCTTTTCTATACAAAAATAGTTTTGGGCAAAATTATCTCATTTACCCTATTTTAAAACAATACTGTGCCGAATTGTTCTATTCAAGTTTTTAGAAACCCCTTCGATCCAGTTGCGCAGACTGTGCCGACGAAGGTTCATATGCCACTCAATAAACCAATCATCACAATATAAAACAATTTTATATTAACTAACAAATACGCGCTCATATCTATTATTACACTCAAACTCATTCTAGAGTACTACTGACTCTATCTCTAATGAGTAACACCCAACAGAGCAGGGTTGTCGCTTAACCATATGCTCCGATACCACTTGTCAAGACCCTCAAATCCATACTTCTTGATTAAACACTAATCTCCATTGATTAACTCAAGAGGCATGGAAATACGAACCCTGAGGGGTTTTAAGAACAAGAAAAGGTAGAAGAAGAAGAAAAGAGTAGAAGAAGAAGAGAAAAAAAGAAAGAAGAAGAACAACATCAGAACAGAAACAATATCAGAATCTCACATTCGCAGCGGAACAATATATAATAGATAAATGAATAATCTTTAAAACAAAGAACTATATCATTTTATACATTCATCAATCAACAGAGTCAATATACAACAATGGACAGTTATATAAACTTGTCCTCATATAGAATACACAGCGGAATAAATAATATCAGATACAAATACTACGTCTCGTCCTCCATCTTATCTCCAAAGCTCCAGAATATCCTGATAACATAACTCTAGGCTGCCCGTGTGGAAATTGGTGGGCACCCAGAGTTTAGAAGGGAACAATAAACTCCGAGTCAGTCATGGTGACTGGTGTGAGATCGTAAAAAAGTTATTTTTCACAAAGAAAATAAAACAAATTCGCAATGCTTTTGGAAAATGAAACTACCATAAGACCTCCCACCACACACACAATGCAAACGCAGAATTGGAGGAGATTTCTTCTTATGATAGTCAAAGATGCTTACTACGCAAAATCAAATTCTTTTTGATATTATTATTAGTGCATAGTGTAGAAAACATTTCGAAAGTATAATATTAATCTTAGCCAACATACGACCAGTATCGTATGCCTACTATAGCTACCATCTAAACAGTGGTGACCACCGTACGTAAATGGCAGGTTCTACAACTAATACCGTACAAAGTTCGTATTGGAGTTTGGATTTCCAACAAATGGTCAGGCTAAGGAACTTCCTTTTCCACGATGGGTACGTCCCTGGAATAGACGACCCGAGAACCTAACGTTACGGTTAGATCTCTGCCAACACAAGGCCGGGTTACCTCTGCAAAAATAGGTAACTACTGACACGCGTATGTCATCCCCCGATCGTAACCGATCTTCCCGAGGATCCCCGATTTCCAACAAACCACATAGTAAAAATGCAGCAACCACATAGGTTAAGTATCTGGGCTCCATACCATGATACCACCTCTATCCAGAAGGAATGACATACACTAAGGGGCGCTACTCCCTAGAACCTTGCTGCATCCTTCCTGTTTTGACCATTTCCGGGGTGTGAGGCTCGACGAAGTCTCGTCCACAAAGCTACGCTTTCTACAAAGCCCTGCTTCGGGTCAAACAAAAATGATCAACCTATGATCACAAAGATATAAGATCAAACAAATGATCATATCGCAAATGATCAAACACTGATCATTTCACAGCAACACTCAGTATGCCACGTTACCAAATTGGGATATATCGCTGATAAATTTCAACTACATAACCTATGAGCTCGTACGTCTCAGAGAAGGGTGTTAAGCTAAGAGAATAAATTCTCCGCCACCAACAGAAATGTATTTGAAAGAAATCAGCTTTATATCTCAAATTGTAACGTCAGACACACAATCCATACAAGTCTGTTCCGGGATCGAACAGAACCGAAGGCACTTCTCACGAAGCCCTTGCAATTCCGGATAATTTTCAATCACGTCCGGACTTCCCGTCACTAAGGGTGATAAAACCTCTAAATCGGAGATCAGCCGATGTAGAGTAACTCGACGGTAATCCTTCCGTTTTCAAAAATATCCGGTCTTCAACACCGGTCTTCGAATGCAATTCATAACGACGTATCACATATTCGGAATGGGTTATACGACCCCATGGTCCTTTCCCGGCTAACCCGAATAGTGAGCGCTTATTCAAAAATAAGTGTGGCATTCAAATTCATCCAATTCACAACAAATACCTATCTAAAGGTAATTATTGATAGTCGGTTATTTAACTATCAATAAAGATGCGCAACATCATCAGATTCCAAATAATTTTCCAAATTATTTCATCTTCAAAAATATCTTTACTAGATATAAAATTTCCACACTTCAAAAATAAATCAACGTTTATTTTTCTAAAACAATTCCCCTTTCTTTTATAAATTCCATAGTGAATTTATATTTTCGAATATCTACTGATATTCGATTTTCAAATCGATTTCAATATTCAATTTCAATTTATCTTTAAGAAGATAAATTCTCAAAACGTTTCATTTCATATTTGGAAAACATTCCATACTTATTTAATAATAAGTATTTCACAAATCTTTTATTTTCAACACTTGGAAAACATTCGACATACTTAAATCAATATTAAGTATATATTTCGTTCTTTAAGGAAACCATTCACTATAACAACATTTATTTGAGTCAAAACGAATGTTACGTAAAACATCGTTACGACGACTCAAAATCACTAGTATAGGGATTCGAAATTTAGATAGATGTATAAATCCCAATACTACATAAAAACATTTCCTTTCGGAAATCATTTACTATAACAACAGTGTTATAGTCCACCATTTCCTTATATCTCGAAAACGTCTATTTCAACAAGAACTGTGGAAATCTATGCTTTCGATTCATAATACATTTTAAAACATCTTTAAAATGTTTAACTTCATTTTTAATATCACTTCTTCAAAAATAAATCCATTTTATTTAATAATATATTCACTGTCCAAAATCGTGAATATAATCCACTTAACCCAATTTCAATCATTTCTACACATTTTTATCTCAATAAAAATTCGCTATCCAAAATCGCGAATATATAAAAATCTTCTATATTTAATTTCTCAAATTCAACTGATTTTGAATTTATAAACACGTTTATAAATTCTATTTCTAGTTTAATAACAACTTCGACTTATAAATTTTCTTTTATTTACTTCTATAATTTACTTATCAAAATAAGTGATTTCGGATTTATAAACAACGTTTATAAATCGCATTTATACTTTATAACAATTTCAACTTATAAAATCATTTCATTTAGCAATTTCTATTCATATCTCATCTAAGTGCAAAAGTCAAATTTATAAGTAAATTTCTTATAAATCCTTTATTCTACAGTATCTATTCACTTTATAACTTCACGTTATAAATCTATTTATTTCATTCACTTATACTTCTTTTTAACACTTATAAAAAAATTTCATTTTATAAGTCCAATATTTTGATTTATAAATTATCAAATTTATAAACCTTTTTATACAAATCGTTTATAGTTATTCAAAAATCCCAACTTAAATCATTTTATAAATAAATCAACTATTTATTTCAAAAATCACACTTTGGTTAAATTTCACCAAAAATCTTAACTTTTATAACTTTAATAATTTTAACGTTTGTAAATCAATTCAAAATTTTAATAAACGTATACTTTCAAATAATCACTTTTAAAATCTCTTTTAAAGTAAAAATCGTTATTTTAAAACTTCAAAACTTGAATCCAATGATGCAACGCATCAATTAGTCAATCACAACAACAAACATCATATATCAATATGATAATCAACAAATATCACAATATCTGTAAATAAATAACTACTGGTGAGGAATCCAGTTGGATCCCTCCAACCTGTTTCCCTGCATCCAAAGACGTTAGCACAATACCAATTCCACTTCGAGGTGGAATATCGCGGTATATGGGTTTTATGAAATCATCCGCTTACTAACGGCGCAATAGGGTCTCATCCGCTATACGAGGCAGGAAATCATCAATCCAATATATACATATGCCAATATGTATATATTGCTACATATATATAGATATATCCTACTATATCTAATATCACATCCAAACAACAATCAATCAAATCAATAATAACTGCAATTCATTTTGAGTGAGAAAAATCTCACCTTAGATTTTAATTTGCCATCCCATTTTCGATTCCGGCTTGATTTCCTTGATTTATACCTTGTATAAATATTTTACACAATTTGTAAATATTCGAATCAATCGAATAAATTAAACTTCATTTGATAAATTAAATTAACCAATGATCAATTTTAAATCATTAATTTAATCTCAACTAAAAATTTATTCTTTTGTTCATTCCCAAATATTCTTTATCTCAACTAATACTTTTAAAATTTTAACCCAATTCTCTTTTTCTTTTTCCGAAATTAAATTCCATTTAATATAATACTATCTCCAGGGACCAAAATAATCGATTAACCCCTTAACCAAATTATTTCCTAAGTGTTTAAATAGATTGGTAAATTTAAAATATATATTTATTTTCTTTTAAACAAATAAATTTAGCTGGAAAAGAAAATCAGATTTAAACTAAATTTATTTTCAATACCAAAACAATAACCATCTAATAAATTTATTTTACCTAATAAATAAATTTTCAAACAAATTTTCTTTATAAATAAGTTCATTTATCTAAAATTTCTTTACTGTAACATTTTAAATAATTATATACATACTTTTATTTATTTTTAAATTTTAATCTATCATACTTTATCACTTGTAGTAAATTAAATGCATATTTAAAATTTAAAAATACCTTTTGCTTCCACGAATTTGCCAAAGCCATTCATGCATTCGAGCACCGTGATAAGCTCGCAGTCCCGACCTGCCTCGTCGCCCCTTCCTCCACGCAATTCGCCGAAGACCCTGACCCACTCCCTTTCCAGGAGCGCCACCCGTCCACGTCGCGACCACGACTCTGCCCCTCATGCCACTGCACCTACGCGCGCATGTGAGTGCGACTCCACAAGCGAACCCCAATTCGAGACATCCCAGGCGAACCACCTCCAGCCTCCACGCGATTTCCTCCACCCTGTACTTCGAGCTCGAGATGCCGCTTCCTCCCCTTCACGTGAGCGTAAGCGCGCGCGAACCCCCATCGAACTCCAGCTCGTACGCGCTATCGGCATTCGAAACTGCGAACACGGTCGCGCCTCCCCCCATCGCGACTCGGTTTGAATTGGGTTCGTTTTCTTCAATTTGAATGAAAGAGGGAAAAATGAGGGCTTCGGTCACTATTAATTTGAACGAGATTGAAGAGAAAGAGGGAGATGGAAGCGGTCATTTTTCTTTTTGTTTAAACGAAAGAGCTTCGTTCGATTTTCTTTGTTTCTGAACGAGATTGCGTACTTAAAATTCAAAAGGGAATGGGTTGCACGATTCCTCAACGTGATTTTAGGCAAGAATCTAGGGACGCTGTCTGAAATAAAATTTTAAATTTTAAGTTTAAATTAAATTTGTTTCAATACAGTTTTCAACGTGTTTACTCACCGTGTGCTCACGTATCAGTTCCGAAAAATACGAAACTTGAAACCTGACAATAATTCAATATTACGAATCCAATGGAACTGGTTTCGTCGAATTCCGAGACTGTTTGAAAAATGACTATTTTTAAATATCGGTTCAAACAATTAAATTCAAAACTGAGCAAAACAGTTTGAATTTCAATTCTGAAGCTGCTGTTATCTTCAGTGTTATCAATATAAATTTTACAAGCGTTTGAAATATTTTTCTTTAGCTTTAAATTGAAGATTCAAATTTTTTTATCCAGTTTCAATGGATTAAATTATAAAATTTAATCGCCAAATTCCAAGTTAAATTCGGGATTCAAATTAAATCATCGTTCAAATATTTAAAATAAATTAAATATTTCCAATTTAATTTGTTCAAAATTCTGGGTCGTTACAAACTTCCCTCCTTAAAAGAATTTCGTCCTCGAAATTACAAGTTAGAAAGAAAAAGTCCTTAACTCGTCTACTATCTTTCACAATTCAAAACTTTTATCAAATTTTCAAAACAAATCTTTCTACTAAAGATTCGTTATCATTTCAACAAATTTTCCAACTTAAATTATAAGTTTCAGACAACATTGCTTACTTTCAATTCAAATTTAAATTCAAATTCAAATTTTAAACTTTCAAAATTTCTCAAAATTTTTCTAACGCCCTAAATTTTCGAAAAATCTCGCCAGCGTCTCCTTTGCGCGGCTAATACGGCACGACTACACAACGTCCCTACGGACTCTCAGATTTCAAAAAGAAAAAGAAAAGGCCAAGCGACTAGACAAGAAATCATCAAAAACTCATATCGAAATTCAAATACTTACCTTTTGTCGAGCAATTCAAATTATCTTTGAAATCAAAATTTCCAATTCCTTTATACTTGTATATCTACTAGCCATAATATCTAGTTACAACATTCAAACTATTTTGCAAATTCTATTACAAATTTTTCAATTCACACTTCTTATATCATCTCTAATTCACTATTGAAGTTACATGTATTCATTTTCGTTCAATCTTGCATTCAAATTTCTATTCGAATTCAATTTTATCTTCTATTTCGAATATTGAATTTCATCAATTACCTTTCATTCATAACTGCACCATTTTAAATTAGTTTCAGTTACTAATCCATTTCAAATTCTAATCCACTTATTCAAATTTGTTTTCAGTATTCAGTTTCAATTCCAGTTTTATCCTTTGAATTTCTAAAACCAAATCCAAAATTTTCAAACAACTTCCATTTAAAACAATTTGGCAGCAATTTCTCTTTTGGAAACCCGAAAATGAACACCGGTGATGCTGCAGTCATTATCGAAGTTATTTTCCAGCGACCGAAAAGAGTTTAGAGCTTTCATCCCTTCAAAATACTTTCCAAAACCTTTGAAATTCATTTTCAAATCAAAAAGGATTTAAACTTTCCAAATTCCCAAAAATTTCAAATTCTTTCAAAACATATCCAAAAACTTCTCTGGAATTTCGTTTTAAATTACAATTCACATTTACAGTTTACATTCTCAAATTTCATTTGTATGTGAATTCATCTCTTAACTTTGGAGTTACGATTCCAATTTCTTATTCAATTTCAGTGATGATAATTCACTATTATTACTTCCTAACATCCATGCAACCATATACTATAGTACTTTATAGAGAAACATTTCTTTTCTATACAAAAATAGTTTTGGGCAAAATTATCTCATTTACCCTATTTTAAAACAATACTGTGCCGAATTGTTCTATTCAAGTGTTTAGAAACCCCTTCGATCCAGTTGCGCAGACTGTGCCGATGAAGGTTCATATGCCACTCAATAAACCAATCATCACAATATAAAACAATTTTATATTAACTAACAAATACGCGCTCATATCTATTATTACACTCAAACTCATTCTAGAGTACTACTGACTCTATCTCTAATGAGTAACACCCAACAGAGCAGGGTTGTCGCTTAACTATATGCTCCGATACCACTTGTCAAGACCTGCAAATCCGTACTTCTTGATTAAACACTAATCTCCATTGATTAACTCAAGAGGCATGGAAATATGAACCCTGAGGGGTTTTAAGAACAAGAAAAGGTAGAAGAAGAAGAAAAGAGTAGATGAAGAAGAGAAAAAAAGAAAGAAGAAGAACAACAGAACAACATCAGAACAGAAACAATATCAGAATCTCACATTCGCAGCGGAACAATATATAATAGATAAATGAATAATCTTTAAAACAAAGAACTATATCATTTTATACATTTATCAATCAACAGAGTCAATATACAACAATGGACAGTTATATAAACTTGTCCTCATACAGAATACACAGCGGAATAAATAATATCAGATACAAATACTACGTCTCGTCCTTCAGCTTATCTCCAAAGCTCCAGAATATCCTGATAACATAACTCTAGGCTGCCCGTGTGGAAATTGGTGGGCACCCAGAGTTTAGAAGGGAACAATAAACTCTGAGTCAGTCATGGTGACTGGTGTGAGATCGTAAAACAGTTATTTTTCACAAAGAAAATAAAACAAATTCGCAATGCTTTTGGAAAATGAAACTACCATAAGACCTCCCACCACACACACAATGCAAACGCAGAATTGGAGGAGATTTCTTCTTATGATAGTCAAAGATGCTTACTGCGCAAAATCAAATTCTTTTTGATATTATTATTAGTGCATAGTGTAGAAAACATTTCGAAAGTATAATATTAATCTTAGCCAACATACGACCAGTATCGTATGCCTACTATAGCTACCATCTAAACAGTGGTGACCACCGTACGTAAATGGCAGGTTCTACAACTAATACCGTACAAAGTTCGTATTGGAGTTTGGATTTCCAACAAATGGTCAGGCTAAGGAACTTCCTTTTCCACGATGGGTACGTCCCTGGAATAGACGACCCAAGAACCTAACGTTACGGTTAGATCTCTGCCAACACAAGGCCGGGTTACCTCTGCAAAAATAGGTAACTACTGACACGCGTATGTCATCCCCCGATCGTAACCGATCTTCCCGAGGATCCCCGATTTCCAACAAACCACATAGTAAAAATGCAGCAACCACATAGGTTGAGTATCTGGGCTCCATACCATGATACCACCTCTATCCAGAAGGAATGACATACACTAAGGGGCGCTACTCCCTAGAACCTTGCTGCATCCTTCCTGTTTTGACCATTTCCGGGGTGTGAGGCTCGACGAAGTCTCGTCCACAAAGCTACGCTTTCTACAAAGCCCTGCTTCGGGTCAAACAAAAATGATCAACCTATGATCACAAAGATATAAGATCAAACAAATGATCATATCGCAAATGATCAAACACTGATCATTTCACAGCAACACTCAGTATGCCACGTTACCAAATTGGGATATATCGCTGATAAATTTCAACTACATAACCTATGAGCTCGTACGTCTCAGAGAAGGGTGTTAAGCTAAGAGAATAAATTCTCCGCCACCAACAGAAATGTATTTGAAAGAAATCAGCTTTATATCTCAAATTGTAACGTCAGACACACAATCCATACAAGTCTGTTCCGGGATCGAACAGAACCGAAGGCACTTCTCACGAAGCCCTTGCAATTCCGGATAATTTTCAATCACGTCCGGACTTCCCGTCACTAAGGGTGATAAAACCTCTAAATCGGAGATCAGCCGATGTAGAGTAACTCGACGGTAATCCTTCCGTTTTCAAAAATATCCGGTCTTCAACACCGGTCTTCGAATGCAATTCATAACGACGTATCACATATTCGGAATGGGTTATACGACCCCATGGTCCTTTCCCGGCTAACCCGAATAGTGAGCGCTTATTCAAAAATAAGTGTGGCATTCAAATTCATCCAATTCACAACAAATACCTATCTAAAGGTAATTATTGATAGTCGGTTATTTAACTATCAATAAAGATGCGCAACATCATCAGATTCCAAATAATTTTCCAAATTATTTCATCTTCAAAAATATCTTTACTAGATATAAAATTTCCACACTTCAAAAAAAATCAACGTTTATTTTTCTAAAACAATTCCCCTTTCTTTTATAAATTCCATAGTGAATTTATATTTTCGAATATCTACTGATATTCGATTTTCAAATCGATTTCAATATTCAATTTCAATTTATCTTTAAGAAGATAAATTCTCAAAACGTTTCATTTCATATTTGGAAAACATTCCATACTTATTTAATAATAAGTATTTCACAAATCTTTTATTTTCAACACTTGGAAAACATTCGACATACTTAAATCAATATTAAGTATATATTTCGTTCTTTAAGGAAACCATTTACTATAACAACATTTATTTGAGTCAAAACGAATGTTACGTAAAACATCGTTACGACGACTCAAAATCACTAGTATAGGGATTCGAAATTTAGATAGATGTATAAATCCCAATACTACATAAAAACATTTCCTTTCGGAAATCATTTACTATAACAACAGTGTTATAGTCCACCATTTCCTTATATCTCGAAAACGTCTATTTCAACAAGAACTGTGGAAATCTATGCTTTCGATTCATAATACATTTTAAAACATCTTTAAAATGTTTAACTTCATTTTTAATATCACTTCTTCAAAAATAAATCCATTTTATTTAATAATATATTCACTGTCCAAAATCGTGAATATAATCCACTTAACCCAATTTCAATCATTTCTACACATTTTTATCTCAATAAAAATTCGCTATCCAAAATCGCGAATATATAAAAATCTTCTATATTTAATTTCTCAAATTCAACTGATTTTGAATTTATAAACACGTTTATAAATTCTATTTCTAGTTTAATAACAACTTCGACTTATAAATTTTCTTTTATTTACTTCTATAATTTACTTATCAAAATAAGTGATTTCGGATTTATAAACAACGTTTATAAATCGCATTTATACTTTATAACAATTTCAACTTATAAAATCATTTCATTTAGCAATTTCTATTCATATCTCATCTAAGTGCAAAAGTCAAATTTATAAGTAAATTTCTTATAAATCCTTTATTCTACAGTATCTATTCACTTTATAACTTCACGTTATAAATCTATTTATTTCATTCACTTATACTTCTTTTTAACACTTATAAAAAAAATTCGTTTTATAAGTCCAATATTTTGATTTATAAATTATCAAATTTATAAACCTTTTTATACAAATCGTTTATAGTTATTCAAAAATCCCAACTTAAATCATTTTATAAATAAATCAACTATTTATTTCAAAAATCACACTTTGGTTAAATTTCACCAAAAATCTTAACTTTTATAACTTTAATAATTTTAACGTTTGTAAATCAATTCAAAATTTTAATAAACGTATACTTTCAAATAATCACTTTTAAAATCTCTTTTAAAGTAAAAATCGTTATTTTAAAACTTCAAAACTTGAATCCAATGATGCAACGCATCAATTAGTCAATCACAACAACAAACATCATATATCAATATGATAATCAACAAATATCACAATATCTGTAAATAAATAAATACTGGTGAGGAATCCAGTTGGATCCCTCCAACCTGTTTCCCTGCATCCAAAGACGTTAGCACAATACCAATTCCACTTCGAGGTGGAATATCGCGGTATATGGGTTTTATGAAATCATCCGCTTACTAACGGCGCAATAGGGTCTCATCCGCTATACGAGGCGGGAAATCATCAATCCAATATATACATATGCCAATATGTATATATTGCTACATATATATAGATATATCCTACTATATCTAATATCACATCCAAACAACAATCAATCAAATCAATAATAACTGCAATTCATTTTGAGTGAGAAAAATCTCACCTTAGATTTTAATTTGCCATCCCATTTTCGATTCCGGCTTGATTTCCTTGATTTATACCTTGTATAAATATTTTACACAATTTGTAAATATTCGAATCAATCGAATAAATTAAACTTCATTTGACAAATTAAATTAACCAATGATCAATTTTAAATCATTAATTTAATCTCAACTAAAAATTTATTCTTTTGTTCATTCCCAAATATTCTTTATCTCAACTAATACTTTTAAAATTTTAACCCAATTCTCTTTTTCTTTTTCCGAAATTAAATTCCATTTAATATAATACTATCTCCAGGGACCAAAATAATCGATTAACCCCTTAACCAAATTATTTCCTTAGTGTTTAAATAGATTGGTAAATTTAAAATATATATTTATTTT
Source organism: Allium fistulosum (assembly GCA_030737815.1). NCBI lineage: Eukaryota > Viridiplantae > Streptophyta > Magnoliopsida > Asparagales > Amaryllidaceae > Allium > Allium fistulosum. The sequence goes on from CM060905.1 coordinate 838,181,987, forward strand.
CTTTTAAACAAATAAATTTAGCTGGAAAAGAAAATCAGATTTAAACTAAATTTATTTTCAATACCAAAACAATAACCATCTAATAAATTTATTTTACCTAATAAATAAATTTTAAAACAAATTTTCTTTATAAATAAGTTCATTTATCTAAAATTTCTTTACTGTAACAGTTTAAATAATTATATACATACTTTTATTTATTTTTAAATTTTAATCTATCATACTTTATCACTTGCAGTAAATTAAATGCATATTTAAAATTTAAAAATACCTTTTGCTTCCACAATTTGCCAAAGCCATTCACGCATTCGAGCACCGTGATAAGCTCGCAGTCCCGACCTGCCTCGTCGCCCCTTCCTCCACGCAATTCGCCGAAGACCCTGACCCACTCCCTTTCCAGGAGCGCCACCCGTCCACGTCGCGACCACGACTCTGCCCCTCACGCCACTGCACCTACGCGCGCATGTGAGTGCGACTCCACAAGCGAACCCCAATTCGAGACATCCCAGGCGAACCACCTCCAGCCTCCACGCGATTTCCTCCACCCTGTACTTCGAGCTCGAGATGCCGCTTCCTCCCCTTCACGTGAGCGTAAGCGCGCGCGAACCCCCATCGAACTCCAGCTCGTACGCGCTATCGGCATTCGAAACTGCGAACACGGTCACGCCTCCCCCCATCGCGACTCGGTTTGAATTGGGTTCGTTTTCTTCAATTTGAATGAAAGAGGGAAAAATGAGGGCTTCGGTCACTATTAATTTGAACGAGATTGAAGAGAAAGAGGGAGATGGAAGCGGTCATTTTTCTTTTTGTTTAAACGAAAGAGCTTCGTTCGATTTTCTTTGTTTCTGAACGAGATTGCGTACTTAAAATTCAAAAGGGAATGGGTTGCACGATTCCTCAACGTGATTTTAGGCAAGAATCTAGGGACGCTGTCTGAAATAAAATTTTAAATTTTAAGTTTAAATTAAATTTGTTTCAATACAGTTTTCAAAGTGTTTACTCACCGTGTGCTCACGTATCAGTTCCGAAAAATACGAAACTTGAAACCTGACAATAATTCAATATTACGAATCCAATGGAACTGGTTTCGTCGAATTCCGAGACTGTTTGAAAAATGACTATTTTTAAATATCGGTTCAAACAATTAAATTCAAAACTGAGCAAAACAGTTTGAATTTCAATTCCGAAGCTGCTGTTATCTTCAGTGTTATCAATATAAATTTTACAAGCGTTTGAAATATTTTTCTTTAGCTTTAAATTGAAGATTCAAATTTTTTTATCCAGTTTCAATAGATTAAATTATAAAATTTAATCGCCAAATTCCAAGTTAAATTCGGGATTCAAATTAAATCATCGTTCAAATATTTAAAATAAATTAAATATTTCCAATTTAATTTGTTCAAAATTCTGGGTCGTTACATTTTAAGTTGATGTTTTGTTTAGATTTTAAATGGTATTTCCTCAGTTTTGCACAGCCTATAATGAACGAAACTGAGAGATGAAAGTTGATATATGGGAATTTAGTTTACAAGTGATAATTTATTTTGTACAGGGGAATGTACAACTAGTACAAGACTTTTGTATTTGGTCAGGGATACTTTTTTTCGAATGGAGGCTGATGATAATATTTGTGGTGGCTACATTAATTGCGTTGGTACCTTATCATCTTTACAATACTATTTCTTTAATTTTGTATGTACAATATATATTTTCCATTTCGGCTGAACATGGTATGAAGATAATTGGTGGCTTGTTTTCATGTTTGCATACTTATCTACATTTTTGCTTGTAGTCTGGTTTCATTTGTATGGAGGCTGAAGTGATTTTGTATAGTGTACTTCACTATCTTTGTCTTATACTTTCTTGGTTAGTTCATACTTGAATGTATTTCATCCTTTGTATTTTATTTGTTTGGTTTCTAACTTGTTTGCCTACTTATATTTGTTTTGGCCTTACTACTTTGAAATATAAATGAAGTTCTATATTTTATTTTATTTTATAAGCTAATTCATGTATATATATTTTTATCATATATATTTGAATTTTTCGTTTCATATTTGTCTACATTTATTCATATTTAAATGTATTTTTTTTCTTTAAATCTTATTATTTTTATAGTATAAATAAATCTCTATTTTATTATGTTGTTAGAATTTGCAAAGGTTCTACTTTCTATTTTTAGTTTAAATATTTATTATTATTATTTTACTTCATATTCATTGTCTTATATTTATTTTTATTTCTAACATAAATCATCACTTCTAATATTTATTATTATAATTTATCTTTAAACCATTTATTAAAATTAAATTCAAATTCAATATATATATATATATATAAATTCAAATTTACTCATATATGCTCAAATACATATATATACAATATTTTAAATTTAAATGATTTATACCAAATTATTGGTGATCGAGGAAACTCGCATCACTTTATCATTTAATTTTACAAATTTTTACTCAAAAATTAAATTAATTATCAATTTAAATTTATATAAATGCCGGGGTCGTTACGTATAACTTCAGTTATATTTAAATTTGGAAAATTACCGTAAAATACCTGTATATATATATATAAAGAGGGAGAGGCAGATGAGGTCAGGGCTGCTGGCTGGAGAAGGCGGAGGGTTACGCAGAGATGGTTGGCTGATGGAGGGCGGGCAGGCGGAGGCAAGGTGTTTGGCGGCCATGGAGGAGGGGAAAAGATAACTGCACGTTTGTGTGGCCGCTGGAGGGTGGAGTGATGTGGGATGGTGTTCGGTGCTCGGTACAGGCGGAGGAGGGATGGTTTCATGGCGTGGTGATTATCGGTGGAGGGTGATGGTTGCACCTGGGCTGCTGTTGTTCAGTGGCAGAAGGCTAGGAAGGAGTGGTGGAAAAGCTTAGCTCCGGTGCTTGCTAAAGTAGGCGTTGGTTGTTAGGTCAGGGTGAGGCTGTTAAGGGCGGAGCACGAGTTTGGCAGGGCTATGCGGTTCGCAGTGGGAGGCGGAGGGAGATTTGCGGTATGGGTTTTGCGTGGTGGCTGACGTCAGGGAGAGAGAGGATCGGAGGGTTTGTGTGAGCTACTAGATGCGGTGTCGGGCTTCGGTGGCGCTACAACCAGGGACGGTGGGCTTGTGTATCAGTCAGAGGTGCTTGGCCGATAGGTACTGGCGAGGAGATGGTGGTAGTGGGTGTGGCTGCCACGTAGAGAAGGTCGGTGGGCGGAGGGACGTGATCATGAGCAATGTGTTCATGGAAATGGTGCTGAGTAATGGAGGATGGAGTTGGTAGAGACGTGCATCACTAATATAAGCAAATTATAATATATATATATACATTTTTTTTGAAACAGAATTGAAAAACAAAGAAGAGGAAAAGAAATGGCAAGTGAAGTAAGAAGAGTAGCTGGGCAAAAGGGAATGAATGAGCAGCAGATAATATATAATTTATTATATCACAAATTAGGAACAAAGTTAACGGTTGGAGATGAATAGGCTTGATGGAATTAAAATATGACTTCTGATACACGATGCCAGCAAATATAAATGAAAAGGTGGAATAGCCAAAAGTCCTACGTGAATTCCAAGAAATAGTAAAAGCCGTTGACCATTGGTTTTCTAAACGGTGGAAAATGAATGGTCACAAAGAAACAAAAGACAGACCGTTACGGTTAACCGTTTCGCGTGTTCCGCTACGTACCGGGCACCGAAACACACAAATGAATATACTGCGAAGATCAGCATGACGAGACGAATAGAATGGTACATAGATATCAGCGGTACGACAATCCTATCAACGGTCGATATTCGCTGCAAAGCTGTTGTTTAATCGCCGAAAATAAGATAAACGGGGCTAGAGAAGTCCAAATTTGACGAAACGAATTATGACGTCTCACTCAGAAAATGATTTACAATTTTATTATATAAAAATATTCAGATTTCGAAAACATTTTATTTTCATCAAATTGACTGATTAAATTTGAAAATTACACAACAGAATTTACTTTCATATCTTCTAGTAAAATTTTACCATTTGCTATATTTAAATAGATGCATTTCAAATATCAAATTTTCATTGTTAAATTTTGTAATTAAATTTCAAGCAAAATTTCAGTTAATTACGTTATAAAAACCGTTAAAATTTACGTGTCATTACACTCTCTCCCACTCAAAGCTTTTCGTCCCCGAAAAGGAATGAGATAGGAGAAAGAAGTAACAGAAAGATAGATAGATTCAAAATACAAAGAACTAGATACAACAATTAATTCAATAACCGTATAAATTTTAATTATAAATTAATTAATATTTAACAATTTGTTTTAATCCATTTTATTCAATCAATAACTATTCATTATAATCATATTTTATTGATTCAATTTAATGTATTTCAATCAATAGATTTGATTTCAAGTTATTAACATTTGTTACAAAATTTTCATTCAAAACAAAATTTATTTTATTTAACTCATTTATTTATCATTTGACTTCACTTAAGTTAATTTCACCTCAAATTTAATTTCAACTATTCTTAAGTTTATATTTATTTATTTAGATAGCATTCCCTTTTATTATTTAGTTTATTTCACTGACATATCTTGCAATATAGGTCAAGTGTATAACATTTATCATAATCACCTAAATTTCTTATTTATAAATTACCTAACAAAATTCCTTTGGACATCTTATTTATTGTTGTATATTATTCAATTACCTTCAAAACTCTTCTAGGTAAGTTTTATTAAGGTTTCTAAATAAAATTGAACACTATACAAATTTACTTTTATTTACACATTTTTATCAAGCAAGATTTTAGTTTGAACAATTTATTACTTAAGTTTTCTCTTGTGTAACCTTCAATTATATATATTCACCCTAACATTTTAACTTTTTGCACATTTTAGGTAAGTTATATATATTAGAATGCAACTGATTATTATACAAATAAAATTTTTCCTAGTTCAACTGTTTCAAGTTAATTTAAATTCCAATTTAAATTTTAAACACTTCAATTATTTCAGAATTTTTTTATTTTTTATTTTTTTATTTCAGTAATTGAAACCCTAACTTAACACAGAATTTAAGAATTAAATTTCCGGTTTCAGTTCAAACTAATTTGAAATAAATATATACATATATTTATACATCAAACCATACTCAAGAAATTCAATCAAATCCATTTTCCTAACCACAAGTGTAGCAAAGCTACTAAGTGGTCTCTCCACTTCGAGACTCGAAAATGAATGTCGATGATGCTGTAGTCATCACTGAAATTATTTTCCAACGACAAAAGGAGAGAGTACCGATTTACTTCCTAAAATTCTTTGGAAACAATTTCCATTCGAAATTACTTTCATATGATATATTTTCTTAAAACTTTGAAAACTAGATTTTGAAAAGCACCGGAAATTAAATTCTCAAATTCTTAAATTAAATTCATTTCATTTCAAACCAAATTATAAACCGTATTTTAAAATTTCAGTTCTTATAACATACAACAATAGTTAATGGTTTAGAACTGTTGACAAAACAATAAGTGATAATATAGTATTATCATTTCTAACAACCAATTCATTTAACTATCAAATTCCAGAAAAACACTCTTCTATATAAAATATAATCATACACAAAATTATTTCATTTACCAATTTCGAAAACAATATTATGTCAGTTTGCTCTGTTCAAGTGTTTTGGAATTCGTATCGATAGCGTTGGCCAAACGAATCGATCGAAACCCCAAAATTCAAACTTAACAATTCAAACAACACAATATAAAATAGTTTTTATATTAACAATAAATACACTCCCTCACAGGATGATTCAAGAGTGGATTTCAAAACAAGGATAGAGATTCAAATTTAGAGGGATCCTAATCAGAGAAAATTCAACTACGAATATAACTAGAAAGGAAGATAAGATAATTAATCCATAAAGAAAAAGGATTGATAGACTTAATTAATCGCGGGCGACCTTAACCAGGTCAACCGAGATTCCAAGAATAAGATCGATGCGCTAATTAAATTTCCCGCTTGAAGGGAAGAGAAGTGACTTCACCCAATAGCAGAATAATCTCTGATTGTCAGAGTGGTGTCAAGATTATAAGGGAATTACCCTGATTGTCCACTACAGACGGTTTGGGCTCTGCAAGAAATAATAGCATCTAAACCGAGGACATAGAAATCTCCGGTGGATCGACGCTCATTGTAAAGGAGTTTCACCCCTTTACAAATCATATTTAGGTTGGCGGAACCGCCGATAGGATTAGCCACACAAAGGATGATGTCGATAGTTGAGGTTGGAGCTATGGGATGCTCCAGTATCAAAAGAACACGAGTAGGAGAAGACAAGAATGAATTTTTAGAACGAAGGGGAAAGTTCCAAAATCTAAAAGAAATCCTAAGCAATGGGAATCCTAACGAAGAAATTCAACCTCGAACGAGTATGATTCTATGATTAATTTTACTCCATATGCTAAGTTTAGCCAAAACCAGAGCTCTGATACCAACTGTCATGACCCGGTATTTCGAACCATTCGCATCCACATATGTCGGACTTGAATTGCTCAAAACAACAGATTGTAATTTTAAATTTGGCAAAACTTAGCATATATAGTAAATAAATCAATCACAGACATAGAGTAATATAACAATAAGCAGCGGAATAGATAAATAGTAGTTCATGAAACTACTATATAAACATCAGAGTTAAAATAAAATACAACAGAAATCTCGAATACATAGAAGTCTCAATACATTCTCAAATGACAAAATCTGAATATAACACTGGAGTCAATTGAATAACTGAAAGCTGAATAGATATAGATGGATCTCCAAGCGAAGCTCCAAACTCCAAAGGTGAGTCTCAAATATTGTGACACTCAGTCTGACCCGAGCATAAAGCAAAACACAAAACACTCGAGTCAGGATTAACATTCTTATATAGTAAATTCAACTCAAGTGAAATTGTAACGCCCCAAAATTTTGAGGGAAATTATTTTAATAAAATAATTCAGTTTTGAAAATATTTAGATTAAATGTTGAAGGATTTCTTGATGAAATGATGTGCAAGAGTATGTGTGCACATGCACACTGGAAATGGCACAAGGAAAAGGTTTAAGATCTTTGAAGAAAAAAATGATGACAATAAAATAAATAAACAAGGAAAGGAAGCATTTCAAATATGATTTTGAAATGTGAATTATTAAACCAACTAAAATATGTTTTTCTGTATACATACTGAAATTAAAAATATATTAGTATATTGAAAAAAAAAATGAAACATATGAATATTTTTTTTACAGGAAGTAAGGAAGAATTAAATAAAATACATTAATGTTTATACCCAGACACATTTTCTTTGAAGCTGGAATATATTGGAACTGAGCAAGAAAGGCAACATTAAAATGGTAGGAGATATAATAATAAGTAAGTAAGTATGTGTAGGTAAAAATAGTAAAGAGGATTTTCAGAAATGAATAAAATATAAAATATAGTGAAGTCACACATTTAACATGACTTGAGCAAGTATTCAAAAAATAGCAATTTTCTGGAAAAGCAAAAGGAAGAAAGTACTGACCTTAATTAACAAGTATGGCCGGGGTATTAAGGATGGAAATGTGGATACAAAATGCATGACACTAGCCAAGACAGAAATGGAATTTTATCTTGATAAAAACCCTAGTGAAAATGCTTATAAATAGGTAGTTATAACCAGAAAATCATTTTACCCGAGTTGCTTAAAAATAAAAATAAAAAGAAGAAAAGAAGAGGGAGAAACATATTGGGATTTTTGAGCAAAGGCAGGAAGAATTTAAGTGAGTAATCTCACTAGATTCATGGCATTAAGACCTGATATGAGGCAGCCAAACTTTTATGTTGCTATTGATACTTTCTGGTTTTTGTTAAACTCAGTTTTATTAATATTCTTTGAATGGTTTTGATTTGATGTAATGTTTTGTTATGGATGCCCTTTGGATGACCTTGACCTGATAAGATGTTTTATTATAGATGTGCAAGCTACTGTTTTATTATTCTTTTAAAAAAACTAAGGCATCAGATCTTGAAATCAAGGGAAGAATACTTATATCTGATATGGAATCATGGCAATAAAATCTCAACAGAGAAAATAAAATAAGCTGCAATATACATTGTATAAGTGCTGAGGCTTTAGAAATGATATTAGGGATGCAATAGAGATTTCTATGTGCTGAATCCCTAATTAAAATGGCAAAAATCTACAAAGACAAAAATTATGATTCAGCTAGATCTTGAATCTGGTTCAATCATAGTTATTTGCAGATCATAATAATTCATTATGCCATGTTTCTATATTCAGTGTGAATATTCTTGAACTTAATTCAAAGACAAAATATATGTTAGTGGTATACTTGAAAATAATTATTTGTTTGGAAAATTATGCTTGCAGTATTACAAGGATGTTTCAATGAACACAGTGACATGTTCACTTATCTATCTGATGATAGGATTAAATAAACACAAATTAGTAAATGAACTAGGAATTGTAAGCCAAGAAGGCTGCTGGAATGCTTGTCATATCTGAAGTATGCAAGTTTGGCACATGGTTTGTTTAAGCCCTGAGATCTTTGTGCAATGATGTGAACTAGTTCATTGCAATGTGTCCCTATGATTCCTTGATAGCAGATGAGGCTAGGATTAAAATGGTATATTTGTAAAGGCTATGCAAAAGTTACGAAATAAGAAAATGAGTATTTCTTAGATTGTTGATTTGGAACCATCCAGGGCATCTGATTGCTGCAGATTGATGTGAATGCTTGCATGATCATGCTTGTGCTAATGGTAATTTATGAAGTCATTGCATTTGCATAACAGTTTATCTGAAATATAGTAGCATAGTTGATTTAAGAAATTGCTTAAGCACCTGTTTAGTGCTTATGTATCATTTATCTGCTTAATATCATGAATATATTGATGTGCTCATACCAGATCATTGATCCGACCCTTATTTGCTCATGGCATATGTGGGTATCTCAATTCAAACTAAGGCAGCCACTAATGCTTTTTCAGGGGATGCAAGACATAAGTAGGAAAGAAGATTATGGCTAATGAGAAAAATGGAAAAGCATGCTTGTTAGATTTAATAAGAGCATAGGATGATTTATCTGCATGTATTCATGAAAACTTATGTTTTTAAAAAATTCTTGTTATGTAATGAATTTGCTATGATGGTCTGAACTGGATGTTTTCTGTTACATTTTGTTATGTATTAAGGTTTAAGAATTTAATGGTTATTTGAGTTATGAACAAGAGAACAAGTTTAGAGTGTTATCTACCAAAATCTGAAAGAAAATATATATATACTTGAGCAATTAACTAACATATTCTATACATTGCATTAATCAATCTGGTGTTATTTAAAATGCATTAAGTTTGGGATAAAATATGGTTTAACTCGGGGTAATCTTTCAAGTATTTAGTTACCTTTCATTGGAGAATTTTGTAAAAGAATTCAAGTCCATTGTGAGATGTTGTTGTGAAATGTATATATACCTTAAATAAGGCATCAAGTAGTTTACATATGAATAACATTTTAAGAGACATGGATGATGTTTGCCTGGTTGATCATATTGGTCTGCAATTCAGCAGTGAAATGCATTACAAAACCTCTTGTCCATTTAGCAAGTGTTCAACCCAAAACTTCCTTTCAAATGCTATAAATATATGTGCATTTTGGAACTGGTTTGTACTATCAAACCAGAGAACACTCTGCAATCAAACCCGGCTCACCAAAAATCCAGGGATTGCACCATTTACAAACACTTTCAGAAAGATTTAGAAACCAATATGCATGAGAACAAAACATGGGTTGATTTATGGGATAAGTTAAAAACAGATGAATCTCAAAGAAAAAGATTATGAGCCAAAATGATATAAGTAAATATCATTTTCTGGTCTTAATCAGATATCAAAACATTTGAACTATACAAAAATAATAATATAATCTCAAGCATTCAGAGATTATCTTGTCAAGATAAATTATTGATAAATTTTAATTTGAATAATTAAAGTTATCACTATAAATAAATATGAGCAGGATCTACTCATATATTATAAGTATCAAAGACATGAAAATTAATAATGGGATGAGAAATTCAAAATTCAATTCAAATCAAACAGAATATGTTCTTGTTTACAAAATTTAAATATATGAATACTCTGATTTAAACAAGAGGGACATATACATCATCATATGTATATGTAAATTTCTATGATTAAATTAATATACTTATATTAATAGAAATTTTAAATCCTGGACAAATTGCTTGAAAAGAAAATGACTCTGAGAATATTAACTATAGGAATGTAAAAAAAATTCACCAAAAATTAAGGCAAATCTGGAGGGTCATTTCAGTTGGTATCAGAGCAAATGGTTGCATTGATTGTTGAATACTTAGAAATGTATTATATTTGTTTATTTTGGATGAAATAATTTAAATAGGAAAATATTAACCATAGAAAATACTCACAGTACACTAATACTATTTGCCCATAATTTGGTTAGCAAACCATGGTAGGAAGGGGATCACATCATGCAGGAACAAGTGCACCACAAATGCTTGATATGCAAGAATTTTAAGGGTTTTAAGGGATGGAATTGGGCATAGGCCTAAGAATCCACATGAGGAACTTTCAAAACTATTAAAGGCTTATACAAACTTGGGAGGCAAAAGTTTTGAAGGGACTGAGAATGTGATGGAAATTCAAGCATGGTTGAGGACATTGGATAGGATTTTCAATGACATGCAGCTTGATGATCAGAGGAAGAGGCAAGTGGCTTCAAGACAGCTGAAAGGAGTAGCTTTAGGCTGGTGGGAGGTGATCATAGCTGGGAAAAATGAAAATGAAATCACTTGGAATCAATTCAAGGAGATGTTGGAGGCAAGATTTGTACCAGCATTAGCTAAGACCACATTACTTGAAGAATTTATTAGACTCAGACAAGGAACTTTGAATGTCACTGAGTATACTCAAAAGTTTGAGGGATTATCCAAATATGGAGCAATGCTAGTGGCAGATGAAGCATCCAAAAATAATAGGTACATTAGAGGTTTGAACCCAGGACTTAGCAGAGCCATGCTACCATATGCAGATAGGACTTTTGATCAAGTAATAGATCTGGCATTGAAATTGGAACAGCATGACAAGGAAAGAGAGAAGTACAGGAATTTTAAGAACCAAAATAACAAGAAGAATAAGGGAAGGTATCACCCTTATGATAAAAAGAAGGAGGAGACAGACAACAAGAAGGCCAATGACACCAAGGCTAATGATGCTAAGAAGAAATTGGTCTTCCATCATTGTGGAAAGGAAGGACACATTAAACCAAGGTGCCCAGAGTTAAAAGGAGGAGCCTTCAAATGCTACCTATGTGGGAAAGAGGGGCATATGAAGAGGAACTGTCCTGAGTATAAGCAGCAAGGGAAGTTAGCAAACCTGGAGGGCAAAAGCAAACCTACAGTGGAAATTAATGCTGAGAATCATAGCCAAGTGGAAGGTACATTACTTATTTGTACCATACCCATAACAGTAGTATATGACACTGGGGCAACTCACTCTTTGATTTCTTATGAACTAGTTAAAATGCTAAAATTAAATTGCATATTGGTTGAAACTCCATTGTTTATACAAAGTCCACTGGGGAGTTCTAGTGTTCTAGATATGATTTGTGTGGATGTAGAATTAAACATAGGTGGAAACATTTTTATTTCCAATTTATATGTTTTAAACTACCCAAATATAGGTGTTATATTGGGGGTAGATTGGTTAAGGCAATTTAAAGCCATAATTAACTTAGAATCATCCACCATATCATTGCAAAATCTTAGAGGCCAGAGAATCACAATTTTATGTGAAGTAGCTAAAGAAAGAAAATTATATCATTTAATTGATTTGGAAAAATATTCCAGTGAACTTACTATTGAAGAAATTCCCATAGTCAATAAATACTTGGATGTGTTTGGGGAGGTTAAGGGTGTTCCACACCATAGACCAGTAGAGTTTCAGATCAATCTTATTCCCGGAGCAAGCCCAATAATAAAGAAACCCTATAGAATAGGGCCAAGTGAACTGAAAGAATTGAAAAATCAGTTAGAAGAATTAGAAAGCAAAGGATTTATAAGGCCAAGTAATTCATGCTAGGGGTGCTCCAGTAGTGTTTGTAAGAAAACATGATGTTACTTAGAGAATGTGTATAGATTACAGAGGGCTAAATAAAGTTACTATTAAAAATAAATACCCATTGCCTAGAATTGATGATCTCTTTGATTAACTCAGTGGAGCTAAAATATTTTCTAGGTTAGACTTAGCATCTGGGTTCCACCAGATGAAGGTTGAGGACTCAAGTGTTAAGTACACTGCATTTAACACTAGATATGGTTTGTATGAGTTTCTAGTTATGCCATTTGGGCTAACAAATGCTCCTTCATATTTTGTAGATTTAATGAATAGAATATTCAGAGATTATTTAGACAAGTTTGTGCTAATTTTTATTGATGATATTTTGGTTTATTCCAAAACAGTAGAAGAGCATAAAAATCATTTGCATCTGGTTCTGTCTAGATTGAGAGAAAAAGATTTAAAGGCAAAATTTTCAAAATGTGCATTGTGGAAAAAGGAAGTACATTTCCTTGGCCATGTTATTTCTGCAAAAGGATTTTCAATGAACCCCAATAAGGTTGTAGCAATTCAAGCATGGGAAAGACCAAGTACAGTGAGTGAGATTAGATCGTTTATGGGGATGGCAGGATATTATAGGAGGTTTATAAAAGATTTTTCTAAAATGTCATCACCACTTACAAATTTAACTAGAAAGAATCAAGTGTTTTTATGGACTGAAAAATGTGAGCAAGCTTTTATCAAAATAAAATAAGCTTTGGTTAATGCACCAATACTGAGAGTGCCAGAAGGGAATGAAAAATTAATTGTGTATACTTATGCAAGTGGCTCTGGGCTAGGGGCTGTGTTGATGCAACAAGACCAAGTAATAGCCTATGCATCTAGGCAATTAAAGCCACATGAAACTAGGTATGCAACCCATGATCTTGAATTAGCAGCAGTAGTGTATGCCTTAAAGCTTTGGAGACAATACTTATTAGGTGCCAAATTTATGTTGTACACTGATCATAAGGCACTAAAATATTTATTCACACAAAAAGATTTAAACATGAGGCAACATAGGTGGGTGGAGTTCCTAGCTGCCTATGACTTAGATATACTCTATACACCAAGAAAAGCAAACAAAGTTGCTGATGCTCTAAGTAGACAACATGCTAAGTTAGCTATGATGATGATAGAAGAGTTTAAGGATTGTCTTTGCTTGCTGAGGTAGAAATTGGGGAGAATGGCTGTGTGCACATGGATGTGCATGTGCATGGTGCACAGGAAAATAGAGGGAAGTTGAGTTTGATGACACTTCAATCTGAATTAATTTTGAAGGTAAGTGAAATGCAAGACCAAGACTCTAATATAGTTGAGAAGAAAACTCTCATATCAAAAGGGGAAGAAGTGACAAATTATCACATTGATAAAAATGGTTATTTGAGAAACAAGAATAGGATATGTGTTCTAGAAAACACAGAATTGAAGGAGAAAATTTTAATCGAATATCATAGGAGTAAGTACTCCATACACCCAGGCAGTACAAAAATGTATCAAAATTTGAAAAGAAATTTTTGGTGGAAGGGAATGAAATCAGATGTGGCCAAACATGTTGCAAAGTGTATGACTTGCCAACAAGTTAAAGCAGGAACACAAAGATCATCAGGGTTGTGGCAACCTCTAAGCATACCACAGTGGAAATGGGAGGATATATCTATGGATTTCATAGATGGCCTGCCTAGATCTAAAAGAGGAAACACAAGCATTTGGGTAATAGTGGATAGGCTAACTAAAGTAGCACATTTTATCCCAGTGAAATCAGAAAGAAATGCACCAAAATTGGCTCAGGTATTCATGAAAGAGGTGGTAAGACTACATGGCATTCCCAAAACCATTGTGAGTGATAGGGATACCGTCTTCACCTCAAGATTCTGGAAAAGTTTTCAAGAGGCCATGGGGAGTGAGTTATGCTTAAGCACTGCCCCTACCACCCACAATCAGATGGACAAACTGAGGTGGTGAACAAAATTCTGGAAGACTTATTGAGAGCATGTGCATTGGATTTTGGAGGCAACTGGGAGGATGATCTCCATCTAGCTGAGTTTACATACAATAATAGTTATCAAAGCACCATAGGGATGGCTCCATTTGAAGCCTTATATGGAAAGCCATGTTTATCACCTGTATGTTGGGTAGAGACAGGAGAGAGGGCTGTTTTAGGGCCTGAATATGTAAAAGAGACTATAGAGAAAATTGGGCTAATAAGAAGAAGGATGGCAGCAGCTCAAGATAGGCAAAAGAAGTTTGTAGACATGAAGAGAAAGCAGGTGGAATATGGAGTGGGAGACTTTGTTTTCATAAAGGTTTCACCCATGAAAAAGGTCCTGAGGTTTGGCAAGCAGGGAAAACTCTCACCAAGGTATGTTGGACCCTACAAAATTCTGGAGAGAATAGGCTCTTTAGCATACAAATTAGAACTGCCAGAGGAAATGAAAGCAATGCATAATGTTTTTCATGTGTCACAACTTAGAAGATGGGTACATGATAAAGAAGAAATTCTGGAAAAGCCTACCCAAATTCAAATAAATCCTAATTTGGTTTATGAGAAAGAACTAGTGGGGATTATAGCTAAAGAAGAAAAGAAATTAAGAAGTAAAACTTTGAAACTGGTGAAGATCCAGTGGAGTCTTGATCCAAATGATTGCACATGGGAGTTAGAGGACAAGATTAGGATAGATTATCCTAAGCTTTTTGCAGACTAAAGGTAATTTTAAAATTTCTGGAAAATCTAAAATATATGGTTGTTATGATTTAATTTGTTTGCTTATGCATATGTTTGATAGATTCCATAGAATCAGTAAATGCTTGTTATAAGTATTAAAGAAATTATGAGGACACAATTCCTAAAAGGAGGGGTGAATGTAATGCCCCAAAATTTTGAGGGAAATTATTTAATAAAATAATTCAGTTCTGAAAATATTTAGATTAAATGTTGAAGGATTTCTTAATGAAATGATGTGCAAGAGTATGTGTGCACATGCACACTGGAAATGGCACAAGGAAAAGGTTTAAGATCTTTGAAGAAAAAAATGATGACAATAAAATAAATAAACAAGGAAAGGAAGCATTTCAAATATGATTTTGAAATGTGAATTATTAAACCAACTAAAACATGTTTTTCTGTATAGATACTGAAATTTAAAATATATTAGTATATTGAAAAAAATACGAAACATATGAATATTTTTTTTTACAGGAAGTAAGGAAGAATTAAATAAAATACATATATGTTTATACCCAGACACATTTTCTTTGAAGCTGGAATATATTGGAACTGAGCAAGAAAAGAAACATCAAAATGGTAGGAGATATAATAATAAGTAAGTAAGTATGTGTAGGTAAAAATAGTAAAGAGGATTTTCAGAAATGAATAGAATATAAAATATAGTGAAGTCACACATTTAACATGACTTGAGCAAGTATTCAAAAAATAGCAATTTACTGGAAAAGCAAAAGGAAGAAAGTACTAACCTTAATTAACAAGTATGGCCAGGGTATTAAGGATGGAAATGTGGATACAATCCAACTGTGACGACCCGCCTTCCTATGCCCAGGAAGACGCATCGACAATAGGAAAGAAAGGGATAGAAAAGAGAAAAGAAGAGAAGAGAGAAAGAAACAACATCAGAATCTCAACAGCGAAACGAATAAATTATATTAATAACATAAACTATTACATAGTATACAACACTTATCAGAGTTATACAGCATATACATCACATACTAGACAGTTATAAACATCTGTCTAGACATTACAACTCAATACAATACAAGACACTATCACAAAGACCAACACAGTGGAATACTATATCTACGAACGCTGAAGCCTCCTGCCCCATTGCTCCTCCACAATTCGTCAAAGCTAAACCTGAATCCGTTGGCTACTCGTAAAAATTTGAGTACCCAAGAGTTTATAAAACAGAAATAAACACTTGGGTTAGACATGGGTCTGGTGTGAGTAACAGGTTAAAGTTGCTTAACTTCGAAAACCTTTTGAAAACAAAAGGTATCACGTAAGACTCCCCACAAATAAACATGGGTAAGTTTTTACCTTACGCTAACCAAAACATTTGATAGGAAATCCAGTTGTATTACAATAGGGTCTAGGGTTTTCAAGTAAAATACAGAAATAGCTGGAATGCTTACATCTCACGTTCCAACATAGTTGGGCACAACTAATACGTACGGCACTTATTGGAAATTGGATTCCATACAATGGCAGAGCTACTGGGGTACCGCTCATCACAGTACGGGACCTAGATCACCGTACCGAGGATTACTCCCAATCCCCTGCAACACAAAGCCGGAACCATCCCTTACTGGATAATTCCGAATAAAATCACCCCACAGATGGCCGTCGCCAACTGCACCACTAAGCCGAAATAAAGGAACTCTCTAGACAGGGATGACCTTACTCTCAGTGGGTGCTACCCACGAAGCCTTGCTGCACCTCCCCTGTTTTAGCCATTCCCGGTTGATGAGACTTGAGGTCATGATTACCTTTAATCAGAACACATCACTTAGAATGCTCATCGTCCACCTGACGATGTTCTGAAAGCATTCAATCCATACAAGTTCGTTCCGGGTTCGAACAAAACCGAAGGCATTATCTCGTTACACTCATTTTGGAATCACCCTCAGAGTTAACGACAATAACCCTTGCACTCTGAATCTTCATCTTCACTTGAGATTCACGACCTATCGTTAATTTGGATCGATGTGGTATTCGGATATCCAAATCTGGAAACCCGATCCCGGTCTCATCGAAATCCAAAACGTATCTTTTAAGGCCAAGTTGTTTTAAAGTTAAAACAATTCAATTCTTTATCTATATACACAGAGATAGATAATTCACAATAGATAATCTACATTATCACAAACAGATAATTCACATTATCATTTCAATTCAACTAAACATCCATATCACAGATCAGCTCATATCTCATCAGAGATATCAAACAATGCAAAGCATTCAATATCATTCATCCATTCTTAAGTAATGATTTATATCATCTCTAATTAATTTAAAGTGAATTAAATTAATTACTTCATTCTATAAATCCTGCTTACTTAATCATTAATTAAACCAATTAATTAATCATATTCTAAGTATCCATCTTAATTAATCATTCCTGATTAATAATCCTTTAATTACTTTAAGTAATTAATCCTTAATTAATTTCATAAATTAATTATCTTAAACCATTACAGTAATTAATCTTTAATTACTTCATTAATTAATTAACTATACTTAATTACATTAATCCTTAATTAATTACAATTAATTAATTTCTTTAATCACTTATTATTGATTAATTAAATTAAATTAATCAACTCTTAGTTACATCATTAATTATATTAATTAATGATCTTTAATTACTTTTAGTTAATTACTCCATTTAAATTAATTACATTTAATAATTAATTAGTCACATTTATTAATCACCTTTGATTAATCTCATTTAGTAATTAACTTCCCTTAATTACTCCTTTTCATAAATTAATTACCCCTTAATTAATTATCTTTTAATTAATCCCTTGATTAATTATACAAAGTAAGTAAACTCAAATTACTTTCATTATCTCCATTTAATTACATCCAGTAATTACCTTTAATTACTTTCCTAAGAAATTACTCTTCACTAATTACATTTAAGTAATTATATTTATCACATCACCAAGTGATTATCTTAAATTAAGTTAATTAATTAATTTAAACTTATCAAATTTGTTTAATTAATTACCTTAAGTAATTAATTCCCTTAATTACTTTCATTAAGTAATTATACTTAACCAATTTCATATAAATTTATTTAATCTAATTGATTATCAAAATTAATCATATTAATTAATTATTTAATAATCCTTAATTAATTGACCTCTCATAAATTATTAACAATTCTTTAATTAAGTAATTAAACTTAAATCAACCATTATTAATTACTAATTAATTAATTTCCAATTACTTAATTAATTGCTTAATTAATCTTTAAATCACTTGATTAATTAATTCATAACCATTTATTAATAATCTATACTTATTTAAATAAATGATCCTTAATTCTTAATTAATCAACTTATAATCCTAATGATTTAGTGTTAATTAATTAAATAATTAGGATTATAAGTTGATTAATTAAGAATTAAGGATCATTTATTTAAATAAGTATAGATTATTAATAAATGATTATGAATTAATTAATCAAGTGATTAAAGATTAATTAAGAAATTAATTAAGTAAATAGAGAATAATTAATTGGTAATTAAGAATTCATTAATTTGTAATTAATAATAGTTGATTAAGCTTAATTACTTAAGAAAGTAATTAAAGAATTGTTAATAATTTATGAGAGGTCAATTAATTAGGGATTATTAAATAATTAATTAATATGATTAATTTTGATAATCAATTAGATTAAATAAATTTATATGAAATTGGTTAAGTATAAATACTTAATGGAAGTAATTAAGGGAATTAATTACTTAAGGTAATTAATTAAAATAAATTTGATAAGTTTAAATTAATTAGTTAAATTAATTTAGATAATCATTTGGTGATTTGATAATTACTTAAATGTAATTAATGAAGTATAATTACTTAGGAAAGTAATTTAAGGTAATTACTTGATGTAATTAAATAGGGATAATGAAAGTAATTTGAGTTAATTACTTTGAATAATTAATCAAGGGATTAATTAAAGGATAATTAATTAGTAGTAATTAATTTATGTAAAGGAGTAATTAAGGGAAGTTAATTACTAAATGAGATTAATCAAAGGAGATTAATAAATGTGACTAATTAAAGATTAATTATTAAATGTAATTAATTTAAATTGGATAATTAATTAAGAGTAATTAAAGATCATTAATTAATATAATTAATGATGTAATTAAGGATTGATTAATTAAACTAATTAATCAATAATACGTGATTAAAGTAATTATTTAATTGTAATTAATTAAGGATTAATGTAATTAAGTATAGTTAATTAATTAATGAAGTAATTAAAGATTAATTACTGTAATGGTTTAAGATAATTAATTTGTGAAATTAATTAAGGATTAATTACTTAAAGTAATTAAATGATTATTAATCAGGAATGATTAATTAAGATGGATACTTAGAGTATGATTAATTAATTGGTTTAATTAATAATTAAGTAAGCAGGATTTATAGAATGAAGTAACTAATTTAATTCACTTTAAATTAATTAGAGATGATATAAATCATTACTTAGGAATGGATGAATAATATTGAATGCTTTGCATTGTTGACATCTCTGATAAGAGATGAGATGATTTATGATATGGATGTTTTGGTTGAATTGAAATGATAATGTGAATTATCTGTTTGTGATGATAATGTAGATTATCTATTGAATTATCTTTCTATGTGAATATAGATAATTGAATTGAATTATTTTAACTTTAAAACAACTTGGCCTTAAAAGATACGTTTTGGATTTCGATGAGACCGGGATCGGGTTTCCAGATTTGGATATCTGAATACCACATCGATCCAAATTAACGATAGGTCGTGAATCTCAAGTGAAGATGAAGATTCAAAGTGCAAGGGTTATTGTCGTTAACTCTGAGGGTGATTCCAAAATGAGTGTAACGAGATAATGCCTTCGGTTTCGTTCGAACCCGGAACGAACTTGTATGGATTGAATGCTTTCAAAACATCGTCAGGTGGATGATGAGCATTCTATGTGATATGTTCTGATTAAAGGTAATCGTGACCTCAAGCCTCATCAACCGGGAATGGCTAAAACAGGGGAGGTGCAGCAAGGCTTCGTGGGTAGCACCCACTGAGAGTAAGGTCATCCCTGTCTAGAGAGTTCCTTTATTTTGGCTTAGTGGTGTAGTTGGCAACGGCCATCTGTAGGGTGATTTTATTCGGAATTATCCAGTAAGGGGTGGTTCCGGCTTTGTGTTGCAGGGGATTGGGAGTAATCCTCGGTACGGTGATCTAGGCCCCGTACTTTGATGAGCGGTACCCCAGTAGCTCTACCATTGTATGGAATCCAATTTCCAATAAGTGACGTACGTATTAGTTGTGCCCAACTATGTTGGAACGTGAGATGTAAGCATTCCAGCTATTTCTGTATTTTACTTGAAAACCCTAGACCCTATTATAATATAACTGGATTTCCTATCAAATGTTTTGGTTAGCGTAAGGTAAAAACTTACCCATATTTATTTGTGGGGAGTCTTACGTGATACTTTCCTTTTCAAAGGATTTTCAAAGTTAAGCAATTTTAACCTGTTACTCACACCAGACCCATGTCTGACCCAAGTGTTTATTTCTGTTTTATAAACTCTTGGGTACTCAAATTTTTACGAGTAGCCAAGGGATTCAGGTTAGCTTTGACGAATTGTGGAGGAGCAATGGAGCAGGAGGCTTCAGCGTTCGTAGATATATAGTATTCCGCTGTGTAGATCTCTATGATAGTGTTTGTATTGTATTTGAGTTGTAATGTCTAGACAGATGTTTATAACTGTCTAGTATGTGATGTATATGCTGTATAACTCTGATAAGTGTTGTATACTATGTAATAGTTTATGTTATTAATATAATTTATTCGTTCCGCCGTTGAGATTCTGATGTTGTTTCTTTCTCTCTTCTCTTCTTTTCTCTTTTCTATCCCTTTCTTTCTTATTGTCGATGCGTCTTCCTGGGCATAGGAAGGCGGGTCATCACAGTTGGTATCAGAGCATTAGGTTGAGTGAATACCTAGCTCTGGAGTGGTGTCTATCTTGAGAGAGCGTAGTTGTAATTTTTATATAACTATATATATATATATATATATATATATATATATATATTTCTACCTATTTGTTGGGTTACCCGTACAGGTTTTCCAATATGAGTTATAAAGGTAGATAAGGTGGTGGTGTGTGTAACACGACTACCAATGGTTGGAATTTGAATGTTTGAGGTTGGAAGTGTATCTGACGAGACTGTAGACCTAATACCGTCTCGAGTAAGCTTTGCAGTTGTGTAAGGATTTCACCAATCTCTGAAGAAAACCTGTTAAGGTTCGGAGTCCATCTTTGAAGTTGGATGAGTAGAGTTGGATCTGTCAGTTAGGCAGAAGCGAGTGATGGTATCTTGGTAACTTCTAGAAGAAGTAGCTGTGTGATGAGATGCAGTGACTATGGATGTTCCCGAAGATGTTTTCTTTGAAACAAGTTTGAGTAAGTGTGTCTGCTTCGGTGTTGTGGCTGAGTTCAGCATGGTGTTTCTGTTTTGGTTGAGGTTCGAGTTTCTCGAAGAGTTTTGGATTGAGAAGTTTTTGGCATCTGTGACAGCGTGCAGCTCGGAGTATTCTGTGTGTTGGCAAGAAGTTTTCTGGTTGAGCAGTTTTTCTGAAGGTGAAGTTCAGAAGCAGCAGAGTGGATCCATTTCTTCGAGGGATTGGATAGTTAAGTATGAGTTGTTCTGATTTGTTAAGAGAGAACAATTTCTTTGGAATTAGGATGGGTTGATCGCAAAAGTGACTTGCGATAGTTTGAGTATTCTCTTGAGTTATCCGAGATTTTTCAGGATGTGTTGTCCAGTCTATGCTTGTGTTCTTCATCAGCATTTTCATTCTACTCCAGATTAGAGTGGTGTAGCGAAAGCAGTTTGGCGAGGGCTCCTGTTTATCTTTTCCAGATAGGAGAAGTTAGTTCGGTCTTCTGATGTTTGTGAGTAGAGTTGGTGTTCTTGGTCTTAGTTGATCTTGAGGAGATCATTGTGTGGAGTTATTTTTGGTCCTATTTGTTTCAAGAAGCATCAGCGAAGATTGAGCTGATCAGATAGGATGTAGGAAGCCCAGGATTGCCAGAAGGATTTTGTAAAGGATGAATTTGGAATTCACAGTTAGAGACTTCGTTGTTATTGAAGTTTTCTCCGGTTAAAGGAGTAATATGATTGGGTAAGTCTGGGAAGTCAGCTCCGAGGAATATTGGATCTCTTCTGTGTTCTGATTTGGATAAGTACTTTGATCTACTGGATGGAATTGTCAGTTTGGATGACTGGAATTCAATGTATTTTATGTATCTCTGAGGGAGTACGTGTTTGATCTATGTCTGGTTTTACGAACCAGCAGTTCTGGAGGATTTGGTTGTTGAGTCAGACTCGTCTGTAGTCTGATATTCTGTTTAGTTCTGTAGATCTAGATGAGTAGGAACTCTATAGCTTAGTAGTATTGATTGTTTGGATTCTGTAGAGCGAGTATCTCGATATTTATATTTGGGAAACTCTAGGAAATTCTATCCAGAATTTTGTCTGGATAATTAGAATTGTTTGATTGGGTGAATTGGTTGCTATGGTTGTTAGCATATGGATGATAATATATGCTTATGATTTAAATAAATTATTAAATTACCTTTGTTTTAAATTTCGGGGACGAAATTATTTTAAGGGGGGAGGAATGTGATATCCCGGAATTTATGGGCAATATCAATTTAATAATCTGTTTAAATAATTAAATTGATTTGATAATCTTTGATAAAAATATTTGAATTGATTTAATAATGTAATTAAATAAATATTTAATTAGTGAATTTTATCTTTTAAAAATTAATAAAATGATTTCTATTTATAATGTATGTATATGTGAGTATATATTGTAAATAGATAAGCTTTGGATTTGGAATTTAATAAATAAATAAAATCTTGTTTTAAATTTCTAATATATATTTTGATAGTTTGAAATTTATGATTTATTTAATATTAAGCTTTTCAAAGCTATTTAAACAAAATAACTATATGGTTTTAAATAAGATTAATAATAAGGTTTATTTTCTTTTCTTTTTAAATATTGCTTAATAAATAAGGATTTAAGAGTGTGTGTGTATATATATATATATATAGATATAAATAGATTTTAAAGAAATACATGACACTAGCCAGGACAGAAATGGAATTTTAACTTGATAAAAACCCTAGTGAAAATGCTTATAAATAGGTAGTTATAACCAGAAAATCATTTTACCCGAGTTGCTTAAAAATAAAAATAAAAAGAAGAAAAGAAGAGGGAGAAACATATTGGGATTTTTTTAGCAAAGGCGGGAAGAATTTAAGTGAGTAATCTCACTAGATTCATGGCAGTAAGACCTGATATGAGGCAGCCAAACTTTTATGTTGCTATTGATACTTTCTGGTTTTTGTTAAACTCAGTTTTATTAATATTCTTTGAATGGTTTTGATTTAATGTAATGTTTTGTTATGGATGCTCTTTGGATGACCTTGACCTGATAAGATGTTTTATTATAGATGTGCAAGCTACTGTTTTATTATACTTTAAAAAAAAACTAAGGCATCAGATCTTGAAATCAGGGGAAGAATACTTATATCTGATATGGAATCATGGCAATAAAATCTCAATAGAGAAAATAAAATAAGCTGCAATATACATTGTATAAGTGCTGAGGCTTTAGAAATGATATTAGGGATGCAATAGAGATTTCTATGTGCTGAATCCTTGATTAAAATGGCAAAAATTTACAAGACAAAAATTATGATTCAGCTAGATCTTGAATCTGGTTCAATCATAGTTATTTGCAGATCATAATAATTCATTATGCCCTGTTTCTATATTCAGTGTGAATATTCTTGAACTTAATTCAAAGACAAAATATATGTTAGTGGTATACTTGAAAATAATTATTTGTTTGGAATAATATGCTTGCAGTATTACAAGGATGTTTCAATGAACACAGTGACATGTTCACTTATCTATCTGATGATAGGATTAAATAAACACAAATTAGTAAATGAACTAGGAATTGTAAGCCAAGAAGGCTGCTGGAATGCTTGTCATATCTGAAGTATCAAGTTTGGCACATGGTTTGTTTAAGCCCTGAGATCTTTGTGCAATGATGTGAACTAGTTCATTGCAATGTGTCCCTATGATTCCTTGATAGCAGATGAGGCTAGGATTAAAATGGTATATTTGTAAAGGCTATGCAAAAGTTACGAAATAAGAAAATGAGTATTTCTTAGATTGTTGATTTGGAACCATGAGTGTTCCAGGGCATCTGATTGCTGCAGATTGATGTGAATGCTTGCATGATCATGCTTGTGCTAATGGTAATTTATGAAGTCATTGCATTTGCATAACAGTTTATCTGAAATATAGTAGCATAGTTGATTTAAGAAATTGCTTAAGCACCTATTTAGTGCTTATGTATCATTTATCTGCTTAATATCATGAATATATTGATGTGCTCATACCAGATCATTGATCCGACCCTTATTTGCTCATGGCATATGTGGGTATCTCAATTCAAACTAAGGCAGCCACTAATGCTTTTTCAGGGGATGCAAGACATAAGTAGGAAAGAAGATTATGGCTAATGAGAAAAATGGAAAAGCATGCTTGTTAGTTTTAATAAGAGCATAGGATGATTTATCTGCATGTATTCATGAAAACTTATGTTTTTAAAAAATTCTTGTTATGTAATGAATTTGCTATGATGGTCTGAACTGGATGTTTTCTGTTACATTTTGTTATGTATTAAGGTTTGAGAATTTAATGGTTATTTGAGTTATGAACAAGAGAACAAGTTTAGAGTGTTATCTACCAAAATCTGAAAGAAAATATATATATACTTGAGCAATTAACTAACATATTCTATACATTGCATTAATCAATCTGGTGTTATTTAAAATGCATTAAGTTTGGGATAAAATATGGTTTAACTCGGGATAATCTTTCAAGTATTTAGTTACCTTTCATTGGAGAATTTTGTAAAAGAATTCAAGTCCATTGTGAGCTGTTGTTGTGAAATGTATATATACCTTAAATAAGGCATCAAGTAGTTTACATATGAATAACATTTTAAGAGACATGGATGATGTTTGCCTGGTTGATCATATTGGTCTGCAATTCAGCAGTGAAATGGATTACAAAACCTCTTGTCCATTTAGCAAGTGTTCAACCCAAAACTTCCTTTCAAATGCTATAAATATATGTACATTTTGGAACTGGTTTGTACTATCAAACCAGAGAACACTCTGCAATCAAACCTGGCTCACCAAAAAATCCAGGGATTGCACCATTTACAAACACTTTCAGAAAGATTTAGAAACCAATATGCATGAGAACAAAACATGGGTTGATTTATGGGATAAGTTAAAAACAGATGAATCTCAAAGAAAAAGATTATGAGCCAAAATGATATAAGTAAATATCATTTTCTGGTCTTAATCAGATATCAAAACATTTGAACTATACAAAAATAATAATATAATCTCAAGCATTCAGAGATTATCTTGTCAAGATAAATTATTGATAAATTTTAATTTGAATAATTAAAGTTATCACTATAAATAAATATGAGCAGGATCTACTCATATATTATAAGTATCAAAGACATGAAAATTAATAATGGGATGAGAAATTCAGAATTCAATTCAAATCAAACAGAATATGTTCTTGTTTACAAAATTTAAATATATGAATACTCTGATTTAAACAAGAGGGACATATACATCATCATATGTATATGTAAATTTCTATGATTAAATTAATATACTTATATTAATAGGAATTTAAATCCTGGACAAATTGCTTGAAAAGAAAATGACTCTGAGAATATTAACTATAGGAATGTAAAAAAAAAATTCACCAAAAATTAAGGCAAATCTGGAGGGTCATTTCAGAAATGTCAACTGTAATACAAGTAATTTAAAGATTTTTGGGATACCCATCCTTTAAGGATCCGTGGAACTATCTACTATGTAGTAATATACGCTATTATAATATGTCTATAGTAAAGTAAACTATTAAAATAGCATTAAGGCGTTACCCATATCCCCCTTAACACATTTTTATATATATTCCCATAGTCTATACAGTACCGTAATTCCTCCGTAAACTGGAGGGCAATCAAAGGGCACTCCATAGGTATGGTACAAACCAAACTCATAGAAGGCGCTATAGGGCATGTGACAAGGCGCGCGAGGCAATGCCAGGGTAGATATACCATTTGTGGATCCGGACTAGTGGTAACGCATAGCAGCTACTACCGCCACCTCGAGACACACTCCCAAATCAAAGGTGCACCCAATCAAATCACAAAGTAATACAATGGTATCGAAGAAATGTGTCCGATCGGAGGAATGACCTCACTTGGCCCGGCATGACTCCTGTTTTAGCCACATCAAGCTGACTCACGGTAGTCAGGGCTTCGTTTTGGAATATCAACCACGTACACAGTTGTTAAAGTGGTTTTCGATATTGGCAGAGAGTATGACAATATCCGATCCCGGTCTCTTTAACAACCAAACGCTTATTTTACACCATGGTCGTTTTATAATTCAAATAGTTTATACTTCATATCAAAATATCATATTTATTTCAAAAACCATATCAATTCAATATCATTATTCACTTTAAATAATATTCATTTCCAGAATCGTAACACTTTCAAATCTATAACACTTTCGAAATCATAATACTTTTGAAACCATAACACTTTGAAATCATAGCACTTCCGTAATCATAACAGTTTGCACCTAAACAGTTTAGATGTTGAAAATAGTATATATATTAAAATAGTTATAAATTAAAATAGTTTATATATATTAAAAATACTTTATATAATAAAATTAGTTTCCTCAAATTTTGCAAGTCAATTCAAATCGTCTTAAATTCCAAAATTCAATTTAAATCAATTCCAGTTTAAAGGTCAAAGATTCAATTCAAATTCCCCATAAACCATTTCAATTTATATCGATTTCAAATCTGGGTTTGAGCTATCTCTTCAATTCCAATAAGATTCAAAGTTTAAATATTCAAACATTTCAATATAAGTTTCATTTAGACTTCAAAATTTAACTTTAAAATTTTATTCAAATTGGAAAATATTCACTTGATCATTTTAATAACAATCAAGTAAAATCTCGATTTATAAATTTAAATAAATATTAAATATTTAGTCTCACTTTTATTTAAAATTGAGAATATTCATTTAATTCCTCTTTATCAAATCAAGTTATAAATCATATCTTTTCAAATCTAAAAATTGATATGTCCAAATCAATATTTGTTTAAATTCAATTGTTAACCAATTTAAATCCCAAGTCAACATTAATTTATCTTCCCAACTTCTATAATTAATATCATAAAAATTTATCTTAAAATATTAATATAAATTTAAATAAATGCTTAAACATATTATATATTAACTAAATTAAATTTTATTAAATTAAATCTTATTATTAAATTTAATTTACATTAAATCTAATTTTATATATTTTTAAAATAATAAAATTTGCAAGTAAAGTCTAAAGTTTTATATTTTTCAAAACTAACTTATGAATTAAAATTTCCAAAACATATTGTTTTAAAAATCTAAATTTTATACATATATAAAATAGCATTTATATTTTATATTTTAAAAAAAATCAATATTTAATAAAACCCATATATTTCCTTTCAAACTTTGGAAACCATTTTTAAAATATAGACCAACGGTGTCCGTATATAATTTTATATTCTTTGGTCAAGTGATACAGATATTTGTCATTTCAATCCGCAATTTAAATATTTACGGGTATATATCATTTCAACCCGTAATCCCAAAATTTCAAAATTAATGAAAATCGCTTGGGTTTATCATTTCAACCCATAACGATTTTTTCCTAATCTATAATATCGTTAGAGTATGTATCATTTCAACCCATAGGGATTTCTAAACTAACAGGAAACTTACAGAGTGAGAACAAATATGATAATAACATCAACAACAGGTATATATCAACAATAACAAATTTAAATATAATATATACAACAGGGTGATAGTGTCATATGTCATAGGTGAACAATTTCAGATAATAGAATATCAGATTTAACAAATTAAATAACTAACAATTCAATATTTAACAACATATCTCAATCGTCATTTCATGTGGATTGAATCTACTAAATATAAGAATGTTAATCGTGAGTGATTGCTCACCTTTCGAGGCTAGAGAAGGTGGACGACACAATAAGCTACGAATTGAATCACGAACTCGACAATCGACCGATCCAATCGACAAATCTCAAATCAAAGTAAGGTAAACGTGGATTCGATGATCAAAGCTAAAAATTAGAAATCGATGGAACAAATCCAAATAGCTAGATATATGTATAAATGGAAATAATATATATATATATATTATATTTCTCTTTACGTAAACCAATATCTAATTAAAGCACATGTTTAAGATAAAATTTCCATATTATATTAAAAAAATCAATATTTATTAGACCCATATTTTCAAAATTCAACAACATATTTATAAATGTTATTCCAAAAGTCTGTTTTAAGATATTAATGTACATCTAAGTGGAAACCTTAAACGTATATAAAATCTCACTTTAATATCATATATAACAGCAAATACCACCATGTTTATCCACTATAAAATAACTCATTCTTTATGTTTAACTTATTTTTATATAAAAAAAATATGTACGCGAACCCATATCAACTACCTATTTTAATATATGTGTGAAATCGAATATATGCAATATAGATGTAATGTATAAAATATAAAATAAGTCAAGTATCTAAATGTCTTTATATATATATTATAATTTATATAAAGCAATTGCAGTGGACTGGGTTTCAAATCAAATAAACAGGTTGTCACGAGAATAAAAAAAATTCTTGAATATATATATATATATATATATATATGAGCAGCAAGTTTAAAACCGAACAAACTTATGATATAAATTATATATATATATATATATATCTACATACATACAATAACATTAACATACATTTACGTAAACAAAGTTTATAAACTTTAGAATATTCATTAAACCACACGCGGCCAGCTTATAGTATATCTTATACTATAAAGCAAAACCCTTGGTCAAAGGGTCAAAGTGAAGCCTTTTTGGCATTCCCTAAAACAACCTTGCCTTCGATACCACGTCAGAAACTTGCTAAGGATACTTCAGTCATTTTATCTTTCTTCCGTGAAAGCGGATCCCTCTTTCCCTGAAAGCAGTTCCCACATTCCCACGATCGGTTCATTATCATTTTTCTTCTCAACTTTCCTTAACTATCCCTCCTCTCACTCGCCTCAACAATGGCGATTGTCTCATTCCTATATAAACATCAACCATTTTACCATGCACGACCACTTCTCAATTAAACGCGTCTTTTAATCCTAAATTCAGAATTCAAATCCTAATTTAATTTCTTTTTTGTGTCAGATCTGCAATAAGCGTAAGTCTTGGAAGAGGTGGAGAATGTCGATCACATCTTGACGTCGCATGGTAGACTTCTAGGTTTGGGGTAGTTTTTATACACTGCTATTCATTCCACATCTAATTTTTTTTGTTAGTAATTCTATCCTGACATTTTGTCTCATTTTATTATTAATGCAGTATTATGTTTTAATGAAAATCTTATCATTCTGACAATGTAGAACCGAAGTTATCATTTAAATTTTTTGTGAAGAGAAAAGGTAAGCTTGAAGACTATGTTTAGAAAGAAGAAGAAAGCCTTCCTATGTAAAGTTTTTGACTTTGTAATTATCAAAATACTTGATAAACCTTTCTTTGTCGTTTTTAAATGCATTTTTTATTGCTATCACCACTTGAAGTTATTTTGGTTTCTATTATATGTAAGTTGTTTGTAATGATGCATGTGTATGTACTGGATTACTTATCTAAAAGGTAATTACAAATTTGTATCAAATGGAGTGATTATAGGTGGATCCATTCAGTTATTTCCTATTAAAGTTAATTTAGTGATAGATGACCCATTAATGAGTACGCCATCTTTAACATTCCCAATGGAAAGTTGATTTTTTATTGAGCTTATCTACCTTCAAACGATGGGGAAAATGGGATTGGACGAGGAGCAATAAATTACCAAAAAGATTGCTGATCGGGTTTAAATAGGTTAGTTTTTTTATGTTTCTTCTACCAATTCTATTTAGAAGCCTGCTTTCTTTTTAGCATATCTATCACATTTTTCATCTAGAAAAACTAACAAATTCATTACTATCAAGTACGTGATAAGTGGAAGAGTTAAGATGAATGAGTACAGTATTCTTTCAGTTACCCTCTTGAGGCTAACATTTCCTTTCTTAAAGCAATGATTAAATAAATCTGATAAAATCCTTTTATTGAAAATCATATTTAGTTGCTATTAGTAAAATTCGCAAAGAACATTACTTACAAAAGCAACATTTTTTTATTACGGAAAACCTTTAATTTTGCAAACATAATTGAGTATAATTTTACATACCAAGTATTTGTTCTTGGGTTGCCTATTTTATATTTGGACAGTAATATATAGTCATTTTATTATATGTATTGGATCAACTATGAATATCTATAATTAGCCAGGTAAGTTTGAGTGTGTGTATGTGTTTTAGGTGGGGAGCAATTTAGTTGGAATTAAGTAAAATCTATCAGTTAACTTTCTTCAATTGAAAAATAGCAAAATGGCTCGCATCTACCTTTTTGATATTTAGTTATTATTCTTTCTGCTCTTTATTGAGTACCTAAGAGAACATTATTACTTTAATGGATTCAATTCCTCGAGGAATTACCTGTTGATAGATTGAACATGGTTGGAATATTTAGATCCACTAAAAGTTTGATATCTTCCTGTGTTTACTCATCTTCTGTTTATGGTTTAAGATGAATAGTTTATACATAATTTAAGATGAGTCCAAGTTATTGCATAGATTATTCAGCCTTAAGATTTTACAATTTGGACAGTATCAAATAGACTTTGTTCATGACTAATATTGCTACACACATCTCACTAATAAGGAAGATACGAAACCAATGGTTTCTTATTTTTGGTTG
This sequence comes from Allium fistulosum, assembly GCA_030737815.1. Taxonomy (NCBI): domain Eukaryota; kingdom Viridiplantae; phylum Streptophyta; class Magnoliopsida; order Asparagales; family Amaryllidaceae; genus Allium; species Allium fistulosum. Next base: position 838,212,991 of record CM060905.1, read on the forward strand.
TTTCGGTCAAACAAGAATATGGTATTAAATTTTTTATGTTATTCTTTATTGCCGAATATATTACGCTTACGACATTTAAGCAACTGTATCTCAGTGCTATTGGATTTGTTGCCAGAAATTTGGTTGCAAGTTATGTTGAGTGCAGGGTTGTAATAAAAATACAATAACCATTGATTTAGCTATAAAATAATATAACTTTGAACCTAACTATATGGATTTTTAAATAGGGATGAGTGCGAACATATGTCATATGATCATGTTATTTTTTCTACAAGAGGATATATTTTGTCATTTTATATATTAAATTGTATGTTTATGTGTTCGTTCACAGGAGGACGAGGGTGGATGATTTTTTTTAATGGCCACTATGGTGACACGCCCATATCATAACAGTAATCATAAGGTCACACATAACCATTTTTTATCAATAAAATGGTATATGACTTATCTGAAACAATCAACCTCTTTGAGTATGGCGAAGAACTATTGTTGCCTCTAATAATTATATTACTATATTATTGCCATCAATTTTGAATCTAACTACTAAATTCGTTCTTCTTCATTAATATGCAGTTACTAAAATAATGGATGCTTCGGTGCTGACATGTTGGCCCATGATTTTCCAACATAAGGTATAATATTGTTGCCAAGCGTATCATACTTTCTATCGAGTATGGTTATGATTCATGCATACAAAGACATCCATGAAAGACTATAAATGCTTTTCAGCAGGTAACAGGTTGAAAAGTTCTTCAAAAGGGTAGTCACCATAGCATCATCAGTTGCCATGAAATGTCTTATACAGCATCAGCCATTGCAGTTTCTAGATCAAAACCAAGTAGGTTTCCCTATTGAAAAATGTTTTTACAATGTTGGGTATGATATAGTTTTCAATTTGTCTTTTTGAGAAGATATAATTTGATTAAGTGTCCAATATTTATCAAGAAATTGTTATTTAACATTTTATTCCAAAAGTACAATGCGTGAAAATAAGATTAATATAACTACTTTAAACATTGACCATTCAAATATTTCCTTTTAGCCCCAATTTTATGGCAACTGCGAATGGAATTTTAGCTTTGATTTGTATATCAAACAAGTTTTACATGAAACCATAGGAGTTTCGACTGTGGGGTGGATTATATGTTAACTGTTTAAGATAAAACATGTTTAAACATACCAAACTTAAATTAATGGCACCACCATTTGGTACATTATGGGGTAACTATCAAACGTGTATCATGATCTTACATTTCACAGACTCATGTTTGGTGGATAGCATCATCCTCTAGGAGTTCAACATATATGTGGAGAATTGTTTGGAAATATCTATATAAATATGTTGTATATGTCATAGGTTATTTTGTTAATAAGAAAACTCATGAGTTCAAATTTACTAGACAAAAGTTGGAACAACGATCATGGTCGTAGCCTTGCTTTATGTGATGGAATTCTTCCTGAGTTATTCAAGTAACTATGAGAATGAGTACTTTGATATATGTGTGCGTTCCATAGTGTAGACGAAATAAAATATAGTATGCATTACTACATCAGTAAATGAAATCACAGTGGAATTTATGTGTCCCTGATGATAGCTAATCTAAGCCTAAAGACTGCAAAAGCATTAATAGCTAGAGGTTTGCTTCCATTTGTTCTCATTATAACTTAGTTAACTAATGATTTTCTACAACATATCTATTACTATTATGTATAATATATTTATAATTTTTCATAATGTAACTACAACCATAAAAATTCTAGACTCGTTAAGTTCGTGATATCCAGATCTTAAATTTCATCGTTATAAATTTTGTGGTTCTGTTTCAGAGAAAAGAGATAAATGTCAAGAGAGTGAAGAGGAAGGAACATAATGGAGATGATTTGTTGTTGTTAGTGACTACTTCATGATTTAATGTGTATATCAAAATATTGAACATCTATCTACAAAAGTAAAGGGGGTTGTATTTGTTTGCAATTTTGTAGATTCGTACAATTGTCTAAAAAAATTCCATTCGGTTATACATGGAATTTTTACTGTGGTGCACTATGAGGATGAAGGTATTATTTTTTTATCATATGGAAAATGTGTATTATCTAAACAACATTTAATATGCCGACAATTTGAAGAAATTAATGCAATAAACACATTAATAAAAACAAGAACTATGTCACCTTATGCTTTTGGGTTTTGTTTTCTAAAGTTTACTGATAGCAACTATGTGCTACATGTTTAGTCTTCTTACGTAGTACAATGAGGATAAAGTTATAGGCTAAAGGTAAGGCGATGAAAAGTATATGATCCAAGATCATGTCGATCCAAGATTCCATGTACCAACAAGTAATGCACTATTAATTAGTGCATGTGTGCACACTTGGAATTCACAGTATGAAGTGTTGCTTTAACTAACTAATATCGTTATTTTAGGTTGAACAAATTTCAAGCGACTCTAAGTCAACTATTAAACTATTCCAACTTTATTACTAGAATAGAATTGTAGTTAACAAAAAAATTCCCTTATAAAACATTTATAACTCCGCCAATAACATATTACTTATGTCGGTCTCAATCTCGGGACAAGGAGAAGTGAAAATAATTACTACAACTGTACTCGGTTCTTATAGATTACTTTCAAGCTATTACTGTTGCCAACAATCTAGAAAAGGCATGGACAAAAATTATTACATCAATTTAAGTCCTACCAAATTTTATAACAATATTATTGTGAACGATAATTCAAAATCTATACACTAGAGTCAGGTAGTTTTATGCTTCAACTAATATTGAGCCTTCATAAGGAAATGAGTATCATGGGAGGTGCGATCTTTATAGTTTAAAAAAAATTCCTTATATATTAACATGTTGATATATTACTTTTTAAAATAGAGACGATGCAAGTTTTTTAAGTTCCAAACTATTGAAAATGCTAATTTTAATATTTATTACATTTCTTTATTGATGTAATGGTTGATTACTCTCTTTACCCGTCTAATTATTTTCTAAAATAACTTATTCCCATTCATGTTTTGCTAAATGGTTAATTTGTGCATGTATGTACATAGAAAATACAACATTTCGTACACATCAAGTCATTTTGTAAGGTTAAAAAAAATCTTACAAACTATGTTTCATGACACCAATTCCTTCCGTGCGCGTGCATCACACGTGCCAAAGTACTTGTGTGTGTGTGTGTGTCTATATATATATATAACTTCAGTTATATTTAAATTTGGAAAATTACCATAAAACACCTTTATATATATAAAGAGGGAGAAGCAGATGAGGTCAGGGCTACTGGCTGGAGAAGGCGGAGGGTTATGCGGAGATGGTTGGCTGATGGAGGGCAGGTAGGTGGAGGCAAGGTTGTTGATGGCCATGGAGGAGGGGAAAAGATGACGGCGCGTTTGCGTGGCCGTTGGAGGGTGGAGTGCTGTGGAATGGCGTTCGGTGCTCGGTACAGGCAGAGGAGGGATAGTTTCGTGGCATGGTGATTATCGGTGGAGGGTGATGGTTGCACCCAGGCTACTGCTGTTCAGTGGCAGAAGGCTAGGAAGGAGTGGTGGAAAAGCTTGGCTCCGGTGCTTGCTACAGTAGGCGGTGGTTGTTAGGTCAGGGTGAGGTGGCTGTTAGGGGCGGAGCACGAGGTTGGCAGGGTTGTGCAGTTCGCAGTGGGAGGAGGAGAGGGATTTGCGGTATGGGTTTTGCATTGTGGCTGACGCCAGGGAGAGAGAGGGTCGAAGGATTTGTGTGAGCTACTAGATGAGGTGTCGGGCTTTGGTGGCGCTACAACCAGGGACGGCGGGCTTGTGTATCGATCAGAGGTGCTTGGCCGATAGGTACTGGCGAGGAGATGGTGGTAGTGGGCACGGCTGCCATGTGGAGAAGGTCGGTGGGTGGAGGGACGTGGTCATGAGCAATGGGTTCATGGAAATGGTGTTGAGTAATGGAGGATGGAGTTGGAAGAGATGTGCAGCACTAATATATGAAAATTATAATATATACATATATTTTTTTGAAACAGAATTGAAAAACAAAGAAGAGGAAAAGAAATGGCAAGTGAAGTAAGAAGAGTAGCTGGGCAAAATGGAATGAATGAGCAGCAGATAATATATAATTTATTATATCACAAATTAAGAACAAAGTTAACGGTTGGAGACTAATAGACTTGATGGAATTAAAATATGACTTCTGATACACGATGCCAGCAAATATAAATGAAAAGGTGGAATAACCAAAATTCCTACGTGAATTCCAAGAAATAGTAAAAGCCGCTGACCATTGGTTTTCTAAACGGTGGAAAATGAATGGTCACAAAGAAACAAAAAGACAGACCGTTACAGTTAACCGTTTTGCGTGTTCCGCTACGTACCGGGCACCGAAACACACAAATGAATATACTGCGGAGATCAACACGACGAGACGAACAGAATGGTACACATATATCAGCGGTATGACAAACCTATCAACAGTTAATATTCGCTGCAAAACTATTTTTTAATCGCCGAAAATAAGATAAATGGGGCTAGAGAAGTCCAAATTTGACGAAACGAATTATGACGTCTCACTTAGAAAATGATTTGCAATTTTATTATATAAAAATATTCAGATTTTGAAAACATTTTATTTTCATCAAATTGACTGATTTAAATTTGAAAATTACACAACAGAATTTACTTTCATATCTTCCAGTAAAATTTTACCATTTGCTATATTTAAACAGATGCATTCCAAATATCAAATTTTCATTGTTAAATTTTATAATTAAATTTCAAGCAAAATTTCAGTTAATTACGTTATAAAAACCGTTAAAATTTATGGGTCGTTACACCTAACAGCCATACTGGTCTAACTGTCCAGTAACTATCTATATAAATCTCATATAGACATACCCTCAAAGCAGATCAGGATAAGTATCTCTAATCATGTTCTCTGTCTCCCAAGTACAACCCTTCTTGTTATCGCTCCATTAAACTTTCACCACCTCGACTGTCTTATTCCTTAATCTTTTCTCATCTCTAGCTACAACCCGAACTGGTTGTATAACAAAATTCAAATTAGGCTCTACTACTAAATCTCTCAACCCTGTCGGAGGAATAATAGTCTATGGATCATGCGAATACTTGCGAAGATGAGACACATGAAATACATTATGGACACCTGCCATACTTCTCGGTAACTCTACTCTATATGCAAGCTTTCCAATCCTCTATGTAATCTAGAATGGACCTACATATCGTGGGGCTAACTTCCCTAACTTTCCAAATCGCACCACACCCTTCATAGGTGATACCTTAATTAAAACCTTATCTCCAACTGAGAATTATAAGTCCTTACACCTCTTATCCACGTAACTCTTTTGTCTTGACTGAGCTTCCTTCATCCTTCCTCGGGTTAACTCAATCTTCTCTGATGCCTCCCCGACCAAACCTGGACCTAAGACTTGTCTGTCTCTAGTCTCCAACCAACATGCTTGTGATTTGCATGGTCGTCCATACAAAGCGTCAAAAGGAGCCATTCCTATACTATTCTGAGAACTATTATTATAGGAAAACTCAACCAAATGTAGGTGATCCTCCCAAGATCCATCAAAGTCCAATACACAAGCTCTCAGTAGCTCCTCGAGTACTTTGTTGACTCTCTCGGTCTGCCTATCTGTCTGAGAGTGATACGCAGTACTCGTGTTAAACTTGGTACCCATCACTTCGTGTAGACTCTTCCAGAATTCACTGGTGAACAAAGCATCTTTGTCACTGACTATACTAGTAGGAACTCCATGCAGTCTAACTATTTTCATCAGGAACAACTTAGCTAAAACAGATGTCGTCCTGGTTGACCTAACTAGAATGAAATGGGCACTCTTGGTCAATCTATCCACTATAACCCATATACCTTCATTACCCCTATTTGTCCTTGGCAACCCGTCTATAAAATCCATGGATATCGAATCCCATTTCCAAACTGGAATCTCAAAAGGCTGAAGCAATCCACTCGGTTTCTGATGTTCAGCTTTCACTTGTTGATAGTTTACACACTGCCTAACCCACAAGCCAACATCCCTCTTCATGCCTTCCCAATAGAAGCTCCTCTTCATTTCCTTATACATCTTGGTTCCTCCAGGATGAATCATAAACTTGGACCGATGACATTCTCCAAGAACTTCTTTCCTCAAGTCCTCAATATTCGGAACACACAATCATCCCTTCATTCTCAACCATCCCCTCTGGTCAAGGCTAAAATCCTTTAGATCATCGATCTTAGTTCCAACCTCAAGCTTTCTGATTTTCTCTACCAACACTGGATCCTCCTTCTTCTTAGAAGCAATTTTCTCAATCAATACTAGTCGAACTTCTAAACAAGACAACCTGGTGGAACTCTTACTAGAACTAGCAGTCGATCTTAACTGCACCTCACAACTGACTAAAGCCTCTAAATCTTTCCACTCCCCCAACAAAGCTAACACCACATTCTGATGCTTTCTGCTAAGAGCATCTGCCACCTTATTAACTTTTCCTGGTGTATACTCTATACCAAAATCATATGCAGCGAAAAACTCCAACCATCTCTGCTACCTCATATTTAACTCCATCTAAGAGAAGAAATACCGTGAAGACTTATGATCGATATAAAGCTCAAATCTCTCCCCTAGAAGATAATGTCTCTAAATATTCAATGCGAAGAACACAGCTGCCAACTCCAAATCATGAGTAGGATATCTAACTTCATGCGGTCTAAGCTGCCTAGATTCGTAGGCAATGACTTTACAATCCTGCATCAACACTGCTCCTAATCTAGTTCAACATGCATCAGTATACACCACCAATCCTTGATTTCCGTCTGGAACTACTAATACGAGTGCATTGGTCAACAAATGCTTTAACTTAAGGAATGCTTCCTCACATTTGTCGGACCAAACAAATTTCACTTCCTTCATGGTTAGCTTAGTTAAGAGTGTTGCTACCACGAGAAAACCTTAATGAATCTCCGGTAGTAGCCAGCAAGTCTAAGAAAACTCCTGATCTCAGTCACCGTCTCTAGTCTCTTCCAATTATTAACGGCTTCGTTCTTATTTGGATCAACAGACAATCCTTTCTCTAAAACTATGTGACCAAGAAATTTTACCTCTTTCTTTCAGAAATGACACTTGGTAAACTTCGTCTTTAGCTGATTCTGCCTTAGCGTCTCGAGTACCACTATAATATGAACTTCATGCTCTCTCTCATTCTTAGAGTATACTAGAATGTCATCTATAAACACTAATATAAAACTATCCAAATGCTCTCGGAAAACTCAGTTCATCAAATCCACAAAGAAAGCAGGTGCATTCGTTAATCCAAATGACATCACCAACCACTCATATGAACCATACCTAGTTCAAAATGTTGTCAAAGGAATACCTTCCTCTACCACTCTTAACTGATGGAAACCTGTCGCCAAGTCCAACCGGGAAAACACTCTGGCTCCACTCAGTTGATCAAACAGATCATTCTTGGCAAAGAATACTTATTCTTAATTGTCCTTTCGCTCAACTTACGATAGTCGATACAGATCCTTAACGACCCATCTGGTTTCTTCACGAATACCGCGGTCGCTACCCAAGGTGAACTGCTTGGTCTAATAAAACTCTTTCCTTCTAGATCCACTAGCCGCACCTTCAATTCTTTCATCTCAGTCGGTGTCATCCTGCTAGGTGGTCTACTTACAAGTTAAGCTCCTGGCACAAGATCTATTCTAAACTCAACAGCTCCTCTTGTTGGTAGTCCAGTGATTAGCTCAAAGACATCTGCAAATTCTCTTGCTACCCAAACCTGACTTAACTCGTTTCCTACCTCCATAGCATTAAGTAAAGCACCAACATTCCGGTCAGTATTCTCTACCGAGATTATCACTTGTTTATGACTATCGAGGTGTTTTAATGATATCTCCCTATCCTGGCAAAATATCCTTATCTCATACCTAACCAACCAATCCATACCTACCCAACCAACCCATACCCAAAATGATTTCGATATCTATGAAATTAATAACATACAAATTGCAGGTAAACTTATGACCTAACAAGTCAAGTTCTAACTGGTCACATCTTAACCCTAGAGTTGCATACCCTCCTACTGGATTCGCAACCTTAAGGTGGTAACAAGGTAGGTGGGTACTAAACATAATCTATCAACCAAACACTCAGATGTAAATGAATGTGATGCACCGGTATCAAAAAGTACCCTAACTGGAATACTCTGAATCAAAAGCATACCATCCATCACAATTTTTCCTTTATCTGCTATAGTAAGCCTAGCTGGCCTAATAGCAAAGACCATTCCTTTGTCCTCCCTAACTGGCTCTGGACACTGATTCTTGTAAAGCCCAACTTGATCACAGTTGAAGCACTTCACATTCTACTTGGTTGCAACTTTCTTTCCATTTCCTGACCGGCATTCATTCGCAAAATGACCCTTCTTGTCACACTTATAGCAAACTACCTCAGCCTTGGACTTCTTAGCAGTATCCCCCTTTTGGGCTCCCTTCTTTTTATAGAACTTCCTCTTTTTACCTTGAGAACCCTGAGTTTCCACCGGCATTTCTTTAGCAAAATCAGCAAGTAACTCCTCATGGTGAATGGCTATCTCCACCACTATATTACAAGGATCACGGACATGTGTCATAGTCATTCTAGCAAGCTCAGGCCTCCATCCCAAAATGAACCTCTCATTCCTTTTGATGTCAGTATCTATAACAGTATATCCATATCGAGACAGTTCTTCAAACTTAGTAGCATACTCGACTACTGGCATCTCTCCTTGCACTAAATCCATAAACTTCCTCATCAGCTTAGACTTAGCAAACTAAGATACAAACTTCTGCTCAAATCTCATTTTAAAATCAGCCTAAGTTAACTGCTCTTTTGGAACACCGGCAGTGACACTATTCCACCAATGTAGTGCTGACCCCTACAACTGTCTAGAGACCAACCTTCTCTTTTTCCCATCATTCAGGCCCAAATCAGTAAATATACGCTCATAATGCAATAGCCAATTCTGAACATCTATGGCACTCTTCGTTCCCAAGAATGGCTTCCCACCCAAACTGGTGTAATCTCTACTTAGCAAAGCATAATTATTCCCAACCGGAGCCACATGATTAGCTCCTCCTACATTTCCAGCAACACCAGCTGCAGCTCCAACTTACATCAAACCAACAAAGAACTGATACATCGCCCCCATATCTACTGGTGGATTTCCAATACTCACATTGGAATCAGCATTTTGATTATTAGCATTAGCCTGTCGACTCGGGTTCCTCTTGGTAGTGGGTTGAGCATTTGCATTAGCTGTGGTGCTTCCTCCACCGAGATTTCCTCTTTCGTTTCCTGCTTCCATCTATCCTTTCTCGTAAATCTGCATATGAGCCTTAGTAAGATACAGAAGAATGGTCTAAGAGAGCTGGGAATACGTACTTATATATATAACTATATATCAAATACAAGTACGTTACTATAGCATTAACCTAAACCCCAATCTTATTATCTGATCCATTGGATTATGTTTGGAAAATCTTTTAAGTTTAAGTTTCTTTTAAAATTTCATATGCCTCGCTCTGATACAAACTTGTAATATCCCCCTACTTGGAGGTCCAAAACTAACGGCTACGGATGTTGTAGTCATCCATAGTTATTAATCATCGGCGACCAAATATGGCGATATTAGATACATTGATACACAGAAACACAAGAATATGGAAAAAATTTAAACAGCAAACAAATTCCACATTTCATTTCAAAATATTCCAATTTTTTTAGATAATCCTAGTTCGTAGACCACGTTCAAATAACATATAATTATTACAAAATAAGCCAAGAGCGATATATGAATATGCCCTCTTGGTTGATCAGAGTATATAAATAGGCAAGAAAACAAATTTTCCTTTACAAACAAAACGCATAGTGGAAATAAAAGAACTCTAATAAAAAGCTTGCCTCCTGCACGTCCAAGGAAGCTTTATTTGTCTAAAAGAACACATGGAAACCTTAACTCTCAACCTACTCAAAATCAATTGAGTACCCGAAAGTTTAAGGGGAAAACAAAAACTTCGAGTCAGACTTAGAGCCAGGTATGAATAATAATTTACCATCTCAAACCATTTAGATATCTAGTGAGATCATACCACTTAGCGGAACGAGTTTTCCCCTCACTGGTATCCTAAAACATTTATAAAACTATATATGCTCCTACATTCATAATGGTTAAAAGATAGTATTTCAAAAACATTATAATGATATGCACAACAAGTTAATCAAATCTGGATTACCCATCCCCATTCATTCTGACTATCTGTCTCAATTATATTTTCTAGGATTACTATTAACCTATCAAATGTTTATGGATTATCTATCCAATATCATAGTTTTCATGAGATCACTAAGAACCTATTGGTAACTCAAGTATCTTATCTCTTATCCTAGTTTTCATGGGCTAACAAGGAACGTATCGACTAACTATCAATATCTTAATCCGGATATAGTTTTCATGGGCTAACTACAAACCTATTGGCCCCTGCCAATATCAAATCATAGTTTTCATGGACTGACTATGAACCTATTGGCCCCTGCCAATATCTTTTGTTGTACATAGTTTTCATGGGCTTACTACGAACCTATTGGCCCCTGCCAATATCTTTAATTAAGATTTTAACATTTCATAAGTTATATTCACTACTGGGTCAACCTAACTGGTTATTCTACCCTTCCCCAAAATACTGTTATGGGTTAATTACAATGTGAATAATTATATGAAGAAGTAATACTTCTAAAATCTTTAGTTATGCCATGGTATTTCCTTTTTAAAAGTGAAAGTGGGTTATTTGTTTTGAAACTTTAAAACATCACCTTCGAAACCTCTGGATAACCTCCTTTGAAAGAATAAGATCCTTTTCAAAACATAATAAACATACCTATTGAAGTCCTTGTTAAATATTCACTTTCGAGACCAATGGTACCTTTCAATGGTACCAAAATATTCTTTAAGACATAGCTTCGAAACAAATAAAAGTACCCTTTCGAAAGCATTGGGTTTACTCTTTAAAAACATTCTTTGGTCAAAATGATTATATACATAAGTACCTCTTTCGAAGCCAATTATTAAAAAAATTGGAGAAAAAGTTAATGGTGTCGGAACTATCTAGTTGAAAGCAACCACCTTTTAAATTAAAACATCAAAGGATAGAGTCAAAATCCCCTTTCGACTCCATTGTCTTCGAAACCCCCAACCATTCGAAAGCATTCAGGAAAAATGCTTAGTTTAAGTTAAAACAAAGAGAACCCTTCGACAGCATAGATGGCTTCAAAACAGTCGAAAGGAGAAAATTTGCCGCTGGGTTTCGACTTGGTTGAAACCAGTCCTTTCGAAATCTTTTATTTAAGGAGATAGGTACCCCTTCGAAAGCTAATACTTCAACATAATAAAGCAACATTCCCCAAAAGCTATTTGTATAAACCTTTTCGAAAGTATATGTTTCGACTATGTCGAAAGCTTTAAGTAAAACAAAGCAAGAACTTAGCTTTTGAAACAGAATATGGTTCCGACCCTAACGAAAGCATTGCTTTCGACACCCTACCTTCCGCTACCTACAAATTCACTTCATACGAACACCATTGATACCATGTGCATTGGTTCCGACTATGTGGGTTTCGATTGAGATGGTTTCGACTGAGATGGTGCGGAGGTAAAGGAATCAAAAGGTACTACTATTTGAGGCGAAACCTACTTTTCTGGATTAAAGGCTGAAATGTAGCAACTTTTAGTAATTACTTTATAACCGCTTGCTTATTTGCAAACCTTTGATTGGTTGCTATATAACTTCTCAAATACTTTACAATTATAACCACTGCATTTAACCAGATCAAAATCAAAGAAATTATAACATTTAAACCTTTCAATTAACAAAACCAGTATTTGCAAATAAGTCCCTCTCTTGGAATAATTTATTTTCCCTAGTAAATCAATTGGAAAAATTCCCCAAAAATCGCAGAAATTCAATTTTATCATGTAATTAAACATATTAAAATTTCAGATCCAATTTCTTCCTGAAATACTCGAAATGAATTTTAAACCCAATATTATTATATCTTCCTTTAGAAATTCATAATAAGTTCTTTATAGCTCGGATAATTCTGAAAATTAAAACCCATCTCAAAAATCATATTTTACTTAACGTAAAAAATTTCCATAGCATTTTAAATTATAAACTCCCGGCTTTACCCTAAAACCATGCTAATTCATATATAAATGAATTAGAATAAATCAACCATAACATAACTCAAGCATATCATCATCCATTGCATCATAAAATTGAATTTAATCATTATCCAAACATATAATCATAGAACAAAATAGAGATGGTATAAAAATTATTGTTCACCTTAGATATGATAAGCAATTTGAGATTTGTTGTTGGTTAATCCTTTCTAGCTTTGATCCTTAGCTTTTGATTGAAATTTCCTCTTTTCCTCCTTGTTAATGGCAGGCTCTAATATAGGTTTAGGGTTTTCATTTGTGAAAGTGAGAAAATGAAACGTGAATGGACAATTACAAAGAAGTATAGCCATGTAAGATAAAATGACTATTTACTAATATGCCCATGTATAAATTAATTAACCTTTAAACCAATTTAAAGCCCATTTATTTTATTATTAAGCACGGCCGTTTATATAATTTATTCAAATCTTAATCTCCTTATCATCATTATTCTATCTAATTTATCTAATTAAATTTCCTAAATAATGTTATCAAAATTAGGGATGTTACACCATGATCATAATAATAATAATAATAATAATAGTAATAATAATAATAATTCTTTCTCCAGAATGAAATTGGCGCTCTCGAAAACAGGAATGGTAATAGGGACCGAAGACCGAACACTACGTCTTAGGCTTCTATTCACTAGTCTTATAATCTAAAACTTATAACACTATCCCTAAACCAACCCTAAGTTAAAAACTCCTGGCTCATGGTTCGGGTATGTGGATTGCTAACTTCCACATGCTCCTGTCCAATAACGGCTCTTCGGATATATTACAATCGCTCAAGTTTCTTTTTACTACTTCATCCCATGTCAACCTTGGTCGACCTCTACCTCTCTTTGAGCATTCGATCCGGCTTATAACTCCAATGCGCAAAGGTGCTTCGAAAGGCCTCCGTTAGAGATGTCCAAACCATCTTAAGCGGTGTTGGACTAGCTTCTCTTCAATTGGTGCTACTTCAAGTTTGTCACATATATCATCATTCCTAATTCGGTCTCGTCTTGTATGACCACAGCTCCATCGCAGCATACGCATCTCAGCTACATTTATCTTCTGGACTTGTTGTCTTTTAGCAGGCCAACATTCTGCACCATACATCATTGCAGGTATGATTGCCATTCTGTAGAACTTTACTTTTAGCTTTTGTGGGACTTTTCTGTCACAGAGAATGCCAGACGCTAGTCGCCATTTCACCCATCCCACTCAAAATCTAAATCTAACATTTTCATCAATCTCACCATTATACTGCAACATTGACCCTAAATATCAAAAAGATTCCTTCTTAGGCACTACTCGTCCGGCTAGAGTGACATCTCCATCCTCTATCCTGACACTGCCGAACTCGCACTTCATATACTTTGTTTTAGTTCTGCTAAGCCTAAAACTCTTTGATTCTAAAGTCTGCCTCCACAACTCCAGTTGTCTATCAACCCATATCCTACTTTCGTCAATCGACACAGCATCATCAGCAAAGAGCATACACCAAGGAATCTCACCTTGTATACCCTTTGTAACCTCATCCATCACTACGGCAAAAATGTAGGGGCTCAAAGCTGATTCTTGATGTGATCCTATATTAATGGGAAAGTCACTAGTTTCACCATCGCTTGCTCTGATACTAGTCATAACATCATCGTACATATCCTTGACAAGGGTAATGTACTTTGTTGGGACTCTATTATTTTCAACTGCCCACCACATAACCTTTCTCGGTACTTTGTCATAAGCTTTCTCCAAATCGATAAATACCATATGTAGGTCATTCTTTCACTCCCTAAATCTCTTCATAAGTTGTCTTATCAAGAAAGTCACCTTTATGGTCGACTTCCCAAGCATGAAATCAAATTGGTTTTTTGAAATGCTTTTCATTCTTCTTAATCGATGTTCAATGACTCTCTCCTTAAGCTTCATTGTATGACTCATAAGCTTAATTCCTCTATAGTTTGTGCAACTTTGAATACATCCTTTATTCTTGAAGATTGGCACTAATATGCTTCTCCTCTACTGATCTGGCATCTTGTTTGATTTGAAAATATTATTGAACAACTTAGTTAGTCAGGCTATCCCTACATCTCCAACGCATCTTCACACCTCAATGGGGATGTCATTAGGCCCTAATGTCTTGCCTGCTTTCATCCGTTTTAGCACTTCCTTTACCTCGGACTCTTGAATTCTCCAAACAAAATATCTGCTGGTGTCATCCAAAGAGTCATCCAGCTCGACCGTAGTGTTATCATCTTCTTTATTGAATAACTTGTCGAAGTATCCTCTCCATCTATTTTTAATCTCATCGTCCTTCACCAAAAGTCTATTATTGTCATCCTTGATGCATTTAACTTGGTTGGAGTCTCTCGTCTTCCTCTTGTAGAGCTTAGCTATCCTATAGACTTTTTTCACCCTACTTCGTACTTAGCTTCTAATATAGATCTTCATACGCACGACCACTCGCTTCACTCACCGCTCTCTTTGCGTTCTTCTTTGTCGCTTTATACTTTTGCATGTTGTCCTTGCTCCTGTGATGATGCAAGCATTTGTAGCATTCCTTCTTCTCTTTGATAGCCTTTTGCACATCACTATTCCACCATCATGAATCTTTATGTTCACGTTTATTTCCTTTTATTATCCCAAACACCATGATAGCCACTTTCCGAATGCACGTTGCCATCGCATCCCACATGTCATTTGCTTCTCCTTTCATATTCCATGCCCCTTCTTATATAAAATTAATTAAATATATATTTATATACTTATATAAAATTATTTAAACAAACCTTATTGATATATATATATATATATTATTATATTAAATAATAGTATTTATATATATATATTTAGACAACATATATATTTGCATATTGGATTAGCTAACGTGTCTGTTGCGATGTAAACCCCAACATCTATACACATGCATGTTATACCTTTCACGAGTTGATATGTTACAAGTGTCAGAAAAAATGTATAGCTATCTATGAATATTTGCATATTGGGTTCGCTTATAATCGCTATAAATAACTTCATCTCCAATGTACAGCTATCTATGAATATTTGCATCTACATAAAAATTATTGTAACATAAAAAACATATCAAAAAAATCACTAATAATTACCTCATTATTTGGCAATATCACTAAGAATTTGTTGCAAACCATAAATGTGAGTTTGTATGAATATTTTATAGTATATTAAACAACAAAATAGAAAAATATATAAAATATAGATTGGTTAAGAAGGATAATACCCAAATTCACAAAATATGAGTTTAAGCGACCTAGATTACAAAATGAATTTAAAATATTCAGTTTGCAGAATATGTATTTAAAACTAAACTTTTCACTAAATTTAAAAGTTTCCTACGAAAGATAGAACAAAAATGTTTTTTGTGCATTTATATTTTCCCTCTTGACTATTTTATTAAAAATTAATTTTATACATACTTTTACTTTAAATATAACTTTTTCTCCCAATCATTATTTTTCTTATATATTTATGTTTGAGAACGAAAAAAACCAACTTTAGCTCTATTTAATTATATAGAACAACTTAGGGTTTTTTGGTATCTATATGTTAATAAACACAATAATTTTCCACTGTCCAAGTAAAAGAAATCAAACCTGTAATCCTTAACAATAATTCTCTATACAAAAATATTACTATAGCATAAATTATCATGTTTTTTACATATATAACATAACATAACATGAGAAATATACATAGAACATAAACCTTATGAAGTTTAGTTTTTGGAATAACCCGATAATTTTTGCCTTTACTTTAAATATAAATGCAGATATTATAACTGAAATAGTACGAATATTAACATGATTCAAAGAAAAATAATGTATCACCATAAAATGTCCAGCACCACTATCCCAGTGGTTAGTCCTCTGTCTTTAGTCCATAATGTTACATGTTCGAATCCTCCGTAGTACTTGATTCGGACCACTGGACATATGTTTACTTGTAGTATACTATATACTACTTGAGATTTAAAGTATAACCATGTACTACCACCTAAGTACAAAATTAACAAAACTACTAGTGGATACACATAAAAATATTAATTTTAAGGACATACTTATGGAAATAATTAAAAGGAATTAACTGATTGAAGTGTAATTTTATAATTGATTAGTATTATAGATAATTAGTATGTGTTATTTTTCTCATTAATTGAATTACAATTAAAATAGAATTAATTGTGATTAATTTTTAGTTACTTTGAATTCAAATGGGTTAAACTCAAAAGCAAATAATTCAATTTAACAATTGCATGGTAATAATATTCCATATTATCCTACCTATTCATAAATAGTTCGCTTATAATCATTATAAATAATTACACCTTCAATCTATAGTTATTTATAAACATATCCATTTGCATAAAAATTTAGAACATTGTAACATAGAACAAATTTCATATAAAATCACTAATAATTTCCCCATTGTTTTGTAATATCACTAAGAATTTGGTGGAAACCATGAATGTGAGTATTTTATGAATATTTCATAGTATTAAACAACAGAATTTAAAAATATATAAAGTGTAGATTGGTTAAGAAGGATAATACCCAAATTTATAAAATATAAGTTGAGGTGACTATGAAACAAAAGGAATTATCAAAATTAAGTTTGCAATACACATATTTAAAACAAAACTTTTCACAATATTTTAAAGTTGCTTGATGAAGGTAGAATAAAAATGTTTCATGTCATTTATATTTTTCCCTTTACTATTTTATTACAAATTATTTTTTGTGTACTCATTTGGTTTAGACATAATTTTTCTCTTCCAACTTCATTTTATTTCATTTTCTGAGAATTAGAGTGGCCTTTATCGAAGAAGATCACTCATTTTGACATCTCAAGACCTTGAAACATGAGCTCTATAACCTTAATCAAAAGCACCATACCTCTAACCACTTGAGCTAGAGGTCCTTGACTTGAGTTTTCTTATATACTAATACTTAGGAATAAAAATAAAACTAACTTTACCTCTATTCAATTATATGGAACTTAAGGCTTTTTGTAGCAATATATGTTAATTAACACAATAATTCTCTATAGAATAAGTGAAAAAAACCAAATTCATAATCTTCAACAAAACAAAAATAAATTAAAAATGATTTTTTATGCAAAAGTGTAGACTAAAAAATTTGTTTTACTTTATCTATTACATTTTTTAGAATAAGAAAGATTCTAAGATGCTTATGCATAAATCCAATAAACTTTCGCAAAATAAATGAACAAAACCAAATTCATAAGCATTCCACTGGAAACTATATAAGAGGAAAATAGAATTTGGACACAAAATTATAATCAGATACTAAAGGCAGAAATTTATTACAAAAACAACAAATTTAAACTCGAATTAAAAGAAAATTAAGAAATAAAATAAAGATCTAACATTTCATTCGAGTTCATCGATGCATTAAGCCAAGGTTATTACCGGCTTTCAGATAATTTTTCCATAAAAATATGGAATCTAAATGCACTAGGCAAAAAAACAATCGTTGCAAAACATGAATAGATTCAAAAATAATTAAGGAGAATACAAAGGTGATGAAAAGAATTGAATTTTTATATAAGAAACTAGAGATGTGGAAGAAACAGCTGTTAGAGGAGGAAGAAGAAAGTAAAGACATGAAATAAAAAAAGGAAGTAATATGTTTTTTCTTACATTGAACGTGTGAAGAAAAGGAAAAGGACGTCACTTGGTTTATTTAAAATTAATGAATACTGGAAATGGGGTAGATGTGACTTAAACCAAATTATAATATGTATTAGAGAAATGATTATCTTACAACGAAAATAAATTTGTTTTAAATAGTACATTTAATTTTATGGGGGTAAATAATTTTTTCTCATAAATTGATGAGAGAAAGGTAATTTGAGTGAGAGTGAGAAATAGAATATAAAGAGTTCAATATTCTCTTTTTTATACAATAGAATAGATAAAATAGAAAAGAATTTATTTTTATATATAAAAACAAAGGAATGCGAGGTGGAAAAGATGTGAAGCAATAAGAGGGCTCATAGGGAAACTCAGTTTTAATAGTATAGTACTGATATTTTGAACCGATGTTATGATGTTAGCAATCGACATTTAAGTTTTTGAATTTCAAATTGCAACTTCTTACCTTTCATGCGCAAAGCGTGTTCCGTTTAGATAAACTTCACATGCACAACACATGTTTTGGTACTATTTATTCCTTTTATGTGTGTTGCATCTACATTTTGTATTAATCATTTTTCCTTGCACGTGAAATATCGTTCCATTTGTGATACACGAGTTGGTGAGTTTTCATACTCCCGTTTGTGATAGGCCTCCCCCCTTTGTGATTTCTGGATTTCTAGTTGATGATTTCTACAATTTGCGTTTCACCAATTTTTGTGGATTGCATTGATAAGCTCTATCAATATTTATGTTTTGGTGAATAATTTAAAGAATAAGACATTCTTTTTGGTGTTTGAGAATATTTGAGATATTGTATGATTTTGTTGTTATCTGATGTATACTTGTCACAATATGGCATTATTGTTATCATACGTTTTGTGATATCTCTTATCCTATCTCATTTTATCTAATATTTGTAGCTAGACTGATCCATTTATTATTTTCTTCTTAAATAATACTCGGGTCAGACCGTGGTATTTCAGGTGTTCCTGCTTGACTTTTTATTAGGGTCTGTCACCTGACTTTTGGCTAACTACTTTAGCATAGTAGTTTTTGTTAATATACATTTGAGATGGATACTCCTTGTTGTATACTTATTCTTTTTTCTAGTACTTGTATCTATTCTTTGGTGATATAGTGGATCTAGTTTGACCACTATTTTGATGTACACTTTTATGTGTTATATTCATACCTGTTTCTGCCTTTGTGATATGAATATCTGTGACTGATTTGTGTTACGTTTATTTCAATATTTGTTTCCAAAGGCCTCATAGCCACTGTGTGGTAGCTTTGAGTTTGTATCTGATATGTCGGATTTCCTCTTGAAATGAAATGTAAGTTATATTATCTGACATATCAGTACTCGCACAAAGCAATTACACAAATGGTCACTCCTCAACAGCCTTATTCTTTGTGCTAGTCGACGGCATTACCCCGTAGTGTTCTTGGCTAGTGTGAGTATAGAGGTGGGGCATCACAGTTTGGTATCAAAGCCAAACTTCGAAACAATGTAGAATAATCTAGCAAGGATCATTGTCCTAAGTCTTTCTTAGGAATCATGCCATAGGATTTAATTCGAGTCTTCGTACCGCTCTATCCTATTTCTTTTTATGATGCCTTGTTTTATCAATCAAGTTTGTTTGATATTCATTCTATGAATAACCTTTTTCCTCTTCTTTCTTTCTTAAAGAAGAAAAATGGTTAGACCAGGCCATCCCAGCACCGGTTAATCTAGTGCTACTCCTCAGGATGGAGTATTTATGTCTTCCCAGCAGCTCTTAGATCTTGTGAAAAATGCTCAAGCTATCGGACCCATTCCAGACCCTACTCATCCTAAATCTGGGTTTGCACGCTTGTGCAGTGATCACACCAACTTAGGTGGAAGGCCTTTCAAGGGTTCCGAGAGCATTATAGAAGTCCAAGCTTGGCTTAGAACTTGCGATCGCATCTTTTCCCGCATGAATCTTATTTATCTACATCGAGTCCAAGTGGCTTCTAGCATGCTCCAGGAGAGAGCATTAGATTGGTCTAAGCTTTTGATCTCAAAAATTATTGAAGCGGATCTTACTTGGGAGCATTTGTGCCAGAAGCTGAAAAAGTATCTTTAGCTCGACGCTTTATCGACCTTGTTCAAGGTGAATCTTCTATGACTGACTACGTCGCATCTTTTGAATCTCTTTCTAAGTATGGGGTCGAATATATTAATACCCCATTGAAGAAAAATCAGAGATTTGTTTATGGGTTGAATAAGAACCTCAAAAAGCCTTTACTCCTGAAAATGGAAGTTTCTTTTGATCAACTTGTTGATATCGCTCTTCGACTCGAAGAGGCCGATAAAGAAAGTGATGTTGAAATTGTGGAGGCCAAACAAAACATCAATATGAAAAGGCCTTTTAAATTCAAGCCTAATCCCAACAAGAAAGGGAAGCAAGCAACTTCGGTAGCAAAGACTCCTACCTCTAGTCGTGGAGAATGTTACAATTGTGGTTCTAAGGACCATTATGAAAACAAGTGTCCGAAGTCTCTTACTTGTCGCTATTGCAAAAGTTTGGGTCATGCTATATCTTCATGTCCCAAACTTCAAAGCAAGAAGGAAGGCAAGCTAAATGTTGTGCAAGCCCCTACTAACACTTCTCGTGGTCAAGATATTTCTCATTCTATCCTTGATGGCATTATTATATTTCGTGATTTTCCTATTCAAGTTCTTTTTGATACGGGTGCATCTCACTCTTTTATATCAAAAGAACATGTTGATGCTTTGTCTTTGAATGTTATTGGCTTGATGACTTCTTTGAGAATTGCGAATCCGGTTGGTGGATCTGCAACACTCAGTTTACTGTGTAAATATGTCGAAATTATTTTATGTGATTATGCCTTCCGAGCCGATTTGCATGTTATGCGTTACTTAGGCTTCGGAATGATTTTGGGAATGGATTGGCTTAACCATTTTGAAGCCCATATCCTATGTCCCGAGCGGACTATATATCTTCGACATCCTCAATCTGTTAAGCAGATTTCTCTTGTTCTAAAAGATTCAGATTCCAATTCGGGAGTATCCTTGTATTCTCTAAATCCTTATGATGATGATAATGATGATGAGGAAGATGTCATTTCCCTCATTCACATTGTTCGATTTCCCGACATATTTGATCCCGTATTAGGATTACCACCTAAGCGAGCAGTTGAGTTCAGAATTAATCTAATCCATGGAGCTCTACCTATCACTCGTCCTCCCTATCGTATGTCCAATAAGGAAAATGAGGAGATGCGTAAACAATTATCTGAATTGGAAGCAAAACAGTTTGTTCGTTCTAGTTCCTCTCCATGGGGAGCTTTAGCTATTTTTATGAAGAAATCCGATGGTACACTTAGGCTTTGTGTTGACTACCACAAGCTTAATGATCTCCCCATCAATAATAAATATCCCTTGCCTCGGATTGATGATCTATTCGATCAACTTAGTGGTGCTAGAGTCTTTTCACAGTTAGACTTAGCAACCGGTTTTCATCGGCTCCGTATTGCAGAGGATAGCATTCCTTTAACATCGTTCCATACTCGTTATGGATCTTATGAATGGCTTGTTATGCCATTTGGTTTGACGAATGTTCCAGCTTATTTCGTTGACTTTATGAATCGAGTTTTCAAAGACTTCCTCGATCGATATGTTCTCATCTTTATAGATGATATTCTTGTTTATTCTAAAACCGAGGAGGAGCATGAAAATCATCTTCGGATTGTGTTGGAAACTCTTAGGAGCAACCAATTGAAAGCAAAATTTTCTAAATGCCACTTTTGGCAATCTCGTGTGAAATTTTTGGGGCATATTATTTCTGAATACGGAATTTCCATGGATCCTTCAAGATTGGAGCGATTCGAAATTGGAAGAGACCGGAGAGTGTGACAGAAATTCATAGCTTTCTCGGATTGGGGGGGTATTACCGTCGATTCATAAAAGACTTATCTAAAATTTCCGTACCTCTTACTAATTTGACAAAGAAGGGAGTTAAATACATTTGGTCGGACAAATGTGAAACTGCTTTTCAGAAATTAAAAGAACTCCTTTCCGATGCTCTTATTCTTGTGATTCCCGAAGGGAACCAAGATTTTATTGTTTATACTGATGCTAGTCGTGTTGGTTTGGGTGTCGTTCTCATGCAAAGGGAACGTGTTATTGCTTATGCTTCTAGGCAATTAAAGCCTGCCGAGACTAGATATGCCACTCATGATTTAGAGCTCGCAGCTATTGTTTTCGCTCTTAGAATTTGGCGTCATTATCTTTTGGGAGAGAAATTTATTCTCTACACCAATCATAAATCTTTAAAGTATTTATTTTCTCAAAAGGAACTTAATTTGCGTCAACAACGTTGGCTCGAGTTCCTTGCATCTTATGATCTTGATATTCTCTATACTCCCGGAAAGGAAAATCTTGTTGCCGATGCCCTTAGTCATAAGCAACAAGCGGTTGTTTCCATGATGATATCCGAATGGAATGATCTTGCGACTTTATCCACTTGTGAGATTCGAGATCGTGAATCCAATTCATGTTCATCTCCTGTTTTGTGTAGCCTTGAGGCTCATCCTTCTCTTTTAGACCGCATTCTTGAAGCTCAAAAGCATGATCCCGAATTGATTCTTCTTAGCCAAAGTTGTAGTGTTAAAATTGATATTGAAGGTTTGAAAGACATTGATATTGATGCTCGTGGCAGTATTCAAAAATTTGGTAGACTTATCGTGCCAAATATTTACGACCTTCGTAAAGATATTTTAAAAGATTCTCATCGTTCTAAATTTACCATTCATCCCGGTAGTAGTAAAATGTACGCGGATATGAAGCGACTTTACTATTGGGATGGAATGAAATCTGATATTGCTAACTTTACTAAGCGTTGCATGACTTGCCAACTCGTGAAGGCCGAGCATCAAAGGCTCGGTGGGTTATTGCAACCTTTGGAAATTCCAATATGGAAGTGGGATCAAATTTCCATGGACTTTATTGACGGTCTTCCCCGTTCTCGTTCGGGTCATGATAGCCTATGAGTGATAGTAGATAGACTTACAAAATCCGCCCATTTTCTTCCCGTTTGGTCCAATCAGACCGTACCTATTTTTGCTAAACTCTATGTCAAGGAAATTGTTAAATTGCATGGAGTTCCTACTTCTATTGTTAGCGATCGTGATCCATTGTTTACTAGTGGATTTTGGAAGGGTCTTCAAAAAGCTTTGGGAACAAAGCTTAATTTTAGCCGCTTATCATCCTCAGTCCGATGGACAAACCGAGCGTGTGAATTAAACTCTTGAAGATCTTCTTCGTGCATGTGTTCTTGATTTTGGTGGAAGTTGGGAAGATCATATTTCCCTTGTTGAGTTTTCTTACAATAATAGGTTCCAATCTAGTATTGGTATGGCTCCTTTCGAGGCACTATACGGAAGGCCATGCCGATCTCCTTCGTGTTGGCTTGAAGCCGGAGAGAAGCTGGTTTTAGGTCCAGATTTTATTCGTGATGCCACAGAAAAGATTGACCTTATTCGTCATAGGATGAAAGAAGCTCAAAGTAGACAAAAATCCTATGCTGATAACCGAAGAAGGAAATTAGAATTTTATGTAGGAGATTTTGTGTTTATTCGTGTTTCACCTATGAAGGGTGTTGTGTGTTTCAGTAGATCGGGAAAATTAGCACCTCGATATATTGGTCCATTTCCCATCAGCGAACGTATTGGTTCCGTGGCTTATCGCCTTTTATTACTGGCTCAGTTTTCTGCTATTCATGACGTATTCCACGTCTCTCAATTACGGAAATGCCTTCGAGATTCCGATTCTATTCTTGAGCCCGGTGTTATTGAAGAAATTGAAGTTTCGCCTAATTTGACTTATGAGCAACATCCTATTCGTATCATTGCTACGGAGGTTAAACGCCTTCGAAATAAAGATGTTCCTCTTGTGAAAGTTCAATGGTCCTCAAATCCTAAGGATTGATCTTGGGAATCTAGAGAATTCATCGGGCGAACACATCCGGACTTACTCTCTCGTGCCCCTTAAGGTGAACTTCTCATTTCAAAATTTCTTCTTTTGTGTTGATTATGCCTTAGTATGGTTGTTACTTTTTATTTTATTCTTAAGTATTGCGAGCACGCAATTTCTTTAAGGAGGGGAGTCTGTAACAACCCGCATATTTTACGATTGTATATTTAAATGTTTTATTTAAATATAGCATCGTTAATCGGATTAAAGTCTGAAATGTTATTTTTTGTAAACAGTCGAATTGGGACTCGAGACCACTTCCATTGAGTCCAAAATGACGTTTACAACTTTTTTGAGTATAATCATCGATATGTTTGGAGTTGAGTAGAATTTTGATATTTTCATTTAGGGCTTTGGGTTTGGGTTTCAGCCCACCAACTCATCTAATACCCTAACACTCCATTCCCTCTACTTTCATTCTATCATTTTCCTAATACTCTCAAGTCAAAGGAAAAATGGTGGAAGAGAAAAGGAAATTGAAATTCCTAAACCTAGTTTACTAGGAAACTCAAATTCAAGCTCTAGAAAACAAAGAGAAGCTTAGGTAAGCATCCTCTTCATCTTCTCCATCTCAATTTCTCTTAAATTTACAGAAATTACTATAACCTAACTTAGAAAAAACTTCACCTTTGATAATAGATTGAAGATTCTAGAGGTGTGTTGAAGAGGAATTGTTCTTGCCTTGTTTTAAAAGCTTCTCATTCATTGTTTTTGAGTTTAAAGGTAAGTTCTTTAACTCACATCTACGTCTATAACTTTCTTTGTTATTATGTATCAATTCCTAACATTTGTGCATGATCATTTGCTTTTGATTTGAATTGATTTGGTGAATTTTCCAAATTTTGGTGTTTTGATCCAATTCTATGAAAATCCTACTATGGATGTTTGGTCATGTTGTTTAGGGTGTATCGAAGAGCCTATAAGGCTGGGTTATCACTTGGTGTAAATCCTTAGTCGTTGTTGCTCGTCCGATCGCTTCCGATACGTTTTGGCCACTTTGGCCTAGGCAAATTGTTGCCCAGACCAGGTGACCAGACGTCTGGTGACCAAGTCCAGACGTTTGGTTTGGACCTGGAGAGAAAAATATAAGCACGCAGAATATAAAAAAAAGGCAGAGACTAATTCCAGACGTCTGAAACCTGGATGGGTCTCAGACGTCTGATTTGAAGTTTCAGACGTCTAGGGGTTCTCTGGATTATTTCCAGAGAACAAATCCAGACGTTTGGATTCTAAACCACGTCCAGTTAGTTTTCAAACGCCTGGATTGAACCTCCAGACATCTGGAATTGAGCAGTTTGCCTATTTGCTTATGTTTTTGAGTGGATTTCCTAAAGTTTAATCGATTATTGTTGATCTGGATAGTTGTCATCACTTATTATCGACTTTGATGACTTCTTTCTTTGGATTTTTGGGAATATCCATTTGATGGATTTGATATCGATTTCTATGGTTTTGATTCACGTCTTCGAATGTGAATCTTTGGTGATTGATTGTTTTTACAATCATTTTTGTGATTTGTCACTTTAAAATACAAAGGTTTCTATACTAGTAGTAAATACTCAAACTCTTCCACACAAACGATTTCAACACTACTTTTAAATACAAAGCTCATTTTTAAAACCGTTTTCCAATCTATTAGTATATACAAACCTTTACCTCATTCGTATGAGAAATTCAATTAAACGACTTAGCAAAACAAGTGGTATGAAATGCTTGTGTTTACTTTGTCGGTTAATTCTTAGACTTGTTTGATTGAAATCTTGTGAAAATTTTCGAGTGGAAATCTACAATCTGTTCGTAAATATTTAAGTTAAGCCAGTGGTTATGGGACATGAAGCTAAACTCATCTATTTACTAGCTTAGTGTAATTGACACTTCTTATTGATCAATGGTGATCATTTTGTGATTTAGACTAGCGATGTGCGATGCCTATTTGTTTGTGTGGGGACTAAAAACCTCGTTTGTGGAACTTCGGTTCAATTTGGTGGGGTAGCGACCCATGGTCTTCGGGCCGTTTGTGGAGCATCGGCTCAAACTTGATGGTTAGCGACCATGGAATAGCGTTCCGTTTGTGATACACGTGTTGGTGAGTTTTCATGCTCCCATTTGTGATATGCCTCCCCTCCTTTGTGATTTTTGGATTTCTAGTTGATGATTTCTAGAATTTGTGTTTCACCAATTTTCATGGATTGCATTGATAAGCTCTATCAATATTTGTGTTTTGGTGAATAATTTAAAGAATATGACATTCTTTTTGGTGTTTGAGAATATTTGAGATATTGTATGATTTTTGTTGTTATCTGATGTATACTTGTCACAGTATGGCATTATTGTTGTCATACGTTTTGTGATATCTCTTATCTTATCTCATTTTATCTGATATTTATAGCTAGATTGATCCGTTTATTATTTTCTTCTTAAATAATACTCGGGTCAGACCGAGGTATTTCAGGTGCTCCTGCTTGACTTCTTATCAGGGTCCGTCACCTGACTTTTGACTAACTACTTTAGCCTAGTAGTTTTTGTTGGTATACATTTGAGATGGAGAATCCTTGTTGTATACTTATTCTTTTGTCTAGTACTTGTATCTATTCTTTTGTGATGTAGTGGATCTAGTTTGACCACTATTTTGATGTACACTTTTATGTGTTATATTCATATCTGTTTCCGCCTTTGTGATATGAATATCTGTGACTGATTTGTGTTACGTTTATTTCTATATTTGTTTCCGAAGGCCTCATAGCCACTGTGTGGTAGCTTTGAGTTTGTATCTGATATGTCGGATTTCCTCTTGAAATGAAATGTAAGTTATATTATCTGACATATCAGTACTCACAAAAAGCAGTTACACAGATGGTCGCTCCTCAATAGCCTTATTCTTCATGCTAGTCGACGGCATTACCCCGTAGTGTTCTTGGCTAGCGTGAGTATAGAGGTGGGGCGTCACATATAATTTACATTAAACATTCTTTGGCATGCTAAGTTTTGTGGAAGTTCTATCAATTTTGTAGAAGTCTAAACCATGATTAATGAATAAGAGTGCATACTTAGTGTAAGAAGAGAATGATTCTTTGTATTTTCCATACCTTGAATGTATAAGATGAAATTGCAGGGAAGCACTGTCTCATTTATCGTACACTTAGAATGATCGTTTACAATTATTTTGTACAACATAAAGACATGGTTACATGATGATACATCAAAAAAAGTATTTGAACGTCATCATTTTTAGAGATGTAAAAATATTTAACTAATTGCCTAGTTAGATTGAAGTTGACAACTATATCTTAAACAACAATTTAAACAAACACATTAACTGCATAATTAGAACATGGAAGATGAAGATAGAAATTCATAGTAGAAATCTTGAAAACATTAGTTGTGAATAATGGAAAGTAAAAAATCTATGAATCTCGTTCCTACCATCAATCAACTATACATGCACCACTATAATCAACTAAAAACATACAAACTATGAACAAAACTAAATTAACCTTTGACAACAAGAACCAGTTGTTGATGGACCTTAAAATGGTTCAAAGTGGCAAGATAATCTACAAATCCAAGAGTGGATGATAGATGATCTCTGCGGCTCATTCACCTGGACATGGTTTTTGTTATCGCAATGATAGCGCATCAAAAAATTAATAGAATTGACGGTTATAGGTAGTAAAAACAATTTTCAAAATAATTGAACTTTTGTGAGAAACCAGTGGTAGATTAGGACATGAAGTGAAATGAATATTTAATAAAGAGGAGAAAAACTGAAGATTGAGGAGGAAATGGAGTTCATGAAGGAAAAAGATATGGAGTAGCATGTAAGAGCATTCCCAACTATGGGTTGGTTGGCATGCCACCGACCCCCAACAAGAGGTCGGTTGTAGAGTTAAGGGTTGCTAGCTTAGCCGGCTAAAATAAAGCCGGCTAATATTTTAGCCTGCTTTATTTTAGCCCGCTAAGGCAATGTGGCAACGACCATCAAAATGACCGTTGCCACTTAGCCGGCTTTAATAAAGCCGGCTAAAGGCAACGGTTATTTTTTTGGTGGTTGCCTCTTCCCCTCCTCCCCCCTATATATAACTTACAAATTAAAACGTTTTATTTACACAATTTTTTCTATATTTCATGCTCTATTCAACCAATTATCTACAATCAATCCCATAAATGTCAAAAAAACAAAAAGGAAAATCTCAAGAATCTTCGTATCCCAATTTTGTATCACAGCTCAAACCGGATAATCAAATATGTTCAATTCTCAGCATAGTCAAAATCAATATCATTCTCAAAATTCTTTAACAATAAAATCAAAATTCAAATTTTGGTTTTGCCTACCAAGCTCCAAATTCGTATCATCCTCAACAAAATAAGAACTTCTACCATTCCCAACAAAATTTGAACTATTACCAAAATTCTCAAAATTCGAATTATTCCCAGAATACCTCATTCAACAGAACAATAACTATGATCAAAGCTACGTGTCTCCCAAAAGCCAACAACGGTCAGTGTTGCCATACTGTTCTCAAAATTTATCAAGAAATCTGAATAATCAATATGAAGATAGCAGTTGGAGAAACCAAGAATCGCAATTCGAGGACAATGAAACTACCGAAGATGGAGATGTTTATAGAAATCCTAATTTATCTTCCACTCAAGCAAGGGGAAAGTAATCATTAAGAATCAATTTTAATGAATCTCGTAATGCAGGATGTGAAATCCGCCACGAAATGCCCCAAAAATACGAAAATAGACGACATACAAGCAAGTTGAATTAGCCTTCTGTTGGATTGAATGTTCTAGAGATAATAAGAAAGGTATGAGCCTAAGTGAAAGTTCTTTTTGGATTTTTTTGTGTAATTTGATCAACTAACGATGTCCAAACAATCTTCCATGAACCGTTGATTCTTCGAAGCAGTCGTGGAAAAGAATAAATGTAGCTTTTCAATGTTGGAAAGAAATAATGGCCGGGTTGCATGCAAGACAACAAAGTGGCGCAAATGACATGGATTTGGTAATGATTTTAAATTTTTAGTTCAAATTATCTAGTTCCATGTTTTATTCTTTAAATAGTACTAAATCATCTATAGTTTAATCAAGAAAATGCATTGTATATGGCTAAATATAATAATCAACCGTTCAACATGCAACATTGCACGACATTCTCTCAACGGAGAAAAAATGGAATCGAGTGTGATAAGAACACTAGGTATTGCATTTTCTTCCTAAAAAGATGAGCGATGAATCTAGACCTGGTAGTTCTGATGCACATGAAGCCACCCTCTTCAAAACTAGTATAGGTGGTAGGCCTTTGGGAAAGTACAAGGGAAAGAAAAAACTACCATCGATTACAATGCACACTTTGAACATATTGGTGAGCGTATGACGGCCGCTGAAGATGCAAATAAATTATACTTGGAAGCAAAAGAAGCGAAGAGACTTGAGAGGGTAAAGGAAATACAAAGACATCATGCTGAAAAACAACAGTTAAGAATTGATGAGTTAGCTCGACAACAAAGTGCGAATGATATGGCTCTTATAAGTTGCAATCTAGATGAACTCAATCTAGTGCAAAGGTTGTATATGAAGAAGCAAATTGAGGAGTACCATAGATTTCATGGTGGTTAGTAGGAAACTAGGTTCATACTATGTATCTTATTATTTCATCTTGTATTTGTTCTGCCAATGTTAGTTTTATTATCATTGTTAGTGTTATTGTTATTGGGATCGTTTCTGTTTTAGTTTCAGTTTTTCGTAATGCTATTGTTGGTGCCATTATTGTTGCTTTTGTATTGTCATTCTCATTGTTGTTGTTATTAACACGTCAACAACAACGTAGTACAATAGATATTAAAACTTCAAATACATACATTATAACAACACATCAACAACAACTTAGTACAATATATATTAAAAATTCAAATACAAAAACTATTACAACATGTCAACAACAACTTACTACAGTAGATATTAAAAATTCAATTACAAACACTACTATAACACGCCAATAACAACACGACAACAACATCTTAGTACAATAGATAAGTGAAATATACTACAGAAAAAGATCACATAGTTAATCCAAACATCAAAAAATCCTATTGGTTTCCTGTATGTTACCAGTACTGTTCCACTAGTTCATCTCTTAGATCAAGATGAGCTTATGGATCTCGAATGTCTTCGATTCTTTGCATGTATTCGGCAAAAGTATTTGCGTCTTTGTAAGGTGTTTTTAAAATGTCATAGCAATGTCTGGATAGTTTCTCAGTTGAAGCTCATATCCACCATGTTCTTCTTCGACAATCATATTATGTAAAATAATACAACTGTATATGATATCAGATAATACCCCATGATCGTGGTAGTATACCTCTTTTATTAATATATGAAACCTATCTCAAAGCACTCCAAATGCCCGTTCGACATCTTTTGTCAAACTCCCTTGTTGTTTGGTGAATCTATCTTCTTTTGTGTTATTGGTCTTTTGTAAGCTTGCACGAGTGTTTTCCATTTTGGATAAATTCTATCTACCAGGTAATAACCCATTGAATGAACTTTGTCTGCTATTTTGTAATTGCATGGAGGCAATACATCATTGCATAAGTCATTAAATAAATATGACTGTCTTAGAATGTTAATATTGTTTAGGGAACCTGGTGCTCCAAAAAAAGCATGTCATATACACAAATCGAAAGAAGCAACAGCTTCCAATACCTGAGTTGCATTTTTGCAGGGTCCGTGTATCAACCTTGCAATGCAATCGAACAGTTTTTCCACCTCCAATGCATACAATCTAAGCTACCTAACCTACCTGGAAATCCACGTTGAGCTTCCATTGCTAACAATCTATCAATGTCACGAGAGGTTGGGGACCAAAGATATTATTCATCAAATTGCAAAACAACAGTTTTGCAAAATCTTTCATACATAAGATTGTCATTGAGTATCCATTCCCCACTTTGTCATCTTGCGAATCACTAGAAGTTCTGTATGTTATCATGTGAAGTGCAGTCGTAACCTTTTGCAGTGGAGAAATTCCTAGTTCATTGATTACATTTCTTCTGGGTGAAAAAGATGTTTGTTTCGGTTAATTTATCAAGAACCCGATTAAAAACAGTCTTTAACATACAGAATCTTCTACAGAAATCTACATCCTTGTACACGAGGTTTTCTGTAAAATAATCCATAATAGTTGATTGTGACCGCCAACATAGTCTCTCCCATAACGTCTCTCCTTCCAACAACACTACCTCCTTGAGTTGAAGTAGAGCTTTCAGCATTTACATGGGGCCATTAAATCCATCACTTTGGTACCAAACATTCTTTGTTGATCAATACAATGTTCTATGAAATCGTCCAAAGATGATGACGATGATTAAGGCAAGGATGAGAAGCTCATTCAATACAGCTAGAAGAATGGTGATGATGAGCTAATAAGGTTGATTGAGTATGTTATTAGAATCCTTTGGTTCTATTTATAAGCTCTTTTTGTTTAATGGAGACAGCATGTATTGAACAATACCGTATAATGCAAATGGAGAGAAGATGGAACAACATTGATTAATCATATGGAGGCATTGATTGCTGTTGTACAACTAGCCATTTTGATTAATCATATGGAGGCATCATCTATGGTCCACATTTTTTATCCTTTTTCCTTCCATTAATACAATAATAGAACATGACCTTTCTTGGATACCTCATCAAGTTCTTGTATTGGTGGAGATAGCATGGCACGTTGTCTAGTCATATCGTACACTGTACCCATATTACACTTAAATCCAATAATGCCATATTTGTTAGTGGAGACATAATGTCATAGTGTTTGGTCATATCGGACACTACACCCACGTTGCACTTAAATCCAAGAATGCCAGCTTTGTTAGTGGAGACATAATGTCACAGTGTCCGGTCATATCAGACACCGTGACCATGTAACCATGTTGCATTGCTTTCCATGAATGCCAGCCTTGTTAGTCGAGACAAAATGTTATAGTGTCCGATCATATCGGACACTGTAGCCACGTTGCACTGCTTTCCACGAATGCCAGCTTGTTAGTCGAGAACAAATTTCACAGTGTCCGGTCATATCGGACACTATAGCCGCGTTACACTGCTTTCTACGAATGCCAGCCTTGTTAGTCGAGACAAAATATCACAATGTCCGGTCATATCGGACATTGTACCCCATTGCACTGCTTTCCACAAATCATCCTTGTTAGTCGAGATAAAATGTCATAGTGTCTAGTCATATCAGACATTGTAGCCATGTTGCACTGCTTTCCACGAATGCCAACCTTGTTAGTCGAGACAAAATGTTAATGTAAAATGCTATATATATATACCTTATTACTTTCCATACTTCTCTTCATTTATATCATAGCAGTATTATATAAAAAATAGTGGATTATAATCATATTTCTCTGCCCTCCTCATACTGATACGAAGGTCCTTTATGACACAATACCCCTCTGAATACATCATCTGCTCAACCACCAACTGAGAGGTATATTGAAATGGAGGAAAGACATAATGCTGATGTAAGAGAGCCTGAGATAGAATTGCAAGAGCACATGCAGGTAGAGGATGGTAGACGTCAAAGAGCAGAGCGGCATAGACATAACGGGAGAAGACAAAGAAGGAATGAAATTTGCCATCAAGTACCCACACAGTGAAAGAGGTTAATTCTGGAGAAATCTACTGTAACTGTGGGGTTTCCATTATGTATTTTGTCTTTAGAAACGGAACTGACATCGGTCGTCGCCACTATAGATGCCGCATTTTTCCTAGTGGTTGTGAACTTTGGCAATGATTGATGATTCTCTACCTCATCGAGCAATTGTATATGCTACTGAACTTGAAGAAAAAATTTAAATGCTTCAGAGGACACTGGGTTCAATTAACTTCTCAGGTGGCCGAAGGCGGTATTTTTAATCATCGGTTGTCTTGTTTGTTTCCTATAATGTTGTCATGAATTATTGTTTGTTGTCTTGTTTCTCGGTAAGTTAATTCTTGTTTGTAATGGTTTAATTAAGCAATCTTGTAATGTTGTTCTTCTCTTAAGTGCGTACTTGAATTTGAAAACACACACTTAACTTGAATTAAAAATACATAGAACTTACTAAAAGTACACAGAACTTGCTGAAGGTAATTAACTTAAATAACTTACTTATCTAACCCAAACATCATTCAAGTTTTCTAACATATCTAACCCAAAGATCAAATGCAGCATGTCCAACAAAATCAATGTGATACTCCCACAAATATCGTGAATCAAACGTAGCTCGTGTTAACTAAAATAGGTCTTCTTCTTCCACCGTATTTATAATGCTTCTGTACCTTCAACAAGCTCTAGTAAACATGACATAAGTACTTCAAGTTTCCAGAATCCTTCGAACTAATCTACAATCACGATGATTTTTAAAAACTTCATTTAGAGTAACCCAAAAGTCTTGCTCCAACTCTTCTTCCATGTATCTATGGTCAGTTTCTATATACGCTTTGATTAGTACCAAATAATCTTATAGAGTGCAACTTTCATTTGCCATTGAAAATTACTGAAGATATTGTGAATTATTGAAGATGTTGTGAATTTTTAATGCAAAACATTCGTTTAAACAGACAATTCATGATCTATGTCTCATAAATCAAGTGCCATCTAAATGACCATATAGCAAGCATCCACGAACTTGAGTTCAAACAAACACAAGTGTGTTTGTTTCTTCACAAAATGAAGTACATGCACTCAAATAAAAATTTGAAAATTAAATTCCAATACAGATACTAGATATGAAATACAAATATAAACACTGACTTGAGTTATCAAATACAAACATTTTTATGAGTTAATGAAATAAAAACACTGATAATACACAAATAGTAATTCTCAAACACTGATAATACACCGATAGTATATACAAACATTGTGATAATGCACTAGTAGTTAATCGCAAACACTGATAATACACTGATAGTAAATACAAACACTAATATGTGAAAAAGACACAATCTACAGCTTATCAAACTGATACTGATCATCCTAAAGACCAACTTCATCATCATCATCTCCTACACTAGGTGTAGGGTGGTATCGTTGCTCATCAGTAGTGGTAAGATCGTTAATATGAGCAGTCAACTCATTTGTGCTCCATCGATGCTCGACATACATGGCCTGGCATAGTCCTATCTACATCTGAAACAAATCCTCATATGAATATGCAGATGGATATGGATACTCCGAAACCTCTGGCCGAGGAATATCGATATATCTATCAACTCTCGACATCGTAGGTATACCGACGGTCCAACCAAAATCTGTTGTTTGGGATGGCTGTGGATCAGGATATACTTGAGTGCTCTATGTAAGGCCCTGTAAAACCGGGGGGACAACATCACTTCGGATGCATGAAGGTCCTACTAAATCAATAGCTCCAGCATGTACAAGTTTGGCCAT
Organism: Allium fistulosum; assembly: GCA_030737815.1. NCBI lineage: Eukaryota > Viridiplantae > Streptophyta > Magnoliopsida > Asparagales > Amaryllidaceae > Allium > Allium fistulosum. The sequence continues at coordinate 838,247,421 of CM060905.1, forward strand.
ATGCGGTGGGGTGTAAAACAATGCCAAAACGATGCATAATCTAAACCGGTGATGATGTAGTACTGAGCCGGCCACCACTCAATGCATGCACCTGTAATCAGCACTGGAATACATCTTCAATAATGGTGTTTCTAGGTGTGGATCGTCAAGAACATAATCGTCCAAGGTTTGTCTCCAGCTACGCTCACCAAGGAACCAGTAACAGCCACCAGTGGGAGGAGATGATACTAATGGAAAATGTCTATCAAACATAAATCTAGCATGCATCATGTTCTCATCGATCATAAAGGGAGAACCTTCGTACGAATGCCATACAGTACTCTCTCATGTATTCCGTAACTCAATCTAATTTCGGCCACAACAATAATATGTTATAAATCGCCTCCTTGCACCATTCTGCAGTTATCGTGATCCCAAGCTCTGACATGGGAGAAGAATAGGGGTAGTGTAGAGTCTAACATCGGGTAAGTCAAATTGTGAAAGTACTCATAGTACCAATAATGCAAAATCTCCCAAAACCCTGTAATCGACATGGATCTCGACCTAACAACGCATTGATGATCCAAAGAGCGATACAGATAAGCTAATATGGGAGTCCCCTAATCATATCTAGTCAGAGTATCAAATGATAACTCCGCAACAGCTGCAACATGTCCAGCTAGCATCGTGTTCGATGAATTTGAAAAGAACATGTTTCCCATCATGTACAGAATAAACAGTCGAGCAATCTCCAAATCATTTTCTGAGCTATATTTATGTATCAATTCAGAGATTGCTTGTCTAATGCAACTACATCTAATCTATGGTCTGGATGTCAGTCCTTCATGTAAGTCTAGATGTGGGAGTACACTAACTAAACGACCAAATTGCCGATATTCCTCGTCATTTGGTAAGCTCTCCCAACGTCCAATGCTTAAACCGGTAAGAATAGTAAAGTCTAAAGGGGTCAAACCTACCTCTCCAAAACTAAAGTGAAATGTATGAGTGATCTTCCACCAACATGTGGCTAGAGCACCACACAACTGAACATTCAAATTTAATAGATTATCAATCCCTATTAAAGGAATATACGGTTACTGGAAATTCTAAAAAACGTTAAATAAATGAGAAGTAACTAAGTATATACGTACTCAAGAAATCTCCAACTCCTATTTCCTAAAGAATAGTGTGAATAATGTCGTCAGCATCTGCTGTTCGAATAGATCTATAAAGGCGGATTACACTAAACCAAGAGCCATGGGTGCACTCATGACGAGCTTAATTATAAATAGGACGCATATTCAATATTTATTCTACAATTCTAACAAAAAGGAAAATTTTAAAGTAGATGTCTTATAGAATCTTCGACGCGCGTGCTGACGTGTACTTCGTCATTGGGAAGTATGCAAAAATTTATCAAATCCTTATCGGCTCCCAATGTTTGATGGATATGGGATTCCAGAACAGCATTTTTTATGTTTCTTGTCAAGCGTATTTACCTAACAACAGTGCTTTACCGACCTCCTGCACCTCCGCCAAGGGCGTTTTCTTCTTCAAACGGAACGTTACCAATGCTTCTACTACCACTACCTAGAATACTCCTCCACACTCTTCTCTTATTTTTTTTAACTTTTTTCCTCTGCATAAGGTTAGGGGAGAACAATAGAAGGAGGATGAGGGAAGATAGGGTAGCCAGCTGATTTATAGCCGACTAACCTTCTGTACACTTAGCCGACTTTCTTAAAGCCGGCTAAGTGTACGCCGTGGATTGCAATCCATGGCATCTCGTGGATTGCAATCCAATGACCGTGTGTTGCAATCCATGGCTTTTGTCTTAGCCGACTTAATTTTAGCCAGCTAAGATAAAGCGCAAAGCCCCTTATTGGGGGATTTGTGCTTTGTTCTACTAGGGGTGGGTGGGGGCTATAAATGCCAAAATTGACGTCCTCTAACCCACTCTATTGGGAGTGCTCTAAGGGCATTCCCAACCGTGGGTTGGTTGGGATGCCACCGACCACTAATAGGGGGTCGGATGTACAATTTAGGGTTGGTTGTCAAAGCAACCCAGAGGGTGCTGGCTTAGCTGGCTAAAATAAAGATGGCTAATCTTAGTCGGCTTTATTTTAGCCGGTTAAGTCATTGTGGCAATGGCCATAAAAAAGACTGTTGCCACTTAGTCGGCTTTAATAAAGCTGGCTAAAGGCAACGGTAATTTTTTTTGCTGTTGCCTTTTGTCCTCCTTCCTCCTCTATATAATTTACAAATTATAAGTTATATTTACACCATCTTGTTACATTTCATACTCTATTCAATTAATTATCTACAAAAAATCTCATAAATGTCAAAAAATCAGAAAGGAAAACCTCAAAAATTATCATATCCTAACTTTCTATCACAGCTCAGAACCGATAATCAGAATCCGACTAAATTCAATCGGAATACGTTCAATTCTCAGCATAGTCAAAATAAATATCATTCTCAAAATTCTTTTAAAAAAATCAAAATTCAAATTTTGGTTCTGCCCACCAGGCTCCAAATTTGTATCATCCTGAACAAAATCAGAATTTCTACCATTCCCAACAAAATTCGAACCATTACCAAAATTCTCAAAATTTGAATTATTCCAATAATACATAATTTCAACAAAACAATAACTATGATCAAAGCTACATGTCTCCCAATAGCCAACAACGGTCAGTTGTGCCTTATAGTTCTCAAAATTTATCAAGAAATCTAAAAAATCAATTTAAAGGCAACAGTTGGAGAAACCAAGAATCGCAATTCGAGAGCGATGAAACCACCGAAGCTGGAGATGCTTATAGGAATCCTAATTTGTCCTCCGCTCAAGCAAGGGAAAGCAATCATCCATAATCGATATTAATGAATCTCCTAATGCAGAAAGTGAAAATCCGCCATTAAATGCCCCAAAAATACGTAAATGGACGTTAGACGAGCAAGATGAATTAGCATAATGTTGGGTTGAATGTTCTAAGGATAATAAGAAAGGTATGAGCCAAAGTGAAAGTTCTTTTTGGATTTCTGTGTGTAATTTGTTTTATTGTCCACATCCAAATAATCTTTCAGGAACCGTTGATCCTTTGAAGCAGTCATGGAAACGAATAAAGATCGCTTATCAACGTTGGAAAGAAATAATGGCCGGGTTGCATGGAAGATAACAAAGTGGGGTAAATGACATGGATTTGGTACTGATTTTAAATTATTAGTTCAAATTATCTAGTTTCGTGTTTTATTCTTTAAATAGTACTTCATCGTCTATAGTTTAATCAAGCAAATGTGTTGTATATAGCTGAACATAATAATCAACCGTTCAACATGCAACATTGCTATAACATTCTCTCAACTGAGAAAAAATGGAGTCGAGTGCGACAAAAACACTCGGTATTGCTCTTTCTTCCTAAAAAGATGTGCGATGAATCTAGTCCTGGTAGTTCTGATACACATGAAGACACCCCCTTCAATACTAGTATAGGTGGTGGGCCTTCGAGAAAGTACAAGGGAAAGAAAAAAACCGCCATCGATTACAGCACACACTTTGATCATATTGGTGAGGGTATGGTGGCCGTTGAAGATGCAAATAAATTATATATGGAAGCAAATGAAGTGAACAGACTTAAGAGGGTAAAGGAACTAAATCCAGTGCCAAGGTTGTATATAGAGAAGAAAATTAAGGAGTACCATAGACGTCATGGGGTTTGTAGGAAATTAGGTTCGTACTATGTATCTTATTATTGCATCTTGTATTTGTTCTGCGAGTGTTAGTTTTATTATCATTGTTAGTGTTATTGTTATTGGGATTGTTTCTGTTTTGGTTTTAGTTATTGCTAATGCAATTGCTATTGCCATAGTTGTTGCTATTGTATTGTCATTCCACTGTTGTTATTATTAACACATCAACAAAAACGTAGTATAATAGATATTGAAAATTCAAATACATACACTATTACAACACGTCAACAACAACTTAGTACAATATATATGAAAAATTCAAATACAAATACTATTACAAGACGTCAATAACAACTAACTATAGTAGATATTAAAAAGTCAAATACAACACCACTACAACACGTCAACAACATCTTAGTATAATAGATAAGTGAAACAAACCAGAGAAAATATCACATAGTTAATCCAAAAATCAAAAAATCCTAATGGTTTCATGTATGTTCCTAGTAGTGTTCTACTAGTTCATCTCATAGATCAAGATGAGCTTGTGGATCTCAAATGTCTTCGATTCTTTGCATGTATTCGGCAAAAGTATTTGGTAGGGACGTTTTCTTCTTCCATTGGAACATTACCAGCGCTGCTATTGCCACTGCCTCGGATACTCCTCCACGCTCTTCTCATATATTTTTTCTTTTTTTCTGGTATGCTAAAAGTTGGGGGAGAATGGGAAGGAGGAGCTTGGAAGGGAAAAATAGGGTAGCCAGCTTATATATAGCCGACTACCCTTATGTATATTTAGTCGGCTTTATTAAAGCCGGCTAAGTGTACGTTGTGGATTGCAATCCACGGCCTCCATGGGATCGCAATCCAACAGCTGTGGATTGCGATCCACAACTAAAGTCTTAGCTGACTTTATTTTAGCCAGCTAAGAACAAGCACAAAGCCCCCCATTGGGACTTTGTGCTTTCTTCGATTGGGGTTGGGTGGGGATTGTAAACGCGAGAATAGACGTTACCTTACCCACCCCATTGGGAATGCTCTAAGCAAGGGCGAGTTATGATAATGGAATAGATAAATAGATGGCTAGCTGATATTGCAAGTTTTCTTAGAAATTTAGTGGATGAAATTACAAGTGTGAGCATGTCGATTGACAGGGGATAGCATTCAATTTGTGAATAATATGATATGCATACATGATATTAAAATTTAAATTAAAACTAATGCATAAAAGAACAAAAGTAATTAGAACTAAAATTTAAAATAAAATACTTTTGAAACATTTCGCACTTCAGTACCGAAATTACAAGGGTTGCAACCTAGTTGAACGGAGCTAGTAAAACATTTCTAAAACTCATTTTCAGTCAAAGTTTAATTTATTTTTTCAAAAAAATTGAAATAGTGCAAAACTTTACATTCTTTCAAACAAAATGCAATTTATTTGAAAATGGTTTAGATATTATTCAAAAGTTAGACGAAAACTAGAAATTCAACTCTCTTTTTAATATATATAGTTACTCCTAAAGATTCACTTGTTTATTTCCATTATAGAACTCAATCTTTTTGAGGATTCAAAACCATTTTGGAGATCCAACATTTTGTTGAATGTTTAAAATTTTGTGCAAATGTATTTAGAAGAATATATTTTAGAACACTTTGCATGCTTGTGAAATATGTTACCTATACAATTGTTACTTGAGATTAGCTTATCCATGATACAAATAAATTATTCTTGAACTCTATGGTTGGAAAAATAAACTTCTACAATGGTTAGAACATGTTTGTTTCATACATTAACTCAACGTTAAATAAACGTTGTTAACAAGAACAAAGTTTCACAATATATGTATATTGTTGATGGAAAAAAGTTTTTACAATAATTTTGAAAACATGGTCAAAGTACTTCCATTTTATATCATTGACTTCAAAATGTTGCTTAGGTAAAAAATTTACGACATTTATTTGAAAATCGTAATAGATCCATATTTCTAAAAGAGTTGGAGGAATGAAATATGGGCAATTATGTAATTTGTTTCATACATATAACTCTTTGACCAACCTTATTCGTAATAAAGGTATTTGGTTTCTATAATATACTTTGGTATATAGTGATATGATTAATTAAATAAAAAAATTAAATGTATTAAAATAGAAATTCCTTAAATAATATGTTATGCGATAATAATTATATGGAGCTCAATCATTAGAAAGTTTTCACAATATATAAATAACAAATTATTTTAAATATTCCTGATCATGATGTTTCTAGAAATAATATCAATACATCCGTTGAGACCAGCGTGCATAACATGCTCCAAATGTTGGGCAGTGTATTACTCATGGCTGCTGGGGGCACTAAGAGGTTACGTACTGATAATTATTAGATAACCATGGAATGAATTACCTGAGAGTTTCCGATTGGTTAATACCAACTAGGTCAAATAGGAAATCTCGGAGGGATGATATGACACAATTCTCTCGACCTGAGAATACCATGGAACTTCTATATTGATATTCCACTTTAATTATAGATAAATCATGGCATGACGACCATCGAGCGACTACAGTTGGATCTGATTAGAAGCATAGAAAGTGAAATACTATTTAATAGAGAATTCCTCTCCTTAGTTATATGAGGTTAGTATCACGGTTAACTGTAATCAACTCAAAGTCAAAATCACCAGCCATGAATTATGGTTAATAATAAATACTGAACCAAGGACTTTGTTTATTAAGTAACCAAGTTTGAGTATGGATGATATTGGATTCTTGACCAAAAGTAAATTCCAAAATTCCTATCTGATATGGTGTTGACAAAGAGAACTGATGTAAATAATCGTTACTAAAATGTACCGCTTGAATTGTAAAATTGGACTTTAGAAGATTTATAAGCGATTAATTCGGTCAAACTGCGACACCACTAGCTAAAATGACACGTGAACGTTAATGTTTTAATTATTTGATATTGAATGCTGATTGAATTCACACCTGCTAGTTGCACAACCGCGTTGTTGATTTCTCCGAAATATCACATGATTTAATTGATTTATAATTGTTATAAATTAATCAACTTAATTAACCATTATGAAATATTATTTATTTATTTATTTGATCTATTAGGTGCTATTAGTTTTTTCTGGGTGTCATTAGTAATTAATTGGTAGTGTATATAATAGTGGTATATGTATATATCGATAGAAGATATCAATACACATTTAAATACAATTTGGTCTACCATATTGTCCCTTGTTTGATCGGCCATAACATAAAAGGAATGAGGGATTTTTTTTTGAATTCCAGATCTGGATCTGTGAATTGGTAAGATGAAAATGAGTAAAATGAGACCTCCTTCTATATTTAAATTGAGCCTTTCCCACACTTCTTTGTGGTTGTAACCTCTTGTCCATTGCTGCTATAACCCAGCCTTCAATACACCCCGAGCTGAAAGTACCAAAACTCAATAATACATCAAATCAAATACAATTTATGGTGCTATAAATCATTCCAAGGTTTAGAAATCGATTTAAGGCAGATCTAGGAGTGATATTCAACTAACATTTGTTAAATGGCTTTACCCTTAGGAGGTATATTCTATTTTAATTATATAATCATATGTTAGCTGGATCTTTATGTATAATGATTTTATATGTGCATATATTGTCCCACCGAATCATGCAATTAATTTGTTTACCTTGAATAATTGATTTACACGTGTATGTGGAGGGGGGGAGGGTGGTAATATAACAATAATTATTTTAAAAAAATTCTTTTCAGCCATATACCTTATATTATGTATGTATATTTATTTTATGTTTTAAATAATTATTTATCAATATTAAAATCTTAATTCCATTAATATATATTTTTAAAATTTATATATATTTAGATATCTTATAAATTAATTTAAATTGGTTATAGCAACAACAAAAATTCATTCGACCAAAACCTTTTTAATATATATATATATATTAATTATTATAAAAATATTATTTATTATATATATTAAAATAATAATATTATTTTGTTTTATAAAATTTATATATTGTTGGACGAAAGTTTTTATAACTAATTATAAATTATATTATATATATAATTTTAAAATGTTATTTTATAATAAAATATGTATATACTAATTTTTTACATATATATCTAATTAAATGATTTCGGTAAAAAATTACTTTTAGCCGAATATAAATTATCTACATATTTATTATAATATTATTTATTATAAATATTATTTATATACCACTTGTATTTAATTTGTGAACATTAACCAAGTCTTCATTATGTATTTAAAATTTAAATCTCTTTGACCTAGTCAATATTAATCTTAGATATTTTATTCATTTATTTTAATTTAATTTCAAATTTTAAAATTTATTTATTTTACTATAATATTATAAATAATATCTTTTTAGATCTTATTTTGAATTTTGAAATATTTACTAAGTCTTTATCACATATTTTAAATTTTAAATTTGAATTTTAAATCTCTTTAACTTAGTCAATACTAATCTTAGATATGTTTATTTATTTATTTTATATTTAATTTCAAAATTTATAAATTATACATACAAAAATATGAATATTTTATACAAGTTTTAACCAATATTTTGAGGCATTTAATGCACATCTTTACTATTAATAATGAGAATTTCATGACCTGGTTCAATCGTGTCTTTTTGAAATACCAGAATTATCCCTTTGTTCGTGTTCTTTTCGCACCTGTTCATATAGCAACATGCTCTTTTTGCATTGTTCTTCCCTCAAAATGAAAAAAAATTAAAACCTAAAAAGCCACAGCTCTCAATTTGGCTGCGAATGGCACTTAAGCAGTCTTCTTCCTCCCCTTCACATTTCTTCTCGACTTCATATTGTTCCTCCCCTTCACATTTCTTCTCGATTGCTTAACGATGCGTTCTTTCAATGAATCGGCTGCGGATTTCCTCTTTAATTTGGTTATTACAATACTCTATTCAGGTTGTCCAGAATTAGAGCTTTTATGGGCTTTCAATCATGTATGGCTTCCAATTGATGAGGATCTCAAAGGTAATTTATGGGTTTCTAATCCATGATTCACAAAAATCACTGATTGAAGGCTAAAGTATTAGCGCCTATGGTGTCTTTGAAGCATATGCTTCTTAATTAGTGGTTAGATGATTGTTAACATCTTATCATATCTTTTATTTTGAATATAAACTGAAATTGTTTTTGAAAGTAAAATTTTCTTACAGTTCAAAATTTCATTTCATTACCAGTTTTAAGTCGATTTTGATTGATATAAATATTAGAGGTTTGCTTCATCTATTGCTTGAGCTGATTGAACCTTTTTCTGTTACTTTATGTTCCTCATTTATAAACGGCTGTAGGTTTCCGTTTAGGCCTTAGGAGTATATATGGCTGTGGATCAAATGTTGAACGATATGATATCATTTTCGGAGGTGTGCTGCATAATTATATAGACCCATGTATTGAATTTATTGATTCGGTGTTAATTTATTAATTAAGAGATAATAGTTGATTATGTTTAGATTTTATAATCTTTTATTTGATTTTAGAAGTTTGGTATAATGGTTTTTTCTTTGTTCACATATCACGAGGACAATAATAAGTTGCTAACGGTATTGGTGGAACAGTCAGCAATAACGATGACATAAAAATTAACTAAGAGATAAAAGTAGAATTTCCACCCATTTGAAAGTTTGGAAACAGTCAGCAATAATGATGGCAAACATAAATTTGGCATAAGTGGAACTATGATAATGTTAAAAAAAAATTGTTCTCTATGTATGACTTAGTCATTCTTAAAATATGCGTGAAGCATTGAGTGATGTATTTTGTATAATGGCTACATAGGTTATTTTTTATTATGTATGATCATTAAATTATTTTGAAGAAAGAGGTACACAGGAGGCTAAGAACAGAAAGGCGGGGATAACATAAAAATTAGTAATACATGCTTTTGTTACAGTATTTAGTGAAATGAACTGATAGTTGGTTAAAACTAAATAAAAGATGTTTAATAATATTTTGTAGAAAAGGAAAATCAAGTAAAAGATGTTTAATGTGAGGACCAGAAGGAGGAGATGTGTATTGGTGGTGTGGAGATGTGGATGGAGAAACATAAAGGGTATGTGCAATGTTGGCTTTGTAATTATTAACGTAAATAAAATAAATTATTACACAAATCGTTCTTTTTTAGTATCCTAATATGCAAGGTATGTTATCTCTATTCCATAACATTTATTATACGCTGCCTTTTTTTATATCTTTCCTCCACAATTAATGATTTTGATTAGAATTCAATTAATAAGAACAAAAGAATAAAATATTTTCTTTTATTGTTTATGTACATCTCATGTCCATGAATGAAAAAAAGATATCAAATATGTCAGCCAAATTTTGTTTTGGTGGTTTATTCTCACCTGACCAGATTGCTTACATTCTACTGATATCTATTGTTTGGTAATTTTGTGTTATTGATTGATACATTTAGTCTTTTTTTGTTCCCTAATCTGCTGATATTGTTTCCACAATAAAGATATCAAATAATCAAAAGGTTATCTTTATTTCCTTCTCTGCTGATATTGATTGATACCTTTGATCCTTTTGTTTTGGTTAGATTTAATCTCTATGGATAACTTTTGTTGCTGTATGTTGTAATAAATGTTCATCAACTTTGTAGAATATAGATTTGAAATGACATATCTGAAGTTTGGTTACCTTGAAGTTTGTTAGCATATACCCAAAAAAATGTTCAGTTAATTATTATCATATTTATATAAAAACACAGAAGAATTCCTGGGATCCAGGTTGTAGAAATTTCAATTGCCCATAGAAATGGGAAATATATGGGAAATATATCGTTGCCGATTTATGTCTGATTAAATGGACTCCGGTCTTAAATGCTTTTCGATTTTCTCCCAATACAATTCCTTTTATTGCTTCCAGTTACTATTATTAAAAGCAAACTGCATTTTCAAACTTTAGAACTACATGTAAAAATACATACTAAAATGACGTATGACACTGGCGTGATTTCATAATCTATTGGCGTAATTATGTAAGCATTAGAATAAAAGCAGTAAGTTTTATCACATCAAGCATTACTAATAGATTCGTATTTGTTATTTATGTTCAAAAAGGTAATCATTGACTGTGTAGTGTTCTTTACCTTATCCAAATGCACACGAGAGTATTAAATATTTCCAATAAAGTTATCCTTTAATTTATTAGATAAAGTATGAGAGTGTATAAACACAAAAGTTAACAAAGAGAATCAAATATGTGTGAACTTGCTTCTGTAATCTTCAAACTGGAATTTTCGTCCAACGTGTGTTGGGTAAATTAACCTATGACTTATTATTATTATTATTATTATTGATTATTGATAGAATTCTGCCATGTTACTTTTCCTTTAGTGACTAGAGTGTATTTTGTTGGATGAAATTATTGCACCTTCGGATGTTGGAAGGATAGATGTGACAATGGAAGTGTTGATCCTCTCTTTGCGCCTAAGCTGAATAATGATGGAGACAATGAGAACTTTGCCAACCAAGAACAGCCTGTGCCATTATGCATCGTTGAAGACTGGGAAGAAGAATTTGTGTCTGCTTTGGTAATTCACAGTGCTTTATACACCTACAACCATAATTATTTCACCATTTAAACTTATGTCTACTGTTTTTTATATGCAGATTGATTGGGTGGAAAAGAATGGATATTGATGGCGTCGTACCTAAATTTTAGTTCTTATTTTATCCGTTGATTTTAGTTGTTAGGTTTCTGTGTTCTTTAGATTGCATTTGTCATTTGTATGCAGATTGTTTATGTTAATTCTCTATACTTGAATTCAAAGCATCTCTCAATGTTTCATGATCATTTCAAATATTGTGTCAGTACTTTTTCATGTATACATTACACATTCCTACTTTACTAATTTGGTCATTCATGATGTTCTGCATTCAAAACATGTAAAGTAACCTCTCACAAATGACAATAAAATTATGATTGAAAGATTATATCCCTAACAAATAAAAGGGGAACAGAAGTAAAAAAGAAAAATATATTAAAGTATGATGGACTGACAATGAAAAATATAGTAGAAACCCTGTACAATCTTTACTTGCATGTAAAAATCAATTATAGGTGAAAAGCCTATTGCTATTTTTGGCTACCATCTATTAATATCAGCATTAATGATGCATCAATGACTTTTGGCAACATTAGCAAAAACATTAAAATCTTCATTTCATTAAATCATGGTCAATAATGATGCCGCGTAATAAATGAGAGTACAAGATGCAAATTTACTGAAAGAGCAGCTTGAATTTTACATTAAATACAACTACCTTAACAAGTTGTAGTCTGCCAACTTTGCACTAATTATTTTTCATAAATTCCTAGCTAAATCAAAATTACGGGCAGCCCTAGAGAATAAGAATTTTTTTTAGTAAAAATAACAATCATTCAACAAGTAATTGATTGATTATCATCCAAGTAATCAATTTATTTCCATTTATTTGTCTCAAAGAGTGCTAACAATATCCACCCTCTTGAATCCATAGATTTAATGTCAAAAAGTTTCTCATTTAGTGGTAATGAATCATAACTTCATTAGTTGTACAAAATTGTTAAATATGAATGAAAAAATAAACAAAAAGTTTAAAATAACAATATCAACGTCCTTGAATATGTAGATTTAATGTCTAAAAGTTTTCTCATTTAGTGGTTATGAATCATAGCTTCATTAGTTGTTTGATACATACAAAATTGTTAAATATGAATGAAAAAATAAGAAAAAAAATTAATAGTAATATCAATGCCCTTGGAACCATAGATTTAACGTCTAAAATTTTTCTCGTTCGGCGGCAATGAATCGTAGCTTCATTAGTTGCTTGATACGTACAAAATTGTTAGATATGATGAGTGAAAATAATAGTAATAATAATAACAGTATCAATGCTATTATAGTTCAAGTATATTTTATTTGGGTTCATACTATTATTATAGTAGCCTAGATTGCTCTTTAAATGATGTTTTTAATTGAGCGATGGATGTGCCATCACATAACAAAATCAAACAGTTGTAGAATATAGTTATAGTAAACGACTACAGAGGAGGATACCATTTTGTAAAGTCATCGTGCAAGCATATCAAATTAGAATTTGCGTTCACTTGGAACGAGAAATAAATAATTTTTTTAGTAGTCGTGTCAAGGTTTTAAATAACATTATTTTCAAATGTCGGAAAAATACGATTTTAAAGAAAAATAGATCACGGTTACATATTATACGTATAGAAAGTGATAGATGTTGGATAATTAAAAAACCAAATCCTTTTCATTGTTTGACCTTTTACATTCTTTATTAATGAAAAAACGTTATTATTTATGAGATGCTTATTTATTGTGATTGATAGGTTTAAGAGAGAAGAAGATATGTTTATTTGATTCTATCCCTTTCCTAAAAAAAGACAAAATCTATAGGAAAAATTATCTTCTTCCTACTCCAAAACCTTAACCTTGAGTGCATAAGTTTGAAGATGGTTGTGTTATCCTTGCGGAACAATGACAATTATCCATTCAAGTTGCTTCCATAATTTGATGATGTCAAGAAAGTTACCCATGTTGTATAATAATCTCCGATGATGTCAATATGGGTAATTAGTATCTACATGTTGTTTTTATGAGATTGATTACATGGTATAGAATTACTTTCTATGTGACAACAACCACCTATATTTACTACGCCTCATACAAAAGCGTGTTATTGAATTAATGCATGCACATTGTGATAAGAGCAGGTCCATCTGGGCGTGCATATATACTCGTATAAATAGTAAATGTATATGTTGTAGATGCAAATCCCAACATCTATATACATAAACATTAACTATACACACTTGGTATATGTTGCACATGCATGACATAACATGAGTATATGATGATGTACTCATACAATATATATGTGTGTGTGTGTGTTAATTAAGACCTTCAATTAAATAAATCAAAAAATTAAATAAAACTATATTTTATTTAAATAATCTAAATAGGATCTAGTACAAACCCATTAGGCTTCATAGGTTCACTATGATCTAAAATAGGAAAAAATTGAAATCTACCTATTTGACCTGCTCCCGATCGACCCAGTTCCTTCAATGGTACTAGAGCCCTAATGGTATATATAGTTTAAATTAGCAACTTTAGGGCTAACTAATAAAGCCTACCTATCATTTGAGTGTTTTAAATAGCAGTCTCTAAGCTTAGGGTTGGATAATCAAGTATTCTCACCTACTTAGTTTCTGACATGGCTCAATGATGGAGTAAATCCAAAATGTTAGTACAATTATAAAGACCCAAATTGATTTGTGCCTTGGGCTAATTTTCAAAATTCAATTTTAAAATTTAAAATATATTTTTAGTTAAAAGTTAGGTTTAAACTACAAAATATATTTTATAGATGTTATAAAATATTTTTCAAAACTGTTTTGGAAATAAAATTTTATAATTTAGATAATTATTCAATTAATTAATTGGATTGATCAAATAAATAAAAGTTAAACAGGTAAAATAAAACATATACCGACATATGAATATATAAATATATATCCTAAATTGTTTAAGGTAAATTAAAATAATTTTTGAATTTATCAAAACATTTAATTAAAATTATTTTAATTAAATAAAATGCTTATTTGATAAACAAATTAATTAAATGTTAACTAATAATATATATATATAACGATATATGTATATATAACTATAAATGTTATAGTTAATATACACCATAAATTGTTTAGGATGGATAAAACAAAATTTGAATTTTAAAATAATCTACTTTTGTTAATTAAATTAATAAACTAAAATTAATAAAATATGATTTAATTAATAATTTGCATAAGAATATTATATATGTTAATTAAATTATAAATAGTTTTGAATGAATTAAACCTATATAATATGAATATATAAAACTTAAGTAGAATAGTAAGAAACCCAACTTAGGTTTAAGGAACAAGTACATGCATATACATATACCATGATTTCAAATGTGTTCGATAGTAGAATCACGAGGATATTTCATAAAAAATATATTATTCTCAAAATCGTTATCGCTCAACGTATATATATTAAAGATTATTAATCCTTAATATATAAGCCATCCTCAACCATTTATGTATTAATAGATTATTTGAATACTCTTTTAGTTGTTGAGCAAAATCAAGCTAGTAATGTTATATGTAGTACTATCAATATGTTGACTAGACAAGGTAAGATACACGTATTTGTTGACCTTCCTTGAGGTACGTGCAATATTTTTCGGCAATCGCAAAATGGTGGGTACAAGTGAATAACCTCTTTCGATTTTTTGATCATCCTTAAGGTCAAGATGAGATTAAGACAAAGTCCACGGGTTAGGAGTTGTATATGATACAACTAATAAAGTATTATTCATTGCTTGTAGGCCTATGATTTATTGAGTATCCTCTAAGTCGGAATCTCAAGGAAAATGAGTCCTAATGCTTACTAGAGAAATCGAAAGGTTTCTATATTTTTCATAGGGTTTTGAGAAACATAAAAAATATAGTAGGAGCCTTATTAAAAAAATGAAATGAATACAATTAAAATTCTAATATTATAAGAATATATGATATACAAATTAAAAAAAATCTACTTTGATAAATTTGTACAACTAATATAATTAATAAAATGTATATCAGTTATAATTTACAATTGAACTGAATTAAGATAGACATAGAAATATAAAATATATTCACCAATAGATTTTTTGGCATGTTTTCACTTCAAGACCCATGCAAGAACCAATTTATACAACCACTAGAATATTCGTGCCTCAATCAATTATGTGTTTATTTATACGAGACTATATATTATCTTTTATGAGTTTTGAACTCTAAAAGCAATGCAAAAATATGGATATTTGATCCATATTCGATCGCATCTAAATGTTATATGGCGAACAGGATGATTCATAATATACGAAACTTCGATGAAATTAGTTAATTTAAAATAAGCAAGTAAACCTTGATGCAAGATCGTATATTTATTTCGATTGATTACAACAAGGATCTTGTTATGTTAGATGTAGCACAAAACTAACCGCTACAAGATGTACCTAGGAATTCGACCATTAAAATGTTAGTTTGACCAGTCTATGTAAAGTGCAATTTGTTCGATATTCTTAAATATTAAGGACGACTAAATGTATTTTTCTAAAAATTTCGTTCCCTTGTAGCGAGGGTTACCTTTTGAGAGGTTCGACGTTTAGAAAGGAAAACAAATGTACAGGAGTTGATGTAATTTAGGCACAGTTGGAATGAAAAGAGTGAATGGTCACCTCTGGTTCATAAAAAGACATTGGAAACAAGATTTGTATAAAATACTAAAAGATACTTAATATGGAATAAGAAATGTGTTTTCAATTCCAAGTGTATTTTCATATAAAATATGTATTCTATGAAAGTAATTTCTTTGGGTTTAAAATGTTTGATATGAAACTCTCGATTGTAAATTAGTTATAGTGTATGAAATTTGAATGGCGCTTCATATTTCATATGCCATTATAGCAATGGCGGAAATGGTGGGAGCATACAATATAACAGTTCTTATTGGATACATCAAATTATAAAAAATTATTTTCATAAATATACCATATATTATTTATGAAATAATAACTCTTTCCGATGTTAACTGGAGTTAGATATAGTATTATTTTGATATAAATATTATGAATATTCTTTATAAGATAAAACTATAATAATGGTATTTATCTTATAACTAAAGTGATGCATTAAAAAATACAGAAGTGCTTGGAGTTTTTACAATTATGTTGGAATTATGGACTAAGCCATATCTTTTTAGGAATAATTCAATAATCATATGATTATGAACCATATGGTACTAATGAATTAAATCTCAGAAGATATAGAGTGAAGCACTGATTCAGTGGCAGCGATCAAAGAGTTAACGGACTCTTTGAAATGATACATATAGATGTATGCAATTCAAAGTCTAATATTACCAAAATATATCCACTTTCTTCGTTAAATTTAAGATGGATTATCATAGAAATGAACATCTCATTTGTTCTAATATTATAATCCCGAGGTAATATAAACTATATTCTTTCAAGGATTGAAGTTTCGGTGCACTACAAAATATTTCCAAGTTCGGACATATCCATTTTATTTTTCTGCCAATCTCATAGCATGCTTCGCACCTCTATCGCCCACCAAGATAAATCCCTCGCGTATTGTTGTTATGTTAGTTCACCTTGCCTCGTTGCCACTCGTATAACTCATGCTATCTTAGACCCACTCATGCATCTCACTCTTCGGCATAAGAGTAGAATGTGTATTTGATACAAGTGGTGTATTTATGATAAGTTCAAAGAATATATAACAGAAGAAGAAAACATAACATGCAAAGAGAATAAAAGAACTCGATTTGATCGAATTGGTAAGTGTATTGAGACAAGAGTTCCAAATGTACCCAAAAGGATTCAGTATCAAAAGTCACTCCTCCCTGTGATACATAATGATGTATTGAGAGTAATCGGACTTTGTTAGACAAAGTACGATTGATGGTGAGATAAGTTGAGTTAACTTCTTTCTATTAGGACATGTACTTAAGAATAAGTACATAAGTTAAATTTAATTTCATCTAAAGCATAGTTTACAAGATTATTCAAGATAAGAGTTGATAAGTGTTTGAAATTTGTATTTTGATGTTTTGATCGTGACAGCTATATAAGTAAATATTATGTGAACTAACCATATTTGCAGGAGAAGATGCTATTCTACTCGATAATAGATTGCAGACCAAGAATTCAGAGAGAAGTTTCAATGGTTTGTCTATAGTTTAATATAGTAGTTGATTATTGTTAAAATCTCTCCTAGGTGGTATACACACACACACAAGTATTTAAAATTGTTTTCAAATCACGTACACACAAGTACTTGCATTTACTTCAAGTCCACGCTTAAAAAAATTTCAAAAGAACCTTCATTATGGTAGAAATGAGTTATTCAGTCGAGTGAATCAGGGAGTTCAGTTGATTGAATATCTGTGCACATGCACAGTGCATTTGAAGGTTCAGTCGACTGAACTGCCCTATTCAGTCGACTGAATTATGAGTCTTTTTGACATATCACTTTTTAATTCGAAATTATTTAAATTTCACTAGACTGAAATCTTTTGTTCAGTCGACTGAAAATGCATAACAGCTATTTTCTGAATGATCACATCCATTCAACGAACAGAAACAAACCTTGATTCAAGAGTTGTTTCCGTATCTTTTTATCGTAACTTTTCACGATGAGTTTCAACACTTGAACACTATAAATAGCCTTCAATTCATTTTTTTTAAACACCTAATTTCTGATCTATTCTCATATACTTATTATCTAATCATTCTGCCATTTGCACTAAAATTCTCATTCTAATCACTTGCACATTCAAGCACAAATTCATTTGTGATTAAATTAACTTACAATTTTCACTCATACACAATCTCCACAATGTCTTCTCAAGAAGGATCTAACCAATCTTCTATAGTTTTCAGCACTCCAACCTCTGAATCATCACATAATTCCAACAACTTAACTCCAGTGTATATCCCAGTCAAGATTACACCATCACCAAAACATCACACCGGGTATACGCCACAAGGGAAAAGAGCTAAATGCACCTTAAGTTTTGGCTCTCCGCCCACTAAAGAAAAGATTGATGTTTTACACCATTATCAAAGAGAAACTTTAGAAATACAACACGAAATGTACTATGAGCAAAAAGTGAATGCTAAATGCTTGATCTTCCTAGAACAATTCGCTTTGAAGATTTATGGATCATCCTCAAAGCAATGCATGCATCAACCATCACCGCAACGTCCTCAAGTGCCACCAAACTCTTGAGAACAAAGCCCTCAACGTCCTCAGGTGTCGCCAAACTCCTAGGAATGTAGTAATGTATGGTCACCTATCCATCCATTACAAGAAATTACAAAGGTTGAACAGCATTCGGATGATTCAAAAACTTCCGAAAATTAAGCCTTCTTGTTTGTTGTTTTATATTAAAATCTGTATACATTGTATGTTTTTCTATTTAAAAAGAATATATTTTTGTTTTATAATATATTAAAACAAAAACTAATAATTATATATATATATTAATTAGTTATGTTAAATAAAAACTTTAAGCAAAGCCTAGTTCAGAAACTTCAACGATTTTAGTCGACTGTTTCGTGCACACCGGTCGATTGAACATTCAACCAATTTAAATTTTCAAACCTAGAAACAGTCGACTGAATTACTAAAAATAGTCGACTGAAAACCCCTTATTTTCAAATATATACTTGCTACCAACTTTTTACTGCAACTCAGTCGACTGGCCAAAGAACCCAGTCGACTGAATCTTCATATACTTTTGAATTTGCTTCAGCAACCAGTCGACTAGGCCTATGAAAACAGTCGAATGAATTGCCTATTTTTGCACGGCAAAGACGCGGGTTGAAAATGCCTGCACACCAGTCGACTGGTACCCCCATTTCAGTCGACTGAATCCTATAAATTCTGTTTTTAAAACATGTCTACACACTTCCCCAACAACCTTTTCACCAACCCTTTATATAACTCTCTCTTCTTTTTCATTTAACCCTTACCCATTTCTACAAGAAACCCTAGCCCCCATTTTCAAAAATTAATTTTTCTCTTCCAACTCCAACTAAATCAATGGCTCCTCGAAGCAAAAGAGCTCACGAATCCAACGCTGGACCTTCAGAAAGCCAAATTCGTTCTTGGCTCCACAATGAAACCGCTGTTACAAGATTCGACTCTATAAAAAGCCCCCGAATCTTTAAAGGCTCCTTTGTCAAGTTCCCCGATTTCATTCAAGAAATCGCTGAGTCTAGTGGCATAGATTCCTTAGTTGGGTATGACTTGAACAATGTTAAAATTTATCCTCTTCTCATTAAATTGTTCTTCGCAAATATGAACTTGCATCACCAATATCCAAAGAATAAAGATGATTACATATGGACCTTAGTTTGCGGGATCAAAATCTACCTTCCACTTTAAAGGCTTGGTCATATCCTTCGATGTCCATTCGAAGGTGTAAATATCGACGATGTAGAAGTCGATATTTATAACCGAGATGAGGTCTTCCATTGATTTCTATCTGATGACTTGACAATTCTGAAATCTGTAGCCTTACGACCAAAGGCACGTATTCTTCATCGTGCTCTTATTCGGTCTCTTCAACCTCGTACAAGTTACGAGAAGGTTTACAAGAGAGATTTTCAAGCTCTCTATGTCATTTACTCTTCTCAACGGATAAATTAGGCTAAAGTTATCTTGGACTAGTTCCTCACCGTTAACCATAAGCGGAACTATAAGACCATTTTCTATGGAGCTTATACAATGCGTATTCTTATGAATTTTGGAGTCACCTTACCCGATGCCGACTTCATAACTGTTGGCGAACTAAATTCCAAGACTCTAAGTCTTATGAGCCTTCCCAAACGCCTACAACCTCAAGAAACCATAAGCTTCTAATAATGGGTAGCCAATAGAGATCAAGGGATTCCACAACCCCGAGATACGCACATTGCCTCTTCCTCAACACAACCTCCCTGTCAAGTAGAAGAAGAAGAAGACGACGAGATCCAAGAGCTTCACGGTGATCTTACTCCAAAACAAGCTCCTACCACACTCTCCCGCAACCAAAGCAAGCTCGGACGATGATTGGTCACCATCGAGAAGAATGTTGTCAAGACCAATAAGAAGCTTAATTCCATCAAAAGCTTCTTGAACAAGATATGAGAGATGATATCATGTACCAGCTCTACTTCTACAGGCATTGTCGAGAATCCTGCTCCCTTTACATGGTCTATGTTCGAAGAGGAAGAAGAAGAGGAAGGATCGAATAGTAAGGAGGTTTAGATTTTTTTTTCTTATGCCCATATTATCCTGTTATGACATTATTATTTTGTTTGTTTATGTTGGTTTTTGATGTTTCTGTGGCATTGCTCTTTAAAATTCCTGTTCATGATTATCTCTGCTACTATGACATATTTTTTTTATATACTATTACATATTGCTTGTGCTGTCTATTTATTCCTTTTTTTTATGACAAAGAGGGAGAAATTGTTTAATAAAGGGAGCAAATCATTCAGGAGGAGTAAATCATTCTTATAAAAAAATTTATAAACACTTATATAGTTGTCATCATCAAAAAGGGGAGAATGTTAGAACCTTGTATTTTGATGTTTCGATCGTGACAACTATATAAGTAAATATTATGTGAACTAACCATATTTGCAGGAGAAGATGCTATTATACTCGATAATAGATTACCGCCCAAGAATTCAGAGAGAAGTTTCAATGGTTTGTTTATAGTCTAGTCCTATAGTTATTATTGTTAAAATCTCTCCTAGGTGGTATATGCACACACACAAGTATTTAAAATTGTTTTTAAATCATATACACATAAGTACTTGCATTTAATTCAAGTTCACGCTCACAAAATTTTCAAAAGTACCTTTATTATCACAGAAATGAAGTATCCAGCCGACTGATTCAGGGAGTTCAGTCGATCGAATATCTATGCACGTGCACAGTGCATTTGAAGGTTCAGTCGACTGAACTGCCCTATTCAGTCGACTAAATCATGAGTCTTTTTGACATATCACTTTTTAATTCAATTTTTTTTAAATTTCAGTTGACTGATATCTTTTGTTCAATCGACTGAAAATGCATAATAACTATTTTCTGAACGGTCACTTCCATTCAACGAACATAAACAGTCCTTGGTTCAAGAGTTGTTTCCGTATCATTTTATCATAACTTTTCACGATGAGTTGCAACAATTAAACACTATAAATAGCCTTCAATTCATTTGTTTTAAACACCTAACTTCTGATTCTATTCTCATATACTTATTATCTAATCATTCTTCCATTTGCACTCAAATTCTCATTCTAATCACTTGCACATTCAAGCACAAATTCATTTGTAGTTAAATTAACTTCCAATATTCACGAACTACACTATATACCGCAAAGGAGAAGACTATAGGAAGGGTGTACTCTAAAGACATATCTGTGCTATTAAAAGAGCATAATTAGTCAAGAAAATTCTCCGTATTATTGAAGTCCTGTTCGGTTGCTCAGGCGGTAGAAGTCATATTCAGTTGTCTAGGCGGTAGAAGTCCTATTCGATTGCTCAGGCGGTGTAATACCTATTCCTCCAGGTTAAGAGAGGGTTGATAGTTAAATTCCGGAAGGAGTTTGGGACTTGACCTAGAACGGGAAGTTCAACCAGTATAAAAATCCCTGGTGTCATTTACTTTACTATTTACGTTTTATATTTATATTCTGCACTAGAAGATAACTTAGTTAATATTCCATATTACAATCCTAGTAGTACTTTCAATAAGAAACCCTACATATCCTAGGTCAAGAGTTGATAGGTTATGTGAGTTGAAAGGCTACATGTAATACTTTCTCATGAGGGATGTTGTGTGGACCACCCCAAAGGAGTTTGAGGCTAACCAACATTGGTTGACTAATTTATGTTAAGAATATAAGTTTTATGAACTCAAAATTAAATAAGTTTTATAAAGACAGTTCATAAATATTTTTTAATGCCTATTCCATCGCAATAAGAAGCATTTGTTGTTTTAAGAAACACTAACTTTGTGGAAAAGGAATTTCTTCTAGAAATTATTGGTAGTAAAATGGATTTGAATATGATCTAAAGATAAATCTGATTACGAAGGATGAAATGAAATTAACCAAGAAAAAATAGACACAACTCATTAGAATGTTTAATAAAAACGCTCGCATATAAAAGAGAAACAACGAGTTTCATATCAATGTCGAGAAGAAAAAAATTCCTCAATTGTCAATAAGCCATTAAGAGTATTAACTCTGCCATATGGCATGATGCGCAAATTCGAATTGATTCAAAGTACATTATCAAAATATGATTTGGATAGTGATATCCGAAGGGATATGATGCATCAGCCACAAAAGTGTCTACGAGAAGAAGACTAATGCAGTTGGAATATAGTAAGCCATGTTGATAGATAACATCATAAATTCAATTGTTTAAATTAACGTAACATATTCATCATTCAATGCGCTTAAATTAATTCAGATTTTACTCGCAAAATTATTACTCGATTTGATTTTGAGTTTTGAGTTTTGGTACATATATATTAAAACAGAAATTATAAATAATGATTTAGAATACGCTGTTTGCACACAACAACCAAAATGTCTCGAAGTTAGTGGGAGCGGTGTTAAGTTTATGGTTTTCGGATAAGATCCAAGAACTAATATAAAAGTATCATAGAGCAAGCATCAGAGATGAGCAAATATTTTGACAAAAAATCAAACAGCTTGAATTTTAGTCAAAAGGTACAAGGAGTGTGTGTTTGTAAGAAAGAACTATAAAGGTACTAAAATATTTCTGAACTATAAATAAACTCAAACTTATGGTTGTTAACGAAGTACCAATGCTAAAACCAATTTAGTTTAGTTTTTTAACACTCGATAGTGGATTTGAAAATGACATCTTTTATAATCAGTGTAAAAGGATGTTGGGATAGTCTCATACGATATACATAGACACCATATTGAAACGTTTAATATGGAGCATTTAAGACAAATTCCTTATGCATTGGCGGTATGAGTAATCATATATGCTATATTGTCTACTATATCGCTAATCGCTTATGTAATTCGTACATTGGGAAAGTATCAAATCCGAATTAAGATCACCAAATGATGTAAAAGGTATCCTCGAATATTTACAAAATACGAGAAAATTATTCATAGAAACAACAAACTCCTTATGAAGGAGTATTCGAACTTCATAAATGATTTTAAATATTGTATGTCAATTCTGAATTCATGTTTAACATAGCTAGGAACTTTAAGTTGGAAATATTTCAAATGAAAGGTCGTGGCTGATTCAACTAAAAGGCTAAGTGCTTTGCCTTAAATAGCACCATAACAAAACTGTATGTAAACAATGCATGAATTTATAACCGAGCTATGGGTGATTCCAAATGTTTAGCATCATAAAATAATGTTATGTGATAATATTGTCGCAATACATATTGTGAAATAACTATAGTTCACTAGAAGTCGAGAGACATACTTCAAAAAGTTTCACATGAGATAATTTATCAACGTTGGAGAGAGTTAATTGACAAAGTAGGCAATTAAGACGATATAGCATATCCATTCACCAAGTGACTAGCTCGATTGTTTTGAGAAAACTGATCAAAATCAAGAAAAAGATTCCATAATTGACCAACGATGCAAGTGGAAGATTGAGAGAGTTAAGGGTATGCCCTATGTTCAGTTATGCAATTTGTTATATATATCTAACTCTTTGACCAACCTTGTTCATAATAAACGTATTTGATCTCTATAATAAACTTTGTTATATAGTGATATAATTAATTAAACTAATTAATTTAAAGTACGTTAAAATATAAATTCTTTAAATGATATGTTATGTGATATTAATTAAAAGGTGTTGTGATCATGATAAAATTATCACAATATATAAATAACATATTATTTTAAATATTATTAGTCAAGATGTTACGAGAAAGGATATCGATACATCCGTTGAGACCAAAGTATATAATGCTCTCTAAATGTTGGGCAGCGTATTGCTCATGGCTATTGGAGGCACTAAAGGGTGACGTACTATTAGTTATTTGATAAGTATTGAATGACCACCTAAGAGTTTTCGGTTAGTCAATAACAACTAGGGTAAACAAGAAATCTTGTAGTGAAAATATTACACAATTCTCTTGAGTTGAGAATATTTTGGAACTTCTATATGGATACTCCACTTTGATTATAGTTAAATAATGGTACTGCGACCTTCATGCGGCTATAGTTTGGTCTAAGTAGAATCATAAGAGGTAAAATGGTATTTAGTAGAGAATTTGTCTCCTCAGTTGTATGAGGTTAGCATCTTGGTCAATTCAAAGTCAAAATCTCTAGCCAGAGTAGTTTGGTTAATTATAAATGTTATTATTGAACCAAGGACTCTATTTATGGGTTAACCGAGTTAAATATGGATTATATTGGAATTTTGGCCAAAAACAAATTATATAAGTCCTAATGCGGTATAGTGTTAACGAAGAGAATTTGTGTAAATAATCATTACTAAAAGGTACCACTTGGACTGTAAAATTAGATTTTACCAATAAAGATATATAAGCTATAAATTCATCCAAACTATTACACCACTAACTAAGGTGATGTGTGAAGGTTAATATTTGAATTGTTCGATATTGATCGCTGAATGAATTTACACCTACGAGTCACACAACAACGTTGTTGATTTATCTGAAATACCATACATAATTGATTTATAATTTTTATAAATTAATAAATTAATTAATATATATGAAATATTACTTATTTATTTGATTTTTGGGTGATATCAATATTTCTTGGTGCTATTAGTGATTAATTGAATGCACATATAAGAGTTTAATTACGTCTCGATGTATGATATCAATACACATTTAAATATGATTTAAATATCGTTAATTATTAAATGGGTTGTGGTTGTTTATTTGCCCATATAACCCTTTGTTTGGCCTACCATAACATAGAAGGGAAGGGTGATTTTTTGTTTTGAACTCCAATCTAGATCTGTGAATTGGTAAGAGAAGAATAAGTAAAACAAAGAGAATTTGCCTCCTCCTCCTTCAATATTTAAATCGACCAATCCCCTCACTTCTTTGTTGTTGAAACCCTTCATTTTTGGCTACATAACCTGACCTCCACTCCTAGCCGAAAATACCATAGCCCAATAATACATCAAATCAAATCCAATTTGTGGTGCTCAAGATCGTTGTAAGGTTTAGAGATCGATTCAAGGTGGATCAAGGAATGATTGTAATACCCCAAAATTTTGTGAAAAATCATTTTTGTAAAATGATTTAATTCTTAAAATATTTAGATTTAAATATGGTGAAATTTCTGGAATAAATAGTGTGCAAGTATATGTGTGCACGTGCACACTGAAATGGCACAAGGAAGAACTCCAGATTTCTTGGATTTAAAACAAGAATTAAAAAGCAATACAAACATGATTTTGCAACATGGATATTTGATTTCTGGAATTATATGGATCATCTTAGAAAATAAGAAAAATAAGTTTTACTTTAAATCAGTAAACAGATTTTTATTTAAAACCCAGAAAAGAAAATTATACATATATATATATATATATATATATTATAAGGATTTGTAAACCTGTATACATATAGGAGCATATGTTTCTGAAATTAAAGAGGAATTAAATAAGCCTAGATAAGATATGTATACAAATATACATTTTTAAGTACTGAAAAGTATATATATATATATAAGCAAGTGAAACTATAACATTAAAATGACATGAAATGTGATACAAGTCAATATGCTTGTGTAGGCAAAAATAGCAAAGGGAATTCTCAGGAATAATTAAAATATAAAATAGGATAGTCACACTTTTAACATGACTAGGTGAGTGTCCATTTTTTGAAAAGTAAAAGAAAGAAAATGCAGCCTTTAAATTGGTTAATATGGCCGGGGTATTATGAATGAAAAATGCATGATGCTAGCCAGGACAGAAATGGAATTCTGTTTTAACAAAACCCTAGTGGAAAAAATGCATATAAATAGGCAGTTTTAGCCAGTAGAATTATCTTTACCCCGAGCTGCACAAAAATAAGAAAGGAAGAAAAATATTGGAAGGAAGGAGAAAACACTCATACAAGGATTTTCTGGATTAATAAGAGGAAATATTTAGGTGAGTAACCTCAGTGAGTTCATGGCATTAAGACCTGAGATGAGGCAGCCACTTTTTATATTGCCATTTATATATTTCTGGTTTTGATGATTTCATCAATGCTTTTTGGATGTCTTATTTTAAATCTGATATGATTTAATATGGATGATTTTGACGATCTTTGATTGGTTGAGACATTTGTCTTTGGATGTGTATCATACTGTTTTATTTATACTCAAAAATGTTAAAGTCCAGAATCTTAAATTATATAGAGAATACTCTCAACTGTTATAGATCTATGGCATGAAAACTTTACAAAAATGTTGGGAGCTGCATTATACTTGGTATAAGTGCTGAGGCTTGAGAAGAAAAAAAAATGTTAAGGGTGCAATAGAAATTTTCTAAGTGCTGAGCCCTTAATCAAATCAAAAAAAAAAGGAAGAAACCCACAAGCTAAAATTATGATTGAACCAGATCCTGAATCTGAATCAATCATAAAGGCTTGCAGATCAATATAATAAGAACATGCCATGCCTCTTTTTACAGTTGAAAATATTCTTATATTTTACTAAGATCAAGACATATTGACCCCATTTAGGAAATAACTGTCTGCTTATTTCTGAGGAGAATTATGCTAGGAAAGATTATGGATGTTTCCATGTTTGCAGTGACATGTTCACTTAGCATATTTGATGATATGATTTAAGACAATACACTAGTAAATAAACTAGGGAAGGGAAGGCCAAGAAGGCTGCTGGAATGCTTGTCATATTTGAAGTATGCAAGTTGGCACATGGTTTGTTTAAGCCCTGAGATCTTTGTGCAATGATGTGAATTAGTTCATTGCAATGTGTCCCTGTGATTCCTTAATAGCAGATGAGGCAGGAATTTAAAATTGAATTATACAACCTGTAAATGAAGAAATAGGAAATGGATATTTCTTAGGTTGAATGGTATGGAACCAAGATGGTTCCAGTGAATGCAATTGTTGCAAATAGATAATTATGTTTGTATGATTATGTATGCAAGTGTAAGAATGATAAATGAATATATCATACCTGAATCAACTTAATTATACTATGTTAAAGTAATTGATTGCAGGAATTTGCTTAAATAACTAATTGGTGCTCTTATATTCTCTATTGCTTAATATCATGAATGTATTGATGTTACTCATACCAGATCATAGATCTGACCCTTGTTTGCTCATGGCATCTGGGGTGTCTCATTTTAAAATGAGGCAGCCACTCATGCTCTTTCAGGTAACCCCGGCACTAAGTAAAAATGAAGTTATGGCTATTATGGAGGAGTGAATGAACATGCTAGCTAGTTTCAATAAGAGCTTAAATTGATTATATCTGCATGTATTTAGGAAAAATTTTATGTTTCTAAGATTTCCAATCATGTAATGAATTCTATTATGGTTAGATGGACTAGTTGTATCATGGTAAATATATTGTTATGCACTAAGGTTTAAAATCTAAAAGAAATATCTGAGTGGGAAACAAGGAAATAATCTTAAGTATTGATATGGATGCTTGGAAACAGAAATATGCATATGTAGGTGAGCTACTGTTTTGCATAATTTATATTATGTATTAGTTAATCTTGAGACATAACAGAGCACTGAGTTTTAGAATAAAATCTGGATTTAGCTAGAAGTAAACTTATAAGGATTATAGTTTCTTTTTACTGAAATGCTTTGTAAATAAGTTTGAATTCATTTCTGAATCGTATTGAGAAAAGTAAAATGTTTTTAAAGGCTTCAGACAGAATGCAATGAATGGTATCTCCATTGCTTTGAACTAGTGTGTAGCAGATACAGGATACATGAGTTAACCAGCTTCAAATAAATGATGTGTTGGTTGATCATGATAGATTGTATTTTGAAAATAAAAATGCATTTCAAAAGTTTAGTACATTTAGCAATTGTTTCAATCACAATCATCTTTAAAAGTTTAAGACAGATAAGCAATGTAAACTGGTTTGAACAAACAAAACCTGGCAACAATGCTAATAAAAGAATGGTCAGATTAACCACATGGTTAGACCATAGGTCAGGCAAATTGTTCACTTCAAATCAATGAAGCAAGGAACCATTTGAACCCAGTTTTCTGGAAAATGAGCAAAGATATTGACATGTACATGTATATCTGTGTACATGTTGATATTTGAGCAAAAATTGAAAATAAACTCCTAGAACAGTTGTAGGAAAGGGTTTTAAAAATAATAAAGCAAGAAATTTTGTTTTGTATGTTAGATTATAGGGTGAAATTAAGTATATATGTGCAGATATAGGTAGATATCAGATTTCAAACCATACAGGAGAGAAAAAAAAACAAAAATTGGGTTTGAACCGACCAGCATAGCACTCGAACTCGTGACCTCTCATGTATAAGTTAGGCGCGTTTCCATTACGCCTAGATGTTGCTTGTGTTCACTTATGATCCACTTTCTTTTAACCTGAGTTTGATACTATCCAGACTTTAACACAATCAACCATATTATAAGCTTGCTTTCCACTGATTATTACTTAATCATTTCTTAATTAGAATAACAGACTAAAGTACATGTTCCCAGTGGATTCTATGGTCAAAAATCAGGATACAATAATTAATGTTTTAAAAAGGGAATTATCACATTTTAATAGATTTAAAAGGATTTCTACTTACATATTATCATACTCTGATTCTAGTAGAATATAACATAGATATCTTCATATATGTATGTTAGGAATGATTTAGATTTAAAACAATATTTCTATATTGTGAAAGATCCTGGATATATTTTGTTTATTGGATAAAGAAAATGACCCTGGGAAATACATTTGTAATGAAAGATATATCTATATATCATCTCATAAAAAAAAATCCTTATGAAATTAGGGTGGAAATAGGAGGGTCATTTCAGTTGTTATCAGAGCACTTGGTTGCATTGATTGTTAAGTATTATAGAAATGTATTATGTCTGTTTGTTTTGGATGAAATAATTTAGATGAGAAAATAGAAATTATAGAAGTACTCATAATATACTAATACCATTTGCCCAGAATTTAGTTAGCAGACCATGGTAAGAAGAGGATCACAGTTCTATGTGAAGTAGCTAAGGAAGGGAAATTGTATCATTTAGTTGACTTAGAAAAAGACCTGAGTGAACTAACCATTGAAGAAATTCCCATAGTTAATGAATATTTGGATGTGTTTGGGGAAGTTAAGGGTGTTCCACACCACAGACCAGTTGAGTTCCAAATTAATCTCATTCCAGGAGCAAGTCCAATAATCAAGAAACCTTATAGAATGGGGCCAAGTGAACTGAAAGAATTGAAAAATCAGTTGGAAGAATTAGAAGGCAAGGGATTTATAAGGCCAAGCAATTCCTGCTGGGGTTCTCCAGTAGTGTTTGTAAGAAAACATGATGGTACCTTGAGAATGTGCATAGATTACAGAGAACTAAATAAAGTAACCATCAAGAATAAATACCCATTGCCTAGAATAGATGATCTCTTTGACCAACTCAGTGAAGCTAGAATATTTTCTAGGTTAGACTTAGCATCAGGATTCCATCAAATGAAGGTTGAAGACTCAAGTGTTAAGTATACTGCATTTAACACAAGATATGGCTTATATGAATTTTTGGTTATGCCATTTGGTTTGACAAATGCTCCTTCATATTTTGTTGATTTAATGAATAGAATATTTAGAGATTATTTAGACAAGTTTGTACTGATTTTTATTGATGACATTTTGATTTATTCTAAGACAGTGGAAGAGCATAAAAATCATTTGCATTTAGTTTTGTCAAGACTAAGGGAAAATGATTTAAAGGCAAAATTTTCAAAATGTGCATTTTGGAAAGAAGAAGTGCATTTTCTTGGGCATGTTATCTCTGCCAAAGGAATATCAGTAAACCCTAATAAGGTAGTGGCAATTCAAGCATGGAAAAGGCCTAGCACCATCAGTGAGGTTAGATCATTTATGGGAATGGCAGGATATTATAGGAGATTTATAAAAGATTTCTCAAAAATATCATCACCACTTACCAATTTAACTAGAAAGAACCAAGCCTTTGTATGGACAGAAAAATGTGAGCAAGCTTTTATCAAAATAAAAGAAGCCCTGATTAATGCACCAGTATTGAGAGTGCCAGAAGGAAATGAAAATTTGGTTGTGTATACTGATGCAAGTGGCTCTGGGTTAGGGGCTGTGTTGATGCAGCAAGACCAGGTGGTAGCCTATGCATCTAGGCAATTAAAGCCACATGAAACCAGATATGCAACCCATGATCTTGAACTAGCAGCAGTTGTGTATGCTTTGAAACTTTGGAGACATTATTTGTTAGGTGCCAAATTCATTTTGTACACTGATCATAAGGCACTGAAATATTTATTCTCACAAAAAGATTTGAACATGAGGCAACATAGATGGGTAGAGTTCCTAGCTGCCTATGATCTAGATATACTGTATACACCAGGCAAGGCAAATAAAGTTGCAGATGCCTTGAGTAGACAACATGCCAAGGTAGCCATGTTGATGATGGAAGAGTTTAGGGATTTGTCTATACTTACTGATTTGGAAATTGAGGAAAACAGTAAGGTACAAATGATGCCCATTGAAGAAGGTGAAGGTAAAGGGAAATTAAGTATGATATCTCTGCAATCAGATTTACTTCTTAAGATTGGGAAAATGCAGGAACAAGACCTAAACATGGTGGAAAAGAAAATGCTCATATCAAATGGGGAGGAAGTAATAAATTATCAAGTTGATAAAAATGGTTATTTAAGGAATAAAAATAGGATATGTGTTCCAGAAAATATAGAATTGAAGGAGGAAATATTAAGTGAATACCATAGGAGTAAGTACTCCATACACCCAGGTAGCACCAAGATGTATCAAAATTTGAAAAGAAATCTTTGGTGGAAGGGGATGAAGTCAGATGTGGCCAGATATGTTGCAAGGTGCATGACTTGCCAACAAGTCAAGGCAGAGACACAAAGGCCATCAGGACTGTTGCAACCCCTTAGTATACCACAGTGGAAGTGGGAGGATATATCTATGGATTTCATAGATGGTCTGCCTAGATCTAAGAAGGGAAACACAAGTATATGGGTAATAGTGGATAGGCTAACTAAGGTAGCACATTTTATCCCAGTTAAAACAGAAAGAAATGCTCCAAAATTGGCTCAAATATTCATGAAAGAGGTAGTAAGGTTGCATGGCATACCCAAAACCATTGTGAGTGATAGGGATACCATCTTCACCTCAAGATTTTGGAAAAGTTTTCAAGAGGCCATGGGGAGTGAATTGTGCTTAAGCACTGCCTACCATCCACAATCAGATGGTCAAACTGAGGTGGTGAACAAAGTCTTAGAGGATTTGTTGAGAGCATGTACACTGGACTTTGGAGGCTACTGGGAAGACCACCTCCATCTAGCTGAATTCACATACAATAACAGTTACCAAAGCACCATAGGGATGGCACCATTTGAAGCCTTATATGGCAAGCCATGTTTATCACCTATATGCTGGGTAGAGACTGGAGAAAGGGCTGTTCTTGGACCTGAATATGTTAAAGAAACTACAGAGAAAATTGGGTTAATAAGAAGAAGAATAGCAGCAGCTCAAGATAGGCAAAAGAAATTTGCAGATAGGAAGAGAAAGCAAGTGGAATATGAAGTGGGAGACTTTGTTTTCATCAGGATTTCACCTATGAAGAAAGTCTTGAGATTTGGCAAGCAAGGTAAGCTCACACCAAGGTATGTTGGACCCTATAAAATTCTGGAAAGAATTGGTTCATTGGCTTACAAATTAGAATTACCAGAGGAAATGAAAGCAATGCATAATGTTTTTCATGTGTCCCAACTTAGAAGATGGGTACATGATAAAGAAGACATTTTGGAAGAGCCTACCAAAATTCAAATAAATCCTGACATGGTTTATGAAAAAGAACCAGTGGGGATTATAGCCAAGGAAGAAAAGAAATTAAGGAGCAAAACCTTGAAACTAGTTAAGATCCAGTGGAGTAGTGATCCTAATGACTGCACATGGGAGTTAGAGGATAAGATTAAAATGGATTATCCTAAGCTTTTTGCAAATTAAAAGGTAATTTTTTTTTCTGGAAAAATTTGTTATGCATGGTTGATATGGTTGAATTTGTTTGCTTATGCATATGTTTGATAAGTTTTCAGAAAAGAAAATGATGCTTGATATAAATGTTAGAAAAATTGTGAGGACACAATTCCTAAAAGGAGGGGTGAATGTAATACCCCAAAATTTTGTGAAAAATCATTTTTGTAAAATGATTTAATTCTTGAAATATTTAGATTTAAATATGGTGAAATTTCTGGAATAAATAGTGTGCAAGTATATGTGTGCACGTGCACACTGAAATGGCACAAGGAAGAACTCCAGATTTCTTGGATTTAAAACAAGAATTAAAAAGCAATACAAACATGATTTTGCAACATGGATATTTGATTTCTGGAATTATATGGATCATCTTAGAAAATAAGAAAAATAAGTTTTACTTTAAATCAGTAAACAGATTTTTATTTAAAACCCAGAAAAGAAAATTATACATATATATATATTATAAGGATTTGTAAACCTGTATACATATAGGTGCATATGTTTCTGAAATTAAAGAGGAATTAAATAAGCCTAGATAAGATATGTATACAAATATACATTTTTAAGTACTGAAAAGTATATATATATATAAGCAAGTGAAACTATAACATTAAAATGACATGAAATGTGATACAAGTCAATATGCTTGTGTAGGCAAAAATAGCAAAGGGAATTCTCAGGAATAATTAAAATATAAAATAGGATAGTCACACTTTTAACATGACTAGGTGAGTGTCCATTTTCTGAAAAGTAAAAGAAAGAAAATGCAGCCTTTAAATTGGTTAATATGGCCGGGGTATTATGAATGAAAAATGCATGATGCTAGCCAGGACAGAAATGGAATTCTGTTTTAACAAAACCCTAGTGGAAAAAATGCATATAAATAGGCAGTTTTAGCCAGTAGAATTATCTTTACCCCGAGCTGCACAAAAATAAGAAAGGAAGAAAAATATTGGAAGGAAGGAGAAAACACTCATACAAGAATTTTCTGGATTAATAAGAGGAAATATTTAGGTGAGTAACCTCAGTGAGTTCATGGCATTAAGACCTGAGATGAGGCAGCCACTTTTTATATTGCCATTTATATATTTCTGGTTTTGATGATTTCATCAATGCTTTTTGGATGTCTTATTTTAAATCTGATATGATTTAATATGGATGATTTTGACGATCTTTGATTGGTTGAGACATTTGTCTTTGGATGTGTATCATACTGTTTTATTTATACTCAAAAATGTTAAAGTCCAGAATCTTAAATTATATAGAGAATACTCTCAACTGTTATAGATCTATGGCATGAAAACTTTACAAAAATGTTGGGAGCTGCATTATACTTGGTATAAGTGCTGAGGCTTGAGAAGAAAAAAAAATGTTAAGGGTGCAATAGAAATTTTCTAAGTGCTGAGCCCTTAATCAAATCAAAAAAAAGGAAGAAACCCACAAGCTAAAATTATGATTGAACCAGATCCTGAATCTGAATCAATCATAAAGGCTTGCAGATCAATATAATAAGAACATGCCATGCCTCTTTTTACAGTTGAAAATATTCTTATATTTTACTAAGATCAAGACATATTGACCCCATTTAGGAAATAACTGTCTGCTTATTTCTGAGGAGAATTATGCTAGGAAAGATTATGGATGTTTCCATGTTTGCAGTGACATGTTCACTTAGCATATTTGATGATATGATTTAAGACAATACACTAGTAAATAAACTAGGGAAGGGAAGGCCAAGAAGGCTGCTGGAATGCTTGTCATATTTGAAGTATGCAAGTTGGCACATGGTTTGTTTAAGCCCTGAGATCTTTGTGCAAAGATGTGAATTAGTTCATTGCAATGTGTCCCTGTGATTCCTTAATAGCAGATGAGGCAGGAATTTAAAATTGAATTATACAACCTGTAAATGAAGAAATAGGAAATGGATATTTCTTAGGTTGAATGGTATGGAACCAAGATGGTTCCAGTGAATGCAATTGTTGCAAATAGATAATTATGTTTGTATGATTATGTATGCAAGTGTAAGAATGATAAATGAATATATCATACCTGAATCAACTTAATTATACTATGTTAAAGTAATTGATTGCAGGAATTTGCTTAAATAACTAATTGGTGCTCTTATATTCTCTATTGCTTAATATCATGAATGTATTGATGTTACTCATACCAGATCATAGATCTGACCCTTGTTTGCTCATGGCATCTGGGGTGTCTCATTTTAAAATGAGGCAGCCACTCATGCTCTTTCAGGTAACCCAGGCACTAAGTAAAAATGAAGTTATGGCTATTATGGAGGAGTGAATGAACATGCTAGCTAGTTTCAATAAGAGCTTAAATTGATTATATCTGCATGTATTCAGGAAAAATTTTATGTTTCTAAGATTTCCAATCATGTAATGAATTCTATTATGGTTAGATGGACTAGTTGTATCATGTTAAATATATTGTTATGCACTAAGGTTTAAAATCTAAAAGAAATATCTGAGTGGGAAACAAGGAAATGATCTTAAGTATTGATATGGATGCTTGGAAAAAGAAATATGCATATGTAGGTGAGCTACTGTTTTGCATAATTTATATTATGTATTAGTTAATCTTGAGACATAACAGAGCTCTGAGTTTTAGAATAAAATCTGGATTTAGCTAGAAGTAAACTTATAAGGATTATAGTTTCTTTTTACTGAAATGCTTTGTAAATAAGTTTGAATTCATTTCTGAATCGTATTGAGAAAAGTAAAATGTTTTTAAAGGCTTCAGACAGAATGCAATGAATGGTATCTCCATTGCTTTGAACTAGTGTGTAGCAGATACAGGATACATGAGTTAACCAGCTTCAAATAAATGATGTGTTGGTTGATCATGATAGATTGTATTTTGAAAATAAAAATGCATTTCAAAAGTTTAGTACATTTAGCAATTGTTTCAATCACAATCATCTTTAAAAGTTTAAGACAGATAAGCAATGTAAACTGGTTTGAACAAACAAAACCTGGCAACAATGCTAATAAAAGAATGGTCAGATTAACCACATGGTTAGACCATAGGTCAGGCAAATTGTTCACTTCAAATCAATGAAGCAAGGAACCATTTGAACCCAGTTTTCTGGAAAATGAGCAAAGATATTGACATGTACATGTATATCTGTGTACATGTTGATATTTGAGCAAAAATTGAAACATAAACTCCTAGAACAGTTGTAGGAAAGGGTTTTAAAAATAATAAAGCAAGAAATTTTGTTTTGTATGTTAGATTATAGGGTGAAATTAAGTATATATGTGCAGATATAGGTAGATATCAGATTTCAAACCATACAGGAGAGAAAAAAAACAAAAATTGGGTTTGAACCGACCAGCATAGCACTCGAACTCGCGACCTCTCATGTATAAGTTAGGCGCGTTTCCATTACGCCTAGATGTTGCTTGTGTTCACTTATGATCCACTTTCTTTTAACCTGAGTTTGATACTATCCAGACTTTAACACAATCAACCATATTATAAGCTTGCTTTCCACTGATTATTACTTGATCATTTCTTAATTAGAATAACAGACTAAAGTACATGTTCCCAGTGGATTCTATGGTCAAAAATCAGGATACAATAATTAATCTTTTAAAAAGGGAATTATCACATTTTAATAGATTTAAAAGGATTTCTACTTACATATTATCATACTCTGATTCTAGTAGAATATAACATAGATATCTTCATATATGTATGTTAGGAATGATTTAGATTTAAAACAATAATTCTATATTGTGAAAGATCCTGGATATATTTTGTTTATTGGATAAAGAAAATGACCCTGGGAAATACATTTGTAATGAATGATATATCTATATATCATCTCATAAAAAAAAATCCTTATGAAATTAGGGTGGAAATAGGAGGGTCATTTCAGTGATCTTTAACCAACATCTGTTCAATGACCTTATCATTAAGAGGTATATTCTATTTTAATTTTATAATCATATGTTAGTTAGATCTTTTTATATAATGATGTTATATGTGCATATATTGCCTCTCCAAATCATTTAATTAATTTGTTCACTTTGAATAATATATATGTATGCATATTGTAGTGTAATTTAGAAAAAATTAAAAAAATAATCTTTTTGACTGTATATCTTATATTATGTATGCATATATAAGGGGGTGTGGGTCAATTCGGTTTGGTTTGGAGCCCAAACCGTTTCCACACCACATCAAATGGTTAGTTAAAATCAATAACCGTAATACAATTTTTTAATGTGACCCAGTTCCGGTTCGGTTTAGTAATACTTCAATCTGATTTCAGTTTGGTTCAGTTTGAACCCATATTATTTTGGTTTGAAGAACTTAAATAATTATGAATAAATAGTACGAATATTAATGAAAAACTCAAAGGAATGCAAATGAAAGACACGCACGTTCATAAATAATGTGTATGGTGTGTACCTTTGTACATATCAGGTACTAAAATGGTTCATTACCTAATCATATGAAGTTCAAACACTTGTACACTTAATACTTCAGTAAATTTGAGTAGAAAAAAATACAAAGTGAATATTAGGCATGCATCCCAAAAACCAAACTACAAAACGGATCCTTGTCAAAAAAACATACTTTCTACATCCCTGTTTTTGTTTTCCGCCTATTTATTCCCTAAATTACCCCTGCACTTCAAAGTCGAGCCACGATTCTTCTTCTTCTTCAGTTTATTCTGATCAAATTGAAAGCCGAGCTAAGTTTTCTTCGGATAAGTGTTTATTTCTCGATTTCAATGAAAACCGCAACTATTTGAAGACGAATCAATCTTTTTTACAAAAATATGAATTATTGTAAATATTCATATTTTATTGCTGAATTTTTAATAGTTGCTGGAAAATCAGCAATTTTTTTAATTATTTGCAGACCTTGGTGCAAATTTTCATAATAATTGCAAAAAGTCAGAAAATATTGGGAATATTTGCATATAAATATGCATTTATTTAGGAATTTTCCTATGCAATTATTCACTTAAAATTTAGCAAATATTCATAATATATACTTGCTGAAAAATCAGCAATTATTCCCTTAAAATCATTTGTATTCATCTTTGTATGCAATTATTCAAAATAAATACAGAGATGTATGCAATTATTATGTATAATTGCATGTATATCTGCAATTCTTCTGAATAATTTGCATGTATATCTGAAAAATCTGCAATTATTCTCAATAATTGAAAAAGTTGGTGCAAATATTGTAAATAACAATAGAAACTAACTGTTGAAAAATCTGCAATTTTTAAGAATATTTGTAGACATTGGTGCAAATATTCAGAATAATTGTAGAAAAGTTGGCACATATTGGAAATTTTTGCATATAAATATGCATTTCTATAGGAATTTTTCTCTGCAATTGTTAATTTCAAATTAAGTAAATATTCATAATATTTGCAGCTCCATCATATATTTTTGCATTAGGAAGATGAATTTTATCTTCATAATTAAGAATACATGCATAAAAACTACATTTATTGAGAATACTTGCAAATATGTGTATTAAAAACTACAATTACTGAGAATACATGCATAAAAATCTATAAGTATTCCAATTTTCTGCAAGTATTCTCAATATTTGCAGAAAAATACGCAAATATTGAGAATACTTGCATAAAAAAGTTCAAATATTGTCAATTTTTGCATTAAAACATCTAATGCAAATATTAAGAATATTTTTACTTTTTTTCTGCAAATATTATAAATAATTGCATTTATGGCTACAATTATTCTTAATAATTGCAGAAAAATATGCAAAATTTGAGAATATTTGTTTATTATACTGCAAATATGTTCAGTATTTTTGCAAAAAATATAATAATACATGTTGAAGCTGCAAGAGTTTTTTAGCAAGTATTCATAATTTTAACTTTCTTATGCCATTATTATGAATACTTGCGGATATTGCTGCAATTATTCTGAATAAATGTAGAAAAATTAGCAAATATTGTGAAAATTTTCTTACAGTACTGCAAATATGTACAATTTTTGCATTAAAACATGTAATAATATATGTTTTAGCTGTAAAAGTATTTTATCAAGTAATCAAATTTTTTACTGCAAATTTTCTATGTATTTGCAACTAAAATTGCAAATATTAAGAATATGTGCAGAAAAAACTGCAAATATTATTAATATTTGCAATTTTAGCTGCAAATATTTAAAATTATTGCTGATATATTATAATTTTTTTAATTTTGTGAAGAATGAATTCGTTTTCTTACAAATTATTGTCTTCTTTTGCTATTTCAATTTTACTGTTTGATTTTGATATTCTAATTAATTATACTTTCCATTATTTGATTTCAGATTCTTCTCGATTAATTAAAATGAGTATTTGGTTTCGTTTTCCTTCTAAATCAATCTTCTACTCACCTTGATTTCAGTTTATTCACTAGATTATGATTCAATTTTGTTTATTGATTTCATTTTCGCAGAAACGATGAAGTGGAGAGAGAAATTACAACGGGACGGTATTTTTGTCTTTTAGATGGTTGGATTTCTAAAAACAGAGACTGGAAACTTATTAAAAAAACGGAGGGATGTTTTGTGTATTTTCAAACTTATCAGGGATGTATGCCAAACGTACCCAAATACAAAATCCCATCAAAATATTTGAATTCTACCAAGTGGTCTGATCTGGTTTGATGTGGTTGGTTCAATCATTCAAGCCGCAACCGCACCATATTAAACTAGATCGGATTGGTTTTAGATATTTGATTTGACTAGAAAATATGATGCGATTTACTAGACCATTTTAATGGTTCATTGCGGTCCATTTCCATATGTCAGTGCGATATATGCCTACCCTTGTGCATGCATTGAGAATTATCTTATAGCAAGCTATAATCATCAAATAATGGCCGGCTCAACAAGTAATCATGGCAACACTTCGCTAGATCATTCCTTATTTAGAGGCAACCCCCTCGATCCGGCTTCTCCTTCCATCCCTTTAGTCGACGAAGATGGTTTCCAAAGGGTGGTGCATAAAAATTGTTATTTGAGGGAAAATCGACATAGAAAAGGAATGCTCCAATCTCAACAAAATTATCAAATTGGCAGAAGAAGCGGTTGGGTAATGGATGTTGATTATTTAAGGTATGGTACAAGATTTGATGCAAGATCCAAACAGCGATACGGAAGTCAATGCCCATCATACCATAATGCATTTGTGCAAAAATCTGGTTTCAAGGGAATCCATCATGGAGTGATGTAGGCGAATTAATCAATAATGATAAGAATGCAATTCTGGTACAATCCAGTGCTTCGTGGGGTGTAAAAATCCAAGATTAGTCGTGCAATCTGGTTCAGGAAAGTGCAATTCTTGGGTAGACCTTGTTAAAGAAAGTGTATCAGAAATGATTCTTGATGCTGATCTTACCTTTATTCCACCATAAAAAATAAACAATAGGAAGATAGTAGTTTTAAATGAAGGGATGATAGCAAGAACATGCAAAAAGTGAGGAGGAGTTATTCTTGCTTATGTGTTTGGAATTAAATCTTTCTACATGCATATTAAAGCATATATTAATAGAGTGTGGAAAATCAATGGTAATTTTGAGATTTACTCCTACGCGAATCGATTTTCCTTGATAAAATTCGGTTGTGAGGCTGATTGTCGAAAAGTGTTAAAAATGGTCCTTATTTTTTCGATGATACGATTGTCATGATAAAGAAATGGTCAAATGCTCTGCATTTTGATTGAACTACTATTTTAGTTTAGACAATCCTTCATGATGTCAATTTGAAAAAATGAGATGAAGAAGCATTTAGTGTCATAGTTAGTGTTATCGGGAAACCCATTAAAATGGATGAGGCAACATCAAAGGAAACAAGGCTATTTATGCTAGGATCTTGGTTGAAATTAGGGCTGATGAAGAACTTCCGGAGGAAGACAACATAACACTACAGGACGAAGAAACTCTTATACAAAAAGTTGAATATGAATGGTTGTCGCCAAAGTGTGATACTTGTGTTTGTTTTGGGCATACCAAAGATCAATGTCTTTCACATAAAGTTTGGAGGAAAAAGAAGAAGCTCAACTGTAAAGTAATCATTTCTGAACAATCAAAGATGAGTAAGGTACTCAACATAAAACATGTCATGATAGACTAAATTTGGACCAAGAAACTTAGAATAAAGCGACAAATGCACAGTCAGGTTCTCATATGGACATAGAAAATATTTTAGTAATAAAATTGTATTGTAGTATTCTTGTATTTCTCAATCATTTAAGCAGTAGTTTAAAGGGCTATAATTAGACAACTATACCACATAGCTCAAAACTTTACTTTAAGATGAAGGTTTCAAGTAGACATATCTTTACACCATCAGAACCTCCAACAGATTATATATGTTTAAGCACAGATTTAGGCAATAACATCGATAAAATTACAGATTCTAATAAGGATTCATATGTATAATCAGAATTGAACTGTACAAGTAAGAATAATGAAATGCCAGAATCTATCATAAAGTTACAATAACAATATGCGGAGATGCTTTCAATCAGGCCAGTTGCAGATGTGGGAATGGTAACCAGTACTTCAGAAGTTGCTTCAAAGAATTTGAAAGAACTTTCAAGCGAGCGACTAACTGACGATAGTGTTCCTAACCCATCATATCTGAAAAATGTTTTTGATGTTCATTGTTTCTAAGTAATATTAATTTTATGATTCGGAATGACGGCCTAGGTATGGATAGAACCTCAAACTTTCTTTCCTATTTATTAAATAATATGAATACTGAATTTATTAATAATAAAAACCTAATTAAAAAAGGGGAAATTAA
This sequence comes from Allium fistulosum, assembly GCA_030737815.1. NCBI lineage: Eukaryota > Viridiplantae > Streptophyta > Magnoliopsida > Asparagales > Amaryllidaceae > Allium > Allium fistulosum. The sequence goes on from CM060905.1 coordinate 838,288,852, forward strand.
TTTAAAGGACAAAAAATTGTATATTTTTAGCCTCAAGGACACGACCTCAATATTTTAACCACAAGGACAAACATTCTCCTAAAAATTATCCATATGGACAAACATTCTTACAAAATTATTCGTAAGGACAAACATTATTCAAAAACTGCTACCGAACTAAAAACTGATACCTAAAAAATGCTACCGATAACTACAAACTGATACCTAAAAACTGCTATCAATAACTAAAAACTGATACCTAAAGAAAGTTGTCCTTCAGGCTAAAATACTGAAGGTCTGTCCTTGAGGCTAAAACGTTGAAATTTTTTGTCCTTGACAATAATTTCCTAATTAAAAAATAACCACTTGGGAGTAGAAGAAAAAAACTTATTTAAAGAGAAGTTTATTTTGGAAAATCCTTAAGTGTAAAGAACTTACTAATGGGCTTAAAGAAAAGAAAAATGCTATTAGTAAAAAGAGTAAAATGAATTTGAGTATTATTGATGACTCCCCTAATAAATACTCTAGGAGAAAGAACAAATCATAGATTTAATGTCAGTTATAGCTTGGAATGTTAGGGGTTCAAATTCACTTTCTAGGAAACTTGATGTATTGGATTTGATCAAATCTAATAAACCTTCTATTTTAGCTTTGCTTAAACACAAACTTAATGACAAAAATCTATCCTTTTTCCTGTTAAAGTTATCTAGTCAATGGGATAGTGTTAATAATAACAATGAGGTGGGAAAGGGTCAAATTTTAATACTGTGTAATCTAAATGTTTTGAAAACTAAGATTTACAATTTATTCATTGTTGTCTATGAAATTTAGGTGGACTTATACTTAACATCTCCTTATGGACCTTATCTATGAACGTAACAGTGAAAGGAAAAAGGATATACTATGGGCTAAACTACATCAAATATCTTTACACTACAAGAATCGGACCAATTTCCAACGGCTCATGACCGTCGGCGGCCGTCGGAAGCCATCGGAAATTCCGCTGCAAAAAAATCCATCGCTAAACAGAATTTTCGACGGCTTCTGACACAGCCCATCGTAGCTTTTCCGAAGGCTGCAGACGGCCGTCCGACGGCTTCCGACGGCCGTCGGAAGACACGTGGACGATCAAGGTGTGTGCCGAAATCCGTCAAGAGCTGTCAGAAATTTGCCGTCCCAAGCCGTCGGAAGCCGTTGGGATTTTTTTGCCCTGTAGGCCATCGGGAGCCGCCGGAAATTCTGTTGCTGTTTTTCAGTATTTCTGCTGCATTTTCACCTTCCACCCTTAAACACAGTATATTTCACCCCACAAGCATATATCCAACTCAGATATTCAATATGAAATCAAACCATACAAACATAATCAAATATCATAAAGAAATAAATCAAGCATAATTCATATAAAATCAAACTAAACTTCGCTACCATAATTTACATACATCTAATTGTACAATATATACATCGATCCTTATCCAACTCCTCACCATCAACTCCCAAATGTCAGAATTATTACCACCAAATGTATTATCAAACAATACACAAAACATTTCAAATCCAACTCCACCAACTCAATCTATCATTAAACAATATACACAACATTTCAAATCCAACTCCACTAACTCAATGTATCACCAAAACATACTAAACAATGACACAAAATAAAAAAACATACCTATCATTCTGGTCAATCAGCTCCAAAAACTTCCGAAACAACTGAGGATGGAAAGCGGCAACCATACTGCTGCATGTACTCAGCAATACGCTGATCCAGCAACTGTGTCATCTCGATGGCCTGGCGACGGTTTTGCTCTTCCAACTGCGCCATCCTAGCTCTCAACTCTTCGATCTCTGCTAGATTGATATCATCTCTAGCCGTTTGGCTGGCCTTCCTCTGTCTACTGGCCTGCAACACTTATTTAATTTAGTCTATAATCTTACTATCAAAGCTACAACATAATGTGTTAATTATTATATCTATAAACTTATTGCTAATACTAAAGCGATGTGAAGTTCTTTAGAACTAAAAGATTATTAAATTGTTATATCTTAATATATTATTCATTACAACTTGATTGCCAAAGCCGTAGCGCCTGTTCCATGACGGTGGATCCATGGCTGACTCAAAAATAACGGCATCCTCATCCGTCGTCATCTACTTTCGACCGGTATCCTACAGGAGTTTCCGGCAGTGTTCCATACATCTTGCATGCATGAACAAATAAAAATGCAAAATTAATAGCATGATATCTTAATTCATTATACTTTAATAATTAAAACAATTACTAATAGTACATAAACTAAAATATACTTACATGACTCTTTCTTGATTTATCATCGTGTCATGTATATGAAACTATCACGTCTGGATTTACATGCTCGACGCATGAGTACGGGTAAACACATCCATATACGACACGGGACCCAATGCCTCAGCTTCCTGAAATTGATTATTATGTACTGTTATTGTATATTCAAAATTATGTAGCACAATAACTATTTACAATTCACATTTAATAAATTTACCAACTCCTGGCGATATTACTAGAACGACTTTGACCCTCCTCGATGAGTGATGGGATTTTCGTTCCTATTTGCAGAGTTTTTTTCCAACTCTAACTGGACATTTAAATTTAATACATTATTTACTTACCAAATATTTTTTGATATTTACGTATTAATCAAATAACTAATAAAAGTTTAATACACTTACCTTCGCCTCGTCACTATCCCAATGTGCCAGCCACCCTTCCTACACACTCGTCTTCATCCAGTTTGGCTTCTGCCCTTTATGCTTCATGTAACGACCCGTATTTTACGGATCGAAAAGTTTGTCAAAATCTGGGATTTTCAGCATTTTCTAGTTTTTTCAGATTTTGGTTGAATATTTGCTAAGTCCTATGTCGTGAACGACTTAGTATAAGTCGTAAGTTGTATACGACTTAGGAGATGGAAGTGACCCAGGGCTTGGAGATAGGTTGTTAGACGACTTAAGAAAGACTAGTGGTTGGTTAGGTCGTAGCCGAGTTAAGGATAGTTGGCGACTTATAGGATCGTGACCGAGTTAAGTGATAAGTCGTGAGCGACTTAAGGGAAGTGTGCGACCTAAGGAGTTAGCGTGTTAGCGACCTAAGGAGTTAGCGTGTTAGCAACCTAAGGAGTTAGCGTGTTAGCGACCTAAGGAGTTGGCGTGTTAGCGACCTAAGGAGATAGGTCGCATAAGTGTTAGGTCGCATGAGTTGTTAGGTAGTGTAAGTTGTTAGGTCGCTAGGGAAATTCAAGTGTTAGGTCGCGTGATTCTTAAGTCGTAGGCTGGTGGAGTTAAGTCGAAGCCTTTAAGTCGTTGAAGCGCCTGAGTTGTTAGGTCGCAGATGTTCTTGTTAGGTCGTTGGGTTTTGTTAAGTCGTAGGGGGCTTAGGTCGTAAGTCGGAAACGACTTAAGGAGATAACCAAATTTCGACTTAAGGAATTTCTGCTATAAATAGAGGGGGTTATTCTCACTTTTTGGGATCCGGATTTTGAAGCGACGAAGTGCTGCCATTTTGAGAGCTCGACTTCTATACTTCTTCACTTCTTTTCTCCACTCTAATCTAGTGCTTCCATCCATCCAAGTTGAAGATCAAATTGAAGATTCAAGAGCATAGATTGAAGATCTTCATCTTTTCAAGAGAGGTTTCTTCGTTTGAAGCGGATTCGTGATAGATCAAGCTTGATCCTTCGTTGTCCAGATCTGAAGCGTATTGGTTTGAGGTTGTTTAGGTGATTTGGTGAGTGGTGATTATCTCTCACACGGATCCAAAGGAGTATATCGGATTGTTGGCTCGATTTGGTGTTAAAATAGTGATTTCCATGCATTTTCTTCATCCTAAGTGTAGATCCATATAGATCCATTGTTCATGATGATGTTACATCCATTTTATCATTTGTTAACCTATGCAAGTTCATTCATCAAGTTTGTAGAGATATAATTCATGTTTTCATGCTTATTGGACTTTCAACTCTTTAATTACGAAAATGCCATTATTGTTATAATTGTCTACTTAGATCATATTTGAATGCTTGATTGCTTGGATTGATGTTTGATTTGATTGATTGTTATGAACTAGATGATTGATGATTAGATTTAGATCGAAGATGATTCAAAAGCTAAGGGAAAGGCTCTTGAATTGGGAAAGCTGCTCGTGGCATATGTAGCGGGATGATGAAGCTCTTATGCATAGATTTGATGATGTGACGTTGAGATGAGGCTTTGCGAGGATGTAATGAAGCGAGGCATCATGTGATGGAGACTTGGTCTAATCCAGACGGGATCATTCCAAGCACGTTGGTAACTCGGTGATATGATTCGAGTTAAGGGTAATGGATGCTTGAGAGGCGCTTGAGCTAGTATGGAAATAGTCGTCGAGGAGGATGACTAGGAGGCTTGGATAGCATCGTTGTTGAAGGTTCTAGCAGACTCAAAGCAAGGGTACGTTAGGGCAGTTGCGAAAATCCCAACGACAATGAATTGATGGTCGAGTACCCTGGGTAGTTGCGAAAATCCTTGGCACGGGCTGCGACGACGTGCGGAGTTTTGTCTAGAACCGGGGTTTCCATTAGCCCTTGACGGACGGCTGAAAGAATGTGCCGGTCATTCAATTAACGGTGATATCAAAGCAATGATAACAGTGATAGCCAAAGTCATGGATGTTTGGTTGTATCGTCATTCGGACTCAAGAGCGGTATTTTCTGGGTGCTTATCTGATTTAGGCCTTGGTACTTGGAAAACATCGCCCTTGGCTCGAATGATTATTACTTTACTTTAAGTTGTATGCTCTGCTATGTTGCTTTTGCTTAATGTGTGTCTGGGGGCTATCACTGTAGAATGAGGTTGGAGTGGGAGGGTTGTATTCCTATTCCTTTTCCTTTATGCTCTTTTGGTATGTTGTTAGTTAATTTACTGCTCACTAAGACTGTTGTCTGACTCAAGGCTTTATGTTTTAATTCTTATTGCCTTGGGCTGTTCGTCCTTTTTTTTGGGACGGGCAGACTAGGTAGCAGGTGACAGGTGCTGTTCTCTTCTCACGATGCTGATATCGAAGACGAGATGGAGGGTTGCATATTATCTTCTTATATGTACTGGATGTTCCGCTGTTTTGTATTCTCTGAGAGATATGTAGTGAGGCTTGATGTATTGACTATTTGGATGCTTGTATTCAACTATTATGAAGTTTTATATGATGGCATTTTATTCTGTAAAGCTTCACTATATATATGTTCTATTGTATTTTGTCCATGCGCTGTGAGTAATACGATAGATTCTGTTGTTTTATTTTATCCTGACAATCGTCCATGGTCGCCTGGCACACTTTACAGCGCACTATCTCTAGATTCGGTGCAGGGGTCATGGGCGGTCGTCACATTTGGTATCAGAGCATTGGTTAATCGATTTTACCCAACGCTCGCTGACGTAACTACGTATGAGAGACGTAATTGTATTTTGATGGATAAATACTATATATAATATAGTAGTTTAGTTGAGTTTGAGTCCTTTATGCAGTTGTTTCTCTAGATGTTCTAATCATTCCTTTTTATAGATATTGAGAATGAGTCGAAGAGGGAGACCAGCTGCTAGGGAAGGCCGTGCTACTGAAGAGACTGCTGATTATGCAGCCATGTTCGAAGCTATGATGACTTCGATCATGAGAAGGATACCAGTTCCGGAGGCAGCAGTTGATGTTGGAGTTCAAGTTCAGACTCCGAAACCAGTGGATTTTGCTAAGTTGTGCAAGGATTATACTGCTCTTGGAGGGAAGGTTTTCTTGGGAACAGAATCTACCATTGAGGTCCAGAGATGGATAGATGCTTGTAGAAGGATCTTTGGTGACTTGGGAATCGAGGATGCAACTAAGAGGAAGTTGGCATCAAGACAGCTTCAAGGGAAAGCCTCTGATTGGTGGAATTCTATTACCATCACTACTCCGGAGGAAGAGATTACTTGGGAGCAATTCCAAGTTAGGTTTGAAGCTAAGTTCATTTCTACAGCTCAGAAGTCTGTTCTGTTCAAGAAGTTTGTGGAGCTCAAGCAAGGAGGGAGATCTGTTCTTGAGTATGTTTCTGAGTTCGAAGCTTTGTCCAAGTATGCCCAGTCATATATCGAATCTGCATATCAGAAGAACGAGAAGTTTGTGACAGGCTTGGACAGTTATCTTGGGAGACAGTTGGTGGATCATTTGGACGATTCGTTTGAGAAGCTTGTGGAGAAAGCTCTTAGGCATGAGAGTCTGTTTTCTAAGGAAGGATCTGTTGTTGCTGTTACCAGGGAAGAGTCTAAACCCCAGCAGGGTGGAAACAAGAAAAGGAAGCAGCAGCAGTAGAAAGGTAAGGATGGCCAGAAGAAGCCGAAAGGCGAGGTGACTTGCTACAACTGTCAGCAGAAAGGCCATCTCTCCAGGGATTGCAAGAATCCGAAAGCGCCAGCGAAGTGCCACAACTGTGACAAGCCGGGGCATTTCAGGAAGAATTGTCCAGAACCGAGAAGGGACAAGCAGATTGTGCAGGCTTATGCTTTGGGAGCTGTTCCGTCGTCTTCAAAAGCTCCTACCGCAGAAGAGAAGGGAAAGAGTGTGGTGGTTTAAGGTACTCTTTTCCTATGTGGTGTTCCAGTTAGAGTTTTGTTTGATACTGGAGCGTCGCATTCGTTTGTTTGTAATGAACTCGTAGGCCGGTTAGGTTTGGAACCGGATATTGTTGATAGGCCATTGGTTGTGACTAATCCAGTTGGGGGTTCGTCTTGTTTGTGTATGTTATGCCGTGGTCTGATTGTGTCGAGTCATGGTTGCTCTTTTGTTTGTGATTGTTTTGTTCTGAACTTTGCGGGGTTCGGAATTATTTTGGGTATGGACTGGCTTAGGAAGTATGCGGCTAAGGTTGATTGCGAAAGGTTGGAAGTGACAGTCGAAAATGTGGAGGGGCGAAAGATTGTGATACGATGTAAGCATGAAGAAGGCGTCTTCATGAGCTTCATGTATTCGCTAGTTGTTCCACGGGATGGACTATCATCAGTGCCGATCGTTAATGGATTTGAGGATGTCTTTGACGAAGTCAAAGGGTTGCCGCCGCATAGAGAGATCGAGTTTCGTATAGATCTAGTTGAAGGAGCCAGACCTGTTGTGATGCCTCTTAGGCGGATGGCGCCTAGGGAACAGCAAGAGTTGAGAGTGCAAGTTGATGATCTTTTGCAGAAAGGATTCATTCGGCGTAGTGTGTCCGAGTGGGGTGCACCAGTTGTGTTTGCAACCAAGGCAGATGGATCGTTGAGATTGTGCGTCGATTATCGTGAGCTGAATAAGGTGACTAAGAAGAACAAGTATCCATTGCCGAGAATAGATGACTTGTTTGATCATCTTCACGAAGCTAAGGTGTTTTCTCAGATGGATTTGGCAACGGGATTTCACCAGTTGAGAGTAGCTAAGGATAGTGTGCCAAAGACTGCTTTTCGGACACCATCTGGTTTCTTTGAGTGGCTGGTAATGCCGTTTGGATTGACTAACGCGTCAGCATATTTTGTGGATCTTATGAATAGAGTGTTCAGAGATCAGTTGAACAAGTTTGTACTTGTGTTCGTGGATGATATTCTGATTTATTCCAGAATGGAAGAAGAGCACAAGACGCACTTGCGAATTGTTTTGGAAATCTTGCGGAAACATCAGCTGAAGGCTAAGTTTTCGAAGTGTCACTTCTGGAAGAGTGAAGTGAGGTTCTTAGGCCATGTGATTTCTGGAAATGGAATAGCGGTTGATCCCGCTAAGGTGGCAGCAATCCAGGATTGGGTTAGACCTAAGAATGCATCTGATGTGAGAAGTTTTATTGGATTAGCAGGATATTATCGACGGTTTATCAAGGACTTCTCCAAGGTAGCTGCACCGTTAACAGGGTTAACGAAAAAGAACCAAGTGTTCAGTTGGGATGCTAAGTGTGAGCAAGCTTTCGGAATCCTGAAAGAGAGATTGACGAGTGCTCCTGTGTTGACTATTCCTAGTGGGAATGATGAGATGGTGGTTTACACCGATGCATGTGGTACTGGACTTGGAGCAGTGCTAATGCAGAGGGATAAAGTTGTTGCGTATGCCAGTCGACAACTGAAGCCGCATGAAAGGAATTACCCAACTCATGATTTGGAGTTAGCGACGATAGTATTTGCTCTGAAGATGTGGAGACATTATCTATTGGGAGTTCGATTCGAGTTGTTTACGGATCACAAGTCATTGAAGTATCTTTTCTCCCAAAAGGATTTGAATCTTCGGCAGCAACGTTGGCTAGAGTTTTTAGCATCATATGATTTTGGTATAGCTTATACTCCGGGAAAAGGTAACGCAGTGGCAGATGCGTTAAGTCGAAGACATGCAGGATTGGGAGCCATGTTTTCAAAATGGAAGGGTCTCGAGTATTTAGCCGGATTTGACTTCAGGCCTAGATGTGAATTGGAACCTGAGATGTTGGCAAACTTATCGATAAGACCTTCTCTTGTGGAAAGGATTGGCGAGAGCCAAAAGCGAGACGATAAGCTTGTCAAGATTATCCGTGAATTGGAATCTGGATTGGATCCAGAAAAGGATAAAGGATTCGAGGTCGATCGAGAGGGGTGGCTTCAGAAGCAAGGACGACTAGTTGTTCCCGATATAGATGAATTGAGGAGTGAAGTCTTGAAGGAAAGTCATCAATCGAAGCTGACAATTCATCCAGGTGGAAATAAGATGTATCGGGATATGAAGAGAACCTACTACTGGGAAGGTATGAAGAAGGATGTTGGAAATTTTATTTCCAAGTGTATGAACTGCCAGTTGGTAAAGGCTGAACAGAAGAAGCCAAGTGGATTGCTTCGGCCATTAGAAGTTCCTACATGGAAGTGGGAGCAGATATCGATGGATTTTATTGATGGACTACCTAGAACAAGAACGGGAAATGAAGGGATTTGGGTCATTGTAGATCGTCTGACCAAGAGTGCAAGATTCATTCCTGTTCGATCGATTAGGACTGCATCAAAGTTGGCTGAGTTGTATGTTAAGTGGATAGTTCGATTCCATGGTATTCCGAAGAGTATAGTGAGCGATCGAGACCCATTGTTCACTAGTGGATTTTGGAAGAGCTTCCAGGAAGTTTTGGGAACCGAGTTGTGTTTGAGTACAGCTTATCACCCTCAAACAGATGGTCAGACCGAGAGAGTCAACCGAGTTTTGGAAGATCTTCTTAGAGCATGTGTTTTGGACGTGGAGTTTGCATACAACAACAGTTACCAGTCTAGTATTGGTATGGCACCGTATGAGGCATTATACGAAAGACCGTGTAACTCTCCGACATGTTGGATAGAGACAGGAGAGAAGCTGATGCTTGGGCTAGAGATGATTTGCCAGACTTCAGATTGTATAGAGATCATTCGGCAACGAATGAAGGCAGCCCAAGACCGTCAGAAGAGTTATGCCGATAAGCGTCGTAAGGATTTGGAATTCAACGTAGGAGATATGGTTTTTGTGAAGATTTCTCCACTGAAGAATGTTATTCGGTTCGGGAAGAAAGGAAAACTGACTCCGAGATTTGTTGGACCATTCCCGATCATCGAGCGAATTGGAAAGCTCGCCTACAGATTGGAGTTACCGGAGAAGATGTCGAGTGTGCACAATGTTTTTCACGTATCATATCTACGGAAGTATGTGCATGACTCGAGTACGGTGGTTTCTGCTGATAGCTGTGAAGATTTCGAAGTTGATCCAGTCGATAGAAGACCTCGTAAGCCGCTCCGTGTTGTTGAAACTGACACGAAACAGCTTAGGAGGAAGGTAGTTAAGTTGCTCAAGATACAATGGAGTGATGATGATAACGACTGTACGTGGGAGGTGGAAGAGAGGATGAAAGCTGCTCATCCTGAACTCTTCAAGGTATGGCCCTAAGGTGTCGTCTCATCTTGCGATATTGTAACTTGTTCTAGTTTTAGAATTCTGTACGCTAAGCTAGAATTGGATGCATGGTTTGTTGATTGCTATGGATGGTAGGCGTACAGAATAGTCTTTGATTGCTATGATTGCTTGGAATTTCGGGGGCGAAATTCCTAAGGGGGAGAGAATGTAACGACCCGTATTTTACGGATCAAAAAGTTTGTCAAAATCTGGGATTTTCAGCATTTTCTAGTTTTTTCAGATTTTGGTTGAATAATTTGCTAAGTCCTATGTCGTGAACGACTTAGTATAAGTCGTAAGTTGTATACGACTTAGGAGATGGAAGTGACCCAGGGCTTGGAGATAGGTTGTTAGACGACTTAAGAAAGACTAGTGGTTGGTTAGGTCGTAGCCGAGTTAAGGATAGTTGGCGACTTATAGGATCGTGACCGAGTTAAGTGATAAGTCGTGAGTGACTTAAGGGAAGTGTGTGACCTAAGGAGTTAGCGTGTTAGCGACCTAAGGAGTTAGCGTGTTAGCGACCTAAGGAGTTAGCGTGTTAGCGACCTAAGGAGTTGGCGTGTTAGCGACCTAAGGAGATAGGTCGCATAAGTGTTAGGTCGCATGAGTTGTTAGGTAGTGTAAGTTGTTAGGTCGCTAGGGTAATTCAAGTGTTAGGTCGCGTGATTCTTAAGTCGTAGGCTGGTGGAGTTAAGTCGAAGCCTTTAAGTCGTTGAAGCGCCTGAGTTGTTAGATCGCAGATGTTCTTGTTAGGTCGCTGGGTTTTGTTAAGTCGTAGGGGGCTTAGGTCGTAAGTCGGAAACGACTTAAGGAGATAACCAAATTTCGACTTAAGGAATTTCTGCTATAAATAGAGGGGGTTGTTCTCACTTTTTGGGATCTGGATTTTGAAGCGACGAAGTGCTGCCATTTTGAGAGCTTGACTTCTATACTTCTTCACTTCTTTTCTCCACTCTAATCTAGTGCTTCCATCCATCCAAGTTGAAGATCAAATTGAAGATTCAAGAGCATAGATTGAAGATCTTCATCTTTTCAAGAGAGGTTTCTTCGTTTGAAGCGGATTCGTGATAGATCAAGCTTGATCCTTCGCTGTCCAGATTTGAAGCGTATTGGTTTGAGGTTGTTTAGGTGATTTGGTGAGTGGTGATTATCTCTCACACGGATCCAAAGGAGTATATCGGATTGTTGGCTCGATTTGGTGTTAAAATAGTGATTTCCATGCATTTTCTTCATCCTAAGTGTAGATCCATATAGATCCATTGTTCATGATGATGTTACATCCATTTTATCATTTGTTAACCTATGCAAGTTCATTCATCAAGTTTGTAGAGATATAATTCATGTTTTCATGCTTATTGGACTTTCAACTCTTTAATTACGAAAATGCCATTATTGTTATAATTGTCTACTTAGATCATATTTGAATGCTTGATTGCTTGGATTGATGTTTGATTTGATTGATTGTTATGAACTAGATGATTGATGATTAGAGTTAGATCGAAGATGATTCAAAAGCTAAGGGAAAGGCTCTTGAATTGGGAAAGCTGCTCGTGGCATATGTAGCGGGATGATGAAGCTCTTATGCATAGATTTGATGATGTGACGTTGAGATGAGGCTTTGCGAGGGTGTAATGAAGCAAGGCATCATGTGATGGAGACTTGGTCTAATCCAGACGGGATCATTCCAAGCACGTTGGTAACTCGGTGATATGATTCGAGTTAAGGGTAATGGATGCTTGAGAGGCGCTTGAGCTAGTATGGAAATAGTCGTCGAGGAGGATGACTAGGAGGCTTGGATAGCATCGTTGTTGAAGGTTCTAGCAGACTCAAAGCAAGGGTACGTTTGGGCAGTTGCGAAAATCCCAACGACAATGAATTGATGGTCGAGTACCCTGGGTAGTTGCGAAAATCCTTGGCACGGGCTGCGACGACGTGCGGAGTTTTGTCTAGAACCGGGGTTTCCATTAGCCCTTGACGGACGGCTGAAAGAATGTGCCGGTCATTCAATTAACGGTGATATCAAAGCAATGATAACAGTGATAGCCAGAGTCATGGATGTTTGGTTGTATCGTCATTCGGACTCAAGAGCGGTATTTTCTAGGTGCTTATCTGATTTAGGCCTTGGTACTTGGAAAACATCGCCCTTGGCTCGAATGATTATTACTTTACTTTAAGTTGTATGCTCTGCTATGTTGCTTTTGCTTAATGTGTGTCTGGGGGCTATCACTGTAGAATGAGGTTGGAGTGGGAGGGTTGTATTCCTATTCCTTTTCCTTTATGCTCTTTTGGTATGTTGTTAGTTAATTTACTGCTCACTAAGACTGTTGTCTGACTCAAGGCTTTATGTTTTAATTCTTATTGCCTTGGGCTGTTCGTCCATTTTTGGGACGGGCAGACTAGGTAGCAGGTGACAGGTGCTGTTCTCTTCTCACGATGCTGATATCGAAGACGAGATGGAGGGTTGCATATTATCTTCTTATATGTACTGGATGTTCCGCTGTTTTGTATTCTCTGAGAGATATGTAGTGAGGCTTGATGTATTGACTATTTGGATGCTTGTATTCAACTATTATGAAGTTTTATATGATGGCATTTTATTCTGTAAAGCTTCACTATATATATGTTCTATTGTATTTTGTCCATGCGCTGTGAGTAATACGATAGATTCTGTTGTTTTATTTTATCCTGACAATCGTCCATGGTCGCCTGGCACACTTTACAGCGCACTATCTCTAGATTCGGTGCAGGGGTCATGGGCGGTCGTCACACTTCACTGTCAACATGTCCAAGTAGTTCTTCCTTATTTTCTACATCCAGTAATGTCGTACCAGCTGTAGGTCATCTGATTGTATGTCCACTGCGGTTTGCATTTAATGATAAACAAGTAACCAAAAATTAAACAATAAAAGGTGAACAATAAATAAGCGTTAAAAAAATTAAAAATGGAAAACTGAAGATTATACTTACAATGAAATCCTGCCAAATACACTCCAGGATGTGGGGAGGGATATTATCCGACTTCGGCCAACAAGCCGACATCCTACTCTTGTACAAATCTCTCGAAATTGATAGAACTACAGCTGATGGCTGTAGGTGAAACCCCCTATGTTAAATATGATACAGATTAGTATATCGTACATAAAATATTTAAGATACTAAAAAAAGTTTAATACTTACCCCTCCACTCTAGGTACTAGAGACACAACCGGTCAGTGTGGCAGTTGCGATGGACCGCTGCAATCGCCTCTTGAAGAATGGGAAGAACACCTCCTTCTGGATGACATGATACCTGTCACAGACACATTATTTTAAAAGAGAACAATAACATGATAATGTAATATATTTTATAGTTAAATGACATAAATGATATAAATTACATAAAGTGCAAAGTAACCTGATTCAAATTGGGTCTCATATTCCAACGATAAGCAGAATACATTGCATTTTTAACATAAATTGCTAAATAAATGACAGAAATGGTAATGACATAAATGATGTAAATGTCAATAAGCAGATTTGGTTTCATAAATGACATAAATTACATAACTAGCAAAATAAATCTCATCAATTACATCAATTGTGTAATATATTAAGAATTCAATATAGTATTTATATCAATCCTCATCGTCTTCTGATTCAGCTTCGGTCTCATATTCTATGTTATTTTCCTCCTTACACTCGAATGCTTCTACCAAAACGTTTGATCGTTCAGAGGTCCAAAATCAGTACGATCATCTGTTGTTATTATTTCGTTGCTTTGCTCAAGATCTGCCAGATAAGCTTGTTCGTTTGGAATATTATTCCCATCAAACATAAATCTTGCCTTGGTTTTAAAAACTACTGACCAATCTGCTTTATCTCTTTTTAAAAACGGATAAGGAGCGTAATAAATTTGCAATGCTTGTTTGGCTAGTACAAAACGATCGTACTTGTGATAATGCGATGTGTGCTTTATTTCAATAAGATTATAATCTTTGTACACATTAATTCCAGAACCTGGAACATTGCTAAACCAATTGCATCTAAACAGAAACACCTCCTCCGCGGGTCATGAAAAATATGCCAGTTGCCAAAATTTGTGTTAAAACGCCATAAAAATCATTTATGAGATTTCTGGATCATCACTACCTTTAACAAATACACCTGTATTATTAGTTAATTTTTCTGCAACGTATTCTTTGGTGTTAAATTTATATCTATTGACGAAATGTATTGAATATGTCTTGACATTTCTTTTTGGTCCCAACGCAAGATGTTTCAAATCTTCGTCAACCACACAATTTCTCGGTTCATAAACATACTTTAAAAACCAATCTGAAAATTCTTTACTGAGATCTCCATGCGAATGTTCACTTTCATAAATACTGCATATATGAATAAAATATTGCATTAAATTCTACATGCGCATGTTTTATGGAAATGAATAAATCATAAATTATTATTTCAGATCACCTAACAAATGGTGCAGCCTCAATGTGACGACCGCCTACGACCCCTGCACGAAACCTAAGGATATTGCGCTGTAAAGTGTGCCAGGCGACAATGGACGATTATCAGGGTAAATTAAAAACAGCAGAATCTATCGTATTACTCACAGCGCATGGACAAAATACAATAGAATATATATATAGCGAAGCTTCACAGAATAGAATCTCATCAATAAAACTTCATAATAGTTGGATACAAACATCTGAAAAGTCAATACAACAAGCCACACTACATAACACTCAGAGAATATACAAGCAGCGGAACATCCAGTACATACAGTAAGAAAACAATATGCAATCCTCCAGCTAGTCTTCGTCATCAGCATCGTGGAAAGCAAGAACAACACCTGTCACTTGCTACATAGTCTGCCCGTCCCAAAATGGACGAACAACCCAAGGCAATAAGAGTTAAAACATAAAGTCTTGAGTCAGACAACAGTCTTAGTGAGCAGTAAATTAACTAACAACATACCAAAAGAGCATAAAGGAAAAGGAATAGGAATACAACCCTCCCACTCCACCTCTTTCTACAGTGATAGCCCCCAGACACACACTAAGCAGAAGCAAACATAGCAAAGCATACAATTTAAAGTAAACCAATTATCACTCGAGTCAAGGGCGATGTTTTCCAAGTACAAACCCCCAAGGCCTAAACCAAGATCAGATAAGCACCCAGAAAATACCGCTCTTGAGATCGAATGACGATATGACTCTGGCTATCACTGTTATCGTTGCTTCGATATCATCGTTAATTGAATGACCGGCTCATTCTTTCATCCGTCCGTCAAGGGCTAATGGAAACCCCGGTTCTAGACATAACTCCGCACATCATCGTGACCCATGCCTAGGACTATCGAATCTGCCCAGAGTACTCGACTACCAATCAGTAGCCTTCAGGGACTATCGAATCTGTCCAACGTACTCTTGCTTTGAGCATGCTAGAACCTTCAACAACGATGAGATCTCAACCTTCTAGTCATCCTCCTCGACGACTATTTCCATACTAGCTCAAGCGCCTCTCGAGCAAACCATTATCCTCAAACTCGAACCATTTCACCGAGTTGTCAACATGCTTGGAATGATCCCGTCTGGATTAGACCAAGGCTATCTCATATCATGCTTCGCCTCATCATCATCATAGCAAAGCCTCATTTCAATATCAACATCAAATCTATCCATATGAGCTTCATCATCCGTTACATATGCCACGAGCGGCTTTTCCAATTCAAGAGCCTTTCCCTTAGCTTTTGAATCATCTTCAGTCTAAATCAAATCATCAATCTTCTAATTCATAGCAATCAATCAAGTCAAACATTAATCCAAGTAATCAAGCATTCAAATATGATCTAAATAGACAATTATAACAATAATGGCAATTTCGTAAATAAAGAGTCTAAAGTCTAACAAGCATGAAAACATGAGAAATATCTCTATAATCTTGATGAATGAACTTGCATAGGTTATCATGTAGTAAAATGGATGTCAAATCATCATGAACAATGGATCTATAGTGATCTATACTTAGGTTTACAAAAATGCATGGAAATCACCACTTTAACACAAAATCAAGCCAACGATCCGATATACTCCTTTGGATCCGTGTGAGAGATAATCACCACTCACAAAATCACCTAAACACCTCAAAAGCAACCCACTTCAGATCTGGACAGCGAAGGATCTAACTCGATCTATCACGAATCCACTTCAAACGATGAAATCTCTCTTCGAAGAATGTAGATCTTCAATCTAAGCTCTTCGATCATCAATTTGATCTTCGATTTGGATGGAAGGAATCACAAGATTAGAGTGGAGAAAAGAAGTGAAGAAGTGTAGAAGTCGAGCTCTCAAAATGGCAGCACTTCGTCGCTTCGAAATCCGGATCCCAAAAATGAAGAAAAACCCTCATATTTATAGGCTGATCCTTAGGTCGCTCGCTCTTAGGTCGTCCATGACCTAAAAACCCACGACCTAACAAAACCCTACGACGTACGACCTAGCGCAAGCGCGCGACTTACAGATCCAACGACCTAACACATCAGCGCTTCTACGACCTAACGAATCAAGCCTCTACGCGACCTACGACTTAACTGAGACGCGACCTAGCAACAGTTCCGACCTAACGACTTAACGGAAGCCACGATCAAACTATGTCACGACCTAAAACAATGCGCGACCTAACTATGTCACGACTTAAAACAATGCACGACCTAACTACTCAATAACTACGCGACTTAACTGGGTTACGACCTAACCCCTTACGACCTAATACTTAGCGACCTAACAACCCACGACCTAACTCCTAAGTCGTCTATGACTTAACCTCCTTAGGTCGCTCATTGCTACCCCTAGCTTCCTTAGGTCGTCACCGACCTACCCTCCTTAAGTCGCTAACTCTTAAGTCGCCGACCGACCTATCCCTTAGGCCGTTAACTCGCCCAATCTCTTAAGTCGCTTACTAACTTAAGTCGCCTATTTCCTTAAGTTGTTTATGACCTAACCTACTCCACGACCTAAGTCACCACACGACTTATCTCCTATACGACCTAACTATCACACGACCTAACTTCTTAGGTCGTTCCAATACTTAGGTCGCTCCACTTCACTAAGTCGTCTACCTCTTAACTCGCACACTTCCTTAGGTCACTCCACACTCTCATACGACCTAAGACTTAGACTCTGGACGACTTATCAACAATGCGACCAAATGTCAACTGTTTTACGATGTTTCGATCCGTAAAAATACGGGTCGTTACATTCTCTCCCCCTTAGGAATTTCGCCCCCGAAATTCCAAACAACCATAGCAATCAAAGACTATTCTGCATGCCTACCATCCATAGCAATCAACAAACCATGCATCCAATTCTAGCTTAGCATGCAGAATTCTAAAACTAGAACAAGTTACAATATCGTGAGATGACACGACACCTTAGGGCCATACCTTGAAGAGTTCAGGATGAGCTGCCTTCATCCTCTCTTCCACCTCCCACGTACAGTCGTTATCATCATCACTCCATTGTATCTTGAGCAACTTAACTATCTTCCTCCTAAGCTGTTTCGTGTCGGTTTCCACAACACGAAGCGGCTTACGAGGTCTCTTATCGACTGGATCAACTTCGAAATCTTCATAGCTATCAGCAGAAACCACTGTATTCGAGTCGTGCACATACGTCCGTAGATACGATACATGAAAAACATTGTGCACACTCGACATCTTCTCCGGTAACTCCAATCTGTAGGCGAGCTTTCCAATTCGCTCGATGATCGAGAATGGTCCAACAAATCTCGGAGTCAATTTTCCTTTCTTCTCGAATCGAATAACATTCTTCAGTGGAGAAATCTTCACAAAAACCATATCACCTACGTCGAATTCTAAATCCTTACGACGCTTATCGGCATAACTTTTCTGACGGTCTTGGGCTGCCTTCATTCGTTGCCGAATGATCTCTATACAATCTGAAGTCTGTCGAATCATTTCTGGTCCAAGTATCAACTTTTCCCCTGTCTCTAACCAACATGTCGGAGAGTTACACGGTTTCCCATACAATGCCTCATACGGTGCCATACCAATGCTTGACTGGTAACTGTTGTTATATGAAAATTCCACCAAATGAAGGTGATCTTCCCATGATCCTCCGAAATCCAAAACACAAGCTCTGAGGAGATCTTCCAAAACTCGGTTGAATCTCTCGGTCTGACCATCTGTTTGGGGATGATAAGCTGTACTCAAACACAACTCGGTTCCCAAAACTTCCTGAAAGCTCTTCCAAAATCCACTAGTGAACAATGGGTCTCGATCGCTCACTATACTCTACGGAATACCATGGAATCGAACTATCCACTTGACATACAACTCAGCAAACTTTGATGCAGTCCTAGTCGATCGAACAGGAATGAATCTTGCACTCTTAGTCAAACGATCTACGATGACCCAAATCCCTTCATTTCCCGCTCGGGTTCTGGTAACCCATCAATAAAATCCATCGACACTTGCTCCCACTTCCATGTAGGAACTTCTAATGGCTGAAGCAATCCACTGGGCTTCTTCTGTTCGGCTTTCACCAACTGGCAGTTCATGCACTTGGAAATAAAATTTCCAACATCCTTCTTCATACCTTCCCAGTAATAGGTTCTCTTCATATCCCGATACATCTTATTTCCTCCTGGATGAATTGTCAACTTCGAGTGATGACTTTCCTTCAGAACTTCATCTCTCAACCCATCTATATCGGGAACAACTAGTCGTCCTTGCTTCCGAAGACAACCCTCTCGATCGACCTCGAATCCGTTATCCTTCTCTGGGTCCAATCCAGATTCCAAATCACGGAAAATCTTGACAAGCTTATCGTCTCGCTTTTGGCTCTCGCCAATCCTTTCCACAAGAGTCGGTCTTATCGATAAGTTTGCCAACATCTCAGGTTCTAATTCACATCTAGGCCTGAAGTCAAATCTAGCTAAATACTCGAGACTCTTCCATTCTGAAAACATGGCTCCCAATCCTGCATGTCTTCGACTTAACGCATCTGCCACTGCGTTGCCTTTTCCCGGAGTATAAGCTATACCAAAATCATATGATGCTAAAAACTCTAGCCAACGTTGCTGCCGAAGATTCAAATCCTTTTGGGAGAAAATATACTTCAACGACTTATGATCTGTAAACAGCTCGAATCGAACTCCCAATAGATAATGTCTCCACATCTTCAGAGCAAAAACAATCGCCGCTAACTCCAAATCATGAGTCGGGTAATTCCTTTCATGCGGCTTCAGTTGTCGACTTGCATACGCAACAACTTTATCTCTCTGCATCAGCACTGCTCCAAGTCCAGTACCACATGCGTCGGTGTAAACCACCATCTCATCATTCCCACTTGGAATAGTCAAAACAGGAGCACTTGTCAATCGCTCTTTCAGGATTCCGAAAGCTTGCTCACACTTAGCATCCCATCTGAATACTTGACTCTTTTTCGTCAATCCTGTTAATGGCGCAGCCACCTTGGAGAAGTCTTTGATAAATCGACGATAATATCCTGCTAATCCAAGAAAACTTCTCACATCAGATGCATTCTTAGGTCTACCCCAATCCTGGATTGCTACCACCTTGGCGGGATCAACCGCTATTCCATTTCCAGAGATAACATGGCCTAAGAACCTCACTTCACTCTTCCAGAAGTGACACTTCGAAAACTTAGCCTTCAGATGATGTTTCCGCAAGATTTCCAAAACAATATGCAAGTGCATCTTGTGCTCTTCTTCAGTTCTGGAATAAATCAGAATATCATCCACGAATACTAGCACGAACTTGCTCAACTGATCTCTGAACACTCTATTCATAAGATCCACAAAATATACTGGCGCATTAGTCAATCCAAACGGCATTACCAGCCACTCAAAGAAACCGGATGGTGTCCTAAAAGCAGTCTTCGGCACACTATCCTTAGCCACTCTCAACTGGTGAAATCCCGTTGCCAAATCCATCTGAGAAAGCACTTTAGCTTCGTGAAGCTGATCAAACAAGTCATCTATTCTAGGCAATGGATACTTGTTCTTCTTAGTCACCTTATTCAGCTCACGATAATCCACACACAACCTCAACGATCCATCTGCTTGGGTTGCAAACACAACTGGTGCGCCCCATTCGGACACACTATGCTGAATGAATCCTTTCTGTAAAAGATCATCAACCTGCACCTTCAACTCCTGCTGTTCCCTAGGCGCCATCCGCCTAAGAGGCATCACAACAGGTCTGGCTCCGTCAACTAGATCTATACGAAACTCGATCTCTCTATGCGGCGGTAACCCTTTGACCTCGTCAAAGACGTCCTCAAATCCATTAGCGATTGGCAACGATGACAGTCCATCCCGTGGAACAACCAGCGAATACATGAAGCTCATGAAGACGCCTTCTTCATGCTTACATCGTATCACAATCTTTCGCCCCTCCATATTCTCGACTGTCACCTTCAACCTTTCACAATCAACCTTTGCCGCATACTTCCTAAGCCAGTCCATACCCAAAATAATTCCGAACCCCGCAAAGTTCAGAACAAAAAAATCACAAACAAAAGAGCAATCATGACTCGATACAATCAGACCACGGCATATCATACACAAACAAGACGAACCCCCAACTGGATTAGTCACAACCAATGGCCTATCAACAATATCCGGTTCTAAACCCAACCGGCCTACGAGTTCATTACAAACAAAAGAATGCGACGCCCCAGTATCAAACAACACTCTAACTGGAACACCACAAATGGAGAGAGTACCCTGAACCACCACACTCTTTCCTTTCTCTTCAGCGGTAGGAACTTTCGAAGATGATGGAACAACCCCCAAAGCATAAGCTTGCACAATCTGCTTGTCCCTCCGCGGTTCTGGACAATTCTTCCTAACATGCCCCAGCTTGTCACAGTTGTGGCACTTCACCGGCACCTTCGGATTCTTGCAATCCCTGGAGAAATGGCCCTTCTGCTGACAATTGTAGCAGGTCACTTCGCCCTTCGGCTTCTTCTAGCCATCCTTACCCTTTTGCTGCTGCTGCTTCCTCTTCTTGTTTCCACCCTACTGTGGTTTAGACTCCTTCTTGGTCACAGCAACAACAGATCCTTCCTTAGGAAACAGATTCTCATACCTGAGAGCTTTCTCCACAAGCTTCTCAGATGATCCACCAACTGCCTCCAAAGATAACTGTCCAAGCCTATCACAAACTTCTCATTCTTCTGATATGCAGATTCAATATACGACCGGGCATACTTGGACAAAGCTTCAAACTCAGAAACATACTCAAGAACTGGTCTTCCACCCTGCTTGAGCTCCACAAACTTCTTGAACAGAACAGACTTCTGAGCTGTAGAAATGAACTTAGCTTCAAATCAGGCTTGGAATTGCTCCCAAGTAATCTCTTCCTCCGGAGTATCAATGGTGATAGAGTTCCACCAGTCAGAAGCTCTTCCTTGAGCTGTCTTGATGCAAGTTTCCTTTTTGTTGCATCATCGATTCCCAAATCACCAAAGATCCTTCTACAAGCATCTATCCATCTCTGAACTTCAATGGTTGATTCTGTTCCTAAGAAAACCTTTCCTCCAAGAGCAGTATAGTCTTTACACAACTTAGCAAAATCCACCGGTTTTGGAGTTTGAACTTGAACTCCAACATCTACCGATGGCCCCGGAGCTGGCATCCTTCTCATGATCGAAGTCATCATAGCTTCGAACACAATTAAATACGTAAAAATACGTAAAAATACGATGTTTCGATCCGTAAAAATACGGGTCGTTACACTCAACACAATTAAGAAGAATATAAGTGTGTGCTGCATGAAGATCTCTATCATCTAACCATTCTTCTACACATTTTCCATAAGGTCGACCATGTTGTCTAAAAATAGATAACATTATTTGAGAGGACTCTTGTTCGTCGCTTT
This sequence comes from Allium fistulosum, assembly GCA_030737815.1. Taxonomy (NCBI): domain Eukaryota; kingdom Viridiplantae; phylum Streptophyta; class Magnoliopsida; order Asparagales; family Amaryllidaceae; genus Allium; species Allium fistulosum. The sequence continues at coordinate 838,310,671 of CM060905.1, forward strand.
CGTCATTACGAGAAACACTTTCAAATGATATGTTCACATGGTCACTGAAATAGTGAGAGAAAAAGAACGAAGCTTCTTCTTCGATATAAGATTTACATATCGAACCTTCAACTCGTGCTTTTTTCTTTACTTTTTTCTTCAGATAATTCAAGTATCTATGCAAAATTAGTTTACATTAACTTTAACTTCCAGATGTAATTAAATTAATAGGTAACATATTACATACCTCTTAAATGGATATATCCATCCATATTGCACAGGATCTCGAAGTCTGCTTCAGATGGGAGATGAACAGGTAAATGTTCCATTACATTAAAAAAAACCTAGCGGAAATATTTCTTCAATTTGCAGAGCAATATAGGAATATCTTCTTCAAGTTTACGTAAATGTTGCACTTTTAAAGTAGCCGAACAAAGCTCTTTGTAAAACAAACTAAGCTCCGTTATTACCTTCCAAACTTTTAGCGGCAATAGTTCTTTGAATAGAATGGGTAATAAATTTTCCATCAATATGAGATAGTCGTGGCTTTTCATTCTGCTTAATCTACCGTTTTTAAAGTCAACACATCTACGAAGATTTGATGAAATCCCATCGGAAAACCTTAATCCTTCCACCCATTTTAACACAACTTTAATTTGATTATTATCTAACTCGTAACATGCTTTGGGTTTTTTACTGTCATTTGGTTTCATATGAAGCTCGGGACGTTTGCATAATTCTTGTATATCGCGTATTGATTTCAAATCGTCCTTAGTCTTCCCCTTGACATTCAAAATTGTGTTAAAAACATTATCAAAGACATTTTTCTCGTTGTGCATCACATCAATATTATGATGAAGCAGAAGATCTTTCCAATAAGGCAACTTCCAAAATATACTTTGTTTGCACCAATTATGAATAGTCGATTTGCCTGCAATTTCTGTTTGCACTCCAGTTTCATATATCTTTGGATAGTCCCTTACAAGTTCGTATATGTCTTCGCTTGACCATATCGTTAGTGGTTGTCTGGTTTCTACTCTATTAGCTAAAAAGTTTTTCCTGTCTCCTCTGAAGGGATGATTGACATGGAGAAAACATCGATGGCAGTCAAATCATGAAATTTTCTTACCATTCGGTAAAGAAAACGCCTGTGTTTCTTCCATGCAATATGGACATGCTAGAGGACCGGATGTACTCCATCCTGAAAGCATTGCATTGGCAGAAAAATCACTTATAGTCCACAATAAAGAAGCAAACATATGATTTTTTTTCTTTGAAACGTCGTATGTTTCTACTTCTTCGTTCCATAGTGTTTTTAACTCCTCAATCAACGGTTGTAAATAAATATTGATTCCTTGTGTCAGATTGTCGGGGTCAGGAACGACAACAGTAAGAAACATATATTGCGTTTTCATACACATCCATGGAGGTAAATTATAAGGTGTGATGATAATGGGCCAAGATGAATATTTAGCACCAAATTGAGAAAATTATGAAAAACCATCCGTACATAATCCAAGTATAACATTACGACTCTCTGCTGCAAAATTGAGATAAGTTTTGTCAAAATGCTTCCATGCTTCTCTATCGGCTGGATGTGTTAACATATCATCTTCCTCTGTTCTCATACTATGTCATCTCATATGAGATGCAATTATAGAAGATGCGTATAATCTTTGAAGCTTAGAATTGATGGGCAAACAATGCATACGTTTGTATGGAACTTCCTTTCCCTTCCTTTTTCTTGGTTTGTATCTTTCCTCGTTACATATTCTACACTTCCTATGAGTGATGTTCTCTTTCCAAAACAACATGCAGCCATTAAAACATGTATCTATTTTCTGATGAGGTAAACCAAAAGCCGACATAAGTTTTTTAACTTCATAGTGATTTTCGCACATTAAATTATCGAGCGGCATATGACTTTTTGCAGCTTGTACAATGGTTGTAAATCCGGCTTAGGTGATGTTGTATTTTGACTTCATCGCAATGTATTCTGCGGTTACTGATAGTTGGGTGCCGCTTTCACAACCATCCCAAAGGGCTTTCTTAGAAGCATCCAGTAAATCATAATTTATTTTGCTTCAATATTTGGTTCTTCAACATTTTCATCATCGTCGTCAACTTCAACCGAATGGAACACTGATCGTGCTGCATCTTCAACCATATTTTCTATACGATTCGTCATAACAATTTCATTACCAGCAATGTCTAATTCAGACTCTGCAGAAGTATTTGCTACAACTTCTCCATGATGATGCCAAACATAATACTATGGCACGAAACTGTTTTCGCACAAATGGACTTTCACAATATCGGGTAACAAATACTTCAAATGTTTACACCAACTACACGGACAACAAATTTCTACATCGTTTTCGTTATTACTTAAAGCAAATTCGACAAATACGTTTATACCATTATAAAAATCTTCTTTTATTGAGCCTCTCAATCCCCTTCTTTGATACATTCATCTCCACCGATCAACAAAATAATCGATCATTTTTCCTATTTGAAAAAATATGTCACAGATTCAAAAATAAATATTGATCATATTACGAATTCACATTTTATTTTTCAATGTATCATTGTTGAAATGTTGGTTTATGGTTATCTTTTTTTCTGATCAGTCATCCTACTTCCCATTACAAACACAGTAAATACTTACATTTCGTACATTATTTCGTTTTAAACGATTCAACAAAATTTAGGCAGCACTTCCCTTTTTTTCCTGCATCGTACACAAATGCATGTACACAGGAAACAAAAAAGAAAAGTGATGGCGAAATTTTGTGAACCGTTTGAAATGAAATAATATGTGAAATGTAATTGTTTACTGTGTTTATTACTTGTCGAATACAGGGACAAATCCAATAAGTATTGTACCAGATGAATATGAATGGTCGTTTGTGACAAAAACGACTATTTATATAATGATCATGTACAACATCCGTCAGACGGGGCCAAAAACTCTCTAAGGGACGTCAAAAAAAGTAGTTTATGAAAAAGAATATTTACTAATTTTATACATTTCAAAAAGTGGAAATTAGCCACAAGGGCCTCTTTAGCAAGTGGAATTAGTTTCTAGGACACACAACTGAAATAATTATTTTCAAGGACAAAACGTAAAATAATTAGTTTTAAAGGCCTAAAAACCTATGAAATTATGTCCTTGAAAGTAATTGGACTGCTGACTTTGTCCTTGAAAGTAATTATTCTGCTGATTTTGGCCTTGAAAGTAATTTTTTTGAATGTGTGTCCTAGAAACTAATTGGACTACAAAGTTTGTCCTTCTGGTGAAATGCCCCTTTCAAAAAATTATTAATTTACCACATTTGTTCCGCGTATTTTATTGAATAAGGCTACTTTAATATTGTTGTCATTTTCCAATACAGTCAAAAAAAATTTAGACTCGTGCATTCATTATTGTTATACAAGTCAAGATATTGTACAACTCATGTCTTATTCCAATTAACACAATAAAATGGTAGAAACAACACATATACAAAGGTTTGCACATACACACAAAATCACAAATTATACATACTCTTTAAAATTTCACGATAACTGTAACGAACGCGATTTTTCGACGCTCGAAAAACCGAATTGTTATGGAGGAAAAGAAGAGGTAGAAGAAGATGGAAGAAAAAGAAAGAAGAAACAACAGAAACAACACAGAACAATATCAGAATCTCACATTCGCAGCGGAACAACATATAATAGATAAATGAATAATCTTTAAAACAAAAAACTATATCATTTTATACATTACATCATCATCAGAGTTTACAGCAACAATATACAACACAACTGGACAGTTATACAAACTTGTCCTTATACAGAATACACATCAGAATAGATAATATCATATATACAAATGCTACGTCTCGCCATTCAGCTCGCCACTGAGCTCCACAGCATCTACTGAATCCAGAATGACCTGATAACCTGACTCTAGACTACCCGTGTGGAAATTGGTGGGCATCCAGAGTTTAGGAAGGAAACAATAAACTCCAGGTCAGTCATGGTGACTGGTGTGAGAACTAAAACAATTTATCTTCACAAAGAAAACAAAACAATTTCGCAATGCTTTTGGAAAATGAAACTACCATAAGACCTCTCGCCACACACACAATGCAAACGCAGAATTGGAGGAGATTTCTTCTTATGATAGTCAAAAATGCTTACTACGCAAAATCATTCGATATTATTATCATTAGTGCATAGTGTCGAAAACCATTTCGAAAATATAATATTAATCGTAGCGAGCATACAACCATTATTGTATGCCTACTATAGCTACTACGTTCAATAGCAGGTTACCGCCACATTCCATAGCAGGTAATACAACTAAAACCGTACAGGGTTCGTATTGTTTCTTTGGATTTCCAACAAATGGTCAAGCAAAGGAACTTCCTTACACCGAATGGAAAACGCCTCTAAAAAGACGCCCCGGATCCTAATCGGATCTCAACAAACACAAGGCCGACGCTACCTCACGCTTTTACCAAGCTGTAACTAGGTAACTAACACACGAGCTATGTCATCCCCCGGTCGTCACCGACCTTTATTCGAGGATCCTCAATCACAAAGCAACAACCACAAAGTATAATCAGCATAGGTAAAATATCTGGGCTCCATACCATGATATCACCTTTTATCCAGAAGGAAATGACATACCCTAGGGGCGCTACCCCTAAAAACCTTTGCCGCAACATTCCTGTTTCGACCATTACCGGGTTGTGAGGCTCGATGAAGTCTCGTCCACAAAACTACGCTTTTTCACAAAGCAACGCTTTGATCAAAACAAATGATCAACGACACTTCGTATGCCACATTACCAAATTGGGAATGTATCACTAGTAACCATCAACTACATAACCTCTGAGCTCGTACGTCTCAGAGAAGGGTGTTAAGCTAAGAGGATAAATTCTCCGCCACCAACAGAAATGTATTTGATAGAAACCAACTTTATATCTCAAAGTGTAACGTCAGACACACATCCATACAAGTCCGTTCCCGGATCGAACGGAACCGAAGGCACTTCCAAAGAAGCCCTTGCAATCCGGATAATTTCTAATCACGTCCGGACTTCCCGTCACAAGAAGAGTGATATAAATCTCCATACCGGAGCAACTCGGTGCAGAGACATTCGACAGGTTGTCCTTTCATTTTCGAAAATACCCGGTCTTCAATACGATCCATATCGTCGTATCACTAATTCGGAATGGGTTATATGACACAAAGGTCTTTTCCCGGCTAACCCGAATAGTGCGCGTTTGTTTAAAAAAAACAAATCAAGTGCCATTTCAAAGGCAAATATTGATAGTCGGTTATTTAACTATCAACAACATTCACAACAATCAACCAATTTAAATAATTTTTCCCAAATTATTAAATTTCAAATCTCTTCACGAGATACGGTTTAACACTTCAACCATTTGAAAACAATTTCAAATCACATTCATTTAAACCAATTGTATAAATCCTTATCGATTTATTTCAAATTTACATCTCAAATCTGTAAATTTATTTCCACACTTCATCACTTTGAAAACCAATTTCAAATCATAATTTTCCACACTTCAAAAATAAATCAATGTTTATTTTTAAAACAAATTCCCCTTTCCTTTATAAATTCCATTGTGAAATTAAATTTCCAAATATCCATTTTTAACTCCAAATCAACTTTCAAATTGATTTCTAAATCTGTTTCAAAACCCAAATTGATTTCCAAACCTTTATTTCAAACACCGAATCAAATTTGAAATTGATTTCAAAATTTACTTCACACCAAATCAATTACAAATTGATCTAAAAATTTTAGTCACCTTTTAAAATAAATTCATTTATCTCTTCCAAACCATTTAAAATTCCATTTTAAATAAATTCTTCAACTTTCAATTAATACTATTCAAAATCTATTTATAAAAGCCTTTTTCCATATTTTAGAAATAATTCGATAAGATTTCAAAAATCGACTTTATACTTTACAATCCTTTCTTTTAAATTCAACCAAATTCTTTCAAAAGAATTTACTTAAAATTTCCAATTTTAATTTCAAAAATCAAATTTCATTCATTTCTGGTATCCAACAATACCAAAAATACATTCGGCTAAATTACAGCTTTCAACGAATCCAATCACAGATATAATCATTCACAGATTATAAATAAATAATCACACGGCGATTATAAATAAATCAACACACAACATTGAAATAAATTCAAATGTTTGAGGAATCCAGTTGGATCCCTCCAACCTGTTTCCCTGCATCCACAGATGTTAGCACAATACCAATTTCACTTCAATGTGAAATTATCGTAGTATATGGGATTTATAAATATTATCCGCTATTATGCGGCGCAATAGGGTCTCATCCGCTATACAATGCAGGAAATCAACAACTCCAATATATACATATTCCAATGTATATATATTGCTATATACATATATAATACCAATTCCACTTCAATGTGAAATTATCGCGGTATATGTTTTTACTAAATAACATCCGCCTAATATACGGCGTATAGGGTCTATTTATCACAATAAATAACAGTCATCATCCAATTCACACAATCAAGCAATTTTAAATCTAACTATTTAAAATTTAAATCGAAACAAAACATTCGATTGAGTGAGGAGTTCTCACCTTGCTTTCAATAACAGTCGTAGCAGTTTATTTCGAATAAAATTAAACGGGCGTTTAATTTTACTCAAAATTTTCACTAGCTACAATCAACTCCAATCTAGCTCCATTGCGAAGAGCTCGTCGAAACGATTCCAACGCAAAAAGTTTCGTCCAAAACGGACCTCGTATGAAGAAGTTAGGATATTTTAAAGATTACACGAATTTAAATAAATTAATTTACAATTTCTTTTATTTACAAAACCCTACACTCGATCTCGGCCGCACGTTCAAGCATCAGCAGATCCAGGCCATCCCCCTCTTCTTCTCTTCTACGTGAAAATCACGTTCGTTCCCAGGTCACAAAAGAACCCATGCCGCCATCAAAAACCCTAATTGTCGCCACCACTTCGCTCACATTTACGTCGATCAGGGAGTGCCATTCGAACGCCCCACTCGAGAGCTCCCCACGGCTAGGAGGTGATGAAGCTCCGGTGCCCCTTTGGCCTCGGAAAACGTGAAAAATGCAGCGACTTTGAGCTCCAATTGCCGTCGATCCGCCTCGTTTCAGACGATCTCCACCGTTGGATAGCTAGATCTCGATGAGATCTACAAGTTTGTAGTTGGAAGATTTTGGAGATAATGTGTGGATTGAGAGATAATTGGAGGAGAAGGTCGTGATTTGCTGGCCATTTAAAAGATAATGGCGGCTGTAACCCTAGTTGCTCAGGGTTTAAATGCAAATGAGAAAGTCCAGGGGCTTTTATCGAAAACTGCCAAACACTGTTCATCCGAAAATTTTCGAACTCGAAATCGAGCATGCCGGCTGGCGTTTCTAAGGTTTACCCCACGTTCCGAACACAATGGAATGTGTTTCAGGAGCTAATTCGATCGTATGTGAGAGTTACGGAAATAAACGATCAATTTTAAATCAAATCGATTTAAACCAATTTCGATGCGTTTTGGCTCGCCCCAGATAAACTGTACATCCGATTGACACGAAATTGGAAACATTACAATAATTTCACATTACGGATCTGATGAAACTGGTTTCGTCGAAATCGGAGACTGTTTGAAAAATGACTATTTTCACTAGTCAATTAAATATTAAAATATTCAATTTTCACAATTTAACTTTTAAATCGAATTTAAAAGTTTTATAACATCGTTATAACTCCAACATGATTTAATATAACTTTATAAATCATTTTTAATCACATTTGATTCAGATTTCAATTATCTACACAATTTCAAGTATTAAATTAATAATTTAACCGCCCAATTAAATCACTATATCGAAATTAAATTAATTTGACTTCCAAATCTTACTTATTAAAATTTAAAATTAATTAAATATACGAATTTCAAATGATGGAAATTCTGGGTCGTTACAAACTCCCCCCCTTAAAAGAATTTCGTCCTCGAAATTGCAAAGTAAGAAAAATGCCCCAAATCCATTAACTTTTCAAAAATCCACTTAGTGAAAACTTTATATTTACCTTTTCCAAACCTTTAACTTCAACTAAAACAATGGTATCCATTTTCCAATTCAATTCCTACGTTTTATTTCAATTTGAAAATTGACTTTTCCATTAACAAAAATTTTCCTCAAAAATTTTCTAACGCCTTAAATTTTCCGAAAAATTCGCTAGCGTCTCCTTTGCGCGGTTCGATCATAGTAGAATCACAATAGACATAAATATGTATACATCGACCCACCCGGTCGGAAAAGCAGAAAAACAGTTTAGATTTCCTATTTTTATTGCGTAAGCGTACCTTTTTAGCATTTTTAAGCAAAGCAGTTATTTATTATCATTTTAGCGCGACCAAATCAGTCGAACGGCAGCCACGACACCTGTACTTACTCAATTTAAACATGTAAGTAACATATATATAAAGTTATTAACAATTTTACTCTTTTAAACACTACAACACTTGCATATCAAAAGAAATGCATACTAAAAAGGTTTATAAGCACTTATAAAATTTCAACATCACTTGTAATTGTTTACAACCAATTCATATATAACAACATTCAATTGTTCATTTTCAATTAGTTTACATTCACTAATTTAAATTCAAGTTGGTTCACTTCCAATTCAATCAATTTCTATTTAAATTTACTTCACTTTCAATTTAAATTCAATTGCTTTAGCTTTCATTTATTAATTCAATTTTCATTAATACTTAATGAACTATACTACATACAATCAACCAACAACCATCTAACAACCAATGTTATAATCAATACATCCAAATTAATTTAATTTACCTTACTTCACATTCAATTTGGTTCAACATTTTTAATTCCAATTGGTTTAATATTAAATTGACTTTCATTCAATTTATTCAATTTCCAATTACATTAGCTTTAATGAATTAACACTTACATTCATTATTCCATATCAATTTACTTACATTTGATTGATTAACATCCAATCCATTTATTAATTCAATTGCTAATTCATTTTACAAATAAAGTTGAATTTCCTTTATATAACTCAGGTTCACATTTATTTAATAAATTCACTTTATCATTTTCCTTCGATATCAAAATCAACTTCATTCAACATCACTTAAGTTCAATTCCAATTAAACATCATTTGTTTAATTTAACTTAAATTTCCACTTATAAATCCAATTCAGTTTTTTTTCTTAACAAAATTGTTTAACCACTTTAATACTTGGTTTCACTTACCTTTACCCATTTTATAGGTTATACAACTCATTATTAAATCTTCCAAATCATATTACAATCACTTACCAAATTCAATTCAAATCTGACTAAATTTATTTAACTTTACCAAAGCTAAAATCTTTAGTTCATATTATAAGTTCAAAACTCATTTTACTTATATTCATTAATTTCAACTTGGATTTTAATTTAAATTTTTTTATCACAACAAAACTTCAAATTTCAATTTATTATGGTAGCAAATAAATCACACAGAAACTCGAAAATGATACTAATGATGCTGCAGTCATCACCCTTATTATTTCCCAGCAACAATAGTAAATTCAGTGCTTAATATTCTTTCAAAAAAATTTCCCTGTTTATTTATAAATCACATTTATAAATCTTTTTCTCATATAATTTCACTATTTACCTTTACTTATACAAGATTATTTCACAATTGCAAATCATATTAATTATAATTCCATACTTATAATTCATTTGCTTATATACTTCATTCTTTTACAATTGTTGTTTTTATAAAATTTATTCAAACAACCTTCATTAATTTATATATATGCATATTTTCAACAACCAAACAATCAATTTTATATACACTTTAATAATTCTGGAAAATTATTTCCTTTATATACAAAATATAATCAAGGTAAAATTATTTCATTTACCCAATTTAAAATGATACTATGTCGACTTGCCTCGTTTAAGTGTTTAGAAACCCCTATCGATAATATGGCGTCCCACATACCGACCAGAATTCATTAACAGCTCAACGGATAAGCAAACACAATATAAAACAATTTCATATTCACTAAAAAATACGCACTCGTATCTATTATTACACTCACACTCATTCTAGAGTACTACTGACTCTATCTCAAATGAGCAACACCCAACAGAGCCATGGTTATCGCTTAACCATATGCTCTGATACCAAATGTAACGAACGCGATTTTTCGACGCTCGAAAAACCGAATTGTTATGGAGGAAAAGAAGAGGTAGAAGAAGATGGAAGAAAAAGAAAGAAGAAACAACAGAAACAACACAGAACAATATCAGAATCTCACATTCGCAGCGGAACAACATATAATAGATAAATGAATAATCTTTAAAACAAAGAACTATATCATTTTATACATTACATCATCATCAGAGTTTACAGCAATAATATACAACACAACTGGACAGTTATACAAACTTGTCCTTATACAGAATACACAGCGGAATAGATAATATCATATATACAAATGCTACATCTCACCATTCAGCTTGCCACTGAGCTCCACAGCATCTCCTGAATCCAGAATGACCTGATAACCTGACTCTAGACTGCCCGTGTGGAAATTGGTGGGCACCCAGAGTTTAGGAAGGAAATAATAAACTCCAGGTCAGTCATGGTGACTGGTGTGAGAATTAAAACAGTTTATCTTCACAAAGAAAACAAAACAATTTTGCAATGCTTTTGGAAAATGAAACTACCATAAGACCTCCCGCCACACACACAATGCAAACGCAGAATTGGAGGAGATTTCTTCTTATGATAGTCAAAAATGCTTACTATGCAAAATCATTCGATATTATTATCATTAGTGCATAGTGTCGAAAACCATTTCGAAAATATAATATTAATCGTAGCGAGCATACAACCATTATTGTATGCCTACTATAGCTACTACGTTCAATAGCAGGTTACCGCCACATTCCATAGCAGGTAATACAACTAAAACCATACAGGGTTCGTATTGTTTCTTTGGATTTCCAACAAATGGTCAAGCAAAGGAACTTCCTTACACCGAATGGAAAATGCCTCTAAAAAGACGCCCTGGATCCCAATCGGATCTCTGCAAACACAAGGCCGACGCTACCTCACGCTTTTACCAAGCTGTAACTAGGTAACTAACACATGAGCTATGTCATCCCCCGGTCGTCACCGACCTTTATTCGAGGATCCTCAATCACAAAGCAACAACCACAAAGTATAATCAGCATAGGTAAAATATCTGGGCTCCATACCATGATATCACCTTTTATCCAGAAGGAAATGACATACCCTAGGGGTGCTACCCCTAAAAACCTTTGTCGCAACATTCCTGTTTCGACCATTACCGGGTTGTGAGGCTCGACGAAGTCTCGTCCACAAAACTACGCTTTTTCACAAAGCAACGCTTTGATCAAAACAAATAATCAACGGCACTTCGTATGCCACATTACCAAATTGGGAATGTATCACTAGTAACCATCAACTACATAACCTTTGAGCTCGTACGTCTCAGAGAAGGGTGTTAAGCTAAGAGGATAAATTCTCCGCCACCAACAGAAATGTATTTGATAGAAACCAGCTTTATATCCCAAAGTGTAACGTCATACACACATCCATACAAGTCCGTTCCCGGATCGAACGGAACCGAAGGCACTTCCAAAGAAGCCCTTGCAATCCGGATAATTTCTAATCACGTTCGGACTTCCCGTCACAAGAAGAGTGATAAAAATCTCCATACCGGAGCAACTCGGTGCAGAGACATTCGACAGGTTGTCCTTTCATTTTCGAAAATACCCGGTCTTCACCACCGGTCTTCAATACGATCCATATCGTCGTATCACTAATTCGGAATGGGTTATATGACACAAAGGTCTTTTCCCGGCTAACCCGAATAGTGCGCGTTTGTTTAAAAAAAACAAATCAAGTGCCATTTCAAAGGCAAATATTGATAGTCGGTTATTTAACTATCAACAACATTCACAACAATCAACCAATTTAAATAATTTTTCCCAAATTATTAAATTTCAAATCTCTTCGCGAGATACGGTTTAACACTTCAACCATTTGAAAACAATTTCAAATCACATTCATTTAACCAATTGTATAAATCCTTATCGATTTATTTCAAATTTACATCTCAAATCTGTAAATTTATTTCCACACTTCATCACTTTGAAAACCAATTTCAAATCATAATTTTCCACACTTCAAAAATAAATCAATGTTTATTTTTAAAACAAATTCCCCTTTCCTTTATAAATTCCATTGTGAAATTAAATTTCCAAATATCCATTTTTAACTCCAAATCAACTTTCAAATTGATTTCTAAATCTGTTTCAAAACCCAAATTGATTTCCAAACCTTTATTTCAAACACCGAATCAAATTTGAAATTGATTTCAAAATTTACTTCACACCAAATCAATTACAAATTGATCTAAAAATTTTAGTCACCTTTTAAAATAAATTCATTTATCTCTTCCAAACCATTTAAAATTCCATTTTAAATAAATTCTTCAACTTTCAATTAATACTATTCAAAATCTATTTATAAAAGCCTTTTTCCATATTTTAGAAATAATTCGATAAGATTTCAAAAATCGACTTTATACTTTACAATCCTTTCTTTTAAATTCAACCAAATTCTTTCAAAAGAATTTACTTAAAATTTCCAATTTTAATTTCAAAAATCAAATTTCATTCATTTCTGGTATCCAACAATACCAAAAATACATTCGGCTAAATTACAGCTTTCAACGAATCCAATCACAGATATAATCATTCACAGATTATAAATAAATAATCACACGGCGATTATAAATAAATCAACACACAACATTGAAATAAATTCAAATGTTTGAGGAATCCAGTTGGATCCCTCCAACCTGTTTCCCTGCATCCACAGATGTTAGCACAATACCAATTTCACTTCAATGTGAAATTATCGCAGTATATGGGATTTATAAATATTATCCGCTATTATGCGGCGCAATCCGCTATACAATGCGGGAAATCAACAACTCCAATATATACATATTCCAATATATATATATTGCTATATACATATATAATACCAATTCCACTTCAATGTGAAATTATCGCGGTATATGTTTTTAATAAATAACATCCGCTTAATATACGGCGTATAGGGTCTATTTATCACAATAAATAACAGTCATCATCCAATTCACACAATCAAGCAATTTTAAATCTAACTATTTAAAATTTAAATCGAAACAAAACATTCGATTGAGTGAGGAGTTCTCACCTTGCTTTCAATAACAGTCGTAGCAGTTTATTTCGAATAAAATTAAACGGCCGTTTAATTTTACTCAAAATTTTCACTACCTACAATCAACTCCAATCTAGCTCCATTGCGAAGAGCTCGTCGAAACGATTCCAACGCAAAAAGTTTCGTCCAAAACGGACCTCGTATGAAGAAGTTAGGATATTTTAAAGATTACACAAATTTAAATAAATTAAATTACATTTTCTTTTATTTACAAAACCCTACACTCGATCTCGGCCGCACGTTCAAGCATCAGCAGATCCAGGCCATCCCCCTCTTCTTCTCTTCTACGTGAAAATCACATTCGTTCCCAGGTCACAAAAGAACCCACAATTCACAATTTAATTTTTAAATCGAATTTAAAAGTTCTATAACATCGTTATAACTCCAACATATTTTAATATAACTTTATAAATCATTTTTAATCACACTTGATTCAGATTTCAATTATCTACCCAATTTCAAGTATTAAATTAATAATTTAACCGCCCAATTAAATCACTATATCGAAATTAAATTAATTTGACTTCCAAATCTTACTTATTAATATTTAAAATTAATTAAATATACGAATTTCAAATGACGGAAATTCTGGGTCGTTACAATAACATATGAAATAAGTATACCAATGGATACTATAAACCATTATTACGCTATTGAAAACAATTGCAATCACTAATTAGCCGTGGAGGATCCGGAAGCTTGAAATTGGTGATTGGAAGCTTGAATTGGGGATTTGGGGGTTTTTTGATTAAGGTTTTCGTGCTGCAGAATGGGGAAGAAGAGGCTCGGCTGAAGCCTGTATATCGCGAATTTTCGACGGCTTCCGACGACCGCCGACAACCCGTCGGAAGCTGTAGGAAATGAACCGTCGGAAGCCGTCGCTATGCTCTGTCGGTATTTCAGCCTTTTCTAGTAGTGTTAACATTAAATAAGCCTTGGCTACTAGCAGGTGATATTAATATTATTATCAGTGCTAAAGAAAGAAAAGGGGAGGTAATCGCGGTACTTGTAAAATCCTTGAAACCATTAACAATTTTCTTGTAAAGGCGGGTCTTATAGATTCAGATATCTTTGGAGATAATTTTACATGGAAATCTGGGGAATTTTGAAATATACTCTGCAAGTTAGATCGAGTTTTATTAAATAATTATTCTTGAATATTCTTCTAAATTACTTATGAAAAACTCTAGATCAAGCTACTAATGATCATACACCCATTGAAATAATACTTTACAAAACCCAACATGATTTTAAGAATGTTACTTTTAGATTTATCAATGGATGGTGTGAAAATGAGGAATACTCTAATGTTATTAAACAATGTATGAATTTTCAATATCGTGGAAATACCATATTATTATTTCAAAGTATACCAAGAGAAAATGTAAAAATTGGAATAAGAGTAGAATTAATGAACTAGACTTAATTAATCAACTGAGGAATTCTAACAGCTATTTGCAGGGAGTTACAGATGAGGACTAAGGCACTATGCATTTGTAACATCCTGATATTTCATACCATTCGCATCCACACATGTCAGACTTGAATTGCTCAAAATATCAGATTGTTAATTTATATCTAGCAAAACTCAGCATATACAGTAAATGAAATAATCACATAATCACAGACACAGAGTAATATAACAATAAGCAGCAGAAACAAATGCATAGTAGTTCATGAAGCTACTATATATATATATATAACAGAGTTAGAACAAGATACAACAAAAGTCTCGAATACATAAAAGTCTCAATACAATAGTCAAATAACAAGATCAGAATATATCACTGGAGTCAACTGAATAACTACAAGCTGAATAGATAGATGGATCTCCAAGCGAAGCTTCAACTCCAAAGTGAGTCTCTAATGCTGTGACACTCAGTCTGACCCGAGCGTAAAGAAAAACACTCGAGTTAGGATTAACATTCTTATATCAATAAATCCAACTCAAGTGAAATATCAATTAAAACACAAGTAACTTAAAGGATGTTTGGGATAACCATCCTCTAAGGACCCGTGGAACTATCTACTATGTAGTAATATACGCTATTATAATAATGTCTATAGTAAAGTAAACTATTAAAATAGCGTTAAGGCATTACCCATATCATCCTTAACACATTTTATATATTCCCATAGTCTATACAGTACCGTAACTTCCCATAAACTGGGCTTATAAGAGGGCACTCCATAGGTATGGTATTAAACAAACTCGTAGTGGTCTCGATAAGGTAGGTGACACGACACAACTAGGCAATGCCAGGGTAGATATACCAATTACACTTCCAGGCTGGTTGTAACGCTTATCAGCAACTACCGCCCACCTCGAGCGATACTCCCAAATCAAAGGTGCGCATTAAATCAATCACAAAGTAATAGAATGGTAATCGAAGAAGTGTGTCCGATCGAAGGAGCTACCTCACTTGGCCCGTCGATTGCTCCTGTTTTAGCCACCTTATGCCAACTCACGGGAGTCAGGTCCACGTATATACCTCAAATAGGATCGTCGCCACCAACCTACTTCATTCTGGAATCTCCACTGCGTACACAGTTGTTAAAGTGGTTTTCGGTATTGGCACAGAGTATGACAATATCCGATCCTGGTCTCTTTAACAACCAAACGTTATTATAACACCGTGGTCATTTCAAAATATCATACTTCAAAACCAAAATATCATATCCATTTCAAAACCATATCAATACGATATCATTTCTTACTTAAATAATATTCATTTCCAAAATTATAGCACTTTCCAAAATTATAGCTCTTCGAAATTATAACACTTTGAAATTATAACCCTTCCCACTTAAATAGTTTGATATAAAAAAATAGTATTTATAAATAAAATAGTTAATGAAATAAAATAGTATATACAAATAAAATAGTTTTATATTAAAATAGTTTATATATTTTAGAAATAATTAGTATATTAATAATAGCTTTATAATAAAATAATTTATAAAGTAAAATATTTATATATATACATTTAAAATACTTTATATAATAAATAGTTCCCTTAAAGTTCACAAATCGATTCAAATCAATTCAAATTCAATTTAATTCATTCTCAATTCATCAATTTCAATTCAATTCAGTTTCACAATAAACCATTTCAAATTATAACGATTTCAAATGCAGATTTGAATCGCCAAATATACCATTTCAATTTCAATATATTTCGAAGTTTAAATATTCAACATTTTCAAAACTAAGTTTGATAATTTCATATATATCTAAATTTAACTTCATTATTATTTAGTTTGAAATATTCACTTAATCAATCCAATGTCGTTTAAATAAACTTTAAATTACATTTGAAATAAACTAGATATTACTTCAATTTATTTAAACTTGAAATATTCAATTTATTACTTTAAATCAAATCAAGTTATAAAATCATATTTTTAATCTCAAATTGAGTAGGTTTCAAATCGATTTTAAAATTAATATAACTCTCAAAAGATTACGATTTCAAATTAAATTAATTTTATCTTCCCAACTTTAATTTATTCAAATTATTATAAAATTTTAAAATAAAATTTTAAATAAATACTTAAACATATTATATATTAATTAAATCAAACTTATTATTAAACTTAAATCTTATTATTAAACTTATTTTATATTAAAACTAATTTATACATATTTTAAAATAGTAAAATGTAACATTCCCCCTTCTGACCGCCTCCAGTCGGTAATTAAACCAACTAGAAACGTTCAAAAGGACGAATTGTTATTTAGTTTATAAGGTTTAAACAGAATCAGCCACAGAAACACAGAATAATAACAATGAATTAAAAACAAATGAATCTTTATTTCATTACTATAAATCTTTTTGAATACATCAGAGTTTATACAATTTGATAGTGATACAGCGGAATATCTTAAAATACAATTTTCTTTTGAAAACTAAAGTGATTCTTTACTCTCTCTAACTTCGCTGCTCGAAAATCTTCAAGCTGTAAAAATACTCGGTCTGACCCGAGTATTATATTCAAAAGAAAATAATACACAGGTCAGTCTAATTCAAACCAGTTATTAGTGCATATAAGCAATAATAATTTAAATAGACGACAGTCACAATAATTCCCGTATATCCAATCCTTTTAACAAAGAAATCGGATAACGAAAATTTTAACACTAAACAGTGTTAAACAATAAATCAGCAGATTTAAATCATCAACAGAGATAAATAAACAATTTATCAAATCGACTAAATCAATTTAAAACAATTGAAATTGTCACTTTAAAACCATCAAAGTTTTGACTGGCTGCCGTACACGCACGCGTGTACGGCCTCGCCAATACGGCATAAAAGATCAATGCATCACGACGCAAAGAAAAAAATATCAATTCATAACTGTCAATTCTGGGTGGCTGCAGTGCACGCACGCGTGCACTGCCTCGCCACTATCGCAGGAGATACACAAAAGCTCAGTGAAAGACACACATGATCACAAGGTCAAACGAATTCAGTGCCAACCTGAACCAGCTCAAATGAATAGAAATCCAACTGAACAGTTGTACATATATGACAACTACAGGCAAATGGTCAAAGAGACAAAATACCCAAGGTACAAGAAATCGAGTCATAACTAAAACAAGTCAGAAGTCATAAAGGAATCAAAGCTCAGTTCAAAAAAAAAGCCATTCATTGCACATGAAAATCAAGTGCAGTTTCAAATTATTTAAACAACCACAACATTGTTACAGTGTTAAAAAGAAGAATCGAACACTGTCTGTCATAGTGAAGTTACTCAAGAAAAAGAACTGAACAAGTCAAAGACCCTATTGTCGCAAAATGTAACTCGATGCCGAGCAATTACAATTAAACATGTATGCATATAAATATATATACACATACACATCTATATTAATTGAAATAGGACCAGCAAATGAACTTCAACCCAGTCAAAACCAAAGACACCGAGAAAAGCCTGAAGTCAGAATATGTACTAAGCAGTGAATCAATAATTGACAACAAATGCAAGGACCAGACTCGTGCCCAAGGACCACAATATATCGACGAAACCACACTGCGGGTGCAGAACAGTTCACATCAACACCTAAGACAAACCTAACTACCTGATATACGATTATGCAGTGGCAACATTAGTGAACATTTGCAGTGTCAATGCCGCAATGAACAAGTGCAGACATGAATATTAATGCATAAACAAGTGTACAACTGCCCAGGCTCCAAGATAAATGTGTGCATAAATGCATCATGAACAAATGATCAGGGTCGAAGCAACACAATAGTTAACAGAGAAGATAATCAACGCGACTCAAATGAATTTCCAGTGGAATGCAGACTACAACATCAAAGTTCCGTAAATAAATGCAACAACGAACTCGCTCGAAGGTCAGAAGTAAATACAGTGTGCATATGACAAAGAGCTCGAGGCCAAGACTAAAACAAAGATGGTCAGAGTAAAAGTCTACAATGAAACCAGAGTGAATATCAACATCAGAGACTTAGCCTAAATTCAAGAATATATGCATACACACATACATATGTATGTATGCACATATATAGTCTTGAATAAACAGAAGTAATGTATAACAAAATGGAACCGTGGACAGAACCATCAGACAAGTAATCAGACCAGGCTACAAAAGCATATGAGGTGTAGACTACAAAGGTGTGCAAACAAGATAAATCTACAAATGCAAGCTGATCAAATGCAAGTGCAACAGTGAAAATCAACTGAGCAAGTGAACCAGACCTCAGCAAAATGCACACTAACTTCAAATGACTCAGGTTGAAGTCATATACAGCAAGTACAGATAACAAATACCAGTCAGGTCCATGTGATCAAGTGCAACTACAAGGTGGATACAAGAAGGCCACAGTAATTAGGTTATATAAAGTGAAGTACAACCACTACAATGGAATATGAGATTAAATCAAGGCAGTCAACAACAAAAATCTCAAGTGAACAGGAATACAACATTCGATGAAGTAACAGAGAAGTGGCAGAGAAGCAAAACGACCAAACAAGGAAATGACGCAGTGAACTACATATCAACTAAGGCAAGGATGCAAACAAATATGAAATGGAATGCATCTACAAGTGCGGATGGCCAGAGTCGAAACTCACAGTGAAACAATGAAGTGCACAGCTACAATGATGCATGATAAGCAATGGCAAAAAGATGGCCAGAGACGAAGCTCACAGGGGCCAGTAAGCCAAAGAAATAAATCACAGTAAAGCCAACAAGGAACCACACGAAAACAATTTTTTTTTTCAGAAATCAAAGTCATGAGTATCAGTTTATAAACCGAGAAAATCACAAACTCGAACAATATCAAGAGCCGAAACCACTGCAAAGTCGAAGTCCACATATAATCATTTTCCAGAGATTCAAAACAAAAGAAACCAAATTTTCTTTCGCAAATCAATCAAAGGCCGAAGCCACAGTTAATAGCCGAAGCCAAAAAAAATGTTTTCGCAAAGTCAAAGCGATCGAAGTCGAAGTACCAGAGAATTCACAAATTTACAAAACATTATCTCATAGTCCCAACGGAGGCAAAAATCAAATAGCCAAGACAATACATATATATACATACAAGAATGTATGTATACACATGGTTTCAATGCCTGATCAAGTGCACATAAAGGTTCAAACATCCAAGTGACCAAAGTCGACAATGAAAGCCATAATCAAAATCAACTTCGATAAAAAATCAAGTCAAGGTTGAAAATCATCTCGGGCATCAAATCAAAAATCAAAATGGCCGAAGCTATAAAATAGCTTTTAAAATCGAACAAGACAATGTCGTCAAACTCAATTCAAATTTCTTCAAAGTCGGAATTCATCAGATTATACGAACTCAAGAAACTCAGATAAATTATCAAAAAACACACAAAATCGAGCTACTAGAGCATTGTTGAATTAGATGTGAGGGGCGGAAACCACTCACCTGTTGTTTGAAACAATCGCGAGCAAGGGACGACCTAGCTACTGTAGTTGAAGTCGTGGCCCTCAAGAAGACGAGCGCGATCGATTGAAGCCAGTGCCTTTGGTTTCTACCCAAGCCCTACTTTTGAAGACGAGGAAGAACGAAACTCGCGGCCGCCATTTTTATTTTCTTCGATTGATTTTTTTCTTAGGGTTACGAATGAGAAGGGGAGAGGGGGTCGGGTCCGTATTTTAAAGAGAAGGGAATCGTGGGGGGTTATGGGCTGAAGTATGGGCTGGTGATAAAGGGTATGGTATTATTTTTATATTTTTTTCCTTTTTTGTTTTTATTTTTATTTACTTTGTTTTGTTTTCATTAATTACTAATAACTTATGCTATTGAATTTTGTAGATAAAATTTATTCAATTTTTTTCCAATCATTATCTATATTCTTTTAATTTGCATATCTCATATCAATTTCAAAA
Source organism: Allium fistulosum (assembly GCA_030737815.1). Classification (NCBI taxonomy): domain Eukaryota; kingdom Viridiplantae; phylum Streptophyta; class Magnoliopsida; order Asparagales; family Amaryllidaceae; genus Allium; species Allium fistulosum. The sequence goes on from CM060905.1 coordinate 838,331,417, forward strand.
TGTGGAGTTTTTATTTTAATTGATTAAGATAAATTTGATTTTTAAATCCAAAGATTTTATACTTTAAAATTTCAAAGCAAATTGCCTTATTAATATATAAATCCCAATTAAATTTTAGATTCAAATATATTTCTCAATTTAAACTAGATAAATTCTAACACATTCACCATTTAAATCAAAATTTAAATTCAATTTATCAATTTAAATAGTTCAAAATTTTGGGATCGTTACAAACTTCCCTCCTTAAAAACTTTTCGTCCACGAAAAGGAAAGATTGTTAAAATTTCATTAATATTTATACTCTACTCAATTTTTCTAAGCTTGAAACTCAATACAAATAAATGAATATAGGATTCATTTCATTTGTTTAATCTCACTAGTTTTGTTTATCTTCTCTTTTGTTCATTGATTTTCTAAAATCAAAACCCAAAAGTCTTTTACTAAATTTCGACTTACAACTCAGATTCAAACTTACAAATTCTTCACGTTAGAGATTTGCATAATATATCTCTTCCAAAGCTGTGGACTTTCAAAACATTTCAAAGATCCTCTTCCTTAGTTCATTAAGTTGGAATTTCGTAATTTTACTTTCAGATCATTGATTTGCTATTTACAGTTTGAAAATACTTGCTAACTCGAAATTTAACAAGTCCATCTTCGTTCTCACAAACATTAGGCATACGCTGGCCAGGCGCAGGTCTAAAAATCTCCAAGTACTAAACATACTTGCTTCAATTTCCAGTGAAAATACTTTAAAAATTCTTTTAAAAATATGGATATGGAAAGCACATTCCCCCATGGATTACATCTTATCCGGCGGTTACGCTACTATCCCAGTAGAGTCGCTCGTAATCTGTAGGTTTCTCACCTCTTAAATTTCGCCATGGTTGTCGCCATAGATTGTAGTACACACGGCGGTTACGCTACTATCCCAGTAGAATCGCTTGTGTCTGTAGGCATCACGCCCCTCAAATTTCGCTTGGCATTAGATTGCAGTTTACCCGGCGGTTACGCCACTATCCCAGTGGAATCGCTTGTAACTGTGGGCATCTCGCAAATTACGCTAATCAATCAATCTAATCTCATCACGATGATCCATCGCGAGGGATTTCCGATTCAAATAGTCACTCTGACTAAATGGAAATTCTATGTAGCTACGAATTTCAAATGGACACTCATCGAGAGTTCCAAAACCTTCTCAAATAATAAATGGAAGGTACTTTTCCATATCCTCAGTTTAGAAAACATAATGTCATATATATGTAGTACTTTCATTTCACATTTCGTACATATCATATCTATGTAAACATACATAAGATTTCCATAATAATGTCTTTCTAAACTAACGGTTTCAAATTTATCGTATTCATATATATAAGTTCTAAAAACTTACATATCCCATATTCATAACAAAATAGAGGATTTCAAAATTTTCCTCTAAGTCGATTTGGAAATTTAAGGTTATCTCAAACCTAATTCATATTCATAATTCCATTTATTATCGACTTCACATTCGATTTGGATTTCACGCTACATCGTCAATTCTCAACATAGAATTGATGTCTACCGATATATAACCTCTGAGCTCGTACGTCTCAGAGAAGGGTGTTAAGCTAAGAGAATAAATTCTCCGCCACCAACAGATATATATTTAATAGAGATCAATTGCTATGTCATCAATTCACAATGTTAGACATACAATCCAAATCATCATCTGAAATTCAAAGCTCAACTTATATTGTCTTTGATGTCGAAGTTAAACTCAATTTTAACTTAACGATTCAATCTTTTTTGAAAAATTTCAAATTGAACTAATTGTTCAAATTCTCATTTAACATTTCAACTTCGACCTCAAAAATGAATTTCAAATCATTTATTCCTTACGGAATATATTCACAACATTTCATTTTTGGAAAAACATTTCCATACTTATTTAAAAATAAGTAATTCACAAATCCATTTATTTTCAACATTTGAAAATATTCGATATACTTAAATCAAAATTAAGTATATATTTCATCTTTAAGGAAATCATTCTCTTTCACATATTTATTTGAGTCAAAACGAATGTCACGTAAAACATCGTTACGACAACTCAAAATTACTAGTATAGGGATTCGAAATTTAGATAGATGTATAAATCCCAATACTATACAAAACATTTCCTTTCAGAAATCATTTACTATAACAACAGTGTTATAGTCCACCATTTCCTTATATTCGAAAACGTCTATTTCAACAATGAATGTTGAAATATATGGTTTCGATATTCATTGCCTTTGAAAACATCTTTAAAACAATTAACTTCGTTTTAAAATATCACTTTCCCAACCATGTCCCTTTTATTCAGTAATATATTCACGGTCCAAAATTGTGAATATACATCTTTTAACAAGCTATAAGAATTTACTTATCAAAATAAGTCAGTTTCGAATTTATAAATAACGTTTATAATTTCCATTTCTATTTATAAAGACTTCAATTTATAAAAAAAATCACTTTATTAACCATTCCTTTATAACTCAGTTTTATATCAAAAATTTAATTTATAAGTAAATTACTTATAATTTCTTTTATCTTACAAATTCGATTCATTTTATAACTTCACATTATAAAACTTTTAAATTTCATTAACTTATGAAATCCAATTATACTTCATTTTCAACACTTATACAAAATTCGTTTTATAATTCCAACATAATATCAATCTTTTCAAATCTTCTATTTAAACCGTTTATAATAATTCAAAAATTTCCAATTCAAACTATTATATAAATTTGTCAATTTTCTATTTCCAAGATAATCAACTAGTTCTTTAGTAAATCCTTCATTGAATTGATTTTCAATTTATTCACATTTGATTCATTCACATTGGATTTTACTAACATTCATTCATATTCGATTAGTTCACTTTCACTAATTTATATTCAAGTTAGTTTGCTTTCAATTCGAATCAAATTTGATTCTATTTAAATTTACTTATCTTTCAATTTGAATTCAATTACATAGCTTTCAATTTCCATTAATTCAATTTCATTAATACTTAATGAATTTCTATACAATCAACTAGCAACCAATGCACATTCAACTTAACCAAATTTATTTACTTTGCTTACATTCAATTTGGTTTAACACACTTAATTTCAATTGGTTTATATTCTAATTCTGATTGAATTCTTATACTCACCATATTCACAACTCACTTTTACAATTAAGTTGAATTTCCCTTATATAACTCAAATTCATATTCATTACTTCACTTTATTAATTCATTTTGATATCAAATTCAACCTCATTCAACATTACTACTTAAGTTATGTTTCATTTTATCTTCACTTGCATTTATTTTCACCATACAACTTAAGTTCGCCTCAAATTTATTTGAAATTCTATTTTATTGAACTTTACTAAAGTCAAATTCATATCACTATTCAGAATCCAAATTTTTGTTTTACTTAACAAACTGTTCAAACATTTTAACAATTGGTTTAACTTAAATTTTCTCATTTTATAAGTTAAACAACTTATTAAATTTAAACTTCCCAATTCATATCATATAATCACTTATCCTTCAAGTTTAAATTTATATTTCAATAATTTATCAAATCAAGTTCAATTTATTTAACTTTCCTTTAGTTAAATTTCAAATCATATATTTATTAATACTAACTCAATTCAATTTAACTTTTCTTAAGTTAAAAATCTTTATTTTCAAAAACAATTTTATACTTGTTTAGATTTGAAAAACATTTCCTATTTAAAGTGTTTCTAGTAACTATTCATATTAAACGTCATAAACTAAGCTTTGTGTAAACCAAAGCTCTGATACCACTCTGTAACATTCCCCCTTCTGACCGCCTCCAGTCGGTAATTAAACCAACTAGAAACGTTCAAAAAGACGAATTGTTATTTAGTTTATAAGGTTTAAACAGAATCAGCCACAGAAACACAGAATAATAACAATGAATTAAAAACAAATGAATCTTTATTTCATTACTATAAATCTTTTTGAATACATCAGAGTTTATACAATTTGATAATGATACAGCGGAATATCTTAAAATACAATTTTCTTCTGAAAACTAAAGTGATTCTTTACTCTCTCTAACTTCGCTGCTCGAAAATCTTCAAGCTGTAAAAATACTCGGTCTGACCCGAGTATTATATTCAAAAGAAAATAATACACAGGTCAGTCTAATTCAAACTAGTTATTAGTGCATATAAGCAATAATAATTTAAATAGACGACAGTCACAATAATTCCCGTATATCCAATCCTTTAAACAAAGAAATCGGATAACGAAAATTTTAACACTAAACAGTGAAACAATAAATCAGCAGATTTAAATCATCAACAGAGATAAATAAACAATTTATCAAATCGACTAAATCAATTTAAAACAATTGAAATTGTCACTTTAAAACCATCAAAGTTTTGACTGGCTGCCGTACACGCACGCGTGTACGGCCTCGCCAATACGGCATAAAAGATCAATGCATCACGACGCAAAGAAAAAAATATCAATTCATAACTGTCAATTCTGGGTGGCTGCAGTGCACGCACGCATGCACTGCCTCGCCACTATCGCAGGAGATACACAAAAGCTCAGTGAAAGACACACATGATCACAAGGTCAAACGAATTCAGTGCCAACCTGAACCAGCTCAAATGAATAGAAATCCAACTGAACAGTTGTACATATATGACAACTACAGGCAAATGGTCAAAGAGACAAAATACCCAAGGTACAAGAAATCGAGTCATAACTAAAACAAGTCAGAAGTCATAAAGGAATCAAAGCTCAGTTCAAAAAAAAAAGCCATTCATTGCACATGAAAATCAAGTGCAGTTTCAAATTATTTAAACAACCACAACAGTGTTACAGTGTTAAAAAGAAGAATCGAACACTGTCTGTCATAGTGAAGTTACTCAAGAAAAAGAACTGAACAAGTCAAAGACCCTATTGTCGCAAAATGTAACTCGATGCCGAGCAATTACAATTAAACATGTATGCATATAAATATATATACACATACACATCTATATTAATTGAAATAGGACCAGCAAATGAACTTCAACCCAGTCAAAACCAAAGATACTGAGAAAAGCCTGAAGTCAGAATACGTACTAAGCAGTGAATCAATAATTGACAACAAATGCAAGGACCAGACTCGTGCCCAAGGACCACAATATATCGACGAAACCACACTGCGGGTGCAGAACAGTTCACATCAACACCTAAGACAAACCTAACTACCTGATATACGATTATGCAGTGGCAACATTAGTGAACATTTGCAGTGTCAATGCCGCAATGAACAAGTGCAGACATGAATATTAATGCATAAACAAGTGTACAACTGCCCAGGCTCCAAGATAAATGTGTGCATAAATGCATCATGAACAAATGATCAGGGTCGAAGCAACACAACAGTTAACAGAGAAGATAATCAACGCGACTCAAATGAATTTCCAGTGGAATGCATACTACAACATCAAAGTTCAGTGAATAAATGCAACAACGAACTCGCTCGAAGGTCAGAAGTAAATACAGTGTGCACATGACAAAGAGCTCGAGGCCAAGACTAAAACAAAGATGGTCAGAGTAAAAGTCTACAATGAAACCAGAGTGAATATCAACATCAGAGACTTAGCCTAAATTCAAGAATATATGCATACACACATACATATGTATGTATGCACATATATAGTCTTGAATAAACAGAAGTAATGTATAACAAAATGGAACCGTGGACAAAACCATCAGACAAGTAATCAGACCAGGCTACAAAAGCATATGAGATGTAGACTACAAAGGTGTGCAAACAAGATAAATGTAACAACCCGCATATTTATCGGTTGTATATTTAAATATTTTATTTAAATATAATGTCGTTTGTCGGATTATAGTCCGAAAAGCTACTTTTTGCAAATGGTCGAATTGGGACTTGAGACCACTTCCATTGAGTTCAAAATGCCGTTTGCGATCTTTTTGAGTATAAGCTTCGACATGTTTGGAGTATGTCGAAATCTGCTACTTTTTCTAGTTGGGTTTTGGGTTGGGTTCAGCCCACTAGCTAACTAAACCCACTTAACCCCCCTAACTCAGCTCCTTCTCTTCATTCCATCTTCATTTCATTTCTTTTCTCAAGCTAAAACTGAAATGGGGGAAAGGAAGAGGAAATAGAAATTGCAAACCCTAGTTTCTTCTTGCATCTTGATTTCTTGCTCCAAAATCAAATAGAAGCCATTGGTAAGCCTCCTCTTCATCTTCTCCAACTCTTTCTCCTTCAATTTCAGAAAGTTTCCTAACCCTAACTTAGGAAATACTTGTTTTGATCTTAGATTGAAGCTTGTTGAGTTGAAGTAGTGAGTGGTTGATCTTCTCTTTGCAATTGAGCTTCTTCTTCTTTGTTTTGGGTAAAAAGGTGAGATTTTTATCTCACATCTATGTGTATATCTATCATTGATGTTGGGTATGAATTCCTAACAAATATTCATGTGCTATTGCTTTTGGTTTGGAAAGAATTGGTATTCACTTGATAGGGCAAGAAGTGCTGGAAAACAGGCTCCGGCCGACCGAACGCAGGGTCTGGTCGACCGACCTGCTACCTGAGCACTTCCCTGCCTCTGTTTTGGGAGTGCAGGAATCTGGGCTCCGGCTGACCGACCCAGGAAGTCCGGTCAACCGACCTGCTTCCCGAGAATTTTTCCAGGACAGTGTCCGGTCGACCGAGCCCTGTAGCCGGCCGACCGACCTGCTCCTGTTTTCCCTGTTTTGCCTATTTTTGTTCGTTTTGATCGGTTTTCCAAATCTTATCGATGCAAGTTGGTTTTTAATGTTTGTTATTGCATCTTTGGCTTTGATAACATACTTTTGACTTCATTCACGAGTTTTATAAATAATCCCTCTAAATCGTATTAAAAGCTCCCTTCTCCGCTTTATAAATTTCTATTTAAACACACATGATTTTGCACTTCGAACGAAGTGGAAAGGAGATTAAATGGTTAGGTAAAACACGGACCATGAATCCGCACGTTCACCTTTCCGATTAGTCCCCGACCTATTCGATTGATCGTTTTGACCTTTGTGTCTGGTTTACCGATGACATGAGGTAAACTTTGTAATGTTTTGAGTGTGAAATTGGCTAATGGATAGTAAACCGTTTAGTGCAAACGAGTGGTTATGGGACATACGTTAACACTTTTCGGGTTCCTTTTCGAGAGTTATGACACATTCCGCCAGTTAGTGGTGCCCAGTACTGGGCCTCCGGACCTTCGCCACTACGGTTTGTTGCCTTCGGGGTTATTGCCTTCGGGTTAAGCCTTCGAGGTTTGTTGCCTTCGGGTATGTTGCCTTCGGGTATGTGGCCTTCGGGTTTGTACCTTCGGGTGTGTGCCTTCGGGTTTGTTGCCCTATAGTGTCGCTTCCGATGTTGGTCTTTATGAGCCGCATGGGTGATATTTGGGTTTGGAGCCTTCGGGCTCATGGATCCTTGTTTATACAGTACTGGGCTCGAGCAATCTTTTGTTGTTTTCATTGATACGTATATTCCCTAGGTATCGCCCTTCGGTGTTGGTCTTTTTGAGCCGCATGATATGTAGCGATCATCTAGTGGAACTTGTATACCTTTATTGGTATTTGTTATTTGCCTTTTGGCTTGATTTGGGATATGATGTCCTTTGTTTATTTGAGATGCCGATGATACGAGGCTTGTTTTGTTATGTTCATCTTTTGTTAGATGAGTGTGTTATCTCATATAGAGATATTTGTTATACCATATGATCTTGCAGGTTTATTATCGTTCAGTTTATCTAACTGATTTGTTTAGCTAGACTAACCCGTGTATTCTATACTCGGGTCAGACCGAGATGTTTCAGGTTAGGTGCTTTTGGACTTAGCCTCTTTTGCTTCCGCATGGACTATTCCGCTAGCTTCTTTTTGTCTTAGCTTTTTGTGTAGTCCTTATCTATTGTAACTCTGATATGTATTCTTGTGAACTCGTCTGTATATTGTGGTTTGCTATACCACTTGACATGTATCATTTTGTATACTCTACTTTGTATCAGAATATGTGTTTATGATGATCCGCTGTTCTGTGATGTATATTACATTGAGTTGTTACATTTTGTTCTGATAGATCCTATAGCCATTGTAGTTTTGCTTTAAGTATTTATTGAACTTGTCGAACCACATGAGATGATAAAAACCACTTTTCGGCGTGTTCAGTAGATAGTTAAAGAAAGACTACACATGGTCGCTTCCATTATACTCTATTGTCCGCATTAGCAGACGGTATTATCCATATAATACTCTTTGTTAATGAGGCTCTCAGAGTGGGGCGTTACAATAAATCTACAAATGCAAGCTGATCAAATGCAAGTGCAACAGTGAAAATCAACTGAGCAAGTGAACCAGACCTCAGCAAAATGCACACTAACTTCAAATGACTCAGGTTGAAGTCATATACAGCAAGTACAGATAACAAATACCAGTCAAGTCCATGTGATCAAGTGCAACTACAAGGTGGATACAGGAAGGCCACAGTAATCAGGTTATATAAAGTGATGTACAACCACTACAATGGAATATAAGATTAAATCAAGGCAGTCAACAACAAAAATCTCAAGTGAACAGGAATACAACATTCGATGAAGTAACAGAGAAGTGGCAGAGAAGCAAAACGACCAAACAAGGAAATGACGCAATGAACTACATATCAACTAAGGCAAGGATACAAACACATATGAAATGGAATGCATCTACAAGTGCGGATGGCCAGAGTCGAAACTCACAGTGAAACAATGAAGTGCACAGCTACAATGATGCATGATAAGCAATGGCAAAAAGATGGCCAGAGACGAAGCTCACAGGGGCCAGTAAGCCAAAGAAATAAATCACAGTAAAGCCAACAAGGAACCACACGAAAACAATTTTTTTTTCAGAAATCAAAGTCATGAGTATCAGTTTATAAACCAAGAAAATCACAAACTCGAAGAATATCAAGACCCGAAACCACTGCAAAGTCGAAGTCCACATATAATCATTTTCTAGAGATTCGAAACAAAAGAAACCAAATTTTCTTTCGCAAATCAATCAAAGGCCGAAGCCACAGTTAATAGCCGAAGCCAAAAAAATGTTTTCGCAAAGTCAAAGCGACCGAAGTCGAAGTACCAGAGAATTCACAAATTTACGAAACATTATCTCATAGTCCCAGCGGAGGCAAAAATCAAATAGCCAAGACAATACATATATATACATACAAGAATGTATGTATACACATGGTTTCAATGCCTGATCAAGTGCACATAAAGGTTCAAACATCCAATTGACCAAAGTCGACAATGAAAGCCATAATCAAAATCAACTTCGATAAAAAATCAAGTCAAGGTTGAAAATCATCTCGAGCATCAAATCAAAAATCAAAATGGCCGAAGCTATAAAATAGCTTTTAAAATCAAACAAGACAATGTCGTCAAACTCAATTCAAATTTCATCAAAGTCGGAATTCATCAGATTATACGAACTCAAGAAACTCAGATAAATTATCAACAAACACACAAAATCGAGCTACTAGAGCATTGTTGAATTAGATGTGAGGGGCGAAAACCACTCACCTGTTGTTTGAAACAATCGCGAGCAAGGGACGACCTAGCTACTATAGTTGAAGTCGTGGACCTCAAGAAGACGAGCGCGATCGATTGAAGCCAGCGCCTTTGGTTTCTACCCAAGCCCTAGTTTTGAAGACGAGGAAGAACGAAACTCACGGCCGCCATTTTTATTTTCTTCGATTGATTTTTTTTCTTAGGGTTACGAATGAGAAGGGGAGAGGGGGTCGGGTCCGTATTTTAAAGAGAAGGGAATCATGGGGGGTTATGGGCTGAAGTATGGGCTGGTGATAAAGGGTATGGTATTATTTTTATTTTTTTTCCTTTTATTTTTGTTTTTATTTTTATTTACTTTGTTTTGTTTTCATAATTACTAATAACTTATGCTATTGAATTTTGTAGATAAAATTTATTCAATTTTTTTCCAATCATTATCTATATTCTTTTAATTTGCATATCTCATATCAATTTCAAAATGTGGAGTTTTTATTTTAATTGATTAAGATAAATTTGATTTTTGAATCCAAAGATTTTATACTTTAAAATTTCAAAGCAAATTGCCTTATTAATATATAAATCCCAATTAAATTTTAGATTCAAATATATTTCTCAATTTAAATAGTTCAAAATTTTGGGATCGTTACATAAAATTATAAGTAAATTCTTAAAATTTATAATTTCAAAGCTAACTTAAAATTTTAAAATTTTCAAAACATATAATTTCTAAAAATCAAAAATTTAATCATATATAAAATAACACACACATATATATATAATATTTAAAAACAATATTTATATATAAAACCACATATATTTCCTTTCTAAAACTCTTGGAAATCATTTTCAAAATATATAGATAGACCAATGGTGTCTGTATATATAATTTTCTATCCTATGGTCAAGTGATACGGATATTTATCATTTCAATCCGCAATTTAAATATATACGGGTATATTTCTTTTCAACCCGTAATCCCAAATTCAAATCAATGAAAATCGCTTGGGTTTATCATTTCAACCCATAACTATTTTCTTCTATTCTAAAGATCGTTCGGGTATGTATCATTTCAACCCATAGGGAATTCTATACTAACAGGGAACTTGCAGAGTGAGAACAATGATGATAATAATATAACACATCAATAACAGGCATATATCATCAATATAAATAACCAATAATGGTGTCAGATGTCACATGTGAACAGTTATGGATAATGGCATATATATAGCAATTTAAATAACTAACAGCAGCATATTTCAATTGTCGTTTCAATTGAAATCAAATTTAATAAATATAAGAACGTTAATCGTGAGTGATTGCTCACCTTTCGAGGCTAGAGAAGAAAGAGAATGAGATGAGTTACGAATCTAAGCACGAATTCCAAAGCAAAGCAAGATTGGCACGAATTTGACGGACAAGCTGATAGATAAGGAATCGATATAACAATTTAGAATCAATTTGATAGGGACAACAATCATTTATATATATAATTAAAAATCATTGTTTTAATTAAACACATATATTGAAATCAACATATATTTAAAATAATATATATTTATTTTCAAATCAATAACTTAAATTTAATATCAAAATAAAAATCCATATATATATGAAAAACAAAATTCACATATATACTGAAACCAGAATATACTTACACAAATTTTTACATATATATACAAGTAACCTTATATACTACCTATATAACTTATATATTATAAACAACTTATATTTTTTTTATTAGTATATAAATAAACCCAGACAGAACATATGAAAACTTACATATACCAACAGATTCTCATGACTTGCCTAATATATATAAGAACTAACGTATCTTAACTTGCATAAACTTATATATATAAAACAACTTATAGTATAACTTGTATAAATTCGCATCCGTGCATTTATATAACTGACACAGTATATAATTTATATGAAATAACATGTGTACACTGACAATAACCAAAACTTATATAAATTACATATATTGACTACAAACTATAGTCTTGAAACTATATATATACAAACTCGCGCATGTCTGTAGCATATACAAACTTATATATACGAAATTCGTGTAAACTTATATATACAAACCAAAACTGTAACATATACAGCTTATGAATATAAATTATATATATATAAAATCTATATAGGTACACAGTTTAAAATCAATAGTTTATAAACAAATATACTATCTTCCAAAATTCATATGATTTATGCAGACACGTATGAATCAATTGTATATATACATGCTACAAAATGCTAACTTCCTACAATTTGCAGTTTATAATATATATATATCAAGGTAACCTTTTATATAAACTTTTATATTATATACAAAAATCAAAATATATGTATCACATATAGCTTATATACATATGTGTAACGTATATATACCTTTATATTATATATACACATATCTATTTTACACAAACAGTACTACTTTAAAAAAAATATTACTAAATTAGCTAACATATATACATTAGTGGTTACAAAAATCTAATTTTTATAATATTAATATAATTTGTAAATTGATGTATAAAATTCATACACAATTATATATAGGTAACAAAAATATAAAAAGGTAATAGAAATACAGCATGTACATCCTTTCTAAATATATATAACAGATGTAAGTATTGAAATATATATATATATATCACATATATACCCAAATATATATACAAACAGGTCATGAAATTTTCATTGTTAAAATATATATACTTTACACATATATAATACTAACATATGAATATATACCTTTATATATAAAAAACGGGGTGAGGAGAGCAACCATGGGGCTGTTGCCAATGACCAGGGGTGAGTTGGCTGTGCTTGGGTTCGACGCAGGCGGGGAGTCGAGGCCGGGTGGTTCTATTTGCGGCCAGAAACGTTAGGGTTGAGTACAGCCGGAGGGGAAGAGAGAGGGCGGGAGGAAAGAAATGGAGACAGGCGGAGTTGATCGTGGCGGGGATGAGATGGTGGCGGAGTGGCGGGGTTCTGGCGATGGGTGGTTTAGGTTGCTCGGCTATTGGGTTGATGCGGTTGTGAAATTCGGTGGCGAACTTTGGTGTAGGCGTGGATAGGCGAGGTGGCAGGTAGAAGAAAGGAAAAAGAGAAGAAGAAAGAAAGAGAAGGAGAAAGAAAAAAAATGAAACATACCACTGCAAAATGAACGGCAAGAAACATGGAAAGGCAATATAAAACAAGAGGTAAGGGCAACGGTCACCCCTGGATTTAGCTGAATAATTAAAGCAGATTTTTATTGCGGCGTGTATTAGACGGTTTGAATTTTTGAAAGGCAACGGAAATAAAAAGTCACGGATACGGTACCGATACCACACCTGTTTTTGTCGTTTCATCGCGTACCAGGCCCCAAAATACAGAAATAAATACACTGCAGAGATCAGCACGACGAGGTGAATAGGATGGTATACAGATATCAGTGATACGATTGAATTTAAAAACTCAAATTTTCGCTACCGAAAATGCTGCAAAAATGTAGAAAATAAGATAAACGGAGTAATAGCAGTCCAAATTTGGCAAAACGAAATATGACGTCTCACACAGAAGATGATTTACAAATTTATTATGTAAAAGTATTCAGGTTTGGAAAACATTTTATTATCATCAAATATTAACTGATTTAAATTTTAATAAAAATTACACAATAAAATAACTTCCATATTATCAGATGAAAATTTTACCGTTTACTATGTTTATATAGACGTATTCGAAATATCAAATTTTTATTTCCAAATTCAAATATTTAAAATTTCACAAAATTCAATTAATTACGTTATTAAAACCATTAAAAATTACGGGTCGTTACACTCTCCCCCACTCAAAACTTTTCGTCCTCGAAAAGGAACGAGGTAGGAGAATAGAAACAACCAGAAAGAAAATAGACTTGAAATGTAAAATAAAACAATTAAATTAAAACCATATAAATTACAATTTAAATTAATTAATATTCAACAATTGATTTTAATTCATTTGATTTCACTTAAGTTAATTTTACTTATAATTCAATTTTAACTATTTCTAAATTCATATTCATTTACTCATTATCTTATTATTCTATTTATCTAAATCAGCATAAATTAGGTGCATATCCATTTATTATAATTATATTTCATTCAACTAATTAATTCTTTCTCTTTTTTTTCCAAATTTATTATTCAATTTATTCTACTTAATATACCTTATCACGTATATTAAGTAGATTGAAATTTATTATAACCACTCAAATTTTATTTATAAAATCATTTCATATTGTATATTATTCAATTACATTTTTTTCATTTTTTTTCTCTTTACTTCTGAATAGTTTAGGTATGTTATATATATATGAATGCAATTGAGATTATACAAGTAAAATTTCCTAATTCAATTTTATTTCAAGTTTAAATATTTATTCAAAATTTTTGCTTCATTTATAATTGAAATCATCCTTTAAGAAAATTTAAGAATTAAATTTCCGATTAACTTCAAACCATTTAGAGATAAATGTATACATAAATATATTATATATATTAAGTCAAATCTATAAACATATACTTATATATTATAAATTAAGTCATAATTAAGAAATTTCAAATCAAATTTTTTTTCTTCCAAAACAAAATGTAGCAAAGCTACTAAGTGATCTCTCCACTCTGAAACTCGAAAATGAATGTCGATGATGTGGCCGTCATCACCGAAATTATTTTCCAGCGACAAAAATGGAGAGCACTGATTTAATTCCTTTTTAAAATTCTTTGGAAACGATTTCTATTCGAAAATACTTTTAAATAATATACATTTTAAATTTTAAAACCAAAGTTTGTAATCATCGGAAATTAAATTCTCAAATTCTTAAGTTAAATTCATTTCATTTTTTAAATCAATCTATAAACCATGTTTTATATTTTCATTTATTTATAGTTTACAAAACAATAAATGAAAATCAAATATTATCATTTCTAACAACCAATTCAGCTAACTATTAAATTTTTTAGAACTTATACTTATATAATATAATCATACAAATTTATTGTGTCAATTTGCTCTATTAAAGTGTTTTGGAATTCCTATTGATAGCGTTGATCAAACGAATCGATCGAAACCCCAAATCAACATTAACAGCTCAAACAACACAATATATAAAACATTTTTATATTAATTACAAATACACTCCCTCACCCGATGATTCCAAATGGATTCTAAAATAAGGATAGAGATCCAAATTAGAGGGACCCAAATCAAGAAATTCTAGCTAAGAAGATAGGTTCGAAAGGGATAGAAGACAAATAAATAACAAAATAGGAAGACTAATATAAATCGCGGGTGACCTTAACTGGGTCAACCGTGTCTTCAAGAATAAGATCGATTTAGAATTCTGAGGCAAATCAACATCTGATCATAAGAGATAGAATTCGGGCATAGTAAGAGATAGCAGCATCTAAACCGAGGATACAGAAATCTTCGGTGAATCAATGCTGTTGTAAAGGAGTTCCACCCCTTTAAAAATCATGCGGTGGAGTTATGGGATGCTCCAGAATCAAGAGAACATGAATAGGGAGAGACAAAATGGATTACAGAACGAGGGGAAAAGTTCCAAAATTCTAAGGAAACCGAGTCAAAGGGGAAGGAATTCAAGCTCGAACGAAGGTGATTCTATAATTAAATTTACTCTATATGCTAAGTTTTGCCTAAAAGCAAAGCTCTGATACCAACTGTAACATCCCGATATTTCATGCCATTCGCATCCACACATGTCAGACTTGAATTGCTCAAAATATCAGATTGTTAATTTATATTTGGCAAAACTCAGCATATACAGTAAATGAAATAATCATAGAATCACAGACACACAGAGTAATATAACAATAAGCAACGGAAACAAATGCATAGTAGTTCATGAAGCTACTATATATATAACAGAGTTAGAACAAGATACAACAGAAGTCTCGAATACATAGAAGTCTCAATACAATAGTCAAATAACAAGATCAGAATATATCACTGGAGTCAACTGAATAACTGCAAGCTGAATAGATAGATGGATCTCCAAGCGAAGCTCCAACTCCAAAGGTGAGTCTCTAATGCTGTGACACTCAGTCTGACCCGAGTGTAAAGCAAAACACAAAACACTCGAGTCAGGATTGACATTCTTATATCAATAAATCCAACTCAAGTGAAATATCAACTGAATTACAAGTAACTTAAAGGATGTTTGGGATAACCATCCTCTAAGGATCCGTGGAACTATCTACTATGTAATAATATACGCTATTATAATAATGTCTATAGTAAAGTAAACTATTAAAATAGCGTTAAGGCATTACCCATATCCCCTTTAACACATTTTATATATTCTCATAGTCTATACAATACTGTAACTTCCCATAAACTATCTACTATGTAGTAATATACGCTATTATAATAATGTCTATAGTAAAGTAAACTATTAAAATAGCGTTAAGGCATTACCCATATCCCTTTTAACACATTTTATATATTCCCATAGTCTATACAGTACCGTAACTTCCCGTAAACTGGGCTTATAAGAGATCACTCCATAGGTATGGTACTAAACAAACTCGTAGTGATCTCGATAAGGTAGGTGACACAGCACAACTAGGCAATGCCAGGGTAGATATACCAATTACACTTCCGGGCTAGTGGTAACGCATATCAGCAACTACCGCCCACCTCGAGCCACAATCCCAAATCAAAGGTGTGCACTAAATCAATCACAAAGTAATAGAATGGCAATTGAAGAAGTGTGTCCGATCGGAGGAGCTACCTCACTTGGCCCGTCGATTGCTCCTGTTTTAGCCACCTTATGCCAACTCACGGGAGTTAGGTCCACGTATATACCTCAAATAGGATCGTCGCCACCATTTTACTTCATTCTGGAATCTCCACCGCGTACACAGTTGTTAAAGTGGTTTTCGGTATTGGCAGAGAGTATGACAATATCCGATCCCGGTCTCTTTAACAACCAAATGTTATTATAACACCGTGGTCATTTCAAAATATCGTAGTTCAAAACCAAAATATCATATCCATTTCAAAACCATATCAATACGATACCATTTCTTACTTAAATAATATTCGTTTCCAAAATTATTGCACTTTCCAAAATTATAGCTCTTCGAAATTATAACACTTTGAAATTATAACCCTTCCCACTTAAATAGTTTGATATAAAAAAATAGTATTTATAAATAAAATAGTTAATGAAATAAAATAGTATATATAAATAAAATAGTTTTATATTAAAATAGTTAATATATTTTAGAAATAATTAGTATATTGATAATAGCTTTATATTAAAATAATTTATAAAGTAAATATATATATATATACACACACATTTAAAATACTTTATATAATAAATAGTTCCCTCAAAGTTCACAAATTGATTCAAATCAATTCAAATTCAATTTAATTCATTCTCAATTCATCAATTTCAATTCAATTCAGTTTCTCAATAAACCATTTCAAATTATAACAATTTCAAATGCAGATTTGAACCGCCAAATATACCATTTCAATTTCAATATATTTCAAAGTTTAAATATTCAACATTTTCAAAACTAAGTTTGATAATTTCATATATATCTAAATTTAACTTCAATTTTATTTAGTTTGAAATATTCACTTCATCAATCCAATGTCATTTAAATAAACTTTAAATTACATTTGAAATAAACTAGATATTCCTTCAATTTATTTAAACTTGAAATATTCAATTTATCACTTTAAATCAAATCAAGTTATAGAATCATATCTTTAATCTCAAATTCAATTGGTTTCAAATCGATTTTAAAATTAATATAACTCTCAAAAGAATATGATTTCAAATTAAATTAATTTTATCTCCCAACTTTAATTTATTCAAATTATTATAAAATCTATTTTTAACATAAATTTTTAAATAAATACTTAAACATATTATATATTGATTAAATCAAACTTATTATTAAACTTAAATATTATTATTAAACTTATTTTATATTAAAACTAATTTATACATATTTTAAAATAGTAAAATTATAAGTAAATTCTTAAAATTTATAATTTCAAAGCTAACTTAAAATTTTCAAAACATATAATTTCTAAAAATCAAGAATTTAATCATATATAAAATAACATATATATATATAATATTTAGAAGCAATATTTATATATAAAACCATATATATTTCCTTTCTAAAACTCTTGGAAATCATTTTCAAAATATATATATATAGACCAACAATGTCTGTATATAATTTTCTATCATATGGTCAAGTGATACGGATATTTATCATTTCAATCCACAATTTAAATATATACGGGTATATATCTTTTCAACCCGCAATCCCAAATTCAATTCAATGAAAATCGCTTGGGTTTACCATTTCAACCCATAACGATTTTCTCCTATTCTAAAGATCGTTCGGGTATGTATCATTTCAACCTATAGGGAATTCTATACTAACAGGGAACTTGCAGAGTGAGAACAGTGATGATAATAATATAACACATCAATAACATGCATATATCATCAATATAAATAATAGATAATGGTGTCAGATGTCATAGGTGAACAGTTACGGATAATGGCATATATATAGCAATTTAAATAACTAACAGCAGCATATTTCAAATGTCATTTCAATTGAAATCAAAATTAATGAATATAAGAACATTAATCGTGAGTGATTGCTTGCCTTTCGAGGCTAGAGAAGAACGAGAATGAGATGAGTTACGAATCCAAGCACAAATTCCAAAGCAAAGCAAGATTGGCACGAATTCGACGGACAAGCTAATAGATAAGGAATCGATGAAACAGTTTAGAATCAGTTTGATAGGAACAACAATCATTTATATATATAATTAAAAATCATTGTTTTAATTAAAGACATATATTGAAACCAACATATATAAAAAATAATATATATTTATTTTCAAATCAATAACTTAACTTTATTATCAAAATAAAAATCCATATATATATATATATAACAAAATTCACATATATACTAAAACCAGAATATACTTACACAAATTTTTACATATATATACAAGTAACCTTATATACTACCTATATAACTTATATATATATATTTTTATTGGTATATAAATAAACCCAGACAGAACATATGAAAACTTACATATACCAACAGATTCTCATGACTTGCCTAATATATATATATAAGAACCAACGTATCTTAACTTGCATAAACTTATATATATAAAACAACATATAGTATAACTTGTATAAATTCGCATCCGTGTATTTATATAACTGACACGGTATATAATTTATATGAAATAACATGTGTACACTGACAATACCCAAAACTTATATAAATTTACATATATTGACTACAGACTATAGTCTTAAAACTATATATATACAAACTCGCGCATGTCTGTAGCATATACAAACTTATATATACAAACTTATATATACGAAATTCGTGTAAACTTATATATACAAACCAAAACCGTAACATATACAGCTTATGAATATAAATTATATATATATATAATCTATATAGGTACACAGTTTAAAATCAATAGTTTATAAACAAATATACTATCTTCCAAAATTCATATGATTTATGCAGACACGTATGAAACAATTGTATATATACATGCTACAAAATGCCGACTTCCTACAATTTGCGGTTTATAATATATATATCAAGGTAACCTTTTATATAAACTTTTATATTATGTACAAAAATCAAAATATATGTATCACATATAGCCTATATACATATGTGTAACGTATATATACCCTTATATTATACATATACATATCTATTTTACACATACAGTACTACTTTAAAAAAAATTACTAAATAAGCTATATACATTAGTTGTTACAAAAATCTAATTTTTATAATATTAATATAATTTGTAAATTGATGTTTAAAATTCATACACAATTATATAGGTAACAAAAATATACAAAGGTAACAGAAATATAGCATGTACATCCTTTCTAAATATATATAATAGATGTAAGTATCGATATATATATATATATATATAACATATACACCCAAATATATATACAAACAGGTCATGAAATTTTCATTGTTAAAATATATATACTTTACACATATATAATACTAACATATGAATATATACCTTTATATATAAAAAACGGGGTGAGGAGAGCAACCATGGGGCTGCTGCCAATGACCAGGGGTGAGTTGGCTATGCTTGGGTTCGACGCAGGTGGGGAGTCGAGGCCGGGTGGTTCTGTTTGCGGCCAGAAACGTTGGGGCTGAGTACGACCGGAGGGGAAGAGAAAGGGCGGGCGGAGAGAAATGGAGACAGGCAGAGTTGACCGTGGCGGGGATGAGATGGTGGCGGAGTGGCGGGGTTCTGGCGATGGGTGGTTCGGGTTGCTCGGTTATTGGGTTGATGCGGTTGTGAAATTCGGTGGGGAAGTTTGGTGCAGGCGTGGACAGGCAAGGTGGCAGGCAGAAGAAAGGAAAAGGAGAAGAAGAAAGAAAGAGAAGGAGAAAGAAAAAAAATGAAACATACCACTGTAAAATGAACTACGAGAAACATGGAAAGGCAATATAAAACAAGAGGTAAGGGCAACGGTCACCCCTGGGTTCAGCTGAATAATTAAAGCAGATTTTTATTGCGGCTTGTATCAGACGGTTTGAATTTTTGAAAGGCAACGGAAATAAAAAGTCGGGGATACGGTACTAATACCACACTTGTTTTTGTCGTTTCGTCGCGTACCAGGCCCCAAAATACAGAAATAAATACATTGCGAAGATCAGAACGACGAGGCGACAGGATGGTATACAGATATTAGCGATACGATCGAATTATAAAAACTCGAATTTTCGCTAGCAAAAATGCAGAAAATAAGATAAACGGAGCAATAGCAGTCCAAATTTGGCGAAACGAAATATGACGTCTCACTCAGAAGATGATTTACAAATTTATTATGTAAAAATATTCAGGTTTGGAAAACATTTTATTATCATCAAATATTAACTAATTTAAATTTTAATAAAAATTACACAATAAAATAACTTTCATATTATCAGATGAAAATTTTACCATTTACTCTGTTTATACAGACGTATTCCAAATATCAAATTTTTAAGTCCAAATTCAAATATTTAAAATTTCATAAAATTCAATTAATTACGTTATTAAAACCATTATAAATTACGGGTCGTTACAACATTCATGCGTGTAATTTCAAACAAAAAGTCAAGGTTGTGGTAATGAAGCAAACAAATTTTTTATGCTAAAATGAATATAAAAAAAATACTAAAAATATTGGATGCTTGTATGATGACAAAGGGAGAGTCATAAATGATGAGAACTACATTAGTAATGAGGCCATTATTTTTTTTTTAATTTATACAATGAGGATAAGAACACTGTAATCTACCAAAATGACATTAGTACTTTGACAATGCTAGATTTTATCCATCAGTTTATTGCTGGATTTTCGTGCTTTCTGGTCCATGTTTTTGTCGGAATTAGGGTAACTCGCAGTCGAAGTAATGGATGGATATCAACTTTTTTTTACCATTATGGATCTTTATTGGGTCTATGAAGTCTAATTTATTTAGACCATTTCTAAATTTCTTTTAAATAAAGTCATTATTTTATTCAAATTTATAAAATAATTTTGCATTATTTAATTTATGTTATAATATATTATATATATATGTGTATCATATACATATATGTGTGTGTGCATGTGTAACGTATCAATCCGTGCAAGGTATAACATGCCCATGTATAAGTGCTAGATTTTACACCGCAACGGACATGTTGGCTCATCCTATATATCAATATATTATCCAAGTGCATGTTTATATATATATATATATATATATTAATTTATATATATATATACAAAATATCACACACACACATATATATGTAGGTATGTATGTATGTATGTAAATCATATTTTGTTTAAACAGTTACATATATATATATATATATATGTATATGTATATGTATATGTATGAAATTTAAATCATTTACAAATTACATAAAACATAATTTAAAATATATTATTTTAAAGTCAAAAATAATATATGAATGTATATGTAAGAAAAATTATATATATATAATACTTGTATGTTTATGCATAGATAATATTATAATAAATAATATGTATATATATATAGATATTAACATTTTAAATTTATAATAATATATATTTTAAATACACAAATACCAGGTCATGTGCACAACAAATATTTTTGTTAAATTTTAAAATAGATGTCCATATAGATATTATTAAAAACTTAATAAAAATTTTTGAAACTTATTTTAAATTTTAAATTTATGTCAAAATTCTAATGTAATTTTAAATGTTAATGTGTAATTTTAAAATTAAAGAAAAAAAATATAATCTAGTTTTTTAATTTCGGTCAAATAATTTTAACATATAAAAAAATGTTTTTATTACCAAGAGTAAGTTAGGTAATAATTTAATTTAATAAAATATAAAACATAATTTTATGATATATATATATATATATTAATATAATTGATTTATATATATATATATATATTGATTCAAATAATATTTAAAAATAATATATATATATATAAATTCTATCAAAAATAATATACCTTTAAAACTTTATATTTAAATTTATATAACTATATTTTACATAAGTATGATGTAGTATTAAATTTATACACTATGTATACAAATTTAAATATTATATATTTAAGTTATTTTAAAAAAATGTTTTTCATTAGTCGTGCTGCATGTAAGAATATATATGTCTAATTTATTTATTTATCAATATACAATTATATGTAAACATACAACTTGTCTAATTGTGACAGTATATATGTATAACGGAATCGTCACTTAACTAACAATATAATATATATGTATAGACATTATATCTAAATAATAATAATTATATATCAGTTAGAAATGTATCTTACTCTCAATGCTTGAAAGTACACCTTGAAATGATTAAATTTGCTCCTAAAACTGATTTCCAATCCAGTAGATTGCTAGTCCTTCAACCATTGAGCACTAGCTATCGAATAACACTTTATTTGATTTAATTTGAACTTGAATTGATGAAGGATGAGGCTATAGGGTTCGGCCAGAAATGAGTGTAAGTGGATGCTCGAAAAGTTCTCAAAAGGTTGAGGGTAGAGCTGCTCATATAGAGGAGCATTTAGAGATATTTTAGGATCAATATCCTACATCATCTCTTACCAATTCTCTTCCATCTTAGCCCTCCATCTCTAAGCCATTCTATCCCATCTTTTAGCCGCCTACAACCCTATATCAGAGTCGAACTAACTATCCCCCTTCATGGGCTTTAAACCCATTTAAAGCCCAAACAAATGTTTTGCGTTTAAATTTAATTTAAACACGAATCGATATTGTATATCGATTAATATATTTATACCTATTATAAATACATTTAATAATATTTGTTTATCAAAACAAAATCAAATTTATAACTAATATTTCACAAATATTAATTAATTTATAACAATTACAAACTAATTAAATCATTTGGTCAAAGGAGTATTCATCGTTTCGATTGTATGGTTTGTTAGGTGTAAATTTGATCAGCGATTAATGTCGAACTATTTGAATATTAATGTTCACACATCACTTAGCAGGTGGTTTGACATTTCGGTCAATTTTATCGCTTATTTGGTTTCGATAAAATCCAATTTTTCTTTGTCAAGTGTTACCCGGTTGTGGCTTATATTTACACTAATTCTCTTCGTCACAACTATATCAGTTTGGACTTATGAAATTTGGTAATGGTCTTCCAATATCATCCGTATTCAACTCTATAGTCCAAACATAAAGTCCTTGGTTCAACAATAATAATTATTATTACCCGAACTACTCTTGCCAGAGAATTTGATTTTGAGTTGACTTGAGTTTACTGTGATACTGACCCATATAACTAAAAGGACGAATCATCTCTTGAATAGTGTTTCACTTTGAATACTTCTTCCCCACCCAACAATAGTCACTCGATAGATGTCGTGCCATGATTTTACTATAATCATAGCGGAGCTTTCATATTGAAGATCGACAGTATTCTCAAGTCGAGAGAACTGTGTAATTCAGTCACATCGGTATTTTCTGTTTGACCTTTGTTATATTAACCAATAGAAAACTATCGAATGAGTCATTCCAAAGTTGTCCAATAACTATCAATATGTAACCCCTTGGTTCCCCCAACGGCCATGAGTAATACACTGCACGACATTTGAAGAGCATTACATACTCTAGTCTCAACGGATGCATCAATGTTCGGTCTCGATACATCTTGACTAGGAATAATTAAAATGGTATATTTATTTTCATTGTGATAAATTACTCACGGTTACAAAACTGTGTAACTACTACCAAAAATACATACCATTTATGGATTTTCTTTTAAACATACCAATCGATTGAGAGCTATGTTTTAACCAGCAATGTAGAAGGTAATGGCGGCCAAAAAGGTACGTCATTATTTTAGAGCTACATATATATAGGGCTGTATTAGAGAGAAACGAGGAAAACTTTTTTACCCATTCTCACTTGATCTCAACCCATTATCACCAAGTCAATTCCCTATGTTTTAGCCACCCCTAGACCTTCCTAAAACCGAAATTTTGCGGCCCTAATAATGGGCCTTAAACCCATTTAAGCCCAATCCAAAATACTATGCAATTAAATCTAATTTAATTGCTTGTCGATATTGTATATCGATCGATATATTTATAAGTGTGGTGTGACATTATGGCCAAATTTATCGCTTAATCATTTTCGGTAAAATCCAATTTTAGTTTAATAAGCGTTACCCGGTTGTGACATTTGTTTACACCAATTCTCTTCGCCAAAACTATATCACTTTGGACTTATGGAATTTGGTAATGGTCAAAATTTCAACCTCATCCACATTCAACTTTATAGTCCAAATACAAAGTCCTTGGTTTAATAATAACAATTATTATTAACCGAAATGCTCTGGCCAGAGACTTTGACTTTGAGTTGACTGTGATGCTAACCGCATATAACCGAGGAAACGAATCCTCTCTTGAATAGGGCTTCACTTCCAATACTTCCACTCGACCCAACTATAGTCACTCGATGGATGTCATGCCATGATTTGGTTATAATCAAAGTGGAGCTTTCATGTTGAAGATCCATAGTATTCTCAAGTCGAGAGAACTGTGTAAATCAGTCTCATCGATATTTTTTGTTTGACCTTAGTTATATTAACCAACAGAAAACTAACGAGTGAGTCGTTCCATAGTTATCCAATAACTATTAGTACGTAACCCCTAGGTGCCCTAGCAGTCATGAGTAATACACTGCCCAACATTTGGAGAGCGTTACGTACTCCAGTCTCAACGGATAAATCGATATCCAGTCTCAATGCATCTTGACTAGGAACATTTAAAATGGTATATTTATTTCGTTGTGATAAATTACTCACGGTTACAACACTTTGTAACTACTATCATAAAATATACCATTTATGGATTTTTTAAATTAAATATACTTTTAATTAAGTTAATTAATTAATATAATCACATTATATCAAGTATATAATAGGAAGAAAATATCTTTTATTCGGACAAGATTGGTCAACGAGTTAGATATATGTAACAAATTACATAATTACCCTTAGGTCATACCCCTAACTCTATCAATCTCCCACTTGCACTTGAGGTCAATTATTTAATCTAATTCCAACTTCTCCAATCAGTTTTCTCAAAACCAATTAGGTCGGTCTCTTAGTGAATGAGTATGCTATTATGTTTTAATTATCTACTTTGTCGATTAACTCTCTCTGACACTGATAAACTGCCTTTATCATGTGGAACGATTCGAAGTATGTCTTTCGAGTTCTAGTGAGCTTTAAGTTCTATCATGACCAATTTCATGACATTGTTATCTTATAACAATATTATGGGATTCTCAACATTTGGAATCACCTTTGGCTCAATTATAAATTTGTGCATTTATATCTATATACATTGGTTTATTGTAGCGCTATTTAATTTAATGTTCTCAACATTTCGTTGAATCGACCACAATCACCTTTATTTTGAAACATTTTCAAATTAAAGATTTTAACTTGAATTTTATCATTGACATGTTATACTCAATATCACTTACAAAAGTTTTTGTCCAAACGTTCCATCATAACGAGTTTGTTGTTTCTATAAACAATTGTGACGCCCCACCTCTATGGTCACAATAACAAAGGTTATTATAAGGAATAACGTCTGCTATTGCGAAAAATAAGGCTTGTTAGAAGCGACCATCCGTAAGTTATGCCTTTGACGAGTATTGATTACATCAATAGGAGTTGTATAAATTACTCCCAAAGATATATATTCAATCCAAATCTAAAACGAAACTACGGTGGCTTAAGAAAAATTTAGAACAACTCATAATAACAACATCACTGATAGTATAATCATATCAGAACAGAAATATCAGATATATAGCGGAAGACAAGTCTGGATACATGCTACAACAACCGATAGTTCACATGAACCCAATGTACATATACATATCCATCAATACATACATAAGATGAGAACTAATGAACCAAAAGAACTCCTCGGAGGCTAGACAAAAGATGATGCGAAATCCCAAAAGCTGAAGCTGCTACAGAATAGAGATAGAGATTACCCTGAAATTACTCGGTCTGACCCGAGTATTATTTAAAAGAAAATAATAAACGGATCAGTCTAATTTATTCTCAGAAATAAGTGAATGATAAACAACACTTAAACAAATAATTATAGTCTCGAATGAGACTATACATCATAAATAATCAGCATCGTTTAAATGAAGAAATCTCAATTTAAATTCCATCAAAATCAGTTTTCAAATTCACAATTGATTTTAAAACAGCAATACGCAAATTTATAATCTCGGATGAGATTATACTCAAACTCAACTTCCAAATTCATAATTGAATTCAAAGCAGCAATTCATAAAATCCAGAAATCAAAATAGATAACTAGAAAATCAACAGTCGCAAAATCTAGAAATCAAAACAAGATAACTAGAAAAATCAGCATAAAAGTGGATCGATCCCAGCAGATGGCGAGTTTTAGCTACGCCGCACGTGCATCTCAGATGGCCGAAGTCTACCAAGTACTATAAATTTTTGGCGCCCATCAGATGACCCGAAGGTCCGCAGAGTAACCCGAAGGTCTAGTACTGGTAATTGACCCGAAGGTCCATCAGATGACCCGAAGGTCCAACAGAGTGGCTCGAAAGCCCAACAAAATCATCAGAATCATCAAACAGTAGATGTTTCAATTAACGAGTCCGGAATTAACCGAAATAGTAAAGTGTGGTTCCATACTCCGCACTTTTGCTAAATCGTTTAAATCTCTTCATCGTTTCCTTGAAAGTGCAAGATTGTGTATTTTAAATAAATAACATTTTACATTCTCCAACGGACAAGTCCGGAATTAAACGAACCAGTAAAAGTGAGGGTTCATAGTCCTCAATTTTGCTGAAGCGTTTAAATCGCTTTCTCATTCTTTTGAAAGCGCAAACTGTAAAAATTTTGAAAACAATTTTTATTTTAAAACGATTTTTAAAACACGTGATTAAAACAGCAACATCTGTAGCAATTTCGACAAGAAAATTGCATTCCTCAAAACACCGTAAAAACGGATACCAAATCAGCGTTGTGGGATAACCGCTTGAAAGTTCACTTTAAATTAACAGTTACTGACGTTAAAATAACAGTGAATTTTCATTCATCGAAAATGTCACCAAAACACCGCGTTTCACAATTATAGAACCGGTGTAAAAATTTCGTTATAAAAATAACGGCAACAAATTACGTTTAAAATCAAACACCGGTTCAACGTAAATTAACCGGTAGGTGGCACTACTATAAATTCAACAAAATGTTGCACTAGTTCACCTGTACATGAACTTTGTTTATTTTTGATACGTAACACATAAACACAATTTCCCTTTTTACACAAAAATGATGAACGCTTCAATTGGTTCTAGCTTGCATGCAAAAACTACATATATAAAAAAACACATACTCCACTACAGAATTCCTACACACGCATGCATTGAAACTCCCTACCCTGACTATTATAACACGTACATGCAATTTTTTTAAGTCTTTGGGAAAATGTTTTACAACTAAACTGGCAATATCTTTACTTACATATAAAACACAAATTTCAACTTACTCATAAAAATATTTGATCAACTTGCACACATGTGACACATGCTCCACTCCAAAATTCTTACACACGCAACTAACTATTGTATAATTTCATATGAATGAAATTTATTAAGGTTCTGTGCATGAATGAAATTATACTGGTACAAACTACTCCCATAATACATGTACACGCACTAACTAGCTCTAACACTAATATACACGCAAGAACTTGATATAGTTTGATGCACAAATTCACTATATTAAAGCAACCCAGGCACGTATGGAGGCAAATGTTCACCACCTTAAAATCTGGCATAGTTGCTTATACAAGCAAAACTCATAAACAGCTATACTAACAGGGACACACGCATGCAACAATTGGCGAGGGTAAAACAACTAAACATCAAAAGAAAAAATAACAAAACAAAAGAACGCACAGAAAGGAATAAACTTATACATTATGTTGCTCATACCAATTATCTCCTTTTAATGCAGTCATGCGTGAGGTGGAAAAAAACATGCATGAAAGTGAAAGTTTGAACTCATACATTCAATGCGCGCAACAATTGGAAATAAATTAGCAATGTGAGGATTTAAACTCACCGACTGTTTCAAAGCCAAATAATAACGCAGATCTGAAAGAAAAATCCTCACTTGGCCATTAATGTTCTGCAGAGCGTTCGAAGGATGTAAAATGTTGCAGAGGCATATTATTTATCTTTTCTTTAATTGATATAAGTCAAAGAGAATGAGTGTTGAAAAGTGTTTTGTACCATTTCATTAAATGCAAACGTGCATTTGCAATATGGTACACGACTACATGATGGCTAGTGACAGTTACACTTTGATGTTTAAGCATTTGATTTATCACTAGAATGTGAACAAGTTTACAGTTTGAATAGATGACAGCAAGGTGAATATGCCTTCACATTTAGTTTATGCAGGACTGTCAATAATGCAAAGGTAAAAGGAAATAAATGTAAAGCATACACTATATTATTTAAATTGAAACTGCTCATATCCAAATGCAGTATGCATTTTTCATCAGGCATGCGTGGAAAGCATGTACGTATCATGAGTGTATATATTTATTATTACTATTATTATTATTTCCAAATTTTACTTCAAAAATTTCTATATAAATAAAAAAAATATTTTCTCCTAAAGTAATCCAAAAATCACGAACATTACTGCTATTTAAAATATTTATTACGATGGTAAAAATCACGGTCGTTACAACAATTCTCTAGTATTTCATAAATACGTGAGAACAGATCAAACAACCATTTAATGATCTTAATTTGGATTTTATATTATCTCCATGTATCAAATAAATAAACAAAACACAATATCATACACAACATAACCTGTATGATAATTCCAATTGCTAATATATAAGGAATCCAGCTTACATGTTCCCCTTTTAATAGGGTGCTCTTGTATATCGTTTTGGGACAATCCCTATATCTTTTATACTCACCATAAAAGACATCATTTACAATCCAAAATTGAGTATTAAAACAACTAAAGTTGGTTTTAATTCAAGCATATTGTTAAAATCAACAACGTATTGTTTACTTATAGTTAGAAATATCAATGTACCTTTTAACGTTCTTTCTTATGAACACACACTTCCTTTGCACTTTGATTGATAATCAAACTATTTGATATTTCTATCAAAATACTTATTCAATCTTGATGACTATAAAATGATACATTCGTATCATTTCTTGGATCGTATCCAAAGACTCACAAAACCAACATCGCTTCAACTGACTCCGAGGCATTTTTGGTTAATAGGTGTAAACGGCTTACTCTAAATCATTATTTAGAATTTTCTGTTTTAATACATAAGTACCAAACACCAAGTCTTATCGAGCGATAATTTTGTGAGTAAATCTGAATTAACTTGAGCATGTTTAATACCGAATCTGTTATGCTAATTTCAACAATTGAAATTTGTGATATTATTCTTATCAACATTGTTCATTTAATTCCAACCACATTAGTCTTTCCAATAAAGACTCAATCTCGGTCGATGGATCACATTTCTTTGGTTACGACCACCGAAACATTTTTTGATAGCATACTTGGAATTCTTTCAGATTTGCATATCATACCATATAGAGTCAACAATCTTAATGGTTTAATTGAACAACCGAGGGTAATATATTTTCGACATTAATAAGAAACTCATAGTTTCTCTTTGATGTACGAGAATACTTATTAGACATTCTAATGCTGTGTATTCATTTAGGTTAGTTAATTTCACTTCATCTCATATAATCAGCTCTATCTATGGATCGGGTCCAATTCCATTTAACTACCAAAAATTTATCAAAGAAATTCCTTCACAATGAAGTTGATATATCTTGAAACAACAATTGTTTCTTAGTGCAAATAGAATAGGGATTCATAAATGCTTTATATACCTTTTTATTTATAAAACAGATTTTAGTTTACAAAAATTATGTTCGAAACATAAATATGTCATTTGATGACAGACCTTTCCAAAAACTTTTGGAGATTCATACAAGATCCCTCTAAACAATTATTACATGCGACCTTTCGACTCGCACAACCTGCCAACTCCTTGGCCTAGGATATATTGGGATTTCTTACAAACCCTTATCTTGTATGACTTTGAAAACTGTTGTTTAGATGAAATAATATCAACCTTGTGTACTAATCTTAATTACATGACCTTATAGAAAGAAACTAACTCAACTTCACTCAAAATTAATTGTAAATTGTCCAACAATATCTGATTACTCCTTATCGATGCATCATTATGTATCACATGGAGGAATGACTTTTGAGATTGAATCTATATTCATTTTTAGGTACATTTGGAACTCTTTCCAATATACTCACTTATTCGACCAAATCCAATCATTTTATTCTATTGCATGTTATTTTATTTACTTTTCTTTTATATTCTATGATTTTATCATAAACTTACTACATGTGTATCCAATACACATGTACATGTTGGTAATAAATCATCGATGAATATAACAAAGTATGTGGAACCCTTTTGGTATTAATAGACTTGTGATTGCATACATCAATATGTTTCAATTCAAAAAGTTCATCAACTCTTATGATGCTCCCACTGAATGGGTGCATAGCCATTAATTGTTTGAGATATAATTAACCTGTATCATATGATTCATAATCATATATTAAAATTATTTTTCAAAACTACGGCTTAGTCTATAATTCCAAAACAACTGTAAATAATATTAGATACATATGTATTTTTGTTGCATCACTTTTACTATGAAAACAAATTTCATAATATAGCTCTATTTCATAATGAATATTCATAATACTCATATTGAAATATAGTTATATCTATATTTCAGTCAATATCAAAAATAAACATTATTTCACAAATAATGTTCGGTACATTTTACGAAAACCATTTTCGTAATGAATCATTAGGTGCTATATGGCCACTATTTCCATCATTACTATAATAGCGTACTAAATTTAAAGGTCCACCATTCACTTAATATTATTAATATTGTTTACTTATTTCATATGCTGGAACTAGTTTACAATGGAGAGTTCTTTGATCAAATATCTTGAACTCAAAGAAATAAATGTTATAGAAAACAATTTTCTGTATGAATACATTTCGGAATAAAAATCATATTTCATATTCCAATATTAAGTATCAATTATTATTACAATTCTTGTTTCCAATGTTTCTCTATGAAGTAGAAGCGACTATTCATTCTCTTCATTCCAACTTTACCTTAAATTACATCTATTCTTATACATTCGTTTTTCTTTTAAATGGTCAAACTATTCAAAAAAAAACCTTACTACAAATGTCATAACAAACCTTTTACAAAAGCGCATTCGATATTCTTAACATTTAAGACATCAAATATGTTGCACTTTATGTAAACCGATCAAGAAGACATTTCAACGATCAGGTTCTTAGATGTATCTCATAATTTATGGTCTTGTGTTACGTTAACACAATATGATCCTTTTGAAATCATTCAAGTTGAATACATGATCTTAAAATACCGTTTATTGGCTTACTTCGAATGAACTAACTTCATCGAAATATTGTACCCCACAAACTATGACTGTTTACCATATAACATTTATATGTAAAAGTACATGGATCAAATATCCATAGTCTTGATTGCATTTAGAGTTCAAAAAATCATAAAATGCAATACACGATCTAAACCAAATAAACATATAAGTGACCACCTTACGAATGTATTAAGTAGTTGAAATTAGGCACTTGTATGGGTACAGAAACATTATAACATGCAATTAGAATTATTAGTAAGTATATATTATATTTCTATTTGTCAACTTTCAATTCGGTTTGTTTATATATGTTAATTAACAAACATTTTATCAATCATATTAAATGCACAAATTTATCATTGTAGATAATTATAACATTATATAGCATATGTTCTTAGTTTCTTACAATATTAGAAAGGTTAAATGTTACCATTTCATTTTTCTAATAAGGCTTCCACTAGTCTTTTATGTTTCTCCAAACCCTAAGATGAAACATAGAAGTCTTACACCTTCACTAGTGGGTGTTAGGACTCGTTTGCTCAACAAATCATAGCCCCACAAATGATGGATAACTCCTTATCGGTTGTATCATATACAACTCCTAACCCATTTTTTCTTGTTCTAATCTCATTTCGACCTTGAGTTTTCTCAACAAATCGAAAGAGATTATTCACTCATACCTACCATATCGTGATGGCCTAAGTATAGTATATGTACCTTGAGTTTGCTCAACTAATACATATAGTTATCTTACCTCATCTGTTCAATATATTATATATACTACGCATAACATCCCTAGCTTGAGTTTGCTCAACAACTAAGGAGTATGTAAGTAATTTATTAACATATATATGGTAGAGGACAACATTATATTGAAGATTCAAAATCTTCAATGTATATATCGAGTGATATCGACTGTAACGACCTGGTATTTCGAACCATTCGCATCTGCACATGTCAGACTTGAATTATTCAAAACAACAGATTGTTAATTTTATATTTGGCAAAAATCAGCATATACAGTGTTAGCACCAAAATTGGTCACTAACCTCGTAGAAGAAGATTAAGAAGAGATATAAGTGATGAAATCAAATTAAACAGAGAAGACAGTGCTAATCTAAATACAGAAAGTAAGAACACCAAATTTATAGTGGTTCGGCGTAATTGCCTACGTCCACTTTGAGGTTAAACTTTATTGATCTTCTTTATAGTTGATTACAAATACAATTCGTGAATCAAATGCTTGAAGGAAGTTGTTAAGTAGAGAAGATGAGTCTTGAAAATGGCAGAGTCTCCCCGGTGTTTTCTCTCCAAAAAAGGATCCATTTCACTGTGACCCTGCCCCTCTATTTATAGGCAAAGATGGGCTGGACTTCCCAAGTGGGCTGATTGCCGAACGCTCTAGCCCGAGTACAATGGTCGCCGTATGCCGAGCAAGGTTCGCCGAACGCTCTGCGCCGAACCATCCCTTCTAAGCCGAACGGTGTGTTGGTGTCGTGGGAAATGTGGGATGGTTGTCTGTTGAGGCCGAACGCTCTGCGCCGAACCATCCCTCCTATGCCGAACGGTATGTTGGTTAGTTGTGCTGAATGTCTCCTGGATGTCGAGTATTACGCCGAACACCATGGGATGCCGAGTACTCTTGTATGCCGAGTACCCTGTTATGCCGAGCAGTCTTGATGCCGAGTACTCTGGTATGCCGAGCAGTCTTGATGCCGAGTACTCTAGTATGCCGAGCAGTCTTGATGCCGAGTACTCTGGTACGCCGAACAGTCTTGATGCCGAGTACTCTAGTATGCCGAGCAGTCTTGATGCCGAGTACTCTGGTACGCCGAACAGTCTCGATGCCGGACACTAATGGATGCCGAGTACTATGCCGAGCACACCTGTCGCCGAGCACTCATGGATGTCAGTTGCTTAGCCGAACACTCCTTGATGCCAATCGCTCTCTGATGCCGAGCACTTATTGCCGAGTACTAGTTGCCTGGTCAAATCCCCAGGAAACATACAGTAAATAAATCAATCACAGACACAGAGTAATATAATAATAAGCAGCGGAAGAGATAAATAGTAGTTCATGAAGCTACTATATAAACATCAGAGTTTGAAATAAAATACAACAAAATATCACAAATACAGAGTAGTCTCAAATACAAACTGACGACAAGTCTGAACAAAACAACTGGATAGCTGAAAGCTGAATAAATATAGATGGATCTCCAAGCGAAGCTCCAAACTCCAAATGTGAGTCTCAAATGCTGTGACACTCAATCTGACCTGAGCATAAAGCAAAACACAAAACACAAAACACACGAGTCAGGATTAACATTCTTATATTAATAAATTCAACTCAAGTGAAATATCAACTGAAATACAAGTAACTCAGAGGATGTTTGGGATTTCCATCCTCTAAGGATCCGTGAAACTATCTACTGTGTAGTAATATACGCTATTATAATATGTCTATAGTAAAGTAAACAATTAAACTAGCGTTAAGGCGTTACCCATATCCCCCTTAACACATTTTTATAATGTCGTAGTCTATACAGATACTGTAAACTCCACCCGCAGGTGGGCTATCAGGGAGCATTCCATAGGTACGACACAAAATAAACTCGTAGAAGGCGCGATAGGGCATGTGACAAGGCACGCAAGGCAATGCCAGGGTAGATATACCGTTTATGGATCCGGACTGGTGGTAACGCGTAGCTGCTGCTACCGCCCACCTCGTGACACACTCCCAAATCAAAGGGTGCACCCAATCAAATCACAAAAGCAATAGAATGGTATCGAAGAAATGTGTCCGATCGGAGGAATGACCTCACTTGGCCCGGCATGGCTCTTGTTTTAGCCACATCAAGCTGACTCACGGGAGTCAGGGCTACGTAAATACCATATAGAATCGTCACCAAACCATCCTACTTCATTATGGAATCTCCACCACGTACACAGTTGTTAAAGTGGTTTTTGGTATTGGCAGAGAGTCTGACAATATCTGATCCCGATCTCTTTAACAACCAAACGCATATTTCACACTGTGGTTATTTCATTTCAAATAGTTCATACTTCATACCAAAATATCATATTCATTTCAAAAACCATATCAATTTGATATCATTGTTCACTTTTAAAAAAAATATTCATTTCCAGAATCGTAACACTTTAAAATTATAACACTTTCGAAATCATAGCACTTTCGAAATCATAGCACTTTCGAAATCATAGCACTTCCAACTCAACAGTTTAGATATTGAAAATAATATATATATTAAAATAGTTATAGATTAAGATAGTTTATATATTAAAATAATTTATATATTAAAATACTTTATATAATAAAATAGTTTCCTCTAATTTCACAAATCGATTCAAATCAGCTTAAATTCCAAAATTCAATTTAAATCAATTCCAGTTTAACCATTTCGATTTAAAAGGGTTAAAGATTCAAGTTTAAATATTCAAACATTTACAATATAAATTTTATTTATATTTCAACATTTAACTTTAAATTTTATCCAAATTGGAAAATATTCACTTAATCATTTTAATAACACTTTGTTTGAATCCCAATTTATAAATTTAAATCAATATTAAATATTCAATCTCAATATTTAAAATTGAGAATAATCGTTTAGTCACTTTTTATCAAATATTATAAATCATATTTTTCCCAAGATCTCAAAATCAATAAGTTCAAATAAATTCTTGTTTAAATTAAATTTTAAAATTCCAAGCCAATATTAATTTATCTTCCCAACCTTTATTATTAAAGTTATAAAATCTATTCTTAAACTATTAATAAAAATTTAAGTAAATACTTAAACATATTATATACTAATTTAAATTAAATTTTTATTAAATTAAATCTTATTATTAAATTTATTTTATATAAAAATCAATTTGTATATATTTTAAAATAGTAAAATTATAAGTAAAACCTTAAAAATTATATTTTCAAAACTAACTTATAAATTTAAAATTTCCAAACATATAAATTTTAAAAATCTAAAATTTAGACATATATAAAAATAACATTTATATATTATATTCTAAAAATCAATATTTAATAAAAACCATATATTTCCTTTCAAAAACTTTAGAAATCATTTTCAAAATATAGACCAACGGTGTCCTTATATAATTCTCTATCCTATGGTCAAGTGATACGGATATTTATCATTTCAATCCGCAATTTTAATATCTACGGGTATACATCATTTCAACCCGCAATCTCAAAATTTCACAATAAATGAAAATCGCTTGGGTTTATCATTTCAACCCATAACGATTTTCCTCAATTTTACAAGATCGTTCGGGTATGTATCATTTCAACCCATAGGGAATTCTATACAAACAGGGAACTTGCAGAGTGAGAACAAATGTGATAAAAATATAACATTTCTACGACGGGCATATATCATCAGTGATAAATTAAATCAAATATAAACAACAGGATATGGTGTCATATATCATAGGTGACAATTATAGATAATAGCATATCATATATAGCAATCATATAATTAACAGTTTAATTTAGCAGCATATTTCAATTGTCGTTTCAAATGAAATCAAATTTAATAAATATAAGAATGTAAATCGTGAGTTATTGCTCACCTTTTGACGCTAGGGAGATTTGAAAATGAAATGGGTTACGAATCCAAGCACGAATTCCAAAGCAAAGCAAGACGGACACGAATTCGACGAACAAAGCTGATAAATTGGAATCGATGAAACAAAACAGAATCAGCTTGATATAATTGAAATGAGATGTATATTATATCATTATTTTCCATAAAACCAATATTCAATTTAAAATACATATACATTTTTAAATCAATATTAAATTTAAACATATATATATTGAAATCAATATATATATATATATATATATTTCGAAATCATTTTTTCTTAACCTATCAAATAAAATCAAAAGATCTATATTTTATATTTAACGTCACTAAAAAAACAAACAATATATATATATATATATATATATATATTTATGGAATAGAATAAAAGAATCAACTTTATAGTATATGTATATACAATATGTAATAGCATGCAAGCTTAGACCCGTACAAAACAACTTTATGTATTATAAACAACTATATGTATTTATATATATATATATATATACAATTTTAAAAACCAATATTTACTAAACAAATGCATTATCCTTCGAAAAATTTCATATAATATGTGCAGACCATATATGTGTGAAAACAAATAAGTTCAGCCTACATATACAACATATGCAGCAAATACGTATGGAAACAAACGTATATTCATGCTACAAAAATAAAACAAAACATGCAGAAAACAATACACTGTCTATAGATATGTTCATGCTACACTAACATATCCCAGACTATATATGCAACAATGTATACATGCTACAAAATCAACATACATGCTAGAAACTTAATAATATAACCTGTATATATATATGTATGTAACGACCCGTAAAATTTTCAATAATTTAATTTGTTAGGTTAATAAGTTTTGGGTAATATAAAAAAAAGAAAAAAAAAACTTTATCTATTAATAATTGAACAATGGTAATTAAAACTAATTATTAACAATTGAAATGAAATTATAATTTTTTTTGAAGTAATGTAAATTGTTATACTTGGCTAATTATGTAAGAAATCAAATACAAACATTTAAAATTTATAAATGATTTAGTATAAAATGAATGACCACTGAATAAAGATTAGGTATATAAGAATGGTAACATATGTTTGTGAACAATGAATTCAAAAGGGTGATTAAAAGTTATAGTAACGGTTGTAAGTTACTATTTAATTGGTCTATTAATTTAATTGTAAATGTTACATTTGGGTTTAAAACTGAATATAAGTGAATAAATGTAAGTGTGGTATGAATAAATGAATTAGTATATAGTTTATGGTAATTGGATGAATTAAACATTTTGTAAGCAATTATGATAATTTGTGACAGCCCGCAAACCCGTACCCCTTCAATTGACAATAATCTCCATCAAATCAACTCAAGAAGAACGGAAATACGAACCATTTGGGTTAAAGAAGAAAGAGGTAGAAAAAGAACATAGAAACAACAACAGAATCTAACCATCGCAGCGGAATAAAATATAATAGAGAATAAATGATCTTTACACAAAAGAAAATACATCTGTTTATATATTACATCATCAGAGTACAGAATCAGAGTATAATACAATCAACATCACGATTCAGAACAGTTATAATAACTTGTCCCACTTAGAATACACAACATACACAACACAACAGAATATACATCATATACGTGTGATACGTCTCGCCATCCAGCTCGTCTCTTGAGCTTCACAGCATCCTATCATGTATCTACAATACTCGGTCTGACCCGAGCATTATAATAAAATAACACCCGAGTCAATCTGGAAAACCAGCGTGAGAAAACCACACTCAAATTGATTACTAAAGTTCCAAAATCCTTTGAAATCAAAAGCATCTCGTAAGACCACACCACAAATAAACATGTCGGGTTTTTACCTTACGATAGCCAAAACACTTTTTATCAAAATCCTCTAATATTATAATAGTGTCGATATACAAATACTTATTCAAATAACTGAAATGGTTACATCTATTAAATTCCAGCTAATAGGTATACAAACAAAACCGTAAAGGCACGTAGGGGGAATGGATTTCCAACTAATGACTAGGTACTGGGGTACCACCTATCACAGTACCTGGTCTAGATCACACTACACCAAACAGCCCATTTTGTAACACTTTTCCACTTTCAATTTGTAACGGTAATAACCGTTACAATTTTCTAATAGATATTTCCGTTAGAAATGTTTGTCACGGTTATTACCGTGACTACATCTAGTAATTTCGTAAATACTAAAAAGAAATATGGACAGTATTGTAATTTATGTTTTAGTATTACTTATTCATTTGTCACGCATAACATTTCATCGTCATTTTAATTCCTCTTCAGTTCTAGGGTTTCGCCCTTCTAATTTCTTCTGCCTCTGCCGTTCTGCCACCGCCTTCAATTAATTTTTCGTCTTCAAGTTCTTTGTTCTTCTCCAAAAATTATTTGTCGTCCAAACAAATTACTAATTTGAGTTCAGTCGTCGTGGTGATTGACGATGATTTGGGGATTGCAATTCTCGAGTTTGATGAGGTTGATTCGACTTGTTTATTTGACTACGGTTTGGAATTTGAAGCACTGTGATGCTGAAGATGGTTCAGTGGTCGAGGTTGTAGAAGATATGCGATGTATGGAGATGTGATGGTTCGATTGATTTGGATGCGGGTTTGTGGAGGTGTCTGCAGCGATGGTGTTCAAACATGGTTTTATCTAGTTCTGTTATGAATCATTGATTTTTATATTTGGGTTTTTCCTCCTTTATACTTTCTTGTTAATTAGAGTATGTAATGATATTAGAATTTTTGTTTTTTACGAGTAATTCTCAACTTTAGTTTGGTTAGTAAATTCATCTAGTAATTCTTATATGCACAAAATACATTTTTTAATCCATGCTACTATATTGTATCAATGTGTGTCAGCTTCAACGCATATCCAGGTTGCAATGAACCTTCAACCTTTTATATGCATAAACAGTGATGTGTAGAAATGTGGTACAATTATGAAGTTTATTTTAGGTTGTTGATTCCATAAAAATTGAAATTATGGCTCTAATAAGTGTGGTTAACCATCAGTAAATACTTTAAACCAATACCATATCACAAATATACCAAAAATAAACGATAAAAGAAAAAGGGAAAATATGAACATCTCTTATTTGCAACTATCGATTACACACTTGACTTATTTACAAGATGTAAGTTGTGCTATAAATATCATGTTTGTCATAAAAAATTTGTCTAAACTATTCTATAGCTTAAAGGTGGGAAATGTGAACCTGATTGGGAAGGCTGATTTTACTTATAAAGACAGGTCATCTGCTTTGTCTGCTTTGCAGCATGGTGCTACTGTTTTGTCGAGGGTTAATGTTTGTCATATATGCTTCACTTCGATGGATTCAAACTCAGTAGTCTGAATAAAATGTGATTTATACAGTGCCCATAATAAGTTAAATAAAGGGAACACATTAAACACTTATCAGGTAATTTTTTTTCACTGGTCAAGATATAATCGTAAATTTAATGAATGAATATTTTTTACCCTAAAACTTCAGTTTGTACGCTTTTGTAATTTTTACAATCATAAACTTTGTGTCATTGATGCAGTGAAACAAACACTAATCAAGGCCCAGGAGGATTGTACAAAGGAATGGGAGCACCGCTTGTTACTGTTGCTGCTTTCAATGCTCTATTGTTCACTATTAGAGGACAAATGGAGGCTTTATTAAGGAGTGAACCTGAAGTCCCCCTTTCTGTAAATCAGCAGGTCATATGCGGAGCTGGTGCTGGGGTTGCAGCCTCTTTTCTTGCATGCCCAACTGAATTAATCAAATGCAGGTTAGAAACTAGCCGAACTTGTTTAATACTTTAAAATTTAGTCATTTGGACAAATACCATAAATTCATCGTCAACCAACAGTTCCACAGTTTAACTCATGAGCTAGCACTTGTTCAATTAAAACTTAGCTTCGTTTTCTGACATAATATGAATTAAAGTAGGATATCAGTGTACTTGAAAACGTAAATATCGGTTGTAGTTCTATTTTATATAGAAAAAATTGGAACAAATAAAATCGATAAAGGTAAAATGGTTTGGATTCTTCCTTTATTTTGACCAAATTCCGAATGGTTTCATAACTCATGATTAGGCAATAGGTATTTTTGACAAGGTGGAGAGGATGCCAAACATACCAAATAATGTACGAAACAACATAATAAACACCACTGAAATTACAACTGCTATATAAAATATCTAACTGAAATGTTGAAACTAAAAGTTCAGTCGCCTGACCTCTTTTCACATGTAGGACCATTGCTCTAAAATTGTGTTTGCTAACATTTTAACATGTAAATATAACGGTGCAGGTTGTACATTATGGAGCTAAATTTTGTTAAGGACTATTTATATTTTGTACAATTTTAAAATGTCAAAAAAGGCGTTAAATAGTTAGTTTCTCCATCCATGTCTTGTACTTAAAATTGTTGCACATATCTACAACTTTTCTCCAGACACTTGTAACAAAGTTCTTTCTGCGAAACAATCCGCTTTAAAGTTGTTTATGCATTAGCTTAATCCTTAACCTTCTTATATTTCTTATGATCATGGATTCATCTGACAATAAAACTAAGGTAGAAACCGATGTGCATATCGATAGGCTGGTTTCCTTTTTATATATGGAAAGTAAAAAGTATAAACTGCGTTTATAAAATCCCCTTACAACATGCATTGAAATGTGTACCAATCGGTAAAATTTCCTTAAAAATTTGGAGTCGTATAAAAGATATAGTTGACATGAAGAACCATAAACAAGTTTTTTTCTTTTTATGTTTCTTTAGAAAATTATGAAGCATACAAATAAAATTACCCATTAAGCTTTCGTCTATTCTTCTAATCTCACTAATATCTTCAACTTCACGGTTAATAATTGGTAACTTAAACTCTGAAAAGTTGTGATATCCCGGAATTTTGGCAATATCAATTTAATAATCTTTATTTATAATTAAATGGATTTGTTGATTTTATTTTATAAATTGACAAGTTTATTCATTTTAAAGGTTAATAATATTTTAAATTGGCAAGTTTATTTCTTTTGAAAACTAATAACATTTTAATTTGGGAATATCTTTTCTAACAATTTTAAATTGGGAAGATTTATCTTTCTAAAACTTATATAAATGTTTATATTTATAATGTATATATATATTGGTATATATATTATAAATAGGGAATTTTTAATTTAATAAAACTATGTTTTCAAATTATAATATATATGTATATATATATTGTTATTTGAAGTTATGTATTAAAATTCAATATGATGATTATCAAAACTAATGTTAAAATTATTTTCCACTTAGAATAATATATTTGTATATATTGAAATGAAAAAGTATTGATTTGAATTTAATAAGTATTTTCAAAACTTTAATATATAATTTGTAATTTGAAATGTTAATTTGGTTTAATATTTTTTTTAAAAATGATATTTTGAGATTTAGAATCAAAAGTTCATTTGTTTAATGGTCTTTCATTTTTAATTTTATCATAAGATAAATGGATTTAAAATTTTGTATAAGAAGTTGAAACTAAATTTCACAAATTTATAAACATTTGATTTGATCAAAATTATAAGTAAGTGTTCATATGAAATCTAAAAGCTTATTAATATAAAATAAAAACATTTTATAACCATGTAAATATTACATACATATGCATATTACATGCTTATAGTTTTAATAAGTTTAAATAAGATAATAACATTTGTAAATAATAAATAAACATTAATTAAATCTCTAATAACACTTGTAAATCAATTTAAAACACTTGTTAACTTTTTTAAATGCTTGATAAAACACATGTAAATCAAATAATACTTATAAAACACTTGTAAACATATCAATTTATGTTAAAGACAAGTGTAAACTTAGGAGCATATGTGTAAGTTAACTAAAACATCTATGGGACAAATGTCTTTCTCTTAATAATTAAGTTTAAAATTCAATTGTAAATAAAAAGAAGGGTTTTATTTTTCAAAAAAAAAATCCTTTTTCTTCTTAACTGAACGTACAAAAATAAGATCAAAAATTAATACAAATAAAGCTGTAAACCTGAGAAGTAGGAAATCTGAAATCAAAATGCAAAGAAGAAACCTGGAAATCAAATTGCAAAGAGAAATGGAAGTCTGGAATTCAACTGCAAATCAAAAGAAGATCAAATCAGTTTCAAATCTATCAACTAGTAACCAGAGATCAAACAGCTAGATTCAAATTCAACTAAACAAAGGAAGTTCAAAATCAAATTCAAAAATCTGGAAAAGCCTGGAAACAACATATGTCTCTGTTCAATAATTTCTGGTGAGTAAACTTAAGTTTTAAAAACAGTTTTAAATCTTGGATTTCTACTTGTTCTTGTGAATGAACATCTTCATGTTATCTGAATACTTGAATTAAAATTGGATGCATGCTTGAATTATGCATTTTTGAATGTCTGTGTAGTTTACATATGTCTCTATTTAAAATAACAGTGAGTAAATATTATTTTTAAAAACAGAGTTAAACTTTTTATATGTGATGATTTATCTGAAATGATTGTAATATATGCATGTTTGTATATGAGTGTTTGAAATGCCTGTTTGAATGCCTGTATGGTGATAACTTAGTCTCTGTAAAGTGATGACAGTTTTTGTTTTCCTTTTAAAATCTATATCTCATCACTTAATCTCTAATAGCTTAGGATTTGTAAATGAAAGATGTTTGAAAACGTGTGATATCATTACTAAAAATAAGTTCTGGAATTTATATACATTATTTGTCTGGAAATTTATAAATAACACTAATATATGTATATTGGGTCAAAAATTATTAGATTAAATTTTTAGTTTTAATTATATAATTGAATTCAACATAGAAAATCATGAATTTTAGTAGCAATATCACGATTTTTAGTTTAGAAATTGTTGAGTATGGGAGAGATGACCGGAAATGTTAGTTTGGGCAAATACTGGTGATCGGGAAGGTCGGGGAACTCGAGGTTGTGGCCAGAGGAAGATTGAAGGTTGCTGATCATCAGAAAAATGGTCGTGGATTTTATATTTCATTGTGATAATCATTCGAAGCTGAATTAGGGTTTAATACACTGGTTTTTACGATGATATTCATTTGGGTTTCATGATAAAGAAATGGAGTCGGAGGTGATCGCGAGTGTTGATGTCGGAACTG
This sequence comes from Allium fistulosum, assembly GCA_030737815.1. Taxonomy (NCBI): domain Eukaryota; kingdom Viridiplantae; phylum Streptophyta; class Magnoliopsida; order Asparagales; family Amaryllidaceae; genus Allium; species Allium fistulosum. The sequence continues at coordinate 838,375,112 of CM060905.1, forward strand.
GAGAACGTATCGTAGTTGCGGTGAAGACGGCGAGGTTCCTCGAGGCTGGGATCATCGGAGACGAACGTTTTCTGGTGGTGTTTGTTTTATGCTGATGGGTTTAGATGGTCAAAATTCGATTTCGTTCGAATCGAGTGGATTTGGATGGTCGTTCGAGAAAGTGTGATGGAGTCTGACTTGCCGGAGGTCGAAATAGTGATCGCCGTCGATCAGCTAGGGTGTGCACGTGCACGGCTACGTTAGCGCGCATCTGGGAATTCTGGGTGGAGAAGAAAGTGTGTTCTCAGGTTTACATCGGGGGAATCGAGTTTTTACTCGAAGCAAGACGAAAACGAGGGTTGTCTCGAGTTTTTATCGGGGAAACTTGGGTTTTTCTCGGGTTGGTGGGAGCAGGCATTAGAATTTCTTAAAAGAAAGTTTTAAATCAAAGAAGTTTGTTTTTGTAACGGCTCTAAGTTTTTAAAATAAAAGTAAAACAAAGTTTTTACTATTAAACTAAATTATTGTATAGAAAAATTGTTTTTAACAAGTTTTAAATAATTTAAATAAATAAGTTTTAAAGAATAAGAAATAGATTTTCAAATTGATCTTTGTATTAAAATTTATTTAATAACTTTGAAAAGCTTCAAAGATTTTGAAGGTTAAAAGTAATGTTGAAATGGTTTAATTATAATAAAGATTTTATCTTTAGTATTTAAGGTTTGATTTATTAAAGGAAATTAATATGTGAAATTAATAAGGATAATTCATTTATTTTAAATGATTTAAGAATAGATAATAATTTAATTAAGATAAATGATTTTCTTAATTAAGATCTTTAAATATAAGGAGTTAAGAAATTATTTAATTGAATTTAAATAATTAGTTAAATAATTAACTAAGTAATTAATTAGTGATTATTAAAGATAATTTCTTATAATTAATTAAGTATAATTGCTTGATGAAGTAATTAAGGAATGATTTCTAGATGTAATGAAGAAAAAAGGAAATTATTTAATAAAGTAATTAGTGGATAATTATTTTATGAAAGTAATTTAATGAAAGTAATTAAGAGTTAATTACCTAGTATTATTAATTAAATAATTTATTTAATAAAGTTAATTAAAGTGATTAAAGGTTAATTAATAAGGTAATTAATTATTTGTTAAGATAATTAATTAAAAAGTAATTAATTAATAAAAGTAATTAAGGGAAGTTAATTACTGGATTAAATTAATCAAAGGTGATTAATAATTGTGGTTTAATTAAGGTTAATTACTTAATGTAATTAATAGAATAATTAAAGATATAATTAAGGATCATTAGTTTATAATTAATTAATGATATAATTAAGAGTTGATTAATTAAGATTAATTAATCAAATGATAAGTGATTAATTGTAATTAATTAAAGATTAAAGTAATTAATGAATTAATAATTAATTAATTAATTAAAGGTTAATTACTGTATTTAATTAAGGATAATTAATTTGTGAAATTAATTAAAGATAATTACTTAAATGTAATTAAAGTATAATTAATCAGAAGTGATTAATTAAAGTGGATAATTAGAGAAATGATTAATTAATTTATTTGTAATTAATTAATGATTATATAAGTAAGATTTATAATGAAGTAATTAATTTAATTTACTTTAAATTAATTAAGAGATGAAGTAATTAATTTAATTCACTTTAAATTAATTAAAGACAGAGATAGTTAATTTAAATCAATTTTAAATTAATTATGTTATGATTAAGTAAATCATTGCTTATATAAGAATGGATGACATTGATTTGTCTTGAATGGATGTAATCTCAGAAATGAGATAAGTAATGTTGTGTGGTATGAATGCTTGGTTGCATTATGATGGTAATATAGATTAACTATTGTGATGTTGATATGGATTACCTATTTTGTTATGAATCATTTGTTTATTTGATAATGTGATTATCAATTGTGATAGGTGAATTACCTATCTGTATGAATATAGATAAGTTAAATTGTTTAAACCTTTAAACAACTTGGCCTTAAAAGATACGTTTTGGATTTCGATGAGACCGGGATCGGGTTTCCAGATTTGGATATCCGAATACCACATCGATCCAAATTAACGATAGGTCGTGAATCTCAAGTGAAGATGAAGATTCAGAGTGCAAGGGTTATTGTCGTTAACTCTGTGGGTGATTCCAAAATGAGTGTAACGAGATAATGCCTTCAGTTTCGTTCGAACCCGGAACGAACTTGTATGGATTGAATGCTTTCAGAACATCGTCAGGCGGACGATGAGCATTCTAAGTGATATGTTCTGATTAAAGGTAATCGTAACCTCAAGCCTCATCAACCGGGAATGGCTAAAACAGGGGAGGTGCAGCAAGGCTTCGTGGGTAGCTCCCACTGAGAGCAAGATATATCCCTATCTAGAGGTCCCTTTCTATTTCGGCTTAGTGGGTAGTTGGAACTGCAGCCAACTACGGGGTTGTCTTGTTCGGGATTATCCAGTAAGGGATGGTTCTGGCTTTGTGTTGCAGGGGAGCGGGCGTACTCCTCGGTACGGTGATCTAGGCCACGTACTGTGACGGGCGGTACCCCAGTAGCTCTGCCATTGTATGGAATCCAAAATCCAATAAGTGCCAACGGACTTGATTGTATAACCCACTTTGTGGCTAGTATACTGGAATTTAATAATGTAACAATTTCAGCTATTTCATATTTATTTGAAAACCCTAGACCCTATTATAATACAATCGGATTTCCTATCAAATGTTTTAGTTAGCGTAAGGTAAAAACTTACCCATGTTTATTTGTGGGAAGTCTTACGTGATACTTTTGTTTTCAAAGGTTTTCAAAGTTAAGCAATTTAACCGTTTACTCACACCAGACCCATGTCTGACCCAAGTGTTTATTTTCTGTTTTATTAAACTCTTGGGTACTCAATATTGTATTGAGTAGTCGAGGGATTCAGGTTAGTCTTGACGAATTCTGGAGGAGCTGTGGAGCAGGAGGCTTCAGCATGTAGATATATAGAGTTTCCGCTGTGTATGTTGTATTGTATTGTATTGATGTAGTTGTGTTGTATAATAGACAGAAGTTTATAACTGTCTATTCTGTGATGTATAAATTGTGTACTCTGATGTATATGATACTATGTAATATCTTATGTGATATAATATATTTCTCGTTCCGCTGTGAGATTTTTGATGTGTTGTGGTTCTTTCTTCTTTTCTTTTCTTCTTCTATCCCTTTCTTTCTTCATAATGATGCGACTTTCTGGGCATAGGAAGTCGGGTCGTTACATTTGGTATCAGAGCAGTAGGTTAAGTGAATACCTAAGCTCTGGAGTGGTGTCTATCTTGAGAGCGCGTATTTGTAATTTTTTTTATTCTACCTATTTGTTGGGTTACCTGTTCGGGTATTCCAATATAAGTTATAAAGGTAGATAGGATGGTAGTGTGTGTAACACAATTACCAATAGTTAGAGTTTGAGTGTTGAGGTTGGAAGTGTATTTGTCGAGACTGTAGACCTAATACTGTCTCGAGTGAGCTTTGCTGTGGAGAAGGATTTCACCGATCTCTGAAGGAAACCTGTTAAGGTTCGGAGTTTATCTTTGAAGTTAGATGAATAGAGTTAGATCTATTGGATGAGCTGAAGCGAGTGATGGTATCTTGGCAACTTCAGGAAGTAATAGCTGTGTGGTGAAACGCAGTGACTTTGGACGTTTCTGAAGATGTTTCTTTTGGAGCAAGTTTAAGGAAGTAGGTCTGTTTCGGTGTTGTGGCTGGATTCAGCATGGAGTTTTTGTTTGGTTTGAGATCCGAGTTTCTCGAGGAGTTTCGGATAAGAAGTCTTTGGCATCTGTGGCAGCAGTGCGGCTCAGAGTGTTCTATGTTGGCAGAAAGATCTTCTGGCTGAACAGTTTTTCTGAAGGTGAAGTTTGGAAGCAGCAGAGTGAATCCATTTCTTCGATGAATTGGATAGTTAAGTGTAAGCTGTTCTGATTAGTGAAGAGAGAACTGTTATCTTTGGGAATTAGGCCGGGCTGATCGCAAAAGTGACTTGCGATTGTTTGAGTGTTCTCTTGGGATTATTGGAGATTGAGATTCCGTATCGACTTGATTCGTGGAGATACTGGTAGTTCAGCTTAGTAGAAGGATGTCTCCTAGAGAAGAATTTGGTGAAGCAGCTCAGGATTCTTTGGAGAGGGATTGATCACACCTAGTTTTCTGGAAGGGATTCTGCTGAGGTGTTTTGACCAAGTGGAAGGGTTCACTTAGATTTTATGGTATGGTGAACTGTGGATGATCAAGATTGTGCTCGAGTTTCTCCGACGGCATTCTCATCTATTCCAGATCAGAGTTGTGTAGCAAAAGCAAGATAGCAGCTATTCTAGAGTGGGAGCGACCGGGAGTTGTAATTTTCTTGGAAGTAGAGGATTCCTATAGGAAATTCAAGTGTACCTCTAAGTATGAAGGATTTTTCAGGATTTGGAGGTAAGGTTGTCAAGTGCAACTGTTTGGCTATTTCAGATAGGAGAAGTAGTTCGAAGTGCTCTAATGTTATGGAGTAGAGTTGTATTTTGAATTTTGGTGAATTTTTGGAGAACCATTTTATTGAGTAGGATCTGGAAATTGGTTTGATGTTAGTCTAGTTTATTTCTAGAAGCATCAGCAAGAGTTAAGCTGATCAGGAAGGATGAAGTGACTCAGGATCGTTAAAGGAGTTATGTAGTTAAGAATTGATGGAATTTGGAATTTGAAGTTGAAATTTGGATATTACTTAAGTTTCTCCGATCAAAGGAGATATAAGGTGTGGAAAAACTAAAGAGCTAGTTCCGGAAGTATTTTGAGTTTTTCTGTGTTCTCTGGAGATTAGATTTTGATCCCCAGGATTGAGTTGCCAGTTCGAATAACTGGAATTCATTTTATTTCACATATCTCTGAGGAATATGTGTATGATTCATCGAGTGATGAAATCAGCAGTTCAGAAGGATTTGGAAGTTGAGTTGGTTTTGAGTTTAGTCTGATATCTTGTTCAGATTTGTAATCTAGAAAGGAAGGAGTTCTAGATTATTGTAGATAGTTAGTTTAGATCCTGTAGAACGAGTATACCGGTATATATATATATACTTGGGGAAACTCGAGGAAATTCTATCCAGAATTTGTCTGGATAGTTAAATTTGTTTGATTAAATTGTTTGCTATGGTTGTTAGAATATGATTGATATGTATGGTTGCTGTTTAAAATTAAAAATTTTGTTGGGTTATTAAATTATCTTTGCTTTTAAATTTCGAGGACGAAATTATTTTAAGGGGGGAGGAATGTGATATCCCGGAATTTTGGCAATATCAATTTAATAATCTTTATTTATAATTAAATGGATTTGTTGATTTTATTTTATAAATTGACAAGTTTATTCATTTTAAAGGTTAATAATATTTTAAATTGGCAAGTTTATTTCTTTTGAAAACTAATAACATTTTAATTTGGGAATATCTTTTCTAACAATTTTAAATTGGGAAGATTTATCTTTCTAAAACTTATATAAATGTTTATATTTATAATGTATATATATTGGTATATATACTATAAATAAGGAATTTTTAATTTAATAAAACTATGTTTTCAAATTATAATATATATGTATATATATATTGTTATTTGAAGTTATGTATTAAAATTCAATATGATGATTATCAAAACTAATGTTAAAATTATTTTCCACTTAGAATAATATATTTGTATATATTGAAATGAAGAAGTATTGATTTGAATTTAATAAGTATTTTCAAAACTTTAATATATAATTTGTAATTTGAAATGTTAATTTGGTTTAATATTTTTTTTTAAATGATATTTGAGATTTAGAATCAAAAGTTCATTTGTTTAATGGTCTTTCATTTTTAATTTTATCATAAGATAAATGGATTTAAAATTTTGTATAAAAAGTTGAAACTAAATTTCTCAAATTTATAAACATTTGATTTGATCAAAATTATAAGTAAGTGTTCATATGAAATCTAAAAGCTTATTAATATAAAATAAAAACATTTTATAACCATGTAAATATTACATACATATGCATATTACATGCTTATAGTTTTAATAAGTTTAAATAAGATAATAACATTTGTAAATAATAAATAAACATTAATTAAATCTCTAATAACACTTGTAAATCAATTTAAAACACTTGTTAACTTTTTTAAATGCTTGATAAAACACTTGTAAATCAAATAATACTTATAAAACACTTGTAAACATATCAATTTATGTTAAAGACAAGTGTAAACTTAGGAACATATGTGTAAGTTAACTAAAACATCTATGGGACAAATGTCTTTCTCTTAATAATTAAGTTTAAAATTCAATTGTAAATAAAAAGAAGGGTTTTATTTTTCAGAAAAAAATCCTTTTTCTTCTTAACTGAACGTACAAAAATAAGATCAAAAATTAATACAAATAAAGCTGTAAACCTGAGAAGTAGGAAATCTGAAATCAAAATGCAAAGAAGAAACCTGGAAATCAAATTGCAAAGAGAAATGGAAGTCTGGAATTCAACTGCAAATCAAAAGAAGGTCAAATCAGTTTCAAATCTATCAACTAGTAACCAGAGATCAAACAGCTAGATTCAAATTCAACTAAACAAAGGAAGTTCAAAATCAAATTTAAAAATCTGGAAAAGCCTGGAAACAACATATGTCTCTGTTCAATAATTTCTGGTGAGTAAACTTAAGTTTTAAAAACAGTTTTAAATCTTGGATTTCTACTTGTTCTTGTGAATGAACATCTTCATGTTATCTTAATACTTGAATTAAAATTGGATGCATGCTTGAATTATGCATTTTTGAATGTCTGTGTAGTTTACATATGTCTCTGTTTAAAATAACAATGAGTAAATATTATTTTTAAAAACAGAGTTAAACTTTTTATATGTGATGATTTATCTGAAATGATTGTAATATATGCATGTTTGTATATGAGTGTTTGAAATGCCTGTTTGAATGCATGTATGGTGATAACTTAGTCTCTGTAAAGTGATGACAGTTTTTGTTTTCCTTTTAAAATCTATATCTCATCACTTAATCTCTAATAGCTTAGGATTTGTAAATGAAAGATGTTTGAAAACGTGTGATATCATTACTAAAAATAAGTTCTGGAATTTATATACATTATTTGTCTGGAAATTTATAAATAACAGTAATATATGTATATTGGGTCAAAAATTGTTAGATTAAATTTTTAGTTTTAATTATATAATTGAATTCAACATAGAAAATCATGAATTTTAGTAGCAATATCACGATTTTTAGTTTAGAAATTGTTGAGTATGGGAGAGATGACCGGAAATGTTAGTTTGGGCAAATACTGGTGATCGGGAAGGTCGGGGAACTCGGGGTTGTGGCCAGAGGAAGATTGAAGGTTGCTGATCATCAGAAAAATGGTCGTGGATTTTATATTTCATTGTGATAATCATTCGAAGCTGAATTAGGGTTTAATACACTGGTTTTTACGATGATATTCATTTGGGTTTCGTGATAAAGAAATGGAGTCGGAGGTGATCGCGAGTGTTGATGTCGGGACTGGAGAACGTATCGTAGTTGCGGTGAAGACGGCGAGGTTCCTCGAGGCTGGGAACATCGGAGACGAACGTTTTCTGGTGGTGTTTGTTTTATGCTGATGGGTTTAGATGGTCAAAATTCGATTTCGTTCGAATTGAGTGGATTTGGATGGTCGTTCGAGAAAGTGTGATGGAGTCTGACTTGCCGAAGGTCGAAATAGTGATCGCCGTCGATCAGCTAGGGTGTGCACGTGCACGGCTACGTTAGCGCGCATCTGGGAATTCTGGGTGGAGAAGAAAGTGTGTTCTCGGGTTTACATCGGGGGAATCGAGTTTTTACTCGAAGCAAGACGAAAACGAGGGTAGTCTCGAGTTTTTATCGGGGAAACTTGGGTTTTTCTCGGGTTGGTGGGAGCAGGCATTAGAATTTTTTAAAAGAAAGTTTTAAATCAAAGAAGTTTGTTTTTGTAATGGCTCTAAGTTTTTAAAATAAAAGTAAAACAAAGTTTTTTACTATTAAACTAAATTATTGTATAGAAAAATTGTTTTTAACAAGTTTTAAATAATTTAAATAAATAAGTTTTAAAGAATAAGAAATAGATTTTCAAATTGATCTTTGTATTAAAATTTATTTAATAACTTTGAAAAGCTTAAAAGATTTTGAAGGTTAAAAGTAATGTTGAAATGGTTTAATTGTAATAAAGATTTTATCTTTAGTATTTAAGATTTGATTTATTAAAGGAAATTAATATGTGAAATTAATAAGGGTAATTCATTTATTTTAAATGATTTAAGAATAGATAATAATTTAATTAAGATAAATGATTTTCTTAATTAAGATCTTTAAATATAAGGAGTTAAGAAATTATTTAATTGAATTTAAATAATTAGTTAAATAATTAACTAAGTAATTAATTAGTGATTATTAAAGATAATTTCTTATAATTAATTAAGTATAATTGCTTGATGAAGTAATTAAGGAATGATTTCTAGATGTAATGAAGAAAAAAGGAAATTATTTAATAAAGTAATTAGTGGATAATTATTTTATGAAAGTAATTTAATGAAAGTAATTAAGAGTTAATTACCTAGTATTATTAATTAAATAATTTATTTAATAAAGTTAATTAAAGTGATTAAAGGTTAATTAATAAAGTAATTAATTATTTGTTAAGATAATTAATTAAAAATAATTAATTAATAAAAGTAATTAAGGGAAGTTAATTACTGGATTAGATTAATCAAAGGTGATTAATAATTGTGGTTTAATTAAGGTTAATTACTTAATGTAATTAATAGAATAATTAAAGATATGATTAAGGATCATTAGTTTATAATTAATTAATGATGTAATTAAGAGTTGATTAATTAAGATTAATTAATCAAATGATAAGTGATTAATTGTAATTAATTAAAGATTAAAGTAATTAATTAATTAATTAAGTAATTAAAGGTTAATTACTGTATTTAATTAAGGATAATTAATTTGTGAAATTAATTAAAGATAATTACTTAAATGTAATTAAAGTATAATTAATCAAAAGTGATTAATTAAAGTGGATAATTAGAGAAATGATTAATTAATTTATTTGTAATTAATTAATGATTATATAAGTAAGATTTATGATGAAGTAATTAATTTAATTTACTTTAAATTATTTAAGAGATGAAGTAATTAATTTAATTCACTTTAAATTAATTAAAGATAGAGATAGTTAATTTAAATCAATTTTAAATTAATTATGTTATGATTAAGTAAATCATTGCTTATATAAGAATGGATGACATTGATTTGTCTTGAATGGATGTAATCTCAGAAATGAGATAAGTAATGTTGTGTGGTATGAATGCTTGGTTGCATTATGATGGTAATATAGATTAACTATTGTGATGTTGATATGGATTACCTATTTTGTTATGAATCATTTGTTTATTTGATAATGTGTTTATCAATTGTGATTTGTGAATTATCTATCTGTATGAATATAGATAAGTTAAATTGTTTAAACCTTTAAACAACTTGGCCTTAAAAGATACGTTTTGGATTTCGATGAGACCGGGATCGGGTTTCCAGATTTGGATATCCGAATACCACATCGATCCAAATTAATGATAGGTCATGAATCTCAAGTGAAGATGAAGATTCAGAGTGCAAGGGTTATTGTCGTTAACTCTGAGGGTGATTCCAAAATGAGTGTAACGAGATAATGCCTTCGGTTTTGTTCGAACCCGGAACGAACTTGTATGGATTGAATGCTTTCAGAACATCGTCAGGCGGATGATGAGCATTCTAAGTGATATGTTCTGATTAAAGGTAATTGTAACCTCAAGCCTCATCAACCGGGAATGGCTAAAACAGGGGAGGTGCAGCAAGGCTTCGTGGGTAGCTCCCACTGAGAGCAAGATATATCCCTGTCTAGAGGTCCCTTTCTATTTCGGCTTAGTGGGTAGTTGGAACTGCAGCCAACTACGGGGTTGTCTTGTTCGGGATTATCCAGTAAGGGATGGTTCCGGCTTTGTGTTGCAGGGGAGCGGGCGTACTTCTCGGTACGGTGATCTAGGCCACGTACTGTGACGGGCGGTACCCCAGTAGCCCTGCCATTGTATGGAATCCAAAATCCAATAAGTGCCAACGGACTTGATTGTATAACCCACTTTGTGGCTAGTATACTGGAATTTAATAATGTAACAATTTCAGCTATTTCATATTTATTTGAAAACCCTAGACCCTATTATAATACAATCGGATTTCCTATCAAATGTTTTAGTTAGCGTAAGGTAAAAACTTACCCATGTTTATTTGTGGGAAGTCTTACGTGATACTTTTGTTTTCAAAGGTTTTCAAAGTTAAGCAATTTAACTGTTTACTCACACCAGACCCATGTCTGACCCAAGTGTTTATTTTCTGTTTTATTAAACTCTTGGGTACTCAATATTGTATTGAGTAGTCGAGGGATTCAGGTTAGTCTTGAAGAATTCTGGAGGAGCTGTGGAGCAGGAGGCTTCAGCGTGTAGATATATAGAGTTTCCGCTGTGTATGTTGTATTGTATTGATGTAGTTGTGTTGTATAATAGACAGAAGTTTATAACAGTCTATTCTGTGATGTATAAATTGTGTACTCTGATGTATATGATACTATGTAATATCTTATGTGATATAATATATTTCTCGTTCCGCTGTGAGATTTTTGATGTGTTGTGGTTCTTTCTTCTTTTCTTTTCTTCTTCTATCCCTTTCTTTCTTCATAATGATGCGACTTTCTGGGCATAGGAAGTCGGGTCATTACAAAAGTTATAATGATACACTCTATTTTAATTCATATAAATGCTGACTTGATCACTTTGATTTAAAACAAGGGGGCAAAATACCCCCCTTTTTTTAACTCCTTTTTTACCTATCTATCTGCCAATGCACTAATTCATTTAACATAGTTTACAAATTTAGGGTAAAATTCAAATACTACCTTCTACTAGATGGTTTTTGATAAGAATTATGAAATACTACAGCAATAGGAAGAGGTAAAAAAAATTCTTTTTCCGTTTTTACTTTTCAGTTTGATGCTTAATAAATAATTAAAAAGACATCTCAGAAATTTGGTTGGGAGATTGCATAGCTAATCATGTAAGAGGACTATGTAGTGACTTAGTGTGCAATCATGCACAAGTAATGAGTGGTAACCTATACAACTGCTCAGTCGGACTTCTTGGTTTTATTAGTAACCAGTTATCCCTAATATGCAGTACTCTAAGTACCACTTGCATCCCCTTCATGGTTGATATTAAACCTATCCCATCCAAATTAAAATTGAAAACAAATAAATTGCGTCAGATTAAACATAACTTATGGTAAGGGATAGGCGGGAGAACTTATTTTTTTAATTTATTAGCTAAAAATACTTTCATTTTGGTAACTGCGCTCTGTTGAACCACTATTTATCGGTTTTAATGTTTTTCACCATGAGCAGGTTACAAGCTCAAAGTGCTTTATCCGAGTCATCTAGTGCAAGCACTGTAGTCAAATACGGTGGACCTTTAGATGTAGCTAAACAAGTCCTAAAATCATAAGGCTAGGAAGCACTGCAGTCTTGATCTTATTATATATACTATAATTACACTTCATTTAAAATGAATGCTAGGAAGCAATAGATAGTGGTAGAACATTTGCGGCAATGAAGGACTACCAAATAGATGGAAACAAAGAAATGATGATGCTTGGGACGATGAATATAGTTGGCTCGATGACTTCATGCTACGTAGCCACTGGTATGAAAAAATATTCTATCTTATATAAAACAAAAGGGTTGCTATATCTAATTACACCTTGGTTAAGAGGCAAAATTTACCCTGAACAAAACCAAATATGATATAATTCTGTATAACCACCTATAATCCGATTATCTATAATACAATAAAAGCATGTACAATACAACTGTATATAAATAAATAAACAATACTTCAGATAATAAAAGATTAACTCTTTCATTGTAGGTTTCTTGGCCTTAAGCTAGATGATTAAGTTCCTACTAAAGGTCTAAAAATAGAAAATACATATGGTTTCATGTTTTTTATCCTCTTTTATCTGGTCTAAGTGTGTTTTCATCATTTTTAATGCTAATGTCACTTCAAACTTCTTCAGCAGGTCAATTCAGTTCTTATTGTTGATGACAAATGATTCTTTTGCAATGAGTTGTTTGATGACAGAAATTCAATAGTTTGATGGTATGTATGTTTGATGCAATGGAAATTTGGTTTGGTCTGGTATGTATGTTTGAGGAAGGCGATGAGTGATACTATTGGTCGCGACTTTGGTTGTTGCTCAGTCTTTTTTTTTCTTTTGAGATGATGTTTATGAACAAGTTGGTGGTTTTTTTAGGCAGAGAAGTGTATTGGGCAGAGAAGTGTACATGCAGTGTAGGTGGTTGAGATTGGCTGTGATGACAGCTGAATGGTGTTTGTATTTGAGTGGTGAATTTGGGGATTGTTAGTCGATTTTGGAGTGGTGAACTTGGGGATTTGGTAATTGTGACAGTAAAGTGTGAATTGTGACTGTAATGGGGAGATTGTTTGACAGTAATGTGACGGTAAGGTAGAAACAGGGTGTTTGAAATGAGGACAGTATTGTGAAATTGTTGATTGAAGTGTACCTGATGTGGTGGCTGCAGTTTGTAGTGCTCGGTGGCGATTGTGGTGCTTGACAGTGGATGGGGGAGAAGGTGGGCAAGGGAGTTGTGATGACAGGCAGATGGATGTTGACTTTGTAGTCAGGGTGGTTGAGGTATATGGTGAGGCAGAAGTTATGTTGAAGGGAGAAGGCAGTTTTGTGGAGGAAGTCGGGATGGAAGATGATGAGTTGTTTTGTAGAGGAGGAAGTGATTGTTGTTGTGAGATTATGGGGTTGAATTATGTAGAGTGGTATGTTGGTGGATGTCAGCTGAGTTGCTGCAACAGTTTTGATGGTGATCAGAAGTGGTGGCAGAGATTGTTGAGGTCAGGAAGATGACTGGCAAAAGGCAATTCTGTTTTCTTTTCTTTTTGGTTTGAATGGATGGTGAGCTGTAGCTTGTTGTCAGTGAAGTTGAGGGGAAAGTTGTATACGTGTAGTGATGATAGTGTGCAGTGTCAGGTTGTGAGATTATGTAGCTTGTTCAAGTATGTTGAGAAGTTGTTCAAGTATGCTTGTATGCTATAATTTGTGGGGTTGGTATGAAGTATCCTTTGTGGTGTTTGTATGAAACATAAATGTTTGGTGTTGTTCTAATTATTGATCGTATGTTTTCTTAATGTTAATACTATATATTTTTTGTATAGATTGTTTGTAGCTGTAATAAATTATTGATGCGAAATAGTTTGTTTGATACTGTTTTAGTTATCACGGTTATAAGTGTTAGAAAATAACATTTCGTAATGGTTATGACTGTGATATAATTTGCATTTGTCACGGTTATAAGTGTTAGAGTATCCTTTTTGGTAATGGTTATAAATGTTAGAAACTATTGTTCTGTCATGGTTATAAGTGTGAGAAATTACTATTTTGTCATGGTTATAAACGTGAGTAAATACTATTCTGTCACGGTTATAAGTGTGAGAAATTACTATTTTGTCACGGTTATAACCGTGAGTAAATACTATTCTGTCACGGTTATAAGCGTGAGAAATTACTATTTTTGTCAAGGTTATAACCGTGAGAAAAAGTGTGACTGAATTTGCCCACGGTACCTATTTTCATGGTTATAACCGTGACAAATTAGTTTTGTCATGCTTATAACCGTGAGGAAATTGCCTTTCTGGTGTTGTGTCAGTGTACCGAAGACCATGCCCGATCCCCTGCAACACAAGGGCAGAACTACCCCTTACTGGATAATTCCGAGTAAGATCACCTCACGGTTGGGATCAGCAACCGCCCACTAAGCCGAAATAAAAAGGGACATTTAGACAGGGATGACCTCACCCTAATGGGCGCTACCCACTTAGCCTTGCTGCATAACCCCTGATTTTCAGTCATTCACGGTTGATGAGGCTCGAGGATAAGCGTTACCGTTTTAGAACGTTTCACTTAGAATGCCCACCGTCCGCCTGACGATGTTCGGAAAGCATTCATCCATACAAGTCCGTCCCGGGTTCGAATGGAACCGAAGGCACTACTCCTACTACATCCATTTTGGAATCACCCTCAGGATTAGTAGCGATTAGCCCTTGCACTTCACTGTACCATCTTCGATTCAAACTCGTTTCCCCACGAAAACGTACAAACCGGATCGAAGTAGTTTTCGAGAAATTAATCTCGATCCCGGTCTCTTCAAAACGATCAGCGCATTGGCCAATATTGATAGTCGGTTATTTAACTATCAATTAACATTCACAAACATCCATCAAACAATAAAAAAAAATTCCAAATTATTTATTTACCTCACAAATATCTTCGCAAGATATATTTCCATTCTCAACCCTTTTGAAAACGGTTTCAAAAACCACCTTTCTCTCACGGAGTAAAATTCCCAAATATTTCTATTTCCAGTGAAATCACCAAGTACAAACACTTTAGATTTTAAAAATAATTTAGATACACTTTATTATAAAATATACTTTAAGTTAAGAACTACTTTAATACTTTACTCAAAAATTTATACTTTGAGAATATTTTAAATAAAGCTACTTTATAAAACTAAATTTTCATCTTTTCAAAACATAATACCAAGTCACCTTTAAATAATTACTACTAAAATAAATTTGAAAATAATACTTACTTTAAACTTAAACATTTAAAAATAATAAATTTTCTAAAACATACCTTTAAAACAACTTTAAAACTTTTTAACTTATACTTAAAAATTCGCTTTGAAAACGTACTTGGCTATCTAGGGAAATACGCTTTTCTTTCACATCTTTAAAAATAAATCACTATTTATTTTTAAACAACTTTACCCATTCCTTTAATAAATTTCCACCGTGAATTTATCCTTCCAAATATCCACTGATATATTACTTCATATTTATAATCCCAATTTATAGATTTGATGGTCTCCTCCATCTTTTAAACACAGTTTCAACACTCTATCAAATTTCAAATCGACTTCCAAATCAACTCCATTTTTAAAATAAATTCTTTTATTTACCCAATTTATTTTAAAATCCCATTAATTCCAGATTTGACTTCTTATTATGATTTAAAAACCTTATTTAAACTGAAATATCAATCTCATAAAATTTCTTTTATTTCTTCCAAATTCCTTCCTTATCCTTTCAAATAAATTTAAACCTTGAATTTTAGAATAAATTCTTTATTCCTTTAAATAATATCACTTAAGTTTAAAATTTATTATTTCCACTTTTATTCAAAATCTCCTTTCCATACTCGGAATTTATTTACTAGAATTTAAAAATCACTTTTATACTTTCCAATTCATTCTTTAATTTATTCAAATCCTCTAAAATTATTTTACTTAAAAATTCTCTCTTTTATTTTCTTTTCAAACATCCACTTCTATAGATTTAGATAACTCAGTATACCAAAATATATTAAATCAAACCATAGCATCCATCATTTCCAATTACCAATGTAATCTATCACAGATCACCAAATATATCATATCACAGAATAATAAAATAATCTAAATAAATTTGAGGAATCCAGTTGGATCCCTCCAACCTGTTTCCCTGCATCCACAGATGTTAGCACAATACCAATTCCACTTCGAGGTGGAATATCGCGGTATATGGGATTAATATAATATCATCCGCTATTATGCGGCGCATAGGGTCTCATCCGCTATATAATGCGGGAAATCAATCACTCCAATATATATACTATATATACTACTATATATAATATAGCACATCAAATCAAATTCAATCACTCAACCAATTATTTAAATTTAACCATTTAAATTTAAATAGCAATCCAGAAGAGTGAGATTAACTCACCTTTGCCTTTTTAATTTGCAATTCGATCCAAACTTGACTTGTTTCCTTCACGATTTGACCTTGTATAAACAATTTACGATTAATTAAAATTTTGAATTAACCACACAATTTCACTACCATTTAACAAATTTAAGTTACTAATAATTTAATTAGATATAAACTAATAATTAAGCTTTAAAAAAATCCTTTTAGTAACTAGAATAATTAAATAAATTTATTAAACAAATTAACCAATAGAATACATTATTTAAAATAACCAGTAGATATAAAAATGTATATAGGTATAATTTTTTTTTTTATTTCCCATCCTCAAACTGCATTTAAAAATAATATATAGCTTAAAAATCCAACTTTTATATATACTCTTATATTCCCTAAATCTATATATAATTTCTGTTTTAAACCTTATATTAAGGCAAAATCATCTTATACTTTACTGCAAGGTTTTATATTATATAATTTTTTCTAATTTTGTGTATATATATATATATATATGTAAACTGAAACATGTATGTACATTTATATAAGCCAGAATCGTTATACAGATCCCAAAATCTAAATTCACCATATACGCATTTCATAAATTTAATTTGAATTGAAGAAAATAGCAATACCTCACTAACGACCGAAATGGCACCCGTGCCTCGCAGCCCTCCTCGAAGCTGCTTCGACAATTATCGTGAACAACTCCACCTCGAGCTCACCGATCTTTGCTGCAGACACCACGATCACTTGCCTACTCGCGAACAATCTAGCGCCACCCCCCTTGACATGATGTCGTACTTGCGACCGATCCAATGGACATGCCTTCCCAAACTCCATGAAGTCGCGATTCGAATCGCTATCTCTCGAGAAAACAAGAATTGAGAATTTAATCTCCAAAGATTTCAAACTTTGGGTTTTAAAGTTTTAAAAGGATATATTATTTAAAGTATTTTCCGAATAGAAATTATTTCCAAAATTTTTTTAAATGTTTAAATCAGTGCTCTTTTCTTTGTCGCTGGAAAATAATTTCGGTGATGACTGCAGCATCATCGACATTCATTTTCGAGTTTCGAAGTGAAGAGACCATTCTGTAGCTTTGCTACAAGTTTTACTATGAAAATTTAATTGATTTGGATTTCTAAAATATGTCTTGACTTAAAATATATATTGATACATGGTTTAAATTTGATTTGATATATATTATGTATATATTTATTTATCTCTAAATGGTTTGAAGTTAATCGGAAATTTGATTTTGAAATTCTTTGTTAAAGGATGATTTCAATTATAAAATGAAGCCAAAATTTGAATAAATATTTAAGCTTGAATAATTGAATTTGAAGGTTTTATTTGTATAATACTCAATTGCATTCCAATATAACTTACCTTATTTATTTAAAAGTTAACAATGTAATTGGATAATATACAATATAAAAGGATTTTATAAATGAAATTTGAGTGTTTATAATAAATGTTATACACTTAAAATTTTAGTTATAAAAGATTAATAGAGGCAAATAGAATAAAAGGTTAATTGAATAACATACAGTATACAAATTTGTTAAAGGAATTCATAAATAACTAGGAGTAGTTATAATAAATGTAGATATCCTTAATATATGTGATTAGATATATTAAGTGGAATAAATTTAATAATTTAGAATAAAGAAGAATTAAATTGTTGAATAAAAAATGGGTATAATAAATGATGTTCAAATCTATGATTTTAGAAATTATTAATTAAAGATAATTAGATAATAAGATAATCAAATTAGAAATAGTTAAGATTTATTTAACTTAAGTGAAATCAATTATTAATTCAAGTTGAAATTTTATTAGTTTTTAAAGTTTATTATCTTATTTGTTTTCCAATCTATCCTTCTTTCGGGATGTTTCTATTCTGTTCTTATCAAGTTTATTCTAGTCCTTGTTGATGATATCCTTGTCTTCTCCAAGTTAAAGGATGAGCATGAGTCATTCTTTCTTATCTCTTTGCAAATTTATTCTATCTTATTTTGGGTATTAATTAATTTAAATTGAATTTATGTGGTTTAAATTAATGATTCTATTTTGAGTTTCAATTTAGTGTTCTTTCAGGGTGTTTCTATTCTCCTACCTTCTTCCTTTTCGGGGACGAAAAGTTTTGAGTGGGGGAGAGTGTAACGACCCGTAAAATTTTCAATAATCTAATTTGTTAGGTTAATAAGTTTTGGGTGATATAAAAAAAAGAAAAAAAACTTTATCTATTAATAATTGAACAATGGTAATTAAAACTAATTATTAACAATTGAAATACAAATTTTTTTTGAAGTAATGTAAATTGTTATACTTGGCTATAAATTTATGTAAGAAATCAAATACAAACATTTAAAATTTATAAATGATTTAGTATAAAATGAATGACCACTGAATAAAGATTAGGTATATAAGAATGGTAACATATGTTTGTAAACAATGAATTCAAAAGGGTGATTAAAAGTTATAGTAACGGTTGTAAGTTACTATTTAATTGGTTCTTTTAATAGTAACGGTTGTAAGTTACTATTTAATTGGTCTATTAATTTAATTGTAAATGTTACATTTGGGTTTAAAAGTGAATATAAGTGAATAAATGTAAGTGTGGTATGAATAAATGAATTAGTATATAGTTTATGGTAATTGGATGAATTAAACATTTTGTAAGCAATTATGATAATTAGTGGACATAATAAACTTGAATGTAATATAAAGATAATGATAACATTTATTACAAGTTACATTCTATTTAGGCTATAAAATGAATTGGAAATCAGTTACATTTAAATGTAAGTAAATGTTCATTAACTTGGGATAAGACAGTAATTGTAAAATGTGAATGTAATGAAATAAATGTAAATGCATATTTTATTCATAAGATAATATAAAAGAATGAAACCTATCTGAATGAATTAATGGAGTATTCAATCATAATAAATGTATACATTTGACAAATTCAATATAATTGAGAACAACTGTTAATACAAAGGAAAGATGGATATTTGTATGCATATTAATGTAATGAAATTTGTAGAGTGGTATAGACTTAATAAATGGATTAGAATTGAATCAAATCAGTGTATTTGAAATTTATTTATAACTTATGGGAATTCAATTCATAACAAATAGATTTATGGTAAGATAATGAAATTTATTACTTTGCTAATTGAAATTTGGATGATTGGGAAGTTATTAATGTATTAGTATCTAAACCAATGTTAATATGGATTTATTGGGAATTTAAACTTATACTTTTAAATTAAATAAAAATACGGTGTTTACACGCAATGACTTTCTATATTTTATTTTCTATTTCCCTATGTTTGTTTCTCTATTTTTATCTTTCTATTTCTATTCATTTAGACATTCATTTTATTAATTGAATTGTTATGTGTTTATATCTCTTATTTACTTCTTGCAAAAGAATTTCAATGGATATATGTTATATCGCCTTAAAGGCATATCTTTTTAAAATTTTATTTATTAAATGTTCTTGTGTATATCTTTTATTTATTTTTGTTTATTGAATGTTTCTTTTGTATATACCTTTTTACTAATGGCAAGGAAACAAATTAATTAGGCGTATGTTACTTTGCTTTAATTGGCATACGTTACAACTGTTTTATTTGTTGCCTTTTTCTTTTCCCCTTGTCTTTCCATTTGCATAGGCAATTACTTCCCACATCTCTAGCCGTGCATAACTCCATCTATTAGCCGTGAGAAACATCTCATTTCCCCATCTCTTCATTCTTATTCACGGCCAAGGAAAGGAAAAAAATTAATTAAATCTATTAAGTTATTTGATTAAATAGGAAATAAATCCCCTCATTTACTAGCCTCTTTATTTTCTTGCCATTCTTTTGGTCATTTATCTTCATAACCCTAGCCGCCATATTATATTTGCAAATCACGTGAAAAGCTTCTCATCTCAAAGTTATTTGCGTGAGAAAAATAAAATAAAATAAAGCTATAGATCCATGGCTTCTCCTTCTTCCTTCTTTCCATTTTCTTTTTCTTCTCTTGTGATTTCTCCATGCATAGGCTCGGCTCCACCATGTTCATGCCCTAGAGCTGACCTCATCTCCTTTGCTTTGCCTAATCATGGCCGAGCCCACTTGCTTGGTGATGGATCGTCTTGCTTTGTTTTATCAAAAGGTTATGTCACATTGTTTCATATTTTTCCATTGTTTAAATTCTAATCTTTGTGTTGAGAATTATATTCTTATGTTTGTGTAATTGTTTGTTTACAAGATTTGGATCTGACTCTTCATTCACTCAAAAGAATATAGTCGTGCTTTGTCGTGCCTTTTTGTGCTTTGCGGAGTTTAGATTTGGGTTTGATTTTCAATTCTAGTTTTTAAAAGGTGAGTATTCACACACGACATCTATACTTATATAATTTGTGAAGTGACAACAAGTGAATGTGTAGAAATTATTATATCATGTTATACCTGCCTGTGATGTAAATTATATGATGTTAGACTCTGTTATAAACTTGTCACATCATCTGTTATGCTTTGTTTTAATTTACTGTTTATTTTATTCTGTTTATCACACTGCAAGTTCCATGTAGAATAGAATCACTATGGGTTGAAATGATATATACCCGAACGGACTTTAGAATAGGGAAAAATCGTTATGGGCTGAAATGATAGGCCTGAGCGATTTTTATTTATTTATTTAACTTGGGATTGCGGGTTTGAAATGACAGAACCAGGATTTTATTTTCTTTGTAAATTACGGATTGAAATGATATATTATCCGTACCACTTGACCTAGGTTAGAAAATATTATACAGACCCGTGGTTATTTTATATATTTTTCTGGAAGTTTTAAGTATTTTGAAAATGTAAATTTTGATATTTTGATTTAAATTTGGTTTTTAAAATGATTTAATAAAGTGAAAAATGATCTTCTATGTATTAAAAATGTTAAATAAATGAATGGAAATTTGTGATTTGAAATATAACCTAATTTGGAAATTTGTCACTTGGTTTAAAATGGAATTTTAAGTAAAGAAAATAAAAATGGAAATTAAGTCTTATTTATGAAATAGAAATTTAAATATAAGTGTTAAGTAAATGTAGAAATGGGAAAATTGTACACTTGAATTTAATGAGTGAAATTGTTGGAAAATTTGATTTTTATTGTAAAATTTTCTTTATAAAAATCATAAGTTAAAGAGAATTAAATGAACATTTTTAACGTGGAAAAATGTGATTTTTATAAGTTAAATTGATTTAAATTGAAGTTTATTATGGATGGAATTCTATTTAAAAAATTGGAAATTCTTTTAGTAGTACTTCAGAAATGCTATCGTTTCTGAATAATAACTAAAATCTGAACTAAATGAATCTGCAGCACTTTGTAAATGCTGTAGTTACAGAAGTGAACTAAAAGGCTAAAATTGACTAAGGGTTATTACGGCAGTTTTGTGAATGCTGTAGTTGCAGAATTGAACTAAACTTGGAATTTAAACCCGAACTATTACAGCAGTTTTGTAAATGTTGTCTTTGCTGAATTGAATTGTTTCAAATGTAACTTACCGTAGCATTTTCTAAGTGCTACGAAAGCTGAAATTTAAATTGTTTGAAGTATTTAAGTGAATAAATGAGCTCAGAAAAGGCTAAATTTTTGGGAATTGAATATTTGATTAGTAAGTATAATGACTTCATATTTAAATGGTGTAAATGAATTATTTTGATTTGGATATAAACCACTTTGAAATTTATGAGTTAATACAATGTTGGAATTGGTATAATTGAATGAATGAACTTAAAGTGTTATAACTTTGGTAATGAATATTAATTTAGAAGTATTATGATTTTTCTAAGTATTATGAGGTCCTAA
The DNA here is from genome assembly GCA_030737815.1 of Allium fistulosum. Lineage (NCBI taxonomy): Eukaryota > Viridiplantae > Streptophyta > Magnoliopsida > Asparagales > Amaryllidaceae > Allium > Allium fistulosum. The sequence continues at coordinate 838,396,919 of CM060905.1, forward strand.
TGATAATATTTCAAGTATTATGATTTCCAAGATTTTGGTTTTAAAAAGTTTGGTTTCAGAATTGTTATGACTTTGAAAGTACTATGGTTTGGAAATGAAATTAATTGGAATTGTATTTAATTAAGAATTGTCTTTATATATATTAATTTGAAACTTGTTGAAATTAAAGATTTAAGGATATGACTTTATAAGGTGGTTTGGTTTAATATGATTTAAAAGAATATTTCAAGTTAAATAAATTGAAAGAAATATATTGATTTAGTTTGGAATTTAAATGATATATTATTGCTTTGATTTTGAAATGGAAATGATATATTATTGAATTGGTTTTGAAATGGAAATGATATATTGTTGAATTGGTTTTGAAATGGATATGTTTTGGGTTTGAAAGTATGTATTATTTTGACATAAATGATATGATTTTGAAATGGTTTAAAGGATGTATTTTGATTTGAAACATAAACTATTTTGAAATTTATAACCACGGGTTATAATAATGATTGGTTGTTAAAGAGACCGGGATCGGATATGGACATACTCTATGTCGATACCAAAAATCACTTTAACAACTGTGTACACGGTGGAGTTTCCAAAATGAAGTAGAATGGTGGCGACGATCCTAAGGTATATGCATGGACCCAACTCCCGTGAGTTGGCATAAGGTGGCTAAAACAGGAGCGATCTCGGGCCAATGAGGTAGCACCTCTCATCAGACGCACTTCTTCGATACCATTCTATTACTTTGTGATTTGTTTGGGTGCACCCCTTGATTTGGGAGTGTTGTTTGAGGTGGAGCGATAGTGGCTGCTATGCATTTCCATCAGCCCATGTGCGTAATTGGTATATCTACCCTGGTATTGCCTTGTGTGCTGTGTCACCTACTATATCGAGCTTTACTACGAGTTGTGATTTCTCCCGTAGCCTATGGAGTATCGAGGGTAGCCCCCATTTTGGGAGTATGCTAATACTGGATAGACTACTGGGACTATTACATGTTAAGGAGAATATTGGGTCACTCCTCAATGCTATTTAAAAGTATGTTTATTTTATGATTAGACATTATTATAATAGTGCAATATTGCTACATAGTAAATAGTTTAACGGATCCTTAAAGAATGGTCGATCCCAAGCATTCTTTAAGTTACTTGTACCTTTATTACAGTTCACTTGAGTTGGTTTACATTGTGTAAGTATGTATGTCCTGACTCGAGTGTTTTGTGTTTTGCTTTACGCTCGGGTCAGACTGAGTGATACAACATTAGAGACTCACCTTTGGAGCTGGAGTTCTGCTTTGAAGATCCTGATATCTATTCCTTTAGTTGATTCCAGTTGTATTCTGAGTTGTACCTGATTATTCATACTTTTGTATCTTGGTATTCCTATTGTATCTTACTTAACTCTGATGTATTTATATAGTAGCTTCATGAACTACTATTTCTTGTTTCCGTTGCATTATATTACTGTATCTATGATCTGTGATTATTTATTTACTGTATATTCTGAGTTTTGCCAAATTTTATTTACAATCTATTGTTTTGAATTATTCAAGTCCGACATGTGTGGATTTATTGTCGATTTGAATGGTCCAAAATATCGGTCATTACAATATATATATATATATAAGATACTCTTATTCTTCATAAAGCAAAGAAAGCCGGTGAGATACAGGCAAAAGGAAATAAACATGATTTCGATCCCATATATACACGAATATATATATATATATATATTAAATACTTATATAACAAACATAAAAAAAAGTTTATATAAACTAACATATAACTAACATATCCCACTAACTGATTATAAAACATATATATACCTATACTTTATATAACCAAACACTGTCGTACTTACATAAAAAAACTAGCATGCTATAACTTATATACCAATATATTATATAATTTATATAACTAACATATGTATATTACTAACATTAGATACAACTGACATAACTTTATATCTAACTAACATAGTTTATAATTCATATAAACTTACATTCATACACTAACATATTATTCATATATATACCTTTTAAATAAGAGAAGGCTGCCACTAGGATGACACACAGGCACGCGAGAAGGTGAAGGAGATGAATGGACGTGGAGGAGGTTCGACCGGCACAAGCTACATGGAGGGCTGCGGTTTGGAGGCGGAGAAGGCGGGGTCACGTTCATGGAGGTGAGGCGGAGGTGGGAAAAAGGTGGACGTGGCAGTTCTGGGGTTCCGCCAGAGGGTGTTCGGGCGTGGGCTACAGGAATGGAAGGTGGAGTCTTGGCGGAGGGAGATGGATCGTGGAAGGTCTTCGGTGATGAGAAGCTTCAGCTCGAAGGAAATAAAAGTTCACAGGGAGAAAGAATTTGAGCGGAAGGGAAGAAGAATGAGCTGGCTCCACTAATTTACAACTTTATAACTCTGTATATAATAATTAAACTTTGTTTTCCAAGTGAACAGGCAAAAGGCAAAGAGGTAGAAAGACAAATGGGCAGGAAAATGAACCAGGCAATACATTAAAAGTAAGTAAATTCTGGAAAAGCAAAAGTCAAGCTGAAAATAAATGAATGCTAGTGGCCGTTTTAATTCGGCCGTTTGAAATTTGAATGGACACGAAATATCAAAAGCTCAAAAATGGGTGATACGGTTAACCAGTACACAAATATCAGTGATACGACCATCCAATCAAAAGTCGATATTCGTTGATAAACTGCTGCTAATTCGTTGAAAATAAGATAAACGGGGCTAGAGAAGTCCAAATTTGACGAAACGAATTATGACGTCTCACTCAGAAAATAGTTTACATTTTTATTGTGTAAAAATATTCAGGTTTCGAAAATATTTTATTTCAATCAAATTTTAAATGATTTAAATTGAAATTGAAATTTACACTATAGAGTAGACTTTCATATTTTCCAATAAAACTTTACCAGTTGCTATGTTAAAATAGACGTATTCCAAATATCAAATTTTCATTTCTAAATTCAATTATTTAAAATTTCACAAAATTTCAATTAGTTACGTTATTAAAACTGTTAAAATTTACGGGTCGTTACATCGACTTATAGAATAATATATTTCTTATGAAATACCCAAGCGATTCAAGTGTCATACACATCAGAAATCACGGTATATGTACATTTACATATGTATTTATTTCTCAAGTCTATTTGGGTTTCTTTAATGTTTCACATTTAGTTTATATACATATCGTATAAGTTTTATTGCTATATAACTTTTATATTTCATATTACTTACATGATAGTCCTATGTATGATATATCATTAATTAAATATTATCTAATTAATTTTAATCAATTAACTCTTTAACTAATTTTAAATTAGTATTCCAATATAACTTTTATATTGGACATATCTAATATAACATTTATAGTGTATACTATAACTTTTATAGTGTAACACACATATACCATATATATATGTGTATTTTATTTAATTAATTTATTCAATTAACCAATTTTTATCAAAATTTATTAATTTCAAATTTTATTTTGTATACATACATGTATACTTATGTTATCTTAAACATTTTAAAATAACATAACATATATCAACATATATAATACATGCATATATGCATTAATTAATTAACATATTTAATTAATTTATTCTATTAATCTTATTAATAAATTTGAAATTTGAAATTATTATATAAATATTTTCAAACATTTTGAAAATATCATTATCCTTTGAAACATTTTGAAAACTTATGTAGTATTATAATTTTTATAATAAACATGTTTTATTTTAAATTTAACTATAAATTTAAAATCTTTAACATTGATTTTCAAAACGATTTTGAAAATTAGCCCAAGTTCCAAATTAAGTTGGGCCTTTTCTATTAGGAGCAACCTTTGGGCTCACTTCACCTTTCGGGCGCCGGTAACCAGGTAGGACAGGGTACTTGATTACCCAATTTCAATGCTAGACATTACCTTTCTAGACACCGTACTAAGTGGGAAAGCTTAATTAGTTAGCCATAATATGACTAAATTAGACCGCATAGGCTATTGGGCTCTGATACCATTGTTGGAACTGGACTAGCCCATAGTGGAAGTTATGGGTGAATTTCAAAATTTTACCCTATTTGATCTTTTATTGGGCCTATGAAGTCTAACTGAATTAGAACATTTTTAAATTTCATTTAAATAAAATCATTTATTTTATTTAAATTCAAATATATTAAGATATGAAATTAATTTTATTTGATTTAGCTTATACATAAATGTATCATATACATATATGTGTGAGTGCATGTGTAACATATTAATCCATGAAAGGTATATTATGCCTATATGTAGATGTTGGGATTTACATCGCAACAGACATATTATCTCATTTTGTATGTCATGTATGTTGTCCAAATATGTGCATGTATATGCGTTACAAAATACACACACACATATGTATGTATAAATATATTATATATAATATATAAACATAAAACATTTATATATAGATAAATAGATATAGAAAGAGAGAGAACAATTATTAAAAGTTATTTATAATTCAAAATTAACTTAGTTTTGCAAACATAATAATTTTAGTATTTTAATTTTTATATATTATGAATAAATAATGTTTTCATCCATAAATAATTAACATAAAATAATCTATTGATGAAAATTCAAAATTTACAATTTTCAAAAATCTAGGATCATAAAATAGAGCTTAGAAAAAATCTGGAGATTTTTCAAAGTTGAAATATTATTTTTAAAAACAAATACATTGATTTCAGCAATAATTATTTAATATAAAATAATATGTTATTAAAAATTAAAATTTTAAATTTTACAATTTCTAGGATATTGAAAGGAAAGGTTACGAAAAATTCTTACAAAAAAGTTTGAACAATTTTTCGATTAAATTATTGTTTTTAATAAATCATAAATAGTTTTTTCGAAATAATATTAATTATTGAAAATAATAAACTTTATTGAAAAATTCCTATAGTTTTTTCTATATCTTTTTGAAATGATATAATATTTTGAAAATATATAAAATTGATTTTTTAATCTAATAATTATTTTATATATAATAAACAATTCAAAAATTCAATAAATGTTAATTTAAAAATATGAATATATGTATGGTAATTAATTTTCGAATTTGTAAATTCATATTATATATAAATAAGTGTACTAAATTTTTTAAATCATATATATCTTATATATGCATATATGCATATATGCTATTATGAGAAAGAAATATACACTAATATATATATATATGTGTGTGTGTGTGTGTGTGAATTTATTAATAAATATGTATAAAACAGTTATTAATGACAAAAATTGAATTTGTATAGTAAACAACATTTGTCTATACATAAGTCAAATAGTATAATAAACAAATTATGCACATAACCAAACTTATTTGTGACAGTCACATCTACTTACAAAATCTCACCTAACTAAACATATAGCAGCAATATATTTAAACAGATATGAAATTGCTCATTATAGGATCATAGAATATAATTTAATTACTGTAATATGAATTAAAATTACCAATTCAATGATGCCTTTGAATCCACGTTGAAGCAATGACTTCCCTACCTTTTACTGTTCTTGATTCGTCAAATTGCAAGTCCGGAATCATCGACCTCTAACTATCGAATAATATTATTTTAATTTGAAATATATTTGAGAATTTTGAAGTGGATTGAGAGCTATGTTTTAATCAGCAATGTAGAAGGTAATGGCGGCAAAAAAAAGTTCATCATTATTTTTAGAGACACACACACACACACACATATATATATATATATATATATATATATATACACACATACACGGTTGTATTAGAGAGAAACGAGGAAAACCTTTTTACCCATTCTCACTTGATCTCAACCCATTATCTTCCAGACAATTCTCTATGTTTTAGCCACCCCTAGACCTTCCTAAAACCGGAATTTTGCAGCTCTAATGATGGGCCTTAAACCCATCTAAGCCAAAGCCAAAATACTATGCAATTAAATCTAATTTAATCGCCTGTCGATATTGTATATCAATCGATATATTTATAACTGTTATAAATATATATATAACATTATTTATTTCTCAAATCATATTCAAATTTTATAATTAATATTTCATAATATTAATTAATTTAATTAATTTATAACAATTATAAACTAATTAAATCGTTCGGTCTTAAGGGAATTCATCATTTCTGCTGTGTAACTCTCAGGTGTAAATTTGGTCAGCGATTAACATCGAACTATTCTAATGTTAACATTCACACGTCACTTAGCAGGTGGTGTGACATTAGGGCCAAATTTATCGCTTACTCATTTTCGGTAAAAATCCAATTTTAGTTTAATAAGCGTTACATGGTTGTGACATTTGTTTACACTAATTCTCTTCGTCAAAACTATATCACTTTGGACTTATGGAATTTGGTAATGGTCAAAATTCCAACCTCATCCACATTCAACTTTATAGTCCAAATACAAAATCCTTGGTTCAATAATAACAATTATTATTAACCGAAATGCTATGGCCAGAGACTTTGACTTTGAGTTGACTTGAGTTGACTGTGATACTAACCGCATATAACTAAGGAGATAAATCCTCTCTTGAATAGTGCTTCACTTTCAATACTTCCACTCGACCCAAATATAGTCAATCGATGGATGTCATGCCATGATTTGGCTATAATCAAAGTGGAGCTTTAATATTGAAGATCCACAGTATTCTCAAGTCGAGAGAACTATGTAAATCAGTCACATCGATATTTTCTGTTTGACTTTACTTATATTAACTAACAGAAAACTATCGAGTGAGTCGTTCCATAGTTATCCAATAACTATTAGTACGTAACCCCTAGGTGCCTGCCCCCACAATCATGAGTAATACACTGCCCAACATTTGGAGAGCGTTACGTACTCCAGTCTCAACGGATACATCGATATCCAGTCTTGATGCATCTTGACAAGGAACATTTAAAATGGTATATTTTTTTCGTTGTGATAAATTTACTCACGGTTACAACACTTTGTAACTACTATCACAAAATATACCATTTATGGATTTTTCTATTACATATACTTTTAATTAAGTTAATTAATTAATATAACCATGTTATATCAAGTATATAATAAGAAGAAAATACTTTTTATTTCGAACAAGATTGGTCAACGAGTTAGATATATGTAACAAATTACATAATTGTCCCTAGGGCATACCCCTAACTCTATCAATATTAACCAACAGAAAACTATCGAGTGAGTCATTCCAAAGTTGTCCAATAACTATCAATATGTAACCCCTTAGTTCCCCCGGCGGCCATGAGTAATACACTGCACGACATTTGGAGAGCTTTACATACTCTAGTCTCAATGGATGCATCAATGTCCAGTCTCGATACATCTTGACTAGAAATAATTAAAATGGTATATTTATTTTCATTGTGATAAATTACTCACTGTTACAAAACTGTGTACCTACTATCAAAAATAAATACCATTTATGGATTTTCTATTAAACATACTTTTAATTAAATTGATTAAATAATATAACACATTATATCAAATATATAATAGAAAGAAAACACCTTTTATTTCGAAGGTTGATTATCGAGTTAGTTATATGTAACAACTTACATAATTGCCCCTAGTGCATACCGCTAAGTCTCTCAACCTCCCACTTGCACTTGGGGTCAATTATGGAATCTTACTATAACTTCACCAACCGGTTTCCTCTGTCAATCCCATGGCGAACGAGTATGCTAATATGTTTCAATTATCTACTCTGTCAACTAGCTTTCTCCGACAAAAATAAACTACCTTTATCATGTGGAACAATTCAGAGTATGTCTCTCGACTTCTAGTGAGCTCTAAGTTCTGTCATGAACTATATCGCCACATTGTTATCATATAACAATGTTATAATATTCTCAACATTTGGAATCACACTCAGCTCGATTATAAATTTGTGCATTTATATTTATATATATTCTTTTATTGCGGTGCTATTCAAGGCAATGTTTTTAGCCCTTTTTTTATTGAATCGGCCACAATCTTTCATTTGGAACATTTCCAACTTAAAGATTCTTAACATGAATTTACTATTGACATATTATACTCAATATCACTAACGAAATTTGAGTCTAAACACTCCTTCATAAGGAATTCATTATTTCTATAAACAGTTCTTTAGTATTTCATAAATACACGAGAACACCTCAAACAACCATTTAGTGATGTCAGTTTGGATTTGATATTTGCTTCATGTATCGAATAAATCAGATCACGGTATCGGAGATAACATAACATGTGTGATAATTCCTATTGCAATGCATAAGGAATCCATCTTACATGTTCCGTATTAAACATTTTAATAGAGTGTCCTTGCACATTGTTTGGGACATTCCCAATATCTTTTATACTTACTATAAAAGACATCATTCACAAATCTAATGTCGAGTATTAAAACAACTTAAGCCAAATCTAATACAAGCACATCATTAACAATTAGCAGTGTGTTGTTTACTTATAGTTTAGGAATATCTTTGTACATTTTAACATTCTTTCTTATGAACACACACTTCCTCTGCATTTTGATTGATAATCAAACTATTTGATATTTCAACTAAACAATTGTTCAATTTTGAGGCTTTTTTGAATGATACTTTCGTATCCGTTCTGGGATCATCTCCAACAACTCACAAACTCAATATAGCTCCTATTGACTTTGAGTCACTTCGGTTATAATGTGAAAACGGTTTACTCTAATATTAGAAATTTTCATTTCAACACATACATACCAAAACATAAAGTCATACCATGCAATAATTTTGTGCGTAAAATTCGAACCAACTTGAGCACATCGAATGGTGGATCTATTACATTAATTTCAACAATTGAAATTCATAGTGTTATTCTTATCAATGTGGGTCACTATATTCCAACTGTATTTGCCTTTATCTTAAAGACACATTTGTGGCTAATGGATCATATCCCTTCGGATATAACTATCAAAATCATATTTTGATAATGTACCTATTTCGGATCTGCGCATCGTACCACATCATAGAGTCAATACTCTTAGTGGTTTAATTGAACAATCGAGAATTATTTATTCTTGACATTGACAAGAAACTCACAGCTTCTCTTTAATGTAAAAGAATACTCATTAGACATTCTAATGTATTTATTATTGGATCGTATCCAAATTCATTTGATATCAATAATTTCCTAAATAAATTCCTTCGCTATGAAGTTGATATTTCTTGAAACAACGATTGTTTCTTAGTGCAATGAAATGGTCATTCATAAACATTTTATGAATTGCCTTATATAAAACTGATTTTTCATTAGTTCACAATATTTATGTTCACAACATAAATTAGTCATCTAATGACCATTGTTTTCAAAGTTCTCTTGGGACGATTCATACAAGATCCCTTACGTATAATTATTACGTGCAGTCTTTTGACTCGCACAGCCTACCAACTCCTTGGGCTAGAATATGTAAGAGTTTCTTATAAACCCTTATCTCATATGAGTTTATAAACTATTCTTTGGACGATATTAATTTTAACCTTGTCTACTACCCTTAAGTACACACCTTGTAAAAAGAGTTTAACTCAACTTCACTCATCATTAATCGTGCTTTGTCCAATAAAGTTCGATTACTCCTTATCAATACATCATTATGTATTATAGGGAGGAGTGACCTTTGAGACTAAATCTTTATTCATATCAGGTACATATGGAACTCTTTCCAATATACTCACATATTCGATCAAATTGAATCATTTATGTTGCAAGTCATATTATTTACTTCCATTTTATATTCTATGAGCGTATCATAGACTAATACATGCATATAAAATACACATGTTCATGTCTGTGATAACTCATCAGTAAATAAGACGAAATACATGGAACCATTTTGGTATTAATAGACATACAATTACATACATCTATATGTATCAATTCGAAGAGTTCATCAACTCTTATGACGCTACCACTAAATGGGTGCATAGCCCTTAATTGTTTGAGATATGATTAACCAATATCATACGATTCATGATTATATAATAAAAATTATTTCTTACAGCTACGACTTAGTCTATAATTCCAAAATAATTATAAGAACTTCAACATTTTCTAATGCATCACTTTTGTTGTCAAAACAAATACCACATTATAGTTTCATTTCATATCGAATATTCATAATATTCAATATAACTATATCTATTTATCTGTCAACACCTAACTATCTTTATTTCATAAATAATGTTTAGTATATTTTACGAAAACAATTTTCGTAATCTGATACACTCGATAAGTGTTATATGGAATGCTCTCACTATTTCCGCCATTACTATAAAACGTACTAAATTCGGAGGTCCATCATTCACTTGATATAAATTATTTATTTCTTATACTGCAACTAGTTTACAATGGAGAGTTCTTTGATCAAATATCTTAAACTCGAGAAATAAATCTCATAGAAAACAATTTTCTATATGAAAATACATTTAGGAATAGAAACCACGTTTCTTATTCCAATGTTAAGTATCAATCATTAGTATTACAATTATCATTTTCGATGTTTCTTTATGAAGCAGAAGTGACCATTCACTCTCTTCATCCCAACTGTACCTTAAATCACATCTACTCTTGTACATTTGTTTTTCTTTTTAAATGGTCAAACCATTCAAAAGAAATCCTTTACTACAATATCATAACGAACTCTTTACAAAAATGTATTTAATCATCCTTAGCATTTAAGGACATTAAATATGATGCACTTATGTAAACCAAACAAATTGACATTTCAACAATCGAGTTCTTAGGTTTATATTGTAGTTTTGGCCTTGTGTTACATTTAACACAATATGATCTTTTATCGTAATCAATCAAATTGAATGCCTGATCTTGCACTATGGGTATTGATCGTTCGTTGAAATATTGTACAATACAAACTGTGATCCTTCACCATATAACATTTATATGCGAATGTATATGGATAAAATAACCATATTATTATATTGCTTTTGAGTTCGGAACTCATACAATGCAATACACGGTCTCAACCAAATAAACACATAAGCGACCAAATTACGAACGTATTTAGTAGTTATATGATCAGGCGCTTGCATGAGTGTTGAAACATTAATATGCAGTAAGCATTTATTAGTATGTGTATATATATGTTATATTTCTATTTGTTAATCTTCAGTTCAGTTCATTTGTATATCTTAATTGATAAACATTTTATCAATCATATTAAATGCACAAATTTATCGATGTATATTATTATTATAACATTATATAGCATATGTTCTTACAATGTTAGAAAAGTAAAATGTTATCATTTCATTTTTCTAATAAAGCTTCCACTAGCCTTTTATGTTTGACCAAACCCTAAATCAAAACATAAATGTCCTTTTGACTTCACAAGTAGTTGTTAGGACTTGTGCATCTTGGAATTCTTACCTTCAGTCTACTCAATAATTCATAGCTCTACGGATGTTGGCTAACTCCTTATTGGTTGTATCATATACAACTCCCAATCCATGGTACCTTATCCTAATTTCAATTCAACATTGAGTTTGCTCAACAAATTGAAATGAAATTATTCACTCATACCTACCATATTGTGATGGCCTAAGTATAGTATATGTAACTTGAGTTTGCTCAATAAATACATATAGTTATCTTACCTCGTCTATTTAATATATTAATAATACAACACATAATATCCCTAGCTTGAATTACTTAACAACCAAGGAGTATGCAAGTAATTTAATAATATATATTCGATAAAAGACAATATTATGTTGAAGATTCATAATCTTCGATATATTATAATGAGTGATATTGAGTTATGGAATAATGTATTTCTTATGAAATACCCTCGTGATTCAAGTGTCTGACACATCTGAAATCAAGGTATACGTAAAATACGTATGTATTTATCTCTTAAGTCTATTTGGATTCTTTGATGTTCCAAGTTTAGTTTATACATTCATATTATATAAGTTTTATTATCATATAACTTTTATATTTCATATTACTTATATAATAGTCTTAGGTATAATATTAATTAAATCTTATTTATTTAATTTTAATCAATTAAAATTTTAGTTAATTTTATATTATCTTAATATAATATTTATATTAAATATTTATTATATACTACAAACTTTATAGTATAACACATATATCATATATATATGTATATTATTTATTTAATTAACATTTTAATTAATTTATTTAATTAAACAATTTTAATTAAATTTATATTACTTTCAAAATTCATTTATATACGTACATGTATATTTATGTTAATTTAACATTTTAAAATAACATAACATATATCATAATATATAATACATGTATATATTAATTAATTAATTAACATATTCAATTAATATATTTTATTAACCTCATTAATAAATTTTATAAATTTTCGAAAGTAATTTATATTGATTTTCAAACATCTTGAAAATTTTTATTATATTATAACATTTATAATATGTATATATATTTTATTTCAAATTTAACTATTAAATTTAAAATCTTATATTTTTAATTTCCAAACAATTTTGAAAATTAAACTAAGGCCTAATTCAAATTGGGCCTTTGCTATTAGGGACAACCTTTGAGCTCACATATTTGTTTGGACTAGGCCGGTAGCCAAGTAAGGCAGAGTACTTAATTACCCAAACCCAATCCTTCGACGCCACCTTTCTAGACAGCATAATATCTAGGTTGCAAGCCTACTTAGTTAACCCTAACATGACTAATTTTAGACAGCTTAAGTAATTAGGCTGTAATACTATTGTTGGAACTGGGGCAACTCGCAGCGGAAGTAATGCGTTTATTTCAAATTCTTTTACCATTTTGGATCTTTATTGGACATATGAAGTCTTATTTAGAACATTTCTAAGTTTCTTTTAAATAAAATCTTTATTTTATTTAAATTTACAAAATGATTTTGCATTATTTAATTTATGTTATATTATACACACACGCACGCGCATGCGTATCATATACACATATATATGTGTGTGCATGTGTAACATATCAATCCTTGCAAATGTATGTTTATATGTATATATATATTTATTTATAAAATATTACAAATATGTATATGTATGTATGTATATAAATCATATTTTGTTTAAACAATTATATATATATATTTATAAATATATGTATGAAATTTAAATCATTTATAAATTGCATAGAATATAATTTAATACATATCCATATATATTTTAAAGTCGAAAGTAATATATGAATGTAAATATATATATATATATATTAAATACTAATATGTTTATGCATAAATAATATTATAATATATAATATGTGTGTGTGTATATGTAGATATTAACATTTTTAAATTTATAAAAATATATATTTAAATATACAAACAATAATTCATGCGCACGACAATTTTTTTAAAATAAATTTAAATAAATATCCATATAGATATTTTAAAAAATTAATAAAAAACTATTTTTCAAAACCTATTTTAAATTTTAAATTTATATTAAAATTCTAAAATATATTTTGTAATTTTTAATATTAATATGTAATTTTAAAATAAAAAGCAAATTTAAATCTGGTTTTTTAATTTCAATCTGTATTTAAATAATTTTAAAATATAAAAAATATTTTATTTTGTCGAGAGCAAGTTAGATAATAATTTAATTGTGGAAATTAGCCACAAGGGCCTCTTTAGCAAGTGGAATTAGTTTCTAAGACCCACAATTGAAATAATTACTTTCAAGGACAAAACGTAAAATAATTAGTTTCTAGGGCCTAAAAACCTATGAAATTATATCCTTGAAAGTAATTGGACTGCTGACTTTGTCCTTGAAAGTAATTATTCTGCTGATTTTGGCCTTGAAAGTAATTTCTTTGAATGTGTGTCCTAGAAACTAATTGGACTGCAAAGTTTGTCCTTTTAGTAAAATGCCCCAATTTAATTTTATAAAATATAAAACATAATTTTGTTATATATATATATATCAATATAAGTGATTTATATGTATATATATATATATCTTTGTGTGTGTGTGTTGCTTTAAATAATATTTAAAAATAATACATACATACATACATATATATATAAATTATTATTTTTTCTATTAAAAATAATATACCTTTAAAGATTTATATATAAAATTATATAACTATATTTTTTATATAAGTATGATGTAGTATTAAATTTATACACTATGTATACATATTTAAATATTATATATTTAAGTTATTTAAAATAAAAAAATTGTTTTTTATTAGTCGTGCTACATGCAGGCATATATATATGTCTAATTTTTGCCATTAATATACAATTATATGGAAACATACAATCTGTCCAATTATGACAATAATTATGTATATCGTAATCGTCACCTAACTAATTATATATATATATAATACACATTATATCTAAACAATAATAATTATATATTAGTTAGAAATGTACCTTATTCCCAATGCTTGAAAGTACCCTTGAAATGATGGAATTTGCTCCTGGAACTGATTTCGAATTCAATAGGTTGCTAGTCCTTGAACCGTTGACCATCAGCTATCGAGTAGCATTTGATTTGATTTAATTTGAACTCGAATTGATGAAGTATGGAGGCTATAGGGTTCAACCAAAAATGGGTGTAAGTGAAGGCTTAAAAAGTTTTCAAAAGGTTAAGGGTAGAGATGCTTATATAGAGGAGAATTTAGAGATATTTTAGGATCAATATTCTATCCCATCTTTTAGCCGCATATAACCCTATATCAGAGCCGAACTAACTAGCCCTCTTCATGTGGGTTGTGGAACAATGAATCTTAAGGCTAATTTAACACTAAAGGGTGGGTGAATAGTGTTTTCTAACTTATTTAAACCTTTTTAAAATTATTTTAAGATTAATATCAAATCGTAGATTAGCAACACAGATTTATACTAAAAATCAGTCACAAATGTAATCACAGATAAATGTCAAAGCAATAAGTAAAGTTGGAGAGAAGACACTAGGAAATTTATACTAGTTCGGATTAAGCAATCCTACATCTAGTTCCGTATAATTACTTGTACAGATTTCTTTTCAATCGCCAACTTTAAACCAGGTAGAAGGCAAACCAGAATACAATATCAATTTCAAGGCTACGAGACACACCCTCTGTAACGCCCCACCTCTATACCCACGCTAGACAAGAACATTACTGTGTAATGCTGTCGACTAGCACGGAGAATAAGGCTGTTAAGGAGCGACCATCCGTGTAACTTCTTTGAGCGAGCACCGATATGTCAGATAGTATAGAATGCATATCGTTTAAGGAGGAAATCCGACATACCGATTCAAACTCAAAGCTATCACACAGTGGCTATATATAATCTTCGGAAACAAACATAGAAGTAAACATAACATAAATCAGTCACAGACATCCATATCACAAAGGCGGAAAAAGATATAAATATATATATATATATATAACACATGAAAGTGTACATCAGAGTAGTGGTCGGAAAGATCCACGATAATACAAAAGAATAGCAGCACGTGCTATACAAAAGAATAAGTACACAACATAGAGTTTATATCTCAAATGTGTACATCCAAAAACTACTAATCTAAGTAGTTAGCCAAAAGTCAGAATAATCCTGAAGAGAAGTCAAGCAGAAGCACCTGTAACATCTCGGTCTGACCCGAGTATTATTTATAAGAAAATAATAACGGATCAGTCTAGCTATAAATATCAGGTAACATGGGATAATAGACATGGCATGAACATGTAATAACTATAATGACATACTACTATAAGTATGTAAATGATAATCAACAAAAGATTAATCAATATCACAAGAATCTTCTCAAAGATAAAATAGGGTATCATACCCTAAACTTATATTCATAACAAGTCAATGACACACGAATTCACCAATGCACAAAAATGATAAACATATCAATGAAAATCATGAAAATTGGTGAAGCACAAATTCCAGAAATCAACACACGAAATCCAGAAATCACATAAAAAATGGGGGAAGGCCTATCACAAGAACGGGAGCATGAAAACTCACCAACGCGCGTAACACATGAACGAGAAGCTATCTCATGGAAGCTATCCATTAAATTTTGACACACGAACGGTCCGAAGACCATGGGGTGCTACCCCAATATGTGATGGTGAAACATCACACAAACGGGGTTTAGTCTCCCTCGTAGACAAAGAGACATCGCTCAATCGCTAGTCTAAATCACAAAAATGATCGTCATGATCATAAAGAAGTGTCAATTACACTAAGCCAGTAAATATATGAGTTTAGCTTCATGTCCCATAACCACTAGCTTAACTTAAATATTTACGAACAAACTGTAGATCTTCACTAGAAAATTGTCATAAAAGGGTTCAATCGAACAAGTCCAAGAGCTAACCGACGAAGTGAACACGAGTGTTTCATACCACTCGTTTTACTAAGTCGTTTAATTCGATTTCTCATCCGAGTGAAGTAAAGGCTTGTATATACTAATAGGTTGGAAAAAGTTTAGGAAAAAGAGCTTTGTAATAAAATAGAGTTGAAATCGCTTTGATGAAAGAGTTTTGATATTTACTTCTAGTATTGAAACCTTCATATTTTTAAAGTGACAAATCACAAAAATGATTGTAGAAACAATCTATCACAAAAATTCACATTCGAAGACGTGAACAAAATCCAAGGAAATGAGCTCAAAATGCATCAAAGTGGAAGTT
The DNA here is from genome assembly GCA_030737815.1 of Allium fistulosum. Classification (NCBI taxonomy): domain Eukaryota; kingdom Viridiplantae; phylum Streptophyta; class Magnoliopsida; order Asparagales; family Amaryllidaceae; genus Allium; species Allium fistulosum. The sequence continues at coordinate 838,413,653 of CM060905.1, forward strand.
CTGTTGAATGTTTTTCAGATAAGATCCCCTACGGAGGGGGGGTCCAGGGGGTGGCAACCCCCCTAGGTGGGGGTGCGGGGGCAACGCCCCCGCTATGGGGTTCGACCTAAGGGTCTACGACCTATGTGGCGTGACCTAAGGGATGAACGACCTAACTCGGTCGAACTAAGGAGAAGGGGTTGCGACCTAAGTGGAACAGGTCGAGCAACCTAAGAGACATGAGGTCCAGCGACCTAAGGATATAAGGTCCAACGACCTAAGTGAAGCAAGGCTTAGCGACCTAAGGAAAATAAGGTCTAATGACCTAGGGAAAAGAGACGCGCGACCTAAGGACTCGCGACCTAAAACTCACGACCTAAAGACACGCGACCTAAAACTCGCGACCTAAAGCTCACAACCTAAAGCTCGCGACCTAAAGCTCGCGACCTAAAGACACGCGACCTAAAACTCGCGACCTAAAGACGAACGACCTAAATATTCAAGGTAGAACGACCTAAGCAACATGTGGCCGAGCGACCAACGACCTAGGGGCGAGCGACCTAAGTGGAATGAGCCAGTTCCGAGGCAGAACGACCTAACTGTAGGAAATTCACCAAAACACTAAAATTTGGAGTTTTTCGCCAATCCAATCCAAACCAAATGTAAGTACTCGTGCTAAAGTGATAGGAATACATCCCAAACAGTCCAATGACAGATATAGGCAAGATGTGAGATTAAAAATCTCACCTTTTCACTAAAATGGATGAAGATGAAGCTTGAAAGTAAGGAGAAGCAATCCAAAGTTTGAATCCAATATCTTCTACTTGAATTTAGAGTCGAATGTTGGATTTGCAATGAAGACTTGAGCTAGGAATTTTAATTTCCCATTACCTCCACCATTTTTGAAGAAGCTTGAAGCGTTTTAGCAAAGAGTGAAGTTATGAAGGGAAGAGGGTTGGGCTGAGCTAAAGAAGGTGCAATCCAACCAAAGTCAAAGGCGGGAAAAAAGTGACGAAAATTCCACTTACTCCAAACATATCGAAGTTTATACTTAAAAAGATCGCAAACGTCATTTTGAACTCAATGGGAGGGTCTCGAGTCCTAATTTGACTGTATGCAAAAAGTAGCTTTTCGGACTAAGATCCGACTAACGATTAAAATATTTAAATAAGATATTTAAATATAAAATCGTCAAATATGCGGGTTGTTACACCCTCCTCTATCACGAATTCGGAGCAAACTCTCTTGATATGACTGGGAAATAAGAACACTCAATAGATTTACTAGGCTACTAAGCACACCCACTTGATTTGAACGTGCTACAATCACACCCACATAAACAACAGTAGAGTTGATGTTTTTCCAAAGACAAATAGTTGTACTTTAGATACAATGGATCCTATAGTCACTTCGATAGCACTTTGATCTTTGAAATGGGAGGGAGATGCTTGCAAAACAGTAAGTAGTAGTGAATCAATACAATGTAGTATGAATTGATTTTATATAATTTTGAAGAGTATATAGTATATTTTTCAAAAGAATTTTCAAGAGAGTAATGAGTGAGAAGAAAATAAATTATTAATTAATTAAAAATTTGTTTTCACTTCCCTTTATATAGTGAAGGAATAGATGTATCCATTTATGAAGGATTGTATCCAAAAGACACTTCCATTCAAAATTTAAAAATAAATTATCGGCCTATATGTCGACATATCAAAATATGTATGTCAACATATGCTAGTTAAATTTGAAAATGTTTCTCCTTTTAAATTGTTTTGAAACCTTATGCTTTGTAAAATAAATTGAACATAGTTTTTAAATATTTTTGAACTCTTAAAAAACTTGTATAAAATATTTAAAAATATATTTTTAAATTAAAATAATTTATTTTTGTTTAAAATATCAGAGATCTGAAATTACTATCAAGGACTTTAACAATATTTCTAATGACTCTAAACACTAAATTATATTCTTTTGCTCTTTATATCTTTGTCTTTGAACTCACGAGTCTTTAAATCTTTATCTTGAGTCTTTATATTGTACAGTCTACGGTTATGTACTATATACTATATAACTTGGCAAAACATTAGCATCCATATTTTATATGGTTGTTGTCATCAAAATCAATAACTGAGGTATTAACAATCTTCCCCTTTTTTATAATAACACATTAAATATTCCTGTATATAAAATGTGAGATAACTCCCCCTAAAAATATGCATGTGTATATTTTATATTTTTCTCCCCCTTAGTCATCAACACAAATTGATGAAAAAATAAAACTCCTCTTAAATGATATACTAGTAAATTATGGAGTCAATACTAAGTAATATTAAATACTAATCAATATGGAGTTTAAGCTGTATAATTATGATATAATTGGGACATTAAATGACATATTAAGGTTATAATATGTAAGAAACACACTTAAGGAAATACTAGATAATGTGATATAATTATGGCATATATGAATGATGATCAATACTAGATGTTGAAGAAACTAAATAAGACAAACCAAACTTTATACAAAACAAACTAAAGTACTTATACAATCAAATGCATACACTCCAAATAAACAAGACAAACAAAATAAGCCAAATGCATAAAACAACAATCCTATCAAACAAGACTATACTACAAATTCTAATGTTTAGGCTTAATCATGGGAGATTTGTGAATAAAATGGTAAAGTACTATATGAAGGCAAAAATTCCCTTTCTGTTCAACCATTTCCATTTGCATCGAATGTGACTTCTCGTATACATTTTACTTCGTCGTTAATATCATCATCTTCAACAATGAACTCCTCTTTCTCCTCCTCCTTACCATCATCATCATTCATAGGGTTATGAATGACAATGGTAGGGGAATCTTCTTTAATTATAATAGGATTGGCTTCATTATACAAAAGATGCTTCTGAAGGTTGTGAAGGATTATTCCTTGCATTTCTTGTTCCTTTAAGAGGCGTATTTGGACAACCTCTATTTTTTAAAGCATGTCGAAGACATGCTTCAGATCAGCCTCTATCTTGATGACGTTGGCAAGGGTGGTGTGTTGGAAGGGGTCTAGAGTGGAGGAATTGAAGTCTAGGGGGGTAATTTCTTCTCTTGGTCTCTTGGAGCTTGAAGAAGCCACGAATTTCATTTTATTTTGAATTTATAGAAATAAGAATGCAAAATGAAATCGAAATTAGGTGGTTATAATGGTGGGTTTTTTAAATTTTGAAATAAGGAGGGAAATCCAATTTTCAAAATTCTGTAGGATATGTCGACATATAAAAATATGTATGTTGAAATTTTTGATTTTACAAAATAAAAGTTATTATATTTATATTTCAATGAAAGAACATATTCATAATTCTTTTTTAAGTTTAATAAAAGACATCTAAGGTAAAGGTTTCGTTAATACATCGGCTATTTGATTTTCGGTGTTTATAAATTCTAGTGAAATAACCTTTTTATTTATGTTATCTCTCAGAAAATGGTGTCTTATGTCTATATGTTTGGTCCTAGCATGGTGTGTTGGGTTTTTAGATAAATTTGTTGCACTTGTATTATTATAGTATATTGGTGACATTTTTAAATTTAAACCAAAATCTCTTAAGGTTGTTGCATATAGATAACCTATGAACAAGCTAATGCAGTTGAGATATATTCTGCCTCTGTTGTAGATAGACACACAAAATTTTGCTTTTTTCTAAACCAAGAAATAAGAGATTACCCTATAAAGTGACAAGTTCCACTTGTACTTTTTCGATGTGATTTGCATCCAGCATTGTCAGCGTCACTATATGATATTAAGCTGAAGGAGTCTTCTTTTGGATAAAAGGGTCCATAGTCTAATGTGTTGTTTACATATCTAAGTATACATTTTATGGATTTTAGATGAGTTTTCTTAGGTTGAGATTGATATCTTGCACAAAGACAAACGTTATGCATTATATCAAGTCTACTGCAATAATATAAAGCAAAGATCCCATCATACCTCTATATAGTTTTTAATCTACATATTTTGAGTTTTCTTCCTTATTTAATTTCTCATTAGTTGCCATGGATATTGGTTTACCACTTGTATTTGACATACAAAATTTCTTAACTAGATCCTTAACATACTTTTCTTTACTTATAAAAATACCATTACTTAATTGTCTTATTTGTAATCCCAAAAATAAAGCTAGTTTTTCCATATGACTCGTTTCAAATTCCTTAGTCATTATGTCAGAAAATTCTTTATTTAATTGTTCATTTGTTGACCCAAAAATACGATCATCTACATATATTTATATAATTTGAATATCATTATTATTTCTTTAATAAATAGATTACTATCTACTTTTCCTATTTTAAAGTTAGATTATAATAAATAGAATTTAAGTCTTTCATACCATGCTCTAGGAGCTTGTTTTAAACCATATAAAGCTTTCTTTAATTTATAAACATGATTTGAAAGTTTTTCATCTTCGAAAAGTGGGGGTTGTTCTACATAAACATCTTCTTTAATAAAACCATTTGAAAAGGAACTTTTGACATTCGTTTGAAATAATTTAAAATTATTATGATTTGCAAAAGCAAATAAAATTCTAATGGTCTCTAATCTTGTCACAGAATCAAAGGTTTCATCAAAATCTACACCTTCCTCTTGACTATAACCTTGAGCAGCTAAACAAGCTTTATTTCTAATGACTCCAAACACTAAATTATAATCTTAAGCTTTTTATATCTTTGTCTTTGAACTCATGAGTCTTCAAATCTTTATCTTGAGTCTTTATATTGTATAGTCTTCGATTCAGCACCTGTGTAATATTCTGCACTATATACTATATAACTTGGCAAAACATTAGTATCCATATTTTATATGGTTGTTGTCACCATAACTAAGGTATTAAAATTGCATGGGCTTTAAACCCATTTAAAGCCCGAACAAATATTTTGCATTCAAATCCGATTTAAACGCGTATCGATATTATATATCGATTAGTATATTTATAACTATTATAAATACATTTAATAATATTTGTTTATTAAATCAAAATCAAATTAATAACTAATATTTCAAAAATATTAATTAGTTTATTTAGTTTATAATAACTAAAAATTAATTAAATCGTTTGGTCAAAGGAGTATTCATCGTTTTGATTGTGTGACTCTTTTTGTGTGAATTTGGTTAGCGATTAATATCGAACTATTCGAATATTAATGTTCACAAGTCACTTATCAGATGGTGTGACATTTTGGCCAAATTTATCGCTTACTTAGTTCTGGTAAAATCCAATTTTACTTTGTTAAGCGTTACTCGGTTGTGACTTTTATATACACCAATTCTCTTCCTCAAAACTCTAACACTTTGACCTATGGAATTTGGTAATGGTCAAAATTCCAATATGGTTTTATTTAACTTATAGTCCAAACACAAAGTCTTGGTTCGATAATAACAATTATTATTAACCGAACTACTGTAACATCCCTAATTTTTGATAACATTATTCAGGAAATTTAATTAGATAAATTAAATAGAATAAATGATGATAAGTGGATTGAGATTTGAATAAATTATATATATATATATATGGCCATGCTTAATAATAAACTAAATGGGCTTAAATTGGTTTATATGCTAATCAAATTTACACATGGACATATTAGTAAATAGCCACTTTATTATACACGGCCACACTTCTTCTAATATGATAAGGAATTCAAGTTTCATTTTCTCACTTTCACAAACGAAAACCATAAACCTAAATTAGAGCCGGCCATTAACAAGGAGGAAAAGAGGAAGAATTCAATCTAAAGCTAAGGATCAAAGCTAGGAAGGATTAATCAACAACAAATCTCAAATTCCTTATCATATTTAAGGTGAATAATAATTTCATACCATCTCTATTTTATTCTATGATTATACGTTTTCAGATTTATGATTAAATTCGTTTTTATGATGATATGGATGATGATATGCTTGAACTATATTATATTTGATTTATTTTAATTCATTCACATATGAATTTGCACGGTTTTGATGTAAAGCCGAGAGTCTATGATGTTACAATCCTATGGAAAAAATTTATGTTAAGTAAAACATGATTTTGGAGATGGGTTTTAATTTTTAGAATTTTCCAAGCTATGTAAAATTTATTGTGAATTTCTAGAGGAAAATATCATATTATTGGGTTTAAAATTTATTTCGAGAATTTCAGGAAGAAATTGGGTCTGAAATTTTAATATGTTTGATTATATGAAGAAAGAGATTTTTCTTGATTTTTGGGGATTTTTCCCAGTTGATTTATTAGGGAAAATAAATTATTTTAAAAGAGGGGCTTTTCTGCAAACATTGGTTTTGTTAAATGGAAGGGCTTAAACGTTATAATTTCTTTAATTTAGATATGATTAAATGTGGCAGTTTTATTTGTAAAAGTATTTAAAAAAATTTAAGGCAACCAATCAAAGGTTTACAAATAGGCAAGTAGTTACAAAGCAATTACTAAAAGTGGCTATATTTTAGCCTTTAATTCAGAAAAGTTGGTTCCGCCTCAAATATCAGTACCTTTCGTCTCCATTGACTCTGCACCATCCCAGTCGAAACCCACCTAGTCGAAACATAATTAGTCGAAACCAATACACAAGGCATCACTCAGATGGTACGCAGTGGATTGGAAGGAAGGCTGAAGCCATGGTTTCGAAAGATTGCTTTCGATGGGTCGAAACCCTATTTTGTTTTCCAAAGATAAGATCTTGCCTTGTTTTCCTAAAAGCTTGTGATCCAGTTGAAAGATATGCTTTCGAAGGGGTTTATATAAATAGCTTTCGGGGAAGGTTGTTTTATTATGTTAAAGTATTAGTTTTCGAATGGGTACCTTTTTCTTTAAATAAGAGCTTTCGAAAGGATTGGTTCCGACCTAGTCGAAACCCAGCCACTATTTTCCTTCCAAGTGTATCGAAGCCATCAATGCCTTCGAAAGGTTATCTCTGTTTTAACCTAAGCTAAGCCACTTCCTAAATGTTTTCGAAAGGGGTTAAGGGTTTCGAAGGCAATGGATTCGAAAGGGGTTTCGACTTTATCCTTCAAAGTTTTAATTCAAAGGTTTATGCTTTCGAATAGATGGTTCCGACACCCTCAACTTTTTCCCCAAAACAACTTTATAAGTGTTTCGAAAGAGATACTTTCGTATATAACCATTTTGACCCAAATGATGTTTTTGAAAAGAATGAACCCAATACTTTCAAAAGGGATACTTTCATTTGTCTCGAAGCTATGTTTTAAAGGACGTTTTGATACCATCAAAAGGTATGTTTGGTTTCGAAAGAGATGTTTTAAGACTTTAAAACATAAACCCAATCTCAATTTATAGGAATAACCACGGCATAAACAAGTAAAAGGTTTTGAAATGAAGAAGTTTTCATTTATCATGAAGGCTAAGGGGATTAACCAGGATATATATAGATGATTCAAAGATAATAAACCACAGGTGTTGGTATTATTTTGTTGTTATGATTACTTCTTCATGTATTTATTCACATTGTAATTAACCCATAACGGTATTTTAGGGAATGGCAGAATAACCAGTTAGATCGACCCTGTAGTGAATATAACTTAAGAAATGTTAAAACCTTAATTTAAGATATTGGCAGGGGTCAATAGGTTCGTAGTAAGCCCATGAAAACTGTGTATAACAAAAGATATTGGTAGGGGCCAATAGGTTTATAGTTAGCCTATGAAAACTATATCTGGATTAAGATATTGACAATTAGTCAATAGGTTCCTAGTTAGCCCATGAAAACTAGGATCCGCATCCCTTTATATTTAACACCATCATATATTCCACTGATATCGGCCATATATTTATATTTAAATAATCAGCTAATGTGACAGAAGAGAGAAACGTTGATTATTTAAATATAAATATGTGGCCGATATCAAGGGGCTCATGATGGTGCTAAATAAGAGGGGCTGCGGATCCTAGCTCAATTTTAAAATGTTATTTTATAATAAAATATATATACATTAATCATTTGCATATACATCTAATTAAATGATTTTAATAAAATAATTACTTTTGAGTAATAATAAATTATCTATATATTTATATATGTTTATTATAATATTATAAATATTATTTATTTAGATCATATTTTGAAATTAGAAATACTAACTAAGTCTTTGCTACACATTTAAAACTTAAATTTGAATCTTAAATCTCTTTGTCTTCGTCAATATTAATCTTAGTATTTTTATTCATTTATTTTACATTTAATTTTAGAATTTAGAATTTATATATATATTTATTATAATATTATAAATTTTATTTACTTAGATCTTTTTTTGAATTTTGAAATATTTACCAAGTCTTTGTCACAAATTTTAAATTTTAAATTTGAATTTCAAATCTCTTTAGCTCAGTCAATATTAATCATAGATATTTTTATTCACTAAATTTATATTTAACATCAAAAAATATATATATACACACAGATATATATATATATATACGTACGTATATATATATATATCCTTTATATAAGTATTAAATAATGTTTTGAGGCAGTCGTTGTGCATATAAATGACGAATGTATAAGTTGTAGATGCAAATTCCAACATCTGTATACATACATTAACTATGTACATTTGGTATATGCTACAAATGCACGACATACACACCTGAGTATATGATGATATACTCATTACTCATACACTATACACACACATACACATACATACATACTTACTTATATACACACACATAGATATATATATATATATATATATATATGTGTGTGTGTGTGTGTGTGTGTGTGTGTGTGTGTAATCTTCAATAAATAAATCAGAAGTTAAATAAAATAGGATTTATTTAAATAATATAGATTAGATCTAGTACAACCAATTAGACTTCATAGGCTCACTATGATCCAATACAGAAAAAAAATTGAATCCACATATTTCACTCGCTTTCGACATTCCCGGTTCCTTCAATTTCTAAAACAATTAATCAAACTGTTGCAAAATACATGTTGTAAAGGGGTTATTTTCTTGTAGATTCTAAGCCATACCCCTGACTTGACTCCTTGAGATCCTTTTTTTTTCCATCTCTCTTTTTATTAAGTACCGGACACTCATGCCTATGTTCCTCTCCTTATGACTATAATAGCAAGCACCCCTTCCAGAACCTCTAGACCGAGACCTAGACTTGCGTCTAACACCGATGGAAATAGTATTTTAGCCACTATCCACGCTCTCGCTACTAGCCAACCTACCCATCGGCACCTCATTGTTACGAAATCATGGCTTAACATACGATAGGCTTGTTCTTTCCGATAAATCATGGAGTTATCAAATGCTCCATACTCCAAAAGTAAATTGGACAAAGAAATCACTACCTACGCCTGTCGGTAGTAATTTTCACATCTCTTCTTTCAATTGAAAATAAAATATTAAGAGAATCTACGTGCTTATAAAGTGTGATACATGACTTCATCCTAAAGGTGTAAACCTACCGCCGAAGGATAATGCGGTTGGTGAGTGACTTGCTCTGATATGCATTCTTCAGGGCATCCCATAGTTTTCTTCGCCTTCGTAATACGAGCAAACTCCCCAAGGACCTCATCATAAACACATAGCTAAATTCTTGTAAGAGCTTCATACTTCATCTTTTCTCATTTCTCTTGGCCAAGGTCTTTCAATTTATCTGAATCTAAAACTACCTTAAAGTATTCACCTTCTTCAACACCGCTACCATCCTCGGTCTCCATATTCCAAAACTTCCTTTTAGATCAAATCCATTCATAACATAACTATTTATCTCCTTATATTCATCCATGATCCGTGGAGAGAATAAACTCTATCCACTAATTCCAAGATAATTGAATTCGATCTTAACAAAACTAACTTTTGTAAATGTTTTTAAATGTTTATAGATTAGTTTTCCATAGGCTTTTGCTGCAATTTATAATGAAAAATTGATTGTAGAAGGAGAAATCCTGAACTACCCTAAAAAAATAAGCTTTGGCCAAGTTTCCTAAATAATAGGTTCGAATTTGAAACACACATGTTTTGGAATGTTTCTAAGGTGTTCCAATCCATCTAGATCTATTCATAATCTCGAACCATGATGTACTCATCTTCAAACAATAATATCTTCCACATATGGATTTCAAATTGCAAACCGCCTGAACTTTTAAAAGAAGATTCAATTTTCTTCGATTTGACATATATTATATCTCCAAAGTTTAACATCTTAAAATTCATATTTCTTAAAATGTTCAAACTTTTTGAATTGAATTTACTAAAAAATGGTCAAGGATCACTATCTCAATAGCAAGTGATATGATGCTTTAACCATGTTTGTAGAGGTTGTGGACTCGAATCCTCGAGATATCTAAATGAGTGTTATACTTGAATAAAGTAGTACTCTTATTCTAATAAAATAGAAATTACTATAAAATTTGAAAATATTAAACATATAGAAAGATTTGAAAATTTTAAACATATATAACGATTCATAAACTTTTAACGAGACATTATTTGTGCACATTTTGGACATAAACTGAACCATGACGATTTAGAGATTCTTTGACGATTTAGAGATTCTTTGTTATCGTCCGTCTATTTTATCCCTAATTTTGTCTTTGATAATTCATTCATTTTGACTCAACTATAGTTTATGATTACCTTGTCAACCTTCGCATATATTTTAGTGCCTAGCAAGCTTTTCTCGATAAATATTATGCAAAATTCCACACATAACTTATATAAAAAGCTAATTATCGAAAAAATACAAATGAGGAAAAAAGAAAAGGGAAATGAAAATCATTAGGAATACACTTTTTGTCTAATTTTTTTGTCAGTAAATTTATCAAAAAATATGTACTTATAAATTATTAATATTTTACGTTTTCGGTTAAACCAACAGAATAAAAATGTTAGGTAGTGTTTGGTTTGTTGTTTTTAGTCTGGTTTTTCGTCCATACAAAAATGCACATGACGTATGTATATTGTCGAAAACGACCAATTTAGAAAACGAAGTTAACATACAAAATAGAAAACAACCTTTTTTTATTTTCAACACGAGCACGTGAAACAATCCATTCTTCCGTTGTTCCTCTATCCCTTTCGTCCTCTCATCTGTCTTTCTTTCATCCCTCCGTAATCTCTCAATTATTTCATATTTGACATATACATTGAAAACTGAAAACAAAAAATTCGTTTTAAACCAAACGCTATCTTATTGTTTGATACAATACTACTACTTAAGTCGGAAATCGATAGGGTAACAATGACATTAATGGTCAACAAAAGTCAGAACGATACAGGAGATGTTATATAGCCGGCCAGTGAAACAAAATGTACACATCATATTCATAAACAAATACAACAGCATGCAGAATATGTGCGTATGAAATCATTCTTGGAAAGATGAATTTACCGCTGTGGCATATTGTGTTTTTTTTTCCATTAGAAACACTTATTATTGAAGTACTTCTGCATAATATACCTACTACTTTATCAAATGAGTTTGTCCATGTATTACCTTCCGGAAGAAATTTGGCATATAATATAATCAATCTTCTTGATTTTCACTACTTTTCTCTTTACCCATCACACCAAAAAGCTCTTCCATCTCCTCCAACGTCTTCCCTCTTGTCTCCACCAGATAACAAAAGAAGAAAACCCAAGCAACCAAAGCAACGCCCCCATACAAAAAGAAGCTACCACCAATCGTAATCGCCTTATAAAGCGATATAAACGTCATCGTAAGCAACCCACTCGCACCCCTATTAACCGCCACACCAATAGCAGCTCCCTGAGCTCTTAACCTCAACGGAAACACTTCCGAAGTATACACCCAAGTCCCCGGCCCAAGCCCAATAGAAAAAAACGCTACATAAACCAACACAGAAGCAATGCAAATCACAATAGCCCATGTCAACCTCGTATCCCTATAACCATCGATCATCGTCAAACCAAATCCAAGTCCAGCCAAAGATACCATCATGCCACCCGTCCCAACAAGCAGTAACGGCCTCCGTCCGATTCGATCAAGTAGGAAAGTTGCCACCAGTATGAACATCGTCTTCGTGAATCCAACGGCCACCGTCACTCCGAGTAAAGCGTTCTTTGATACAATTCCAGCCTTTTTGAACACTCTTGGGCTGTAAAGCACAACGGCGTCGATACCAGATGACTGTTGAAAGAAGTGCATGCATATAACGGTTATTAGTATTTTTCGTACAGCTGGTGTAGGGTGAAGCAACAGTTCTCTCCATACTCCTCCTCCCATCCTGCTTTGTTTTGACACTGGGACTATGTCTTCGTTGCTTTCTTCAGGTATTCCTACAGCTGATTTGATGTCTGCAAGTCGTGTAGCTGCTTCTTTGGACGTGTCAGATGTTTTATGTAGCACTTTTTTGGCTTCAGCTATTCTTCCTTGCATGACTAGCCAACGTGGAGATTCTGGCATGGCGAGAACACCCAGTGCTAATAATACCTAATGTCAAAGTTCACTTTTATACACACTGGTCATATATTCAAGGCTAAAAGAAAAAGCGAAGAAAGTTGGTTACTGAAGGAACTGCTCCAATGCCAAGCATGACTCTCCATCCATAATGCTGAGGCAGCCCAGCAAACGCGTAGTTTGAAACGTACCCAAGCAAAATTCCAGTGTTTATGAAGAAATCTGGGAAAGAAGTCAGGAAACCTCTGGAAGATGCTGGAGAGACCTCGGCAGTGTAAACTCGAGCGATCATGAGCGCATATCCAACACCGACTCCAGCTACAAACCTTCCTACCATGAGGAAGGTGTAGTTTGGAGATAAACCCATTAATATCGCTCCTAGGAAGAAAATGACAGCTGCTAACACGATTGTGTATCTACGGCCTATCCAGTCTGATGTGTAGCCAGCCGCAAGTGATCCGATTATGGAGTAGAGGTTTAGAATTCCGACCAGGATTTCGATTTGTGTGTCGGATACTTTGAGGTCGTCTTTTATGAATAGTGATGCTCCACTCATCACTCCTATATCTGTTATATATTTCCGACTATTTTTCAGTATATAGAGGTTCCCAATTAAAAATAGTAACAAGAGAAAGTGATGAGAGTACCGTAGCCTAAGAGAATGGATGTCATGGAAGCAAGCATGGCGCAGGCAAATGCAAATCTACTGTTCTTCTTCTTGTACAGAGTTCCGTCTACCAACTCATTTGCTATGGCATCGGAAGCAAGATTATCTCCTTTCATTTTTTGACAACTACCCATCACTGATTGTTTAGCTCACGGGAAGAGATCAAGTACATATGCTTTCGCATCATAGAGGAAATTTTTTATTTGTACAAACTAATATGAATGAAGTTCATAATCAATCATAATTGTATATTGAAGAATTTGTTTTGCTAGGCAGTATGTTGTTAATTAAATATTGTTGGATGTTACCACTCACCTGGTTTACTTCTCCATCTTCAATATTTATGTAGAATAAAGAATATTTTCAATTTTTATTTGTATCCTTTTGCTATCCAATGAGCTGTTAGCCTGCTGATATGTTTGTATACACCATAAACTAAACATTAACGCACATCAATATGAGCAAACTTTGATCGAAGATAACACTACAAAAGAACGGTGTTGGAAAAAAGTCCGTACAGAAAAATAATGCTGACATCTTTCTGACGCTATGGGTGGCCAAGCGTCCGACCCCATTCTGACATCAAAGTTATCGACGTAAAGTCAGCATTAAATGCTTCTAACATCTGATCGACGCCAAGCTAACACCTACATGTAAGCAAATTTTAAACGTTTTCAACATCTTACCAACGTCATTTCAAACAAAATCAATATCTCAATCAATCGGCAACAACATATCAATCGAACAATAAACCATTATGAAATATCACAAACCAAACTAAATATCAAACAGACAATCACAAAATGTCAATCGCTATATCAGATACGTCATACAATGCTACAAAAATCCATATCAACCATCAATAATTCATATATATACATAAACATATAAATAAACTTATTGATAATCTCCACTCTCCTCAACTTCATCATGCTCAGCTCCACCCTGTGCTTCTGCTCCAAAGCACTGAATCATCATTTGCTTAAGCTCTTCGTAATTCTTCTCATGCACTTCAAACCACTTCCTCCATTTTGTACCATCCTACGGCGCGCCTGCTCATTACTGTACAATGCATCTCGATGTCTTGATTTCCACTGTTAAATTTAATGTCAATTTTGGTATAAGCTAAGCAAATGATAAATTTTGATGTAAGTTTAGTTTTTTTGCAGTTCTATTTTTGATATAATTTTAATGTTGCTATAATATAAAATTTCTATTTCGATTTTAATTTGCATTATTTTTAAATTTAATACATTTAATTTTTGTAAAATTTTAGTTTTAAATTTTAATGATGTTTTAATTTTGATAAAATTCTAACTATTATAAGCTTGGAATTTCATTGAACTTTAACTTGCGTTTTTGCATAATTTTTCTACCTAAGAAACCAAGAAAAAAAAAACAAAACAAATTACCAGAAAAAAAAAAATTCAGGCCCAAGGCCCAGAAAACAAATTACACTGTAACTTAATTGTTTTCATTGAATTATTCGTGCTATACTTCCTAAACTCGCCTAATTTAAATTTCATCTTTGTCCTCACCCTCCTCCCCACCGCAGTTTGTGTTGGCCTATCTCCATTGAAAATTCTACCATTACTTTCGTTCCGTATTTCCTTAATAAGCTTCTTCATCAAAGTTAATAGAAGAACTGCTGGAGGATATTTCCATCAGGAGGCTTTAAATAATATAAGCCATTCCTCGCAAGAATCAAACTCAGGGGGCTAAAGTTGGAAATAGCAAGGGTTCTCTTCCAAACATTGCTCATAAAGCCGCACTCAAAGTATGGACGGGTGTTTGTCTCCAATTCACATTAACATAGGACGTAAATGTCAAACTGAATCATTCCTGTTTTTTAAAGTTAATTAAGAGTATCAAGAGCATTAGGCACCGTTTTCCACAGCATGATAGAGTCAAAGGTACTCCATATCTTGTTGGACCAAGGGAAGATAGGTGTTTGATGAAATTCCAGAATCAGACTATAAGCTCCAGCTATCGAGTGCTTTCCTCCAGGAAGATTCCACAGAGCTTTTGAATTGGTTTCAGGTATGGAAAGCTTGGAAATCGAGTTCCATGTCCTTCTAACTTCATAAGAGCAGGAGTGGGGCAATATAATATTTTGGAAGTGTATGTAAGAGTTAACTTTTGCATTATCAGGGATGCCTGTCGGCTGTCGTGTCCTTTAGGCTATGAGGAATGATATCGTTAAGAATCAAACCAGGACTAGCCCAAGGGGAGTGCCAAAAGGAGATGTTGTTTTCAGTCGAAGGAATGTATCTAACGTAAGGGAGGAAGAGTTTTTTTTTTTGGCCTTCATTGTATTCCTCCATAACCAGTTATTGTTCTGAGCAATTGAAAGTTTCCAGAAGTCCTTGTTCCCCCCGTAGTAAGACGGAAGCCATTTTATAAGCATAAAGTCTTTATTAAGAATAACCTGATTCAGAATTTAGACGTAGTTGTTAAGTTCCAGGCCTTGATGTTCATAATGCCTAGGCCCCCTTTATTCTTTGGAGTTTGAATCATTTCATATGCAATGGGGATGAGCTTTTAAGAGAATGGACTACCATGCAAAAGGTAATGATTGAAGGCTTTCTTGATCATTTGAAACAGTTTAGATGTCCGAACAAAGTGAGAGTGATTTTGTTCACACTTTTTTTCAAAGTGTGAACAAAACACCGGCTCCTATTGGAGGAATTCAGCGGGTTTCATATGTGACCCCCCAAATTCCTCCAATAGGAGGAAAGTGTTTTGTTCACATTTTAAAAAAAGTGTGAACAAAATTGTATTAGAACAAAGTGAGAAGTCCAATAGGTTGTCATGGCAGAAGCTACAGAGGTAAGGATAGTTAATCTTCCTGCTAGGTTTTGCTGATTGTTTGGCCATTTCACAAGCCAACTATTATCTTCTCAAAAGGCATACACTGTGTTACTGTGATCCTTGCAGTTATAAGAGGCATTCCCAGATAAGATGAATTTGAAACAAGGTTCAAAATTTCGGTTTCCGTTTTGTTCATTGGTATTTTTTCAAATTTCGGATCCATTTTGAAAATTCCGTTTTAATTCCGGTTCTTTTTCCTATATAAATACAATAAAAAACTAAACATATCAATTTTTATAAGAAAAACTACCTTTTTACTATATCATTATATCTTACAGTTGCTCTTACAAAACATTTAAATTGTGGACAAACTAAAAATAATAATAATATTAAATACTAATAAACCCAGTCCAAATAAATAGAGTAAATAATGATAATAAACAAGAACGCAACAGCCCAATATATATATATATATATATATATATATATATATATATATAAAGAATGTAATGTGTTCTCCACTTCTTTGTCTCTATGCCCTAGAAATCGATTTCGCATAGAAATTAAAAAAAGAAAACAGAAAAACTAATGTCGCAACAATGGCGAGCCTCTTCAACCACTAAAGGTTTGATGGCTGCGATAATTTGAGAAAAAAATTGGTTCATTCTGTTCAAATTCATCAATCTTATTTGAAATAGGTGAAAAGTTACATTTTATTGCTTCGATTTTTAATTTACTTCGTCGTTTTCTCTTTGCTTTTTCTTAAAGATCGATTTTGTTTGCTTGTTTTGCACCTTTTGGGCTTGGAATCGGGTTTTTCTACCGATTCCGTTCTGGTCAACGTCGGAATCAGGCTGAAATGGCCGGAATTCCGGCGTATCGGACGGAATCTTGAACCATGATTTATAGGCATTTCATAAAAACCAGAAAAATCGTATATCTGTTGTAGTTTGTAGAGAGATCATGCAATAAAAATACTTAATTTCTCTTAATTGATAGTTAGACCACTTATTTGTTTGAAATAGCATAGAGAGCGCAGAAGGGTGGATATGATCTCATGCTAGGCTTAGTAAAAAATGCTATGTCATCATCAGCAAAACACAGATTTGTTACTATTTGAGCTTTGCACATGGGGTGGAAGTCCATTTGCTTAGACATGATTGCTTTTTATAGCAATAAGTTTAGAATTTCCATGGCTATAATAAATAGATAAGTGGAAAGGAGATCCCCTTGTCTAATTTTTCGCTTTGCTTTTAAATAACAATGTTTAGTTTTTGATATAATTTTATTGTTGATATAATTTTGACTTTTATAAAAAATTTGATATAAGTTTAATTTTAAATTTGTATAAACTTCAGATTTTAATAATATTTTAACATTGCTAAAAATTGAATATTATATGAGTTAAAAATTTTGATAAATTTTAACTTTGATTTTGATATAATTTTAAGCTTTGATATAATTTCAACTAAGGTGTAAATTTATTTTTGATATAATAATAATTTTAATACAATATAAATTTTGTTGCAAGTTTGATCATGATAAAAATTGAGTTCGAGTAAGTTTCAATTCTAATAAAATTTTAGTTTGAATTCGACTAAAATCGTAAGTAAAAGTTAATCAATATTCAATTTTTATATTAAAATAAATCTATATATAACTTAAGTTTGAATTCGACTAATATAGTAAGTAAAAGTTAATCAATATTCAATTTTTATATTAAAAATAAACTTATATATAACCTAAAATTATGTCAAAAATTAAATTATAAACTATAATATGATTTCAATTTTGTTGAAACTAAGATTTGATTATAATTTTTGATTTGATATAAATTTAACTTCGATGAATTTTTACTTTTGATATATGATTAATTTCAACTCCTTACAAAAGTTGAAGTTTAACAACATTTCGATAATTTTTTATATAAATTGTTGTGACATTTTAATTTTTATGAAGTTGTTGTTAATGTTGATAAACTATAACATAGAGACAAGCTAATTATTTTAATAAAGTTTAAAACAAGCACTGTATGAATGTTGCCGAAGTTAGCCATATGATCCTTCCTTTTGGCGAGACATTTTTTGATACTACATGGGTAATCTCCATGCCGTCACTCTGAAGCTCATCAATCTTCGCTTGACATTGCATATATTTTGCATTTTCATACATATGAGTATTAACAAACATACATAAATATGTAAATTAAATGAGCAAATGACTTATAGCGAATTTCATGGAAGCAACATGCACCCCATCCATGGTGGTGGATCCCTCTCCTAACTTGGTCATATGAGTCTTGCAATACACTTGCCAGGAGGTAGGCTTCGCATGAAGCTCTCCAAAACGATAATAAAAATAATAATGTGTTACCATATGAATATTATGATTCAATTTAAATGTTAAATAAATTTATGAAGTAAATATTAAGTCGTAGCGATAGTCGACGTACGATCTCGATCCATGACAATGCAGTTTTGGCTTCTTCTTACTATTTTCTGAATTTCTTGCAAAAAGCGCTTTAAAAGCTTTTGAATCTTGATATGCCAAAAACTTAGGGCTGTCAATGGATACCCGAAAAATCCAAAATCCGTTCGCATTCGTATCCGAAAAGCGGATAATATCCGATATCCGAAAAAACGGATGCGGATACGGATACGAAGACATCCACATTCGAAAATTATCCGTCCGGTCTTTTTCAATATTATAGTATAAATTGTGTGTGTTTTAGTATAATGAAAGATATTTATTTGTTGTTTTATCAAGTTAATAGTTTATATTATATATATTTAATGCTTATTAACCGCTCAAAACTATTTATTATCGCCATATTTGTTTATATTTAACACTTTTATGATCAATTGGATTAAAAAAAATGGATGTTAAACTTAAAATTTATATTTATATTTCTTGATATATCGGTCGTTAGCGGATAGGATAATTATCCGATATCCGTCCGTATCCGCGGATGCGGATATCCGATATCCAAAAATCATTTCGGATGCGGATGCAGATATGGCACTATTCGCATCCGAAAGTATCCGTTGACAGGCCTACAAAAACTGCTCGTAGACCTTATCGGTACAAACCAAATGTCTATTCTGACTCTTGTGCGTGTTATACGCCCATTCGTGTTATACGCCCATTCGTGATACATATATTATCGATAAATTGACAAATTTATTTAAATAAAGTTAATTTCTAAAATTCTTTTACCATGAAATCAGTGAACATAACTATTTGGACATATTTAAGAATGTCCGAAAATGTGGACTAGAAATCTATGACCCGTGCGAGCATGCCATATCGAATGACATCCGATATGTTACGAGTTGCTAAACTCAAGCTGCACATTTATAAGTATTAATACATTTAATTCAGAGAACATGACAAAATGCACGTATGTGTGTATATATCAATTTATGTATGTGTGTATCAAATAAATGCGAGTACATTAATGTATGAGTGTGTGTTTATGTGTGCATAATTTTGGATTCATATCATTACTTGCCCTTTTTTGATGTTTTATAAACACCGACACGTCCGATAGAGGAAGAGTCCATGATAGATGCATATGTCGTTGGACTGGTAACATCGCACGACATAGGACTGGCCTCCATAAAAGGAGACATCAAGTGTGCTTCATGCTGCTCGACCAAGTGGGATCCTCCCTATGATGAAGAGGATCCACCATGGTGGTGTCGGCCTTTATGCAACCAAACATATATGTTACAATAATTAAAACAACAAATACAACTATATAATATTAACACATATAACATTATCATAACATGCGTTGGATCAGGTGCACTTATAGTGTGGTTAAAAGGTGAATTTCAAAAAAAATTCTTTTTATTAATTTGCACAAGATCATTATTCCAATTTTGTTTAAATAAACGTTTGCATATATTAAATCAAATTTAGTATTTTAATAACCAAAGAAGTTTGTAATATTCTAATTTAATTTTATGGATTAAAATATTCATTTTTATTAATGTTTAAACTAATTTATTTAAAGTTTAATTTAAAATTAATTTATTTGATTTATATTAATATGTTATGACATTCGTATTCACAATGAGAATATCACAAAATGTGTGTGTGTTAGGCCAAAATTTGGTCTTGATTTATACGCTTAGTCAAGATGACTTAATGGTAATTGGGCAAGAGTTGGACTCATGTGAAAGCAGGCAAGTCACTGCGTCCTCAAATAGTCAAATATGCAAATAGGTAGCTTTTTAAGTACTTAGTCACAAAGGCCTAATTTAGATTTAAACTAGTCGGCCATTAAAGTCCCAAAGTCAAGTTCTTTATTCATGCTTGAGAAAAATGAAAATAAATGAAGTACACTTTGGAATTTGCCCATTCATAGCAAGGGGTGCTGCCTATTTATATAGAATTCAGACCCTTAGATTTTTGACACGTGGTGCTCATAAGAAGTATACAGCTAAGATTTTGCTAACATGTCATGATGCCAATTTGACATGTGGCATGACTTATTTTTCAATCTCTTCATGATGGCATGGCATGTTTGGCCCAAGCATAGAATGCCACGTGTCCTATAGAGAGTTTTTTTTGGTACATTTATCAACATGCGATAGTATCTTCATCAACATGTGATAGCTATGGGGTCCTTAATGTGCCATGGTTTACCTTTCTCAACTTGCAATAGCCAGTTTATTTCATCTTGTGATAGCTCAATTACTTCAATATGCGATGATTCTGATGTTGTCAATATGCAGTAGCTCAATTGCTTCAATCTGTGATGGCTCTGATGTTGTCAATATGCAATAGCTTTTCAATCTATGATGGCTTTAATGTTGTCAATCTGTGATAACTCTTTATTAGATCAACATGTGATATCCCTCATCCTACGCAAGGCCAACAAGTGATAGTTCTAACTCTTTCAATATGCGATAACTTCTCTCGGTTTTATCATGCGACATAATTTATCAACCTCGGAAGACTTGATTTCATCAATTTATAGTGGGTTGACTCAGGGCCGGTTCAGATCATTGGATTGCCCCAGGGAAAAAATAATTTCATTGTCATTTACAAAAAAATCAAAATCAACAGTGTATTTTTTTCCTTAAGTTCATACATAACAAAATACCCAAAATATATTATATTTTCGAACAAAAATGTAAACATGTTACACATTTTTGACAATAATACATTTAACGAAAACAACTCCTTCTCTAGTTTTTAGAAGCAAACTCAACAATTATGTCATTATATTCTAACATATCCAAATATTTTTTTTCAATGGAAATTATCGTCAACCCACTTGATCTTTTTTATGACATAGTAGTTCAAAGATAAGTTTTTATTAGTTTTAACTTAGAGAAATTTCTTTTTGCCGACGCCACCGTAACTGGAGTAGTTAATATGATTCGGTATGCAACCCATACATTTAGAAATCCATTCATATCATGGTAAGATGTTAAGAAATCAAGGATGCTACTTGATTTGGTTATTTTGAATGGTAACATTCTTCTTAGTTGTGTAAGTTCGAAATATAATCCTTTTCCACAAATATCACTTTCTTCGTTGTGTTTTAAAAAAGTCTCTAGTTTCATACAATACTCTTTCAATTGTTTATCTTCAATGGTTTTAAATTTTGCATTCAACAAATATCCATAAATTCCTTCATAAAGCTCAAATCGATCCTTAAACGAAGAAAGAGCTTGCGCTATTATATGAATAAAGTATCTAACTCTAAAATTATCCTCCAAGGATTGAGTTTCACTAGCATCTACTTCTACATCTTCATCAAATTGTTTCTTTCTACAGACTATTCCTTTTTCTGAAAATTTAGATTCAATGCCAACTTCATCCGCAAGTTCTCTTGCTTCATTTAACATACTTTCATATCCTTCTTCTCTAAAATTCCAAAAAATGCAATGAGTTCTTTTATTTTAGTAATTGCATCTTCAATGTCCATTTCCTTCCTTTGAAGTATTTTGCTAACCCGATTAATATTATTCAAAATAGTGTGCCAAACACAGAAACTAATCAAGAATTCAAAACCTTCTAAAGCATTTTGACATAGACCTTTAGCTTCAACCCTTACTATATCATTATTAGGATTATTTGCAACATCGATTAAAGCATTTCTTAGCTCCGATGGTTTCTTATAGTGCTTACATTTTTTATATGACTTCCCCAACGAGTTGCCAATAATGCTTTCGGAGTCAAACCATTTACATTCTAAGTATTTCCCATCAATGAGTTAAGCAGGAAAACAAAGTATAAATCTTTTGAACATATGCAAAAAAGTTTCAAGCTTTCACACATGATTTTTCCATATCACATAAAGCAAGATTTAAGCTATAACATCCACATGAAATATAAATTGCTTAGGATTTATGTCAAGAAGTCTCTTTTGTATACCTTGGTACTTATCTATATCAAATTCAAGTTATGTAAAATTAAAAAAATAACGTAATTAATATGAATTTATCCATTGTCATTGAACATAGCATACCTTTCATATTTGATTCATTGTCATAACTTTGGCTTCTCACACCATCAATGTTTAGCTTAAGATCTTTTAAAACACTTTTAAGCTTTTTAAAAAGGCCAAGTCCTGATGCATCATCAACCTCTATAAAACCGAGAAAAAATCTACTTTGATAGCATCTTCAACATTCACACATCTTATTATATCTGACATTTATTCTTTATGACTCAAATCCAGAGTACAATCAAGAGTTATAGAGTAGTATTTTGCTTTTAAAACTTTTGTAAGCATAACATCTTTGATCTTCTTAGCCAACAAAAGTATTAGTCCATTTTGAATATTATGGCTAAGATAATGATTGTATATTTCATTATTTACTACACGTCTAAGATGATCCTCCATGATTGGATCAAAATCGGCTACAAATTCCACAAGTTGACCAAAATGTCCATTATTTTTTCATAAATCTTTTCATTTGAACCACGAAATGGGAGATTATTTCGAGAAAGAGTTTTTATGACGCTAATTATGCACACTAGCATCTTAAGACTTGCAGTATGCTTCAGATTATTTTCATGCTCCCGTAACATTGTCGAAATATTATGTCAATCATTAACTCCTTTATTTCCCTATTTGAATGTCATTTGTGTGATTTTAGATAATCTGTCTCAAAAACAAAATACTTTTTTCACTTCATTTGAGTAAACTAGCCACTTTCTTTCATGCTTGGAAGAAAAATGTCCACATCTTCATTTTTGGGAAATTTATCGTTTCCTTTAGAAATTTTGATACCTCGTTTAACCAACATTATTCTTTTAGTATCGGTTAACCTTCCCAATAAACCGGGATCATAGTTAAGGTCAACATCTTTTTCAAGATCAAGCATAATTAGATCATCAACACCACCTTCATCCATATTATTTCAGTTAATATTTATGTCTTCTTCATTCACATTATCCTCTCCATTGTCAATAAGCTCTTCATCAATATTATCTTCGATATTTTCATTTTCATCACTTGCTTCATTAGTTACAACATTCTCATCATTACCTTCATTTTCATGCCTGCATTCTTCAATAATATTTGAAGTTGAACATTGAGATTTTCATATTTTTGCTTGAACCAAAATTAGAAATTGAGCCGACAAGTGATTTTTCTAGTTCCTCTTTTTTCCTTTTAACTCTTCTATCATAAGCTCCAGAGATTTTCTTTCAAATTCTAATTTGATTTTTATCGTCTTTCTTCTTCATCATTTTTCCTAGCATTCCCAAATTAATAATATTGAAAAGCTTAAGATCGATAATAAGTGCAAAATAGTATTTATGTATTAATTCATTAATTAATTTCATCCGTCATAATTTAAAAATAATTAACAATGGGATCAATGATTCAATTTAGAAAATAAAAATGGGAACAATGAAGATCAATTCACAATCTAGAGTATTGAAGATTAACCAAAAATAAATTTAAAACTTACCAGCAAAATCAAAGAAAGTTTAAAATTGTTTCAACCTCTTTGTGCGGTGATGTAGTTGTCATTCGTTGCCATTAGCGGTGGTAGCCTGATGTCGTGCGTTTCGTCAATCTATTCTAAGGTTTCAGTCTTATTCTTTGTTAATATGTTGTGCATTTCTTTCTGATGATTTGCGAATTTGATTCTAGAGTTTTTCTTTTTTTTTAGTGGTGAGGATTGCTCGTGTAAGGGAGTTGCCCAAGGCCGATGTCTGATGAGCCTAGCCTATGAGCCGGGTCTGGGTTAACTTCATCATCTTACGACAACTTTAACTTTCAAAACATGCAATAGCTTGTTTATATCATCTTGCGATAGCCTCGACTTTACAGCTTGTGATAGCTTAGTCACATCAACTTGTGATGGCTTTAATGTTTTCAACCTGCATCAGATTTGGTTATTCTAACTTTAAATAGCTTATTCACATCAACTTGCGATGGCTTTGATCACTTTAACTTGCGATAACATATTCACATCAACCTGCAACAACTTTGATCATTTCAACTTGTGATAGCCTCAAGATTTCAACTTGCAATGACTTCTATTATATCATCTTATGGTAGTTTTGATTTGCGATTGCTTGCTTTCCTTTAGTACTTAATGACGTATTTCAAATTTTTTGAAAAATTTAGGGTGTAACTATATATATAACATAATCTAGGGTTTTATGGGGAAAATTGACTCCTTTGTCCTACATTCAATATGATGACTAAGTGTGATACAATATACACACACACGCACGTGGTCGGCTATTTGAACAAAAAATAAAATATAATTGGTGACACAAAAGCTCTGGACCATTGAACTTTTTATCCTTATATGACAGGTGGAAATCATGAGATAATCCAATGGTAGAGATCCATTGTGCCAACAATTCTGTCTACATTTTCTGTCTCAACAGATTTTCCAATATATATATATATATAGGGCAGGCTATTTGGATATAAAATTAAACACAATTGATGACATAATAGATTTGGACCATTGGATATCATTATGTTCACACATTGGGTTAAAATCATGGGGCAATCCAATGGTTGAGATTAATTGTGTCACCAATTGTGTCATTTTATATCCCGATAGATTTAACTTATATACATATATATACTATTTAATATAATGTATCATATGAGTACATGAAATAAAATAATTTATTTATTTAACTAATTCTGCCATTAAAATATTATAAAAAATTTGTATTTAATAAACATATGTGTATGTATAATTTAAAAATAAAAAATATGTATAACATTATATAATCTAATATAATCTAACTACCATATAAAATTATGTAATAACACATAATTACAGAGACAATAGATGCGCACATAAATTTTTTATATAATCTAACTACGACATGATGTATATGACATAAAATAGAAAGAGAATTTATACCCTAAATAAGTAGCCTTTGAATGCACATCGATAAGGGGGACTGATGTTGCAACCCACCGAATTTACTAAGGATTGATGTGTTTTTGCTTTTTTGATAATGGGGAGGGGGTTTGGAGTTTCTCATGGTCAAAGGGGAAGTGGGAACTAGAGTAGCAAATGTGGTGGCTGGCTTGGCTTAAATAGGAAGAGAAGGGAAGATAAATTCTCCCCTTTTACTCTTCCTTATTTTACCAAGTATTTAGATCTAGATCTAAACTTCAAACTCCGCCTCCCTACCATCTCATGGTTGGCCATAAATTAGGCTACATGGCCAATAAAAAAACCACAAACTTATCTAGCAAATAAGTGCTATTAAAATCGTATTTAAAAGCGTATTGATATCATATATCGACATGTGTCTATATAAATATTATATATATACCCAATTAATTGCTAATGGCACCCAAATAATTACTATATCACCCAATACATCAATTAAATAAATAAATAATATTTCATAAGCATTAATTAATTTATAAAAATATACAAATCAACTAAATCATGTAGTAGTTCGGAGAATTCGCTAGTATAGGTGTACGACTCATAAGTGTAAATTCGGTCAGTGATTAATATCGAATAATTCAAATATTAATATCATGTATTATCTTAGCTAGCTGTGCGATAGTTTGATCGAATTTATTGCTTATACATCTTTATCGGTCAAATCCAATTTTATAACTTAAACGGTACCTTTTAGTCATAATTTTTAACCAATTTTCCAATTTAAACGATACCTTTATAACTTAAGTGGTACATTTTTATCAAAGTTCCAATATCATCCATATTCAACTCGGTTAGTTCATAAACAAAGTCCTTGGTTCAATAATAACATTTATTATTAATTGTATTTACTCTATTCAAAGATTTTGACTTTGAGTTGATTATAGTTGACCGTGATACTAACATCATGCAACCAAAGAGACTCATTCTGTATTGAATAGCATTTCACTTCTAATACTTCAACATAGACCCAACTATAGTCGTTCGATGGTCGCCATGCCATGATTTAACTATAATTTAGAATACCCACACTAAAGCTCAACAATATTCTCAAGTCAAGAGTGATAGAGTTAGTGAATACCTTAGGGGTAATTATGTAATTTGTTACATATATCTAATCGATAACCAATCTTGTTTGAAAAAAAGGTGTTTTCTCTCTATTATATACTTAATATAATATGTTATATTAATTAATTTTAATTAAAAATGTATTTAATAGAAAATCCATAAATGAATTATTTGTGATAGTAGTTACAATGTATTGTAACCATGAATGATTTATTACAGTAAAATAAACATACCATTTTAAATATTTCTAATCAGGATGTATCGGGACTAGATATCGATACATCCGCTAAGACTAGAGTATGTAACACTCTTTAAATGTTGGGCGGTGTGTTTCTCATTACTGCTGGGGACATTGCAAGGGGTTACGTACTAATATTTATTAGATAACTATGTAATGACTCACTCGATAGTTTTCTGTTGAATAATATAACTAACGTCAAATAGAAAATATCGATGTGATAAATTACATAGTTCTTTTAACTTGAGAATATGGTTTATCTTCAATATGGAAGCTCCACTTTGATTATAGTTAAATCGTGGCACAACATCCATCGAGCAATTGTAGTTAGGTCGAATGGAAGCAATGGAAGTGAAATACTATCCAAGAGATGATTTGTCTTCTCAGTTATATGAGGTTAGTATCACCATCAACTGAAGTCAACTCAAAGTCAAAGTCTCTAGCTAGAGCAGTTCGATTAGTAATAATTGTTATTATTAAACCAAGGACTTTGTTTTTGGACCATAGAGTTGAATATGATTGATATTGGAATTTTGACCATTGCCAAATTCCGGGAGTCCAAAGTGATATAATATTGATGAAGAGAATTGGTGTAAATAATTATCACAATCAGGTAATGCTTTATAAATTAAAATTGAATTTTATCGAAACTAAATAAGCGGTAAATTTCGTCGTAATATCACACCACCAACTAAGTGATGTGTGAACGTTAATATTTGAATTGTTCGGTATTAATCGCTGACCAAATTTACACTTAAGAGTCACACAACCGGAACGATGAATACTCCTTTCATCCCCTGATTTAATTAATTTGCACTTGTTATAAATTAATTAATATTTATGAAATATTGACTACAACTTTTTTTATTTGATGTGTTGAACAATGTTAAACAATGTATTTATAATAGTTAAAAATATAATCAATCGATATACAATATCGGTATGCGTTTAAATTTAAATGCAATGGACATTGTTCATGCCAGAATTGGTTTTGAAGCCCATATAGGGCATGCAAATTTTGGCCAAAATAACTTGGATATGCTAGCCAAATGTTAGATAAAGTGGGAGGCTTTTGAATGGTCTAAAAGAGTGGAATTGGTAAGAGAAAGATAAGGGTGTGATTCACTTTTCTCTCCATTTAACTTCCTACTTATATACCACTATCTACACCATTTATTTTGAGACCTTCTACTCTCCTTTCTCCTGGAAATTTCTACCAACGAACACTATTCAAACACAAAAGAAATCCAAGTACAAATCATATCAAAACTCTTCGATTCGATTGTTGGTGATAAAGTAGTTCGGGAGACGGCAACTCTAGAGGTTGGAATTTGATTCAAAGAGCCATTTCATCATTTTGAAGTGAGATCTCTAGGCCTTGGTGAAAGGTATTCAACATGTTTACTAGTTCATCTAATATTATTATCTATTATTATAATACATTATAGGTTGTTAGATTATGTTACGAATATAGTTTATCGATTTTCAATCACATATTGAATGGTTGAATGTATTGCTGCATCTATATGTTAAAAATAAAATAAAATTTATTTTGTATGTTTGCTAGTACTAAACTCACGACCAAACTTACAAAAAACAATTTTTTAATTAAAAATTATTATATGATTTTATCAATAAATTATATCCTAAAGATTAAAATCATATAATTATTATTTTAAAATCTCTAAAATTTTGGTTTTACAAAACAATAATTTGGTAGCAAATTTTACTTTATTTCAATATATATTTATATTTATGATATATTTAAATATTAATATAACTATTTATTTAACTAGAAATTGATTATATATAAAAATAATTATATATATATATATACATATTAATATAATTTTAAATAACTTATAAATTCTATTTAGTAACATTACGTAATTTTTAGATTTTGAAACTAATTTTTTAACAATTTTAATAATTAATTTAAATCGGTTTTTAATTATTTTATAATTGTTTATTTAAAAATTATTTTATAAAGTCGAATTTTTTTGTGTCGTGAGCTCAAAATTAGCAAGCATCAATTTTATAATATATATTTATATTTATGTATATACACATGTGTTTGTATATTTATAATTATTTATTAACTAAAAAAATCTAATATTATTCTCGGGTTTGCAACCGCAATGAATGTATAAGTTTAAGTATGTGTGTGTATATAATATTTGATGCGCGCGCGCACACATACGGATATATATATATATATATTCATTTAGACAGCGTATAGAATACTAGAGGAGCTAAAATATCCATTGGAATGTAAATCCCAACACCTATGCATGGGCATGTCAAACTATGCACTCTTTATTATTTCTTACGTGCACATACACACGTATGTGTATATATTGCACATATTCAAACATAATACAAAATAATATAAACTAAAACTTTATTTATAAAATAAAATAAAATATTGATTTTATTTAAAAGAAATTTAGAAAAGTTCTAAATAAATTAGACTTCATAGGCCCAATAAAGATCCAAAATGGAATTTTTTTTAAAATTTACACATTTCTTCCATTGAAGGCTGACCCGGTTTCAACAATGTTATCAGAGCCCAGTAGCCTATGTGTTCTAAATGAGTCATATCAGGGCAAACTAATTAAGCTTACAGCCCAGTTAGTTGGGTGTCTAAGAAAGGTAGTGTCTAGACTGGATTGTTGGGTAATCAAGTGCTCTATCCTACTTAGCTACCAACCTGGCCCGAACATTTTGTGAGCCTAAAGGTTGTCCCTAAAAAAGGGCCTAATTTTAATTAGGTGTTAGGCTAATTTCGAAATTGTTTTGAAACTAAAAATAAAAGTTTTAAATTTAAAATAAGAAAGATATTATAAATGTTATAATATAGATTTTCAAATAGTTTTGAAAATTAAAATAAAAGTTTTAAATTTAAAATTAAATTTAAAATGAATACATATTATAAAAGTTATAATATAATTTTTCAAAATATTTGGAAATGTTATAAAATTAATTTTGAAAATATTATTTATTAATAAAATTAATAAGTTAATTAGCTAAATATATATGTGTATGATATATATAATGATATATGTTATGTTGTCTTGAATTATTTAAGGCAATATTAGTATACATATTTGTATAAAAGAGTTTTCAAAATTAATAAATTTTAATTAAAATTGTTTAATTAAATAAGATAATTAAATGTTTGTTAACAAATTAATTAAAATATATATATATATATATGATGTATGTGTGTTACTATAAAAGTTATTGTATATAAATATATTTAATATAATATGTTATAATTGAATAATATAATAATTAATTAAAGTGTTAATGAATTAAATACCATTTAATTAATATAATGTTATAGATAAAATATTATATAACTTAAATAAAGTATAAAAGTTGTATAATAAAAAAACTTATATAATATAAATGTATAAACTAAAGGTGGAACCATAAGAAACCCAATTAGACTTAAGGAATAAATACATACATATAGTACGGATACCATGACTTATGATGTGTCCGATACTTTAACCATGCGGGTGTTCCATAAGAAATACATTATTCTATAAATCGATACCATTCAATTAAATATACTGAAGATTATGAATCTTTAATATAATTGTTGACCTTTACCATCTATATATTAATAAATTACTTGCATACTCTCTAGTTGTTGAGCAAACTCAAGGTAGAGATGTTATGTGTAGTATTATTAATATGTTGACTAGACGAGGTAAGATAACTATATGTATTTGTTAAGCAAACTCAAGGTACATGTACTATACTTAATCCATCGCGAAATAGTAGGTACAAGTGAATAATTCCTTTCAATTTTTTGGGCAAACTCAATGTCGAAATGAGATTATGATAAGGAACCATGAGTTAGGATTGTATATGATAAAACTGATAAGGAGTTATCCATCATTTGGCGTAGCTATGACTTATTGAGCAAACTCAATGTCAAAATCCCAAGATAGATGTGTCCTAACACCCACTAGTGAAGTCGAAAGACTTTCATGTTTCATCTTAAGGTACGGAGAAACATATAATACTAGTGGGAGTTAGAAAAATGAAAAAGTAACATTTAATCTTTCTAATATTTTAAGAATATCAGTTATATGAAGTTATAATAATCTACATTGATAAATTTGTGCATTTAATATAACTAATAAAAAATTTATCAATTAAAATATACAAATGAACTAAATTAATATTGACAAATAGGAATATAAAATATACTTACCAATAAATTTTTACGTGTTGACCCATGCAAGCGTCTAATTATACAACCACTAAATATGTTCGTAACTTGGTCACTTTCAAGTTTACTTGCCCGAGACTGTGCATTGTCTTCAATGAGTTTCGAACTCTGAAAGCTATACAAGAATATAGATATTTCATCCATATACGATCACATATAGATGTTATATGGTGAACGGTCACAATTCATAATGTACAAAGTCTTGATGAAATTGGTTCGCTGTCATAAGCAAGTAAATATAGTGTGAGATCGTATATCCAATATGATTGATTACAATAATGATCTATTGTGTTAATAGTAACATTGGACCACATGCTACAAGATAGATCTAAGAATTCGATTATTGAAATGTTAATTTGATCAGTTTATGTAAAATAAAATTTATTTGATATTTTAATTGTTAAGGATGACCAAATGTACTTTTGTAAAGAGTTTGTTATTATATTGTAGTAAGGATTTCATTTGAATGGTTTGACCATTTAGAAAGGAAATCGAACGTATAAGAGTAGGTGTAACCTAAGACACGGTTGGAATGAAGAGAGTAAATAGTCACTTCTGATTCATAATAAAAGTCAAAAATGCGAATTGTAAAATAATAATAGATGCTTATTATTGGAATGAAAAATATGATTTCTATTCCAAAAGTATTTTCATATAGAAAATTGTTTTCTATGATATTTATTTCTTTGAATTTAAGATGCTTGACCTGAAAATTCTCGAATGTGACCAGTAATAGTAAATGAAATTAATAGCATATATTAAGTGGTTGAATGGAGCTTCATATTTCATATGCTATTATAGTGATGGTAGAAATAGCAGGAGCATGCCATATAGTACTTATCGGTCGCAACAAACTATGAAAATTATTTTCGTAAAACGTACCAAATATTACTTATGAAATAATAATTGTTTTTCAGTGTTGACTGAAAAATAGGAATAGTTTTATTTCAGAATGAATATTATGAATATTCATTATAAAATAAAACTATAATAATGGTACTTGTGATACATCAAAAAATATAGAAGTATCTAAATTTATTTTTGGAATTATGGACTAAGTCAAAGTTTGGAGAAATAATTCTTTAATTATATGATTATGAACCATATAGTACTCGTGAATTATATTTCAAACAATAGAGGCAAATCATCCATTTAAGTGGGAGTATCGAATGAGTAGAAGAACTATTCGGATATATATATATATATGCATGTTATGAAAAGTCTATTGATACTAGAACGGTTCCACATACTTTGTTTTATTCAGTAATGAGTTATCATTGACATGGACATTTGTATTTGATACACATGTAATATGTCTATGATAAGCTCATAGAGTATAAAACAGAAGTAAATAACATGTGATAGAAAATAAAATTGAATCGATTCGATCGAATATGTGAGTATAGTGGAAAGAGTTACAAACGTTCCTAAAAATGAATCAAGATTCAATCTGAAATGTCACTCCTCCCTATGATGATAATGATGTATCAATAAGGGGTAATCGAACTTTATTGAACAAAGCATGATTAATGGTGAGTGAAGTTGAGTTAACTTCTTTCTATAAGATTGTGTACTTAGGAGTTGCACACGAGGTTAAAATTATTTTCATCTAAAGAAGAGTTTACAAAATCATACAAGATAGTGATTTATAAGAAACCCCGACATATCCTGGGCCAAGGAGTTGGTGGGTTGTGTGAGTCGAAAGGCTGCACATAATAATTGTTCATGAGGGATTTTGTATGAATCGTCCGAAAGGAGTTTGGGAACAACTGTCATTGGATGATCAATTAATGTTTTGATAGAAATATCGTAGACTAAAACCTATTCCGTTGCAATGGGAAACAACTGTTGTTTCAAGAAATACCAACTTCGTATTGAATGAACTTCTTTTAGAACTTATTGGTAGTAAAATGGATTTGAATATGATCCAAAGATTAAATTAATTACATGGGATGAAATGAAATTAACCAAATCTAAAAGAACACGACGCATTAGAATGCCTAATAAACATTCTTGCACATTGAAGAGGAACTACGAGTTTCTTATCAATGTCGAGAATGGATAATCCTTAGCGGTCAATTAAATCATTAAGAGTATTGACTCTATGATATGGTATGATGTGCAAATTCGAAAAAGATTCCAAGTATAGTACCAAAATATGATTTTGATAGTTGTACCCGAAGCAATATGATTCGTCGGCAGTGATTGAGTCTTCAAGAGCAAGACTAATGCAATTGGAATACAATAAACAACGTTGATGAGAATTAAATCGTAAATTTCAATTTTTGAAATTATGTGTAATAGATTCGTTATTTAACGTGGTCGGGTTAATTCAGATTTACCCATAAAATTATCCCTCGGTATGATTTTGTGCTTTGGTACATATATGTTGAAATGGAAAATTGCAAATAATAATTTAAAATAGACTAGTTGCACGTAACAACCAAAGTGTCTTGAAGTAAGTGGGAGTAATATTGAGTTAGTGGGTTTTTCAATATGATCCAAGAAACGATACAAAAGTATCATTTTATACGCATCTGAATTGAATAAGTGTTTTGATAGAAATGTCGAATAGATTGATTTTCAGTTAAAATGCATATGAAGCATGTGTCCGTAAGAAATAACATTAAAAGGTACATAGATATTTCTAGATTATATATACAACATACTGTTGATTGTCAACGATGTACTTATGTTGAAATTAGTAATAGTTTAGTTTTTTAATACTTAATATTGGATTTTTAAAATATATTTTTTATAATAAGTATAAAGGATGTTGGGAATGTCCAAAATGAAATGCAAAGAAACCATATTAAATGTTTAATATGGAACATGCAAGATGGATTCCTTTTGTATTGCCAATAGGAAATATCATACATGTTATATTTCTACAATATCGTATTTTGCTTATGCATTTGATGCATGAAGCAAATATCAAATCTAAATTATGGTCATCAAATGGTAGTTTGGAGTATTTTCGAGTACTTACAAAGTACTAGAGAATTGTTTACAAAAAACGAACTCATATGAAAGAGTGTTAGGAATTGAACTTATTAAGTGCTATCAATTATAATATGTCAATATTAAATTCATGTTTAAACCTTAATTAAGAAGATTTAAGTTGGAAATGTTCCAAACCAAACCCCGTGGATGATTCAATGAAAATACTAAGTACATCGCGTCAAATAGTGCCGTGATAAAAGCAATGTGTGTGTGTGTATATATATATATATATAAATGCGTAAATTTATAACCGGCTAAGGGTGATTCCAAGTATTAAGAATACCATGTCATTGTTTTATGATAACAGTGTAAAAGCTCACTAGAAGTCGAGAAACATACTACGTTCTACATGATAAAGATGGTTTATCAACATGGAAGAAAGTTGATTGACAAAGTAGTTAATTAAAGCAACATTGCAAATCCATTCATGAAGAGGCTAACTCAATTAGTCCTCATCAAATTGATTGAAGGGGTGGGATAGACATTCCTTAATTGACCCTTAGTGCAAGTGGAAGATTGATAGAGTTAAGGGTATACCCTAGAGGCAATTATGTAATTTGTTACATATATCTAACTCGATAACCAGTCTTATTTGAAAGAAAAGGTGTTTTCTTTCTATTATATACTTAATATAATATGTTATATTAATTAATTAATTTAATTAAAAGTATATTTAATAAAAAAAATCCATAATTGTGTTTTTTTATAGTAGTTACAATGCATTGTAACCATGAGTGATTTATCACAATGAAATAAATACTATCATTTTAAATATTCATAGTTGTGATGTATCGAAACTAGATATTGGTGCATCTGATGAGACTGGAGTACGTAATGCTATCCAAATGTTGGGCAGTGTAGTACTCATGATTATTGGGGCAATCGAAGGGTTAGATACTAATAGTTATTGGATATCTAAGGAATGACCCACTCAATAGTTTTCTGTTGGTTAATATAACTATGGTCAAACGGAAAATATTGATGTGAAAAAATTAAACAATTCTCTTGGCTTAAGAATACTATTGATCTTCAATCTGGAAGCTCCACTTTGATTATTTAAATCATGGCATGATGTCCATGGAATGACTATAGCTGGATTGAGTGGAAGCATTGAAAGATAAACTCTATTCAAGAGAGGATTCGTCTCCCCGATTTTATGAGATTAGTATCACGATCAACTGAAGTCAACCCAAAGTCAAAGTCTTTGGTCAATGTAGTTCAGTTAATAATTGCTATTATTGAACCAAGAACTTTGTCTTTGAACTGTAGATTTGAATATGGATGATATTGGTATTTTGACCATTACCAAATTTCATAAGTCCAAAGTGATGTAGTTTTGACGAAGAGTGTAAATAACTATCACAATCGATTAATGCTTAATAAAGTAAATTTTGATTTTACCAAAACTAAATAAGTGATATATTTGGTCATAATGTCACACCACCTGCTAAGTGATGTGCGAACGTTAATATTCGAATTATTTAGTATTAATCGTTGACCAAATTTACACCTAAGAATCACACAACCAAAACGATGAATACTCCTTTTATTACCTAATTTAATTAATTTTTAATTATTATAAATTAATTAAATTAATTAATATTTATGAAATATTAATTAACTTTTTTATATTTGATGTGTTGAACAATGTTAAACAATGTATTTATAATAGTTATAAATATATTAATCGATATACGATATCGATACGCGTTTAAATTTAGATTTAAAGGCAACAGACATTGCTCATGCTAGAATTGGTTTTGAGGCTCATATAGGGCATGCAAATATTGGCCAAAGTAGCTTAGATAGGCTAGCCAAATGTTGGCAAAAGAGGGAGGCTTGAATGGTTTAAAAGAGTACAATTTGTAAGAGAGAGAAAAGGATGTGATCCATTTTTCTCTCTATTTGACTTCCTATTTATATGCCACTCTCTACACAATTTATATGTTAATAATTCATTTTTGATTTTGATGACAACAGCCATATACAATCCTATAAAATATATATATTAATGTTTTTCCAAGTTATATAGTTATAGTGCAGAATATTATACATGTGTTGAATCGAAGACGGTACGGTACAAAGACTCAAGAAGATAGACATGAAGACTCATAGGTACAACGACCAAGATATAAAGATCTCAAGATTATAAATTAGTGTACAGAGTCATTGCTTATATTGTTAAAGTCCCTGGTAGCAGTCTATGATCTTTATCTCCTATTTTCTATCTTTAATATTTTTAAACAAAATAAAATTTTAAAATATATTTCAAAATATTTTATAAAAGTTTTTAAAGTTCAAAACATTTATAAACTATGTTCAAACTAGTTTACAAAGTATTAAATTATCTTACAAG
Source organism: Allium fistulosum (assembly GCA_030737815.1). Taxonomy (NCBI): domain Eukaryota; kingdom Viridiplantae; phylum Streptophyta; class Magnoliopsida; order Asparagales; family Amaryllidaceae; genus Allium; species Allium fistulosum. Next base: position 838,449,871 of record CM060905.1, read on the forward strand.
TATAGGATTTTCAAAAAAAATTAAAAGAAATAAGTTTTCAAAATATACATGTATATGTTGACATATAGGCAGATGATATGTCGACATACATGCCGCCAAGTGGTTTTTCAAATTTTGAATGGAAGTGTATATTCATGTAACCCTTCACGAACGGACACATCTGTTGATTTACTATATAAAGGAGAGTTCAAACGAATTTTAAAGTTTAGATTTTACTTATTTTCTTTCTTTCTCTTACTCTCTTGAAAACTCCATTTAAAATATACTCTAATTCTCTTCAAAATCAAATAGAAACGATTCATACTTCTTTATATTGATTTAATACTACTTTCTTACTATTTTGGAAACATCTCTCACTCAATTCAAAGAAAAAGTGTTGTCCAAGAGGCTATAGGATCCATTGTACCCAAAGTTCAAGAAATTGTCTTTGGAAAAATAATAAAACTCTATTTTATTTGCTTGGGTGTGCTTGTAGCCCATTCAAATCAAGTAGGTGTGCTTGTAGCACATTCAAATCAAGTGGATGTGCTTAGTAGCCCAAAAATCTATTGGGTGTGCCTGTAGCCCGTTAAAATCAAGTGGGTGTAACCTGAGCCTGGAAATTTAGAAGGGTGTGTCTCGTAGCCTCAGAACCGAGATTGTATTTGAGTTTTCTTTCTGCCCATTTATAGATTGGAATTTGAAAAGAAATATGCACAAGAAATAGCATGGGACTAGATGTAGGAGAAATCCGAACCAATATAAAATCTCTAGTGTCATCGCTCTAATCTTTGCATTGCTTTGCTACTTTTATTTTTATCTGTGATTGCATCTGTGACTATTTGATAGTATAATTTTGTGTTGTTAATATGTAATTTAATATTTAACATGAAAGAAATTTAAAAATATTTACACAAGTTAGAACACACTATTCACATCCCCTCTAGTGTTTAATTAGCCTTAAGGTCCATAATTCCACAACCCACATTTGGCATTAGAGCACTAGGTTTATAAAAACTCGTACTTTGATTTTTGAAAAGTATAAATGGCTAACAACACCGTGAGTCCACTTATTAATACTTTTGTCCAAGGAAAATCTATTTTTAGACCCCCACTTTTTAATGGTAGTAACTACACTATTGACCACGTAGATGAAGGTTTATTTATAGTCTAATGGTTTAGAAATTTGGAATGTTACATAAAATGAGCAGACAACCAAGACTGATTTTGCACAATGGACTGCTGACTGAAAGGCGCTTGCATAGAATAATTCTAAAGCCATGAATATTTGATTTTTCTTAGCAGATAAAAATGAATTTAATATAGTCTGTATTTGTAAGTCTGCATATGAAATTTGGAGAACACTGCAAGTTACACATGATGGCACTAGTAAAGTTAAACAGACCAAAATTTTCATGCTAACTAATCAGTTTCGGTTGTTTAAAATGAATCCAAATGAGTCTATTTCTGACATATACTATAGATTTCAAGATATAGTGCATTTCTTAGTAGCTAAGGTAAAAGCATTTCTGAAGAGGACCAAGTTAGAAAATTTCTCAGTTCACTCTCTTCGGAGTGGGATCAAAAGAAACTAGCAATAAAAGTGGCTAATGATATTATTACTCTGAAAATTAAAGAGTTATTAGGAAATTTAATGTCCTATGAAGCACAATCGCAAGGTAGAATAGAAAGCTAAGCAAAAAAAAAGAAATCCACCACTTCCAATGCAATAACTGACGATAAGGGTTCAGATGATGACAATGATGAAGAAATTGCTTTCATGACCAGAAATTTCAGTAAGTTTCTAAATTACAGAAAGATGAACAACTTTTGGAGACTTGAAAACAAGAACTGGAACTGGAACTACAATTAGATGTTTTAACTGCGATGAACTCGGTCATCTACAAAGAGGTTGTCCGCATCAGAATAAATCAAAGATCTCACAAGTTACTGATTCATCTAGAAAAAGAAAGAGGACGTACACAGCAACATTCGATGATTCAGATACTTCCTCAAGCGATAATAAACTGAATACCAAGGACGCAAACATGTGTTTCACGACAATAGTTGATTAATCAAAACAGAACAAAGGAAAAAAGAAAAAAGCGGTACTTTTTTTACATTTAATTTTTATTTCATTTTTATTTTATGTGTTCTTAGGAATAACATATAGATTAATAATAATATTGGATGAATATAAGTGAATAGATATATATAGGAATATTTTATCTAAGTTTTAGTTTTGTATTTTACAAGCTACATGTCGACATATACCCAGCCCATATGTCGACATACCAGCCAGTAATTTGAAATTTCTTTTCAAATTCAAAATTTGAATTTCCCTTTCTTTTGTACTTGTCTCCATGTTTTAAAAAGACATTTTTTGACCAGAGAACATGACTCTTCACTCTCTATTAATTTAATATATCTTTATCCATTCATTCACTCACCTTGTTTCAAAATTTCAAAAATCTCTTCACTATCTTATCTCTTCAAAATCTCAAAAATGGCCTCCTCGAGTCAAACTCCTCAAATCATAAGGCTCTCAAAGAGAACCAAGGGCTTTTTTCAATGACAAAGAAGTTATTGATACTTATAGGGAGTATGCTACTTCCGGAAAAGTTTTCCCCAAAAGATTTGTTATATTTGATGATTTTTTCTCTTATGGTCTACAAGATCTTTGCTTTTAAAATGAAATTCTTTGTAACAACCCTGTATTTTACAAATATTTTTAAATTGATTTTTCCAGATTTAAAAGCTTTATTTATGAAAAAGAATAAATTTTGTTATTTTTAATATAAACTTTGACTTTGATGTGGATTAGAATTCCAAATATGACTAAATTTAATATTTCCTGAAAATGTGAATTTTGGTCAATAGTCAAACTTTGACTTTTAAGTTTAAATTTTTAATAGTTTGAAATTATAAATTTTATCTTTTATTATGAAAATAGATTTAATAACTTGAACATCACTTTTCGTTTCGTTGAAAACGGAGTTAAAATGTAAAAGTTATGTACATTTCAATTTTTAGTATAATTTGTTTATTTGTGCAATTTTGCCTATTTTAAATTTTTTTAAATCATATTTTCTTTCTTATATTTTGTTTTAATATGTGTTAATATGTTTTTTATGTATATTTTGTCTTTTTATGTTTTTAAATTGATAATAGTATTTTTCCAAAATTTACTGTATTTATTTTTCATTTTAAAGGCTGTTTTCCTATTTTCTGCTATTTTCTTCATTAAAAATTATATGTAAATTAAATTTTAAATATTTATTTTGTGAATATATTTTTATTTTATGTTATTAGTTATGTTTAAAATTATATTACAATCTCATATGATTTTTCCAAAATTTATTCCAATTAATTTCAAATTTTCTAGACTAGTTTACTATTTTTAGCTATTTTCTTATTTAACCTTATATAAATTAATAAATATTATATATATTTTTATATTTTGATAGATTTTCGAATTCTTATCTGGTATTACTATTATTACCAGAAATATAAAGTTATTTAAAATAAAATAAAGAAATATGAAAAGGTTTTGACTTTTGAATTGCTTTTGACTCTTTGAATTCCACCTCTTCATTTTCCACCAACTCTTCATTTCTTTTGACATAACTCTCCACATTTTCAGCCGATCACTTCATTTCTCAACTCACGTATCTTTTTCCTCCTTCCTGAACAAAAAAATTTCAGCCTCCCCTTGATTGAAGAGTTTGGTAAAATTCTATCTCTCTTTTTCTTCTTTTTCCACTTATGTTGATTTTTCTAGTTTGATTTTTTTGCACTTGTATCACCTCATGTAGGTTTGGCCATGCCTCCCTTGCTGCTTAGCCGCCTCCACCACCTGATGGCACACCACCAACACCTCCTCCTCACCAGCCATCCAAGCCATGAACCCCCTTGGTGATGCATATCAACAAAAGTTTCAAAACACCCCTTCATACTAGCCTAACCGAGCACCACACTCATTCCATCACCTTCCACCACCCATGGCCGCCACCAACACCACCTCCACAACCTCCACCACCACCTGGACCCTCTGCCACGTCATCACAGTGGACCCCACTCCTCTGGCCATGACACATAGGGCCTTGGTAGAGCCCAAATCCTTGTCAAAACCCATGTGTATGCATGCTTATGTATGTTATTCACTTCTACCACTTTGGCACCATCACAAATGACCTCTAGGCCGACCCATACCCACCATAACCTGACCCAAACACCTGCTATTGTCATGTATTTTCCATCATGGCTGAGCCTAGTAAAGGTAAAAAGCAAGTGCAAAGCATTTCTATTTGATTCTGTGCAGCCTATTCTACTGTAGTTTTGATCGTAGCTGATTTGAAACTCATCGTTGTTATATTGTTTTGTTTGACTTATATTCAAGGGATTTGATACTTTGGCTCCTACACTCTTATTTGAATCGTGTTATCGTGCTTGTTTGGATCCCATTCGTGCAGTCGTCGTCATTTCTCCAGCACAAAACTGTGAGTTATTCTCACCAGACAATATGTACCTATATAACTAGTAAATTGACACCCTGTGAATCTGTAGAAATATATTATCATGTTATATATGCCTATATTATTATCATATGATGTTCACACCTGTTATTACACCTGTTATATCATATGTTACTATTATTTAATGTTATTCTGTTATTTATATCAGTTATCACCATTGCAAGTTCCCTGTAGATTAGAATCACTATGGGTTGAAATGATACATACCCGAACGGACTTTAGAATAGGGAAAAATCGTTATGGGCTGAAATGATAGGCCTGAATGGTTTTTATTTAATTTATTTTAACTTGGGATTGCGGGTTTGAAATGATAGAACCCGGATTTTTCTTTTTAAACTGCGGATCGAAATGATACATATCCGTATCACTTGACCTAGGCTAGAAAACTATATACAGGCCCGTGGTTATTTTATAAAGTGTTTTGGATATTTTTAAGTATTTTAAAAATTATAAATTTATGAAATTTGATTTAAATAGATTTTGAAATGTTTAAAATAAAGAAATTATGATTTTTCTATGTGTTAAAAATGTAATTAATGAATGGTTTAACTGGATTTTTGAAATATAACTTAAGTTGGAAATTTGGAATTTGGTTAAAAATGATATTTAAGTTATATAAATAAAATGGATATTAAATTTTATTTGGAAATGGTAAATATGATAATTTGATTAAATGTGAATTTAAGTGATTTATTAAAGTATTATTGATTTTTTTCTATGAATTTAAGTGGTTAAATAAATGAATGTTTAAAAGTGATCTTTTAAAATATAACTTGACTTGGAAATGTGAAATTTGGTTTTAGTTAATTAAAAAAAATTGGAAATTTAGTTAAATTTGTGAAATGGTAATTTAAATTTGAAGTGTTAAGTTATTTGTTGAAATGTGAAGAATTGGAAACTTTTACACTTAAATTTATTAAGTAAATTGTTGAAAATTGGATTTAATTATAAGAAATTTATTGTGAAAAAGATACATGTTAAATGATATGTAAATGAATATTTTAAATGTTAAATTATGATTTTTAAAATGTTTAAAGAGTTTAAAATGAAGTTATTTAATTGTTGGAAATACACTAAAAAGCTGGAAATCACTTTTAATAGCATTCAGAAATGCTATGGTTCTGAATTACACTAAAAATTGAATAAAAGGGCTACTACAGCATTTCTGAAATGCTGCAGTTGCTGTAGTTGAACTTATAGGCTAATATTGAACCCAGGTCTATTATAGCATTCTCTGGAAATGCTATAATGGTCTGCAGTTTTTGCTGAAACCAAATTTAACCCTTATTTTGAAATCTGAACTACCGCAGCACTTCTGAAATGCTGTCTTTTCTGTTTTGAACTATAATTCAACTAAAACTGAGTTTTAACAGCATTTTTAAGTGCTGTCTTTGCTGAATTAAAAATGTTTTCAAATATAACTTATAGCAGTTGTTTTTAAATGCTGTGAAATGCTGAAATTTTAATAATTAGGGTTTTTGACTTAGTAAACGAACTCAGAATGGTTTGAAATTTTGGAAATTGAATACTTGATTTGAAAATATAATAATTACACTTTTAAAAGGTTTTAATGAATTACTTTGATTGGAATAAACTATTTAAAGGTGATTTGAAATAATAGTAAATGAACGATATCTTTGAATTTAAAAGGTATTTAAAGTTGAATATTTGGATTTGAACTGATAGGATATTTTATTTTAATAAAATGGTTTGAAATGAAGTTTTGTAAGGATATGATATTTTATGATATTAAAATGATTTGAAATGAAGTTTTGAAATGATATGATATTTTAAAAATATGGAAATGGTTTGGAATTGATTTAATCTTTATTTTGATAAAGATTTGGATTTGAAATGATATTCTATTTTGAAGTATAAACTGTTTTTAAACTTATAACCATGGGTTATAATAACGTTGGGTTGTTAAAGAGACCGGGATCGGATATGGACATACTCTCTGTCTTACCGAAAACCACTTTGACAACCGTGTACGCGGTGGAGATTCCAGAATAAAGTAGGATGGTGGCGACGTTCTTAAGGTATGTTACGTGGACCCAACTCCCGTGAGTTGGCATAAGGTGGCTAAAACAGGAGCGATCTCGGACCAGTGAGGTAGCACCTCTTCTCGGACACATTTCTTCGATATTATACTCTTACTTGTGATTGATTAGATGGCCATCCTCCGATTTGGGAGTGTTGTTCGAGGTGGAACGGTAGTGGCTGCTATGCGTATCCATCAGTCCGTGTGCGTAATTGGTATATCTACCCTGGCATTGCCTAGTTGTGCCATGTCACCTACCATATCGAGCTTTACTACGATTATGATTTTAAGATCCGACCGCGTTAAGGTTCTCCATCCCCTTAACGCTATTTTCTATATGATTATACTTTACTTATTAGACATTATTATAATAGAGAATATTACTACATAGTAGATATTTTAACGGATCCTTAGAGGATGGGCGGTCCCAAGCATCTTCTAAGTTACTTGTACCTTTATTACAGTTCACTTGAGTTGGTTTACATTATATAAGTATATATTGTCCTGACTCGAGTGTTTTGTGTTTTGCTTTACGCTCGGGTCAGCCTGAGTATTCACAGATTTGGATTTCCACCTTCTGGAGATTTGAATCGCTGGAGATTATTTGCTAGTCTTGTTCTATCAACTTCGGTTCCGTTGTTCTATTCAGCCTGTACTTGGTTATTGTATTGAGACTTCTACTGTACTTTATTTCTTATGTTGTATCTTATGTAACTCTGATATATTTTCATAGTAGCTTCATGAACTACTATTTCTTTTACTTCCGCTGCATTATTTTACTCTGTGTATGTGATCTGTGATTATATTTATTTACTGTATATTCTGAGATTTGCCAAATTTTAATTACAACGCGGTATTTTGAGCAATTCAACTCCGGCATGAGTGTCTACCTATACACTTATAATGGATGCGAATGGTTGAAAATATCAGGTCGTTACAGTTGGTATCAGAGCTTTGGCTTTGAGGCAAAACTTAGAATGTATGGTAAATTTATTTACAGAATCACTTTCGTTCGAGTTTGAATCTCTTCCTTTTGATTCGTTTTCCTTTGAATTTTGGAACATTCCCTACGGTTCCGAAATTCATTCGTGTCCCTCACTATTCATCATCTTTTGATTCTGGAGTATCCCATAACTCCACTTCGAATGATCTTCATAGTGAATTGGCGGTCTCGCCAATATTCTAATTTTCTTGTAAAGGGGTGAAAATCCTTTACAATCAGCATCGATTAACCAGAGATTTATATTTATCCTTGGTTTAGATGCTAATATCTTTTGTTATTCCAAACTCTATCTCTTGAGATCGAAGGTAGATTTACCCCAGAAAATCCACATTTGATCTTATCCATTAAGTCAGGGTTGACCCGTTTAAGGTTGTCCGCGATTTATCTAAGCTTACCCATCTCTCTACTCTGTTTAATCATCTTATCTTTTGTTTCCAAACTCTCCAAACATTTTGAACTATGTTTGTAAATCTATGTTTTGTTTTATATATTGTGTTGTTTGAGTTGTTGATGTTGATTTGGGTTTCCGATCGGTTCGTCTGATCAACGCTATCGATAGGATTTCTAAAACACTTTGACAGAACAAACTGACACAATATTATTTTAAAAATTGTTAATGAAATAAATTTTGATGTATATAAGTAAATTTATGGAACTTAATAAATTGATTTAAATTGATAATTTGAAATGATAATACTTGATTTATCATTTACTGTCTGCAAATGAATTTATAAATAGTTGTTTATAAATTTATTTGGGAACTGAAAGGAATTTAAAACAATAAATTTAAGAATTTAATTTCCAATGGATTCAAACCTTGTGTTTAAAGTTTTAAAAGGATATATTATTTAAAGTATTTTTGAATAAAAAATTTGTCTCTAAAGGATTTTAAAGTTTAAAAATTTAGTGCTCTTGTCTTTGTCGCTGGAAAATAATTTCGGTGATGACTGCAGCATCATCGACGTTCATTTTCGAGTTTCGAAGTGAAGAGACTGTTCTGTAGTCTTGCTACAACTTTATTTTGGGGAATTTAATTGATTTGAATTTCTAAAAGATGATTTGATTTATAAAATATATAGATATATGATTTAAATTGATTTGACATATTATGTACATATATTTATTTATCTCTAACTGGTTTGAAGGAAACCGGAAATTAAATTCTTAAATTTCATCTTGAAGAATAATTTCAATTATAAAAAGAAAATCAAAAATTTGGATAAATGATTCAAACTTGAGATAATTGAATTGGAAAGTTTTATTTGTATAACATACAATTTCATTCCAATATAACTTATCAAAATTACACAGAAGTTGAATATGAAATTGGATAATTACAATATAGAAAGGATTTTATAAATAAAATTTGAGTGGTTATAATAAATGTTATACACTTAAATTTTAGTTATAAAAGATTAAAAGAGGTAAATAGTGAAAAGGGATTTAAAGAGATTTTATTTAAATAACTTAATAATCAAATTTGATTTAATATGGAACCTTAAGTTTAACCTAGGAATTTTAATAATGGTTATTTCCTGAAACGAATATGTTGTATAATAAATAATGTATCTTTGAATAGATAAAATAAAATACATTGGAATTGGACATTTTGTAATAAAGTTTATTTAACTTGAATTCATAGTTTAATTGATGTCTAAATGAATAAATGTGTAAAGGAATTTGATTGTTATATTTGCTATGATAAATATTTTATTTATGAAATAGATATGTCTTGAAAAATGAATAATTATGATTTAAATAGTTAAAATGTATTTTAACATCACTAAAATTTGATAATTGAGAATTTGGTTTTCAAATGAAATTTTAAGTGTAACTTATTAAAGGAATATCTATTTATGAAATGGGTATTTTAAATAAAGTGTTAGGTTATGTGTTAAATTAAGAGCTAACTAAAATAGTGAACTTTTAACTTAATAAACGAAGTATAGTTTAATTTGGATATTCCATTCATAAAGGTTTGTTTTAATAAGTCATAAGTTAAAAGATATCCAAATGAATATTTCTGAAATTGAACTAATTTGAAATACTAATATATCTACTGTAGCATTTTATAAGTGCTGCTATTTTGAAAAGACAATGTTTTGGAAATTTTTATAATTAAATGAACTTAGAAATGTTACAACTTTAAAATGAATATTATTTGACCTTGAATTAAAATGGTTTAAATGAAGATTTTTTTTGGGTGTTATGATTTTCTAAGTATTATTTTTTTTTAAAGGATAACTTGTCCAAAGTGTTATGATTTTAGTAGTGTGATTTCCAAATGATAAACATCCCTAAATTATTATGATTTCAAAGCATTATGGTTTTAAATTTATTATCTTATTTTGTTTTTCAAACTACCTTTTGGTTGTCCTTATTTCTCTTATCTTGTTACAGAATGGGAAGGCTATTGCTTATACCAGTCCGTTTAGAAATCTTTCTGTAATCTTTGATAATCTTTGTTACTCATCTGGATCTGAACACTGTTTTTCCATTCATAGACCATCGGTCAAGTGAAAAAGGAGATTCAGACTCTAGAGGATCTTTTTCATGCTTATATTCTTGATTTGATCACCTCAATCTTGTTAAACTTACCTATAACAATAGTTATCAGGTGTAATTCCAATCTTCTTATCATCTTGTATTAATCCTATTTCATTCTATCTTTTTCTGTGCTTTCCCGTACCTCGTTCCTTTTCGGGGACGAAAAGTTTTGAGTGGGGGAGAGTGTAACAACCCTGTATTTTACAAATATTTTTAAATTGATTTTTCCAGATTTAAAAGCTTTATTTATGAAAAAGAATAAATTTTGTTATTTTTAATATAAACTTTGACTTTGATGTGGATTAGAATTCCAAATATGACTAAATTTAATATTTCCTGAAAATGTGAATTTTGGTCAATAGTCAAACTTTGACTTTTAAGTTTAAATTTTTAATAGTTTGAAATTATAAATTTTATCTTTTATTATGAAAATAGATTTAATAACTTGAACACCACTTTTCGTTTCGTTGAAAACGGAGTTAAAATGTAAAAGTTATGTACATTTCAATTTTTAGTATAATTTGTTTATTTGTGCAATTTTGCCTATTTTAAATTTTTTTAAATCATATTTTCTTTCTTATATTTTGTTTTAATATGTGTTAATATGTTTTTTATGTATATTTTGTCTTTTTATGTTTTTAAATTGATAATAGTATTTTTCCAAAATTTACTGTATTTATTTTTCATTTTAAAGGCTGTTTTCCTATTTTCTGCTATTTTCTTCATTAAAAATTATATGTAAATTAAATTTTAAATATTTATTTTGTGAATATATTTTTATTTTATGTTATTAGTTATGTTTAAAATTATATTACAATCTCATATGATTTTTCCAAAATTTATTCCAATTAATTTCAAATTTTCTAGACTAGTTTACTATTTTTAGCTATTTTCTTATTTAACCTTATATAAATTAATAAATATTATATATATTTTTATATTTTGATAGATTTTCGAATTCTTATCTGGTATTACTATTATTACCAGAAATATAAAGTTATTTAAAATAAAATAAAGAAATATGAAAAGGTTTTGACTTTTGAATTGCTTTTGACTCTTTGAATTCCACCTCTTCATTTTCCACCAACTCTTCATTTCTTTTGACATAACTCTCCACATTTTCAGCCGATCACTTCATTTCTCAACTCACGTATCTTTTTCCTCCTTCCTGAACAAAAAAATTTCGGCCTCCCCTTGATTGAAGAGTTTGGTAAAATTCTATCTCTCTTTTTCTTCTTTTTCCACTTATGTTGATTTTTCTAGTTTGATTTTTTTGCACTTGTATCACCTCATGTAGGTTTGGCCATGCCTCCCTTGCTGCTTAGCCGCCTCCACCACCTGATGGCACACCACCAACACCTCCTCCTCACCAGCCATCCAAGCCATGAACCCCCTTGGTGATGCATATCAACAAAAGTTTCAAAACACCCCTTCATACTAGCCTAACCGAGCACCACACTCATTCCATCACCTTCCACCACCCATGGCCGCCACCTCCACCACCTCCACCACCACCTGGACCCTCTGCCACGTCATCACAGTGGACCCCACTCCTCTGGCCATGACACATAGGGCCTTGGTAGAGCCCAAATCCTTGTCAAAACCCATGTGTATGCATGCTTATGTATGTTATTCACTTCTACCACTTTGGCACCATCACAAATGACCTCTAGGCCGACCCATACCCACCATAACCTGACCCAAACACCTGCTATTGTCATGTATTTTCCATCATGGCTGAGCCTAGTAAAGGTAAAAAGCAAGTGCAAAGCATTTCTATTTGATTCTGTGCAGCCTATTCTACTGTAGTTTTGATCGTAGCTGATTTGAAACTCATCGTTGTTATATTGTTTTGTTTGACTTATATTCAAGGGATTTGATACTTTGGCTCCTACACTCTTATTTGAATCGTTTTATCGTGCTTGTTTGGATCCCATTCGTGCAGTCGTCGTCGTTTCTCCAGCACAAAACTGTGAGTTATTCTCACCAGACAATATGTACCTATATAACTAGTAAATTGACACCCTGTGAATCTGTAGAAATATATTATCATGTTATATATGCCTATATTATTATCATATGATGTTCACACCTGTTATTACACCTGTTATATCATATGTTACTATTATTTAATGTTATTCTGTTATTTATATCAGTTATCACCATTGCAAGTTCCCTGTAGATTAGAATCACTATGGGTTGAAATGATACATACCCGAACGGACTTTAGAATAGGGAAAAATCGTTATGGGCTGAAATGATAGGCCTGAATGGTTTTTATTTAATTTATTTTAACTTGAGATTGCGGGTTTGAAATGATAGAACCCGGATTTTTCTTTTTAAACTGCGGATCGAAATGATACATATCCGTATCACTTGACCTAGGCTAGAAAACTATATACAGGCCCGTGGTTATTTTATAAAGTGTTTTGGATATTTTTAAGTATTTTAAAAATTATAAATTTATGAAATTTGATTTAAATAGATTTTGAAATGTTTAAAATAAAGAAATTATGATTTTTCTATGTGTTAAAAATGTAATTAATGAATGGTTTAACTGGATTTTTGAAATATAACTTAAGTTGGAAATTTGGAATTTGGTTAAAAATGATATTTAAGTTATATAAATAAAATGGATATTAAATTTTATTTGGAAATGGTAAATATGATAATTTGATTAAATGTGAATTTAAGTGATTTATTAAAGTATTATTGATTTTTTTCTATGAATTTAAGTGGTTAAATAAATGAATGTTTAAAAGTGATCTTTTAAAATATAACTTGACTTGGAAATGTGAAATTTGGTTTTAATTAAAGGTTTTAGTTAATTAAAAAAAATTGGAAATTTAGTTAAATTTGTGAAATGGTAATTTAAATTTGAAGTGTTAAGTTATTTGTTGAAATGTGAAGAATTGGAAACTTTTACACTTAAATTTATTAAGTAAATTGTTGAAAATTGGATTTAATTATAAGAAATTTATTGTGAAAAAGATACATGTTAAATGATATGTAAATGAATATTTTAAATGTTAAATTATGATTTTTAAAATGTTTAAAGAGTTTAAAATGAAGTTATTTAATTGCTGGAAATACACTAAAAAGCTGGAAATCACTTTTAATAGCATTCAGAAATGCTATGGTTCTGAATTACACTAAAAATTGAATAAAAGGGCTACTACAGCATTTCTGAAATGCTGCAGTTGCTGTAGTTGAACTTATAGGCTAATATTGAACCCAGGTCTATTATAGCATTCTCTGGAAATGCTATAATGGTCTGCAGTCTTTGCTGAAACCAAATTTAACCCTTGTTTTGAAATCTGAACTACCGCAGCACTTCTGAAATGCTGTCTTTTCTGTTTTGAACTATAATTCAACTAAAACTGAGTTTTAACAGCAGTTTTAAGTGCTGTCTTTGCTGAATTAAAAATGTTTTCAAATATAACTTATAGCAGTTGTTTTTAAATGCTGTGAAATGCTGAAATTTTAATAATTAGGGTTTTTGACTTAGTAAACGAACTCAGAATGGTTTGAAATTTTGGAAATTGAATACTTGATTTGAAAATATAATAATTACACTTTTAAAAGGTTTTAATGAATTACTTTGATTGGAATAAACTATTTAAAGGTGATTTGAAATGATAGTAAATGAACGATATCTTTGAATTTAAAAGGTATTTAAAGTTGAATATTTGAATTTGAACTGATAGGATATTTTATTTTAATAAAATGGTTTGAAATGAAGTTTTGTAAGGATATGATATTTTATGATATTAAAATGATTTGAAATGAAGTATTGAAATGATATGATATTTTAAAAATATGGAAATGGTTTGGAATTGATTTAATCTTTATTTTGATAATGATTTGGATTTGAAATGATATTCTATTTTGAAGTATAAACTGTTTTTAAACTTATAACCACGGGTTATAATAACGTTGGGTTGTTAAAGAGACCGGGATCGGATATGGACATACTCTCTGTCTTACCGAAAACCACTTTGACAACCGTGTACGCGGTGGAGATTCCAGAATGAAGTAGGATGGTGGCGACGTTCTTAAGGTATGTTACGTGGACCCAACTCCCGTGAGTTGGCATAAGGTGGCTAAAACAGGAGCGATCTCGGACCAGTGAGGTAGCACCTCTTCTCGGACACATTTCTTCGATATTATACTCTTACTTGTGATTGATTAGATGGCCATCCTCTGATTTGGGAGTGTTGTTCGAGGTGGAACGGTAGTGGCTGCTATGCGTATCCATCAGTCCGTGTGCGTAATTGGTATATCTACCCTGGCATTGCCTAGTTGTGCCATGTCACCTACCATATCGAGCTTTACTACGATTATGATTTTAAGATCCGACCGCGTTAAGGTTCTCCATCCCTTAACGCTATTTTCTATATGATTATACTTTACTTATTAGACATTATTATAATAGCGAATATTACTACATAGTAGATATTTTAACGGATCCTTAGAGGATGGGCGGTCCCAAGCATCTTCTAAGTTACTTGTACCTTTATTACAGTTCACTTGAGTTGGTTTACATTATATAAGTATATATTGTCCTGACTCGAGTGTTTTGTGTTTTGCTTTACGCTCGGGTCAGCCTGAGTATTCACAGATTTGGATTTCCACCTTCTGGAGATTTGAATCGCTGGAGATTATTTTCTAGTCTTGTTCTATCAACTTCGGTTCCGTTGTTCTATTCAGCCTGTACTTGGTTATTGTATTGAGACTTCTACTGTACTTTATTTCTTATGTTGTATCTTATGTAACTCTGATATATTTTCATAGTAGCTTCATGAACTACTATTTCTTTTACTTCCGCTGCATTATTTTACTCTGTTTATGTGATCTGTGATTATATTTATTTACTGTATATTCTGAGATTTGCCAAATTTTAATTACAATGCGGTATTTTGAGCAATTCAACTCCGGCATGAGTGTCTACCTATACACTTATAATGGATGCGAATGGTTGAAAATATCGGGTCGTTACATTCTTGGTTTAGTCGACTCTTCTCAAAATGGTTTTTTATATTATCTGGATTTGGTTAAAAAAATTTATGCAAATTTAAATGAAAAAATATTTCAAGGCGAAGAGGGATAAATTTGGAGTAGTGTAAATTGCACCAAAATTGTTTTAAATTGTGAACTTTTCGGTCATGTACTTGGTTGCAAATCTAGTGAAATTGACCTCTCCACTTTACAAATAGATGAACAAAATTGTGAATTTTTTCACGACATTTTCAAAAGTGACAAAGAATTTGATTTTATACATAAAACTTTTAGACCAAAATCGAGACTTATGAGTCTTATTGTACAATAAAGTGTCACTACGAGGACGGGTAATTACAATAACCCTATTCAAAAAGTTTTTAAAGCTTTTTTTGCATTTACGGAATCTAAGACATCAATTGGGCATAAATCATCTTAGATGACTTGTTCAAAAGAATATTTCTAGACATGAAAACACACTCTATCATGGTGTGTATCTTACTAGATTTTTCATATATTTTGGTGTTGATTTAAAAGGAGAATCGTCTCTTCCTCGAAAAGTTTTCGACACTACGCCATAGATGGCCTATTGCAACGAAAATACAAGATGTTGCTAGCTACAATGTAACGATAGCTATGCTGATTTTTATCTATTACAACATTAGCTTCAGGATGTTAGCATAGATATCAACACTATGTTGCAGTAGCTATAGACTTATAAAAATATTATAAAAAATGAGTGCGGGCTGAAATAAAAAGCGGGTTGAAATAATTTTTAACGCGGGAATCAAAAAGAAAGTGGCAAAAGTTAGGGTTTCACTCAAACATTTAACAAAATACGTACTCCACCGCTCAACCTCTCAAACACTCTACGATGGAGCAAATGGAGTAGATGTCGATGCTAGAAAATTTCATCATCGTGTTGAAGAGGGAAAGCAGCCACAAACATGCTAATGTTTTTCGCTTCCCAAAATCAAAATCAAATTTTACTTTCTTTCTCAAAAATCGAATTTCCCAAAATCGAAATCAAAACGAAGCAGTGCAATAGCAAATCGATTTATTAGAGGCCGCGATTGCTGTTGATGTCGATTGTGGTTGGTGAGATGATGGTGACTGGTTTGGGATGATGCAGTTTCGATTGCCGTAGGTGGTTGAGGCGAGTTCGTGTTTTTTGGGATGGGCGATTCAATGTTTTCTAGTTAAGGTAGGGTGGATTAGTGTGTTTGAGGATTTGGGGAAGTAGCAGTGATTTGGGGTTCACTCGATTTTGGCTGCGAGGTGGTGGGTCGTGAACTAGTGATGGATGATGTTTGGACTGCAGTGGGGTGTTGTTTGTTTAGGTTCGAGCAGTTCAGGTTGTGGAGGTTATGTGATGTGGGATGGTGATGGCAATGTTGTGACGTTGTTGAGGAATAGGCAATAGGCAGATGGTTAAGGAGGTTTGTATAGTAGTTGTAATGAAGTGGTTTTGCTGGAGATGATTTCAACAGTTGGTTTTGTAAGAGACGGTAGAGAGAAGACAGTAGATGTGCGACAGAGTTATGTATGCAGTTATGAGCAATTGTTTGATGATATAAGTTGCTGCTTGTAGTTGTTGTATTGTATGTTATGAATATTGCACTGCAGTGATATGTAGTTGCACTGGTTGTCAAATGTGCAGATGGTGGAAATGTCAGTTGATATTGCTCATAACACTGCAGTGACAGTTGTTCGTATCCTTGCTTTTGGGTTGTGGCAATCCAACTGTAGCTATCTCTTGGTGCCTTTGTTTTCTTAATTATGCTATCTCTTGGTGCGGCAGCTATTCCTACCCTAGTGTAAAAGTCTGGAGGAGAATATATATCAAAACGTGTGGGATTGAAGTCCATACGCCAGCCATCTGCCAAGTATATCTTAACCTTCAAGGTTCTCTTTACAGGTAACTTTTCCCTAGGATCAAATACACCACTTATTAAAAAGTGAGGTTTTAAGCACCGGCTATTCCATAAACATTTATATTCAGGTACTGCAGTCGGATGCACTTTGAGGTCATCATCATCATCCTCAACGTCACTTTCACCATTCTCGTCATGTATATATCGATTAAAATTGCATGCACTTGAAGAGAACAGTAATCATACTTAAGCACTCTTCACTTTCAATATTAAACGGTCTGATTAAATTTTGAAACTCAATTGAATTTTTGCATTTAAACATGTATCAAACCCTTTTCTCACTAAATCAATGTTTGTCAACCACAGATAGCACTCGTGACAATCAAATTGAAGTATAAAATGTATGATTTTACAGTACATGTTATAAATATTGAGCCAGGTGATATTTACTAACTGAGTTGGAATAATCTACATCGCTTTATGGACCATGGTCGCTGCTTCAGAAATGAAAGCCATATTTACTAACTTCTGGGGAAGTGATTCCAGTTG
The DNA here is from genome assembly GCA_030737815.1 of Allium fistulosum. Classification (NCBI taxonomy): domain Eukaryota; kingdom Viridiplantae; phylum Streptophyta; class Magnoliopsida; order Asparagales; family Amaryllidaceae; genus Allium; species Allium fistulosum. The sequence goes on from CM060905.1 coordinate 838,467,397, forward strand.
TCTAGATGTTAGATAGCTACAGCACCTTTCATGAAGATCTTGAGCTCTGCGCTCCCTTTGTCTTTGATGTTTCCTTTTGTTTTCAAGTTTTTTGTTTTTTTAACGCTTTTCAGCATCGGAGATTGGTAATGGATCTGTACGAGAAGATGCATTGTTTGTGTTGCTAGTATTATTTTCTCTTTTTGATGGTCTTCGGATTCACCGGAGAAGCTACCAATATTTGATACAAAATCATATTCAGTAGCACCATCAAGTAGATGCTCTTTTGTTTCATCCACGATATTATGCAAATGCGCGTCGGAATATGGTGTTTGTGTGATACTGGTAGATGTTGGTGCAGTTTCAAGAACATGAAATGCACCTACAGTTGGATTGCTACTGACAAATTACACTTAGAAAGCTAAATCGTCCTCTCACCAGCGTTGGCGAGCTTGTCGATTGACCGACTTAGCCTAGGTATGAGCATTGGATGCATTGGATGCAGATAAGAGTCCTGGGGATATATCCAAAAACTAAAAGCCCTGTTTTAGTCAATCAACGTGTAAGTTTTCCTACCCAAATCACATTATCATATGCATGCTAGTTCATGTAAAACAAGAACAAGCTATGAGCATACGAGAAAAGCTATATTACTATTCTTTATTGTGTATTGATTTAATAATTCGTTAATTTTTCAGACAATAATAGTTCATATATTCATTAACTTCTCTTAATTTCTTACTTCTATTTTGGGTTTGTAGCATTAACTTGATATGGATTTATTCAACTTATGTGGTCTTAAGAAAATTTTGTCGTGAAGCACTAATGGTTTATTTTATCTATAGATGAATATTGAATTACATACCCATTCTTTCTTTGTCATGTGCATGTTTTCCATTTATGTAGTTAAGGTGTTTGATGTTTGATATAATTGTGTTTTATAGAAGGAAAGTGTATTATCGCCTGGTGGCTTTAGATTGATGTTAATATGTCTGCATACCATACGCCAATTATTTTTCTATACACTTGGCTCTTTAATAGTTTGTACTGCTATGGTATTTGTTAACTATTAAGCTATTTATATCTTTAATTTTTTTATCATACATTTGACTATTTTACTAAGTTTGTATTTATTATATGATAGCTTCAATGATGCCTCTTATTTTTAACTGACTAAGATGCGGATTGATTTGGATAATGATGAACGAGGTAATAACACATTTGGTGAGTTTTCTTTCCTGTATAATTTTGTAGTAGATTAAACGTTAGAAGAAAAAGATATTGATAAGGTTTTAATATTGTACTGAAATAAACATATTCTTTTCCTAAACTACATGTTTGTTAAATAATTCGTATAATTGGATTTCAAGTTACTGTCCAAATATTTCCCTAAGCAGTTAAACTTAGACCGTGAATTGATTTTATTTTTTTCCTTTCTATTTGAGCATATTACATCAACCACTTATTGTTTCTTATTAATAACTTTTGTTTCTTTGAATCATTGATTATTTAGATCTCGAATCCACAAACACATTTGGAAATGTTGCTATGGCAATGAATATGCAATGAAGAAAATGATGAAGTTGCTGATAACATAACCTCAAAAGGAAGTAGAGGTGACAGAGGTCGTGGTGGCGATCCGTTTAGAAAAGTACCGGAGCTGTTAGCATGGGTAAGTCTATCCTCTACATGATTAGTGATATATGTTCTGTTTATGATATAGAAGTTTGTAACTAAAAGAATAACAAGCAGGCTATATAATCTGATATGTCACATTAATCATCCAGCAAATGTTTTTATTTCAATTTTAATGTATTAATTTTTATTGTATCTGTTTATTATTTTTGCATTTTCACATTAATTTACGACTCAATAGCTATTAATAACATTCCCCAACCATTTTCTCATTCATTTTTCTAACAATCCCCCAATATTAATAACACTGGTTTGAATACTTCAGTGATGCATTGTTGAGATCCCTCCAATATGTGCCAACTGTTAATGTATCTGAAAGGAGCACTTTTGTCCTGCCTATTGCTTTCCTTAAATCTGATCAAGATAGGAGTGTGCTCATTAAGAATTGTAGGAAGAGCAATAGAATTTAAGTCAGGGAAATTTGCATGAATTCTTGATTCACTTTAAAACTTGTTAATAGATATTGCAAAACAATTCTTGTTTAAGAAACTTGTTTCAAAATTGTTAATTTTATTTAATGTCACATTTTGAAACTGCTTTATTTTGCAGGATAAGATTGAAAAAGCAATAGTGAAGTGACTGTTTTATTTTATAATGCAGTTGGTTTATTTTAATTTGTAATTATGTCATTCTAATGTTAATTCCTTCATTTTGTGTAGGATGGAGGCAAATTTTATATTCCATCACAAGGGAAAATTTGAGAAGAATGGATATGTTGGTGGAGAAGAGAGTTTTGTCAAGGGCGTTGATCTGGATATGTTTTCTTACACAGTACTGATGGAGTATGTCAAGGAAGAGCTAAAGTACACTGAAATTGGAGGAGTATATTCATGAAATTGTTGCTACATATGTTGTGATTTTATACTTGCCGTTTCTTTATTTTTGCACTTGTAAGCTGCTGTTGCTCCATTTTTGCATCTGTGAGTTGCTGTCTAACCTTTTAAATAAAATTAGGCGAACTTGTCATGGGTGCTTAAGAAATTAGGCGAAGCTAACCCTGACATGCAAATTGATGTTGCGGGTCTTTGTGCGACCGTCTGCAGTGATGAAACTGGCACTGGAGCCACTAGAGGCACTGATGGTACTGGTGGCTTGGAAGCATGAAATTTGGAGGCTCGCAAAGATGAATTCACGTGTAGTATGTAGAATTTAATTAGTATGTACTGGCTGTTAATATGAATGCACTGGCTATGTTTGTTATTTTGTACTTGACTAAAACTTGTGTTGCTGGCTGTTATGAAACGACTTGTTGTTTGGCTGTTATGAAATGAATAGCTCTTTGGCTACTATGAAATGCAGTGTAATGTTGCAGTAGTATGATGTTGCAGTACATTTCCAATTTAAATTGCAAAAAGTGTTGCCGTAGATATGATATAATGTTGCAGTATGTGATGTTAAATGTGGTAATAAACTGGAAAAGTGTTGCCATTTTATTGGTAAAAGTGTTACCATAGATTAATGAATGTGGGCCCCACAAAACGGTTCCGTTAAGTTGGTTAACAGAATTAGTGGGCCCCACATGTTGGGGCCCAGATTGTGGGACCCACTTTTTAGTAAATTTAGTACCTGTGGCAACAACAAAACCGATGTTGCCTTAGGGTCACAAAGATGTTGCATTTGAGTCTGCGGCAACGCGGCAAAATGCAACACCGAGAAAGTGTTGCCTTAGCTCGTTTTTGGCCTCCAGCAACATTATTTGGCACTTTCTGCATCACTTCTTGTGTGTTGCAGTATGCAATCTATGGCGTAGTGCGATAAGGCCAACGTTTCTCTTATGCATATTCCACCTTATTTCAAACCATATGAAACTCTTATTAAAAAAAAAAGAAACATTGGCATGGGATGAGGATCGAGAAATACAACAAGAAGAAGAGAAAGAAGGCAACGAAATGTATGTAGAAGGAGAAGAGGAGAAGAAGGATGAAACGTATACGTCTTTAGAAAGCTTCAACAAACCATCTCACCGCTTCAAAAAAGAGATTCTAAGAAACGAAAAAAGCTTCTTAAAAACCACAAGAAGCTTAAACGTTCCTTTTGTAAAAAGTTCACTTCCTTCTCCAACAAAGTTGACAAATACTTTGGAAAAATTATTCACAAGCTTGGTGGAAATTCGTCGTCATCATCTACATCTTTCTAAGCCTATCTATTTATTTTCTTATGACACCTAGCTTTTATTTTGGCGTGTTACTAGTTTAATTTCATGTTATTTCCATGTATTTCTTTTGTTTTCTCTCTAAAATCGATGTACTTTTCTATCATTAGTAATGAAATCTTGTTCGTGCTGTTACATATTGTTCTAATAGTCTTTGAAAGTCATTAAAATGAAATGGAATTGAATAACAAAAACAAATAATAAAAAATAAGTTTTTCATTTTTGGTATGTATATTGACATACATACAATGTATATGTCAACGTATGTTGGCCGTTGGGAAAATTTTTAAAATTTAAAAATAAAATAACTACCACCTATTCAATCTTTCCAAACGACTTTTCACTCCTCCATAAGTCTATTTCTTCCAGAAAAACCCACACATTATATTATTCTCTACTCTCTTTTCATCCTCATACATTTTTCACAAAAAATGTCCTCTCCACACCAAAAAATTATGCGAAAACCTTGAACAAACACTTTACCCTTTCAAGGATATTCTTACCTTTATCTTGAGAAATCAAAGGCATTTAGAATTAAGTTAAATACAGATGACGAAAGAGCAAGAAAAGCATATCGATGCCCTTTGATGGATGATTTCTTAATCAAATATGATCAAACCAACAACCCAGAATGCTCTATCAACAAGGATAATGTAGATTGGGATGCCATCAAAGCAGATCCAATATTTGGATTTGATGGATGGGTTGAAGGAATGTCTAGTTATTCGGTTGGTTTTCAAATATGTATATATATAACTCATTTTAATATTCTTAGGATTTGATTTGGTTTAGTGTGTATATTTGGATTGATATTTGGATTTGTGTGTTTTTGGTTTGATTGCATGATTGAATGATTTGATTTTGAACTAATAAAAAAAGTTTGTGTTATCTTATTTATCATTTATATCATAATCATCATATAATTATCATGCTTAATATCATATTATATCATACTTAATATGATTCGATTATTTATTTTTGACTTTATAGTTTCTAAGTATTTTATTAAGAGGGGGTTTTTATTTTTTTTCACTCATTTTATTGATGACAAATGGGGAGAAAAATATAAAATATACACATGCATATATTCAAGGGAGTTACCTAACTCAAGGGGGTCGTATCATATTTTATATATAGGAATATTTAGTGATTGTCATCATCAAAATGTGGGATATGGCAATACCTCAGTTATTGATTTTGATGATAACAATCATATAAAATCATACAAACTATAGATTCTGATGTTTTTCCATATAGCATATAGTCCAGAATATTATACAGGTGTTGAATCGAAGACTGTATAGTATAAAGACACAAGAAGATAACATAAAGACTCATGAGTACAAAGACCAATATATAAAGTTCTCAAGAATATAATTTAGTGTATAGAGTCATAGCTTATATTGTAAAAGTCCTTGTTAGCAATCTTTGATCTCTATCTCTTATTTTTTGTCTTTTATATTTTTGAGCAAAGTAAATTTCTAAAATATATTTAATAAAAGTTTTTCAAAGTTCAAAATGTTGTAAACTATTTTACAAAGTATCAAAATATTTTACAAAGTATAGGATTTTCAAAACAAATTTAAAAGAACTAAGTTTTCAAAATATACATGTATATGTCGACATATAGGCATATGATATGTCGACATACATGCCACTAAGTGGTTTTTCAAATTTTGAATGGGAGTGTCTATTCGTCGTAACTCTTCACGAACGGATACATCTGTTAATTTACTATATAAAGAGGAGTTCAAATAAATTTTAAAGTTTAGATTTTACTTATTTTCTTCCCTTCTTGTACTCTCTTGAAAACTCCATTGAAAATATACTCTAATTCTCTTCAAAATCAAATAGAATCAATTCATACTTCTTTGTATTGATTCAATACTACTTTTTTACTGTTTTGGAAACATCTCTCACTTAATTCAAAGTTCAAAGTGTTGTCCAAGAGGCTATAAGATCCATTGTATCCAAAATTCAAGAAATTGTCTTTGGTAAAATTATCAAACTCTATTTTTATTTGCTTGGGTGTGCTTGTAGGACATTCAAATCAAGTGAGTATGCTTGTAACTCATTCAAATCAAGTAGGTGTACTTAGTAGCTCGAAAATCTAATGGGTGTGATTGTAGCCCATTCAAATCAAGTAAGTGTACCCTGAGCCTGGAAATTCAAAAGAGTGTCTCGTTGCCTCGAAATTGGGATGGTATTTTTGTTTGCCTTCTGCCCATTTAAAGATTGGTATTTGAAAAGATATCTATATAATCAATTGCACGAGATTGGATGTAGGAGAAATCCGAACCTGTATAAAATCTTTGGTGTTATCTCTCGAACTCTTTACTTTGCTTTACTACTTTTACTTTTTATCTATGATTTCATCAGTGACTGTTTGATAGTATAATTATGTGTTGTTAATCTATGATTTAATATTTAACTTGAAATTTTTTTATAAAGATTTACATAAGTTAGAAAACACACCCCCTTCTAATGTTTAATTGGCCTTAAGATCCATAATTCTGCAGCTCACATTATAGACTATCTGCTCTCCTTCCTCCTACAAATTTTGACCAAGAAACCCCATTTAAACTCAAAATAATTTAAGCACAAATCACACTAAAACTCTTTTATTCGATTGTCAGTGGTAAAGTAGTTCATAAGCCAGCAACTCTAGAAGTAGGAATTTGATTCAAGGAACTATTTCATTATTTTAAAGTGATATCTCTAAGCCTTGGTGAAAGGTATTCAACATGTTAACTAATTCATTTAATATTATTATTTATTATTATAATATATTATAGGTTATTAGATTATATTATGAATCCAGTATATCAATGTTCTGTCACATAATTAATGGTTGAACATATTGGTGCATCTATATGTTAAAAATAAAAATATTATTTTGTATGTTTGCTAGCACTAAACTCTTGGCCAAAAATAAAAAAATTAAAAACCATTTTTTTAGTTAAATAATATTATACTTGATTTTATTAATTAATAAATTATGTCCTAAAGCTTAAAATCATATAATTACTATTTTAAAATCTCCAAAATTTTGGTTTTGTACATAAATAATTCAACAGAAAATTTTACTTTATTTTAATATATATTTATATTTTTTTAATATAATATTAACATAACTATTTATTTAACTAGAAATTGGTTATATAAATAAATAAATATTTATATATATTAATATAATTTGAAATTAATTATAAATTTTATTTTATAACATTACACAATTTTTATATTTTGAAACTAATTTTTTAGCAATTTTAATAATTAATTTTGATCGGTTTTAAATTATTTTATAATTGTTTATTTAAAAATTATTTTATAAATTCGAAAAAAAATTATGTCGTAAGCTCCAAGTCAGCTATCATCAATTTTATAATATATGTATGTATGTATGTATGTTTTTGCACATGTGTTTGTATATTTATAACTATTTATTTATTATAAAAATCTAATTTTGTTTTGGGTTTTGGAGCAGCAATTAAAAAATTAAAAGTTATTTTACATTAATTATTAAATGATTTTGTTATTTTATATAAATGAACATTTATGCAAATACATCTTAAATATTTTATATAAATCATTATAATTATTATTTCCATATATTTATATATAAATATATGATTGTATTTTGTAAATGTATAATCTTATGTGTGTATATATAACATTTGATGTGCGTACACACACAGATATATATATTCATTTGGACAACATATAGAATATTAGAGGGGTTAACATATCCATTGCAGTGCAAATCCCAACACATATACACGGGCATGTCAACCCGTGCACACTTTTTTATGTTGCGTGTGCATGTACACAAATATGTGTATATGGTACACATATTCAAACATAATACAAAATAATATAAAGTAAAACTTTATTTATAAAATTAAATAAAATAAGATTTTATTTAAAAGAAATTAGAAAAGTTCTAAGTGAATTAGACTTCATAGGTCAAATAAAGATCCAAAATGGTAATTGTTTTGAAATTCACTCATTTCTTCTACTATGGGCTGGCCCAGTTCCAACAGAGAGAACTATGTAATGTTGTCACTCCTAGATTTTCCATTTGACCTAGTTGTAATTAACAAATTGGAAACACTCATGTGTGTCATTCGATAGGTATCTAATAACTATTAGTATGTAACCCCCTTGTGCCGCCTAGTAGCAATATGTAATACACTGTTGAACATTTGGAGAGCGTTACATACTCTAGTCTTAACGGATGTACGGAAATCCTTCTCGAAACATCTTGATTAGGAATATTTAAAACAATATGTTATTCCATGTTGTGATAATTTTCTCATGGTTACAACTATTTTCATATTACCACATAACATATTATTCAAGGATTTTTTATTTAATATACTTTTAGTTAATTGCTTTATTGATTATATCACAATATAACAAGTATATAATGGAAGTTAAACACCTTTATTATGAACAAGATTGGTCATAGAGTTAGATATATGTAACAAACTACATAATTTCCCCCAGGGCGTACCTCTAACGCTTGTTAGTACCTTAGACATTAGTTTTAATGGCAACAACCATATGACATCATATAAAATATGGATACTAATGTTTTTATCAAGTTATATATAGTATCTAGTGCAGGATATTAGACAGGTATTGATTAAAAAGACTGTAAAATATCAAGAGCAGATTTAAGAGGCCGATATAGAGATTCAAGAGTTAGATATTGAAGACTCATGAGTATTGAAGATTGAAGATACCCAGATAAGTTATAGAGTCCTAGATTATTGTTAAAACCCTGTTAGCACTTCTTTGATCTCTCTCTTCATTTTTCAAAAAGATTTTAAAATCTATTCTCTGATTTTAAATGGTTTTCAAATATTCTGAATTTCAAAAATAATTTTAAAGAATCCCTTTTTTCAAAATGATCTTTCAAAATGGCTTCCAAATTTTTTCTAACTTTTGATTTTATTTACAAGATTATTATATTTTCAGTAATTAAGTTTTTAAGTATTTTATATTTTAATATACTTTTAAATCTATTATACTTTGTTATAATTTTAGTTTTATGCTTTCTAAATGTTTATAAGCATATTATAACATTTATTATGACCATGTTTTAAATATATATCCACTCATACTTTATATATATTATTTTAAAAAGAAATTAATATTATAATCCTTTATATATTTAAAAAAAATTCAAAATAATTTTATAAAGTTTTCTTAAGTTTTGATAGGATTAAAACGTGTATAAACTATGTTTAAATGATTGTAAAAAATTTCAAAATATTCTACAAATCTTAATGTTTTCAGCACAATTTTATTAAATATTTTTTCAAAATATAAAGGGATATGTCAACATATGGACTGATTTTTTCAATATTCAAATTTGAATGGAAATGTCTATTCGTCATATCTCTTCGCGAATGGACATGACCATTATTTATCTATAATAGGAGGATTTTCCAATGAATTATTTTTTACTACTTTCTCATAATTTCTATCCTCTTTTACTCTCTTGATTTCTAAATAAAATCTACTCAAAATATTCTCAAATTTAATCAGAATCTAATTCAAACTCTATTGATTTGATTCTCTATCAATTACTCTTTGATCTCTCTCATCTTTATCACTCAAAACAAGATCAAAGTGTTATTCAAGGGGTTATAGTATCATTTGTACTCAAGATCAAGAAACTTAGTCTGTAAATTCTGTTAAATCATACTCTTATACTCTTGGGTGTGCTTGGTGTCCCTGAAATCCAAGTGGGTGTGCTTGTGTCCCGTCTGAATCAAGTGTGTGTGCTTGGTGTCCCATTTGAATCCAAGTGGGTGTGTTGGTGTGAGTGTACCCAAAGCTCGAAAGATCTAGAGGGTGTGTCTCATAGCCTTGAAATCGAGATTATATTGACTTTAATATTTGAAAAGAAATTTGTACAAGAAATTGTATGGGATTGGATGTAGGGTAACTCCGAACCAGTATAAAAATTCCTCGTGTGATCTCTCCAACTCTTTACTTTTTACCATTACTATATTTATATCTGTCTATGTTTGCATCTGTGATTGTTGATTCTACATTGTTTAATTTTATCTTAAAAGAATTTAAAAGGATTCATAAAAATCAATAAACAGTATTCACCCCTCTATAGTGTTAAATTGGCCTTAAGATCCATCTTCCGCAAACTAACAACACTCTCATATATAAATTTATTATGACACTTATAATTCATTAAGTTATATATATATATATATATATTTGTATGTATTTCTTTTTTAATTAAACCTTTTAATTAATTTAAAAATAACATTTATATTTATATAAAATTTAAAATAATTGAAATTTTCATTCTATAACTCTTTATAAAATTTTGTAATATTTTATTTAAATTTAAACAATTTTAAATATGATATATAGTATTAAAATATGTTTTTTTGAATCAAACTAAGGCAGAAAACACTTTAGGGTGTACCCTCTGATGGACCACTTTGATGAGCCAAGTAAAGACTAGCAGATGGGCGGTTTTCCGTTCATAAGAATGTCATTAAAGTAACCTTATCCTTTATTAAATATGCTTTCCTTACATCTAACTAGATTTTCCACGTGACTAATCTACATGTTTATTTATTATTCATGTGAACATAGAGCGAGCTTTGATATCATTATTGGATCAGGTGTATTGATAGCCGGGTAAAGGGAGAAATTTCAAAAGAAATCATTTTATTAGGATTCGCTAGATCTTATTTTGTATTTACATAAACAATTTTTTTACACTAAATCATATTTTATGATCATTAATAAAAGAGTTTGCTATTTTAATTTTAGTTTAATTAATTATATTAAAACTTTCTATATATACATTTTTCATATTATGTTCTAAATCTATAAATATTCACATAATAATGTGAACATTGTAAATATAATAAATAGTTATTGTAAACTTACCTAGAGGCATACAAATATATAAATATCAAATGTTTGTAAATAATCATTTGGATCTATGGTTATGATTAAAGATACGATGCCAAGGGATAATGATTTTACATAATAAGTAGTGTCACATACAAACATGCACACACACACACACATATATATATATATATATATGTGTGTGTGTGTGTGTGTGTGTTTATATAATTTATTTATTGTATTTTCGACCAATAACAAAAATGTATATATATATATATGTATATGTATTTATATAATAATATAGTAATGATGTACATTTGTAACAATCCAACTTTTCGATCCTCGAATGTCGACAATAAATATATCCACGGTATTTGAGCGTTGAGCACCCAAGTGCTGGAAAGACAAAACGTTGGAGTAAAATAAAAAAAAGAACAAGAAGTAAAGAACATAACATCAGAATCTCATTAGCGGAACGATAATATATAATATTAAAAGAACAATGCAAAGGGTTACTCTAAATATAGAAATTTCAGGGTTACAAAACCAAAGTGCTATCATCAACTGGATAGTCAATACTGCATGTCCTCATAATGTTGATATATTCAATTCAATAATGCAACGGAAATAAGAATACTACGGTATGTAATCATCCAACTCTTCTCCATAAGCTCTAAAGCGTCCATAGCTAAATCTGGAAATATATATGGAGCTGAACTAAGAATTATAAGAAAATAACATCTGGATCAGTCTGGTAAACCAACGTAAGAAACTGAAGGAATATGTATGACCAGTAATAATAACTATTGAGACCGTACGGATTCTTGTAATGGTTTTTCCCTCAAAGCAACCAACCATTCTGTAACAGCCCGATATTTTTTTAAAGCGAAATTTTAATTTAAAAACAAAACATTTCGAAATATTGATTTAAATATAAAGTGTAGTAATTTGTATAAAACGAATTTAAAGCGTTACATTTTCGTTACGTTTTGTCCGTTCTTAAATTTACATTAGAATCAAATTTTATTTATAATGATAATAACTATTTTAAAATTTGGTTCAAAAAGATACGTTATATTTTTAAGAAACCGTTAGCATTTTTAAATTTATTAAATAAAAGAAACAAGTAACGGTTGTACGTTACTTTGGGCGTTACACTGTACGTGCATTGTTCCATTGTCCATTTAATTTCTGCTGTATATATTAGTTTGAAAATGTCAAATCTTGCCTTACTTCACGTAAGAAATATTCCACTTTTCCCTTCATCTTCCTTACGTTTCGTTCAAACTTAATATCATTGCCTACAGTTCTAAACTTTTCGTTGCCTTCTTTCTACAAAAAGCAAAACAACTGTTCATTTTTGTTTCGTTCAACAATTTTCATTCCTCAAAAAGCCTTCTCTGTAGCTTTTGTTCAGAATCTCGTGTGCATCTAATAGGGTAAGCATACCTCCTCCTTTCAATTATATTTTGTTTTCCCTGTTTGCTGTTGGCCAATCCTTTACCTTTCTTCTTTTTCCATTTGTATGAAGAAAGTTGTGGCCTTGGCTTTTGTTTGCTGTTCTAGCTACATTCGTGTTGCTTTTATTTTATTTTTCAAATCTTGGCTATCTGAAGCCTACCACCCAGAAAACCCCACTATCCCCACGTCATTTCGCCTTCCACTTCCTCCATGCTCGTCACCACCCATCGCCGACCCAAACCCAGTCGCCACCTTCGCCTGATCCACTAGTCCACGCCCAACCCGAGCAACACCAGCCGAGACCACCTCTACCCCACGCCCGTTCGCCCAACCCACTGCAGCCACCATACGCCCAACTTCAGCCCCCTGCCACGAGTCCAACCCACGTCACGACACCACTGCAGCCTGACCCTACACCCACCAGCAACCACCACCGACCCTACCCAGATTCCCACGCCCCAACCTACACCACCACGTGACTGGCCTACCACCGAACCTCGCCTCCCACACCATGCGTACCTACCAAGCACTCAGGTCCCAACCAAACTCGCTACCACCCTCGCCTGACCGTGACACCACCACCCCACGTCCCCATGACCGCCACGCGTTCAACCACGAGACCAACCGAACCCAGCCCTACCCATTCACCACCGAACCCCACCACCAGGCTGAGCCCCTGCTACGTCCCCTCTCCAGGTCGAGACTCTCCCTGCCGAGCCACACCATGAGACAGCCATTCAACACGTACCTCGTTTTGTTTTGAGTTGTATTGGTTTAGCCGAGAGAAAAATTTTATAGTTTACTGACTTGTATTTGATGAAGTGCAAATTTTTGTGTTGAGTAGCATGGTTCCAGAACTTTTGTTTTGAAGTTTAAATATGTACTGCCTCCAATTTTTGTTTGAAACGAATATGTCCTTTAGCTTTAGTTTAGTTGGTAACCGAGCCTATTTTTCTACTAGTATTTGTTTAAAAATTAAAATTACTAGTGTATGTTGTCACCTCTGTTTGTTATACCGTACCTTTGATCCTTTGAGGAAAAAAAATATTTTTGTTGTATGTGTTTTGTCACTTTACAAATATAAAGTTATAATCTATATTTTTAAAAAGTGGTCGTGCTATATTGTTTCGATTTTTCAACTTGTTCTTTTTCGTTTGTCGCTTCATTTGAAAATTCGTCATTCGTGTAATTTTAGATTTGATTATTTATTGTGTTTTTGGTTTGAATCTAGTTGGCGCATCCGCTAACAATTGATCGTGCTTTCCGCGTGCTTTCGATAGGAATCGTATTTCTTTTTCCGAATCTCCAGCTCCGTAGAGGTGAGTAAATCTCACACGAATATTTATATTTATATAATTGTGAAACGACCGCAACTGAATGTGTAGAAATAAATAAATAAATAAATGATGTTATAATTACCTGTGATTTATTTATAGTTGTTGTTAATTGTTAAAACTGCATATCGTATCATCTGTTATATCTGTTCTTATTTTACTGTTATTCTATTCTGTTAAATCACACTGCAAGTTCCCTGTAGAATAGAATCACTATGGGTTGAAATGATACATACCCGAACGGACTTTAGAATAAGGGAAGGTCGTTATGGGCTGAAATGATAGGCCTGAGCGATTTTCAATTAAATTTTATTTACTTGGGATTGCGGGTTTGAAATGATAAAACCCGGATTTTTCTTTGTAAATTACGGATTGAAATGATATAGTATCCGTATCACTTGAATTAGGCTAGAAAATATTATACAGACCCGTGGTTATTTTTATGTATATTCTGAATATTTTTAAATAATTTAAAAATTGTAATAACATTTAATTTTATTTAAACCGAATTTTTAAATGATTTATTTAAAATAGAAATGATTTTTCTATGTGATAAATAAATAAATGGAGGAATATTGATTTTAAGACGAAACTTAAATTTGAAATTTAAAAAAAAAAATGGAAACTTAAGTTAAATAAATTGAAATGAAATTTAGTTTAAATTGGTTGAAAAATGGAGTTTAAGTTAAAATGTTGAAATGAACGTAATAAGCAAATTTGTAAGTTTGGTTTTAACTTGTAAAATTTCCCTTTAAATAAATTGTTAAAGGTTTGAAAATGAACATTTTAAATGTATGATTTTATAAGTTTAACTAGGTAGAATCTGTAGCACTTGTTAAGTGTGGTGGATTTTTTTTAAATGAACCAAAAGACTAAAATGAACTAAAGCTATGATAGTACTTGGTAAGTGCTGTTGTAGCAGAAACTAAAATTGAACTTGAACTAATAAAAAGCTACTGTAGCACTTGTTAAGGACTGCAGTAGACTGAAATATGATTTTGTTTAAACTGAACTGATATAACAATTATAAAAATTTTGTTTTGTTGAAATAAAATTGTTTTCGAATATAACTTACCGCCACACTTTTAAATGCCGTGGAAGCTGAAAATTTTAATGCTTTTGTTTAAGTAAATAAGTGAACTCCGAAGGGTTAGATTTTGGAAATATAATATTGATTTAAAGGAATAATGACTTTGTTTTTAAATGGTTTAATTCGAAGTATATTTTGATAAATTGCTTTAAATCTATAACCACGGGTTATAATAACGATTGGTTGGCAAAGAGACCGGGATCGGATATGGACATACTCTCTGTCGATACCGAAAACCACTTTGACAACCGTGTACGCGGTGGAGATTCCAGAATGAAGTAGGATGGTGGCGACGTCCTTAAGGTATTACGTGGACCCAACTCCCGTGAGTTGGCATAAGGTGGCTAAAACAGGAGCGATCTCGGACCAGTGAGGTAGCACCTCTTCTCGGACACATTTCTTCGACATTTTACTCTTACTTGTGATTTGACTAGATGGCCATCCTCCGATTTGGGAATGTTGTTCGAGGTGGAACGGTAGTGGCTGCTATGCGTATCCATCAGTCCGTGTGCGTAATTGGTATATCTACCCTGGCATTGCCTAGTTGTGCCGTGTCACCTACCATATCGAGCTTTACTACGATTATGATTTTAAGATCCGACCGCGTTAAGGTTCTCCATCCCCTTAACGCTATTTTCCGATATGATTATACTTTACTTATGTAGACACTATTATAATAGCGAATATTACTACATAGTAGATAGTTTAACGGATCCTTAGAGGATGGGCGGTCCCAAACATCTTCTAAGTTACTTGTACCTTTACTACAGTTCATTTGAGTTGGTTTACATTGTATAAGTATGTATATCCTGACTCGAGTGTTATGTTTTATTTTACGCTCGGGTCAGCCTGAGTATTCACAGCTTTGGATTCACCTTTCTGGAGCTCGGAATCACTGGAGATTCTGCTTATCTAGTTATCTTCCTATTTCAGTTTCAGTTGTCTTATTTCAGCTTTCGTTTTAGAGACTTGTGTATTTGGGATTTCTATTGTACTTGTTTCAGAACTGTATTGGGTTTCAGACTATGTATTTTGTATTTGATTTTAGACTATGTATTTAGTGGCTTCATGAACCACTATGGTATTTTTAAATTCCGCTGCGAGTTATTCTGATATTTCCGTGTCTGTGATTCTGTGAATGATTTTATTTGCTCCAAATTTTATTACAATCTGTTATTTTGCATTGTTCAAGTCTGACATGTGTGGATTATTGTCGATTTGAATGGTCCAAAATAGTTGGTCGTTACATTTGGTATCAGAGCCAGGTTCTATGGAGCAAAACTCATTAGAGATAGGGTAGAAATACCCTAGAATGAGTGAAATCAAACTCAGAATCATTTCCTTGTGAGTGAACGTATTTTTCAAAGTATAAAATGATTTTAAATTGATTTTTCAAATGATTTTTTTTAAAGATTATTTTGATATAAAGTTTTCTTGTTTTAAGAAGAAATTTTCTAAACTTCCTTCTTTCCGTATCTACCTTGTTAGGAATTTTGTTATTAGGATATTCACCCAAGTGTCCTTATCGTGTTTTTATCTTAACTTATCTTAGTCTTCTTTGTACCTTGTCCTAAATTTATTCTTGATATTTCCAGGATGAATCGTGGAAATGCTAGAGGTAGGGGTCGTGGTATTGCCCCAGTTCCTCCACCTATTGCACCCGTTAAGTTTACAGTTCTCTGCAAAGAATTCTCTCAGCTCGGTGGCACTAAGTTCACCGGTTCAGAAAGTATCATCGAAGCCCAACAATGGCTAAGAAGTTTGGAAAGAATCTTTACTGGTTTAGAGATCACTGATGCCCAGAAGCGTCAGTTAGCAGCATGGCAGCTGCAAGAGTCAGCCCTAGATTGGTGGGAGTCTGTTACGACTCGCACTAACGAAGGTGATCTTTCATGGGAGCAGTTCAGGTATCCTTTGTGTTAACTTGAATTTTTCCCCATTTCCTTTCTTTTCGAATCTATCTTAAGTTCGATTTGTATCTTCTTTCAGGGAGGCTTTTGTGGCAAAATGGATGCCCGAAGCCGGAAAATCTCAGCTTTACCGTGAATTCATGGACCTCAAGCAGGGTACCATGTCCTTCTCAGAGTATGAACGGAAGTTCAATGAACTTTCCAAATTCGGTCCTGGTCTTATCGATACTCAGCTAAAGAAGAATGAGAAGTTCATTTCTGGAGCTCGCCCAGAGTTCTACGATCGCCTTATTTCGCATGTTCATGGCACATTTACTGAGCTCATGGATATGGCTATCCGCTATGAGAACCCTACTTCCAAGGGTCCTGCTGCTTCTGGTACTCATGTCTCACAATCTTCCTCTGCAAATTCCAAGAAGAGAAAGCCCAACTTCCACCAGCAGAAGAAGAATTGGATCAAACATGCGGGCTTGGGATCTTCAGCATCTGCTCCTTCTCAGAGACACCCTATTGATCTTTCCTCCATTACTTGCTTCAAATGTGACCAAAAGGGACACTATGCCAATAGTTGCCCTAATCCGTCCAGTGCTGCTATTCCTCCACCCCAGGTTACCAGGAACGATCTTTGTCATGTTTGTCTTCAGCCGGGTCATTTTAGGAAGGATTGTCCTTTATATCAGAAGGGAAAGCCATCTGGCGTATTTGCTGTCACATCTGCTTCATCACCTGCTCCTGCACCTACTCCTGCTCCTAGCAATAGTCAAGGTACTCTTCAAGGCACCTTTACTTTATTTCATCATCCAGTTCGTGTTTTATTTGATACTGGTGCTTCGCATAGTTTTATTTCTGATGACCTGTGTAATAAGTTTGAACATCTCCTTTCCCCTGAGTATGCTTCTGTTCCTTTATGTGTTTCTAATCCTATTGGTGGTCCCGCAAATCTTAATAAGATTTGTAAACATGTGAAACTCCTCCATTCCGATCATAGTTTTAGTGGCGATTTCTATATCCTTGGTTTCGATGCTTTTGATTTGCTGCTTGGAAGTGATTGGCTTGATAGACACGATGCCCGTATCTCGTGTAAATCCCGAATTGTTTCTCTTAAGGATGATCGAGGAAATTCTTTACTTATTCAGGGCCGTATGCCTCATGATTATGCTGGTAGCTTTATCTTTTCTCTAGATGCTTCTATTGATGATCTTCAGTCGACCCGTGTAGTTAATCACTACCCGGATGTATTTGGTGAAGTTACTGCTTTACCTCCCAAGCGGGAAATTGATTTCCGCATTGACCTCATTCCTGGAGCTCGACCTATAGTTCTTCCTCCTAGAAGAATGGCACCCCGCGAGAAGGTTGAGTTAAGGAAACAAATTGAAGACCTATCTTCCAAGGGTCTAATCAGACCTAGTTTTTCTGAATGGGGAGCTGCAGTGGTTTTCGTCACCAAGTCCGATGGTTCTCTTCGGATGTGTGTTGATTATAGGGAGTTGAACAAACTCACTATGAAAAATAGATATCCAATGCCTCGCATCAATGACATGTTTGATCAGCTTTATGGTGCTACTGTTTTCTCTCAGCTTGATCTTGCCACAGGTTTTCACCAACTCAGAGTTGCTGAGGATAGTATTCCTAAGACTGCTTTCCGTACTGAAAATGGATTCTTCGAATGGTTAGTCATGCCTTTTGGTTTGACTAATGCTCCCGCTTTCTTTGTTGACTTGATGAATTGTGTATTCCGTGATGTGCTTAATAAATTTGTTCTAGTCTTTGTGGATGATATCCTCATTTTTTCTAAGTCTGAAGAAGAACATGAGTCACATTTGAAATCTGTTCTTGAGACTCTTCGAAAGCATCAGTTAAAAGCTAAATTTTCCAAATGCCATTTCTGGAAGGATGAAGTCCGATTTCTCGGGCATATTGTTTCTAGTAATGGAGTTTCAGTTGATCCAGTCAAGATCGCTGCGATCAATGTAAGTCTTTCTTTCCTTCTCTTTCATTTCAATTTACTCTATCTTTTCTATTATCCTTCTTTTTCCCTATTCTGTGCAGGATTGGGAAACTCCTAAGACTCCTACTGATATCCGTAGTTTTCTGGGCCTCGCCGGTTATTACCGGAGATTCATTGAGAATTTTGCTCGGATTGCTGCACCTCTCACTGCTTTAACTCGGAAGAATGCTAAGTTTATTTGGAGTAGTAAGTGTGAAGCCGCATTCAATGAGTTAAAAGACAAGCTTACTTCCGCACCTGTTCTTACCGTTCCAAATGGAGATGAGGGATTAACGGTATACACTGATGCTTGTCGAGAAGGTTTGGGAGCTGTGCTGATGCAGGATGGTAGAGTGATTGCTTATGCTAGTAGACAGTTGAAGACTCATGAAGTAAATTATGCTGCCCATGATCTAGAGTTACTTGCGGTTGTTTTCGCTTTGAAGCTTTGGAGACATCATCTGTTGGGTACCAAGTTCGAGCTTTTCACAGATCATCAGTCTTTGAGGTATATTTTCTCTCAGAAGGACTTGAATCAGAGACAAGTTAGGTGGTTAGAGTTCCTTGCTTCTTATGACCTCGACATCAACTATACACCAGGAAAAGCTAATGTTGTGGCGGATGCTTTGAGTAGGAAGAAAGCTTTGTTGTGTCAGATTGTTGTTTCTTCACCTCTTGTGGATCGTATTATGGCTAGACAGGATGAGGATCAGATGCTTAGATTGATTAAGGAGAGTGTTCGAAGCAGAGTTGGAAGTAGTAGTCTTGATGGTAATGGAGCTCAGATTGACGATAAGGGTGTATTGAGGATTAATAATAGGATTTGTGTCCCGAATGTTGATGGATTGAGACAGGAGTTACTTCGGGAGAATCATCAGTCCAGACTTTCTATTCATCCAGGCGTGACCAAGATGTATCAGGACATGAAGAAGTTATATTGGTGGAAAGGTATGAAGCGAGATATTTCCATTTTCGTTAATAGATGTGCGACTTGTCAGCAAGTCAAGGCAGATCATCAGAAGACCCCTGGTTTATTGCAGCCTCTTGAGATTCCCAATTGGAAGTGGGAACAAGTTTCTATGGATTTCATTGATGGTTTACCGAGGAGTAGGAAGGGTAACGAGAGTATCTGGGTTATTGTGGATAGATTGACCAAATCAGCTCATTTAATTCCGGTCAAGTCTACCCGTTCAGCTTCTAGTTTGTCTGAGATTTACATGAGGGAGATTGTTCGTCTCCACGGAGTTCCTCTCAGTATCGTTTGTGATCGTGATCCTATCTTTACTAGTAGATTTTGGAAAGCCTTTCAGGATTCTTTGGGTACTCATCTAAATCTGAGCACTGCTTACCATCCACAGACCGACGGTCAAACGGAAAGGGTGAATCAGATTTTAGAAGATCTTCTTCGTGCTTGTGTGCTTGATTATGGAGGATCTTGGGAAGATCATCTTCATCTTGTCGAATTCACTTATAACAATAGTTATCAGGCCAGTATTGAGACATCTCCATTTTCTGCTCTTTACGGACGACCTTGTAGATCTCCTTCTTGTTGGATTGAATCCGGTAATCGTTTAGTTCTTGGTCCTGAGATGGTTTTGGAAGCTTCAGAGAGAGTCGAAGAGATTAAGAGGAAGATGAGGATTGCTCAGGATAGACAGAAGAAGTACGCCGATCGTCGAAGATGGAGTTTAGAGTTTGTTGTTGGTGATTTGGTTTTCCTTAAGGTCTCCCCCTTAAGGAATGTTATTCGTTTTGGTCGTAGAGGAAAGCTATCTCCTAGATTTGTTGGTCCTTTCCGCATTTTGGAAAGAATTGGCTCTCTCGCTTATCGTCTGGATTTACCCGAGAAATTTTCTGGAATACACAACGTCTTTCATGTATCTCATCTTCGTCGCTATCTACATGATCCATCTCTTATTATTCAGCCTTCTGCTCTTGATAGTTTGGATATCGAGCCAAATCGGACTGTTGAGAGGAAGCCACTTCGTATCGTCGATCGAGGTACGAAGCAGCTGAGAAGAAAATCTATCAACCTGGTCAAATTGTAGTGGAGCACTGATGAACGGGATTGCACCTGGGAGACGGAGGAGAGCATTCGTGCTTCGAATCCGGAATTGTTTATTTCAGGTACTTTTGCTATTCTATCTTATCTTTCTTTGTTTTCCATCTTCGTTCCTTTTCGAGGACGAAAAGCTTTGAGTGGGGGAGAGTGTAACAGCCCGATATTTTTTTAAAGCGAAATTTTAATTTAAAAACAAAACATTTCGAAATATTGATTTAAATATAAAGTGTAGTAATTTGTATAAAACGAATTTAAAGCGTTAAATTTTCGTTACGTTTTGTCCGTTCTTAACTTTACATTAGAATCAAATTTTATTTATAATGATAATAACTATTTTAAAATTTGGTTTAAAAAGATACGTTATATTTTTAAGAAACTGTTAGCATTTTTAAATTTATTAAATAAAAGAAACAAGTAACGGTTGTACGTTACTTTGGGCGTTACACTGTACGTGCATTGTTCCATTGTCCATTTAATTTCTGCTGTATATATTAGTTTGAAAATGTCAAATCTTGCCTTACTTCACGTAAGAAATATTCCACTTTTCCCTTCATCTTCCTTACGTTTCGTTCAAACTTAATATCATTGCCTACAGTTCTAAACTTTTCGTTGCCTTCTTTCTACAAAAAGCAAAACAACTGTTCATTTTTGTTTCGTTCAACAATTTTCATTCCTCAAAAAGCCTTCTCTGTAGCTTTTGTTCAGAATCTCGTGTGCATCTAATAGGGTAAGCATACCTCCTCCTTTCAATTATATTTTGTTTTCCCTGTTTGCTGTTGGCCAATCCTTTACCTTTCTTCTTTTTCCATTTGTATGAAGAAAGTTGTGGCCTTGGCTTTTGTTTGCTGTTCTAGCTACATTCGTGTTGCTTTTATTTTATTTTTCAAATCTTGGCTATCTGAAGCCTACCACCCAGAAAACCCCACTATCCCCATGTCATTTCACCTTCCACTTCCTCCATGCTCGTCACCACCCATCGCCGACCCAAACCCAGTCGCCACCTTCGCCTGATCCACCAGTCCACGCCCAACCCGAGCAACACCAGCCGAGACCACCTCTACCCCACGCCCGTTCGCCCAACCCACTGCAGCCACCATACGCCCAACTTCAGCCCCCTGCCACGAGTCCAACCCACGTCACGACACCACTGCAGCCTGACCCTACACCCACCAGCAACCACCACCGACCCTACCCAGATTCGCACGCCCCAACCTACACCACCACGTGACTGGCCTACCACCGAACCTCGCCTCCCACACCATGCGTACCTACCAAGCACTCAGGTCCCAACCAAACTCGCTACCACCCTCGCCTGACCGTGACACCACCACCCCACGTCCCCATGACCGCCACGCGTTCAACCACGAGACCAACCGAACCCAGCCCTACCCATTCACCACCGAACCCCACCACCAGGCTGAGCCCCTGCTACGTCCCCTCTCCAGGTCGAGACTCTCCCTGCCGAGCCACACCATGAGACAGCCATTCAACACGTACCTCGTTTTGTTTTGAGTTGTATTGGTTTAGCCGAGAGAAAAATTTTATAGTTTACTGACTTGTATTTGATGAAGTGCAAATTTTTGTGTTGAGTAGCATGGTTCCAGAACTTTTGTTTTGAAGTTTAAATATGTACTGCCTCCAATTTTTGTTTGAAACGAATATGTCCTTTAGCTTTAGTTTAGTTGGTAACCGAGCCTATTTTTCTACTAGTATTTGTTTAAAAATTAAAAGTACTAGTGTATGTTGTCACCTCTGTTTGTTATACCGTACCTTTGATCCTTTGAGAAAAAAAAATATTTTTGTTGTATGTGTTTTGTCACTTTACAAATATAAAGTTATAATCTATATTTTTAAAAAGTGGTCGTGCTATATTGTTTCGATTTTTCAACTTGTTCTTTTTCGTTTGTCGCTTCATTTGAAAATTCGTCATTCGTGTAATTTTAGATTTGATTATTTATTGTGTTTTTGGTTTGAATCTAGTTGGCGCATCCGCTAACAATTGATCGTGCTTTCCGCGTGCTTTCGATAGGAATCGTATTTCTTTTTCCGAATCTCCAGCTCCGTAGAGGTGAGTAAATCTCACACGAATATTTATACTTATATAATTGTGAAACGACCGCAACTGAATGTGTAGAAATAAATAAATAAATAAATGATGTTATAATTACCTGTGATTTATTTATAGTTGTTGTTAATTGTTAAAACTGCATATCGTATCATCTGTTATATCTGTTCTTATTTTACTGTTATTCTATTCTGTTAAATCACACTGCAAGTTCCCTGTAGAATAGAATCACTATGGGTTGAAATGATACATACCCGAACGGACTTTAGAATAAGGGAAGGTCGTTATGGGCTGAAATGATAGGCCTGAGCGATTTTCAATTAAATTTTATTTACTAGGGATTGCGGGTTTGAAATGATAAAACCCGGATTTTTCTTTGTAAATTACGGATTGAAATGATATAGTATCCGTATCACTTGAATTAGGCTAGAAAATATTATACAGACCCGTGGTTATTTTTATGTATATTCTGAATATTTTTAAATAATTTAAAAATTGTAATAACATTTAATTTGATTTAAACCGAATTTTTAAATGATTTATTTAAAATAGAAATGATTTTTCTATGTGATAAATAAATAAATGGAGGAATATTGATTTTAAGACGAAACTTAAATTTGAAATTTTAAAAAAAAAAAAATGGAAACTTAAGTTAAATAAATTGAAATGAAATTTAGTTTAAATTGGTTGAAAAATGGAGTTTAAGTTAAAATGTTGAAATGAACGTAATAAGCAAATTTGTAAGTTTGGTTTTAACTTGTAAAATTTCCCTTTAAATAAATTGTTAAAGGTTTGAAAATGAACATTTTAAATGTATGATTTTATAAGTTTAACTAGGTAGAATCTGTAGCACTTGTTAAGTGTGGTGGATTTTTTTTAAATGAACCAAAAGACTAAAATGAACTAAAGCTATGATAGTACTTGGTAAGTGCTGTTGTAGCAGAAACTAAAATTGAACTTGAACTAATAAAAAGCTACTGTAGCACTTGTTAAGGACTGCAGTAGACTGAAATATGATTTTGTTTAAACTGAACTGATATAACAATTATAAAAATTTTGTTTTGTTGAAATAAAATTGTTTTCGAATATAACTTACCGCCACACTTTTAAATGCCGTGGAAGCTGAAAATTTTAATGCTTTTGTTTAAGTGAATAAGTGAACTCCGAAGGGTTAGATTTTGGAAATATAATATTGATTTAAAGGAATAATGACTTTGTTTTTAAATGGTTTAATTCGAAGTATATTTTGATAAATTGCTTTAAATCTATAACCACGGGTTATAATAACGATTGGTTGGCAAAGAGACCGGGATCGGATATGGACATACTCTCTGTCGATACCGAAAACCACTTTGACAACCGTGTACGCGGTGGAGATTCCAGAATGAAGTAGGATGGTGGCGACGTCCTTAAGGTATTACGTGGACCCAACTCCCGTGAGTTGGCATAAGGTGGCTAAAACAGGAGCGATCTCGGACCAGTGAGGTAGCACCTCTTCTCGGACACATTTCTTCGACATTTTACTCTTACTTGTGATTTGACTAGATGGCCATCCTCCGATTTGGGAATGTTGTTCGAGGTGGAACGGTAGTGGCTGCTATGCGTATCCATCAGTCCGTGTGCGTAATTGGTATATCTACCCTGGCATTGCCTAGTTGTGCCGTGTCACCTACCATATCGAGCTTTACTACGATTATGATTTTAAGATCCGACCGCGTTAAGGTTCTCCATCCCCTTAACGCTATTTTCCGATATGATTATACTTTACTTATGTAGACACTATTATAATAGCGAATATTACTACATAGTAGATAGTTTAACGGATCCTTAGAGGATGGGCGGTCCCAAACATCTTCTAAGTTACTTGTACCTTTACTACAGTTCATTTGAGTTGGTTTACATTGTATAAGTATGTATATCCTGACTCGAGTGTTATGTTTTATTTTACGCTCGGGTCAGCCTGAGTATTCACAGCTTTAGATTCACCTTTCTTGAGCTCGGAATCACTGGAGATTCTGCTTATCTAGTTATCTTCCTATTTCAGTTTCAGTTGTCTTATTTCAGCTTTTGTTTTAGAGACTTGTGTATTTGGGATTTCTATTGTACTTGTTTCAGAACTGTATTGGGTTTCAGACTATGTATTTTGTATTTGATTTTAGACTATGTATTTAGTGGCTTCATGAACCACTATGGTATTTTTAAATTCCGCTGCGAGTTATTCTGATATTTCTGTGTCTGTGATTCTGTGAATGATTTTATTTGCTCCAAATTTTATTACAATCTGTTATTTTGCATTGTTCAAGTCTGACATGTGTGGATTATTGTCGATTTGAATGGTCCAAAATAGTGGGTCGTTACACATTCAATAGGTTTAATATAGTGATATGATAGATAATGTCTAGGGTGTGGAACATAAATCATATCAAATAGCTGTGATGCTTACATTGGTCACACCACAATATATTCAGGTTACATTCAAAACCGCTGAGGTACGTTCGCATATTGGATTTTTCCATGGAGATATCTTCGGTGAAGCCAAATCCGAACTCCAAACACAAGGGTTAGAAAGTACCTTCCAAGCATCGTATATCTCTAGATAAAATATACTATTTAAGGTAAACACAAGCAGCCCATCATGTAAACATAAACATGATGTAACGACCTGGCATTTCGAACCATTCAAACCGATAATCATCCACTCATGTCAGACTTGAATTACTCAAAACAACAGATTGTTAATTTATATTTGGAAACTTAGCATATACAATAAATAAATCAATCACAAAATCATAGACACAGAGTAATATAACAATAAGCAGCGTAAATAGATAAATAGTATTTCATGAAGCTACTATATAAACATCAGAGTCTGAACAAATACAACAGAAAATACCAAGTATACAGATGTCACTAATACAAAAGCAACTGACAAGTCTGAACATGAGTAACTGGAAATAATTGAGATAACTGCAAAGCTGAATAGATAAGATAGATCTCCAAGAAAAGCTCCAAGCTCCAAAGGTGAGTCTCAAATGCTATGACACTCAGTCTAACCCGAGCATAAAGCAAAACACAAAACACTCAAGTCAGGATTAATATTCTTATACAAGTAAATCAACTCAAGTGAAATGTTCAAATGCAAATAACTTAAAGGATGTTTGGGATTCCCATCCTTTAAGGATCCGTTAAACTATTAACATACATAGTATAATACGCTACATAGATAATGTCTATAGTAAAGTAAACTATTAAAATAGTGTTAAGGCGTTACCCATATCCCCCTTAACACATTTTATATAAATGTCGTAGTCTATACAGTATTGTAAAATCCACCAAACCGGTAGAGGGCGCGATAAGGCATGTGACAAGGCAGGCGAGGCAATGCCAGGGTAGGATTCTACTATTTGCACTCTCGGACTGGTGGTAACGCATAACAGCTACTACCTCCCACCTTGAGACACACTCCCAAAATCAAAGGTGTACCCAATCAAATCACAAAGTAATAGAATGGTATCGAAGAAGCATGCTCGATCGAAGGTGCGACCTCACTTGGCCTGGTATAGCTCCAGTTTTAGCTACATCAAGCTGACTCGCGGGAGTCGGGGTTGCGTTAAACCTCATATAGAATCGTCGCCAAACCATCCTACTTCGTTCTAGAATCTCCACCACATACAAAGTTGTTAAAGTGGTTTTCGGTATTGGCAGAGAGTATGACAATATCCGATCCCGGTCTCTTTACCAAACGCTTATTTCACACCGTGGTCATTTTATTTTAAACATTTCATTCTTCATATCATAATATCATATACATTTCGAAATCATATCATTTTCGAAATCATATTCAATTTTGAAATCATAACCACAAAATAGTTTAAACCATCATATCAAAATATTCGCATTTAAATCCATTAAATCTAAATCATAACAGTTCCAACTTAAACAGTTTAAATATTGAAAATAATTTATATATTGAAATAGTTATAAATTAAAAATAGTTTATATTTAAAATAGGTTATAGATTAAAATAGATTGTATATTAAAATAGTTTATATATTGAAAATAGTTTATAATTAAAATAAATTTTCAAATTAGAAGTGTTTCTTCCAATTTCACAAATCAATTCAAATCAACTGTAGTTCCAAAATTCAATTTTAAATCAATCTTAATTCAACAATTTCAATTCAAATTCTCATTTAAACCATTTTTAAATCTATATCGATTTCAAATCCAGGTTTGAACTACAATTTAATCTACTTCAATTTGAATAGGTTTCAAAGTATAAATATTCACACAATTTACAATAACTCAATTTGATAAATTTCATTTATATTTCCAAATTCAACATAGATTTTTTTTATTTAAATTTGAAATTATTCACTAAATCAAAATTTAAATAAAATCTCAAGTTACAAATTTAAATCAAAATTAAACATCTAACTTAAATTATATTTAATTCAAAATTATTCACTTAATCACCCTTTTTATAAATATTTAAATAAAATCTCAAATTACAAATTTAAATCAAAATTTCATATTCAATTTTAATTTTATTTAAATTTGAAATATTCCTTAAATCACCTTTATAAGAATCAAGTTATTAAGTTATAAAAATCATATCTTAAAATCAATAAGTTTCAAATCAACTCTTATTTAAATTAAATTACAAATCATTTCTTATTTAAATTCAATTATTAACCAATTAAATTACAAATCAATTCTTATTTAATTTATCTTTCCAATCTTTATTTACTTAAGTTAATACCAAATCTATTTGAAAAATATTAATATAAATTGTAAATAAATATTTAAAACATATATATATATATATATATATATTAGTTAAATTAAATTCTATTAAATTAAATCTTATTATTAAATATATTTTATATTAAATCTTATTTTATATATTTAAAAATAATAAAATTATAAGTAAAATCTTAAAATTTATATTTTCAAAACTAACTTAAAAATTTAAAATTTCCAAACATACAATTTAAAAATCTAAATTTTACAAAATAAAATATCTTTATATTATATTTAAAATCAATATTTATTAAAACCCATCTATTTCCATTCAAAACTTTAAAAATCATTTTTTCAAAATAGACTAACGGTGTCCGTATGTAGTTTTCTATCCTAAGCTCATGTTGTAGGAGAGGACTGGAACTTTCCATCGCAAGGAATCCCAAGTAGGAGTCGTCAGTTCCAGCCGCCATGAAATGATTTGGGAGAGAAGCTTTTCCTTTTGCTTTTTGGAAAGGTTTAGTTTATGTCGGAATGTTTTTGTACTTTGAGTATGTACTGTTCAGCGTGGGCTGACTTTGTTCTGGGCTTTTAATGCCTTAATAAAATTTTACCAATTTACAAAAAAAAAATATTTAAATTTATGGATTTATATCATTTCAACCCGCAATCCCAAAATTCAAAATTAATAAAATCGCTTGGGTTTATCTTTTCAACCCATAACGATTTTTCTTAATCTAAAAGATCGTTCGAGTATGTATCATTTCAACTCATAGGGATTTTCCTAAAACTAAGGGAACTTGCAGAGTGAGAATAACAGAATAATATTATAAAATGACATACACATCAATAGCAAGCATATATAATCAAAATCAACAATTTAAATAAGATATATATAACAGGTTATGGTGTCATATGTCAATCATAGGTGAATAATTTAAATAATAACATATCATATTCAACAATTTAATTGCTAACAAATTAAATTTTAACAACACATTTCAATCGTCATTTCATGTGAATTAAATTTACTAAACATAAGAATGTTAATCGTGAGTGATTGCTCACCTTTCGAGGCTAGAGAAGATAGACAATGCAACAAGCTATGAATCAGAATCTCGAGCTTCTACAAGTGCTACCGATCCAAACGAGGATTCCAAAGCAAATCAGGGTGATAGGACTCGAGTTAGATGAAAACTATATATATATATATATATATTATTTTCTTTTAAAACTAATATTCAAGTTTGAAACACATATAAAAAAAATTCTTTAAAAATCAATATTTAATTCAAAATACATATAAAATAAAATATTTACATATATATTCCAAAATCGTTTCTTTTTTCAACACATTAAATAAAATCAAAATATCTACATATAATTTAAAATCAAGATATCTATATATATTATTATTGTTTTTCTAAATCTATATTCATTTCTAAAATCAAAATATCCATATATATATTACCTATAGTAAAACACATATAATAAACCTTTATAATATATAAGAAAGAGGAAGAAGGGGGTTACTGCTGCTGCCAGCATGGAGAGGGAGATCGACAACTATAGGTAAATGGCTGGAATGGTGGCGAACTTGGTTGCAATTGGTTGGCTACGACAGAAGTGGAGTAGGCGAGTGGGAAGTTGAAGCCTTATGGATATGGTGGCTAAACAAGGAGCATAGGTCGGAGACTGCTGTCGAGTGGGAAGATCTCGACGAGTGGTGGGTGGTGAGTTCGAACTGGATGAGGCGGAGGAGATGATCGCCGTGGTCGAAGGATAGTCACGGCGGGAAGGCGCAGACTACTGTTGTGGTGATGGAAAGAATGGTGACAGGGGTCGCTGATGGTGGGTGGTTCAAGTTGAGTCGACAGTGGGGAAAGGAGGCACAGGTCGTGGAGTTAAATGAGGCACATGTGGCTGCTACAAGGGGACGGGGTGCTGTTTGTGGTGGCTAGTTGTGGGTATGTTGGAGTTTGAAAAATGAAGGGACGTGAGTAGGTTTCACGAAGGGGAAAGGAAGAAGTGAGGGCGAGATGAAGTGGATGCGGCTATGGTTGCAGTGTCTGGCGTTCATGGTCGGAGTGATGTGGCTTGAGGCGGAAAGGAGATGGGTGAAAGGGAAGTTCGGGTTAAAGTGGGTTGTTAGTCAAACGGTGGTAGGTTGAGCGACCGAAGAGGAACAAGGGAATACGAGGTTCTATCTCAAGAAAATGAAAGTAAACATGTGCAAGCTTCAGATTATTTTAAAGCTTTGTAATATTATATGTATATATTTTTTCAATTGAATAGAACGAAGAAGCAAGCACAGAGACGATGAAGTGGGAACCGAACCAACAAATATTGAAATGGTAGGAAATAAAAAGTCAGAAGTTGAATAGCTGAGAATATTAATAAAAATTGGCCATTTATTTTCAGCTGGGAAAATGAATGGTCACAGGAAACCAAAAGACTCCAGAAATGGGTACCGATACGGTTAACCGTTTCGCAGATTTCACCGCGAACCGGACACCGAATCATAGAAATTAATATACCACTGAGATCAGCATGACGAGACGAACAGAATGGTATACAGATATCAGCGATATGATCATCCTATCAAAAGTCGATATTCGCTGCCAAAATGCTGCTAAAACGTCGAAAATAAGATAAACGAAGCTAGAGCCGTCCAAATTTGGCGAAACAAAATATGACATATCACTTAGAAAATAATTTACATTTTATTATATAAAAATATCCAGATTTCGAAAATATTTTATTTTCATCAAATATTAGCTGATTTAAATTGAAATTGAAAATTACACAGGAGAACTAACTTCCCTATTTCTAGATGAAAATCTACCATTTGCTATGTTTAAATAGACGCATACCAAATATCAAATT
This sequence comes from Allium fistulosum, assembly GCA_030737815.1. Classification (NCBI taxonomy): domain Eukaryota; kingdom Viridiplantae; phylum Streptophyta; class Magnoliopsida; order Asparagales; family Amaryllidaceae; genus Allium; species Allium fistulosum. The sequence goes on from CM060905.1 coordinate 838,497,658, forward strand.
TTCTTTATCAAATTTTAATTATTTATTTTCATCAAAAAAAATTAGTTAATTACGTTATAAAAATCGTTAAAATTTTCGGGTCGTTACACTCTCCCCCACTCAAAACTTTTCGTTCCCGAAAAGGAACGAGGTAGGAAAATAGAAGCAACAAAAGGAAAGATTGATTCAAAATACAAAGTACCAGATACAACTATTGATTCGAAACCATATAAAATTCATTAGTTTTAAATTGATTAATATTGAACAATTTGGTTTCAATCCATTTTATTCAACCAATAAATATTCATTGTATTCACATTTGGTTGATTTCAATTCAAGGTATTTTAATTCAATTGATTTGCTTTCAATTTATTAACTTTTGTTACAAAAAATTTCTTTCAAACAACATTTATTTTATTTAACTCGTTTATTTATTCATTTAACTTTACTTAAGTTAATTCTACTTCACAATTCAATTTAAACTATTCCTTGTAATTTGCTATTTGTTTACAAAGACATGAGTTCTTTTAGTACTTGTTTAGCTTCTTAAGTTCATATTTATTTACTCATTCCCTTTTTATTATTCAATTTATTTCACTTGCTTTTCTTATAACACAAATTAAATGTATAAACATTTATTATAACACTCAAATTTATTTATGAATTCTCTTATAAAAAAATTCATTTTTGGACATCTTATCACTTATATCATATTGCAGATTATTCAGTTACATTCAAACTCTTTTTTTCTTCAGGTAAGTTTTATTAATGTTTCTGAGTGTAATTGAGTCACTATACAAATTTATCTCTTATTTACAACATTTTTGTTAAGCAAAATTTTGTTTGAACATTTTAGTTACTTCAGTTTTCTCTTGCATAACCTTCAATTACATCTTAACATTACATTTTAACTTTTTGAATATTTTAGGTAAGTTATATACATTTTAAAATGCAATTGAGTATTATACAAATAAATTTTATTCAAATTCAACTATTTCAAGTTGTTTTAATTTCATTTCTCATTTTAGACACTCCAAAATTATTTTTTCAATAATTGAAAACCATTACTTATCATAAAACTTGAGAGTTAAATTTTCGGTTTCACTTCAATCCATTTTGAAATAATTATACACATATTTATATTTTATACATCAAATCATACTCAAGAAATTTAAATCAATCCATATTCTAAAACAAAAGGTAGCAAAGCTACTAACTAGTCTCTCCACTTTGAAACTTGAAAATGAACATCGATGATGCTGCAGTCATCAGCGAAATTATTTTCCAACGACATAAGAGGAGAGTACTGACTAACTTCTTTAAAATTGATTGGAAATAAATTCCATTCGAAAATACTTTCAAAACCTTGAAAATCAAATTTTCACGAGCATCGGAAATTTAAACCCTCAAATCCTAAATTTTAAATTCATTTCATTTGCAAATTAGAATTATAAACCATGTATAAAAATTCCAACACCTTTTAACATACAACAAGAGTTAATGGTTTAGAAATGTTGACAAAAAAATAAATGATAATCTAGTATTATCATTTCTAACAACCAATTCATTTAATTATCTAATTTCAGAAAATTATCCTTTTTATATATAAATTATAATCATACATAAATTATTTCATTTACCAATTTCAAAAATGATATTATGTCAGTTTGCTCTGTTCAAGTGTTTTGGAATTCCTATTGATAGCGTTGGCTAGACGAATCGATCAAAACCCCAAATCAAACTTAACAACTCAAACAACACAATATAAAATATTTTATATTAAATACAAATACACTCCCTTACAGGATGATTCAAGAATGGACTCTAGAACAAGGATAAAAATTCAACTTTATAGGGACCCTAATCAAAGAGAATTCTAACTAAGAAGATAGGTTCGAAAGGAATATAAGATAATTAAATTACAAAAGAGGAAAGATGGATAGGCTTATATTAATCTCGGCGACTTTAACCGGGTCAACCGAGACTTAGAAAAATGAGAATATTATTAACGAAATAGGGACAAACTTGTTGAGACCATCGTGGAAAACGTGATTCATTAGATCGAAGAAGAAGGCATGAGCATTGGTTAATCCCAAAGGCATGACTAACTGTTTATAGAAACCATTCGTCTAGGAAGAAAGGACAACAGGTTGAGTTCCAAGAATAAGATCGATGCGGAATTCAATTTCCCACTTAAGAGGAAAGAGTGACTTCATTAAAACATCAGGATAGAGTTGGACAATAGGGGTGGAGTCAAGATTTCTAGGTTGAGAATCAAGCGAGAAGATAAACTGCCTGCATAATCTTGAGGCATTCGACATTCGATCACAAGAGAATTACCCTGGTCATCTACTAGCAAAACGGTTTGGGCTTAGCCAGAGATAACAGCATCGAAACCGTGGATATAGAAATCTCCGATGAATCGAGGCCTGTTGTAAAGGAGTTTCACCCCTTTACAATCATACTAAGGTTGGCGGGACCGTCGATGGATTAGTCACACATAACGATGAAGTTGACATTTAAGGTTGAAGCTATGGGATGCTCCAGTATCAAAAAACATGAATAGGAAGAGACAAGAATGGATTTCAGAACAAAGAGGAAAGTTCCAAAATCCGAAAGAAATCTTAATCCAGGAGGATCCTAACGAAGAATTTCAAGCTCGAACGAAGATGATTCTGTAATTAATTTACTCAATCTAGGGTATTACTATCCTATCTCTAATGAGTTTTTACTCCATATGCTAAGTTTTCCAAAACAAGAGCTCTGATGCCTACTGTAACGACCTGGCATTTCAAACCATTCAAATTGACAATCATCCACTCATGTCAGACTTGAATTGCTCAAAACAACAGATTATTAATTTATATTTGGCAACTTAGCATATGCAATAAATAAATCAATCACAGAATCATAGACACAGAGTAATATAACAATAAGCAGCGTAAATAGATAAATAGTAGTTCATGAAGCTACTACATAAACATCAGAGTCTGAACAAATACAACAGAAAATCCAAAGTATACAAAAGTCACTAATACAAAAGCAACTAACAAGTTTGAACATAAATAACTGGAAATAACTAAGATAACTGCAAAGCTGAAGAGATAAGATGGATCTCCAAGCAAAGCTCCAAGCTCCAAAGGTGAGTCTAAAATGCCGTGACACTCAGTCTGACCCGAGCATAAAGCAAAACACAAAACACTCGAGTCAGGATTAACATTCTTATACAAGTAAATCAACTCAAGTGAAATTTCCAAGTGAAATGCAAATAATTTAAAGGATGTTTGAGATTCCCATCCTTTAAGGATCCGTTAAACTATTTACATACGTAGTATAATACGCTACATAGATAATTTCTATAGTAAAGTAAATTATTAAAATAGCGTTAAGGCGTTACCTATATCCCCCTTAACACATTTTATATAAATGTCGTAGTCGATACAGTACTGTAAACTCCACCAAATCGGTGGAATATCAAGGAGCACTCCATAGGTACGGCACAAACCAAACTCGTAGAGGGCACGATAAGGCAAGTGCAAGGCACGCGAGGCAATGTCAGGGTAGGATTCTACTGTTTGCACTCCCAGGCTGGTGGTAACGCATAGCAGCTACTACCGCCCACCTCGAGACACACTCCTAAAATCAAATGTGCACCTAATCAAATTACAAAGTAATAGAATGGTATCAAAGAAGCATGCTCGATCGGAGGTGCGACCTCACTTGGCCCGATATAGCTCCTGTTTTAGCCACATCAAGCTGACTCGCGGGAGTTAGGGCTGCGTTAATACCTCATATAGAATCGTCGCCAAACCATCCTACTTCATTTTTGAATAGTTTATAATTAAAATAGGTTATATTTAAAATAGGTTATAGATTAAAATAGTTTGTATATTAAAATAGTTTATATATTGAAAATAGTTTATAAATAAAATAAGTATTCAAATTAAAAGTGTTTCTTCCAATTTCACAAAACAATTCAAATCAACTGTAGTTCCAAAATTCAATTTTAAATCAATCTTAATTAAACAATTTCAATTCAAATTCTCATTAAAACCATTTTAAAATCTATATCGATTTCAAATCTAGGTTTGAACTACAATTTAATCCACTTCCAATTTCAACAGGTTTCAAAGTATAAATATTCAAACAATTTACAATAACTCAATTTGATAAATTTCGTTTATATTTCCAAATTCAACATAGATTTTTTTATTTAAATTTGAAATTATTCGCTAAATCAACATTTAAATAAAATCTCAAGTTACAAATTTAAATCAAAATTAAACTTCTAACTTAAATTATATTAAATTCGAAATTATTCACTTAATCACCCTTTTTATAAATATTTACATAAAATCTCATTTACAAATTTAAATCAAAATTTCATATTCAATTTTAATTTTATTTAAATTTGGAATATTCATTAAATCACCTTTATAAGAATCAAGTTATTAAGTTATAAAAATCATATCTTTAAAATCTTAAAATCAATAAGTTTCAAATCAACTCTTATTTAAATTAAATTACAAATCATTTCTTATTTAAATTTAATTATTAACCAATTAAATTACAAATCAATTCTTATTTATTTCTCTTTCCAATCTTTATTTACTTAAGTTATACCAAATCTATTTGAAAAATATTAATATAATTTGTAAATAAATATTTAAAACATATTATATATATTAGCTAAATTAAATTCTATTAAATTAAATCTTATTATTAAATATATATTTTATATTAAATCTTATTTTATATATTTAAAACTAATAAAATTATAAGTAAAATCTTAAATTTTATATTTTCAAAACTAACTTAAAAATTTAAAATTTCGAAACATATAATTTGAAAATCTAAATTTTAAAAAATAAAATATCTTTATATTATATTTAAAATCAATATTTATTAAAACCCATCTATTTCCAAAACTTTAAAAATCATTTTTTCAAAATAGACTAACGGTGTCCGTATGTAGTTTTCTATCCTATGGTCAAGTGATATAGATATTTATCATTCCACAATTATTTAAATTTATGGATTTATATCATTTCAACCTGCAATCCCAAAATTCAAAATTAATAAAATCGCTTGGGTTTATCTTTTCAACCCATAACGATTTTTCTTAATCTAAAAGATCGTTCGAGTATGTATCATTTCAACTCATAGGGATTTTCCTAAAACTAAGGGAACTTGCAGAGTGAGAATAACAGAATAATATTATAAAATGACATACACATCAATAGCAAGCATATATAATCAAAATCAACAATTTAAATAAGATATATATAACAGGTTATGGTGTCATATGTCAATCATAGGTGAATAATTTAAATAATAACATATCATATTCAACAATTTAATTGCTAACAAATTAAATTTTAACAACACATTTCAATCGTCATTTCATATGAATTAAATTTACTAAACATAAGAATGTTAATCGTGAGTGATTGCTCACCTTTCGAGGCTAGAGAAGATAGACAATGCAACAAGCTATGAATCGGAATCTCGAGCTTCTACCAGCGCTACCGATCCAAATGAGGATTCCAAAGCAAATCAGGGTAATAGGACTCGAGTTTGATGAAAACTATATATATATATATATATATTATTTTCTTTTAAAATCAATATTCAAGTTTGAAACACATATCAAAACAAATTCTTTAAATATCAATATTTAATTCAAAACACATATAAAATAAAATCTTTATATATATATATATATATTCCAAAATCATTTCTTTCTTCAACACATTAAATAAAATCAAAATATCTACATATAATTGAAAATCAAGAAATATATATATATTTTAAATATATATTCATTTCTAAAATCAAAATATCCATATATATATATATTACATATAGTAAAACACATATAATAAACCTTTATAATATATAAGAAAGTGAAAGACTAAAGGAGGTTACTACTGCTGCCAGCATGGAGAGGGAGATCGACAGCTGTCGGTAGATGGCTGGAATGGTGGCGAACTTGGCTGCTATTGGTTGGCTATGGCAGAAGTGGAGTGCACGAGTGGAAAGTTGAAGCCTTATGGAGGTGGTGGCTGAATAGGGAGCACAGGTCGCAGACTGCTATCGAGTGGGAAGATCTCGGCGAGTGGTGGGTGGTGAGTACGAACGGGATGAGGCGGACGAGATTATGGCCGTGGTCGATGGACAGTCAAGAAGGGAAGGCGCATGCTACTATTGTGGTGATGGGAAGAATGGTGACGGGGGTAATTGATGGTGGGTGGTTCAAGTTGAGTCGGCAGTGGGGAAAGGAGGCACAGGTGGCGGAGTTCGATGAGGCACAGGTTGTTGCTACAAGGGGACCGGGTGCTGTTTGTGGTGGCTAGTCGTGGATATGTTAGAGTTTGAAAAATGAAGGGACGTGGGCAGTGGTTTCACGATGGGGAAAGGAAGAAGTAAGGGCGAGAGGATGTGGATGCGGCTATGGTTGTCGTGTTTGGCGTTCATGGTCGGAGTGTTGTGGCGTTAAGGCGGAAAGGAGATGGGTGAAAGGGAAGTTCGGGTTGAAGTGGGCTATTGGTTGAGCGGTGGTAGGTTGAGCGGCCGAAGAGGAACAAGGGAATACGAGCTGCTATCTCAAGAAAATGAAAGTAAACACGTGCAAGCTTCAGATTATTTTAAAGCTTTGTATAATATTATTTATAAATATATATATTCAATTGAATAGAATGACGAAGAAAGCACAGAGATGATGAAGTGGGAACTGAACCAACAAATATTGAAATGGTAGGAAATAAAAAGTCAGAAGTTGAATAGCTGAGAATATTAATAACAATTGGCCATTTATTTTCAGCCGAGAAAATGAATGGTCACAGGAAACCAGAAGACTCCATAAATGAGTACCAATACGGTTAACCGTTTCGCAGATTTTGCCGCTAATCGGACGCCAAATCACAGAAATGAATATGTTGCTGAGATCAGCACGACGAGACGAATAGAATAGTATACAGATATCAGCGATACGATCATCCTATCAAAAGTCGATATTCGCTGCCAAAATGCTGCTAAAACGTCAAAAATAAGATAAACGGAGCTAGAGCCGTCCAAATTTGGCGAAACGAAATATGACGTCTCACTAAGAAATGATTTACATTTTATTATATAAAAATATCCAGATTTTGAAAATATTTTATTTTCATCAAATATTAGCTGATTTAAATGGAAATTGAAAATTGCACAGGAGAACTGACTTCCCTATTTCCAGATGAAAATCTGCCATTTGCTATGTTTAAATAGACGCACACCAAATATCAAATTTTCATTATCAAATTTTAATTATTTATTTTCGTCAAAAAAATTTAATTACGTTATAAAAATCGTTAAAATTTTCGGGTCGTTACACATGAACAACGTGAACCAAGAATCATTAACTCCGGCTGGCCAACAATTGATAAATATCTCTAGATATGGAGTTGATAATACCCTAACGTGGGTCGACTAAACCGCAGGCCGTGCATCCTACAATGTTTTCTGTTATTTCCCACGTTGAGGTTACGTTCGGCATCATTCACATGAGTCTTCATTACTCAAACATAACATGAATCCCCAAATGGATTCCATCATCTCGAACAGATTATGAATCGCTATATGGATTTGAGCATATCGGTCAGATCTTGAATCTCAACATAGATCCCTGCGTAAGTTCTTCGACGAACGCTAACACTGTCCTCTCTCTTCGAATACTCCACAAGATAGACAGTCCCACATGATATCATCATTTGAAATGTTAACGCCGACCTCTCCCTTGGACTTAACTTAAGGGTTAACAGTTCAACTTTATAACATTTCACTTTACAACTACTCCCAAAACATAGAACTCGTATGCTAGTTTTGAAATGGTATTCAATAAGTAAAACATTTATCGATCTTGGCCTCTTCAAAACAAATTCGATGACTTTCTGGTAAACTCAATTCTGGTTCTTTCCATAAGTAAGCAAAAGCGAAATCTAGAGATGTTTCATACTAATGCTCCTCCTATGGGTTCTCATTAGAATGAAATCGCAAAGACTTTAGATACTTCCTAAGATAATATTAGGTCAAGTTCGATAATCAATTAATCGATTGTTTAGTCAAAAATAATTGCTTATACAAATCAATGTTCGTATACTTTAACTCGTATCTGATATTCCAACTTAACAATTCTTCATCCAAGAGTGAAGCCAGGTAAGTCAGAGCACCGGTTGCATATCAAAGCCTTGCCTAGATGCTTCATTCTTGAATCTCACTAATAGATAATATATCTCGTTGGCTTTTAGTGTTAAGTATAATATTAATAATTTCCATAAACGAGTAAAAAATTAACATGATTAACACGTTTCCGACATTCCCGATTTAACTATACTTTAGTCAAGAGGGAAGCCAATAGGTTAGAGCTCTATTGCTCATATCCCTACTCGAACATCAATTTTAACTCTCATAAATAGATAAGCCTACTTCATTGGCTTTTAGTGTTAAGCATAGTTAATTACTTTTCAAACAAGTAATTTAAACAATTAACCATTTAGCCATTAAGCAATTTTTAACCTCTTTGTGAATCTTTTTTACCTTTAAAAACCCTTTTAGAGACGATATACATATGAATAGTAATTTTTTTATAAAATTAGATATTTAATAAAACACTTTAAAAGATAATATTACATAAGATATTTATACTTTAATAAAATAATCAACTAATCTTCCAAAAACTATATATATTTAAAAATGCTTTTAAAATACTTTAAAATACATATAACGGGTTTTAAAATATTTACTCAAAATATTACTTGAAAATAACAAAATCCTTTAAAACTTGAAAAAAATAAGTTTTCATTGTAAAAAATTCTTCATTAAAAATTCACAACTGATTATTAAAAGTTCATAAAAATCTCAAACTAGTTTTAAAGTACTCTAATATGAGTTAGCTAACTTATAAAAAGAATGAAATAAAATACTTAAATATAAATATCTTTCCAGGTCTTTAAAGTCCAAAAATCAAGGCTAAACGGGGTAGTTTTGCACTAATGAAGTTTTGGCCACTTTTCAAAATATAACTTAACCTTTTACTATCCAATCTTTTTATGAAAGCAAGAATACATATAATATATCATAAATATGGAGAGAAACTCTAAGGATATCTATACAAAGTTCTATAGAAATCGTCAAAAACAAGGTAATTCCTAAGTGTATCCACAACGACTATCGCTATAAGTGCACTTTCAAATCCAAGTCCAATCTAAACCAAAGTTCAACTATGACCTAGTGCTTTGTTTCAAGACCTTTCTACAGGTAATATAAGACCATTCCAAGTACATTCATATGGACTACATATGCCATTTGCTTTCAAAGCAAGAATCAAAAACAATATTTTAACATATGCCAATATCAATTCAAACAACTTAAACACAGTTAAACACAAACATATATGAGTTATATTTTAATTCAAAGTAGTGAGTTGGTTCACTTTTTTCCAAACAAACAAGCAAGATCCAAGCATCTAAGTCAAACCTCACCTTCCAACCACCTTTCCTTCCTTCCTCCTTTCACTTTTGTACTTGCTCCAAGCCCTATACCCACCAAAAACTCATGGCCTATGCTTGCATGGGGAGTTTAGCTTCATTTCTTCGAGATATAACTTCAAAGAAGGTGTGTAATGTTGTCCTAAGGCTCCACTACAAATTTGAGCTTATTTGGATGCGTTTTGCAAATATTTTCTTTAGAACATAAGAGAAGAAGAAGACATGGAAGAAAGCTTGGTTTTGCTTTGTGAATTTGTGATTATTTAACAAGGGTATGACTCTCCTTATTTTGGCTTTAAATGGTGATATTTAGCCTTGTTCTCACCCTCCCCACCATGCTAATGGAAGGCTCACTACTTCACAGGCCCATCACTTCCATTTAGCTAATTCTTTTAATACCCCTTACATTTTAATATCTCTTATCCATTTGGAACATTCTATAATGTTCTATTTTCTTTATGAAGAGAAGTGTTAATTAGTTGCTAATATGTTCATTTGATCATCAAACAAGTGCACAAGAGTTCGAACAACTTATATTGATAAAAAAGATGCTTACCGATAACCTGTTTTTTGGTTATATTATCGATTTTTCTTCGAAGAATATATTGCTGTAAACAAATTCAAAAAATAGTTTATTATCATTATTTATTATTTTAATGATGTTGAAAAGGGTTATAAAATCACATTAATAACACTTAACTATATTTCAAACCGTTTCAATATTCGAAGGCAAAGTGTTCGAATTTCCAGGTCGCTACATTCTCCCCCACTTTGAATATTTCGTCCTCAAAATTTGAACAAAAACGATATTCAAATGAGATGGAAGAACAAGATATATATCGCATATTACTGAAACTATATACAAACCACTAAGGGACTCCACCTCAAGCAATGAGTACACTGCAAAAGATGTACGATACTAAGATAAGATGTAACAGCCCGACTTTTTGACCCTCACATGTCGACACCAAATACATCCATGGTATTCATGTGTCGAGCACCTAAGTGATGAAAAGACAAAAATTTAGGGTAAAATAAAAAATGAATAGAACAAGAAGGAAAGAACACAACATCAAAATCTCACTAGCAGAACGATAATATATAATATCAAAAGAATAGCACAGAGGGTTACTCTGAGTACATAAATTTTAGAGTTACAAAACCTAAGTACTATCACCGGCCTGGACAGTTATAACTGGTTGTCCTCACAATGTTAATATATACAATTCAGTAATGAAGTGGAAATAAGAATACTATGGTAAGTAATCATCCATCTTTTCTCCATAAGCTCTAAAGCATCCATAGCTAAATATGGAAATATACACAGAGTTGAGTCGAGCATTATAAAAAAAATAACACCCAGATCAGTTTGGTAAACCAGCGTGAGAAACTCAAGAAATATGTGTGATAAGTAATAGTAACCATTGAGATCATATTGATTTCCATAACGGTTTTTCCCTCAAAGCAACCAACCATTTATTAGCTTTAATATAGTGATATGATAGATAATGTCTAGAGTGCAGAATATAAATCATATCAAATAGCTGTGGTGCTCACATTGGTTACACCACAATATATTTAGGTTACATCTAAAACTGCTAAGGTATGTTTATATAATGGATTTTTCCATGGAGATCTCTTTGGTGAGGCTGAATCCAAACTCCATGCACAAGGGTCAAAAAGTACATTCCAAGCATCATATATCTCTGGATAATATATAGTATTAAGATCAACACTAGCGGCTCATTGTCCGAACATAAACATTAACAACATAAACCAAATATCATCAACTCCCGCCGGCCAACAATCAATAAGTATCTCTGGATATGGAGTTGATAATACCCTGATGCAGGTTGACTAAATCCCAGGTTGTGCATCCTAATCTATTTTCTGTTATTTCCGACGTCGGGGTTACGTTCGACATCTTTCATACGAGTCTTCATCACTCAAATTAAACACGAATCCTCAAATGAATTCCATCATCTCAAATGGATCACAAATCGCTACATGGATTTGAGCATCTTGATCAAATCTCGAATCTCCGTATAGATCCCCACATAAGTCTTCCGAGGAATGCTAATGTTGTCCTCTCTCTTAGAATACTCCTCAAGATAAACAGTCCCACATGATAGCATCGTTTGAAATGTTATTGCTGACCTCTCACTTGGACTTAACCTTAGGACTGACAGTTCAATTCTATAACATTTCACTTCATAACCGCCCACAAAACATAGAACTCGTATGCTAGTTTTGAAGTGGTATTCGATAAGTAAAACACTTATCGATCCCGGTCTCTTCAAAACCAATTCGATGAATTTTCCGTAAACTCAATTCCGGTTCTTTCAAAAGTAAGCGAAAGCTAGAGATGTTTTGTTACAGTGCTCCTCCCTGGGGGTTCTCATTGGTATAAAATTGCGAAGCCATTAGATACTTCTTAAGTTAATATTAGGTCAAGTTTGATAATCGAATAATTGATTATCTAATCAAAAACAATTGCTTATACAAGTCAATGTTCATTTACTTAACTCATTTCCAACATTCCAAACTATTCCTCATCTAAGAGTGAAGCCAGATAAGTTAGAGCACCGGTTGCATATCAAAGCCTTGCATAGACACTTCATTCTTTAATTTGTAAGAAATCAACACGATCAACATGTTTTTGACATTCCCGATTTAACTATTCCTCGATCGAGAAGGAAGCTGGTAGGTTAGAGCACTATTTTTCATATCCCTGCTCAAATATTAATCTTAACTCTCACAAATAGATAAACATACTTCATCGGTTGTTAGTGTTAAGCATAGTTAATTACTTTTCAAACAAGTAATTTAAACAATTAACCATTCAGCCATTAAGCAATTCTTAACCCTTTTTCAAACCTTTTGTTTTTAATTTTAAAACCCTTTCGGAGATGATATACATATGTATAGTTTTAAAACATTTACTCAAAATATTACTTGAAAACAGCAAGTTTATAAATCCTTTAAAACTTGGAAAAACAAGTTTTCATTATAAAAACCTCTTCTTTAAAAATTCACAACTAATTCTTAAAAATTCATAAAAATATAAAGCCAATTTAAAAATACTCTAATATGAGTTAAATAACACTTACAAAAATAATGAAATAAAATACTTAAATTTAAATATCTTTTCAAACCTTTAAAGTCCAAAAATCAAGGCTAAACGGGGCAGTTTTGCACAAGTGAAGTTTTGGCCACTTCTCAAAATGTTACTTAACTTTTTTCTATCCAATCTTTTTATGGAAGCAAGCATACATATAAAACATCATAAATATAGCAAAAATGCACTAAGGATCCCTCTAAAAAGTTACATAGAAATCGCCAAAAACAACGTAATTCCTAAGTGCATCCACAGCGACTATCAATATAAGTGCACTTTCGAATCCAAGTCCAATCTAGACCAAATTTCAACTACAACCTATGTGCTTTGTTTCAAGACCTTTATATAATTCACATAAGTCCATTCCAAGTCAATTCAAGTACGTTCATATGGATTACATATGCCATTTGCTTTCAAAGAAAGAATCAAAACCAATATTTCAACATATGTCAATATTAATTCAGATAACTTAAACACAATTAAACACAAACATATAAGGGTCATATTTTCATTAAAAATGGAGAGTTGGCTCACCTTTTTCCAAACAAAAAAAAACAAGATCAAAGCACCTAAGTCCAACCTCACCTTGCAACCACCTTTCTTTCCTTCCTCCTTTCACTTTTGCACTTGTTCCAAGCCCAATACCCACAAAAAAAGCTCACGGCCTATGCTTGCATATGGAGTTTGGATTCACTTATTTGAAATATAAATTAGTAGAAGGTGTTGTAAGGTTGACATAAGGCTTCACTCCAAATTTGAGTTGATTTGGATGAGTTTTGCAAATATTTTCTTTAGAACATAAGAGGAGAAGAAGACATGGAAGAAAGCTTGGTTTTGCTTTGTAAATTTGTGGTTATTTAACAAGGGTATACTTCTCCTTATATAGGCTTCAAATGGTTCTCTTTAGCCTTGTTCTCACCCTCCCCACCATGCCGTGGAAGGCTCACCACTCCACATGCACATCACTTCTCTTTTACATCACTTCCATTTAGCAAATTCCTTTAATACCCCTTACATTTTAATATCTCTTATCCATTTGGAACGTTCTAAATGTTCTATTTGCTTTATTTAGGGAAGTGTTAATTGGTTGCTGATGTGTTCATTTGATCATAAGACAAGTGCTCAAGAGTTCGAAGTACTTATATCGATCAAAATGCTTTTTACCGATAATCCGATTTTTGTTGGCATTATCGATTTTTCTTCAAAGAATATCTTTTTTTATCAAATTTCAAAAAAAGTATTTCTATCATTATTTGTTTATTTAATGATTTTTAACAAGGTTATAAAATCACATTTATAACACTTAACTATATTTCAAAACGTTTCAATATTCGAAGATGAAGTGTTCGAATTTCCGGATCGTTTAATATTTTGCTATAAATATTTAGTTTTTTTGTTTTATAATTTATATAAAAGTCAAAGCATATTATATATATATGTGTGTGTGTGTGTAGTATACATACACACACACACATATATATATGTGACATATGTATGTTGATACTAAATATATTTTAAATTAACAAATGATTTTGACCATTTCAAATATTTACCAAAACAAAATATTCTTTCTAAACTGAAAGTATCTAAAAAGGTGTAGTTAAAGCGCTTTAAAAGGTATTAATCTATATCTACGCATTTAAAGCGCTTAAAAAGGTATTAATCTATATTTACGCATTTAAAGCGCTTAGCGATTCTACATCGATGGGGGTGGAAAAAGGAATAGCAAGAATATAGCAGAAAATAACGAAGGTACAACAAACTTCATTAGATATAAAACCGAATATTTAAACTTAATTTATTCTAATTCTTACATCATTTGTGTAGAAAAAAGAATATTGTTTAACCTTATATAATAAAACCGAAGAATATCTTGATTTATGCAGACAAGATTTGGTGACTATGATAGATTCCTAACTTATATTGAGCACTTAATCTTTAAAATTAGATCTTTGCCTTAACATTGTTGATTTAGTTTAAAAGAGAACTAGTCAAATCAACCTTTTTTGTATTATGTTGGTAAAATGAGTTCTGAAAAGTCTTGATTTAACAGGTGCAATGGAAAATAGTGGGGCCTAAAGTGGATCTACTGTTTAATAGCATCAAAATTGAAATAACATAGCGGTCGAAGAGCGGTACATACTATAGCAGAGATTTTGCAAGTCTTTAACTGAATGGATCAATATATGTATATTAATTCAAACCTATTTCAATATTTATAAAATTTAGTTGTAATTTTTTGAAATAAAAAATATTTTTATAATGTTGTGGCCAAAATAACATGAAAATAATTATGGCATATAAATGTTTTTAGTGTATATAAAAAAAATGTGTACCCTTTTTTGATTCTATCGGTTATCGACATGTTGATGGTTAGCTACTTTTCTTGTAGATGCCTTGTTCCATGTCCTTGAATAAATAATGTGAACATTAGTGTAACGACTCGGAATTTTCGACCCCGAAAATTCGACATCAATACGTTCATTGAAAAAAATGCCGAATATTCCGCTGTGTATTATCGTTTATTTGGGACAAGTTAATTTTAACTGTCCAGTTTATAAATGTTTGGTTGTAACTCTGATGTATTAAATGTAAATTAATAGATTTAGCTTTTCTTGTATAAATGCTATTATTTGATATTATATTTTGATCCGCTGCGAATGTGAGATTCTGTGCTTTGTTGTATGTTTCTTCTTCTACCTCTTTTCTTATTTACCCTAACAATCTGGAATTTCCGATGTTCGATTGTTCGGCATTTTTTTTTCAGTGAACGTATTGATGTCGAATTTTCGGGGTCAAAAATTCTAGGTCGTTACAATTAGATTCTAGGCTTTTGTTAACTTCAATGGAGGCTATGGTTTTCATTTATCTATGTTTAGAAAAAGAGAGAGTGGGGATGTTTATAACCATCTTTATATCAAATATCTAACAAGAGAGAGCGGAGTTATTTTTAGTCCCTCTCTTGCCCCATCTATGGCTAGCATAGGCTTGTTTGGGCTTTCAGACTTTGGGTCTAACAAATACATCACATATATAATAATTTTATCAATCATTTATGTACATATATTAATTAAATCAACATATAACTATTGTACATTATTTTGTTTAATTTTAAGGCTTTAAAGTATAATTAAAACACCATGAAAATTCAATATAATATTCGTATTGATTTAAGTTTTAATTTATAGTATTTATAAATTGATTTTAAATTGGCTAAACTCGTAAATTAGCTAACAACATGGCTATCTTGGCTCACTGTTATGAATATGATTCTCGGTTAATTTTAAACAATTCAAAAAATGAAGCCTATACAAACTTTACTGAAGTACAGTATCAGGCAGAAGTAGGTGAAACTCAATTTCTAATCTTTATTAAGCTACACCTTATATTGATATTTTGTACACGTTTTCTTTTTATCACCACTATATCACAGAGATACCTATAGTTGAGTCAGTGGTGAAAAACTCCAATAGTATCCGTAATTAGTTGCATGGACAACTTTAAATCCTTGGTTAAATCTGATAATATTTACCGATTAACCATTTTACTCTGACTAGAGATTCTAACTTTAAATTGACTACCAATTACGTTGGTACTAACCATGTACAATGAAAGAGAAGAATCTTCTCTCAGCAATGTTTCACTTCAAGTAGTTTAGTGTGTTCTCAATTATGGTCGTAACATGATTGTGATGTCATGTGGTACACCATAACCAAAGTATAGTTTAGTTACTTAAGATTGACAATACTCTCAATTGCGAAGACTACTGCATGTCGTTACATAAAATCTTTTATTTGGAGTTAGTTGCATTAATCTGTAAAAGACTGTCATTGAGTCATTATGTAATTGATCCAAACAATCACAAGTACGTAGTCCTTTGCTGTCCCCAACGGTCATGAGTAATTCACCGTTCTTCTTATGGAGAGCATTACGTACACCAGTCTTAATGGAATATCGATATCCATTTCTCGGGACATCTTGCCTAAAAACATTTAAGGATAAGTATTTGAATACCGATTCAAAACTCATAGTTACAAACATTTTCACAACTACAATCGATAAAACACCTTTTTAAAGGATTTTCTACTTATTATGTTTAATGTACATAATGATATCACAATATAAATACGCATATAAAAGAAAATAAAACCAAAAGCATAAATTGCTTCGAACGTGATTCTTTTTCAAGAGTTAAGTTATAAAACTATTTACATAATTGCCTCTAAGGCATGTCAAGGACCTCTAACTCAAGTGGTTAAAGATATGATGCTTTAGACGGAGCTTCTAGAGATCATAGGTTCAAGTCCTCGAGACATCATTATGAGTTCTCTACTTGAATATGGTATCGCTCTTGTTGTCAAAAAACAATTGCCCGCCTTAACTCTATCAGACACCATATGACCTATATAACTAATTGAAGGCATTTTTCGTTGATCGAGCGACAACGAGGACATTGTATTATTTATTTAATCTTGTATAGATTAATATTTAATGTTGATGATTTTTGTGCAAGTAAAATTATGATAAAAAATGTTAATATAAATTATCTGTTGGATCAAGGCCAGCACGTAATGGTTAAATGGGTGAATTTAAAAAAATACCATTTCAGACCTTGTTGAGCCTATGAAGTCTATATTTATTTAGATCCAATCTAAATAATTTTAAATAAAATCTTAATTTTATTTAATTAATTTATATAAAGATTTGATTTCCTGTGTGTGTGTATAATATAAGGTGTATATGTATATAAAATATACACATATGTGTAGGTGTACGTGCAACATATAAATGTGTACATGGTTTAATGTGTTTGCATATAAGTGTTGGGATTTACACCACAACAAACAGATTGGCCATTTATATGCAAATTATTGTCTAAAACAAGTTTAAATTATATATATATAATTAAATTTGAATATTTATTTTGTAATAAAATAGGTTATTTTGAATAACTAAATAATTTTGAAATTCAAAATTCATTTTCAAACTATCTAATTTTGTTCAATTACTAAAAAGGTTTAAAAATAGATCTGAATCTATTTATCTAAGTTTATATATATATATATATATATATATATATATCTGTGTGTGTATGTATGTATTACAAAATTAAATATAAATATCATAAATATAAATATAAATATAAATAAAACAATTTATTTTGAATAAGTTCATAATTTGGAAAATCAAAATTTATTTTCAAAATATCTGATTTGTTTAATTAGTAAAACAGTTTAAAAATAGATCTGTATTAGTAGATTAAAATTACAATTATATATATTATATATAAAATTAAATAAAAGTATCATAAATATATTTATAGCATATAATTTTCAAAAATAAAATTATATATATATATATATGTTTAACAATAATACAATCAAATACTAAATAAATAATTAAAATTTATGTATTTAAATAAAATGCCTTACTACCAAAATAAAAAATATTATTATATATATATAATTGTTTTTTAAATTCTATAAACAAAAAGTAAAATTTTATAAAATAAATATATGTATGTATGTATGTATGTATAATAGTTAATACATGTTATACTAACACTAAAATATATGTGTATATATAAGCTTTAGACATTTTTTAGCTAGGCCGACCGGCTTTATAGTGGGTCGTCCACTTTATTAATGAATTTTAAACAGGTGTTCTGCACATGCGTAGAACAATTATAGAACATTTAACAAAAGAGTTTGGCAAAAAGGGCAAAACCACTAAAACACCACGTAGGGTGCATACAACTTCAAGCTGCATAAGGCAGTCACAACATCATGCAGGATGCGTACAACATATAAGATGCACAAAGGCATTCATTTGTACTAACTCACATAATGGTTACAAATATGACAAGGAACAACAAAAGTTCACAAAACTATGACTAAAAGGAAGCAAATAGCTCTGCATTATGACAAAAACAAACCAAAGTTTCCCTTAGGTGCAAGCAATAACAGCATCGCCACACGATTACCAAGACAACAATTACAGAAACCGAAACCCAATTTCTAGAAAATGAAACCCAATATCCAAATCAACACAACAAATGCAGCAATCCATCAAACTCGAAGTGCAAAATGACATGTATAAACCCAACCTAAGCACCAACCAACAGCACAGTAAGAGTCACAACAAATAACAAAAATATACCCACATCTGCTTTGCACAGTTTCCATGGGGAAAGTTGTTGTGCAGGGCATGAAGAGTCAAGGTCGGTGCATTGGCTGTCTCACAGAACATCGGGACGGGCTTCAAAAGATGAACAAATTACAGATAAGGCATGAAAACTGATTTCCAAGCAATTGAAAGAGCCAAACACACAGCAGCATACAAATTCCAAGAAAACCCAAAGAGATGCTTGCTAAACCAAACCAGAAAAACAGAGGAGAAACCAATAACCAGTGATGAAAACGGAAAGATCGCCAGCAGAAAGACACACCACCAGCATCGACCAATATCGACTCCTCCAAATCAAAGCAAGGATGCATAGCTGAGTAAAGATGCAACAAATGCTTTCAACTAGATCGCTAAACCAAAAAGTAGAGATTCCTCTATAAATCAGAGGTCAACTACCAAGGATCACAAGAGGCGCAACCCAAAAAAGGCCCAAAACTAGCCAAAAAAAATCAACAACACAAAAACGTTTCAAGATCGAACTAAAAGTGCACTGCAACCACTTCAAGATCCAAAGATACAATACACCAAGATGTCACGGAACTTCTATGTAAGCACAAAGGGAGAAAGCGGGTGGCTAATTCAGATCCAAGACGAGAAGGAGGATGGCACATGACAGGATCAGTGGCAACGTGAATTAGGGGAGACGCGAAATTGATGGAAATACTGTAGCAATAAAGAAAGCTAGATTATGGCTAGAGGATGGATGAAATGAAAGTGGAGAGGAGAGAAGAGAGATGGACGAATAATTGATGGATAAGGGAGAAAGTAGGCAGCTATGAGGAAGACCTAGTCCCCATTGATGCAGCATCCATTAATTTTAATTATAAGTTGGTATAAGCTTTATACTTAAAATAAAATAAATAAATATATTTCGATTTATTTTGCTATGACATTAATTTATGATACATAGTAAAATAATTTTGGATATATAAATACATATATTTATTTACTCATTTATATTTTTAGTTAAGACAGTGATGGATCAATTTAAAATAGTTTTAATATTTTTTAAAAATTATATTTAAAAATTCTTTAATATAATATGTGTGTGTATATAATATGTTTTTTAATTTTATTAACTTAAACAAATAATATTGATGATAGTGAAATGTGTAGACTTATACTTATATACACATATGTATAACAATACAATTAAACAAGACAATGACTGTGCATGTAAGTTCATTCAAATATATATTAATTAACTATATTAACATGATGACATATTAATCATAGACTATAGGATGTTACCTCAAAATGTTGCCTTAGATTTGCACCTTGGTTGGAAGACTTTCATAGATCCGATCCTGATCCAAGCTCCTAGCTTTGCAACTGCTTGGCGAACCATCTTTGATTTATTTTATTTAATGTTTGGATTTGATTTTTTCCAAAAGGGGGTTGAAAATGGCAATTATCGAAGAAGAGAGGGGGAGCAAAAAGTAATCTCGATAATGAGGGGTAGTGTGGCCTTTTATAGAGATAATAAAAGAGACATTCGCTTCTTGGTTTACTCCTCTATTACCAAATCTGGTTCCAACTCATTTTGAATCTTTAGCCCATCTCTTTGTAACGATACGGATTTTGCCCGCTCGAAAATCAACATCCATACTTTACATCGTACTCGAATGCCGCAGATTCGACCGTTCAAATCCGAGTCGCCGAAGCTTATAACAACAGTTAAGTAAATAACACAGCGGAATAAAAGAATAATACATTGATATACAATATCTGATACAACAGAGTGATACAATGAATATCAATATACATCAGAGATATGATACAACAAATAGCAGCGGAAAAGAAAAACGATAATATCAGCAGCGGATAGTCTCCATCTTCAAAACGCCAATCCAGAAATAGCTTGAACTCCCAATAACGATACACCAAGATAAGCAACTCGGATGAATGAACTAGCTCCAGATAATCTACTAAACCTGAATATCTGAAAAACCCAACTCTAGACTGCTCGTGTAGGAAATTATGAGCACCCAGAGTTTAGGAAAGGAACAATAAACTCCGGATCAGTCATGGGACTGGTGTGAGCAACAAAAACAGTTTATCTTTAAAACAAATAGCAGAGATTTTTAAAGTCAATTCGCAATGCTTTTGGAAAATGAAACTACCATAAGACCTCCCACCACACACACAATGCAAACGCAGACTTGGAGGAGATTTCTTCTTATGATAGTCAAAGATGCTTACTACGCAAAAATCAAATCTTTTTGATATTATCATTAGTGCATAGTGTAGAAAACATTTCGAAAGTAGAATATAAATCTTAGCCAGCATAGGTACCATTATATTATGCCTGCTATAGCTGCCTCCTGAGGAGACAGGTTATACAATTGAAATCGTAAAGGCTCGTATTGTTTCTTTGGATTTCCAACAAATGATCAGGCTAAGGAACTTCCTATCCACGATGGGTACGTCCCTGGAATAGACGACCCGAGAACCTAACCGGATCTCTGCCAACACAAGGCCGGGTTTCCTCTGCAAAAATAGGTAACTACTGACACGCGTATGCCATCCCCCGATCGTCACCGATCTTCCCGAGGATCCCCGATTTCCAACAAACCACAAAGTAATAAATTTTGCAGCAACCACAGAGGTTAAGTATCTGGGCTCCATACCATGATACCACCTTTATCCAGAAGGAATGACATACACTAAGGGGCGCTACTCCCTAGAACCTTGCTGCATCCTTCCTGTTTTGACCATTTCCGGGGTGTGAGGCTCGACGAAGTCTCGTCCACAAAGCTACGCTTTCTCAAAAAGCCCTGCTTCAGGTTAAACAAAATGATCAACCTATGATCACCAAGATATAAGATCAAACAAATGATCATATCACAAATGATCAAACACTGATCATTTCACAGCAACACTCAGTATGCCACATTACCAAATTGGGATATATCGCTGATAAATTTCAACTACATAACCTCTGAGCTCGTACGTCTCAGAGAAGGGTGTTAAGCTAAGAGAATAAATTCTCCGCCACCAACAGAAATGTATTTGAAAGAAATCGGCTTTATATCTCAAAGTGTAATGTCAGACATGTATCCATACAAGTCTGTTCCGGGTTCGAACAGAACCGAAGGCACTTCTCACGAAGCCCTTGCAATTCCGGATAATTTCCAATCACGTCCGGACTTCCCGTCACAAAAGAGTGATATAAATCTCTATACCGGGAGCTACCCAGTGCAGAGACATTCGACGGGTTGTCCTTTCATTTTCGAAAATATCCGGTCTTCAACACCGATCTTCAAATGCGATCCATATACGACGTATCACTATTCGGAATGGGTTATACGACCCAAAGGTCCTTTCCCGGCTAACCCGAATAGTGAGCGCAATATTCAAAAACAAATGGATAATGGGTTTTCAACTAAGTCACAATTTAAACCCAAACTTTCTCTTTCAAATGGTTAAAGAAATTTCCATTTTTATCTTTTTTAAACAAAAAGATTTAATTCACAAAGTTCACTTAATTTCACAAAGATTCATTCACAGATTTTCCAAATCGATTTCCATTTCAATTTAATTAATTCGTTGAATCTTTAAATCAAAGATTTAACAAATAGCTTTCAAAACAATTTCATTTCGAATGGTTTAACAAAACATCATTTTAAATCTGTTAAAAATAAACAGATTTAATTCATAGCTTTCGAAAAGAATTCATTTATAACTTGAAAAAATCATTTTTCAATTTAATCTTGAAATTCCTTTACCTAAATTGGAATTTCATTTCTTATCTAAAAGCTTTTATTCTTTGAAAACAAACAGTTTTCATTCTGGAAATCTGATTCATTTATACGAGTTAAGGTCTTTGGGTTAAATATCCAAATTCTCAAAATTTTACTTTTAAATGGTTTAGATTCATATAAACACATTTATCTTATCCTTAATCCCTAGTTTCAAATCATAGGATTCAATTTCAAACTTGAATCCAAATTTAAATCTAACTATTTAAATTTTCAAAACTTGGTTAAGTTATTTAAAATAACTTTTATCTTTGAAATTCTATTTCAAAAGCTTTTCACTTTAAACCCAAATTCCTAATTTCAAAATCAATTGAAATTAAAATTTCAATTTCAAAACATTAAATTTAAATTATCTGTGACTTAACCGATTTCCACGTGAAATCCATATTTGTGTGTGTAACAGTGTGGTCCAGGGGTTCAACACAATAGTGCAACATCAATCATCACAGATATATCGATAAGCGGTATAATCGATAACGCTTATCTTCATTCACAGATTCATAGATAAAATAAATTTATCAGTCACAAAGATTCACTATTACAATTCGATGTGGGTTTCGGATAACCAACTGGAATCCGACTCCCTGTCGCATCGAAACTCAAATGTCGTTTTATGGGTCAAGGGTTTCATATTCACATAGTAACATATCACAGAAATAGAAATTACATCTCAGATCACAACATAAATCAGGGTATATCACAAATGATCATATATCAAGGATATCAAACAATTCACATTCAATAGAATTCAAACATTCATAAGTAAGGTCAGTTAATTGTCTGATTATTTCAAATCAGATTAATTTCTTATCAATTACTAATCCTGGTTAATCAACATCAATAAATTACAAATCGTTTTGATTAATTATTCTTTAATCATTTATTAATTTTATATTTTTTTTTTAAACCTTTAATAATAGATTAGTTAGCCTTAATTAATAAATTAATTAATAATCATCCCTTAATCACTTTCATTTATTAATTAACCTTTAAATTAATAAATTATTCTCAAATTAATTACCAAATCAATTTATCACATTATCCTTAAATTAATTACTGCTTAATCACTTGATAAATCAACTTAAATCATTGATTAATATCTTATTAAAAATCCTTAATTCACAAATTTATTATTATTATCCCTTAATAAATAAATCTTTAAACCTCAATTAATTAATTTAAACCTTTAATTACTTTCTAATTTTAAATGAATCTAAATCATTTATTCAAATGTTTATTTTAATTCATATCAAAGCACTTGATTAAACTTGGCTTTGAAACTTACATTTCAATTTTGAATTTGCATTCTTAAAATTCAACCCACTTACATATTTTAGGTTGTTAAACAAATTTTAAATTTAAACTTGACTTGTATAAAACTTAAAACTGTTTCATTTCAGAACTCAGGAAGCCTCGAGTCAAACCCGAGCCAACGTTTGAAATACTCGAACATCACTTCGAGTTACCCCCCTGCCTTATTACTTCGAGTCCACGCGATAATGTTCCCGAGACCAACCCGAGCTCTTCGCTTCTTCCCCAAATCAACTCATACTGACACACACGTATACGCGTGCACGGGCACGCTCCGGCGCCTGCCTCTGGTCAACTTTGACGACTTCCCCTCATCGACGATCGTCACTCAAACCCATCTCGACCATCAGATCGATTGTAAAAACATCGAAACAAATTCGAGCGTTCAAGCTCGATACTGCAACAACCCAACCACCAGAATTTACCTCGTCCTCCCACCTCTGGCCATCGGAGGCCATGAAAACTTCGTCAGAGCTTCGTCGACGACTCCTCCACCATTCCCCCAAACCACGACGAACTCGATCACGCAACGGCTTCGAAAACGAAAATTTACAGAACCTAGAACCGATAAACCCAAAACCCTATCCTTGCTTCATCCCTAAAATTCACGCATTCGATAAATTTTTTAGCATTTTTCCTGACTCCATTTATGTCTAAGCAAGCTTCAAACATAATCTCAGCATTCAATATTTCTTTGATCGATGGCAATGGCCGGAGATGCATTTCCAGTTCAACTTGGAACTGTACTCAAAATATTTCACTAAAAATCACAAAATTTGTTTCAAAAATCTTGTTTTGCTTTGTGGATTCAAGTTATAAAATTTAATTAGCATTTTAAAATACTTGAATTCAACAGAAAATCTGGATGTTGTACTGTAAAACAAGATGTTAGTTAATATACTTCACTAACAGGTTGAAAACAAATTTTACCAGCTTGATTTATATCTAAACAACATATTTTGTTTTAAGCTCAAAGCTAAATAGTAGCTAGATAAAGACACTTTGGATTTTTGAATGACTTCTTAACTCTGTAACAAAGCAAAGCAGAGAAGAATAGTTACAGAGCAACCCATTTCAACACAAAATTTTATTCAAGACTATAGCATACACACCATATTATCAATAATCCTATGCTGTTGTTTTATTAAACTTAAAGCTTAAGACAAAAAGTTTGTTTACTCACCTGCATACTGATGAAGACAGAGGAACAGAAAATGTGCTTTGTTGTTGAAAACTGCAGTTGTTTTTCTTTGAATCCTTCTTCTTCTTTTTTTCTTTCTTTCTTTATTTTCAAGCTTTGAGATGTTTTACTTCAGTTTCTCTTTTTAGTTTCGAATGAATAAAAACTGAGATGAAGATGTTGATAGATATAAAAGAAAGCTTACAAGGTGATGTTATTTGTATAGGGTGATAAAATATTATTTGTACAATACTAGGCAGAGATTTTTTTTCAAATGGGAGGCTGATGGATACATTTTTGTGCTTGCATTAATGATCTTGTACCATATCTCATTTATAAATTTTCCTTTTCGGCTGTATGATAATATTTGTATGGTGTACTTAGATGCTACTGTCCTTTATGTCTTCATTTGCAAGCCATTCACCTATTTACTTATCTACATACTTATATTTATTTTTGTTTTGTTTTCTAAGTGTTGTAGGCTATGATATACTTTTGTTCTTTGCTTTATAATATAAACAATTCCTATTTTTAATTTGTTGTTAGATTAGAGTCAATGTTTACTTTGTATTTTTATGTTTGCATATGTATATATGGTTTTGTCTTTTTATTCGAATGTATTTCTATCTCAATTATTTGTTTATAATTTAAACACAAATCAAATATATATTATATTATTTCAAATTTAGTCAGATATGTCCAAATACAGATATATATTCTCATATATACAATAATTTAAATTTTTAAACGATTTATACAGAATATATTTGAATATCGGGGAAACTCGCAATCCATTTATCGTTTAATTATACAATTTTAAATTCAAAAATTAATTTAATTATCAATTAAATATTTATAAAATTCGGGGTCGTTACAAACTTCCCCCCTTAAAAGAATTTCGTCCTCGAAATTCGCAGGCACGAAAGCAATCGCAGAGATAGATAGATAGATTCGATCTCCTATAACTCCTCTAACACAAGATACGGATTCCGAATTCATGTCGGAATATCTCATAATACATACCAATTGTCCCTCTTCGGACTTCGATATTCACAAAAATAGAATTTCAAAATTTGGGTTCAAACAAAATTGTTTTATCGATTCAATTCAAATTTTATCCTCATATTTTATTAATCGATTTAATTCAAATTAAAATTTCCAATTCCAATTCATTAAGGTTTAAATTAAAAAGCTGATAAGAAATTGATGAAGATACGAAGTAATTTCTTTCTACAACTTCGTCTTGTAGCTGGTACGAAGCAGTCAAAGAATTTGGAAACGAATCAAAGAAAAATTGATAAGAAAGTTGTTTCCACTGTTGCAGGGTATTGACTATTTGTAGTCGAATTCCCGTCCCCTATCTCGTTCTCTTCTTACACTCATACTCACTATCAGTGGATAGCAAGAGAATTTACTAAGGCTTTCGAATGGATATCTGAGGAATACTCATTCTAGGGTATACTTCACCCTATCTCTAATGAGTTACTTAATGTGTTATACTCCTGAGCTAAAGTTAAACATTAGCTCTGATACCAAATGTAACGATACGGATTTTGCCCGCTCGAAAATCGACATCCATACTTTACATCGTACTCGAATGCCGCAGATTCGACCGTTCAAATCCGAGTCGCCGGAGCTTATAACAACAGTTAAGTAAATAACACAGCGGAATAAAAGAATAATACATTGATATACAATATCTGATACAACAGAGTGATACAATGAATATCAATATACATCAGAGATATGATACAACAAATAGCAGCGGAAAAGAAAAACGATAATATCAGCAGCGGATAGTCTCCATCTTCAAAACGCCAATCCAGAAATAGCTTGAACTCCCAATAACGATACACCAAGATAAGCAACTCGGATGAATGAACTAGCTCCAGATAATCTACTAAACCTGAATATCTGAAAAACCCAACTCTAGACTGCTCGTGTAGGAAATTATGAGCACCCAGAGTTTAGGAAAGGAACAATAAACTCCGGATCAGTCATGGGACTGGTGTGAGCAACAAAAACAGTTTATATTTAAAACAAATAGCAGAGATTTTTAAAGTCAATTCGCAATGCTTTTGGAAAATGAAACTACCATAAGACCTCCCACCACACACACAATGCAAACGCAGACTTGGAGGAGATTTCTTCTTATGATAGTCAAAGATGCTTACTACGCAAAAATCAAATCTTTTTGATATTATCATTAGTGCATAGTGTAGAAAACATTTCGAAAGTAGAATATAAATCTTAGCCAGCATAGGTACCATTATATTATGCCTGCTATAGCTGCCTCCTGAGGAGACAGGTTATACAATTGAAATCGTAAAGGCTCGTATTGTTTCTTTGGATTTCCAACAAATGATCAGGCTAAGGAACTTCCTATCCACGATGGGTACGTCCCTGGAATAGACGACCCGAGAACCTAACCGGATCTCTGCCAACACAAGGCCGGGTTTCCTCTGCAAAAATAGGTAACTACTGACACGCGTATGCCATCCCCCGATCGTCACCGATCTTCCCGAGGATCCCCGATTTCCAACAAACCACAAAGTAATAAATTTTGCAGCAACCACAGAGGTTA
The DNA here is from genome assembly GCA_030737815.1 of Allium fistulosum. Classification (NCBI taxonomy): domain Eukaryota; kingdom Viridiplantae; phylum Streptophyta; class Magnoliopsida; order Asparagales; family Amaryllidaceae; genus Allium; species Allium fistulosum. Next base: position 838,525,301 of record CM060905.1, read on the forward strand.
AGTATCTGGGCTCCATACCATGATACCACCTTTATCCAGAAGGAATGACATACACTAAGGGGCGCTATTCCCTAGAACCTTGCTGCATCCTTCCTGTTTTGACCATTTCCGGGGTGTGAGGCTCGACGAAGTCTCGTCCACAAAGCTACGCTTTCTCAAAAAGCCCTGCTTCGGGTTAAACAAAATGATCAACCTATGATCACCAAGATATAAGATCAAACAAATGATCATATCACAAATGATCAAACACTGATCATTTCACAGCAACACTCAGTATGCCACATTACCAAATTGGGATATATCGCTGATAAATTTCAACTACATAACCTCTGAGCTCGTACGTCTCAGAGAAGGGTGTTAAGCTAAGAGAATAAATTCTCCGCCACCAACAGAAATGTATTTGAAAGAAATCGGCTTTATATCTCAAAGTGTAATGTCAGACATGTATCCATACAAGTCTGTTCCGGGTTCGAACAGAACCGAAGGCACTTCTCACGAAGCCCTTGCAATTTCGGATAATTTCCAATCACGTCCGGACTTCCCGTCACAAAAGAGTGATATAAATCTCTATACCGGGAGCTACCCAGTGCAGAGACATTCGACAGGTTGTCCTTTCATTTTCGAAAATATCCGGTCTTCAACACCGATCTTCAAATGCGATCCATATACGACGTATCACTATTCGGAATGGGTTATACGACCCAAAGGTCCTTTCCCGGCTAACCCGAATAGTGAGCGCAATATTCAAAAACAAATGGATAATGGGTTTTCAACTAAGTCACAATTTAAACCCAAACTTTCTCTTTCAAATGGTTAAAGAAATTTCCATTTTTATCTTTTTTAAACAAAAAGATTTAATTCACAAAGTTCACTTAATTTCACAAAGATTCATTCACAGATTTTCCAAATCGATTTCCATTTCAATTTAATTAATTCGTTGAATCTTTAAATCAAAGATTTAACAAATAGCTTTCAAAACAATTTCATTTCGAATGGTTTAACAAAACATCATTTTAAATCTGTTAAAAATAAACAGATTTAATTCATAGCTTTCGAAAAGAATTCATTTATAACTTGAAAAAATCATTTTTCAATTTAATCTTGAAATTCCTTTACCTAAATTGGAATTTCATTTCTTATCTAAAAGCTTTTATTCTTTGAAAACAAACAGTTTTCATTCTGGAAATCTGATTCATTTATACGAGTTAAGGTCTTTGGGTTAAATATCCAAATTCTCAAAATTTTACTTTTAAATGGTTTAGATTCATATAAACACATTTATCTTATCCTTAATCCCTAGTTTCAAATCATAGGATTCAATTTCAAACTTGAATCCAAATTTAAATCTAACTATTTAAATTTTCAAAACTTGGTTAAGTTATTTAAAATAACTTTTATCTTTGAAATTCTATTTCAAAAGCTTTTCACTTTAAACCCAAATTCCTAATTTCAAAATCAATTGAAATTAAAATTTCAATTTCAAAACATTAAATTTAAATTATCTGTGACTTAACCGATTTCCACGTGAAATCCATATTTGTGTGTGTAACAGTGTGGTCCAGGGGTTCAACACAATAGTGCAACATCAATCATCACAGATATATCGATAAGCGGTATAATCGATAACGCTTATCTTCATTCACAGATTCATAGATAAAATAAATTTATCAGTCACAAAGATTCACTATTACAATTCGATGTGGGTTTCGGATAACCAACTGGAATCCGACTCCCTGTCGCATCGAAACTCAAATGTCGTTTTATGGGTCAAGGGTTTCATATTCACATAGTAACATATCACAGAAATAGAAATTACATCTCAGATCACAACATAAATCAGGGTATATCACAAATGATCATATATCAAGGATATCAAACAATTCACATTCAATAGAATTCAAACATTCATAAGTAAGGTCAGTTAATTGTCTGATTATTTCAAATCAGATTAATTTCTTATCAATTACTAATCCTGGTTAATCAACATCAATAAATTACAAATCGTTTTGATTAATTATTCTTTAATCATTTATTAATTTTATATTTTTTTAACCTTTAATAATAGATTAGTTAGCCTTAATTAATAAATTAATTAATAATCATCCCTTAATCACTTTCATTTATTAATTAACCTTTAAATTAATAAATTATTCTCAAATTAATTACCAAATCAATTTATCACATTATCCTTAAATTAATTACTGCTTAATCACTTGATAAATCAACTTAAATCATTGATTAATATCTTATTAAAAATCCTTAATTCACAAATTTATTATTATTATCCCTTAATAAATAAATCTTTAAACCTCAATTAATTAATTTAAACCTTTAATTACTTTTTAATTTAAATGAATCTAAATCATTTATTCAAATGTTTATTTTAATTCATATCAAAGCACTTGATTAAACTTGGCTTTGAAACTTACATTTCAATTTTGAATTTGCATTCTTAAAATTCAACCCACTTACATATTTTAGGTTGTTAAACAAATTTTAAATTTAAACTTGACTTGTATAAAACTTAAAACTGTTTCATTTCAGAACTCAGGAAGCCTCGAGTCAAACCCGAGCCAACGTTTGAAATACTCGAACATCACTTCGAGTTACCCCCCTGCCTTATTACTTCGAGTCCACGCGATAATGTTCCCGAGACCAACCCGAGCTCTTCGCTTCTTCCCCAAATCAACTCATACTGACACACACGTATACGCGTGCACGGGCACGCTCCGGCGCCTGCCTCTGGTCAACTTTGACGACTTCCCCTCATCGACGATCGTCACTCAAACCCATCTCGACCATCAGATCGATTGTAAAAACATCGAAACAAATTCGAGCGTTCAAGCTCGATACTGCAACAACCCAACCACCAGAATTTACCTCGTCCTCCCACCTCTGGCCATCGGAGGCCATGAAAACTTCGTCAGAGCTTCGTCGACGACTCCTCCACCATTCCCCCAAACCACGACGAACTCGATCACGCAACGGCTTCGAAAACGAAAATTTACAGAACCTAGAACCGATAAACCCAAAACCCTATCCTTGCTTCATCCCTAAAATTCACGCATTCGATAAATTTTTTAGTATTTTTCCTGACTCCATTTATGTCTAAGCAAGCTTCAAACATAATCTCAGCATTCAATATTTCTTTGATCGATGGCAATGGCCGGAGATGCATTTCCAGTTCAACTTGGAACTGTACTCAAAATATTTCACTAAAAATCACAAAATTTGTTTCAAAAATCTTGTTTTGCTTTGTGGATTCAAGTTATAAAATTTAATTAGCATTTTAAAATACTTGAATTCAACAGAAAATCTGGATGTTGTACTGTAAAACAAGATGTTAGTTAATATACTTCACTAACAGGTTGAAAACAAATTTTACCAGCTTGATTTATATCTAAACAACATATTTTGTTTTAAGCTCAAAGCTAAATAGTAGCTAGATAAAGACACTTTGGATTTTTGAATGACTTCTTAACTCTGTAACAAAGCAAAGCAGAGAAGAATAGTTACAGAGCAACCCATTTCAACACAAAATTTTATTCAAGACTATAGCATACACACCATATTATCAATAATCCTATGCTGTTGTTTTATTAAACTTAAAGCTTAAGACAAAAAGTTTGTTTACTCACCTGCATACTGATGAAGACAGAGGAACAGAAAATGTGCTTTGTTGTTGAAAACTGCAGTTGTTTTTCTTTGAATCCTTCTTCTTCTTTTTTTCTTTCTTTCTTTATTTTCAAGCTTTGAGATGTTTTACTTCAGTTTCTCTTTTTAGTTTCGAATGAATAAAAACTGAGATGAAGATGTTGATAGATATAAAAGAAAGCTTACAAGGTGATGTTATTTGTATAGGGTGATAAAATATTATTTGTACAATACTAGGCAGAGATTTTTTTTCAAATGGGAGGCTGATGGTTACATTTTTGTGCTTGCATTAATGATCTTGTACCATATCTCATTTATAAATTTTCCTTTTCGGCTGTATGATAATATTTGTATGGTGTACTTAGATGCTACTGTCCTTTATGTCTTCATTTGCAAGCCATTCACCTATTTACTTATCTACATACTTATATTTATTTTTGTTTTGTTTTCTAAGTGTTGTAGGCTATGATATACTTTTGTTCTTTGCTTTATAATATAAACAATTCCTATTTTTAATTTGTTGTTAGATTAGAGTCAATGTTTACTTTGTATTTTTATGTTTGCATATGTATATATGGTTTTGTCTTTTTATTCGAATGTATTTCTATCTCAATTATTTATTTATAATTTAAACACAAATCAAATATATATTATATTATTTCAAATTTAGTCAGATATGTCCAAATACAGATATATATTCTCATATATATAATAATTTAAATTTTTAAACGATTTATACAGAATATATTTGAATATCGGGGAAACTCGCAATCCATTTATCGTTTAATTATACAATTTTAAATTCAAAAATTAATTTAATTATCAATTAAATATTTATAAAATTCGGGGTCGTTACACTCTTGCTATCCTATAGCCAGCCATATATCAGGCTACATAGGTTTTAAATCAATCCAAAACCATTAGCAACTAATTAGATTTAAATCAAATTTAAATGCATGTTGATATCAAATATCGATTCGTACATATATAGCATTTATATACGCACCTAATTAATTACTATTGACACCCAAAAATTACTAATGTGACGACCACCTTACACCTCCGGTTATGAACACTTTCACAATTACAATCGATAAAATACCTTTCTAAGCATTTTCTACTTATATATGTTTAATGTATATAATGATATCACAATATAACTACACATATAAATGAAAATAAAACCAAAAGCATAATTTACTTTGAACATTATTCATTTTAAAGAGTTAAGTTATACAATTATTTACATAATTACCCCTAGGACATGTCAATGACCTCTAACTCAAGTGGTTAGAGGTATGATGCTATAGACAGAGGTTCTAGAGGTCATAGGTTTGGGCTCTTGAGACACCATTATGAGTGCTCTGTTGGAATAAGGTATCACTCTTGTTATCAAAAAGTAGTTTCCCCTAAGGAACACTTAACTCTATTAAACCCCATATGGTCTATATAATTAGTTGAAGGCATTTTCTATTGATCGAGTGACAACGAGGACATTATATAATTTATTTAACCTTATGTACAACAATATTTAATGATAATGATTTTGTGAACTCATAAGTTTAAACAAGTAAAATTATGATAAAAATGTTGATATGAATTATGTGTTGGATCTAGGCTAGCATGCAATAGTTAAATGGGTGAATTAAAAAAACTACCATTCAGGCCATATTGGGCTTATGAAGTTATATTTATTCAGATCCAATCTAAGTAGTTTTAAATAAAACCTTTAATTTAATTAATTTATATAAAGATTTGATTTTGTGTGTGTATATATATTTATGTAATATAAGGTGTATATGTGTATAAAATACACACATAAGTCTAGGTGTGCGTGTAACATATACATGTGTACATGGTTAATATGCATGTATATATAAGTGTTGGGATTTACACTGCAACAGACACATTGTTCTCTAAAACAAGTTTAAATTATATATAAATATATATAATAATTAAATTTTGAATATTTATTTTGTAATAAAATAAGTTATTTTGAATAAGTCAATAATTTAGAAATTCAAAATTCATTTTCAAACTTTTTAATTTTGTTTAATCAGTAAAACAGTTTAAAATCATATCGATATATATATATATATATATTTAAATTTAAATAAAATAATATAAAACTAAATAAAAATATCGTAAATATAAAAATATTAATTTATTTAAATAAGTTAATAATTTTGAAAATCAAAATTCATTTTCAAAATATTTAATTTTTTTAATTAGTAAAACAATTTGAAAACAGATCAATATCAATAGATTTAAATTAAAATTATATATATATAATTAAATAAAATTATCATAAATACATATGGAGCATATTATTTCCAAAAGTAAATATATATATATATATAACATAATAACACATTGAAACACTAAATAAATAATAAAAATCTATGTATTTAAATAAAGTGCCTTACGGCTAAAATTAAAAGTAATATTATATATACAGATAAATTTTTTTAATTCCGTAAACAATAAAGTATAATTTTATAATATATATATATATGTATGTATGTATGTATAGTAGTTAATACAAGTTACATCAACATTAAAATATGTATATATATATATAATTTATATTTAAACTAAAATAATTATATATTTCATTTTTTTGTTGTGACATTAATTTATGATACATAGTAAAATAATTTTGGATATATAAATACATATATTTGTTTGTTCTTTTATATTTGTACTTAAGAAAGTGTTAAATCAATTTAAAATAGTTTTTAATGTTTTTTAGAAATGATTAAAAATTATATCTAAAAATTCTTTACTATAATATATATAATATATGTTTTTTTTAATTTATTAATTTAAACTAATAGTATTGATAGATAGTGAAATTTGTAGATTTATACTTATATACACATATGTATGACAATACAGTTAAATAGGACAATGATTGTGCATGTAAGTTCATTCAAATATATATTAATTAACTATATTAACATCATGACTTATATATCATAGATTATAGGATGTTACCGCAAAATGTTGCTTTAGATTTGCAATTTGATTAGCAGACTTTCATAGATTCAATCCTAATACGAGCTTCTAGCTTTGCAACTCCTTGGAGAACCACTTTTGATTTTTAATTTATTGTTTTTGTTACAAGCTACTCTAGAACGGACCTAAATTTCGACCCAGAAAATGGCCCATCGAAACTTAGATCCATTCTAAGGCAAGCTGTTGGCAGTAAAAAGAACATTGCGGAGCCATAACTAAATTTTTAGAACTCACATCGGATGGAACAAAATATAATAGTAAAGTGTATCCATTTATTTCAAAACCACAAAATTTTCATAACATAAAATCCCATTAAAACCATGACATAATATTTGTTACAACAATTGTCTAAATCCATGGGTACACATAAAAGAAAATAATAATAAATACTGCCACTGGCCAAGCTTCTCCCTCTCTAAGCAACATTTCCGCCATCTCTCCATCCTTAACCTGTGTTGTAATGAGGAGGAAGTCATAATAACAAGTGTCCGGTGAATAAAAACCTCGAGTCTTACCTTTTCAGTACTTGGGAAGTATATTTCAATATAAGAATTTGTCTACGAACATAAAACCATTAAAGTCATTCAATACTTCTTTATAAGGAAAGGAGACGGGTCCAACCACTTAATACCTTCCATTCCAGAAGTAGGTTTCTAGAATCCCACATCCTAATCATACGTCAAAAACAGCTAATAATGTGAGAGACGGTACCCAAGTCACTTAACACTTCCCAGTGGAAAATAGGCAGACTCTGGTCATTTAAGACCTTAATTAAGGCAGACCTCATCGTTTAAGACCTATTTTCAAAAGTGTGCTACTCAATGGTACTATCTAGTTGACATCACATGGAATCTCATAGGCCACTTAATACTTCCAAGTGGAAAATAGGCAGACTCTGGTCATTAAAGACCTTAAATAAGGCAGACCCCATCATTAAAGACTTATTTTTAGAAGCGGACTCCTATAGAGATACCACCTAACATATCCCCTTGGCCATTTAATACTTCATATAGGGAAAAGAGGTGGGTCCAACTGCTTAATACCTCAAAACTCCAAAGCAGGCCCTTCATCTTATGGCCCATACTCATAATGACGTCTCACGTTAGTCCACTATTCGTAGGAATGGGTAGCCAAATTAGCCGGACAGATTACCCCTACAGAATTTGGAACTAACCTCGCGTCATTACAGATATTTATCATAAGGTTATCACATTAATAAAAGCATACACAACAGCTGGTAGCCTCAAAGTGAAGGGCAGACTTCCATCATGTAACTCTATTGACTTCGCATCCCTATGACATAGCCACAAATCAATTACTCTCCATATATATGTGCTCATCTCACCATTTCATAAATAAGGCCTTATAAGGAATCTTCCTTATTACGCCTTAAAATAATAATTAGGTTATATAAGAGTTTCCTTTTGTTTTCGCATCAAAATCAATTACCTTCTTAATGGTGGAAATAAATATAAATAAATGCCTAATTAACTAAGCCACATACGCAATAATTATACGTTAATTACATAAATAAAGATAAATAAATATTTGTTCCTAATAAGTTCTAAACGCACAATTTTTACGCTTAAACTAGCGTTAAATGCCAATTCTCTAACCAATTATTATTGCAAGTACTTTTTCTTCAAATTCCCAAGATTTAATGGATTCTAATGTCCAAAATAGGGAACAAATATTCATAACTAAAACTGCAATAACAGACTTGTAAATAAAATAGAAACTCAATTTATTACACCAATTCAATGGAATATCTGAAACAATAAAAATTGCAATCTAAACCCCATATTCTATTCAACTCCTCTTTTACAAAGAAATAAATAAGAATAAGTGGTGTAAACTACGAATAGAATTCATAATTTGAGCCCCTTATTTTATTTAAGAATCACAATTTGACTCAAAAAGGAAGGAGAAGTGGAATAGACTATGAAATTATCAGAAATTGCATAAACAAAACAAATCCCATCAAAGTAATGTAAATAATTGAAAATCTCAGCATAGAATTGACATATCGAAATAAAAAGGAATTTTGAGGGATTTTATCTATCATATTTTCGAAATCCCAAAATCGTAAGGCATATTCAAATCCAAAAAGAACTACACTAAAAAATTGCTGGAAAGAAATACTAAGGTTTCCACTCACAGATTAGCCTTAGCTTTACTCAAATGGATTTGTAGCCTTCCGATCTCTTCTAGAATCTCTCTCTTTTGATATATATATATACAAACAATAGGGAAGAGGTATACATATTCATTAGATTCAGAATAATTGGAGGATAATAGGATTAGAATATATTGGAGGAAGAAGAAACAAATAGGAAATAAGTTGAATCCCTACCTGAATTCTCTACGGAGTTTCTAAATCTTATTAGAGGGAGATAGTAATGGCAGAGTTTCGTCGTATTCCTTAAAATAATATGAATAAAAGTGGAAAGGATAGGGTTCAATTTATAGGAGTTGAAACGAAACAGAAACGTAGGATGGAAGTAGGTAGGAAATGGGTAAATCTAGAGCGTACAACCGAATAAAACATAGCTTCATACGCTAGCAACCACTGGCAACTTTTGTTGTTAAGCAGTCGACTGCCTTTGGGTGACCGGTCGACCGCTACGGTCGTCCGGTTAACCTATATAGGTCGACTGCTCCTCTTATTTAGGGGAACGTTTATTTATTTCCGTTGCAAGTTTATTTTATTCCCTTATTAAATTTTAACGTTAAACGTTAATTAAATGTTTACTTAGCCTGCAAGCCAATTTTTGAAATTTAAATCCTAAATTTGATTTCTCATTTGAATTTGAATTCAAACTAAGTTAATTTAAATCTGAGAACTTCAAATGCTCATAACTTCTTTGCTTGAGCTCCATTTTCAATATATCATATATGGAAATAGATCAGAATTTCGCCACGAATGCAACAGAATAGCTTTTGTAGTCAAAGTCCAACTTTCATAAAATTTTCATATCCAACCCTTATTATATTTAATTCAATTTACCTTATTTATTTATGGTTTATTTTATGGGGTGTTACATTCTTCCCTCCTTAAAAAGGATTTCATCCTGAAATCTTCCAAGTGGCGAACATCGTAACTTGTAATAACATCCATGTTATACAACCAAGTTCTTTACACAACTATTTACTCACCTAATAGTGAAATGTAATTATGTGCTGCAGACATGCTAAAAAAGCTCAATCCTAGTGTGAGTATGTAATCGTGTCATGTAAGTATGTATGCAAATATCCTAAACATGCATAAAAAATTCTATATGAGTGTAAAGTGATTGTGAAAAATTGTAACAACCATCTCCTACCATCCAATCTAGCAACCATGATGCAACCAAAATACTAATTTTGAAGAGAAAAATTACCAGTGAAAAGATCTGGGTGAGTGTTTTTTATCTTCTCCTCGATCTTCCGTGTGCTTTCTGCTTAATTGTCCCCCCATTATACTCAAACCAACTTAATTATTTAATTGCGGAGTCTCTTATTACCATGCTCCATAATGTGTGCGGTGGCACGAGGCACTATCAGCTCCATCTCAAAATCCCCCAACTGATCAGGCTATATTCTGCTAACGGTGTCATGAAGGTATTTCCTAAGGTGTGAAACATGGAAAACATTGTGGACTCCTACCAACTTGTCAGGAAGCTCCACACCATATGCCAATTTTTCTATTCTTTCTAGAATTCTGAATATCCTAATAAATCTAGACGCCAATTTTCTAGACTTGCCAAACCTAACAACTTTTCTAAGAGGGGAGATTTTAACAAATACCATATCTCCAACCTCAAATTCAAGCTCTTTCCTTCTTTTATCCGCATAAGATTTCTAACAGTCTTGCACTACCTTCATCCTTTGCCTGATCAACTCTACTTTTTCCAGGGTATCACAGGTCAAATTGGTTCCAAGCAATACTTTATCGGTGGTTTTCCACCAACAACTAGGCAATTTGTAGGGCCGCCCATAAAGTGCTTTAAAAGGGGCCATACCAATCGTAGTTTGATAGCTATTATTATACGCAAACTCAACCAATGGTAGATGCTGCTCCTAATGTCCTCCAAAATCCAAGACACAAGCTCTCGACAAGTCCTCTAAAACTCAATTCACCCTCTTTGTTTGTCCGTCAGTTTGTGGGTGATATGCCATGCTAAGGTTCAAAGTAGTTCCCAAAGATGTTTGTAGGCTCCTCCAAAACTCGCTAGTGAACAAGGGTTCCCTATCATTGACTATGCTTAAAAGAATTCCATATAGACGAACTACCTCCTTAATATAAATCTGGGCGAGAGAGGCGCTAGTCATATTTCTCCTAATCAGAACAAATGAGTACTCTTGGTGAGTCTATCTACAACAACCCAAATAGCCTCATTTCCCTTCTGACTTTTAGGCAGTCCTTCCATAAAATCCATCGAAATATATTTCCACTTCCAAGTCAGAATTTCCAAAGGTAATAATAATCCACCAGGTTCCCCTTGCTTAGCTTTTATCTTTTGACATGTCAAACACCTAGCAATAAACTCAGCTACGCTCCTCTTCATTCCATTCCAAAAGAAAATTCTCTTTATGTCCTTGTACATCTCATCTCCTCCGGGATGAATGGTTATCCTTGAGTGGTGACACTCCATAAGCACATCTCTCATCAAATCATCTATCATTAGGATGCAAAGACGTCCATCTCTTCTCAAACATCCGTTCTCATCAACCGAGTACCTCTAAGAATGGGGAAAATGCTCTCCTTTTCTTAATTTTTTCAAAATCTCTACTGATTTCTCATCTTCTACTTACTCGTGCCCTATATGATCCATCAATGCTAGTCTAACTCCGTAACGGATAGAAAACCTTGGATGGGTTTTGTTGATGGTTGGAGGTTAAAATTTGAGAGAAACTCCAACCGTCTCCTTTTATATATGGCTTTTCTAGGGGTATATTGAATGTCAAAGTCAAAGGATGCTACATACTCCATCCGCCTCTGTTTTCTAAGATTCAAATCTTTTTGGGAAAAATAGGTATTTGAGTGATTTATGATCAATGAATAACTCAAACTTTTCCCCTAAGAGATATTGCCTCCACATCTTTAAGGCAAAAACAATAGCTATCAATTCTAGATCATGCACTGGATACCTCTTCTCATGGTCCTTTAGTTGTCTACTAGCATAGGAAACTACCTTCCCTTCTTGCATAAGAATTGCCCTTAATCTTGTACCACATGCATCTGTGAGAACCGTGAATGGCTTGGTTCCATCTGTAATCGTGAGCACAGGTGCACTAGTCAATGACTCCTTAAGCTTCTCAAATGCCTTGGTGCATCTATCATCCCAAACAAAAACTATATTCGTCTTAGTCAATCGGTTTAAAGGGGCTGGTATTTGTGCAAAGCTCTTGATGAACTTTCTATAGTAGCCTGCCAACCCTAGAAAACTTCTAACCTCCGATGCATTACTAGGAGTCTTCCATCCTCGGACAGCTTCCAGTTTAGCAAGGTCCACCGCCAATCCTTGTTTCGAAACAATATGCCTAAGAAACCTCACTTCATTTTTTCAAAAGTGGCATTTAGAAAACTTGGCTTTGAGTTGGTTTCTCTTCAAGGCCTCTAATACCTCCCTTAGGTAGTCCTCATGCTCCTTCTTGCCTTTGGAGAAAACCAAGATATCATCGACAAACACCATGGCAAATTTATTAAGTTGCCGTCTAAATATTCTACTAATCAAATCCACAAAGTAAGTTGGGGCATTTGTCAGTCCAAAAGGCATTAATTTCCAATCATAGTGACCATCTGGAGTATGAAATGCGGTCTTTGACTTGCTTTCCTCTACAATCCTCAACTAATGAAATCCCATTGCTAAGTTTAGTTGAGAAAAGACTTTACCTCCTATAAGTTGGTCGAATAAGTCATCTGTTCTAGGTAGAGGGTACCTATTGTTCCTTGTCAACTTGTTCAACTACCTATAATCGATGCAAAATCCCATAGAACCGTTTAACTTAGTAGCAGAAACAACAGGGGCTCCCCACTCAGAAGTACTCTTACAGATGAATCCTTTCTTCAATAGCTCTGAGATTTTTTCTTATCTGATTCCCTTCTTTCTTTAGGGGCCATATGTCTTAAAGGAAGAGCGACGGGTCTTGCATCCTTCTCCAAATCATTTCGGAACTCAATCTCCCTATGAGGTGGAAGACTCAAGACCTTGAAGACATCAAGAAATTTACAAACTACAGGTACAGATGATGGCTCTCGAACAATAGATAGATTCAGTGAGTATAAATGGCTTAACTCAACTAAAGCTTTGGGTGTACAAAGAAATTCTAGGTCACGGCCTCCACGACTCCTTAATCATACTACCCTCTTATCACAGCCAAGAATGGCTCCACAATATGACAACCAATCCATACCCAAGATAAGCCCACACCCCTCGAAATTTAGAACGTATGCAGTACATATGAAATCAACGTCACATATGTCTAACACTAGGTCTTTGCAAATAAGAGAAAGGTGGGTCAAACCCCCAATGGGATTGAAAACCTCTATTGGGCTACTGACAATCTAGATTTGAAGGTTTAAGGAATTTACTACCTCCCTAGCTATAAAGGAACGTGATGGTCCCGAATCAAATAGGGTGCAAATAATAACCCTAAAAATAAGAGTTATACCTTCTAGAGCTTCTTTTCCTTAGTCTTTTCGTGGCTTACTGGCAATAGGACGGCTTCAATAGCATAGGCATGTTCGCTTGATCCTTCCTAGCCATCTTGGGACATTGATTCTTGTGATGCCCTTCCACATGGCAGTTAAAGCACCTTCCTTTAAAGGCTTATGTTATCATACTCACCCTACAATCTTTAGCTTCATGACCCTTCCTTTGGCATTTCTTACACACCTTCACATCCTTCTTAAACTTCCTCTTCGACTTCTTGTTGGCCCAAAAGCTCCCCTTCTTGGACCTTCCTTGCTTTTGGATCAGTGCAGACTTCTCCTTCTCTCTTTCCTTATCTTCTTCATTGGCCACATGCAGCATTGTCGTTTCTACCAAAATCTCCTATGTGGCCCCCATAGGTACTTGGTCAACAACATTTCTCTTTGCCAGGAATTTAAGCCCTTCACGAACTTCATAGTCATTTTCATAGGTGTGTCTATCAGGCTCATCCCGAATTTAGCCAATTTAGTAAACTTAGCTATGTACTCCTTAAGGGTAGAATCTCATTGTCTCAGCTGAATGAACTTTTCCAATTGCAAGCTAACCTCTGATCTAGACATGAATCTCATCTCAAATTGGTCCTTGCATTCATCCCAGGAGAATATCCTTCCCGAGTGCTCATTAGTCACAAAGTTCCACCAATTCAAGGCTTCTTCCCCGAGGTGCCAAGTTAATATTCTTCTTCTTAGCTGATCATCCCAAACAAGCTCTCTAAATATCTTCTCGCGGTTACTAACCTAAGCTTTAGCTTCCGAATATCCTTCAGTTCCAGATTATGTCATCCTTCCCATATCGAGAAAGTCCTTACATAACTTAGTAAAGTCAACAGGATGAGGTGTTGCATCGATGGTCGGGGCAGTGGGTGCTATAGGTGTAGCTGGAGGAATAGGAATCTGCTCGACGGTCCTAAGATATTGTTTAAACCATTCTGGTATTCCACGAATGAGTGGTCTTCCGTGGGTAGGGTTCCCTTGCTTGAAAAAAGATTGATTATCAGCCATATCAACTACCAGTAGGTTAAACCTTTAGTGACGACTTTCTAAGATAATATTTACATGCTGAAAGAGAAAAGGTTGACTATTGTACGTGCGTATGTTCAAGAAGAGAGGGTATATATAGTAAGAATTATTTGAAATTCTTTTTGAAAAACCTTTTTTAAAATAACAAATACATCTCTCATACGTACAGTTTTCCCCCGTTGATTGGGTAACCTTGGCTCTGATACCAAATGTAACAACCCACCCCAGAACGGGCCTAAATTTCGACCTAGAAAAAGGCCCCTCGAAACTTAGATCCATTCTAAGGCAAGCTGTTGCTAGTAAGAAGAAATAACATTGCGGAGCCATAACTAAACTTTCAGAACTCGCAGCGGATGGAACAAAATATAATAGTAAAGTATATCCATTTGTTTCAAAACCATAAAAATGCCATAATACAAAATCCCATAAAAACTGTAACATAATATCCGTTACATAAAAGCAAATACTAATAAATACTGCCACTAGCCAAGCTTCTCCATCTCTAAGCATCATCACCGCCATCACCCTGTCCTTAACCTGTGTTGTAATAAGGAGAAAATCGGAATAACAAGTGTCTGGTGAATAAAAAGCTCGAATCTTACCTTTTCAGTACTTGGGCAGTATATTTCAAAATAAAAATATGTTTACGAACATAAAACCATTAAAGTCATTCAATACTTATTTATAAGGAAAGGAGGCGGGTCCAACCACTTAATACCTTCCATTCCATAAGTAGGTTTCTAGAATCCCATATCCCAATCATACGTCATAAATAGCTAATAATGTGAGAGATGGTACCCAAGCCACTTAATACTTCCTAATGGAAAATAGGCAGACTCTGGTCATTTAAGACATTAATTAAGGCAGACCTCATAATTTAAGACCTATTTTTAGAAGTGTGCTCCTCAATGGTACTATCTAGTTGACATCACATGGAATCTTATAGGCCACTTAATACTTCCAAGTGGAATATAGGCATACTCTGGTCATTTAAGACCTTAAAATAGGCAGACCCCATCTTTAAAGACCTATTTCCGGAAGCGGACCCTATAGAGATACCACCTAACGTAGCCCCTTGGCCATTTAATACTTCATCAAGGGAAAAGAGGCCGGTCCAACCGCTTAATACCTCAAAACCCAAAGCAGGCCCTTCGTCTTATGGCCCATACTTATAATGACGTCTCACAATAGTCCGCTACTCGTAGGAACTGGTAGCCAGATTAGCTGGGAAGATTTCCCCTATAGAATCTGGAACTAATCTCGCGTCATTACAAAAATTTATCATAAGGATATCTCACATCAATAAAAGTGTACACAACTGCTGGTAGCCTCAAAGTGAAGGGCAGACTTCCATCATGTAACTCTATTGACCTCGCATCCCTATGACTTTGCCACAAATCAATTACTCTCCATACACACACACACACACTCATCACACCGTTTCATAAATAAGACCTTATAAGGAATCTTCCTTATTACGCCTTAAAATAATAATTAGGCTATATAAGAGGTTCCTCTTATTTTCGCCTCAAAATCAATTACCTTCCTAATGGGGAAAATAAATATAAATAAATGCCTAATTAACTACGCCATATACTCCTTTTAAAAAAAACTACGCCATACATGCAATAATTATACGTTAATTACGTAAATAGACATAAATAAATATTCATGCCTAATAACCTCTAGATGCACGGATTTTACGCTCTAAACTAGCGTTAAATGTCAATTCCCTAACCAATTATTATTACAAGTCCTTTTTCTCCAAATTACCAAGATTTCATGAATTCTAATGTCCAAAATAGGGAATAAATATTCATAACCAAAACTGCAGTAACAGACTTGTAAATAAAATAGAAACTTAATATTTTACACCAATTCAATGGAATATCATAAACAATAAGAATTCCAATCTAAAGCCCATATTCTATTCAACTCCCATTTTATAAAGAAATAGATAAGAATAAGTGGTGTAAACTATGAATAAAATTCATAATCTAAACCCCTTATTTTATTTAAGAATCACAATTTGACCCAAAGAGGAAGGAGAAGTGGAATAGACTATGAAATTATCAAAATTGCATAAACTAAAAAAATCCCATCAAATTAATGTAAATAATTGAAAATCTCAGCATATAGTTGACATATCAAAATAAAAAGGAATTTTGGGGGATTTTATCTATCATATTTTTGAAATCCCAAAATCCCTAAGCATATTCAAATCCAAAAAGAAATACACTAAACAATTGCTGAAAAGAAATACTAAGGTTTCAACTCACAAATTAGCCTTGGCTTCACACAAATGGATTTTTAGCCTTCCGATCTCTTCTAGAATCTCTCCCTTTTTATATATACACACACAATAGTGGAGAGGTATATATATTCATTAGACTAAGAATAATTGGAGAAGAATATGATAAGAATAGATTGGAGGAAGAAGAAACAAATAGGAAATAAGTTGAATCCTTACCTGAATTCTCTAGGGAGTTTCTGAATCTTATTAGAGAGAGATAGCAATGGCAAAGTTTCGTCGAATTCTCTAAAATTAAATGAATAAAAGTGGAGAAGGTAGGATTATATTTATAGGAGTAGAAATGCATCAAAACCGTAGGATGAAAGTGGGAAGAAAATGTGTAAATCTAGAGCGTACAACTGAATAAAACATAGGTTCAAACCCTAGCCGCCACTTACAACTTTTGTTGCCAAGTGGTAGACCGCTTGGGCAATCAGTCAACCGCTACAGTCGACCGGTTGACATATATAGGTCAACCGCTCCTCTTATTTATGGGAACGTTTTTTCAGTTCCATTGTAAGATTATTTTATTCCCTAATTAACTTTTTAACGCTAAACGTTAATTAAACGTTTATTTTGCGCCCAAGCTAAATTTTGAAATTTAAACCCTAAATTTGATTTCTTATTTGAATTTGAATTCAAACTAAATTTATTTAAATCTGTCAACTTTAAATGCTCATAACTACTTTGCTTGAGCTCCGTTTTCAGCATATTATATATGAAAACAGATCAGAATTTTGCCACAAACCAATGAAACAACTTTCATGGTCAAATTTAAACTTTTATAAAATTTCCATATCCAACCCTTATCATATTTAATTTAATATACTTTATTTATTTATGGTTCATTTTACGGGGTGTTACAGTTTGGATATGATATATTTTTTTCCAAAAGGGGGCTGGAAATAGCGATTATCATAGAGGTGAGGGAGAGCAAAAAGTAACCTCAATAATGAGGGGTAGTGTGGCTTTTATAGAGATAGTAAAGGAGATATTCTCTCCTTAGTTTACTCCTTCTCTTTTACAAATCTGGTTCCAACTCATTTTAAATCTTTAGCCCCTCTCTTGCTCTCGTGTAGGCAGCCTTAGATCAAACTATATAGGCCTTAAATCATTCCAAACCCATTAGCAATTAATATCATTTAAATCAAATTTAACTACATACCAATCTCGAATATCGATTCGTACATATATAACTTTTATATATGCACAAAATTAATTAACATTGACACCCAAAAATACTAATGTGATGACCACCCTACACCTCCGACATCCAATATTCCTGATGAGTGCGCTGCTATGGTGCTCGGCCCAAGTAGAAAATTTTCATGGGTTGAAAGAAGATAGAATCATCATAGAACCTGTCGTATATCTCACAACGCATGGAATAAAATATAATAATCATCATGGATATAAAATAGGCGAGACAATAATAACTAAATGAACCACGAATATCAGAGTGCACATGTTCACAAAGTTATATGAAATAGTAATAGAGTTTATACAACCAGAAATAAAATCAAAATAACTATCTCTAAATAAAATAGCTAACACTGTCTAAGTTCCACTATGTAGCATAGTGGAATAAGCAATAGTAAGCCACATATAAATATGAGAAAGCATTATCTCTTATTCGTCAATCTGCACGGCACCACGTATCATCCAAATCTACTATCTAGTATACTCATTTAAGAATACTCGAGATAATAAGAAGAAAAACATAAAACCTCGAGTCGGACAACAGTCCGATGTGAGCGATAAACAATCTCAAAATACTATACAAGTCAATATAGCAAGGAAAAATGGTATAAAAATCATATCTAACATGTCCCTGCATCCAAAAGGTTGGCACATACGATGATAATATGCTCGTAACAACCAACCCTTCGAAATACCTTAAAATCAGCACCAAATGAAAACGTCCGACTTCTAAATACCACAAAAAACAGATTGTCAGAAAAGAAAACTAAAATAAATATATATACTAAGACATATCGACATAATCTCATAGTGGAATGTTAACATATAATGTACTGAATATAAATGAACAGAACAGGATAACAATATATATATATTGTTAACACCTCCTTTTCAATGACCTAGCACTCAATGATCTACGACTTACCGATCTAAAGGACTCAAGCGACTCAAGCAACTCAAGGCTTCAACGACCCAACGACTTAGCGAGCTAAGAGACTCACCGGCTCAACGACCTAACAAGCTAGCGACCTAACGAGATAAGAAGGCTACGACCTAACTCCTGAAAGAAGGTAGCGACCTAACTCCAAAAAGCAACCTAGCGACCTAACGAGTTAGCAACCTAGCGACCTAGCAACTCAGGAAAAGGGAACGACTTAACATGCTCCAGAGTAAAGCCACACGACCTACCTCTTCTGTTAGGTCGCACACGTTGCCGAGATAACTTCTGAATTCACTACATTAGGTCGCTCACACCCAGTATCTCACCCAGAATGGCATCATTAAGTCACCAACGACTTAAGCTAACTCGGGATGACTCTTAGGTCGCTCACGACCTACGACCTAACCCCTAAGTCGTCCACGACCTATGACCTACCTCCAGATTTTCCCTATAAATACCCTGCCTACTCCGCATTTGGGGGGGACTTTTTTCCAGACTTGGAAGCGCCGAAACTCTGTTGCATTCATGACTTCTACAACACCTCTACTACCAAAAACATTCCAAACTACCTAAGGGGGAGATCAACTACATTCAAGATGGATTCCAGAATCTCTTTTGCATTGTAGTGCTAATTACTTGTATCGATTGTTGAGTAATCGAAGGAATTCTTGTAAAACTTGTAATCGAACTTGTGATAAAGAAGATAAAGTGGACGTAGGCTTGACTTTGAGCTGAACCACTATAAAACTGCTGTCTCTTTACTTTTACTACAATTATCTGCTTGTTTTAGTTCCAGTACCAACGGTGGTGTTTTCACTTTATTCATATTCACACCGGGGTGTTAGCGTTCGATTTTTACGTTAACATATATAAGAGACTACACTAGCAGAAATAACTTATAATTGAATATCGATGCAGAAAGTCAAAAACATCAAACTCCATATAGGTGGAGTTCTGAATATAATACCGGGTATGTCAAGTCTTATATATATATATATATCTATATATATATGTCATGTACTACTACAATATCAAGTATATATACAAGTGTCGACGTTGCCTCCATAAAGTGCTCTAGCTGTCTTGAAAGCGTATCCGCAAAAGCACCCGACTTCCAAACCACTCAATCGAAAACCAATGAGTTGTCATGACATAAATAGACAAAAATGAAACGTAGGTCGGGTATAAAGTTCGGTGTGAGGGGAACTATATCAAAACACTGTATATTAAAACAACACAAAATTAAATAGAGACTACTAAGACACAGCCGGTCCTCTCTACAATCATGGCTTATTGGTAATCTGGACTGTCCATAAACAAGTAAAGAAGACCTCTCCAAGAGATGGAAAATCATACCATAACCTGCTTTTCTCTTGTAATCAACGAGTCATCACAACTATAATATGGCTGAAACGTAACAATATATCATGATAAAGTTACTAAATATGCAAATGCAGAGACAATGCATATATCATGATACAAACATATTCTAGAATACACGATAATATTATCAAACAATTAATATGACATAATATAACTATAAGCGATAAACAAAGAATATAAACTGATACTCATCATTGCTTATAAATGGAGTCTGTGGTAGACTCGTGCCCAAGATAAATAGAGTCAATACCTCAGTGTACCATAGACCCCGAGTCGCATCTAGTGTTGTCGAACTCATGTAGGTCTCACCATACCCCTCAGTAAGCATATGTGATATATGACCTACTCTATATACCTAAAACTTGAGTCTACGTTAGACATCGATCGTAGTCTAATGATTCTCATTGAGGGTCCAAAATAAACAGAGTCGGTGCCTCAGTGTACCATAGACCTCGAGTTGCATCAAGTATGGCCGAACCCATATGTCTCACTATACCCATCAGTAAGCATGGGTGATATACAACTTACTCTATTTACTAGAAACCTATATGGATCCCACCATACCCCTCGGTGAGCATAAATGACATATGATCCACTCGCAGATGATTGTCATCATCTCCCCCTCGGTTATCAAGGATTTCTTAATAAATTCGCATAACGTTCCTATAAAAGAGAACGACAGGTGTATCTCATATAATATGCCATTAGGACCACAAAGGAACGCCGATGTGTATAGATATATATAGATGGCCTATACTATAAGACCTATAATAGGCATGACCACTAATATAAGGCCAATATAGTGTATGATCACTAATTTAAGATCAATAATGTGCACAGTCACTAATATAGGACCGATACGATTTACCAAACTATACGTACCCCGAGTCAAAGCCCGAAGTTACGGATTTACTCCATTCGATCGTACATGCTTATGGATGTGAGTGTGTGAATAATCATCGTACCAATCCCATGCTCAATTGTTGTTGATCCCATAGGAATCACTTAACATCCGCATTCGAATCTCGAGCTTTGCCTTGCGTTCTGCCTCCTCAAGTAGTCTATATTCTTCCTTAAGGTTGCACCAAAGCTTCGCACGAACCCGCCTCTGATACCGGGGAAGAACCCCTGCTTAAATGGCACCCGACCTTGACTTTACAGCTTAGCTCAGTACACCATCGGTCCACCAGTGGTCTACCACCAGATGACTGGTGGCTGCTTTCTTACCTTGTGTGTTGTTCACATGTGTGTTGATGCACTTATTTGTGCACACTTAGGCACACACATACCCACAAACCCACCACTATTATATGAATCACGTTTCGGGATTCGCCAGACCGATTACTTGACCCGATATTTTCTCACGCAACTTAGCGTACCCGGTGGTTGCTATGGCAAACTGAGATTGTCCGCGACTTGATGATATACACATATGGATATTTCCATACACGTATATATATGAATATACACACAAATTCTAAACTTCAATACAAGAATTGTATTGATTATATAACCTCAAATATATATGTATACGCATACCCGCTCGTGCACATATACGTACACATATAAAAAAGTAAGTAATTGAATTACTACTTATATCTAGTCTAATTTCTATTTACTAAATCTTTTCAATAAAAGTCCAATATCTTTTACATTACTTTATAGAAATATAAAACTAGCTTAAAAATCATTTTTAAGCCCTTTAAACCATTCTAAAAGTCACATTCTTATCTTTGATTGGTAATAGTATATATAATAATCTTTCTATCAAAAATATAATGATGAATTATAGTTAATTAGTTTATAATCATGCTATAAATTAATATCATTGCTATCCAGCTCTATTCAATATGAATAGAACATAATATAAATATACGAGATTTTAATCAACTATCCCACATATTTACTCAAAAAATCCAATCAAGTGGGGAAATACTTTCATATTTTTTTCTATCTCTATTGGGTAATATTTTACAATGTATAAAATTGCAAGCATTTATACTGAAATACAAATCGAGAGGATTTGTACTAAAATACAAATCCAGAGTTATAATTCCTCTCACCTAAACTGTAATTTCTCAGGTGTCTGAATCCAGACCAAGTCCATAATATGGCCGAGATAATCTCACTATGAGTGCAACGGCGAAGACCACGTCTCGATCGGACCTCGTACGTAAGAGATATGGATTTAATACGAAAGGATATTAACTAAAAAAATTAATTATATTAACTAATTAATCCATACCTTAACCCCCTTGGATCTTCATTTCCCTCAAATGATATGCACAGGACGTGCACACAACCCATTGTCGTGCATCCTTCCACTTCGATTTCTCCTTCTACACACCATAATTCAATGAACAGTCAGTTGCGTTGCACTCCACATCGCAAGCTCTTCGCAACAGGCACCACTATACTACCTTCGACGGCCCCCTTCAAGATATAACTTGGTGCCTCCTAATGCAGCTCCAAGATGTCCTATTTCACTAGAGTAGGCCGAAGCTTTGGCGGTTGCTACTGAAAGGTATGCTTCGCCAAATCCGTTTAGCCTCTATCATCCTCCAACTCCAACAAACCCAAACCCAAGTTCGACGTCCACTAAGTCGAACTCGACCAAGTCATGCCGCACCCCCTCTTGAATGCCATATAGATATGAAGCTCTCGCTTCTCCGAATCCAACGGATCCAACCTCGTCGATTTTCATGGATTGTAGCTCCGGGTTTAATTTTTGAAGGTGGGTGGCTTTCTTCGTTTACTGATTGGGAAGAAAAATGAAAAGGGAAAAAAAGGAAAAAGTTAGAAGGAAAAGTTGGGGTGGTGATGTGCATGTGTGTGTTTGTGTTTGTGTGTGTGTGTATAATTTAATTGATTTCTCAAATAAATCACCACATATTTTGAGCTCCTATGATCCCACAACACATCGGATCGCTACGAAACTTGTTGGCGCACATCACCTTATTTTTCTGATCCTAATAGTATAAAATTTGTCGCTATCTGAGACAATGCTCCGGGATGATAATTTCACACATTTCGAGGTCGTTTTGTCCAGTGGATTGCCCACTCTCGAATATATGATATTTATACTCATTTTGATTCACAATGTCGATCCGGATTCAACGGAGGTAGTCTCGAGTCCTAATTCGTCCGTATGCGAAAATTCATATTTTGGTCCTTGAATTCAATAACGATTCAATACTTAAATTAATTGTTTAAATATCATATCGTTAAAAATGCGGGTTGTTACATTCACCCCTCCTTAAAAGGATTTTGTCCTCGAAATTCCCAAAGTAAGAAAATGTCTTCCAACCCTTGGGCTTTCAAAGCCCCAATTGTTTCGAAAAAATTCGACAGCACCTCCTTTGCGTGGCTAGCTTCGAAAAAAAAATCCAAAACAACATAAACACACACACACACACATCTCACATATGAGGCATCTCATTTTTGAAGACATACAAGCATATGTACCAAGTCTACACTACATATCTTACATACCTCTTTTAAGCATATGTCGTTTAGATGCCAATACAAGCGAATAAGCGTCCCAATAGCGCATAGTTGCTTCCATGTACCTGATCATGTACTCAACAAAGAGGATTAAATACGATTGCAATATTAACCAAGGATTTATGCATGCTATCTCATATTTAGCAATCATCTCAAATAAATATGCTATATTAAACCATTTAACTAGCATTTCTCATGCAACAAACATTTCAAATAAACATGCTATAACGATCTATGCAACTTGCATCTCTATCGCAACAACACGATATTAAAACGTTACGATCAAGCATAGTAACTGATATCGCCACAATCATACATTACTGTCAAATATAGAGTAAGCACAGATTAGTCGGTATCAAAATATACCATCGACTTTGAGTCATATCAAAAAGAAATAGACTCGTATAGATCTCACCTCGACCCCTAAAATGGCCATGGATGACACGTCATCTATTTTAGGTAGTTATCGCTATCTCCCTTCAAACATAATTTGACTATAATTAGAATACAAGCAACTAAATACACAACATGATAGAGTTAGGGGTATGCCCTAGGGGCAATTATGAAATTTGTTACATATATCTAACATGATAACCAATCTTTTTCGAAATAAAAAGTGTTTTCATTCTATTATATACTTGATATAATGTGTTATATTAATTAATTAAATGTATATTTAATAGAAAATCCACAAATTGTATGTTTTGTGATAGTAGTTACAAAGTGTTGTAACCGTGAGTAATTTATCATAATGAAAACAAATATACTATTTTAAATGTTCCTAATCAACATACATCGAGACCGGATATTAATGTATCAGTTAAGACTAGAATACATAACGCTCCCTAAATGTTAGGCAGTGTAGTACCGATGATAGTTGGGGGCACCCAGAGGTTACGTACTAATAGTTATTGAATAACTATGGAACGACTCATTCGATAATTTTCTGTTGGTTAATATAAGTAAGGTCAAACGGAAAATATCGCTGTAACTGATTTACACAGTTCTCTTGACTTGAGAATACTGTGGATCTTCAATATGAAAGTTCTACGTTAATTATAGTCAAATCATGGTACGACATCCACCGAGTGACTATGGTTGGGTCGAGTGGAAGTATTGGAAGTGAAGCACTATTTAAGAGAGGATCCGTCTCCTCAATTATATGGGGTTAATATCACAGTCAACTCAAAGCCAAAGTCCTTGGCCAGAGCTGTCCGGTTAATAATAATTGTTATTATTGAACCAAGGACTTTATGTTTAGACTGTGGTGTTGAATATGGACGAAATTGGAATTTTGACCATTACCAAATTCCACAAGTCCAAAGTGATATAGTTTTGATGAAGAGAATTGGTGTAAATAAAAGTCACAACCAGGTAAACACTTAACAAAGTGATATTGGATTTTACTGAAACTAAGAAAGTGATAAATTTGGCCAAAATGTCACCTACTAAGTGACGTGTAAACGTTAACATTTGAATAGTTGGATATTAATCGCTGACCAAATTTACATCTAATGAGTCACACAATCGAAATGATGAATTCTGCTTTGACTAAACGATTTAATTAGTTTATAATTGTTATAAATTAATTAAATTAATTGACATTTATGAAATATTAATTATAAAATTTTGATTATGATTTGAGGAATAAATTTTATTAAATATACTTATAATAGTTATAAATATATCAATCAATATACGATATCGATAAGCGATTAAATTGGATTTAATTAAATAATTTCTTATTTGGGCTAAAATGGATTTTTGGGCCATCATGATGGGTGAAATTTTTGGCAGCAACATGACAAGATGGCCGCTCAAAATAGGGGTTAGATGCTGGATTTTGAATGACTCAAATCAAGGGAGAATTAGTATGGGATGAGATCCACTTTTTCCTCCTTTCTATCCACTATATAAGCAAACCTAAACTAATTTGATTAGAACCTTTTATTGATATCTCCATCTCATCTTGCTGGATGAAATACTCCATTAGTGCTCCATTATTAAAAGTTCAAATCAACTCAAAGTCAATTATTATCCGATAGTTAAAGGTCAACGGTTCAAGGACTAACAATCTGCCAAATCAGAAAAAGTTTCAAAAGGGAGAGTTCATCCTTTCAAGGTGTGCTTCAAGGTTTTGGTTCTTAGGTATGTTTTATCAAATTACATTATATAATTTTTCGAATACTGTTTTATTATGTATGTGTCTATATATATAATGTTGTTAGTTAGGTGACGATTCCGGTATATGAATTAATATTATCTCAAATTTGTTTAGTTATATTTACGTATATACTTATAAAATAAATAAACAAACCAATTTTTCCATATTAGATCAGTACATCAACATAATATATATATATTAATTAATATTTTATTAAATTATTTATATATATATTATTTAATTACATATATATGGTTATATTTAATTACAACATTATACTATAGTTAAAATTGATCATATAATTTTTTATATGTAAATTTATGGTAATAGTAATTATTGACAAAAAATAATAATTTATTATTGTTTAATATTATATAAATCAATATACTACATAAATAAATCATATAAAATCAAATATGTCCTAAAAAATAAATTTTAATTTTGTAAAATTATTTTAACATCAGATAAGCTCTAGTCCAGAAACAAAAAACTAAAAAAACACTATTTTGAAAAATAATTATTCAAATCACCGAAAATTAATAAATTTAGTAAAAATAAAATTTAATCGTAAAAAAATGAAATAGTTTTTCAAATTTCAAAATATCATTTAAGATTTACTGAAATTTAAAATTTTATAAAAGTTTTAAAAATAATTTTTATTAATATTTTATGTAATTTCGAATGAATATTCAATTAAAGTTTATTTTAAAATAATAAAATATTATGTGCTATAGACACGAGCCAAAATAAATAAAACAAAAAATATTTTTTAAAATTTTATTAATTAATATATATATATATATATATGTATACATATATTCATATATTATAAATATAATTATTTGTATACGATAGAGTTAAGGGTATGCCTTAGGGGCAATTCTATAATTTATTGTAAATTAATTAACTCTGTAATCAATTCTAGTTTGTAATAGAGGTGTTTTTCTTTATGTTATATATTTTGTTATAATGTGTTATAAACTATTAAATTATTAATTGAAATATTTTAACAAAAAATCCATAAATTGTGTGTGTGTGATTGTAATTATAAATACTTGTAATCATGAGTATTGTACCATAATATTATAAAACACATCATTTTAGTTGTTCCTAGTCAAGATACATCGAGACTGGATATGGATGTATCCATTGAGATCAGAGTACGTAGCGCTTTCCAAATGTTAGGTAGTGTATTACTCATGATTGTTGGGAGCACCTAGAGGTTACGTACTGGTAGTTATTGATAACCAGCGAACGGTCCACTCAATAGTTTTCTATTGGTTAATATAACTAAAGTCAAACGAAAAATATAGATGTGACTAATCAACATAGTTCTCTCGACTTGAGGATACTGTCGATATGAAAGCTCTGATATGATTATAGTAAAATCATGGCATATTGTCTATTAAGTGACTATAATTGGATCAAGTGGAAGTATTGGGAGTGTGGCACTATTCAAGGGAGGATCGTCTCCTCAGTTATATGAGGTAAGTATCATGGTCAACTCAAGTCAACCCAAAGTCATAATCTCTGACCAGAGTAGTATGGTTAATAATAATTGTTATTACTGAATCAAGGACTTTGTGTTTGGACTATAGAGTTAAATATGGACGATGTTGGAATTTTGACCATTACCAAATTCAATAAGTCCAAAGTGATATAGTTTGGATGAAAATAATTAGTGTAAATAAATGTCACAACCGGTTGCTTAATTAAAGTAAAATTGGGTTTTACCGAAACTAAGTAAGAGATAAATTTGGCCAAAATGTCACACTACATGCTAAGTGACGTGTGAACGTTAACATTCGAATAGTTCGATGTTAATCGCTGACCAAATTTACACCTGACGAGTCACACAATCGAAATGATGATTTCTCTTTAGACCAAACGATTTAATTAGTTTATAATTTTTATAAATTAATTAATATTTATGAAATATGATTATAAAATTTTGAATATGATTTGAGGAATAAATATTATTGTATATATTTATAATAGTTATAAATATATCGATCGATATGCGATATCGGCTAGTAGTTAAATCAAATTTAATTACAATATTTATTTAGACTTAAATGGGCTATTAGTCCATGATATTATGGTGATATTTCGGTAGCAATAGAGATGTAGGAGGCGACTAAAAATGGGTTAGGGGTATTTTAGATGGATGGTTCGGATTTAGGGAGAATGAATATGAGATATGAGCCACCTTTCTCTCTATTCCTTCCACTATAAAAGGACTCATAACACTAATGAAAAAAGGGCTTTATTGGTTGCCATTTCCCATCATTGCTGTTCGAATTTATCCACATAGGAGCTCCAACAAAATCATCTCAAATCAATTTTAAACCAACAACTATTGGATAGTTAACGGTCTACGATTCAAGGATTAATAGTTTGTCGAATCAAGAAGAGTTTTGATGAGGGAGATTCATTATTACAAGATGTACTTCAAGGCATTGGTTTTAGTATGTGTTTACTATACTATATGAGAATGATTACTATATATATTCTATTTTTTGTTTATATATCATTATTATGTTGTTTGTTATATGAGATTTTTATAAGTATCAATGTTGTCCTATATTAGATTGGTTATTTGTATGTATATTATTAAAAAACCATTTTTATAGATATGATGTATACACAGCCGTATAAATTTATTTTATTTTTTATTAGTTAATTTATATATATATATAACATATGTTTAATTATGTCATCATATCATGTTAATAATTGATCTTATATTTTATATATGTATGTCTACACTAATTATAATTTTATGTAATAGCAAGTATTTTTAATAATTATTTACTATTATTTAAATCAAAATACAAGTTGAATAATTCGTATAAAATAATTTATGTTTTAAAACTTTATTTCAAATTTTATAAAATTATTTCATCATCATATTATGTATCGGCCAAAATCCCAAGATTTAAAATTAAAATTTTCATTTTTTAAAAATCGTTTATATGTGTGGCCGTTAATAAATAATTAATAAAAAATTAATTTTGACTCAAAAATTATGGAATTTTTTTCTTGACCTTAAAATATCATATTCGAATTTATAAAAATTTAAAACTTGTAAAATATATTAGAAAAATATCTTTAACATTATTTTAATGTTTTTTGACTAATTAATATATATGTAAATAATTTAATAATACAAAATTATAGTTAAGTGTTTCCCGTGCTGCGTGTTCGAACTGGAATGCAATAAAAAATATTTATTTTTATTTAATTTTCATAATTGATATAATTATATATGTATATAGTTAAATAAATATATTTGTAAATACTTTAGATACTATAAATACAATTATAAATAGATATAAATATATCTATTTTGTTACTGTAAGATATTAATGTATATTTTATTTTTAAAATACTTTATATATTATGTATATATACATATATGTATGTATGTATGTTTATATATTTATATAGTCATTTATTAATTAATATCTAATTCAATATATATATATACGTATTATTAATATTTTACATATATGCAACACATATATTTTCATATATACGTATAAGTATGTATTTATATTATTTTAATGTTTGTTTAAATAAGAAGTTTATATACATACATATAATTGGACAACACACAATACATATAAGATGAGCTAACATGTCCCTTGCGATGCAAATCCCAACGTATATATATGGGCATGTTGTACCTTGCATGGATTATTATGTTACACATGCACACACATACATATATGTATATGGTACATGTGTACCATTATATTTAATTAAACATAAATTAAATAAAATTCCATCTATTACTTATAAATTTAAAGGAAATAAGAGATTTTATTTAAATTAAATTTAGAAATGTTCTAAATAAATTAGACTTCATAGGTCCAATATAAATCCAATATGGAAATTCTTTTGAAATTCTCACATATCTTCCACTGTGGGCTGACTCAGTCTCAACAATGGTATCAGAGCCCGTTGGCCTATGCGGTTTAAATTAGTCATGTTAGGGTTAAGTATTAAGCTCATAGCCTAAAAGTTGTCCCTAACAAAAAATGCTCAAATTTGAATTGCGCCTTAGGCAAATTTTCAGAATTGTTATAAAGTTTAAAATGAAAGATTTTAATTTTAATAGTTAAATTTAAAACATGATATAAAATATTATAAAAGTTATAATATAATTAATTTTTTCAAAACGTTTGAAAATAATTTTAGTTTTTTTATATGTTTATTAATATGATTAATAAATTAATTAAATTAGTTACTTAATGGAAACTATGTACATGTATTATATATTATGATATATGTTATGATATTTTAAAATGTTTATGATATAGTAAGTATACATGTATGTATAAATAGTGATTTTCAAAATTAAAACAATTTAATTAAAATAGTTTAGTTAAACAAACCAATTAAAAGTTAATTAATTAAATAATATATACATATATATATGATATATGTTTTATACTATAAAGGTTATAGTGTATATATATACAAATTATATTAATATAAAATTAATTAGAATTAATTAATTAAATTTAGTCAAGTAAAATTAATCATTAAATAATATATAATTAATATAATGTTGTATATAAGACTATTATATAGTAATCTGAAATATAAAAGTTATATAATAAATAAACTTATAAAATGAATGTATAAATTTAAAGGTGGGATAATAAGAAACCCTAAATAAACTTAAGGAATAGGTAGATACGTAATTGTATGTGTAGCATGATTTTCGATGTGTCCAACACTTGAATTACGATAGTAATTCAAAAGAATTACATTGTTCCATAAGGCGATATCACCCAATTTTATATATGTTGAAGATTATGAATCTTTAATATAATGTTGTCATCTACCATATATATTCTAATAAATTACTTGCATACTCTTTCTTTGTTGAGCAAACACAAGCTAGGGATGTTACGTGTAGTATTATTAGTATATTGAATAGACGAGATAAAATAACTATATGTATTTGTTGAACACACTCAAAGTACATATATTGTACTTAGGTCGTCGTAATATGGTAGGTACGAGTGAACAATTTCGTTTTGATTTGTTGAGCAAACTTAAGGTCGAAGCGAAATTAGAACAAGGCACCAAAGGGTTAGGAATTGTATATGATACAACCGATAAGGAGTTATCCATCATCCCTGGAGCTATAACTTATTGAGTAGACTCAAGATCTGAATTCCAAGACCGACGAGTCCTAACACCTACTAGTGAAGTCGAAAGACTTTTATGTTTCGACTAAGGGTTTGGTGAAACATAAAAGTTTATTGGAAGCTTGTTGGTAAAATGAAACATAAATTTTAACCTTATTAATATTATAAGAACATCTACTATGACGCGTCCTAAAAATATACTACTTAAACTTGTAGAAAATGACAACTCCAAAACTGTTTTCTAAAAATTACAAACTTATTGGACCTAACTATACCGACTAGCTAAGAGCAACCAAAATAACATTGACTTACGAGCGCCTTTGCATTGCTATTACATGCAAACCTAAAAAATAACTTGTCGATGATGCAGACCCCGAACTAAGACTTGCTTATGAAAATGGGTGTCAGACCCGACGTCAAAGTTTTTGTGCTATCTAAGTTAGACAACCCATTGCAAAGGTAGCATAAAAATATGTTTGTCCATGAGATATTTGATAGTCTCAAGGCCCTATTATATGAACAGTCACGTTCCACAAGGTACGAGCTTATAAAGGAAATGTTCATTACCAAAATGACCAAAGGACTGAAAGTGGACGATTACGTGCTAATGATGAAGGGCTATATTAATAGGCTTTCAAAGTGGACATATAAATAAGCAATGAGTTACAAGTAGACTTGATCCTTGGTTCCCTTACTTCTTAGTATGAACCGTTCATACTGAATTGTAACATAAACCAATTAGATGTGAATCTCATGGAGCTCCTTAATATGTTGAGGTCGTCCGAGTCAACATCTAAGGATCAAGGTGTTGTACTTGCTGCAAAGGATAGTGCATCATCTTCGAAGTTCAAAGAAGCAGAAAATAGAAGGTAAAAACAACAAGAAAATTTATGAAGACCAATGACAAGGGTGAATGACACCACTACCACAAGAATGGTCACTGAAAATGGAACTGTCCTGACTACTTAAAGATTGTTAGGGAAAGGAAGCAGAATGGTTCTGCGGATCCATCAGGTACATTTATGATTAAAAATTATTTTGTAATCAATAAAATGTCATGGGTATTAGATACTGGATCTGGTACTCATATATGTAATTTGTTACAAGGGCTTAGGAGTTGGCATTGTGTGGTAAAAGGAGAGATGAGGCTCCAAGTTGTTGGTGGATATGTGGTAGATGCAACGACAGTAGGAGACTATCATTTAGTTTTGCCTAGTAGATTAGTATTAGTATTAAATAATTACTTTATGTAAAAGAATTTATTTATAAGATTGTTTCTATTTCTAGATTGTTTGAGACCGGACATATATTTCATTATGCAAATAATGTTATGAACATTAGTTTGGATGGAAATAAAATCTATGAAGGTGTTCTTGAAAATGGCATTTATGTGATTAATACTAATTATATATGCTCTGTGAATAATGCATCTAACAATATAAATGATGGTTATCTTTGGCATTGTAGGCTAGGTCATATTAGTAAGAAACGACTACACAAATTGAAAACTGAAGGCTTTCTGCCGTCAATTGGTTTCAAATCATTTGACACGAGTGAGTCATGTCTTAAAGGTAAAATGACTAATCACCCCTTCGCTGGGAGCAATGAAAAAGTTGATGAACTCTTAAGGTTAGCACATAGCGATGTATGTGGCCCAATACCTGTAGTTACCAACGGTAGTAGATCTTACTTTGTTAACTTTACTAATGAATTCTTGAGACTAGGATATGCGTATCTTATGAATAACATTTTCGATGTTTATGAGAAATTTTTTGATTATAAAAATTTAGTAGAGATCAAACGGACCGTAAGATTAAGATCCTTCGATCAGATCGAGGAGGCGAGTATATCAGATAAGATTTCCATCAATACTTAAAGGATAATGGGATTATCTCTTAGGTTAGTCCACCATATACTTCACAACACAATGGTGTGTCGGAGCGAAGGAACCAGACCCTGTTAGATATGGTTTGTTCCATAATGAGTAAGACTAAGTTACCATTGTCCTATTGGGGATATGAACTAGAAACTGCAGTGCATATGTTGGACTTTTTACTCGCTAAACATGTGTCCAAACATCATATGAGATGTGGTATGGCAAGAAACCCCAACTCAAGCACTTGAAGGTGTGGGTTGTGTGATGTATGTTAAGAACGTTGGTCCGAATAAACTAGAGGTAAGATCGGTATTATGTAAATTTATAGGATATTCCAAAAACTCGATGGGATATATATTTTATAACACCGAGGAACAAAAGGCCATTTTTTCCCGACACGCTGTCTTTTTAAAAAAGGAATTTCTATCTAAGGAAATTAATAGCAAGGTTGTAGAATTGGATAAGATCCAATAAACTAACACTGAAACAGAAACAGTGGGAGAAATAAGTGCACCCGTATACGAAAACATGCAAGCTATTAGAAGGTTTAGTAGGGAATCTTATGCACCAAAGAGATACTATGGTTTTCTCGTGGATGGCAAGAAAGAGGACCGTGTCTTAGAAGATGGAACTCCTCTATTCTTCCAACAAGCACTGTAGAGTAAAGACTCCGCACTGTGGTTTGGAGCAATGAATCCGAGATGGATTTCATGTACGAAAATAAATTTGGACTTTGTCGGACATACCCGAAAGGATAAAACTCATCGACTGCAAATGGATTTTTAAGAAAAAGCTCAATGCATATGGGGAAGTGGAGACTTATAAGGCAATGCTAGTTGCCAAAGGATTTCGTCAACTTCAAGGTATTGATTGTGATGAAACTTTCTCATCTTTAGCCATGCTTAAATTTGTTCGGATCATGTTAGCTATCGCTGCATTATATGATTAGGAAATATGGCAAATGGATGTAAAGATGGCTTTTCTAAATGGTGATTTAGAAGAAACCTTTTATATGTCGCAGCCCTATGGTTTTGTAGTCGGTGGGAGTGAGAGCAAAGCTTGCAAGTTGTTGAAGTCCATTTATGGACTTAAACAAGCTTCAAGGAGTTAGAACAAGTGTTTTGATAAAGTAATCAAATAGTTTGGTTTTTTATCAGAACACAGAGGATGCATGCGTATATAGAAAGGAACACGGCAACACTATTGTATTCTTCGTACTTTATATTGATGATCTAATATTGATTGGCAATGACACTTCATTGTTGCAATCAGTGAAAGCTTGGCTTTCCAAGAACTTCTCCATGAAGGGTTTAGGAGAAGCAGCCTATGTACTTTGTATACAGATCTATAGAGATAGATCTAAGAGAGTGTTGGGATTGTCTCAATCCTTGTACTTAGAGACCATACTGAAAAGGTTCGATAAGAAGAATTCCAAGCGTGGAAATATTGGGATTGAGATTCCATAATTGGCTCCAAGTTCTAGTGGGAGGTTGATAGAGTTAGGGGTATGCCCTAGGGGTAATTCTATAATTTATTGTAAATTAATTAACTTTGTAGTCATTCTCGTTCATAATAAAGGTGTTTTTTGGTTATATATATTTTTATAATGTGTTATAAATTATTAAATGATTAATTAAAATATTTTAATAGAAAATCCATAAACGATGTGTATGTGATAGTAATTACAAATAATTGTAATCATGAGTATTGTATCATAATATTATAAAACACACCATTTTAAATGTTCCTAGTCAAAATATATCGAGACTGGATATCAATGTATCTATTGAGACTAGAGTGTGTATCGCTCTCCAAATGTTGGGTAGTGTATTACTAATGACTGCTGAGGGCACCTAGAAGTTACGTACTAATAGTTATTGGATAACTATGGAACGAATCACTCGATAGTTTTCTGTTG
Source organism: Allium fistulosum (assembly GCA_030737815.1). Taxonomy (NCBI): domain Eukaryota; kingdom Viridiplantae; phylum Streptophyta; class Magnoliopsida; order Asparagales; family Amaryllidaceae; genus Allium; species Allium fistulosum. Next base: position 838,560,130 of record CM060905.1, read on the forward strand.
GTTCATATACCAAAGATTAAACAAAAAATAACGATGTGACTAATTAACATAGTTCTCTCAACTTGAGAATGCTGTCAATCTTCAATATGAAAGCTTTACTTTGATTATAATCAAATCACGACACAACGTTCATCAAGTGACTATAGTTAGGTCGAGTGGAAGTATTGAAAGTGAGGCACTATTCAAGAGAGGATTCGCCTCCTTGGTGATATGGGGTTAGTATCACGATCAACTCAAGTTTACCCAAAGTCAAAATCTCTGGTTAGAGTAGTATGGTTAATAATAATTTTTATTATTGAATCAATGACTTTGTTTTTGGACTATAGAGTTGGCTATGGACGATGTTGGTATTTTGACCATTACCAAATTCAATAAGTCCTAAGTGATATAGTTTTGACGAAGAGAATTGGTGTAAATAAATGTCATAACAGGGTAATGCTTAATTAAAGTAAAATTGGATTTTACTGAAACTAAATAAGCGATAAATTTGGCCAAAATGTCACACCACCTACTAAGTGATGTGTGAACGTTAACATTCGAATAGTTCGATGTTGATCGCTGACCAAATTTACACCCGACGATTCACACAACCGAAATGATGATTTCTCTTTAGACCAAATGATTTAATTAGTTTATAATTATTATAAATTAATTAATATTTATTAAATTTTGATTATGAAATTTTAATTATTATCGTATATATTTATAATAGTTATAAATATATTGATCGATATGCGATGTCGACAAGCAATTAAATCAGATTTATTTAGCAATAATTATTTGGACCTAAATGGCTATTAGCCAAAGATATTATGGTGATATTTCGATAACAATAGGGATGTAGGAGGTGGCTAAAAATAGGGTAGGGATATTTTAGATGGATGGCTTAGATTCAGTGAGAATGGGTATGAGATATGATCCACCTTTCTCTATATTCCTTCCACTATAAAAGGACTCATAACCCTAATGCAAAAAGGACTTTTTTGGTTGTCATTTCTCATCATTCCTGGCCGAATTATCTACAAAGGAGCTCTAACAAATTCATTTAAAATCAATTTCAATGCAACAACTATTGGATATTCAACGATCTACGATTCAAGGATTAACAGTCTACCGAATCGAGAAGAGTTCCGGGGAGGGATATTCATCATTACAAGGTGTACTTCATGGCATTGGTTTTGATACGTGTTTACTATATCATATGACTTATGGCTACTGTATAATATTCTATTGTTTGTTTGTATATCATTATTATATTGTTAGTTAGGTGAGATACTTATAAGTACCAATGTTGTCACATATTATATTGGTTATAAATATGTATATTATTATAAACTAACATTTTTTTATAGATCTGATATGTATACACAGCTGCATAAATTTATTTTAATTATTATTCTTTTATTAATTAATTATATATATATTAATATGTCCTGTAGTATAAATTAAATGACTTATATTTGATTGTGTCATCGTATCATGTTAATAATTGATCTTAATTTTTATATATGCATATCTACACTAATTATACTTTTAGGAAACAATAGATTATTTTTAATAATTATTTGCTATTATTTAATATTATTTAAATCGAAATACAAGTTGAATAATTCATACAAAATAATACATGTTTTGAAAATTAAATTTTATAAAATTATTTCACCATTATATTATCACTCATCCAAAATCCCATAATTAAAAAATTAAAAAAATTCATTTATATGTGTGACCTATGATGCATGATTAATAAAAAATTAATTTTGACTTAGAAAATTATGGAATTTTTTCTTGACCTTAAATATCATGTTTGAATTTCTAAAAATTTAAAATTTGTAAAATATTTTACGAAAATATTTTTAACATTATTTTAATTCTTTTTGGCTAATTAATATATATATGATTTAATAATTTAAAATTATAGTTAAATATTTCATATGATGTATATTCAATCTGGAATGCAATAAAAAACATTTATTTTTATTTTGTTTTCATAATTGATATAATTATATAAATATGTATATATTTAAATACATATATTTATAAATACTTTAGATATCATAAATACGATTATATATATATATAATTTTATTGCTGTAAAATATACGTGTATATTTATTTATAAAAAAACTTTATATATTATGTGTGTGTACATGTATATATGTTTATATATTTATATAGTCATTTATTTAATTAATATCTAACTATATATATATATTATTAATATTTTACATACATGCAACAAAATAATTTTTTCATATATATATATAAGTATATATCTATATTGTTTAAATATTTATTTAACTAACAAGTGTATATACCCACATATATTTGGACAACATATAATGCATATAAGATGAGCTAAATGTCTGTTGCGACGCAAATCCCAACATCAATATACATACATGTTATACCATGCACGGATTATTATGTTACACATGCACACACATACATATATGTATATGATACATATGTGTGCCACTATATTTAATTGAATATAAATTAAATAAAATTCCATATATTACTTGTAAATTTAAATGAAACTAGAGATTGTATTTAAATTAAATTTAGAAATGTTCTAAATAAATCAAACATCGTAGGCCCAGTATAGATCCAATAAGGGATTTTTTGAAATTCACCAATATTTTCCACTATGGGTTAGCCCAGTTGCAGCAGTGTGTATGTGTATTAAAATAAATACAAAATATTGTTTTCTTATTATGTTTATACTAGTACATATTTTATTCACGGTTTAATAAAAAAAATTGTCTGTTTAATATTTAATTAACTTATTTACATTAGATAGATATATTATAATATTGTGCATTTATATATATGTATTATTAATATTTTATTTATAAAATTTTATATGTATGTATGTGTATATATATATATATTCTATACATTTACATAAAATTAAATATACAAACTTATTACATGCATTTATATATATATAATTATATATGTGTAATATTTTATATCCATGCATATATTTGGACAACATATATTTGCATATCGGATGAGCTAACGTGTCTATTACGATGTAAATCCCAACATCTATGCACGTGCATGTTATACCTTGCACTGGTTGACATGTTACACATGCACACACATATATATGTGTATATGATACATACACACACATAAATATATATATATATATATATATATATATATATATTAATATATAAAAATTAAATAATATCATACATAACTTGTAAATTTAAATAAAATAAAAGATTTTATTTAAATAGTATTTAGAAAAGTTCTAAATGAATTAGACTTCATTGGCCCAATATAGATCAAATAAGGGAATATTTTTTGAAATTCGCCTTTAACTTCCACTATAAGCTGGTTCAATTCCAACAATGGCATCAGAGCTCAATAGCCTATGCGGTCTAAATTAATCATGTTAAAGTTAACTAATTAATGCATATTCATATAGTAGGGAGTCCATAAAAGTAGTATCTAAGGTTGGGTTTGGCCAATCAAGTACTGTGCCCTACCTGGCTACTAGTTTGACCTAAAATGATGAGGTAAGCCCAAAAGGTCATCCCTAATAGAAAAGGCCTAATTTGAATTGGGCCTTAGGTTAATTTCAAAATTGTCTTGAAATTAAAATAAAAGTTTTTAATTTAAAAGTTAAATTTAAAATACGAAAAAATATTATAAATTTTATAATATAGATTTTTGAATTGTTTTGAAAACTAAAATAAAAATTTTAATTTAAAAGTTAAATTTATAATAAAAACATATTATAAAAGTTATAATATAAATTTTTTTAATGTTTGAAAATCTATGTAAGTTAATTTCAAAATTCAAAATTTATTAATAAGATTAATAAAATATATTAACTAACTAATTAATAAATATACATGTATTCTATATCGTGATATAAGTTATGTTGTTTTAAAACATTAAAATAACATAATTATACATGTATGTATATAAAATGAATTTCGAAACTAATGTAATTTAATTAAAAAAAATTAAATAAATTAAATAAATGTTAATTAATTAAATGATATACACATATAGATGATATATGTGATATACTATAAAGGTTATAGTATATAATAAACATTTAATATAAACGTTATACTAAGATAATATAAAATTAATTAAATGAGGTTTAATTAATATAAAATTATACATAAGGCTGTTATATAAGTAATATGAAATATAGAAGTTTTATAATAATAAAACTTATATGATATGAATGTATAAACTAAAGATGGAGTATTAAGAAACCCTAAGCAGACTTAAGGAATAAATACGCAAGTAAATGTACGTATACTATGATTTCATATGTGTCCGACACTTGAATCACGAGAGTATTTCGTAAGAAATACATTATTACATATGTCGATATCACTCAATATAATATATTGAAGATTACGAATCTTCATTATAATGTTGTCCTTTACCATAAATTTATTAATAAATTACTTGCATACTCCTTAGTTGTTGAGCAAACTCAAGCTAAGGATGTTATATGTAGTATTATTAATATATTGAATAGACGAGATAAGATTACTATATGTATTTGTTGAGCAAACTTAAGGTACATATAATATACTTAGGCCATTGTAATATGGTAGGTAGGTTAATAAGTACGTTTCAATTTGTTGAGCAAACTCAAAGTCGAAGTGAAATTAGGACGAGATACAAAGGATTAGGAATTGTATGCGATACAACCAGTAAGAAGTTATCCATCATCCATGGTGCTATGACTTGTTGAGCAATCTCAAGGTTAGAATTCCAAGACGAAAAGAGTCCTAACACCCACTAGTGAAGTCGAAAGACTTCTATGAGTCAACTTAGGGTTTGGTGAAACATAAAAGACTAGTGGGAGCCTTACTAGATAAATGAAATGATAACATTTAGCCTTTCTATTATTGTAAGAGCATATGCTATACAATGTTACAATAATATACATTAATAAATGTATGCATTTAATACGATTGATAAAACGTTTATCAATTATACAAATGAACGAAATTGAAGATTGACAAATAGAATACAACATATACTTACTAATAAATGCTTCTTCCATGTTAATGTTTCAATGCCTATGCAAACGCTTGATTTTACAGCTACTAAATACCTTCGTAATTTGGTCGCTTACGTTTTTACTTGGTCAAGACCTTGTATTGCATTCTATGAGTTTCAAAGTCTAAAAGCAACACAAGACTATGGATATTTGATCCATACACTATCACATACAAGTGTTATATGGGGAACGGTCATAAGTCATAATGTACGATACTTCGATGAAGTTCGTTCATCCGAAATAAGCAAATAAACCATAGTGAAAGATTGAGTATTCAATTTGGTTGATTACAATAAAAGATCCTATTGTGTAAAGTGCAACATAAGACCAAAACTACAATGTAGATCTAAGAACTCGATCATTGAAATATTAGTTTGATCAGTTTACGTAAGGTGCATCATATTTGATGTCCTTGGATGTTAAGGATAATTAAATGCATTTTGTAGAGAGTTCATTATGATATTGTAGTAAGGGTTTTCTTTTGAATGGTTTGACCATTTAGAAAGAATAGCAAATGTACAAGAGTAGATGTGATTTAAGGTACACTTATGATGAAGAGAGTGAATAGTCGCTTCTGCTTCATAAAGAAACATTGAAAATAAGAATTGTAATAATAATATTTGATAGTTAACAATGCAATGAGAAATACATTTCTATTCCGAAATGTATTTTTATATAGAAAATTGTTTTCTATGAGATTTATTTCTTTGAGTTTATGATATTTGATCAAAGAACTCTCTGATGTAAACTAGTTGCAGTATATGAAATAAGTAATCTATAGTAAGTGAATGTTGGACCTCCGAATTCAATACACTATTATAGTAATAGCGGAGATAGTGGGAGAGTGTAATATAACACTTATTGATTGCATCAAGCTACGAAAATTGTTATTGTAAAATATACCGCATATTATTTATGCAATGACTATTTTTCGGTATTGACTATAAAATAGATATAGTTATTTTCAATGTGAATATTATGAATATCCGTTATGAAATAAAACTATATTGTGGTATTTGTTTTCACAACAAAATTGATGCATTTGAAAATACTGAAGCATCTAAAATTATTTACAATTATTTTGAAATTATAGACTAAGCCATAGTTTTAAGGAATAAATTTTTATCATATGATTGTGAATCATATGATACTAATTAATTATATCTCAAATAATTAAAGGCTATGCACATATTTAGTCAGAGCATCATAAGAGTTGATGAACTCTTCGGATTGATACATATAGATGTATGCCACCATGAGTCTATTAATACCAAAATAGTTCCACATACTTCATTATATTCATCGATGAGTTAACACAGACATGGACATGTGTATTTGATATACATGTATAGTCTATGATAAGCTCATAGAATATAAAACAGAAGCAAATAAAATAATATGTGGTAGAAATGATTTGATTTGATCGAATGGATGAGTATAATGGAAAGAGTTTCGTATGTACCTAATATGAATAAAGATTCAGTCTCAAAGGTCACTCCTCCCTATAATACATAATGATGTATTAATGAGGAGTGATCGAACTTTGTTGGACAAAGCACGATTAATGATGAGTGAAGTTGAGTTAAGTTCATTATATAATGTGTGTACTTAAGAGTAGTGCACAAGGTCAAAATTAATACCATCCAAAGAATAGTTTACAAAACCATACGAGATAAGGGTTTGTAAGAAAGCCCTACATATTCTAGGACAAGGAGTTGGCGGGTTATGCGATTCGAAAGACTACACGTAACAATTGTACATAAGAGACCTTGTATGAATCATCGTAGAGAATTTTGAGAACGATAGTCATTATATGACTAATTTAGGTTGTGAACATAAATATAGCGTGAACTACTGCAAAATCAATTTTATATAAGGCAATTCATAAAATGTTTGTGAATGTCCATTCAATTGCACTTAGAAACAACCTTTGTTTCAATAAATACCAACTTCGTAGCAAATGAATTTCTTTCAAAAATTATTAGTACAAAAATGGATTTGGATACGATCCAATGATAAAACTGGTTAAAAGGAATGAAATAAAATTGACTAAACCTAAATGAACACAAATACATTAGAACGTCTAATGAATATTCTTGTACATTAAAAAGAAACTGTAAATTCCTTGTCAATGTCAATAATAAATACTCCTCAGTTGGTTAATTAAACCATTAACAATATTAACTCTATGATATGGTACGATGCGCAAATTCGAAATAGATTCCAAGTACATTATCAAAATATGATTTTTATAGTTGTATCCGAAAGGATAAGATCCTTTTGGCCTCAAATGCGTCAATAAGAGAAAGATAAATGTAATTGGAATATAGTGAGTTACATTGATAAGAATATTACCGTGAATTTCAATTATTGAAATTAACATAACAGATTCACCATTCGATGTGCTCAAGTTGGTTCGAATTTTACTCACAAAATTAGCCTAGTATGATTTATGTTTTGGCATATATGTGTTGAAATAGAAACTTCTAAATATAAGTTTAGACTAGACTATTTGCACATAACAACTAAAGTGACTTGAAGTCAGTGGGAGCGATATTGAGTTTGTGGGTTTTTCAGATATGATCAGAGAATGGATTTGAAATTATCATTCAAAAAAGCAACAAAATTGAATAAGTATTTTGATAAAAATATCAAATAGTTTGATTAATAGTCAAAATGCAGATTGCAGGGGAAGCGTGTGTTCATTAGAAATAACGTTAAAAGGTACATAAATATTTCTAAACCATAGGTAATGTAACGACCCGTAATTTTCGATAATTAAAATAGTTAATTTAATAAGATTTTTGTGATTTAATATTGGGAGAAATAAAAATGTAATTGGGTTAAATGTAATTGTATTAATTTAAGATAATTTATAATTGCTTTGAATGAAATTCCAATCAATTGAAATGACTTAAAGGTTATACTTGGTTATAAAGTGAATATAGGAAAACAAATGTAAATATTGAATTAATTTATGAAATAAAATATAAATAAACGGTAATTGAATAAAATCAGTGTTAGCTAAGTAATTATAACATTTGGTTGTAAATAATAAACTTATTAATGTGACAAAAAACTAATGGTGACAAACTATTATATGTTACCTATTTATTTAGTCTGTTAAATTAAATTGGAAATCAATTATAATTAAATGAAATTAAATGTTACATTAATGTGAGTTAAGACAATAACTGCAAATTGTTAATGTAATAAAATGTATAGAAATGTTAATTATATTCATAAGGAAATAATTGATTTAATAAAAGAATGAAACAAAGATAAATAAGTTAATCGGGATTTTAAAATTATAATTAATGTGTAAAATTGACAAAATTTCAATATAATTGAAATAGAGTAGATAATACAAATAAAAGATGGAAATTGTAGCATATTAGTGAAATAAGATGTAAACAAATGTTAACTATGTCTGTAGAGCAATAATTGTTAGAATAAGAGTCTGAAATCAAATTAAATCGATTTATTGGAATTTAATTTAATTACAGTTGAAATTGAACACTGTAATTAGTGGAATATTAAACACTGAATTTGATATGTAAATTTGTTTTAAATTATTATAAATGTCTAAGTAGTTAAAAATGATAAAATCTGTTAATTATAAGATTTGGAATTAAAAAGTGATTAATTAATTTAATAGTAATTTATTTAATTAACGTAAAAATAGCCATTTTGGCCACTGTCTTGGATTTTGACGAAACCAGTTTCATCGGATCCGTAACGGTGAATTGTTGTAGGATTTCAAGTTTCGTAGTGATCAGACTTGTCGTTTGATCGAATGGGCTCGAAACGCCTAGAAATCAATTTAATTAAATTCAATTGAAATCAATTCGAAATAAGCTGATTTTAAGCTAACTTCTTCATACGATTGAATTAGGACTTGAAACCTGTTCCATTGAGTTTAAAATTATCAAAACCATCTATTTTGATATATAGGATGACCCATTTTTGTTTTGGGAACGAAACGAGCTTTTTGGGTCGTTTATCGTTCAACTTTAAAATCAATCTAGTCATTCATTTCTATTTTTGTTCTGCCTATATATAGCCTGTTATAAACCCTAACTATTTCTTATTCCATTTGTCTGTACGTACAATTCTATCTGCTTCTCTCTTTCCAACGGCAGACAAACCAAAACCAATTCCAAATTCAATTGCAAACCAAAATCAAATCGAAAATTTAATCCCCTCAAACTATATCGAATTTTATATCGTTGGGAAGGTATCGACGAATGGAACCTACGTCTTGTGTTCGTTCTGCGTAGCAGTGCACGAATCAACCTCAAATCATGGTCAAAGCTAGATTGGGCGTTTTTGATTGAGGCAACAATCGGGGAAACGGTTTCTGGGTATTGGAGAGGTCGTCGAGTGTAGTGTTTTGCTGGTGGTCGCTTGGCCTGAAGTGGAGTGTGGTGGTCGATTTTGGGCGATTAGGGTCAAAACCCTAACCTTTAGGCGGCGGCGCACGTGAGATGGGGAGGCCGGAGGTCAGGTCGAGACCATCCGTAGGTGCGGCTCATCGGGGGCAAGGCGATAGAGGTGGTGGCCTAGGCTATCGTGGCCGAAGGTGGAAGAATCGGGCGGTCAAAGTTGGAGGGGCGGGTCGTGTTCCTGGGTTCAAACGGGAGATGGTTCTGTGCATTGCCTGGCGACGTGTCGGCTTGCGTGTGGTGCTTCCATTTATTTATTTATTTAAATTTTGATTTCAAATGTTCTAGTCGACATAACTTTCACATACGAGGTCCAATTCACGCTCGGTTATTTCATTGGGATCGTATCGAAATTCCGGACATTTTGAAGCTAGTTTGGACGAATTCTGAGACTGTTTTAATCTTGGGCCTAAATAGGATTTTAATTCGATTTAAAATCGAAGGTGAGTATTTTGACCCACTCACAACTACTAGATTATCTTATGTTAGTTAAATTAAATTTGTGATGTGATTAGAAATTTATTGATTGCTGTTTGGTATGTTAAATTGTCATTCTGATTAAATTTGACTTTTATTGCATTTATTTATCGTTTAATTTAATATTGAATTTAAATTGTCAATTTAATACATGTATTGATGATCGGTTATCTACTGATGATTATCAGTTTAATTTGGATGATGATTGTGATGGATGTTTGATTGTCGATATTGGATGACTGGATGTTGTATTTTATATTGTTATAAACTGCAAGTTCACTATGGGTTGAAATGATACATACCCGAACGATCTATATATTAGGGAAAAATCATTATGGGTTGAAATATAGGCTCGAGCGATTTTATGGATTTTATTTAATTCGGGATTGCGGTTTGAAATGATATATAACCGTAAAATATTAAATTGCGGATTGAAATGATAAATATCCATATCACTTGACCCTATGGTAGAAAATTATATACGGACACTGGATTGGTTAAATTAAATGATTTTTTAAACCTTTGAAATTTTGAATTCAGTTAACTGGTATATTGAAATAGAAATTGATTTATATATATACTGAATTATTTTCGTTAATCCAAGTGTAAATGCTGAAATTAGAATTGATCTAATGAATTGTTCAAAGGATTTAAATTGAAATTTCAAAGTTGAAGTGTCAAATATAAATGAATTTATTGGAATTGAGTTACTGAAAATGTTTGGATATAACTTTGAAATCTACTTTAAATTAATTTAAACTATTTTAATCAATTTAAAACTATTTTAATTTATTTAATCTATTATAACCTATTTAACCCAATTTAATCTATTTTACCTATTTTAAACTAATTAAATTTATTTAATCTATTTTAAATCTATTTAATATAATTTAAGTCTATTTAATCTATTTTAAATTTATTTAATCTATTTAATATAATTTAAATCTATTTAATCTATTTTAAATGTATTTAATCTATTTAAAATCTACTTAATATAATTTAAATGTATTTATTCCATATTTAATTTATATTTAAATCTATTTAAACTATCTTTACTACTTAAACTATTTTTAAAACTATATAAACTATTTAAAATTACCTAAACTATCTTCTAAAGTTTCAGACTGTGTAAAGTGAAGTATTTATATTTAAATCCTTGATAATGATACAACTTAAGTTGGAATTTGGAAGTGATATCTTTTGTGAAATGACTTATTTGAGTAAATATGATGATTTTGGAACTAGGATTTAATTAACCTATATTATCGATAATTTCAACAGTGAATATGATTTCGAAAGTGAATAATAGTTTTGAAAGTGAATATGATTTCGAAAGAAATATGATTTGAAATCGAATATGATATTTTGATATAAATTGTGAATTGACTTTTGAAATGTAAAAGAATCATCCACTGTGAAATAAGCGTTTGGTTGTTAAAGAGACCGGGATCAGATATTGTCATACTCTTTGCCAATACCAAAAACCACTTTAACAACTGTGCACGTGGTGGAGATTCCAGAAATGAAGTAGGATGGTTTGGTGAACGATTATGTATGAGGTATTTACGTGACCCTGACTCCCGTGAGTCAGCTTGATGCGGCTAAAATCAGGAGCTATGTCAGGCCAAGTGAGGTCATTCCTCCTATCGGGCACACTTCTTCAATTCTATATTCTGACTTTGTGATTGATTTGGTGGCCACCCTTTATTTGATTTGGGAGTGTGTTCCAAGGTGGGTGGCAGTAGCTGCTATGCGTTACCACCAGTCCGGATCCGCAATTGGTATATCTACCCTGGGCATTGCCTCGAGTGCCTTGTCGAATGCCTTATCGCGCCTTCTACAAGTTTGTTTTGTACCATACCTATGGAGTGCCCTCTGGGTAAACTTCATGGAGGAGCGTACGGTACTGTATAGACTATATGAATATATAAAATGTGTTAAGGGGGATATGGGTAACGCCTTAACGCTATTTTAATACTTTGACTTTACTATAGATATATTATAATAGCGTACTGTAATACATAGTAGATTATTTAACGGATCCTCAGGAGATGTAAATCCCGAACATCTCTTAAGTTATTGCACTCATGTTAGACATTAGATAGGAGATGTCAAACCTCGTAAACATCTCTGACGCCGTCACACTCATATTTACTGTTGATTTAACTTACATAAGATCTTTTAGTTCTTACTCGAGTGTTTTGCCTTTTCAATTCGCTTGGGTCAGCCTGAGCATTTCAGGGTTGAAGACCTCATTTCTGGAGGACGAAGACAAAGATTTGTACTATTATTATTTATTATATTTATTCCACTGAATCATGCTATTCCGCTGCATCTATTTATTTATTTATTTATTCCTGCTTATGTAACTCTGATGTTGTGTTGTAAAGAATAATCAAAATGTATTTATAAAATAGCTTTATGAACTGTTATTTGATTATTATATTTTGTCATTCCGCTGTGAGATTTTGTATTTGTTTTTCTTTCATTCCTGTTTTTTCTTATTTACCCCATAACAATCTGCTCTTTTGAATGGTTTGAGTACGACGTGTGTGTCTACTTAAAACGTCCAAAAAGGCAGGTCGTTACAGTTGGTATCAGAGCTTTGGTTTAGCGATAACCTTAGCTTTGTGGGGTCTGACTCATATAAAATAGGGTAGTAATACCCTAGAATGAGTTGTTGAGTGCATATCTACGAGAGATAAATAATATTAGGAATTGGCCGAATGACATGCAAGGAATTAGCTTTTATAGTATGTGTAAATGATATTAGGAATGTCCCAAATGACATGCAAGGATGCGTCATTAAATTATTTAATACGGAAGATGTAAGGTGGATTCTTTACGCATTGACAATTGAAAATACCATACATGTTATGTTGTCTACAATATTGTAATTTGTTTATGTATTTGATACATGAAGCAAATATCAAATCCAAATTGATATCACTAAATGGTTGTTTGAGGTGTTCTTGTGTATTTTTGAAATACTAGAGAATTGTTTACATAAACCACAAACTCCTTATGAAGGAGTGTTTAGACTCAAATTTCATAAGTGATAGTATAATATGTCAATACTAAATTCAAGTTAAGAATCTTTAAGTTGAAAATGTTTCAAATAAATGATTGAGGCTGATTTAATGAAAAAGGCTAAGTACATCATGTTGAATAATGCCACAATAAAAATAATGTATATAAATATAAATTCATAAATTTATAACTGAGCCGAGCGTGTTTTCAAATGTTGAGAATCCTATGTTATATGACAAAATATCATGATATAGTTCATAACAAAACTTAGAACTCACTGAAAGTCAAGTGACATACTCCGAATTGTTCCACATGATAAAGGTAGTTTATCAGCGTCGGAGAGAGTTAATTGACAGAGTAGATAATTAAAACACAATAGCATACCTGTTCACCGAGGGACTGATCCAATTGGTTTTGAGAAAACCAATTAGAGAAGCTGGAATAAGATTCCATAATTGACCTCAAGTGTAAGTGGAAGATTGATAGAGTTAGGGTATGCCCTTGGGGCAATTATGTAATTCGTTACATATATCTAAATTGATAACCAATCATGTTCGAAATAAAAGATGTTTTCTTTCTATTATATAATTGATATAATGTGTTATATTAATTAATTCAGTTAAAAGTATATGTAATAGAAAATCCATAAATGGTATGTTTGTGGTAGTAGTTACAAAGTTTTGTAACCATGAGTAATTTATCACAATGAAAACAAATATAGCATTTTAAATGTTCCTAGTCAAGACGCATCAAGACTGGATATCAGTGTGTCCGTCGAGACTAGAGTATGTAACGCTCTTCAAATGTTAGGCGGTGTTTACTTATGACTACTTGGGGGCATCTAGGGGTTATGTACTGAAAGATATTGGATAACTATGGAATGACTCACTCGATAGTTTTCTGTTGGTTAATATAATTAAGGTCAAACATAAAATATAGATGTGGCTGATTTACACAGTTCTCTCGACTTGAAAATACTATGGATCTTCAATACGAAGCTTCGCTTTGATTATAGTCAAATCATGACACGACGTCTATCGAGTGACTATAGTTGGGTCGACTAGAAGTATTGGAAGTGAAACACTATTCAAGAGAAGATTCGTCGCCTTAGTTATATGGGATTAGTACCACGATAAACTCAAGTCAATTCAAAGTCACAGTCTCTAACCAGATGAGTTCGGTTAATAATAATTTTTATTATTGAACCAAGGACTTTACGTTTGAACTATAGAGTTAAATATGGACAATATTGGAATTTTGACCATTATCAAATTCCACAAGTCCAAAGTGATATAGTTTTGACAAAGAAAATCAATGTAAATAAAAGTCTCAACTGGTAGAGCTTAACAAAGTGGAATTGGATTTTATCGAAACCGATAAATTTGGCTGAAATGTCACACCTGATAAGTGATGTGGCAACGTTAATATTCAAATAGTTCGATAATAATCGCTAACTAAATTTACACCTGACGAATCACACAATCAAAACGAAGAATTCTCCTTTGACCAAATGATTTAATTAGTTTATAATTGTTATAAATTAATTAATATTTCTAAAATATTAATTGTATAATTGTGATTAGAATTTGAGAAATAAATACTATTAAATATATTTATAATAATTATAAATATATCAATTGATATACGATATCGATAAGCGATTAAATTGGAAATAATTAAATAATTTTTTCTTTGGGCTAAAATGGATTTTTGGGCCATCATGATAGGTGAAATTTTTGATAGCAATATGACATGGGGGCCGGCTCAAAATAGGGTTTAGATGTTGGATTTTGAATGGCTTAGGTATAGGGAGAATTAATATGGGATGAGATCCACTTTTTCCTCCTTTCTATCCACTATATAAGCAAACCTAAACTAATTTGATTAAATTTTTTTGCTGATATCTCCATCTCATCTTTCTAGATGAAATTGCTCCATTAGTGCTCCATTATGTCAAGTTCAAATCAACTAAAAGTTGATCACAATCCGATAGTCAAAGGCCAACGTCTCACAGACTAGCAATTGGCCAAATTAGAAACGGTTTCAAAGGGGAGAGTTCATTCTTTCAAGGTGTGCTTCGGGGCTTTGGTTCTTGGGTATGTTTTATCTTATTATGTGTTTATTTATATATATATATATAGTATATTGTTAGTTTGGTGACGATCCATATATGAATTAATGTTGTCATAAATTGGTTTAGTATATGTATGTATACAATTATAAAATAAATAAACAAACCAAATTTTCCATATTAGATCAGTACAATAGCATTATATATATATTAATTAATATTTTATTAAATTATATATATATATATATTATTTAAATACATATATATGGTTTATATATAATTACAACATTATACTATAGTTGTTATTAAGTTTTATATATGTAAAGGGTTAAGAAAATAATGGTGGCCTGCTGTTCCAATTTTTTTCCTTTCTTAAGAAACTTTAATTCCTTTCCTTCTACTTCAGTTTCACGTCCTTCCTCTAGGGTTTTTACTCCCAAATTCAATTCGCAAAATCGTTCATACGCACAAGTGTTAAAAGAAGGATTATACCCCTAAACCGTCATTTGAAATCTAAAAATTTGGAGCAGTTTTAAAAGGAAATCAAATACTTGTTTTAGATGTGGGGATGATTCACACTATGATAGAGATTGCCGAAACCATATTCGTTGCTTCAGTTGCAGTTTTTCGGTCACAAGAATTATCGTTGTTTGAGGTATTTGAAGGATTCGTATGAAGGAAACAAAAAATAGCTAAGTATTACTGACCATGGTTTCCATTTTGTTCTAAAATGCATGAAACTCAAGCGTATGTTACTTGATCAATTATGGGTTCAAAGATTTGAGGGTATCGAGCTTTTGGAGGATCTTTTTAAGCATTTTGATTCTGTTAATACTGTTAATATCGGTATGAATTATAAAGTACAATTTGGCGATCCAATATTCAATTCGGATGCTGGCAGATTCAAAGATATAAAGTTCTCAAAGATTAGATCGAATGATGTGAGTTTGGATGGGCTGTTGGATATTAATACTAATGCCTTGGGGATGAATACTGCTGATCATTCACACGTTGACTCGATGCTATTGGGTCCAATTATAATGAATCACATATCAAAATCTCAATGTCATGAGGCAGCTTCAGGTTGTGACAATCAAGAGCAAGTGTGATCAAGATTTGGATAGTATTGATTACATTAAAGGCAGAAATCGTAAAACAAAAGGAGGTAGTAAGTCAAGTTTTGTGATTTCTACCTCAAACAGAGTTGATGGTTTAACCGATTCGGATGACTTGGGTTTGAAGTCAGAGGTGTTTGGATGTTTCTTTTATGGATATTGGCAGTGTGTGTGTGGATAACACAGGTGAGATTGTTTCGGTGAATGAAGCTATGGTTCAAGTTGCGGGTGAAAGCCTTATAGTTTGGAATGATTCAGTTTCTAGCTGTTATGTTATTTTAAATGAATTGGAAGTTTCGAATATGAATTCAATGATGGTTTGTTCAATCATGGAGAAAGTAAATGATGTTTAATTAGTGGAAGGTTCAACGTGTTTGGATGTTTCATGTATATATGTTAATTGCATGCACAAGGATGATACAGGGGATGAGGTTATTATGTGCCATACTGTGTATGATCACAGTGCAGTGAAGTTGAACAGTCTAGTAACTGTTGCAGCAAGAATTTTGGTAGTTCTTAGTGTGGATTGGTTATTGGGTAATCTTTTCTATGGTGAGGCAGGAATAATTTTGTCAGTTTTAGGATACCTTAATATGTTTATCTTGACTCTGTATTCATTATACATGAAGGAGTGATTGGCTACGGTAGTTGAGTTTGGTTTCTGATGGGCTTGTGCACAATGCGAAATCTATAACATATGCGTCTGGGGATGTTTATTTTTTTTCCAATGTTCATTCTTCTGGTATGGTTTTCCGAAAGCTGTCAACTGTATCACAAAGCATTTGGGTGGAAGGAGAGGATAAGCATGTTAAGCAGGGGCTGTTTGGTCAAGTTTTCCGGGTTGGTGTGTTAGATTTATTGGGTATAGGTATAATTGTCTTTGGGCTAGGTGTCGATAAAGAGAGTAACCGGATGAAGAAATTTGTGAAAAAGCAGAGTTTAGAAAAGCCTAGTGAGCTGGATTTGATGCAAGACGTTAAGAGAAAGGATAGTAGCTTGATTATGGTAGATGTTAGCTTTACTCTGGTTAGAGAAGTCAATCCTGAAAAATCTGTTTATTATCATACTAGAGGTTTTAGATTTATATTGTGCTACTACCTTGCAGCTTTAGGAATATTTCCACTTTCTCCTATCAATGCTTGTGGTTCCACTCAAGCATCCAAATCTGGTAGAAGGAATAGTAGGAGTAATTCGGCAGTTAATATTAGAAAAGTCCTCGATTGATACAACATTAAAAATCGATCATATAATTTTTTATATGTAAATTTATTGTAATAGTAATTATCGACAAAATAATAATGATTTTTTATTATATAATATTATATAAATTAATAAACTACATAAATATATCGTATAAAGTCAAATACGTTATGAAAAAATAACTTTTAATTTTGTAAAATTATTTTAACATCAGATAAGCTCTTGTCCAGAAAATAGAAATTAAAAACATTTTTTTTATTTTGAAAATAATTATTCAAATCAACCTAAAATTAATAAATTAAGTAAAAATAAATTTAATCGAAAAAATTATGAAATAATTTTTCAATTTTCAAAATATCATTTTTGATTTACTGAAAATTTAAAATTTGAAAAAAGGTTCGGAAAATAATTTTTATTAATATTTTATGTAATTTCAAATGAAAATTCAATTAAAATTTATTTTAAAGTAATAAAATTAATAATAAAATATTATGTGCTGGAGAAACAATATACAATAAAAAAATTTAAAATTTTATTAATTAATATACATATTTGTTAACCAAAAAAATGGATCAACACCCTATATTGAGTGTGAAAGCATCAGCCTTGTCTATTAAGGCAAATAAAATAGAAAAGGCAATAGTAAATCGTAGAAAAAGTTAAGAGATAAGAGATTTTTATAGTGGTTTGGCTATTAATGAAGCCTACGTCCACTTTATAGCTTTTATTGGTCAACTGCTGTTACAAGAGAGTTTGAATTACAATATGATTCTTCTTCTTTAAGTTAGATCAAACAACCATCGTTAGAAACAAAGGGATGATCTCAATTGTCTCTTAATGGCTGTTCTGTGGGAGAAGAAGAGTGAAGAAAAATAGCAGAGCTTCAGTAGAGATCTGGTTAGGAACCCCCTTTCTATTGAAGATAGGATGGTATTTATAGGATTTAGAGAGCACTTGGGTCGGAACCATTGCACTAGAAGCCTATAGTCGTCCATAGGAAGAAGCACAAAAAGTTTGGAGTGATTCTAAGCTAACTATTGGATCATTACCGATTCAAAGAGTTGTACAATTTTTGCATAACTTCTATCCAGTTGGCTTCCCTACTTTCTTGTTAGGCTCTCCATGTAATTTCATAGCTTGTTGACTTGTTTTGATGATGGTTCACCCATGGGTTTGGCTGAACTATAGTCTGAATCCGATAGGTCTTTACTTTTCGAACTCGGATGCTTGAATTGTTACCAAACTTGGTAGATAGGCTTAATAGAAGGTAGAAACATAACGCAAGTGGTTTGGACCACGAGCCAATATTTTGGATCGGATCGGTACCGATCCAAATTGTTGGCGTATTTTTGGGTCAAACTTCCAAAGTTCCTTTATCTTGTACTTTTAGGCCTTCCGGTCAAGTTTCGAGTCGTTCTGGCCTCATCTGAATGTTCTAACTCTTTCTGAATTCTGCTGGGTTAAAAACCTGGTTAACATTTTCCCCTTAGAGTATGCTTTCATTGAAAACAAGGTGTGCTCTGGAATTTCTTGTCTTCGGGTCTTTTGTTCTAGGAAGTTTCATTCGTCGTAACTGGTCACCTTGAAAAGATACCTATGACGCACTGGCTAACTGTCTAGTCCTTAGTGGGAATCTCCATTGTTCGTAATTGCGGAGTGACCTTGAATATATAATTTCCAGAATGAATACGAACGTCGAGTAGATCGCATGGGGAATATTTGAGATTATTTGGAGGAGTAAATTTGGGTCGGTACCGATCCAATTGGATCGGATCGGTAACGATCCCAGTACTTGATAATTTTTACGACCATCTTTCTTACTTTTTATACAAGCTGACCCCCCCCCCCAATTCATATAATTTCTAGTTGATTCATTTCTTTGCCTTCCAGCCGATCCGATCCAATCCATACACTAGCTTGCCGATCTGATCGCCTTGTCCACTCGAGAGCCGCCGCCGTCAATCTTTACTTTCAACGCCATCAACCGTCGCCCCTGGAAGCTGTCGTCGCCGCTCTATTGTCATGATTTCCTTTGATTCGAGGTGTCACTGACCTGACCCATCAATACCTTAGTTTGGATTGCCTTGCATCAAAGGTCAAATCACTCTTCTCCATTTTGAAGGTTGGTGATTTGGATTTTGGTGCATTATCAGCGAGTGGTAATGAAGTAGCGTTGGTGACGGATACGGTGGAAGATTCAAGCTGATTATGACTTCGTGGAAGAAGATAGGAAATCAAGTCTTGAATTTCTCGCAGAATGAAGCTAGGGTTTTACCCCGGAGCTCGACATGTTTTGATATCTTCATCCACAGAGTCAGAATTAACTAGCACCGAGTAACACAGTCGATCCCGGCACAATGTCTTACGGATTGATTTTGGTATTTCTTAGAGGTGATAATAGCTTAGGGTTGCGTCTTGTATATAGCTTATGCTGATATCACTTTCCAAAGAACCAAAATCGACTTATGCTGAGAATATTTTACTTGATTCGGACCCATCGATCTATAGTTGCTCACTTTGGATTGATCATGTTATTGCACAGTCGGTGTACCTAGAATAGGAAGGGCTTTCCGTGTCTCTTCGGATATCGGATCCATTATCAATCGTTGATTGATAACGAGTAAATATAGAAGAAAAGAAATTAACAAATGATACAGATCGCTCTTTCTGGTGTGAGTGAGCCACCTACATGGCATGGTTTGTTCACAGCGTTCAGGACATCGAACCCATTCTCACTTAGATTACACATCACACACGCCTAATGTTAATACTTGGAATCCGATCGGTGATTGATACACGTCGATTATCTTCCGAATTTCAAGTGTCAACTACACTAGGGTCTATAGTTTAGGGATTGGCGCACCTGACCGTTTTGAACATAAGCTTTCTTATATAGAATGACGTGCAAATCTTCACGGCACAAGTCAGTTGAGGGAAGCTCACCTATTTCTAAAGCGGAGTCTTCGTCGATCCCAGTTGGGTCTGCTGCTTCCATAACTTCAGGTCAATCTGGTTATCTGATTCTAGTTGGCCCCATTGTCGATCGCACTCCTCCTAACTTCAGAGTCATGTTTGATCCTCCGAAGAAAGCCCCTTCAATCCTTACATACAAGATGTTGCAAAGCATTTGCTCGCAATATGGTATCTTCGAGGATGACGTGCTTCTTCCATCAAGAGGGGAATTTGCTCATAGGCCACCTTCTGGATACGTGGCTTGCCACTGATATATGTGTATGTACGGTGTAGTACCCATGTTCAATCATTTCTTAAAGACAATTATTTAGAATATAAGGTTGGCCCCATTCAAATTCTTCCAAATGGGTACGCCATGCTGACGTGCTTATATGTTCTATTCATACGGGCGTTTAATCGTGCTCCGAGCTTTGCCGAGTTGCTGTATCTCATACTATTCAAAGAGAGAGAGGCTGACCCGTCACTCGTTTATATTGAGGCGCAACATTGCCGAAAACTTATACTTGATCTTATTAACATGGTTCCCTCATTCAAGAATCAGCTTTTTTCTGCTAAATGTCCCGAGGGATTCACCTGTCTATGGACCACGGGGTAAGTTTCTTTCACCATGCTTGGAACTTCCTTTAATTGCTACAAGTCTTCTGAACAATCGTATATTTCTTACAGTTCTTCCAAAGATTAACAAGGATCCAGCATTTGGCACTATTCTTAGCACCTTGAAAAGCGGTCGATGCTCAAGAGCGCATAATCATTTTCTTGCTCATAGATGAAAATCTCTATCGATGTGGACTTTTACACCCTGGGAGGTCCATTGGGTTTGTCAGTGCTCCTTCCCGCTCCAGGGCTCGAACCCACTCTGTTTCCTCTTCCCATGATTCTAGTGAACAAGATGATGATGATGAGAAAGAAGAAAGTGACTCATCCGAGGGGTCAAAGAAGACTTCTGAAGAGATCCATGTTCAAGTCGAGGTTAACAATCCGCTCAAAATGCCATCGATCCCGGTGGAGAAGGAATAAGAGTTTGTTCAACATATGAGCAAGGCTCCATTGATTGAACGGAAGGAGGAAGGAAAGATCAGTGAGGGGCACCCTCTAAATGAAGAAGAAATAAATTAGGATAATAACACCAATGAGGGTGATGTCCACTTAGGCGTTAAGGCCTCGGAGTTGAGCCCCGAACATATACCCTCACTTCCTTTAAAAGAACATATTGAAGAAGCTTCTCCTAAGAATAAACCTGCTGCCAGCTCCTTGCCGAAAGGTGTCGATATTGACTTGGGAGACACGAGCAACATTTTTGTAAATATGGGTGACTTGATGGACGACTTCAGTTCGGAAGGGTTTCCTTCCCAGCTTACTGAAATCATCCCTACGGGAATCAATGTCCTGACCTTAGTCGGTGGTCGATCTGGTTTGTGTACTATGCTGGGGTCATCAAACTGCAGCTGTAACGACCCCGAAATTTTAATTTATTTAAATTAATAATTAAACGAATTTTTGGATTAAATTGAGTAATTAAATAAATTTCTGAATAAAAATTGTGAAATAACTGGATTAATTGGAGCGAGTTTCCCCGACTCGAATATGAGTGAATTGGAAATCTTATATATAAGTATATATATATTAATTTTTGATTTGAAGTGTAAATAAATGATGATGATAATATTACAGTAAAATAAATATTTAAGTTAAAATAAAAAAATAAATATATAACAACAAAATAATAAAATCTAACAATATAATGATAAAAGAACTTCATTTAAATTTCAAAGTATATGACCAAAGAAAACACACTACAAGTATAACTAGAAATGAAGATTTCACAAGTTCAAACCATGTAATCAAAACAGGTGAATTAAAAATAAAGAACATTAAGTAAAATATTTAACAAGTTTAACAAATTTGTACAATAACAGAAACAAGAAAAATAGAATACAAAGCATGAACTAAACAATACATATAAACATATATAATTGAAAAAGAGGAGTAAAAGCAAGCTATTAACCTGGAAACTACTACCAGCCTAGCAAATAAAATAAGACAAATATCTTTAGCCATCAACAACAAATCATCTCTAGTATACAACATACTCACATCAGCCGAGCAAAACAAGTGTAGGTAAGATAAATAAGAAATAAAAAAATAAAATAAACTTTGTACAAACCCATAAATGCAGCCACCACAACATACTATATCACCTCAGCCCTTAATTTAAGTATCTTCACCCATGCTTTGTACAAAAACTAAAATATCACCCAGTACAAGTTGTAATCCCTGTACATCCTCTCCTATATACCAACTCACCTTCATCAGTTCGTTCACTTGAAAACTGAAGCAAACAAAACAATATAAATTCATCAAAACCAGAGAGTCAAGCAAGATGATATAAAGGGAGATTTAAAGCAAACAACTTCTCAGCTTCTAAAGTTCAAAGCTTTTTTAATAAAAATGCTCTGTCATTTTCAAGCAAAGGTGAGCAACCTTTTGGTTTAACCTTGCATTTGTAAATATCTGATTCAAATATGAATGTGTGTGAGTATATATGTGATAGTGAGATGGGTATGCTTATCTAAGAACAGAGGAGTTTCTGTTTAGTAACAGGGTAGCTAAAACTCAAGAAAAAAATTCATACTACCCAAACCAATCCATGTTAAGCCTTAATCTCAGAATAAAAAGTGATTATAAGGTGCCAATATAAATTTTAAAAAAATGATCACCAGTTTAACTATTGAATACATATAGTGAAAATGGCATTTTACAGTAGAAAGGAAATCAATGGTTAAAATTCGAATATTTTAAATTGTTAATTTGATTTCATATCTTGAATAAACATCCAAAGGTAGAATTTTTAAAATAAAAATGATGATTTTTAAATAAGAAATCTAGGCGCAGTTTCAAAGAGAACCGAAAATGCTCATTTGTGAATATCTGATGATTCAATAAATATCAGATGTTGAGATTCGTTGTGAAGCTAGTATGATGATTTATGAATTCAGGAAAAATATAAGAAAAATTATCTATTGCAAGAGTTTTGGGAACGAGGTGTAATTAGGGTTTAAGGGATCTCTCTGGTTAATGGCAGTAACGAGATGGCCGCGACGTCATTGTGGTATCGAGTGCGATCGGACCTAGTGGAGGTTGTTCGTGGGTCATCGGCGGCGAGGTGGTAGGAATTTCATGATCTCCGGTGATCAGATTGTCGTCGACGAGTTTTTTTTTTTCTGGTGATAGTTGTTCCAGTGTTGGGTCAAATTGCTCGATCTCGAATTCTGTTCAAATTCGTCGAACTGGGTGATGAATGGGGATGAGTCGATCATCTTCGACATGGGGATGAAGGCGGCATCGATCGCCGAGGCTCCGGCGCCTCGTGCATGTGCACGCGTGTGCATTTCGGTCTAGTCTGTGTTGATAATTTGGGGAAGAAGGATGGTATCGGGTATAGCTCGAGAAAAATGCAGGGGCGACTCGAAGCAGATGGAATTTCGTTGGCTCGGGGAATAACTCGGGGTATTTGATGGTTTTACTCGAGTTTAATTCGAGATTCTGGGTGGTCAGGAGGCGCAAGGGGATGGTCGACGACATGTCGAAGGCAGCGGCAAGGGTCGGAGTTGCCGCGATTGGTCGTGCACGTGCACGCGAGACGATGCGTATCCACTGCCGTTCGAAATTTGGGAAAGAAGAGTTGGCATCGGGGAGAACTCGAGAAAACGAACGAATAACTCGGAGCAGTTGATGGTTTAGGGTAGCCCGAAGTTCTGCTCGGGGAAAGTAATGTTTGGCCTGGGTTTTTCTCTGACTAACTCAGGTATAAGAAGTTGCAGTTTTAAAACTTTAAAATAAATCAAAGTTTAAAATGTAACTTAAAGTCAGTACAAACTTAATTTGAGAATAAACAAAGTTTGCATTTAAGTTGTTTTAAACATGGGATTAGTTTGAAGTTTTAAGAATAAATTATTTTTAAAAGTTAATTAAGTTAAATTAAATTGTTTTAAATTTATATTTGAAAATAAAAAGGGTTATTTTAAATAGAACTTAATTAAGTAGTTAAGAAATTGATTTAAATGTTTTAATGTGTTAACTTAAAAGTTAAGTTAATTTTATATTGATTAATGATTTATAATTAACTAAAGATTAATAATTATAAATTTAAAGCTAATTAATTTATAAGTAAGGAAAATAAATAAAATGGTAATAAATTAAGGGTTAATCAAATAAATAAATTAAAAAGATAATTAAATAATTAAAGGATAGTTATTTAATGATTAGAAGATTGATTGATTAATTAAGATTGATTTATTTATTAAGGATTAAAGGTTAATTTATAGATGATAAAGAATAATTAATTAAAATAGGTCGTAATTAATTAACCGGGATTAGTAATTTTCATAAGTAATCGAAACTGATTTGGATTACTCAACCAATTAACTGACCTTACGTATAGATGTTTGATATTTTATTACATGCTATGTGATGGATTGATATATCAGTTATGTGATGCGATGCTATGTTATGTTTTGTGCTTAGCTGTGATTTCTGTTTTCTGTGACATATTACTATGTGAATATGAAAACCCCTTGACCCGTGAAACGGCACTTGAATTTCGATGCGACAGGGAGTCGGATTCCAGTTGGTTATCCGAAACCCACATCGAATTATAATTGTTAATCTTTGTGACTGATAAATTTATTTTATCTATGAATCTGTGAATGAAGATAAGCGTTATCGATTATACCGCTTATCGATATATCTGTGATGATTGATGTTGCACTATTGTGTGTAAAACCCTTGACTACACCATACACACACAAATATGGATTTCACGTGGAAATCGGTTAAGTCACAGATAATTTAAATCTGATGTTTTTGAAATTGAAATTTTAATTTCAATTGATTTTGAAATTAGAAATTTGGGTTTAAAGTGAAAAGCTTTTGAAATGGAATTTCAAAGATGAAATTTAATTTTGAATAACTTGATGGAGTTTTGGAAGTTTAAATAATTTGATTTAAAACTTAAATTCAAGATTTGAAATCGAATTCTATAATTTGAAACTAGGGATTAAAGAAGTTATATCGTTATATAAGGGTTAAACCATTTTAAAAGTATTGATTTTGAAATGTGAATATAATTCAAGAACTTTAACCCGTGCAAATAAAATTGGATTTTTCTTAGGCGAAAACTGTTTGTTTTCAAATGATAAAAGCTTTCGTATATATATAAGAAATGAAATTCCAATTTAAAGGAATTTCAGGTATGAATTGAAGGATGGTTTTCCAAGTTATAAATGAATTCTTTTTGAAAGTTATGAATTGAATCTGTTTATTTTTAACAGATTTAAAATGATGATTTTGGTTAAACCATTCGGGATGAAATTATTTTGAAAGCTATAAGTTGAATCTTTATTTTAAAGATTTAACGAGTTAATCTAATTGAAACAGAAATTGTTTTGGAAAAACTGTGAATGAATCTTTGTGAAAACTGAGTGAACTTTGTGAAATAAATCTTTTTGTTTAAAAGATTTGAAATGGTAATCGATTGAAACCATTTAAATAGAAGTTGAATTATTAAGTTGTGACTTAATTGAAATCCCAATATCCATATGTTTTTAAATATTGCGCTCGTTATTCGGGTTAACCGGGAAAAGACATTTGTGTCATATAACCCATTCCGAATAGTGATACGTCGTATATGGATGGCATTTGAAGACCGGTGTTGAAGACCGGATATTTACGAAAACGAAAGGACAACTCGTCGAATGTCTCTGCATCGACTGGCCCCGATATAGAGATTTTATCACCCTTTGTGATGGGAAGTCCGGACGGGATTGTGAATACCCGGAATTGCAAGGGCTTCGTAAGAAGTGCCTTCGGTTCTGTTCGAACCCGGAACAGACTTGTAGGGATTGTGTGTCTGACGTTACAATTTGAGATATAAAGCTGATTTCTTTCAAATACATTTCAATTGGTGGCGGAGAATTTATTCTCTTAGCTTAACACCCTTCTCTGAGACGTACGAGCTCAGAGGTTATGTAGTTGAAATTTATCAGCGATATATCCCAATTTGGTAACGTGGCATACTGAGTGTTGCTGTGAAATGATCAGTGTTTGATCATTTGCGATATGATCATTTGTTTGATCTTATATCTTTGTGATCATAGGTTGATCATTTTTGTTTGACCCAAAGCAGGGCTTTGTAGAAAGCGTAGCTTTGTGGACGAGACTTCGTCGAGCCTTACACCCCGGAAATGGTCGAAACAGGAAGGATGCAGCAAGGTTCTAGGGAGTAGCGCCCCTTAGTGTATGTCATTCCTTCTGGATAGAGGTGGTATCATGGTATGGAGCCCAGATACTTAACCTATGTGGTTGCTGCATTATTATCTATGTGGTTTGTTGGAAATCGGGGATCCTCGGGAAGATCGGTTACGATCGGGGGATGGCATACGCGTGTCAGTAGTTACCTATTTTTGCAGAGGTAACCCGGCCTTGTGTTGGCAGAGATCCGGTTAGGTTCTCGGGTCGTCTATTCCAGGGACGTACCCATCGTGGAAAAGGAAGTTCCTTAGCCTGACCATTTGTTGGAAATCCAAAGAAACAATACGAGCCTTGTACGGTTTTAGTTGTAGAACCTGCCATCTAATATGGCAGCTATAGCAAGCATACTATAATGGTACCTATGCTGGCTAAGATTTATATTCTACTTTCGAAATGTTTTCTACACTATGCACTAATAATAATATCAAAAAGAATTTGATTTTGCGTAGTAAGCATCTTTGACTATCATAAGAAGAAATCTCCTCCAAGTCTGCGTTTGCATTGTGTGTGTGGCGGGAGGTCTTATGGTAGTTTCATTTTCCAAAAGCATTGCGAATTGACATTAAAAGTTTTCCTGTTGTTTATTTTAAAGATAAACTGTTTTTGTTGCTCTTTTGGGTCTTGACAAGTGGTATCAGAGCTAAGGTTGAACTTTAGCTCAGGAGTATAACACATTAAGTAGCTCATTAGAGATAGAGTGAAGTAAACTCTAGAATGAGTGTATCCTTAAGATATCCGTCTGAACGTCTCAGTAAATTCTCTTACTATCCACTGATAGTGAGTATGAGTGCAAGAAGAAGACGAGATAGGGGACAGGGAATACGACTATAAATGGTCAATACCCTGCAACAGTGGAAACAACCTTCTTATCAATCTTCTTTGATTCGTTTCCAAATTCTTTTGACAGCTCCAGAAAGAAGTTTCGGTATGATGATGGCTCTACGAATCGTTGTAGAAAGTCCTTACTTAGTATTTTCATCAGTTTCTTATCAGCTTTTTGATTTAAACCTTAATGAATTTGAAATTGGAAATTTTAAGTTGAGTTAAATTGATTAATAGAATATGAAGCTAAATTTGAATTTAATCAATAAAA
Source organism: Allium fistulosum (assembly GCA_030737815.1). Taxonomy (NCBI): domain Eukaryota; kingdom Viridiplantae; phylum Streptophyta; class Magnoliopsida; order Asparagales; family Amaryllidaceae; genus Allium; species Allium fistulosum. The sequence continues at coordinate 838,587,893 of CM060905.1, forward strand.
CGATTTCGTTTGAAAACCAAATTTTGAAATTCTGTTGTAATTTCTTGTGAATACCAAAGTCCGAAGAGGGACAAATTGGTATATATTCTGAGATATTCCGACTTTAATTCGGAATCCGTATCTTGTGTTTGAAGAATTATAGGAGATCGAATCTGTCTATCTCTGTTGTTTTCGTGCCTGCGAATTTCGAGGACGAAATTCTTTTAAGGGGGGAAGTTTGTAACGACCCCGAAATTTTAATTTATTTAAATTAATAATTAAACGAATTTTTGGATTAAATTGAGTAATTAAATAAATTTCTGAATAAAAATTGTGAAATAACTGGATTAATTGGAGCGAGTTTCCCCGACTCGAATATGAGTGAATTGGAAATCTTATATATAAGTATATATATATTAATTTTTGATTTGAAGTGTAAATAAATGATGATGATAATATTACAGTAAAATAAATATTTAAGTTAAAATAAAAAAATAAATATATAACAACAAAATAATAAAATCTAACAATATAATGATAAAAGAACTTCATTTAAATTTCAAAGTATATGACCAAAGAAAACACACTACAAGTATAACTAGAAATGAAGATTTCACAAGTTCAAACCATGTAATCAAAACAGGTGAATTAAAAATAAAGAACATTAAGTAAAATATTTAACAAGTTTAACAAATTTGTACAATAACAGAAACAAGAAAAATAGAATACAAAGCATGAACTAAACAATACATATAAACATATATAATTGAAAAAGAGGAGTAAAAGCAAGCTATTAACCTGGAAACTACTACCAGCCTAGCAAATAAAATAAGACAAATATCTTTAGCCATCAACAACAAATCATCTCTAGTATACAACATACTCACATCAGCCGAGCAAAACAAGTGTAGGTAAGATAAATAAGAAATAAAAAAATAAAATAAACTTTGTACAAACCCATAAATGCAGCCACCACAACATACTATATCACCTCAGCCCTTAATTTAAGTATCTTCACCCATGCTTTGTACAAAAACTAAAATATCACCCAGTACAAGTTGTAATCCCTGTACATCCTCTCCTATATACCAACTCACCTTCATCAGTTCGTTCACTTGAAAACTGAAGCAAACAAAACAATATAAATTCATCAAAACCAGAGAGTCAAGCAAGATGATATAAAGGGAGATTTAAAGCAAACAACTTCTCAGCTTCTAAAGTTCAAAGCTTTTTTAATAAAAATGCTCTGTCATTTTCAAGCAAAGGTGAGCAACCTTTTGGTTTAACCTTGCATTTGTAAATATCTGATTCAAATATGAATGTGTGTGAGTATATATGTGATAGTGAGATGGGTATGCTTATCTAAGAACAGAGGAGTTTCTGTTTAGTAACAGGGTAGCTAAAACTCAAGAAAAAAATTCATACTACCCAAACCAATCCATGTTAAGCCTTAATCTCAGAATAAAAAGTGATTATAAGGTGCCAATATAAATTTTAAAAAAATGATCACCAGTTTAACTATTGAATACATATAGTGAAAATGGCATTTTACAGTAGAAAGGAAATCAATGGTTAAAATTCGAATATTTTAAATTGTTAATTTGATTTCATATCTTGAATAAACATCCAAAGGTAGAATTTTTAAAATAAAAATGATGATTTTTAAATAAGAAATCTAGGCGCAGTTTCAAAGAGAACCGAAAATGCTCATTTGTGAATATCTGATGATTCAATAAATATCAGATGTTGAGATTCGTTGTGAAGCTAGTATGATGATTTATGAATTCAGGAAAAATGTAAGAAAAATTATCTATTGCAAGAGTTTTGGGAACGAGGTGTAATTAGGGTTTAAGGGATCTCTCTGGTTAATGGCAGTAACGAGATGGCCGCGACGTCATTATGGTATCGAGTGCGATCGGACCTAGTGGAGGTTGTTCGTGGGTCATCGGCGGCGAGGTGGTAGGAATTTCATGATCTCCGGTGATCAGATTGTCGTCGACGAGTTTTTTTTTTTCTGGTGATAGTTGTTCCAGTGTTGGGTCAAATTGCTCGATCTCGAATTCTGTTCAAATTCGTCGAACTGGGTGATGAATGGGGATGAGTCGATCATCTTCGACATGGGGATGAAGGCGGCATCGATCGCCGAGGCTCCGGCGCCTCGTGCATGTGCACGCGTGTGCATTTCGGTCTAGTCTGTGTTGATAATTTGGGGAAGAAGGATGGTATCGGGTATAGCTCGAGAAAAATGCAGGGGCGACTCGAAGCAGATGGAATTTCGTTGGCTCGGGGAATAACTCGGGGTATTTGATGGTTTTACTCGAGTTTAATTCGAGATTCTGGGTGGTCAGGAGGCGCAAGGGGATGGTCGACGACATGTCGAAGGCAGCGGCAAGGGTCGGAGTTGCCGCGATTGGTCGTGCACGTGCACGCGAGACGATGCGTATCCACTGCCGTTCGAAATTTGGGAAAGAAGAGTTGGCATCGGGGAGAACTCGAGAAAACGAACGAATAACTCGGAGCAGTTGATGGTTTAGGGTAGCCCGAAGTTCTGCTCGGGGAAAGTAATGTTTGGCCTGGGTTTTTCTCTGACTAACTCAGGTATAAGAAGTTGCAGTTTTAAAACTTTAAAATAAATCAAAGTTTAAAATGTAACTTAAAGTCAGTACAAACTTAATTTGAGAATAAACAAAGTTTGCATTTAAGTTGTTTTAAACATGGGATTAGTTTGAAGTTTTAAGAATAAATTATTTTTAAAAGTTAATTAAGTTAAATTAAATTGTTTTAAATTTATATTTGAAAATAAAAAGGGTTATTTTAAATAGAACTTAATTAAGTAGTTAAGAAATTGATTTAAATGTTTTAATGTGTTAACTTAAAAGTTAAGTTAATTTTATATTGATTAATGATTTATAATTAACTAAAGATTAATAATTATAAATTTAAAGCTAATTAATTTATAAGTAAGGAAAATAAATAAAATGGTAATAAATTAAGGGTTAATCAAATAAATAAATTAAAAAGATAATTAAATAATTAAAGGATAGTTATTTAATGATTAGAAGATTGATTGATTAATTAAGATTGATTTATTTATTAAGGATTAAAGGTTAATTTATAGATGATAAAGAATAATTAATTAAAATAGGTCGTAATTAATTAACCGGGATTAGTAATTTTCATAAGTAATCGAAACTGATTTGGATTACTCAACCAATTAACTGACCTTACGTATAGATGTTTGATATTTTATTACATGCTATGTGATGGATTGATATATCAGTTATGTGATGCGATGCTATGTTATGTTTTGTGCTTAGCTGTGATTTCTGTTTTCTGTGACATATTACTATGTGAATATGAAAACCCCTTGACCCGTGAAACGGCACTTGAATTTCGATGCGACAGGGAGTCGGATTCCAGTTGGTTATCCGAAACCCACATCGAATTATAATTGTTAATCTTTGTGACTGATAAATTTATTTTATCTATGAATCTGTGAATGAAGATAAGCGTTATCGATTATACCGCTTATCGATATATCTGTGATGATTGATGTTGCACTATTGTGTGTAAAACCCTTGACTACACCATACACACACAAATATGGATTTCACGTGGAAATCGGTTAAGTCACAGATAATTTAAATCTGATGTTTTTGAAATTGAAATTTTAATTTCAATTGATTTTGAAATTAGAAATTTGGGTTTAAAGTGAAAAGCTTTTGAAATGGAATTTCAAAGATGAAATTTAATTTTGAATAACTTGATGGAGTTTTGGAAGTTTAAATAATTTGATTTAAAACTTAAATTCAAGATTTGAAATCGAATTCTATAATTTGAAACTAGGGATTAAAGAAGTTATATCGTTATATAAGGGTTAAACCATTTTAAAAGTATTGATTTTGAAATGTGAATATAATTCAAGAACTTTAACCCGTGCAAATAAAATTGGATTTTTCTTAGGCGAAAACTGTTTGTTTTCAAATGATAAAAGCTTTCGTATATATATAAGAAATGAAATTCCAATTTAAAGGAATTTCAGGTATGAATTGAAGGATGGTTTTCCAAGTTATAAATGAATTCTTTTTGAAAGTTATGAATTGAATCTGTTTATTTTTAACAGATTTAAAATGATGATTTTGGTTAAACCATTCGGGATGAAATTATTTTGAAAGCTATAAGTTGAATCTTTATTTTAAAGATTTAACGAGTTAATCTAATTGAAACAGAAATTGTTTTGGAAAAACTGTGAATGAATCTTTGTGAAAACTGAGTGAACTTTGTGAAATAAATCTTTTTGTTTAAAAGATTTGAAATGGTAATCGATTGAAACCATTTAAATAGAAGTTGAATTATTAAGTTGTGACTTAATTGAAATCCCAATATCCATATGTTTTTAAATATTGCGCTCGTTATTCGGGTTAACCGGGAAAAGACATTTGTGTCATATAACCCATTCCGAATAGTGATACGTCGTATATGGATGGCATTTGAAGACCGGTGTTGAAGACCGGATATTTACGAAAACGAAAGGACAACTCGTCGAATGTCTCTGCATCGACTGGCCCCGATATAGAGATTTTATCACCCTTTGTGATGGGAAGTCCGGACGGGATTGTGAATACCCGGAATTGCAAGGGCTTCGTAAGAAGTGCCTTCGGTTCTGTTCGAACCCGGAACAGACTTGTAGGGATTGTGTGTCTGACGTTACAATTTGAGATATAAAGCTGATTTCTTTCAAATACATTTCAATTGGTGGCGGAGAATTTATTCTCTTAGCTTAACACCCTTCTCTGAGACGTACGAGCTCAGAGGTTATGTAGTTGAAATTTATCAGCGATATATCCCAATTTGGTAACGTGGCATACTGAGTGTTGCTGTGAAATGATCAGTGTTTGATCATTTGCGATATGATCATTTGTTTGATCTTATATCTTTGTGATCATAGGTTGATCATTTTTGTTTGACCCAAAGCAGGGCTTTGTAGAAAGCGTAGCTTTGTGGACGAGACTTCGTCGAGCCTCACACCCCGGAAATGGTCGAAACAGGAAGGATGCAGCAAGGTTCTAGGGAGTAGCGCCCCTTAGTGTATGTCATTCCTTCTGGATAGAGGTGGTATCATGGTATGGAGCCCAGATACTTAACCTATGTGGTTGCTGCATTATTATCTATGTGGTTTGTTGGAAATCGGGGATCCTCGGGAAGATCGGTTACGATCGGGGGATGGCATACGCGTGTCAGTAGTTACCTATTTTTGCAGAGGTAACCCGGCCTTGTGTTGGCAGAGATCCGGTTAGGTTCTCGGGTCGTCTATTCCAGGGACGTACCCATCGTGGAAAAGGAAGTTCCTTAGCCTGACCATTTGTTGGAAATCCAAAGAAACAATACGAGCCTTGTACGGTTTTAGTTGTAGAACCTGCCATCTAATATGGCAGCTATAGCAAGCATACTATAATGGTACCTATGCTGGCTAAGATTTATATTCTACTTTCGAAATGTTTTCTACACTATGCACTAATAATAATATCAAAAAGAATTTGATTTTGCGTAGTAAGCATCTTTGACTATCATAAGAAGAAATCTCCTCCAAGTCTGCGTTTGCATTGTGTGTGTGGCGGGAGGTCTTATGGTAGTTTCATTTTCCAAAAGCATTGCGAATTGACATTAAAAGTTTTCCTGTTGTTTATTTTAAAGATAAACTGTTTTTGTTGCTCACACCAGTCCCATGACTGATCCGGAGTTTATTGTTTCTTTCCTAAACTCTGGATGCTCAAAATTTTTCTACACGAGCAGTCTAGAGTTGGGTTTTTCAGATAGTCAGATTTGTAGATTTATCTGGAGCCAGTTCAGTCTTTGGATCGGACTGCACTTGCTTATTCTTGGTGTATCGTTATTGGGAGTTCGAGCTACTGCTGGAGTTCTCTCTTGAAGACTATCTTAGAGTTATTTGTTCCGCTGCTGATATTAGTTATCTATTTTTTTCTTTTCCGCTGCTATTTGTTGTATCATATCTCTGATGTATATTGATATTCATTGTATCTGGATATTGTATCAGATGTTGTATATCTATATTCTTTTTATTCCACTGTGATATTTACTTAACTGTGTTATAAGCTCCCAAGAACCAGATTCGACATTTGAATCTACGGCATTTTGAGTACAAGTGAAGTACGGGTGTCGATTTTCGAAGGTCGACTTTTGGGTCTTGACAGCAGCACACACTTCACTAGGATCACACATTTTATATTATCATTATTTTCTAAGTTGTTTTAGTTCATTGAATGCCTTTTTCCTAAAGCTGTTTTATCATATGCTACATGAATCATGTCCTGTGGATTTTATAGTGATCTTGATCGAGTGTTGTAGTCTCAACGTTCGCAGAGACACACTTCCAAGTACCATGGTCCCTGGGAGAGTGACGAGGAGTGGAAGAGGAGGAAGGATGGGGAGGTGAAAGAGCGTTGCCGTGCTGAGAAAGATCAAGGCCGTGATAGAGGAAGCGACTATGAGAAGAGGAGGAGCCCGATTGGGCGGGAAGATCGGTAAAAGAGATTGAAAAGAGACCAAGGGCAGGAACCGCTTCACAACTTCATGCTTCAACTGGGATAATCGTTCCTATTTCCGATGTCGTGACCTCTTCCATTCATGTTGCTACGACCGCCTCTCTCCCAAGTTTTATGTGTGTGCCTTACATTCTCCCCGCCGTTCCCCCGCACCTACAAGCTACATTCCCTAACTTGTTCTTAAGTAGAGTTGTTTTTTATAAGCCCAACTTGAAGTCGATTCGTGCCGAATCTTATTCACCCCATCTCCATGCAATTCATAGCGGTTTGGAGCAAGTTGAGGGGTGGGAAAGATTGTGTATGCATCTATCCACCGTTAATCGAAACAATTACCAAGAACTTCTCTCATTCGAGTCTGAAAAGGATGAGTATGAGAGGCAGCTTGTGGATCATGATGTGGAGATTGAGAAGCTGAAGAAAGAGAGGGATGATGCCCTCAAGAAGGAGAGCAAGAGTGCTTCTTTGTTAAAGGAGCTAAAAGAATCCATCGATCGGGCCACACTCATATTTAGGGATGAAATATAGAAGTGCTACACCGATGAGGTGGCTTTGAAAGAAAAGCTGAGGATAAGCAAAATGATGGTTGAGATGGAGAAGAAAACCATCGCCGACCAGGCCCAAGAAATTCCTTCTCTTCACAAATAAGTTTCAACTTTGGATGTTGAGAAAAAGCAGCTAGTGGTAGTGAAAGCTAGCATGGAAGCCAGCTTTTCAGAGCTTCAAGATGCTTTTACAAAGAAAATGGAAGGCTTGGATACTACTATTTTGGGCTTCTATTTCAATTCTGTGCTACATCAAGGGAACCTCAGTTACTTGGGTTCGTCATTCCCTCGTACACTTGCAGTTGTCTGGGAAGAGATTCTGGCCCGATTCCAAGACATGGGTAGCGGTTACACTGAAGAGGAGTTGGTGCAGGCATACCTAAACTAAGAATCCCGCCAAGCTTTAGTAGAGGGCCAGGAAATCATGAAGCTGGAGAGGGAACAAGAAGCTACCGATGTCGCGGCTGCCGTTAAGGCTGTATGCAGGCATTTACCTTCAGGCTCTGGTGAGCTGTCTTTACATCTTCATACTGAAGGGATTGTTTCTACTTCTCCCATAATTGTGAAGCCATCAAAGGAAGGCAATGACGAAGCCTTCGAAGTCGTGGCGCACGAGAAGACCCTCATAACAAGTAATTTATTATCTCTCCCGTGCTTCAAGACTCCACTTCATGCCTAATGAAATTGTTGAGATAGCCGCCCTTTATTCGATATTATAGATCAACCCTCTCTTTCTACCGAGTTACCACACCATCACGATGTTGGGTCTGCCGCTATTCAAACTGCATCAACCATCGTCTCTGCATCTGTCTCGCAACCGGGTTCACACTCCGAGCAAATTTCAGTGCTGCATGGTTTGGATGACCCATCTATATCTCAAGAGGAAGGCTTGGCAGCTATTGATACACGAGAGCAGGTGGATCAAGTTAGCCAACCAGACAAAGCAGAGGCCGAGTAGCCGACGGTCGAGCAACAAATGATAGTAGTAAAGAAGGAGAAGGTTGAAGAACAAAAGAGGTCATCAAAGAATTCTTACATATCCCACAAGCATAAAGGCAAAGGAGGGTCTGCCAGTGATCATGTTTCAGAGAGCACGATTGCCCCAGGAGGGAACAAGCCTGAGAAGTTGCCGATTAGAGGCGGGAAAGGCTACCGGGGAAGCGATGAGAAGAAGTCTTGATTTTTCTTTTGCTCCTTTTGTTTTCGGTTTCTTTTTGTACAAGTGCAGAGTCTGCACTTAGCATTACTTCTTGTTGTTGCAACATTGTTTTTTGTATATTCCTATTCTTGGCCGATATTGTGCGGGCACGGCCCCCGCTATTTGTTGTTGTACATAAAAAACATTATAAGTAATAAAACTGTTGAAATTTTGATTGTTGCTTTATTTATTCTACTTATCTATGTTTCATGCACTTGTGCCACTTTTTATTCATCACTGTTTTATTTAGTCCCATAATTACTGCCAAAATTCTTTGTTTGGAGTAACAGAAATGTGAAGTATTTGCTTAAGTGTTGGTGTGTGTGTGCCCCTAGTTCACGGGGCTGTTCACTCCGAACACTTGGTATGAGACTAGGTGCCCCTGGTAGACTTCAGCGTTCCCCCAATCAGGTCTACACTGTAACTCCTATCTTTAGGGATTTCTAACTTGAGATATTCGTGGAGCTCTTTAGCGGCCTCACGGTGAGTATTTTACGCACTCAAGTGATTTACGTACTTAAGTGATCGGCGTTGCCTGAGCAATATCGATTTATTGATTATTTTTTGAATTATTCCATCGTGATGCTGACATTTAGGCTATCGCGCACACATATTGCTCTTGGAGTGCTATTTTATTGGCTTCAGAGGCGGTATACGATTTTTTGCAATATGAGAGTTCCTCGTCTTTAGGTGCAATTATGATGGTCCAAGTAGTAGTGTGTGGCTTACAAAATGCACACTGTGAGATCGATGCTTGCCTGATCACAGTTTTGCGGACCAGGAAGCAATGCGCGGCTTACGAGATGCATGGATTAGGTAATTGTGTCTGCCTGGATGTGATTCCACAATCCAAGAATCGGTGCGCGACTTACGAAATGCGTGGCTTTGATTTTGGGCCTTCCTAGTGTCGCCGGAGCAACATCGGTTCTTAAAAGGTTGGGATCGAGTTCCATCGATCCAACGGTTTGAGCCGAGTTGCTTCCATCGACTCAGCGGGTAGGTAGGGCATACTTGAGCATGGTTCCACAATCTCAAGCAGCGATTGGATGTTTTTGAGTCGAATTGACCCCGTCGACTTAGCAGGTTATTTTTGTGAATACAGTTTTGTTGGTTTAGAAAGCAAAGCAGTTTTATTAATAAATGTTAGGCAAGTTCTGCCTATTTACGATGCCTCCGGTATTCAAGGATGGTTTATTGGTAGGAAATAGGAAATGCGTAAGATAGTCTTAGATAAAGTAACGACGTAGCGATTCGCCGTTCCAAGCTCAGGGAATTTGGGTTCCATCAACAGTTGTTAGCTTGAATGTGTCATCCCCTAGCTTCTGGTTGATCACATAGGACCCTTCCAAGTTTGGTCCAAATGTTCCTAGTACAGGGTAGACTCATTTGTGGACAAGGTCTCCCACTTCGAAAGTATGGTTATGGCTTTGTAATTGAAATATCGTGCGACATTTTTTTGGTGAGTAGCAGTCCTTAACTCGGCTTCTTCCCTCTTCTCATCGACCATATCGAGCGACTCGAGTAGGAGCTGGTCCTTTCGCCTTTGATTGAAGTTTTGCCTTCAATGATAGGGAACTTCTAGCTCGACTAGAAACATTGGTTCAGAACCATATGCCAGGGCAAACGGAGAGTACCCGATTGCAAATTTGTGCGTTGTTATATATGCTCATAGTGTGAGTGGAAGTTCGTCAACCCAATTTCCTTTAGCTTTAATTAGCCACTTTTTAGTGGTGGACTTGATGATCTTGTTCACTGCTTCCACTTGCCTGTTTGTCTGTAGATGTGCAATAGCGGAAAAGCTTTTCTCGATTCGGAAGCGTTTGCAACAGTCTTCGTACTCAGTAATTTCGAATTGAGTCTCGTTATCCATGATAATTTTTTATTGTTTGCACAAAAATCTGTCACAAACACCCAAGAATAGATTTAGTAAAGAAGTGAAGAAGATTAAATTAAACCGAGGAAAGGATTAAGCTAAAAAAAATCAAAAGCAATAATAAAAAACAAAGAGAGTTATATGGTTTGCATTGTATGCCTACGTCCACTTTGAAGTTTTTGCCTTTATTAATCACTTATGAATCTGATTACAATAGAGAAATAAAGATAGCACTTGATTACAATGAAGTTTCCTCTAATCAACAGCGTAAAGATCCTCAAAATGAATCAAGAGGCCTATATTTATAGGAAGAGATGATGAGATATTTCGCGAAGATTACGGCAGAAGGTTCTCTAGGTCCATAGGGGCCCACCATATCGATCGGTGGCCTTAACTTGACAATCAATAACGATCGGCCAAATGTTCACCGATCGCTTTTCTTGCATCCAATTCAAGTGCGATCATTTCTGGAGGGTCCCACATGCCTCTTAACATTGCTCCTAAAATATGGAATCATTCTGAGTTGTAAAATGGGAGATATCGATCGATCGTTGTCAAACTTGGATTGTGCACTAAACTACACCGACCGTTTTAATGGATCGGCAAAAACGATCGGCCAATAATGATCAGCCATCTTCAGATCACCACTTTGTGACCTGAGATCGTTTTTGTAGGCTCCACTCTTCATTTTATTGATGCTCTGAAAGTTTTAAGTAAATTAGTCTTGTGGATTTTGAGATATTGATCGATCTTCATCGATTTACGCTATTTTATGGATCGTTCTAGATTGATCCATATAAATTCTTCACTTGTCCATAACTCGAGCATACGAACTCCGATTGACTTGGAATTTTTAATGTGGTCTCATCGGGCCTTCCTTGTCACTTCATACCGATTACACCTTGATTGGGTGCTTAGCCATTTTTTGAGCATTGTCCATCCGAATCCATTCAACTAACGTCCATAGTTTCAACTGTAATTGATTTCCAATCCATCTACTTTAGCCAAATCCATGATATCTCGGCCTAACCAAAAGGCGGAATAACATTTACCTCCCAAAACATGCCTTGCGATAGAAAGGCATGTTTTGAATTACTATAAATCCAAAATATGATGTCCATAATCCATTGATAGTCGTATTATACAATCTAGTATCTAATCCGTTGACAATCCAATTCCTTGATCTCTCTAGATCATTAGAGAAATCCATGACTGTTCTGAGTCGATATCCAATTCCAAATTCTAAATTCATTAACCCAATCCGCGATCTCACCGGATCGTTTTATCCAAAAACATATCTATCCAAAGCTAAATTCATTGCTATTCGATGCTGATATCCGAATCCATGACCTCTCCGGGTCGTTAGCCAAATCTGGGACCGCTCCAGGTCCGTATCCAAATCTGTAGCCATTTGAAATCCTGGAAGTCAGTAAGCCAATGTGATCTCTCTATATCGTTATCTGAGTTATTGGTCTCTCTGGACCCTTGCCAAGCATAATTCGTACTCCACAATCTGAGTAGGCCGATCATGTCGCTCTCCGGCGAATTGACCTACTCCTTACCAGTTATAATCCATACCTAACGACATGTTGGGTTTTGTTCTCCGGTCTCGAGTCTCTGGTCAAGGAATTAATCCATGGGGTATCATTCTTCGGCCTTAATCCCCAATCGTGGGCTTAATCCATGGGGTATCCTTCTCCGGCCTTGACCCTCGATCGAGGACTTAATCCATGGGGTATCCTTCTCTAGCCTCGATCTCCAGTCGAGGACTTAACCCATGGGGTATCCTTTTCCGGCTTCGATCCTCGGTCGAGGACTTAAACCGTGGGGTATCCTTCTCCGGCCTCGATCCCCAGTCGAAGGCTTAATCTGTAGGGTATCCTTCTCCAGCCTCGACCCCCAGTCGAGGGCTTAATCCGTGTACGAATCCATCATGTCACTCTCCGGCGAAGGGACTCATGACTTGCGGTTGTTACCCCACTTTTGGTCAAGGCTGGGATATCAACAAATTGGCTAAAAAGGATGGATATCAAGATTGGACATCGATTGGAAACAAGGCTATGATCGATACCGTCAAAATTGGACCAAGCTCCAATCAAGGTGGGATCGATCGGGAATGATAAGCAAGGTACATTAAGGCTACATTTCGAATTTCAGGTCAATCAGAGTTTATATGCTTGAGTTATGGATGGATCAATATTCGTGAAAAATTGGCCCGTATCGATGCTCTCGTATCCATCACTATGGATACCAGATGATGGATACCAAATGATGGATAGCTGATGATGGATACGAAGTGATGGATACCAAAAGATGGATACGAAGTGATGGATACGAAGATGGATACCAAAAGATGGATACGAAGTGATGGATACCAGATGATGGATACGAAGTGATGGATACCGACTGATGGATATGAAGTGATGGATACCAGAAGATAGATGCGAAGTGATGGATATCGGCTGATGGATGCGAAGTGATGGATACCGGCTGATGGATACGAAGTGATGGATACCTGATGATGGATACGAAGTGATGGATACCAGATGATGGATACCATATGATGGATACGAAGTGATGGGTACTGGCTGATGGATACGAAGTGATGGGTACCGACTGATGGATACAAAGTGATGGGTACCGACTGATGGATACGAAGTGACGGATACCAGATGATGGATATGAAATGATGGATACAAGATGATGGGTACGACGTGATGGATACCATATGATCGATACGAAGTGATGGATACCAAATGATGGATACGAAGTGATGGATACCAGATGATGGATACGAAGTGATGGATACCTAAAGATGGATACGAAGTGATGGATACCGGGTGATGGATACAAAGTGATGGATACCGGATGATGGATACGAAGTGATGGATACCAGATGATGGATACGAAGTGATGGATACCGACTACTGGATACGAAGTGATGGATACTGGCTGATGGATACGAAGTGATGGATACCGGCTGATGGATACGAAGTGATGGATACCAAAAGATGGATACGAAGTGATGGATACCAGATGATCGATACAAAGTGATGGATACCAGAAGATGGATACGAAGTGATGGATACCGGCTGATGGATACGAAGTGATGGATACTGGCTGATGGATACGAAGTGATGGATACCGGATGATGGATACGAAGTGATGGATACCAGATGATGGATACAAAGTGATGGATACCGGATGATGGATACGAAGTGATGGATACCGGCTGATGGATACGAAGTGATGGAAACCGGCTGATGGATACGAAGTGATGGATACCAGCCGATGGATACCTGATGATGGATAAGAAGTGATGGATACTAGAAGACGGATACGAAGTGATGGATACCAAAAGATGGATACGAAGTGATGGATACTAGAAGATGGATACAAAGTGATGGATACTAGAAGATGGATACGAAGCGATGCGAACAGAAGAGACGCAAACAGAAGCGATGCGAACTCGACAGCCTTCAACAAATTCAAACATGTATCGATCATAACTCAAAATCTACAAGTCCAAATGCTATGAAATTTTCGTGAAGTTTCCTTATGCACCAAAGAATGTTCATGATCGATTCCAGCTTGATTGGACTATTTTGGGATCGATACGAATTACACTTGGATCGATCCCAAATAACTCTGGATTGGTCATATGGGCCCACCTGCGCATGAGAAGAGGTATTCCAGGTTTTTGGGAAGGTATTTTCGGATCTACACCTATAAATAGCAGTCCTATGGCAACTAAAAAGGGATCTTCTTCTTCTCTCCTGGGTGAAACTCTGCCATTTTTGCTATTGAATTTCAAAGGCTTGTAACTATAATTACATTATAAAAGGAATAAAAGGATTGATTCAAAGTGGACGTAGGCCGGAGATAGCCGAACCACTATAAATCTTGTGTTTTTTCTTGCTTTCTTACATTGTTAACTTTTCTATTTCTTCATTTTTGTTCTCTACTTAATTTGAATCTGAGATCTGTGTGTGGATATTGAGGATCTATGTATATACACTGGTGCTTTCACTACTTCTGGGGTTTGTGACCAATTTTGGCGCAAACACTTTGGTGCTTTCACTGAGAATTGAACTCAGGTTTGGAATTCATATATGGAAAGCTAAAGGTGTTGATTCATGAGTTTTGATTCATGACACAAGCTTCAGAGATCATACGACGAGAATACTATATGAAAGCGACAAAAAGAGAATAAGTGCATACCGTGCACTACAAAGGAGATAATCTTACAATCCAGAGATTAGTATGGATATTTTATTTTATTTGAGTCTTAGAACAATGTTAAAATCATTCCTCAAATAGTCACACACGCACACAAAACATTTTATAGCAAAAACTATGTTCACTGTGCATATAACACCAGGTCGGCCGACCGACCAGGATCCTCGGTCGACCGACCCTGTATCATGTGCACAGTGACTTTCTGTTTTGTATACGTTTTAAACTCAGCTGACCGGCCAGGTTTTCCGGTCGACCGACCTGAGAAAAACGGCTAGTTTTCTGAAGAGACGCGATCATTTCATGAAGAGGAATGTCCTCTATTTCAAGAGGTATGGACACAACTGTTAACTAAAACTCTTCATGAAAGATTACAACTCTTCTACAACTATATAAACATATTCAATTCACTTCTACAATCACCGATTCTTGTTTTATATTTCTGAAATCTAATCTCTATTCATTTCTGCAAATAAAAGCATTTATTCTTATTTAATATCACTAGAATCCTTGAATTTATTCATATACTTCGATTCTACGTGATTATCTTCCTTCTAAATCTTCACACACATATATATTCTTGAGGATTTGATTATAGGAAAGTTGTACTATCAAAAGACAATCAGTGTTATTCAGAACACATTCGTCAACAAACTATTTGTATTAAGTTGATGTCCTCTTCGGCTGTTAAGGCGGAAAAATTCCTGTTCGGCTGCTCAGGTGTCGTATACCTATTCCTCCGGGTTAAGTGAGGGGTTTTGTTTAAATCCAGAGGGTATTCTGGGACTAGACGTAGAACGGGAAGTTCGAACCAGTATAAAAATTCCTGGTGTCATTTTACTATACTGCTTTTATATTCCGCACTATTTATAGTATTAATATCATCTCTATACTCTGTATTATCATATATCCATATTACACGGTCCATAGCACAAGTGGTAATAATGGATTAATTAGTTTATGCGATAAAATCTCAAAGCACAATTTTCTTATTTTAGAAAATATGAAATCAATCAAACTTGAAAATGAGAAATTGAAAAATGAGAAATTAGATTTAGAAAATCAACATGGTGTTTTGAAAAATAATTTTGAGGCTCTTAAAGATTTTCTAGATGAACAAAATACCATATTTGAAAAAGAAAGAGAAAAATTTTCAAAAGAAAATTTTGATTTGAAAAGACAAAATGATTTATTACAATCCTCTTTAGATAATTTAGAATCTCAAAATTTCTTTCTCAAAAATGAGAACGGTACGTTAAAAAATGAGAATTCTGAATTAAATGAGAAAATGGATATTTTAAATAATAGTAATATTTCTTTTAAAAATAATAAGTGTGACTTTAAAGCTAAATTTGATAAACTCAACACTGAAGTCACAAAATTTAATAAAGGTCAAAATGATTTAAACATGATTTTATCTAGTTCTAGACCTTTACATAATAAAAATAGTTTAGGATATAATCATAGAAATAGCACTAGATACGCTTTTATGTATAATAAAAATGTTAGTGCTACTACTAAATTTCGAGTAAAGTCGAAATCAAATTTTTATCGAAATTCAAAAACTGCTATGACCAATAATGTTTATAATTTCTCTAGAAGTACAAAATCATTAACGAGAAATATGAATAAAAATTATCTAAGTATTTGGGTTCCTGTTAATTGGAAAAATAGAGAAAAATGCATTAATAATTATTTTGATATGGTAATCAATAATGAAAATTATATTTTTGAAGGTTCAACCACACCCAAATGGGTATGGTTTCCTAAAAATTAGGAAATTAAAAGAACCTTGGGTATCGCATGCTTTAAATGTTAAATATTTTTTGATACCTTACATTATAAGTAGTAATTACTTTTTTTTATATTATTCTATGTTAACACTTATGTAGAATATAATTTATGTCTATTTTTAGATGTTGTGTAGTAAGTAAACATCATTAATATTCCTATTTGGTTTGAGTATGTAATATTTAAACTCGATGTTTTCTTACTTGTGTTACATGTTCCATATTTCTTTTACATATTACATCTAGTAAGTATTCCTTTTTGTCGATGACAAAGGGGGAGAAATATATGAAAACTAACAAATTTTTTGCAGAAAAGTCGCCATATATTCAGGGGGAGAATTATAATATATATGTCAATATTACTTCGTCACATAAGTATTGTCATCAATCAAAAAGGGGGAGAATGTTGATTCATGAGTTTTGATTCATGACACAAGCTTCAGAGATCATACGACGAGAATACTATATGAAAGCGACAAAAAGAGAATAAGTGCATACCGTGCACTACAAAGGAGATAATCTTACAATCCAGAGATTAGTATGGATATTTTATTTTATTTGAGTCTTAGAACAATGTTAAAATCATTCCTCAAATAGTCACACACGCACACAAAACATTTTATAGCAAAAACTATGTTCACTGTGCATATAACACCAGGTCGGCCGACCGACCAGGATCCTCGATCGACCGACCCTGTATCATGTGCACAGTGACTTTCTATTTTGTATACGTTTTAAACTCAGCTGACCGGCCAGGTTTTCCGGTCGACCGACCTGAGAAAAATGGCTAGTTTTCTGAAGAGACGCGATCATTTCATGAAGAGGAATGTCCTCTATTTCAAGAGGTATGGACACAACTGTTAACTAAAACTCTTCATGAAAGATTACAACTCTTCTACAACTATATAAACATATTCAATTCACTTCTACAATCACCGATTCTTGTTTTATATTTCTGAAATCTAATCTCTATTCATTTCTGCAAATAAAAGCATTTATTCTTATTTAATATCACTAGAATCCTTGAATTTATTCATATACTTCGATTCTATGTGATTATCTTCCTTCTAAATCTTCACACACATATATACTCTTGAGGATTTGACTATAGGAAAGTTGTACTATCAAAAGACAATCAGTGTTATTCAGAACACATTCGTCAACAAACTATTTGTATTAAGTTGAAGTCCTCTTCGGCTGTTGAGGCGGAAAAATTCCTGTTCGGCTGCTCAGGTGTCGTATACCTATTCCTCCGGGTTAAGTGAGGGGTTTAGTTTAAATCTAGAGTGTATTCTGGGACTGGACGTAGAACGGGAAGTTCGAACCAGTATAAAAATTCCTGGTGTCATTTTACTATACTGCTTTTATATTCCGCACTATTTATAGTATTAATATCATCTCTATACTCTGTATTATCATATATCCATATTACACGGTCCATAGCGCACTTTCAAAAGGATCCTATCCAAAAGGAACCATGGTTAGGCAATCAGCTAGAAAGACATTACCAGAAAGGAGCCATCAACAGGGGAGTCAAGAGGCTTCCTCAGGAGCGAATCAGGCCTCAGTTTTCATTACCAGGGACGAGATGGAGATGATGATGGGAGCTATGCATGAAGAATTGCTGAAAAGGCAGGAGGACATGATGCAGAACCTTCTTAGATAGTTGGGGCAGGCAGGAACAGCTTGAGCTTCAGCAGTTCAGATCCACGGAGCTGGAACAGAAGGACCCAACAGACAATTGGATGGAGCAGCTCAACAGGGCGCTGCCCCCAATCAGCACACAATTACCAATTTGGATAGATCCAGACTCGGGGGCACACCACCATGCAATGATAGACCAATTCATGGAGGGATTCCAGGTGACACTACACAACAGGATGTTGGCAGGAGCACAAGAGTACGTGATGAAGAGTATGTACCAGAATTCCCTTGGGGACTCGGGGGGCAACCCTTAGTGGAGAACACTGGATTAGCTGAGATTATCAGGCGAACTATGCGCGGAGGCTTAGATAATAGAGATCTAGAAGGAGTAAACAGGAGTCCGTTTACCCGCGACATCAGGATGGCTCAGAATCCACAAGATTTAAAGTTGCCTACTCAGGAGGTATACAACGACAAGGCTGATTCTACCGATCACTTGATGAGGTACACAAGACCTATGGAAGTGCTGGGGGCATCAAAGGAAGTTATGGCCCAGTGTTTCCCTCTGTACTTGACGGATATAGCTACTATGTGGTTTCGGCAGTTGGAAGATGGTTCTATCAGGACATGGACGATATTGGTGGATAGGTTTTTGAAGCAGTTTCGGGTTCATATCAAAAGGCCGAAGAATGTAATGACACTAACGTCGGTGAAGCAAAGGACAGGAGAATCGCTTAGGGCTTTCTTGACTCGGTTCAATGCAGCAGTTGCTTCGGTGGATCGGCCGGTTCCATCGATGGTTTTAATGGCGGCAGTGTCAGGAGTCAGGGATAACTCGAATTTCAAGGTATCGTTGATACGAGATCCACCAATGGATCTCGGGGAGTTCTTTCACGAGGCCGAAAGATTTCTTCGACGGGAAGATACATATTGAGGGTGGAGAACAATCTGGCGAAAGCTCGGGTAAGGATAAGAATAAAGAAAAGAGGAAGTTTGATGACAACTTTGGCAAGGCAAGGAAACGCTGGGGAGAGCCTAAAATCTCCACTTACACAGGATTGAATGAAACTTTGGAGCAGATATTCAGGGAGACTCGGGATCGCCTTCCTTATCGAAGGCCGGCAAGGAGGAAACCATCAGAACGCGAGAGGGAATCTGGAAGGCACTATCTCTTTGATGACCTGGACGGGCATGATACCAACAGCTGTAGGCATCTAAAGGATATAATCGAGGAGCATGTAAGGAATGGTCAACTGCGGCAATATATCGGAACTCGGAATGCGGCGGTGGAACAAGTGCACCCACCGTATACTTCGAATGACGATGGCACGAGGCCTAGGAATGATGGTCGATTGGTTATCAACTGATAGGGACAATATGGAATAAGTAGCAAACTTTGGGCAAACAGTTAAGTCACTTACTCATGTACGGGGATGGAGATAGCCCCTAGGCATTCTCTGAGGTGATTATAAACCGCGACGCTCTAGTTTGTGAAATCTACCTTTTCTTTTTTGGTTTGGACATTTGCTTTTTTATGGTTTGGATTCGGAGTTTGGTTTGAATTCTTGGTTTTGTTTATTTTCTGGTTTGGACTTTGGTTTAGATGCTTGTTTTTTGGTTTGGATTTCTGGTATGGATTTTTGGTTTTTTGATTTAATCTGGATTTTGGGTTGGATTTTGATTGGATTTTTATCTGGTTTTTGGTAAATGGTCGTCGGGTATGGATTATGACTGGCAAGGGTTAAGTCATCTCGTCCGAACGTGGCGAATTGGCTTGTTCAGGTTGTCGAGGATGGACTATGCTCGGCAAGGGTCCGAAGAAACCAGGATTCGGCCTAGGACTTAGGCCCAATATTATCGGTTACTGTTTCAAGTCATTGGGTATGGAGTTTACTCGGCAAGGGTCCGGAGCGACCAGGATTCGGCTTAGGACTTAAGCCATGGCATTACTCAGCGTTCTGGGACACTAAACCAAGAACACCAAGGCGTTGCTTAATACAGGTTGTTCGAGTGTGGGTTGCGGTTGGCAAGAACCCAAAAAGGTTATGGATCGGATGATATGGCTATGGATGGAATATGGACTTTGGATGTCAGATTTAAAGCTAATCAAAACATGTCTTCTTATCGCAAGGCATGTTTTGGGGGGCAAATGTTACCCACTTTTTGGTCAAGGCCGGGATATCAACAAATTGGCAAAAAAGGATGGATATCAGGATTGGAGATCGATTGTAAACAAGGCTATGATCGATACCGTCAAAATTGGACCAAGCTCCAATCAAGGTGGGATCAATCGGGAATGATAAGCAAGGTTCGGTAAGGCTACACTTCAAATTTTAGGTCAATCGGAGTTCATATGCTTGAGTTATGGATGGATCAATATTCGTGAAAAACTGGCCCGTATCGATGCTCTCGTATCCATCACTATGGATACCAGATGATGGATACCAAATGATGGATACCTTATGATGGATATGAAGTGATGGATACGAAGTGATGGATACCAGATGATGGATACGAAGTGATGGATACCGACTGATGGATACGAAGTGATGGATACCGGCTGATGGATACGAAGTGATGGGTACCGGCTGATGGATACGAAGTGATGGGTACCGGCTGATGGATACGAAGTGATGGGTACCGGCTGATGGATACGAAGTGATGGGTACCGGCTGATGGATAAGAAGTGATGGCTACCGGCTGATGGATACGAAGTGATGGGTACCGGCTGATGGATACGAAGTGATGGGTACCGGCTGATGGATACGAAGTGATGGGTACCAGCTGATGGATACGAAGTTATGGATACCGGCTGATGGATACGAAATGATGGATACCAGAAGATGGATACGAAGTGATGGATACCAGATGATGGATACGAAGTGATGGATACCAGGGATGATGGATACGAAGTGATGGATGCCAGAAGATGGATACGAAGTTATGGATACCGGCTGATGGATACGAAGTGATGGATACCAGATGATGGATACGAAGTGATGGATACCGGCTGATAGATACGAAGTGATGGATACCGGATGATGGATACGAAGTGATGGATACCGGATGATGGATACGAAGTGATGGATACCAAAAGATGGATATCGGATGATGGATACCGGATGATGGATACGAAGTGATGGATACCAAAAGATAGATACGAAGTGATGGATACCGGATGATGGATACGAAGTGATGAATACCAGATGATAGATATGAAGTGATGGATACCAGATGATGGATACAAAGTGATGGATACCAGAAGATGGAAATGAAGCGATGGATACCGGCTGATGGATACCAGCTGATGGATACGAAATAATGGATACCAGAAGATGGATACGAAGTGTTGGATACCAAATGATGGATACGAAGTGATGGATACCAGAAGATGGATACGAAGTGATGGATACCGGTTGATGGATACGAAGTGATGGATACCAACTGATGGATACGAAGTGATGGATACCTAATGATGAATAAGAAGTGATGGATACCAGAAGATGGATACGAAGTGATGGATACCAGAAGATGGATATGAAGTGATGGATACCAAAAGATGGATACGAAGCGATGCGAACAGAAGCGACGCGAATAGAAGCAACGCGAACAGAAGGGACACGAATAGAAGCGATGCGAACTCGACAGCCTTCAACAAATTCAAACTTGCATCGATCATAACTCAAAATCTACAAGTCCAAATGCTATGAAATTTTCGTGGAAGCTTCCTGATGCACCAAAGAATGTTCATGATCGATCCCAGCTAGATTGGACTATTTTGGGATCGATATGAATTACACTTGGATCTATCCCAAATCACTCTGGATCGGTCATGTGGGCCCACCTTTGCATGAGAAGAGGTATTCCAGGTTTTTGGAAAGGTATTTTCGGATCTACACCTATAAATAGCAGTCCTATAGCAACTAAAAAAGGATCTTCTTCATCTCTCCTAGGTGAAACTTTGTCATTTTTGCTATTGATTTATAAAGACTTGTAACTGTAATTACATTATAAAAGGAATAAAAGGATTGATTTAAAGTGGACGTAGGCCGGAGATAGCCGAACCACTATAAATCTTATGTTCTTTCTTGCTTTCTTACATTTTTAACTTTGTTATTTCTTCATTTTTGTTCTCTACTTAATCTGGATCCGAGATCTGTGTGTGGATATTGAGGATCTGTGTATATACACTGGTGCTTTCACTACTTCTGGGGTTTGTGACCAATTTTGGCGCAAACAGCGGTTATTGCCCCATCTCTCCGGTCGGGGCCACAACCGCGACCTATATTATTTATTACATTAATCCAGATTTAAGCATTCTAAAGTCCATTTGGAAAAATATAAAATAAGAGTCCATATAACCAAAAAACTAATAAACCAAAATATCAGTAAAACTAGAGTTTGAAGTAAACAAGAAAAAACAAAATTTCACAAACTCGGTCACTATGGTTCATTATAATCTCAGAGCATGCCTAGGGACCATCCTTGATCTCGTACATGTGTAAGTGACTTAGCCGTATTACTGCAGATTTTATTACTTATTCCATGCCATCCCAATCAATTGATGACAAGTTGACGATGATGCCTTAATCCAGTGCCAATTCCATTCGAGGTGGACGGTGGCTGCTTCTGTTCCACCGCCGCAACCCGTGTCCTCATGTATTGTTGCAACTGGCCACTCCTCACATGTTCCTCAACTATATCCTTTAAATGCATGTAGTCATTTGTATTATGCCCATCTAGCTTATGGAATAGGCAATGCATTCCTGATGCCCGCTCATGTTCGGAGGGTTCCCTCCTTGCCGCCTTTTGATACTGAAGGCATCCTCGAGTATCCAAGTAGATCCTTTCCAAAGATTCGGTAAATCCGCATAAGAAGAGAATTTTGATTCTCTCCATTGCCTCTTCAACACATTAATGCCATCATTCATTTTATGTTTGTCTTTATCATTCTTGTTTACATCTCCTGATGATCTACCATTTTTCACAGCATTTACCTATGGTTTGTTTGCTCGTGCATCTTCCTACTGCAGGAACCTTTCCGCTTGATGATAAAACTCTTCGAGATCCATAGGTGGATCCCGCATCAGTGAATCCTTGAACTCCATGCCATCAGCAATTCCAGATATAGCTGCCATCAAAACCATGGATGGATCTGGATGATCTACTGATGTCGTCGAGGCATTAAACCGTGTTAGAAAACTCCTTAGGGACTCTCCGGTCCTCTGTATCAGTGTTGGCAAACTCATCACATTTTTGGGTCTCAAGATGTGAACCCTAAACTGCTTCATAAACCTTTCGATCAGTTCCATCCATGTGCTAATAGAGCCGCTTTCCAACTGTTTGAACCATGGTGTAGCTATATCCGTTAAATACAAGGGGAAGCACCGTGCCATGACTTCCTCCGATGCCTCCAATACTTCCATGTGTCTCATGTATCTCATCAAATGAACAGAGGGATCTATTTTTCCATCATATGTCTCAAGCGTTGGTAGTTTGAAATCTAGTGGATTCCTAGCTTGCCTGATATTATGAGCGAAGGGGCTCCTTTTTACATCTTCCAAATCCCTATTTACCAATCCTTCTCTCATAGCCCGTCTGATCATTTCTGCCAACTTGCCATTATCATCTAGTGGTAGTCTTCGATCATTGTCTCCAACCTGCCCCCCGAGTCCATGGGGGAATCCTGAAATCTGCTCTTCTGGACGAGCATCCACAATCCGATCAACACCAAACTGCACAGCACCACCCGGTATCCTGCCTGGGATCTATCAAGCATGATCCAAGGGCATGCCCCTAAGTATGGATCGATCGGCACCGATCGTTCTGGAACGATCGGCCCCAATTATTCTTGGTTGGTTAGGGGCCACTCCCGGCAGTTCCACTCCATCCTACATCCTATAAACTTCGTTTCCTTGGTCTTGATTCTGGATTTCCTCAGCTCCTGCTGCTCCAACTCCGTGATCCATATTTCCAGCATTTCCTGCTACACTATTTCCTTGGTTTTACGCTCCAGCTTGTCCAATCTGTCAGAGTAGGTTCTACATCATCTCCTTCTATCTCTTTAGCATCCTTTCTTACATAGCATCCATCATCGTTTCCATCTCATCTCTAGTTATGAAGATTGAGGTTTGATTAGCTTATGAGGAAACCTCCTGACTCCCTTCATGATGGCTCATACCCGCTATCCGTCTCCTTGTTGATGCTTTCACGGTTACTCTAATTCTAAGTTCTCTAGTTGATTTCATATCTGAACTCCAAATCCGCGAGGGCTATCTTTCTCAGTGAAAGCACCAAAATGTTTGCACCAATATCGGCCACAAACACCTAAGAATGGATTTAGTAGAGAAGTAAGTGAAGAAGATTAAATTAAACCCAGGAAAGGATTAAGCTAAAAACAAATCAAAAGCAATAATCAGAAACACAAAGAGTTATAGTGGTTCACTTTGAAGTTTTTGCCTTTATTAATCACATAAGAATCTGATTACAATGGAGAAATAAAGGTAGCACTTGACTACAATAAAGTTTCCTCTAATCAGCAGCGTAAAGATACTCAAAATGAACCAAGACACCTATATTTATAGGGAGAGATGATGAGAAATTTCGTTAAGATTTCGGCAGAAGGCTCTATAGGTCCATAGGGGCCCACCATAACGATCGGTGGCCTTAACTTGAAAATCAATAACGATCGGCCAAATGTTCACCGATCGTTTTTCTTGTATCCAATTCAAGTGCGATCGTTTCTTGGGGGTCCCACATACCTCTTGGCATTGCTCCTAAAATATGGAATCATTTTGAGTTGTAAATTGGGAGATATGGATCAATCGTTATCGAATTTGGATTGTGCGCTGAACTACGCCGATCGTTTTGATGGATCGGCAAAAACAATCGGCCAACAATGATCGGCCATCTTCATATATCCACTTTGTGACATGCAATCATTTTTGTAGGCTCCACTTTTCATTTTATTGATGCTCTGAAAGCTTCAAGCGAATTGGTCATGAGGATTTTGAGATATTGATCGATCTTCGTCGATTTACGCTGTTTTATGGATCGTTATAGATCGATCTATATAAATTCTTCACTTGTCCATAACTCAAGCATATGAACTCCGATTGACATGAAATTTGAAATGTGGCCTCATTGGGCCTTCCTTGTCACTTCATACTGATTACACCTTGATTGGGTGCTTAGCCATTTTTTGAGCTTTGTCCATCTGAATCCATTCAACCATCATCCATGGTTTCAACTATAATCGATTTCCAATCCATCTACTTTAGCCAAATCCATGATATCCCAGCCTAACCAAAAGGAGGGATAACATTTATGGCACTCCAAAACTGCAAATAATGTTTTTAGCAATAAAATTAATAAATTTCTTTATGTTAATAGTGGCCAACGGTTCCACATCAGCTCATTTCGTGAAATAGTCAACAGCAATGATAACATATTTGGCTCCTCCTTTGGCCATTGGTAATACTCCAATCAGATCGATACCCAAAGGGTGACCATCTGTGTCAGCTCTACCGAAGAAGTTCTATTGATCTTGCCGAATCTTTAGCATTGGTTGCACCGTCTAGCATAATCTGATGCATCGAGGTTTACTGTTGGCCAAAAATACCCATATTGGAGAACTTTCTTTGCAAGGGTTTGCCTCTCGATGTGATCTTCGCAGTCACCTTCATGAATTTCCCTGAGGGTTCTTCTGGGTTCATTGTTGGTCACACACCTAAGCAAGAGGGTATAGAATCCCCTTCGGTAGGGTATCCCATCCTATACTACAAACTGTGGTGCCTTCCAGAGGAGCTTTTTCCGTTGGTTCTTGTCTATAGGGAGTGTTCTTTTGAGCAGGTAGTCCTTGATCGGTTTCATCCACGTTTCTGGTTCTTGGGTTCTCTCGAAAATCCAATCGATATCCATCTCACTTATGCTTGGAGTGGTCAAAGTTTCAACTGGGACTAGCCCCAATGACTGAGCTTCTCTGAAATTGACCGGTTTGGCTAGGTAATCCGCCTTCGTGTTTTGTTCCCTTCGGATATGAGTTATGGTGTAATGTTTGACGACATTCAGTAGTTCCAGCACTTTAGATAGATATAGGTTGAGGTTCTCTCCCCGAGCTTGGTATTTGCCTTTCACCTGGCAGACGACTAGCTAAGATTCGCTATAGATGTGTATGGACTTTATCCCAAGTTCCTTCACAACTTTCAGCCTAGCTATCAATGCTTCGTATTTCGCTTTGTTATTTGTTGCAAGAAATTCCACGCGTAAGCACTACTCCTGCCCCTGAGCGGAAGTTGTTAGATGCACCATCGATGAACAACTTCCAATGTGTCTCCACTTCCGGAGTAGGTTCTTTTTCGGTATCTCGTATCGTAAACTCGACAATGAAGTCTGCCAGTGCTTGCCTATTGATCACCCTTCGAGGGTGGTAAGTGATTTCATATTGACTCAATTCGATGTTCCATTGATAAGCCGTCCCGAGGTCTCGAGGCGGTACAACACTTGCTTCAAGGGTTGATCTGTTAATACTTTGATCGGGTGTGCCTAGAAGTATGGTCGTAACTTTCTGGATGCGATCAAGAGGCAATATGCTAGTTTTTCCAATTTCGGATAGTTCTTCTCGGCTTCAGTAAATCGTTTACTGATATAATATATGGGTCGTTGGACCTTAGCTTCTTCTTGTATGAGCGCAACACTTAATGCATAGGGCAAGACTACTAAGTAGATGTATAAGTCTTCTCCATCTTCCAGCTCGGATAGGATTGGCGGGGTTTCTATATGTCACATTAGCTCTTCAAAAGCAGTTTGACATGCCTGATTCCATTCGAAGTTCTTCTTTCCCTTCTTTAGCATGTTAAGGAACGGTACACATTTGTCGGTTGCTTTTGAAATGAACAGGGTTAGTGCTGCAACTTTTCCATTCAAGCTTTGTAATTCCTTCCTATTCCTTTGGGCCTTGACTTCCCGTAAAGCAGTAATTTGTTCGGGATTTGCTTCGATGCCTCTGGCAGTTATAATGAGTCCCAAGAACTTTCCAGAGGCTACCCCGAAGTGACATTTAAGTGGATTGAGTTTCATTCCATATTTGCGGAGTACTTCAAACATTTCGGTGAGGTTGTCCAAGTGATTTGTAGCTATGCATGACTTAACCAACATATCCTCTACATAAACTTCCATAGTCTTCCTGATCTGATGTTTGAACATGGCGTTCACTAGTCATTGGTAGGTGGTCCCAGCATTCTTTGAGCTGAATGGCATCACTTTGTAGCAATATAATCCCAGGTCAGTAATGAAACTGATGTTTTCCTACTTAGGTTCGTGCACCATGATCTAGTTGCATCCTGAGTAAGCGTCCATAAATGATAGCAATTCATGTCCAATTGTCCCGTCCACAAGCTGATTGATTCTAGGTAGAGGAAGGTCGTTTTTTGGGCAAGCTTTGTTTAGATCCGAGTAGTCAATACAAGTTCGCCATTTCCATTGGACTTCTTAACCAAGACCGGGTTAGATACCCATTCAGGGTAGTTGCATCATAGATAAAATCATTCGTTGTCAGCTTATCCACTTCTTATCTTAGCGCTTTGGACCGTCTTGGTCCCTGGCTAGGCCTCTTCTTCTTCGCTAGTGTATACTTGGGATCAATGTTAAGGGAATGGCATGCAATCTCTGACGAAACTATGCACATATCGGAATGTGTCCAAGTTATTACATCCAGATTAGCGTGAAGAAATTTGATGAGTTCCAGTTGCATCTTGTTTCCAAGATGTGATCCAATTTTCAAAACACGTGTTGGGTCATCCATATCAACTGGGATAAACACCGTTAATTCTTCCAATGCTGCCCATTCCTCCCCTGAACTCTTCTTTCTACGGTCCAAAGCCTTGTCGAATCGGCTGTGGTCCCCAAGCCAGGGGTGGCTCTGTAGTTGCTATTCTGTAGTTTCACAACTGGGGAGAGTTTTCCTCACATTCTTCCCTTTTTCTTTTCTTCTAGACTCGCGTAGTTCAGCGATATAGCATTCTCTAGCGGCACTTTGGTCTCCTTTGACCACCCCAACTCCATTCATTGTCGGAAATTTCATGGTTAGACACCACTGAGCTAAGGAAATCATAAAATCTGCCAAAGCAGACCGTCCCAAGAAAGTGTTGTAGGTGGATATTTCATCTACAATCATAAATGTCTAAGTGAGGATAACCCTTTGGCCGCCTTCCCCAAGTTCTATGGGTAAATTAGTTGTTCCGATCGATTTCTTAGGTTCACTGATGAACCCCTGGATCTTTGTTCGGCAAGCGGATACGTCCTTCATACTGATCTTTATTTGATCAAACATGTGTTTGAACAGAATATTCATAAAGCCGCCACTGTCCACCAATACTCGTTGGACCATGGCTGGTCCGATTCCTACCATCACGACCATGGGGTCGAGGGTCAGAGCTTCTATTCCTTCAGTGTCTCAACTTAGGAATACTATGTCATTGTTTAAGGTTCTCTGCTACTTGGCAGGAGTTCTATCTTGGATCGTGAAGCATGAATATTTCAGAGCATGTCTTAATGAGCTTGCATATCGCTCCATCTCTCCCCAACTCTTCTGCATGGGATGAGGTCCTCCAGATATTGTTTCGATAATGAGTCTATGGTTGATCTGTTTGGATCCCTCTTTGCTAGTACCAGCTTGGTTCCCCTAGTTTCTAGAAGATTCGGGTGCAACAGGCTGGTCAAGATTTTGTGGTTTCCTCACATACAGTTGAAGCTTGTTTTCTCAAACCAGCTCTTCAATCAGGTTCTTCAAGTGATGGCACTCATTCATGTTGTGACCATGTGTTTCATTGAAGCGATAGTACTTTCCTGAATGCTATTGCTGTTCAGTTTCTTCTTTTTTAGGCGGCTTCTTGTACGCCTCTGTCCCTTGTGTCGCAAGGTAGATGTTCTCTGGAGTATCATTGAGCAAGGTGTAGTCTTCGAGCGTCAAGCCCTTAAGTCGCTTGTTACTTCGGTTTCTCTTGTTGGAATTCTGGATCTTCCTTTTCTAATTCCCATTCTTGCCCGTGTTTCCTACAGCGGTCCTGGAGTTATTTGCATCTTGGTTCGCCGCCATACCATTCTGCTCAACATTGGTTGGTTGTAGGTTAGCAGGTTTTCCTTCTAGCTCCTCTGCCTCTTCCAATCTCAAGTACCGGCTTGCCTTTTGGTTGAAGCCCTTCCTAGTGGTAGGTTATTTCATTTTCAACCATTTTTTGAATTCAGTGTTGGGATGAATAGCACGGACCAGGGCATTAAAGACCATATCTTCATTTGGGTTACTTACTTCAGTCACCACGGTGTTGAACCGACTCATGAAGGATTTCAAAGATTTATTTCGTCCCTTGATAAGCCACATAAGGACATCACATCTTTTGGTTGTGCCGTGTGAAGCCTAAATTGGTCAAGGAACTTTGTTGCTAATTCATTGAAGGTAGAGATGGATTTTGGTGTGAGCCTGGTGAACTACATGGAAGCGATTCCCTCTAGGAAGGTTAGAAAACATCTACATCAAACAACATTCGATGCTTTGCTCCGTCCATGTACCAACTTTATTTGTACAAGTGGGGTTTTGGATCTCTAGTTCCATCGTACAATGAAATAGTCGGCATAGTGAACTTTTCAGGGTACCCTTCATTCAGAATGTCATCAGTGAAGGGAGTCCGGCTTGGAGTGGATCCCTATTCATCATCACTCCTATCCTTACTTTCGTCCATTAGGCGCTTGATCATGTCCGCGATTTACGCCTAGGATGCTCGATAGTCCGTGGGTTGGCTGTCGGTGACTATACTAAGTGTTTGATTTTGCAAACGGTCTTGGTAAGTGGGCTGATGCCTAGGCTCTCCTACCTTTGGGAGTGCCACTTCCTCAGAGTTTCGTTGGCTTGCGGTTTATAAGGTAGGGACAGTTTGGACCTCCCTATCGTTATTGAATGCATTAGTCTTCCCTTTCAACTTATCATCGTCAAGTTGCTCACCACCGTTTGAGTCGAAGAGATCCACTAATATATCTTCTCGTGCAGTTTTCGCCCCTAGATTCAAGTTCATAGCGGGTTGCTTTGCTTCAACTACTACTACATTTTGCTGCTGCTTTCCATTTCTCCCATTTAGGCCAGAAACAGAAGAATTTTCCTACTCTGCGGCAGCTGTGGGCTCTGGCATGGTTGTTGCAACGGCAAGTGATTACAAAGTCAGGAGGGCATTTAATTTTTTCATAAGAGCTTTTTGGCTGTTTTCCATCTTTTGATTGATTTCATCAACCATCTTATTTAGTTTGCTTCTAGTAAAAACTTCATGCTGGATAGAAGATCCCAGCACCTGATCTCCTGCGTTGGCTATAGAATTTGCTCCGATTAATGGATTGTTGGCGCGGTTGACCTCAACTTGCTGAGGATTAGTTTCTTCAATAGCTATTACAGCTCCTATGGATCTTCCGAAAGCAGTTGTCTTTCTTTCCGGTGCCACTGATTTTTAGTGGCAAATCTCTAAGCAAATATTGAGATCTAACTTCTGAACTTGTGTGATCCAAAATAGATAGCTAGATTTGAGCTTGAGTTGGGTTCTTAGTAAAAGCACCAAAATGTTAACCCAAAAATGGATCAACACACTAGATTGAGTGTGAAAGCACCAGCCCTGTCTATTAAGGCAAATATAATAGAAAATGCAATAGTAAATCGTAGAAAAAGTAAAGAGACGGGAGATTTTTATAGTGGTTCGGCTGTTAATGAAGCCTACGTCCACTTTATAGCTTTTATTGATCTACTACTATTACAAGAGATTTTGGATTACAATATGATTCTTCTTCATTAAGTTAGATCAAGCCACCATCCTTAGAAATAAAGGGAGGATCTCAATTGTCTCTTAATGGCTGTTGTATGAGAGAAGAAGAGTGAAGAAAAAATAGCAGAGCTTCAGTAGAGATCCTGTTAGGAACCCCCTTTCTGTTGAAGATAGGATGGTATTTGTAGGATTTAGATATCACATGGGTCAGAACCATTGCACTAGAAGCCTGTAGTCGTCCATATGAAGAAGTACAAAAAGTTCGGAGTGATTCTGAGCTAACCTTTTATATTGGTACCGATCCAATTGGATCGGATCGGTACCGATCCAAAGAGTTATGCAATTTTTGCAAAACTTCTATCCAGATGGCTTCCCTGCTTGCTTATGAGGCTCTCTATGTAATTTCAAAGCCCGTTGACTTGTTTTGATGATGGTTCACCCACGGGTTTGTCCGAACTGTAATCCGAATTCGATAAGTCTTTACTTCTCGAACTCGGATGCTTGGATTGTTACCAAACTTGGTAGATAGGCTTAGTAGAGAGGTAGAAACATAACGCAAGTGGTTTAAAGGAACCACAAGCCAATATTTTGGATCAGTGCCGATCCAATTGGATCGGATCGGTACCGATCCAAATTGTTGGTGTATTTTTTGGCCAAACTTCCAAGGTTCCTTTGTCTTGTACTTTTAGACCTTCCGGTCAAGTTTTGAATTGTTCTAGCTTAATCTGAATGTTCTAACTTCTTTTGAATTCTACTGGGTTAAAAACCTAGTTAACAATATTAATGTGTATATCTGTATTTTAAAATAAATATAAATATTATTTTATTATTATGTATATACTAGTACATATTTTATTCATAGTTTTATTAAAAAAGAAAAACATTATTATTTATTTAATATTTAAATAACTTATTACATTTACATAGATATATTATAATAATATGCATATATATATATATATTATTAATATTTAGTTAGAAAATTTTATATGTGTGTATATATATATACATTTAAGTATTCTATACATTTACATAAAATTATTTAAACAAACTTAATATGTACGTATATATATATAATTTATATATATGTAATAGTTTATATACATATATTTGGACAATATATATTTGCATATCGGATGAGCTAACATGTCCATTGCAATATAAATCCCAACATCTATGCACAGACACATTATGTAACGACCCGAAATTTTCGATCCCGAAAATTCCAAATAGGTATGAAAAAGAAGAAAGAGATAGAAGAAGAAACTGGAAAGAAACACAGATTCTCACATTCGCAGCGGATCCAAATATAATATCACATAAAATATCAGTTTACAAAAGAATACCATATCTGTCAATTACATCTTTATACATCAGAGTTGCAACATTTTACAATCACTAGACAGTTAAAATAACAGTCTCAGATACATAACGATATATCACAGCAGAATACTCTCCATACGTTCCTGTCATCCAGCTCGTCTCCTGAACTCCAGAACGTCCTTACCTGAAAATCTGTAATACACGGTCAGACCCGAGCATTACATCAAAGTAACACCCGGGTCAGGCTGGAAACCAGCGTGAGTAAACCATATAACATGAAATACTAAGTTATAAAACTTATTTACAAACCAAGGTAACTCGTACCTTCCTACGAGTTCTCAAATTCCATTACTTATAATATCCAATAACTATTACTCAGTTAAAGGCTAAGTTACTTAATTTGTTCCAATTCCAGCCTGTTAAATTCCACACACCCAATTATAGAACTTAGATTTCTAATCGAAGTGGGTTCGGGTATTACTGATACCCGATCCCGGTCTCTTCGAATTCAAATGTCATCCTTTTTAAGCCAAAATGTTTAAGTAAAACAATTTAATTCAATTCATAACACTGTAATCACAGAGCAACTCAATCACAGATAAATAACTTATATTTATCACAGTTATATCCAAAGTATTACACATCAAAGGTCATCACAGATTAACATACCATAGATATTAATCAATCCAAACATTCTATTCAATTCAATTCATCATCCCTAAGCTAGATTAATTAATCACATAATTACAATTAATTTAATTTAACCAATTAAATTAATTACTTATGAATTTATTACTTAACCTAGTTTAATTAACATTAATTAATTAACAAGCTTTAATTACTTCCATTAATTAACTTTTCTTTAATTACTTTAATAATTAATTGGTTATCCTTACTTAATTAATTAATCCTTAATTAATTCCATTGATTAATTATCCTTAATTAATTAATTTATCACACTAATTAATTATTCTTTAGTTATTAATTAATTAACCTTTAATTATTAATTAATAAATCTTTAATTACTTTTATTAATTAATAAATCTTAATCACCCAAATCTTAATTAATTAAAAGATATGTCGTTTATCTTAATTAACTTAAGTTAAAATAGATTATACAACTTAATTAATCAAACATCAGAATGACCACTTATTATTTAAAAGAAGGATTAAGAGAATTATTAAAACTTGATTTTTGTTAACACATTCTAATCTTACCCGAGTCACACCAGAGCTTACCCGAACCAAAACCCGAGCTTCTCTCCCTCAAGAAGATCTCGATTACCCATTAATACAAAACCCGAGTTTAACCCTAAGCGAACCCGTGTTTTCCTTCAAGTCACTCACCTACTCTATCAGCTTTGAGTCAATCACGCTGCCCCCTCGAGACATACCCGAGAATTCCCCTTCTTTTCCAAAAATACAACGCACATCACAACACTAGTCACTCTTCATCATTCCCAAGCCCTTTGTTCTCAGATACACGTGCACGTGGTGCACGTACACCAGTGCCTCCTACCTCTGGTGATCGTCGCGGCGACGCTCGACCTTCACATGCACTCACACGACCACGCTCGAACACCTAGATTGAATGAAAACCCAACGAGTCAAAAACGAACATCCTCGACCAAGTGCAGAAACCATTACAGCCGGAAATTCCTATCTCTCCATAACCTCGGATCTCGAGATGGCCTGCCCCCTTCACTGAAGCTTCGACACTTCCTCCAGCTTCAATTTCCATAACCGCGATCCACTCCAGACCTCCCTAGCCACCGTACGAGCTCCCTAAATGATGACCACTTCGATCGGCCCTAAACCCTAAATCACCAAAATCCTATCACCTCGGCCAACGAGAAAATCCACCAGCATTTTTCCTATACTCTCTATCACTCAGACCACCTTCAGCTCAAACGTCGACCCCCCAAACACTGCCGATCATCGGCCATCACCTAAACTACCCAAAATGATCATCTCAAAAATTCCCAAAGAATATCAAACTAGAAATCATGAACTATATATTAAAAATCATGGTCTTCCATCACTATTTCACACATGCGATCCATTCATAGAATTAAATTTATAAATTTTATGACCAAATTTACAATTCCACTGTAAATTTTAAAGATTTCGAACCAAACATTCTTGTTAAATTCCTGTAATTATTTTTAGGAGGAATGTTACTTGTTTCCAACATCTTTCATCTACCAATCAAAGGCTGTCAGATTAAATGATGAGATTTTAGATTTTGAGAGAAATCAAAACCTGTAGTTTATCAACAGAGCCTATTTTATAACTACACAGTCATTCAATATTCACACATACTTGCATCCATAATTCATATCATACATTTAAAGATCATCACATGCATCAATATTTTCTCATGCAAGCAACTTAAACAGATTTAAGTTTTTAGCAGAAAGTCTACTCACCTTTGTTTCCAGAGGAAAAAAGAACAGAGCATGCTTTTTGAACCAAGCTTTGAAAATTTTCAAGTTGAAACTCTTTCTTCTTTAAATCTTTGGTTTGATATGAAGTTGTATTGTTGATTTAAGGTTTGAATGATTTTTTCTTACTTCAGATTTTTTACTCTCTTTAGCTTGGAATGAAACGAACTAAAAATGAAGAGTTGATATGTATAAAAGAAATATCACCAGGATATGTCTTTGTACAGGTAATATATTTGTTTGTACAAATCTGATCAGTGATATTTTCTTCAATTGGAGGCTGAGATGATATTTATTTATGCGTGCTGAGATTTGGCATTAATTGCCTTGTACAAATTTACTTATTTTATTTTCTTTTGTTTCTTTCATTCGGCTGAAGGTACTAGTATAAACTATTGTTGTCATTTCCTTTTTCTTTTTCTTGTTCTAGCTTGTCTCGGCTGAGATGATAGAGGTAAGTACATAGATTTTTTTTATTTTATTTTATGTATGTGTTCATACTTATCTTATATGTTTTGGTAAAATTATTATAGTTATTGTTGGCATAGTTTCTTAGTTTCATTCTATTTGTAATTTTAACTTTCAAGCCTTTAATTTATAACATATGTTTGTATTTATATATATTATATTTCTATTTGTCTTATATTTTTAAAATTATGTTTTATACTTATGTTTTTATATTTATGTTTAATATAGATAAGATTGCTTATTTTAAACATTATTATTTAGATTACATTTTATATGTATTATATTAAATATTAATAATATAAAACCTTTGATTTTATTGAATAAGACAGATTTCATTTCAGATATTTTTGAAAGATTTTATTTTAAATTTCAAATCAAAATTCCCTTTACAATACACATATAACCGGTAAATGCCCAAAATCCTTTCTATTTATAAAATGAAAGCTTGTATTTTATCTAAATGGATTAAATACTTATTAAAATAATATCGCTAAAATTTCGGGCCATCACATTCCTCTCCCCTTTGAATCTTTTCGTCATCGAAAAGAAACGAAGCCAGATTTATTGAAAATGCTTAAAATCAGATAAATTTTCTTTGATCATTTTTTTTAAAACTTCTTTAAAAATCTGTATAATATTTCTAAAATAGTTTTTATAAAAATACCTTATAACTCGATGTTTCTTCAAGTCCATCCTTGTCCTCACAGAAATTCGGTCATACGTTGATCAGGCGTAGGACTAAAAATCGATAAGTACTTGGTAAACTTGTTTCCAACACCCAGTGAAAATACTTTGGAAACTAATTTTATTGAAAATATAGAAAACGATTTCGAAAATAGAGGAAATATCTTTGGTGAAAATGCTCTGGAGATCATCACCCCCATCCATGGTCACAGTTACATCCTGGGTTACGTTGCCACCGCAGCAAAAGTCCATGTAACTGTAGGTCTCCGCGCCCCTCGATTATGCCATGGAACCCATAACAGATCGCAGTTACATTCCAGGGTTACGTTGTCGTCGCAGCAAAAGTCCATGTAACTGTTGGCTCTCAGCGGCACACACGATTTTCGCTGTCAAAATGAAACTTCTCCACTCTTACATAGGTCGCAGTCTACCGATGTAAAATCAAACATAGATTGTTGGCTCTCAGCGGCTCACACGACTTTCGCTATGTTACCATAGTGTCGCAGTCTACCGATATAAAATCAAACGTAGACTGTCGGCTCTCAGCGGCACACGCGACTTTCGCTATGGTCTGCAGTAGATCGCAGTGACATTGAGTTACACTGTCATCACAACATAACCCAAATGCCCCTGTAGGCACCAGCCCCTCGACTTTCGCTACACAAATAATCCTTAGGAACTAGTTTTGTCCGGACTCCTCACAGGATCAACTTTAGAACCTCCCCCTTTGAGGCTCAAGGCAGTACCACCCTGTGGCACTCCTGAGAAGTTCATTTCAAGGGAGCGCCTTTTTCCCCAGAGCCAATCTCAAAACACTTTATACTATATACATATAGTATTTTCCAAATCATACACCTAGTATGAATTCCATATAAAGCTCCTTTACAAAATCGATTCCCAAAATCGATAATTCACAAACTAGGCTTTCCAAATCCAGTATTGATTTTTCCCAAAATCAAAAGCCTTTTCAAATGCCATAGGTTCTCAAAACCTTTCCTCAAAATCATTTTCACAAATCCCTTTTATATATATATATATATATATATATAATAATCTTGGAAAATCTTTAGTTCAATTCATACTTGTATAAATTCATTTTTATACTTTGAATATTTTCAAAACTCTTTTCTTCTGGCAAAAGATTCAACAAGGTGAGTTTTCCATATATAACAAAGATATATAACTTTGTTTAGTCCAAAGAAATATTCAAATTTTGATTACTCTTTTGTAAAGTCATTCACCATATTGCTTACTTCCAAAAAGTAATTTTTTTTACCATAGAAATATCCAATTTCCACTTTACTTTATCATATATTTCACAAAATATACTTTCAATCCTAAAAATCATTTACAGTTCTTATCCACAAATTTTCAATATCCATTTATTCAAATCCGTACGATGTACACATATCATCCGTACGCTATTTCAATCTGATCACTCACTCGATCACACAATTCCACTTCCGAACTAGTATTGTCCACCCGACTTCCTAGTGCGGACTCATTTTTGGTTTCTTGATCAAAAACCGTCATTCTCCTTGCATAGTCATAAATATGATAGAGAATATCCAGAATCAATCAACAATCCATATCCAGGTTCGCCGTCGAAAATCGAGCGAAAAAAAAATCCCAACTCGGATCAATAATACTATCTCGAAATTCTATGCTCGAATCTGGATCAAATCATTATGCGAATAGAATAATATACGTACTTCCTACGTATTTATCTTCATTGATTATTAGCTAAATCAATTTCTCCTTTCTATTCACATTCATTTATGATTCTATTCACTTATTCACAGTTGCCTTAATCGCTATTTGGATTATCACACAATTCTTATCTCAATTGGGCATTTAATCAATAACAGTTTGAACTCCGACCAGTTTAAATTTAGAAATATAGCTTGAAAAAATTTAAAAATAGATAAGTAGTTGAAAAATAATTATTAATTTGTAAAATAGCTGTAAACAGTTAAGTAATTGTAAGATAGTTGAAAAATAGTAATTATTTATAAAACAGTTGAAAAACAATAATCAGTTTATAAATCAGTTGTAGAATTGTTAAATAGTTTCAAAAGTAGTTGATAAATAAATATAAGATAGTCTTGGAATTTAAAAAGAAAAGTTGCATAGTAAATAGTTAGGAAAACAGATTTAAAATAGGGTATATCAAAATAATTTATTGAAAATAGTCCAGAGCCAAATTGTTCAACTTCCCAATCTTCATTTCCAATCAATTGCCCATTTCCAATTAACTTTCTATTTCATTTCACTTTAAACCATCTCGAATTATACCGATTCGAGTTATTATTTCAAATATTGATTTAATCCCATAAATCAAATTAACCTTTACTTTTAATTTAACAGCCTAACCATTTAATTCTGAGTTCAAATTTCAAAATTCCATTTTAATTTACCTTTACTTCTACATAAACTTATTTCTAGGTTCAAATAATAATTCAAACCCTCTTTTAAACAATTCAATCTTCGAAATTCAAATTATTACCCGAATTCAACCTTGGAACCAATCCTTAACCATTTCAGTTTACATGTTTATTTTAAACATTCAAATCTTAATGTTCAAAGTGATCTCATTTTCACAAGTTCAATTTTTATCTTTAAAATCTAAATTACTTAAGCAATTTCAAATTAAAGTTTAGTTCCATTTAATTTCAATAATGAAATAGATATTACCTCAATCTACTTCTTAATTCATTTAAACAATCAAATTCACAGTCTCATAATTACTGATAATAACAGGATGATATTAAGATAAATAAACATCCAATTTATTTAAAGCATTCATCATCCACTACCCATTCCATATCTCAATCCTATCTGAGATCACATATAATTCCCTACCAAATCAACCCATTTAACTTTCCTAAGTTAAATACCAATTTCGTCTTGAAATTTCCAATTCAGGTTGTTTATTCCAAACTTATTTAACTTCCTTTAAGTTAAATTCAATTTAACCTCGTCAAACTTACTCAAATTTGAATTCCCACTTCAAATTTTAAACTTCACATTAATAATCTTATAAGTTGAAAAACTTATCACCTTGGATATCACATCTCATTCCAAATTTTAAACTCAACGGTTAGAGTTTATTTCAGATCATCTTTGATATTATGTATATTCTTCATATATACATATTATTTCCTTTACACACTCAGTTATCCTTAAATTTTAAACCACCTTTGGTTTTTAATTCAAACAAATTCCTTTAAATTTTCAAACTACTCCTGTTTTAATCAAGCCCTTTCATTCATATAATATTATTTATATTTCTTTATCACTTTGAAACGATCTTCAAATTCTGGCTCAAATTTAAAACTTCACAATTTATATCATCATCAGTTCCAATTTATAAGTCATACTTGCCTAAATGTTTTACTTTCCTAAAACATTTCATTTTGCATATTCATTAACAACATTTCATTATTAAACACAACAACCATTTATGATAATAACAACCAAGATTATCATATTTGGAAACCAATTTATTATTATCTTTATTCTGAAAACATTTCTATAAATTCAGTATTCTAATTTCAGTTTAGATCCATTTCAAATTTATCTTCATTCAATTTCAATTTGGTTGTATTTCTATTACCACTTAATTTAATTCCAATATTTTAACAACCAATTACCTTAATATTTATTAAAAAGAAATATTGCTTTATATATCAAAATATATTCTTATATAAAATCATTTAAAATCCTTATATAAGAAAATAACAATTACGCTCTCATATATATAAACACTCAACTCGTTCTAGGGTACCATTGACCCTATCCTTAATGAGTAATCCCAACAGAGCCAAAGTTCTCGCTTAACCTGGCTCTGATACCCAGTGTAATGACCCGAAATTTTCGATCCCAAAAATTCCAGATAGTTATGAAAAAGAAGAAAGAGATAGAAGAAGAAACAGGAAAGAAACACAGATTCTCACATTCGCAGCGGATCCAAATATAATATCACATAAAATATCAGTTTACAAAAGAATACAATATCTGTCAATTACATCTTTATACATCAGAGTTGCAACATTTTACAATCACTAGACAGTTAAAATAACAGTCTCAGATACATAACAATATATCACAGCGGAATACTCTCCATACATTCCTGTCATCCAGCTCATCTCCTGAACTCCAGAACGTCCTTACTTGAAAATCTATAATACTCAGTCTGACCCGAGCATTACATCAAAATAACACCAGGGTCAGGCTGGAAACCAGCGTGAGTAAACCCATATAACATGAAATACTAAGTTATAAAACTTATTTGCAAACCAAGGTAACTCGTACCTTCCTACGAGTTCTCAAAGTCCATTACTTATAATATCCAATAACTATTACTCAGTTAAAGGCTAAGTTACTTAATTTGTTCCAATTCCAGCCTGTTAAATTCCACACACCCAATTATAGAACTTAGATTTCTAATCGAAGTGGGTTCGGGTATTACTGATACCCGATCCCGGTCTCTTCGAATTCAAATGTCATCCTTTTTAAGGCAAAATGTTTAAGTTAAACAATTTAATTCAATTCATAACACTGTAATCACAGAGCAACTCAATCACAGATAAATAACTTATATTTATCACAGTTATATCCAAAGTATTACACAACAAAGATCATCACAGATTAACATACCATAGATATTAATCAATCCAAACATTCTATTCAATTCAATTCATCAACCCTAAGCCAGATTAATTAATAACATAATTACAATTAATTTAATTTAGCCAATTAAATTAATTACTTATGAATTTATTACTTAACCCAGTTTAATTAACATTAATTAATTAACAAGCTTTAATTACTTCCATTAATTAACTTTTCTTTAATTACTTTAATAATTAATTGGCTATCCTTACTTAATTAATTAATCCTTAATTAATTCCATTGATTAATTATCCTTAATTAATTAATTTATCACACTAATTAATTATTCTTTAGTTATTAATTAATTAACCTTTAATTATTAATTAATAAATCTTTAGTTACTTTTATTAATCAATAAATCTTAATCACCCAAATCTTAATTAATTAAAAGATATGTCATTTATCTTAATTAACTTAAGTTAAAATAGATTATACAACTTAATTAATCAAACATTAGAATTACCACTTATTATTTAAAAGAAGGATTAAGAGAATTATTAAAACTTGATTTTTGTTAACACATTCTAATCTTACCCGAGTCACACCAGAACTTACCCGAACCAAAACCCGAGCTTCTCTCCCTCAAGAAGATCTCGATTACCCATTAATACAAAACCCGAGTTTAACCCTAAGCGAACCCGTGTTTTCCTTCAAGTCACTCACCTACTCTATCAGCTTCGAGTCAATCACGCACCCCCCTCGAGACTTACCCGAGAATTCCCCTTCTTTTCCAAAAATACAACGCACAGCACAACACTAGTCACTCTTCATCATTCCCAAGCCCTTTGTTCTCAGATACACGTGCACGTGGTGAACGTACACCAGTGCCTCCTACCTCTGGTGATCGTCGCGGCGACGCTCGACCTTCACACGTACTCACGCGACCACGCTCGGACACCCAGATTGAATGAAAACCCAACGAGTCAAAAACGAACATCCTCGACCAAGTGCAGAAACCATTACATCCGGAAATTCCCATCTCTCCATCACCTCCAATCTCGATATGGCCTTCCCCCTTCACTGAAGCTTCGACACTTCCTCCAGCTTCAATTTCCATAACCGCGATCCACTCCGGACCTCCCTAGCCACCGTATGAGCTCCATAAATGATGACCACTTCGACCGGCCCTAAACCTTAAATCACCAAAATCCTATCACCTCGGCCAACGAGAAAATCCACCGGCATTTTTCCTATACTCTCTATCACTCAGACCACCTTCAGCTCAAACGTCGACCCCCCAGACACTACCGATCATCGACCATCACCTAAACTACCCAAAACGATCATCTCAAAAATTCCCAAAGAATATCAAACTAGAAATCATGAACTATATATTAAAAATCATGGTCTTCCATCACTATTTCACTCATGCGATCCATTCATAGAATTAAATTTATAAATTTTATGACCAAATTTACAATTCCACTGTAAATTTTAAAGATTTCGAACCAAATATTCATGTTAAATTCCTGTAATTATTTTTAGGAGGAATGTTACTTGTTTCCAACATCTTTCATCTACCAATCAAAGGCTGTCAGATTAAATGATGAGATTTTAGATTTTGAGAGAAATCAAAACCTGTAGTTTATCAACAGAGCCTATTTTAAAACAACACAGTCATTCAATATTCACACATACTTGCATCCATAATTCATATCATACATTTAAAGATCATCACATGCATTAATATTTTCTCATGCAAGCAACTTAAACAGATTTAAGTTTTTAGCAGAAAGTCTACTCACCTTTGTTTCCAGAGGAAGAAAGAACAGAGCATGCTTTTTGAACCAAGCTTTGAAAATTTTCAAGTTGAAACTCTTTCTTCTTTAAATCTTTGGTTTGATATGAAGTTGTATTGTTGTTTTAAGGTTTGAATGATTTTTTCTTACTTCAGATTTTTTTTCTCTTCAGCTTGGAATGAAACGAACTAAAAATGAAGAGTTGATATGTATAAAAGAAATATCACCAGGATATGTCTTTGTACAGGTAATATATTTGTTTGTACAAATCTGATCAGTGATATTTTCTTCAATTGGAGGCTGAGATGATATTTATTTATGCATGCTGAGATTTGGCATTAATTGCCTTATACAAATTTACTTATTTTATTTTCTTTTGTTTCTTTCATTCGGCTGAAGGTACTAGTATAAACTATTGTTGTCATTTCCTTTTTCTTTTGCTTGTTCTAGCTTGTCTCGGCTGAGATGATAGAGGTAAGTACATAGATTTTATTTTATTTTATTTTATTTTATTTTATGTATGTGTTCATACTTATCTTATATGTTTGGGTAAAATTATTATAGTTATTGTTGGCATAGTTTCTTAGTTTCATTCTATTTGTAATTTTAACTTTCAAGCCTTTAATTTATAACATATGTTTGTATTTATATATTTTATATTTCTATTTGTCTTATATTTTTAAAATTATGTTTTATACTTATGTTTTTATATTTATGTTTAATATGGATAAGATTGCTTATTTTAAACATTAATATTTATATTACATTTTATACGTATTATATTAAATATTAATAATATAAAACCTTTGATTTTATTGAATAAGATAGATTTC
This sequence comes from Allium fistulosum, assembly GCA_030737815.1. Taxonomy (NCBI): domain Eukaryota; kingdom Viridiplantae; phylum Streptophyta; class Magnoliopsida; order Asparagales; family Amaryllidaceae; genus Allium; species Allium fistulosum. Next base: position 838,630,680 of record CM060905.1, read on the forward strand.
ATTTCAGATATTTTTTGAAAGATTTTATTTTAAATTTCAAATCAAAATTCCCTTTACAATACACATATAACCGGTAAATGCCCAAAATCCTTTCTATTTATAAAATGAAAGCTTGTATTTTATTTAAATGGATTAAATACTTATTAAAATAATATCGCTAAAATTCCGAGTCATCACACATTATACCTTGCACGGGTTGACATGTTGACATGCGCGCACGCACACACATATATATGTGTATATGATACATACATAATACATACAAGTATATATGCATGCCCAGGTGGGCCTGCATTTAATCACAACATGCATGCATTTATAGTTGCATCTTTGGAAGTAGATTTGATAGTACCATTGTCAATATAAACTAAACCTGAAGCAATAACTGAGAAGACCGAGACAACTGAAGAACATTCATAGAACCAATAACTTATAAGCATACATAATTTTACCAATCATTTCTTTTGTTTTGGTTTATTTATAATACTGGAAATGGAAATAATACTTGTGCTTTTATATGCATATGCTCTTTTAGCTAATGTGGGTTGTGAGCAAAAAATAGTCTTCGTTGCCTTATGACAGGGTCGGGCCGGTTGAAACAAATTCATGCATACACCCAGATGCAGAGACATAGAAACATGCATATAATAGCAAACACAGAAGGGGATTTATTCTGGTGTGTGGAGGAAGCCAATGCCCATGTAGAGAAGCTCAAGCTGGAAGTTCCAGCCAAGGTAGAGGAGATGAAGAAGGGTAGTAAGAAGAAGGATGAAGGTGTCGTTGGAGATGTTAATTTTTTTTTTGCTGGATTGACCAAGTGAACTTTGAGAATTTGCATGTGATCCTACTTTAACCTTGTGTTTGTATGAATTCCTACACGGGTTTGCATGTCCACATGTGTACCATGTACATGATGATTATGTATCTATATTATCGATGTGAACTTTAATTCCGTGTGTTCATTTTTCACACTCTCGTCCAATGGAATAAACCACTACAGCTCAAAATATAATAAAAATCTTCTCAAACCAAATATTATGTAATTAAATTTCTACCCAACTCATCTACACTCAAAACAAAAGGTGAATTACATTAAGTTGTGGCAGATACAAAAAAACAATTTGAGCTAAGTTGCTCAAACCGGTTACTCCGCTTTACCAATTTAAGAGTCATACTCGACTTGTTAAAACAAAATCAACTTTTCACCCACGACATCCTTTATTCAAATATGATACATCTATTCATTCGAATACAACAGATTGAGAGGAATATAATGGCAACCTGATATGCATTAAAAAAAGAAAGAGGAAACAATGGATATAATAGTTCTTTAAAGCACTTGTTTTCTAGATCAGTTAGTGTATAGTGAAATTGTGCAATGAAAGCCCGGTTAATGAGAATAATGCACATTTGATGAAAATTATGCTTAATCGATGAAGTTTAAAAAATTGTACTCCAACTTAAAACTCACTTTCGGCAAAACATGCATAATGTGTTTTTCACCTTATGTCATTGTTCTTCACCTAACTACAACTTTAACCAAATCCTAGAATAATGTATGCAAAACGGATTAGCCCAAATATTACAATAGGTCCAACAAACAATTAATGATTATAGATGTATTGATTAACGCAATAGTCTTACTCCAACCTTATTGTTGTAGCCTTCTAGCATTGCATATCACACATTATATGTATTGGGGCCTATGATTGAACCATGCTACTGTAATATTAATTAATTAACCAAAACTACTATATAGATTTATGCAAAGATATGTTAAATCTTTTTTTATAGTAGACGATTAAGTTTTGCAATCAACCAAATCTTATCACACAATAAAATCATCGACGCTAATGCTCCTTATACCAAATAAAACTATCACGCATGTCTAGAAGGGCCTGGTTTTATTGCCAAGCCATATTTTTATTACGCAACTATTAAAAATGACAAAAAATCCATACGATGATCGTTTTCCACTTCAACGCATTCAAATATAGCCAATTGCCTTTGAATTGCCTCGTGACTTGGTTTAAACCAATTATTTCCTATGTATCTCTTTTAGTTTAAACCAATTATTTTGTCAAACTATTTTGTACATGAGCTTATGTCAAACTATTTTATCAATGCATTCTCTATGTATTTCGATTTTGTTAATTCATGTACCTAATTTTATTCTTCTGTTAAACATTTGAAGTCCACGCACAATTAACTCAAATGCGTATGCTGGCAAACAAATTTTAAATCAACTTATGAAAATTCTATATTTTGTATTACACGGATTTTTTAGCAGTACCAAGATAGGTCAACAATAACCAATTACATAAACGTATAATAAAGTTTTATTTCACAAATATTTATCAAGTAAAACCATCTTCTTAAAGCAATATATAACTTACCACAAAGTACATTTATATTACAGGTATTATGTATTTTTGTTTACTGTAAAGAACTGTTAAAAATTTAGTGATGTTATTTCAAGTTTTAATAGGAGCAAGCTATGTATAATGCATAAATTGATGCGGTTATCAGTACAGCTTTGGTCACTTCCATTTAGAGACATTTTGAGACAAACTGACAGTGCAATAAGACATAACATCACCATGAAACTTTCATTTGCGTGATCCGTTCAATACCACATTCATATTTAAAATTGATTTATCTCTCGAATGTTGCTTCAAAAAATCTAAAAATATCTTCTTCGGTAAAAATAATCTTTAAACCACACTTTTATTATCAAATATTTACACTTCTACAAAATTTTATCCATATGCATTTTTAGAAGAAAAAAACCTTGATTGAAACCAATAGCTGCAAGGGCAATGCTTGGCCATATAATTATTTATTAATCAATTTACGCATAAATTCTATTTGAACCCATTCTATTACTGACTTCAACCTCCAGTTGTGAAAAGAAATGAGTCAAATTGCCCTTACTTTCTGTTTTTCTTCTCTATTCAGCAATTCACAGAATCATTTAATATACTGTTAGTAAATAAATACAAAAATCAAATCTCAAACAACTTGTTTTATAAAAATAGTAAACAACATGGTTGAAAGCAACGTCTATGTTTTCAGAAGATGTCTTGGAAGGACACTATGGATAACAGAAACACCCTCCAGAATTTCAGTCCAATCAATAATAAAACAGGCAAATCCTATTTGGTTTTATTCCACATTGCAACACAGATGCATATGATATATAAAAAAAAAGATTTCCATTAGAATTTCGTGCAAAATTTTGAAACTGAATTACATTATCTTAGATGTGAATCTTAAAAATTTCACTCGCCTCCCATCAACAAAACTAATTAAATTATCCCTCACCTCCTCCAATCAAAAAAACTGCATGCAGCTGCACATCCAATTCTACTTCTTTTCTTAAGTCATCTTGTTTATCATATAAAATTTGTCTTTCATATATAAACTCTCAAATGAACTTATCCCAATTCAACAAAAAGTAAGATTACCTCAATTACGATTTTAATACTCAAGAAAACGATGAAGACTATGCCCTTGCAATAGCGGACTACATGCCTCAGTTACATCGCCTTCAAATAATCAAAATAAGTCTCGGTAACATTGCCCTGTTTGAAATTCTTGATAGCTGTACTCATCTTGAATACTTAGATATTCGAGGTCGTGCTTTTGTTAATGTGGATGTTGTTCTTGGAGCATAGTTTGTCGAAATAAAAGAAATTAGACTTATAGATAAAAAAACATGATGATTTATGCTAGTGTTGCCTGTGTTCTGCACAAATATATAAGATATATGCATAAATATGTTTTCGTACGAAATTGAATAACATTCAGAAGATGTTATATCGTAATAGGTTCAATTTAAATTGATACCCAAAAAGATTTTAGGAATGGTTATTTAACAATGGTCAGAACTTATATCATTTTTCTATAGATCTTTTATATATATATATATATATATATTGTTTTTCTTGTATAATTCAACAGCGGTCAAGATAAATTAAATGAGTTCTGTTGAAAAACATTTAAAAAATTAATTTTCAGATAGCTAGACACTATAAAGCTAACCATAGTTAAAAAGCAATGCATTTTACATTCTTAAGCTAAGTTTGAATGCTTATGCTAATTGACTTGTGCTCTTTTTTTGGACGTTAAAAAGAGCAGATTTATGTTTATTTACAAAAAGAAACTTTTCTTTTTTACATCTCCATTCAAACTCTCATACTTTTTCTAGTGCAATGGAGATGACAAACAGTTCAAATGATGACTTACCTTATAGTAATTCAAATCAAGAAGGAAATTTGTAAAATCTCATCCAATTTAACAAAACACACAACTTTGCATTTCACAGAATCCTTATCTTCAGAAGCAATCGCTAAAACAGAAAAGAAACAAAAATACATGAGAAAAAAATCAGGTTTAAGTTCACCGTACCTAAAGGCGAAAAGGTGATGTGGTATACGTTGGCGACAACGGCAAATTAGTTGATGGTAGCAGTATCAGAAAGCAGCATCGTTTAGTTTGTTGATTTGTTAATGTTTATAATAGCGCATCAATTAATTCAGTAATAAGAGGTGCCAATTGATTTGAGGATTATAGCCACACTTCGATCGATTTATGATGAGAGGCATCGACCAATCTGGTGATTGTTGTTGACCGTCATTCGATCTAGCAATGATTAGGTTTGATGGAGATGACGATGGTGTATTTGAGTATATTGATATTGAATTACCATGGCGATTAGGGTTAGTGATGAGAATGAAGAAGCAAAAGGACTGATAAAGAAAGAGCAAACGAAAGTTAAATTGGAAAGGGCAATATAGGAAATTCAAAAACGACATAGTTGAAACATTTTCGTCGAATTATTATCATTAATAGTGTATGTGTGTGTGTCCAACATTGTATGTAGATGCTCTTTGAGATATGACTTCATAAATCACTTATCTCTTTTTTGCTTATATGTTGGGAAAAAGAAATTTCTTAGGCAAAATTTTATATTTGCACCTGAATAAGCTATGGTTTTCTGTTAATAATGCTGAAAACCTACAAATGATCATTGTTATATTTGCAGATATTCATTTTGAATATTTTTTATTTTTGCTAAATTGATTAACATTGTTTGTAGATGCTATTTGAGATATGAATTCATAAATCACTTATCTGTTTTTTGTTATATGTTGAGAAAAGGAATTTTCTTAGGAAAACTTTTATATTTGCTTCTGAATAAGCTATGAGTTTTTGTTAATAATGTTGAAAACCTACAAATGATCATTGTTATAATGCAAATATTCATTCTGAATATTTTTCATTTTTGCTGAGTTGATTCTTTGTAGGCTATTTAGTTGTACTCAACCTTCTTATAAAAGGGCCACTTTATAATATAAGCACAGAAAAGAATAAATATTTTACTTCAATACCAAATTTATATGTAAAAAGCCACCTAAGAATTGTTATAAAGATGAACAACACCTGCCTTTTATCCCTACCAGGTCTAAATTAATGCAACTTCTTGAGTAAAACCGTAACTCATAAGAATGTTTTCTAGTTAAGATAAAATTATACTACGAAAAATAAACCATTAATTTATCAAGTTATATACTAGTCAAAGTATCCAATCCGAATTCGTTAAGAAAATTATGAAGAGAAAATTTTCTTCAACAAATCAAATCACCATGAAAAAGCTGAAACTTTTCAATTGTATCGGGATTCATCCTAACAACCGAATTATCCTCATTGACCGCATCATCGACGACCAACCTATTTAACGGCCTTCTTCCTCTCAATAATCTCCATACGAAAATCCTTCTTTCCCTTGCTATTATGCAATAACAGAACAAAATAGAAGGAATTTTGGAGGCTTGCTCAAGATTGAGTTTCATGGAGATAAACTTTAAGCCTGTAGAAAAAATGTTTTTTATTGTCAATTTAAATGTTGAAGAAACCGTACAACAGTAAATTCCATGATTGTAAAGCCAAATTCATTGCTAGTTAAATAAATAAATTTGAAAACAAAAAAAAAATTACCTAAACCAAACATCATTTACTAATCGGTGATCAGGTTTGATACATTGATCAACTTACATAATAATTTCTTCCTCAGCTAATCAAATCAAATGAGAGTGAATTGAAGGACGTTGGAGTGCAACGCACTTGCATTAGTTTAGTAGGAGGTGCCGACATCAATGCAGGAAGAGCAGCAACTTCATAGAAGTTGACAATTCAAGAATCTAAGGTATTGACAATGATTCATGAATGAATTTTTTCAAGATTTTCAATTTTTGTGGGTCCTTTTCTTTTGCAGAGACAGAAATAACTCTAAAAATGTTAAGGGAATTCTAGTATTGGTGAAAGTTATTTTTCAGAGAGAGGACCTTATAATGAAAACGTTTTTCAATTGATTCAGATTCTAGAGCTAAGACCAAAATAGCTAGTGATCACAATGAAGATCGAAAAACACTTAATGAACCTAAGAAAACCGAATTCTTAATATATTCTCCTCCTATTGTCTATACACTAAAAACATCTAAATCGACTAAATATATTACCACTACCTTCTAACAGTAATAGCAAACATGAATATGAAGGTGAAACCATAAAACAATTACTTCATGATTTGGCTAACCAAATTAAATGGTAAATTTTAGGATAAAAGATTTTATTTTATGTTTAAAACATTCACTTCACGTTTGTTCATTCTCTGGACCAAAACTTTCGGATTCTATGATAGCGCATACAATACTTAGCTTTATTGCATATAAGATAAAAATAACACTTTTAGGTAATAGAAACGGCTGGATCTGCAAATCTAAAGAATAAACCTTTTATCATTTCATGCACTGTGGGACTCTCATACACAATCATCGGAGCAATAAGAAAATCTAATATCAAATCCAAATTCATTACAAAATTTATAAAGAGAAAGATACCTTGAACAAATTGAAACGCCATGATATGTTGAGATTCATCGCAGCAACTGAATTATTATTATTGACCGCCTCATTGACGATCAGCCTATTCATAGCCTTCTTCCACTTAATAATCGTGGTACTAAAATCGACAGGTAAAATCAGCAACTGAAATAGAAGAAATCCTAAACAATAAATTACTAACATTGTAGTACTGAAATTTTACCGGTGCAATTGAAGATGTAGATTCCAAACAATTTGACGATATATTAATGGCTAAAGTTACAACCATAATACATTTTTTAGCCTATAGATTAAAAAAAATATCGCAATGGCCAATTCTATGAAAAAGTATATTGCATTGATTATTTGATTAAAAGTGAAACTGATACTAACATCCCTAGAGAGTTTGAATATGAATTTTTCAACAGGATGTAAATTTTTTATGCATTTAGTAATTAAGTACTACAACTATTAGATCTGAGAGAAAAACAAAATAGAAATTCTACAATTTTTGAAATGGTAAATATGAATGGAGATATAATCCTAATAGATACCTAACTTTCCTCAATACAAATGAAATTACGATGGTCTTATAACTATTTTTTGTTGTGGATGCAGGATGATTTCAAACAAAAACAGAAGGTGCTAAATCTGAGATATGTAGGTAATTTATAATTAATGTATTAGACAGTGGCCAGCAATGCCTCAAACAGCTTATAATTAAGTCAAAATACTATTGAATAAAAATTCCAAATGCTACTTAACCAAATGGCAAATAAAAAAATAACTATCACATTTATTCTACTAAAGAAATTTCATCTAGTTTATTTTAGCTCTGAAAGTTCATTTTCCATTGCTTTTCCTTCAGTATTTTGTTTCTCCCATCAATAACTATCAACTTAAAGTATCAAGTTCCTCCAGTTTGAAACTATTACTTTGTTGACAGTAACTATCAGTTTAAACCGAAAACAATCATATATATAGTGTTTATGTATATTACACTTAAATATAATTTCTAAATATATTTAAATAATCATTCTCAAACATACACCAATCTTCAAAACTTCATGAAGGAACCATACGTAGTAATAGAAGAACAAAAAACCTCACCATTATCAAAACTAACCTTAGTGGATTGTCGATCGATCCATAATCATTAATCGTACATCGAAGTTGGAGAAGACGGTAGATTGTTAGAATCATGCTGAAGTGACCTTAGCGGATTATTGGAGAAGATGGTGGATTGTTGGAGAAGATGTCGAACTAACCTTAGTCGATAATTTGGAATCACGCTGAAGTAGCCCAAATTTATGTGATTAAATGGGCTAACCATCGATCGATTGTTGGAGAGAATGCTGGAGAAGATGGTGGATCTAGAGTTGCGTTGGATCTAGAATAGTGTTTTTTTTACAGCGAGGAAGAATTGAGAACCCATTTAGGGTTTTTTAGTCTTGGAATGGCAAGCGGAAGCAGAAACGAGAAACGGAGACAAAATGTAAAAGGGTATAACGGGAATTTCAAAAAGACACGGTTGATTTTATATTCATTGAACTATCATTATTGGTAGTAAAGATATATATATATATATATATGAATTAAATATACTTATATATAATTTATAAATTTAAATAAAATAAAAGATTTTATTTAAATAGTATTTAGGGATGTTCTAAATGAATTAGACTTCATATATCCAATAAGGGAATTTTTTTGTAATTCACCCATAACTTCTGTTGTGAGCTGGCCCAGTTCTAACACAACAAGTAGCGATGGACAACAATAATTTACAAACATACTACCAAGCATACAAAGTAAGCAATAGCAAGAAAAAAATCAATAATAATCAATACTCAAACAACAACAAGCAATGATAAGCAATCATAAGCAATCGACAATGAGCAATAATAAATAAGTAATAAGCAAAAATAGCTAGCATACAAACTACCAATCACACAAAACAAGAAAAAACAATAAATCAACAAAAAAGAAAATCAATCAACAACAAATAATGGTAAAAAATAACACACAATAACAAACAACAATCAAATAGCAACAAGCAATGACAAACAACAATTGAACAACAACAATCTATAATGAGAAATAACAAGCATGCAAAGCGATGAAACAAAATAATGAGTTTATACCGACATGCACGGTGACCAACTATAGTCGAAACATGCATGGAAAATTATAAACTCCAATGAGTCTGCTCATCATCCAACATGGATAAATTACTTAAGTGGTGTAACTCCTTTCATGAATGTGCGATACACGAAAGACTATTACACCTTCTGTTGCGAGAAGGAAAACTAACACGATATGCAGGATCATCGGGTCTCAAATTCTTGAATAAATCCAACGAATTAAGTCCTAATTTTTCCTTCCCTTTCGAACAGAGCTCATTCTCTAAAAGAGAAAATTCTACTAACTAAATAATTATTTAATAACGATTTGTAAATGCCTGGATTCACTCGGGTTCAAACTCATCTCAACTGCACAATGTTGATAAGGATATTATGCTAAGTGTACTATGATGCTCATCTAAGTAAGTATCACATCGCTACTTAGAAGATTACCCAAATTGCCATAAAATAATTCGAGAAGTCCTTCCTTGAGATATCACAAGCATTGCAAACTGTACTATACTATAAATAATTTACGATAAATAAAGATCATCCAAAATAATATATGAAGATGGTCTAATCCTTTGTCTGCTCGCACAATTTCTTTGTTAAACTAGGGTCGGCCACTTGACTCCACTCATGCGAACTCCAAACCGACTCCTTAGTTTGACCACTAAAATTTCATCGCATGACTAGAGTCATGCTTCAAAAATCTCTCAGTCGCCTCAAGAATCTGACTCAAGTGCTCATCTTTAAGAATCGAGTGAAAAGCTCTTGCCAAACTGGTATAAATCACCTAGAAAGCCTGCACTCAAACTAATGATTAGGAACTAGTGCGTGAATGAATCAATCTTTTGAAAATATTCCTTTTAGAACATGGGATTACTCCCATCACCTAAGGTTAGCTAACATAAGGAAACACGCTTCTTATGCGAAAGACTCCTAGGCAAACGCCTACAAGTCAATTGCTCGGTCTTTGCTCATTACTGGGCATCCATCGAACTTTACTTGGATGATGCCACACTTCTTCGACCAACCCCACTCTACTTGAAAGCTCATGCATCAAGTTCGAATGGTTGTACTCTCGGTCACTTCACCTTAGCTTTGCAACTAAGGGTACTCATACAAGGTTTTATCTTTACCGAAGAATTTACCTACTATGAAAAGTGTCTAGTTTAGCCTATCTACCAAGTTACTAACAATAGGTAAATATACCACTCATGTATCGGAAGGAACGGATGTGAGAAATATTGAGCATAACCCCAACATAAGCTCATCCCATTTCACTTGAGCAGTAGGCCTGCAAGGACCCGGTAATGCCTATAAGTCATAAGTCATCATCACTTGCCCATCCATCGCAAATGTAGGAAAATCCTTCTTCAACTCATCAAACAAATTGCAATTGAAGCACTTATGCTTCTCTTCGGCTGGATGATATCTCATGGTGAATGTCCCCATATGCCACGGGAGTGACATACTAGGCCAGCTTTCTTCTTTGCATAAACTCAATCTTCCCATGTATTATGGTCTTTAAGCTTCGGTTAGAGCTTCGATTTACTTCCCACTCTTGCTATCTCCAATAGTACCTCATGGATGCTCTCATAGAGGAGAATCATCATAATAAGACCTTCTAGAATGGCCCCTAATCTGGATAAGACTAAGCGATGAATCTGCAAATGATGCTTTAAACCCAAAGCAAACCCCTTTGCCCGCACTAACAGAGTACCGACCACCTCAATCCCCAAATACAAAAAATTGAATTGTTCAACTTATTCCTTCACATACAAGAAACCCTCTTATAACGGATGAAACACTCAAATCACACACCCCTCTCGATCTCTAAAATAAATCGAATCCCAAGGCAATGCTCGAAATTTATCCAAGGCATGGCCTTCTCGTCAGCTCCATTTACTATTATATCCCACCAAGCCAAAACCTCCCTCCAAGATGCTAGAAGACAATCCTCTACAAGAGAACATCCCATTAATCAAATTAGCAGGAACCATATCACAAACACATGTCTTAGCCAGTGTTACAACACGGCTTCGAAATTCGGAAATGGCTTTCCGCCAGGGCTAAAGGAATCCTGGCATAACTTTAGGAAGATAAAAGCTGGCGGAGCAAGAAATACTGATGCCCTTTGGGCTACGCCACCTTCATCACATACAGTTGATACTGGAATGTTCACAGGGGGCGGAACACCCCATGTGATAATCAAATAGTCTCTGGACAAATCAAGCATCCCACACTACCTGTCTGTAATCATTCTTGTACTCTGTTCGCTCATAAGGATAGCTGAAATAAAGGTATCCTAGCAACTAGCGAAAAAATAAATCGAAGTCCAGAGGATAAGTGGTGATGTAGTACAATATAATAGAAAAATACAAGTATGCTCCCTCAACGTATCTCCCTCTACCAGTTTGATTAACCCAAACTGGTATACTTGGTCCTAATTATTAACCCTAGGATCTGATACCAAATGTAACAACCAGCCCTTCGTAATATACTAAAATCAACACCAAACGAAAATATATGACTTCTGAATACCACAAAAGACAGAATGACAAGAAAGAAAACTAAAATAAACATTTATACTAAAGCATATTGAGAGAATCTCACAACGGAATGTTAACATATAAGACTCTAAATATACATAAACGGAACAGGATAACAGTATATATAAGAGACTACACTAGCAGTAATAACTAATAAATGAATATCAATACAGAAAGTCGGAATACATCAAACTCCATACAGATGGAGTTCTAAATATAATACCTGGTACATCAAGTCTCATATATAAATACATATCTATCATGTGCTACTACAATATCAAGTGTATACACAAAGTGTCAACATCACCTCCATAAAGTGCTCTAGCTATCCTGAAAGCATATCCCCAAAACACAGGAGTCCCATACTACTCAATCAAGTACCCGAGAGTTGTCATGATATAAACAGACAAAGATGAAATGCTGGTCAAACATAAAGTCTGGTGTGAGGGGAACTATCTTAGAATACTATATATTAACACTATATATAAAAAAAGGAACTACGACGGCACAACCGGTCCTCTCCACAATAGTGGCTCAGTGGTAACCCGACTGTCCACAAACAAGTAAAGTAAACCTATCCAAGAGATAGGAAATCATACCATAACCTGCTCTTCTCTTATAATCAACGAGTCAGCACAACTAATATAATATGACTGAAACATAACAATATATCATGATAAAGTTACCCAATAGGAAAATGCAGATATAATGCAGATATCACGATATAAACATATTCTAGAATACACGAAAATATTATCAAACAACTAATATAACACACAATATAACTATAAGCATTAAACAAAGAGTATAAACTAATACTCATCATTGCTAATGAATGGAGTCTGCAGTAGACTCATGCCCAAGATAAATAGAGTCAGTACGATAGTGTACCATAGACCCCAAGTGGCATTCAGCGTGGTCGAACTCGTGTAGGTTTCTCCGTACCCCTCAGGGAGCATAGGTGATATATGACCTACACTATATACCTAAAAATTGAGCATGCATTAGATATCGATCACAATCCAATGATTCCCATGAGGGTCCAAAATAAATAGAGTCGGTACCTCAGTGTACCATCGACCCCGAGTCGCATCCAAGGTGGTCGAACACGTGTAGGTCTTACCATATCCCTCGGTGAGCATAGGTGATATATGACCTACTCTATTTACTTTGGAGCTATATGGATCCCATCATACCCCTCAGTGTGCACAAGTGATATATGATCCATTTGTAGATGATCGTCATCATCTCCACTCGACCATCAAGGATTTCTCAATAAATTCGCGTAACATCCCTACAAAAGACAACAATGAGCGTATCCCATATAATATGCCATAGGGACCACAAAGGAACACCGATGTCATAAAGATATACATCAAATATAACATCACATAATCAAATACGCATATCACAAACGAAGATCGATATCTCATCGTCGTCTATCAATATGGATGGCCTATACTATAAGACCAATAATAGGCATGACCAATAATATAAGGCCAATAGAGTGCATGATCACTAATATAAGATCATTAATGTATACAGTCACTAATATAAGACTGGTACACTTTACTAAACTATATGTTCCTTGAGTCAAAGCCTACTCCATTCAATCGTACACGCTTGTTGGACGTGATCGTGTGACCAATCATCATACTGATCCTGTGATCGATCATTGTTGATCCTATAGGAATCAGTTAACATTCACGTCTGAATTTCAAGCTTCTCTATGCATTATGCCTCCTCGAGTTGCCTATAGTCTTCCTCTAAGTTGTACCAAAGCTCTGCACGAACTTACCCCTGATGCCGGGGAAAAATCCCCACTTAAATGGCACCTGACCAGGACTTTACTGCCCAGCTCAGTGCACCATCGGTCCATCTACGGTATACCATTGATCAATCGGTGGCTGCCTTCTGACCATGTGTGTTGTTCGCATGTTTTTCGATGCACCTATTCATGCACGCCTATGCACACATGTACTCGCAAACCTACTACTATTATATGAATCACATTTCGGGATTCATCAAAGCGATTACTTGACCCGGTATTCTCTCACGCAACTTAGCGCAACCGGTGGTCCCGCTACCTGATATTGCCTGCAACTTGATAACATACACATATGATATTTTCATACATGTATACATATGAATATACACACCAATTCTAAATTTCAATACAGGAATTGTATTGACTATTATGTAACCTCAAATACACGTATACGCATACCCATTTGTGCATATATACGAACACATATATTCAAGTAAGTAATTGAATTATTACTTAAATCAAGTTTTACTTTTATCTACTAACAGCAAAAGTCCAATCGCTTTTCTATTATTTTATAAAATCATTCCATTACTTTATAAAAATATAAAACTAGATTATAAATCATTGTTAAGCCCTCTAAACCACTTTAAAAGTCATACTCCAATCTTCGATTAGTAATAATATATATAATAATATTTCTATCAAAAATATGACGATGAATTAGAGTTTAATTAGTATCATGCTATAAACTAATATCATCGATGTCTAGCGCTATTCAATACAAATAGAATACAATATAAATATATGAGATTTCAATCAGTTATCCCAGATGTTTACTGAAAAAATCAAATTAAATAGGGAAATAATTTCATATATATATATATATATATATATATATATATATATTCTTATCTCTCTTGGGTGATATTTTTCAATATATAAAATTGCGAGGATTTATATTGAAATACAAATCCAGAGTTATAATTCCACTTACATAAACCATAATTTCTCAAGTGTCTGAATCCAAGCCAAGTCTATACTATATCCTAGATAATCTCACTTTGAGGTTAATGACAAAGATCGTGCCTCGATTGGACCCCGTATGACTGAGATACGGATTTAATACGAAAGGAGATCAATTAAAATAATTAATTAGATTAACTAATTAATCCATACCTTAATTCACCTCAAATCATCATCTCCCCCAAACGATATCCACATGACATGCACACAACCCGTAGCCATGCATCCTTCCCCTTCGATTTCAACCATAATTCAATAAACCGTCGATCGTGTTACACTCCACATCGCAAGCTTTTCGCAACGGACGCCACATTGCTACCTCCAACGTCCTCCTCCAAGATGTGACCTGCCGCCTCTTTATGTGGCTCCAAGATATCGTATTTCACTGGAGTAAGCCGAAGCTCTGGCTATTGCTGCTACGAGGTGAGCTTTGCCAAGAGAAGCACGTTGGCACCCCCCCCCCCTTTTAGCCTCTCTCCTCCTCCAACTCAGTAAATTCGAACCCTAGTTCGATATGCACTAAGTCGAACTCGACTAAGTCATGCCGCACCCCACAAATCCCATATAGATCCAAACTCTCATGTAACAACATAGGTTTTAAGTAATAATTAATTAAAGTTAATAATAGTAATTTAATTAAATAAATTAGAATATGGAAATTTATATAATAAATTGGTTTTGAAATTATTTAATAAACGGATTTAAATTTTGAAAATGTGATATTTAAATTTAAATAAGTTGAAATGTGGAAATAATATTTTATAAAAGTGATATGATTGAAATATAATATTAATTTAATAAAGGAATGATTTTTAAATAGGAATTTGAATTAATTTAAAGTTAAATAGAATTTAGTTTTGAAACCAAAAGAAAAAGTAATAATCTAACCCGAGCCCAAACGACCCCAGAGCCCAAACCTAAGTTTAAGTTTTAAGGCTAGGCTTGTTTTCCAGACTTCTCTAATTCGAGAATTTTCATGTTTCAATAATACATCATGCAACATTCTCTGTCAATTTATCACCTCCTGAAGCAAATACACAAAAAACTTCTCTACTTGGAAAATCAAAAACAATTTAAAGAAATTATTATAATATCCCAAATTCAAATATATTATTCTTTACATCAATTAGCATGTACAAAAAAAGGAATTTGAATTTTTAATTGCTACTATGGTGTAGTTGCGTGTGCGTTCGTGAGTGAAGGAGAAAAGGAAGATGCAAGTTACAGGTGAGTTTTCACTCATAAATTCAATGTCTAATCACATGATTTTGTAAATGTCTAGGCATGAATTGGAATGATGTTGTATAAATAATGGTGTATGCTTTGAATTGGTGGTGTTAACGTTGACGAAAGGGATTGAAAATGGATAGGAGAAGGCACAGCCTCGAGCGTATTTCCTTCAGGCAAGGTCTAACCGGTGGACTGGTCAGTGATGACTGGTGCATCGGTGGTGGTGTTATCCGAGTTTTAAACCCAACAAAATTCAACAGGAATTGAAACATCTATGACAAGTCAAAACCATCTTAAGGTTCAACCAAGACCAAAGGAAAATGGGGAGAAGGACCCAAGAAAAAAGATGTCAAAAAAGATCCTAGGGGTCACTCGTGGATCCTCCAATCCTCTTGCACTATGATATATTAAGTTTTCTAGGGAGGTTTGCTAAGTTTGATGATATTCCAAGCGAGTTAGTTCGAGATGTGGGCATTCACCGGATTCCAGTAATAGTTCAATGCAATCAGTACATGAATCATCATCAAAACAAAGCATCTAGTCATGAAATTACATGGAGATCATCTACATAAGGCAAGAAACATGATCCAACTGGAACGATCCAAAAATATTCTTACCACATGGATCGCTAGCAATCCATGCCCTATGGATCGCTAGCAATCTATCATATTGGATCGGTTTGTTCTGAAATTTATGAGCACCTTCGTACCTTCAAATTTAAGTCTATAACAAAGCGGCTTTGGCCCAAGTGCTCTCCAGCCCCTATAAACACAATCCTACCTTCAACATAGAGAGGAACCTCTGGATTGGTTGTTGAAACTCTACAGAAACTATTCTTCACTCTTCTCCTCCTACACAACAGTCATCTGAAGGGTTCACTGTGATTCTCCAGTGAACTCTAACACTGGTGACTTAATCTAACTCGTAATATCCAATCAGATTGTAATCAAATTCAACTTGTAATTGCAGTCAATCAATAACAAAAGTTATAAAGTGAACATAGGCTTCATTAACAGCATAACCACTGTAAAATCTCTTGTCTCTTTACTTTATCTGCAAGTTATTAATCCTTGTTTCTATTTTATTTGCCTTGATAAACAGGGCTAGTGCTTGCACACTCAACCAGGGTGTTGATCCATTTTTTGGGTTAACATTTTATTGCTTCTACTGAGAACCAACTCTAGCTTAGATCTAGTTATCTATTTTGGATCAGATAAGTTTAGAAGTTAGATCCTGAATATCTGCTTAGAAGATTTGCTGTTGAGAATTAATGGCACCAGGAAGAAGGAGAACAACTTTCAGAAGATCTATAGGAGCTACCATTGCTGGAGAAGAAATGAACCCTCAGGAAATTGAAGTCAACAATCCTAACAATATGCAGTTAGGAGCTAACTAAAGTGATCAGGTTTCAGGATCCTCTATTCAGCATGAAGTATTCACTAGAGATGAGTTAAATGAAATGGTTGACAAAATTAATGAGAAGATGGAAAACAGCCATAGGGCTCTAATGGACAAATTGAATGCCCTATTGACCTTGTAGTCTCATGCTACTCCAAGAACCATGACAGAGCCTGTGGCCACCATGGAGCAAGAAAATTCTTCCGTTTCTGGCCTAAACAGGAGAAACGGGAAGCAGCGTAGAAAGGAGTGATATGTGGAACTATAGGAATCAATATGGAAGGAAACACAAGCACTCCACCAACTACGAGGCAACCAGCTACAAACTTAAATCTAGGGGTGAAAACCCCACGGGAGGATGTAGTCATGGATCTCTCCGACTCAGGAGACGGTGAGCTACTTAATGACGACAAGTTGGAAGGAAATACCAATGCATTCAATGATGCCAGGGAGATCCAAACTGCCCCTATCAGACCAACCGCAAGCCAACAGAACCGTGAGGAAGTGGCTCTCCCGAAGACAGGAGAGCATAGGTTTCAGTCCGCTCACCGAGATCGTTTGCAAAACCAAACACTTGGTGTAGTCATTGACAGCCGACCCTCGGATTACCAGACATCTGAGGCATATATCGCAGACATGGTCAAACAACTAACATATGAAAGTTAGGATAGAAGGGATGATGAATGGAGATCCACTCCAAGTCGGACTCCTTTCGTTGATGACATTCTAAATGAGCAATACCCCCAAAAAGTTCACTATGCCAACTATTCCGTCTTACGATGGAACGAGAGACCCGAAACCCCACTTATATAGGTACAGTTGGTACATGGACGAAGCAAATGCCTCGAATGCCGTTCGATGTAGATGTTTCCCAATTTTTCTAGAGGGAATTGCTTACATTTGGTTCACTAGGCTTCCGCCAAGATCCATCTCCACTTTCAATCAACTAGCAACAGGATTCCTTGAACGTTTTAGACTTCACACGGCACAACCAAAAGATGCGATGTCCTTGTCTAGCTTATTCCAGGGACGGAACGAATCTCTGAAGTCTTTTATGAATCAGCTCAACACTGCGGTAACTGAAGTAAGTAATCCAAACGAGGAAATGGTTTTCATGGCCTTAGTCCGCGCAGTTCACCCCGATACTAAATTGGGGAAATGGATCAAAATGAAACAAATCACCACTAGGAAAGACTTCAATCGAAAGGCGAGCCAGTATTTAAGATTAGAAGAGGCATAAGAATTGGAAAGGAAATCTGCTAACCTACAACCGACCAACATTAGGCAGAATAGTATGGCGATGAACCAAGATATAGACACCTTTGGGACCGCTGAAGGGAACACAGGAAAGAATGGGAATCAAAAAAGGAAGAACCAGAATTCTAACAAGCGAAATGGAAGTAGCAAGCGACTCAAAGGTTTGTGGCCTAAAAGATACACCCCACTTAATGATACTCCAGAACATCTATCTCGTGACATAGGGGACGGAAGAATACAAGAAGCCGCCTAAAAAGGAAGCGACCGAACAGCAGAAGCGTTTCGGAAAGTACTACCGCTTCCGTGAGATGTATGGCCACAACACAAATGAGTGTCGTAACCTGAAGAACTTGATTGAGGAGTTGATTCAAGAAAACAAGCTTCAGCAGTATGTGAGGAAACCATTAAATCCTGACCAACCCATAGCACCCCAAGCTCCTAGAAACCAAGGGAACCAAGCTGGAACCAGCAAAGAGGGACCAAGATGGACTGACCAGAGATACAGCATTGGAATAATATCTGAAGGGCCCCATCCCACGTAGAAGAGTTGGGGAGAAATGGAGCAGTATGCGACCTCATTAAAGCGTGCTTCGAAAGATGCTTGCTTTGCGATCGAAGATGGAACCCCTGCTAAGCAATAGAAAACCTTAAACGACGGCATAGTATTCAGGAATCTAGACAATGAGGGAATAGAAGCTCCAACCCTCGACCCCATGGTTGTGATAGTAGGAATCAGACCCGCCATGGTCTGATGAGTATTGGTAGACAGCGGCAGTTCTATGAATATTCTTTTCAAACGCATCTTTGATCAATATGAAAGATGTATCTGCCTGCCAAACAAACATTCAAGGAGTCACAAATGAACCCAAACAAAATGTAGAAACAATTGACTTACCCGTAGAACTTGGAGAAGGCGACCGAAGAGTCACCCTCATCCAAACATTTGTGATCATGGATGAAACTTCCACCTACAATGCTTTCCTAGGATGACCCACCTTGGCAGATTTCAGGATTTCTTTAGCTCAGTGGTGTCTAACTATGAAATTTTCGATGGAAAATGGAGTCGGGGTGATCAAGGAAGACCAAAGTGCCGCTAGGGAATGTTATTTAGCGGAACTACGCGAGTCTAAAAGAAAAGGGGAAGTATATGGGGAGAACTCTCCACATTCGTGAACCTGCCGAATAGCAACTACAGAGCCGCCCCTGGCTTGGGGACCCTAGCCGATTCGATAAGGGATTGGACCCTAGAAAGAAGAGTTCAGGGAAGGAACGGGCAGCACCGGCAGAATTGATGGTGTCTGTCCCAATCGACATGGATAACCCAACACGGGTGCTCAAATTGGATAGCATCTTGGAAACAGGATGCGACTGGAACTCATCAAATTTCTTCACACCAATCTGGATGTATTCGCTTGGATGCTTTTCGATATGTGTGGGGTGTTGCCGGAGATAGCCTGCCATGCACTTAACATTGATCCCAAGTATATGCCCATGAAGCAGAAAAGGCGCAGCCTAGGGCCCGAGCGGTCCAAAGCTCTAAGAGAAGAAGTGGACAAGCTGATGGCGAATGGCTTTATCCACGATGCAACATACCCTGAATGGGTATCTAAACCGGGTTTGGTCAAGAAGTCCAATAGGAAATGGCGAACCTATATCGACTATTGGATCTGAACAAAGCTTGCCCAAAAGACAGCTTTCCTTTGCCCAGAATCGATCATCTTGGGGATGGGACGGCTGGACATGAACTGCTATCATTTATGGATGCATACTCGGGGTACAACCAGATCATGATGCACGAACCGGATCAAGAAAATACTAGTTTCATTACCGATCTGGGACTATATTGCTATAAAATAATGTTGTTTGGCTTAAAGAATGCTGGGGCAACTTACCAGCGATTAGTGAACGCCATGTTTAAACGTCGGATTGGGAAGTCAATGAAGTTTATGTAGAGGCTATGTTGGTTAAATCACGCATAGCTGCAAATCACTTGGACAACCTCGCTGAAATGTTCAAAATACTCTGCAAATATGGAATGAAGCTCAATCCACGTAAGTGTCATTTCGGAGTAGCCTCGGGAAAGTTCTTGGGATTTATCATAAGCGCCAGAGGCATCGAAGCAAATCCCAAGAAAATAACTGCTCTGCAGGAAGTTGAGGCTCCGAAGAATAGGAAAGAATTACAAAGCCTGAATGGAAAGGTTGCAGCACTGAGCCGGATTATCTCAAAAGCAACCGATAAATGTATACCATTCTTTGACGCGCTAAAGAAGGGAAAGAAAAACTTCGAATGGAATCAAGCTTGTTAAACCACGTTCGAAGAGCTGCTGCGACATATGGAAACCCCATCGATCCTGTATAGGCCGGTAGACGGAGAAGATTTGTACATCTGCTTAGTAGTCTCGCCATACGCATTGAGTGCCGAGCTCGTATGAGAAGAAGCTAAGATCCATCATCCCATATATTACATCAGTAAACGGTTCACTAGAGCCGAAAAGAACTATCCAAAATTGGAAAAACTGGTATATTCCCTCTTGATCGCATTCGTAAAATTACGACCGTACTTCTAGGCACACCCTATCAGAGTGCTGATAGATCAACCCTTGAAGCAAGTGTTATACCGCCCCGAGACCTCTTGGACGGCTTATCAAATGAAACATCGAATTAAGCCAGCACGAAATCACATACCATCCGCGATCAACGGGCAGGCGCTGGCAGATTTCATTGTCGAATTTAAATATGAGATAGTAAGGAAGGAATGACTCCAGAAGTGGAGACACATTGGAAGCTGTTCGTCGATGGTGCATCTAACAACTTCTGCTCGAGAGCAGGGTAGTGCTCGAGACTCCCGAAGGACGATCCGTTTGTTATGCCTTGTGCTTGGAATTCCCTGCAATAAATAACATGGCAGAATATGAAGCATTGATGGTTGGGTTAAAGATTGTAAGGCAACTCGAGATAAAATCCATACACATCTATAGCAACTCTCAACTAGTCGTATGTCAGGTGAAAGGCAAATACCAGGCTTGGGGGGAGAACCTCGCCCCGTATCTATCTAAAGTGTAGGAACTGCTGAATGACATCAACCATTACACCATAACTTATATCTCAAGGGAGCAGAACACGAAGGCAGATTATCTGGCCACACTGGCCAGTTCCGGAGAAGCTCGGTCATTGGGGATGGCCCCAGTTGAAACCCTAACCACTCCGAGCATAAGCGAAATGGACATCTACTATATTTTTGAGACGACCAAGGAACTAGAGACATGAATGATGCCGATTAAAGACTACCTGCACACAGGAACGCTCCCCGCAGACAGGAACTAGTGAAAAAGGTTTCTTCGGAAGGCACCGCGATTTGTAATGCAGGATGGGATACTCTACCGGAGGGGATTCTTATCCCCTTGCTCTGATGTGTAACTAATGACGAAGCTCAAAGGATCCTAAAAAGAATTTTATTAAAGCGACTGGGGAGATCATAACGGGGGGCAAACCCTTGTAAAGAAAGTTCTCTAGTATGAGTACTTTCGATCAATAGTAAACCGCGATGCAACAGATTACGCCAAACGGTGAGGTCAATGCCAAAGATTCAGCAAGATCAAAAGAACCCCCTCGATGGAGCTAACACAGATGGTCAGCCCATAGCCGTTCGCAATCCGGGGAATTGATTTGATTAGTGCACTACCAATGGCTAAAGGGGGAGCCCAATTTGCTATTATTGATGTTGACTATTTCACCAAATAGGCCGAAGCAGAACCGCTGGCCACTATTACCACAAAGCAAGTAATTAACTTTGTTACTTAAAATATTATTTGCAGGATTGGGGTGCCATAGAAAATCATCATGGATAACGGGACTCAATTCAAAAACGCTGAGTTCAAATTTTTTTTGCAAAAGCTTCCAAATCGAGAAAAGCTTTTCCACTATCGTGCACCCGCAGGCAAACGGGCAAGTGGAAGCAGTAAATAAGATCATCAGGTCCACCATCAAAAAATGGCTAACTAAAGCAAAAGGAAATTGGGTCGATGAACTTCCACACGCACTATGGGCCTACATGACAATGCACAAATCTGCAACGGGTCACTCTCCGTTCGCACTAGCATATGGTTTAGAAGCAATGATCCTGGTTAAGCTAGAAGTCCCTTCTCATCGGAGGCGAAACTGAGATCAAAGGTAGAATGAACAACTCCTACTCGAGTCACTCGATATGATCGATGAGAAGAGAGAGGAAGCCAAATTAAGGATTGCCGCTCACCAAAAAAGGATCGCACGGTACTTCAACTCCAAAGTTCATAATCGCACCTTCGAAGTGGGAGACCTTGTCCTTAAGAGGGTCTACCCTATACGAGGTGCACTTGGACCAAACTGGGAAGGATCCTATGGGATCGGTCAGAAACTAGGGGATGGCACATTCAAGCTAACAACCATTGATGGAATCCAAATTCCCCGAGCATGGAACAACGAATCGCTGCGTCGTTACTTTACATAAGATTATCTTATGTATTTCCTATTTTCAGTAAATAAGCCATCCCGGAATACCGGGGGAATTGTAAATAGGAAAAACTTGCCCAACTTTCATTAATAAGATTTGCTTTCTAAACCAATAAAACTGTGTTCGCCAAAGTAACCTGCCGAGTCGGCGGGGTCAAATCAACTCAAAATCATCCGATCACTGCTTGGGATAGTGGAACCACGCTCAAGTACACCCCCACTTACTCGTCGGGTCGACGAAAGCAAATCGACTCAAACCGTTGGATCGGCGGAACCCGATCCCCGCCTTCTAAGAAAAGGTGCTGCTCCGGCAACACCGGGAAGGCCTAAATAAAAGCCGTGCACCGCTTCTTGGAATGTGGAATTACATCCAAGCAAGCACAACCTTAAAACTCGCGCACCCGTACAAGCTGCGCATTACTTTTTGAGCCATGAAATCATGCTCTCAAAACATGAACTCCTCACATTGCCTGAAGATTGGTAACGTCTAGAAATTCCAAACCATTCCAGATCGACGGGTCATATCAATCCTAAAAGCTATGCACACTCTTAAGCACCGGCATTGCCCCGACAATGCCGGGAAATTCGTCTATTGCAGGACTAACAAGTATCGATCCACTCCCACTATCAGGACTAATGGGTTTGAATCCAGCAATGTCAAACGACTACGAATCAGCCGAAAATTCGGATTGATGGCCGACAATATCTCTGGAGTCGAGGCATTCAAATCACAAGTTCTCGAAGATAGAAACCACAAAACAGGTCCGGTTACAGACATAAAAAATAACTTGGATCAACTGGTCATTTGTCAAGTGTTTGAAGTAAACAGCCCCGTAAATTGGGAGGCGCATACACACCGATACTCAAAAACCAAAAAAAAGTACTTCACAGTTCTGTTACTCCAAACAAAGAATTTTGGTGGTAATTATAGGACTAGATAAAATTGCAGTAAATAAAATTGGCATAAGTGCATGGAACGTAGATAAGTGGATAGATAAAGTTACAATCAAAATGTCAACATTGTATTAATAGCATTTTCTATACAAAGTCAAAATGTGGGGGCCTTACCTACAAAATATCGACCAACAAAAAGGAAAATACAGATGCTACAACAATCAAAGCAATAAGTGCATACTCTACACTTAAACAAAACATGTATCAAACAAAATAGAATGTCTAAAAAACTGGCTCCACCGTTACCCAAGCCTGTCAATGCCTCTTTCCACCGCTCCCCTTCCCACCTTTAATCAGAAGTTTCTTCTTCCTCTCATAATCCCTGTTAGGAGTAGTGTCGCTGCCCAAAATATCAACTATCTCCTCTCTGCCAGTATCTCCTCCCTGCTCTTCGACCTTCTCGGAAGACTCCCCCTTGGTCCTGCGCTTACGGGACTTACGGGAGCTCCTTGAAGATTTTCTCTCCTCAATCTTTTCCTTCTTAACGGCCACTATCTGCTGTTCAGATTTATATAGCTGGCCAGTTTGGTCTACCTGCTCTCGAGCATTAGCCATCGTGAAATCGTCCTCTAAAGAAATAAAAGGATTGTCTAGACCATGCAATGCATTAATCTTCTCGGAGTCCGGCCCTGGTTGAGAGCCAGACATAGGTGTAGCAATCAGAGCAGCTACAGAAACAAGCGTCGAGGTGGTTGAAACAACAGCAAGCCTAGGGATTGAAGAAATCAGCAGGTTAGTAGGTTAAGAAGACGGACCTATAAGATCAAAAATAAAGCATTAAGTTCGTCTTGTTCTTGTGGCGTGAGCTAAAAATTCTCAAACTCGGGGAAACAAGAAGGTTACCTGCATCAAAAGAATAGCCAATAATTTCAATGTCATATTCCCCACCTTCTCCTTCTTTGGATAGTTGCACGATCTTCGGAGAAGTTCCAGGACCACCCAAAGTTTCAGAGACAACTGCCAAAGGGGCAGACGACAAGGCTGCACCGGCCGAACTCGTTAACTAATTGTGAAGTTGTTTTGATGATTCGCCAGACCCGAAAATGAAAGGCTCTAGCAACGTTTTGGGAGTTGCAGTCATAGCAGCATCGGCAGCCTCCTGTTCCCTCTCAATTTGAATGATCTCTTGACCCTCTATCAGAGCTTTTTTCGATTCTTCATTGAGGTAAGCATCCTCCAACTCTTTCTCGGTGTATACATCCCCATTCTCTCGGAAATAGGCCAGAATTTCTTCCCAAACCACGGCAAGAGTACGCGGGAATTTGGGGCCCAAATAGCTGAGGTTCCCTGATGCAGCAAGGAGTTAACATAGAAATTTAAGATGGTATCATCCATCTTCTTTTCAAAAGTATCCTGCAACTCCAAGTAATCCGCTATTATGGTGGCCTTCTCAACTTCAACTCGGGTCTTCTTGGCACTAAGCTACGTGACTCTTTCCTAGAGCGATGCAATCACTTGAGCTTGATCAGAAACAGTCTTGTCATGGGATTCCATAATTCCCATGTAATCAACAATTGTCTTTTTATAAGATTCAACAACTTTGTTATAATCAGAGATAGTTTTCTTCTGAGCTTCAATGATCACGTCACAAGCTTCAAGCTCCTTTTTTAGCTTAACTTCATCCGCGTGGGCCTTCCTAATTTCATCTCGGAATACAATCTCTATTTTTACATGGGCCTCTTTCGGTTCCTTCAACGAGCTAGCATTGTTCTTACGTTCTCAGAGTGCAACATCGTTCTCTTATGATAATCACTCGATTCTAGCGTCACGTTTTGCTAATGCCCTCTTATAATTATCCTTCTTCAATTCAAAGGAAAGGATCTCTTGATAATTGTTGCGGTTCGTGTCTGCCAGCTGCTTGCATAAATTTTCCCATCCCTTAGCTTGATCCAAATCACTTTGAATCGCCTGGAGATGGGGCATAAAGGAATCTTTATGAATCAGGCATAGGTCGAGGTCAAATTTAACTCCCTTTAGAAACCACCCGGGGAGTGTAGCGTTGAGTGTAAGGGGACCGGACGGAAGAATATAAGCTGGCCTCATGCAAGGACGTGAAGGACCAAAAGTGGGCACCACATGAGTTGACGGAGCTTGGGATGAAGATGAAACTTGGACAGTGGAAGACGGAACTTCAAGTCTGACAGAGATTGGGGCCGGGGCAAAATTTTGATGCTTAGAAGGATGAGAACTGTGATCTACCTTCGGCTTCTTGGGTGGCTCTTCTCGGTCGTCGGGAGTTCTTCTCTTCTCATAGCCGCTCTTGTAAACCCTACCCCATTCTCTGTCGTCCTAACGATGTGCTTCGGCTTCCAACTCTTTCCGGCTTCTCCACTCTTCCTCAGTTTCATGGGGTGGTGTTAGCTTGAAGATCGTCTTGACCCATGTTGCAATCAGTAAATTGTTCAAGATCCTCGTAAAGTCCACGGCCTCTCGTAGTACCTGATATAAAGAAAAAATAAAGAGCTTTAGCGACAAAAAATGGGCCTAAATAATGCATGTGTAAGTGAGTGTGACCCTAGTAAAATGTGTAATATGTCTCAGGCGCCCTAAAAGAATGTCACAAACTAGATTGGGAATCCATAGTGGTAGAAATCGAGCTAACTCTAGATGCAATATGACCGGGGCAAGGAGACGATCCCTCGAATTCGAAA
This sequence comes from Allium fistulosum, assembly GCA_030737815.1. Taxonomy (NCBI): domain Eukaryota; kingdom Viridiplantae; phylum Streptophyta; class Magnoliopsida; order Asparagales; family Amaryllidaceae; genus Allium; species Allium fistulosum. The sequence goes on from CM060905.1 coordinate 838,657,013, forward strand.
TCTTCTCCCACCAATTCATCGATATCTACGTAAATATTGCTCAAATGCCCAAAATCAATACCGGTTTCATTAAGTGGGGAATCCTGAAGTCGCTCGGCTGCTGGGGGAGCACCTTTACCGTGAATCTCTCGGGGAGGCGAATCCGATAGAACGGGACTCATTCCCAGAGCTTCAACACACGATTCGAAGTTTCCATCGCCGGAACTTGCAACGAATTCATCATCGCTATAGGAGGAATCATAACTGCTGATGCCCTCAACTTCATCCTCCTCTTTTTCTATTGTCACCACAGCCTTGCCCTCATGTTGCTTAAATTCTTCTTCCCCCTTCTCCAAAATCGAGGGCATTCTGGCCGGGCAACTGGCTTCGATCGTAACACCCCTTCCTTCATGAATTTCTTCGGTTGACTCACCAGACGGATCTTCTCTTTCTAAATGGTCGCCCTTTTCGGAGCCGTGTAATGAAGAAGTGGAACGTGTTCATATTCTAGAACAGGAAGGAGATAGAATTTCAACGGTCACGACAGATTTTTGGATGCAATAGCCCATACCGAAGCAAATTCTCGTTTGTTAGAAAAAAAATTAACCGATCTCTCCTTGGCGTCTACAACCTTTAGAGTACGGAAAAGCGAATCGGGTGATGGATCTTTGTTCGGCCTTGGAATAACTGCAAGAAGTATTCGGTCTATCAAAAATCCTATAGCGACGTATTGAATCTCAATAAGTAAAAGAGAGAACTTACCCCCCGTCATCCAAATGTGATTAAATCCCTCAGGACACCTAACAAAGAAATACTGGGTCTTGATTGAGATAGGTTGCTTTGAAGCTGCAGCATGATCTTGCAGTTTCTTTGGGCCTCGATGACAACAAGGGCTGGACACTCGTCTCTCTTCTTGAATGAGAGAAAATATCTTAACTTATCAAAGCTCGAGGCAAGATTAAATGTCTGCATAAACAGGACGTAAAGGCAGGTCAAGACCGCGTACCCATTAAGGTGAATTTGGAATGGATTAATTCCAAAGTTTAGAAGATTTTCTTTCAAGAAGTGATTGAAGGGGGGCGCTGCTCCACTTAAACAGATATACCGGTGGCAAGCAGTGTGCCCCGAAGGCGGCATATGTGCAAATTCATTCTTCGATGGAAGGCGCACGTCGGCGTCCGAAATGCCGTGTTGTAAGCAAATGTTATGTAGAACTTTTGCAGAGATTATGGAGGAAGCTCTCTCCTGGGGATTAAGTAGAACTCTGAAATTTGGAGGAGTTCGGCCAACAACCGGACCAAATGGAACCAGTTGACTGTATTCAGCTCACGGTACTGAAGAGGTAGGCTCTACTGAAACTGTTTGCGAAGGCGCAACGGATGACAATTTAGCTCCTGAAAGTGCTGGACTTACAGCGAGGGGATGGGTGCTTCATTCTATACAATAGAACTTGCATCTAATGCAGTCAAGTAATTCCATCTTTAACTAAAAGTCACACTATGACACTTGAACTTCGAAAAAGATCGATTTATACCGACATGTCGGGTTCCAAATGTTGACTGAGGCAAGTGCAGTGTGTTATCTATATGGGATGGGCTCGGTGTCCTGAACGCTACAAATGCTCTATCCTTTATAGATAGTTCACTCGTAGTGAAGAAAGAAAAGAGCTTCTCATATCATTTATTGGAGTTATTTATCCTACACTTACCCATTATAGATCGACGATCAATAAAGGATCCGTTCTTCGAAGCGATGCGGGAATCTCTTCCCATTTCGGGTACACCAAGTATGCAATAACGGGACTAATTCGAAGTGAGTAACTATAGATTGATGGGTCCAAATCAAGTAGAGAATTTCAACATAAGCCGATTTTAGCTCTCTAGAAGGCGATAACAATATAAGCTGCCCACGAGATGCTACCCTACGCTATTATTACACCCTAGAAAAACCAAAACCAATTCGCGATATGTCGTGTCAGATTAACAATGTAACTCAGTACAAGTTAATTCTAATTCTGTAGACAAAGATAGCAAAACATGTCAAGCACCGGGGCAAAGCCCGAATTTCGTTCCATGAAGAACTCAAGGCTCGATTTACTATCTTCTTCCACAAAATCGCAATCAACTCGAATCCTCCATAATGATCGCCACTAATCCAACCTCATCACCAAATTTCTAAATAAATGCCAAATTCTATACCATCCACCTCAAGTCAAAAATCAAAGGGCGAGGATGGTCAAACTTTGAGTCGGCAACGATCCAAGGTGGGAAGGTTGATGGCGATCCAAAGTGGTGAGGTTTCGATTGCTAAAGGCTGGCCCAAGATGGCTGCGAGGTTAGGCAAGGTCGGCAGCAGGAGGTTTCGACGATGGATGGCCGACAACGGCGATGGTGCAAATGGATTTAGGGTTTGGGTGGATTTAGGTCGGGTCACAGAAGAAGTAGCTCGAATCGCAAGTAAAAATGTATAATAAAAGATAGGTTAGCTCAAATGAATTAAATAAGAGGTTTCATAGAAAAAATACGTTAAGTCCTTGGATCGCTAGCGATCCATAAAATAGCAACCAAATTTTTCCCAACTCACCAAGCATGATCCAATTATCTTTTGCGAGCCTCTTGAAAGTTGTAGGACTGAAATTGGTTTGTTATTATAAGCTATGACGATTCCCATCAGAATCCAACAAATGGCTAAATAACCAGAGCCATATTCGCATGATGGCCTCAATACGATCGCTTGAACCTCACTAAACGGGAACTTAAAAGCAGTAACTTCCAAAGCACGCCTTGTTTCCAACGAAGGCATACTTTGGGGCGCAAATGTTATCCACGTTTTTAACCCAACAAAATTCAACAGGAACTAAAACATTTACGACAAGTCAAAACCATCTCAAGGAGACTAAGAAGACCAGAGGAAAATGGAGAGAAGGACCCAAGAAAAAAAATGTCAAAAAAGGCTAAGTTGATGGATCGCTAGCGATCCATCACCTATAGATCGCTAGCGATTCATAAGGTTCGCTCGTGGATCCTCCAATCCTCTTGCACCATTATCTATTAAATTTTCTAGGGATGTCTGCTAAGTTTAATGATATTCCAAGCGAGCTAGTTCGAGAAGTGGACATTCACCGGATTCCAGTGATAGTTCAATGCAATCAGTACATGAATCATCATCAAAACAAAGCATCTAGTCATGAAATTACATGGATAACATCTACACAAGGCAAGAAACACAATCCAACTGGAATGAGCCAAAAATACTCTAACTACATGGATTGCTAGAGATCCATGCCCTATGGATCACTAGCGATCCATCATATTGGATCGGTTTGTTCTTAAATTTCTTGAGTGCCTTCGTACCTTCAAATGTAAGTCTCTGACAAAGCGACTTTGGCCCAAGTGCCCTCCAGCCCCTATAAATACATCCTACCTTCAACATAGAGAGGATCCTCTGGACTGGCTGCTGAAACTCTACGTAAACTTTTCTTCACTCTTCTCCTCCTACACAACAGTCATCTGAAGGGTTCACTGTGATTCAGTGAACCCTAGCATTGGTGACTTGATTTAACTCGCAAGATCCAATCAAAATGTAATCTGATTCAACTTTTAATTACAATAGTTCAATAAAAAAAAGTTACAAAGTGGACGTAGGCTTCATTAACAACTGAACCACTATAAAATCTCTTGTCTCTTTACTTTATCTGCAAGTTATTATTCCTTGTTTCTATTTTATTTACCTTGATAAACATGGCTGGTGCTTTCACACTCAATCCAGGGTGTTGATCAATTTTTTGGGTTAACATCTAGGCATGAATTGGAATAATGTTGTATAAATAATGGTGTGTGCTTTGAATTGGTGGTGTTAACATTGACAAAGGGGACTAATGGATAGGAGAAGGCACAATCTCGAGCGTATTTGCTTCAGACAAGGTCTAACCGGTGGACTGGTCAGTGATGACTGGTGCATCGGTGGTGGTGTCTTGCGTGTAGTTATATGTGTGTACGTACTGACTTGCATGTGTTTATTAGTGAATGTGTGTGCTTGATCTTCCATTTGTGTGTTTGCTGCTATGTTAGTGTTAGTGTTGTGCTTTTATGTGTGTTGATGTGATTATGTGTGTATATTGCTGTGCTGCTGTGTTTTTGTGCGTGAGTGTGTGTTTGTATGTTGTGCATGAGCCTGTAGGTGGTCGTGCATGTGTCTATGTGTAGGTCTGTGTGTGTTGTGTGTGAGTTGTGTAATTTCATATGTGTTGGTGCACAATGATGTTTGTTTGTATATGCTTGTATAAGTTACTAATACATTAAATTTTAAACATACATACATACATACATACATATATATATATATATATATATAATAAATTTACATATTAAATAGACTCAAACACTAATATAAATATATACTTACATATATTATATATGAACGTAAATATAATTTGAAGTTTTTTAAATAAATAAAGTGAATTTAATAGTATTATTTATATGAGAAAAATATGATATGGTCTGTAATTGATATTTTAGAATTTTCAAAGTATGAAATCTTATAAAATAATTCAAGTTTAGAAAATGTATTTAATTGATTATAAATATATAAAAATTTATCGGAGGTTCTATAATTATTTATAAATAATATTTAGTTATAGAAAATTATGAAATTATTCTTAAGCGTAATATTTAGTTTTGCAATCAATTTTGGGTTATCAAATGAAAGAAAAAGGATTTTAATGCTATTTGTGAATACCAAACGATTATTTAATTTTATAAAAGCTTAAGAAATTTATTATTATTTATATGAAGTATATTATATTTTAGTTTAGTTAATTATTTATTTAATTCTAGAATATATATAAAGTATTTATTTTTGTTATATAAGATTAGAAGTTATGAAGAATTTATTATTAAATATTGATTTTTCTAATATATATATTTGTTTATTTTTGGTCTATCTATCTTATATTGGTTTTCTAAGCTTTTCGATTTCTCATCTTTTATATATTGATTCGATGATATGAGTGTTTCACCATTGATATTGTTTTGATCGATGATTTTAATAGGATACGGTGATGGCATCCTTTAACATAATTTCGTGATATTTAATTCTATGTGATGAGAAATCTGAATAAATGGAGTTATAATATCATTCGGGATAATACTAAACAACATTTTTTCAATATACATCATAATGATATACACTCAAAAGACTATACAATATAGGATTATAATCTATAATACTAAATATCTAGTCTCCTCATTGCCCAGAAAACATAGGCTAGTCTTATCGTCCATGTACCTAAAATGTCTTGGACTGACCCAAGTATGATATAAATGAAACACGGGTTAGACTATATCTAAATCAAAGGTTTCACACATATATAAATATGGAATATGCGTAGCATAATAAAGATGACATACAAATAATAATATAACAAAATAGCAACTACCACAGAACCCAGCATAAAGATGTCATCACCCATATAAATCACATCAATTATTATCCAATTGAAACAATATCAAACGGGTGAATCATCCATATTCAGAATCATCATCAAAGTCCAGAAACCATTGATTATGAGATGTCATTAAGCATATCTCTCAATCTCAAATAATAAAAAACTATCATCAAAACAATGTAAAATAGGCTATTTCACTGTAAAATATAGGGCACTAACCCATCAGTTGGATATAATAAAAGATATGAGAATCCACTATACTCTGGACACTAATCCAAATACAATCAAATCTCCTCATATATAAATCAAAATATATCGTGATGGGGAATGACTGTACGATAGACATGAAGTCCAAAGTAGAGCCATACATACATCAAAATGCAGGTCTCATAACCCTAGGTTACCTAACCCATATCTATACTTAGGTGAGGTGTATCAATAAAATATGCTAACCTACCACTCTGTTAGAAATAGAAGGGAGATTGATGGCCATTTGCCCACTCCAGGAGTCTAGGGTCACCTAAGTATCCTACAATCTTCAGTAACCTCAACGAAGATCGTGACTCATATCCACCAATGGCTCGTCAATGCATAGCCTCTTAGTCACGACCCTGCTTTTCCCCAATAGGTAACAGACCGCTGGCCTATGCGATATAACAAAGGGGCTATAGGGCACCTACCTTATAGGTCACCAAACCTAAACACTGTGATGTGGGGCACCTAACCCAAATCCTGTGATGCACATAAAATATCCAATAATGGTGCCGTAGATCTAGGGCGTGACACTAAGATCAGGCCGTTAAGGTGGATTCTAGCTATTAGGTTCTCTCCAACACCAATAAAAGGAATATCATCATAATGGCACATAATATTAATAAATATAAGGGCTCCCACCCTGCTCGCTCCTATGGGCATCACCTCATGTAAGTACAATCTAATAATACTAATCCCATCACGTGAGTGTCGTCTACTTACAATGAATAACCAAATAAATATCACAACAGCGTCTCATACCACTACGTGGTACTTAATTGTTTATTCACTGCTCGTAAACTACACTTAATCCCCACAATATTCTATATGACAAGTCCAAAGAATAACTAATGAAATATTACTGAATGCCTCATCCTAAACGGTATTATAACTCTATTTATTCAAATTTCTCATCACACAGAATTAAATTTCACAAAATCAAACAGAACGATGCCATCACCATAAGAAAACACATCAAAACAAATAAATAAATCAACACCTAATGGTGAATCATTCATAACAACAAATCGATGTGGAAGAAATATGAAATCATATAAATATAGTAAAATTTCTTTTAAACAAATATGTAAAATAAACAACTAATACTCTTAATTATGCTTATATTGATTATAAAATAACTTTTTAAATACTTATAATATTAAGTAGAAATTTTTCTTATTTTTAGAAATTATATAAACTTTTAAATAATTATTTAAAACAGTTATAGTTTTCTTTACAATAAATTAATAATTTTAAAGAAAAATTTTCTTCAATAAATTTTTATATCCTAGAACTAATAAAACTTATAATACATTATAATAAATAATTTCACACTATTTATATAATGCCAAAATAAGTAACACAATAATTTACTTCCAAATCTTTTTATACATATTTTCAAAACTTCTAAATTCACTTTACTAGTCAAATAATTATAGAAGCTATTTTATAATCTTTTATAATTGAATACTACTTTAAAATAAATTTATAAACCTTCAAAATTATTCCTATCCATTTCAAACCATAATTAATAATTTGAAATCCATCACTACGTCCTCAACATATTTGATAACTCATATTAGAAATCACTGTATATTGTTTTAAATTCAATTGATTATTTTCTATAATAAAATACTATTTAAAAATAAATTTATTAATTACAATATATATTATATTTGAAAGTATAAAAGTAGCTTATTGAATAATATTTGGTAAATTATTCATAAAATACTTTTAATAAAATTTCAAAACCCTTAAATGAAATTTTGAAGGCTTTTCAAAGTGTACGTTAAAAATAAGAAAGTAAATAAAAATCCAAACATATAAATTATGGAGTAAAATTACTCCAAAAATATTTATTAACCAATCGCACTATGAACTTATCGTGTGACCCGAGTCGAGTTTCATCAAACTACGATCATCTATAAAGTACACATATTGATATTCAAATAATAAATATTTAGCTCAATTCGCAAACGACAAAATTTCGTTTGTAAATTGAAACCTCCAACTAACGCAATCGCCCAATTCAACATTAACCAATTGCAAAATTAATACAAACAATAATTCATTTCGCATCAACCAATTCAACAATTCAACCAATCCATTCAATCAATATACGAAACAAACACACATCAAGCAAAATAATCCAGAGATAGCTGTGAGTTTAGATAACTCACCAGAATTAATGAACGCAATACCCAAAATCAAAGCTTTACTACCTCGACCATTGTTGCTCAGCAATCAAATGTGTTCCTAGTCTAGTCGTTACCCTAATCACCATCCCATATCACTCGCACGCGCACAACCCACCAACCTGCCTTGATGCTCTCGCCTTTAACCTCTCCAAGCTCAAGTCGCACAAAATGCGGCTCAAAGCATCCAATCGCACTCAACTCCATCGTCGGTCGCACTGTATACATCGTCGACGTCCTCCCAAGTTGCGTACCCTGCTCGCGTACACATCCAAACTCTAAACATCCCTCAGATTTCATCGCGAATACCTCCTTATTTGTCGGCAATGTCTTCGATGCTACCATCGTTCGTGCATGCGAACGTGTGTGTATTTCGATCGATTTTGGGGGTGACATCCCAAAATGAAATATAGGGTATCAAGTTTCTTTTTGCTGAAGCCAGAGGTCTAGAAAAGTAAAGAAGGGTATGTAATTAACTTGAGGTCAATCGGGTTCTAGTTTAAATTAATCAATTTAATGTTCTTTTTATTCTAAATAACTCCTGCATTTGTAAACAAAATTCCAATTCGATATAAATTGACTTACACATTATTTTGCAAAAGATAATTTGATAATTACACAATTTTGTTCAACTCAATATTGTTTCATTTTATTCAATTGTTCAATATATTATTCGAAAAGAATCTATTAATTTATTTCAATTTATTAAATCAAAATCTTATATTAAATAAAATTTAATTAACTAAAATTAATTTTCTAAATATAAACTATCAAATATCGATTTCGAACAATTTTATTTTAATTAAATCTATTTATTTATATGGCGTAGAAAGCCAGGTTGTTACAAAAAGTCGTATTTTGGACCTTTAATTCAATAACAATGCAATATTTAAATTAATTATTTAAATATCATATCGTCAAAATGCGGGTTGCTACAATGCTACCGTACTATCATCATTCTAAAGTAGACAAACATCCTCGTATACTATCGAGTGTCTAGGCATCAATCTTTTGGATACCTACATCATGTGACATCCCTAGAGCGATAAACAACAACGATAGAAATCATAGCAAACATAACATCCATTAAACTATCCTCACTACCAATTAATGTGCCCTGGATATATGATAACTCTTATGATCATTCCTCTACTATGGATAATAAGAAAATCCAGGTTTTCTGTGTACCCCAACACTAGCCCATAGTTGACACTTGATCCCTTCCTCGGTTCAGGGTATACAAATCCCTTCAATGATCCGAGATAGCCAACAAAGTACCAATGAGTGTCCTCATAATATCCCTTCTTATGGGTATACTAGAAAACACTTTTAGTATCAACGATCCCTTAGCATGCATATTTGAGCCCTCCGTTGCTCCATCAGTTTACATTCATCATCACGGAACCCTTCAACGTCCTATCCACGAGTTCCATTCCCCAAACATGCTTTAGTAGATCATCATCAAGTCGTTATCATCAGATTTCTAGATGCCCACATCGATCGTAGAATAAACACATCAAAGCCCCAAAGCCATCACGTCGAAGCATCTCAACATTGCTTCATCCGCTAATCATCATCCTTCATTGCGTGGCCATATCGCAACCGAACATCAAACGAACAAACAAACACATACAACACGATCTACATGACACCACCTTCATACCTTAGGAGTTTGGCCAAGTTTTCCAACCTCCAATCATGTCAGTACCGACATGAATTACTTGGCCAAATTGGCTAAGTATTACAACCCCGTCTACTCGCCTCTTTTTAGCTTGCCAACAGTCTTCCCTTTCTTACTTCAAAATCCTTGCCCCATTTCCCTCAAGTGGATAATGTCGGTGCCCTGTTGATTTTTCCTTCCCAAAAATGCAGGTAAGTCCCAAAACTCCACCTTATGTCCTAACTCATGCCTGTCTCGAAGCAATACCACTAAAAACCTGAAGTAGCTAGCTGTGACCACTAAGGTAAGCCCTTACCGACCTCTTTTGCTTGGTACCAAACTCTTTTGCCAACCTGAATTTTGACCGCTAAATCAATTCCAAACTACTTGAAATTTTCAGGGTAGCCTCCCCAAAGCCTCTAGCCATCATATTAGAATTCCATAGCGTTTTGACCACTTCGATGTCGTTTGTACTAATCTACATAGCACTTTCCTAACTATCTAAAACCACTAAAAAACACATCCAACAATTCATGGAAGGACAAACATCATACACTAGCATTTAATAATCATTCAAACCACACATCAATTTCATCCAAATATGATCTATGAACATAATATTACTAGATCTAGTTTTATACCAAAATGACAACATGATTAGAAAACGGTGCAAAACAAACTAAAATACATTTTTTTTCTTTTTAGATTCAGTCTAAACAAGTTATTAAATTTAGATCTAAGTTTGAAAATGTTTTTAACATCAAAATCATAAGAAAATCCTATTTTTACCATATCTACTAGCATTAAGGGATGCAAAATTACTCACCGAGTACTAAAATTACCTAAGAATCCCTTAAAAAATCTACGATGAACAACTAGAGCATGAATTCAGATGCAGCCAATTGATAGAACTAAGATTCCCTTTGCTAATCACCAACTAATGATGTGTTTAAGATAAATCAAGTATGAAAATGAGGAGGTTTTTGATAGAAAATGGGTTAATTGAGGTTGGATCTATTTTGGGAATGAGAAAAGTAATTAGATTTGTCCCCTCATCCCTAATTAGGCACAAATCCTAAAATGTGTTAGTGGGCTTAAGTTTGATCTTAACTAATTACCCATTAATCTGGCCAGCGGCAGTCTAAACTTAAAATAGCCATATCTCCTAAATGATGAGCCTTTTTTCCTATAATGACCACTCTACGGAAAGAAAAACCATTATCCTGATCTAATGCAAGTGATTTCAAACCCTAATTCAACTCCTATCAAAACTTAAAGGCTTTACAAGATTTTCAAGGATAAAAGTGTTCGATGAAAATTATAAGGATGGAAAATGTCCCTGATAGTTATTTCTTAAAGTTATAGAGTTATATAACCTCAAATGAATTAAAGAATAATATTTTACAATCATCCAATATGTAAAATACAGGTTGTTACACTGTCCCCTTTAAGAAGTTCGCCCTTGAAATTGCCAAACAAATCAAAGAATAATCAACCATAGTCACCTTGCATGCTTAATAACCATAAGCAATCATTGATATATCAAGCATACAACCATGGAATCAATAATATAGACATACCTATCCTAGCATGTGAGATACTATACCAACTTATATGATATCAAAAGTGAAAGTAAATACGATAAACAGTAGGCCTTACCATATAAAGAGCTCTAGATATGATACCTTTATCCTCTCCTCGATTTCCTACATACAATAGCACTTATTTTCACCCCCATCGAAGCTTCACTAACTCCATGTCTTCCCTCTAAGATGTTTCATATCACATCCGACAATACGGATCGGCCTATGAGGTCTCGAAGCTTCCGTTTAGTTTTGATATCATCAAGTTGATCCGATGTAATCATTACACCCAAGTCATGCACAAACGTCCATAAGTGAGAGACATGGAATACGTTGTGCATGCCCGCCATCTACTAAGGTAAGTCAACCTTATATGCTACGTTCCCAATCTTGGAAAAAGACCTACGAATCTCGACGCCAACGTTCCCTTATTACTAAATCAAACAACATTCTTTAATGGAGAAATCTTAAAAAAACCATGTCGCTGGTAGACAACTCCCAATCCTTACGTCCCTTATTAGTGTAACTCTTTTGCCTATACTAAGCATCTTTCATTCGTTGTTGAATGATTTTAATCTTCTTCGAGGTCTCTGATCATATCTGGCCTGAGTATCAGTTTTTCGCTTGCTTCCCACCTACATGAAGGAGCTTACACAGTCGGCCATACAGTGCTTTAAATGGTGTCATACCAATGCTAGACTGATAAATATTGTCATATGCAAACTCCACCAAATGCAAATAACCATCCCAGTAGCCTTTGAAGTCAAGTATGCAAGTCGTAAGAGATCCTCTAATATACGATTCACCTTCTATGTCTGCCCATCTGTTTGCAAGTGATAAGTTATACCGAGATGAAGTTTCATCCCTAATGCCTCTTGCAAGCTTTTCTAAAACCCATAGTGAATAAACGGTCTCAATCACTCATAATACTCCTTGGCACACCATGGAATTGCACCAATCATTTCACACATAACTCGACCAATTTGGATGTCGTTCTATTGGACTTAAGGGATATGAATCGAGCGCTCTTCGTCAATCTATTGACTACCCTCCTTCGGTCCTTGGCAATCCTTCAATAATATCCTTTGATACTTGCTTTCGCTTCCACTCGGGAACTCCAAGTGATTGCATCAACCCACTTGGCTTCTTCTGCTCTGCCTTTACCAACTGGCAGTTCATGCACATCAAGATAAATACCCCGGGGTGCTTCTTCAATACCTCCTATAGTATGTCTGCTTCATATCACATCTTATTACCACCGAGATGTATAATTAATCTAGATTGATGGCACCCTTATAGTACCTCATCTCATAATCCATCAACATCGGGAACAAACAATCTCCCATTTTTATGAAGCCAACCATCTTGGTCGAGTCTGTACTGCCTCATATCATTAGACTTTACACCTTCTTCTACATTGGCTTTGATTTCTAATAGTCTTGTGTCTCCCTTTTAACTAGTACCAATCCTTTCGATCAAAGTCGATCTGATGGTCAAACTTGCCAACTTTTTTGGCTCCAACTCGCAGTGAGGTTTAAAGTCAAAACTAGTAATATACTCCAACTGCTTCCACTCTAGGAACATTGCTTCTAAATTTGCATGTCTTTTGGTCAAAGCATCAGTAACTAAATTTTCGTTACCAGGCTTATAAGAAATTCTAAAGTCGAAGAGGCCAAGAACTCGAACCATCACTGCCAACAAAGGTTAAGGTCCTCGTGGAAGAAAAGGTATTCCAATAATTTTGTGGTATGCGAACAACTTGAACCTTTCTCCAAGTGGATAATGCCTCCATATCTTCAAAGCAAATACTATCGTTGTCAGATGCTCGTGGGTTGGGTACTTCCTCTCATGCAGTTTCAGCAGTTGACTAGCGTAGGTGAAAACTTTACCTCCTTGCATCAGTAATGCACCTAATCTTGTACCATAAGCATCGATGTACACCGTTATCTCCTCATTCCCACTTGGGATGATCAAGATTGGTGCACTTGTCAACCTCTCCTTCGGATTCACAAATGCATGCTCATACTTCACATCCCAAACAAAGGTTTGATTCTTCTTCATCAAATTGGTCAATGGTGCTACTTTCGAGAAGTTCTTGATAAAACGTTTATAATATCCCACAAGTCCAAGGAAACTCCTCATATCCACAGCATTCTTAGGTTGGTTCCAATCTTGAACCTCTGCCACCTTCGTAGGATCGACCACAATACCCTGCTCAAAGACGACACGACCCAAGGATCGCGCCTCTATCCCCTAGAAGTGACACTTTTAAAACTTTGCTTTCAACCTATGCTTCCTGAACACTTCAAGCACAATCCTCAAATATGTCTTATGTTCCTCCTCCATCCTAGAATAAACCAGAATATCATCTACGAGCACAAGCACTTATTTAGTAGATCCCCGAAGACATGGTACACTAGATCAACAAAGTATGTCGATGCATTGGTTAGCCCAAAACCAACTATTTATGAAATCTAAACGGCATACGATATGCTATGATCAACATACTCTCCTTTGGTACTCTCGGTTAATGAAATTCCATCGCAAGATCCAATTAAGAGAACACCTTCGTGCCATGGAGCTGATCAAAAAGTCATCAATACATGAGAGTGGATATTTGTTCTTTACGTTCACCTTATTCAGCTCATGGTAATCAACAAACAACCTTAGAGAGTCATCCGCCTTAGCGGCTGTTTGTACCAAAATTGGGCACAACACTCTTCGGAAGTTTTTGAAGAGATAAAGTAAAGAAATTAAAATGAAAAAGGAGGATTATCTAACAAAAACTCCAAAAACAGATAAGAAAAGTAATTAGAACGCACAGAAACACAAGAATTTAGAGTGGTTCGGCATGTTGCCTACGTCCACTATGAAGTTGATTGCTTTATTGATGTTTCTTTGATAATTACAATTGATTTCTGCAAGTTACAGCAGATAATAATGATTTATAGCAGTGAAATTCGTTAGTAGCAGCAGCAATGGAGTTTTGAACTGGATCCGGCAGAGTCTGGGCGTTGGAGAATTCAAAGAAGAAGAAGATCCCTTTTCTGTATGCCCTGGGGCTCTATTTATAGGTGTAGGAGGCTGATATTTCGCTCAGATCTTGGGAGACCCCTTCTGGCATGTGACTAGGCCCGCGCGCCTAAGCCTGTGAAGTTTCGGCCCGATCCGTGATCGATACGAACCGATTTCGTATCGATCAAGATTGTGTCCGATGGAGTCGAAATTTGGCGTGGACATTCTTCAGTATGCACGTAGGCTTCTGTGAAAATTTCATAGCATTTGGACTTGTAGATTAGGAGATATGATCGATACGAAATGGTGCTTTTTGGCTAGCTGTTTCGTTCGTATCGATCGTTTCGACCCGATGATTTCGACTCGATAGCGGCATGCGCTAGCAGATTGACGTGGCGTGCATTCTTTGCATCGATCCATACTTTTTGCCGAGTCGATCGAGTCCTTTCCCAGGAATTTCGCCTTATTCGTATCGAGGCATTTGTGTTGTTCGAATCGATGGAAGGTGGCCCTTGTTTCGTATCGATGGAGGACACATGGAATAATTCGACTGTGTGGCCTTGTTCATATTGATTGGAAATGGCTCCATTTGATCGATACGAAGTTGACGTGGCCAAGTGGATTCGAACACTGTTAGCTATCGATCGATACGAATAACCATGACGTGGATCGATGCGAACAAGTACTTCTCGATGGATACGAAGTAACTGGGTTCGAAGGATACGAGCAGTGGTTCCTCGATGGATACGAAGTAAGGTCAACTGATGGATGCGGACTATAGAAGTTTGATGGATTCGAACAAAGCTCTCCAGGTGATGGATGCGAAGCAGACATTGGTGATGAATACGAACTCGATCGAGTCGAACAAAGGCTTCCTGATGGATACTAACCCGATCGAGTTGAACAGAGGCTTGGTGAAGGATGCGAAGCTGATCGAGTCGAAGTAGGCCCTGGTGATCGATGCGGAGCTGATCGAGTCAAAGTAAGCTTCCCTGATGGATTTGAACTCGATCGATTCGAACAGTGGTTGGTTTTCATCCAATCTTGCATCGGTCGTAACTTGAGCATACAAACTCGGATTGACTTGAAATTTGGAACGTTGACTTTTATGGCTTCCCTCGTCGTGTCTCGTTGATTGTAGCTCGATCCGGACTCGAACAAAATTCGTCAATATCCATAGTGAGCCTGCGTATAACCGATCTCTAAGACGAACCGTTATTGGTTTCTACTCAAGTTCTTGGTGTCACGGATTTGCCAAAAGGCGGGATAACATTTGCCCCCCAAAGTACGTCTTGTGGAAACATGATTGCTTTGAAATGCTGCAATTTTCATTCTGAACAGTTATCATCTTTTCAATGAAAGTTGTAATCTTTGACCGATTTCCTTAGTAATGTAAACCGTTGACTGTCAACTGCTGTACCCTGTATTGTTGTAACTGATTGCTGCTTGACTGAGATTAGCCGTTTGTTGTTGTAATCGTTATTAGATAAGTATCCAATTCCTTTGAATGTCAAAAATTGAATATTAGTCCGACGTATATGCATATACGTTAATCCAACTCTTGCTGACGTTCACGAGTCGTTGTTAGTTTATCTTATATTGAATTCCGTATCGATCCTCTCCTGAACCGACGTGAAATTCGTTGTAACAACGCTCGATGGTTGTTTTTGAATGTTCCTTCGTAACGATCCTCTCCTGAATCGATGTGAAGGGTTGAAATACTGTCTTTGCATCGATTTTCATTGCATTTATGGATACGAAATGATCATTTCGAATCGATGGATGTGGGGTTCGATGGATACGAAGCGGCTGTTCGTATCGATAGAGTTTAATGCCTTCAGAACAGCCCCTGTTGTGTATTTCGAATCGATGGATCTGGTGTCATTGGATATGAATAGATAATTCGTATCGATGGGTATTGTCTTCTGTGAGCTGCAATTCGATGGATTCGAACTGTACAGTTCATATTGCCGCACTGGAGATGGAGTCGAAGATGATCGATACGAACAGTGGTTTCGTATCGATGGATTTGGGTGACTCAGAAAAGCCTTCGTTGGCAACTTCGCTTCGACAAAGGCTCATGTCGATGGATTCGAATAATGCAATGCTCAATGGATACGAACAGAAGTCCCACGATCGATACGAAATAACAGTCGTTTGTAGGTTGATGGATTCGAATGGCTTGTTCGAATCGATCCCGTGGTGAAGTTTTGCAACCGGTCGAATCTACTGGGATGCGAATCGTTTTTTGCCTTCACGCTCGAGTCCATATAGATACTATGGACTTAGCCACTTTTCATTTTTACTCTTTACTCTCCTGCCTTGCCTTCGTATCGCTCCAAAGACTTGGAAAAGGAAAACTGCTTGACTTCGAATCGAACCAAAATCTTTAAATCCTTTAACCAGTTGTCGAAATCAGGTAATCAATTGAACAAAATCAGTCCTAAAATGATGAGATCCAGATTCTCATGTCATTCCATTCGAACTCGTGTCCGAACGTTGCTCGAGGAAGTAGATAATGTGTGAGGTTGAGGAAGGATAAAATGGAGTTCGAATCGATCTGGGGAAGAAGGAGTGTGGAGGAGATGGTTTTTTTGTCCTCGCTTTCGCATCGATCTGGAGTCAGGACTTCGAGATGATGAGATGGAGGCCTTCGTATCGATCGATGGCTAAGCTATTGCATCGAGTTGGGATGATCGATGCGAGTGTTTCGAGCATGTTGATCGAAACGAAGGGGTTGTGTCTGATGGATTCGAAATCCAGGGTTTTCGATCGATTCGAATTATGCACCAGGGATCGATACGAAGGCAACCCAATTGATGGATGCGAAGTAATCACTCTGGATTGATACGAAGTCTCCAGTCTTTTGACTGAGTCGAACTCGCACGTAGATGAACATGAACTCGATGCGAATAAGGCTCTTGTGATCGATACGAATTGAATGTTAAAGAACTTGTAATTCCTTGCACACTTGAACAACTGACTCCGACGAGCTTCAAACTTGCATAATTGGACCTAATCGTTTCATCGCATATCTGATTGCCTATCGAAGCTCGTTGACGGAACTGGAACTTAACAAAATGATAACAAATTTTTAACTTGGATCGATCCCTAACATCTTGATGGCACGGTAGTGACGGTCAGCGATGACGGTCATTCTGACTGAATTTTGAAGTCTTATCGTTCACATGCTTTCTTTAAATCCATAGAACTTGTCAAGTAATATACAGCACTACACTGCACAACATATTCACACACTTTACACTACGGGATGCACGGGTTTATTATCTGTTTAGCGATGATTTTTCATAAGCTAGTTAGTCATGGAATCTTCAAGTTCGCAATAGCAGGAACTTCCGAGTTCAATTCCTTCCACCATAGAGATACCGGTCATCGAAGCCGAAGTTATAGATCCAGCTCCTGACGAGCTTCCAGGCGCCCGGTTCATTTGTCGCCCATAAGATTTTGTGCCGTCCGGCATCTCCGTAGATATGCTGGGATGGATTTGTTTAAGGCACGGCTTGTCGCTTGACGATGTGTTACTGCCTGGGCCAAATGACAGGCCACATGCTCCCCGGGAGGGGTTTACTGCTTTCAATCGTCACGCTTGCATGGCGGTGACACTTCCTCCTTTTAATCAATATATAAGGGAGATGCTATCATTTCTTGGAATCGCTCCATCCCAGCTACACCCCAACGGGTACGCTTTGTTGAATAGCACCTTCATTCTGTTTATGGATATCCTCTTTCGACCGCCAAAGCCGATCGAGATTAGATACCTATTTAACATTAAGAGTCATGGAGATAGCCCTTCTTTCACCTTCTTGGAAGCGGTTAGGAACTGTCAAGTAGTAACTGGGTCCTGGGGAAGGCTGAGTTACTTTAAAACTGAACGGTTCTACGTTCGGTGCCCCATTGGATTCGCTAGGCGATGGTTGGATAGACATAAGCGCTGCAATCTTTCTCTTGAATTATCGAGATAATTATAACCGACCCCAAAACTGACATACTTCTCTTCTTTCACAGCTGCAATCTCCCGACCTGATGGTGGATACTTCAGAGAGCTAGTTCGGATCCTCCAAATGGTTCCGGGCGAAGAGAGGCACATTGACTTGGTTCTGACCGACAGAAACTTGAGAATTGTCGGGTTGATCGAACGTAAGCAAAGCATACGGCTGGAAGGGACACTTAGGGAAGTCTCAAAGAAGTGGGTGAAGCGCAAGGCGCCCGGATTCGTAATAGCTGAAGAAGTTGATCCGGAGAGAACGCCTACCGATAACGAGCTCCAAGCTGGGCCTTCTTCCGATGTCCAGGATTCAAGAGGAAGGAGAAAAGGCAAGGCAGTTTCTCACAAGCATTCTAAATCCGTGAGATTAAAATCCATGGTTATGTCCTTGCCCATCCCAGGGATTATAATTTCGGAGGCTCCTCCCCCGCAAGTAGAGAATCTTTTTGAAGGGCTTGCTGACATTCCGATTCTGGATTATGTGTCGTTTCAACACGACGCCGGGACGGAGGAGCTTGATAATGCTCTTGAACTGAGCGGGTCGCTTGCTATGAGTGCGGCCGACATTTCCGGTTGGGTCGGGGGGTTGCACATGCATACACTTCACTGCACTGCATGATTCATAACTATAAATCGTCCAACCTAAGAAATCGCTAACTTTTCCTTCGTCTCTCATTTTCAAGTACGATGTCCGGAAGAGGATCAATGCTGGGGAGCCTTCGCTCGGCTCGAAAATCTTTTACTTACTTTGATTCCCGTAGGAGAGACTCAGATTGAGACCGCGATCACGAGTACTCTAACCAAGATAGGTATGGGCATGACAGGGACAGAGAATACAGACATCGATCTAGATCTCGCTCTCCTCCTCTTAGACTTCCATCTCCACCTCCTGTTCTTGTTCCACATCCACCAGAGCCTTCACGTCACATGCCATCTTCTCACACTTCTAGATCCGAGACTCATCTCCACAGAGTCGAAACCACGGCCTCCATAATTGCAGAGCATGTCCCGACTGAGCCCACAGGAGAAGGGGCCATTAAATTGGCTCAAATGAGGAAGGATTTTCCGAATATATGCTTCGATGGCTACGTCTTTCCACCTCACTTAAAGAGAATCCCATCTGGAGTGGAAAACACGATGCATGATTACGTTCATGACATCTACACCCAGTACAGAGAGTGGGTAAAGGCTGCAGAGAAAGCTTCCAAGGTGGCCTTTGAGCGAGCCAAAGCGCTTGAGAAAATGGAGACTGCACTCGCTCAAAGGGACCGGATCATTCAAGTGCTCACTGCTGAGGCCGAGTCTTCTCGAAAATCTGAAATTGAGGGCACCAAAAAAGATGACGAAGCGAACATGGCTATGGAGAGGTTGAGGCAGACACATGTTGCCTTGGTGGAGGAGATGGGCTATCGGAATACTACTGTTACCGCCGAACGGGATGCGGCGGTCAAGGAACTTAACGAGCTCAAGGCCAAATTTTCTGACATGGCCAAGGAAAGGGATGATGCAAACAACGCAGCCCAGGAGGCGTGCGAACAAGCTGTTCTGCTTAGGGGCGAATGGGATGCGGCTGTGGCTAAAGTCCGCAGGGTGGAGACTGAGGTCGAGGAGAAAGTGAAGTCGGTCGAGTCCAGGCTAGAGGCTGATATCGAAGACCTTCTCATTGTTTACAACGCTAATGTACTGAGGCACAGGGGTCTAGCCTGGCTCGATGATTATCCAGTGCATCTATATAACGCCTGGGGCCGATTAGTTGAAGAAGAGAAGGAGACGCATCTGGGTGAGTCTGTGGATGAGTTTAAACTCGAGAATCGCACTCTGAATGAAGATGAAAGGAAGATTCTTCACGAGTCAATGATTCTGCATGAAAAGGAAAGACTCGGTGCCCAGCACTTCGAAGTAGGAGAGGGTTCAGGGGTTGACCATCATGAGGCGAGTCTTGAAGTTCCAGCATCAACCCAGCCCGAATCCTCATCTGCGGTCGATCCCCAAGCTGTTCCTGCCAACAATCCGGATCAGCCGCAGATGTCTCCGGCTACAGCGCAAGTTACTGAAGTCGTTCTGCCGCCTACAAATCAAACTGAGGAAGGTATTCTAAACATTCCACACATCTTCCTTAAGTCGGAATCTTTATTTGAATTAAATTCTGACAGTTCTCCTATTCTTTGTCCAGTGATCGATGCTGCACATGCCGGGCCTCCTGCTACTCAATAATCATATCAGATGCAGGAGGCTATCGTTACCGAAGCGATCACTGTAGCTACAACAGCCCCACTTGACGATACGTAGGGAGGCACGCTTGTTTTTGATGAGCAGCTGATGGAGGAACTCTTTTGCCGTCATGGCGATCCTTTAGCTGACTTACCATTTTTCATGGGCGGAGGCGTTCCTGCTACAAGTTTTTCGATGCCAACTGCTAACGCTCCCGGCGAGGCCCGAGTGATTACTGAAGAGGAGATTTTGGCCGAAATCAATGCTGAAATGGCAGCAGCGGCTCATGGTGGCAGTTTTGGAGGTGGAATGGCGGCACTTGGTCCAGCTCCGCTTAGAATGATATCGCCTGGCGGTATAGTTTTCGACACTAGTGCGCCCATTCCATCTTCTTTGCTTGATCATGTTCCTTCGACTCCGCCTGTAGGAAGCATTCCTATTCATTCGAGCTCGGAGGAGGATGTTGAGATCATGCCCCCGCCTGGAGACCGACCACCGAAAAGCCAGGGCTCAAAGAGGAAGGGCAGTGGCGGCTCCAGCGGGTCTACACCGAAGAGGAAGCCGAGGAAGAAGAAAGATTAGACATGCTTTCTTGGTTTATTTTTTACTTTCATTTTGTTGGCCGTGTATAGATGCGGGTTCGGCCCCTGCTAGTAGGAATTTTTTGGAACCAACTTGTACACGAATTTCTTTCATAAATAGTAGAAATGAAACTTTTCTTTTTTAGCTTCTTGTGTATTTTCTTAAGTGTTTCAATGTTTGAAATGCACTTGTAAAGTTCCAGCTTCTGAGTCAAGTTTGTCTCTTCGCGCCAGGTCTGGAAACTGTAGACATGGTTCACAATCGGGAAGTGAGTTGAATTTTGACGATGCACTGCTTCAGTCAATGGTCGATGTTTAAGTCATGCCCCTCAGTCTTGGGGGTGAGTTGTGGAATACCAGTCAGCGATCGCTCCTTACTTATAACAAGTTGAGTCTAGCGCCACTGAACGGATGTCTGAGACAAGCGGAGATCGAGTGATTCATCCATTCTTGTTTGATTATTGATGATCATATCCGCACTCTGGGGATCCTCGTTTGCTTACTGGCAGTTGGTCATGCCGGCTTGAGTTTAAATTATATGTCCGCGCTCTGTGGACTCGGAATCGACATTTATACTCCGACTCACACTTGGGAGTTAGGAGTTGGCATTTGTACTTCGTTTCACACTCTGGGAATTCAGAGTTGACATTTATACTCCAATTCACGCTTTGGGAATTCAGAGTTGGTGTTTATACT
This sequence comes from Allium fistulosum, assembly GCA_030737815.1. Taxonomy (NCBI): domain Eukaryota; kingdom Viridiplantae; phylum Streptophyta; class Magnoliopsida; order Asparagales; family Amaryllidaceae; genus Allium; species Allium fistulosum. The sequence continues at coordinate 838,678,637 of CM060905.1, forward strand.
CCGTTTCGCACTTTGGGAATCTGGAGTCAGTGTTTATACTCCGACTCACACTTTGGGAGTTCAGAGTTGACATTTATACTCCAATTCGCGCTCTGGGAATTCGGAGTTGATGTTTATACTCCGTTTCGCACTCTGGGAATCTGGAGTCAGTGTTTATACTCCGACTCGCACTCTGGGAGTTCAGAGTTGATGTTTATACTTTGTTTCGCACTCTGGGAATTCGGAGTTGGTATTTATACTCCGACTCGCACTTTGGGAGTTCAGAGTTGATGTTTATACTCCGTTTCGCACTCTAGGAATCCGGAGTTGGTGAACAGACGGTCAGTCACATCTGCTGCATGTTTTGGATTTCGTTCGCTCTCTGGGAACGAAAGGTGCATCAGGATCGTGGATGGTCGGATCACATCGACCCGTGTTTGACAAGCTGGGTCGTTAGATGGACGGATCCATCTTCCTCGCACTTGTTTTGGATACGGGTGAGATCGTTAGGTGGACGGACCCACCTTTCTCGAAACCGTATTTATGAGCTTATACTCCAACTCGCACTCTCGGAGTTTGGAGTTAGTTAAAGGATTGTCGTGTATCAATCCAATTCAGTTTTTAGTGTGATGGCTTGCCCCCGAGCTTGGGTTTCTCTTAAAGAGTGACCGGTCGCATCCCAGTTGCTCTCTATTTGAATAAATCCCACCGTAGGATGGAATTTAGCTCTTCGTGCATGGTGATGATCATATGAAGTATTTCAAGTAAATCACAGCTCTGGCTCGAAGAGATTGCATTTTTTTGCTGAAATAAGGAAATATGGCAAAGTCAGTTGCCTTATTACAAATTCTAATTTTGAAATGCAGAAACAAATTGCAGATGGAAAATAAACTAAATGAATAAACATAGCATGTTATGTGTAGTAGCGACGAAGTCTCCCGCTATTTCAGGCTCTTGGCAGAATAAGACCGTCAATGATCGATGACTTGAACGTGCCATCTCCGAGCCTTCGTTCAATCAAGTACGGCCCTTCCCACGTTGATTCCGTGTGCGAGGGCAACAAATTGATTCTTTTGTGGACAAAATCACCGAGCTTGAAGGTTTGGGGTCAGACCCGGGCGTTGTGCAATCGAGCGATTCGATTTCGGCGTATGATTGCTCTCAAGTCAACTTGATCTCCCAGAACAATTCCAACCCTGCTGTCGGTAGGGAACTTTAAAGTTAAACACCACGGGGCAATTACATCCCTAAATTCAGCAAGGGCCGGTCGGCCCAAGAAAGCGTTGTATGGCGAGTCTATGTCCAATACGATGAATTGCAATATCCGGGTTCTCCGATGTTCTCCAACTCCCAATTCTACTGGTAACTCCACCGCTCCGGTGGGTATAGTAGCGCTTCCGTTGAATCCATGAAGGCGAGTTTGGTAGGGTTTCAAATCTTTGGCTCCCATCTTCATTTGGTCATAAGCTCGTTTAAACAAGATATTTATAGAACTTCCACTATCAACCAGGACGCTCTTCATCCACGCAAGACCTACCCAAGTTGATATGACAAGTGGATCAATAGTCGGGGCTCTGATCCCGTCAGCATTACTGTCTCGAAAAACGATGTCGTCAGTCATCGTTTTTTGTCGCTTGGCCGAAGGTCTATCATCTAAGTTATCACTACGCTCAAAGTTCGCACGCTTAACTAAGTTGGCATACGACACTATCTTCTTCTGGCTTTGATCTGCTGAACGAGGGCCACCACCCACAGCATTTATTACCAATCTTCCGCCAGTACGAGCGGGTTCTTCCTGCCTTTCCTGGTTTGGTGCACAATTCTGATTTGATGGACCCGCACCTCCTGACTTTCATGGAATCTACAAAACTTTCCTGTTTAGACTTGTCTTTCTGTCGGCGGCTTCGGGGCAGGTTTCTTGTATTGCATGGTAATACAGGTCTGTAAATAGACATTTTCCAGCGACGTATTCAATGGTGTGTAATTGTCGAACATTGGAGCTCTACGTCGTGGACCACGATTCTGATCTCGTTTCTTAGCTTGATTTCCACTATCCCTCTGCTGGTTCTGTTTATTTTGAATGTTCAACTGAACTTTTCCAGAACTCTCCCCAGATTGTTTAACGGCGATGTTACTCTGAATTCCTTCGATGTTGGGCCCTGGATCATCCTGCTTCCTAGACTGTTTCGCATCCTCCCTTCTCAAGAATTGGGCTACCTTGGAATAGAAATAGTCCAATGACGCGGGTGGTTTTCCAGCTAACCAATTTCCAAACTCGGAATCAGGGTCAATCCCCTTAGTCAATGCCATCATGATAGAGTTATCGTTGGGATTGCTTATTTCAGCACACGCAGCGTGGAATCGCTCCAAGTAACGCCTAAGTGTTTCTCCAGGAGCTTGAGTAACACTAGATAGAGTGTTAACATCTTTAGGCCTTGCTACATGCATACGGAATTGTTCAACGAACCTGGTGGCCATCTGGTCAAAATTAGAAATAGATCGCGGTGGCAAACGAGTAAACCACATAGTTGCAATGCCCCCAAGGGAAATGGGGAAACTACGACATTTTACTGCATCATTATCTTTCGCAGAATTCATCAGCCATTCGTATTTCAGGATATGTTGATTGGGATCAGAACTTCCTTCATATACTGGCAAAGTTGGCATCCTGAAGCGCCGAGGTGGTTCATCATACAATATGTCATCGGTGAAGAGGGTATGACTCTGGGAGATTCCCCAGTCGTCATTAGTGAGACCCTGACTTTCACGGATCATTTGACGAATCATTGTTGGTATATCCTCCATCCGGGTATTAGGGGAATGCTGCGCCAAGGTGTGGTCGGGTTCCACAGCGTGAGTCTGGACCGGACGCGGTCGATGGTCTGTGCCTCGCCTCCTTGGTTCAACATTTCCTGGGACATAAGGCTCTGGAGTACGATCTCGTTGGCTACGATGAGGATCAGCTTGGTTTCCAGCATTAACCCCTTGTTCGGTAGTGGTGGTGGTAGCAAGGTTGCCTATGACATGATAAGGAGCGGCACTTCCTCGGGATGAAGGTCCTGTATGATGACTAGTGGATGGTCCAGTTCTGGGTTGTCCAAGATTCGAAGCAGGTTGGTGTCCTGTGGCCTGGGTGTAGCTTACATCCAGCCGTAGGCGCGTGGATCAGTGATGACCATCAGATGAGGCTGAACTCTCTATGGAAGAATAAGAACCTTGGTCTCTTCTGGATCTTCTGCGCCTTTGGCGATTCAGCTGGTTGGTCAACTCCGTGTTGGCGCGCAGTTGTGCAGTTAGCTGTTGTCGACTCTGGGTCAATTCTTGGAGTAGCATCTGAAACTCTTATCTGGTAACCGAGCATGATGGATCTGAAGGTCCGGCGGAATCTTGGTTTGATGGAAGCAATTGTGCGGGATTCTGCATGTCCCGTCCTCCCTGATCAGCAGCTGTAGAGGTAGTTCGTGTACTTACCATGGTGAACTAATGAAGTCCTTTCCTAGATCTGATGCAAATCTGAATAGAATGGAAGGGCTTCAAAGTTCTAGATCTGGATCTTCTTCTTGGATTTATGCAATCCGGTATCGATAGGAGATCCAAAGAGCAGGAGAAAATTGGGTTTTTTCTCAATGAAAGCACCAAAGTGTTTGTACCAAAATTGGGCACAACACTCTTCGGAAGTTTTTGAAGAGATAAAGTGAAGAAATTAAAATGGAAAAAGAGGATTATCTAACAAAAACTCCAAAAACAGATAAGAAAATTAATTAGAACGCACAGAAACACAATAATTTAGAGTGGTTCGGCATGTTGCCTACGTCCACTATGAAGTTGATTGCTTTATTGATGTTTCTTTGATAATTACAATTGATTTCAGCGGGTTACAGCAGATAATAATGATGTACAGCAGTGAAATTCGTTAGTAGCAGCAGCAATGGAGTTTTGAACTGGATCCGGCAGAGTCTGGGCGTTGGAGAATTCAAAGAAGAAGAAGATCCCTTTTATGTATGCCTTGGGGCTCTATTTATAGGTGTAGGAGGCTGATATTTCACTCAGATCTTTGGAGACCCCTTCTGGCACGTGACTAGGCCCGCGCGCCCAAGCCCGCGAAGTTTCGGCCCGATCCGTGATCGATACGAACCGATTTTGTATCGATCAAGATTGTGTCCGATGGAGTCAAAATTTGGCGTGGACATTCTTCAGCATGCACGTAGGCTTCTGTGAAAATTTCATAGCATTTGGACTTGTAGATTAAGAGATATGATCGATACGAAATGGTGCTTTTCGGCTGGCTGTTTTGTTCGTATCGATCGTTTCGACCCGATGATTTCGACTAGATGGCGGCATGCGCTAGTAGATTGACGTGGCGCGCTTTCTTCGCATCGATCCATACTTTTCGCCAAGTCGATCGAGTCCTTTCCCAGGACTTTCGCCTTATTCGTATTGAGGCATTTGTGTTGTCCGAATCGATGGAAGGTGGCCCTTGTTTCGTATCAATGGAGGACACATGGAATAATTCGACTGTGTGGCCTTGTTCGTAACGATTGGAAATGGCTCCATGTGATCGATACGAAGTTGACATGGCCAGGTGGATTCGAACACTGTTAGCTATCGATCGATACGAATAACCATGACGTGGATCGATGCGAACAAGTACTTCTCGATGGATACGAAGTAACTGGGTTCGAAGGAAACGAGCAGTGGTTCCTCGATGGATACGAAGTAAGGTCAACTGATGGATGTGAACTATAGAAGCTTGATGGATTCGAATAAAGCTCTCCAGATGATGGATGCGAAGCAGACTTTGGTGATGAATACGAACTCGATCGAGTCGAACAGAGGCTTCCTGATGGATACGAACTCGATCGAGTCGAACAGAGGCTTGGTGACGGATGCGAAGCTGATCGAGTCGAAGTAGGCCCTGGTGATCGATGCAGAGCTGATCGAGTCGAAGTAAGCTTCCCTGATGGATTCGAACTCGATCGATTCGAACAGTGGTTGGTGTTCATCCAATCTTGCATCGGTCGTAACTTGAGCATACAAACTCGGATTGACTTGAATTTTGGAACGTTGACTTTTATGGCTTCCCTCGTCGTGTCTCGTTGATTGTAGCTCAATCCGGACTCGGACAAAATTCGTCGATATCCATAGTGAGCCTGCGTATAACCGATCTGTAAGACGAACCGTCATTGGTTTCTAGTCAAGTTCTTGGTGTCACGGCTTTACCAAAAGGCGGGATAATAGTGGCGAATACAATAGGTGCGCCCCACTCAGATATACTCATGCGAATGAACCATTGCCTCAACGGGTCATTCACTTGCACCTCCAACTCCTTTTTCTCTCGGGGGGCCATACGGCTCAAAGGTATAACTATCAATCTGGCATCTTTCACTAAATCAACGCCAAACTCAATCTCTCGGTGTGGCGATAATCCGAACACCTCCTAAATTATGTTCATATTTTCTCTAATGATAGGCATAGATGACAACTCACCATGTTGTAACTCTAGCGAATATATAAAGCTATCCGTAACCTCGTCCTCTAATAGGCATCCAATCTCTACCTTTGCCCCACCTCAGCCCCAATTGTCACCTATGTCTTCTTGCAATCCACCATTATCGCATACTTCTTCAGCCAGTCCATTCCCAAGATAATACCAAACCCAACAAAACCCAAAACAAAGAAATCACAAACAAAGGAGTATCCTTGACTCGATAAGACCAAACCACGACAAATCATATAAAGACTAGTGAGGCTTCCAATAGGGTTCATCATTACTAAAGGTCAATCAACTATTTTCGATCTCAATCGCAATTTATTTGCCAAGTCAATAGACATAAAAGAGTGCAAAGCCCGTATTGAACAAAACACGTATAGGAATAATTTAAATAGAAAGCACACCTATAATGGTGACACCGTTCCCATTCTCTTTTGTCGAAGGAGTATTCAACGAAGTTGAAACATCGTCTAAAGCGTATGCCTTCACCACCTGCCTCTGTTTCGCTTGTTTTGGGAAATTCATCTGTAGATGTCCTATCTCATTACAGGTAGAGCACTTCATTCCCTCAGCCTTTACAATCCCTACTCAACCGACCCTGATCACCACAGCTGTAGCATACAGAATTCCATTTTGTCTTCTTCTAAGCATCCTTCCCCTGGGACTGCTTCCTCTTCCTATTCCATTTCTACTTGCCTACACCTCTCTACTATATCTTTAGCTCTTCCATAGTTCCTTAGTAATAATAGCCGATTTGGACTTAGGTTACAAACTCTCATAGCGAAGAGCTTTCTCAACAAGTTTGTCATGGACTCATAAATGTGACCCATTAGCTTCTCTCCCAAATAGTCATACGCACCTATGATAAACTTTTTTATTCTTCTTCAACGTAGTGTCGATGAAGGATATCCCGTACTTAGATAAAGCATCAAACTCAGCTACATATTCGAAGATTGGCATATCTCCCTGCTTCAGCTTTCTAAACCTCCTGAACAACACCGACTTCTAGGCAGTCGATATGAATTTCTCTTAAAATTTAGTTTTGAACTGGTCTAAAGTAAATTGATCCTTGGGATAGCAACTTTAACAACGTTCCACTAGTTCATAACTCTACCTTGGAGTGGTCGAGAAGCCAACCTTCTTCTTATAGCGTCATCCAACTCCAAATCATCAAAGATTCTCTCATAGATATCCAACCAGTCCTGCACTTCCATAGCCGATTCTGCTCCTTGGAATTATTTACAATTGAGACCAGAAAAGTCGTTATTCAACTTCGCGAAGTTGGCCGTGGGCACCTGTACTTGAGCACCAATACCACCAAAGCTATATTTGGAGCGGCCGCTTGGGCGTTTTGCAGCATGTTTGCCATAATCTTATTGAACATTGATTGCAAGTTAGGGTTAGCAGTCCCCGAGCCTGCTCCTTCATCCACGATCCTAGAGACAAACTTCCTCGCAGCATTTCTTGTGTGCTGGCTCATTCTTAATCTGTAACAAGAATGATCGGTCTCTTATAAAGAAAACTCACATGTGCAATACGACTTATACATAATATTATACTACTATATAATTTTTGAAAACTGAAATATATAAAAAGTATGCTTTCTCTCTAGTGTATGTGTGTGTATACACACAACCTCTTGATCTAGTATGGGGTGATAACTCCTACCCTGTCTCTACTAGATTACAGTATCAACTCAAGTTAGCTACGCAATCCAAGCTTTGATAGCAAATGTGATGACCGTCCTACACCTTTGGCATCGAATATTACTTAAGTGTGCACTACTGTGGTGTCGATCGATGTAAGAGGATTATCAAGGGTTGAAACAAGATAACATCATCATAGAGCCTATCATATAACTCACAACGTATCGAATAAAATATAATAATCATCACAGATAGAAAAGATGAGATGGTAATAACTAATTAATAAACCACAAAACTAGAGTGCATAGGTCCAAAGAGTTATACAAAATTGTAATAGAGTTTATACAACTAGAAATAAACTCAAGGTAACTATCTCTGAATAAAATGCCTAACACTGTCTAGGCTCTACAGTGTAGTACAGCGAAATAAGTAATAGTAATCCACATATAAATATGAGAAAACACCATCTCCTGCTAGTCTATCAGCACAACACCGCATATTACCCAAACCTACTATCCAGTCTACTCACTTAAGAGTACCCGAGATAATAAAAAGCAAAACATAAAACCTCGAGTCAGACAACAGTCTAGTATGAGTGATAAATAATCTCAAAATACTATATAAGTCAATATAGTAAGGAACAAAGGTATAAAAATCATACTCAACATGTCCTTGTATCCAAAGAGTTAGCACATACGACGATAATATGCTACTCTACTGTCATCATCCTAAAGCATACAAAATCTTGGTATACTATTGGGTGTCCAAGCATAAATCTCCTAGATACATATGTTATGTCACATCCCTAGAGCAACAAACAAAAACTATAGCAATCACGACAAACATTGCATCCATTAAACAATCCTCACTATCACTCAATGTGCTCTAGATATATGATAACTCGTATGACCATTCCTTTGCCTGAGATTAATAAAAAAATCTAGTTTTCTGTGTACTTGAACACCAGCCCAAAGCCCATGCTATATCCCTTCCACGATCCTAGGCATATGGATCCCTTACAATCCGAGGTAGTCAACAAAGTACCCAATGAGCGACCTCACAATACTCCTACCTGCGTGTACACTAGAAAACACTCTGAGTATATACGATCCCTTAACACACATATTTGAACCCTCTATTGCTCCATCCATTTCCCTTCATCATTCTTCAACGTCTCATATTATATGATAGAACCCTTCAACGTTCTATCCACGAGTTCCCTTCCCCAAACCCGCCCTGTGGATCATCGTCATTACAACTCCATCATCATCAAGCTGTCATCATCAGAACACTTCTAGACTTCCACACTGGTCGTAGAATCAGCACAACAAAGTCCCAAAGCCGTCACGTCGAAGCATCTCAACATTACTTCATTCATCAATCATCATCCTTCATCGTGATGCCATGTCACAACCGAACATTGAACGAACGAATGACTCTTACAGCATGATCCACATAACACCTCTTCATACCCTGGGAGTTTGGCCAAGTTTAGCTAACCTCCAATCATGTCGGTATCGACATGAATTATTCCTATCAGTGCCAACATGACTTTCAAATCCAAATTGGCTAAGTAACCAACCCCGACCACTCTCCAGTTTTTAGCTTGCTAGTATCCTTTCGTGCTATGAAATCCTTACGCCATTTCCCTCAAGCAGATGATGTCAGTACCAACATGAAAGGACTTGTACTGAGTTTGTTTTCCTTCCCAAAAATGCGGCTAAGACCGAAAAATCCACCTTCTACCCTATCTCATTCCTGTCCCGAACCAACACCACTAAAAACCCAAAGTATTTGGCCAAAGATCACCAAGTCAAGTCCTCATGAGCACTTTTTCTTGGTACTGACCTCTTTTTCTAACCTGATTTTCGACCACCAAATCAACTCCAAACTATTAAAAATTCCAGAGTAGCCTCCACAAAACATCTAATACATCATATCAAAATTTTGTAGCGTTTTGACTACTTCGATGCCATTTGTACCGATATATGTAGCACTTTCCCAACTATCTAAAACAACTAACAAACACATCAAACAATTCACACAAGGCCAAACATCGTACATTAGCATTCAATAATCATTCAAGAAACATATTGAATTCATCCAAACATGGTCTATGAACATAATGTTACCTAGATGTAGTTTAAACTAAAATGACAACATGGTTAGTAAATGATGCAAACCGAATTAAAATACATTCATATCTTTTTAAATTTGGCCTAAACATGTTATCAAAGTTAGATCTAAGTTTAATAACATTTTTAACATCAAAATTATATGAAAAATCCTATTTCTACCATATCTACTAGCATAGAATAGTGAGAGATGCAAAATAACTCACCTAGTACCAAAATTACCCAAGAATCCTTCAAAATCCATGATTAATAGCTAAAGCACAAATTCCAATGCAGCCAATTGATATAACTAAGATTCCCTTTACTAATCACCTTCTAATGACGAGTTTAAGCTAAATCAAGTATGAAAAAGAGGAGCTTTTTGATAGAAAATAGATTAATGGAGGTTAGGACCTATTTTGGAAAATGGGAAAAGTTATTAGATATGTCCCCTCGTTCCTAATTAGGCACAAATCCAGAAACAGGTTAGTGGGCTTAACTAATTACCCACTAATATGGTCAGCAGCAGTCTAAACTTAAAATGGCCATATCTTCTAAATGGTAAGTTTGTTTTCCTATTGCGAGCACTCTGCAGAAAGAGAAACCATCATCCCGACCTAACCAAAGTGATTTTAAAATCCGATTCAGCTCGTATAAAAAGTTACAGGTTTTACAAGATTTTCGGAGTCAAAATTGTCTGATAAAAATTCTAAGAATGGAAAATGTCCTTAGTAGTCAGTTCTGAAAGTTATAGAGTCATACGACCTAAAATGAATTAAATAATAATATTTTACGATTCTTCAATATGTAAAATACGGGTCATTACAAATAATGGCACCCAATATTTTAAATAAACAAATAATTAATATTTTATAAATATTAATTAATTTTATCATTATAAATCAATTAAATCTTGTGGTATATAAGAGAATCTACTATTGCGGTTGTGCGACTCGTGGGTGTAAATTCAGTCAGCGGTTAATATCGAACAATTCAAATATTAACATTCACACGTCACATTAGCTAGTGGTGTGACAGTTTGGCCGAATTTTTCGCTCACATTTTTCCGTAAAAATCCAATTTTCCTATTTTAAGTTGTACCATTTGTTGACAATTATTTACACTAGTTCTCTTAGTCAAAACAATATCGCATTGGACCTATGGAATTTGGTATTGGCCAAAATTCTAATATCATCCACATTCAACTTGAATGATCCAAATACAAAGTTCTTGGTTCAATAATAACAATTATTATTAACTGAACTGCTCTGGCCAGAGACTTTGAGTTGACTTCAGTTGACCGTTATACTAACCTTATATAATCAAGGGGACGAATTATCTATTGAATGGTGTATCACTTCCAATGCTACAACTCAACCCAACTATAGTCGTTTGACGGATGTCGTGCCATATTTAACTATAATCAAAGCGCGGTTTCAACATTGAAGTTTGACGGTATTCTCAAGTCGAGAAAACTGTGTTGTATTGTCACATCGATGACTTTTGTTTAATCTTAGTAACATTAAACAACAAAAAACTATCGAGTGAGTCATTCCATAGTTATCCAATAACCATCAGTATATAACCCCTTAGTTCCTCCAACAGTCATGAGTAATACACTATCTAACATTTGGAGAGTGTTACATACTCTAGTATCCACCCATGTATCGATATCCACTCTCGATACATCTGGACTAGGAATATTTAAAATGATATGTTTATTTTCACTGCGATAAATTTCTCATGGTTGCGACATATCGTAATTACTATCGTAAAACATATCATTTATGAATTTTCTATCAAATATACTTAAGTTAAATAAATAACTAATATAACACATTATATTAAGTATATAATAGAAAGAAAATACCTTTTATTTCGAATGAGATTTTATTATAGAGTTAATAATTTGCAGTAAATTACATAATTGCCCTTAGAGCATACCCCTAACTCTATCTATCTCTCACTTGCACTTAGAGCCAATTATGGAATCTCTATCCCATTCCTTTGATCAGTTTGATGAGAATTGATCGAGACAGTCCCTTCTTGAATGGATCTGCTATGTTATTCTATTAATCTACTATGTCAATCAACTTTCTTTGATGTTGATAAATTACCTTGATCATGTGGAATTATTCAAAGTATATTTCTCAAGTTTTAATGAGCTCATATAATTACATATTTGTCATATAATACTAATGTAGTATTTCCAATACTTGGAATTACCCCTAGCTCAGTTATAAATTTGTGCATTTATATTTATGCATTGCCTCTGTTATGGTGCTATTCAAAGTGATGTACTTAGCCTTTTCGTTGAATCAAGCACAACCTTTTGTTTGGGACATTTCCAACTTAAAGCTTCTAGGTTAATATTTGAACATGAATTTGATATTGACATATTATACTCAACATCACTTATAAAGTTTGAGTCTGAATACTCCTTCATAAAAAGTTCATTGTTTCTGTAAACATATCTCTAGTATTTCGTAAATACTTGAGTACATACTAAACTACCATTTAATGATCTTAATTTGGATTATATATTTTCTTCATGCATCAAATGCATAAACAAATTACGATATTGTAGACAATACAACTAATATGATAACTACTATTGCCAATGCATAAGAAATCCATCTTATATGTTCCATATTAAATATTTTAATAAGGTGTCTTTGCCTATCATTTAGGACGTCCCCAACGTTCTTTATACTTATTATAGAAGATATAATTTACAAATCCAATGTAGAGTATTAAACAACTAAACTAGAGCTGATTTCAACATAAGTACATTGCTAATAATAAACAATTTGTTGTCTACTTATAGTTTAGAAATATCCATGTACCTTTTAATGTTCTTTATCATGGACACATGCTTCCTTTGCATTTTAACTGAAAATAGAACTTTTTGATATTTCCAACAAAACACTTGTTCAACTTTGATGCTTGTCGAGTAGTACTTTTGCATTCGTTCTTGGATAATATTCGAAAACCCGCAAGCTCAATATCGCTCCTACTAACTTTGAGATACTTTAGTTATTATGTGCAAACATTTTGTCCTAAATAATTATTTAGAGTTTTATGTTTCAATACATATGTACCAAAACACAAAGACATACCAAGCGACAATTTTATGAGTAAAATCCAAAATAATTTGAACACATCGCATGACGAATCTATTACGTTAGCTTCAACTATTGAAATTTGCGATGTTATTCTTATCAACGTGGTTCATAATATTTGTAATATCCTGAAATTTTCAACCATTCGCATCCGCACATGTTGGACTTGAATTGCTCAAAATATCATATTGTTAATTTTTATATTTGGCAAAACTCAGCATATGCAGTAAATAAATAATCACAGGATCAGAGACACAGAGTAATATAAAATAATGCAGCGAAAACAAAAGAATAGTAGTTCATGAAGCTACTATATATATAACAGAGTTAAATAAGATACAACAGAGGTCTTAAATACATAGATATCTCAATACAATAGTCAAATACAAGATCTGAATACATCACTGGAATCAACTGAATAACGGAAAGCAGAATCGATATAGCTGTATCTCCAAGCGAAGCTCCAACTCCAAAGGTGAGTCTCGAACACTGAGCCACTCAGTCTGACCCGGGCGTAAAGCAAAACACAAAACACCCGGGTCAGGATTAACATTCTTATATCAATAAATCCAACTCAAGTGAACTATCAACTGAAATACAAGTACCTCAAAGGATGTTTGGGATAACCATCCTCTAAGGATTCATTAAACTATCTACTATGTAGCAATATACGCTATTATAATAATGTCTATAGTAAAGTAAACTATTAAAATAGCGTTAAGGCGTTATCCATATCCCCCTTAACACATTTTATAGTGCCAATAGTCTATACAGTATCGTAATACCCTATAAACTGGGGCTACCAGAGGATACTCCATATGTACAACACAAATCAAACTCGTAGTGGTCTCGATATGGTAGGTGACACGACACAACTAGGCAATGCCAGGGTAGATATACCAATTACACTTCCGGGCCAGTGGTAACGCAGAGTCGCAGCAATCGCCCAGATCGAGCCACACTCCCGAATCAAGGGTGCACACCAAATCAATCACAAGTAATAGAATGGCATACGATGGAGTGTGTCCGATCAGAGGTGCTACCTCATTAGCCCGTCAATTGCTCCTGTTTTAGCCACCTTATGCCAACTCACGGGAGTCGGGTCCACATATATGCCTCATATAGGATCGTCGCCACCATCCTACTTCATTCTGGAATCTCCACCGCGTACATAGTTGTTAAAGTGTCGGTATCGACAAAGAGTATGCCCATATACGATCCCGGTCTCTTTAACAACCAATCGATGTTATAACACCATGGTCATTTCAAAGTAGTTTATACTTCAAAACCAAAATATCATTTTCATTTCAAAAACCAAATCAATACGATATCATTTCATTTCAAAATATCCATTTCCATAAATCATATCACTTTCCAAAGTTATAATGCTTTCGAAATCATAAGTCTTTTAAAATCAAAACACTTTGGAAATCAAAACCTTGAAATTCAACACTTTCCTTTAAATGGTTTGGATATTAATAATAGTATATATAATAAAATAGTTTATAAAATAAAATAGTTTTCATAAAAATAGTTATAAGTTAAAATAGTTTATAATAAAATAATTAGTATATTAAAATAGTTTATATTAAAATAATTTATAAAGTAAAATATAAAATAGTTTTAAATATAATTTATATAATAAGATAGCTTCCTCAAATTTCACAAATCGATTCACATCAACTCGACTTCCAAATTCAACTTAATTCAATCTCAATTCATAAATTTCAACTCAATTCAGTTCCTCAATAAACCATTTCAAATTATATCAATGTCAAATACAGATTTGAACCACAAAATAAACCATTTAATTTCAATATATTTCAAAGCTTTAAATATTCCACATTTCCAAAACTAAATTCGAAAATTTCATATACATATCAAATTCACTTTACTATTATTTAGTTTTGAAATATTTACTTAATTATTTCAATAACATCTAAATACAGCTTCAATTTACAAATTTAAATAAACAAAATATCCCATTTAAATTTATATAAGTTTGAAATATTCATTTAAGTCACTTTTAATCTAATTCAAGTTATAAAACATATCTTTAAAATTTCAAATTTAATAAATTTCAAATTTAATAAATTTCAAATCAAACCTATTTAAGTAAAATTCTTAAATAAATATAATTTCAAATCAATTTCAAATTTATCTTTCCAACCTGAATCATTATAAACTCTATATTTTAAAAATATTGATATTAAATAAATAATTAAACATATTATATATCAACTTTAATAAATCTTTAAAATCAATATTTATTAAAACCATATATTTCTTTTCAAAACCATAGTAATCATTTTCAATATATATATATATAGACCAACGGTGTCTGTATATAATTTTCTATCCTATGGTCAAGTGATACGGATATTTATCATATCAATCCGCAATTTAAATATATATACGGGTATATATATTTTCAACTCCCAATCCCAAATTCAATGTCAATGAAAATCGCTTGGATTTATCATTTCAACCCATAATGGTTTTCTCCTATTCTACAGATCGTTCGGGTATGTATCATTTCAACCCATAGTGAATTCTATACTAACAGGGAACTTGCAGAGTGATAACAGATATGATAATAATATAACATGCATATATCATCAATATAAATAACAGATAATGGTGCCAGATGTCACAGGTGAACAGATACAGATAACAGTATATATATAGCAATGTAAATAACTAACAGCAGCATATTTCAATTGTCGTTTCAATTGAAATCAAATTTAATAAATAGAAGAACGTTAATCGTGAGTGATTTCTCACCTTTCGAAGCTAGAGAATACAGAGGATGACATGGATACGCACACTGATACGGACACAAGCAAATCAAAAAGATGCTACGACCACTTGGACATTGACAAGACAAGAGTAATGCACGATAAACTGGATTGATGAAGATAAATGGTATAAGTGAACTGATATATATAACTATATATAAGTATTTACATATATAAAACATATTCTAAATAAAACACATTTTAAATTGAATATATATATATACATTTCAAATCATTGTTTTAAATTAAACACATATATAATATATTTTTAAAAATCAAACATGTATATAACAGGACAGCAAAAATCATCACCATAGTTCCCTGAACTAAAGTATGTACAATTACCGGCTTTACATAGGTATATAGGTTTCAGAAAATATAAAAGTAACTGCTTATTGAAACATACATATGAAAAATCCAAATATATGACATATAAGTACTGGTTTCCAAAGGAAACAAAATATTGATTAATAGAAATTATGAATTTATATATATATATACTACAAAATTATGCACAACAGTATATTATATACAACTAACAAATATATATACAATCTTATTTACCAGTACACAGAACTGTTCTAATATATATATATATATACATATCCTTTTTCTATAAAACAAATTATAACTTATATATACAAACATATCACCTATTACATAAACTCAGTAAAGACTACAACCAAATAAAATAAAATATTTATATTTATATGCTTTATAAGCCATATACATAAACTAATATATATCTGTTAATATATATAGAAACTATTACAAAACCCATTTAAAACATCTAAACACAAATATACACCTCTGTGTACTCATGCAGACAGAGGTATAGGCTTAGTATAAAATTTACAATATATATAACTGTTCATTACTTGATAACTTGTGCTTTATACTATCAACACATACAGCCTTATAGCTTCTATTTATACGGCAGTTGCAACTACACTAATGAACTGATACTTCATCTTTATACTTACTTTAGTATATAATATATAACTAAACTCGACAGAGCATATGTGAACCCATATACACTTATGTGTACAACAACCGGTTTTCATGAATTACATAAACCCATATATACAACTGACATGTTATAAACCCATATAGCTAACATATTATGAAATAACTAATTTTAAAACTTGTATAAACTAACATTTATAAAATTTATACAACCAACAGATTATATTATATATATAATACTATTACATACAACGGCAAAACAAACCATCAACTTTTATACATACATACATACATACATGCATACATACATACATATATATATAAACTAATATTTTTATTAAAACTACACATATATATTATATACCTCAACAGAGATGCTCGACCAGAGAAGATCGATGTGGAAGAATGGAGGACTCGGTTCATTTGCTGCCGAGCAAGGGATAGTGGTCGAGCGCGGGACTCAGCGTCGAAGGAGGAAAGGGGAGAAAGGCAGAGGGTGGTTGTCAGGCCGATGGAAGTGGGATCTCTGCTTGGAAGAGGAGAGGGAGGGAAAGGCAGAGATGAAGGATCCAGGGCAGCCGATGGAGGAAGGCGAGTGGAGGAAAAGAATTGAAGGCGGAGGGAAGCTGAAAGGTGGAGGAAAAAACAGGAACAGGCATTCACGCATGCATATTATTTATATAAAAAAAATTCTTTTTTTTCACCAACGAAACAGAACAATGAAAGCAAAGAAAAGAGAATAGAAAAGAAGGAACCAAAATAAAAGCAACCGGTGGAATGGAAAAAGTTTGATATTAATATCTAGGAATATTAAAGGATAGTGACCGTTGGTTATACGGTGGAATACGAATGGGTAAAGGAAACTAGACAGTCACAAGTACGAAACCGATATGGCTACCGTTTCACGTGTCCCGTTGAGTATCAGGCTCCAAAACACAGAGTTGAATATACCGCAGAGATTAGCACGACGAGACGATCAAAATGGTATACAGATGTCAGTGGCACGATTGTCCTATCAAAAATCAATAATCGGTACCGAAAATGCTGCTAATTTGTCAGAATTAAGATAAACGGAGCAATAAAAGTCCAAATTTGATGAAACGAAATATGACGTCTCACTCAAAAGATGGTTTACAAATTTTCTATAGAAAAATATTCAGGTTTGAAAAACATTTTATTATCATCAATTTTAACCGATTTAAATCCAAATAAAATTACACAAGAAAATAAACTTCTATATTAAAAATTGAAAATTTACCAGATGCTATGTTTAATTAGACGTATTCCAAATATTAAATTTTTGTTCCAAAATTTTATTGTTTAAAATTTCATAAAATTTCAATTAAATATATTAATAAGACAAATAAAATTATTAAAAATTTACGGGTCGTTACAATATTCCAACTACATTTCCCTTGAATTCATATTTACGGTTAATGGATCATATCCTTTTAGATACAACTATCAAAATCATATTTTGATAACATACTTGGAATTCTTTCGGATTTGTGCATCCTACCATATGGTAGAGTCGGTACTCGTAATGGTTCAATTGACAAACGAGGATTATCTATTTTCAATGTTGATAAGAAACTCATAGTTTCTCTTCAATGTGTGAGTATACTTATTAGACACTCTAACTAGACACTCTAATGCATTGTGTTCGTTTAGGTTAGGTTCATTTCATTTCATTCCATGTAATTAGTTCACCTTTGGATCGTATCCAAATCCACTTTACTACCAATAATTTCTAAAAGAATTTCTTCACTATGAAGTAGGTGTTTCTAGAAACAAAATTTGTTTCTCGATACAACGGAATAGGTACTCATAAACACTTTATGAATTTGCCTTATATTTAAAACTGATTTGGTTTTAGTGTACCATACTCATGTTCAAAATATAAATTGTTCATATAATAACGATCGTTTCCAAACTCTTTTGGGGTAATCCATACAAGATCCCTTACAAACAATCATTACGTGTGGCCTTTCGACTTATACAACCTTCCAACTCCTTGACCTAGGATATGTTTAGGTTTCTTATATACCCTTATCTTGCATGATTTTGTAAAATATTATTTGTATGAAATTAATTTTAACCTTGTGTACTACTCTAAAGTATATGATCTTATAGAAAGAGATTAAATCAACTTAACTCATCAATCGTACTTTATTCAACAAAGTTCAATTATTCCTTATCGATACATCATTATGTATCATAAGGACTGGTGACTTTTGAGATTGAATCTTTATTCTTTTTTCAGGTACATTCGGAACCCTTTACAGTATACTCAACTATTCGATCAGATAGAATCATTTTATTTTATATTGCCCCTGACTTCATTTACTTCCATTTTATGTTCTATAATCTTATCATAGACACAATACATGTGTATCAAATACACAAGTTCATGTTTATGATAATTAATTAGTCAAAGTATGCGGAACCATTTTGGTATTATTAGATTTATGATTGCATACTTCTGTACGTAGCAACTCGAAGAGTTCATCAACTCTTATGTCGCTTCCACTCAATGGGTGCTTTACCCTTTATCGTTTAAGGTAAAATTCATTATTACCATACGATTCATAGTCATATAATCAAAGAATTATTTCTCCAAACTGTGGCTTAGTCCATAATTCCAAAATAGTTGCAAATAAATTTAGATACTTCTATATTTTCCAATGCACCACAAATATCACTATTATAGTTTTATTTTATAACGAATATTTATATTGAAATAAAAACTATATCTATTTTCAATCAACTCTGAAAAACAATTATTATTTAATATAAGTAATGTTTAGTATGTTTCACGAAAACAATTTTCTAACTTGATGTGACTGATAAGTGCTATATGGCATGCTCCCACTATTACTGCCATTACTATAATGACGTACGAAATACGGAGCTCCATTAAACCATTTATTATATGCTATTTATTCCACCTACTACAACCAGTTTACAGTCGAGAGTTTTCAGATCAAATATCTTGAACTCAAAGAAATAAATCTCACAGAAAACAATTTTTCTATTTAAAAATACATTGTGGAATAGAAATCATA
The DNA here is from genome assembly GCA_030737815.1 of Allium fistulosum. Lineage (NCBI taxonomy): Eukaryota > Viridiplantae > Streptophyta > Magnoliopsida > Asparagales > Amaryllidaceae > Allium > Allium fistulosum. The sequence continues at coordinate 838,697,818 of CM060905.1, forward strand.
TTTTCATTTCAATGTTAAGTAACTATTATTATTTTATAATTCTCGTTTCTGATGTTTCTTTACGAAGCAAAAGTGGTCATTCACTCTATTCATCCCAAATGTGCCTTAGGTTATATCTACTCTCATACATTCAATTTCCTTTCTAAACGGTCGAACCATTTAAAGTAAACCCTTACTATAATATCATAAAGAACTCTTTACAATGTGCATTTGGTCCTTATTAACTTTTAAGGATATCAAATAAGTTGCACTTTACGTAAACTGGTTAAATTGACATTTCATTAATCGAATTCTTATACCTATCTTGTAGCTTTTAGTCTAGTATGACACTTAACACACCAAGATCAAGATTGTAATCGATCATATTGAATACTTGACCTCGCATTATATTTTATTTTCTTATTTCGAATGAACTAACTTCATCCAGGTTTCGTATATTACGAGTGGTGATAGTTCACCATATTATAATATATGATTGGAAATGATTCAAATATCCATATCCTTGTATTGGAAAGTCGTTGACGACAATACACACTCTTAGACAGGTAAACATGCAAGTGACCAAGTTCCAAGCATATATAGTAGTTGTATAATTTGGCGCTTGCATGGGTCGACATGGAAAAATTTATTGGTAAGTACATGTAAATATTAATTCAGTTCATCTGTATATTTTAATTGATAAACATTTGATCAATTGTATTTAATGCACAAATTTGTCGATTAATTTTATTTTAGGGGCATTTCACTAGAAGGACAAACTTTGCAGTCCAATTAGTTTCTAGGACACACATCCATAAAAATTAATTTCTAGGCCAAAGTCAGTAGAATAATTACTTTTAAGGACAAAGTCAGCAGTCCAATTACTTTCAAGGACATAATTTCATAGGTTTTTAGACCTTAGAAACTAATTATTTTGCATTTTGTCCTTAAAAGTAATTATTTCAGTTGTGTGTCCTAGAAACTAATTGCACTAGTTAAAGAGGCCCTTGTGGCTAATTTCCACTTTATTTTATTCGTTTTAAACATTCAAAATTGGATATGCAAACCATAATATTTATAATTATAACATATATCTTATATACATGCATTATATTATTTATTAATTAACATTTAATTTATTTCTTATAATTAATTTTGAAAATTATACATACGTACGTACATACATACATACATATATACATATACATACATACATATATATATAACCTTAACATCTTAAGTTAATGTTACATATACCAATATATATGTTATTTAATTTAATTAATTAACTTTTAATTAATTATTCATTTAATTAATCTAATTATTCATTAATAATTTTTGAAAATAATTATTTTATTTTCAAAACATATTTGAAAACTATTTTATAACATTCATAAAACATTGCTTATTTTAAATTTTTTAACTTTTTAAATATAAAATATTATTTTCATTCATTTCAAATTTTAACCTTTTAAATTTAAAAATTAAATTAAATTTTAAAACAGATTTTGAAAATTAGCTTAAGGTACAAATCAATTTGAGTCTTTATATTGGGGTAAACCTTTAGCTTACATCATCCTTTCAGGCCAGTCCAGTAGCTGGGTAGGCAAAGTATTTGATTACCCAAACCCAATCTTAAACACTACTTTTCTAGACATCCTACTATATGGGTAGGCTTTAATAAGTTAGCCATAGTACAACTAAATTAGACTGCATAGGCTATTGGGTTCTGATACTATTGTTGGATCTGGGCCAACACGCAGGGGTTAAATGAGTGAACTTCAAAAAAAATTCCATTTTAGATATTATTTGAGCCTATGAAGTCTAAATTCATTTAGATCCAATCTAAATAATTTTAAATAAAATCTTTATTTTATTTAATTAATTTATATAAAGATTTGATTTTGTAGGTATACGTAATATATAAGTGTATATGTGTATCAACCACACATATACGTATAAGTGTGCATGTAACATATAAATGTGTTCATGCTTTAATGTGCTTGTATATAAGTGTTAGGATTTACACCGCAATAAACACATTGGTCCTTTATATACACATCGCTATCCAAAACAAGTTTAAATTATAAATAAATAAACATGTATACATATAATTAAATTTTGAATATTTGTTGTAATAAAATAAGTTATTTTGAATAAGTCAATAATTTTGAAATTCAAAATTCATTTTCAAACAATCTAATTTTGTTTAATTAGTAAAATGGTTTAAAAACAAATCTAAGTCTATATATTTAATATATATATATATATATTACAAAATTAAATAAAAATACAATAAATATAAATAAAATAATTTATTTTGAATAAGTTAATAATTTTGAAAATCAAAATACATTTTCAAAATATCTAACTTGTTTAATTAATAAAATAGTTTAAAAACAGATCTGGATCTATAGATTTAAACTAAATTATATATATTATATATATATATAATTAAATAAAAATATCATAAATATACTTATATCATTAATTTCTAAAAATAAAATTATATATATATATATATTTAATAATAATACATTAAAATACTAAATAAATAATTACAATCTATATATTTAAATAAAATGTCTCGCGGTCAAATTTAAAAATAAAATATTATATACATATAAAAAATCATTTTTTTAATTCCATAAACAATAAAAATAATTTTATAAAATTATATATATAATAGTTAATACATGTTACATTAACATTAAACTATATACGTATATATAAACTTTATATTTAAAATAAAATATAAATATATTTTGATTTTTTTATTTTAACATAAATTTATGATACATAATAAAATAAATTTGGATATATAAATACATTTATTTATTTGTTCATTATATTTGTAGTTAAGATAGTGTTAAATTAATTTAAAATATTATAAAGGTTTTTATAAAAATCATTAAAAGTTATATTTAAATATTCCTTACTATATTATATATAATATATTTTGGAATTTTATTAATTTAAACAAATAGTATTGATAGATAGTGAAATTTGTAGATTTATACTTATATACACATAAGTATGGCAATCAATTAAACAGGACAGCGAGTGTGCATATAAATTCATTCAAATATATATTAATTAACTATATTAACATGATGACATATTAATCATAGATTATAGGATGTTACCTCAAAATGTTGCTTAGATTTGAACCTTGATTGGTAGACTTTCCTAGATTCGATCCTAATCCCAGCTCCTAGCTTTGCAACTTCTTGGAGAACCACTTTTGGTTTTTTATTTAATGTTTGGATCTGATATTTTTGGCCAAAGAGGGGCTGGAAACGGAGGTTATCATAGAGGAAAGAGAGAGCAAAAAGTAACCTCAACAATGAGGGATGGTCTAGCCTTTTATAGAGAGAGTAAAGGAGATATTCTTTCCTTGATTTATTCATTGCTATTACCAAATCTAGATCCAACTTTTCTTGAATCTTTAGCCCCACTCTTGCTCTCCTATGTCTGCTTTAGATCAAGCTATATATGTCTTATATCATTCCAAATCTATTAGCAATTAATTATGTTGAAATCATATTTAAATGCATGTCGATACCGAATATCGATTCGTACATATATAACTTTTATATACGCACCTAATTAATTACTATTGACACCTAGAAAATACCAATGGCACCCAATACATTAACTAAACAAATAATTAATATTTCATAAACATTAGTTAATTTACAACAATTATAAATTAATTTATTATTTGTACATTTTTGGTAAAATCCAATGTTACTATTTTCAGTTGTATCTGTTAGTAATAATTATTTACACCTGTTCTCTTCGTCGAAACTATGTTATGTTAAGACTTACGGAAGTTGGTATTGGTTAAAATTCCAATATCGTCCACATTCAACTTGTATAATCTAAACACAAAGTCCTTGGTTCAATAATAACAATCATTATTAATCGAACTACTCTGTCTACAAACTGACTTTGAGTTGACTTCGGTTGCTTGTGGTACTAACCTTATATAACTAACAAGATGAATTCCGTATTGAATAGTGTTTTACTTTCAATGCTTCAACTCGATCTAACTATAATCATTCGATGAACGTCATGTCACGATTTAACTATAATTAAAGTAGAGTTTCCACATTGAAGTTCGGCAGTATTCTCAAGTCGACGGAATTGTGTAATATTATCACATCGATATTTTCTGTTTGACCTTATTTATATTAACCAATAAAAAACTATCAAGTGGGTCATTCCATATTTATCCAATAACTATCGGTACATAACCACTTGGTTCCTTCAACAGCCATGAGTAAATACACTAAGCAACATTTAGAAAGCGTTACATACTCTAATCTCAATGGACGTATCGATATCTAGTCTCGATACATCTTAACTATGAATCTTTAAAATGATATGATTATTTAATTATGATAAATTTCTCGTGATTACAACATATTGTAATTATTATTACATAAAATATCATTTATGGATTTTCTATTAAATATAATTAAATTAAATAAATAATTAATATAACACATTATATCAAGTATATAATAGAAAGAAAAACAAATTTTATTTCGAACGAGATTTTATTATAGAGTTAATATTTTACAGTAAATTATATAATTGCCCTTAGAACATACCCCTAACTTTATCATTATGTTGGTTATTTTTTGTGACTATGTCTTCTTACATAAAGTGCAAGGGTCGAGGTTGATAAAGTTGTCCATGTAATTCACTACAGTGGTTGTAATTTGAATATTAGTTTCAATAGTTCGGTTGTAGTAGGGACAAGGATTGGCATACGACCAACCTTCATAAATAGCACATGGTATACCCAGAGCCGGCCCGGAGGGAAGCCCACCAAGCCCATGGGCTGGGGCAACCTCCAGGCTTAGGGCAACAAAAAAAAATTGGATTACGCTCAGAAATTTCACTTTCTCCTCCCGCTCAAATCTCTAATTCCATCGAGCGACAAAATTTAGGGTTTGGCTCCAACTCTAATCCCATCGCTGAATCTCATTTGTGTTGCTCTGTCCATCTCTATTTACTGCCCCAACCATCTCCATTTGTTGCCCCGGCTCTCTATTCTCCATCGTCAAAGACTGCGACTTGCTGCTTCCTTCATCTTTCCAGATGAATTAAGGTAATTTTTTTAATTGCTTTTTAAATCGAGGAATGAATCCTACTACATTTATTTAGTTGTTTGTTTAGTGGGAAATACTGACATTATCTATTTAGTTCAAAAATTAAATGTATTGGATGAGTTTTATTAGGTTGATTTAGTTATTCGGTGGGAAATATTGACGATTTTAGTTGTTCCACATGAGTGAATTTAACTTTCCAGACTACTATATGGTTGTTTAGAAATTAGATGAATCATGAATGGATTCCATTTATTTTGTTTAGTTGATTAATTCACTACATTATCTATTGATTAACTCACTACTTGGCACCTACTATTAAGCATCACAAACTGGCATTGTATTATTTTGTAGGTTGTAGTTTGTGATGTAGTTTGCTTATTATCAAAATATCAAATATGAGTATTATTGTTCCTTAATGCCATAAGAAAATCATTCTTTTTTGTTCAGGTTGTATGTTAGAACTCATAAATAGAGAGCATATAAATGTAAAGATAGTCCAGGTGGATGTTAAAACTTAAAACTCATAAAATAGAAAGTATACATAGGAGAGATACGCCGGTTAACAAATAAAGCTGGAATTTAGACTCATGATGAAATGAACAGACAATGTTATTTTATTTTGGTGACATCTCTAGAAAGTTTGATTTAATTGGATGTATAAATGCTTTATGACCTTAGTCAGGCCGTGTTGATGTATATTTTGTGGCATATTGAAATCAAGCTTAGAAAACTTAAGCAAAGTATGTTTCATGTATGTTTCCTTCATAAAGAAAACAAAACAAAAAACAAAACAAAACAAAAAACAACAAAAAAAAAGAAAACCACAAAATTTTATATAGGAATGGGCAACAAAATTCAAGTGTGGCTTAGGCAACGGATTATTTGGGCCGGCATTGGGTATACCATAATAACGTAAAGATATATGATACACTATATGATAGTGAAAGCGTATCAGAATTGAAATGAGGTAAAGTAGAGTACGATATATGATGGAAATGCGTATCAGTAATAGAATGTTGCCACCTTATATGATATTGATCTGCATTTGAGTGTACTGTGATGTTATAAAATGAAAGACTAAAATTTACGGACAAAGGTAATATAGAAATGATAAAATAAGATTTAGTCTACAATGATGTTTTACTAACATATCGGTATCATATACTTAAACATACTTTCTCACTCGCTAGGCACTATATTTCTTTTTGTATATATCTATAATAGGTTGACAAGGTTTTTAAGAAAATGTTTGACTTGAGAAGATAACGATGGAGATCTGATGGAGTTATGCCACTTTATTTCATATTAACTAGCTATGTTAGGCCTATCAACAGATACTTTCGGATGCGAATGGCGATGTATCTGCATCCGCACTAATAATCATTTTCGGATATCAGATATCTGCACCCACAGATACAGATGGATATCGAATAATTATCATATCCGTCAACGATCGATAAATTAAAAAACATAAATAGAAAATTTCGGTCTAACATAATTATTTTTCAATCTCATTAATTATAAAAGCATGCAAAATCAACAAGTATGATGATAATAAATAGTTTTGAACAGTTAATATGCATTAAATGCTATAATAAAAACTATTAACTTAATAAAACAATAAATGCATATTTTCCATTGTACTAGAATGCACATAAAATAAACTACAATCTTGACAATAATGGATGGATAATTTTCCAATACGGATGTCTTCGTATCCATATCTATATCTGCTTTTCAAGATATCGGATATTATCCACTTTTCAGATACGTTTGCAGATGAATTTTGGATTTTTCAGGTATCTATTGGTAGTCTTAAGCTCTATATTGTTTTTAGTACTGTGTATTTATGTTAGACTACTGTTATGAAAGTGTTACCTTAGATTGATGCAATAACACTTATGATTATTATATAGTCTGATTCATATATTTTGTTATTTGTGGTATTATAATTTATTACTTCCACTGTGAGTTTTGAAAGTTGTAGTTAAAGCAGAGATAGCTCTGTTTACTATCTTTATCCTATTTCACCCTGATAAACCGACGCTTACGGCTTTTAGAATATGAGCGTCGATTAGGAAGTAGGATTAGAAGACCGTGAATGGCGGGTAGTTACTCTAGATTCTTGGTGTTTCGAAATAATTGATATAAAATTCACCAGTTATCAAATACTTCGTCCAATCCACTTAGAGTTAAGTTAAAGGAAGATCAATCCATACCCGATATCTGGTTGGATTGGATAAAGGGCGATTCTATTTGAACTTTTATTTGTGCTGAGTAGTCCGCAAATTTTGAAGAAAAAAACCCTTTATTTTGCTGAGTCACCATCTCTCAAAAGAAAAAAATTCAAAAGCATCATTCCACGGGAAGACACCACCCAGCTGTCCTGCGTGATTCTCTGAAGACGTAGTTGCTCTGCGTGGTAGATAAAAAATTTAAATAAAAAAATAAAACATAAATTTAGACAAAATAATTAAAGGTGTATTTTTGTCTTTAATTTTTTTGAAAAAACAGAGGTACAAATCAACAAATTAGCGGGTCTAAATAGCCCCAACCTAAACTGTAACACTATTCAATTTCAAATTTTAAAATTTAGTTACAATAGTAACATTATAAAATATTTCACATATCTTATTGCAAAATACAACCAAGGACCACTGTCACGTGATAAGACTTTTATCGGCGAGTTATTACTAGAGATATTGGATTCTCCTCTATGCATATATTAAAGCAAATATTGAAGGAAAAAATCCATCACAAATTATTACATTTTCGCTCTAAAGATCATAATACAATTGATTGACAACAATACTATGTCATACAAATACTACAACATAGGTTCCACTATAGTAAAATGGATTGTATTAGGATATGAGCTTAGAGTTTAAAGATAGATGGAGGTGTATAAAATGCTAATTAAAATAAGGAAATGGGACTTGCGTTGGTTAATAATGAATAAAATACTGTACTCTATAAATATTGTAGTACGTGTTACAGATTATAGATGGTTTAGCTTTGGCGTAGTCAGTGCGCTTCAGACTTTAGTTTTATGTCAATGGTCACTATCGTGCGCAGAGAGAATTTTGGATGTAAGGTTTATGATCAACATAGGCTGGGGCGCTTTGAACAACAGTATCCACATTTGGATTTAATTATAAATTGTTCATTCGTATCGTTTTTTATTACTTTTCTTTTCTTTTTTTTTCTTTTTTTTGCTTAAATGAAATAAAAAAATCAGAGGGCTATCTCTTCATTCACCTGCAAATATGCCAATTTATGTTATACAAAAAAGTCAACGACGTCTTTTCTCGGAATTCGTTTCATATTGCAAAAGGTAAAAGCCAACGATGGTGCTTTAGATGTTTATTCAGAATTTCATCGTGTAGATTAGCTATCCAATCGAGCCATGAGGGCATCCCAATGGAGAGCCATCACTCATTGACTGATCTAAACTGGATTTAGTAAGCCCTATTTTGAACTCGCTAGTGACGGCCAAACAGTAACTGCGAGATAGCCGGTATATTAATGCCGGTAAATTATCCGGCATTAACAATGCCGACTAAATCACTAGACAGTAGTAAAAACTATTAATGTTATATATTTATCCGATATTAATAATGTCGAAAATAACAATGGTAATAACTTTTTATCATTGTCTAATACGCAATATATTTTCAATCCCTTCACACTTACAAATACAACCTCATTTTTAATATCTTGAATCCCAAATATAATTATCAAATATATGTGCAAAAATGTCTAATACTCAAAGAGGGAAAAAAATTCGATGCAATCCACATATCCGGGATTTCAAGAATTTAATCAAAATTCCGATGTTTATGATAATTTTTCACCTAATCGACAGAGCAATCGGAATTTTCAACCAAATTCTCAACATACATCTCAAGTATGCTTTCATCTACACTCACAGCATATGAGTCAAAGCTTTAACGATCAATCAAGCAAACACTACTCAAATATTAGTCCATGATAACGATCTCGGAATTTTAGAGGTAGCTCTCAAGTTAATTTTAGTTAAAATATCAACTCTAATAGAAATTTGAATTCTCAATTTGAATCATTTGATGGAGGATTCAATCAAAATCAAATAAGTTTTGAGATTACATAGAAGATGAAAATTTATAAGGTGGAAATAATGGTTTTACTCAACAATCCCAATGGACTCAAAGAAGACTGAATCTTGGAGGAATTAACATAAATGAGCCACAAATTCCCGAAGTCAATGAAATTCCCTCCAAAAATTTTGCTTCAAACCAAAGGAAATTATTGAAAGACGAACAGGAAGAACTTGCTATTTGTTGGCTAGAGTGTTCTGGTGATCCGAAGAAAGGCACATCACAAACTGAATTTACTTTTTGGACTTCTATTTCGAACCTATTCCATACTCTTTCATCCAATAGAATTTCTAGAACCGTTTAATCTTTGAAAACTCAATGGAGACGTTGATAGAGTTAGGGGTATGCCTTAGGGCCAATTATGTAATTCGTTACATATATTTAACTCGTTGACCAATCTTATTCGAAATAAAAGTGTTTTTCTTTCTATTATATATTTGATATAATGTGTTATATTAATTTAATTAAAAATATATTTAATAGAAAATCCATAAATGATATGTTTTTATAGTAGTTACAAAGTGCTATAGCCGTGAGTAATTTATATCAATGTAAACAAATATACCATTTGACATGTACCTAGTTAAGATGCATTGAGACTGGATATCGATGTATTTGTTGAGACTATAGTACTCAACGCTCTCTAAATATTGGACAGTGTATTATCCATGACTGCTGGAGGCGCCTAGGGGTTACGTAATAATAGTTATTGGATTATTATGGAACGATCCACTCGATAGTTTTCTGTTGGTTAATATAACTAAGGACAACCATAAAATATTGATGTGGCTAATTTACACAATTCTCTCGACTTGAGAATACTATGTATCTTCGGTATAAAAGCTTTGCTTTGATCATAGTCAAATCATGACACGACGTCCATCGAGTAACTATAGTTGGGTCGAGTGGAAGTATTGGAAACGAAGCACTATTCAAAAGAGGATTCGTCTCTTTAGTTATATAGGGTTAGCATTACGGTCAACTCAAGTCAACTCAAGTCAACTCAAAGTCAAACTCTATTACCATAGCATTTTGATTAATAATAATTGTTATTATTGAACCAAGGACTTTGTGTTTGGACTATATAGTTGAATATGGACGGTATTGAAATTTTGACCATTACCAAATTTCATAAGTCCAAAGTGATATAGTTTTGCCGAAGAGAATGTTTGTAAATAAATATAACAACAGGGTAACGCTTAATAAAGTGAAATTGAATTTTACCGAAACGAAATAAGCGATATATTTGGCCAAAATATCACACAACCTGCTAAGTGACGTGTGAACATTAACATTCGAATGGTTCAATGTTAATCGCTAATCAAATTTACACATGATAAGTCACACAACCGGAATGATGAATTCTCTTTAGACCAAACGATTTAATTAGTTTATAATCTTTATAAATTAATTAACATCTATGAAATATTAATTATAAAATTTTGAATATCATTTGAGGAATAAATATTATTAAATATATTTATAATAGTTATAAATATGTTGATCGATATGTGATATTGATAAGCAATAAAATAAGATTTAATTAATAATATTTATTTAGGATTAAATAAGATATTGGCCCATGATGATAGGTTGCTAATTTTGGCTGTAACGAGGACTATAGGGGCGGTTAAAATAGGTTAGAGGTGTTAGAATTGGATGACTTAGATGTAGTGAGAATCGGTATGAGATATGATCCAATATTTTCTCTCTTCCATCCACTATTTAAACACCTCAAACCTTAATTAAAAAAGGGCATTTTGCTACCATTATCCCTTTCCATTGCTGGTTGATTTCATCTCTTAGGAGCTCAAGCAAATCCAACTCAAATTTGTTCAAAAGACAATCGCTATCTGATAGTCAAAGGTCTACGGATCAAGAATTAGTAGTTTGTCGAATCGAAAAGCTTTCAAATGAGAGAGTTCATCATTACTATGTGTGCTTAAAGGCATTAGTTTTAGGTATGTTTTTATTGTGTTATATGGTTTATAATTTTTGATATTATTTTAATATTCATATATATTATTATTATATTGTTAGTTAAGTGATGATTCTTATATGTATTGACGTTGTCACATCTAGATTGGTTATATGTATGTATTCATTTAAAAATAATAATTTTTTTACATATTGATCAGATATATATGCACAGCCAAATATTTTATTTATAATAATAGTTATTTTATTAATTAAAATATACATATTAATATGTCATTTAATTATAATTATATGGTTTGTATTTAATTATATCATCATTTCATGCTAATAATTAGACATGTATTTTATACATGTATAATTATATTGACTATAATTTTCGACAGGTGTAAATTAATTTTTTATATTTAACTGTTATTTAATATTATTTAAATTAATACATTATCTAAATAATTATATAAAATAAAATATGTTTTAAATTAAATTTTAAAATTTATTAAATCATTTTATCATGAGATAAACTCTTAGCGAGAAACTGAGAATTTAAAAATATTTTTTTTATATTTTTAAAATTTATTATGACATATAGTCGAAAATAATTAATTAATAAAAAATAAATTTTGACCTGGAAAATTTATGGAAAATTTTTCAAAACATCAAAGTATAATTCTAGATTTTTAAAAAATTTAAATTCGAATAATATATCAAGAAAATATATTTTATTGTTTTTGATATACATAGTTTATTATAATGAAATTTATAATAATTTTTTTGTGTGAGGATCTGGAAGTGTTTAAAAATTAAAAATAAATTTTTTTATTTAATTTTATTAATATATATAAATATATATATTTAGATATTATAAATATGCTTGTATGTGTGTGTGTATAATTATTTTGTCTTTGTAATACATATGTATGTATGTGTGTATATATATATATTATTTCATAATTAAAAAAATACTTTTATATTATGTATATATATAAATCATTTTAATATTTATTAAATAATATATACATACACACACACACACACACACACACACACACATATATATATATATATATATATATATATAATACGCAAGCAACAGCTTGGTACAACAACACACAATGGCGCAAATACACACATACAAAGTAACTCAACATGGTGCATCAGAGAACCAAATACACAAGTGCAACAACATAGCCAAGACAGGCACAAAAGTAAGTACACAAAAGAATATACTCAATGCAGTGCACATAACACACATAGAAGACAAGCACACATGCAACAGACAAAGATATGCATAAGACACAGAAGCTCACGAAGTAGGTTTCATGTGTACATCTTCAAAGCAGGTCGAACTAGGGGTGGGCGCGGGTCAGTTTGCTGCGGTTTGAAGCCCAAACCGCTTCCGCACCGCATCAAACGGTTAATCAAAAATACAAACCATTATACTAACTATTTAAACGGTCCGGTTTTGGTCTGGTTCGGTTTGAACCCATATTAAATATGAAATAAGAGAATTACTTCCATCAACAATAGATTTACAAAGGCAACTATGTGAAGCTTTTATACTTAAAGGTTAAAACATACAATGTCATACAGAAATGAAAGATTGGTTCTTAATTGAATATTTCAATTTGACATTTAACTATAAGTGAGATTTTTTCAATAGATTAACCAATCATCAACGTTAACCAATGCATAATCATTAATAAAAGAACTAGAATAAGATTATAATTAGCATTTATCCAAAAGATGAGATGAAAAATATCATACTAAAACTATGACTTCTTCCTTTATGACAAAGATTATTATTGATACAAGCTGAAAAATAGAATATACATTGTTAGAATATAAAATAAGATAGGAGTTGCTTATATTTTTATCATAAGACTATTAGTGTAAATATTCGATTCGGTTCAGTTCGGTTTAATATGGTCGGCTCAATCATCCAAACTCCAACCGAACCATATCGATGCAGGTCGGTCCGGTTTAGGGTGTTTGCATTGATTAGAAGATTCAGTGCGGGTTTCCGCACCGTTTTTACGGTCCGGTTTGGACGGTTTTCGTATAGCGGTGCGGTTTATGCCCACCCCTAAGTCGAACAATCAAGTATAAAGATGAAAAATCCAAAGTCAATGTCGGGACTAGCAAAATCAGAACAACAAGCTTCAAGAGCATCGAATTCACGTGCGCACACACACATATACATATATATGTGTGTGTCTATATATATATATACATATATACATATATATATATATGAATCATTTTAAAAAATCAGAAGGTAGATCATTTTAAGCACGTACACTCAATTCGCACGTTGAAGATTTCAAAGCCAAAAGAATTTTGAAATATACCAGAGATAAACTAGTCGGAGATCAAAACACCATCAATCAGAAAATCAATGGCCAAGTATATCAAGTTGAAAAATTCAAAACTGAAAATCAGAAAAATATATGAAATATAAAGAGAGATTTTTTTTCTCAAATCGCTCCCTATTTAAATCAATCATCATCGACAAAAATCAGCAATCGGGTACGAATAAAAAATCAAAAAGGCAAAAATTCATACCAAATTAGCAATCGATAAATCACTCAATGTTTGAAGCAACCGACGACATAAACCATCTTACGATTAAAGCAGTCGATCGACAAGAGAGACGAGTCAAATTTTCTTTAATCAATTGACAATAGTCTTCGGTGGCTTCACGATTAGAAAACCCTAATTTGAGAACGAAGAGGAAAGAGGAATTGGCTTGGAAAAAATAAAGATACGGGCTGAATACTACAATCTCTTTATTGGGTCATCCTCTTTCGTTTGTGTTTAAATTAGAATAGTAAATTAGGGTTTCTTCTTTTTTTATTTTATTATAATTTACCTTTTAATTATAAAACTTTTGTTTGTAACTAGGATCGAAATACGGGGCATAGTTCAGGAAATTCTCAACTCGGGGATAGGGTTAGGGTAGAATTTTGAGCTTAGAGTTAAAACAATCAAGTAAGCGATAGTCGCAAGTTTACAGGGTCTATAAGCGGTTGATTATTTAGTTTTAGTAGAAACCTTGAGCACATCAGTAGGCAAGTATTATCGAAGCTAGGTAAAATTGTGTGTTATTTTTAATTTTCGCATTTACTTTGTTATTATCTATGCTGTAATTTTTATTATTCTATGAATTTATTATAAACCATATTCCCCCTTAGGGTTAAGTCGACCCTACAATATATATATATAATATTTATATAAATAACAAATTTACATACACACATATATTTGGACAACATACAATACATATCGGACGAGCTAACATGTCCATTATGATGTAAATCCCAACATCTATATACGGGCATGTTATACCTTGCACGGGTTATCATGTTACACATGAGCATACATACATACATATATATATATATATATATATATATATGATATATGTGTATATTATATATACCTAGAATATAAATTAAATTAAATTATATATAATTTATAAATTTAAATAAAATAAGAGATTTTATTTAAATGAAATTTAGAAATGTTCTGAATAAATTAGAATACATAGGTCCAATATGGATCCAATAAGGGAATTTTTTTTTGAAATTCACTCATAATTTCCGCTGCGGGATGACCCAGTTCCAATAGATGTATTAACAAGGCATGCAAAAAATGGATTGGGATCATGACAGTCATGTAGAGTAGAAAATAAAGCGGGCCTATAGACGTTAATTTGTTAAGTTTTTATTAGCAACCATTATTACAGTTAACTATTTAGTATTACGAACCACAAATATTTTGTACAAAATTTCAGTTCGAATAGGGTAATAAAGCATATGTAAAAGAAAGCAAGTGAATTGCCTTCAATCTTTTGCACGTCTATAATCTCTTAAAGGTGGAAGACAAATGGAGCACGATCAAACGGAAGCACTCTAAATTTTAGTTTGCACTATGAAGAATGAATGTTGATTCCAGTACCGGAGATTTTGATGTCCTGAAAGTTGTTGAAGAACCGTGATCGACTCCATTTCGTAGTAACGATGTTGGGAGGGCGGAAGGAAAACATATAATAAAATGATTACAATGCCCATTATGGTCGAATAGTAGAACGTGTGACGGCAGTACGTAACGATACAAGGTTGATGGAGGAAGAAAAGGAGTAGAGGAGATTGTAGAAATGGAATGAGTGCAAAGCCGAGAAAGAAGAAAGACGTAGAGAAGATATATGTCTGCTATAAGAGTATTTGGAACTCAAAAGAGAGAAAACGAGGATGAAGAAATAAGAAGTCATTTGGCTTAGTTAAGCAGTGACTTATCTAAGCTTGAACCTTAACAACGTGAGAGAATGCAAAGATAAATTAAAGAATATCATGCAAGTCTAGTGTGATCATCCACCTTTTAGTTATATGTTGTATGTTTATCGCTTATTATAATGTTGTTTATGTATTATTACCAGTATATTTCTATTTTTATTACGATCCTTACTTTTATTTATTGCAATGAAGATTCAATAAAACATTTAAAATGATATTGTTGTGTATGATGTTACTATCCTTTACCAAACACAAAGCTGGAATTTTGTAAATTTG
Source organism: Allium fistulosum (assembly GCA_030737815.1). Lineage (NCBI taxonomy): Eukaryota > Viridiplantae > Streptophyta > Magnoliopsida > Asparagales > Amaryllidaceae > Allium > Allium fistulosum. Next base: position 838,713,559 of record CM060905.1, read on the forward strand.
TGCTAATGGTCTAGATCTTGTCAATTAGCTATACAATGTAGAATTAATAGTTTCGTAAATTACTTGTATCGTCAAATTAGTGAATAGTTAAAATGGTCCAGTTGTCTAACATTATTGTCCTTTACTGATCGAGCATAAGTGGATCTTTGTTAATTTGTAGCAGTACAATGAGTGGCCATAAATCATCTTGTTTACCTATAAAAGGATATTGTGAACCTAACATTAAGTACTAAGCCAAGTAGAAAAAGTTAAGCATTACTAAAATGTCTGGTGTTACTTGGTCAACAACAGAATTGTTTGTACTGGTGAAATCTTACATTGAGGCAAACTGTAGACATAATTTGATGTTGTGTACGAGTATGTATGTTAACATGAAAACAATTGAAACTTAATGAAGGAGGTATACATCAATCATCTAGATTGTATTTGTAGACGGTCATCCAAATAAGCCTATAATGAATTTATGGCAGTTTGCGATTGGGATTGCAAAATAATTCAAGAAGAGGAAAATAAAAATTTGTTTCAATATGATCGCTCAACTTTCGATTCACGTTACTTTTGGGAATATCAAACTGAATTCATTGGTTATGGTTATGAGACATTCAAACTTCGATATAATTGGCTTACATGTTTAGGTTAAATTTATTTTGCTATATTTTCGTGCGTTATTTGCTTATCTGTGTGTTTGTTTTATTCGATTTTTGTGTATTTCAATGATTTATGATTAATGTTATATTTCTTTAGTTCAAATTTATGTTTATTTTTATTTTATTTTTTATACATATGACTTGAACTTCTGATCTTATGATAAGGAACAAATACACGAATATTAACAACGAATACGTTCATTGCACTAATGACTAGATAACAATTAAGTGGAGCAACGTCCAAGTTCTACGACAATAATTTTGATTCATAACTTTATTAAGTTGGGTACGAAGTCAGCCGATTTCTTTCTTCAATTCGAAAGCATAATCTATAGCTCGAAGCGGGAATTGTTCGTCTATCCACAATTCAAAAGTGGAAATTTACCATATAAGCCTTGAGAATGCATAAATTTTAGTGATCTACGAATGAGGGGGGAGCGGAATGGGACCCTAACTTGACAATTGTCACCGGCAGTGATGCATTTTGGCAGTAAGGCATTGGCGTAAATGGCATTTGATAAGAAATTTAGAAGACAATCACCGTGCAATCGGCTGTTGGTCGACTTCAACTTAACTGATCAACTACGGATTGTCCATTTGCTAACGCTACCCACTTCAAATTCTAACACGTACTATATTTATTATATAAGCTAAGACTAAGAGGTTGGCCTACCATCCGATCATAGTAAAGGGCCTAAAGGCTACAAAGAACCCTGAACTGAAGCATCCTTTATGGGTTTTTGATACCGAATTTAGTGAATTTGACGATGTTAAATTCAACCTTGAGATGCGTGGCATGTGACACAATAGCTCTATACTTGTACGTTACGTAAATATTCGTCACAAGATAACGTACGCCTACTACTGCTACTTTTACCTGCAATTACTCCAGCCCATGCTCTTTGTACCGCTCTTTTTCCTCCTAACACAAATTCGTTTGTTTAGAGGAAATAAACGACTACGAAGAGGCACTGACACAATTATCATAATTGCATTATTCTTCTTACTTTTCTACTGTGCTAAAAAAATCGCAGTGCTGATATTTATTTATCTTCTTCGGCAATTGTTAATTAATTATTAGTTACGAATTATTAAACTAAAATTATTGAAACTAACCTTTGTGGGTAACATAATTGACCGTGCACATCATTTTTGTTGGTGAAATATGGGTTCCGATGCACGATGACTACGCTGTTCATGTGAATATACTCCTAGCATATGCCGTTACGCCTTTGGAATTTACAAGTAAAACATTTTTCTCTTGTTCTTCAAAAGATTTATTGAAGTTAAACGATTAATGTTATCGTTAACTACATTATTAGTAAAGTTAAACTATAAATTATTATTAATTATTAATTATTAGGGGACGACCATTTCGTATATAAAATTAAACACAATTGGTGACATAAAAGATCTGAATTGTTGGATCTTTTTGTTCTTATATGAAAAGATGGAAATCATTGCACAATTCAAACATGAAGATCTATTGTGTAATCAATTGCGTTTATAAAAAGACCCAATAGACGCTTTCTGATTTTTCTATTAATTATAATTTTTTAAATATTAGTTATTGATTACTGAGTATATTTTATTATTTATGACTTATCAATTATCGATTATGGTTTATGATTTATTATTAATTTCAATAACTATTTGGTCAACAAAATCAGAACGTTTAAAATTTTTGTAGGCCGGTGGATTGAAGCACCATCACGGGCTAGAAATGCATCCTTATTGGGTTGGTACATTTTATCGGGTTGGATACCACTTTTGGAAGTAGCTAATTTCAAATTCCTACATAAAAGAACTCGCAACGTAGTTACAAAAACAGTTCAAAGACCAAAACACCTACTTCCAACACATGTGATGAAGCATCATTGTGTCATCTAATCATTTTTTTTAATCATCGACAGCTTGAATAAGTAAAATAATAATAAGGAAATAAGGTTCCTAGGGGCTTTCAAAAAGAAAAGACACTATTCATGCATATAGGACGTTAGGGGCAATTTAGTAATCAGAGGATGCACATTTAAGTCTAAGATAGGTACATACGTTTTGACTAAAAACCCACGGAAACACACAAAAGAAAATAAACGCAACGACTTAAACAGCTAAAAACAAAATCACATTTTCCCGAATCTAACCATTGTTTAAGAATTTCAAGGCATTATCGCAATCGTACCTCCTAAAATACGCATCCCTAAACTCTTTGGACCTTCCCTCTTGGCCCCATCTCCCTGTTTCTTGATGCGTCTTCCTACTCTTTCTTGTATTTATATACTTAGCTTTCGCGTAACCAAATCATATTCCGGTTTTACTTCACGTACGTACTTATCTCCTAAGCATTACCCACCTCTTACAATCGTTTTAAAATAGTCTTCTCTCCAACATTTATCATTTAGTCATGAGAACACTTCCGGTGTGGAGTTTTTTGATTCCATTTCCATGCATACATATAATAACTTATGTTGATGTCCTTTTTTCTATTAAGAGTGACATTGTTCTCTAATCCCTCAATTATATTTGGATAAGAGTTGTACTTTATTCAATATTTGAACTCATGATTTATAGAATCTTAGTTTAGTTTAGAGCGTCATACTACTTATGTACAACACATCTCTACTGTTTATGCACGCTGTAGTTCTTCATGCTGACTGATGGTTGTGCTTAAAATATAACAGCCTACGTCACCATATTTGAACTCTGTCTAGGCAGAAGCCACCATTTTTTTGTTCAGACTACAATAACTTCTTCATACTAACATACAATTAGACGAGACTTTGACTGATGAACTCCCACCTAAATTACGGACAATATGGATGCGACGACCCGTCTTTCAAACCCTTGGGAATGACAATTAATACATTTACGATATTCATTCGTCATTGCCCAAGCATTCGAAAGATGAGTTGTCGTGGAGTAAAATAAAAGAATAAAACAGAAAATCTCAGAGTGGAACAATTAATTATAATATAACAATACAATAGTACATATGGTTACTCCTTAACATGAAGTTACCAGAGTTACAACAAAAGTATTACCATCAGCCTAGGCAGTTATAACAATCTGCATCTACACTTGCTGATACAAAATACACATACATAAATAAACATAACAACGGAAATAGATAATTAGATAGGTAAAGAGCTTCCTGCTCGTCCATCAACTTCAAAAGAGCCCAAAGAAATCTGCTATTCTCGGAGTACTCAAATATAAATGAGTACCCGAGAGTTTAGGAAAGACAAACAACTTGGGTCAGACAATCAGTCTAGCATGAGTAAACGCTAAACAAATGGTGGAAATAGACAACAATATGTGAGACCATGCTGCCAAATGCGGAACGGGTTTCCCCTCATAATAACAACATCCGACCACAAGTAGTGGGAACAATTTAGAACAAAATCCAAACTAGAAAGAATGGACCTAAACAAGATCAAAATCCAAACTTAGAGAATGGACACAAATAATTAACATCGAGAAGAGCTTCAGTCACTTCTCGATGCAATTAAGAAAACAATTTCGAAGGTTTGAATCAAAGGCAAGAAGAGGGAAATATTCAACAATGACTACGAAAGTGCACCCTCTTATCGAAAGTACACCTCTAGAATATACTTGAGAACTATGACAGTTTTCAGACACGTTCAAGCGGGACCCCGCCAACCTTTACCGAGAATCCGAGTATTTCACATCTTAGTGCACATATAACCGAACCAATCTAAAGTAGATGTGATAATACCCTAATGGCGCAACCCCACATAGTTTGGTTTCCACTCACTCTTTGGGTGTAATCATTTCCGACAAAGGACATCGACGCTCAATTGAGCAACAAATCATCTTAGATTTACGAATCTCAAAGAAGAAAACTGAATCGATTGTCAATAAATCAGCTATCGGGAAAAATCAAAATGATTGTATATGGAAATTTAATCTCATACTCTTACCACTATACGTGGATTTCAAACTGTAGTATCCCTCGGTTAAAAATGAAGCTGGGCAAGTGAAGGTAGAGTTACCTCTAGGCATTGCCTTGACAACATTTTTAACCTTCAAGATAGAAACGTGTTTCCATTCCTTGCCGTTTAGTGATAGGAATGTGACAAAATCCTTTCCATATAAGTGATATCGATTACGGAAATCTAATTTATTATCCTTTCCATAACCGAATCAAACTTTAAAACCGGACCTGTGCTCCACATTTCACTTCTCAAATATTATCTTTAAACAACATTATCAAAATTGATGAATTAACTTTAACCATGATTAATTGCTTCATTCACCATTATTTATAATGATTAATTAACTTTAAATATGATTAATTGCTTCAAACATCATTATTTAAAATGATTAATTAGCTTTAATATATCATTATTTAAATGATTAATTAACCTTAAACATTGTTATTTAAAATGATTAATTAATTTTAAACATCATTAATAAAATGATTAATTAACTTTAGTAAATCATTATTTAAATGATTAATTAACCATTAACATCGTTATATAAAATGATTAATTAATTTTAAACATAATTAATAAAATAATTATTTAATTTTAATACGTCATTATTTAAATGATTAATTAACTTTGTAAAAACCCAAGCACAAAATCAAACAAAATGATTTTCCAAAGAGATGATATTTTCAATGTGTCGATATAGTAATAGTTGCTGTACGGACACTTCTATAAACATTTTATAGATCATACATATTTAACCAAACATCTCATGAGCATAAGTACATACATATATACAAATGTAATTAACATCTATACAACATGAAGAGAGCATCACTTGAAATTAATTACTTAAATGTTTTGACTAATCTCGAGTCATTAACTAATTATCACCTATGTCATCCGCTTCACGTGGAAACCAAACCAAAAAATCATTACTTTATGCACATATAAACTCAAGCAATTAACACATATTATCACCACAATAATAAAGTTTAAAACTTTCTTTTTAAAAGTGAGATTTGCTCACATAAAATCCACACAAATGCAAATCAAAGCTTCCACACTCCAGGACTAACACTCGGATCCACTTTTCTTTACAAAGACTTGATTTTTGTTGGCTTGGAAGGGATAATATGGTTTGGCTTAGGCATATATAGGCTTGGCAAGGCTTTGAAAAATGGATTTGGGTCTTGATTTTGGAAGTGAGGAGATGTAAGGTAGAAAAGAAGTATTTTTGGTTATTGTTTTAAGATTTTAAAGTGGGAAAAAGAGGATTTTTAAACTTTAAAACTTAAAGCCATGGACATAAAAAAGAAGCTTGGAAAAGAGATATAAAAGTTTGGAAATGAAAATGAGAAATGGAAAAAAAAATAAAGAATTAATTTGATATAAATTGAACAGGTGAAATGTCTAAAATACCCATAATAATTTCAAAGAACTCTATCCTCCACATTTCAATGCCACATCACCACCTCTCCCATAATCTACAGGCAACCATCCCCCTCATTCATTCCATCACTTCTCCACTTTTAGATATGATGGTACCTTATTTTGTATATTTCACTTTTTAAATTTAAAAAGATAAGTCAAAGTGTACTAAATTTACTTAAGTATATTTTTAAACCAAAATTTAATCATATTTCCTTATTAATAAAAGCATATGTGATAAATGTGTACACATGTACACTAGTGTACATAACACATTCCAACAACGTTTGCTAGATATTAAGTCGAAAATCCGAAACATGATTTTCGGTAACATTTTTTATTTTTCATGAACTACTTATTTTTGTAAACCAAATTTTAAAAAAACTTTCCATCATTAGTTATTACTCAAAAGAGGTCAATTTGAGTTATAAATTCCATTAAATATTTAAAAATGTATTAAATATTCAAATTTAAAGTGATTAAACTACGGGTCATTACATTGTAACACTCAGATACTTCATCTTGTGACGCACATTGTAATTCTCTAGGGTGACTAACAGTTGCACTTAGAAATAACACGCTACGTCCCATATTTGAACTCCAGTTAGGCATAAGTCTTTTTTTGTTTGGACTGTGGTACCATACTAACTCGAAATCAGGCGGGACTTCGACCGATGAACTCCTACCTAATTTACAGACAATATGGAACACTCAGATACTTCATTTTGTGAACGCACACTATAGTTCTCCAGGGTGACTAACAGTTGTACTTAGAAATAACATGCTACATCCTATATTTGAACTCCACCTAGGCAGAAGCTGCTATTTTTTTTGTTTGGACTGCAGTCCTTCATACTAACTCGGAATTAGGCGAGACTTCGATCGATGAACTCCCACCTAAATTACAGACATTATGGAACACTTGGATACTTCATCTTGTGGACGCACACTATAGTTCTCCATGGTAACTAACAGTTGTACTTAGAAAATAACAGACTACATCCTCATATTTGAACTCCGTCTAGGCAGAAGCCGCTATTTTTTGTTCGAATTGCAGTAGTTTCTTCATACTAACTCGAAATCCGGCGAGACTTTGACCGATGAACTTCTACCTAAATTATTGACAATATGAAACACTCGGATACTTCATCTTGTGAACACACATTGTAGTTCTCCACAGTGAGTAACAATTATACTTAGAAAATAACTTGCTATATCCCCATATTTGAGCTCCACCTAGGCAGAAGCCGCTAATTTTTTTGTTCAGACTGTAGTAACTTCTTCATACGAACTTTGAATCAGGTGGGACATTGACTGGTGAACTCCCACCTAAATTACCGACAATATGAAACACTCGGATAGTTCAGCTGATGAACGATACTGTAATTTTCCATGGTTAGTAACAGTAGTACTTAGAAAATAACAGGCTACATCCTCATAATCGAACTCCACCGAGGCAGAAGCCGCTATTTCTTTTGTTCAGATTGCAATAACTACTTCATACTAAATTGGAATCAGGCGAGACATCGGCTGATGAATTCCCACCAAAATTACAGACAATATAGAACACTTGAATGCTTCATATTGTGAACGCATTCAATAGTTCTCCATGGTACGGTTGCACTTAGCAAATAATAGACATCCTCATATTTGTACTCCATCTAGACAGAAGCCGCTATTTTTTGTTTAGGCTGCAATAACTTCTTCATACTAACTCAGAATTAGGTGAGACATCGGCTGATGAATTACCACCTAAATTATAGATAATATAGAACACTTGAATGCTTCATCTTATGAACGCATTTTGTAGTTCTCCATGGTGACTAACGGCTGTACTTAGAAAATAATAGACATCCCCATATTTGTACTTTGCCTAGATAGAAGCCGCTATTTTTTTGTTTAGACTGCAATAACTTCTTCATACTAACTCGAAATCAGGTGAGACTTCGACTGATGAACTCCCACCTAAATTATGGACAATATAGAACACTCGGATACTTTATTTTGTAAACACATTTTGTAGTTCTCCATGGTGACTAATGGTTGTACTTAGCAAATAACAGACTATAACCCCATATTCGAATTTTGATGAAATTTTGAATTAAAATTTTAAACTTTAAAATTTGAAATTTTGATTTTTATCGGAATTCAAAACGTAAAAATTAAAATAGAATTATTTTACATCCATTTGTTTTTTATTATCCAAATCAAATTTAAATCTTTAAATGGGTAACCCGCTTACTAAATGGGATTGGTCAGGTTGACCTCTGCATTAAATGGGTCAAAAGAATGGGTCATAAATGGGTTGGGTCAAAATCGACCAAACCCATTTTGACCCAACCCAACCCGTTTGACGAGTTATAGTACACATCCGTTCATTAAATGTTTATTAAATAAAAATAAAATATTTCTGTAGATGCACATTCGTGCGATTTACACTAGTATTTTTAATGCTTCGTAATAAAGGTAACAACTAGTTTTAATTAAATTAGACGACTTAAACGAACTAAAAATTTAAAAGATGATTTTTTCAAGCCGAATGAATTTGGATTCGATACCTATTCCCTTGCATTCGTAATATCGTTAATGTATGAAAAATCATATAGAGTTTATAAAATCAGATAAAATTAATAAAATAAGGAGAAAAGAGAAGTTATGGACAAAATAATAATTCGACTATAATTGCCTTATAATTCTTAAAAAAGTCATCTTCCTTCATTTAGTTAAACCAACACAAATCTTTCATTTCTTTACCAATTGTTTTTTAATTAAACATCTAAATCAAGTTAAGAGATTATCCACAAATCTTGCTCTCCAAGTTTTTATTTTAGAGAATATTGGAGCTGGATTTCTGAAATCAAGAGTGTTTCAAAGTTGGATTTAATTGGAGCTTAGATTTCTACAGAATGGTGAGTGGGATTTAGATACCATGATATATGATCGCTAAATGTGCTAGAATTCATGTTAAATATTCATTGTTGGTTAGAGTTTGCTGAATGAACTTGAATAGATTTTAGAGATGATAATCTTGATAAATGAATGTTAATAAGAGTTTAATTATAAAATGAATGTGCTAAAAGCTTGATAATGAATGTTGATATGTTTGGTTTGAATTTTTAGTATCATTGATTGTTATTGGTTTGGAAATGTAGGGATGAGAAGAGGGTTTGTGGATATATGAGAAGATGACATTGCTAAACAAATGTAGAGGTTGGAGTGATGGTCGCGTAGTTAAACTCGAACGGTTATTAAAACAGTTCATTGCAAAAAAGATGTTCTCAAGTATGAAGCTATATTCATCAAAATGTCGAATGACTTATAACAAGGGCGTGAATGTGTATCGAGAGATGTTAGTGTGAAGTGCCTCTGTGACTTGAATTTAAACGTCGAAGATGGAAGAAAGGAAGGCAAACAGAAAATGGTGGGAGGAATTTCCATTAAAGCTCCTATCTGGGTCCAGGTTCGGCCTAAACAGACGTTTGGACGTCAAAAATCCAAAATTCAAATTTCTGAATCTCAAGGATTTTATCTTATATTATTCATGTGTAAATCTAAGGTTTTCAACCATTTGGACTTTTGGGTCTGTTGCGTGAAATTATGGTCGGACATCTAAATCCCAAATCAAAAGGTTTGAACCGATGTATGTTGGATAATGGTGTTTTTTGTTTGGAAATTTTATGTTTCGGAAGTTTTGTTTCATTTCAAGGCTTGGATGATGCTAGTAAGGTTTTGACTGACTATAGAGAAATATGATGAATACGAGGATGGCATGGCATGTCTTGGAAAAGTGTGGTTGATGTTGGCTGATGTAGAGACCGTGTCGAAGGTTCGAACGCGGTTCGATTCGTATGGTGGTTTATAGTGTCATTCGGTGGCTTTGGGGCGAGACGATTAGGGTGTTGTTAATGATCCAGTCCATTTCACAGCGGATGAAATATGTAGATTTCAAAAAATTTCCGTAATTGGATCTTAGTAGACTTATGAAGTCTAATGTTTAATACTATATCCAATCTAGTGGTTTAATAAAATCATATTTTATCAAGAATGTTTCACTCTTTATTAATTAAATCTATGTTAATTAATTACGACATTTGATTAAGTATGAATATGTCTAATGTATTCTTATGTGTGTGTATATATAGTTTGACATGCATATGAAATATATACAATGAATATGATTGTTTGGTGCTTAACCGAATATATATATATATATATATATATATATATATATATATATATATATATATTCACGGCATAACTTGATAGCACATACATATAGACGTGCGTATAACCATACATGTATACATATAAGTACCATGACAACCCGCACCTCCAGACACATTGATCCAAAGCCTACGGCGACTTTCAGACTCGCGTTGTGCCAAGAAGTCTGAGCTATCGGGTTTTGAAGCATTAAAGAGACTAAAAATATAAGGATAAGATCTAAGACATTCCATACTTTAAAATCTCACAACGGAAGGTAGTAAAATTATAAATACAGGAAACGGTTATCTCATAAAATATCCCATAAAACACAGTCTTAAAACATACGTAGTAATAATCTAGAGCATACAGAAATAAGTCTGATAAATACTAAGTACGATAAATAGTTATATGAAGAGTTATGAAAAGTAATAAGAAATGCCAACGCCAAGCTCGCCTCTTTATATACTAGATCTGAGCCAATCACCGGCTGCCCTGTCCTCCTATGGTGGGAGGAAAAAGAAAGGAGTAGGTCAGGAAAAAGTATGGTGAATGAGTTACATCATTAATATATGGTGATCACATGCTATTGACTTCATTGATACTCTATGTGACCTAGGGTGTCTTACTTATGTTTGTAAACTACCTATTAAGGTAGGTTTCACTAACCTAAGGTGTATAGTTCTAAATACACATACAATAAACCTCTTGTGAAGGTTTATACTTAGGATCAAACAGCTAATCGAACCTCAAAACAACTATGGAACGACTAATAAATTTTGTAACTATTCCAACATAAAATCGCCGACAGTGTCAACCATGGGACTATGTTCCCAAATTACTAATACACGTATCATATTTACGTATTAAGGTGGAGCCTGCAATGCCTACTCACGCCAAAGACATCTTAGGGTCCACTGCATCCATGTCTACTCTTAATGGTAACGTAATGCCACAACGCCGGGCATCCAATTAACAATCAACCACTTAGACGTACTGCTGGTTAGGATTATGGTTTGTATTAATGTCCTATTTATAGCTGCATGAAACAATGACAACAATTGATTTAATATAATTTAATCCGTCCATTTCGGCTTAGGGTAACCCTAGTCGATAAGTGCCCACTTATCGACCGCTTGGTTTGGGGCAGTCGACAGCTAGGTGTTGATCGGCTCCATCTAGGACTTCGATCGGTTGAGTTATTAATGTGAATTATTTTTGACATTCCAATTTCTTTCTGAATTTTATATATTTAATTATTTTCGATTCTAAATTTTCAAATGTTTATAACTTTTTCATTCAAGCTCCGGTTATAAAACTTTATATATGAAAATTGTGCAGAAAATCATTTCTAACGTAATGGTACAAGTTTTTTAGCGAAATTTGAACATTTTTTGAAAATTTCATTTTTACTCTTGTTATGTTTAATTTAATTCTTTCATTAAATTTCCGGTTCATTTTTTCAGGGTGTTACATTCTCCCCCTTTAAAAGGATTTCATCCCTAAAATATCCAAGGATGGAAAAAATGCGACTCGTGCGTATAGAAATTAATACCTACAACCATCAATCATTGTCTTTAGTTCAAATTCTAATGCAATATGAACATATAGGCATGGAATGCATATGGGACTATACTAATTCAAAAATTAGGTGGTATCCTGTTCTAATCGGCCTCTTGAAATGCAAGTGCTTATGTCACGTATCCAAATGTATGCAACATCCTATGTAAATATACCGGGAATTATATATGTATACGCAACCATTCAATCCACATGCAACAACCATATGCATAAAACTCAGTAATATGCTAACTCAAGAATATATTTGCCTAAGTGTGTAAAGGTCAACCTAATAAATACATCCATTAACAACCATCATTCAAAAAATGTCCTAATGACACATTCTTAACCATTCCAGCATCCAATTGTATCTATGAGGTATATTAGGCTAGAACTTAAACACATAAGTAGTTTATACTTATTTAAGTAAATGGAAACGTACCAGAAAGAGTTTTGGGTGGGTAGCTCGAAACCTCTTCTTAGGCTCCCATGTACTCTCCACTGGATCATCTCCCCACTAGACCTTAACAAGCTTGATAACTTTATCATGGAGTTGCTTTGTATCATGCTCAAGAACACGAGTGGGTGCACGACGAAAAAGTGACTTCCTTTCTACCTCCACCTCCTCTAACTAACCCTACTCGGCTACATCAGCTGTATCATGTAAACACTTTTGCAAGTGTGAGACATGGAAAATGTCATGTACTCTCGCTAACATTTTACTTCACCATATAAGCTAAGGTTACTCCACCACTGATCAGAAAATGCCCTACAAACCTTGGTGCTAACTTTCCCAAACTACTAAATCTCATGACATGCCTAAGCGGTGAGTCCTTTATAAAAAGCATGTCGCCCATTGCGAATTCCAACTCCATGCATCTCTTGTCATCTTTAGATTTTTGTCTATCTTGCATGGTTTTCATCCTTCTGCGGATCAAGTCTACCTTCTCGAATGTCTTCCTCACCATATTCAGTCCAAGAATAATCATATCTATAGTGTCACACTAGTAAGATGGTGATTTACGAGGCCTCCCACATAACGCCTTAGACGATGCCAAATCCCAATACTTGCAGGATAGTTGTTATTATAAGTAGATTCCACTAGTGGTAAGTGATCCACCCAAGAGCCTACAAAATCTAAGATACAGATTTAAAGTAAGTCCTCCAACACCTGGTTTACCTTCTATATCTGTCCGTTTGTTTGTGGGTGATAAGCGATACTCAACTCAGTGCCTAAAGCCCCCTGTAGACTCCTTCAAAACTCGCTGGTGAAAAGTGGATCTCGGTCACTAACAATGCTAGAAGGAACTCCATGTAACCTAACTATCTCCCTTATGTATAGTGTCGCCAAAGACAAAGCAATCCTCGTACTCCTAACCGGAACAAAATTAGCGTGTTTGGTCAGTTGGTCGACTATGACCTAAATACTCGCATTTCCCCCACTCTTAGGTAGTCCATCGATTTAATCCATAGAAACACTCTCCTACTTCCACTGCAAAATATCTAATGGTTACAACAATCCTCCCGGCTTCTTCTACTCCACATTTACCCTCTGGAAAGTCATACATCTGGCCCCTTACTTTTCCACATGCTTCTTCATACCAGGCCAATAAAAGACTCTTTTCATATCAGGTACATTTTATCTCCACCGGGATGAATAGTCATCCTAGAACGATGAGATTCGTCTAGTACCATGTCAATCAAATCCATAATGAGAGGAACACATAATCTACCATCTCTCTGTAACCACCCCTTCGAGTCAATGGTATAGCACCTGAAATGACTCGACTTATCTCCTCAACTAAATTTCTCGAAAATATCCAATAACTCATTATCATGCTTCTGACTTGATCTAATGCGGTCCATAAGTGTAGGCTGCACATCCAAAGTTGCTAACAATCCTAGAGTGATGTCCGACGATGATCAAATATCAAATGTAGAGATAAACTCCAAATGCTTCCACTCTAAGAATATAGGACTCAACATCGCATGTTTCCTACTCATAGCATAAACTAAAACATTTCCCGTGCCTGGAGTATAGGAAATATCAAAATCATATGATGCCAAAAACTCCATCCACCTTTGCTGCCTTAAATTCAAATCCTTCTAGAAGAATAAATACTTCAAAGACTTATGATCCATGTACAGCTCAAACTGCTCTTCTAATAGATAATGTCTCCATGACTTGAGTGCAAAGACAATGGCTACCAACTCAAGATCATGGGTAGGATAGTTTCTCTCATGGACTTTCAACTGTTGACTAGTTTAGCTCACCACTCTCCCTTCCTAATCAAAACCATGCCTATCCTTATATCGTAAGCATCGGTATACACTATGAATGCTTTTGTACCATCGGGTAATACTAAAACATGTGCACTAGTCAATGACTCCTTCAACTTGATAAAAGATTCCTCACACTTCAAGTCTCACGAGAAAACAAAATTCTTCTTGGTAAGGCAGGTTAAAGGGGTAGAAATTTTAGTGAATTCCTTAATGAACTTCCTATAGTAGCTCGCCAAACCAAGGAAACTCCTCACTTTCGTGGCATTCTTTGGCACATGCCAATCCTATATGGAAATAACTTTACTATGATCGACCGCTAGCCTACTATCAGATACAATATGTCCTAAAGAAGCTTACCTTCTTGCGCCAAATTGACGTTTGCAAAACTTTGCCTTCAATTTACCCATGGAGCGTATCAAGCACTTCTTCTAGATACAACATGCGCTCCTTGTCGCTCTTCCAATATAATAATATGTCATCAACAAATACCATCATGAACTTATTAAGAAACCCTCTAAAAACTCAACTCATCAGATCAACAAAGTAGGCGAATGCATTGGTCAATCCAATGGGCATGACTAACCACTCATAAAGTCTATTGGGTGTACGAAAAGCGGTCTTCTGAATACTATCCTCTGCCACACGCAGCTGATGGAATCTAGTAGGCCAGTCAAGATGAGAGAACACCTTTTCTCCAACCAACTGATCAAAGAGATCGTCTATGTGGGACGGGTAATGTTTCTTCTTTATTAAGTTATCTAACTCATGATAATCAATGCAAAGCCTTAAAGAACCATCCACTTTAGTGGCAAAGAAAATTAGTGCTCCCCCTTCTGAAGTACTCCTTCTAATGAAGCCCTTCTCCAAAAACTCATTTACTTGCTTATCCAGCTCGCGTCTTTCTTTAGGAGCCATGTGCCTTAAAGGTATGGCAACAAGTCTGGCATTCTCCTCTAGATAAATCCAGAACTCGATCTCTCTCTAGGATGGAGAATCGATAACCTCGGAAAAGACATCTGAATAGTCTCTAACTATCGGCACTGAAGCTAACTCATCGTGTGATAGGTTTAAAGAATATATGCAACTCAATAAAAAACCTCTAGGATCACAATAAACCTCTAGATTGTGTCCACTATAAGTACCCAAATGAATAACCTTCCAATCACAATCTAAGATCGCTCCATACATGGTTATCTAGTCCGTACCCATAATCTGCCCAAACCAGAAAATCCTAAGATAAAAGCTTCGCAATTGAAGTCGACCCCCAAAATAAAAAACCCCAAATATCATAGATAAATAAGTCGATCCTCCAACATGATTTGATACAACTGTTGGGTCTGTAACACTGAAGAGCAACTCATCTACAAGTCTACACGAGATAAAAGAGTGTGATGCCCCAATGTCAAATAAGGTATGAACTAGTAAATCAGATAAAGTTAACACACTTTCAATTATGACCTTCTCTCCCTTGTCGCTAATGGAGGCACATTCGAGATGGAAACAACATCCAGTGCGTAAGTTAAAACCACTTGGGTAAAGCTCTTCGATAGTGTTAGAAATTCCCTCCTTATGTGCCTGAATTGATTGCAGTTGAAACATTTGATCTTTGAAATGTCCATCTTGCAATCCTTTGCAAAATTTCTCTTCTTACCACATCTAGTACAACTGAGCTCCTATTTCTCAATCTTCCCTTGGGCCCCCATTTTACCCTTGTGCCGATTTTGTTGGGTTGTCTTTCCTCCTAACTTTTTGAGCTCATTCTTCACTCGTCCTTGGAAGTAGTGTTCAGCAAGGACATCTTCACCAAACTCTCGAAAGTCGCACCCATGAGAATGTGATTAAGGGCCAAACCTTGAAGTGGTTGATTAAGACCCTTTACAAACTTCAAAGCTTTATTGTAAGGGGCATTGATCAGATCCAGACCAAACTCCAAGTTTACATCTAGGCCAACCGTTTGGACTTGCTTCACCCATTTAGGCTGGCCAATAGCTAAGGAGGGAAAAATAC
Source organism: Allium fistulosum (assembly GCA_030737815.1). NCBI lineage: Eukaryota > Viridiplantae > Streptophyta > Magnoliopsida > Asparagales > Amaryllidaceae > Allium > Allium fistulosum. Next base: position 838,729,640 of record CM060905.1, read on the forward strand.
TAGATTATTCAATCCTAAGCATAAACATTACTACGTCAGAAATACCTCGAATAAATATGTTTTATTCGTTTGCTTTAAATACCGACTAATTGAAGGGCATAGACTATCTGATACCATTGATGGTCTGATCCGTTTCACAAAGGGTGAAATGTTAAGATTTCAAAAAAAAAATCCCTAATTCGATTTTAGTGGGCCTATGAAATCTAATTTTTAATACTAAATCCAATTTAGTGGTTTAATAAAATCATATTTAATTGAGATTGTTTCATTCTCGATTAATTAAATCTATGTTAATTAATTATGACATTTGATCAAGTAAGAATAGATCCAATGTATTCATGTATTGTTTGCACAAAAAATGGGCAAACACCTCCAAGTCGTATGATTTAGTTGATTTAGTGTTGTTTTTAGTGATCTGGATGATTTACGCAAATATGCAATGAGCAGGGACTAAACTGTAAAAGACACATAGATTTATAGTGGTTCAGCCAGAATGTGCCTATGTCCACTTTATATATTATTTCTCCTTTCTTGTTCAGATTACAAGTATAAAGCTTTGATACAAGTATATGAAAGTTGTTTGAAAGTTTTATCCGTGCTTGAGCTCTCAAACTTTTTTTCCATTGTTGTACCCCTACCCCTCTATTTATAGAGTGAGGCTGGGGGTAGGGGTCTTGGATGTATGTAGATGCTGGTGGGCCTGGGCTGATGTAATCTGGCCTGACATTGTTGGTTCGGCAGCGATTGGTCCGGTGAAGAGTGGTGAGGATTGGTTCGGTAGTCTCGGTCCGGTGGAGAGTGGTGAGGATTGGTTCGGTGGTCTCGGTCCGGTGGTGAGTGGAGTTGGGTTGGCTCGGTAGTCTCGGTCCGGTGGAGAGTGGTGAGGATTGGTTCGGTGGTCTCGGTCCGGTGGTGAGGATTGGTTCGGTGGTCTTGGTCCGGTGGTGAGTGGAGTTGGGATTGGTTCGGTAGTCTCGGTCCGGTGGAGAGTGGTGAGGATTGGTTCGGTGGTCTCGGTCCGGTGGTGAGTGCAGTTGGGATTGGTTCAGTAGCCTCGGTCCGGTGGAGAGCGGTGAGGATTGGTTTGGTGGTCTCGGTCCGGTGGTGAGTGGTGAGGATTCGCCCAACATTTCCCCCCCAAAGTGGGGTATATGCCTGCATATGTCACGCTTTGTTTGCACCCTCATTCGACCCGAGTGCCGAACTAGTTGGTCCGGCTACCCTACTTTTGTCTATAAGTATGGGCTCCACGTCTTCGTCATTTCTTACTATTTGAAAGAGCCGATCCGGATTCTTAACTGCCGAATCAGGTGAGGTTCCCCTCTACCAAACAAACCTTATGCTAGAGCTACCGAATGAGTTCGGAGAGCATAAGCGCCGAATGAACTTTCGCCTTGTACTACCGAATGACACTTTGGGGAGTACGAGTGCCGAATGGGCTTTCCGCCCCGAACCACCGAATGCACCTTGTGAAGTGCGAGTGCCGAATGACCTTTTGCCTTGCTTTACCAAATGAATTCGGGAGCTTGAGTGCCGAATGACCTTTCAGCTTTGAACTACCGGATGCGCTTATGTTTTGAATTACGAGTGAAATTCCAGATTGCATACACTTGCTTGTTTATACCTCTACATCCTTTGTTTTAACGATGTACTCTTTTGTGTTGCATATAATGTCTTATAAAGTTGAAACCCGATCAGAAAAGAAGAAATCCCAGGACAGAGAAGATCCTTCCGCAGTGCCCCCAGCTCAGTCAGGACCGGGACGTCATGGGCCCACCCCGAGGTCACTAGTAGATGGGTACGACCCTTAGGAGCTTCTGAACTCACCTCCTGACTGTTTCCCTAGCTCTCTCAAAGGCGAGCAGCTTGATGTTATTTCTCGCTCCTTTGGGATTGACAGAGCGCGTATGCTATTGCCGGGGGAGGGAGTGATGCCATATAATCCCCCCGAAGGATATTTCGCCTATAGTCGGTACCATTGTATGTGTGGGGCCATTCCCCCGATCAATGCTTGGATAATCAGCTTCATCACCTACTTGAAGGTGGCTACATTTCAGCTTCAGCCTAACTCCTACGCCATCCTGGTGAGTCTGTTTGTCATCTTCCAGAGGAGATACGGGCGTCCTCCCTCCAACCGGGAGATCCGGTATTTGTACAATTTGAGAGGCTATAAGAAGGGGTCTCCATACATCAGCCTGGAATCAGCCGTATCTTTCAAGCCAGTCCTGGACTTATATTCGAAGTTCAACATGTTCAAGAAAGAATGGTTTTTCGTTAAGGATGACTCTGTTTCCATCCGTCGCTTCACCTCTGGCTGTAAGTTGAAGCTTATTTATGATTTCTGTTCTGACTGCAATACTTCTTCTCATGTGCTTTTATTTCTTACTAGCGACAGGTGGCTTTGCGGTCGTGGAGAACGATCGCCTGGTTCAGATGGCTGTGGAAATAGAAGCCATTTCGGGAAGGGATAGGTCGGCTTCTTACTTGATTAGGAACGCTACACTTCTGGGGCACAACCTGATTCTACCACATCAGTCCGTGGTCAAGCAGAGAGACACGGCGGATGAGAGGGCTGCCAAAGCTCCAAGAGGGGCTACGGCGAAGAGCAGCAAAAGGAGACCCTTCCCAACACATCCAGTCGCCGGGGGGAAGAAACTCAGGAAGTCCGACGGACCCTCCCCCAGCACATGTCCAGATGTTTCGGAGAAGGAAAATGTGGAGGAGGAAAGAGGCGGGGATGAAGGCGGTGAGGCGGAGAGTGGAAGTGGTAAAGAAGGCGACGGTGATCGTCATGGCGATGATGGTGGCGAAGGACAGGGCAGTGATGGCACCGGCGCTTTGCCTTTTGGGTAGGCAGGCGTGATTCAAGAGTGGACAGATGACGCTCTCCGCCAAGCCTTCGAAGAGTTGGAGGAAGGACCGGCCTTGGAGGGGAAGCCCAAGAAAGCTGGTAAGGCCGGGACTGGCACCGATTTATCTTCCGGGAGTGCTTCTACTGAGGCAACTTCTGCGATTCAAGGTGAATTTCTCTTTATTCTTTTTAATTCTTGAATGATGGCTCAATGCATGCTGGTGACACTTGGTTTTTATTCCAGGAGCGGGCAAAACGGCCAAGACATCAGATCTTCGGCATAGGCTTGAACAATACAGACTTCTCAAAGCTTTTGCCAAACCAAAGCCTTCGACTAACCGTCCTGGAGATGTAGTTGGCTACCGTCCCCTTCTTGGAGTTATCGAAGAGGATATTCAAAGGAAGAAGAGGAGTCGCTCCTTGTTTGAATCTTCACCTGGTCCTCTGCCCCCACTCCAACCTGTTCACGATATCACGAAGGGGGATACTGAGTTCATACCTTCTCCGCATCCATCTGAAAATCCTACCATTACCCCGATAGATCACCCTGGCTTGGCTCGTAATTCGTTTGCGGGTCATCCAGATCTGGACCCGGCTTCTCGTGATATCTCCTTCGACGAGGCTACTGGTGAACACCTTCTCCCTCGCAATCCTATGGTACGGGTGCTTGATGAGGCTAAGTCCCTGGACCTTGATTTGCTTACCACTCGGGTTGTGACCCTGGGGGATAAAGCTAAGGCGAACATCGACCGGGTCGCCGAGGAAACCAAGAAGCGGATGGGGCATCATGCCCGACTGGTAAAGGCTGGGGAGGAAATCGGGAGCGCCAATATTCAACTGCGGTTAATGGTTTCTGACCAGGCTAAACAACTTGTTGATCAAGCCATCCAGATTTATCAGCATGAGGCTGCATCTAGGCAATTAAGGAAGACTATGGAAGAGGTCAGCAGGGCAGAGTTGCGGAAAATGGAGGCCGCCTGCAAGGAGCGGATTGACATGGCCATTGCGACGGTGGATGAGGTTCGATAAGCGGACCTCGAGCGGGCACAGGAATTATCGGGGAGACTTGAGGCCGCGGAGCTTGCTCAGTCCAGGTTGAAGGAGGAGATGGAGGCGATGAGGATATCCCTTCAGGCTGACCGCTCACGGTACCAATCGGAGAGGGATGCTGCCGTTGCAAAGCTGCGTGCTTCTGAGGACCGAATGAGGGAGCTTGAGGAAAACGAGGGGATGATGGATGAGATGCTCCAGGATATGTATTTCCGCACTTGGAAACAGGGTAACTTATCCTGGATGGATGATTACCTCCGAGTTATGGCCAGGATTTATCCTCGGGCTCTGAAGGAGGCTAGGGCTGATGCGGATAAAGAGGGTGGCGCGGTCTTCAGAATGGATGTGGTCACTGCCCAGTTTACCAAGGAGGAGAAGGTGGCGGTGAAGGAGGGTATGCGGCTGCTTGCTGTTGAGGAGGCAGGTGTGCAAGTAGAGGACGATGATCAGGATGGTCAGGAAGCAGGCGCTGGTAAGTCTTCCCTTCTAGTCTTTCCGTTAACTTGGTTGCTTATCACTAATGAATTCTTTCTTTGACCGGACAGGTGGGCAACAGGACAAGGGTAAAGCTCCGATGCAGCCGACTCCTTGATTTGACCTGGATATCTTTTTGTTGACTTGACATTGTTGTATATGTTAGTCTCAAAACAGTAACGTAACTTTTAGGTTGTAATCATGTTACTTGTAATAAACAACATTATTCTTGTAATTTTTTAACTTAAGCTGATTCTGTCATGTTTGAACGCTTTCGTTATTTTGACATGTTGCATGAGAAATATAGCTATGCATATGCTTGCAATTTAGTTGTGTTTGATGTCAAGTTCTTGCTTAAAACATAATTTCATGTCTTGCAATGTTAGTGTGACGTGTGAATAAATTATAGCCACGTATTTATACACGAAAGAAGAAAATACCACCCTTCGTATTTTCCTTGTAGATGGCAGCTTCGAATGTCTTGCGTGACCAAGTATGGGATGCTGCCGAATGTCCAGTTGTGAGTTCCCACTCCCTTAAGCGAATGTCCCCTGTTCTGTGTCCTGTACTTTAGGGATCGTTATAGAGGATAGGAGGAAAGTTTTTTTAAATAAAATTGAAATATGAGAAATAGTAAAACTTCCAATCACGGAAGGCCTTCGATGTGCTTAAGTTCGTGGCAAACGGGCTTTGTAGTCACTTTCCCTAGCTATGGGTCTTGGAGACATTTGTCACCCATCTTACGCCTCCGCGGGGAGTTAATCTTTTTTACCACAACCGTACTTAAGACACATCGGAGCCGAGATCGCGCACAGTAACTACCCGGGCCATTATGGCCCGTAATCGTGGGTATTATTCGATTTACTGTGGCCGGCTAGTGTGGGTTCCGATCGTCAACCGTGAACTACCCCTGGCTGGCCACACCTTATGTTGGGACTTAAAGTAGGTTCACAGTTGCCGGCGAGCCGAACGCCGTAATGAGCTGCCTTGGCTATAGTCGGCCTTCTTGGTGGCTTATAATCGGCTCATTACAGTTGGCTTTGAGGGCCGTCGCGAGCAATGAGTTAACCCGCAGCAGAGGGATGCCGGAGCAAAAGTGTCTCATTGGCGAGGGCATAGATTCGTATAGTACCTGTTAGGTCTTGTCCAGGAGAAGTCGCGCTGTGGAGCGCCTTGAATGGGGATGTCATTACACAGGATTTTGTTCAACAGAGAAGGATAAAGTTAACAAGCAGCCAAGATATAAAGGAACAAGTTAAAAAGAGACAAGTTTTTTAAAGTGGTTCGGCGCGAAAATGCCTACGTCCACTGATTCTCTTTGTTAATTCACTTCATATGGGCAGTACAAGTTAAGAAAAGTATCGACGAAGGTGTTGGATGTTCCATGCCCTCTGGAACACCTCCCCATCCACTGTTGACAAAATATAAGCTCCATTGTGGAGATCTTTATGAATTACATATGGTCCGTCCCAGATTGGATCTAGCGCTCCAGGGCGTGGGAAGGTTCGCTTGAGGACAAGATCTCCTTTTTGTAAGCTATGATGCTTGACTTTGGAGTTGTATTGTGCTGCCACTTTTTGCTTGTGAGCTGCTGCTTTGAGGGCTGCATCATTTCTTCTTTCCTCAATTAGATCCAAAGACATGTGGAGGAGCTCTTCGTTCTCTTCTGGGTTATAGTGGATCCTACGGTGGGAAGGCACTATAGTTTCAACTGGGAGCATAGCCTCCGATCCTTATGCCAAAGAGAAAGGAGTATGCCCCGTTGATGTTCTGAAAGATGTGCGATAGGCCCACAGTGCCGTAGGGAGTTCATCCACCCAAGCGCCTTTTGACTTTTCGAGTTTCTTTTTTATTAGAGTTTTGAGAATTTTGTTGACGGCTTCGACTTGTCCGTTTGCCTGGGGATAAGCTACGGATGAGAAGCTTTTGTGAATTCCATGCTCTTGGCACCAGTTAGCGAAATCCTCGCTGTCAAACTGAATTCCATTGTCCGATATGATTTTGAATGGGACTCCGTACCTGCATAGAACATTTTTGATCAAGAAGTTAATAACTTTCGCTGAAGATACTTTATTTAGGGGTTCTGCTTCCACCCATTTGGTGAAATAGTCGACTGCCACTATAGCATATTTGGCCCCGCCTCGGCCCATTGGAAGTTCGCCAATCAAGTCAATTCCCCATACTACAAAGGGCCAAGGGCTGGTCATTTGAGTAATCTCAGTTGTTGGTAGCCGCGGAATCTTAGCAAACTTCTGACATCTGTCACATTTTCTGACGAAATCTAAAGCGTCCTTGCTTAAGGTGGGCCAGAAGTATCCATATCGTAGTATCTTTTTTTCCAAAGTCTGCCCTCCAGTGTGATCTCCACAGCTTCCTTGATGGATGTTGGATAAGATTTCCTTGGCTTCCCTTCCAGCGACACACTTTAATAAGGGGTTAGAGAAGCCGTGCCGATAGAGGGTGCCCTCTTGTATTGTGTAGCGGGAAGCTTTCCTCAAGATTTTCTTGACTTCGTTATGCCCGTTGGGCAGTGTGCCACTTTGTAAGTAGTCTCGGATGGGAGTCATCCAAGTTGCCTCTTCGGTTGCAGCTATCAAATTCACTTACTCAAAACTTGGGGTCAGTTGCTTTGAGATGGCTACTGCTCCGGAAATAGTGCCGTCCCTCATGCTAGCTTGCTTCGCCAATTCGTTGGCCTCTTGGTTCTCTTCCCGAGGGATGTGTTTGATTAAATAGTGATCCAATCGATTGAGAAGCAACTTGGTCTTCTTTAAATATGCTAGGAGTCGTTCTTCTCGAGCCTGGAATTCTCCTAGTATTTGATTTACAATAAGTTGAGAGTCGCTATGAAGACACAAAGAATTGGCTCCGATTTCTAAGGCAAGTTGTAATCCAGCTATTACTGCTTCATACTCTGCATCGTTGTTGGTGGCAGCGAATTCCAACCTTATAGCATAGTGTAGCTTATTTCCCCTGGGAGTGATTATTACCACACCTGCCCCCGAGCCTTGTTCGTTTGACGCACCATCCACAAAGAGATTCCACTTGATGTCTTCTGCTATTTACGATTGCTCCTTACCTTCGTTGGTAGTGAATTCGGCAATGAAATCGTCCATGGCTTGTCCCTTGATGGTGGTGCGAGGATGGTAGGTGATATCATATTGACTTAGTTCAATGCACCATTTAAGTAGTCGCCCAGAAGTATCGGGACGATGGAGTACCTGCCTTAGTGGTTGATCGGTCAGAACTCTGATGGAATGGGACTGGAAATAGTGACGCAGTTTCCGTGATGTGATTAGTAAACAATACGCTAGTTTCTCAAGTTTAGGATATCTGGTTTCCGCCCCCGTAAACCTCTTGCTTACAAAGTATATTGTCCGCTGCGTGCGTTTGTCTTCTCTCACCAATGCGGCGCTTAGAGCATGAAATGACACAGCAAGGTACAAGTATAGCTCTTCACCTTTGTTCGGAGTTGAGAGTACTGGTGGTCTCTGGAGGTGTTCGATTAAGTTAAGGAAAGCTGTTAAGCATTCGTCAGTCCATTCGAATTTTCCTCTCTCTTTCTTTAGAGCTTTGAAGAAGGGGATGCATTTGTCAGTCGCTTTAGAGATGAATCTGCTCAGGGCGGCCACCTTCCCATTTAGGCTTTGCATTTCTTTTCGGGTAGAAGGTATCCTGATATCTTTCAGAGCTCGGACTTGTTCAGGGTTTGCTTCAATTCCTCTGGCATGGACGATGAATCCTAGAAACTTTCCTGATGATACTCCGAAGGAGCACTTTAGAGGATTCAGCTTCATTCCATATTGGCGAAGTACTTGAAACATTTCATCCAGGTGGCTTACGTGATCGTCGGCTTCCCTTGACTTTACCAGCATGTCATCCACATAAACTTCCATAGTTTGTCCTATTAGTCCCGCAAACATCTTGTTGACGAGGCGCTGATAGGTGGCTCCTGCGTTTTTAAGTCCGAAAGGCATTACCTTGTAGCAGTACAATCCCCGGTCAGTGATGAAACTAGTGTGGTCTTGATCGGGAGCATGTATAGGAATTTGGTTATATCCTGAGTATGCGTCCATAAAAGATAAGAGTTCGTGTCCGGTTGTGCTGTCTACAAGCTGATCGATTCGGGGAAGTGGGAAGCAATCCTTCGGGCAGGCGTCATTTAAGTTGGAGAAGTCAATGCATATTCGCCACTTACCATTAGCCTTCTTTACCAACACCGGGTTGGCGATCCACTCTGGGTAGATGGTTTCTCGTATGAAGTCATTGGCAAGTAGGTTCTTTACTTCTTCATCGAGGGCTGCTGATCGTTCTGCCCCCATACTTCTCTTTTTCTGTTTTACTGGAGCCTTGGTAGGATCAATGTTTAGTATGTGGCATGCTATGTCAGGGGAGATTCCGGTCATGTCAGCGTGTGACCATGCAAATACATCTAAGTTGTGGCGGAGAAAATCAATGAGTTGTTCCTTCAATTCTGCTTTTAGTTGGGATCCGACTTTCAATAGTCTACTCGAGTCATGTCTGTCTACAGATACAAATTCCATAGCCTCTGCAAGCTCGGCGGTGGCCTCCTCCTCTTTGTCCCTGGGGTCTAATTCATTGAAAGGGTCGGTGGTATATCGAAGAGGAGGGACTTTCTTTAGTTGCTATGCTTCCAAACTTTTTGTGCAGAGGGCAGTCTCTGCACTTTTCCCTATATCCTTCCTACGGTTATTGCGGAGTTCAGTTACATAGCAATCTCGAGCGATGTCCTGATCTCCCTCTACTTCCCCTATTCCATTGTCCGTTGGAAATTTCATCTTCAGGCACCATGGGGCCAGGACAATTTGGAAGTCAGACAAGGCTGGTCTTCCTAAGAAGGCGTTGTAGGTCGAGTGGTTTTCTATCAACACAAATGTTTGTTTTCGCACAACGGAGCGGGGATGACTTCCAATTTCAACAAAGAGGTCCAGTCGCCCGAGGGGCATCTTCGCATTTCCAGTGAAACCGTGTAGTGGTTTATTGCAGGGAAGAACATCCTTTAATGACAGTTTCATTTTGTCAAAGGCATGCTTGAATAGGATATTTACTGAGCTTCCAGTGTCTACTAGAACTCGAAAAACTTCGGCTGGACCGAGCCGGGCAGAGATAACCATGGAATCCGTGTGAGGGTATTGCCTTCCCTCTAGGTCATGCCTACTGAATGTGATGTCACCATTCTCTATCCGCTTCGGGTGGCGTTCTTCTATAATAGAATTGACGCATTCTTCATTGTCTCTAAGTGACTTTCCATACCTTTCCATCTCTACCCAGTTTCCGTCGGCGATGTGTGGCTCTCCCGAGATGGTATGGACCACTATCTTCTCTTGACTGTAGCCGCTGGTGTTGCGATTTTCTCTGCCTATTTCTGGGGAGGGTAGCCTCGGGTTCTCATTGGTAGGAACTGGAGTCCTATTCTGACCTTTTACATAGCGTTCCAGTCTCCTTCTTCTGATGTGTTCTTCAATCAAGTCCCGGAGATGATGGCATTCATTGGTATCATGCCCATGGGATTCGTGAAAGCGGCATAATTTTCCAGACTTAATTGCGTTATCTGATTCCTTCTTATGCGGGGGGCATTTGTATTTAACTTCGTCTTGAGTGGCCAGGAAGTTGTTTTCGATCGTTTCATTCAAAGGGGTGTAAGCGTCAAATCTCGGTCCTGGCCGATATAGACGCTTTTCTCCCTTCTTGCCCCCATCATTATCCCTAGAGTCGTATCTTCGAACGTCCTTTGCTACAGCGGGGGTGTTGCCATGAGCTGCCTTATTTTGTTGCCCTGACTGCCCTTTAGTGGCAGCGTCTTCAAGTCTCATATATTTCCCAGCTTCATGGAAGAAATCGGGTAAAGTAGCTGGTTTTTCTTTTATCAATCTTCTAGCAAATTTAGTATCCGGATGCACACCACTACAGAGGTCCATTAAGATAAGCTTTTCATCGGCATCTTGGACTGCGGCTGCCGCGGCATTGAATCGGGTTAGATATTGCTGCAGCTTCTCTTCAGGTTTCTGTTTGATACTGGATAAGGAATAGGAGTCCTTGGGTTGCTCCACATGAATGTGGAATTGGCTGATGAATTTTTCTTTCAACATCTCCCATGAGCTGATGGATCCTTGGGGTAGATGGCAGAACCAGGAGGTAGCTAGATCTGCTAAGAATAGTGGAAAGCATTTGCACAGTACTCCCTCTGTTGCTCCACTCATGAGCATATGTTGTGTGTATCTCTGTAAGTGCACAACTGGGTCAGAGGTTCCCTTGTATGGTTCCATTGTTGGCATTTTCCATTCTCGGGGGGTGATGGCAATTTCGATATTGCGGGCGAAAGGGCTGGTTACCCTAGCACCTATCCCTCGGTCTCTTTAATCCCGTTGGACGCACTCTCTGAACAAGCGTGCCATCCTTTCATTAGAATTTGGAGCAGATAGAAATGAGTTCGGTTCTACTCTGTGGGATTGATTTCGTCCAGATGACCGGTAGGGATGGTACCGTCTATCATTCCTAATATTTTCCATGGATGTCTTTGGTCTTCTGGGAGCATGCTAGGGTCAGCCACAGTTGGCCCTTGCCTTGATCTTCCCCTGCTGGGTTCTGATCTAAGCACTTCCTCGGGTCCAACTTTGGGCTGGATTCTAGCTCGGCCCCGTTCATTGGTGTTTCCGTGGTTAGGCAGTACGACAGGCTCGGCTACAGTTGACCTCCGCCCGGTACCTCCCCCGTTGGGTTCGGTTCCAAGCATTTCTTCAGGTCCAACTTCGGGCTGAGCTCGTTCTCGGCTCCTACCATGGTCGCTTCTGTCGTTAGCTCCTTCGAAGAAGGAAGATCTTTGTTGTCTCTGAGATCCTCCAGACTGGGACTCGCCCCATGATTCAGTGTTGCGGTTGGACTCTTCAGCATCCCTTAAGCGTGACATGAGTTGGTCCACCAAGGCTTCCTGCTGGGATGTGAAGCGGTTAGTCACTTCGGCCACAACCCTGTCTAGATCTGCCCTAGTAATTGCTGCTGGCTGTTCTGTGGCAGGGGTTGTCGGATTTGTCTGACCTTCATTTGGTACTGCTGCGGGAATGGGACGATTTACTTGATCTGTGACCACTGGATTTGAAACACTGCTAGTTGTGATGTTCTTTCCTTTGTTAACATCTTTCTTCTGCTTGGGAGGCATGTCTTCCAAGCAATGAGCGATGCTGTTAGGAAGAAAGTTAAGTGGGAGAAGCTGAAGCCCTGAGTTCAGCTCTCAATGAAAGCACCAAAAATGTTTGCATAAAAAATGGGCAAACACCTCCAAGTCGTATGATTTAGTTGATTTAGTGTTGTTTTTAGTGATCTGGATGATTTACGAAAATATGCAATGAGCAGGGACTAAACTGTAAAAGACACACAGATTTATAGTGGTTCAGCCCGAATGTGCCTACGTCCACTTTATATATTATTTCTCCTTTCTTGTTCAGATTACAAGTATAAAGCTTTGATACAAGTATATGAAAGTTGTTTGAAAGTTCTATCCGTGCTTGAGCTCTCAAACTTTTTTCCCATTGTTGTACCCCTACCCCTCTATTTATAGAGTGAGGCTGGGGGTAGGGGTCTTGGATGTATGTAGCTGCTGGTGGGATTGGGCTGATGTAATCTGGCCTGGCATTGTTGGTTCGGCAGCGGTTGGTCCGGTGAAGAGTGGTGAGGATTGGTTCGGTAGTCTCGGTCCGGTGGAGAGTGGTGAGGATTGGTTCGGTGGTCTCGGTCCGGTGGTGAGTGGAGTTGGGATTGGCTCGGTAATCTTGGTTCGGTGGAGAGTGGTGAGGATTGGTTCGGTGGTCTCGGTCCGGTGGTGAGGATTGGTTCGGTGGTCTCGGTCCGGTGGTGAGTGGAGTTGGGATTGGTTCGGTAGTCTCGGTCCGGTGGAGAGTGGTGAGGATTGGTTCGGTGGTCTCGGTCCGGTGGTGAGTGGAGTTGGGATTGGTTCGGTAGCCTCGGTCCGGTGGAGAGCGGTGAGGATTGGTTCGGTGGTCTCGGTCCGGTGGTGAGTGGTGAGGATTCGCCCAACATGTATATATAAGGTTTGACATGCATATGAAATATATGCAGTGAATATGATTTTTTGGTATCCAATTTGAATATTTCTAATATATATTCATAGCATGGCTTGATAGCACACTGATATAGACATGTGTATATTCATATGTATGTATATAAATATTAAGATCTATATCTATTCTGTGTATATATATTATACTTACAAATGTATATGAATATTTCACATACATATCATGAATACAAAATCAAAAGTATATACACATGTTCAAATGCATTGTAATATATGTATATGGTTTGTATACACATATTAACAATACTATATGTATATATAGTTTAGATATATATATATAAGTTTGTGTGTTTATATTTGTATATAATATGTGTGTGTACCTATATATATATAATTGAATTAGAAAAGGTTTGGTAGTTAAAGAGAAAATGAAAAGGACTCTCATCCTTCATCTTTTTCAAACTTCTAATTAAATCCGTCTCTAGATGAAATTGGAAATATGATTCTATGGCTCTTCATAATCAAAATGTTTAGGCATTAAATATTAGATCTGAAGCATTACATAAACATATAAACCAAAATCATGTTAAAGTGATATCATAACTAAAATTGTTCCAACAATTATAAATTTCTTATTCACGTTTGTATTCAAATTCACTGTTTTGTTACATATGTTACAAAAAAAAAATTAAAATGAGAAATAAGTTTAAACATCAAATATTTTAAATATAAATATACATATGTACATATAATAGCTTTATTATTTATCTTCAATGTAATACGCATTAACATGAAATATTAAACAGACGTGAATATATATATATATATATATTATTTTTGTAATTGCAATGATTTACAATTTGAAAACAAATTATATACTCACAATTAAATTTCAGTCACCAAAATAAATCATTCAAAAATGTATCTGGTAGTACACTATACATACAAGGGAAGGTGGCATATGTAAAATAAGATATAAAGAGTTATCTAAGTAGATCCAGCCCTTTGTAACACCTTGATCTAAAAATTCTTTCATAGATTCCTAAAATCAACATCCAATTACAGGAATCAGACGAGCCACTTGTTTTAGTTTTATTTGATTTAATTTTGTGTAGGAGGAAAAAAAGAATTCGTTCATGAATGGGGATAGGAGGTGGCAACCATGGATTGAGCAAAGAAAGAGGAATAAAATCCGAAGGAAAATTAAAAGAGAGGATTTGTTTTAATGAAAATGAAAAGAGAGGATTTTTTTAAATGAAAGAATAAAAACTTTTCGCATTCTCTCTTTAAAACTTCCTTTTTTAATTCCCAATCAATTTTCAATTAAGCTAAAACTTTCCACTTTCCTAATATGGTTGGCCATGATTTCCCTTGCACGGATGTATTTCTAAAAGCCTATTTAGTAATTATCTCAATTTAAAACCCATTTTAAATAAATAATGATATCGCATTTTGATACGTGCATATATAACTTTTATACGCACGTCCAAATAATTACCACCAAAACTGAAAAGATCATATGAATAAATTATTAATATTTCCTAAATATTAATAAATTTAACTAATTTAATTAATTCATGTGGTTTTCGAAGAATTTGAAAACATAGTAATGAAACTCAAAGGTGTGAATTCAGTCGACGGTTAATATTAGACAGTTTAAACATTAACATTCACAAGTCACTTTAGCTAATAGTGTAATAGTTTGGCTGAATTTATCACTTCTAAGGCCTTTGTTAAAAATCATACTTTATTTTGTCTTAAATGGTGCCAACAGTGATAATATTTACACACGTTTCCTTCGCCAACACTATATCACTGTAGGATGTATTAAATTTGGTATTGTTCAAAACTCCAATATTATCCACATTCAACCTGATTAGTTTTAAACAAAGTCATTGGCTCAATAATAACATTTCTTATTAACCATTCTACTCTGATAAGAGATTTTAACTTTGAACTAACTATAGTTGATCGTGATACTTACATCATACAAACGAGAAGATGAATTCTCTATTGAATAGTGCTTCACTTTCAATGCTTCAACTCATACCCAACTATAGTAACTACTGGATTTCCATGCCTTGATTTAACTATAATCAAGAGGGAGTATTCACATTGAAGTTCCATAGTATCCCCAAGTAAAGAGAACCGTGTAACATTGTCACACTGAGATATCTTGTTTGACCTAGTTGTTATCAACCAATAGGAAACTCTCAAATGAAACATTCCATAGTTATCCAATAACTACAAGTATTTAACACCTTGGTGCCTTCAGGAGCCATGAATAATACGCTGTCCAAAATTTGGAGAGCGTTACACGGTCCGATATTAATGGATGAATCAATATCATTTTCTCGAAACATCTTGACCAATAATATTTAAAACGAAATGTCATTTTATGTTTTTATTAATTACCCGTGATTACAACTATTCGCAACTGCAATCACATAATATTTCATTTAAGGATTTCTTTATTATATGTACTTTAAATTAATTACTTAGCGATATCACTATATAACAAAGTATATAAAGGAAATAAAAACTGCTACTACGAACAAGATTGACTACAGATTTAGATATATGTAACTAATTACATAATTGCCCAATGAGCGTACAACTAACTCATTCAATCTCCCGCTTGCACTTGGGGCCAATTATGGAATCTTTATCCTATTCCTCTGATTGGTTCAGAAATGATTGTGTAATCCCTTAGTGAACAAATCAACCATATCGTTTTATTATCATCTACTCTATCAACCAACATCTCTCTATCGTTGATAAATTGCCTTTATCATATGGAAATTTCGAAGCATATGTCTATACATTTTGTGGGACCAAGTTTCTTTATGATTTTATTGCGATATTCTTTTCAGAAAAGAATGTCATGGGACTCTCAGCATTTGGAATCGCTCCTGGATTAGTTATAAATTTGTGCATTTATATTTAAACTGCTTTAATTATGGCCCTATTCAAGGTGATGTACTTAGCCTTTCGGTTGAATTAGCTACCACCTCTTGTTTGGAACATTTCCAACTTAACTCCATATCTAAGGTTGAACGTGAATTTAAGATTGACATGCTATATTTGATATCAAATATGAAGTTCGAATCCGGATACCCCTTCACAAAGAGTTCATTGTTTCCGTAAACAATTTTCTAGCATTTCATAAATTCTTGAGAATAATCATGACAACCATTAAGTGATCATAATTCGCATTTGATACCTCACTCGATGTACAAATGGCATAAGCAAATTGCGATATAGTTGAGGTCATAACATATGTGATAATTTATATTGTGATGCATAAGGAATCCATCTCATATGCTCCATATAAAACATTTTAGTATGGTGTCTGTGTATATCGTTTGGGATAATACCAATATCCTTACGTATAATTTTAGAAATATTTTAGTAACTTTTAATATTCTTTATTACAGACACAAGCTTTCTCTACATTTTAACCGATAATCAAAATTATTTGATTAGTTTATCAATACATTTGCTCAATTCTGATGCTTGTCGAACGATATTATCATAGTAGTTCTTGGATCTTATCTAATACTTACAAGCTTAGCTATCGCTCCAGCCGATATTGTGACATTTTTGGGTATCATGTGCTAACAGCCCTTTCTAAATCATTATTCAAAATTTCTATTTCAAGAAAGATGTACAAAATTCAAAGTCATATTGGGCAATAATATTGTGAGTGGAATTTAAATTAATTCAAGCACATTAACCGATGGATCTGTTATGCTAATTTCAACAATTGAAATTTATGAGGCAATCTTCATCAATGTTGCTTACTATATTCCAACTGCATTGGCTTCCTTTTGAAGACACACCCAAGGTCAATAGATCTTATCTCTTCGGATACAACTATCAAAATCAAAGTTTGATAATGTACTTGGAAGCTCTTCTGGATTGAAGCGTCGTGCCATATGGTAGAGTATATACTCCTTATGGCTTATTGAAAATCAAGGATATTATTGTCACTAATAATATTTTTTCTCGATATTGATAAGAAACTCATAGACTCTCTTTAATGTGCGAGAATTCTTTTTAGACATTCTAATGAATTATGTCCTTTTTTGACTTTGTTAATTTTTATTTTGTCTTGTATAATCAATTTCTATGTTAGTGTTTTTGTATTGCATCAAATACTTTCATAAACTGATTCAATTTTGGGTTAACGAAACTTAGGTTCATAAATTAGTCAACCATTATTGATCGGTCACAAACTCCCTTAAGGCGATTCACACAAGATCCCTCATTATCATAGTTTACATGAAGTCTCTCAACTCACACAACCTGTAAACTTTTTTCCTAGGACATGTAGGGGTTTCATTTTAATGCATATCTTGTATGATTTCATAAACAGGGCTTTAAATAAAATTAAATTTAACATATGTACTTACTCTTGAGAATATATCCTTATAGAAAGAATTTAATTCAACATTAATCATCATCAATCGTACTTTATCCAACATAGCCCGATTACTCCTTATTGATACATCATTATGTATTATAGGGAGGAGTAACTTTGAGATTGGATTATATTCATATTTTAGGTACTTTTGGAACTCTTTCCAATGTACCCACCTATTTAATCAAATCAAATTGTTTTATTTCCTTTGTATGTTATGTTTTCTATTTTCCTTTAAATTCTATACACTTATTCAAGATATACTACCTTGTATTTAGTACACATGAGCATGTCTTTGACAATTCATCGATGAATTTAATAAAGTAAGCGAATCTGCTTTGGTATCAATAGACATCGGATTGAATACATCCATATGCATCATTCTGAAGAGTTCATTAACTCTTTCGTTACTCTCATTGAATAAATGCTTGTCCTTAGTTGCTTGAGATACAATTCACTGGTGTCACCTTATCCATAATCATATGATTAAAGAATTATTCTCAAAGATATAGTATAGTCTATAATTATAAAATAATTATTAAAATTTTAATTACTTCTATATTTTCAATTTCTAATTCATCACAAATGTTATGAAGATAGATACAATTATAGATTTATTTAATGATGAATATTCATAATATTCATAACAAAATGAAACTATATTTATTTTAAGTCAATACCCAAAAACAATTATTATTTCATAAATAATATTTGGTATATATACGATAACAATATTTCGTATCAAGATGCATCCACTAATAAGTATCATATGGTATGCTCTTGCTATTTTTTCCATTATAATAACAACGCATGAAATATGAAGTTCCATTCAACTTCTTATTATGGGCTATTTATTTCTTTTACTATAACTAGTTTACGAGAGTTATCAATCAAATATCTCGAACTCGTATAGATAACTTTTGTAGAAAAAAAATTCTATAATATAATACACTTGGAATAAAAATCACATTTCTCATTCCATAATAAATATCTTACTATATTTTATACAATTCTCATTTTTGGCTCCTTTATGAAGGAGAAGTCCACTCTCCTCATCTCAATTATGTCTATATTTCATTCACTCTTGAACATTCTCTTTCTTTTTAAATGGTCGAATCATTCAAAAAAGTAACTATACCATCAGGCTATATAGAATTCTTTACAAAGTGCATTGGAATTGTGACGATCGCCCTACACCCATGTTGTGGAACAGTTACCAAAGGAAAGAATGTAGAAGTAAAGGCGAGAAATAGAAAAGAAGAGAATAAAAGAAAAGGGAAGAAATAAAACATCGCATAATCACGTAACATATCGTATATCTCTCATCGCATCAGAGTAAATATAATAGCCAACGGATATAAAACAGTAAAGGCAGTAATAACAATGTGAACTAACCATCAGAGTATAAGATACATAGAGTTATACAACACAGTAACAGAGTTTATACAACTGGAAAATAAACACAATGGTCTGTCTCATATAATAGTAAGTCAATCACTGTTAAGGGTTCCGTAGTGCCACACAGAGGAATAAACAATAGTAAGCTTAAAATATAAGTATGAGAAAGCATCGCCTCCTGTTAGTCCATCTATACAGCTCCAAGTGCTGTTTACACCTGCTATCTAGTCTACTTATTTAAGAGCACTTGAGATAATAAGAAGCAAAACATAAAACTTCGAGTCAGACAACAATCAGGTGTGAGCGATAAACAATCTCAAAATACTATAAAAGTCGATTTAGTACATGGAATAGAGGGTATACAAATCATACCTGACCTATCCCTAAAGCCAAAGAGTTAGCACGTAACATCGATAATATGCTACTCTATAAATGTCATAAAGGGTACCCCATACTTAGTAAACTATCAGGGTGTCTAGGTATCTCCTTCCATAATACCTACTCCATACTAAGTAATAGTCGGGGTATCTAGGTATCCTTATGCCCAATACCTACCTTGTGTAACATCCCTAGAGTGACAGGTGGTTAGTGAAACCATAATGAAAATAGAATCCATCAAACAATACTAACAGTCACTCATTGTGTTCTAGATCTATGATAACTCGTATGTCCATTCTTCAGCCAAGGATTAATGGATAAAAATCCCAATTTTCAGATGTATTCTTGTATCTCACAGCCCAAAGCTGGATACGTGACCCAAATCTATCGGCCCAGGGTATAAAGATCCAATCTACCGACCAATAGGCATCCCCACAAATACGCTGTCTGAGTACAAAAGAAAACACTTCGAGTATCAAAGACCCTTAGCACGCTTCTCCATGCTCTTCCTTGGCTTCATCCATTTCCATGATAGAACCATTCTACATTCTATCCACAGTTCACCCTCTAAGAACCCGCCCATGTGGAACTCATCATGACGCCAATCGATCGACATCAAGCCTTCAACCTTGGAACCTAACTCTATGCACCACTAAGCTACTCATTCGAAGTCTTGAAAATGTCAACCTCAAAACCTAACTCCATGCACCACCGAGCTACTCATCCGAAAAACTAGATCATATGTTGACAATGTCGAATCATCACAATCATCGAAAGCACTCGTCAAAGAGAAATCTCATCAAGACATAGAGTCAGCCACATGAACCATCATATCGCGCTCCTCGAAGCCTCCTCATCATACATGCCAAAGGTCGACCAAATCGACCATCATAAACAGTGATGGTACCGACCACTCAACAGTGGTCAATACCAACCACTCTGGTCCTATACTTAGCCAAAAATGGATAAGTACTAACCAACTGAAAACGTTCGGCATCCATCTTGAAGTCCAAAGCTCGTCCAAATCCATCGTCTTCCTTCCTCGGATCCATCGGTATGTATTCAAGTGTTATCTTACAACTTATCCCATTTGTTTGTGTTTTAGATCAAGGGGAACTAAACCCTAATGCATGGAATATCCTTAGCGTTAGGTTGCCAATAAATCGATGTTTTTGAACCTAACAGCCAAACTAACATACATGCATCCAACAAGTATATAAATGTTAATAATAGTGTACATATAATATGTATAATCCATCCACATCAACTAATGGGGGAAATAATATCAATAATAGCTCAAATCCAATAATTCCCTACATATGGCACGTCGGTGGAAAATATTTGATATTCTTTTAAATCTCTTTAAAATATTTTATTTTATAAAAGTCTACTGGATATATAAGTATAGGAAAAATCACATTTTAAAATCAAAAATCATTCCTAAGTGTCAATCTAATACTATCCAACCAAACATAGTATAGTGAGAAACAATATCATTTACCTTATCCAAATCTGAACAAACCTTCGTGAAGTGGTAGAGCTCTCAATTACGAGCGAAATGCAAGAAACTGTATCCAAAATGGGTCTCGTATGCAAAAGATATAGTGTTTATAAATTTCACGATTATTTAAACAATGTAATAACATAATTAATTAACTAATTATAAATTAATTAACACTAACCTTTCTTCCCAAATGTTATTGCTTGCACGTGCACAATCAAAGGAAACCCATTACTGTGTGTGCATATTTTTGTCGATTTCTCAATCGTTTCTCAATGATTTTCGATGCCGTCTTTACCAACGAGTTTGCCTTTGCTTGCTCTTCGCCCCGACGTCGAAATTGTGAAGTCCGACTGCCCTTAGGGAGATGCGACCTGGGGATGTGCATCTCGACCATGTACGAACGCATTTTGATGTAGGTGGCTGCGGAGCTCCAAACTTTGGGACAAGGTGCACTTTGCGAAGAGGAGTTCAGTGCCACAATCGACTTCACCTATAGTCGTCTCTACCTCGCGCAATACCAAACCCTAGTCGCTCTTCAAGTCACGGCTATTTCCAAACCCATCACTGCACTCTCCATGGTGGACATAGGCACGAAGAACTTGTCGATATGAATCTAATAGAACTAGTTTGAGAATTTTTCGTTTAGTAAATAAGGTGATTTTGGTTTTGAAATTAAATAGAGGAGGCGACCATTTATTTCAATCGAATAGTAACTGGATAGACAAAGCGAAGAGGGTTTGGCTAATGAGAATTTTGATTAAATAATATTTTATTTATTTTATTTGAATTCTCAAATAAAACGTTGCATGTTTCGAGCTCGCACGATCAAACAGTGGATCCGATCGGGACGAAACTCATCTATGTGCATCACCTTATTTTTACGGTCCTAATGGTATAAATTTCATCGCTATCCAAAACAACGCTCCGGGATGATATTTTGCACTTTTCGAGCCCGTTTCGACTATCGAATCGTTCGATCTTTAAACATAGTGATCCATATACTTATTTAAACTCGCAACATCGATACAAAATCAACGGAAGCGGTCTCTAGTCCTAATTCGATCGTATGCGGAAAATCATATTTTTGGGACTATCAATTAATTAACGATTTAATATTTAAATATATTGTCATTAAAAATACGGGTCGTAACATTCTCCCCGCCTTAAAAGGATTTCATCCTCGAAATTTCAAGGACGAGACAACACAACCCAATATCCCTACATAAGCAACAATACAAGAGAAATGAACTCTTCCACTTTCCTAATAATCAATAAACATAAGTAATCATGTCTAATACCAATTATTAAACATCAATAGGCACATATAAGATCAAACATCAAAAGTAAAATCCATGCCTATCCTAGCATGCAGAATACTAAACCGTATAGTATAATACATTAAATATGATATCTAATATGAAAGCCGATGATGAAAATGAAATCACACCTCCCGAAGAGCTCTGGATAAGCGGTCCTCATGCTCTTCTTTGTCGCCCACATCCTATCATTTCCACTTTCACTCCACTGAACCTCTACTACTCCACTGCCCTCCTTCTAACCTGATTCATATCTCATCTATTGGTATAAATAGGTCTAGAGGTCTCGAAGTTCGTGGTTCAGTCTCGATATCATTAAATCAATTTGGTGCTAAATTCCCAAATGCCTATTGTAAGTTCTCCCATAACCCACGATCGACCAATGGGGTTTGGCCACTTACAATGCACTTGGCACACAATGGATCATACTATCCACCTCACATACAACCTGATAAACACAGATGCCGTTCTACTGGACTTGAATACAAATCTAGCACTATTCATCAACTAATCGACGGTGACTCAAATGCTATCATCCTATGCTCAGTCATTGGCAAGCCATCGATGCAGGTTATAAATATATGTTCCCACTACTCAGGAATAAATAATCTCAGTCGGGTCCGCACTATAATACCTCTACAGACACTACTTACTCTTTTAATTTAGCCACGATTTCCACTAGACTAGCCTAACGCCTCTGGCTAGTACCAATCTGCTAAATCAAAATAGGTCTGATGGTCAAACTAGCCATCATCTTTAGCCATAGCTTATCGAGTTTTGAAGTCGTAACCAGTGATAAGCTCAAGCAATGCTCACTCTTGGAATATCTCTCCTAAATCGATGTGTCTTCCACTTGAAACATCAACAACTACATATCCCGTAAGGATGTATAAGAAATGTCAAAGTCATAGGAGGCTAAGAACTGCAACCATCACTAGTAGGGAAGGTCAAGATCCTTCTCGGAGAAGAGATACTACAATGATTTGGAATCACCTAACAACTCGAACTCCTCTCCTAATAAACATTGATTCCATGTCCCCAAGGCAACTCTATTGCCGCCGACTCCTAATAAAGAGTCAGATACTTCCACTTATGCATTTTTAGTCGTCGACTAACATGTGACAACCCTACCTATCGGTATCAATACCACACCCAGTTAAGTACTATAGGCTTGTTTGTACTATCGTCTCCTCATTCCCGCTCGGAATGAGTACCATTGGTACACTCGTCAACCTCTCGGTTAGACTCACTAACGCGTGCCGGCATCTCACGTATCAAATAAAAGTCTGATCCTCTCCCATCAATAAGTCAACGATTTTGCTACCTTGTGTCTATTCGAATTCTGGACTGCCGTAAATATTGGATCTACAGCGATGTATAACTCTAAAACAACGCGACCCAAGCATCTCACTTCCCTCCTCTAGAAGTGATACTACCAAAATCTCATCATCAATCGATGTCTTCTCAACACCTATAGTACAATCACGAATTGAGTCTTGTGCTCCTCTTTCATCCATGGGTAGATGGAAGTATCATCAACAAGCACAAGCACAAACCTACTCAAGTGATCTCTTGAAACACGATCCATGAGATCTATAAGATACGCCGACACATTGATTAGCCCGAATAGCATATCTAACCAATCAAAAATCAAGGTAGTGTACGAAACATTATAATCGACACACTCTCCTAAAATACTCTCAGTTGGTGAAACCTCACCGCAAGGTCAAACTAAGAGAACATTACCGTACTATAGAGATGATTGAACAAGCCATCAACAAACGGATTCATCATCTCACTCAGCTCATGACAGCTAACAAGCATATCAAAAGAGCCATCCGCCCCTACGGCAAACACTATAGGTGCATCCTACTCAAATATACTCCTATGGATGAACATTAGCATCAATAGGTCATCTGCTCGCACCTTCAGTCTCCTTTTCTCTTTGGACATCATATACTCTAAAGGCATAATTACTGGCTAAGTATGTCTAACCAGATCGATACGAAACTCAATCTCTAAATGGTGGAAATTAGGTCACTGCATCGAATGTGTCCACACAATCTCTAGCTATAGGCATAGATGACAGTCCACCATATGGAGTCTCTAGCAAATATAGAAAGCTAACCATAACCCTATCCTCCGGAAGGTAGCCAATCACTACCGTCCGCCCCTCTACAGCCTTAGTCATCACCAACAGCCTCTCACAATCCACTGCTATTTCGTACCTCCTCAGCTAGTCGATTACCAGACCATAATACCAAACCTAATTAAACCCAAAGCAATCAATAACAAACAAACATCCATGAATCGATAAGACATTGGTTGTTTACGCTTGGCCTACACATGGTTTCACATACTTGGCCTATACATGGTTTGTTTAGACGTAGTTGTGACATTCCCCATTTTGAGGCCCAAAACTAAGCACTATGGATGCTACAGTCATCCATGGTATTAATTTCCGGTGAAAAAATATAAAATGTTATACATGTATAGTCTGGCTTAATCCCCAACATGGTGCATCATAATCTAAAGGTCGGTCAACAATTTTGAGTCTCAATCCCAATCCATCTACAAATCACTAGATATGAAGGAATATGAAACATCGACATCTAATAAAACATGCATGGAAATGCAATAAATGGAAAGCATTACCTGGATGGTGATGTACTTTCCCTTCTCTTCATTGAGGTAGCAATCTACGAAGTCGAAACGACATTCGATGCATATGCTTCCACAGTTTATCCCTACTTAACTGGTTCGGGACAATCCTTCACACTGGGTCCAGGTCTCACATCATAAAGCCTCTTCGATCAACTTGTCGAAGCTCTCGTTGCTCCTTAAGATGATCACTCAACCCAATGATAAATTCTCCATCCTTTCCCTATGGAGTATTAATAAGAGATAGACCGTACTTTGATAGAACATCAAATTCGGTTACCTACTCCAACATGGATATATCGCCTCACTTCAAATCGGCGAACTCCCTAAATAAGATCACTTAGTCGAGATAAATTTCTTCGAAGTGAACTATGAACTAATCTCAAGTAAAATGGTCCTCGCGAATCGAAGCAATAAAGGAACACCACAAGTTCATTGTTCGTCCCTGGAGTCATCTAGAGGTTAACTTCTACCTCATTACATCATCTAACTCTAAGCCATCGAAGATCCTTTCACAAATATCATCCCGTCTTGCACCTTAATAATCAACTCCATTCCAAGGAACGCTCTATCTCTTAGACTTATATAGTCTGTATACAGCTTGACAAAGTTGACTTTAGGTGTTTGCACTTGATCATTGTAATCATTTGGAGAAACTAGGGCATTCCAGAATAATGATTCTCATCATCTCTAAGAATATATTCTGTAAATCGAGGAAAGTGGTCCTCGATCTTGCTCACTCTTAACTCTGAAGATGGAGTCAGAACAACATTTCTTGTATGCCAGATCACTCTTAATCCATAATAAGAATGATCAGTCTCTCATAGAGAAAACCGCATCAATAGTGTTTGTGTGTGCAATATACTAATATACTATATATACTACTATATAGTTTTGAAAGTCAAAATATATAACAAATATGTACTCTCTCGTATTTAAGTATTGTCTCGATTCAGTCTAGGGTGAGAACTCCTACCCTATCTCTACTGAATCACGATATCAACTCAGGTTAATGACGTAACCAAAGCTCTGATACTAAATGTGACGATCGCACTACACTCACGATGTAGAACAGTTGTTAAAGGAAAGAAAATAGAAGTAAAGGTGAGAAATAGAAAAGAAGAGAATATAAAAAAGGGAAGAAATAAAACATCGCATAATCACATAACATGTTGTATATCTCACATCGCATCAGAGTAAATATAATAGCCAACAGAGATAAAACAGTAGAGACAATAATAATAATGTGAACTAACCTTCAGAGTATAAGATACATAGATTTATACAATACAGTAATAGAGTTTATACAATTGGAAAATATACTCAACTGATACACGGTCTCATATAATAGTAAGTCAAACATTGTCAAGGGCTCCATAGTGTCACACAACGGAATAAACAATAATAAGCTCAAAATATAAGTATGAGAAAGCGTCGCCTCCTACTAGTCCATCTGTACAGCTCCAAGTGTTGTTTACACCTGCTACCTAGTCTACTCATTTAAGAGCACCCAAGATAATAAGAAGCAAAACATAAAACCTCGAGTCAGACAATAGTCTGGTATGAGCGATAAACAATCTCAAAATACTATAAAAGTTAATATAGTATATAGAATAGAAGGTAGACCTGTCCCTACAAACAAAGGGTTAGCACATAACATCAATAATATGTTACTCTATAAATGTCATAAAGGGTACTCCATACTCTGTAAACTGTCGGGGTGTCTTGGTATCTCTGTCCATAATACCTACTCCATACTAAGTAATAGTCGGGGTGTCTAAGTTTCCTTATGCCTAATACCTTCCTCATTTGACATTCCTAGAGTGATAGGTGGTTAGTGATACCATAACAAACATAAAATCCATGAAACAATACTAATTGTCAATCATTGTGCTCTAGATCTATGATAACTCATATGGCCATTCTTCTACCAAGGATTAATGAACAAAAATCCCGATTTTAGATGTACTCTCGTAACTCGTAGCCCGAATCTGGATACGTGACCCAAATCTACCGGCCTAGGGTATAAAGATCTAATCTACTGATCAATGGGCATCCCTACAAATACCCTGTCTAAGTATAAAAGAAAACACTCTCAGTATCAAAGGCCCCTACACGCATCTCCATGCTCTTCCTTGGCTTCATCCATTTCCATAATAGAACCATTCTATCCATGGATCACCCTCCATGAAACCACCCATGTGGAACTCATCATGATGCCAATCGATCGACA
Source organism: Allium fistulosum (assembly GCA_030737815.1). Classification (NCBI taxonomy): domain Eukaryota; kingdom Viridiplantae; phylum Streptophyta; class Magnoliopsida; order Asparagales; family Amaryllidaceae; genus Allium; species Allium fistulosum. The sequence continues at coordinate 838,755,981 of CM060905.1, forward strand.
TCAAGCCTTCAACCTTGGAACTTAACTCCATGCACCACCGAGCTACTCATCCAAAGTCCTAAAAGTGTCAACCTCAGAACCTAACTCCATGCACCATTGAGCCACTCATCAAAAGAACTAGGCCATCACGTCAAAAACGTCGAACTCATCATGATTGTCGAAAGCACTTGTCGAAGAGCAATCTCATCAAGACACAGAGTCAGCCGCATAAACCATCATATCGCGCTCCTCGAAGCCTCCTCACCATCCATGTCAAAGGTCGACCAAATCGACCATCATAAACAATGATGGGTACACACCACTCCACGGTGGTCAATACCAACCACTCCATACCTGTACATAGCCAAAAATGGATAAGTACTAACCAACTAAAAATGTCCGGCATCCATCCTGAAATTCGAAGCTCATCCAAATCCATCGTCTTCCTTCCTTAGATCCATCAGTATGCATTCCAACGTTCTCTTACGAATTATCCCATATGTTTGGGTTTCTGACCAAGGGGACGAAACCGTAACGCATGGAATATTCCCTAGCGCCAGATCGCTAATAAATCGGCGTTTTTCAACCTAACAGCCAAACTAATATACGTGCATCCAATAAGCATATAAATGTCCATAATAGTATACATATAATATGTATAATCCATACATATCAATTAGTGGGGGAAATAATATCAATAATAGGTCAAATTCAATAATTCCCTAACTATGGCACGTTGATGGAAAATATTTAATATTCTTCATAAATCACTTTAAAATAGTTTTATTTTCTTTTATGAAAATCTACTAGATATATAAGTGTAGGAAAATCATATTTTAAAATCAAAAATCATTCCCGAGTATCAACCTAATACTATCCAACCAATCATAGTATAGTGAAAGACAATATCACTCACCTCATCCAAATCTGATCAAACCATTGCAAAGTCGTAGAGCTCTCCATCGTGAGTGCAACGCAAGAAACTACATCCAAAACTGATCTCGTATGCAAAAGATATAGAGTTTATAAGTTTCACGATTATTAAAAAAATTAATAACTTAACTAATTACAAATTAATTAACACTAAACTTTCTTCCCAAATGATATCACCTGCACGTGCACAAACAAAGGAAATCCATCACTGCTGTGTGTATATTTTTGTTGATTTCTCACCCATATCTCAATGATTTTCGACACCGTCTTTGCCAACAAGTTCGTCTTCGCGTACTCTCCACCCCGATGTCGAAATGATGAAGTCCGACTGCCCCTAGGGAAACGTGACCTGCGCATGTGCATCTCGACCATGTACAAATTCATACTGATGTAGGTAGCCACGGAGCTTCAAACTTTGGGGAATGGTGCGCTTTGCGAAGAGGAGTTCAGTGACTCCATCGGTTTCACTTATTGTCGTTTCTACCTCGCGCAATACCAAATACTAGTTGCATTTCAAGTCACGGCCATTGCCGAACCCGTCACCACACTCTCCAAGATGGACATAAGCACGAAGATCTCGTCGATATGAATCTAACGAAACTAGTTTGAGAATTTTTCGTTGAGTAAATAAGGAGATTTCAATTTTTGAAATCAAATAGAGGAGATGGCCATTTATTTTAGTCGAGCAGTAACTGGATAGACAAAGAGAAGAGGGTTTGGCTAATGATGGTTTCATTTAAATAATATTTTATTTATTTTATTTGAATTCTCAAATAAAACATTGCATGTTTCAAGCTCCCTCGATCACGATCGCAACGATACTCGTCTGCGTGCATCACATTATTTTTAGAGTCCCAATGGTATAAATTTCATTGCTATCCGAGACAGTGCTCTAGGATGATAATTTCTCGCTTTTCGAGACGGTTTCGACCACCAGATCGTCCGATCTCCAAATATAGATATCAATATACTTATTTTAACTTGCAACGTTGATACGAACTCAACGAAAGTGATCTCGAGTCCTAATTCGATCATATGCGAAAAATCATATTTTGGGACTGTCAATTAATTAACAATTCAATATTTAAGTCAATTATTTAAATATATTGTCGTTTAATATATGGATCGTTACAGGAATATTCTTATCATTTTAAGAATATCAAACACATTGCACTTAAGTAAACTAATTAAAAGTGATATTTCAGTGTCTGAAATCCTACGTTGGTCTTTAGTCCTTTGTCTTTTATTTTTTTCTATAGAACAAAATTCTCATCATTCAATCATATCGAACAATTGATATTGCATTGTTATTTACTTGCTCTTCTCAAGTGAATCAATTTCATCAAGATTTTGTATATTACGAACATGACCATTCACCATGACCTTGGTATGCGATCAATATGGATCAACCATTCATATCATTATATTGTTTTAGAGTTTAAGACTTATAGAAGATAATACATAATTTCATGCAAATAAATAGTTAAATGACCAAGTCACGATGCATTCATTGTTATATAATTTTAGGCACTTACATAGGTCTTAAAACGACAACATGGTATTATATATTTCTTTGACAAACTTAATTCAAGCATGTTCTTGTTAATAAACAACGTTATCAACTTAGTTGTGCAAATTTAACAATATAGACAATTTTAATTTGTATAGCATGCATTCTTATCATATTAGAAAGGATAAATTTTGGCAATTCATTTTTTTACTAAGCCTCCCACTAGATTTTTTTATTCCTTAAGACCCTAAGAGAAACATAAAAATCTTTCGATTCCTCTAGTGGTGTTAGGACTCGCTTGCCTTGGGATTCTGACCTTCAGTTTTCTCTTAAATCATATGCTCAAAAGCGATGAATAACCCTTTATCTGTTGTATCATATACAACTTCTAACCATGGTCTTTGTCCAATTATCAACCTTAACCTTTAATTTTCTCAATAAATCAAGGGAAATTATTCATTCGCACCATCATTTCATGATGGCCTAAGTATAATGCACATACCTTAAATTTTCACAATAAATACATGCATGTATTTTACCTCGTTTAGGTATTAAATTAATAGTACTATATATACCATCCCTAGCTTGAGTTTGCTCAATAACTACATATACCATCCCTAGCTTGAGTTTGCTCAATAACTAATAAGTATTCAAGTATCCATCAATATATAAATGATAGAGGACAACTTTATATATTTGTGATTCATAAACTCCATTAGGGGGATATTGATTTAAGAAATAATGTATTTATTATGAAATACATGATGATTAAAGTGTTGGACACATCTGAAATCGCGTCATGCGTTCCATACATATGTATCTAATCAAATATCTATCTTAGGTTTATTTCAGTTCCACTTTCATTATATTCATACATATATAGTTATATAATTTAATTTTTTTATAAATGTTATAATTTAATTAACTTATATAATGCATTCCTGTATCTTTATTAATTAATTTTTTTAATTAATTCTAAATTTAAATTAATTAATTAATTTAATCAAACTTTATTAAATTCAGAAATTTTATATTATTCATTTTAACTACTTAAGACAAATAATCAACTATAACATTTATAGTTTGTTTATATTTAAGATGAATATATGGCTATAGTAGTTATAGTTACATATATATATGTATGTATATGTATGTATGTATGTATGTATATATCACAATACATATATATGTTTACATAAATTAACATTTAGTTAATTACTTTATCAAATAAATTATTCGTTTACTTAATACATTTTAGTCAAATATTTCTAATAAATTCAGAAAACTTATTTGTAATTTACCTGAAAAAAAATTAAGATAAATAAATAAATACATGCACACACACGTATATCATTATATATGCTTAATTTACCTAATTATACTTAATCTAATTGATTAAATATTAAACCTTTTAAAAAATATTAAATTAATTTTCAAAAGCATTTTGCAAACTATTTTATAGCACAACTATTAAATTTAAAATATATTTTAAAATTAAATACAATTTTGAGTATTAGCCCAAGGCCTAAAAAACTTTAAGCCGTACATCTAGGCCAACCTTTTGGACTTACTCCACCCATTAAGCCAGACCAATAGCTAAAAAGGGAAGAATACCTATTTATTCAATCCCAAGCATGAACACAACTATTTTAGATAACCATTGGATAAGTAGTTTTTATTAACTGGCCCAAAATGTTGATTGATTAGACTTTGTAGACAATTTGGGTTCTAATACTATTAATGATCCGGTCCATTTTGCAGTAGGTGAAATGGGTAGATTTTAAAATAAAAAATCTCTAATTTAATCTTAATGGGCCTATGAAGTCTAATGTTTAATACTAGATGCAATCTAGTGGCTTAATAAAATTATATTTTATTGAGATCGTTACATTCTTGATTAGATTAAATCTATGTAAATTGATTATTACATTTAATTAAATATGAATACATCTAATGTATTCTTTTAAATATACATAACTTTTGACATGCATATGAAATATGGTTAGCGAATATGATTGTTTAGTGTTTGATTCGAATACACACTCCCTCACACACACATATGTAAATATAGCATAACTTGTAGCGCATAGATATATACATGTGTATATCTTTATGTATATACATATAGATGTTGTGATTTATATATATTATATATACACACACACATATATATATATATATATTATACTTACTTATGTATATGATAATTTTGCATACATATCAGGAATATAAATGCCTAAGTATACACATATGTTTAAATGCACAATAATATATGTATAGGGTTTGTTTATACATATTAATAGTACAATATATATGTGTGTGTCTGTGTCTGTGTGTGTGTATGTATATATATATATATATATATATTATGTATTGTCACACACACACACATATTGTAACGACCCGATATTTTCAACCATTCGCATCCATTATAAGTGTATAAGCAGACACTCATGCCGGAGTTGAATTGCTCAAAATACCGCGTTGTAAATAAAATTTGGCAAATCTCAGAATATATAGTAAATAAATATAATCACAGATCACAGACACATAGTAATATAATGAAGCGGAAGTAAAAGAAATAGTAGTTCATGAAGCTACTATCTAAATATGTCAGAGTTACATAAGATACAACAGAAGAAATAGAGTACAACAAAAGTCTCAATAAAATAACCAAGTACAAGCTGAGTAGAACAACGGAATTGAAATAGATAGGACATGACAAGCAGATAATCTCCAGCGATTCAAATCTCCAAGAGAGTGGAAATTCAAATATGTGAATAACTCAGGCTGACCCGAGCGTAAAGCAAAACACAAAACACTCGAGTCAGGACAATATATACTTATATAATGTAAACTAACTCAAGTGAACTGTAATAAAGGTACAAGTAACTTAGAAGATGCTTGGGACCGCCCATCCTCTAAGGATCCGTTAAACTATCTACTATGTAGTAATATTCGATATTATAATAGTGTCTAAATAAGTAAAGTATAATCATATAGAAAATAGCGTTAAGGGGATGGAGAACCTTAACGCGGTCGGATCTTAAAATCATAATCGTAGTAAAGCTCGATATGGTAGGTGACACGGCACAACTAGGCAATGCCAGGGTAGATATACCAATTACGCACACGGACTGATGGATACACACAGCAGCCACTACCGTTCCACCTCGAACAACACTCCCAAATCGGAGGATGGCCATCTAATCAATCACAAGTAAGAGTATAATATCGAAGAAATGTATCCGAGAAGAGGTGCTACCTCACTGGTCCGAGATCGCTCCTGTTTTAGCCACCTTATGCCAACTCACGGGAGTTGGGTCCACGTAACACACCTTAAGAACGTCGCCACCATCCTACTTCATTCTAGAATCTCCACCGCGTACACGGTTGTCAAAGTGGTTTTCGGTAAGACAGAGAGTATGTCCATATCCGATCCCGGTCTCTTTAACAACCCAACGTTATTATAACCCGTGGTTATAAGTTTAAAAACAGTTTATACTTCAAAATAGAATATCATTTCAAATCCAAATCTTTATCAAAATAAAGATTAAATCAATTCCAAACCATTTCCATATTTTTAAAATATCATATCATTTCAAAACTTCATTTCAAATTATTTTAATATTCCAAATATCATTTGAGTTCAAATCTAAATATTCAACTTTAAATACCTTTTAAATTTAAAGGTATACTTCATTTATTATCATTTCAAGTCACCTTTTAAATAGTTTATATTCCAATCAAATAATTCATTTAAACCTTTTAAAAGTGTAATTATTATATTTTCAAATCAAGTATTCAATTTCCAAAGTTTCAAACCATTCTGAGTTCGTTTACTAAGTCAAAAACTCTAATTATTAAAATTTCAGCATTTCACAGCATTTAAAAACAACTGCTATAGGTTATATTTGAAAACATTTTTAATTCAGCAAAGACAGCACTTAAAACTGCTGTTAAAACTCAGTTTTAGTTGAATTATAGTTCAAAACAGAAAAGACAGCATATCAGAAGTGCTGCGGTAGTTCAGATTTCAAAACGGGGCTAAATTTGGTTTCAGCAAAGACTGCAGACCATTATAGCATTTCCAGAGAATGCTATAATAGACCTGAGTTCAATATTAGCCTATAAGTTCATACAGTAACTACAACATTTCAGAAATGCTGTAATAGCTCTTTTTACACAATTTTAGTTCAAAACAGAATCTATAGCATTTCTGAATGCTATTAAAAGTTAATTTCAGGTGTTAGTGTATTTCCAGCAATTAAATAACTTTAATTTAAAACACATAAACATTTTAAAAATCATATTTTAACATTTAAAATGTTCATTTACATATCGTTTAACATATATCTTTTCATAATAAATTTCTTATAATAAAATCCAATTTTCAACAATTTACTTAATAAATTTAAGTGTAAAAGTTTCCAATTCTTCACATTTCAACAAATAACTTAACACTTCAAATTTAAATTACCATTTCACAAATTTAACTAAATTTCCAATTTTATTTAATTAACTTAACCCTTTAATTAAAACCATATTTCACATTTCCTAGTCAAGTTATATTTTAAAAGATCACTTTAAACATTCACTTATTTAACCACTTAAATTCATAGAAAAATCAATAATACTTTAATAAATCACTTAAATTCAAATTTAATCAAATTATCATATTTACCATTTCCAAATAAAATTTAATATCCATTTTATTTATATAACTTAAATATCATTTTTAACCAAAATTCCAAATTTCCAACTTAAGTTATATTTCAAAAATCCAGTTAAACCATTCATTAATTACATTTTTAACACATGGAAAAAAAATCATAATTTCTTTATTTTAAAACATTTCAAAATCTATTTAAATCAAATTTCATAAATTTATAATTTTTTTAAATACTTAAAAATATCCAAAACACTTTATAAAATAACCACGGGCCTTTATATAATTTTCTAACCTAGGTCAAGTGATACGGATATGTATCATTTCAATCCGCAGTTAAAAAAAGAAAAATCTGGGTTCTATCATTTCAAACCCGCAATCCCAAGTTAAAATAAATTAAATAAAAATCGTTCAGGCCTATCATTTCAGCCCATAACAATTTTTCCCTATTCTAAAGTCCGTTCGGGTATGTATCATTTCAACCCATAGTGATTCTAGTCTACAGGGAACTTGCAATGGTGATAACTGATATAAATAACAGAATAACATTAAATAACAGTAACATATGATATAACATGTGTATAAACATCATATGATCATAATATAGTCAAGTATAGCATGATAATATATTTCTACAGATTCACAGGGTGTCAATTTACTAGTTATATAGGTACATATTGTCTGGTGAGAATAACTCACCTGTTTGTGCTGGAGATATCAAAACCAATGACACAATGGAAACAAAAGCACGATGACAAGACTACGGACTTGAGTGGAGAGCAAGATCCAAAGCTACAACTCTTGTATTACAACCCAAAACATACATCAAAACAAACACAATTTCAACGCACTTGAAATGGAATAACTTTTAAATAAAAAGAGATTTGAATGTCAAATCTTTTTCCTTGTTTTCTACAATGCTTTGCATGGCCTAGGGGTTTATTTAGGTCAGGTTTGACATGACTTTGTCTCAGGTTTGATCATAGGAATGCATGGCATATAAGCTAGAACATGTGGAGGAAGTTACAACACAAGAATATCAAGAGACTAGGCAACATAGTGGAGTTTGGTTCAACTTTTGGCTCGGTCTATGGGTCAAATGGCTCGGCCATCATCTGGTACAGGTCTAGACAGAGGTTTGGGTGATGAGTAGCAGCAGCCAAAGGTCATGTAGCAAGTGGTGGTAGTGGCTAAGGGGGTGGCCAAAGCAAGATATGGAGGGTAGGTGATGATATGTGTGTTCTAGGCAATGTTTTGTGGAGTTTTGTAGTGATGGCTTCCAGTGGAAGGTCATGGCATGTCTTGGTCAGAGGGAAGGGAGTGTTTGCTGTAGTAGATGGAGGAGGTGATGATGGGGATGAAGGTGGTAGAGGCTAGGCCAAGCAAACATGTGAAGAGATCAAGCAAAATCATTGAAAGAAAAGAGGAAAAGTGAAGAGAAGAAGTAGAGAATGGAAGCCATTGGCAAATTTTTCTTAGCCGTGAGTTTTAGGAGATGAGAACTGAAATTTTGAGAAGTTTTTTCACGTGAATAAGAGAGAGGTACAGCTGAAGAAAGTATAAGGAACGACCAAAATAACTGATGTATTGATTGAAAAAGAAACGGTAAAAGAAACGGTGAAACGACTTTACGTTTCTTAGCTTTTAAAACCTTCCATACTTCCTTTTCTTTTAAATCAAATAAAATGAAATAAAATTCAGAAAGTACATCTAAAAACCGAAACAAAGTGAAATAAAATAAAAATATATAATTAAATTTAAAGAAAATATAAAAAGAATTAAGGAAATTGCTTAAAAATAGTAAACTAGTCTAGAAAATTTGAAATTGAATAGAATAAATTTTAGAAAATTCATATGAGCTTGTAATATATTTTTAAACATAAATAATAACATAAAATAAAAATATATTCACAAAATAAATAATAAAAATTTAATTTACATATAATTTTAAAAATGGAGAAAATATCAGAAAATAGGAAAACAACCTTTAAAAATAGGAAATCATCATAGTAAATTTTGGAAAATTCAATTATTATTTTTAAAAATATTTAGAGATGAAAATATACATAAATTAACATATTGACACATATTAAAATAAATAATAAGAAAGAAAATATGATTTATAAAATTTAAAATAGGCAAAATTGCACAATAAAACAAATTATACTAAAAATTGAAATGTACATAACTTTTACATTTTAACTCCGTTTTCAACGAAACGAAAAGCAGTATTCAAGTTATTAAATCTATTTTAATAATAAAAGATAAAATTTAAAATTTCAAACTATTTAAAATTTAAACTTAAAAGTCAAAGTTTGACTATTGACCAAAATTCACATTTTTAGGAAATATTAAATTTAGTCATATTTGAAATTCTAATCCACATCAAAGTCAAAGTTTTTATATTTAAAATAACAAAATTTATTCTTTTTCATAAATAAAGCTTTTGAATTTGGAAAAAATCAATTTAAGAATATTTGTAAAATACAGGGTTGTTACACTCTCCCCCACTTAAAACTTTTCATCCCCGAAAAGGAACGAGGTACGAGAAAGCACAGAAAAAGATAGAATGAAATAGAATTAAGACAAGATGATAAGAAGATTGGAATTACACCTGATAACTATTGTTATAGGAAAGTTTAACAAAATGGAGGTGATCAAATCAAGAACACAAACACGAAAAAGATCCTCTAGAGACTGAATCACCCCTTTCACTTGACCGACGGTCTATGAATGGAAAAACAGTGTTCAGATCCAGATGAGTAACAAAGATTATCAAAGATTACAGAAAGATTTCTAAACAGAAGATTATAGAAAGATGCTTATACCAGTCTGTAGCAAGATGAGGGAAAATAAGGACAACCTAAAGATGGTTTGAAAAACAATATAAGATAATAATTTGAAACCATAATGCTTTGAAATCATAACAATATAGGGATGTTTATCATTTGGAAATCATACTACTAAGATCATAACACTTGGAAATTTTATTCTAAAAAAACATAATACTTATAAAATCATAACACCTTTTAAAATAATCTTAATTTAAAATATTTTAATTCAAGGTCAGATAATATTCATTTTAAAGTTGTAACATTTCTAAGTTCATTCACTTATAAAAATTTACAAAACATTGTATTTTCAAACGGCAGCACTTATAAAATGCTACAGTAGATAAATTAGTATTTCAAATCAGTTTTATTCCAGAAATATTCATTTGGATATCTTTTAACTTAAGACTTATTAAAACATACTTTTATGAATGGAATATCCAAATAAACTATACTACATTTATTAAGTCAAAAGTTCATTATTTTACTTAGCTCTTCATTTAACAAATAACCTAACACTTTATTTAAAATGGCCGTTTCATAAATAGATATTCCTTCAATAAGTTACACTTAAAATTTCCATTTGAAAACCAAATTCTCAATTATCAAATTGAGTGATGTTAAAATACATTTTAACTATCATAATTATTCATTTTTCAAGACATATCAATTTCATACATAAAATATTTATCATAGCAAATATAACAATCAAATTTCTTTACACATTTATTCATTTAGACATCAATTAAACTATGAATTCGAGTTAAATAAACTTTATTACAAAATGTCCAATTCCAATGTATTTTATTTTATCTATTCAAAGATACATTATTTATTATACAACATATTCATTTCAGGAAATAACCATTATTAAAATTCCTAGGTTAGACTTAAGGTTCCATATTAAATCAAATTTGATTATTAAGTTATTTAAATAAAATCTCTTTAAATTCCTTTTTCACTATTTACCTCTGTTAATCTTTTATAACTAAAATTTAAGTGTATAAAATTTATTATAACCACTCAAATTTATTTATAAAATCCTTTTTATATTGTATATTATCCAATTACATTGTTAACTTCTAAAACAATTTAAGGTAAGTTATATTTGAATGCAATTGTATTACATAAATAAAACTTTCCAATTCAATTATCTCAAGTTTGAATCATTTATTCAAAAAATTTAATTTTTCTTTTTATAACTGAAATTATTCTTTAAGATGAAATTTAATAATTAATTTTCCGGTTTCCTTCAAACCAGTTAGAGATAAATAAATATATGTACATAATATGTCAAATCAATTTAAATCATATATCTATATATATTATAAATCAAATCATATTTAGAAATTCAAATAAATTAAATCTTTCAAAACAAAGCTGTAGTAAGACTACAGAACGGTCTCTTCAGTTCAAAACTCGAAAATGAACGTCGATGATGCTGCAGTCATCACCGAAATTATTTTCCAGCGACAAAGAGAAGAGCACTTAATTTTTTAAACTTAAAAATCCTTTAGAAACAAATTTCTACTTGGAAATACTTTAAATAATATATCCTTTTAAAACTTTAAACACAAGGTTTGAAATCCATCGGAAATTAAATTCTTAAATTTCTTGTTTTAAATTCATTTCAGTTCCCAAATAAATTTATAAACAACTATTTATAAATTCATTTATAGAACAATAAATGATAAATCAAGTATTATCATTTCAAATAATCAATTTAAATCAATTTATTAAGTTCCATAATATTTACTTATATCAAAATTTATTTCATTAACCAAATTTAAAATAATATTGTGTCAGTTTGTTCTGTCAAAGTGTTTTAGAAATCCTATCGATAGCGTTGATCAGACGAATCGATCGGAAGCCCAAATCAACATCAACAACTCAAACAACACAATATATAAAATAAAACATAGATTTACAAGTACAATTCAAAATGTTTTGGAGATATTTTGGAAACAAAACAAGATGATTAATTATCAAAATATGAAAATGGATAAGCTTAGATAAATCGCGGGCAACCTTAACCGGGTCAACCGTGACTTAATGAATAAGATCAAATGTGGATTTTCTGGGGTAAATCTACATCCGATCTCAAGAGATAGAGTTTGGAATAACAAAAGATATTAGCATCTAAACCAAGGATAGATAAAAATCTATGGTGAATCGATGCTAATTTGTAAAGGAGTTTCCCCCTTTACCAGGAAATTAGAATATTGGCGAGACAACCAATTCACTATAAAGATCATTCGAAGTGGAGTTATGTGATACTCCAAAATCAAAAGAAGATGAATAGTGAGGGACAAGAATGAATTTTGGAACCGTAGGGAACGTTCCAAAAATTCAAAGGAAATTCGAATCAAGAGGAAAAGATTCAAACTCGAACGAAAGTGATTCTGTAAATAAATCTACTCCATATGCTGAGTTTTGCCTCAAAGCCAAAGCTCTGATACCAACTGTAACGACCCGATATTTTCAACCATTCGCATCCATTATAAGTGTATAAGCAGACACTCATGCCGGAGTTGAATTGCTCAAAATACCGCGTTGTAAATAAAATTTGGCAAATCTCAGAATATACAGTAAATAAATATAATCACAGATCACAGACACATAGTAAAATAATGCAGCGGAAGTAAAAGAAATAGTAGTTCATGAAGCTACTATCTAAATATGTCAGAGTTACATAAGATACAACAGAAGAAATAGAGTACAACAAAAGTCTTAATAAAATAACCAAGTACAAGCTGAGTAGAACAACGGAATTGAAATAGATAGGACATGACAAGCAGATAATCTCCAGCGATTCAAATCTCCAAGAGAGTGGAAATTCAAATATGTGAATAACTCAGGCTGACCCGAGCGTAAAGCAAAACACAAAACACTCGAGTCAGGACAATATATACTTATATAATGTAAACTAACTCAAGTGAACTGTAATAAAGGTACAAGTAACTTAGAAGATGCTTGGGACCGCCCATCCTCTAAGGATCCGTTAAACTATCTACTATGTAGTAATATTCGATATTATAATAGTGTCTAAATAAGTAAAGTATAATCATATAGAAAATAGCGTTAAGGGGATGGAGAACCTTAACGCGGTCGGATCTTAAAATCATAATCGTAGTAAAGCTCGATATGGTAGGTGACACGGCACAACTAGGCAATGCCAGGGTAGATATACCAATTACGCACACGGACTGATGGATACACATAGCAGCCACTACCGTTCCACCTCGAACAACACTCCCAAATCGGAGGATGGCCATCTAATCAATCACAAGTAAGAGTATAATATCGAAGAAATGTGTCCGAGAAGAGGTGCTACCTCACTGGTCCGAGATCGCTCCTGTTTTAGCCACCTTATGCCAACTCACGGGAGTTGGGTCCACGTAACATACCTTAAGAACGTCGCCACCATCCTACTTCATTCTGGAATCTCCACCGCGTACACGGTTGTCAAAGTGGTTTTCGGTAAGACAGAGAGTATGTCCATATCCGATCCCGGTCTCTTTAACAACCCAACGTTATTATAACCCGTGGTTATAAGTTTAAAAATAGTTTATACTTCAAAATAGAATATCATTTCAAATCCAAATCTTTATCAAAATAAAGATTATATCAATTCCAAACCATTTCCATATTTTTAAAATATCATATCATTTCAAAACTACATTTCAAATCATTTTAATATTCCAAATATCATTTGAGTTCAAATCTAAATATTCAACTTTAAATACCTTTTAAATTTAAAGGTATACTTCATTTATTATCATTTCAAGTCACCTTTTAAATAGTTTATATTCCAATCAAATAATTCATTTAAACCTTTTAAAAGTGTAATTATTATATTTTCAAATCAAGTATTCAATTTCCAAAGTTTCAAACCATTCTGAGTTCGTTTACTAAATCAAAAACTCTAATTATTAAAATTTCAACATTTCATAGCATTTAAAAACAACTGCTATAGGTTATATTTGAAAACATTTTTAATTCAGCAAAGACAGCACTTAAAACTGCTGTTAAAACTCAGTTTTAGTTGAATTATAGTTCAAAACAGAAAAGACAGCATATCAGAAGTGCTGCGGTAGTTCAGATTTCAAAACGAGGGTTAAATTTGGTTTCAGCTAAGACTGCAGACCATTATAGCATTTCCAGAGAATGCTATAATAGACCTGAGTTCAATATTAGCCTATAAGTTCATATAGCAACTACAACATTTCAGAAATGCTGTAATAGCTCTTTTTACACAATTTTAGTTCAAAACAGAATCTATAGCATTTCTGAATGCTATTAAAAGTTAATTTCAGGTGTTAGTGTATTTCCAGCAATTAAATAACTTTAATTTAAAACACATAAACATTTTAAAAATCATATTTTAACATTTAAAATGTTCATTTACATATCGTTTAACATACATCTTTTCATAATAAATTTCTTATAATAAAATCCAATTTTCAACAATTTACTTAATAAATTTAAGTGTAAAAGTTTCCAATTCTTCACATTTCAACAAATAACTTAACACTTCAAATTTAAATTACCATTTCACAAATTTAACTAAATTTCCAATTTTATTTAATTAACTTAACCCTTTAATTAAAACCATATTTCACATTTCCTAGTCAAGTTATATTTTAAAAGATCACTTTTAAACATTCACTTATTTAACCACTTAAATTCATAGAAAAATCAATAATACTTTAATAAATCACTTAAATTCAAATTTAATCAAATTATCATATTTACCATTTCCAAATAAAATTTAATATCCATTTTATTTATATAACTTAAATATCATTTTTAACCAAAATTCCAAATTTCCAACTTAAGTTATATTTCAAAAATCCAGTTAAACCATTCATTAATTACATTTTTAACACATGGAAAAAAAATCATAATTTCTTTATTTTAAAACATTTCAAAATCTATTTAAATCAAATTTCATAAATTTATAATTTTTTTTAAATACTTAAAAATATCCAAAACACTTTATAAAATAACCACGGGCCTTTATATAATTTTCTAACCTAGGTCAAGTGATACGGATATGTATCATTTCAATCCGCAGTTAAAAAAAGAAAAATCCGGGTTCTATCATTTCAAACCCGCAATCCCAAGTTAAAATAAATTAAATAAAAATCGTTCAGGCCTATCATTTCAGCCCATAACAATTTTTCCCTATTCTAAAGTCCGTTCGGGTATGTATCATTTCAACCCATAGTGATTCTAGTCTACAGGGAACTTGCAATGGTGATAACTGATATAAATAACAGAATAACATTAAATAACAGTAACATATGATATAACATGTGTATAAACATCATATGATCATAATATAGTCAAGTATAGCATGATAATATATTTCTATAGATTCACAGGGTGTCAATTTACTAGTTATATAGGTACATATTGTCTGGTGAGAATAACTCACCTGTTTGTGCTGGAGATATCAAAACCAATGACACAATGGAAACAAAAGCACGATGACAAGACTACGGACTTGAGTGGAGAGCAAGATCCAAAGCTACAACTCTTGTATTACAACCCAAAACATACATCAAAACAAACACAATTTCAACGCACTTGAAATGAAATAACTTTTAAATGAAAAGAGATTTGAATGTCAAATCTTTTGCCTTGCTTTCTACAATGCTTTGCATGGCCTAGGGGTTTATTTAGGTCAGGTTCATATAGGCTAGAATATGTGGAGGAAGTTACAACACAAGAATATCAAGAGACTAGGCAACATAGTGGAGTTTGGTTCAACTTTTGGCTCGGTCTATGGGTCAAATGGCTCGGCCATCATCTGGTACAGGTCTAGACAGAGGTTTGGGTGATGAGTAGCAGCAGCCAAAGGTCATGTAGCAAGTGGTGGTGGTGGCTAAGGGGGTGGCCAAAGCAAGATATGGAGGGTAGGTGACGATATGTGTGTTCTAGGCAATGTTTTGTGGAGTTTTGTGGTGATGGCTTCCAGTGGAAGGTCATGGCCTGTCTTGGTCAGAGGGAAGGGAGTGTTTGCTGTAGTAGATGGAGGAGGTGATGATGGGGATGAAGGTAGTAGAGGCTAGGCCAAGCAAACATGTGAAGAGATCAAGCAAAATCATTGAAAGAAAAGAGGAAAAGTGAAGAGAAGAAGTAGAGAATGGAAGCCATTGGCAAAATTTTCTTAGCCGTGAGTTTTAGGAGATGAGAACTGAAATTTTGAGAAGTTTTTTCACGTGAATAAGAGAGAGGTACAGCTGAAGAAAGTATAAGGAACGACCAAAATAACTGATGTATTGATTGAAAAAGAAACGGTAAAAGAAATGGTGAAACGACTTTACGTTTCTTAGCTTTTAAAACCTTCCATACTTCCTTTTCTTTTAAATCAAATAAAATGAAATAAAATTCAGCAAGTACATCTAAAAACCGAAACAAAGTGAAATAAAATAAAAATATATAATTAAATTTAAAGAAAATATAAAAAGAATTAAGGAAATTGCTTAAAAATAGTAAACTAGTCTAGAAAATTTGAAATTGAATAGAATAAATTTTAGAAAATTCATATGTGCTTGTAATATATTTTTAAACATAAATAATAACATAAAATAAAAATATATTCACAAAATAAATATTAAAAATTTAATTTACATATAATTTTAAAAATGGAGAAAATAGCAGAAAATAGGAAAACAGCCTTTAAAAATAGGAAATCATCATAGTAAATTTTGGAAAATTCAATTATTATTTTTAAAAATATTTAGAGATGAAAATATACATAAATTAACATATTGACACATATTAAAATAAATAATAAGAAAGAAAATATGATTTATAAAATTTAAAATAGGCAAAATTGCACAATAAAACAAATTATACTAAAAATTGAAATGTACATAACTTTTACATTTTAACTCCGTTTTCAACGAAACGAAAAGCAGTATTCAAGTTATTAAATCTATTTTCATAATAAAAGATAAAATTTAAAATTTCAAACTATTTAAAATTTAAACTTAAAAGTCAAAGTTTGACTATTGACCAAAATTCACATTTTCAGGAAATATTAAATTTAGTCATATTTGAAATTCTAATCCACATCAAAGTCAAAGTTTTTATATTTAAAATAACAAAATTTATTCTTTTTCATAAATAAAGCTTTTGAATTTGGAAAAAATCAATTTAAGAATAATTTTAAAATATAGGGTTGTTACACATATACATATACATATACATATACATATACATATACATATAGTAAGAAAGTAAATTTATGTAACTAAATTGAAAATGGTTTGTAATTAAAGAGAAAATAGAAAGGATTTTCAACCTCCCCCTACTGCTATCTTATAAGTAGATCTAAATATACTCTCTAGATGAAATTGGAAATGTGATTTCTTATTTATTCATAATCAAAATGTTTAGGCATTAAATATTTGATTTGAAGCATTACAAAAACATATAAATCAAAATCAAATCAAAACAAAATCTTGATTAAAATTGTTCCAACAATTGTAAATTTCATATTCATGTTCATATTCAAATTCATTATTTTGTCACATATGTTCCAATTTTTTTTAAAAGGAGCGAAATTAAGTTTAAACATTAAAAGTTTTAAATATAAACATGAATATGTATATACAACAACTTTATTATTTAATTGCAATATAATACACCATGATATGAAATACTAAAAATATATGAATACACACACACACACATGTTAAGTACGTATATGTGCATAAATAAATTTATTTTTTTGAAACTAATTATAATTAAAAAACTTCAAATCCAGACTTACATGAAACATTATAATCTAATTCAAACATCAATATATATATGTGTGTGTGTATGTATATATATGTATGTATGTATCTATGTATATGTGTGTGTGTATTGCACTTTTGTGTTTACAATGATTTACAGTTTAAAATCAAATCAGAAACTCAAAATTAAATTTCAACTACTAAAAAAAATCATTTGAAAAGGTATTTAATAGTAGAAATATAAATATAAAGGATGATGACATATGTAAAATAAGATATAAAGAATTACCCAAGTAGATCTAGCCCTTTTTAACACCTTGATCTGAAAATTCTTCTATAGATTCCTAGAATCGACATTCAATTTTGTAGAACTCCGATGAACCGCATGTTTTAATTTTATTTGATTAAATGTTGGGTAAGAGAAACAAATTCTTTTGGCTATGAATGAGGCTAGCCATGGATATACCAAATAAAGAGGAAGAAAATTCAAAGGAAAATAAAAGAGGATAAGTCTTAATGAGCGAACAAAAACCTTTTCCATTATCTCTTTAAAATTTCATATTTTAATTTCCAATCAATTTGCAAGTAAGTCAAGCATTTCATCTCTCCAAATATGGCCAACCATGATTGCCCTTTCACGAATTTTTTTAAGCCTGTTGAGTAAGTATCTCTAATTAAAACCCATTTAAATAGATACTAATATCATATTTGAATACATGCATTCAAATAAATTAATATTTTATATTTCTTAAATATTACGTAATTTAACCGATTTATAATATTTTATAAACTAATTAAATCATGTAGTTTTTTGAAGAATTCACAAATGCGGCTGTGTGACTCAGAGGTATGAATTTAGTCAGCGAATAATTCAAATATTAACGTTCATAAGTCACCTTACCTAGTGGTGTGATAGTTTGACCGAATTCATCGCTTATAGATCTTTTCGGTAAAAATCATATTTTATTTTATCTTAAGTGGTACCGATAGTGATAATAATTTACACACATTCTCTTCGCCAGCACTGTAACAACCCTACCGTTATACCCATATTATTTAAGAACATTGCAATTAATGTCGTCTAATAACCTAGAGAATACGGCTGGTTAAGAGCGATCGAATGTGAATATATCTTTGTACTAATACTTACACATCTTTATTACCTTTAGAGGATCTGAACTGAAAATTTTGACTTGTACAAAATTATTACAAAGTAATAAACACACTGATTTAAAAAGATTCAGAACATTCTAAATCAGTGTGTTTATTACAAAGTAATAAACACACTGATAGATAAAATAGAATCACAGTCACTGATCATAGTGGAATAATTTACATCATATACATAATAGAATGTGAGTCTACAAAATATCAGTATAGACCTACATAATATATATACATCACGTCCAAAAATATTGTATCAGGTAAACAATGACTGCTAGATAATATGCATGACATGAACTCCTAATGTCAATATATATATAAGTATGAAGTAAACTTAAACAGCTAAAACAGTCTACTTAAATGTTAGCCCAAGATCCAGAGGTCAACGAGTCCTAATACCTATAGAGTCTCGGCTTGACCTGAGTATTTTAAAAATAAATGGGTCAGACTATATCTAATAAAGAGATGAAATAGTGATGTCTTAATTTTATTACTTAACAATAATACTAAGCCATAAATAAAATTATGCCTAAAACCAAAATCATAAAAAGGCATATCAAATCCAAATCACAATTTCACAAATCCATATCAAGTCTCAAACAGACTATCATTAAAAATATGGTGATAACAATTCAAAATTTCTCCAGAACCAAAAGGTACTAAATATCTATCCCAAAATCTCCAAAGAAATAATCATCACTAATGAAATAATAATGGTAGTCTATTATTAGTATAAAATAGTGCGACACGGAGTCTAAACCTAAGAAATAGACCTCGCCACATACCTAACCACAAGAAATAGGATACAGTCTAACCCTAAGAAATAGACTAGCTATGTGAATTTACCAAACCCTAAGAAATAGGTAAACATGGTCCACTGTAAATAAACTGGTAAGATTGCAATATAACATCTGTCCAAACAACAAAAAGGACAGCTATGTTACACCAGAACAGACCTAATCCCAAGAAATAGGTATGCCTACCCATATCTAAAAATGAATCGACTCTCAGGTAAATGAAAAATGAGTCATTGTCTCTCGGGGATCTATCAGTCTCAAATAAAATCTGAACACCTCAAGATAATACAACTCTAAAGTATTAATTACTACCACTCCAGTAATCACAAGAATTTAACTAACTGTCCCATACCAGATGTAAATTCAAGTATTTACCAAAAGCTAGTAATTTTCATTCAAACTCTATTTAACGAATTATAGTAATAAACTAGAGAATTGTATCCGATAATTCAATTGTTTATTAAAAAAAAATTCATAGAAAAGCACGAATCTCATTAAAATCTCAAATCCATAATAAATAAAATAAAAGAGTTTACATTAATTTTATACATATACAAAGATATAATTTTCTAAAATCACTTTTAAATCTATAAACTCATTTTAAAGAAGAGTTAATTATTCACAAACTCTTCTTTGCAAACGTGCCTTGCCAAATTTTTTTTATTTACAAACGCTTTTAAACCTCTTTTATAACTAAAATCACTTAAAATTAAAAATTATTACTTTCATCACCGCTTTTATAAAAAATACCATATTTTATCTTTTGGCTTTAAAACATTTCCAAAATTTTATACTTGAAATAGTAAATTTAAAAAAAGTTTTATAATTAAATATTACACATTTTTAAAAGCTTTGAATATAAATTTTGAAATAAGAAATAAATATAATTTAACTATATTCTATAAAATAAATTCCAATAAGGATCAAACTGGATAAAATCTCATTTTGAGAATCTTTTAAAATATTTAAACAATTCAAGCAATAAATCCATCAAAAATTTAATATCTTGAGCCAACAATGCTCTAAAATATATTAGCAACCCGAGTTGATTTTTGACAACTCCGACCACACAAACATTACACAATTATCATATAATCAATCAACCATAAGCATGCAAGCATATCTCATCCAATTCAACCATTAACAATCAAAGATTTTCACATAATTAGATATAGAATTCACAAGTTTTAACAACTCACTTTAACATTCCATAATTTCTCAAAATTGATTGCATCAACACACCCAAAACATGGAAATCTCAACATTTTCCTATGAAATTTTTATAGGAGGTGCATACATGAGTTGAGAACAATATATCCCAATTTCAAATTTTATTGGTTTTCTAGAATTAATTATGATTTTTACACCGACCTTCGTTTTTCAGCCTAGATCTACTCGAAATTAACTTGCAAGTTGACCCTCTTTAACCCATCAAAACCCAACCAAATTACATAAAATTTGGCGGAGAGGTGCTGGAACATGGCAGCAACATCATATCCAAATTTTAGAATTACTGTCAATTTATTTGAACTGTTTTGATTTTTAGAAACTCACTTTGCTCTATTTCTAGGTTTTCAGTTTGAAGCTTTTAGGTTGAGAAAATTTGTTTCTGTTGTTTTAAGAAGAAAGTACTTACTATTTCTTTCTTCCAGACCATAGAGAAATTACTCTAAGTGTTTAAATGGGCTAAAATTTTCACCTAAGCCCAAAAGCCCCTTTTTAATTAAATTAAGCATGAATTAAAACATTACTCAAAAACTAGTTTTTCACTAACTTTAAAAATAAATTTCTCCTTGTTAAAAACTCATAAATATTGAAATAAATACGCTAAAATTAAGTATGTTCCCTAATCTTTGCAGTTAGCCAATAAAACATAGATTTAATGATCATGTAAGCCCTTTCTTTTATTATTGAAAATGACACTTTTTAGTTTTTGCAGAAAGAAGAAATCATGCTATAGAAATTCATTTTAACATCAAAATCATATTTTCTTCCAAATAAAATTTATGAACTATTTAGAAAGCATTAGCTAAATTTTTATACATGTCATATACCAATAAATTCACATTAAGACCCATTTTAACAATATTTTCACTAAATCTCAATATTAAGGAGAAAACACCATTTTATAATTTAACACTTTCTCTAACTTATTAAATCCTTATTAGTAAGTTACAACACTTAAGAAATCATCATTAATCTTTTAAAAAGGTTATACACTCCAATTTAATTAATGGAAAAAAATCCTCAAATCTCTTAATTAAATTATTCTTTTAATTTAATTACAAGTAATCTAACTCGGGGTTGTTATAAGAAAGTATGGAATTTGGTATTGACCAAAACTCCAATATTATCCACATTCAACTTGATTTGTCCATAAACACGTACTTTTTCCTCTCCTTCCGTTTTATCTGACTTCACACCCATTTCGATGTCCACACCCATTCCATCTTAAGTGGTACCATCCATAATTGCTTATCATCTTTCCTATCCGACTTCCATACTCGTTCAGACTATTCCTATCCTTTCCTTCCATTTTCATATTCATCTTCCCAGATGCCTAAGAAGAAATGGAGTAAGCATAAATACTCCAATAGTTTTGACTTAGATATGCAAATCATGGCCTCTTCAATAACGCGCTCCGAACACCATCCAACTTATCACGTTTTACTCCCTTTGCATGCATTTTAGACCTGCTATCTGTTACTATTATGATGATGCCTATAGTAATATTTCCATGAATGTCTACTTCCCCAGCTTTTTAACGGCCAATCAGACCTTCAACAGTCTCTGACTTCACAATTTTGCCTGATGAAATTTCATATACACATGCAAATCCCATCTCGGGTATAACTTCCCAAATTTTGCCTGATGATGTCATCCAATTCACCACTTTAAATATTATTAAAAAAAGTCCTATTGAGGTCCTTGCTGTTTTACATATCCCTATAAATTGCGATGCTGGGATTTTGTGTAGTAAGTTATGGAATTGGTTGTGTATGTTGATGGAAAGCCAGTTTGTCCCAACTATTCTCACTTTGTTCAATCTCTTGTACGTGCTCAACCTATTTGCAACAATGCACAACCAATTTCCAGGTATTGCCATCTTCCATAGTCCAAACACAACTGCTTGTCTGCTTCCGCAGGTTGTTTCAAATTCCAAAACCCCAATGCATACAGACGTATTGATTTCTTTAGCTCAAGCGAATGACCCCCCTTTTGATAAAAGATGGACATCTCTCTTTATATCCTTACCTCGGAACGCGGACATGTACTCTTCCAAAACTCTTGAAATGCTTGAGATAGATGGTGTTATGGTACCTTCTTGTGAAGTAGTACAGGAGGTATATATATTTTTTCAAAATATTTTATGGGTTTTTTCCTTGATGCTAAACCCCTTTACAACTCTGTTAGAGTTCGTCGCTGCCAAGTTTGAAAACTCAAGGGCAGATTGCAAAGTGCACTTCGATGACTCTATGTTCTTTCTTCAAAATTTCTAATTCTGATGAGCGCCAATGCATTCTTAAATCAGAGCCGATCTTCATTGAAGGAAAGCTATTCATCATTACTACATGGATCCCTTTGGTCGACAATCCTACAGAACATGTTCTCTCTATCCCTGTATGGGCACATTTCTCTCACATTTCTTCTATTTTGCAACCCATGATTGGGCTAGATTGGCTAACTAGTCTTGTTATCAAGCTTAAGTGCTTCGACACTAAGACTGTTGCTTGGAAGAGACCTGTGTATGTGAAGGCACTGATTGAAATTACTCTGGATAAACCTCTTCCTATGAAGCTTAAGGTTAAGCAAGCTGAATTTATCGTCACTATTGTAGACATTCGTTATAGTAGGGCTCCTGATATATGCACCGATTATCACTCCTTTGGGCATACCTTAGACTACTGTCAATGAAATACTCTTGAGACCCTATTATGATCTCTGATAGGACCCTTTTCCTATGCCTCCAGTCAGAAGATGGGTTCCTAAGGAGATTCCATGTTCCTTAAGGACTACCCCATTTGTTGATATTTCTCCTCCTAGTCCTACCTTGGTTGTTCCTTGCACCTTTTCCTCTTATGTTATGCCTCAGCCCTCCCTTCCGCTCTTAATTGAACCAAATTGTGACCATATTTCTTGGTAATCTAGAGAACATGTTTGGTGGCATGACAGATGTAACAAACCACCTTTATGACCCTCGAATGTCGACACTAATACATCCACAGTATTCACGTGCTGAGCACCCATGTGCCGGAAAGACAGATTGTTAGGGTAAAATAAAAAATAAAACAGTTAAGGAAAGAAGGAACACAATATCAGAATCTCATAGCAGAACGATAATATATAATATCGAAAGACAACGCAAAACTGTTACTCTTGATACAAAGCACTTCAGCGTTACAATTCTAAACACTATCATTAGCCTAGGTAGTTATATCATCATGTCCTTACAAATGTTAATATATATAATTCATGTAGAGAAAATAAGAATACTATGGTAGATGAAACATCCAGATCGCCTCCTCGAGCTCCAACGAATATCAATTAAAACCTAGATATCTCAAACTAATCGAAAGAGCACACAAGGAATTTTGGGAAAATAAAAACCATGCGTCGAACAAAAGTTTGGTATGAGAAACTTAAGAAATATGCGGTCAACATTTAACAGTGCTTTTGAGACCGCATGGAATGCCATAATGGTCATCCCCATAAAAGAACCACCGTCTAATAAGTACATAAGGTGATATAATAGATAGAGGTTAGGGTGATGAACATAAATAACAAGTAGTTGTGCTGCGTGCGTGTACAACACAAAAATAATAGTTATACAATCAAAACTGCTAAGGCGCATTCGCATAATTGTGTAGGTTTCCATGGAGGTGCTCTTAGAACTTTGAGAACGGTCCTCCTGCACAAGGATCAGAGATATCCTTCTGAGCATCATATATCTCTAGATAAAATATACCATAGGAAAAACATTGCTGGTCCACGCCTGAACACGTGGGACTGGGTCACATCACTCCCACATGCATATCCGTAAGTAGCACTAAAATGGTGTGCCTGCATCCTTTAAATTAGCTAAATCCCATAGGCTATGTCTCCTATCTTTGATTTCTGTCATTACTAATGGTGAAGTCATGTTAAACATCTCAACACACGATCCCTAACTCGAACAAATCTCGGAACCACAAATGTATTTCTATATCTCAATAGATCTTGGAACCACACATGGATTCTCACATCCTTAGTAGATCACAAACTCTATATTGGTTCGAGCATCTCAATCTGATCTCAAATCTCCACATAGATTCCAGCATCTCGAACAGATCATGAATCACTTCTAAAGCATATAATAAGTATATGGTTTTGAAGTGGTTACGATTTCGAGTCAGCCCATATAAGTACACTTCCCCGCTTACCGAGCGCTCCAAAACCAATCGATTATTTCCGGTTAACTCAACCTCGGTTCTATCAAAAATAAACTGACAATACATAAAGGTGGAGGTCCTTTCCTATCCAGATGGATTTTCTTATCATTTGTCCTAGAAGAGCAAGACTAGTTTATATGTACAGTATAGCATCTCCAAAGATAATCGTACCATATAACCCTCGTGTTTCTTCTAGATATTTCCTAAGTTAACTTTTGGTCAATATCGAAAGTCGACTAATCAACTATCAAGTTCAAAATAGAAGATAACATATGAAAACCAAGCCTCGTATACTAATCACGTTTTTAAACTTTTAGTGCTAGAAACACGACTAAATACTTTCCATAAACGAGTAAACACACAAGCATGATCAAGTCACACAAGCGATTTCTAATCCCCTTTTTATTTTATTAATTCTTTACTAATTAAAACCTCGTTTATTAGTAAAGATTCTTTTATCTAATAAAACTTCATTTATTAACCCCTACCATTCATTTTTACTCTTTCAATACTTCAAAAGTACTCGTATACTTATCTCACATGGTATAAGTATATTCAAAAATCATTAACCAGATTCCTTACTTTAAATCTTTACTTTTTCTATCCTTTTCCAAAAGATTCCATACTTATAATTTCCATCAAAATATCCATTTTAAGGATCAAAGTACTTTTATTAATCCATTTAAAAGGTTTAAGACTAATGTTACTCAAACATTGTCACTACAAACCCAAACCCAAACCCATTTCACTTATGCTTATCTTTAAAACATTCTTTTAATGATCCATTTACATTCATAAGCATAATCAAAAGGGTTAAAGATGAATGTTATCAACACATTATCACAATAAAGCCAAATCATTCCGTACTTATGTTATCTTTAAAATCATTCTTTTAAAGATCTAAGTTAATATTTGGTTAAGTTTGATAGTCGACAAATCGACTATCCAGTTAAAAAAGATCGCTTATAGAAATCAAGATTCGTATACTTAACTCATTTTCAACATTCCAAATTATACTATCCCTCGTTCAAGAGTGAAATCAAGTAAGTTAGAGCACTGGTTGCATATCAAAGCCTTGTCTAGACACTTTATTCTTGAATCTTACAGATAGATAAATCTACCTCTTTGGCTTTTAATGTTAAGTATAGTATTAATGACTTTCATAAACGAGTGAGATCAAAATAATTAACACATTTTCGACATTCCCGACTTAACTATTTCTCAGTTAAGAGGGAAGCCGGTAGGTTAGAGCACAACTGCTTTTATCCATACTCGAACATCAGTCTTAACTCTCACAAATAGATAAGCCTACTTCGTCGGCTTTTAACATTAAGCATAGTTAATTACTTGTTTCAAAACTTAAATATATATATATATACACTTTAAAAATAATTATAAATAGATTTTAAATATCTATATAAAGTATTACTTGAAAATAACTAATTTGTATTTGATGAAAAACATATTTTATAATTTAAAACCTCTTTACTTTCAAAATTCGTAAATAAATTTTAAAAATATATTTAAACTTGGGACCAACTTTAAAATTCAAAATATGTTAGAAAACATCTCTAAAATGATTAGGGAAAAATACAAAATTTAAATATCACTTTTAAACACTTAAAACCATAAGCAAATTACTATAGCATTTACAAATGTTGTTAAAAGTCTTTGATAAAGAATAACATTGAAAAACACAATCTTTGTGACTAGTTTTAACCTCTTTAATAATAGATTTAAGACTTGAAATTTTTACAGCAATTACTACACTTAGGGTTAAAACCATGGAAATAAACCTCTAAGGATATCTTTCAGTGTATTTATAATTTTTTTTAAAAACAGAACATTTCAAAGTGCTCATATATTGACCTTCTTCTCAATATATCATTTTGCAATATTGTTTCACAAGTTAATGAATGATTTATATTCCATATTTTTATAGTAATAAGTACAATTATAGTACTTATCAAAAATGCAAAGAAGCCCCTAGGATGTCTCTTAAAGTTAACATTGAAAATTGTGAAACACAAGGCATTTTCAAAGTTCACACATAACGACCTTTTCGCTTCTAACTTTCACAACATCAGTTTACAATTTATATTACTTTCCAAACCATTTCTTTTCTTCCCCAAAAAAAATACGTGAAGAGAACATCCAAATCAAATTATCCCAAGTTAAGATCACAAGTCTTCCATTTACACAAGTTAAATTGAAAGGATATCGAAGTGTACTTATAGCGATTATTCTCACTTCAAACACTTTCAAACATACTTCAATTCAAAAAAATAATCCAAACAACCATTTAAACTTAAGACAAGACCACGCCACATGTTTAAGAGGGCAATAGAAGTGATGATATATAATATAAAATTATCATTTGCTTTCAAAAGCAAGAGTGGTCCAAAGTTTATAACTTTAGTTAGTTAATGTCACTTTAACTTTATATTGGCACACAACATATATATACCCAAAATACACACATAAGATTGTGGGGTAACTCACTTGCATCCAAGCCAAACACATTCTCAAACACTCCCAAAGCCAATAACACTTTCTACCATCACCAAAACTTCCAAATATCTAAGCTTTAGCACTTATAAACCAAGGCAAGACCTCCCCCTCTCTTCAATGCTCACGGCCAAACCCATGCTCCCCTTTTTCTTCCATCTGTTTCCTTTTTGACTTTAGATCCAAGCTTCCAAAGGTGTTATGAGGTGTTGGTGAAAGTTTGATGGAGTTTGGAAAAGATTTGAGTTAATTAGTGAAAGATTAGTGAAGTGCAATGTGGATTAGTGCTATCCACATCCACCATTTTCTTAGTTTGTAAAAAGTGCTTAGTGAAACCCTTAAGGATGTATTTATAGGTTTGAAAAAGAGGTCATTATCATCTTTTAACTTTCATGAAAGGTCATAAAGAATCCTCCCTCTCACTTGCCACCTTTACACCTTATTTTTTTTACTTAATACTTGAGACCTTCCATAAAAGCTCATTTTCAAAATATCTTCTATGACATCACCCATAACATCATTAAATTTTTCATAAATGGAAAAATACCGTTATTTCATATTAATGTTCTCTTAAGAAAAAAATTGTATGTAAAAATCTGACTAACTTCTAACGAGTAAAAAGGTGTTTATCGATAAAACGATTTTCGATCACATTATCGGTATTTCTTTAAAGCAATTATTTTTGTAAACATTTTTCCAAAACAATTTTACCATCGTTAGTTATGATTCAAAAGGAGGTTAACAAGGTTATTAAATCGCTTTATAAATATTTAATCCAAGACTCAAATATTTAAATAATTCAAATATCTAAATACGAAATGTTCAAAATTCCGGGTCGTTACATTCTCCCATACTTGGAATATTTCATCCTCAAAATTCCAACACGAGAAATAAAAGGAAATAGTCACATACCAACACTTAATAGTATTCAATCACGAGCAAACATAACTCTTGGATTTTCCAAAGTTCAAAATTTCTCCTATCACCAACACGTTCAGCAGCCTCAGGTTATTGCTTAGTCAACTATCCATGCTAGCACATAACAAATCGAAGAGTCATCACCAAAATTCTCCATAAGCCACTAAAACATAGTATGTATACATACTAAAATCCGTACAATGTAAATTAACCATTCATGCAAAACATCAAATTCGATCACTTGCTCGATCATATAATTTCACTTTCAAACTAGTATAGATCATCTGCTTCCTTAGTGCAGACTTCGGTCAGGTTCCTTAATTAGAAACCTCCGTTCTCCTTACGTAGCCATATACTATGATAGAATTTTGGATTCATATCAAGAATCCGTATCAAGTGATCGTTGTTAAGAATCGAGTGAAAAATCGTTGTCCAGACCGGTGTAAATCACCTTGAAATCAGGTACTCTAATACTGGATCAAGAACTGACATGCTAATAAAATGATCTACATACAACTTACATATTTATCCTATTGGTTTCTTAAATATACCAATATCTTTTGAACCATATTCATTTACAAAAATAGTATATCTCATCAATACTAAAATTATTTATGCATCATTTCATAAATCATAACTTCACGTTATCAAACATCTTATAACTTAAGTTCATATTCGTATAATACTCCACTACATTTCTAAGAGTATACACAAAACACCACATTTATTTTACTTATCATGAATGTTCAATAAATTTAAAACCTATTTTAACTTATTACCTTTTCAGTCTAGAGTTACAAAAACTCAACTTTAAATTTTCATCAAATTACTTAGTTTCAAGTTCTATAACGATTTTGAGGTTTCCAACTATCCAAAATCGCCAAAAATCCCATTTCATTTTAACAAACGAATTCTACGAAACAACAAATCATAACATGATGCATAACTAAACTGTACTAACGTATAGGATATATATAATAACTTAGCAAAGTTTCACTTATATATTTAACACACTTTACTCAAAAAGGGTGGAAAAGTTCCAACATTTATTCCTAGCTATGCCACTCGGGCCTCCTTCATAGTATACATATAGAAATTTTCTACACAAAAAACTTCATATAAAATTTCATTTAAAGAAAAAGTTTTAGAACTAAACACCAGATTTCATTTCAAATCATTTGAAATGAATATATATACATATATCTTTTGTATATCAAATCATAGTTTTGGGATTAAAACGAAATTTGTTTTACCAAAACAACTTCATAGCATCCCTACTTTGAAACCCAAAAATAAACACCGATAATGCTGCAGCCATCACCAGAATTATTTTCAAGCGGTAGAAGTGAGTTCATTAAATCCAAATCATACTTTTCGAACTTAATAAAAAATCATTTCAAAACGGTATCACATACTTTGTAAATATTACTAAATACCATGATGTCAACCTTATAAACCAATTTTCCAAATATTTAATTTCAGAAAATATTATTATTATTCTTCTAAAATCTTGAAAAACATTTTCAAAGACACCGGAATTTAAGTTCTTAAAATATCTATTTAAATCCTTTTTGTTTAAAAACTATATTTTATAAACTACACTTATATAAAATCACTTTCTTATATAAAATATTTTCATAAATGTTTATTTACAAAATATCTTATCTTTCCTTTAGATTAAAATAAACATCTTTTATTAAATTCAACTTTTAACCCAACATTATCACCAAACGCTTTATAGTCAAACTGTAAAACTAAATTTTCAAGTGTCCGTTTCAATGCATCTACAAATACTATCTATCCAACCCGTGTAGTGAAAAAGTAAAACCGCTCATAAACTGGTCAAGCACAATCCATAATCAACATACACTAGTCAATGCTAATAAACTAGCTGAGCAACATTAAGCTAATAATTCTGCAAATGGAAATAATGCTTATAAACTAGTCCAGCAAAGTCAAATCATTCTATAAAGGATAGCAATGCTCATAAACTTGCCGAGCACGGCTAAACTAATCAGCAAGGGATAGTAGATAAACATCATTCATCCCTACATTAATTAAAGTACACTATACTAATTCATACTTGTATAAAGTTTCCTTATGTAAGGTCTTTAATTTTCGCAGTTGTAATTACCTTTAAGGTATACATTTATAACATATACAAATACACTCTCATATTTATAATACACTCAATTCATGCTAGAGCATTCCGTTATCATATCTCTTAATGAGTCATACCCAACCAAAGCCAAGGTTTTCGCTTAACCTTCAGCTTCAATACCAGCTGTAATGAGTCGCCTTTACAACCCTCGAATGTCAGCACTAATACATACACGGTATTCACGTACTGAGCACTCAAGTGCTTGAAAGATAGATTTTTAGAGTAAAATAAAAAATAAACAGAACAAGAAAGAAGAAACACAATATCATAATTTCATAGTGGAACGATAACATATAATATTAAAAGACAGCACAAAATTTTCACTCTAAGATACAAAGCATTTAAGAGTTACAATTCTAAATACTATCATCAGCTTGGAAAGTTTGACAGCTGTCCTCATAAATGCTGATATATACAATATACTAATACAGTGGAAATAAGAATACTACGGTAGGTGAAACATCCAGCTTATCTCCTCGAGCTCCTATGAATATCCACGAAAACCTGCCTTTCTCAAACTACTTGAAAGAGCACATGAGGAATTTGGAAAAAACTAAAATCATGCGTCAGACATAGGTCTAGCGTGAGAAACTCAAGAAATATGTGATCAATATATAATAGTGCTTATGAACCATACGGAATGCCATAACAGTTATCCCCTAAAAGGAACTACCATCTAATAAGTACATAAAGTGATATAATAGATAATGTCTAAGGTGATGAACATAAATAACAAGTAGCTGTGCTGCGTGTGTATACAACATAATAATAATAGTTATCCAATCAAAACCGCTAAGCGCGTTCACATAATTGTGTAGGTTTCCACGAAGATGCTCTTAGAACTTCGAGAATGGTCCTCCTGCACAAGGATCAAAGATATCCTTCCAAGCATCGTATATCTCTACATAAAATATACCATAGGAAAAACATTGCTGATCCACGCCCGAACAAGTGGCATCGGGTCACATCAATCCCTCATACATATCCGTAAGCAATACTAGAATGGAGTACCTGCACCATTTAAGTTAGCTACACCCTATAAGCTATGCCTTCTATTTCTGGTTTCTGTCATTACCAATGGCGAAGTCACATTCAGCATCTCAACACACAAGCCGGAACTCGAATAGATCTCAATACACGAGCCCCAATACAAACAAATCTCAGAACCACACATGGACTCCCATATCTCAACATATCTCTGAGCCACACATAGATTCCTACATCTTAAATAGATCATGAAGATCTACATAGGTTTGAGCATCTCAACCCAATCTCAAATCTCCATATAGATTCCATCATCTCGAGCATATCACGAACCTCATCTAAAGCATAGAACACATATATTGTTTTGAAGTAGTTTCGGTTTTGAGTCATCTCATATGCATACTTCCCTGCTTATTAGGCGCTCGAAAACCAATCGATAGATTTTCGATTAACTCAACCCCGATTCTTTCAAAAATAAAGAGACAATACATAAGGGTGGAGGTCCTCTCCTATCCGGACGAAATTCCTTATCATTCGTCCTAGAAGAGGAAGACTAGTTTATATATACAGTATAGCATCTTTGAAGATAACTATACCATATAATGGTTGTATTTCTTTTAGATGTTTCCTAAGTTAATTTTTGATCAATTCCGATAGTCGATGAATAGACTATCAAGTTCAAAACAGACATCACATATGGAAACCAAGTCTGATATACTTATTATGTTTTTGAACTTTCAGTGCTAAGTATACGACTAAATACTTTCAATAAATGAGTAAACACACAAAGCATGATCAAGTCATACAAAGCATGATCAAGTCACATAAGCGACTTCTAATCCCCTTTTTATTTAATCAATCTTTTATTCATTAAAACCTCCTTTGTTAGTAAAACTTCTTTTATCTAATAAAACTTCAATTAACAATCCCTTCCATTCATTTGTACTCTTTTCAATACTTCAAAAAGTATTCATATACTTATCTCACTTGGTATAAGTACATTTACAAATCATTAACAAGGTTTCTTACTTTAAAACTTTACTTTTCCTATCTTTCTCCAAAAGATTCCATATTTATAATTTCATTCAAAATATACATTTTAAGGATCCAAGTATTTTCATAAATCCATTCAAAAAGTTTAAGGCTAATGTTACTTAAACTTTGTCACTACAAACCCAAAACCTTTTCAGTTATGCTTATCTTTAAAACATTCTTTTAAAGATCTATTTACGTTCATAACTATAATAAAAAAGTGTTAAAGATGTATGTTATTAACCCATTGTCACAAAAACCCAAAACTTTCCAAACTTATATTATCTTTAAAATCATTCTTTTAAAGATCTAAGTTAATATTTGGTTAAGTTCGATAGTCAACTGATCGACTATCCAGTTAAAAAAGATTGCTTATAGAAATCAAGATTCGTATACTGAACTCATTTTTGATATTCCAACTTATACTATCCCTCGTTCAAGAGTAAAGCCAGGTAATTTAGAGCACCGGTTGCGTATCAAAGCCATGCCTAGACACTTTATTCTTGAATCTCACAGACAGATAAGTCTACCTCGTCAGCTTTTAGTGTTAAGTATAATATAATGACTTTCATAAACGAGTGAGAAATCAACACGGTTAACATGTTTTAGATATTCCCAACTTAACTATTCTTTAGTCAAGAGGGAAGCCAGTAGGTTAGAGCACCATTGTTTCTATCCCTACTCGAACATCAACCTTAACTCTTACAAATAGATAAGCCTACTTCACCGGCTTTTAGTGTTAAGCATAGTTAATTACTATTTTAAAAAATTATATGTATGAGAATACTTGTAAATAGGTTTTAAATATCTATGTAAAATATTACTTGAAAATAACTAATTTACCATTTGATGAAAAGCATGTTTTATAATTTAAAACCTCTTTACTTCCAAAATTCGTAAATAAATATGAGAAATATATTTAAACTTCAAACCAACTTTAAAATACTTAAAACTTTATTGGAAAACATCCCTAAAAATATGAGGAAAAAATATAAAATTTAAATATCATTCACTTAAAACCATAAGCAACTTATTACAGCATTTACAAATGCCATTAAAACTCCTTGACAAAAAATAACATTGAAAAGCACAATCTTTGTGATCTGTTTTAACCACTTTAATAAATAATTTAAGACTTGAAATTTTTATAGTAAGTACTACTCTTAGGGTGATTAAAAACCATGTAAAGAAACACCTATGTATATCTTCCAATTTATTTATAAAAATTCATGAAAACGGGACATTTCAAAGTGCTCATATACTGACCTTCTTCTCGCTATAACATTTTGCAACATTGTTTCACAAGTTAATGAATGATTTATATTCCATATTTTTATAGTAATAAGTACAATTATAGTACTTATCACAAATGCAAAAAAGCCCCTAGGATGTCTCAATCGTCGAACACAATGCATTTTCAAAGTGCATGCATAACGACCTTTTCGCTTCTAACTTTCACATCGTTGGTTTATAATTTATTTTAATTTCCTAACCATTTCTTTTCTAACCCATAAACAAAAATATGTGAAGAGAACAACCAAATCAAATTATCCCAAGTTAAGATCATAAATCTTCCATTTTTACAAGTTAAAGTTAAGGGATATCGAAGCGTACTTATAGCAACTATTCTCGCTTCAAACACTTTCAATCATACTTCAATTCAACAAAATAATCCAAACAACCATTTAAACATTAAGACAAGACCATGCCACATGTTTAAGTGTGCAATAAAAGTGATGATATATAATATAAAGTTATCATTTGCTTATAAAAGCAAGAGTGGTCCAAAGTTTATAACTTTAGTTAGTTAATGTCACTTTAACTTTATATTAGCACACAACATACACACACACAAAATACACGCACAATATTGTGGGATAACTCACTTGGATCTAAGTCAAATACATGCTCAAACACTCACAAAGCCAAAAAAACTTCCTACCATCACCAAAACTTCCAAATATCTATGCTTTAGCACTTATATACCAAGGAAAGACCTCCCCCTCTCTTCAACGCTTAAGGCCAAACCCATGCTCCCCTTTTTCTTCCATCCTTTTCCACTTCCGACTTTAGATCTAAGCTTCCAAAGGTGTTGGTAAAAGTTTGATGGAGTTTGAAAGAGATTTGAGTTAATTAGTGAAGGACTACTGAAGTGCAAAGTGGATTAGTGCTATCCACATCCACCAATTTCTTAATTTGTAAAAAGTGATTAGTGAAACCATTAAGGATGTATTTATAGGTTTGAAAAAGAGGTCATTACCATCTTTTAACTTTCGTGAAAGGTCACAAAGAACCCTCTCACATGCCACCTTTACACCTCATTTTTTTACTTAATACTTCAGACCTTCCATAAAAGCTCATATAGCTATCTTCTTCTCGCTATAACATTTTGCAACTTTGTTTCACATGTTAATGAATGATTTAAACTTCCATATTTTTTCAGTAATAAGTAAAATTATAATGCTTATCAAAAATGCAAAGAAGCCCCTCGAATGTCTCTCAAAGTTAACTTTGAAAATCGACGAACACAAGGTATTTTCAAAGTGCTTCCATAGCGACCATTTCACTTCTAATTTTCACAACTTTGGTTCATAATTTATATAAGTTTCCAAGCTATTTATTTTTTGCCCCACAGACCAAAATAGGTGTAAAGAATACCCAAATCAAATCATCCTAAGTTAAGTTCACAAATCTTCCATTTACACAAGTTAAAGTTATGGGATATCGAAATGCAGTTATTGTGACTATTCTTGCTTCAAACACTTTCTAACATACTTCGATTCAACACACAATTCAAATAACCATTTAAACATCAAGTCATAGACATGGCACATGTTTACGAGAGTAATAGAAGTGATGTTATATAATATAAAGTTATCATTTGCTTTCAAAAGCAAGATGGGTCCAAAGTTTATAACTTTAATGATTTAATGTCACTTTAACTTTATATTTGAATACAACATATATATACACATAAGATAGCGAGATAATTCACTTAGATCCAAGCCAAACACATGCTAAACACTAGCAAAGCCAAGAACACTTCATACCATCAACAAACTTTCAAAGATCCCAGTTTTATCACTTACAAACCAAGGGAAGACCTCCCCCTCTTCAATGCTCATGACCAAACCCATGCTCCCCCTTTTATTCTGTCATTTTCCACTTTTGACTTTAGATCTAAGATTTCGAAGGTGTGCTAAGGTGTTGGTGAACGTTTCATGGAATTTGGAAGAGATTTGAGTTAATTAGAGAAAGATAAATGAAGAACAAAGTGGATAATCCACTTCCACCATTTTCTTAATTTATAAAAAATTATTGGTGACACCCTTAAGGGTGATTTATAGGTTTGAAAAAGAGGTCATTACCACCTTCTACCTTTCATGAAATGTCACAAAGGATCCTCCCTCTAACATGCCACCTTTACACCTCATTTTCTTTACTTAATACTTAAGACTTTCCATAAAAGCTCATTTCAAGATATCTTTTATGACATCACCCGTGGCATCATAACAATCTTTATTTTCCATAAATGGAAAAGTATTTTTTATTACATATTAAAGTTCTCTTAAGCAAATAAGTGTATGTAAAAAAAACCTGAACAACTTCTAATGAGTAAAAATCTGTTTATCGATAAAATGATTTTCGGTCACATTATTGAAAAAATTTCAAAGTAAATATTTTCTAAACATTTTCCAAAAAGAATTTTACCATCATTAGTTATGATTTAAAAAGGGGTTAACAAGGTTATTAAATCACTTTAATAACATTTAACCCAATATTTATATATTTCAATTGTTTGAACCAAAATTGGTACAAACACCCAAGAAAGTAAGTGTAGAGATTAAATGAAGAAAGTAAATGAAAAATAGACGAAATTAGACAAAAAATAAGCATACACAAATTTATAGTGGTTCGAAAATCTTGGCCTATGTCCACTTGGATGATTTTATTTCTTTTGCACTATTTTTTGTGATTACAAGAGAGGAAGATCAGAATAGGTCCTTGAATACAAGAGAGTAAGAGTGTGATGGCAGCGTAAAGATCTCAGGAATGAATCATGCCTTATATATTTAAAGGTGTAGATGACCAAATATCTCGCTGATATTTCTCTTATAGAACCTCGCCGCCAAGACCAAGTGCCCCAGAAAGTTTAGGCTCTGAATCCTCTAGGGTTGAAGATCAGTACGGATCCCTCTAGTGAGTGGATCAGCACTAATCCCTATATATGCAGGCAAGGTCTTGTAACTTTATCTATTGGCTCGTCTTGTCATTGGCTTCAGGATTCCAAGGTTGTTTTTCATAGTGGACTGGGTGTTTTGTGGTCCAAATGATGGATCTATAAAAGGTTAAATTGCTACATTAGACTGTATATGGAGATTGTCAATACGACGCATTAGAACTCCGGAACAACACTTGAATATGGCTCTATGAAGATAGAGAAGAGTGCTATAGGAGTGTGGGCCAATTTGGGTGCACCCCAAAGGATCGGTACTAATCTCCTTTGTAGGGTGGGGTACTAATCTATACTTAATGTATTCCAGGGTGTTGCTCCTCTGAATTCATTCGACCGTCATCTCGTAGTCTATTTTGTACTTGGTTTCTAGACTCAAGGGTCATCACTCTAGCCTGCTTTCCTTGATAATCGTCGAGTCTAACTTGTCCAATCAATCTGAATATAGCTGGGCCAAAAGGCCGGATAATACTTGCCCCCTAAAGTACGTCTTGTTTCAAACATGGCATGCTTTGAATCGAGACAAGTTAGGATCGTTGAAAAGGATTCCACTATATGTCTTGAATGGTTGTTACCCTTCCATGAAGTTTCTTTTTTGGAAAAGTCATATCTCTAACTGTTCGCTATGATGTTTGCTCGGTATCTGACACTATAAAACTGAAATACATTCTCTCGGTAATTGTCTGTGCTCGGTTCCATTGAGCTAGTTGATTGAGTTAGTAGGCCTTGGTTATCAAAACTGGTTTATTTTCTGAAAGTCCTAGGTAGCAATTCAATTTTTGTTGATTCAGGAGATCGAATGTCAGGTGTGCATAGGCGTTCGTACATTCATGTATTCACTGTTGTCATTGTCTTCCAAGCACTTTCGTATGCATATAGATCGTTGCCAAGTTCCATCAAATTGCGTTCACAATTTCATTGTTATTTTTTTATATGGGTAGGATTTGATACCAATCCCGTATGCATATGCTTACCACTTTGGACCCATATACAATGGGTCACGTTTGGGTATATAACCTATTTACTTCGTTCTTCCTCCAAACTCGCACATTTATTCATCACTAAACCCTTCCTACCCAAAGCCGCCATTAACTTTTTTTGAAGCTCGAAAATCATTCAATACACTTAAGTCTCGCATCGATCTAATCATTAAGCCCCTTGATAGCCTATGCATCTACCTCAAATTATGATTTCATTGAATGAAATGACCCTCCAGATTTTACCTTAATTTTAATGGGAATTTTTTTTTGCATTTACAATTCAATTTAATTCTCAGAGTCATTTTCTTTTCAAACAATTTGTCCAGGATTTTAAAATTCCTACTAATATAAATATATCAATTTAATCATAAAATATACATATACATATGATGATGTATATGTCCCTCTTGTTTAAATCAGAGTGTGTGTATATATATATATATTATGAACAAGAGCAAGTCTGTTTGATTTGAATTTGAATTAATCTACTCATAATTAAATTCCCAGATTCTTTGATATTTACAGTATATATAAGTAGATCCTGCATATTTATTTATACTAGATTTGATCATGCTAACCATGATTTTTCTATTAATTTTTATCTTGGCAGATAATCTCAGAATACTTGAGATTATCATATTTTTTGCATAGTTCAAATGTTTGATATGTGACTAAGTACTAGAAAATGATATTTACATCTATCATTTTCCATTTAGGTGTCTCCTTTGAAACCCTCTTGCTTTTGATTCAATCAATATAGCTTTTCTGTTTTAATCTTAACCAATATGACACAACTGTGGGTTGAGCATTTGCATAAAATTTTGCTGTGACAAGAATCTAAACTTTAAAGTGTTTTAAAAGAATGTAGAGTGTCTCCTGATTTGATAATTCAAGCCAGTTCAAAATGCACATCTGTTTATAGAATTTTAAAGTGAGTTTTTGATTAAACATTTGCAAAAGAAAACTAAAGATTTTGAAGTGCCTTATACTGTCAAGATATAATCAAACATGTTCAACCAGAACTCCATTCTTTTGAAGCTGGTTAATTCATGTGATTGTGTCAGCCAGACACTTTGATCATGGAACAATGATATGCGATTCATTTGCATAGCATCTGAAGCTCTTTTTTTATTTACTCTTCTCAAAACAACCCAGAAATGGACTTGAATCTTTTTACAAAATATTCCAGTGAAAGGCAATTACGTACTTAAAAGAATTTCTCTAGTTTAAACCCATATTTTACCCCAAACTCAATACTTTTAAATAACCCAAATTTTCCTAGTACTCTATACTTATAAATAACCCAAATTTTCCTAGTACTCAATATAGGTTAGGCTAGACAACTGCTGAAATATGTATATATATATATATATTTTCCAAGTTTTCATAACTAATAATTTAAGCATATTATTTTTTCATATCTCAGACCATACTTCAGTACTCAAACCATTTACACATAACAGAACTCAACTCTAACAACCAGTTTAACCAACACAGCAAAGTCATTACATAACAAGAAATTTAAAAACTCTATTTCCATGAATACATGCAGATATGACATTCTATATTCTTATTAAAACTAGCAAGCATGCTCATCCATTTTTCTCATTAGCCATAACCTTCCTTCCTACTTAAGTCTTGCATCCCCTGAAAGAGCATTGGTGGCTGCCTCAGTTTGAAATGAGGCACCCCCATATGCCATGAGCAAACAAGGGTCAGATCAATGATCTGGTATGAGCAACAACAAAATATTCATAACATTAAGCAGATAGAAGATAAGCATATATATACTGGCTTTTTGCATATTCAATTTCTTTAATCCTCTGTTTTACTATGTTTCAGATAATTTTTGTACATGGATGATAACTTTATCAATCATTCATATACACATAAATAATTATGCAAACATGAACATTTAATAATTGCAGATAGAAGCACTGGAACAACCATGGTTCCACTCCAACCAACTTTAAGAAAAACTCAAGTTTCTATTTCTTCATTTATAGGTTGTATTATCCATTTAAAATTCCTAACCTCATCTGCTATCAAGGAATCACGGGGGCACATTGCAATGAACTAATTCACATCATTGCACAAAGATCTCAGGGCTTAAACAAACCATGTGCCAACTTGCCTACTTCAAATATAACAAGCATTCCAGCAGCCTTCTTGGTTTACCATCCCTAGTTTATTTACTAGTAGTTTTAGTTTAAATCCTACCATCAGATAGCTAGGTGAACATGTCACTGTAAACAGGGAAACATCCATACATCTTACTAGCATAATTTACCAGAAATAAACAAACAATCATTTACAGGGATGTGGTCAATAGATGTCTTGATCTCAAATAGAAATACAAGGATATTCTCAACTGAACAATAGAGACATGGCATGTTAAGTTATTTGAATTTGCTAATTACTATGATTGAACCAGATTCAAGATCTAGCTTAACCATAATTTTTAACTTGTGGTTTATCTATTTAATTAAGGGCTCAGCACATATTGAATTTCTATTGCACCCCTAATATCTTTTTTTTAAGCCTTGGCACTTATACAAAGTATAATGCAGCTCATAATATTTTCTTTATTAAAATTTCCATGCCATAGATCCATAACAGTTGAGTGTATAATTAGCTTTTCTGAATGCAGTAAAAAAAACAGTAGGTTACACATCAGAAGGAAACATCATAACAGATCAAAAATCATCCAAAAACATCCATAATAAAAATCATGACAGATCAGAACCATCCAAAGAGCATTGATAAAATCATGTTCAACAAAACCAAGAAAAATGCAAATAGCAATATAGAAATTTGGCTGCTTCATATCAAGTCTTAATGCCATGAATTTAGTGAGATCACTCACCTAAGTTCTTCCTTCCTTTGATCAAAAATCCCTATATGTTTCTCCTTCCTTTTTTTTCTTCTTTCTTTCTTATTTTTAAGCAACTCGGGTAAAATGATTTTCTGGCTATAACTGCCTATTTATATAAATGTTTTCTTCTAGGGTTTTACCAAGATAAAATTCCACTTTTGTCCTAGCTAACATCATGTATTTTGCATTTTATGTTTTCATATTTCCATCCTTGATTACCCTGGCTACCCTAGCCAATTATGGTTAGTACTCCTTTCTCTTTACTTTTTCCAGAAAATAGCTATTTTTGTATACTCACCCAAGTCATGATAAATGTGTGACTCAGTCTTACTATATTTTTTTTCCAGAAATCTTCCTTTCCATTTTTATCTATACTTATTGACTTGTATTATATTTCATGTCATTTTTGATGCTATTTCTTCTTGCTTAACTTTAACATTTTCTACCCACAGAAAATATACATGTGTATAGGTATATAGATATATATATTTTTTATTTCCCCATGTTTCATAGAAAAATACATATAGGCATATATTTCATTTTTAACTTGGTTAGGCCTAAGTTAAAATCCAATGCTTTAAATAAGAATTCACTTTCTTATTTTTAAATAAAACTTTTCTGTCTTCCTTTTTTTTCCACAAATTCTTGGATTTTCCCTGTGCCATTTCCAGTGTTCATATGCACACATATCCTTGCACATTATTTAATCCCAAAATTCTACCATATTAAATCTAAATATTTCAAAATTTAAATAATCTTATTAAAATAATTTTTCACCAAATTTTGGGGTATTACATTCACCCTTCCTTTTAGGAATTGTGTCCTCAAAATTTTTCTAATAATTATAACAAGCATTTACTGACTCTAAGGAATCCATCAAACATATGCATAAGCAAACAAATTCAACCATAATAACCACACATATTAAATTCTCCAGAAATTAAAATTTTTTTACCTTTAATCTACAAAAAGTTTAGGATAATCCATCCTAATTTTGTCTTCTAACTCCCATGTACAATCATTAGGATCAAGACTCCACTGGACCTTCACTAGTTTCAAAGTTTTGCTTCTCAATTTCTTTTCTTCTTTAGCTAAAATCCCCACTGGTTCTTTCTCATAAACCAAATTAGGATTTATTTGAATTTGGGTAGGCTTTTCCAGAATTTCTTCTTTATCATGTACCCATCTTCTAAGTTGTGATACATGAAACACATTGTGCATTGCTTTCATTTCCTCTCGCAGTTCTAATTTGTATGCTAATGAGCCTATTCTTTCCAAAATTTTATAGGGTCCAACATACCTTAGTGTGAGTTTTCCTTGCTTGCCAAATCTCTAGACCTTTTTCATAGCTGAAACCTTGATGAAAACAAAGTCTCCCACTCCATATTACACCTGCTTTCTCTTTATGTCTGCAAACTTCTTTTGCTTGTCTTGAGATACTGCCATCCTTTTTCTTATTAGCCCAATTTTCTCTGTAGTCTCTTTTACATATTCAGGCCCTAAAACAACCCTCTCTCCTGTCTCTACCCAACATACAGGTGATAAACATGGCTTGCCATACAAGGCTTCAAATGGAGCCATCCCTATGGTGCTTTGATAACCATTATTGTATGTAAACTCAACTAGATGGAGATGATCCTCCCAGTTGCCTCCAAAATCCAATGCACATGCTCTCAATAAGTCTTCT
The DNA here is from genome assembly GCA_030737815.1 of Allium fistulosum. NCBI lineage: Eukaryota > Viridiplantae > Streptophyta > Magnoliopsida > Asparagales > Amaryllidaceae > Allium > Allium fistulosum. The sequence continues at coordinate 838,798,423 of CM060905.1, forward strand.
AGAACTTTGTTCACTACCTCAGTTTGTCCATCTGATTGTGGATGGTAGGCAGTGCTTAAGCATAATTCACTCCCCATGGGTTCTTGAAAACTTTTCCAGAATCTTGAGGTGAAGATGGTATCCCTATCACTCACAATGGTTTTGGGAATGCCATGCAATCTTACCACCTCCTTCATAAATACTTGTGCTAATTTTGGTGCATTCCTTTCTGATTTGACTGGAATGAAATGTGCCACTTTAGTTTGCCTATCTACTATCACCCATATACTTGTGTTTCCTCTTTTAGGTCTAGTCAGTCCATCTATGAAATCCATAGATATATCTTCCCATTTCCATTGTGGTATGCTAAGAGGTTGTAACAACCCTGATGGTCTTTGTGTTTCTGCCTTAACTTGTTAGCAAGTCATACACCTTGCAACATGTTTGGCTACATCTGACTTCATTCCCTTCCACCAAAAATTTCTTTTTAAATTTTGATACATCTTTGTACTGCGTGGGTGTATGGAGTATTTACTCCTATGGTATTCATTCAATATTTCCTCCTTCAACTCCATGTTTTCTGGAACACATATTCTATCCTTGTTTCTCAAATAACCATTTTTATCAATATGGTAATTTGTCACTTCTTCCCCTTTTGATATGAGAATTTTCTTCTCAACTATAATAGGGTCTTGGTCTTGAATTTTACTTACCTTTAAAATTAATTCAGATTGAAGTGTCATCAAGCTCAAATTCCCTCTATTTTCCTGTGCACCATGCACATGTACATCCATGTGCACACAGCCATTCTCCCCAATTCCTAATTCAGCAAGCAAAGACAAGTCCTTAAACTCTTCTATCATCATCATAGATATCTTAGCATGTTGTCTACTTAGAGCATCAGCAACTTTGTTTGCTTTACCTGGTGTATAGAGTATGTCTAAGTCATAGGCAGCTAGAAACTCCACCCACCTATGTTGCCTCATGTTTAAATCTTTTTGTGAGAATAGATATTTCAGTGCCTTATGATCAGTGTACAAAATAAATTTTGCACCTAATAAGTAATGTCTCCAAAGCTTTAAGGCATACACTACTGCTGCTAGTTCAAGATCATGGGTTGCATACCTAGTTTCATGTGGCTTTAATTGCCTAGATGCATAGGCTATTACTTGGCCTTGTTGCGTCAACACAGCCTCTAGCCCAGAGCCACTTGCATCAGTATACACAATTAATCCCTCATTTCCTTCAGGTACTCTCAACACTGGTGCATTAACTAAGGCTTCCTTTATTTTGATAAAAGCTTGCTCACATTTTTCAGTCCATATAAACACTTGATTCTTTTTAGTTAAATTTGTAAGTGGTGATGACATTTTAGAAAAATCTTTTATAAATCTCCTATAATATCCTGCCATCCCCATAAATGATCTAACCTCACTCACTGTACTTGGTCTTTTCCATGCTTGAATTGCTACAACCTTATTGGGGTTCACTGAAATTCCTTTTGCAGAAATGACATGGCTAAGGAAATGTACTTCCTCCTTCCAAAATGCACATTTTGAAAATTTTGCCTTTAAATCTTTTTCCCTCAATCTAGACAAAACCAGATGCAAATGACTTTTATGCTCTTCTACTGTTTTGGAATAAACCAAAATATCATCAATAAAAATTAGCACAAACTTGTCTAAATAATCTCTGAATATTCTATTCATTAAATCTACAAAATATAAAGGGGCATTTGTCAGCCCAAATGGCATAACTAGAAACTCATACAAACCATATCTGGTGTTAAATGCAGTGTACTTAACACTTGAGTCCTCAACCTTCATCTGATGGAACCCAGATGCTAATTCTAACCTAGAAAATATTTTAGCTCCACTGAGTTGATCAAAGAGATCATCAATTCTAGGCAATGGGTATTTGTTCTTAATAGTAACTTTATTTAGCTCTCTGTAATCTATACACATTCTCAAAGTACCATCATGTTTTCTTACAAACACTACTGGAGCACCCCAGCATGAATTGCTTGGCCTTATAAATCCTTTGTTTTCTAGTTCTTCCAACTGATTTTTCAATTCTTTTAGTTCACTTGGCCCCATTCTATAAGGTTTCTTTATTATTGGGCTTGCTCCGGGAATAAGATTGATTTGAAACTCTACTGGTCTATGGTGTGGAACACCCTTAACCTCCCCAAACACATCCAAGTATTCATTGACTATGGGAATTTCTTCAATAGTAGGTTCACTGAAATCTTTTCCTAAGTCAATTAAGTGATATAATTTTCTTTCTTTAGCTACTTCACATAAAATTATGATTCTCTGGCCTCTAAGATTTTGTAATGATATGGTGGATGAATCTAAGTTAATTATGGCTTTAAATTGCCTTAACCAGTCTACCCCCAATATAACACCTATATTTGGGTAGTTTAAAACATATAAATTGGAAATAAAAGTATCTCCTCCTATGTTTAATTCCACATCCACACAAATCATATCTAAAACACTAGAACTCCCCAGTGGACTTTGTATAAGCAATGGAGTTTCAACCAATATGCAATTTAATTTTAGCATTTTAACTAGTTCATAAGAAATCAAAGAGTGCGTTGCCCCAGTATCATATACTACTGCTATGGGTATGGTACAAATAAGTAATGTACCTTCCACTTGGCTATGATTTTCAGCATTAATTTCCACTATAGATTTGCTTTTGCCCTCCAGATTTGCTAACTTCCCTTGCTGCTTGTACTCAAGACAGTTCCTCTTCATATGCCCCTCTTTCCCACATAGGTAGCATTTGAAGGCTCCTCCTTTTAACTCTGGGCACCTTGGTTTGATGTGTCCTTTCTTTCCACAATGATGGCAAACCAATTTCTTCTTAGCATCATTAGCCTTGGTGTCATTGGCCTTCTTGTTGTCTGTCTCCTCCTTCTTTTTATCATAAGGGTGATATCTTCCCTTATTCTTCTTGTTAATTTGGTTCTTAAAATTCCTGTACTTCTCTCTTTCCTTGTCATGCTGCTCCAATTTTAAAGCCAGATCTATTACTTGATCAAAAGTCCTATCTGCATATGGTAACATGGCTCTGCTAAGTCCTGGGTTCAAACCTTTAATGTACCTATCATTTTTGGATGTTTCATCTGCCACCAGCATTGCTCCATATTTGGATAATCCTTCAAACTTTTGAGTATACTCAGTGACATTCAAATTTCCCTGCCTAAGTCTAATAAATTCTTCAAGTAATGTGGTTTTAGCTGAGGCTGGTACAAATCTTGCCTCCAACATCTCCTTGAATTGATTCCAAGTGATTTCATTTTCAATTCTCCTGGCTATGATCACCTCCCACCAGCCTAAACCTACTCCTTTCAGCTGTCTTGAAGCCACTTGCCTCTTCCTCTGATCATCAAGCTGCATGTCATTGAAAATCCTATCCAGTGTTCTCAACCATGCTTGAATTTCCATCACATTTTCAGTCCCTTCAAAACTTTTGCCTCCCAAGTTTGTATAAGCCTTTAATAGTTTTGAAAGTTCCTCATGTGGATTCTCAGGTCTATGTCCAATTCCATCCCTTAAAACCCTTACAAACTCTTGCATATAAAGCATTTGTGGTGCACTTGTTCCTGCTTGATGTGATCCCCTTCCTACCATGGTTTGCTAACCAAGTTATGGGCAAATAGTATTATTATACTGTGAGTATTTTCTATAGTTAATATTTTCCTATCTAAATTATTTCATCCAAAACAAACAGATAAAATATATTTCTATAGTATTCATCAATCAATGCAACCATTTGCTCTGATACCAACTGAAATGACCCTCCAGATTTTACCTTAATTTTAATGGGAATTATTTTTGCATTTAAAATTCAATTTAATTCGCAGAGTCATTTTCTTTTCAAACAATTTGTCCAGGATTTTAAAATTCCTACTAATATAAATATATCAGTTTAATCATAAAAATATACATATACATATGATGATGTATATGTCCCTCTTGTTTAAATCAGAGTATATATATATATATATATATATTATGAACAAGAGCAAGTCTGTTTGATTTGAATTTGAATTAATCTACTCATAATTAAATTCCCAGATTCTTTGATATTTACAGTATATATAAGTAGATCCTGTGCATATTTATTTAAACTAGATTTGATCATGCTAACCATGAATTTTCTGTTAATTTTTATCTTGGCAGATAATCTCAGAATACTTGAGATTATCATATTTTTTGCATAGTTCAAATGTTTGATATGTGACTAAGTACTAGAAAATGATATTTACATCTATCATTTTCCATTTAGGTGTCTCCTTTGAAACCCTCTTGCTTTTGATTCAATCAATATAGCTTTTCTGTTTTAATCTTAACCAATATGACACAACTGTGGGTTGAGCATTTGCATAAAATTTTGCTGTGACAAGAATCTAAACTTTAAAGTGTTTTAAAAGAATGTAGAGTGTCTCCTGATTTGATAATTCAAGCCAGTTCAAAATGCACATCTGTTTATAGCATTTTAAAGTGAGTTTTTGATTAAACATTTGCAAAAGAAAACTAAAGATTTTGAAGTGCCTTATACTGTCAAGATATAGTCAAACATGTTCAACCAGAACTCCATTCTTTTGAAGCTGGTTAATTCATGTGATTGTGTCAGCCAGACACTTTGATCATGGAACAATGATATGCCATTCATTTGCATAACATTTGAAGCTCTTTTTTTATATTTACTCTTCCCAAAAAAACCTAGAAATGGACTTGAATCTTTTTACAAAATATTCCAGTGAAAGGCAATTAAATACTTAAAAGAATTTCTCTAGTTTAAACCCATATTTTACCCTAAACTCAATACTTATAAATAACCCAAATTTGCCTAGTACTCAATATAGGTTAGGCTAGACAACTACTGAAATATGTATATATATATATATATATATATATATATATTTTTCCAGGTTTTCATAACTAATAATTTAAGCATATTATTTTTTCATATCTCAGACCATACTTCAGTACTCAAATCATTTACACATAACAGAACTCAACTCTAACAACCAGTTTAACCAACACAGCAAAGTCATTACATAACAAGAAATTTAAAAACTCTATTTCCATGAATACATGCAGATATGACATTCTATATTCTTATTAAAACTAGCAAGCATGCTCATCCATTTTTCTCATTAGCCATAACCTTCCTTCCTACTTAAGTCTTGCATCCCCTGAAAGAGCATTGGTGGCTGCCTCAGTTTGAAATGAGGCACCCCCATATGCCATGAGCAAACAAGGGTCAGATCAATGATCTGGTATGAGCAACAACAAAATATTCATAACATTAAGCAGATAGAAGATAAGCATATATATACTGGCTTTTTGCATATTCAATTTCTTTAATCCTCTGTTTTACTATGTTTCAGATAATTTTTGTACATGGATGATAACTTTATCAATCATTCATATACACATAAATAATTATGCAAACATGAACATTTAATAATTGCAGATAGAAGCACTGGAACAACCATGGTTCCACTCCAACCAACTTTAAGAAAAACTCAAGTTTCTATTTCTTCATTTATAGGTTGTATTATCCATTTAAAATTCCTAACCTCATCTGCTATCAAGGAATCACGGGGGCACATTGCAATGAACTAATTCACATCATTGCACAAAGATCTCAGGGCTTAAACAAACCATGTGCCAACTTGCCTACTTCAAATATAACAAGCATTCCAGCAGCCTTCTTGGTTTACCATCCCTAGTTTATTTACTAGTAGTTTTAGTTTAAATCCTACCATCAGATAGCTAGGTGAACATGTCACTGTAAACAGGGAAACATCCATACATCTTACTAGCATAATTTACCAGAAATAAACAAACAATCATTTACAGGGATGTGGTCAATAGATGTCTTGATCTCAAATAGAAATACAAGGATATTCTCAACTGAACAATAGAGACATGGCATGTTGAGTTATTTGAATTTGCTAATTACTATGATTGAACCAGATTCAAGATCTAGCTTAACCATAATTTTTAACTTGTGGTTTATCTATTTAATTAAGGGCTCAACACATATAGAATTTCTATTGCACCCCTAATATCTTTTTTTTAAGCCTCAGCACTTATACAAAGTATAATGCAGCTCATAATATTTTCTTTATTAAAATTTCCATGCCATAGATCCATAACAGTTGAGTGTATTCTTAGCTTTTCTGAATGCAGTAAAAAAAACAGTAGTTTACACATCAGAAGGAAACATCATAACAGATCAAAAATCATCCAAAAACATCCATAATAAAAATCATGACAGATCAGAACCATCCAAAGAGCATTGATAAAATCATGTTCAACAAAACCAAGAAAAATGCAAATAGCAATATAGAAATTTGGCTGCTTTAAATCAAGTCTTAATGCCATGAATTTAGTGAGATCACTCACCTAAGTTCTTCCTTCGATCAAAAATCCCTATATGTTTCTCCTTCCTTTTTTTTCTTCTTTCTTTCCTTATTTTTAAGCAACTCGGGTAAAATGATTTTCTGGCTATAACTGCCTATTTATATAAATGTTTTCTTCTAGGGTTTTACCAAGATAAAATTCCACTTTTGTCCTAGCTAACATCATGTATTTTGCATTTTGTGTTTTCATATTTCCATCCTTGATTACCCCGGCTACCTTAGCCAATTATGGTTAGTACTCCTTTCTCTTTACTTTTTCCAGAAAATAGCTATTTTTTGTATACTCACCCAAGTCATGATAAATGTGTGACTCAGTCTTACTATATATATTTTTTTCATAAATCTTCCTTTCCATTTTTATCTATACTAACATATTGACTTGTTTTATATTTCATGTCATTTTTGATGCTATTTCTTCTTGCTTAACTTTTACATTTTCTACCCACAGAAAATATACATGTGTATAGTTATATAGATATTTTTTTTATTTCCCCATGTTTCACAGAAAAATACATATAGGCATATATTTCAGTTTTTGGTTAGGCCTAAGTTAAAATCCAATGCTTTAAATAAGAATTCACTTTCTTATTTTTAAATAAAACTTTTCTGTCTTCCATTTTTTTTCCACAAATTCTTGGATTTTCCCTGTGCCATTTCCAGTGTGCATATGCACACATATCCTTGCACATTATTTAATCCCAAAAATTCTACCATATTAAATCTAAATATTTCAAAATTTAAATTATCTTTTTAAAATATTTTTTCACAAAATTTTGGGGTATTACATTGAATTTAGGCAACCTAATTCAAACCTATGTTAGACCCGATTCCGCCCTTATCTCTAGGCCAACTCTTGAATCCTTAACCTTTGATTCAGTTGCGTCTTTGCATAGAGGTAGTTTCCAGAATTAGGTAGATAGTGAATTGGATTGTGGTAGAGACGAGGTTAGCTTTGGAACGATTCATGTTGGTGAATTTTGGTTCAGGATCGGCTATGGGAAGGAGTTTGATATTTACGTAAGGGCAGTCACCCCATGTATGGCATCGTTGAAGGCAAGGATGAAGCGGATCTAGCCTTTGGGTGACTACGCATTGGTGGATGGAAGCATAAAGGATTGATAGTTGTTTTGGGTATGAAAAAGAAAACGTAAGAGGGAAAGTCAAAACTATTGCCTATACGTGAATGTCTTCTTGGTATGAAATGGGTAACGATCCCAAACTTGGGTGAATTTTTTTTTAAAAATTACCTAATATACTTGTACATGTATGAACTCTATGCGAATACTTGCTTTGTGACCTTTGATGTGAAATGCACATATTTTCCCGTATGGACTTGAACTTAAATGTATGCACACGCTTGTTTGTTTGAACATGAATTTAGATATAAGTATATGCCTAGAATGTTGATGACATGCTCTTATGCACCGATAGAAGATCCCTGCAATTGGACGTAACTCTTGTGCATAATCATCAATGTGAAATCCAGTTGGGATGATCAACGATGATGGTCACTCTAGTCGAACTCCTGGGTCCTGCCATAACCGTAGTATAATACTGAACTGCATTACACTGTTCAACACCACACTAACTGAACTTATCATGGTGGAAGAGATTAATTTGTCTAACTATGAATATCTGCTGAGTTTGATAGTAATGGGTTCTAGATACTTTGAGCGTTTAGCTGCAATGACTAGTGATCAAGTTGCTACATAGGCTAAATCAGACGTTGGGTGGGCTTCTACGACACTTTTTGCTCAATACACTCCGGGTCAACAATTGGAACAACCTAAAAGCTCACACCATGCATTGGGAAATTCTCTAAATCTTGGAGCAGATGATATTGTAGAGTCGGATCTCGATACACTTGAGGATGCCATATTCTTGGACGATCCAGAAGATTCAGTTGCTTCAAAAGTTGACAAGGCGTCTCTACGGCGAATCTGTATTAAGCATGGAATGTCGTACGAGGACATACTGGCCCCATCTCACCACTAAAGGGTTCATCTTCCTCTGAAAGGGTATACTGGTTGTAATAGTATATGTGCCTAGTTGGGAGTGTACTACCATTTAATCCATTCATCCATCGGATGCTCTATTTTATGAGACTTGCTCTAGTTTAACTGCACCTGAACAGCTACGCATTTCTCCAGGGTGCATACATGGTTTTCCTTAAGTTCTTGAATCGTGAGCCAACCGAGGGAAATATTAATTCATTTATAGCTTCAAATGACGAGAGGGAAGCCTCTCGTTTACTTACCTAGAGCCAATCAATGGTTTTCGAGTTGTGACCGATGCTTCGAATAAACTAAGTTACTTCAAAAGCAAATGGTTTTATGTACGTTATCCACTTGGGTTTGCACAACAACGGTTAGTTGGATGTAAGTGATTTTCAAACTCTATTATGAAGGCTTTAATCAAGTCTTATCCCGATTAACATAATTCCCCGAATTATGTAGACATTCCTTCAAGACCTGGTGGCGACGTTCACCTACCCGTAGTTACTACACTCAGGAACATCCCAGAGGAAAATAGGGAGGTCAGGTCCCTTATCATTGATGAGTGTCTATTGGCCTCCATTTGTTAGAAGAGAGTCGTAGCACTGGCCAAGCCGGAGATGCCGATAATGAGGTAGTAGTAGGTGCTCATGCACAGACAAAGGTAGGTCACGTCAACCCTATCATAACCTCAGTTCCTAATCGGGGATTGGGGAGGCTCAACGTGACATCGAGGAATGTGAAACAGTAGGCGGTGCAAATGAGAGTGGCCACGATGACATAAATTCAAGTCGCAAACCAGCGGTTGAGAAATCTTCAGATAAGCATCCACTTCCTTCCAGGAGGAAGCTCATCGTTAGACTTCGCAAAAGGCAAACTTCTATGTAGCCCCCGCTAACTTCAACAGTAGAGAAAACTCCATCTCTTCCTTCTATGGATACATTTTCGACTATGGGACCAATTCCTGCTAAATTCGGTTCCTTAGATATAGAGAACATGAGTATAGATGGTTCTCCTCTCCATATTGATGACGACACCATTCTTGTTAGCGTGGGAGAGATCACTCTCATTAGCAAGGCTCCAACTTACAGTTCGTCGGGGGGACACTCATGCGCATGTGCACTTCAAGATAATATATTGCACTTGCCGCACGTCCTTATTCACCGAATCTAACTTATTTACGTTTACTTTGTAGGATTCATGGAGATAAGGAAGTACACATACCGATCTTTGGAGGAAAAAGCATATCAAGCGTAAAGGCCTCGGCCCTGTTTGCACCACTAGGGAAGTGGTCACGATTATTAGTCTGACCATCGTTCTAGTTGAGATAGAGATGATTGAGATAGGAGCAGTTATGATAGAGATCGCTCATCACACGACTCTGCTTCCCAACATCGCCCTAGGTCTAGATCACCTTCTAGAGGTCCAGATAGGCAATCCAATTGCCGTGATGACATCCCGCCTGGTGGTGCTTCTTGTGCTCCCCCTCCTACTTTTATTCCTATGCACCCCACGACACTATCCCACTCCAACTGATCCTCTGAGCGTAGGCATTATAAGAGTGACACTAAGACATATCATCAGGGGCCTTGTAAAGAAAGTGCTTTCGCTTAGGTCGATACAACAGAACAACTTGCACCAGACACTCACATGGTCAAACTTAAGGATGAATTCCCAAACAGCTATTTCGATGGGCTCATATTAGTGCCTAACTTAAAGAGAATTACATTGGAAGCCCATGAATGGACTATGGCCTGCGTGATCGACATTCACAACCAATATAACGAGTGAGCGCGAGTTGCCGAAAAGATTTCCATAGTCTTGAGTAATAGGCGGGTGAAGATAGAAAATCAAAGGCTTTTTGAGGCTGACAATAAACGGGTCATCGCTAACCTTAACACCAAGGTCGAAAATTGGAGAAAATCTCAAGCTAAGGCTGAGAAAAAAGTAGTGGAGGCTATCAAGGTGCTCGAAGTTGAAAACACCAAGCATCTTGGTGAAATCGAGCTAGCGCATCATTAAAATTGTGAGCTAGTGTTAGAAAGAGATGCCGCGAATAGGAATATGGATGAATTCAAAACCAAGCTTGAGCATGAGACAAAAGAGAAAGATGACGCTCTCCAGCTGGCTTAGAGATAATGCGGCGAGATGCTCGATGCTAAAGCGCTTGAGCTCATTAAAGATGTGGATGCCCTCGTCAATTGAGAGGTTGAGGCTGCGGAACAACGAGCAGAGGAGCGGGTAATAGTGATATTTGAGCCACTGCTTATCGAGTACAATTCTAACATGCTAAAATTCTAAAATATGAAGTGGTTTAAAGATGGTTATCCCCGACTCCTCACACGCGTTTGGGAATGAGTTGTTGAAGAAAAGAAAGAATTTCTCCAGGGTAATGATGTGGTTCTTGAGTAGGTAGAGAAAGAGATTTTAAAGGAAGACGAGCCGAAGATCCTAAAAGATAACCCGCTTATCCTTCACCCCGAATGAGCCACAACCATGCAGAAAGATTTTGGTGAAGGCTCCGGGTCAATGCCACATGATGCTATTGTTAGTCAAGCACTTGGGTCTCAGGCTGCTTCCTAATCCACCACCGATCATGGGTGTGACCCTAAGAGGCTATAGATTCCTAGGACTGCTATGTTATCTCCTATCCCTGAAGGGAACGTTGGTGGAACTCTGGCCCATAAAGAACTGCAAACTGAAGAAGGTATCTTATTGATTTCTCCTATGTTTCAAAGGGTTGACATGTCATCGATCAACGCCACTAATCTCTTTTTCTTTTTGTACCTCAAGTTTTTGGTCAGCCTTCAGTCGCAACGCTTCCTGTAAAGGACTCTCAGCCGAATGACGGAATTAGTAGCCATACAACTTTAGCAATGATCCCCAACACTCCGGTTGAGGAGATTCCAGGTCTTGACAAGTAGATGATCGATGCTTTGTTGGATAAATGGACCAGAGGACTCAAGATGCTCAAACCAAAGAGGATGTCGTTATTATTGGAGTCTCCGAGTGCCTGCCTAGTCACACCCTGAGTGATATTGAGTGCAAATGCCTTTCTGATATAGATATCAAGCTGGAGAAGGTGGAGACTTTCCCATTCCTTTGTCCATAGCCTTGCCAGGCCAGATTATCTGTACTCCTGTTTATATTCCTCCGCCTGGGAGCGCTCGACGCACGCCGGTAGGATCTTTAAAAAACACTCATGCCTCCCTTCCTCTGCCCGGGGGTTCTCAAAGTCACCCTACCATATCATTACATAGCACTCCACCCAATGGAAAAGGAAGTGGAGGAAAAGGAGAAAAGAGAAAGGATGAAAGCTCAAGCAAAGCATCTCTCAATGCTAAGAAGAAGCCGTGGAAGCAGAAGTAAAAGAAATAACGATCAGCCTGCTCAGTATTGATAGACTTACTTTTTACTAATAGTTGCGGTCTATTTTCATTTTTTGGCTGGCTTTGTGCAGGTCCCCGCTTTTGCCTTTTGTTATTATTGTTAAGAACACTCGTACTTTGCTTCCTGAATTTCATGTGACTAACAAAGATTATTTTTGTTTTGTTAACTCTTTGTTCAGATTTGTCTAAGTACTCAAGAAATATGCTTTTCATTCAATGTACTTGCAATCTATTTCCTTTAATGATTGTTTTTAGGACTAAGTCCATGACCATAGTTTACCTGCCTTTCATCATTCTAAGGAACTTAATGTAATCACTGAAGTGCGAAACACTAGGCGTTAGTTAGGATTAGTCACTTAGGATTAATGATGTGATATCCCGGGAATTTGGACAATATCAATTTAATAATTTATATTTAATAATTAAATTGATTTGTTGATCTTTGTTAATAAATTTGAATAAATTTAATAATCTAATTAAATAAATATTTAATTAGTAATTTATCTTTTAAAAGTTTAATAGAATGATTTCTATTTATAATATATATATAAGTGTATATATTGTAAATAGATGAGTGGGTTTGAATTTAACAAATAAAGTTATGTTTTCAAATTTCTAATATTTTGGTAATTTGGAAATTATGATTTAAAATAATATTTAGCTTTTCAAAGATATTTGATAAATAACTATATGGTTTTTAAATACTCAAGATAAATGTTAATTGTTTAAATTTATTTTAGTTTAAGTTTAAAATAGAAATTTATTAACAAAAAGGTTTGTTTTTATTTTATTTTTGAATATAGCTTGTTAAATATAATTTGAATATATATATAAGTATAACCTTAACATATTAATATAAAAAAAATAGGAATTAATATATATAAAACAAGTCTAAACACTTGTCAATTAAGGAAATTATGAGAAATACATGTGTAAGCTAAAGATGATTTGAATTAACAAGTGGCAACAATTTTTCTTATCAATTATAATTTATAAATAAGTGTTATTAGAACAAACCAGGCTAATGCTCCTCTTTCCAATTTCTTTTCTTCATCTCTAAACTAAAACTGAAAACCAAATTCAAAACTAAAATCAAAAGAGAATCAAAACTACAACTTCAGCTGAAAACAAATTTCTCAAAAACAAAATCAGCGAGTAACACTCCTCAAAACCAGAAATCAAATTCAAATCAAAACCTGTAAATCATTTTCCAAGATCAAAATCAAAGCCTGAAATCATTTCTTAAACCTGGAAATAAGTCTGAACATCATTCTTCAAACCTGAGATAAGCAAGCAAATCTGGAATTAAAAGCAATTTCAAAAGCATGCAGTTTTAAATCAAAAATAAAGAAGCGACTCAAGTTTTCATAAGCACAAGACAAATGCCAGCAACTCAATTTTTAAAGATTCAAGTGCTGTTTTCAAAAATCTGGAGGCTCTGCTTCTTTTAAAATATGTGAGTAACTTTAAATTTTAAAATATAATTAGTTGAATGCAAGTATGGTTAGATATAAAAGTGTATTACATAAATGAATGTCTGATTTGGATTTTTATTTGTGTGCATGCTGTTATAAGTGTTCTGTTCATTATTGTCTAGGTGAGTAACCTTTTATAAGTTTGAAATCTGAATTATGGTTGCATGATTTTATGTTGAGATGAAAAAGCATTGCATGTTATTATATGTAAATATCTGATGTAAGTATATATGTGTGCATGATATTTCTTTCTATTTGCCTATTCTGTTTTGATTTTCCAGGCACAAAACTTCACTAAAATACTTATCATTTAATTAAGTTTCTGATAGAATGAAATTTATAAAAATGAAGCTGTTGATTATCTTAAGTTAATATTTAAAATTTTAAGTAAGTTAAAATATTAGTTGTTGTCTCTGGAAACATAAGAAATATCAGTGTATGTTGATTTTTATCAAAATCCAAACATGTTAATCTGGAAATTCAGTATCATAAATCAAAAGTACTAACTGAAACATGATTTTTAAATCAAAAATTAGGATTTTTAGTTAAGGGGTTAGGGCGCAGTTCTCTGTTGAACAGAAAATGGGTTTTTGATCTTCTCTGATGATCAAGTAATTTGGGATGAACGGGGTTGTTTCTGGAGCTAGATGGTTGATCAGGGAAGTAAGGAAAAATAGTAGAAGTGGTGATGGTTCACTGTGGTGGCGGCAATAAGTAGAACTAAGATTTTAACCTAGTTTGGTTGAGGGTCGAATGGGTGATCATTTCTTCGTCTCTGGATGTTCGAGTGGCTCGAGGCTACGGGTATATGTGGTGTAGGAGATTGGCAAGGAGTGGACGAAGTGATTAAAACTCTGGTGGTCGGAATTTGACTGGCGATGCTTTTTCCTGGAAATTGGTTTGGGTTCCAGTTCAACTGGATGGCTCGATTTTAAATCATGGCATGTGATGATGTTTTGATGTTTGCGATGTGTTACTGGAGCGATATTGGGTGTGTGTGAAGGACTGGTGATGGTCGGAAGTACGCCGTTGGTGGTGCAAGGTGCACCTGATGTCAGTGTGTCAGTTGAATTGGGTTTGGGTTTCATGGGTGTTTTCCTCGAAGTTGATCTCGGGGAAGGAGGCTTTTGGCTCGAGTAAATATAGGGAGGTACGCGAGTGTTTAAGTTGTAATTGTTTTAACAGTTTTAAGTTGCAAACAAATAGTTTTAAATTTACTCGAGAGGAACTTGGGGAAAAAGAGACTTGGGCTCGGGTTTGACTTCGAGTCGTTTGCAAGTGGAGTGAAAACAGGTTTTGACAGTTAAATTTTTTAAAAACCAAACTGTTTAAGGTAAATCAAACTCTGTTTAAAGATGAAGATATATTTGTTTATTTCAAGTATATATGAGTTTAAATCCAAAGTAAAAGTTTTAAACCAGTTTTTAAAATTTAAATAAAATAAGTTTTAAAAATTTAAAACAATTAAGTTAAATCAATTATCTTAAAATTTCATTCTTTGTAATGGAAAATTTAATTTGTATGATTTGTCTAACTTAATTGTATAAATTGAAACCTTAAGTTATTTTCAAATTTAATTTGGAAATAAGGTAATTAATAGAAAATGTTTTATCTTAAAACTTAATTGAAGTGATAATAAATGGAAATAAATAAAGAGTGATTTATAATTTAATTAGTTAATGGTTAAGGATGGCAAATTAACAATTAAAGTTTTCAAGATTTATTAACTTGTAATTAAGGATTGTTAATAAATAATTAAGTTTTTAATTAATAACTAAGAATAATTAATTAGTTAATTAAGTTAAATTTATTTTTTTATAAAAGTAATTAAGGATTGATTATTTTGTATTAAGAATATTGATTAATAATTAAGGTTTATTAATTAATAGTTAAAGAATAATTAATCAAGGATTAATTAATTTGTTAAAAGGGTAATTAAGGATGAGTTACTTAGTTATAATTTAAGAAATGAATGTGATTTATTTAAGTTAATTAAATTGTTAATTAATTAAGGATAGTCACTTGGTAATTGATTAAGTGTAGTTACTTAATAAGATTGGTTAAGTATAATTACTTAGTGTAAGTAATTAATAAATGAATTACTATATGTAATTGGTGAATTTAATCAAAAAGGATTTATGAAAGAAATTAAAGTAATTAAGAATAGTTAATTACTGTTAATGATTATTTAAGGTTGATTAATGGAAGTAATTAATTAATGCATGATTAATTAATGTAATTAATTAAGGAATAATGTAATTAATTATAGTTAATTAATTAATTAATGTAATTAATTAAGGATCATTAATTATTGTAGTTAATTACTATAAATGATTAAGGATAATTAATTTGTGAAATTAATTAAAGGGTAATTACTTTATGTAATTAATGAATAATTAATCAAGAGTGATTAATATTTAATGATTAATTAATTAAATGGATTGTAATTAATTAATGGTTGATTAAGCAAAGATAGAAATTAATTCTTAAGTAATTAATTTAATTTAAGTGGATTAAATTAATTTTAATAGAGATTAATAAATCATTGCTTATGAATGGATGATATTGTTTACCTTGAATGGTTTGAGATCTCAGATATGAGATAATTAATACTGTATGATTTGGATGCTTTGGTTGCATAATGATGATGATATGGATTATCTGCTTAAAATGATAATGTTGATTATCTATTGTGAATCTGTGAATTATCTATCTGTGTGTAGTATAGATAAGAATTGAATTGTTTTAACCTTAAAACAACTTGGCCTTTAAAAGATACGTTTTGGATTTCGATGAGACCGGGATCGGGTTTCCGTATACCGGTATTCCAGGTCTGGAGACCCGAATACCACATCGATCCAAATTAACGATAGGTCGTGAATCTCAAGTGAAGATGAAGATTCAGAGTGCAAGGGTTATTGTCGTTAACTCTGAGGGTGATTCCAAAACGAGTGTAACGAGATAATGCCTTCGGTTTCGTTCGAACCCGGAACGAACTTGTATGGATTGAATGCTTTCAGCACATCGTCAGGCGGACGATGAGCATTCTAAGTGATATGTTCTGATTAAAGGTAATCGTAACCTCAAGCCTCATCAACCGGGAATGGCTAAAACAGGGGAGATGCAGCAAGGCTTCGTGGGTAGCACCCACTGAGAGCAAGATAGATCCCTGTCTAGAGGTCCCTTTTCTTTTATTCGGCTTAGTGTGTGGTTGGTCGCGCCAACTACGGGATTGTCTTGTTCGGAATTATCCAGTAAGGGATGGTTCCGGCTTTGTGTTGCAGAGGAGCGGGCGTACTCCTCGGTACGGTGATCTAGGCCACGTACTGTGACGGGCGGTACCCCAGTAGCCCTGCCATTGTATGGAATCCAAACTCCAATAAGTGCCGTACGTATTAGTTGTGCCCAACTATGTTGGAATGTGAGATGTAAGCATTTCAGCTATTTCTGTATTTTACTTGAAAACCCTAGACCCTATTATAATATAACTGGATTTCCTATCAAATGTTTTGGTTAGCGTAAGGTAAAAACTTTTCCATGTTTATGTGTGGGAAGTCTTACGTGATACCTTTGTTTTCAAAAGGTTTTGAAGTTAAACAAGTTTAACCTGTTACTCACACCAGACCCATGTCTGACCCAAGTGTTTATTTCTGTTTTATAAACTCTTGGGTACTCAAATTTTTACGAGTAGCCAAGGGATTCAGGTTTAGCTTTGACGAATATTCTGGAGGAGCAATGGAGCAGGAGGCTTCGGCGTTCATAGATATAGTATTCCGCTGTGTTGATATCTGTGATAGTGTCTTGTCTTGTATTTGAGTTGTAATGTCTAGACAGATGTTTATAACTGTCTAGTAAGTGATGTATATGTTGTATAACTCTGATAAATTGTTGTAAACTATGTAATAGTTTATGTTATTAATATAATTTATTCGTTCCGCTGTGAGATCGTTGTTGTTCTTTCTTTCTTTCTTCTCTTCTTTTCTATTTTCTACCCCTTTCTTTCTTCATAATGATGCGACTTTCTGGGCATAGGAAGTCGGGTCGTTACAATTGGTATCAGAGCCAGGTTGAGCGAATACCTAAGCTATTGGTTAAGTGAATATCTGAACACTAGGTTGAGTGAATACCTAGGTTCGGAAGGATTGATCATTAGAGACAAGATCTGTAGCAACCTGTTTGAGTCTGAGTGTATATATATATACGAGAGCGCGTATGTGTTAGTTATATAAAATGGTTTTATATTGTGTTAATTGATCGGTTGAGTGGTATATGGATTCTGGTCAATACGAGTAGCTAACGTTATTGATAGGGATCTCTAAACACTTGGACCAGGCCAACAGACACAATATTATTTTAAAAAAGGTAGATGAAATAATTTTACCCAGATATAATTTCTATATAAAAAAAAAGTATCATTTTAAATGTATATGGTATTTGTAATGATTGGTTGAGATGATAATAATTTATCATCTAGGATTAGGAGTCTGAGTGTTGAGGTTGGAAGAGTATCTATCGAGACTGTAAACCTAATACCGTCTCGAGTGAACTTTACAGTTGTGTAAGGATTTCACAATCTCTGAAGGAAACCTGTTAAGGTTCGGAGTTTATCTTGAAGTTGGATGAGTAGAGTTGGATCTGTCAGTTAGGCAGAAGCGAGTGATAGTATCTTGGTATCTTCTGGAAGAAGTAGCTGTGTGATGAGACGCAGTGAATATGGATGTTCCCGAAGATGTTTTCTTTGAAACAAGTTAATGAAGTATGTCTGCTTCAGTGTTGTGGCTGAGTTCAGCATGGTGATTCTGTTTAGTTTGGGTCTGAGTTTCTTGAAGAAGCTTTGGATAAGGAAGTCTTTGGCATCTGTGGCAGCAGTGCAGCTCGGAGTGTTCTGTATTGGCAGGAAGTTTTCTGGCTAAGCAGTGAAAGAGAAGTTCAGAAGCAGCAGAGTGGATCCATTTCTTCGATAAATTGGATAAATAAGTGTAAGCTGTTCTGATTGGTAAAGAGAAAACAGTCTGTTTGGAATTAGGATGACTTGATCGCAAAAGTGACTTGCGATTGTCTGAGTGTTCTCTTGTGTTGTCAGAGTTTTTCTGGATGTCTTCAGAGGAGTCAGAAGTTGGTCCGCATCTGGAGATTGAGTTTTCTTATCGACTAGAATTCCAGAAGTGATATCGGTGGATCAGCCAAGTTGAAGGATGATTCCTAGAGATAGAGTTTGGTGAAGCAGCTCAGGTTTTGATGGAGTATCTGAGTTTTCTTTATGGATCTGTTGGACCTTATTTCTGGGATGGGTTATCCAGTCTGGGTTGTGTTCTTCATCAGTATTCTTATCTACTTCAGATCAGAGTTGTGCAGCAGAAGCAGTTTGGGAATGCATCTCTGGATAGGAGAAGTTAGTTCAGTCTTCTGATGTTTGAGGAGTAGAGTTGGTGTTCTTGGTTTTGAAACCAGCAGTTCTGGAGGATTTGGTAGTTGAGTCAGACTCGTCTGTAGTCTGATATCTTGTTTAGTTCTGTAGATCTAGATGAGTAGAAGCTCTGTAGCTTCGTAATTTAGATTGTTTGTAGAACGAGTGTCCCGGTATATATATATATATACTTGGGGAAACTCGAGGAAATTTTATCCAGAATTTTGTCTGGATAATTAGAATTGTTTGATTGGATGATTGTTTGCTATGGTTGTTAGCATATGGTTGATAATATATGCTTGTTAAATATTGAATAGATTATTAAATTACCTTTGTTTAAATTTCGGGGACGAAATTATTTTAAGGGGGGAGGAATGTGATATCCCAGGAATTTGGACAATATCAATTTAATAATTTATATTTAATAATTAAATTGATTTGTTGATCTTTGTTAATAAATTTGAATAAATTTAATAATCTAATTAAATAAATATTTAATTAGTAATTTATCTTTTAAAAGTTTAATAGAATGATTTCTATTTATAATATATATATAAGTGTATATATTGTAAATAGATGAGTGGGTTTGAATTTAACAAATAAAGTTATGTTTTCAAATTTCTAATATTTTGGTAATTTGGAAATTATGATTTAAAATAATATTTAGCTTTTCAAAGATATTTGATAAATAACAATATGGTTTTTAAATACTCAAGATAAATGTTAATTGTTTAAATTTATTTTAGTTTAAGTTTAAAATAGAAATTTATTAACAAAAAGGTTTGTTTTTATTTTATTTTTGAATATAGCTTGTTAAATATAATTTGAATATATATATAAGTATAACCTTAACATATTAATATAAAAAAAATAGGAATTAATATATATAAAACAAGTCTAAACACTTGTCAATTAAGGAAATTATGAGAAATACATGTGTAAGCTAAAGATGATTTGAATTAACAAGTGGCAACAATTTTTCTTATCAATTATAATTTATAAATAAGTGTTATTAGAACAAACCAGGCTAATGCTCCTCTTTCCAATTTCTTTTCTTCATCTCTAAACTAAAACTGAAAACCAAATTCAAAACTAAAATCAAAAGAGAATCAAAACTACAACTTCAGCTGAAAACAAATTTCTCAAAAACAAAATCAGCGAGTAACACTCCTCAAAACCAGAAATCAAATTCAAATCAAAACCTGTAAATCATTTTCCAAGATCAAAATCAAAGCCTGAAATCATTTCTTAAACCTGGAAATAAGTCTGAACATCATTCTTCAAACCTGAGATAAGCAAGCAAACCTGGAATTAAAAGCAATTTCAAAAGCATGCAGTTTTAAATCAAAAATAAAGAAGCGACTCAAGTTTTCATAAGCACAAGACAAATGCCAGCAACTCAATTTTTAAAGATTCAAGTGCTGTTTTCAAAAATCTGGAGGCTCTGCTTCTTTTAAAATATGTGAGTAACTTTAAATTTTAAAATATAATTAGTTGAATGCAAGTATGGTTAGATATAAAAGTGTATTACATAAATGAATGTCTGATTTGGATTTTTATTTGTGTGCATGCTGTTATAAGTGTTCTGTTCATTATTGTCTAGGTGAGTAACCTTTTATAAGTTTGAAATCTGAATTATGGTTGCATGATTTTATGTTGAGATGAAAAAGCATTGCATGTTATTATATGTAAATATCTGATGTAAGTATATATGTGTGCATGATATTTCTTTCTATTTGCCTGTTCTGTTTTGATTTTCCAGGCACAAAACTTCACTAAAATACTTATCATTTAATTAAGTTTCTGATAGAATGAAATTTATAAAAATGAAGCTGTTGATTATCTTAAGTTAATATTTAAAATTTTAAGTAAGTTAAAATATTAGTTGTTGTCTCTGGAAACATAAGAAATATCAGTGTATGTTGATTTTTATCAAAATCCAAACATGTTAATCTGGAAATTCAGTATCATAAATCAAAAGTACTAACTGAAGCATGATTTTTAAATCAAAAATTAGGATTTTTAGTTAAGGGGTTAGGGCGCAGTTCTCTGTTGAACAGAAAATGGGTTTTTGATCTTCTCTGATGATCAAGTAATTTGGGATGAACGGGGTTGTTTCTGGAGCTAGATGGTTGATCAGGGAAGTAAGGAAAAATAGTAGAAGTGGTGATGGTTCACTGTGGTGGCGGCAATAAGTAGAACTAAGATTTTAACCTAGTTTGGTTGAGGGTCGAATGGGTGATCATTTCTTCGTCTCTTGATGTTCGAGTGGCTCGAGGCTACGGGTATATGTGGTGTAGGAGATTGGCAAGGAGTGGACGAAGTGATTAAAACTCTGGTGGTCGGAATTTGACTGGCGATGCTTTTTCCTGGAAATTGGTTTGGGTTCCAGTTCAACTGGATGGCTCGATTTTAAATCATGGCATGTGATGATGTTTTGATGTTTGCGATGTGTTACTGGAGCGATAGTGGGTGTGTGTGAAGGACTGGTGATGGTCGGAAGTACGCCGTTGGTGGTGCAAGGTGCACCTAATGTCAGTGTGTCAATTGAATTGGGTTTGGGTTTCGTGGGTGTTTTCCTCGAAGTTGATCTCGGGGAAGGAGGCTTTTGGCTCGAGTAAATATAGGGAGGTACGCGAGTGTTTAAGTTGTAATTGTTTTAACAGTTTTAAGTTGCAAACAAATAGTTTTAAATTTACTCGAGAGGAACTTGGGGAAAAAGAGACTTGGGCTCGGGTTTGACTTCGAGTCGTTTGCAAGTGGAGTGAAAACAGGTTTTGACAGTTAAATTTTTTAAAAACCAAACTGTTTAAGGTAAATCAAACTCTGTTTAAAGATGAAGATATATTTGTTTATTTCAAGTATATATGAGTTTAAATCCAAAGTAAAAGTTTTAAACCAGTTTTTAAAATTTAAATAAAATAAGTTTTAAAAATTTAAAACAATTAAGTTAAATCAATTATCTTAAAATTTCATTCTTTGTAATGGAAAATTTAATTTGTATGATTTGTCTAACTTAATTGTATAAATTGAAACCTTAAGTTATTTTCAAATTTAATTTGGAAATAAGGTAATTAATAGAAAATGTTTTATCTTAAAACTTAATTGAAGTGATAATAAATGGAAATAAATAAAGAGTGATTTATAATTTAATTAGTTAATGGTTAAGGATGGCAAATTAACAATTAAAGTTTTCAAGATTTATTAACTTGTAATTAAGGATTGTTAATAAATAATTAAGTTTTTAATTAATAACTAAGAATAATTAATTAGTTAATTAAGTTAAATTTATTTTTTTATAAAAGTAATTAAGGATTGATTATTTTGTATTAAGAATATTGATTAATAATTAAGGTTTATTAATTAATAGTTAAAGAATAATTAATCAAGGATTAATTAATTTGTTAAAAGGGTAATTAAGGATGAGTTACTTAGTTATAATTTAAGAAATGAATGTGATTTATTTAAGTTAATTAAATTGTTAATTAATTAAGGATAGTCACTTGGTAATTGATTAAGTGTAGTTACTTAATAAGATTGGTTAAGTATAATTACTTAGTGTAAGTAATTAATAAATGAATTACTATATGTAATTGGTGAATTTAATCAAAAAGGATTTATGAAAGAAATTAAAGTAATTAAGAATAGTTAATTACTGTTAATGATTATTTAAGGTTGATTAATGGAAGTAATTAATTAATGCATGATTAATTAATGTAATTAATTAAGGAATAATGTAATTAATTATAGTTAATTAATTAATTAATGTAATTAATTAAGGATCATTAATTATTGTAGTTAATTACTATAAATGATTAAGGATAATTAATTTGTGAAATTAATTAAAGGGTAATTACTTTATGTAATTAATGAATAATTAATCAAGAGTGATTAATATTTAATGATTAATTAATTAAATGGATTGTAATTAATTAATGGTTGATTAAGCAAAGATAGAAATTGATTCTTAAGTAATTAATTTAATTTAAGTGGATTAAATTAATTTTAATAGAGATTAATAAATCATTGCTTATGAATGGATGATATTGTTTACCTTGAATGGTTTGAGATCTCAGATATGAGATAATTAATACTGTATGATTTGGATGCTTTGGTTGCATAATGATGATGATATGGATTATCTGCTTAAAATGATAATGTTGATTATCTATTGTGAATCTGTGAATTATCTATCTGTGTGTAGTATAGATAAGAATTGAATTGTTTTAACCTTAAAACAACTTGGCCTTTAAAAGATACGTTTTGGATTTCGATGAGACCGGGATCGGGTTTCCGTATACCGGTATTCCAGGTCTGGAGACCCGAATACCACATCGATCCAAATTAACGATAGGTCGTGAATCTCAAGTGAAGATGAAGATTCAGAGTGCAAGGGTTATTGTCGTTAACTCTGAGGGTGATTCCAAAACGAGTGTAACGAGATAATGCCTTCGGTTTCGTTCGAACCCGGAACGAACTTGTATGGATTGAATGCTTTCAGCACATCGTCAGGCGGACGATGAGCATTCTAAGTGATATGTTCTGATTAAAGGTAATCGTAACCTCAAGCCTCATCAACCGGGAATGGCTAAAACAGGGGAGGTGCAGCAAGGCTTCGTGGGTAGCACCCACTGAGAGCAAGATAGATCCCTGTCTAGAGGTCCCTTTTCTTTTATTCGGCTTAGTGTGTGGTTGGTCGCGCCAACTACGGGATTGTCTTGTTCGGAATTATCCAGTAAGGGATGGTTCCGGCTTTGTGTTGCAGAGGAGCGGGCGTACTCCTCGGTACGGTGATCTAGGCCACGTACTGTGACGGGCGGTACCCCAGTAGCCCTGCCATTGTATGGAATCCAAACTCCAATAAGTGCCGTACGTATTAGTTGTGCCCAACTATGTTGGAATGTGAGATGTAAGCATTTCAGCTATTTCTGTATTTTACTTGAAAACCCTAGACCCTATTATAATATAACTGGATTTCCTATCAAATGTTTTGGTTAGCGTAAGGTAAAAACTTTTCCATGTTTATGTGTGGGAAGTCTTACGTGATACCTTTGTTTTCAAAAGGTTTTGAAGTTAAACAAGTTTAACCTGTTACTCACACCAGACCCATGTCTGACCCAAGTGTTTATTTCTGTTTTATAAACTCTTGGGTACTCAAATTTTTACGAGTAGCCAAGGGATTCAGGTTTAGCTTTGACGAATATTCTGGAGGAGCAATGGAGCAGGAGGCTTCGGCGTTCATAGATATAGTATTCCGCTGTGTTGATATCTGTGATAGTGTCTTGTCTTGTATTTGAGTTGTAATGTCTAGACAGATGTTTATAACTGTCTAGTAAGTGATGTATATGTTGTATAACTCTGATAAATTGTTGTAAACTATGTAATAGTTTATGTTATTAATATAATTTATTCGTTCCGCTGTGAGATCGTTGTTGTTCTTTCTTTCTTTCTTCTCTTCTTTTCTATTTTCTACCCCTTTCTTTCTTCATAATGATGCGACTTTCTGGGCATAGGAAGTCGGGTCTTTACAAATGACTTATGTATCCTTTCTAGAATAATAATTTTCGATCACACCAAACTCTGGGCGCTAGTTTAAGTCAACTACTTAGGATTGTAGTCAGCATACCCTTATTCAGGATGTTTACGTTCAATCGCTCCGAACTCTAGGAATCAATCAAAGGCTTGTAAGTTAAGTGCTGCCTTATGCCGTGCATGGATTTTTTGTTTTGCCTACTCCAAGAAAAATGTTAAGAGTTGGAAGTTCTAGCCATATCCACTTTTGTTTATACACCTTCTCCCACTTCGAGGATAAGAGTTGAGCGAGTGAATGGTCGTATCACGTTTGTTTTGATTTATACTCCTACCCCCCAATCTAAAAGCAAGGGATAGCGTATAGATGGTCTTGTCACATTCAGTTTGATTTTATACTCCTTCCCCTAATCCAAAGGTAAGAGTTGGTTTACGGATGGTCACGTCACATCCGGTTTAAGTTTATACTCTCGTCCCCAATACGAGGAAAAGAGTTGGCTGATGGGCAGCCGGGTCACGTCCATTTAGTTTATACTCTTACACCCAATTCGAAGGCAAGAGTTAGCATACAGACGGTCATATCACGTCTGATTTAGTTTATACACCTGCCCTCAATCCGAGGACAAGGGTTGATTGGTATCAATCTCCTGACACCAGGAAGGACTTTCAGGGTCCGATATAACTGCATTAATCACATACAGATTCATTCGAGTCGGTCAAGCCACAACTCTTGAGTAACGGAAAGACTGAGTCCTGGACTTGGAAAGCCGTCTTATTTTGTAAAAGATGGGAAATGACGGTTCTGTTTTGGACCTTCCCAGCATTGCCGGAGCAACGCCAGTTCTCAGAAGGTTGGGGATTGAATGTGGCCATCGACCCGGCGGTTTGGACCTTCTCAGCATTTCCGAAGTAAGCCGATTCTCAAAAGGTTGTGGATTGAATGTGACTATGGACTCGACGGTTAGGACCTTCCCAGCATTGTCGGAGCAATGCTGATTCTTTGAAGGTTAAGGATTGAATTGTAGGATCATTTTCACCCTAGAGTGGAGGGTGAATAGGGTCATACTAATAACAAAAATTAATGCGGAAATAAAAAAATAATAACAGAAAATAATGCAGAAGAGATCACACACAAATTTACCCTACGTGCTGCCCCTAAGGTTTCTACTAGAAATTAAGTAGTCAGACGCTTACAAACACACGTAAACTTGCGACACCCGTTAACTTGACTAACCTAACTCTAAACTCAAAACCCCGCCACAACTCAGCCACTGAGTTGCGAATTCTCGAACTACAAAACCGTAATTCGTACCTAATTACACAACTAGAGTTTGACTCAAATTTAAAAAAAAAGAAAATTAAAAAATAAAACTAGAAATTACAAACACAAAATCCTATTATAAATTAAGCCCAATATAAAGTAACAAAGGACCGGCCCAATTAAATAAAGAATTTCTGAGTAATCAACTCAAGTCTATTAACTATGGGTTTTAAAAGTTTATTTTCATTTATTAGCTTCGAACAACAACTAATGGTACTATCTCCCTTTTCAAAATTATTCATTTTCAAGCCCATATTTTCATTTTCAAGCTCTCTAATTTTATTCTCAATTTCTAGCATCTCAGTTTCTAAGAGTTGGAGATTTTTAAATTCAATTTTTTCAGAATCCTTGATTTTTTTTCATCTCCTTTTCAAACTCGTGAATTAATCGAATAATTTCAGATTTTCTCAAAATCACATTTTCTTTTTCAAGGGTTTTGAAATTTTCATTGACCTCGTTTAATTTCTTTTCAAAAATCGCACATTTAGAACTTTCCGACCTCTTAAAACTATCCAATTCTTTTTGCAAAATATTATTTTTACTAATCAACTCAGTTTTGTTCTTCTCCTAAATTAAAATTTTGTTTTCTAACTTTTGAAAGTTTTCATGAAAAAAGGCAAATTCTTTTTCATAGTCCAAACACCTTTTGCAATTAGAATTTATTTTTCTTAATATTTTTAAGCTCATTTTCCAAATCATTATTTTTCTGATGTAGTTTAGATTGTTCCCATTTCAACATATTATTTTTCATCTCAAGAGCTTCACTATTTTCAATTAATTTTCGGCACAAGAGAACTAAATCATTGAATGAAAAATCACTTATCTCATCGGCTATTGAATCTTCATCACTGCTGTCTTTTGCAAATCCTGTCAAGCACTTTTCTTTAACTGAGTCGATTGTGGAGGATTTCTCACCGTTGTTGACTTTTGCACCATATATTGCGTCAACAGTAATATAGATTTCCTATGCACTTTCACAGTGAGAGATATGGTTAAAATTATCTCGATTAATATGAGAATATAGTATATGCATAGCAAGAGCATTAATCGAAGTATTTTTCTTATCTACTATATCACATCCATTTTCAATAATATCCCAACATTTAGAATTAATAGATTTTAAATAAAATTCCATTTTTAATTTCCAACTTAAAAAATC
This sequence comes from Allium fistulosum, assembly GCA_030737815.1. NCBI lineage: Eukaryota > Viridiplantae > Streptophyta > Magnoliopsida > Asparagales > Amaryllidaceae > Allium > Allium fistulosum. The sequence goes on from CM060905.1 coordinate 838,825,124, forward strand.
TGTTCCATAAAAAATAGGGGGAATAATACTGAACTAACTCTCGCTAGATTTGCAACTAGGGTTAGACATCTATGCTATTAACCTTGCTCTGATACCACTTGTAGGATCATTTTCACCCTAGAGGGAGGATGAATATGGTCATACTAATAGTAAAAATTAATGCGGAAATAAAAAATATAATAATAGAAAATAATGCTGAAGAGATCACACATAAATTTACCTAACTTCGGCAAAACCATGCCTACGTGCTGCCCTCAAAGTTTCTACTAGAAATTTAGTCAGACGCTTATAAACACACCTAAACTTGTGACACCCGCTAACTTAACTAACCTAACTTTAAGCTCAAAACCTTGCCACAACTCAGCCACTGAGTTGCAAATTCTCGAACTACAAAACCGTAGTTCGTACCTAGTTACACAACAAGAGTTTGACTCAAATTTTAAAAGAAAGAAAATTACAAAATAAAACTAGAAATTACAAACACAAACCCTATTATAAATTAAGCCTAATATAAAGTAACAAAGGACAGACCCAATTAAATAAAGAAGAGAATGTCTTCCCCTTTTGTTTGTAAAATGTTCGGCCATTCATTTTCCCATTCTTCTGAAATTAGGATTTTGATTAATTGAAGCCGCCGCTTGAATTTATCGATTGAAATGATGATTCTGAGTTGAATTGCATTGCCAATCGATCTCTTTGCTTATCAACTTGCAGCTGCTCCAAATGTTGAGCTCGAATATCGGTGCATTGAATTGGTACGTGTTTTCCCCTTTTCGAATTTTTGATTATGCTCGAACTTGATTCGAGTTCTGGATTGGTGCTTGCTCTCTGATTTTGCTTGAACTCAAATGCCTTTTTCCGATGATGATGTTGGGTTTAAATAGGGAACGAAACCCTAAATTATCGTTCGTATATTTCTATTTGAATTCTTCAAACACTTTGCTTAGCCGTTCGATTACTGATTGAATGTTGGTGATGATATTTGACTTGTTATTTTGTTGACGTGTTACTGCATATACCTCTGATGAATTTGAACTTGCTTGTGTCGGTTCCGTTCTTTTTGCTCCTTTGACTTCGGCATTTAAATTTTAGATAATCTTGTGACTTTGTGAAGATTGACTTGTTCAATTTGTTTTATCTGATTGAATTCACTGTAACATTAAACTGGATTGATCTGGTTGAACTCGAACTCCAAGTGCTCTGGTTGCATTCACTATATATATATATGTGTGTGTGTGTGTGTGTGAGTGTGTGTGAACTGCTTCATGTTAAACTTCCAGTTGCTTTGAGTCAGTTCATTTCTTATGATCTTGTTGTTGTGCTGTAGACCGGTTCTATGTTTTGGTTTGTATGCATGTACATTTTGGTTGAGTATCTTGCATTTTCATGTTTCACTATTTTGGATTATGGTTTTGCCGTGTCTGGTGTTGTTCCTGTCTGGTGCACATGTTGTCTGCTTGCATGTTCGTCTTCGTGTTGCATTATTGTCTGGTTTGGTTTACTCGTGTCTAGTCATTTGAGTCATTGTTGCATGAGAACTTTGTTTTCATGTTCATGCTGCCTAGCCTTGCTGTGTGGTTCCTGCTCCTGGACTGACCTTGATCTACTTTGCATTGTACTTCGAGTTATATGTCCAGTTGCACTTACAATTGCTGTGTTGATAAACCTGACCATGCTTGAATGTTGTCTTGACTCATTTGCCTTGTTGAATTCATTTGCAGTATTGTCTGCCATTGCTTTATTCTTTGTACATGTGCATTTTCTGTTTAGTTTTGATTTGAAGTCTGGTTTGGGTTTTAGATTGATTGATTGGTCTGGTTGTCACTGTATATGTATATCTTGTTGCACTTGAAGTCCGAATGCATGTTGTATCCATGTTCACAAGTGTGTTTTTATGCTCAGTCCACTGTTGTCTTGAAACAGAACTTTATTGTTGCTTGGCTGAGTGTACTTGTATTTTTCCTGTTCCACTGGAGTATGTCTGTGCACTTGTTGTTGTTAGCCTGTTATGTTGATGCTCTCTCTGTTCTTGGCCCTTGTGCATCACATACATGTTGAAACTGTCATGTGGTCACCTGATTCAAGTCTATTTGCATGTTTTGCATTTGAATTTTGCACTTTAAAGTTGTTCATGCCTCTGAACTGATCCATATACATTTGAACATGTTCACTTGTTTGGTCTGGTTCCACTGGCCTTTTGTTTTGTCATGTTCACCTCTGTTTGTTTGTGCACTTCTTCCTGTAGTTTGGTTTCATGTTGAAGTTTTGTTTTTTGCTTTGCACCTGGGTTGAATCCAGTCTTTGACTTGGGTTTGACCTTGTGCTCACCCGTCCCTGCAATTTTAACAAGCAAGTGTATATCAGTGTGCTCGACCTTGTGGCATGTACAGTGATACACTGTGCATGTCACAAGTTGTTCGTCCAAGATGAATTAAAAAAAATGATGACGAACAACCCAAATAACCGAGGCAAACAATTTTTCAAACACACACTTCATTGTGCACTGCAAAATATTTCTTTTTTAATTTTACTGCGTCAGTATTTATTTTGCAAATATTTCAGATGTTGGATTCAGGCTGGAATAAAGTTGAAGATCAAATACGAGTAATGAGTGAATATGTAGTGAGGTGAAACTTGTAAAGTGAAAATTGTGTTGTAGTTGAAATTGTATTGTAATTGTAAATGTGTAAATGTAGTGAGAGCTCAAATTTGTACTATTGAATTTGTAATAAAATATTTGTTTGAATAAAATATTTGTTTAAATATGAATTCTGAGTTATTTATTTTATTCAACAAATACTTATTTAATTATGTGGAAAAATAAAATAGTACAACGACAAATACATTTAATCGAATATATATATATATATGTTTATTATCATCAAACAAAAATTATAGGCTATTGTATTCTACAATCTCCCCCTTTTGATGATAACAAACATATATTAATATTTTGACTTTATTAAATGTATTTGACCTTGGTGAATTCTATTAGCTCCTCCTATTTGAATGCTCCCCCCTACAACAAAGCTCCCCCTTCACAGATGCATGTAATTAAAACTGAAAAATTAATTAAAAATAACTTTGAATAAAAACACTCTCGAATATTAGTAAGGATATCGCGCAAAAAATTAAAATCTTAACCACTCTCCCCCTTTTGTTATCATCAAAAATAATAATATTAATTGAAATAGCTACGATTTTTATTAAAATTATAAAATCAAATCAAGAGGGAAATATTAATTTCAAATTCCAATTAATTAAACAAAAGTCATAATATTTTATTAATTAGAAACAAACTTCACTTTAGAGAAATGGTAGGATTATGAAAATTTTTATATAGTGACAAGAGTTTGATATTTTCAATAAGGAATAATTTGCGCATTTTCCCTTTTCAAATATAAAAAAAAAATGTAAAGCACTTACTAACCATGCATAACCGTTAGGACTTTTAAATGAGGTTAGTAGTTACCCTTTTTTTAAAAAAAAATATGTCAAGTATTTCCTAACCATGCATAACCGTGAGGACTTTTAAATGAGATTAGAATATACTTGATATTTATCGCTTTCTTATATGCGTCCCATCCATGCATAACCGCGAGGACTTTTAAATGAGAATGGAAGCCCATATATAGAAATTCAAGTAATTCACCCATGCATAACCGCGAGGACTTTTAAATGAGAGTGTAATTATTTTACAAAAAATATATTTCCTTATTTTGAAATACCAAATTCTGCATACTATATTATGATGTATGGATTGACAGAAAGGTGAAAGTGATAGAAATGATCATGGAATAAGTACTAATCTAAAAATATTATAAAATTTGTTTAATTTTCATGAAATTATAAAATTATACTTCCTCTTGTTATGAAATATAATTTAATCACTATCCATCACTTTTCAAGCACTATAATAATTTTGATAAGTTCCAAAAGATTCAATTAGTCAATGGTTATCTTTTCTAGTGTAAATCTCTTATCAAAATAAACTAGAGTATTTTTAACATGATGAAAACCCAAGTTTCAAAAATTAAAATAAGTGAAAATTAATTTTCTGTAAGGGGGTTTTGTGAAAATGACTTCTAGTTGAAAATCAATATAAATAATTAAATAATTGCAGAAATGATTTCAACATGAGATGATATCAAATACCACTTGTATTTGAGGTATTCATGGTGATATATGTATATAAGAAAAATGTGTACTCCTAAACACTTGAATTATTTTTTGAAATTTTCAGCACGTCCATTTATATCAAGCATAAGTAAAGTAATCTATATTGAGCAAAAATACACATTCAAAAGATTCGTCAAAGCAGTTTTGAAAATTTATTTGATAGACATAAAGAGAGTCAATAATGATTGTTGTTTCAAAGTAGTTGACAATCTTTGTTTCGAAGACTCACTCTATTTGAAACCTTTATTTGGCTGATAAAAGTTTGAAGTTTGATTTGGATCATAACACAAGAGTTCTAGATGTTCAAAAATGCTACTTGTCAAAATTGGTTTCAAGTCAATTTGTCAAATCAGTCAAAAATTATACTTGAAATACCACAACTTGTTTGTGTAAAATAGATATGCTTTCTGAGTTATATATTGAATTTATTGCAGTTTTTCATGATATTCCAAAGTGAATCAATAAAAACTAGAAATAGAAAAGTTGTAGCATTATCGCTTAGCTTTCCAAAGCTTCATGAATTCCAAAAATCAAAGTTAAGATGTTCAAGATACGATCAAATTACTACAGCTATGTTAAGAAAGTTTTGAAATTGTTTTCAAACGATACTCCAAATGATTTGCAGTTTTTTACCTATTTAAGTTTAGATTCCGGGAAAGCGCAAAAAACAAAAGTTGTAGCATTTTAAATTTATTTTCCAGAACATCTTGAATTTTACAAATCGAAGTTAAGAAGCTCAAGATATGGCATAAATACTTCAACAGTGTCGATGAAAACATAATTAACAATATGTGAACAAAATTGAGTTAAGAGATCATACCTCACTTTCCTTCAATGTCGTGGTATCCGAAATACGATGATCTCAATCTAATCTTTATAGGCTAAGAAAAAAATTTAATTTGAGTTTATCAATCACCTAAAACAACTCGAAATCTATCTCCATCAAATTTGTTCCTTAGCCCACTTATGTGTCCAAATTTGGGAGAAGGCAAGTGGTCTAACTAAGGATGTAGGACCACTATTATTATCTATTGAAATCTTTGGTACCCAAATTTGTCTATTTAACAAACCATTAGCATCTACAATTGTACCCTTGGGAATCCAAATTTGTTTAAATTTCAAACCATTTATATTCGTACTTTTTGGAATCCATATTTGTTTAACGGTTTTGTGTTTGTATATATTTCGACAATTATTCTTTCCATGTCAAATATTTCCACACTTTACGCATTTGGATATCACACTTTTCCCCTTAATAGTGTTATTAGTTGTTTGTTCATATTTTGACACTTTCGAAAATCCAAATCCTTTCCTTTTATTCACAAAGAGTTGATTTTCTAAGAGCATATTAAATGAATTTTTCTCAAGTGAAAAATTTCTGAGTAATCAACTCAAGTCTATTAACTTTGGATTTTAAAAGTTTATTTTCATTTATTAGCTTCGAACAACAACTAATGGTACTATCTCTCTTTTCAAAACTATTCATTTTCAAGCCCATATTTTCATTTTCAAGCTCTCTAATTTTAGTCTCAATTTCTAGCATCTCAGTTTCAAAGAGTTGGAGTTTTTTAAATTCAATTTTTTCAAAATCCTTTATTTTTTTCATCACCTTTTCAAACTCGTGATTTAATCAAATAATTTCAAATTTGCTCAAAATCACATTTTCTTTTTCAAGGGTTTTGAAATTTTCGTTGACCTCATTTAATTTCTTTTCAAAAATCGCACATTTAGAACTTTCCAACCTCTTAAAACTGTCCAACTCTTTTTGCAAAATATTATTTTTACAAATCAACTCAGTTTTGTTCTTCTCTCGAATTAAAATTTCGTTTTCTAACTTTTGAAAGTTTTCATGAAAAAAGGCAAATTCTTTTTCATAGTCCAAACATCTTTTGCAATTAGAATTTTTATTTTTCTTAATATTTTTAAGCTCATTTTCCAAATCATTATTTTTTTGATGTAGTTTAGATTGTTCCCATTTCAACTTATTATTTTTCATCTCAAGAGCTTCATTATTTTTAATTAATTTTCGGCACAAGAGAACTAAATCATTGAATGAAAAATCACTTATCTCATCAGCTATTGAATCTTCATCACCGTAGTCTTTTGCAAATCCTGTCAAGCACGTTTCTTTAACTGAGTCGATTGTGGAGGATTTCTCATCGTTGTTGACTTTTGCACCATATATTGCATCAACAGTATTCCAGATTTTCTGTGCACTTTCACAATGAGAGATATGGTTAAAATTATCTCAATTAATATGAGAATATAGTATATGCATAGCAAGAGCATTAATCGAAGTATTTTTCTTATTTACTATATCACACCCATTTTCAATAATATCCCAACATTTAGAATTAATATATTTTAAATAAAATTCCATTTTTATTTTCCAACTTAAAAAATCTATTCCATAAAAAATAGGGGGAATAATACTGAACTGACTCTCGCTAGATTTGCAACTACGGTTAGACATCTATGCTATTAACCTTGCTCTGATACCACTTGTAGGATCGTTTTCACCCTAGAGGGAGGGTGAATAGGGTCATACTAATAATATAAATTAATGTGGAAATAAAAAATATAATAATAGAAAATAATGCAGGAGAGATCACACATAAATTTACCCAGCTTCGGCAAAACCCTGCCTACATGCTGCCCCCAAAGTTTCTACTAGAAATTAAGTAGTCAGACGCTTATAAACACACGTAAACTTGCGACACCCGCTAACTTAACTAACCTAACTCTAAGCTCAAAACCCTGCCACAACTCAGCCACTGAGTTGTGAATTCTCGAACTACAAAACCGTAGTTCGTACCTAGTTACACAACTAAAGTGACTCATATTTTAAAAGAAAGAAAATTACAAAATAAAACTAGAAATTACAAACACAAAACCCTATTATAAATTAAGCCTAATATAAAGTAACAAAGGACCGGCCCAGTTAAATAAAGAAGAGAATGTCTTCCCCTTTTGTTTGTAAAATGTTCGGCCATTCATTTTCCCTTTCTTCTGAAATTAGGATTTTGATTAATTGAAGCCGCCGCTTGAATTTATCGATCGAAGTGATGATTCTGAGTTGAATTGCTTTGTCAATCGATCTCTTTGCTTAATAACTTGCGGCTGTTCCAAACGTTGAGCTCGAATATCGGTGCTTTGAATTGGTACGTATTTTCCCCTTTTCGAATTTTTGATTATGCTCGCACTTGATTCGATTTCTGGATTGGTGCTTGCTCTTTGATTTTTCTTGAACTCAAATGCCTTTTTCTGATGATGATGTTGGGTTTAAATAGGGAACAAAACCCTAAATTATCGTTCGTATAGTTCTATTTGAATTCTTCAAACACTTTGCTTGGTCGTTCGATTACTGATTGAATGTTGGTGATGATATTTAACTTGTTCTTTTGTTGACGTGTTACTACATATACCTCTGATGAATTTGAACTTGCTTGAGTCGGTTCCGTTCTTTTAGCTCCTTTGACTTTGGCATTTGAATTTTAGATAATCTTGTGACTTTGTGAAGATTGACTTGTTCAATTTTTTTTATCTAATTGATTTCATTGCAACATTAAACTGGGTTGATCTGGTTGAACTCGTACTCCAAGTGCTCTGGTTGCATTCACTATATATATATATATATATGAACTGCTTCGTGTTAAACTTCCAGTTGCTTCAAGTCAGTTCATTTCTTATGATCTTGTTACTGTGTTGTAGACTGGTTCTATGTTTTAGTTTGTATGCATGTACATTTTGGTTGATCTCTTGCATTTTCATGTTCCACTATTTTGCATTATGGTTTTTCCGTGTCTGGTGTTGTTCCTGTCTGGTGCACATGTTGTCTGATTGCATGTTCATCTTCATGTTGCATTATTGTCTGGTTTGGTTTACTAGAGTCTAGTCATTTGAGTCATTGTTGCATGAGAACTTTGTTTTCATGTTCATGCTGCCTAGCCTTGCTGTGTGGTTCTTGCTTCTGGACTGACCTTGATCTGGTTTGCATTGTACTTCGAGTCAAATGTCCTATTGCACTTACAATTGCTGTGTTGCTAAATCTGACCATTCTCGAATGTTATCTAGACTCATTTGGCTTGTTGAGTTCATTTGGAGTCTTGTCTGCCATTGCTTTATTCTTTGTACATGTGAATTTCTGTTTAGTTTTGATTTGAAGTCTGGTTTGGGTTTCAGATCGATTGATTGGTCTGGTTGTCACTATATATATATCTTGTTGCACTTGAAGTCTGAATGCATGTTGTATCCATGTTCATAATTGTGTTGTTATGCTCAGTCCACTGTTGTGTTGAAACAGAACTTGATTGTTGCTTGGCCAAGTGCACTTGTATTTTTCCTGTTCCACTAGAGTATGTCTGATGCACTTGTTGTTGTGAGCCTGTTATGTTGATGCTCTCTTCTTTGTTCTTGGCCCTTGTGCATCACATACATGTTGAAACTGTCATGTGGTCACCTGATTCAAGTCTCTTTGCATGTTTTGCATTTGAATTTTGCACTTTAAAGTTAATCATGCCTCTGAACTGATCCATATACATTTGAACATGTTCACTTGTTTGGTCTGGTTCCACTGGCTTGTTGTTTTGTCATGTTCTCCTCTATTTGTTTGTGCACTTCTTCTTGTAGTTTGGTTTCATGTTGAAGTCTTGTTTTTTGCTTTACACCCGAGTTGAATCCAGTCTTTGACTTGGGTTTGACCTTGTGCTCACCTGTCCCTGCAATTTTAACAAGCAAGTGTATATCGGTGTGCTTGACCTTGTGGCATGTACAGTGATACACTGTGCATGTCACAAGTTGTTCGTGTAAGATGAATTAAAAGAAATGATGACGAAAAACCCAAATAACTGAGGCAAATAATATTTTCAAACATACACTTCATTGTGCACTGCAAAATATTTCTTTTTCAATTTTACCACGTCAGTATTTATTTTGCAAATATTTAAGATGCTGGATTCAGGCTGGAATAAAGTTGAAGATCAAATATGAGTGATGAGTGAATATGTAGTGAGGTGAAACTTGTAAAGTGAAAATTGTGTTGTAGTTGAAATTGTATTGTAATTGTAAATGTGTAAATGTAGTGAGAGCTCAAATTTGTACTATTAAATTTGTAATAAAATATTTGTTTGAATATAATATTTGTTTAAATATGAATTCTGAGTTATTTATTTTATTCAACAAATACTTATTTAATTATGTGGAAAATAAAATAGTACAATGACAAATACATTTAATCGACTATATATATGTTTATTATCATCAAACAAAAATCATAGGTTATTGTATTCTACATAAATGTGATCGTCGACCCGACGGATATGATCTTCCCAGCGTTTCCAAAGCAACACTGGTCCTTAGAAGGTTTGCGGTCGAATGTGACCATTGACCCGATGGTTTAGGAGTCTACATTCCCCCTCGGTTATTCAAGGATAGATGAGTGCTCCCTGGGTTATACTGATGGTTTTGCAGTAATCGTAATCTACTCCATGGGTCTGGCTCGATAAGCGATCTTGAGCTAAGCCATGATTCCTTTGTTCTCCAGCCTTTGGAAGGACCGTTCAACCAGCAATTCCGTGCTCATTCCTTCACGACAATTCAATAGCAACCGCTTGATTTCTAGCACCCTGGTCATTTGTAGTGCATCCGAATTATGCTCCATCGCTAGTCTAAAAATCCAACCCTTGGTGAGTGGATTTGGCGACCTTTGTGCCTTGGTGTATAATGCTCATGGAGATCGATAAATAATTACACAGAATTGTCGGAAAGGACCTTAAACGGGCTCCTGGTATCATCAGTAGTGAGCGGAAGGAGTGGAGGCCACTTTAGATGAAGATTTGGGGATCGGTACCAAGCTCCCTAGTGGGGATTGATACATATCCCACACTTAGTGGAGTTCAACATGTGGGATCCGTATTGATCCCTTGGTGGCGGATCGATACCTATCCCACACTTAATGGAATTTAACATGTGAGTTCGGTATTGATCCCTAGGTGGGGGATTTGTTCCTATCCCACACTTAGTGGAACTCAACATGTGGTTTCGATATTGATCCCTAGGTGGGTGATCGGTACTTATCCCACACTTGGTGATTTTTTAACTTTGGAATTTTTGGGGCGGTTGGTCTCTAATCATGTGATAATGGCTAGATGACGAGGAACTTCCAAAGTCTGAATATGGAGGAGTCCGCTCCCTCCAAGGTCCATCTGCGGCGGAAATCCAATTGGTTCATCGGGTTTCTGTTTTTCGAGATCTGTCGTTTTAGCTCTGCACAGCTATCTAACAGTTCATTCATCATTCTCTCTAGGTCAATCCTGGTGATTATGTCAGAGGGATTCTAGATATTCATGGCTCCTTGCTCCGTGCCATTTCTGACTTATCAGCAGCTCTTGAGGTAGTGACGGCTTTGTCTTTCTTAGGACCCATTAGTGATAGTTTCCTATAGACTTTGCTTATATCTTAGTAGCACAGAAACTAGTTGAGAAGAAACTGGATCTCTTCCCTGGTGGGGCCATGGCAGAAAGCTTCTAATAGATCTTTGAAAATCTAAGTTGCAAAAATTAAAAAGGTAGTGAAATTGGATCTATCTCTTGGATATAGGAAATCCAATAATAGATGATGAATCTAATTAGCTTGAGAATCTCTTTCTTAGTGAAAGCACCAAAATGTTTTAACCAAAATTGGTACAAACACCCAAGAAAGTAAGTAGTAGAGATTAAATGAAGAAATTAAATGAAAAATAGAGGAAATCAGACAGAAAACAAACACACACAAATTTATAGTGGTTCGACAATCTTGGCCTACGTCCACTTAGATGATTTTCTTACTTTTGCACTTGTTTTTATGATTACAAAAGAGTGGGATCGGAATAGGTCCTTGAATACAAGAGAGTATGACTGTAATGACAACTTAAAGATCTCTAGATGGAATCATTGCTTCTGTATTTATATGGGTAGAAGATCAAATATCTTACTTATATTTCTCTTACAGAACCTCGCCACCAAGACGAAGTGCCCTAGAAAGTTTGGGCTCTAACTCCCCTAGGGTTGGGATTCGGTACCGATCCTTCAAGGGAGGGGATCGATATCGGTCCCTATTTATGCAAGCAGGGATCTTGCAACTTTTTGTGTTGCCTCGTCTTGTTGTTGGCTTTAGGATTCCAATATTGTTTTTCATAGTTGCTTAGGTATTTTTTGGTCTAAGCAATGGATCTTTATAAGGTTGAATTGGTGCTTTAGAGTGTATATGGAAATTTACAATATGACGCATTGGAACTCCGAAACAACACTTGAATCAGGCTCTATGTAGATATAGAAGAGTGCTATAGGAGAGGGGGACCACTTTGGGTGCACCTCCAAGGATCAGTATCGATCCCCTATGTAGGGTGGGATACTAATATATACTTAATGTATTCCAGGGTGTTGCTCCTTTGAATTCATTCGACCGTCGTCTCATGGCCTTATCTGTACTTGGTTTCTGGACCCCAGGATCATCCCTTCAGGCTACTTGCCTCGATAATCATCACGTCTAACTTGTCCTGTCAGTCAGAATATAGCCATGCCAAAAGGCTGGATAATATCAATAATTCATATATTTAAATACGAAGTGTCCACAATTCCAAGTCATTACAACAGAGCTCTTATGAGATTCGACCCGATGTTTGGCAGTCTATAAATACGTTGGAGATCCAAGGGAGAATGGATGTCTTTATTATCTTGCTAATAGAGACCGTCTTGCACTAGTTGATAAGGGTGCCCTAGGGGAATTGGAATGAAGCATTTTAGCGGATAACCAATGAGACAGGCAATTCATTTTCTATAGTGACACGACGGTCCTAGACCCAGGCATTTTCACTAGTTATCTACATGTTCTTGGCCCTATTTCTCATCCGATTGTAATGGTACCTCCACCTCGGTGAAGGAATAATGTTTTCCCTTTATAGTCGAGACATCTAAAATATCGCTCCATTACTGTTTGTATTTACTTATGTTGTTTGTAATTGTTGTGGCATCTTTGCCTCACACCTACGATAATATTTACAAGTGGTATGGCCATTATAAATCTGGCTTGCATGTGCTAAAAATTATTCTTTATTTTGTCCATAAAAACAGTGTCTTTTGTTCAGTAATAACATGTATTATTAGCTGTTGTACTCTGGTTGGAGATTTTGACTTTGGGTTGATATAGTTGACTGTGATACTAACATCATACAACTAAGAAGACAAACACTCTATTGAATAGTTCTTCACTTCTAATGCTTCAATTTAGACCTGAATATAGTCATTCGATGGATCATCGGGCTACGATTTAACATAATCAAAGAGGATAATTCACATTGAAGTTCCATGGTATTCACAAGTCGAGGGAACCGTGTAACATCATCACACTGAGATATCTTATTTGACCTAGTTGTTACAACCAATAGGAACCCAGACAAGTCATTCCTTATTTATGCAATAGCTAAAAGTAGGTAACCCCATTGTGCCTCCAGTAGCCATGAGCAATACAATGCCCAACACATGGAGTCGTTATGCACTCTGAGCTCAACGATGAATATATATCCTTTTCTCGAAACGTTTTGACCAAGAATATTTAAAATAAAATATCTTTTTTGTGTGATTAATTACTCGTGATTGCAACTATTTGCCACTACAATAACTTAACATTTCTTTTAAGGATTTCCTTATTATATATAATTTATATTAGTTAACTTAATTAATTATATGGTAATATACTAAAGTATATAAAAGAAAACAAATACCATTTTTACAAATAAGATTGAATATAGAGTTAGACATATGTGAAAAATTACATAATTACCCTTAGGCATACCACTAACCTTTTCAGTTATGATATATGATTCCATCTGACGTTGCTATACAGTGTAAGTCGGTATCCCTTAGCTAAGGCTTTAGGATTTGATATTTATATACCACTATAGAATAAGGTGTCATTTGCTTAGTTGCTTTTATTATGCGACACCAGTTTGGAGAAAGAAGATGTTCTATCTCGGTAGTAAAGGCATGAACCTTAGGCTACTTTGTAACAATGGTTATTGGCCTTGATTTATAGTCCAAAGTCCTCTTGCTAAATAAATAGTAGCAATTAGACACGTGTATATTAGTCCGAGTCCGATGTGATTGTAAGTGGTGGACGATGCAGTAAAGCATTACAGTAGTGGGTCTTAGCCTTAACGGAAGACTCGAGGCCCACTTTCCTAGCATGACGATTGAGTCACTTTTCGGTGCAATGATGATTACTATATTACAGTATTATCACATATTGCATAGAGCTATAATAGATATGTGCTAACTTGTTGGATGTTTGTGAAGATGCATGATGAGGTTTGGTTTCATTCCCTCGTATATTACCATTTGGTAATGTACATGATATAGTCGCATTTTGTTAATCATGCAGATAAGTGATATTTCCTTTTCACCAAATTTACATTCCCTCTCTATATTGTCTCTTTCTTTATCTATTCCTTGAGTATGCTGACTAAGAGGTAGGGATTCTACTAGCCGAAGGAGAGTTATAGAGCCATAGTTATTTAATGCTTTGATTATATCTATCCAGTATTTTTGGAATATTGACGTGTTAGATTATATTCATTTTGAGACATGTTATATAAGAGATTTGATGTATGATTTGCATAATGCATTATGATATTGAATCTTATGTCTCTTTGATATGATATGTACTAGTATCAGAGCTATATGGTACATGTTTATGTTGATATTATATTTTATTCCTTTGTTGTGGGATCTAGTACAATTGTAAATGTGATAGATATGCTCTATGTTATTATTTTATATTCTAACCTTAAAGAATCATCATCTATGGTACTTATGAAATCCGAGTGCATGTATGCATGGATTACGGGTGTCAAGAATGAAGGGTCATTACATTTGATACCAGTGTTTAGGTTACCCGATCACCATAAATTGGGAAAATCTGAGAGAGCCTACTTGCATTTTTTTATACTTATGCATATAACATTTAGGCATTCACATTATTGTTTCTGTTATTATACACCATCTTTTGGGAAAGGTTCTAATAATTTTATCCACTGTTGACTATAATGAGTTGCGCTACTCGAGCAATGGTTGCTAGAAATAATGCTGACACTTTGAAAATTCAAGTTCTATCATAGTTCCAGATATAATTGTAGGCTACAATGCAGGGCACTCTACCTCTAGCAAGAGTCGCTCATGTACCGGCACCAATGCGAGTGATGCCTATTCCTCCACCTCCCCCATTTTCTTAATTTCCTAGGCTTTATAAAGATTACATTTGTATGGGAGGCAAGCCTTATATGGGGACTGGGTGGTTCATTGAGACTCAAGTGTGGCTCTACACTATTGAGAGAATGTGTGATGATATGGTATTTGAGAGTTTAGTAAAGTGACTATTTGCTTCAATGAAACTTCAAAAGGAAATTTTGTGTAATGGGATGTTGCGATAGGGGAGGCAGATGATATTGCTATGATTTGGGAAGAATTTCTTAGAAGCTACAAGACTCGGTTTATTTCTAAGGCTGAGAAAGGGTTATAAGTGGAGAAGTTTATGCATCTTCAATAGGTGATAATACCGTGAATGACACATCAATGAGTTCATACTTTTGGCTTGATTTGGGATGTATATGATTACTATACCTACTAAGCAGACCAAGAAGTTGCTATGAGACTCAACCAACCTCTAAGGGTTCTTCTATTGGCCATGTTTCTATGGGTTCTACTTTCGAAGGACTTGTCACAGTGGTTTTGTTGAACTCTATTTCTAAGGAGACCACAATAGAGGAAGAAGCTAAAATTGAAGCAAATCCCAAGTTTAAGGGCAAGAGGAAAGGCAAGTGGGACAAGGGTAACCACGGTCAAGCCATGATGGGAGGGTGACTTACAATAGATGCCACTTGAAAGGGCATTTTCTAGAGATTGAAAAGTCAACCTGCAAGCCAAGAAATGTTTTAATTGTGACCAACCAGGCAATTTCAAGAGTGATTGTTTGTCTCTTTCGAAAAGTGGTCAAGTAGTCAAAGCATATGATATCTAAGCTAATCTAAGTTTAAGCGCTTCAGCCAAGCTCTAAAAATGGAAGAACATTGTTATATAAGGTGTACTTTCTATTTATGACTTTCCTATATGTATTTATTTGATATGGGAGCTTCACATTATTTTATTGCTAGTCATCCAGTTGATAGTTTGCACCTAGTGCCCCATGTTATTGATGATTTGCATATTGTATCGAATCATCTTAAAGATTCAACCAATCTTTTTATGATATTTAGGGATATTAAATTATCTCAAAGAGGGTTCAGGTTTTATTGTAATGATTATGTACTCAGTTTTTTAAGTTATGGAATTATTTGAGGAATGGATTAGATAAGGAAGCATAGGTTATAATTGATTGTGATGGTCACGTAGTTTGTACGAAGGATAGTAGTGGTAATGTGATTAATGTTTATTATGAGCCCGAGAGTTCCATGATATTGAGCTATTTATACTTTTTGGATCTCTTACATGATGATTAGTGCAAGTTTCCATTATGCTGAATTTTATGGATGTATTTGAAGAGTCTTCGAATATACCTCCTCAGTGGAAAATTGAATTCCGTATTGGTTTAAAGAGAGATGTAAAGCTAGTTGTCTTACCTATTAGCTATGTATCTCTAAGAAAAAGAAGAGAATTATAAATTCAAACTTTCAAAGAAGTGTGTCATTCAAAGAGTTACATTAGAGTACAGAGCACCCATCGTGTTCGTCACTAGAGCGGATGGATTCTTGAGAGTATGTGTCGACTATAAAGAACTGAAAAGTTGACCGGGAAGAACAAATATCCTCTACCTTGCATTGATGTTTTGTTCAACCAAATTAGAGTAGTAAATATTTTTTTTCTTAACTTGATCTTGTTACAAATTTTCATTAACTAAGGTAGGCAGGGATAGTGTTTTGAAGATCGCCTTTAGAACTCCCGATACATCTTATACATGGTTGGTGGTACCATTCGTTCTTATGAACGCGATAGCATATTTTGTTGATCTTAGGAGTTATGTCATTCGAGACTAGCTTAGTTATTTGTGGGGGCATTCATGGATGACATATTGATCTTTTCTAAAAGCGAAGAAGAATATAAGTTTCATTTGAAAGAAGAGTTGGAAGTATTTAGGCAATATTGCTTAAAGGAGAAGTTTTCCAAATGTCATATTTGGAGAAGAGAGGTGTGCTTCTTTGACCATGTTGTATTCAAGCATGTAGTTTATATTGATTTGAGTAAGGTTGCCACGGTGCAAGATTAGATGGTACCATGCAATGCAACCAAAGTCCATAGCTTTTTTTGGGTAGGTGGGATATTATTGGAAGTTCATTAAGGATTTTTCAAATGTTGTGACACCTTTGACCCAACTAACTGGGAAGAACTATGTTCTACCTTGGGATGCATATAGTGAAGACTCTTTTATTAAGATGAAGAAGTTATTTACTAGTGCTCGGGTTCTTGTTGTACTGAAACAAGCTCAACCGTTTATAGCATACAATGATGCTTTTGGTTAGGGACTCAATGTGGTTCTTATGCAATAATTCAAAGTGGTTTCGTGTGCTAGTATGAAACTCAAGCCCGATGAAAGAAATTATCTAACTAATGATTTAGATTTGGTAACCATTGTGTTTTCTTTGATGACATAGAGGCATTAGCTATTATGCTAGAGGTTTAAGCTATTCACCGACAACAAATCTTTGAATTATTTACTTTCCCAAAAAGGATCTCAATCTTAAGCAATAAAGATGGACGAAATTCCTAATGTCATACAACTTTTGGCATTTCCTATACTCTTGGAAAAGAAATGTTGTATCTTATGCATTAAGTGGGAGACATGCGATGTTGAACTCTATATTTGTTAAGTGGAAGGGTTTGGAGTATATTTCGGAATTCAATTTTCGATCTTCTTTTTATCTGTTGTCTAGTTTATTGGTTGATTTGTTCGCAACATTAGAGGTTAGATACACACTTATCAATCAAATTAGATCTAGCTAAAGGTTTGATTCAAGTTTAGTAAAGATCCTATATCGAATTGGGAAGGGAGGCAAGTCTAGTCATATAGAATAGTATGTTATTTATATGAAGGGTTAGCTTCGTAAAGGTTATAGATTGTGTGTTTTCAAAGTGAAAATTTTGATTGATGAAGTACTTCAAGATTGTCATCGTTTTAGGATGACCATTCATCCACTAGTCATGTACAATGATGTGAAATGCACCTATTATTGGAAGCGTATGAATGACATGTTTTGGAGTTCATAGAGAAGTGCATGACTTGTCAATAAGTCTAAGTCAAACAAAAGAAGACTGGTGGTTTATTATTACCTTTGGAGGTTCTACATTGGAAGGTAAGACATCTCTATGGATTTCATAGATGGTTTTCCATGGACTCGGAGAGGAAATGAGTGCATTTGAAATATTTTAGTCCGCTTGACAAAAGTGCTCATTTCATTCTTGTGAAGGTTTCTAGGAATGCTCCACTTTAGCAACATTGTATGCACAGGAAATAGTGAAGTTGATGGGTGTACCCTCTAGTATTGTGAGTAATCAATAATCGCACTTCGCAAGTGAATTTTTAAAGAGCTTCAAATGTGCATTAGACACATAGTCGAACTTGAGTACGACCTATCATCCCCAAGCAGATGGCCAAACCGAGAGAGTGTACAATGTGATAAAGCACTTGTTGAGAGTTTGTATACTTGATTTCAGTGGATCATAGGAGGAACACTTGCCTCTTGTTGAGTTTGCATACAACAATAGCTATAGAGCTAGTATTGATGTAGAACCATTTGAAGCATTGTATGAGAGTCTTGCAATTTGCCTACGTGATGTTGGGAAACAACCAGTAAGGTAACGTTAGGACCAAAGATGATCTGTGAGATTTTTGAGAAAGTCAAGTTAATACAAAAAAGAATGAAGGCATCGCAAGACTAGAAAAATTCTTATGCCGATAAACGATGTATTGATCTTGAGTTTTAAGTATGTGATATGGTATTTTTGAAAGCATTAGCATTGAAGAGAGT
The DNA here is from genome assembly GCA_030737815.1 of Allium fistulosum. Lineage (NCBI taxonomy): Eukaryota > Viridiplantae > Streptophyta > Magnoliopsida > Asparagales > Amaryllidaceae > Allium > Allium fistulosum. The sequence continues at coordinate 838,843,353 of CM060905.1, forward strand.
AGTAAGATTTGGCAATTTGAGGAAACTTGCACCTATATTCGTTTGACCATTTCCTAACAAGGAACGGATTGAAAAGCTTACATATAGAGTTGATATTCTTGAAAATATGTAGGGAGTATATAATGTAGTTCATGTTTCACAACCAACACAAGTTTGTACATGATTCTAGTGCTGTGATCGAGCCAAGTCAATTAGAGGAAGTAGATGCCAAAAGGTTTCCATATGTAACACCTCTATTTTTAGTACACAATGTTATGAGTAGTTTAATTTATTAATAATTAAATAATAATAATGTAAAGAGATTGAATAAGTATGGAGAAGTGCCAAAATAATTAATTTTGAAATTTTCTTCAGTGGAAAAGAGAGTAATGATTTTTTGTCAAGTAGAAAATGAATAATGTTTTAATTATTAGAGTATTTTTGGGAAAGGGGAAAACTATGGCCTAACCTACTTAAGAATCCCCTAACACCACTCTATCTCTTATATTCATTCATTCTACATCACCTAAAGAAAAAGAAGAAGAAACTCTCTTAGAGAACCCTTTATAAAATTTTCTATTTAAAGAAGGAAAATCTAAAAGCTTGAAAAAGAAGCCAGGCACACATTTCTCTCCGTCTTTAAGCAAAGCAAGGTGAATAATATTACCATCACTCTTGGTTTTATGTTTCATTTTTGGATTTTGTAGAAAATGAGATGCTTTGTGATGATGATGATATGGATTTATAATGTCTGGCCATTTAAATACTTCTATTAATTTATATTTATTAAGTTTTAAAACTAAAAGGAATTTGCTAATTCAAAAAGATGTACTCAATTATCTAAATTTTGGATATGTTGTTTATAATATTAATTAAAAGTTGTTTTTTCATTTTGGAATTTTTTGATCTAATACGAATTTTCTATGAATTTTCTTAATTGGAAAATGCTACGATTTTAGGATTATATCATTTAAATTAAAAATAATAATTACCTTTTGTGGAATTTTTATATATAGTGGAAAATGGAAAATTTTGTTTTTGAGATTTTTTATGGAATTTACCTACAAAATTATGATTTTTTATAAACTAATAATTAGACTGGGAAAAAATGATGATTGACCAATTAATTAGTTGATATTTACAATTGAAGATGAAATAATATTTGTAAATTTCCTAAAAATTAATCTACAAAGGAGGCGATTGACAAATAAGGATTTAACATATTGTATGGTTTGATTAAAAATAATTGCATTAAACATAAATAAGATGGTTTAAAAGTTAATTATAAGTTTGACATTATAGCCACGATTGCTTGTTATTGCATATACATGATAGCGTGCACACCATAGCTATGAACTGATAACTAAATTTTCGTACATGCTATAGCTATTTTTATAAAGACGATAGTTATTGGTTCATACATTCGATAGTTATTTTCATTCACACAATAGCCTATGAATTCATACATACCTTAGTTATTTTGTTCATACATTCGATAGCTATTTTCATTTACACAATATCCTATGAATCATATGATAGTTATTTGTTTATATATCCGTTAGCTATTTGTTTATATCCCTGATAGCATGTTTTCAAGTTGTAATAGCTTATTGATTCATATACACAATAACAGGTTAATCCATACATTCAATAGCATGCTAAAGCATGTTCTTTAACCATTTGGTTGATCTTTCTTTAACGATGAAGAAGGGATTTGATAATTTTGAAAATTGAATTGAAAAGTTTTTATAGGAAAGAAAAGTGGAAACGAAAATGGTTAAGGAAAAGAAATTATGAAGGAAAAATTTAGGTTTATAAGTGACTAATTACATGCTTATACATATATGATTTATGCACAAATGGTTATGATAGAACATATTTATATTGTTGTAGCTATCTTAGTAACTTAGGTGTTCATTATTTATTTTGATCAAGTTATGTTATTGCATATATATTGTTGATATGCTCGCTTATATAAAATCATCTTAATGACACCGCAGATTGGAACTAATGAACAAATAGGGTAGTTCAACTTGTCGGTACGATATGGCTAAACTCCTATGTGAGTAGAATTCCATCCAAGATGCGGAAAAGATGTATATTTATTAGGATATTTAAAGCTAATAATGATAAAAGTGACTTGTTTAATGTCTAGAAAACCAGGTTATGTCTTGTGAGACTTCTGTTTGGGGTAGCGCCCACCCGTGTAACCAATTAAGCCCCTGGGATATAAAAGTCAATGATCCTAGTGCATAAGGCTTTTTCAATGCTGATGCTAAAATTTTGCGTATGCATCTAGGGTTCAATTAGAAATGCTTTCTATATTTTATTTTGTAATAGGGATGTCTTGGTATCCCCATGGGAACAGAAGTCATGGTGTTCCCTGGTTTAGATTTGAGTCTAACCTATAGGTTTTTAGCTGGCTTGGGAAAACTGATAGGCTTGTAGTGACCTTGTGAAAGCTATATCAATATATTTTACACTTAATAAGATGTGTAGGAAGATAGGAACATAAAACTTAATAGGTAGATAGATATACGGAGTGGATGACCCATGGGCCTTATCGAAAATGGACCTATCATCGTCAAACCATTCTGTATGATGTTTTGGTTATGTTCTAACCTTTGTGGTTGTAGGTGGATGATGAAAGCATTGCGCATTGGGCCTATCTTGCCTTATGTTATGGATGATAACTATTACATTTTGTCTGGTAATATAACAATGAGGGAAAAATCCACTCCGCTCAACGATGTGATCTCACTATGTATTGAATATGCTTTGGGATGACTAATACTATTCATACTAGACTTTTTTTTCTGACCCAAAGTTTTTTATTTTCCCTAAACTCTCAGATACTCAACTAAACAAAATAGGAGTAGGGATTTTCTGGTTTTAGATGAACTAAAACTTATCAAAGATGTGCAAGAGGCAAGCTAATAATATGGTTTATATTTTATTCCACTGTTCAGTATAGCTACTTATATGTATATAATGAAGGGATTTATAAATGTCCATATTATGAATCTAATTGCTTAAGGAGGCATCATCATATGTCTCTCTTAAAATCCTTATTTTATGATTATTATATGTCGTCCAAGCATTGTAATCATTGGGTTAGGTACTAGAACATGTAATGAACAAGTCAAAATGTTTTATGAAAATTTTAAATTATCATACTCTTGATGTTAATGATACAATAACGGATCTTATTTTATCGCTAGAAAATAATACTAACGATGAATGGAACATCGTTAGCATCTATTTTTGGGTCTCAAAATAGGGAATGTTAGAACTTGGTATCAATGCAAAGGTTATAGAGAACTTAATAAAATTGTGAGGGCTCACATATAGATTACAAGGAAAAGTTTTATGGACACTCGAAGTGGAAGACTTAATCTTGAAGGAGGAAGCACTACGACAAATGGAAATGTTTGACCAAGTGCAAGAGGAAATTCTGACTGAATTACCAATACTAATGCAAATATAGGCAATGGAGTAGTAAAAATTGATATGGGAATAATGTATCAGTTATTTTCAAATAATGCAAGCTGGAGCAGCGATTGGGATGACTAAAGGAAATGCTAGGGTTAAGTAGGTGGAAATGCAGAGTTGCCATTACTAGGGTATTTAGGTACAATAATTTTTCCATGCTAAACAAATACTATACCAGTTTAGGTGGAAAGCTATTTATGGGAATAAAGAATGCTATTTAAGTAGAGGATTGGCTTGTTTAGTGTTTTCTCAAGAAATGGGAAACATCACTAAATCGTTATTGTATAACTGTGAATACATAGTGTATTTCGTAGTTGTTTTGTATATGTTGTTTATGAGTTCTAAAGAGAAAATTAGATACCAATAACATAGAAAGTAAAGTCTAGCAAAATAAAAAACACGGAAATTTAAAGTGGCTTGGCAATATTCGACTTATGTCCACTTTACATCTTCTATTATGATTCTTCAATTTACAATTACTACAATGCTTACCAGATCTCTCTAGATCAGTTACAAAATTATGGATTAGTTGATATGTGATTAGTAAAGCCTTGATGCCATAGAATTTGGGGTTGGTTCTCCACAACCTTATGGTTGATGATAGACTGGATGATTAAAGGTGATTGGATAAGATTGAGATGATTCGTTGTTGTCCTAAAGTGTTATAGAGATTTGGTTAGGTAGAGATTTGATTAGACTAAGATTCAGTTAAGCGGAGATTCGGTTAGGTACAGATTCAATTGGGAATAGATTTTGGTTAGGAAAAGATTCAATCAGGAGGAGATTTGGTCAGGAAAAGATTTAGTTTTTTAGTTTCCAGTGCTTTAAACTTATCCGCCATTGCTGCTTATCCATTGGGTCTCCATAGTTGTGCTCATCCATGGGATATTGACAAGTGTGAGATTAGGTAGTGAATAGTTCAAGTGGTAATGGTTAGGTGATGAACGATTAGGTAGTAAATGGTTAGGTAGGATACTATCTACTGAACCTTTGTTAATTTAGCACTCACTCCCTACCAAACCATTTCTCTCATTCCACGCTTACTCCCCACAAACTGTTTCTGCTGTTCTTTTCCACATTGATATTATTTATGTCATAATTTCTTCGTTTTAAGTCAAAATTGAGTGAAACTTGGATCCATAGCTTTCTACTGAAATGTAGAACATTGTAATCACCTTGGATGTTCCATTTTGGTGAGGTAATAGTAGCTCTCCAAGATGGGGCCTGAATTGATTAGGTAATGGAACGATTTTAGGATGACCAAATTTTCAATTGTATCTCGGATTGAGAAGCCGTTTCGACCAAAGTGCATGTCCTGACCTTATGCATATTTTCCATCTAGATTGAGTGTGATACTATGCCAAATTTTATCATAACACTTTTCCATATCCCTGTAATTATGCAACGACACTCTTATTACAAACCTTTCAGTAATTTGTTTGCTCCTTGGCGTCTTTTTGTATCCATCATGTTATAGGCGAAAATGCCCACAACACTTACCCCCAAAACATACTTTCATGAATACAAATTGTGCTTTGCTTCAGCCAGATTTATTCTTCTTTGCCTTAAATGTTCTCATCTATAGCCCATTCTAGTATGACTTAACCAAACAACTTGTTGCAGAGTCTTGCTTGTTTCTAGGGAAAGCTTGTTGATAGTTCTAAGACATCTTCCAACACTATAGTGTTTGTAATTCATGCTTGCTTGATGGTATAGGCATCTAGCATTATTTCCCATTATGCCTCATCTTTCCTCCATAGTCCATTGTTCTGTAGGGTAGTATTCGGGATACATTTGGTTTAATAGATATTGGTTCGGTACCAAACCAATTACTTAGGATTGTAAAAGGGGCTGAAATTCCATATCCACCTCACTTTTCTTCCTTAGCCCACAAAATTAAAAAATTTCCCATCTCCTTCTAGATTAATGTCGTATATGCATGAATCCTTCGCCAAATCCAAGCAACTTCTCCTCGATATTCATCAGGTAATCTGCTACCGTGGCTAGGGTTAGCAACTATCATTTGTTTGTCCAACATCGCAGTTACGCTACTTGTTCCATTAACTAATGCTCCATTATTACCGTGCATACCTGTAAAGGGATCAATCACCCACAAGTTTAGCATAGTAAGTGGTTTGTATTAAAGTACATCTTCATGATCTCCATTTCTATAGGCTAGTTATTAAGAGTTTACTAGGCAATTAAGTAGACAGCTCTCCTTTAATATATCTAGGGAGATTCAATCTATTAAATTCATGAACGCATCCCCTATAATACATGAGGAGGATTTGATTCACTACTTTTGGAAGCATATCCCCTTTATTATATCAAAAAGGGGATATAGCTCCCTAGTTTTTGGAATACATTTCCTTTTAATTTTCAAAATGGAGACTTGGTTTATTACTATTGAAAGCATATCCCATTTTGTGTGTCAAAAAGGATTCAACTTCCTACCTCTTGGAACACATCTCCTCTTAAGTATCGAAAAGGAGATTTGGTTTCAAAGTTTTTAGGATTCATCTCCTTTTAAATATCAAAAAGGAGGTTCCTCCTTGTAGTTCTTAGAACACATCTGCTTTTAAGTGTTGAAAAAGAGATTCAGTTCCATAATTTTTTAGGACGCGTATCCTTTTAAATACCAAAAGGAGATTTTGCCCCATAGTTCCTAGAACACGTCTTCTTTTAACTATTAAAAAAGAGATTTGGTCCAAGATACATAAATATTCTCTTTAATAGATCTAGGGGAAATCATTTTGTGATGTATATGAAGACATACTTCGTTGTAAGTCTCTAGGGAGAATTTGCTTCACATATAAAGTGTAATTGTTTCCTTGTCTTTTGTTCTAATAAGTTCATTCACATTGTCAAAATGGGAACTCTTACTACACCAAAATAAGGTGTCCTTATGGGCTGGCCGTCGATAGAAAACTACATGTTTCAAGGATTATATCTCGATCATGGGTAAATCGCTTAACTATCTCCAATCAAAGCTGGTCCAAGTCCATAGGGATGCATCAAAGTCGAATGCCCGCTCAATTTCATGGATTTTATGTCTATACAGTTCTTAGTTATCTACGGTCCGGACGAATTGTTTAAGGAGGATGCACCAACCACCATGATGGGGATATAAGTTTCGTTCCTCAAATCCTTGTTAATGATATATAGTCATTTCCAAAGAGGGTTGAGTGCCTTAGGTTGAAGGGCCGGCTACTTTAGGACCAAGTATCCTTACTTAAGGTGGTTTAGCTTTAGAGTTGTATTGCTTTATTTCCATTCGCTTGTGTGATGCGTCTTTCAAGGCAGTTTCATCCCGTTTCTCCTGCTTCAGGTCTAAAGACATGTTTAGAAAATCCTCATTTTCCTTTAGGTCGTATTAAATGCATTTATAAGATGGGACTGCAGTCTTGATGGGAAGCATAGCCGCTGACCCAAAAGCAAGGTGAAAGTAGTAATCCCTATTGAAGCCTTATAAGTAGTATGATATGCTCAAAGTGCAAGTGGAAACTCATCCATCCAAATTCCCATAGCTATTTCCAATCTCTTCTTGATGAGTGTTTTGAGGACCTTGTTTACCGTCTTAACCTATTTATTGTAGATGTGCCACCACCGAGAGGCTCTTCCTGATTCCATGTTCTCAGCAGAAGTCAGCGAACTCCAAGCTATCAAATTGTAATCCCTTGTCCAAGGTGATTTGTAGTGGGACTCCGTACCTGTAAATAATGTTTCTTAATAGAAAATTGATTACTTTAGTGGTGGATGACTTGGTGAGTGGTTCTCTTACCACCCATTCGGTGAAGTAGTCCACTGCCATTATTGCATAATTGGCTCCACACCATTGCCATAGGAAGCTCTTCGATTAAATCAATAACCAAGGCAACAATGGCGAAGGAATGACTATATGAGTTAGTTCAACTGGTGGTTGTGCAGTTAAAGCGCTTTGTGGTCCTATAGCGGTGGAGGTGCAAAAAGTTATATTGGGGATAAAATGGGGATACAGCAGAAAATAGAGGAGGTGAAAAAAGCTTCAATAGATTTAAAACCAAATATTAAAGTCAATTTATTCTCACTCTCGCATTATTTGTGTAGGAAAAAGAAATGTTGTTTGATCTTATATAACAAAATCAAAGATTATCATATTTATGCAGACTAGATTTAGTGACAATAGATTTCTAACTTATATTGAGCACTTATGACTTAAAGATAAGTCTTTACCCTAACTTTTTTAATTTGTTTTGATAGAGAACTAGTCAAATCAACATTTGTAAATTAATGTTCCTAAAGCGGCTGCTAAAAGCCTTGATTTAGGGGGTGTAGTAGAAAATGACGGAGCTTAAAGTGGATCTACTATTTAATAGCGCTAAATTTAAATAGCGTAGCGGTCGAAGAATGCTATGCGCTATATTAGGGTTTTGTAGGGATTTAGTAGGGATTTAACTACACATGCTGGTGGTAACCCATAGACCTTAGCAAATCACTTGCACTTTTCACACCTCTTCGAGTACCCAATGGCATCGTTAAGAGTTCGCCGAAAATATTAATATCGTAAATTTTCTTTGCTAGGGTATGCCCCTTAGTACGATCTCTGTAGCTATCTTGATGCCCATTGTCCAATACTTCCTTCTACTCTCTTCTAACAATGAACCTTAGAAACCGTTAAGAGAATCCTCTCTTGTATAGGATGCCATCTTGTATGGTAGACTAAGGTATGTTTTGCAATACTTTCTTTAACTTTTTTAGATTCAAGGGTAGGGCTCCGTTAGTTAGATATTTGATGATAAGTGTCATCCACGTCTCCTCTTTATCAATTGCTGCAATAATGTCCATCTCTTAAAAGCTTGGAGTTGGTAATATCTCTATCGGGACTGATCCGAGGAGTGACCCATTTCCTAGGCTTTCTAATTTCTCCAAGTCATTCGCATCTTGGTACTCCTCCCACGGGATGTGTTTCATCACATAATATTCTAGCTTATTAGAAAATCTTTTGCCTTTTTCAAATAAAATGCCAATCATTCTCCTTGAACTTGGAATTCCCCAAGCACTTGATTCACAACTAATTGGGAGTCACTGTGAGCACATAATGACAAGATTCCCAGCACCTTTGCTATCTTCAATTCTACTACCAACGCCACATACTCTGCCTCATTTTTTGTTGCTCCAAATCCTAACCTTGTAGCATAACACAGCTTTCGTTGCTCTAGCGTTATCAAGATTAACCCTAATGGAACCGGGCCGGTCTATATCGGGTGAAATTGGTAGATTTTTCTTCTTCCTATTTTGGATCATATTGGGCCTTTGAAGTCTAAAGGTTTATTTTGATCCAATCTAATTTATTTAAATAAAATCAAATTTAATATAAATTTGATTTATTTAATTAACAAATTTTAATAAATCAGTAATTAATAGATTTAATGAATACATCACTATATACTCATAATGTATAATGTGCACAGGCAACATAGCAAAAGATGTATATGGTTAAATTTTATACAGTAGATATTAGGATTTATATCTACTATATATATACTTCGCTCTTACTTATGTGTTTGTGTGTGTGTGAATATTGCCTTTCGAAGATATTTGATTATATATATAATTGAAAATATTGATTAACATATTTATAAATAAAATTGAAATATAATAAAAAAATTACTAAATTGTTAACTTTAAATTTCATATTAAAATATTACTTAGTAAACAAATTCAAATTCAAATCTGGATCAAAAATATAAATTCCAACTTTTAAATTTCATAGTTTAATGTAGTAATATTTCAAAATAATTCATGTACGCACGTACGTATGTACGTATGTATGTACGTACATATTCACATAAAAACATAGCCGAAAATAATTTTATTAAAAATATTAATATATAAACATTTTTATTAATTAAATATATAAATATATGTACACACACATGCTTATATATTTTGGAAAGATAAAAAATTATTTTTAAAAAAAACTCAAAAGTAAAATTTTGTTATTTATAAAACAAATGAATTTATTTATAAATAATATAAATATATAATTATTTATAAAAGAACCAGGCTGCCTTTCTTCCCAAGAGAAACATTCTAGATAATGTGATGCTTGCACACGAATTACTTAAGGGATACAGTAGAGTTAATGCTACCCCTGGTGCTATGCTGAATCTTGACTTGAAGAAGGCATATGACAGTATTCAATGGGTGTCAATTGTTAGAATTATGTCTCTTATGGGGTTTCCTAAAGTGTTTGTTGCTTAGGTGTATGAATGCATATCCACTCCATGTTTTTCTCTTAAATACAATGGCAGTAACTTAGGCTACTTTAGAAGCAAGCAAGGAATAAGGCAAGGTGACCCATTATCATCCTACATATTTATCACTGTCATGCTAGTATTCACCAATATGATTACAAAGAAGTTTAGAAATAATGAAATACAGCTCCACCCTAAGTGCTCAAACCTTCTTATCACATCCTTGCTTTTTGCTGATGACATAATGCTCTTTACCAAACCAGATTTGAATTCTTTGGCTTGCACTAAGAGCACTCTTGAATCATTTTACCACATGACAGGTCTGAAGCTCAATAATAATAAATCACACATTCTTTTTTCTGGTATCTGCCATGAAGTAGCTAGCTTGTTGACCACCTTTTCTGGTCTACAACCCATGAATAATGACATGACATATTTAGGCCTTCCACTTTGCACAAGCAGAGTTACAATTGCTAACTGTCTACCTTTATATGATAGGATCACTTCAAGAATGAACATATGGGCTTGCAAATTCCTTTCTCAGGCAGGAAGGTTGGTGCTAATTAAATCTATTATTTTCTCTATGATTTTTTACTGGGCCAGGTGTTTTATTCTGCCCTTGAAGTTAATTAAAATGGTTAGAAGTGCAATTTTAAGGTTTTTTTGGACGGGAACTATGATTTCAAAAAAGATAGTACCTTGTTCTTTCACTAAATTTGAGAAGCCCAAAACTAAGGGAGGACTTAGAATTTACAATATGGTAAGCTGGAATAAAGCTGCAGTAAGTGTGCATTTTAACTCCTTATTTAGTAGCAAGGCAAGTTTGTGGACTGAATGGACTCATAGGCATAACATTGGTTCCAAATGTTTTTGGACTATGGCTATGCCACAGAATGCTAGCTGGATATGAAGGAAAATACTAAATTTGAGAAGCTTATTCTTGCCTTATGTTAAGCTTTCACTCAAGCATGCTAGCAGCAGGAGGTTTTGGGATGAACCATGGATGGTTAATGGGCTAATATTATCTCTTAAGTTCTCTCACCAGAATATCATTCAGTCTGGTATTAAATGGAATGCTAAAGTAAGTGACTACATCAACAATGGTATACTGCAGCTACCTTACTCTAGTAACCAGGACATAAGACAGATGTGGAATGCAATGAATGCCAATTTTTATCTTTATGCTGAAGAGGAAATGCTAATCTGGAATGGTAAGTCTCATACCATTTCACATGTTTATAATTTGATAACTGAGCGCAATGATATGTAGAGCTGTGGGTGGAATAAAGTTGTTTGGAGTGTTATTTCAACTAGTAGAGATAACCTTATGATGTGGAAAGTTATGATGAATGCTTTGTTAACTAAGGAGAAATTGATCAAGTATGGTAATAGTGTGGAGCCTCTTTGTGTTTACTGCAATCGCTATATTGAGAGCACTCGGCACCTTTTCTTTATGTGCCCTGTGCTGTTGAATCTATGGACCAGGCTTGGTAATAATTTGGGGTTGACTTTGTCATCATGTGGTCCTATTTGTGACTGGAACTGGATTAGAAAGGCTTTGAAGTGGAGGAAAAATGTAAGGGTTATGCTTTTCTTCACTTTGAAGAAGTATTTTAACCTTATATGGGAAGAAAGAAACATGAGACGTTTTGACCATAAATCAAAGTCTTTGTCACAATTATGGATTTCCCTATGCAACAATATACGTGAAGGGATGGCTTTAAGTAAATACCGCTTCACTGTGGCAGACATGGATAAATGGTGGTAGTCTTGTTTTTCCTTTTTGTTTGTGCTTGCTTGTTATTGTTGTGTGTATTTTCTTTGCTTTTTTGGTTATGAGCATGTTCACAATGATTTTTCACTTCTGTTTATTATTTAATAAACCCGGTAGGGTCCCAGTCAACCCCACTTGCCTTGCAATATATATATATATAATTATTAACATAAAAAATTAATTGGATCGAATTTTTTTGAAAGCTTTTAATGAATAAATTATTTACATGGTATTTCTTACTTAATCTAATTTTCAAACAAATATGTTTGCGCGCGCACACACACATACACACACAATAATTATAAGTTAAAAATTTAATTTGACTGAAAGTTTTCTAATTTTTTAAAACTTCAATTAATAAATAAAAAATATTTATGCATTATTAACACTGAATTTAATTTATGACAAATTTTTTAAAACACTAAATAGTGTTTAAAGTTAAATAAATAATATTATATATATACACATATATTAAAATAGTTTAAATTGAAAAATAATTTTCTTTCCAAAACAAAAATGTACATATGTATAAAAATAAAATTTTGTTTATTTTTAGTAAGATATTATAATATGAAGGTAATTCACATAGATCAAATGTTAAATATCAATCAAATATATGAATATATGTACTAATATATATATATATATATATATATATGAAAGGTTATGCAACTTCAATAATAGAACCTTTTCTTTCAAAAAAAAGGTGATGCAACAAATATAAAAATACAATAATCATTCTATAATGTTAAATGAGTTTTACCTTGAAAGATAAGGCCATACAAATATATGTAAATCAAGATAATATTCTTGATCTATCGGATCTACACCTTCCGTTGCAAACAGGAAGCTTGCAAATACCAGATTTACTGGTATATTTTATGGATGTAAATGAAGTAAAAAAAATAGAGTAGAGGAGAGGGGTGCTTGTAGCTAAGAATAGAGAAATGGGAAGCTAATATGTAAAATGAAAGTAGATACCAAAGTTTGAATATATAGTGAGATCTAGAGAGAAGTATCTTCATGTTTCTCTCTTACTAATTCAAAACAAATAACCCACTCTTATCACCTTTTCTTAACTGGCCATTCTTGAGTCCAAGACGAACCAAAAAACCCACTCAACCAATTTAGCAATTTATTTAATTTAAATCCAACTTAAATCTTAATCGATATCACTATGTATATAACTTTTATATACACACGCAATAAATTACTAATAGCATCTCGAACAATTCTAAACGCTATTCTATTTTGGTTTACACATCCCATATAATAAATACAATAATAATAATAATTAATATTTCACAAATATTAATTAATTTATAACTGTTATAAACCAATTAAATCAAGCGGAGTTTCAGAGACTAAATAGATTATGTTGTACGACTCACATAAGTGAATTTCAGCAGTAATTAATATTTTAATAATTTAAAAATTAATGGCCACACGTCACCTTAGCTATTGATGTGACAATTTGACTTAATACATTACTTACAAATCTCACCGGTAAAATCTAATTTTACAAATTTAAGTGGTGCCTTTTAGTGACGGCTATTACACCAATTCTCTTCGTCAACACTATATCATATTAGATGGATTTGGTTAGAATTCTAGTTTCATCCATATTGAACTTGGTTAGTCCGTAAACAAAGTCCTTAGCTTAATATAACATTTATTATTAATCATACTACTCTGGCAAGTGACTTTGACTTTAAGTTGATTATAGTTGACTGTGATGCTAACCTCATACAACTGAGGAGACATATTCTCTATTTAATAGTATTCACTTCCACCTTTTCTACTCGGACCCAACTATAATCACTCAGTGGTCGCTACACCATCATTTGAATATAATCAAAATGGAGCATCGATGCTGAAGTTCAACAGTATTCTCAAGTCGAGAGAACTATGTAATATCCTCACTCGAGATTTCTTGTTTGATCTAGTTGTTGTTAATCAACAGTAAACTCATGGATGGTCCATCTCATAGTTATCCAATAACCATTAGTATGTAACCCTTTTGGTGCCTTCAGTAGCCGGATTAATAAACTTCCAAATATTTGAAGAGCGTAACATACTCTGGTGTCAATGGATGTAACGATATCCTTTCTTGAAACATCTTGCCATAAATATTTGAAATAATATGTTGTTTAATATTGTGATAATTTTCCCATAATTTCAACTCTTTGTAATTATTATCACATAACAAATCCTTTATGGAATTTTCAACTAAATATGCTTAAATTAAATATTTAATTAACATATGACAATATAATTAGTATATATTGAGAAATAAACACCTTTTATTTCAAATAAGATTTTATTACAGAGTTAATAATTTACAATAAATTACAAAATTGCCCCTAGTTGATACCCCTAACTATCTCAATCTCTCTCTTACACTTGGGGCCAATCATGTAATCCCAATTCAATCCTTTAGCTTAGTATTTTAAGTTCTGATCGAGCCAGTCCCTTTATGAATGGATCTGCTATATTTTCCTTACTGTACTCTTTCAATCACAACTCACTACCGATTAACCCTCTTATCAGGTGGAACTTTCGAAGAATATGCCTTGGCTTCTTGTGAGCCCTTTTTTCTTTACAATCTCCATCGCAGGATTGTTGTTGTTGTCACATAATAATGTTCTATGTTTCTTAACATCTGGAAACAATCCTAGCTCAGTGATAAATTTGCACATCCAAACCGCTTCTTTAGCTACTTCATTAAAGGTGGTTTATTTAGCCTCCATCATTGAATTAGATTTTGTCTCTTGCCTGGAACTTTTCCAACCGGCCACTCCACCATTCAATGTGAATATATAATCAGACATCGATTATCAGTCATCAATGTCACTCTATAAGCTGGAATATATATATATACCTCTTCATAAGGAGGTCTCCATTCCCATATATATGGAAAAAAATTAGTATTTCTTGAATATTTAAGAATACATTTTGTTATCCCGCCTTCTGGCAAGACCATGACATCAAGGAACTGACTAAAAACCAAAGATAGTTCACCCTAAAGACCAGTTATACACAGGTTCATTATGGATGCTGGTAAATTTTGCCCGAGTCCGGATCAAGCTACAATTGATATGACAAACAAGCAAAGCTATGAAAGCCAACATTCCAAATTTCAAGTCAATCAGGATTCGTATGCTCCAGATATGATCGATGCAAAATCAAGCAATAATCTCGTTCGTATCCATCCAAGCTCACATGCCTCATTCGCATCCATCAAAATCATCAGTTCGCATCCATCCAAGGCGGCCTCCTCCGTAACTATCGAAATCAAACATATTCATATCCATGGGAAGAAGCAGTTCATTCAAATCGATCTAGTTCGTGTCCATCCCATTCGTATCCTAGATAATCGTATCCATCGAGTTGTGTTACTTCGTATCAGTTCTGAGAGTGCCATTTCGTATCCATCACATTTACCCCATTTGTATCGATCCATCGATATGAAACGAACTCAAACGAGCGACACGAAGAGGATAGATCTAGATCGATACGAAGTGGAGCATGGTCGACCGATATGAAAGGAAGGTTGACAATCGATACAAAGTAAGCAACAAAGGACCGATGCGAATGAGAGCGACACGAATGAAACAAAGCTTAGAGCGATGAGAAGGAGACACGTAAGGATGGATGACTCGGTCACTCGACATAAGAAGTGGATCGATCCTAAAAGTTAGCGCCGCATCATCGATCATCACGTGCCAGAAGCGATGCGAACTCGACAGCGTTCAACAAATCCAAACTTGCATCGATCATAACTCGAGATCTACAAGTCCAAATGCCACCAAATTTTCACAAGAGCTTGCGTACAACCTCAAGAATGAACTTGACAAATTTCAGCCTCAAAGGACTATTTATGGATTGATACGAACTCAATTTGCATCGCTCGTAGATCGAGTCGAAATCACCTGAACTCGATCCCGTGGGCCCACCCACGTGAGAGAAGAAGTCTTCTGAGATCCGGGCGAGATATTTGCTGTCTACGCCTATAAATAGTGACCCTGGACCTACAGAAAATGGACCTTTTGGCTCTTCTACGTCCAGACTCTGTCGAAATTACTATTGTACTTGGATTATACTGTTGTAACTAATTGTAAACAGCAAGCAAAAATCAATAAAAGTCAGCCATTCCATAGTGGACGTAGGCCACACGCCAAACCACTCTAAATTCGTGTGTTTCTATGCATTTTATTATCTGTTGATTGGTGTGTTTATTAGATCTACCTCTTTTTACATTTAATTTCTCCATTTTATCTCTTCAAATACATCCGAAGAGTGTTGTGCCCAATTTTGGTACAATCACTTTGGTGCTTTCACTGAGAAAACCCAGTTTTTCTCCTGCTCATTGGATCTACTGCCGATATTGGATTGCGAAAATCTAAGAAGAAGATCCAGATTTCAAGTCCAGAAGTTCTTCGATCCTATTCAAATTTGTACCCAAGTCTATGAGAGAGCTTCGCTATCCACCATGGTCAAAACTAGGACTACTTCAACAGCTGCAGATCCAGAAGAACGAGACATACATAACCCGACACAACTTCCTCCTACCGACCAGAATGCTGTCGGACCTTCATATCCGCGGGGTCCTGTCACCAGGGAAGAGTTTCAACTACTAATGCAAGATCTGACTCAAAGCCACCAGCAACTTACTCAACAACTTCGTGCTAACATGGAATTGACCAATCAACTGAATCATCAACGGCGAAGGAGATCCAGAAGGGATCAGGCTTCCTATTCATCCACTGAGAGTTCAGCCTCTTCTGACTACAATCACCGGTCCACGCGCCCACGGCTGGATGGAAGTTATACACAGGCTACTAGACATCATCACACCTTGAATCTTAGGCAACCGAGAGTTGGCCCGTCAACCAAACATCAGACCGGACCCTCCTCCCGAGGAGGTACTGTTCCTTATCATACTACTGACAATCGCGCTGCTACCACTGCTATTGAGTTGGGAGTTGACACTCGGAACCAAGCGGATCCAACCCACCGTCAACGTGATTATACTCCAGAGCCTTATGTTCCTGAAGACCTAGAACCAAGGAGGCGAGATATGGACCGTCGACCGCGACCGACCCATCTTCGCATTGTGGAACCCAACCACACCTTGGCTCAGCATGCCCAGAACGTCTAGATGTCGGATATCCCAACAATGATCCGTCAGATGATCCATGAAAGTCAAGGCCTCATCAATGACGACTGGGGAATCTCCCGGAGTCATAATCCTTTCATTGACGATATACTCTACGCTGAACCTCCTCCGCGATTCAGAATGCAAACTCTACCCATTTATGAAGGGAGCTCCGATCCTAACTAGCACATTTTAAAGTACGAATGGTTGATGAATGCTGCATGAGCCGATGATGCGGTCAAGTGCTGAAGTTTCCCGATCTTCCTAAGGGGCATAGCGACTATGTAGTTTACCCGTATACCACCCCGATATATCCTGTGTTTCGACCAGTTTGCAACGAAGTTTGTTGAACAGTTCCGCATACATGTCACAAGGCCAAAAGATGTTAATACCTTGTCTAGTGTCACTCAAGCTTCTGGAGAGACACTCGAATGTTATCTGGAGAGGATTCATGCTGCATGCGCTGAGATTAGTAATCCCAATGACAAATCAATTTTGATGGCACTAACTAAAGGGATCGATCCCGATTATGAATTTGGTAACTGGTTGGCCGGAAAACCCCCTGCATCATTGGACCGTTTCTATTCCAAGGCAGCCCAGTTCTTGAGAAGGGAGGATGTGAAACAGTCTAGGAAAAATAATGATGCAGGGCCCAGTGTGGAAGGATTCCAAAGCATTGTTGCTGTTAAACAAACTGGGGAGAGTTTCGGAAAGGTGCAATTGAACATACAGAATAAACAGAATCAACAGAAAGGCAATGGAAATCAAAACAAGAAACGGGATCAGAATCGTGGGCCGCGACGTAAGGCTCCTATGTTTGACACTTATACTCCTTTAAATATGTCACTGGAAAATGTGTACTTGCAAACCTGCAATACCATTCAGTATAAGAAACCTACTTCGAAGCAATCGTCAGGAAAACAGATTCAAACAGGGAAGTTTTGTAGATTTCATGATAGCTATGGTCACAACACAAACGAGTGCCGCCATCTACAGGATATATCGAGAAGTTAATACGAGAAAGAAAGTTGGAGCAGTTTGTTTGGCCCCGCAGTCTGAAAGTGCGGGCCCATCGAATCAGAACCAAATACCAAATCAGGCGAGACCGGAGGAACCCACTCGTACCGGCGAGAGGTTAGTGATTAATACTGTCAGTGGTGGTCCTAATCCAGCAGATTGGAGCTGGAGGGAAATTGAGTCGTATGCCAGCTCAATTAGGCATTCGAGCTTCGAATGTTGTAGTAATTTGGAAGACGGGGCTCCGACCAAACAACAAAAGACGATGACAGATGACATCGTATTTCGGAACAGGGACGCTGACAGAGTCGAAGCCCCGACCATTGATCCACTAGTTATTTCAGCTCAGATAGGTCCTGCTTGGATGAAGAGGATGTTAGTGGATAGTGGAAGCTCAGTGAACATACTATTTAAGCGAGCTTATGATCAGATAAAGATGGAAGCAAAATATTTAAAGCCTTGTCAGTCTCGCATTCATGGCTTCAATGGAAGTGCGACTATACCCACTGGGACGATGGAACTACCAGTGGAATTGGGAGTTGGAGAACACCAGAGGGTCTGGGTATTACAGTTTGTTGTATTGGATATAGACTCGCCATACAACGCTTTCTTGGGCCGACCGGCCCTAGCAGAGTTCAGGGCTGCCATTTCCCCTTGGTGTCTGACTTTAAAATTCCCTACCGACAATGAAGTTGGAGTCGTTCAGGGAGACCAGGCTACTGGGGGAGCCTGTTATGTTGCTGAGCTGCGGGAAGCGCAGCGAAAAGAAAATGGAATGGGCGTAGAGGAATCTCTCTACATCCGCTTTGCCGAGAATTGACAGCTAACGCCTGGGCCAAGGCCCGGGCACCCTAACCAATTCTCAAGGGATCTTGACCTGAGAGATATCAGCAGTGAGGATGAAGTCAAAGACAGTCAAGCTCCCTGGTGGAACTGACGATCGATGTCCCGATCGATGATAATGATGATTCTAAAATGATAAAGATCGGATCTCAGCTAAGCCAGCAGATGAAGGAGGAATTGGTTGAATTTCTCCGGGCGAACCACGACGTGTTTGCCTGGACGCATTCCGACATGTGTGGAATCTCCCCAGACATAACGAGCCACACATTGAATATTGACCCGCGGCATGTCCCGGTCAAGCAAAAAAGGCGTGGTATGGATCCAGAGAGATCTGCCGCCCTTAAGGAAGAGGTTGATCGAATGCGTTTATCCGAGATGCATTATATCTGGAATGGGTGTCCAATCCTGTACTTGTCAGAAAACCTAACAGGAAATAGAGAACATGCATAGACTACTCAGACTTGAATAAAGCTTGCCCTAAAGATAGTTTTCCACTTCCCCGAATCGATCAGCACGTAGATTCAACGGTTATACATGAACTCTTATCCTTCATGGATGCGTATTCCGGCTACAACCAGATACCCATGCACTTACCCGATCAGGAGCATACCAGCTTTATCACCGATCTGGGACTTTACTGGTACAAAGTGATGCCGTTCGGACTTAAGAACGCCGAGGCAACCTACCAACGGCTAGTTAATCGAATGTTCGCTAACCAGATCGGAAGAACCATGGAGGTATATGTAGACGACATGCTTGTGAAGTCGCGATTCTCAATCAATCATATCAAAGACCTGGAAATGATGTTCAACATCCTCCGAGAGTACAAAATGAAACTCAACCAATTGAAGTGTCACTTTGGGGTCGCGTTTGGAAAATTCCTTGGATTTATTGTCAATGCTTGAGGAATCGAAGCCAATCCCGAGAAAATTTGGGCAATCAGAAATTTCGAGACTCCAAGGACTATAAAGCAAGTTCAGAGCCTCAACGGGAAGGTAGCATCACTGAGTAGGTTCATTTCAAAATCCACCGACAAATGCATTCCCTTTTTCCATCCGATCAGAAAAGGAAAACGGAACTTTGAATGGACTACAGAATGCAAGGACGCATTCCGAGCACTGGTTCAACATCTGTCTATGCCTTCTATTCTGTCAAAGCCCGTCGATCACGAGAAACTTTACACTTACTTAGCGGTGTCAGAAAATGCAATCAGTGTTGCTTTAGTTCGAGAGGAGGACCAGATACAATGGTTGGTATATTACATTAGCAAGCAACTGACCTGAGCAGAGAGAAGTTATCCGAAGCTGGAGAAGTTAGCTTACTGTCTTGTCATTGCCTCGAGAAAGCTCCGTCCATATTTTCAGGCTCATCCTATCACTATTTACACCGACCAGCCGTTACGACAGGTCCTTATGCGGCCTGAGACGTCTGGTAGGTTACTTAAGTGGAATATCGAGCTGAGTCGGTTCGGCATCACATACACACCGAGGCGAGCCATTCAAGGACAAGTCCTAGCAGACTTCAAAGCTGAATTCACTATCCTGGAGGACTTGCCCGAAACTAGTGAATCTCCTAAATATGTCTGGAAGCTACATACTAATGGTGCATCGAATGACCGTTGCTCAGGCGCTGAGGTTGTACTTGAAACTCCTGAAAGTCGATCTATATGCTATGCTTTAAAGTTCGATTTTCATGCGACCAACAACGAGGCTGAATACGAAGCCCTACTCATTGGATTGAGACTTTCTAGAGATTTGAATATTGTCGTTGTGGAGATTTACTATGATTCACAATTGGTTGTGTGCCAAGTTTGGGGGGAGTACGAGGCCAAGGACCGAAGGCTAGTTGCTTATCTTGCTCAGGTTCAGGAAATATTGAATCATTTCTATTATTATGCCATCTATTGCATACCACGAGAACACAATCAGAAAGCTGATTCTCTAGCTAAATTAGCCAGTACTGGTGAGGCACAGCAGATGGGACTCATTCCCGTAGAGACATTATCTTCCCCGAGCATTGATCGGGTAGAAACAGACTGGGTGTTTGAAGTCATTCCCGATAAGGAGTCATGTATGGCTCCATTCAGAAATTATCTTGAGCATGGGACCCTGCCGGAGTGCGGGAGTGAAAAAAGACAAGTTCTTCGAAAGGCTTCGCGGTTCACTTCAGAATGGAGTCATGTATAAAAGAGGGTACTATGTTCTTTTACTCTGGTGTATCGCCCACGATGAAATCAAACGAGTATTGCATGATGTACATGAAGGAGAATGTGGCGATCACACCGGGGGGCAAGCTTTTTCCAAGAAAGTGCTCCGATATGGATACTATTGGCCGAATGTAAATTGCGATGCATCGGATTATGCCAGGAAATGTGACAAATGTCAAAAACATGCTCAGATTCCAAGAGCCCCGCCTACCGAAATAACTCAGATGGTCAGTCCCTGGTCGTTCGCAGTATAGGGCATCGACATTATTGGTTCTCTACCTCTAGCCAAAGGTGGTGCGAAGTACGTCATTGTTGCAGTTGATTACTTTACCAAATGGGCAGAAGCTGAGCCCCTTGCTACTATCACAACGAAGAAAGTGATCAACTTTGTGGTACGTAACATTATCTGTCGATTTGGTCTCCCACATACCATCATCACCGACAACAGAGCACAATTCGACGGTGTTGAATTTAAGAACTTCTATCAATGATTCCTCATCCAGAAGAAGTTCTCTATAGTTGCACATCCTCAAGCGAATGGGCAGGTTGAAGCTATTAATAAAGTTATAAAGTCCATTCTGAAGAAGCGGCTGGAAAAGGCCGGGGGCAAATGGGTCGATGAACTTCCTATAGCTCTATGGGCTTATCAGACAACCCACAAATCCACGACCGGTCACACTCCATTCTCTCTTTCCTACGGTTCAGAAGCCATTATTCCAGTCAAGATGGAAGTACCTTCTCATCATGTGACGTATTATGATCTGAAGACGAATGCTATATTACTTGCCGAATCCCTTGACTTATTGGATAAGAAGCAAGAAGAGGCTGATTTGAGGGCAGCCGCATACCGAAGTCGAGTCGCTCGATTGTACAATGCCAAGGTCTGACCCCGAACCTTTGAAATCGGCGATCTCGTACTTAAGAGAATTTACCAGGTTCCTTCACATATGAAACCAATGTGGGAAGGGCCATATGTTATCGAATGAAAGCTCGGAAACAACACATTTAAATTATCGACCGTTGACGGTCTCGCTCTATCGAGAGCCTGGAACAGCGAGAGTCTTCGTCAGTACTACACATAACAGGCTTTATTTATTCATTCAGTCTACTTTTCATTTGCAACTTGTTTATGCATTTCGAAATTTGAATTTTTAATAAAGAAAATAACTTTGCCGTATTTTCTTATTTCAGCAATAAAATGCAATCTCTTCGAGCTAGAGCAGTGATTTCTAAATCCATCATACGACTATCACAATGCACCGAGACCTAAGTTCCATCATACGATGGGAATTATTCAAATAGGGAGTGACTGTGATATAACTGGTCACTCGCTAAGTGAAACCCGACCTCGGGGGCAAGTCATCACACTGAAGCCGAAAAAGGATTGATACACGACAATTCCCTAACTAACTCCAGATTCCTAGAGTGCGAACTAGAGTATAAACTTACGAGTATGGGCTCGAAAAGGGTGGATCTGTCCACCTAATGACTTCACTCGTATTTAAACCAAGTTCGAGGAGGATGGACCCATCCATCTAACGACTTCGCTTGTTAACCCGAGGTGGATGTGATTCGACCATCCACGATCCTGATACATCTATTGTTCCCGGAGTGCAAACAAAATTCTGAAACTCACAATAGATGTGATTGACCATCTGTCTACTAACTCTAAGTCCCCAGAGTGTGGACTGGAGTATAAACATCAACTAACTCTAAGTCCCCAGAGTGTGGAATGGAGTATAAACATCAACTAACTCTAAATCCCCAGAGCGCGGATTGGAGTATAAACACAAACCAGGTGTGAAACGACCACCCGTAGGACAACTCCGAGTCCCCAAAGTGCGGACCGGAGTATAAACGCAAATCAGGCGTGGTTGACCACCCACGAATCAATCTAAGTCCCCAAAGTGCGGACGAAACTCTAAATATCAAACGGGTGTGACTGATCGCCCATAAAATAACTTGAGTCCCCGGAGCGTGGACATATCTGTAAATCTTAAGCGGGCATAACCGACCGCCGACGAACAAGTGCTATCCCTAGAGCATGGATGCAATCACCAATAGATGAGCAGGTGTGATTCGACCACCCGAACTCGTCTTGTGTCAGCCTCGATTCAACAAAGTTAAGCTCGATGTATTGAAGGTAAAATGCCACTGCCGACCGATCTTTCAATTTATCCCTGAAACTGGGGTCAAAACTTGAGTACCAGCTACTGATCGAGACAGTGCAGTATTGGAACTCGACTTAACTTTCGGTCATGACCCGAAGCTGTAACGTCATAACTTAATAACTAAACTCAGGTCCAATTTAAAGGCTAAAACTTCACAGATACATTGAATGGAAGTTCGAACGCTGAAACACTCAAGCAAATAAATACAACTATGCTGAAGACAAATTGGAATTTTATTTCAACTATTCTTTGAAAAAGAAGGATAAATACAAAGTTATTCCAAAAAATCCTACTAGTAGGGGCCGAACTCGCATCTATACACGGCCTACAAGAAACAAAAGGAAATTCCTATCTATCTACCAAAAGTGAGGCAAGAAGACATGTCTACTCTCTAGTCTTCTTCTTCTTCTTCCTCGGTGTCGACCCGCTGGAACTACCGCTTGGATGCCTCTTCGAGCCCTAGCTTTTCGGTGGTTGATCTCCAGCATGGGCATTATGATAACGTCCTCCTCCGAACTCACATGAATTGGAATACTTCTGAAGGCAGAGTCGGAGGGACAGGATCGATGTTAGAAGGCGGGGGAGGCACATCGGTGTCGACGACCGTGCCTCCTGGAGAAATCATCCGTAGAGGGGCTGGACTAGGGCCCGCCATCCCACCTCCAATTCCACTGGCCCGCGCAGCCGCTTCCATTTCAGCATTAATCTCGGCTATTATCTCTTCTTCATGAACTGTTTGGGCGTCCACAGGGATGCTGCCGGTTGGACCCGAGGAGCTAACCACAGGTGCACCTCCGCTCATAACAAATGTCAGATCAGCAAAAGGGTCGCTTTGGTGGCCAAGAAGCTCTACCATCATCTGCTCATCAAAAGTAAACACGCTCCCCTATGCTCCGTTGGTTGGTGCAGTGGCCATAGTAGTGGTCGCTTCTGTTATGAGGGCCTCCTGCACATAATGCAGCTCTTGGATCGCAGGGGCACGGCTGATGTAGCTCCTATCACCGAATAGAAACAAAGAAAGAAGTTGTTAGTGATTACTTCAAGCAACGCTTCCGACTTTGAATGAGCACAAGAAATGTTCAGAATACCTTCCTCAGATTGGCTCGTGGGTGGCGGAGTAGCTTCAGAGACTTGCTCACGAGCTGGAGACACCTGCAGTTGATCGGGATTATAAGTAGGAACGGACTGAGGATCAACCACAGATGTAGATTCGGGCAGGGTTGGCATAAGAGTTTCAGAACCCGCATCATGATGCTCAACGCCAGAACCTTCTCCAGCCTCCGAATGCTGAGTAGCGAGTCTCTCCTTTTCGTGTATAATGGTGATATCGTGGAGAACTCTTCTCTCATCCTCGCTCAGCTCCCGATTCTCCAATTCAAATTCTTCTACAGATTCGACTTGATGCTCAGCTTTTTCATCTTCCACTAAGCAGCACCAAGCATTGTATAAGTCTGAAGGATAGTTTTCAAGCCAGGTTAGACTTCGATGCTTCAACACATTGGCGTTGTATGTAATAAGAAGATCTTCGATATCAGCCTCTAACCTGGTCTCCACCGCTTTCACTTCATTCTCAACCCTTGCCTCGGCTTCCTGAACTTTGAGCGTTGCCGCATCCCTCTCGTCCCTAAGCACCATGGCTTGTTCACATGCTTGCTGGGCAGCTTTGTTTGCATCATCTTTCTCTTTGACGATTTCAACAAGTTTCGCTTTAAGCTCTTCAAGCTCTTTAAGCGCCCCATCTCTTTCGGCCATAACAGTGGTGGTTCGATGTCCCATCTCCTCCACCAAGGGTAAGTGTGTGCGCCTCATCTCTTCCATCCGCCGAGTTGCCTCATCGGCCCTTGTATTGGCCTATGTCTCTGAGTTTCTCGCAGACTCACTCTTATCATGAAGCACCTGAATTATGCGGTCCTTTTGAGCAAGATCAGTTTCTAATTTCTCAATTGTTTTCGCCCGCTCAAAGGCCACCGCCGATGCTTTGTCTGTAGTCTTCATCCATTCCCGGTATTGGCTGTAAACATCATGAATGTAGTCGTGCATAGTTTGTTCTGCCTCAACAGGAATTTTCTTTAAGTGCGGGGGAAAGATGAAGCCATCAAAACAGATATTTGTGAAATCTTTTTTCAGTTGGGCGATTCTGATCGCTCCTTCCCCAGTGGGCTCTTCGGTCCTTCGACGCTGTGGATTGGGCCTAGATGCCTGAGAAGGTGGTCTTTGGCATGAAGGTTCCAGGGGTTGTTTACCATGACCAAAAGGTTGTGTTGGGACGCGAGGAGGCGGAGAGCGTGACCGGGAGCGGTGCCTATAATCTCTCTCTCTTTATCCCACTCCTTTTCATAACGTTCCTGACTAGAATAACCGCGATCGCGATCTCTATCAGCCTCCCTTCTGCGGGACTTGTGATATGAACTGGATGAATGGCGTGCAGAGCGAAGGCTTCTGAGCATAGATTCTTTCCTTGTCATCGTATCTGTAAAATAAAAAGAGAACCAGAGTTGGTAATCTCCAAAAATGAATAGCTTATGATTGGAAATCGTGTGGTGCCGTGAAGTGTATGTATGCATATGCAAACCCCTCAACCAATCGGTTATATCAGCCATACTCTAAGGAAGTGACTCGCCTGAATCTAAAGCACTTTGAAGCCTTTCCAATCTGGTATCTTGTTGGAGCGACACATAGTCCGAAATTGGAATATCAGCGAGTCCTTCGAAGGGATTTTCCATTTATGGGGGAGGGGCCTCCGAGATTATAACACCGGTGGCTGGTAGATACATGACCATGGATTTCCTTCTTGAAGACTTGTGAAGCTTATGAACAACCGCCTTGCCTTTCCTCTTTCCCTCTGAATGTCGAGGACTATCTAGGGGCCCGGCTACGGGTTCGTCTTCGGTGGGCGTATCCTCTTCATCACCCCGCTCAACTATTACAATCCCGGGCGCCCTACGCTTAGCCCGACTTGCCGGGGCTGCCCTAAGAGCTCCTTCAAGTCTTATGCTTTGGTCTCGGTCAATTAGCCTAACGGCTCTCAAATTTTCATCCATGAGCACCAAGTCGGTCTCTCTAATCTCACCAGGCACCTCTTGAAGAATTCTCACTATTTCTTTAAATTGGGCATCTTCGAGTCGTGGAATTGCGGCTATAAAGGAAAGAAAATGTTAGACTCAATGTCGATTATAACTATCTTGTAAGTCACTAGAGAAATTGCGGCACTTACATCTAACTAACCACCGTCTAGCAAACCCTAGCGGGCACCGAACAAAGAACCACTCGGTCTTGAAGTAGCTAAGTCTTGTCCAGGTTCCAGTCATAACTTGGCAATTCCTGACCGCCTCTAAGAATGTGAACGAGGGATTATCTCCCCGACTCTTGACGTTGAACAAGAATCTGATTTCTTCTGGAGTCGGGGGCCGTAAGAGATGCTCCATACAAACAATGAATAAGCTGTTCAACAACGCATAACCATTCGGATGCAACTGTGATGGAGCGATCCCTAAGAAATCTAACACTTCTCGAATATATTGTTTAAATGGAGAACGTGTTCCAGATGTACACGATAGTCTGTTAAAAGCGGTGTACCCTTCTGGGGGAGTATGTGGCCTGTCGTTCGACCCTGGTAGCAGAACATCATCTAGCGATAGCCCATGTCTTAAGCAGATTCTCCCCAAAATATCTTTGGAGACATTAGATGGTACAGAATCTTGTGGATTCCCAATAAAGATTGCTCCTGGTAGCTTGTATGGAGTTGGACTTATGACTTCGGCCGCGATGGCCGGTCTCTATTATAAAAGGAGGTGGACTCTGAACCTCCTGTTGCTGTGAATTCCAAGGTTCCATAACTAATCAACTCATCAAAAATCATCGTTAGATGACAATAATCCCGTGTTTGCCCCAGTGTGAAGTGCATGAGTGTGTTGTGCAATGCAATATTGTAAAGTACTTAAGAAAGTTCTCCAGAGATGAACAAGGTGTTCGAACGACGGGACTTCGAAATCCAATCGGAATTACCGTCATCGCTGACCATCACAACCGTGCCATCCAAACTTCGGCGATCGGTCCAAGTTAAAGTTCGTCAAATTGGTTAAGTTACAGTTCCATCGACAAGCTTCGAAAGGCAGTAACATATGTAATGAAATGATTAAGTCCAATTATGCAAGGCAGAAGCTCATCCGAGTCAAGTTTTCAAGTATGCATGAAGTTTCGTATCCATCGAAGTCCAAACTTGGATCATTCCTCGCAAAAGCCTTAACTTTGTATCGATCGAAATCCACTGACTTCGTATTTATCAGGTCACATTGACTTCGTATCAATCGGGTTACAACGGAGTTCGTATCCATCACAAGTTAGCTTCGTATCCATGTCGATTCGAAGTGATCAATACAAAATCCAAGAATCAACAATCGATACGAAATCCAAGGCAGGTGACCGATACGAAGTTCCCGGTTGAGGTTCAATGCGAAATCAAGTTTCTCTATCCCTTCATCTATACGAAATTAAGGCCAAGCATCCTTTCACCAATTCCTTCGTATCCCTCCTTACTCCTTCTTCTCCAATCAACACAAGCGCCATTTCCAGCTTCCATCGGACCCCGACATTACTCCATCCAACCTCCGGCGTCAACGCCTCCGGAAAGCAGCCAACTTCGAGTGGGATAGTATTGGATATTGAATCTTGTCGTTTTGATGTGAATTAATTAATCAATTACCTAGTTATAGTATCGATGCGAGGGGTCAAAATATTGTTCGATTCGAAAGCAAGGATGGTTTTTCTTCTCTCAAGCTTTGAACGATGCGAAAGGGCTGGAAAACAAATGAAAACGAGTAAATTTTTCTAAGTACAGAAAACCTTTTATATGGTTTCGGGAGATAAAAGAGAAATGACGGTTCGACCCCCTATAGCTTTGACCAATTGGAATGAGCCTCCTCCCTAATCGATACGAAGAGAACAATTCGAATCCATGCGTCTTCTATCCAGAGCAACATTCATTTGTATCCATCACTCTGAAGCCTACTTCGTATCTGCCCATCATCCGTTTAGTGCCAACAAGATCGCATCTAGTGACTAACCGAAGCGATAACCTTCTTGGATATGAAAACAAAGCCTTATTTCCCTCACCTCAAGTGTATCCAGCAAGTTCGTATCCCATGAATCCTATCGATACGAACCAAGCCCAGTTTGGCTTACTCGACTCCATCGATATATGTTAGAAACAGGAGTAACTACAACACAATGTTGGATCTTAAGGCTATTCAGACACTAGAAGTGGTGAAATGTGTATTAACAATATGTAATTCTAATTTCGTATCCCTCCACTTGAAGATCCTAAGATTCGTATACATTAATACGAACGGCATTGCAACGACAACAAAATTCGTATCGATTTTCATCGATGCGAACATAATTTTTTGACTTCTCACATCGATCTAGGAGAGGATCGATACGAAAAGATACTGCAAAACCACCATTCAACGTTGTTACAGCTCGAATTTCACGTCGATTCAGGAGAGGATCGATACGGGATTCGATCCAAGAAAACTGACAACTACTCGTAAAAGAACGAACGTTAATGAAAGTCAGGTTTATATAAGTTTTATGTTCCATAAATCAACATTTAATTTTCGAAATTCACAGGAGTTAAATGCTTACCCGACGACAATTACAATGACGAATAGTAGGCTTCCGGCACTCAACACTCGGTTACAATAGTACGCTATGCAATCGTCGACAGTCAGCAATCCAGTATTTATATTGCTGGGAGTCAATCAAAAGGTTGCATCACTTGACGAAAAAAAGATAGCAACTATTCAGCGAATCAGATAGAACTTTTCAGAATGAAGATGGTAGCTTTTCAAAGCATGTCATGTTCACACAAGACGTACTTTAGGGGGCAAATGTTATCCCGCCTTTTGCAAGGCCGTGACATCAACGAACTGACTGAAAACCAAAGATAGTTCATCCTGAAGACCAGTTATATGTAGGTTCATTATGGATGCTGGTAAATTTTGCCCGAGTCCGGATCAAGCTACAATTGATAAGACACGACAAGCAAAGCTATAAAAGCAGTCATTCCAAATTTCAAGTCAATTGGGATTCATATGCTCAAGATATGATCGATGCAAAATCAAGCAATAATCTCGTTCGTATCCATCCAAGCTCGCGGGCCTCATTCGCATCCATCAAAATCATCAGTTCGCATCCATCCAAGGCAGCCTCCTCCTTAATTATCAAAATCAAACATATTTGTATCTATAGGAAGAAGCAGTTCATTCGAATCGATCAAGTTCGTGTCCATCCCATTCATAACCTAGATAATCGTATCCATCAAGTATGTGTTGCTTCGTATCGATTCTGAGAGCACCATTTCGTATCCATCACATTTACCCCATTTGTATCGATCCGTCGATACGAAACGAACTCAAATGAGCGACACGAAGGGGATAGATCCGGATCGATACGAAGTGGAGCATGGTCGACCGATATGAAAGAAGGGTTGACCATCGATACGAAGTAAGCAACAAGGGACCGATGCAAATGAGAGCGACACGAATGAAACAAAGCTTAGAGCGATGCGAAGGAGACACGTAAAAATGGATGACTCGGTCACTCGGCATAAGAAGTGGATCGATCCTAAAAGTTAGTGCCGCGTCATCGGTCATCACGTGCCCAGAAGCGATGCGAACTCGGCAGCCTTCAACAAATCCAAACTTGCATCGATCCTAACTCGAGATCTACAAGTCCAAATGCCACCAAATTTTCACAGGAGCTTGCGTACAACCTCAAGAATGTACCGAACAAATTTCAGCCTCAAAGGACTATTTATGGATCGATACGAACTCAATTCGTATCGCTCCCAGATCGAGTCGAAATCACCTGAACTCGATCCTGTGGGCCCAACCACGTGAGAGAAGAAGTCTTCCGAGATCCGAGCGAGATATTTGCTGCCTACGCCTATAAATAGTGACCCTGGACCTACAGAAAATGGATTTTTTGGCTCTTCTACGTCTAGAATCTGCCGAAATTACTATTGTACTTGGATTATACTATTGTAACTCATTGTAACCAGCAAGCAAAAATCAATAAAAGTCAGCCATTCCATAGTGGACGTAGGCCATACGCCAAACCACTCTAAATTCGTGTGTTTTTGCGCATTTTCTTATCTATTGATTGGTGTGTTTGTTAGATCTACCTCTTTTTATATTTAATTTCTTCATTTTATCTCTTCAAACACATCTGAAGAGTGTTGTGCCCAATTTTGGTACAAACACATTTCATAGTTGCCTAATGTTTTCCTCCAAGATAAGGTTGATATCGCCTTATGCATCCTAATACACAAGCCACATCTAGTTTAATACATAACATGGTGTACATAATGGCACTGATTGCAGATGCATATGGTATCATCTTCATATGCTCCTTCTCCTTATCAGTATGAGTATTGTCCATTTGAGAAAGGACGATTCCAAGCATTGGAACATTTCTGTGCTTGGACTTCTCCATATTGAACCTTTTCAATATGGTATATATGTACAGGGATTAGGATAATTGGATCTATCTCTGCTCCTTGTACCAATTATATAAGTTACTTCTCCTAAATCCTTCATGGTGAAGTTCTTGGACAATCATGCTTTCAATGACTGCAATAACGCAATGTCATTACCAATCAGGAGCAAATTGTCAACATACAAGACTAAGGACACCAAAGCACTTCCCTGTCCTTTCCAGTGTATGCACGCTTCCTCTATACTCTGATAAAAACCAAACTTTTTGGTCGCTTTATAAGCACTTATTCCAACTCCATGAATCTTGCTTAAGACCATAAGTTGATCTTAATAATTTGCACGTCTTTCCCTCGCTCCCACAAACCTCGAAACCCTCCGGTTGCAACATGTAAATAGTCTCTTCTAAATCACCACTTAGAAATTCCATTTTCATATCTGTCAATCATACTTCATATTCATAGAATGGGGAAATATCAAGCATTATCCGTATGGATTTAAGCATTGCTACGACCAAAAATGTTTTCTCATAACCAACGCCTTGAATATAACTTAAATCTTTTACATTTACATCTAGCCTTGCTTTTTAGGTCTCTACCTCTCCATCTACATATAGAATATTTGTATTAATCCATTTGCAATCGATGGATTTCATCACTTTGGGTATGTCGGCCAATATGTATACTTTGTTGTCATACGTGGATCCATCTTGGATTTCATAGCTTCGAGCCAAAGTGCATGGTCCTCACTCTGTAGTGCTTATTGGAATGAGAAAAGAGTGTTGTCTTCTAAAACATAGTGCTCTTTCTCGCCATCCATGAGAAAACAATAGTATCTCTTGGGTACGGGAGATTCCTTATTAGACCTTCTAATATATTACATGTATTCATATAATGGTGAATTTGGTACTTCCACCGGCTTAGCCTCTATGTTAGCTTCTCGGATGTCATCCAAGTTTACAACTTTGCTGTTAAATTCTTTTGGTAGGAATTCCTTTTCTAAAAAGAAACTATGTAGAGAAACAATAACTTTTTGTTCCTTGGTTTACAACTTTGCTGTTAAATTCTTTTGATAGGAATTCCTTTTCTAAAAAGAAAGCATGTACAGAAACAATAACTTTTTGTTCCTTGACGTTACAGAAAATATATCTTATGAATTCTTTGGATATCCTATAAATATACATGCACATTTTTGATCTTGCCTTAAGTTTATTTTAGCCAACGTTCTTAACATAGCTTTGACAACCCCTCACCATCAAATAATTGAAGTGGACTTTCTTCCCATGCCATATCTCATATGGTGTCAAACACAGATTTTGTAGGCATTAGATTCAACACATGCACTGTAGTTTCTAGCATATATCCCCATGAAAGTGGTAACTCAACCTTACTCGTCCTGGAAAGAACCATATCTTACACGGTACGATTCCTTCTTTTCGAAGCAATATTATTACAGCAACCTTACTTTCTATGCCATCAAAATAAATTAAATTAATATTGTTTGAATTATATTTTTGATAATTATTATTTTTGAAAATAATTTTTTACTTAATTTTAAGTCCATTAGTTAAAATATTTTGGATTAATGAAGTGAATTAATTAATAAATTCTTTTTAGATAATATATTAAAACCGAATGACATGTTTTGATGAACATAAAATATTTTTAAAGTGTAAATAATTTTTGTACGATTGAAATGGTTGAAAATAAATTTACTTTATTTAATACAATGATTAATCAAATAAAAATATAAAAGTAACGAATTGAAGAATTATGTACTTATTGTAATATTTTTTGCAAAATGAAGTATCTACCAATTTAAGTTGGATTAGAATATACTTTATAAAGAAATATAAAATCAAATTTAAATTGAATATAACTATATTTATAAATAATAATAGAATTGATTAAAATGTGTAATATAGCCCTTAATAAAATCTAAAGCCCAAAAGTTATGACCAGCCCATATCGGAACTTCTTTTGCTCTTTACAAACTCGTTTAACCCTTCCTCTCATGAGATCCCCAGATCATACTAAAGAAAAAAAAAGAAAAAAAATCAAATCGCTTTGTGGAATAAAATTCTATGTGAGCAGGGCAAAATGCATGCTCGTGCAGGCGGAGATAGAAGAAGACAGCCGCATTGGAGCCTAGTGGCATCATGGAGGTTGATGACGCAGCGCGTTCGATGTTGATGGCTGAAGGTAGGTAAATGTACCACATTTTCTAGCGGTTGCGCTCACGTTGATTGTTTGAGGTGCAAAAGAGTGGAGATGAAAGTTAGCTATGCCTGTAGGCAATGGAATGATACTTATGATGGCATTGTGAGAGGTGCAACAAGGGAGGTGATGGTCACTGAACAAGTAGCGAAAGCTTGAGCAGTGTTGTTTTATCTTCGTACACGATATTTCAATGACTTATTTCAACTAACAATTATGCTCTTTTCTTTTTATGTGTTTTCCTATGTCAGATTGAACTTGCATGCCCCAGGTTGATTATGGTTGTGATGAAGTAAGGTTGAAATGGATCGAATTTGGTTGAAAATATGCGTTCAATATAATTTTAATAACATATGAAAACAACCTTGGATAATAGATGTGAATCTTGGTTAGTTTAGTATCCACAAATTATAGATTGGCTTGAACTGTATATACAATGTTTGCATATCCTTATTTTGCTCTTGTAATGGGCGGACATTGGATTTGAAAATTTATTAGACAGAGAAGTTTTGATTTAAATATTTTGGAAGTATACGTAAAATAAGAAACTAGTTGAATTATATTTTTTTCGAAATAAATGATTATAAAATTTGATTAAATAAAAGAACTTTATAAAAAGAGAAGTTATATTTTTTTAAATGAATAATTTTTGAATTTCTAAAAAGAAATTAATTTTTAGAAGTTGAAATACGGTATTTGTTTTATAAGTCAATTTTTGAAAAGTAATTTTATTCATTTATGTTTATAAAAATATATGATGAACTTTATACCGAGGATTTAAAATTCTTTTCCAAAATAATGAGATTATTCTTTTTGGTAATTTTAATAGATGAGAAATTTTTAAGAAATGTATAACATTTTGGAAGCAAATAATAAATTTCATAATGTGAGTTAATGTTTGGGGAATATTATTAGTTGAAATTATTTTTAAAAGAAATTAAGTTTTATATTTGATAATATGATGAATTCACGATTTGCTAGATCTTATTATTATTATTTTTAAAGTATGAAAATGGAATTTCAAAATTTTAAGTTATTATAAAAAAGGTGGTTGAATGAATTGTGAAGTGAAAAAGGAAGTTAAATGTTGGACTTGAATTTAAATATTTGGGTTTGGAAAGGGCTTGAAATTGAAAATCATATTTAGGAAAAAATAATATATTATATGCTTGATGTTTAAAGGGATTCTTGATCTATAAACTTCTTTTATGGTAATGTAAAGGTTTTAAAGAGGAATTTTAGAGTGTATAAATTATTTTCAAAGGAATTAACAAGGTTGAAATTGAAAGAAGATGAAAAGTTGATTTTTTTGAAATTAGATAAGAGATTTAAAATAAAGATCTTGAAAAAAAGGAATATATATACCTCTATGTGTATGTGTAGTTGTGTATATGTGTGTGTTTTTTTGGGAATATATAATCATGCCTACATTATTTTTATATTTCCAATGAAAATATAATAGATTTATACTATAACATGAATGAGCAATGTGCTGATAGATGGTGGTTGAATATTTCGTTGTGCTTTCATTGCTGCCAAATCACATTTATATTACTTATGTATGTTATGTTTTATGTCATATAAGATAGCATATCTTGTAATGATACAATGTGGATTATTTGCTAGATGTTCTTTATGTTTCATGTTCATTTAAGTATGAAATATTATGTAAACCCTTAATAACACCGGGTTAAACGATATTTATGTGGGTTACCATCATAAATATGAAAATGTAGAATGAATAAATAAAATTTGATCGAAGTGATGTGGTACACCAGATGAGCTAGATATCCATCCCAACTGGACCGACTATGGGGTATCTCCTAGAGTCGTGACAATTTGGTCCTAATGTTACAAGTCCAATGGTATGCTAGATGTGCAAAAATGTGAGGATAGTCAAATACGATGTGACTGATGGAATGGATTGCCAACGAGGACCCTAGAGGTATTTAATGTAGCTAATATATCGTGTGGGAGCACCAACAATTCTGGGACGATGGGGATGTCGTACCCAGGTAGCATCACTTGGTCTTGACTCGGCTTCTTGTAGGGAGAAAATGGCTAGGGTGTACTAGTTATTTATATATGAAAACTAATCGATCAAAGTTAAAATGATATGCACTCAATAATAAATGTGGCTATAAATAATTATGATTAGGAGTGAGTCGTAGTTGAGTAGATTTGCGATTGTGAATCAGATTATTATAGAGACATAACATTAGTGTTATGACATTGTATGCTTGAGATACGGGATGGGTAGTTATTGAGCGAGTCACATTTACCCATATTGATTTACATGTGTTATCATCATGTTATTGCATTGCACAATATAACACTCACAACTAGTTCTAGCCTGACATGAGGTGTGTTATTTGTTTAACAACCTCGGGTCAACTGAGGTTGTTTTTGACATAATGTGTTACTGTGATTGTTTATTTATCTTGGAACTGGAGTTGACGATGGAGCAAAAGATGATAGTGGTGCTAGTTATTTGTACTTTGTGATATTGATATATGGTAATATCATGTATATAGTGTGATGTACTTGTGTCAATGATGCTGTATATAATTACGGGAATACACAATTGTATATATGGTAGTTATAAAATTACATATGTGTAAATATATATAGCGTTCGGAGGCTCTGTGTTCTTTATATAATATATATATATTATTGTCTTGTTATGGAGAACCTATGTGTTTATTTCTTTATGCGGATACCAAGGACATATATTTGATGTTATTATGAGGTAATAATACATACTGGTGCTAGTCCAAAGGAATATTCGTATGTGGTCATCCCTATCAAGCCTTAATCTTCTTACTACCAAACAGTATTACTATGTAATATACTTTGGTAGTATAAGTATAGAGGTGGGGTGTTACAATTGATATCCTAGCCAGGTCCGAAACATTATAGAATATATGTAGAACACGAGTCTTAGCCTTAGATTGGACTTAGAGTTCCTTGTCCCCTTGGGTTTATGGTAGTTACCGATACTAAAATGATGGTATGAGTGTACGATGATTACTAGGGTAATCATCAAGGGAAGTATTTGTTATTTTTGTATTATATAATATCTTTACCTCTACCTTGTTTGAATATTTAACCCTATGGGAGATAAATGTGGTTGATGGAGATAGTGAAGGAAGGAGTTGTCGGCCAGATTAGTAGCATCGGCATTGGTGATGTGGAATAAACTTCTGTGTGGCTTGGAGATGAGAATGAAGTAGTACGGTTAAGGAAGTTGTAAAAGACCCTACTCTCATAATACAAATACTTCACAACACTAAATTGTGATGAAGCGAGTTTGAATTGAACGATCTAGTACTGATCAGAGTGCACAACAGAAGTTGGAAGATAGCTTTCCGCTGAAGGCATTTGTTTGTTTCTTTTTTGATGCATGTATGGTTGTATTAATGTTGTTTTTATTTATGCTTAGTTTATAATAGAGGAATTCAGTAGGAGTTATGACTCAAAA
Source organism: Allium fistulosum (assembly GCA_030737815.1). NCBI lineage: Eukaryota > Viridiplantae > Streptophyta > Magnoliopsida > Asparagales > Amaryllidaceae > Allium > Allium fistulosum. The sequence continues at coordinate 838,879,419 of CM060905.1, forward strand.
TTAAAACCCATTTGAACCTGGATGAATCCAAATATCAGTAGAAACCAGCGGTTTCTCTAGAATTGAACCGCTATGGAATAATAAATCTGTTTAAGAAAATTGTTGTAATAAAATATAGTACATATAATTAAAATGTTTAATGAAAAATAAATAAAATATATTTAATTGAATGGTTTCTTATTTTTGGTGAATAGATAAAAGTGGGGTGATGTATTGCTTTGATTTGACTGGTTGATGAATGGATATGTGTATATGGACGTCATGAGTAAATATTTTTATATAAGCACGCAAATGATTTTGACAAAGCAGGAATATTGTTGGTTTATTTCATGTTAATTGTTATATTGAGTGGTTTATGAATTCTGCTTGATGCGAGTAGCTAATGAATTCAGTATGAAATTCTAAACACTTTAATGAGACAAAAATTGACATAATTTTTTAAATGGTATAAAAATGTTTTACTTAGAATTGTTTATCGTTTTATAAAGTAATATATTATTTTAAGGAATGAAAATATTATTTTTCTAGATTTAAATACTTTGAACAATGTATGTAGCTATTGGATATTAGTACGAAGTCGACATCAATGACGAGGCAATGATGATATAAAATCCTAGGCAGTCAACGTTACAGCCAAGTGATGAAACGAACCGCTAAAATTTGTCGCATTATAATATAAATTAACTTACGGATTATTGTAAGTAAATATATATTTGTTTAATTTGTACCAAAAGAATTTTCTAATGAAATATACATATACATATAAACATGCACAATTGTTTATTTACAGAATAAAGCAAAAGTATATCGAAAAATTGTTTCCAACATTATAAGTTTATTTTGACAGTAATAATTTGAATTTTTGCAACTCTTGGTTTTTCAGAAAGAAGATTTCAAAATATATAATTTGAATATTTATTGTATTGGTATATTTCATATTACACACATTTGTAATTTTATAAAATGATGCCTTGGATATATGCACGATTATAAAAGATTTAAAACTTTAAAATGTGTGGTTTAAGAGGGAAAAAAGTGAAAGTGTTAACTGATTTTCGAAAATGTATATATATGAGTTATGAAATATATTTTTTATATAATGGTATTGATAAAATAAATTTAGAAAGTAAGTTTTTCAAATACAAAGTAATAATGGAAAAGGAAAATATCTTAGCAATTAATAACTCATGTAATTTATTTTGAAAACATTTTAATATATTTGAAAATAAAATTAACAACAAATTATAACTTATGTAATTAATTTTCAAATGGTTGTAATAGATTTGAGAAGAAGAAGATGTGTAAAGTTTATGATTACATGAAAGGAAGGAGATGGGAAAAAGGGATGAAATAAAATTTCTATTTAAAAAATTTTAATAGTGAATTTATATTTTGGCAAAGGTTCTCGAATTATAAAAAATTATATTTCAAGAAACGTTTGATTATTTGAAATGTTAATTTGTCAGCTTTGAATTAACTGTAAAATATTTAATCCATAGAGAAGAAATTTTAATCCATTGGATATTTTGGAAGAAAAAAGAATATATATGAAGCCGATAATTTGGAATAAAAGATTTCAAATAAAACCCAATATAAAAGATTTTTGGATTTTGTGGAAATTTTTTAAAACAAATGTTTACAAGAAACATATTCTTCTGTTTTTGGAAAATATGTATATAGAAAAACTATGGAGGAAATGAAATATTAACAAAGAAAAAAACTGTTATTCTTTAGAAAGAAATGTTTTCTGATAAACACTAGATGAATTTTGAATTTTGAGATTCTAAATAATTTTAAATTGAAGTAAACTTAAAGTTTTGAAGATGAAACTGAGAATTATTCACTATAACCTTAAGCATTAGCGTTATGATCAGATTCCACCAATTTTATGTCATTAAAATGTATTTTCATAAGCAATAACCTTCATGTTAATCATTTTATTGAAAAGTTAAATTTGTTATCGTGAAATGTTGTTTTGGATGAAAATGAAAAAAAATTATGTGCTAAAATAATGATTTATTTTAGCCATAAATCTCAAACCGTTTATCAGTTTTGACGATTCGTTAGAAAGCTATGTCTTTGGGGAACAGTTTTTCTTTTAATCCCATATGAAATTGAGAGGTTTACTATGGTTAAAATTAGAGTCATTTCTTTTCGCGACAGGCGATAGGCAAATATTTATTTTCGCATCCTCTAGACCTTCGTCCCAATTATCTACGTTTCGCCACCCTTCTTCAATTCCGCTTTCTTTCTCCTCTGCCCCGATTTCATCCTCCTCACCATCTACCGATTCGCGTTTAGCCTTTAGATCTTTGCTCGTTAGGTGCTCCTTTTGCGATGAATCCGGTTTTTTAAGTCGACGGAGGCAGTTTCGTCTACTAGATCTGGCTAGATTCGTTTAAATCCAGCGCCGTTTAAAGCTCCTATTGATGTAACATCTTCGATCTCTAGCCCGAGCCTTCCTGTCCCGCCCCTTTTGTTGCCAAAGTCTGTCGAGAAATCCCCTTATAATTTTCTAATTCCCTGTTCCTTGCAGGCCATTTTTGATGCGTGTGCGCCTAGGGCTGCTGCTTCGGCCGTCATTCCTGCTCCGCCTTGCGAACCTGCTGATGTGTCCGTTGTTGCCTCTTCCTACAAGGTGCCTGTTTTCGGTCATGGAGCTTTGAACGAAAACCCACTGATAGCTGTGTCCGCTCCTTCTACAAATGCATGCAAATCTAATTCTCCTCTGTTATGGAAATCACTTTTTGCGACCAAGCCCCACAATGTAGGAAGGTATAATTCTATACGTTTTGATGTTGTTGGGAATTGTGATGATTTGCTTATGCCACAGTAAGAGGTCATTGATGCGAGTGTTTTGTTGTGGAAGGACTCACTTGTTGGTTTTTTCCTTGATGATGGTCTAAAGTATTCTGTTTTTTAGAATTATCTTAAGAACAAATGGAAAATTAAGGGATCGCTTAAGGTTAGTTTTGATAAAGACATGTTATTTTTTGATTTCTCATGCCCGGATGAGAGGCGTAAAGTGTTAGAGGAAGATCCTTGTGTGATTGATGGGAAAGTGTTTATAATCACCATATGGAGTCCATCTATTGACTCTACTAGAGAGCATGTCTTGTCTATCCCATTATGGGCTAAGTTCTCGAACGTTCCGTCTTCTCTTTAGTCTTTAGAGGGCCTTGACTGGTTAGCATGTCATGTAGGCGAGTTGATTTGTTTTGATGAAAATACTAAGTGTTGTGATAGGCTCGGATTTGCAAGAGCAATGATTGAGATTACACCCATGAGGCTTCTTCCTTCTCACCATTCAGTTGCCCTTTTTGGGAGTCGAGTTGGTCGGGTTGATATTGAATATCAATGACCTCCTCCGATATGCACCTTCTGCCACTGCTTTGGTATACTTCTCCTGATTGGAAACACCGTCTTGTTGAGGGTGTAGCCATCTCCCTGCCTCCCAAAGCTCCCATTCAAAAACCTCATCCCCGCATTTGGCAAGTTAAACACACTGCTCCTGACACGTCTGCTCCTCCATCTGAAATTCCACTTAATTCCTAGTCTGATCCCCTGACCCGGATGCTCTCTCTAGGCTAAATTCCTATATTGCCTCTGTGCCTGTTCAGTATGTTGAACCTGTTATTGATGCTGTTGTCTCTGTGACCAGAGAGGTGAGTCCTATTATGCCAGCTTCTCCTACCAAATCTATAGAGCTTGTTTATTTAGACTATGATTGAGTTTGGTTTAGCGGATCTTTTTTCTGCTTAGGTTTTCTTGGCATTTCTTTTGGCAATTTCTTTTTTCTTTTTTTCTTTTTCTATGTAGCTCTATTATGCAACATTTCCCTTGTGTGGTTTGTAAGGTGTGTTGTGAGTTTCTTTTAGCGGTTGGGGTACCTCTACCTCTCACTTATTCTTAAATTTATTTATTAATATTAAGTGGATGGTCCACATAAAAAACCGGCTAGCTTTGCTAAAAAACAATATAAAAAATTAGAGTAAAAAATGAATCACAATCCTGTCCTGAAAATGAAAACCCTTTATAATAGTGTTTAATTCATTTGGCCATAACTCTCAAATGGTTTATTTTATTTCGATGATCTTGCATTTATGGAAAGCTGATAAGATAAGGAACAACTTTTGAAGAGTTTCACAAAATTTTAAAGTTTTCTAGGCTAAAAAAATAGATTTATATAGTGGCATAGGCATGTATTGTATTTCCATATTTTTCTACATTTAGAAAAGACACCATAACTCATGTTGTAATCTACATTTTTATGATCCGAAAGTTGTTTGGAAAGCCTATTTACTATGCAAAAATTCTACTTTTGAAACACTTACCAAATTTTGTATTTTTGACCCTTAGAAGTTTGTTGAAAGTGGCCTATACTTGAACAATATCATTTCAATGTTGAATGAATGCTTATATCCTTTTATATGACATTAATGTGTAACATGAGTTAAGAATATGTACTCATGAAACATGTTTGACTAATTGGCAAAGGTAGCTCACTTAAAATGCTTATAAAGAGGTATATATTTGTTAGAACTTCAAATTTTGATGTTTCGATTGTGACAACTATATAAGTAAATATTATATGAACTAACCAAGTTTGCAGGAGAAGATAATCACAAAAATATGAAGACTAGATTTCAGATTGTTGCTACAACGTATTATTAAGTATAGAGTCTAAGTCTAGATGTAGAAATATGTTAAAATCTCTCTGAAATGGTATACACATACACGCATAACAAAAGAATAAGCAAAACAAAGGAACTGCACACAAAAATTACATTCAGCCGGCTAAAAGGTCCCTCTCAGCCGTTTGAATACTGTATGTGCACAAAAAGTATTAAGAACATTCAGTCGGCTGACCCATAATATTCAGACGGCTGAATTCTGTCTGTTTTGCAGTATTTCTTGCTGTTTCAAATTTTACTCGATTCAACTGGCTGGAATATTTAATTCAGACGGTTGATGCTTCATAACGGCTAGTTTTTGAAAAGGTGCTTCTCTTCCATGAACAGAAACAACTCTTAATTCAGAAGATACTTCCATATCTCTTCATGGTTTCTCTTCATGAATGTATACAACCTTTTAATTTCTATAAATAGCAAAGAAATCCAACATCTTGATAAATCAATTTTTTTCTTAATTCTATCCATTCTTGCTATTTACACTCAAAGGCATTCTACGCATAAACACTCTATTGATCACTTGTATATTCACGTTTATTCTTTTATGATCAAATAAACTTCCTTTCTTCATGAAATACACAATATACCAAAAAGGAGAAGACTATAGGAAGGGTGTACTCTAAAGACTTATCTGTGCTATTCAAAGAGCACAATCAGTCAAATATTTCTTTATTATTGAAGTCATGTTTGGTTGCTCAGGCGATTAAAGTCCTACTCTATTGCTTAGACGGTTGAAATCCTGTTCAGTTGCTCAGGCGGTGTAATACATGTTCCTCCGGGTTAAGAGAGGGTTGATAGTTGAATTCCAGAAGGAGTCTGGGACTGGACGTAGAATGTGAAGTTCGAACAGTATAAAAATTCCTGGTGTCATTTACTTTACTACTTTACTTTTATACTTACATTCTATACAAGTAGATAGGTTGTTTAACATTCCATATTATATGATCCAAAGTAACTCTCATTTGGTATCAGAGCAAGGTCATCATATAACCATAACACAGTTATTTGATATTCAAATTATATAGAAAATAACACTAGCACAAGTTTTATTGAAGATCAATCAACTACACGACCACCACTATTTAATGGATTAAATATAATTATTGGTCAACTAGAATGACAATTTATATGCAAGCAAATGGATATGATACTTGGAATATCACTCTAGATGAACACATTGTACCTACAACACCATATGCACAATGGCTAACACACAAAAATTAGATGCTACTGCTAATGCTAAAGCCAGGAATATGTTATTTTGTTCATTAGGCAAAAATGAGTTTAACGGAGTTAGTATGTGTAGTTCAGCATATGCATTTTGGTGCACACTTAAAATTACACATGAAGGTACTAACAAAGTTAAACAAAGAAAGATTTCTATGCTTAAGAATCAGTTCCAGAACTTTAGAATGAAGCAAGGTGAAATTATAATTGAAATGTATTCTAGATTTCAAGATATATATCATTCACTTTTGGCATTATGAGAGAAATACACAGATTTTGACATCGTTTCAAAAATCCTCAACTCTTTAATGAATGAATGGGAACGAAAAGTCTTAGCAATCGAAGAAGCTAATGATATTTCAACCATAAAACCAAAAGAGTTGATAGGAAATCTAATGTCATATGAAGTAAATTTATAGGCAAAAAGAGTTTAGGCACAAGGCAAAAAGACAGTAGCATTCCAGGCCAAAAAGGAAGAATTAGATTCGGATGAAGATAATATGGCGTTTATAGCTAAAAATTTCAAAAAAAAATTGAAATTGAGAAAGAACGATAAATATGGAAATAACAAGAACACTAACAAACCATCGGCTTCGACTCTCGAATGCTATGAATGTCACAAAAAGGGTCACATAAAGAAGGACTGTCCAGATCGTAAGAAAGACAGGTAAAACTATAAGAACAAAGGAGACAAATATAAGAAGAAGCAAACATTTTCTGTTACATTGGATGATTCAGAATCGTGTTCCTCATCAGATAATGATAGTGATAGTGACACAAAAGAAGCCAATATATGCTTTATGTCTACAAATAATGATGTAAGTAATCTTTCTTTTGATGACTTTGTAGATATAAACTCAGAACTACTAGACAAACTAAGGAATATCAAAAGAAAATATAAAGATACACTTGACAAGTTAAATAGAAATTGATGTAGATATGTTAAAAGATGAGAATTTTTTTTAGAAGAAGAACTTGTAATCACTCAAGAATCTTGTTCTAATACAACCCTAAGCTTACGATCGAAGTTGGGAAATATAAACTCAAAAAGAAAAGAATGATATTCTTTTATTTGTGAATCACGAATTAAAATATACTATTAAAATATTAGAATTAGATATCTCTAGTCTTAAAAAAATTAGAGAACATTACTAAGAGCGTTTCTAATTTTAATAAAGGAAGAGAAAATCTTTATAGAATTATTGAAAATTCACGGGCTATTTCAAATATAAAAGGATTAGGATATAATAAAATGACAAAAAATATTCCTAAAAATAATAGTTCTTTATACACAAACTTTAAATAGAAATATAATACCTTTGTAAAATCTATTTTAAAAGGCTTTAATCATCCAAAATCTATTAAGATTTGGGTCCCGAAGACAAATTAATTGATTAGAAATAAGTATACAGAGACTTTTATAGATACAGTTCATAAAAATGAAAATTTTACTTATAAAGGGAATTCTAAACCCTCTTAGGTTTGGCTTTCTAAGTCTAACTCTTAAGACCCTAACAAAAGGTGAGTACCAACATTGTAACGACCCGTAAAATTTTATTAGATTTAATAATGTAATTAACTGAAATTTTGTAAAATTTTAAATAATTAAATTTTGAAATAAAAATTTGATATTTGGAATACGTCTAGTTAAACATAACAAATGGTAAATTTTCATTAGATAATATGGAAGTTTATTTTCTTGTATAACTTTATTCGAATTTAAAATCAGTTAATATTTGATGATAATAAAATATTTACCAAACTTGAATATTTTTATATAATAAATTTGTAAATCATCTTCTGAGTGAGACGTCACATTTCATTTCATCCAATTTGGATTGTTATTGCTCTGTTTATCTTATTTTCGGCATACTAGCAGCATTTCGGTACCGATTATAGACTTTTGATAGGATGATCGTACCACTGGCATCTATATACCGTTTTGATCGTCTCGTAGTGCTGATCTCTGCGGTATATTCAATTCTGTGTTTTGAAGTCTGATACGCAGTGGAATCCGTGAAACGGTAATCGTATCAGTTCCGCAACTTGCCTTTTGTTTTGTCTGTGACCATTCATTATCCATCGGTTAAACTGTAGAGCTATTTACAATTCTTTTTCCCTAAATTCAAGCCTAGGCCTTTTCTATTCCCAATGTTTAATAATTGTTGGTCCGTTCAATTTTCTTTCAGCCCCTTCATTTTCTATCTGGTTCATTTGGGAAAATAATATATATCAAAGGAAATACATTCCTCTACACGTTTGCATTGAACAAAATTTCTTTTTTTCTCTTTTCTTTCGTCCTCCATTGTTTTCTGCCTTAACATGCTCGCCCCTCTTCCCTAGCTCTTCACCCACCTATGGCGCACGGCCTCTTTCTCCTCCCTCCGGCCTCTTCTGTCCCATCAACCACCCATATTCCCTTGGCCTCTGGCCGAAGCTCCACCTCACACTCCCTGTTGCCGAGCCTAAAACCCACGCCAATCTCCATCAACACCATGGCAGCAAGCCACCTTCCCCGTAGCCAAGACTCCACCATCCAGCCGCTGCTAGCATATTTCCCCATAGCCAAGAGACCAGGATCGGTTATTGTCATACTGTGTACGCGGTGGAGATTCCAGAATGAAGTAGGATGGTGGCAACGATCCTATTTGAGGTATATACGTGGACCTGATTCCTGTGAGTTAGCTTATGGTGGCTAAAACAAGAGCAATTGACGGGCCAAGTGAGGTAGCTCCTCCGATCAGACACATTTCTTCGATTGCCATTCTATTACTTTGTGATTGATTTAGTGCGCACCTTTGATTTTGGGAGTGTGGATCAAGGTGGGCGGTAGTTGCGGCTATGCGTTACCACCAGCCCAAAAGTGTAATTGGTATATCTACCCTGGCATTGCCTAGTTTTTCCACGTCACCTACCTTATCGAGACCACTATGAGTTGGTTTTGTACCATACATATGGAGTGCCCTCTGATAAACCCAGTTTACGCGAAGTTACAGTACTGTATATACTATGGGAATATATAAAAATGTGTTAAGGGGGATATGGGTAACGCCTTAACGCTATTTTAATAGTTTACTTTACTATAGACATATTATAATAGCGTATATTATTACATAGTAGATAGTTCCACGGATCCTTAGAGGATGGTTATCCCAAACATCCTTTGAGTTACTTGTATTTCAGTTGATATTTCACTTGAGTTGGATTTATTGATATGAGAATGTTAATCCTGACTCGAGTGTTTTGTGTTTTGCTTTACGCTCGGGTCAAACTAAGTGCCACAGCATTAGAAGCTCACCTTTGGAGTTGGAGCTTCGCTTGGAGATCCATCTATATCTATTCAACTTTCAGTTATTCAGTTGACTCCATAGATATATTCAGATTTTGTTATTTGATTATTGTATTGAGACTTCTATGTATTCGAGGCCTCTGTTGTATCTTGTTTAACTCTGTTATATATATATATATATATATATCGTAGCTTCATGAACTACTATTCTTTTGTTTCCGCTGCTTATTGTTATATTACTCTGTGTCTATGATTCTATGATTGATTTATTTACTGTATATGTTGAGTTTTTGGCAAATATAAATTAATAGTCTGATATTTTGAGCAATTCAAGTCCGACATGTGTGAATGCGAATGGTTGAAAATATCAGGATGTTACAGTTGGTATCAGAGCTATGGTTTTATGCAAAACTTAGCATATAGAGTAGATTTATTTACAGAATTACCTTCGTTCGAGCTTGAATCTCTTCCTCTTTGATTCGGGTGTCTTTTGAATTTTGGAACTTTCCTTGTTCTGAAATCTATTCCTGTCTCTCCCTATTCGTGTTTCCTTGATTCTGGAGCATCTCATAGCTCCACTGTATGATTTTAAATGGGTGAAACTCCTTTACAATAGGCACCGATTCACCGAAGATTTTTGTGTCGTCGGTTTAGATGCTACTATCTCTTGCTATGCCTGAATTCTATTCTCTAGTGATCGGATGTTGATTTGCCTCAGAATTCTGTATCGATCTTATTCTTGAGGTCATGGTTAACCCGATTAAGGTTGGCGCGATTTATATTAGTATACCCATCTTTTCTCTTTTGCTATTTAATCATCTTATCTTCGTTTCGAGCCTATCTTCTACTTAGAATTCTTATGATTAGGGTCCCTCAAATTTGAATCTCTACCCTTGTTTTGAAATCCATTCTGGAATCTTCGAGTGAGGGAGTGTATTTTTAATTATATTAAAATGCTTATATATTGTGTTGTTTGAGTTGTTAATGTTGATTTGGGGTTTCGATCGATTCGTCTGATCAACGCTATCTATAGGAATTCCAAAACACTTGAACAGAGCAAACTGACATAATATTGTTTTCAAATATAGTAATGAACTAATTTTGTACGATTATATTATATTATATATAAGTATAAATTTTTCTGAAATTAAATAGTTAAATGAATTGGTTATTAGAAATGATAATAATTGATTTTCATTTATGGTTTTGTAAACCATTGACTATTGTCTCATAAAATAAATAAATGAAATTATAAAACACGGTTTATAAGTTTAGTTGGAATTGAATGAATATAAATTTAGAATTTGAGAATTTAATTTCCAGTATTTTAGAAAATTTGGCTTTTAAAAGTTTAGGCTTATGATTTAAAGGTATTTTCGAATAGAAATCGTTACCAAAGAATTTTAAGGGTTTTAAATTAGTGCTCTCTTCTTTTGTCACTGGAAAATAATTTCGGTGATGACTGCAGCATCATCGACATTCATTTTCGAGTTTCAGAGTGGAGAGACCATTCAGTTGCTTTGCTACACTTTTGTTTTGGAAAATGAATTTGATTTGGTTTTTATTAAGTATGCCTGGACGTATATATATAGGTATGTGATTTTAGATTTGATTGATATGGAATATATATATATATATGCATTTATCTCAAAATGGTTTGAAGTTAATCAGAAATTTAACTCTTAAATTTTTGAATAAATATTTAAGCTTGAAATAATTGAATTGGGAAAGTTTTATTTGTATAATACTCAATTGCATTTCAATATAACTTACCTAAATTATTCAGAAGTTAACTATGTAATTGAATAATATACCATATAAAATGATATTAAAGGAATTTTTAAATAAATTTGTGTGGTTGTAATAAGATTCAATATACTTAATATATGTGATAAGATATATTAAGTGGAATAAATTGAATAATAATCTGGAAAAAAAGAAGATAATTAATTTGTTGAATAAATTATGATTATAATAAATGCTTATATACTTAATTTATAATTATAAAAATGTTAATTGAGATAAATCGAATAATAATAAGATAATGAATATAATTTAGGAATAGTTAAGATTGAATTATAGGTAAATTTAACTTGGGTGAAATCAAATGGAATAAACCAAATCATTGAATATTAATTAATTTAAATTGAAATTTATATGGTTTTAAATTAATTGTTTTATTTTGTTTTTCAATCTATTTTTCTTTCTAGTTGTTTCTATTCTCCTACCTCGTTCCTTTTCGGGGACGAAAAGTTTTGAGTGGGGGAGAGTGTAACGAACCGTAAAATTTTATTAGATTTAATAACGTAATTAACTGAAATTTTGTGAAATTTTAAATAATTAAATTTTGAAATAAAAATTTGATATTTGGAATACGTCTACTTAAACATAACAAATGGTAAATTTTCATCAGATAAAATGGAAGTTTATTTTCTTGTATAACATTATTTAAATTTAAAATCAGTTAATATTTGATGATAATAAAATATTTTCCAAACCTGAATATTTTTATATAATAAATTTTTAAATCATCTTCTGAGTGAGACGTCACATTTCGTTTCGTCCAATTTGGACTACTATTGCTCCGTTTATCTTATTTTCAACGTATTAGCAGCAATTCGGTACCGATTATCGACTTTTGATAGGATGATCGTACCACTGACATCTGTATACCGTTTTGATCGTCTAATTGTGCAGATTTCTGCGGTATATTCAATTCTGTGTTTTGAAGTTCGGTACACAGTGGAATCCGTGAAACGGTAACCGTATCGGTTCCGCAACTTGCCTGTTGTTTTGTCTGTGACCATTCATTATTCATCGGTTAAACTGTAGAGCTATTTACAATTCTTTTTCCCTGAATTCAAGCTAGACCTTTTCTATTCCCAATGTTTAATAATTGTTGGTTCGTTCAATTTTCTTTCAGCCCCTTCATTTTCTATCCGGTTCATTTGGGAAAATAATATATATCAAAGGAAATACATTCCTCTACACGTTTGCATTGAACAATTTTTTTTCTCTTTTCTTTCGTCCTCCTTTGTTTTCTTCCTTAACATGCTCGCCCCTCTTCCCTAGCTCTTCACCCACCTATGGCGCACAGCCTCTTCCTCCTCCCTCCGGCCTCTTCTATCCCATTAACCGCCCATCTCCCCTTGGCCTCTGGCCGAAGCTCCGCCTCACACTCCCTGTTGTCGAGCATAAAACCCACGCCTATCTCCATCAACGCCATGGCAGCAAGTCACCTTCCCCGTAGCCAAGACTCCACCTTCCAACCGCTGCTAGCATATTTCCCCTCACACGTTCGACCACCCAGATCTCGCCTTGGCCATGAATATTTATGTGTGAGTATATAACTGTAGTTTTGTATTGGTTTTGTTTTTAAATTTTAAGTATGTGTTTTCTTATATTGTTTATATATATACTTAGTTACCGTGATAATATGTATATAGGTATATATATTGTATGTTATGTTTGTTGTATGTATATATTTATATTAGTTTGTATATAATATGTTAATGTAGCAGCTATATATATACTATGTTTATATATGTTATACTTTGTCCATCTTATACTCGGTCAATGTTATAGAATATATATAGTTTAAGTGTATATATAATAGTTAGTTTATATATTAGTATTTATATATATATATATATAATGTTCTAATTTTTAGTAAGTTCACAGTAAAGTATATATATGTTACTATATATATTATATAACAGTTGTTACAGTATTGTATATTGTTTGAAACAGTTTTTATATATATTAGCATACAATGTTTTGTATATAATAATGAATACAATGTTTTGTATATATTGGTGTGTACATATAAGCTTATAGTCTGCATATTTTATTGTACGTACATTTGGTCCATATATATGAGTAGCCTGCATATATGTTATGTATATATATATATATTGTCTAGATTTTAAGTTGTTTATAATATGTTGGATATATATAGGTCTACCTGCAATTTTATTTTATATGTAGATGTTATACTTATATATATATTAGTATGTATGTTTTATAGTTTATATACATATGTAGTATATCATATGCGTGCATTCAGTTTGATATATATATATATATATATATATATATATATATATTTCAAATGTACTTGCTTAGTGTTCATATATATGTTTCGACTTTTAAGTATATCTTTGTATTGAATAAGAGAATATAAGTATATAATATATAATGAAACCCGTATATACATCTGTTTATATATATATATTTTAAAGTTGGTTCTCTGGTTTGGTTATAAAAACACTAATATATATACTGGATAATAATGAGGAGTCCAATCTGAGAAGTTGTTTCAATTTTCCTGAAGCCTATATATATTTGACCATATATATAAGTTTGTGTACATGTGCATATATTGGTCAGTATGTATGTATATAGTTTATTATAACATTGATTTGAAAATAAATAAATAAATATATAAATATATATTATTTTAATTATATGTTTGATTTAATTATATATATACTAATTTAAAACAATGATCTTAATTATATATATATATGTATTATTTTAATATTTGTCTTAAATTAAAAATATTGATTTCAAGGAAATAATAAAAAAATATTTTTTTTCTATTTCTATCAAACTGATTGATTTTTTCTCATTGATTCCTATCTACCAGCTTTGTTTGTCAAATTCATGCCAATCTAGCTTGGCTTTGGAAGTCGTGCTTGCATTTCGTAACTCAATTTCATTGTCTATCCTCTCTAGCTCGAAAGGTGAGCAATCACTCACGATTAACATTCTTATATTTATTAAATTTGATTCCAATTGAAACGACAATTGAAATATGTTAGAACCTCAGTTCCTGATATTTTGATAATAACAATTATATGTGTTTATCTAACCAAGTTTTACAGGAAAATATTAATGACCAGATTTCAGATTGATGGACGTAATCGTTTACAGGTTATAGAGTCTGTGTCTAGTTAGTAATATATTTTAAAATCTCTCCTAGTTGGTATAGATGCACAAGCTATTGAATATACACATTTGTTTTCAAAAGAAGTTTTAAAGATATCTGAATTAGCAGAATTCAGACGTCTGAATCATAAATTCAGACGTCTGACTGATGAAGCAAATCAATTTTTAAAAAGAAAATTCAGACGTTTGAACAAGGTCAAAAGTGCATTGTTTCGGCGCTGCCTTGCTATTTCATTACACTTAGAAGGCTGAATTTTAATTCAGAAGTCTGAGTTAAAAAATAACGGCTAGTTTTTCAAAGGTTGTTTCTCTTCCTTGAAAAGAAACAACGTTTATTTCAACAGTTGCTTCTATTCTGATTCATGGCAACTCTTCACTAATCATTGCGACCGTTAACAACTATAAATATCAAGCAATTTCAATACTATTGCTTAACCAATTCTTATTTTTGATTTCTAAATTTTATACACTTGCTATTTACTTTAAAGATTCTCAAATCAAACTATTTGATCACTAACACTCAAGCATATTCTTGTGTGATCAATTATTCTTCCTTTCTTCACGAATTTCACTATATACCATAAAGGAGAAGATTATAGGAAGGGTGTACTCATATTGACTCATCGGTGCTATTACAGAGCATATTTAGTCAGAAACATTTCCACTTGTATTTGAAGTCCTGCTGTAGTATCCTCAGGCAGTAGAAGTCATATTCGGTTGTCTAGGCGGAAAAGTCCTGTTCGGTTGTTCGGGAGGTGTAATATCTATTCCTCCGGGTGAAGCGAGGGTATCGATCGAATTCCATAAGGAGTCTGGGACTGGACATAGAACGAGATGTTCGAACCAGTATAAAAATCTCTGGTGTCTTTTATTATTGCTTATATTTTTATATTCATATTCCGCTCAAGCAAGTAATTTAGTTAACTTTCATATTACACGATCACAAAGTCACTTTCATTTGGTATCAGAGCCTTGTTATCTTATAACCGTAACACAGTTATTTGATATTTTTAATATGGAAAATAACACCAACACCAGTTTTACTGAAGGTCAGTCCACTGCACGACCACCACTTTTCAATGGTTTGAACTATAACTATTGGGCTACTAGGATGAGAATCTATATGCAAGCTAATGGTTATGACACATGGAATATTTGTCAAACTGAACATCACATACCTACTACTGAATATTCACAATGGTCTAATACACAAAAACAAGATGCTACTGCAAATGCTAAAGCTATGAATATGTTATTTTGTGCACTAGATAAAAATGAGTTTAATAGAGTTAGCATGTGTACTACTGCTTATGAAATATGGCGCACATTGAAAGTTACACATGAAGGCACTAACAAAGTTAAACAAAGCAAGATCTCTATGCTTAAGAATCAGTTCCAAAACTTTAGAATGAAGCAAGATGAATCTATAAATGATATGTATTCTAGATTTCAAGACATATAGCATTCACTTTTGGCATTAGGAGAAAAATTCACTGATTTTGATATCTTCTCGAAAATCCTAAATTCTCTAACGGATGAATGCGAACAAAAAGTCTTAGCAATTGAAGAAGCTAATGACATTTCAACCATAAAACCGGAAGAGTTGATAGGAAATCTAATGTCTTATGAAGTTAATCTCTAGGCTAAATGAGTACAGGCACAAGATAAAAAGACAATAGCATTCAAGGCTGAAAAGGAAGAATCCGATTCCGATGGAGAAGATATGGCTCTTATCGCAAAAAAATTCAAGAAGGTTTTGAAGTTCAAAAAGAACAATAGACTTGGAAATAATAAAAGCAGCTTCAACAACAGTAATAACAAGCCATCGACTTCAACTATCGAGTGCTATGAATGTCACAAGAAAGGTCATATGAAGAAAGATTGTCCTGATCAAAAGAAAGACAAATTCAAAAACAGAAGAGAGAAATTCAAAAAGAAACAGGCATTCTCAGTAACATGGGATGATTCAGAATCCTCTTCATTAGACAGCGACAACGACAATGACACTGAGCAAGCAAACGTGTGTTTTATGGCCACGAATGATGAGGTAAGTGATTTAACCTTTGATGATTTAGTGGAAATAAATTCTGTTCTATTAGATAATATGAAGAACGTCAAAAGAAAATATAAAGAGGCTAGTGAAAAGTTAAATAGAACCGAACTTAAAGTTGAAATGCTAAGAGATGAAAAGAAAATTTTAGAAGAAGAACTTCAAGCTTCTCAAGAATCTAATTCTAATGCAACTTCTCAAATTTCTATGTTGAGTCAAGAAATCGAAACTCAAAAAGAAAAGAATGACTCTCTCCAAGTTGAAAATCATGATTTGAAAGCAAACGTTAAAATATTAGAATTAGATATCTCTAGTCTCAAAACACAGTTAGAAGGTATTACCAAAAATGTTTCAAATTTTAATAAAGGAAGAGAAAATCTTTCTAAAATTTTGGAAAATTCTCAAACTGTGTCAGATAAAAAGGGCTTAGGCTATAAGAAAGTTTCAAATAGTCCACCTAAGAAAACGAGCCCTTTTGAAAATCATTCTCAGAAAAGTAATCCTATTATAATCAATAATGTTCCATATATCCCAAAACATTCTAAGAACATTAAAATTTGGGTTCCTAAAACCAACAATTATTTAATTAGGAACAAGTACATAAAATCTTTTATGGAAAATGTTCACAATAATAAAGATTTTATTTACAAAGGGAATGCTGTACCCGCTTGGGTTTGGTTTCCTAAGACCTAACTCTTAGGACCCTAACAAAAAGTGGGTACCAATATCATTTTCATATTTCTTGTAGGTACCACTTAAGAAAAGAGGAAAATAGATATTAGACAGTGGTTGCTCAAAACTTACGACCTGAAATAAAGACATGTTGACTAATATTATCTACTCAGATGGAGGGTTTGTCACTTTCGGAGATAATTCCAAAGGATACATCATCGGAAAGGCGACGTGAGCAATAACGGTACATCTAATTTACCTCTTATTACAAATGTTTTATTAGTTAAAAATTTGAAACATAATTTACTTAGTATCAGCCAACTTTGTGACAAAGGGTTTAATATCTCTTTTTTGAAGATAAGTGTAGCATTTTTGATAAAAATAAAAATCTTATTTTTGAAGGTAATAGAGATAGTAATATATATGTTTTAAATATGAAAATTATTCATGACTCAAATATATGCTTAATAGCCAAAGATAATGATCCTTGGTTATGGCACAAAAGATTTTGTCACATAAATTTCAAAGCAATTAGTAAACTTTCTCAAAATGATTTGGTAAAATGTTTACCTAAAATGAATTTTAAGTAAAAAGTATTTGTGATGCTTGTCAATTAGGAAAATTATCAAAATCATCTTTTAAATCAAAGAAAAACATTTCTACATTACAACCACTTGAATTATTACATTTGGATCTTTTTGGACCAACGCAAATCAATCTATTAATCATAACAAATATGTGTTTGTAATAGTAGATGATTTTTCAAGATATACTTGGACTATCTTTATGAAAAATAAAAGTGAGACTTTTGAAAATTTTAAAATATTTTTTAAAAGAATTCAAAACCTCAAAAGTTTGAAAATTAAGAACATTAGAAGTGATCATGGAGGTAAATTTGAAAATGAGAATTTTGAATATTTTTGTAATAAAAAGGGAATTTCACATAACTTTTCTTTTCCTAGAATACCATAACAAAATGGAGTTGTAGAAAGGAAAAATAGAACTTTACAGGAATGTGCAAGAACTCTTTTAAATGGAAGCCTTTACCAAAGCATTTTTGGGCAGAAGCCGTAGCAATTGCTTGTTATGTATTGAATCGTGTCTCCATTCGACCACTAACAAAACATACACCATATGAACTTTTTAATGGAAGAAAACCAAATATATCTTATTTTAAAATTTTGGTTCAAAATGATTTATTCTTAATACAAAAGATCAGTTTGGTAAATTCGATCCAAAATCCGATGAAGGAATATTCATCGGATATTCAAAACGAAGCAAAGCCTATCGAATTTTCAATAATAGAACTAAAATAATCGAAGAAACACTTCATGTTTCATTTGATGAGAATTTCAAAATTAATAATAAAAATGATGATGATGAGATAATTACTAAAATTGTCACATATACTAATACTGAAAAATCTTTTGATGATTCCATTACTCAAAATAAAAACATTACTAATCATGAAAATGAATTAAGATCTCCTCCTAGGAAATTAAAAGATCATCTTGTTGAAAATGTTATTGGAGAAATTAATTCAAAAGTTAGGACTAGAAGTCAACTTAATCAAATGGGCCATGTAGCATTCCTTTCAAATATTGAACCTAAAAATGCTAAAGAAGCCTCTATTGATGACTGTTGGATTATAGCTATGTAAGAAGAGCTAAATCAATTCGACCGAAACGAAGTTTGGGATTTAATTCCTAGACCAAGTAATCAAACTGTCATTGGTACTAAGTGGGTCTTCAAAAATAAAGCTGATGAACAAGGAAATATAACTAGGAATAAAGCTAGATTAGTCGCACAAGGATATAATCTGGAGGAACGGATTGACAATGAAGAAACGTTTGCTCCAGTCGCCCGACTAAAAGCAATACAGATCTTATTGGCATTTGCATGTTTTCATAATCTTAAACTTTATCAAATGGATGTTAAAAGTGCATTTTTAAATGGCTATATTAAAGAAAATGTTTTTGTTGAACAACCTCCCCTATTTGCACATGAAAAATTTCCAGACCATGTTTATAAACTTAAGAAAGCTTTATATGGTTTGAAACAAGCACCACGTGCTTGGTACGAACGACTTAAAAGCTATCTAATAAATTCTGGTTTTGAAATAGGGAAAGTTGACCAGACACTTTTTATTAAGAACACTAAAAAGGGTATTTTAATTGTTCAAATTTATGTTGATGATATTATTTTTGGTTCTACAAATAATAAATTATGTCAGGATTTTTCTAACATAATGACCAAAGAATTTGAAATGTCACATATGTGAGAATTATCATATTTTCTTGGATTATAAATTAAACAACTGGAAAATGGAATTTTTATTAACCAAGAAAAATATTGTAGCAATCTAATTAAACACTTTGGTATGGAAAATACTTCGGCCAAACCAACTCTAATGAGTACAACAGTACATCTTGAACGAGATGAGGATGGCAAAAGTGTTGACCAAAAATTTATATCGAAGTATGATTGGATCACTACTTTATTTAACTGCTTGTAGACCTGACATAATGATGAGTGTTTGTCTGTGTGCTCGATTTCAAGCAAATCCTAAGGAATCACATATGCGAGCAGTAAAACGTATATTACGATATCTTAGCAAGAATGTCCTTTCGAATTAGTATCATACAGTGATGCTGATTTTGGAGGATGTCGGATGGATAGAAAAAGTACGAGTGGGACGTGTCACTTCATTGGACATTCCTTAGTATCTTGGTTTAGCAAGAAACAAAACTGTGTTTCACTCTCAACCTGTGAAGCAGAATATATTTTTGCTGCTTTTGCATGTGCTCAAGTCATATACATGCAACAAACACTTCAAGATTTTAGAATAAATTTATCTAAATCTACTATTTTCTGTGATAACACTAGTGCTATAAACTTATCTAAAAATCCGGTCAATCATTCGAGAACAAAACATATCGACATTCGTCATCATTTTCTTCGTGATAATATTGAAAAGGATTTAATCAAATTAGAATTTGTTTCTTCTGAACATCAATTAGCTGATATATTTACAAAACCTTTGAATGAAAATATTTTTATAAAATTAAGAAGAGAATTAGGTATTATTTCTCAAAAACATTTGTAATTTTAATAAAAAAGGGGGGACTGCCAGGATTCGATCTCTGCATTATTGGCTGAAAGTTCCTTGTAATTACCATTTAGCTCTTTGTATCTTTTGCTTATAGATTATACTTCAGTTGATTTTATAGATTTTATTATTATCTATTTTCAGCAAGATGATTGTTATACAAAATTGTCTTTCAACCAGAAATTTCAATGGTTGTGAGTTTAATTGGTTATAACCATTTCTACCAGAAACATCTTTTTATTTTAAGCTATATATATTCACTATATATTTGGCTTCAAAAATTATTTCATATTCAATTCTTTTAATTTTCAAACCAAAATTTGTTTTATTCTCAAATATGTCTTCTCATGAAGACTCTAAATATTCTTCTGGCTATTCATCAATCAACTTTGAATCTCCTAGTTCGGGATCATTGTCATTACCTACTCCTACTCCAAATCATGAAAAGGCTCCGATAAACCATAGTGGTTACACTCCGGAACCAAAACGACCAAGGAAACTTCACTTTAGTTTTCCATCAACCAAAGAACAGATTAATGATATCCATCATTATCAATAGGAAACTTTGAATATTCAGAGAGAACTTTACTATGAACAAAAAATTCAAGGACAAAAACTAAATTGGTTGGAGAAAATGGCCGTAAAATTATGTGGCTCCACTCCGGTTCAAAATCACACAATCGTCCATTCACCTCAACGTCCTCATGTGTCACCAAACTCATGGGAACGTGGACAACCGGTTGGATCACCGGCTCGTCGGAACTACTGGTCTCCTCTCAAACCACTCAAAGAAAACACTAAAGTCAAACCAAGGAATTTTGATGACTCTCCTTCCAATTATTAGTTTCTGTTCTCTTATTTTGCATGTTGAATTTTACATAAAATCTTGTTTGTCGTTTATTTTAATGATCATGTTTGATAAAAAGTTGAATATTTTTTTTTACAAACAGAACTGATATTAGCATCTTGTGCTAATTCAGACGTCTGAATTACCAAATCAGACGTCTGATTTGTCAATCTGGAACAAAATTCTACCCAGATTCAGACGTTTGTTTCTATATTCCAGACGTCAGAATCAAGCCCGAAATACACTATTTTCTTGCTGCTTGTCAAAATTGATCAAAACGGAAGTCTGATTAAAAACAGACGTCTATTTCAAACTAGGCATTTTTTTTCAAAATGGAGCAGGGCCTACATCTTTGAATCCACATACATTTTCAACTTTACTCTCTATCTCCCATTTTTCACCGCATCTCTTCATTATTTACTTCACCAACTCATTCTCCAAACCCTAAAATACCATTAAATTTTCAAAATCTTCCTCCACAAAATCAAAACAAATGCCTCCTAAGACCAAGAGATCAAGACAATCATAAACCGGACCATCCGAAACACAAATTAGATCTTGGCTTCACAACGAGACGGCTATTGCAAGATTCAACACCATGAAGAACTCCAAAATCTTTGAAGGAGCTTTTATGCAATTTCCGTAATTCAACGGTTATAGGATTCGAGAAATGGCGGAATCAAATCACTTCGATTCATTAATTGGGTATGATTTCAATAACTTGAAAATCAATCATCTACTTATCAAGTTATTTTATACAAATATGAATTTAGATCATCACAACTCCCAAAATAGAGAAGATTGTGTTTGGACGATGGTATGTGGCTTCAAAATCTTTCTCCCGTTACAAAGATTAGGCTATATTTTAAGATGTCCTTACGAAGGAATAAACATTGACCATGTTGATGCGGATATATATGAACGAGATGAAGTATCTCATAGGTTTCTTTCCGATGATATGACAAATATGATATCATCTAAGCTGCGTCCTCAAGCTAGGATAATCCACTGAACACTCATCCGATCTCTTCAACCAAGAGCCGATAGTTATGAGAAGATTTACAAAAGGGATTTCCAAGCACTCTATGCTATTTATTCTAACCAACAAGTCAATTGGGGTAAAATTATATTGGACGAATTTCAAGATGCAACAATTCGTCGAAAATACAATACTTTACACTACGGCGCCTATATCATGAGAATCTTAATGCAATGTGGCATACCAATACCTGATTCGGAATGTTCGACTATCAGCGTACTTGGCTATAAAACTTTAGGGCTAATGCAATTACCAAAGCGTCCGCCATCTCATGATATCATTTCTTTTCAACAATGGATTGAAAACCGAAATAGTGGTATTCGTCAACCGTCTTATCCAAACATAGCTTCGTCATCTTCATCTCAACTACATCAAAAAGAAGAAGAAGAAGAAGAAGAAGACTATGATGACATTCAAGAGATCCGAGGAGATGTCACTCCAAAGCAATCTTTAATTACAATCTCTCAAAACCAAAAGAAGCTTCAAAAGCAAATAGTTTGCTTGGAAAGATACACAAACAGGAAATTCAACTCCATCAAGGGTTTCTTAAACAAAATTTGGGATAAGCTTTCATGTGCATCTTCTTCATCTACCGACGTGAAACATTCTTCAACACCATTCACTTGGTCTTCCGACCAAGAAGAGGAAGAAGAAGATGATGAAGAAGCTAAGGATAGTGAGTAATTCTGAAGTGGTATGTATGATTCTCTATTTTTTATGTTGTGTTATCATATTACTACAATTCTAGTTTCCATGTCTTCGGTATTATGTTATGTTCTATGATGTTGTCATTTGAAACGTTGTGTCCTATTTTAAATTAGCTGTATGTTTCTATCCATTCATTCTCTTTGATATTATCGTGTTCTGTATATTTCATTGCTACTTTTGTCAGTAATTCCTTTTAGTAATGACAAAGGGGGAGAAATGGGTAAAAATATTATTCTTTTATTCAGGGGGAGAAATTTTATATCTTCATATTAACCATGTTTTTAATAACAGGAGAAGTTATCATTAACTAACCAATATTTTCATAGTTGTCAATATCAAAAAGGGGGAGAATGTTAGAACCTCAGTTCCTGATATTTTGATAATAACAATTATATGTGTTTATCTAACCAAGTTTTACAGGTAAATATTAATGACCAGATTTCAGATTGATGGACGTAATCGTTTACAGGTTATAGAGTCTGTGTCTAGTTAGTAATATATTTTAAAATCTCTCCTAGTTGGTATAGATGCACAAGTTATTTAATATACACATTTGTTTTCAAAAGAAGTTTTAAAGATATCTGAATTAGCAGAATTCAGACGTCTGAATCATAAATTCAGACGTCTGACTGATGAAGCAAATCAATTTTTAAAAAGAAAATTCAGACGTCTGAACACAATATTCAGACGTCTGAATAAGGTCAAAAATGCACTGTTTCGGCGCTGCCTTGTTATTTCATTACACTCAAAAGGCTGAATTTTAATTCAGAAGTCTGGGTTAAAAAATAACGGCTAGTTTTTGAAAGGTTGTTTCTCTTCCCTGAAAAGAAACAACGTTCATTTCAACAGTTGCTTCTATTCTGATTCATGGCAACTCTTCACTAATCATTGCGACCGTTAACAACTATAAATAGCAAGCAATTTCAACACTATTGCTTAACCAATTCTTATTTTTGATTTCTAAATTCTATACACTTGCTATTTACTTTAAATATTCTCAAATCAAACTATTTGATCACTAACACTCAAGCATTTCCTTGTGTGATCAATTATTCTTCCTTTCTTCACGAATTTCACTATATACCTGTAACGACCCGTAAAATTTCAACTGTTTAATGACGTAATTAGTTGAAATTTTGTGAAATTTTAAACGATAAAATTTTGAAATAAAAATTTAATATTTGAAATTCGTCTAGTTAAACATAGCAACTGGTAAATTTTCGTCCGAAAATATGAAAATTTATTTCGCGCGTAAATTCACTTCAATTTAATCAGTTAAAAAGCAGTGAAAATAAAATGTTTCCGAAACCTAAATATTTTTACATAGAAAAATTCTAAACCATCTTCTGAGCAAGATCTCAGTTTGTCATTTTTCCAAATTTGGACATCTATTGCTCCGTCGTTCTTATTTTCTACAAAATAGCAGCATTCTGGTACCGATATCGATTTTTATCGGATGATCGTACTACTGATATCTGTATACCGTTTTGATCATCTCATCGTGTTGATCTCTGCGGTATATTTACTTCAGTATTTTGAGGTCTGTTAAGCCGCGAAATCAGTAAAAACGATTACTGTATCGGTAACCGTTTTCGGACTTTTGACTTCCGTGACCATTCATTTAACCAACATGTAAACTGAATAGACTCGTGCCTCCTCATTATCAGAATTTATGATGACTTTTGCTTTTCCACATCGGTTCCAACATTTTTCCTGATTTGCTTCTTTTCTATGCATACCTTTCATTTTCAATTCATTCTGTCTAATTCTCCTTTCTCTTTCTCTGTTATTCGTGAAGAGTCATTTTTCCCTTCTTCAATTGTTTTGCCTTCCCTATTTCCTCAACTATACTTCCAAGCCTACCTCCCCTCCGCCTTCTCACACCGCCCGAAGCCAAGCAACGCCCTACCCACGACAGCCCATGCTTCCACATCACCACTCTTCGCGATCAGCCACCACCTCGACCCCACCCGCGCCATGGCCACAAACCCACCTGCTCCTCGTTGGTTGCCGAAGTCCACGTTTCACCCCACCTGAACTACTGGCTCTACTCCTCCATACCACAGCCGAGATCGCCAGCCACTCCACCTTTATGTTGCCACATCTCCATGGCTGAGTCATAGATGTTCATCCTCCTCCTTCTCCACGTCACAGCCCTTGCCAAGCCCCTCCCGTACGGCCTCGCAACCCCAAAGCCTACCCATAATCTCCACTCTGGCCGAAGGCATAGGTTATATAAAAGGTATATTGTTTTTGTGACTTTTTATATATATATATATACATATATATGTAGTTTTAAACCAATAGTTTAACTGCTGTTTATTTGTTTATAAATATGGTTTATCTTTATAATCTAGTATGCATGTGTATATGGTTCATGAGTATAATAGATGTAGGCATATATGACTACATATGTTTCTGTTGAGGTCTGATAAATTTTATAAATATTATGTAGTAGTATTATACTTATAACAGTATATATGTTTTCTTATATAGCTTTAAATTTAATTATAATATTTCTGTTTCGGTTTATATATGTTGTATATCAATAGTGTAATATATATATAGACAGTGTATAGCAGTTGTTATAGAGTTTCATAGTAAGTTTGCACGTGTAGCCTTGTAATCGGTTAGCTGTTGTCAGATATTAGTTGGATATATCATTAAGTTTAGTTGGTTAACTATATGTATATCAAATTGCAACAAATTTACAGTGTATACAACAAGTAATATTTAAATGAAAGTTTTTTTTTCTTCTTCTGGGCCATATTGGTTTGCGCATAGCAGGCTATATGTAGTATAAAGTTCTACTTACATAGTATATATAAAAAAAAACCTATGCAAAGTAAGTCCCGTTTTATCTATGTCTATATAAAACCTTGTTTTAATGCAATCATACTCAGGCTGCTTTGTTTCGTGGTTTCTCATCCTACTGTTTTAATATATGCGAATAGATGCGAGTTGCATATGTGGGTACATATATACCCGTTATTATATTATTTTTAAAAATTTGAAATTACTGTTTAAGTAGTGTATTATGTTTTGAAATTTTATACATTTGGCAGTCTAAAGGAATATTTTATGTAAGTTTTGTTTTCTGGTGGTATATTATATTATTATGTGTTGTATGTATATATATACGTTGATTTAGAAATAATGTGTTTATATGTTTGGTTTTGTGTGTGTTGAGTAATATTAGTATGGTTCAGCTAATGTATATTGTAACGTACGCTATAATATTTTAAAGGACTATATTTTGAAAATTGTACTGTAAAGTGTATATATAGTATAAAGGTGAAATCGTTTTGTTGGATTTCGTACAAATAAATAGTTCCGTATATAAGCATATTTTATAACATGTCATAGTTTATAAGTATGTATGTTTTAATTTAGTATGAGTTTAAATTTAGAGTATGGTTTTAAATATAACGCGTATGTTAAACAATATTTTTTTTTAAAGTGTGTATATATATATAGAAATTTTATGTGTTTGAAATAATTATTGATATAAAATGTATATATCGAAATTAAGTTGAAACGTATACATATATTTCCTGTATATGTCTAGCTGATTCTAATTATCTCGTCGATTCCCATCTTTCAGCTTTGTCAGTCAGAAATCCGCTTCCAGCTTACTTTGCCTTGAGTTGTTATTTGGATTATTCGATGGTCTAGATCATGATCAAATTCCTATCTTGTCGAGTCGTCAAATTTTTCTAGCCTCGAAAGGTGAGCACTCACTCACGATTAACGTTCTTTTATTTATTAGATTTGATTTCAATTGAAACGACAATTGAAATATGCTGCTATTAGTTAATTACACTGTTATATATGCTATTACCTGTATCAGTTCACCTGTGACATCTGACATCATTTTCTGTTAGTTATTTATGCGATGATAATACAGTTTGGCTGATAAATTGATTGATTGTTGATGTTTATATTGGGCGTTAAATTGTTAATGTTAAAATGATAAATAGTATGAAATTGAACTTGATATAGGATAATTAAATGTTAAATTTGATTAAATGACATTTGTATAATATGACCCCTTTAACTGTTGAATTTATTGACACGTAGGATTTGTTTAATTACATTTTGAACCACTGAATGTATGTTGTTAAATTGATGATGTATGAAATTGTAATAGATGACAAGTGAAGAACCGTAATGTAATAATCTTTAATCTACATGAAATGATAGTGTAGATTCTAGAAATAATTATGTTAATTCGTACAAATAACAATGCGAATTAATACGGTTATTTCGGGATTATTTGAATTGATTATTGGATTGTTATTGTTTGTTGTTATTGCTTGTTTATTTACTTTGACACCATCCCAGTTATCACACTGCAAGTTCCCTTTGCTATGCTTTGATTTTGAATTGAATTGGAATCGGGTTGAAATGATAAATACCCAAATTGAACTTTGACCTAGGATAGAAAATTAAATAAAAACCGATTGGTCAATAATTTGATTTAGAAATAAAACGAAGATTTTATTTGAATAAATAATATGGTTTTGAAACAAAGTTGGAAATTGAATTTAATGAAATTTAAACGTGAATATTTAATAATCTGAAATGAAATATTAATAAAGAAATTGATGAAAGAATGTTGTTAAATTTGAGAAATGATTGAATTAAGTTGAAATTATAATTAAGTTTGAAATTATTAAAGTTTGAAATGATTTAATAATTAAGTTTGAAATTATAATTAAGTTTGAAATTATTAAACTTTGAAATTATTTAATAATTATGTTTTGAATTATTTAATAATGAATTATTTGATGATTAAATAAAATTGAATTCTTAATAAGAAAAATTGAACTTTTGAATAAGTGAATTTTACTTCGTAAATAATTGAAATTGAGTTTCTTTATTAATTAAGTTTTGGAAAATTATTTAAGTAAGTAAACAAGTGAAATGGAATTTCTTTAACAAGAAATGAAAATGTGATATTTTTTGAATTAATTAAGACTTGTAATTGAAAGAATTGATTTGACGAATTGAATTTAATTCAAAATTTTAAGTTTGATTTAATGAAGTTGAATTTGAATAATGGATTTAATGAATTGGAAATTTAGTAGAAATTGTTTGAATGGCAAATTTACTTAACGAATATTAAATGAAATCGATTAATGTATTTAAATTGATTTGAATGTTAAATTAAATTAATTTAAATGATTTTGAAATGAAACTGATATTCGAACTTGAATCAATATTTGAATTGAAATTGAATTATAAGATTTTGAAATGGTAATTATGAAGTTTTGAAACGTAAATATTGGAAATTGATTTAGAAAGACAAATGAAATGTTGGTTTACGAATTGAAATTGAAATTGAATTTGATTTGGTTTTGAAATATATTAAACGACCAATCGGGGTAATAATTACGGAAGTTATTAAAGAGACCGGAATTCGGTTATGGATATACTCTCTATCTAAACCGAAAACCACTTTAATAACTATACGCGGAGTGATGATCCAGAATGAAGTGGTTGGAATGATGTACGTGATGACCGAAGAAAGAGAACGATAATGGATAGCCTTGACACTTGTGTCAAATTGGAAATGACTAAAACAGGAGCTGTGCCGGGCCAATGGAGGATTGATACCTCAAGTGGACACACTTCATCGAACTACTTATACTTGTTGTCGATTGATGCACCCTTGATTTTGGGAGTGTTGTTTCACGGTGTTGCGGGCGCTGCGGCGTTGCGTTCTCACCAGTCCGGATCAGGCGAACGGTAGTATCACTACCTTGGGTATAGCCTCATGTGCCTTGTCATACTTGTATTCCATTTATGCGCGACCACTACGAATTTTTTTTGTACCTTGAGTATATGGATTGCCCTCTGGTGACTTCCGGTTTTGGGGAAACTACGGTCTTGTATATGCTTGTGGGAATAAAAATGTGTTAAGGGTGGAATGGGCCATGACTTAACGCTATTTTGATATCTTTATATTACTGATAGACATTATCTACTTATCGTACACTACTACATAGTAGATAGTTTAACGGATCCTTTAAGGATGGTTATTCCCAACATCCTTTGAGTTACTTGTATTTCAATTGCTATTTCACTTGAGTTGGATTTATTAATATAAGAATGTTAATCCTGACTCGAGTGTTTTGTGTTTTGCTTTACGCTCGGGTCAGACTGAGTGTACCAGTATTCGAGACTCACCTTTGAAGTTGGTGCTTTGCTTGAAGATCCAGCCATCTATTCTGCCTTCAGCATTCGATGATTCCAGTGATGCATTCTGATTTGTATCTGATGTATTGTATTACTCTTCTGTTGTAAACTCTGATGTATCTTATATATTCATATAGTAGCTTCATGAACTACTATCTCTTTTATTTCCGCTGCACTTATTACTCTGTGTCTGTGATCTGTGATTATTTATTTACTGTATATGTTCAGTTTTGCCAAATTTAAATTAACAACGTGGTATTTTGAGCAATTCAACTCCGGCATGAGTGTCTACCTATACACTTATAATGGATGCGAATGGTCCAAAATTCTGGGTCGTTACAATACCATAAATGAAAAGATTATAGGAAGGGTGTACTCATATTGACTGATCAGTGCTATTACAGAGCATATTTAGTCAGAAACATTTCCACTTGTATTTGAAGTCCTGCTGTAGTATCCTCAGGCAGTAGAAGTCATATTCGGTTGTTCAGGTGGTGTAATACCTGTTCCTCCGGGTGAAGCGAGGGTATCGATTGAATTCCAGAAGGAGTCTGGGACTGGACGTAGAACGGGAAGTTCGAACCAGTATAAAAATCTCTGGTGCCTTTTATTATTGCTTATATTTTTATATTCATATTCCGCTCAAGCAAGTAATTTAGTTAACTTTCATATTACACGATCACATAGTCACTTCATTTGGTATCAGAGCCTTGTTATCTTATAACCGTAACACAGTTATTTGATATTTTTAATGTGGAAAATAACACCAACACCAGTTTTACTGAAGGTCAGTCCACTGCACGACCACCACTTTTCAATGGTTTGAACTATAACTATTGGGCTACTAGGATGAGAATCTATATGCAAGCTAATGGTTATGACACATGGAATATCTGTCAAACTGAACATCACATACCTACTACTGAATATTCACAATGGTCTAACGCACAAAAACTAGATGCTACTACAAATGCAAAAGCTATGAATATGTTATTTTGTGCACTAGATAAAAATGAATTTAATAGAGTTAGCATGTGTACTACTGCTTATGAAATATGGCGCACATTGAAAGTTACACATGAAGGCACTAACAAAGTTAAACAAAGCAAGATCTCTATGCTTAAGAATCAGTTCCAAAACTTTAAAATGAAGCAAGATGAATCTATAAATGATATGTATTCTAGATTTAAAGACATATATCATTCACTTTTGGCATTAGGAGAAAAATTCACTGATTTTGAATCGTCTCAAAAATCCTAAATTCTCTAACGGATGAATGGGAACGAAAAGTCTTAGCAATTGAAGAAGCTAATGACATTTCAACCATAAAACTGGAAGAGTTGATAGGAAATCTAATGTCTTATGAAGTTAATCTCCAGGCTAAACGAGTACAGGCACAAGATAAAAAGACAATAGCATTCAAGGTTGAAAAGGAAGAATCCGATTCCGATGGAGAAGATATGGCTCTTATCACAAAAAATTTCAAGAAGTTTTTGAAGTTAAAAAAGCAATAGATTTGGAAGTAATAAAAGCAGCTTCAACAACAGTAATAATAAGCCATCGACTTCAACTATCGAGTGCTATAAATGTCACAAGAAAGGTCATATGAAGAAAGATTGTCCTGATCAAAAGAAAGACAAATTCAGAAACAGAAGAGAGAAATTCAAAAAGAAACAGACATTCTCAGAAACATGGGATGATTCAGAATCCTCTTCACCAGACAGCGAGAGTGACACTGAACAAGCAAACGTGTGTTTTATAGCCACGAATGACGAGGTAAGTGATTTAACCTTTGATGATGTAGTGGAAATAAATTCTGTTTTATTAGATAATATGAAGAACGTCAAAAGAAACTATAAAGAGGCTAGTGAAAAGTTAAATAGAATCGAACTTGAAGTTGAAATGCTAAGAGATAAAAAGAAAATTTTAGAAGAAGAACTTCAAGCTTCTCAAGAATCTTATTCTAATACAACTTCTCAAATTTCTATGTTGAGTCAAGAAATCGAAACTCAAAAAGAAAAGAATGACTCTCTCCAAGTTGAAAATCATGATTTGAAAGCAAATGATAAAATATTAGAATTAGATATCTCTAGTCTCAAAACACAGTTAGACGGTATTACCAAAAATGTTTCAAATTTTAATAAAGGAAGAGAAAATCTTTCTAAAATTTTGGAAAATTCTCAGACTGTGTAAGATAAAAAGGGCTTAGGCTATAAGAAAGTTTCAAATAGTCTACCTAAGAAAAGGAACTCTTTGAAAATCATTCCAAGAAAGGTAATCCTATTATAATCAATAATGTTCCAAATATCCCAAAACATTCCAAGAACATTAAAATTTGGGTTCCTAAAACCAACAATTATTTAATTAGGAACAAGTACATAAAATCTTTTATGGAAAATGTTCACAATAATAAAGATTTTATTTACAAAGGGAATGCTGAACCCGCTTGGGTTTGGTTTCCTAAGACCTAACTCTTTGGACCCTAACAAAAAGTGGGTACCAATATCATTTTCATATTTATTGCAGGTACCACTTAAGAAAAGAGGAAAATGGATATTAGACAGTGGTTGCTCAAAACATATGACAGGGAATAAAGACATGTTGACTAACATTATCTACTCAGATGGAGGGTCTGTCACTTTTGGAGATAATTCCAAAGGATACATCATCGGCAAAGGCGACGTGAGCAATAGCGGTACATCTAATTTACCTCTTATTACAAATGTTTTATTAGTTAAAAATTTGAAACATAATTTACTTAGTATCAGCCAACTTTGTGACAAAGGGTTTAATATCTCTTTTTCTGAAGATAAGTGTAGCATTTTTGATAAAAATAAAAATCTTATTTTTGAAGGTAATAGAGATAGAAATATATATGTTTTAAATATGAAAATTATTCAAGACTTAAATATATGCTTAATAGCCAAAGAAAATGATCCTTGGTTATGGCACAAAAGATTTTGTCACATAAATTTCAAAGCAATTAGTAAACTTTCTCAAAATGATTTGGTAAAAGTTTTACCCAAAATGAATTTTAAAGTAAAAAGTATTTGTGATGCTTGTCAATTAGGAAAATTATCAAAATCATCTTTTAAATCAAAGAAAAACATTTCTACATTACAACCACTTGAATTATTGCATTTGAATCTTTTTGGACCAATGCAAATTTAATCTATTAATCATAATAAATATGTGTTTGTAATAGTAGATGATTTTTCATGATATACTTGGACTATCTTTATGAAAAATAAAAGTGAGACTTTTGAAAATTTTAAAATATTTGTTAAAAGAATTCAAAACCTCAAAAGTTTGAAAATTAAGAACATTAGAAGTGATCATGGAGGTGAATTTGAAAATGGGAATTTTGAACAGTTTTAAAAATGGGATAGCGGATTGAAAAGATATATACCCGTAGATATTTAAATTGCGGATTAAAATGATAAATATCTGTTTCACTTGACCATAGGATAGAAAATTATGTACAAACACCGTTGGTCTATACCTATATTTTGAAAAATGATTTCCAGGGTTTTTAAAAGGAATATATGTGGTTTTAATAAATATTGATTTTAAAATATTATATAAATATATATAAATGTTATTTTATATATGTTTTAAATTCTTGATTTTTAAAATTATATGTTTTGAAATTTATTAATTATAAATTAGTTTGAAATTTATTAATTTTAAGATTTTGACTTATAATTTTACTATTTTAAAATAAATATAATAATAAGATTTGATTTAATAAAGTTTGATTTAATTAGTATATATTACGTTTTAAGTATTTATTTAAAATTACATTTTAAAGGTAGATCTTTATATAATTTTAAAAAATTAAGGTTGGAAAGATAAATTTAAATTGATTTGAAACTTATTAAATTGAGATTTTAAAGATATGATTTTATAACTTGATTTTGATTTAAAGTGGTTAAATGAATATTTCAAGTTTAAATAAATTGAAGTGGATATTTAGTTATTGGTAATTTAAGGTTTTATTTAAATGATATTGTATTGATTAAGTAAATATTTCAAAACTAAATAATAGTAGAATTGGATTTGAGATAAACAAAATTTTCAAATTTAGTTTTATAAGCGTTTGAATATTTAAAGCCTTGAAGACTATTGAAATTGAATGGTTTGATTTGTAGTTCAAATCTATATATCGAAATGGATATAAATTAATATTTTATTGAGATGTTGAATTAAATTGGATTTTTGAAATCGAGTTGATTTGAATCGATTTGTGAACTTTGAGGAAACTATTTTTATTATATAAAGTATTTTAATATAAAAAAATATTTTACTTATAAACTATTTTTAATATAAAATATTTTTAATAGAAAACTATTTAATGTCCTAATTATTTTAATATAAACTATTTTTAATTTAATTATACAACTATTTTATTATACAACTATTTTATTATATAAACTATTTTTAATATACTAACTATTTATTTTATAAACTATTTTACTATATATACTATTTTCTATATCAAAACTGTTTAAGTGGGAAGTATTATGATTCCAAAGTATTATGATTCCAAAGTATTATGATTTCCAAAGTGTTATGGTTCAAATGTTATAATTTCAGAAGTGTTATAATTTTGGAAAGTGCTATGATTTTGGAAATGATATATTTTAAGTAAAAATGATATCGTATTGATATAGTTTTGGAATAGATATGATATTTTGGTTTTGAAGTATGATATTTTGAAATAACCACGGTGTTAAAATAACGATTGGTTGTTAAAGAGACCGGGATCGGTTATTGTCATACTCTCTGCCAATACCAAAAACCACTTTAACAACTGTGTACGTGGTGGAGATTCCAGAATGAAGTAGGATGGTGGGGACGATCCTATTTAAGGTATATACGTGGACCCGACTCCCGTGAGTTAGCTTAAGGTGGCTAAAACATGAGCAATTGAAGGGCCAAGTGAGGTAGCTCCTCCGATCGGACACATTTCTTCGATTGCCATTCTATTACTTTGTGATTGATTTGCTACGCACCTTTGATTTTGGGAGTGTGGATCGAGGTGGGCGGTAGCTGCGACTATGCATTACCACCTGCCCGAAAGTGTAATTGGTATATCTACCCTGGCATTTCTTAGTTATGCCGTGTCACCTACCTTATCGAGAGCACTACGAGTTTGTTTTGTACCATACCTATGGAGTGCCCTTTGATAAGCCCAGTTTACAGGAAGTTACGGTACAATATAGACTATGGGAATATATAAAAATTTGTTAAGGGGATATGGGTAATGCCTTAATGCTATTTTAATAGTTTACTTTACTATAGACATATTATAATAGTGCATGGTATTACATAGTAGATAGTTCCACGGATCCTTAGAGGATGGTTATCCTAAACATCCGTTGAGTTACTTGTATTTCAGTTGATATTTCCCTTGAGTTGGATTTATTGATATGAGAATGTTAATCCTGACTCGAGTGTTTTGTGTTTTGCTTTACGCTCGGGTTAGACTGAGTGCCACAGCATTAGAGACTCAACTTTGGAGTTGGAGCTTCGCTTGGAGATCCATCTATATCTATTCTGCTTTCAGTTATTCAGTTGACTCTAGAGATATATTCACTTTTTGTTATTTGACTATTGTATTGAGACTTCTATGTATTCGAGGCCTCTGTTGTATCTTGTTTAACTCTGTTATATATATATAGTAGCTTCATGAACTAGTATTCTTTTGTTTCCGATGCTTATTGTTATATTACTCTGTGTCTGTGATTCTATGATTGATTTATTTACCGTATATGCCGAGTTTTTGCCAAATATAAATTAATAGTCTGATATTTTGAGCAATACAAGTCCAACATGTGTGGATGCGAATGGTTGAAAATATCTGGATGTTACAAACGTCATTTCTGTATTTTTTGCTGGTACCAATTAAGAAAAGCGGAAAGTGGATACTCGATAGTGGTTGCTCAAAACACATGACAGGAAACAAAGATATGCTAACTAACATTATCAACTCAGATGGAGGATCTGTCAAATTTGGAGATAACTCTAAAGGAAAATCATCGGCAAAGGTGATGTGAGCAATGACGGTACATCTAATAGCCAAAGAAAATGATCCTTGGTTATAACACAAGAGATTTTGTCACATAAATTTCGAAGCTATAAGCAAATTATCTAATAATAATTTCGTAAAAGGTTTACCAAAGATGAACTTTAAAGTAAATAGTATTTGTGATGCTTGTCAGTAAGGAAAATTAATTAAATCATCTTTTAAATCAAAGAAAATTATTTCTACATTACAGCCACTTGAGTTATTACATTTGGATCTATTTGGACCAACTCAAGTTCAATCTATAAATCATAATAAATATTTTTTTTGTAATTGTAGATGATTTTTCGAGATATACTTGGACGATATTTATGAAAAATAAAAGTGATACTTTTGAAAAGTTTAAAATTTTTGCTAAAAGAATACAAAATAATAAAAATGTAAAAATTAAAAATATTAGAAGCAATCATGGAGGTGAAATCGATAATGATATTTTTGAAAAATATGGTAATAAGAATGGAATTTTTCACAATTTTTTATTTCCCAGAACTCCACAACAAAATGAAGTTGTAGAAAGGAAAAATAGAACATTTCAAGAATGCGCTAGAACCTTATTAAATGGAAGCACCTTACCTAAACATTTTTGGGCAGAAGCTGTTGCAACTGCTTCTTATGTTTTAAATCGATCTCCATTAGACTATTAATGAAACATACTTCGTATGAACTTTTTAATGAAAGAAAACCCAACATATCATATTTTAAAATTTTCAGTTCAAAATGTTTTCTATTAAATACAAAAGACCAACTTAGAAATTCTATCCAAAATCCGATGAAGGAATATTCATATGATACTCGAAACGAAGCAAGGCATATAGAATTTATAATAAAGAACTAAAGTAATCAAAGAAACACTTCATGTGTCAATCAGTGAAAATTTCAAACTTAATAATAAAAATAAAGATAAAGATATAATTTCAAAATCAAATATCACATAAGATGGTGATATTGAAAATATTAAAAATAACACTGAAATTGAAAATAATTTACCTAATGAAAATGAAATACGATCTCCACCTAGATTATTAAGAAATCACACAACCGAAAATATTATTGGAGAAATATATTCTAATGTTAGAACAAGAAATCAGTTAAATTAAATGGGTCATGTAGATTTCCTATCTAATATTGAACCTAAAAATGCTAAAGAAAGCCTCAACTGATGACTATTGGATTATAGCTATGCAAGAAGAGCTAAACCAATTTGAACGAAACGAAGTTTGGGACTTAGTTCCTAGACTTAGTGAACAAACAGTCATTGGCCCTAAATGGGTTTACAAGAATAAAGCCGATGAGCAAGGAAATGCCACTCGAAACAAAGCTAGATTAGTCACTCAAGGCTACAATCAAGAAGAAGGAATAGAATATGAAGAAACATTTGCTCCTATCGCCGGACTAGAAGAAATACGTATTTTATTAGCTTTTGCGTGTTTTCATAACTGTAAGTTATATCAAATGGATGTAAAAAGTGCTTTTTTAAATGGTTTTATAAAAGAAAACGTATATGTAGAACAACCACCCTTATTTACACATGAAATTTTTTCAGACCATGTCTATAATTTAAAGAAAGCTTTTTACGGTTTGAAACAAGACCCTCGTGCTTGATATGATCACCTTAAAAAATATCTTATAAATTCAGGATTTGAAATTGGTAAAATAAATCTAACAATTTTTATTAAGCAAGATAAAAAGGACATTTTAATAGTTCAAATTTATGTCGATGGTACCATTTTTGGATCTACAAATGAGAAACTGTGTAAAGTTTTCAAATATTATGACAAGTGAATTCGAGATGTCACATACGGGAGAACTCTCATACTTTCTCGAATTACAAATTAAAAAATTAAAAAATAGGATTTTTATTAATCAAGAAATATATTGTAATAATTTAATAAAACATTTTGGTATGGAAAATACTTCTACTAAACCGACTCCTACGAGTA
Organism: Allium fistulosum; assembly: GCA_030737815.1. NCBI lineage: Eukaryota > Viridiplantae > Streptophyta > Magnoliopsida > Asparagales > Amaryllidaceae > Allium > Allium fistulosum. The sequence goes on from CM060905.1 coordinate 838,916,230, forward strand.
CTACGGTTCATCTTGATTGAGATGTAGATGGAAAAAGTATTGACCAAAAACTTTACAGAAGTATGATTGGTTCTCTATTATATTTAACTGCTAGTCGTCTAGATATTATAATGAGTGTTTGTTTATGTGCACGATTTCAAGCTAAGCCTAAAGAATCACATTTGCGAGTTGTAAAATGGATTTTGCGTTACTTTAGCAAAACTAAAGACTACGGACTTTTTTACCAGAAAGAATGTCCTTTTGAGTTCATGTTATATAGTGACGCTGACTTTGGAGGATGTCAAACGGATCGAAAAAGTACGAATGGTACTTGTCACATCATTGGACATTCTTTAGTATCATGGTTTAGTAAGAAACAAAATTGTGTTTCATTTTCGACGTGTGAAGCAGAATACATCGCTGCTGCTTTTGCATTTGCTCAAGTAATCTAAGGGCAACAAACATTTCAAGATTTTGGTATAAATTTGACTAAATTAACAATTTATTGTGATAATACAAGTGCTATTAATTTATCTAAGAACCCGATAAACCATTCAAGAACGAACATATTGACATTCGACATCATTTTCTACGAGATAGAAGAGAAAATGATTTGATTTCGCTAGATTTCATCTCTTTCGAAAATCAAATAGTTGATATTTTTACAAAACCATTGAATGAAAATATTTTTCTTAAATTAAGACGCTAACTCGAAATTAAAAGTGTATAATAAAGTATATATAATCAAAGTGTATGAAATAATAAAAGTTGAACAAAAGAAGGAGCTGCAGACACTCGAACTCTGCACTCTTGGGAGATAGGCATATGACTTTCTACTTTTTATTTCAATTTTCACATTAGAACCTCTCCTTCTTTCTATTTTATATATGGCTATATTCATAACTTTTATTCTTACCTTAGAATCAAATTAACTATTTATAACATAGAGGTAAATTAAAGTCTGGCCTACAGATTAATAATAACCAAGAAACTCTAATTCTGAAATAACTAAATGAAATATATATATACACATATGAATAAAAAGTTTTTTTTATTTATATTAAACAAACAAACAACTACTTAAATTCTTATAAAAATGTAATCTCAAGAAAATTCCGATTACTTGTCAATTGTATAGAACACACCGACTTTCGTCTAACAAATCTACTCCAGTCTATGTCCCTGTGAACATTACTCCATCTCCAAATCACTATACCGGATATACACTAAAGGGCAAAAGAACTAGAAGAAACTTAGATTTTGGATCACCTTCTACCAAGGAGAAAATCGATGACATTCATCACTACCAGCGTGAAACTTTAAGTATACAACGTGAGATGTATTACAAGCAAAAACACCATAGAAGATGTTTAAATTTTCTCGAAGAATTTGCTCTAAAATTCTGTGGAACTACCCCAACGTGAGATCTATTTCAGCCGACTACTTAAATGAATTTCTGTTTTTTTAAAAATAGAATAACATGATTATCAAGGCACATATCCAACTTAAATCAATACTTATTATCATAACTACCCATTCATTCACTAACTACCTCTTCACTTTTCAGAAATAACAAAAGAAAAACCCTAATTCCACCAAATCAAAAATCCAATCTCTCTTCTTTCCTCAAAACAAAAATGCCTCCTAGATCAAAACGAACAAGAGAATTAAGCACCCTGTCCATCTCAAAGCCAAATTAGAGCATAGCTCGACAACTATACGGCTGTCAATCGATTTAGTAGCATAAAGAATTCCAAGATTTTTGAAGGAGCTTTCATGAAGTTTCAAGTTTTTAATGGATATGCTATTAGAGAATTAGCGGAAGCACATGGATTCAACTCTCTTATTGGGTATGATGCTAATAATATTAAGATTTACCCTCTCTTGATTAAGCTTTTTTATGCAAATGTGAATCTAGACCATCATAATCCTCAAAACAAAGACGATTGCATTTGGATTTTGGTATGTGGCGTTAAAATTTATTTACCTTTACAAAGATTAAGGCATATTTTAAGATGTCCATCCAAAAGTTTAGATATTGAGATGGTTGACGTTGATATGTATGAACGTGATGAAGTGTCACATAGATTTTTGTCCGATGATATAACTGAACTAAAATCAAGTGCCTTACGTCCTAAGGCAAGAATTATTCATCGCGCACTTATTCACACTCTTCAACCATGAACCAAAATCTATGAAAAGGTTTATAAACGTGACTTCCAAGCCCCATATGTGATTTATTCATCTCAGCAAGTTAATGTGAGAAATGCGGAATATGGATCTTAAGGCTAGAATAAACACTAGAGGGGGGGTGAATAGTGTTTAAAGAATTTACTAATTCTTTTTGAGTTTATATTAATTTGAACACAAATGTATGCAATATTCAGAAACAGATATAATCATAGAATCAAACACAGATGCAAATATAAAGTAAAAGCAGTAAAGGAAAGAACACAACGGATTTTATACTGGTTCGGAGTTACCCTACATCCAGTCCCGCAACACAAGTACAGATTTCCTTTCAAATCAATTCTTACAATTACACTCTCGATTTCAAGGCCACGAGGTACACCACTCCAGATTCACAATCCTCTGGGTAGAGATACTTGATTTTACGGGCAACAAGTTCACCCAATTGATTTCCTAGGCTACAATCACACCTTCTCTCACTTGATTGATTTTCCAGGCTACAATCACATATTTTCTCACTTGATTGATTACAAAGAAGCCTGTAACTCTGAATAGCACTGGGATCTTGTTGAGATAGTGATATAGAATCAAACCAGAGATGATCTAGTTAGATTCAATGGTGATTTCGGCAGAGTAATAGTAAAAATGTATATAAAGAAATGTGGAAGAAGAAGAGGAGTGAAATCAGAAAATTATGAATATAAATTCGTTTAAAACATCCCCTATTTATAGTTGAACAACAGCCATGTCCATTCGGGAAAGGATATGACGAATAGACACTTCCTTTGAAATTCAAACTTTTGGAATCAACTGTCACCATGTCGACATGGGTATCTAGGGGTTGTCGACATGCCTAAGGTATTTTTGATAATTTGTTTTTCTTTTGAAAATAACTTCTATCTTATATTAAAACTATTTTAAACTTTATTCTATAGTTAAAATACATAAATAAGTATAGAGAATAATATTTTGGTATATAAAAAATTTTACTATAATTTCATATTTAAATCTTAAATATAAATATTAAAAGTTAAGTACATTATAATTAAAGATAGTTTAAAGCCAAGGATAATTTTGATATTGAAAATAAAGATTATTTTGAGGCTAAAAGTATTTAAAACCAGGATAGATGTTTTTGATTTAAAAAGGAAGATTTTGAAATCATTTTGAAAACAAGATATAATTTTGTAAAACATTTGAATAAAAGTTAGTGGATACAGAATGATGTTCCACTAAATTTTTCGTAGGTTCCATCCTACTTAGGGTTCCATCCCTTTAACAGGCTCGAAGTGGATTCCATTCCACGAATAAAATGGATTTTAAGATGTCAGTGCTTTTCTAGGAATTTTAACATAATTCTAGACTCGATACTTGTCTTGTATTATTGAAATCTTGAACTCTTGATATCTTTATACTCATGAGTCTTGAATCTTGATGTCTTCGATCTTGAGTCTCTATACTGTACAATCTTCATTTTCAGTACCTGCATGTTTATATCCTTCATATACATATATATCTAAACTATAATGTTAGTATTTATATTTTATAACACGTCCTAAGGTTGTTGTCATCAAAACCATTCTTTTCAAGGACTAACAATCTCCCCCTTTTTGATGATGACAACCTTTGTTTATAAAATATTATTTCTATCCTAATAACCCCCCTTAATCTATGCCTAACTATCCTATTTTATACTTCTCCCCCTTTGTCATCAACAAAAACAAACTAACTCCAAACTATATAACTCCCCCTTATTCTTGTACTGAAGTACCTTCATTAAAATATATAATGGAGTATATAATAGATAAATTAAGATATAATTATACCGATAGACATGATAACTAATCAAAGATCATATAAATATCAATGTATATTTATACAGATTATGTTTTGCACACCAATTATCAATCCATACCAAATCAAATCAAATCAAGTCAAATCAATCCGAGCAATCAATTCAAATCAAATAAAACAATCAAATAAAATCAAACATTACGAGGAACTTCCACCCATCCTTCTTCTCCAAATATTGGATCTGCTTTATTGGCATCCCAATTTTCATTGTCATTGATGAGAGAGACTGAAGGATGTGCTTCATTATCATCTTTGTGTAGGGAGGAAATCATCCATCGAATTGCATCGAAATGCTTTTCTTGTTCCTTGATCATCTGTATTTGACTTAACTCTAAGTGTCGCTGATTACGGAGAATGAAAGAAAGAATATTCTTGAAAGAATTAAGGGTTTCTTCAAGATTCTTAGTCAAATTATGATTTGGATTGGCCATTTTTGAATTTGTGAGAAGAAATATAGATAGAGTGGATAAGAAATGATTTTGACTGATGAATTCTGGAAGAACACATGTATTTATAGATGTAGGAATTCGTTTGAAATGAATAGACAAAAGGTAGTTATTCAAATTTCAAATTTAAAATGAGAAGTCATTTCTGACCAGTACTTGTCGACATGGTGTGTGGGGGGTTGTTGAGAGGGGTCAGTTCATTTTAATGACTCATTTTGATTTTGTGAATAATTGTGTATATGTATATATTTATATAATATACTAACATTTATTCTGGAGATAAGATAAGCTAGATAACAGAAAAGTAATTCAATTTCATTTCATAATTGAATGATACAACGATTAAACATTAAAAACTACACGAACATTCAAATCAAATCATACTAAAACAATACAACATGATATGAAAAGGTAGAGCTAGTTAGATGATCACGAAGATGAAGATAATCCAAGTTACTTGCTAACTTTGGAGAAAAACTTGTTCATCTTGGATGACATTTTATCCAATTTCTTACTAACGGACCGTTTAAGAATCCATTGATTTTCAACAATAGTCTTTTGATTTCTGAGTAAGGTTTTATTGGTTGGATTAGAGGGATAATCAATACATTCCAAGGATGTTTCACCTTCTTCTTATTCTTCTATTTCCATTTCATCCCCTTCTTCTTTTTCTTCTTCTTCCTCCTCTTCCATTTCTTCATGTGCCAAACGCTTTTCCTTTTCGGCAAGAGTCTCATATGGTTGAAAAATATATGGAATTTTCATAAGAGAAATGTTTGAGCGATTAAAAACTTTTCTTGAAACAAATTCTTCTCCTTTGAAATCTACTCCAAAATAATTAAAAATCCGAGTGAGATAGATTCCATGATATAAAGTATTTTCACCCATTTCAAGATTTTTGGGACGAAGTTCATCCAAAATAACTTGTGCCCAATTAATATCGTAATTTCCAAAAATAGCAAAAAGTGCTTTGCAAACTTTTGAAGTTGGATTGTTAAAACTTCCCGATCTTGGGGTCAAAGTATGTTGTAAAAGAAGATTAACAATTCTTGCTTTTGGTCGAAAATTTCGATTTTTGAATTCAAAGTTTTCATCTCCTTCAAAAATTTGATGAAATGTCTCACGATCATTTTCATCGATTTTAAAACTAGAAAGATCCATTCCCGTGCTTTTGCAATTGAGAATGGTACCCAAAATATCTCAATTTAAAATGATTCTAGTGCATTTGACACTACTCCAAATTTCATCATCATTTCCATTATAAAATCCACGGTTGAGATTTGCATAGAAAATTTTAACAAGATTTGGATAACAAACAAAATAATTTTGTGAAGCATCAACAAGACTAAGAATTTGGTTGTTTGCAAAAAGAGAATCGATTTAATAAGAAGAGAAATCTTGAAATATAGCAAACTTTCCGGGATGGACTTTTCTATAGTTAGCATAGTTGATATATGCTTTTATAGCCTCCGGATCATTGAAGAGTTGCTCTTTCATGTTTCTGGAAAGTCTCATTGTGGAGGGGTTGCTTGAAGAAGCCATTGGAGTAGAGAGTAGAGAGCTTGAAATTTTTAAATAAGAGTTTGAATTTGAAAATGAAAAGTTGTGAAATGAGATAGTAAATAAATAGATTCTCAAAGGACAGGTTCTCTAGTCAAAAGATGACTTTTCAGAGTCTTGAATGAAGTGAAAAGATGGAGGGATATTCAAACATTTGAATTCAAATTTAAATTTCAAATTTCTGTACCCTTGTCGACAACGTGAGGGGGGACCATGTCGATAGGTGTCTCTGAATTTTAATAATTTATTTCTTTTAAGTATTATAATATATATATATATATATATTTATTATTTTTAATGACTATATATATCTGAAATTATAGTATATTGCATAAAATATTACGATACTACTTTTTTAAAATAAAAATAATAAAATAATAATAAATATAATAAATAATAATAAAAATTTAAAATTCAAACGACACACCAATTCAAAATCAATCAATCGATCATTCAATCCTAAGCATGCAATTTCAACCAATGTATTGTAAACGTGTACCTTTTTCTAAGTCCGTTTTTCTAAATCATCGGAGTCGTGAACTGCCGTGAAACACATATTTGAATTATCTGTCTTCTGATCATCATCGCTCGAGGATGAGTCTGAGTCATCTAGAGTGGCGGTAAATGCACGCTTTCATTTCTTTGCGTATTCATTGTTTATAGGAAGATTTTGCTTATCTGGATGCGGACAATCTCTTTTGATATGGCCTGGTTCGTCACAGTTGAAACATTTGATATAGTTTGGCACTATATTCTGATTACTAGAGTTCTTATAGTCATTTCTTTTGAGATTATTCAACTTCTGTATTTCAGGAATTTCCGAAAGTTCTTGGTCATAAAGGCTATCTCTTCATTATTATCGCTGTTTGAGTCTGATCCATCGGTCAATGCATTGAATGCAATTGATTTCTTTTCAGATGCTTTGCTTTCTCTTCTCCCAATCATTTGGACTTTAAACGACATTAGATTTCCAATCAATTCTTCTATTTTTAAGGTACTAATGTCATTTGCCTCTTCGATCGCAAGTGTCTTTTGATCCCATTTTGGAGTAAGAGAATTTAAGATTTTTCTGACTTGATCTTCTTCCGAAAATACCTTTCCTAAAGATATGAGAGAATGTACAATATCCTGAAATCTACTATACATATCTGAAATAGACTCATTAGGAATCATTTTAAATAATTGAAATTGATTTGTGAGCATGGAAATTTTGGTCTGTTTAACTTTGCTTGTTCCTTCGTGAGTAACATGCAAAGTTTTCCAGATTTCATATGCAGACTTACAAACTGGCACTCTATTAAATTCATTTCTACCAAGTGAACAAAACAGAATATTCATAGCTTTAGAGTTATTTTTTATGACTGTCCTTTTTCTCAGTAGTCCACTGTGCAAAATCAGTTATGGGTTCAAAATATTCAATCTGTGTGATATTACAAGTGTCTAGTCCTACTGATTGTAAATATATATTCATCCTACATGCCCAATATGCATAGTTACTGCCATTAAAAAGTGGTGGTCTGACAGTAGACTGACCTTCTACAAATGAACTAGTATTGGTAGTAACAGCAATACCAGTGTTGGTAGCCATTTTGAAATTTTTCAAAATTCAGATTATGAAACTTTGAAAACCTTGCTCTGATACCAAATGTGACAAATGCGGATTATGGATCTAAGGCTAGAATAAACACTAGAAGGGGGAGGGTGAATAGTGTTTAAAGAATTTACTAATTCTTTTTGAGTTTATATTAATTTGAACACAAATGTATGCAATATTCAGAAATAGATATAATCACAGAATCAAACACAGATGCAAATATAAAGTAAAAGGAGTAAAGGAAAGAACACACTGGATTTTATACTGGTTCGGAGTTACCCTACATCCAGTCCCGCAACACAAGTACGGATTTCCTTTCAAAATCAATTCTTACAATTACACCATCGATTTCAAGGCCACAAGGTACACCACTCCAGATTCACAATCCTCTGGGTAGAGATACTTGATTTTATGGGCAATAAGTTCACCCAATTGATTTCCTAGGCTACAATCACACCTTCTCTCACTTGATTGATTTTCCAGGCTACAATCACACCTTTTATCACTTGATTGATTACAAAGAAGCCTATAACTCTGAATAGCACTGGGATCTTGTTGAGATAGTGATAGAGAATCAAACCAGAGATGATCTAGTTAGATTCAATGGTGATTTTGACAGAGTAATAGTAAAAATGTATATAAAGAAATGTGGAAGAAGAAGAGGAGTGAAATTTGAAAATTATGAATATAAATTCATTTAAAACATCCCCTATTTATAGTAGAACAACAACCATGTCCATTCGGGAAAGGATATGACGAATAGACACTTCCTTTGAAATTCAAACTTTTGGAATCAACTGTCACCATGTCGACATGGGTATCTAGGGGTTGTCGACATGCCTAAGGTATTTTTGATAATTTGTTTTTCTTTTGAAAATAACTTCTATCTTATATTAAAACTATTTTAAAATTTATTCTATAGTTAAAATACATAAATAAGTATAGAGAATAATATTTTGGTATATATAAAATTTTACTATAATTTCATATTTAAATCTTAAATATAAATATTAAAAGTTAAGTACATTATAATTAAAGATAGTTTAAAACCAAGGATAATTTTGATATTGAAAATAAAGATTATTTTAAGGCTAAAAGTATTTAAAACCAGGATAGATGTTTTTGATTTAAAAAGGAAGATTTTGAAATCATTTTGAAAACAAGATATAATTTTGTAAAATATTTGAATAAAAGTTAGTGGATACAAAACGATGTTCCTATAGATTTTTCGTAGGTTCCATCCTACTTAGGGTTCCATCCCTTTAACAGGCTCGAAGTGGATTCCATTCCATGAATAAAATGAATTTTAAGATGTCAGTGCTTTTCTAGGAGTTTTAACATAATTCTAGACTCGATACTTGTCTTGTACTATTGAAATCTTGAACACTTGATATCTTGATACTCATGAGTCTTGAATCTTGATGTCTTCGATCTTGAGTCTCTATACTGTACAGTCTTCATTCTCAGTACCTGCATGTTTATATCCTGCATATACATTTATATCTAAACTATAATGTTAGTATTTATATTTTATAACACGTCCTAAGGTTGTTGTCATCAAAACCATTCTTTTCAAGGACTAACAGTTAATTGGGGCAAGATTATATTGGATGAATTTTTTATTGTCAATCATAGGAGGAGTTATAAAACCATTCATTATGGATCTTATATAATGCAGCTATTACAAAATTTTGGAGTTGTTTTGCCCGATTTCAAGTTTACAACAATAAGAGAACTTAACTCTAAAACCCTTAGTCTCATGGGTCTTCCTCGGTGTCTTGGAAACCAACAACTTATTAGTTTTCAAGAATGGGTCGCTAATCGCAATCAAGGATTTCTGCAATCTCGAGTCACAAATATTGCCTCCACTTCTCAACAACCTCAATAAGAAGAAGAAGATGATATCCATGAATGAAATGTTGATGTGACTCCTAAACAAGCTCTTATCACATTATCCTGAAATCAAACTAAGCTCAATCGCCATTTAGTTAAAATTTAGAAAAATACAAACAAAAAGCTAAACTCAATAAAAGGATTCTTGAACAAGATTTGGAAGAAGGTGTCTTGCTCCACATCAACGAGAATTCTTGAAAATCCAACACTATTCACTTGGACTCTTTGGAGGACAAGGAAGAGGAAGAAGGGGAGGACGAAGGTAGCGAAGATTGATTTGGTATGTTTTTCATAATTATCTAAACATAACTCTATCTTTTATTTCATGACTACTTTGCTTTAAGAACAAATTTATGTAATATTTGTTGTGCTCTTCGGACGTCTTAATTTGTGAGAAAATGTTTATGGCTATTTTGTGTGGTTAGGAAATGTTTCTGTCTTGTTTTCTAACAAGACCATTTGCAAATTTGTGATGTTTATGTGTTAGCATGTTTTGTGAAGTAAATATTTTCATGTTTTTATATGCAATGTCTATGTATGTTTATATGCAATGCTTATGTGTGTGTATGTGAAATGTTTACATATGTTTATGAGCAATATCTATATGTGTTTATGAGTTCTGAAATTTGTGATGTTTATGTTTTAATTCTTACCAATTTATGATATTTCTCCTATTGACTAGCTGTTTCCTTTTTGTCAATGACAAAGTGAGAGAATAAGATAATCATATTGATATAGGGAATATCGAGTCAAGGGTAGAATAATTGAATATTTATATTTAAAACTTACATAGTTGTCATCATCAAAAAGGAGGAGAATGTTAGAACCTCAAATTTTGACGTTTTAATTGTGACAACTATATAAGTAAATACTATATGAACTAACCAATTTTGCAGGAGAAGATAATCACAAACATGTGAAGACTAGGTTCCAGATTGTTGCTACAACGTATTGTTAAGTATAAAGGCAGAGTCTAGATGTAGAAATATGTTAAAATCTCTACAAAATGGTATACACATACATAACAAAAGAATCAGCAAAACAAAGGAACTCCATAAAAAATATTACATTCAACCGGCTGAAAGGTCCCTCTCAACCGTCTAAATGTTGTACGTGGACTAAAAATATTTAGCACATTCAGCTGGCTGATCCATAATATTCTGACGACTGAATTCTATCTGTTTTGGACTAATTTATTGTTTTTTGAAATTTTACTCAATTCAGCTGGCCAAAATATTTAATTTAGACGGCTGAAACTTCATAACGGCTAGTTTTTGAAAAGGTACTTCTCTTCTATGAACATAAACAACTCTTGATTCTGAAGATACTTCCATATCTCTTCATGGTTGAATGTATACAACCTTTTAATCTCTATAAATAGCAAAGAAATCCAACATCTTAAAAGATCAAATTTTTTTCTTAATTCTATCCATTCTTGCTATTTACAATCATAGGCATTCTATGCATAAACACTCTATTGATCATTTGTATATTCAAGTTTATTCTTTTATGATCAAATAAACTTCCTTTCTTCATGAAATACACAATATACCACGAAGGAGAAGATTATAAGAATGGTGTACTCTACAGACTTATCTGTGCTATTCAAAGAGCACAATTAGTCAGATATTTCTTTATTATTGAAGTCCTGTTCGGTTTCTCAGGCGGTTGAAGTCCTCTTCGGTTGCTTAGACGGTGTAATACCTGTTCCTCCGGGTTAAGTGGTGGTTGATAATTGAATTCCAGAAGGAGTCTGGGACTGGACGTAGAACGGGAAGTTCGAACCAGTATAAAATTCCTGGTGTCATTTACTTTACTACTTTACTTTTATACTTACATTCTGTACAAGTAGATAGACTATTTAATAGTCTATATTATACGATCTAGAGTAACTTTCAATATTTATGCTATACCAAAGTATAATATGATATTACATTGTTTTCCCGTGTTTCGAGATGCCCCATGGTTGGGATACATACACACACAAACATACATACATTTTCAAAAAAAATATACGTACATACATAATGTGATTTTACTGTGCTATGATTATCGAAATGCTCTCCGTATGAAGGAGATTGTACCAAAATCTTTTGAAAAATCCGACATTCAGAAAATTTTCACAATTTTTTTATCATATGCAAAAAAAATTGAAAGTCGTTAGAACAGTCTATTTAAATTTACACTGTATGGTAAAATAAAGCGAAAAGCCACATAGAGTATTGAGTAGGTTAAAACTTGTTAGAAGATTGTGGAAGTACAAAGAAAGTTAAGGGTATAAGTTTTGTATGATGTCTTCCCTCTAAGGAATTATGGTCACACAATTTTCATTAGGGAAAAGTTTGTAACAATACTACTTTCTACGGCGTCAAAATAAATTTAGTTTAACTAAAATAAAAATGTTCAAATTTGATTTTTGATAATTAATACTTTTAATAATAAAATTTTACTTAATTACAGTCTATTTGATAAAAGATTTTGTTTTAATAAATTAAATTTGTTATTAAATTCTTTTCGGATAATATATTGAAACCGAATGAAATGTTTTAATAAATATAAAGTGTAAATAATTTTTATACGTTTGAAATAGTTGGAAAATAAATTTACTTTACGTTAGTATAATGATTAATCAAATTAAATTAAATAGGTAACAGATTGAAGAATTGTGTAATTATTGGAATATATTTTGCAAAATGAAGTGTCATCCAATTTAAATTAGATTGAAATATATATGTAAAATAAACAGAAAATCAAATTCAAACTAGTATATGTATTTATAAAAAATAAAGAATTGATTAAAATGTAAAATGTAGCCCTTAACTAAAACTAAAGCCCAAAAGACCTAATCAGCCCATATCCTGCCAACTTCTTTTGATCTTCACAAACCATTTCCCCCTTCACCTCTTGAGATCCCCAAATCCCCTAAATCGGGATAACAAAAAAAGAGAAATCAAATAACTTCACTGAAAAGAAATTTGATGCAAGCAAGGGGAAGGCACGTTCACATGGGTCAGCAACAGAGATAAGAGTGGGTAATCGTGTTGGAGGCTGGCGGTGTTAGGGAGGTTGAAAGCGTTGAATGTTCAACATCGATGGTTAAAGGCAGGGAAAGACACCGTCTTTTGGAGATTGTGTTGGCATCGGGTGGTTGGAGCAGCGACAAGGGTAGGGATGGTAGTGAGCTATGCATGTGGCTAGCGGAATGGCACTTTGTGATGCCATTGTGCAAGGTGTGACAAGGTAGGAGATAGTCTCTGAACAAGTATTGAAAGCTTGGGCCGTGTTGTTTAATCTTCGAACAGTACATTATTTTGGTGGGTTATTTCAAATCACAATTATGCTCACTTCTTTTTGTTTGTTTTCTTATGTTAGATTGCACTTGTGTGCCCTTGTTTGATTATGGTTGTGGTGAAGTAAGGTTGAAATGGATTAAATTTAGTTGAACATATGTGTTGAATATAATTTCAACAACGTATGAAAATTTCCTTAGTAATAGATGTGAATCCTTATTACTTCTGTATATTTTGATTATAGATTGACTTGAAATCATATATGAAATGTCTGCATGTCCTTATTTTGCTTTGGCAATGGACGGACATTGCATTTGAAAATTTATTAGAAGGAGAAATTTTGATTTAAATATTTTAGAAGTATACGTAAAGTAAGAAATTGGTTGAATTTTATTATTTTGCAAAATAAATGATTTTAAAATTCGGATATATAAAAGAATTTTTTAAAATGTGAAGTTATATATTTTTTAAATGGGTAATTTTATAGTTTTTAAAAGAAATTTATTTTTAAAAGTTGGAATTATGGTATTTGTTTTAATACTATATTTTTGAATAGATATTCTATCCATCTATGTTTATGAAAATATATAAAATATTTTTACATTAAAGATTTAAAATTTATTTTCCAAAACGATGAGATTATTCTTTTGAGTATTTGAATAAATTAAAAGTTTAAAAAATACATATAATATTTTGGAAACAAGTAATAAATTTAATTTGTGAGTTAATGTTTGGAGAATTTTATTAATGGAAATTATTTTGAAAAGAAATAAAGTTTTAAATTTGATAGTATGATGAATCCCTGATTTGATAAATCTAATTATTGTTATTTTTAAAGTAGGAAATGGAACTTCAAAATTATTAAATTATTGTTAAAAAGGTAGTTTAACAGATTGTGATTGAATAAGGAATTTGAAATTGAAAATCATATCTGGGAAAATATATGTTATAAATTTGATGTTTAAAGGGATTCTTGATTTATAAACTCCTTTTTTTACTTTAAAGGTTTTTAAGAATAATTTCAAAGTGTATGAATTATTTTCAAAGGAAGTAAAAGTGTTGAAATTGAAAGAAGATTTGAAATGTTGATTTCTTTGAAATATATATATCTATATATATGTATATGCATATGTATGTGTGTGTGTGTGAATATATAATTGTATCTACATTATTTTTATATTTCTTTTGAAAATATCATAAGTTTATACTATGACATGAATGTGCCATTCGCTGATAAATAGTGCTTGTTATTATTATGGGTATGATTGAATATTTCATTATGCTTGCATTATTTCCGAATCAACTTTAGATTGCTTATGTATGTCATGTTTAAGTCAAATGAGATAATATATCTTATAATGATACACGTGGATCATTTGCTTGCTGTTCTTTATGGTTTATGTTTATTCAATTTTTAAATATTAAGTAAATCCTCAACGACACAGGGTTAAACGGGGTTAGGTGCATTGCCGTCAAGAATATGAACATGTAGAATGAATAAATAAAATTTTCTCTAAGCGATGTGAGACACCAGATGAGTTAGATATCCATCCTAGGCGGATCGACTACGAGGTAGCGTCCAGAGCTGTGACAGTTTGGCTCTATTATCACGGGTCTAACAGTCTGCTGCACAGGCACAAAATGTGAGGATATGTTAAAATAATGTGATTGATGGATAGTGAGGATTGCTAGTGGGGACCGTAAAGGTATTTACTACAGCTAATAGATCATGTGGGGGCACCCACAATTCTGGGTCAAGGGGGATCTCGCAAACAGGTGGCATCACTTGGTGTCGACTCAGCTTCTAGTAAAGAGAAAATGACTTGGGTTTACTAATTATTTATATATAGAAACTTATCGATCAAACTTAAAATGACATATGGTTAATAATAAATGTGACGGTAAATAATTACGATTAGGAGTGAATTATAGGTGAGTAGATTTGTGACTGTGAGTCGCGTTATCATATAGATATAAAATGAGTGTTATTACATTGTGTGCTTGAGATACATAATGGTTAGTTATTGAGTGAGTCACATTTACCCATATTGGTTTACATATGCTATCATCATGCTATTTCATTGCACACTAATACACTCATAGCCAGTTCTAGCATGAACCGGGGTGTTTTATTTATTTAACAACCTCGGATTGGGCTAAGGTTGTTTTTAATAAAATGTGTTACTATGGTTTTCTATCTATGTTGGGACTCGAGTTGATGATAAAGTAGAAGTCGACAGTGATGCTGGTTGTTTATACTTAATGATATTGATATATGGTAATATCATGTATATAGTGTGACGTACATATGTCAATGATATTGTATAATATTATAAGAACACACAATTCCTTTTATTCTTTGCTATATATGCATGGTGTTACACATTTTTCTACGTTCTGAGGCTCTATGCTCTTTTTATATATTATATTATATATTGTTCTATTCTGGAAAACCCATGTGTTTATTGCTTTATGCTGGTAGGGAATACATATATTTGATGTTTATTATGTGGTAAGAATACATACTCGTGCTAGCCTAATTGAATATTCACATGTGGTCGCTCCTAATTGCTCTTGTCCATTATGCTCACATCCTTAATCTGATTGAAATAATTTAATTTAACAGTTCGTCTTATTTTCTTCCTCGTTCTTATACTCTTTATATTTATCATATATATATTGGATTTATTCTTCATAAGATATAAACATCAAAGTCTAAAGAAATCATCAGTAAAGGTTACAAATTAAGTCGAATTATCCTTTGTCACTATAGGCATTGGGCCACATACATCAGTATGTATGTTAGCACCAAAATTGGTCACTAACCTCGTTCAGAAAGGTTGTGTAGAGATATAAGTGATGAAAGCAAATTAAACAGAGAAGACAATCCTAATTCAAGTGCAGAAAGTAAGAACACCAGATTTATAGTGGTTCGGCGTAATTGCCTACGTCCACTTTGCTCAACTTTATTGATTTCCTTTATGATTGATTACAAATACAATTCCTGAATCAAATGCTTGAATGAAGGTGTTTAAGTAGAGAAGATGAGTCTTGAAAATGGCAGAGTCTCCCCGTATTTTCTCTCCAAAAAAGGATCCCTTTCACTGTGACCCTGCCCCTCTATTTATAGGCAAAGATGGGCTGGACTCCCCAAGTGGGCTGATTGCCGAACGTTCCAGCCCGAGTACAGTGGTCGCCGTATGCCGAGCAAGGTTCGCCGAACGATCTCCGCCGAACCATTCCTTCTATGCCGAACGGTGTGCTGGTTAGTTGTGTTGAACGTCTCCTGGATGACGAGTATTACGCCGAACACCATGGGATGCCGAGTACTCTTGTATGCCGAGCAGCCTTGATTCCGAGCGACCTTGTATGCCGAACAGCCTTGATGCCGAGTACTCTGGTATGCCGAGCAGTCTTGCATGCCGAGCAGTCTTGATGCCGAACAGCCTTGATGCCGAGTACTCTGGTATGCCGAGCAGTCTTGTATGCCGAGCAGCCTTGATGCCGAGTACTCTGGTATGCCGAGCAGTCTTGCATGTCGAGCAGTCTTGATGCCGAACAGCCTTGATGCCGAGTACTCTGGTACGCCGAGCAGTCTTGATGCCGAGCACTTATGGGATGCCGAACACTAGTTGACGCTGAGCATAGGTTGTTGCCGAGTGCCAGTTGATGCCGAACACTACTTGGTGCCGAGTACCCTTGCTGCCGAGTACTACGCCGAGTAGTCTCGATGCCGAACACTGCTGAGTAATATGCCGAACACTCCTGGACACCGGATACTAAGGACGCCGAGTACTACGCCGAGTACTCATGGATGATGGTTGCTTCGCCGAACATTCCTGGATGCCGGACACTCTCTGATGCCGAGCACTAGTTGCCTGGTCAAATCCCCAGGAAACACTTGCCCCCCAAAGTGTATTGCGTGGCCGAACGTGATGCGCTTTGAATCTGGTACAATCTACCTCGGAAGTACCCTCTCGAGAATGCTAGCAAAGGGAGGTGCGAGACGAACAAGCTTGGGATGCCGAACGACACGTTCTGAGCCGAACGTTCCTAGCGTGCCGAACGTCATTCCACCTTAATGCCGAGTACTCCGGTATTGACCGGTTCTACCGGGTATAGCCCCTTCGACTTCCTCCATTCCCCTCTATAAAACCAGTCCCTTCTCTTCCTTTTCTCCTTTTACTTCTTATTTCCTCCGTTCTCACAATTCTGTTCAATCGTCCGAATTTGAGACTTAACTACTCCATCTCAATCTTCGATCTGCAAACTTAGGTATTTTTCATCGTATACTCAAACGAGATGTTCGAACGAAGTCGTGTAGAGGGTTTTTGTATAGCTTGTCTGTATTGCCGAACGACATAGCGTGGAGGAGTTAGGAGTATGTCCGCTTATTGCCTTAGTTTCCTCGTGTTGGATCGAGGTCAAAAGGAAGAAAGAGAATGAAAGGTGTTGGAGAGGGTAATGGCGCCGTTCGCTGCTCCGGCGCATGTGGTCATGTGCCGGACGGTGTAACGGTTAGTTGCCGAACGGTACCTCAGCCGGACAAAGCCAGGCCGAACGCTCACTAACAAGTCAAACTATAATTGAGCCGAACGAACCAAAGCCAGTCAATGCCCAAACGCCGAACATTTCACATGCCGAACAATACAATTGCCGAACACTTGACATGCCGAACAATATAATTGCCGAACAACTGACATGCCGAACAATACAATCACCGAACACTTTACATGCCGAACAATACAATTGCCGAACACCTTTCATGCCGAACAATATAATTGCCGAACACTTTATATGCCGAACAATACAATTGCCGAACACCTTTCATGCCGAACAATATAATTGCCGAACACTTTATATGCCGAACAATACAATTGCCGAACACCTTTCATGCCGAACAATATAATTGCCGAACACTTTATATGCCGAACAATACAATTGCCGAACACCTTTCATGCCGAACAATATAATTGCCGAACACTTTATATGCCGAACAATACAATTGCCGAACACCTTTCATGCCGAACAATATAATTGCCGAACACCTTATATGCCGAACAATACAATTGCCGCACACTTTACTTAGGACGATGAACATTACTAAAATGCCGATCAGTATAAATGTTAAACTACACTTAGGCCGGTTACTCTAGAAATCATATGTCTTTTGAACCTGAAACTGTAATCACCTCAAGGCGGGCTTTTGAGACGGTCAGCGATGACGGTCTTCGAAGGCGATGATCCGAAGCTAATTATTATATCTTTATTGTTGTCTTTACACAATTGCTTGCACTAGTTCATACACCACGTGGGGGGAAAACTCGTGTTGCTGATTCTAACGCTCAACGTTTTTCAAGTATAGCTTTCTCAAGCATTTAGCCAGGTTCATTATTTATTCGGGATGTCAGGAAAATCTAGTTCTGCCACCATATCTGACAGGCCTGGGCCGTCAGCAAAGCAAGGAGCCGCAGATGCTTCCAACCCGTCAATCTCTCCCGCTCATAATCTGGCGCCCGACGCTCTTGAGTCAACCATCTTATTGGACAACCCGGTCGATTCTCAAGCCTCGAGGATCAATGAGGCCGCTCTGCGACGGATATGTTCTATTCACGGAATTCCCTTTACTGACGTGTTAGTTCCTTCGAGACACGACCGTCCTCATTTGCCCCCAGTCGGGTACACGGCCTGCAACAAGTTCATGTGCTGGATGGGCAGCGTGCCTCCGTTTAACCTATTTCTCCGGGATGTGCTGCAGTATATAGACATCGCTCCGTCGCAGCTGCACCCGAATGGTCATGCGTTCCTATATGGGACTTACTTACTCTTCATGGCTGTCTTCTCCAGACCTCCAACCCCTGGTGATATCCGGTACATCTATATGTTCAAGAGACGGAAAGATAGCCCTTCCTTCATATTCCTCGAGCCATATCACAAGTGCCAGATTTTGACAGGGGCCTGTAGCAAACTCGCCTTGTACAAACAGGAGTGGTTCTATGTGCGATGCCCGTCTGGTTTTGCTAGGAGATGGGTTGAAGGCAGTAAGTCTTTTTGCTGAACCGTTACTCGTACTTAATGGGATTCATGTTTTTCTTAACTCTTCGTTTCATCTTTTCAGGTATTAACCCGCGTCCGGAAGGCCGAGGATATTCTGATGCTGTCGACGCGATTAGAGCTCTTCCGGCCAAGGACCGAGATATTCGAGCTATCATTTCAAATGAATCGCTGTCGGGGTTCGGCTTGCTAGCTCCTGATCGTCGGGTCAGCCTTCCAGAAGGCGTTACAATTCCCAAACCTCCATCCGGTAAAGGGAAAAAACTTGCCGGCCCGTCGTCGCGTCGCGCTTCCGTCGCGCACGAAGAAGGCGAGCGTAGAGAGGGTGATGCACCCGACACTCAGGGCGAGGACGTGGGTCCTGCTTGGAATCCGGCAATCGAAGTTCAGGATATTGAGACGTCATCCTCCCCTTCGAAGGGAAAGAAAAAGCTGAAATATTCGGTTCAGAAAGAGAAAATTGGCGACACCTCAAAATCTACGCCTATCCCTCCTGAGAAAGAGGCTTCTTCACAGCATCTGGAGAGTTCTCTGAGGGGTCTCTCGAACCTCTCCATTCCCGAAGACATACTTAATTACGGGTTCGATGATCCTGAAGCTCTCAAATTCTCCTCGCCCGCTAGAGGCAACGTAGGAGTTCAACTCCCGGCTCACAGAGACGATACTCCGATTAGCAAAGATAAACGAACGGGTCCGTCGGGGGGAACACTTAGGACACACACGCACATGCGCATTCCATAACATACTTCAAGTCTTTTTAATTCGTGAATTCTCCTTAATTCGTTGTTATCTTCCTTCTTTGCAGGTGATATGGGCCGCTCCCACGGACTTGATCGCCTTCAGGGGTCTTCAATATTTCATCACTCCGGACGGGATTCCGGTTCAGGCAGACGCCGGGACCGAGGTGATTATGAGGATAGGGACAATCGTCCGCGCGAGTCGTCTCATCGCAAGAAAGCGCACTATCAATCTTCTCAGTCCCGTGATCTTCCTCCTACAACTGAGCCGGATAAAGAGAAGTCTCTGCAGAAGGGTTATCAGTCTGATGCCGCTCGAGAACAATATTCCAGTTCATCGAGTACGAGGCAAGTTCGAGAGCCGCGTAAGAGAACGGAATTCTCTAAGCCTCCTCCTCCTGCTCCTGCCGTGGACCCAACCGTTGCGGAAAAGATGGTCGACCTTAAGGCCAAGTTTCCGAAGATTTGTTTTGACGGTTTAAAATTCCTCCCGGCCATCCATCATATTCCTGGGCACGTGAAGCAAAGTGCGATTGCCTGCAACAATGACGTCTATGTTCAACATGACGCATTCGTGCACTTGGTGGAGAAGATCTCAGAAGTATCTGTTGAGCGTCAACACGAGATTGATCGTCTGAATCTGGAGGCTGACAGCGACAAGAAAATCATTAAACTCCAAGACGAAGAACTCGCCTCTTATAAGTTAAAGCTAGAAGCCGCTGAACAAGGCGCAAAAGATACTGCCGAGGCAGTTACTCGCTTAGAGGTGGCACACAAAAAGGAGCTTGACGAAGCAGTTCAGCGCAGCGGCGCCCTTGCCCTAGAAAAAGACTCTGTCCAAAAAGAAAGGGACTCGCTCGCTACTCAAGTCAAAGAGCTGAAAGAACAACTCTCCAAGGAGAAAGAAGACAAAACAGCCGCTCAGGAAGAATCACAGCGGTATTGTGATGAGATTGTGGCTACCCGGCTCCTGAAGGCAAAGCTCGACGGTGAACTTGCCGGGGTCGAAAAAATGAAGGATGAGGCCCGTGAGGAGGGCAAAAGAATGGCTGAGGAGGAGCCTGATTCTCGCCTGGAGGCGGCCACAGAGACCGGCAGGGAAGAAGTCAAAAGTATGTTTGACCCGTTGATCGCCGAGTATGGAGCCCGCGTCCTTATGCACCGCGACCTAACATTCTTGGGCGACGGCTACCATGAATCCCTGGCTGAGGCGTGGGAGACTCTGATAAAGATCAAGAAAGTCGAATCAGGCTCCGAAGAAATCGACGAGGATGCACTGGTGAAGGAGTTCCTGAGGGGGAATGAGCCATCGGATTTATCCGTAGCATTGGCTCTCTATGGCAAAGGCTCTTCCCCTTCGAAAGAGAAGAACAACGAGGCTGGCCCATCAGAGGCCGACACTACTACTCCTCACATTGCCGCTCCTTACGCTGCTCAATCGGCTGGTCGGTCGACGCTTGATCCATTCGAGCAACACGCCAGTTATGATCCCGAAGATCCCGGGCTTGGCGTTCATGTGCTGTCACCCATCCTGGAGGGTGAAACCCCGCGCGCCACCGACAGTCAACCTGATCCTGGTAGGAGATTCTTCTTTCTCTAGAAATCGAAGTGATCCCGTCATTTTTCAACAGTGGTTATTCGTTCTAATGCCCACTTCTTATATTTCTCACAGGTTGTTCTGACACTGAGCTAACTCCGAGGAGCGATGACGCCAAGGAGGAAGCGGGGAAAACAAGCGACGCTGCTCACGCAGAGGTAACTCCCGGCCCAGACGCTCAAGTGATCGGGGCGCTTGACGATGACAAACTTGACACCTCGTCTCCGGCCGAAGGAAGCGACGAAGTTAAAATCACTGGCGCCTCTGAACATACTTCAGGGATGAGCATGAAGGATCGTCTTGCCGACGAGGAGAAGAGAAAGGTCAAAGTCAAAGTTGAATCTGAAGTCTTGGAACTTACTGACCCGCGGAATAGACCTTTGAAAATCATTCTCCCGGGCAGGTCCAAACCATTAGATGTTCCGTCTCCTACTCCTGACTCCGTCTCTCTAGCAAGCAAAAAGTCCAAGAAGAAACGTGAGGGAGAGGAGTCGTCGGAAACACCGAAGGCGGACAAGAAGAAGAAGTCGAAGAAATGATCGATGCACTTGTTCAACAAGTTTTTGCTTAAGTTTGTAACAGTTTCTTCCTTTCATAACTTGTAGTTTGTATAGGCCCGAATTTTGTAGGAGTGATCTTGTATCCCTATTTTGGACTTATCGAATAAAATTTCAGTTTCTTCTTGTTTGAATGATTCTCTTGTCTTTATTTGGTTTGCTGACACTGTGCTCCGGGGACTTGGAGACTTAAGACTGTTCATACTCTAGTCCGCGCTCTGGGGACTTAGAGTACTCCGCCCCGCACTCCGGGGACTCGGAGATTGAAAATCGTTTATACTCTAGTCCGCGCTCTGGGGACTTAGAGTACTCCGCTCCGCATTCTGGGGAATCGGAGATTGGAAATCGTTTATACTCTAGTCCGCGCTCTGGGGACTTAGAGTACTCCGCTCCGCACTCTGGGGACTCGAAGATTGGAAATCGTTTATACTCTAGTCCGCGCTCTGGGGACTTAGAGTACTCCGCTCCGCATTCTGGGGAATCGGAGATTGGAAATCGTTTATACTCTAGTCCGCGCTCTGGGGACTTAGAGTACTCCGCTCCGCACTCTGGGGACTCGAAGATTGGAAATCGTTCATACTCCAGTCCGCGCTCTGGGGACTTAGAGTACTCCGCTCCGCATTCTGGGGACTCGGAGATTGTAAATCGTTTATACTCTAGTCCGCGCTCTGGGGACTTAGAGTACTCCGCTCCGCACTCTGGGGATTCGGAGATTGTAAATCGTTTATACTCTAGTCCGCGCTCTGGGGACTTAGAGTACTCCACTCCGCACTCTGGGGATTCGGAGATTGGAAATCGTTTATACTCTAGTCCGCGCTCTGGGGACTTAGAGTACTCCGCTCCGCATTCTGGGGACTCGGAGATTGTAAATCGTTTATACTCTAGTCCGCGCTCTGGGGACTTAGAGTACTCCGCTCCGCACTCTGGGGATTCGGAGATTGTAAATCGTTTATACTCTAGTCCGCGCTCTGGGGACTTAGAGTACTCCGCTCCGCACTCTGGGGATTCGGAGATTGTAAATCGTTTATACTCTAGTCCGCGCTCTGGGGATTTAGAGTACTCCGCTCCGCACTCTGGGGATTCGGAGATTGTAAATCGTTTATACTCTAGTCCGCGCTCTGGGGACTTAGAGTACTCCGCTCCGCATTCTGGGGAATCGGAGATTGGAAATCGTTTATACTCTTGTCCGCGCTCTGGGGACTTAGAGTACTCCGCTCCGCACTTTGGGGACTCGAAGATTGGAAATCGTTTGTATGAGTCTGTACGCCGCACAGAATACTGTAATTTATCATTCGACTAAGAGATACAGAAACTTCATAGAAAATGTGGCTTCAAGCCTTTATTAATGAAAATCAACTAAATTGCTCGATTACAACTTCAAAAGGAAAACTAAGTCATTATTGAATGGAAACATGCGGAAAACAATAATGCCTATAACAAGAAAGGGAAACATGCTAAATGTAATAGTGCCGCAAATGTTCACTGTTCCATGCTCGGGGGAGTGTCGTGCCATCAACGGTCGCTAGCTTGAATGTTCCTTCTCCAAGCTTCCGTTCAATGGCATATGGACCTTCCCAGCTGGGATTCATGCGTGATGGTACTGGGAAGACTCGTTTCAGAACGAGATCACCCACATCAAAGATTCTTGGGCGGACTCTGCCATCGTAGTAGCGCTTGACTCGATGTCTGTGCGCCGCCGCCCTTAACTCAGCTTCTTCACGCTTTTCGTCGATGCAGTCCAGTGATTCCAGCAAGAGGTTTTGGTTCGTCTTGGGGTCATAGTATGTCACTCGGTGCGATGGAACTTCAAGTTCCACGGGTATTACGGCTTCAGAACCGTATGCCAAGGCGAACGGAGTGTGGCCGGTCGCGGACTTGTGGGTAGTCCTATATGCCCATAATGCTGTCGGGAGTTCATCTACCCACTTGCCTCCAACCTTCTCCAGACGCTTCTTTAGTATGGACTTGATTATCTTGTTAACGGCCTCGACTTGTCCGTTAGCTTTTGGGTGTGCAACGGCAGCGAACTTTTTCTCGATGCCGTACTTTAGACAGAACTCTTTGAACTCTCTACTTTCGAATTGCGTTCCGTTATCTGTAATGATGGTGCGTGGAAGACCAAAGCGGCATATGATGTTTCGTACAACGAAATTAATGACTTTCTTAGAGGTGATAGTGGCCAAAGGTTCTGCCTCAGCCCATTTCGTGAAATAGTCGACCGCAACTATCGCGTATTTCGCACCACCTTTGGATAGAGGCAAAGAGCCGATTATGTCGATTCCCCAGATCGCGAATGGCCAAGGGCTGATCATTTGTGTGAGTTCCGTTGACGGAGCCCTCGGGATTTTTGCATATCTTTGACACTTGTCACATTTTCTTGCGTAGTCCGCGGCATCCCGGTTTACGGTAGGCCAGTAATACCCATAGCGGAGGATCTTCTTTGCTAGCGTTTGCCCCCCAGTATGGTCGCCGCATTCCCCTTCGTGGACTTCCCTCAAGACTCGCTTTGTTTCATCATGAGCGATGCATCGTAGTAATGGGATTGAGAATCCTTTCCGGTACATGGATCCATCCTGCATTACGTACCACGCAGCCTTTCGAAGGACCTGTCGTCTTTCGCTTCTTCTTTCTGGTAAAGCCCCAGTTGTCAGGTACAGTTTGAATGGGGTTATCCACGAGTCCTTCTCGATCTCTGTTTCCAACACAAGATCGATTTTCATCTCGCCCGTACTCGGGGCATGCAAGACTTCCACGGGATACAATCCCATTTGCTGAACATCGTCGGTACTTGCGAACTTAGCCAACAAGTCGGCTTCTTTGTTTTGTTCTCGCGGGATGTGCGAAATGTCATAACGCTCAAGATTTGATAGTAGTTCCTGGACCTGAACGAGGTACGGAGCAAGCTTTCGTCCTTTTGCTTGGTAGTCTCCTCGCACTTGGTATACCACTAACTGCGAGTCACAAAAGATTTCGATTGATTTGATTCCGAGTTCTTTGATAAGCTTCAAGCCAGCGATCAATGCTTCATATTCAGCTTCGTTGTTCGTAGCCGGAAAATCGAGCTTCAGGGCATAACAGATTGATCGGTTTTCCGGAGTTATAAGAACTACGCCCGCGTCGGAGCAACGGTCGTTTGATGCACCGTCAGTGTATAACTTCCATCGTATGGGGGGAATGATGTCGTGATCGTCCGGTTTGATGGGTATGGTAAATTCAACGATGAAGTCTGCTAACGCTTGCCCTCGAATAGCTCTCCGTGGTAAGTACGCGATATCGAATTGGCTCAACTCGATGTTCCATTTTAGCAATCTTCTAGAAGTTTCTGGTCGCTGAAGTACCTGCCTCAGGGGTTGATCGGTATAAACGCCGATTGAATGCGCTTGAAAGTATGGGCGTAGCTTGCGTGATGCAATCACCAAGCAATAAGCCAATTTCTCAATTTTAGGGTAATTCTTCTCTGCCCCCGTTAAACGCTTGCTAACATAATATACCGGCTTCTGGACTCGATCCTCCTCACGGACCAAAGCTGCGCTTATCGCATGAGGGGATATAGCCAAGTAAACGTACAGCATCTCATGGTCAACTGGTTTAGATAGCATCGGTGGGCTCTCCAGATGCCTTACCAGGTTCTGGAAAGCTTCCTCGCAGCTAGACGTCCATTCAAAATTCCTCTTTCCTTTCTTTATTATGTCGAAGAATGGGATGCACTTGTCAGTTGCCTTGGATATAAATCGACTTAGCGCAGCCACTTTTCCGTTCAAGCTCTGTACCTGCTTTACAGTCCTGGGTGCTTGTACGTCTCGAATGGCTTGGATCTTTTCTGGGTTGGCTTCGATTCCCCTAGCGTTGACGATGAATCCTAAAAACTTCCCTGATGCAACGCCGAAAGAACACTTCAGCGGGTTGATCTTCATTCCATAGGACCTGAGTATGTTAAACATTTCAGCTAAGTCTTGAATGTGGTCGTTTGACTGCCGTGACTTCACGAGCATGTCATCCACATAGACTTCCATGGTTTTGCCCAGCTGGTCCTTGAACATTCGATTCACCAGACGTTGGTAAGTTGCTCCAGCATTCTTTAATCCAAAGGGCATCACTACATAGCAATACAGCCCGACATTTGTAACGAAGCTGGTGTGTTCTTGGTCCGGAATATGCATTGGGATTTGGTTGTATCCCGAGTACGCATCCATGAATGACAATAATTCGTGTCCTGCTGTGGAATCGACCAACTGATCGATCCTAGGCAACGGGAAACTGTCCTTAGGGCATGCTTTGTTCAAGTCGGAATAATCTACGCAAGTCCTCCATTTCCCATTTGCCTTTTTTACTAGCACGGGGTTGGAGACCCACTCCGGGTAGAGGGCGTCGCGGACGAACCCATTTGCTTTGAGTTTGTCCACCTCCTCTCCAAGAGCGGCGGATCTCTCTGGATCCATTCCTCTCCTCTTTTGCTTGACTGGGACGTATTTCGGGTCTATGTTCAACATATGACTTATGATGGCGGGAGAAATCCCACACATATCAGAATGCGTCCAGGCAAAAACATCGAGGTTTGCTCGGAGGAAGTCGCTAAGGTCTTCTGTCATTGCGGGGCCTAACTGTGATCCGATTTTCAGTATTCGCGAAGGGTCGTCACGGCTAACTGAAATGTCGATTGTTAATTCAGCCGGTGCCGCCTTCTCTTCCCTGGGTTTCTCATCGTCGTCTCTCGGATCTATATCTCCGTAGATCCGAGAACTATGCCCGAGCCAGGGCTCGGGCACTACTTGTCAATTATTCGCGTTGAGGATGCGGACAGGATTGTCCGTACCCTTTCCTTTTTCCCTCCGGTGGGCTTCACGGAGCTCGGCCACATAACAAGAACGACCAGCTGCTTGGTCTCCGTGAACAATGCCTACTCCTTTGTCAGTTGGGAACTTCAAAGTCAAGCACCATGGGGTTAGTGCCGCCCTAAATTCAGCCAGGGCCGGCCGACCCAAGAAAACATTATATGGAGAGTCCACATCCAAAACTACAAAGGGTAGAATCCGTACCCTCCGACGCTCGCCTTGTCCCAGTTCAACTGGTAACTCGACATATCCCACTGCATCAGTCGCAGCGCCGTTAAAACCGTGGATACGAGCTTTGGATGGTTTCAAGTCTTTTGTCTCTAGCTTCATCTGATCATATGCCTTCTTGAAGATGATGTTGACTGAACTTCCACAATCAATCAAGATTCTTTTTACATACGCTGGTCCGATTGTTGCAGATATGACCATTGGATCGATGGTCGGAGCCTCTATCTGATCAGCGTCTCTGTTTCTGAACACAATATCGTCTGTCATCACGCGCTGCTGCTTAGCAGGGGCCCCGTCCTCTACGTTTGAACAGCACTCGAAATCCGCATGCTTCAAGGAGCTCGCATATCGCTCCATCTCTTGCCAGTTCTTATCTGCGGGATGAGGTCCGCCGATAATTGTATTTATAACCAGTCTTCCAACAGTTCGGGCAGGTTCCTCTGGATGACGTGGAGCTGGTGCACGACCTGGGTCGGACGTTCCCTGTCCTCCTTCCTGCGGATCCTTCACAAATTCTTGCAACTTCTTTTGTCTGATCAATTTCTCGATAGCGTCATGTAGGTGTCTGCATTCTTCCGTGTTGTGTCCATAGGTTTCATGGAAGCGGCAATATTTCCCAGTCCGTTTCTGTTCTTCAGTTGATTCTTTCGGACGTGGTTTTCTGTACTGAAAAGTATTGCATGTGGATAGGTAAATGTTCTCAAGTGGGGCGTTTAGCGGAGTGTACTCGCTGTAGCTTGGAATTCTCGACTTCCACTTTCCCGCTTCTTTCCTCTTTCCTTGACTCCTTCCTCCGGACTCTTTGGGCTGCACAGGCTTATTCTGGACGTTGACTTGGACCTTTCCTGAATTGTCTCCAGATTGCTTCACAGCAATGTTGCTCTTAATTGACTCTTGGGCAGGTCCCGGTGCCTTGTCTCGTCGTACCCACCTAGCTTCCTCTCTTCTTATGAACTGGTGCGCCTTGGAGTAGAAACGCTCTAGCGTAGTCGGAGGTTTTCCTGCCAGCCAATCTCCGAATTCAGAATCCGGATCTACACCTCTCATCACAGCCATTAGAATTGCATGGTCGTTGGGATTACTGACTTCAGTTGCCGCAACGTGGAATCTTTGTAAGTACTCCTTCAGCGACTCTCCGGGATTTTGGATTACACTCGACAGAGACATCACGTCCTTCGGGCGTGTAGTGTGTATCCTGAACTGCTCAATAAACTTCTTTGCCAACTCCTCGAAATTTGATACGGATCGCGGAGGAAGTCGGGTGAACCACATAGTAGCGATCCCAGATAGAGTAATCGGAAAGCACCTACACTTGGTGGCATCATTTGCTCTGGCTGAATCCATCATCCATTCATACCTCATTACATGTTGTCTGGGGTCAGTCTTTCCTTCGTATGCAGGAATGGTTGGCATGCTAAACTTCTTGGGGTAGGACGCTTGCAGCACAACATCCGTGAACGAAGTATGACTTCTTGACACTCCCCAATCGTCATTTGACAAGCCCTGATTTTCTTTCATCAGTTGCCTGATCATGGCTGTCAGATCGGGTGTCTGTATGGAAGCTGGGAGGTTGGAGTCAGTTCTACGTGCCTGTCCATGCTGATGCCTCCTTTCCTGGCGATCTGCCAATCGTGCGTCATGAGGTTCAACATTGTTAACATCTTGATGATCTGGAGCTCCCTCCTCCACCTGTACTCCAGTTCGGAAGTTTCCAGTTCTGGCTTGGTCGCGGTCTCCTGTTGTTCGAACAGCAGCATCTGCCCTTGCGGTTTCAGTCTTACGGCGTCTGCGCCTGGGTGGCTCATCAGAAGAAGTTGAGCTATCAGAAGAGGAATAAGCAGCTTGATTGCCCCCAGCATTCTGTTGCTGCTGTTGAGTGAGTTGTGCCATCAGGTTGGCATTAGTTTGCATCTGTTCTCCCAGTTGTCTCCTGCTTTCCCTAAGTTCTCTCATCAAGTCGTTGAACTCCACTCTAGTGACAACTGGAGTCTGTTCTTGAGCGGCAATCCCTGCACTCGGGATTGCTGGTTGATTGCTAGGTCCTGCTTGTTGCACGCTAGCAGTCTCTCGGGCATCCGCATTAAGGGAAGCTGACCTGGTACGTGGTCTTGCCATTGTAGAGTTATTGGTATGAACTCTGAGTAGAATCAACGGACGTCCTATCAGTGAGTCGGATCTTCTTTGGGGGATTTATTCAATCCAGTAGCTTCAAAGCAGATCCTTGAGGTCTGAGAATTCAATTCTCAGTGAAAGCACCAAAGTGTTAGCACCAAAATTGGTCACTAACCTCGTTCAGAAAGGTTGTGTAGAGATATAAGTGATGAAAGCAAATTAAACAGAGAAGACAATCCTAATTCAAGTGCAGAAAGTAAGAACACCATATTTATAGTGGTTCGGCGTAATTGCCTACGTCCACTTTGCTCAACTTTATTGATTTCCTTTATGATTGATTACAAATACAATTCTGAATCAAATGCTTGAATGAAGGTGTTTAAGTAGAGAAGATGAGTCTTGAAAATGGCAGAGTCTCCCCGTATTTTCTCTCCAAAAAAGGATCCCTTTCACTGTGACCCTGCCCCTCTATTTATAGGCAAAGATGGGCTGGACTCCCCAAGTGGGCTGATTGCCGAACGTTCCAGCCCGAGTACAGTGGTCGCCGTATGCCGAGCAAGGTTCGCCGAACGATCTCCGCCGAACCATTCCTTCTATGCCGAACGGTGTGCTGGTTAGTTGTGTTGAACGTCTCCTGGATGACGAGTATTACGCCGAACACCATGGGATGCCGAGTACTCTTGTATGCCGAGCAGCCTTGATTCCGAGCGACCTTGTATGCCGAACAGCCTTGATGCCGAGTACTCTGGTATGCCGAGCAGTCTTGCATGCCGAGCAGTCTTGATGCCGAACAGCCTTGATGCCGAGTACTCTGGTATGCCGAGCAGTCTTGTATGCCGAGCAGCCTTGATGCCGAGTACTCTGGTATGCCGAGCAGTCTTGCATGCCGAGCAGTCTTGATGCCGAACAGCCTTGATGCCGAGTACTCTGGTACGCCGAGCAGTCTTGATGCCGAGCACTTATGGGATGCCGAACACTAGTTGACGCTGAGCATAGGTTGTTGCCGAGTGCCAGTTGATGCCGAACACTACTTGGTGCCGAGTACCCTTGCTGCCGAGTACTACGCCGAGTAGTCTCGATGCCGAACACTGCTGAGTAATATGCCGAACACTCCTGGACACCGGATACTAAGGACGCCGAGTACTACGCCGAGTACTCATGGATGATGGTTGCTTCGCCGAACATTCCTGGATGCCGGACACTCTCTGATGCCGAGCACTAGTTGCCTGGTCAAATCCCCAGGAAACAATGTATAAGATCTAATTATTCGTTAACTCTTTCTAAAGGGGTGTGTTACTCAATTTTTTCGTAAGTAAGACGACAAACTAATCAACATATCTTATCCTGATCCGGTTTGGTCTAGGTCGATTGCGTCCAGGTCAGTTTGCAAGTCAACCACGACTAGGGGCAGGTCGACTGGGTTTCCTGTATGTAATGATAACCCAAATCCAACCTAAGCCTGCATCGGCTCCTCTGCTTAATTGCACATTAAGTCTTTCGCTGATCGAGCCTTCGTGTGCAGCAACACCAACGACAAGTTCACCCATCATGACAAGGAACTAGCCGTCGAACCATCTCTCATTGGCCAATCGACTCTCTCGTCTGCTTATAGTTCCAGATTAGATAGCTTGCTTAAGCATCTCTCCATCAGCTATCTACCGACCGGCATAAGTTGATACTATCTCAATGGTGATCCATCAGTGATCCAGCTTCGCTATACCACCACCTACGACCTGTAGTCCGTCTTATCCCACCCGACTTGGCATTCCCTTGATTCTCGCCAGCTCCCTATCCTCCTTATGACTTTAATAGACCAATTTTGCTCGTTCTGCCACCTAAGCATTAGGGAGCAAAGTGACAAGTGGTATAGTCAGATGTACCAATTTATGCTAAGGAGCATTTTCTATTTTCTACAAACATACTACAAGTATAAGTCCATTTAATGCAAAGCATGGCGGAGCATGCTCTTGGTACTGTTGTCCTGTTGACCTTCATCTCAGCCATGCACTCCTTTCTTTTGCCAGCTGTTTCTCATCAAGTCTATTCAGCTAGATCAATGGACATGCATGCTTCACACTTGTTTTGTAACATGATCTTAGCCATCCAAGTATCAGTTCAATTGCTATAAGAACCTCATGCATGACCACTTAAAAGGAATTTGGAGCTAGAATGTTGGGACCTGGAATCTGTCACTTAAATCTCCAAATGCAGCAACTCCTTGAGATTAGCAGCTTCATTAGTCTTAGGTGAATCATCTTTTTTTATTATTCTCATGTAATCCCTTGTAATTGTAAGAGAGCCATATAGTAAGAGAACTCAAAGTGGATGCTGGCAGCTTCGCTAAACCACTTCTATGTCATTTACCTTTTAGTGCTCTTTTCCTTGCAATTTTCCATTATTAAGCCTAGTAATTAGAAACTAACCTTTGCTCTTCATAACGCATTATCATAACACCACGATTGACAAAAATATCCATTATGGCATTAGAAGGAGGGCTGGACCTTTGACCTTATGGTTAGTAGTCTCCCGTGGAAGCTCTTTCCTCGCTTGATAACTCACATCTAACATCGATAGTGCCAACAGTGGGCGGTGTGCCACCATCTCCTCCAGCCTCCAAGAAGATCTCTTAACAGTCTCAGTTTACTTTGTGTCGTGCGTGTTCACTCATCTACTCACATTGCTACTACTATCAACCAAACTATGATAGCCATGTGTGCGCCCTGGGTAAGGGCCATGCCCAATTGCTCGGAGATCTACCTCCAAAAGGATGTCGCAGTCTACCCCTTTCATGGAAAAACCCAAGGACAGGGTATCCTTCTAGCAATCTTGGCAACCTGCCGAGCACCCCCACACAAAAATGCAAGAGGCCCAATGCTCTTGTTAGTGCCCAGAGCAACACCCCCACAATAGCCAAATAGTTCTCTCATTTGTCTTCGCCCTCAATGGTGTTCGAAAGTGGCCAGATGACTGCCCACATGTATAAAGATTCTCAGGCTCCACTACCAGTGCCTTTGTAAAGATCACATTCGAACTTGTAACCTCTTGTGTAGAATGCATCGAAGATCCCAGAGCCTGCATCGTTCAACATCTTCATCAAGGCTATCCAATGAGGATGAGTTATGATGTGCTCGTAACCTTGTTTGAAGACTATCGACCTTTGCTACCCAGGACTGAATGAGCCATCACTCCATTCCTATCCGATCAGCTATCCGCGAGGATGGATTACCGAGAATTCATTTGTTTGTCATGGACTGTCAAGCTATCTAGGAAGATTGAATCACCATGCATTTAATTTCTTGTTCGACCACTACCTCGTGAGTTTGGGTGAGACGTCTCTCCCTTCACACTATGCGCATCGACAACAGGATAAACTGCCGCAACAGTATATATCCCTTGCCCGTGATGCCACTCGTTCTCCATATAGGATGGGACACTTTTGCCCGGACCGGCGTTGTTACACCGAGTGATGCTAAAATATGGCATCTGCGTGTACCCGCATAGAAATAAGCTTGACCCTACTCCTTGTTTCATCATTGCACCTTAGAGAACCTTCAAGCCCCTCAGTGCTTAGGTTCAAGTCGAGACCGCCTGTAGCACTTTATTGCAGCTTATCACCTTAGAAAACCTTAAAGCCCCTTGGTGCTTAGGTTCAAACCGAGACCGTCTATCAACCCTTATTGCAGCGTATCGCCCTAAAGAACGTTCAAGTCCCACAATGCTTAGGTTCGAGATGGAATGGCCTATAGCTCTTTATTGTGGTGTGTCACCCTGGAGAACCTTCAAGCCCCTTAGTGCCTAAGTTAGAGCTGGGGCCTCCAGTCAGCTCCTTATTGCAGCGTGTCATCCTACAGAACCATCAAGCCCCTCAGTACTTAGGTTCGAGTTGAGAACGCTTGTAGATCTTTATTGCAATGTGTCAACTAAAAGAACCTTCAAATCACTCAATGCTTTGGTTCGTGCTTGGACCGCCCAATAGTTGAGCGATGCACATATAAGTTCACCTTTTTAGCATTTCTATCTGCTAAATGCTTATGAATAACCGCGCCTTTTTCTTATCTCACTTTTATATGAAACCATTATGCATGATTGTTCGAGCCACCATACTCTCTAGTTTAATTCGGTACCCATGGTCATCTAACTATAAGCGATGTGACACCCAGGAGAACCTTTGAGCCCCAAGCCCTACTGGTCAAGTCGAGCCCGTACTCCATTCTACACATGCCATTCTTTTCATCCAGGAGAACCTATGGGCCAACATGCGCTCCCACTCTATGCCAATGCCACTTAGTACTTAATCAGAACTTAGCTCTTGTCAATGCCTTGCTTCGGCCTGTTGCATGACAGTATTCCTACTTAACATGTCTTAAACATGAATCTTTTCTAAAAATAATGCAAGAACAACTCCTAACCATGTGTCGCCTAGGAGAACCTTGAGCCACTCAACCCCTAGGTTCGTTCAGGGACTACTCATCAACAAAGCATCATAGTGAAGCTCAGTTATCATTTGCTACCCTTGGAATCCGAAGAGAGACTGGGTTGCTCAATTAATGCTCGCTTTCGAGTCCATTGATAGGCTCGGCTTGCCAGTTAAAACAGATTGGTCAACCTAATGCACATAACTTTCTTAACTATCCAAGATATGCTACCCTACCAACCGTAGGGAAACAATCAAAGGCAACTAGTTTCAAAGACAACAAGCTTTCAACATAAAAGATTTGTTCTTATTCAGTTTAGAAGAATGCGAGGCACAATGCTCAACCCTCTAGGCTTACAAAGATTTTCAATCGCTAATTAGTTGAAAAGAAGAGAAGGAGAAAGAGAAGAAGAAGCATGCCAATAGCATACTTCCGAGGCTTGCTAGCCCACACTCTTATCACCCCTAGACCATGCTCGGCTACACCGATGGCACTCCCCCAGCACTTCAAGAACTTGTTGAAGAAAACTGAGTGCACTAGCATCTTCGAAGCCTTTTCCATCGAGTCTTACAAGAGACCCTTAAAAGATTCTAGACAACCTCAATAAGGAGCAGATCAAGGCTTCAGCCATGATAGAAGAAGCAGAGGTAACAACCATTACTCTTTCCAGCATGGCGTTTAAGCGTCCAAACTGACATGAGGTCGGGGATGTTAGACCAAAAAAGAAAGGAAGCCCTTAACTTCGCCTCGAT
This sequence comes from Allium fistulosum, assembly GCA_030737815.1. Classification (NCBI taxonomy): domain Eukaryota; kingdom Viridiplantae; phylum Streptophyta; class Magnoliopsida; order Asparagales; family Amaryllidaceae; genus Allium; species Allium fistulosum. The sequence goes on from CM060905.1 coordinate 838,950,320, forward strand.
CATTAGTCCGAGGCCAATGAGAAATCACTATCGGAAAGATGACCATAAAGCACAAACCCAAGTTCATGCCAAAGGCAAGATCCATCTCAAGAAGCAAAAATCCAAGCAGCGGTATGATCTGCAATCTACAAACTCGGATCATCTCCCGAATAGATACCTCCTTCCTTTTAATCCCAACTAAATTTGATAAGAAAAACCCAAGCGCTCAGTAGCGATGGGAGAGGAAGAGAAAGATGAAGTTTTCTATTTTTACCAATAGATAACCATGCAAGGTTTGAATTTGTAAAAGAAATTTCATGGCAATAGCCCCATGAGTTCTAGAGGGAGGAAGAGGGCATATTTACCTCCCCTTCAATCATAGCCATTTTGATCAAAAAGACAAAAAGAATCTCAATTGTTAAAAAGTTACAAGTGATGTGTCACATCATCTGGGTATGCGAAATGACACATCCTTGCCACGTCTTAAGAAGCACAACCGCTGCAACCAATAGTATATGCATTGAAGAACTATTAATCGATGGAATCTCCACGATTTTACAAGCCCAAATTTGCTCACTGGCATGGGCTGGGGGGCGCAAACGCTATTTAACTTTTACATAAGTTAGAAGGAAAACTAATCAAGGTATCTTTGACCGGCATGATTCGATCTAGGCCGACTAGGTCCATGTCAGCTCGTACACCAACCACGACTGGGGGCAGGTCGACTAGGTTTCCTATGTATGATCAATGATGATAACCCAAATCCATCCTAAGCCCGCATCTACTCCCCTTCTCAATTGCATCTTAAGTCTTCTTTTGGTCGAGCCTCCTTGGATAGAAACCCTAGCGACCAGATCACCCATTAAGACAAGGCATTAGCCCAACTCAACCCATCTCTTATTGATAGACCGACTCTTTCTTCAACCTGCTCACAATCGGGCTCAATATTAGCTCGCTTTCTCAAGCATCTTTCCAACGACTATCTCGTACCAGCATAACTTGTAACAGTCTCAAGGATGGCCCATCATTAATCAAGCTTCAATACCACAACCTACGATCTACATTCCTTTTTGTTACATCTAGCATGCATGCCCTCGGTTCTTGCCAGTTCCTCATCCCCCTTATGGCCTAAGCAGACCAGCACGCCCCGTTCCTGCCACCTAGGCATGCAGGAGCATTTAATGCAAAGCATTTTCATTTTTATCACAACTAGACGTACCTATTTCTAACAAGAAGTATTTTCATTTTCTACCAGCATACTACAAGTACAAACGCATTCAATGCAAAGCATGGTAGAGCATGCTTCTGGTATGATTCTTATGTTGCCTTCATCTTAGCCACGCATTCCTTTCTTTCGCCTATTGTTTCTGATCAAGTCCATTCAGCCAGCTCAATGGTCTGATGTTCTTCCTACCTGTTTTGCAGTATGATCTTAGCTATCTAAGCATCATCTCGGATGCTATAAGAAACCCATGCATGACCACTTCAACCGGGTTGGGACCCGATTGGTTGGGTCCTGGAAAGTTGGAACTCGAAAGGCCAAGACTGAAAATATGGCACTCAAATCTCTTGATACAGCAGCTCCCTGAGATTAGAAACTTCATTAGTCTGAGGCAAATCATCTTTTCTTATTACTCTCTTGTAATTTCTTGTAATTGTAAGAGAGCCAAATATTAAGAGAACTTTATAGTTGTTGTTGGCAGCTTCGCCAAATCACTTCACCTCTTATAGTATTTACCTTTCTATGCTCTTTTCCCTTTATTTTTCCATCATTAAGCCTAGTGATTAACAAGTAACTATTGCCCTTTATAAAGCGTGATCATAACTCCGAGGATTGATGAAAATTATCCTCAACTGGATACTTGGTCATTTTACCTTTGAGACATGGCTCACAATGACAGTAGAAAACCTTTGGTTTTCAGTTTGTGCAGTCTTTTATCACTAATATGACCTAGCCTACCATTCGATAAGTAACTATTTTTGGTGTCAGTAAGAAATTTATTAATAATAAATATAAGATTAAAATTAAGTACATAAATGCCATTATCTAAAATGCCTATTGCAAATATTATTTCCACCAATCACGATATTCATAATACCGCCTTTACAATGAAAACCAAAACCTACCTTAGAAAATCTAGAAATAGATATAATATTGCAAATAAAGCTTTAGTATAGTAATAATTATTAAAAATTAAATCAAATTCATTAGGCTATGTTAAGTGATAGTCTCCAACTACAATTGCATCTACTTTAGATGCATCGACAACTTAAAGCCTTATTTCACCCTCTACCACATGTTTTGCTCCTATATCCCTGTAACGAATTAAAAATATGAGTCTCGATCCAGTATCTAAAATCCAAGATAATTTATTTATTGCATAATTATTTTGATCATAAACGTACCTCCAGGAGCGGAAGAAATACTTTCCTTCTTTTCTTTGACCATGTTCAAATAGTTCGGACATTGCACTTCCAATGTCCTTTCTTGGGACAATGGTGACATTCATCCTTTTCAGTAGGACCGTCCTTCTTAACCTTCTTAGAATCCCGCTTGCGTTTCTTCGAACAGTTCAAAGATGTATTCATACCTTTATAACAAATACTGTGTTATGATCTTTGAACGATCCCTCGGCTGACTTCAACATATTGAATAGCTCGACGAGGCATACGCTCTGTTCATATTATAGTTCAATATGTATGGCTCAAATGGCTCAAACTATGGATTTAGCGAGCCTATGATCAAATCCACTTGCAGTTCGTTGCTTATAGTTATGTCTAGCTCGGAAAGTCTACCAATATAGCCTTCCATGGTCAAGATGAAATCATTAACATGATTGGCCTTTATCATCATCGTTACAAACAAGTTTTTTGTTATCTCGTACCTTATGGAATGAGATTGCTCACCAAAAAGGCTTTTGAATATTTTTTGGATAGACATATTTTGTGTTGTCTTTGCAATGATTTATCTATTGTAGAAAACATGAAAATGTGAGCAATTTCATAGTCAGCTACCTAAGTGTTATAGGCTTCTACTTCCTCAAGGTTAGCATGCTCAATGAGTTTTCTCCTAAACGTCATTGATTAACGACCATAAGCATTCATATATAGGTAATACCTTACTTTCTTTTATCTAATTGGTATAGTTTGGTACGGTGAGCTTATCATTTTTCAAAAATAGTTTATGTCAGTAATGTTGATGAAAATTTAATTTAAATAGATTAAAACACTATAAACATAGAAGACGTTCTTACATTATTAGATAGGTTAAATGTTTTTCAGTTCATTTATCTAATAAGCTCCCACTAGAATTTTGTCATTCTCAAATCCCTAAGAAAAAACTTAGAAATCTTTTGATCTCCTGTGGGAGTTAGGATTCGCTTACCTTGGGATTTTGATCTTGAGTTTGTTCAACAAATCATAGGCGTGAAAATGATGGATAACACCATATCGGTTGTATCATATACAACTAATAACTCATGGTCTTTGTCCTAATCTCATCTCGACCTTGAGTTTTCTCTACAAATCAAAAGAAATTATTCACTTGCACCTATCATTTCGCTATGCCCTAAGTATATGCACTACTCAAGAAATACGTGCATTTATCTTACCTCATCTAGTCAATATATTGATGGTACTACACATAACATCCATAGCTTGAGTTTTCTCAACTACTAAAGAGTGTGCAAGTAATTATTAATATACAAATGGTAGCGGACAACATTAAAGATTCATAATATTATATATATATATATATATATCTTATATGAGTGATATCGATTTAGGGAATAATGTACTTCTTTTGAAATACTATGGTGATTCAAGTGTCGGACCATCTGAAATCATGGTATACATACAATTTATATGTACTAACTTCTAAAATATAAATTAGGTTTCTCACTTTTCCACTTATATTATACATTCACATTATATAAGTTTAATTTATTTGTAACTTTTCATAATTCCATTAACTAATATAATATTCTTTTGATATTACTAACACAATCATATTTAATTAATTTTAATTTATTAATTAAATTATTTTAAAAGCCATAATTTAATTATTATTCATCCTAAAAAAATTTAAATGGATATTAACTATAACATTTATAGTTTCAATACACATATATCATTATATTTTTTCATTAATAAAAATTTAATTATATTATTTAACAATTATTGTATTTAATAAAAAAATAATTAAATAATTTAGTAAATTCAAAAATATTTATTAATAATTTACCTTTAATAATTTAAAATAAACATATATATAAATTCAACTACAATATTATAGATATACATATACATATATCAATATATAGACACACACATACATATATTTAATTATTTAATTATTTAATCAATCCAATTAAGTAAAATGTTAAATAGTTTTGAAAATGCGCTCGCTGCTCGAACGTCTCATGGTTAAGAATCTATCGCAGCCCTGTGTCCAAGAAGAGCTGCTCTAAATGTGTGCCCGGACAATCAGTAAACTTCACCGCCCTTCCTTGCAGAAATCGGTACGCGGTTGTATCAGAGTAAAGACTGTACTATATGCCTATCACTCTGACACCAAACTATCTCCTGCGGTGTGAGGTGGGGAAAGAGGTGAACTAGAGAGGGTCTTGGAGGCATGGTGAAAAACTCTCAGATCTGTTGATAACGGAGGATGGATCCGAGTAGATCTCACGACGTGCTTTGATTTGGCACTAACGACGAGTTAAACGGTGGTGTTTCGGAGGAATTTGGGTGGTTGGTAGGAGGGATTTTTAGGTGCGGCTGCTGTCTTTGGGGAGGAAGCAAAAATGACGAAGGGGAGCAAAAATGAGCAGGAGACGGGCAAAGCACGCGTATGTACGCATGCAATTTGCAAGCCAAAGGTCGATCGACCGCTCGGTCGACCACTTGGTCGACCTGGTCGGTCTGTGCTATATTTATTTATTTCTTTCGTCTCGTCCGCCTCCCCTTGACTAATCGAAGCCTACGCAAATTCTACCCACTACCGGGCTGTCTGAGTCGCGGTTACGACTTTGACTAAATATCCATGTCCGCTTTCCACCCTCCAAGTGGAGTCTTGACGTCTTCTATACTTCAATTGAACCTACATTAATGTCCATAAGCTTGCTCCAACCACTTAAATCGTCTAACCCATAAAATTGTTTTTCAAAACAACTTAAATTTCTTTACAGTCAGGAAAATTATTTTTATGCACTTATAAACCTTTTTGTACTTAAATAAGTATTTCAAAATACGTTTATACTCGGCTAAGACAGATGTCGCGTAAAACATCGTCACTACAGCCCAAAATACTAGTTTTCAAATAAAGTTAATAGTACCTATATTTTTTTTCTAACTGTATTTCTATACTTTCAAATTCAAAAATGCTTTTGAAATTGTTTTTCCCCAATTTAAACCAATACAATCATAAAGTTGTAAACTTCTAAAGTTAGAACTTGAAAATCTTTCAAAACTTTTCAAATTCCTAAGAGTTTAATTGCTGGGCTAGACTAAAAAGTGGCTTTTTAATTTGCTTTCACCTTTCCAAATATCCTTTACTGAATCCAAAAATCTTTGTCATATTAGGTCCTTTAGCTTTTAGAATTTCCTCATTCCAAGTTTTGATATACTGAATTGTTTTCCAAACTTTTTCCAACTATTGATTTACTTAAAAGAATGGACTTCTCTTTGGAGTTTTAAGAGTATATATATACTTGTACCAAAATACAAATACATTCACTCACTACCTACCTAGGAATCTAAACCTAGGCTCTGATACCAAATGTAACAACCCAAATCTTAGGGGTCCGAATTTTTCGCAAGAATGCTAAAAACCAAGCCCATTGAAACCCGAGTTGCGTATATGGTATCCTGCAAATAGGAAAAGATAAATATATCAGAGCTCAATTAATTATCTCACAGTGGAATTGACTAAAATATAATAGTAAGTAAATACTCACCCAAGTAATAACACTTTCTAAGCAAGTGTCGTAAAGTTGAGAAGTCTCTGCCATCTACCTAACCTGTAGGATGTTATGAGGAAGGGGTCAGAACAAAAGTTCTGGTGAATGGATAAGTTATATACTTCTAGACTTAATTCTACATATACCATTTTATTTCCATTTATTCTTATATTAGATTCATTAGGTTACAATACTCGCACCTCTACTCGTGAACCGTGCCCATCTACTCCATAGTAGATAAAAGCCTAATAACTAATATATACATATATGTAGCTATATGCCCAATGACCATATTGGTCCTATGTACCACCCATGGTACCTTCCGTATCCTCCTCGAAAAGGACTCCATCGTCTAGCTTCGAGAGCGTTCCGTAACTACATCTGTAAAGGACCACTTCGTAAGACCTACAATACAGATGGTCCACTACTTACTATGAAAACGTAAATTGCATCCACAGTAGTCTATACCATTGCTCCGACACCCATAATGTATCACCCAGTGCGTATGTTGTGGACTACGTAATCGTTCTGTCTACTATCTGAGTCCCGCCAACAAGGTCTACATTGTACAGAACTCAGTCGAAGATTTCCTATATCTGTAAAGGATTGCTTCGTTATGCTTACAAATACAGATATTCCAGTTGGTATGTCCCTTTCTCTTCGTGGCTATGGCCCCACGCAACCACCCTCAACTAATCGAAAGACTTCTAAAGAGTTAAGTGGTCGTGCCCTACTGCAAACAATCTTACATCCAATTGGCGGTGCCCTTCCATCCAATGTCTCGATAGTGAAAGTATCACTGGACGGTTGGTTTAACTCTAGTCTTTCCCGAACTCGCTCTTGGTCTTGATGCTGGCCGATATTCGCATGCAATTATCCTTAACCTTACTTGCAAATACTGGACATACGAATTCCCTACTCCGAACACCGAGCACTTCTGACTTCCTACAAAGGATCCGTTCGTTAGGCCTACAATGCAAATGCAGTCAAGGCATACTCTTTTGATGGACACCTACAGACCTGCCTCCGGGGATGCAGCTTCATTAGGCCTACCCAGAGGGCCATCCTAGAGTATCCTCACGTCCCGTTGAAGTTTCGTACTTCCTTCTAGCCCAAAATCACTAAGTTGGACGTGCTTCTCCATTGCTGAAATCCGTGATGAACTGCTTCGTTAGGCGCTTCATCCTTTGGGCTGCTCCAAATGCATTTCAATTCTTTTATTAGACCCTAAGTCTAATCTTTTTAATTTACATTTAGTTTGCTTTCTTATTCTGTTGGCTACCTATTTTTAACTTAATTAGCATATTCTTGCCCTCATCTCACTTCTAACTATTGTGAGATAACCGTATGTCTAATAGGAAATGCTGTTAGTTTGAGCCACATTTACTATCTTTCTTATTTAACTTAATATATAAATTCTTAAGTTCCTTAAAATAAGCGTCTTTTATTATTTCTGTTTTATTTGCTTATCAACTTAATATAAGTTGTTTAAATAAGCTTCTACCATTATTCTCTACTATCATCGCTTACCAATTTATTTTAAGTCTCACAATAAGCTTTTCCATTCTTATCTCATAATTATAACCTATGTTATAATTCTACTTGGAATTGTTACTTTTTCTTCTTTTATAGTCCGTTATACAATTACAAGTGTTTCTTGCCTAATCTGCCTTCTTTTATTATGATATAGAATTTTCCTTAATTTATATTACACGATTCACTTATCATAATAATTGCCTAGTTAAATAGCCCGCGCAGTAAATGCAGACTTAGGCTCCTTAAATTTCTTTATAGCCTTAAATTCTTAAATTAATAATTTTCTTGTTTCAAATCACACTCTACTTTATTGTCCGATATTTTAGGAAGAAATTCTATTTTATTTGGTTGGTTATGAAGATTATATAATCTATTTCCATATCTTAATATTGAATAACACTATAAACAATAATCCGTAACTGCAAGGTGTCTCTTTTACTATTATGGAGTAGTGTAAAATACAGTGGTTTCTCTATTTTACACTAATTTCCCCTTTTTATTTCTTTTATTCTGGCAGTTACGTTCATCGTTATCTTTTAGATATTAAGTTAGGGAAATGTATCCTATTTTCTAAACCAACCAATTAATTTTAATAATTATCCCCAAATTAACTTTTCCCGTTTTAATGCAATTTATTACAGTAATTTTATCTCTCAACTTTTATTGTTTTACATCTATTTTCATTCATTTCAGTTTTCTTATTTATATAATCCATATTCGCGTTTCTATTCTAATCCATACGCGAAGAAAGAAAAGAAGGGATGGAAGAAAACTGACGCTTGCATAAAAATTCAAAATGTAGAACAAAAGATGTAAATAAGGCATAGAAATTAGTGTTTAAATACTATAAATAAACTGTAAGTTTTCTTATAGTTTATTCTAATTTAATTAATATGATTAATTACTGAATAAAATTTTCTAAATGGGAATCTAACGATAATATAACTTAAACTTAAAAGACATATAAATAAATCCACTCACCTGTCATCCTTAACTTCACTTATGCTCTGCCTAGTTCCACAGTCCTTCTGGATCCCCTTCTTCCAATGCGTATAATATTTTAATTTAGAAGATCTTCTCCCTAGAAATTATTTTCCTTTTTTAGAGTTCAGCCTTAGGCAATGAACCCATAGGGGAAAATCTAATTGTGAGAAGATAGCTAGGCCTAGGGTCCTATTTATATTGGAGCTTGGGGATCTTAGACCGTCGGATTCTTGAATTGAATTTGGAGGCACCACATCACAGGGTCGTTCGAAGCCATAGGATTGAAGAACGTATGGCTCAGATCGCACAAAAAGGAGAAAACACGTCACAGTATAAACCTGGACGAATTTTCGTCCAGATTGCGTGCGGGTCGACCGGGCGGTCGACCGCCCTTAGCCAGCAGTCGACCGTTGCGCCCATTGGGTCGACCTAGTGGTCGGCCCATATCCGTGTTATTTATTATTATTATTTTCCGGTTCGATCGCTTATTTTGTTTCATTCTTAACTCCTTCATATTGGTTTGGTTTTAGACAACTTATATATGGAAACTGATCGGAAAATTGCCCTGGACGCAATGGTACAAGTTCTGGAGCCATATTCCGATAATTCCAAAATTATTTATTTTCATTACTTATCGTTATACGTTACATTTTAACTATATAAAAATGCGGGGTGTTACATTCTCCCACCCTTAGGAAATTTCATCCCCGAAATTTGACAAGGTTAAAAATTTATGTAATCTCTCGCATTAATTACAACCCTTTTGTGTACATCCAATTTTGCAACCAACCGTGCTTTTGTGCAAAAGTGCTTTCCAAGTCAATGTATATGCATGTACATAAATCTCTAAGCGGTACCTCCTATATGAATGTTTTTTATTTTAAAAGTTTACTTTTAAAACATGATGCACACAACCTAAATATACTTGCAATTTCTATATGAGTGCAACTTTTTAAAAAATTATAATATTTTTCATCCAATTTTTCCCACACTCCTATTAAATAGGGGTGTAGTTCAACCAATTTTTCATCCAAATCCTAACATACAACTTTTAATATTCGAATTTTAGAAAAATCTAATTTTTTGAATTCGAGTTCTTACGTTAGAAAGAAGACAGAAAACAAAGAAACTTCATTTTTCTCCGACTTTCTTTTTCGTACATCTTTCCCCGACTTGGAATTTTGGGTTGCTGTCCTATAAAAACCCCATTTTAATTTTTCCCAAGCATGGTTTACATAAGAAAATAGCACTCTTTTTTTTAAATCTTTAGTTGACGTTTCTGTCGCCTCTTTAATTTGTTGTTTTCCTTTTTGTTATTCTTATAACATTCTTATGTCCTTATTTTCCACTTGTGAATATCAAAAAAATAAAGAGAAAAAACATCGATATTGATATACTACCATAGAATTTTAAAGGCATACTTAAGAGTACAATTTTTTTTAACTAAAAGGAGAAAACAAACCCTACTACAACACGATACTTGATAGATGACATATGTAAGCTAACATAACCATCATTTCGGCCTAGGGGGCCTATGCCCCCGTCTTCCCTGATACAGGAAAGCTCTCATAAAGGAATCCAAATAGCTAAGGTGCTTCTCCTGCCGCCTAGTGCTCGCCTCAACCTCATGCTGAGACCTAGCTAACTCATCCTGTCTTCTAATCATCTCCTACTGCCCCTGAAGAATATCTGCGTGCTCCATAGCAAGCCGCTCTTGCCTCTCGAAAAGAGTCCTAAACTGATCCACGTAGCTCATCGGTGAAGGGGGCTGAGAGGGTCCTACTCCCTCTCCCCAAGATCCATATCCATGTCCATATCCCTAATTACTCTACGTCATGGGCTCTGATGGCCAAGCGGTCCATGGTGATTCGGTATGTCCTACGCTACCTCCAAATGGTGGCACGGGAAAGTGCTGATGCTCATAAAAGTACTAGGGTGCCTTCCAATGTGGTGAGGGCTGTGGTGATGGCTGCTGCTCGTGCTCCTACTCCTCCTGTAGAGCCTGAATCTAGGTCAATCCTATGTGCATCCACCTTAGAGTGGATGAATCTATCATGGGTTGGGCCTGCTCAGTGTAAGTCGCTCTCTACATCTCAATCCTTGCCCACCTAAAGACCCATGTCCAAAGGTGACAGTAAATCATAGTGGATCTTTGAAGTTCGGTCGCTATCAAATACTGGGCCATAATCGTCCTAGCCCAGTTCACCTGCAATCCTCCAAATATGGCGTAGGTGGACCGCCTCACAATAGGATATATTTGATCAAAACTCCCCGTCTTGGAGAAAAGGTTATGCGACCGAATGTGGATAACTAACCAAGCTAACGGAGTCAATTTCCCAGCGCTCCAGTCCGGGTGCTGGGGGTCTACAAGATCTGCTGGAAAACGGCCATGTCCGTCATCTCAATCTACCCTACCTCTAAGCCATACCCTCTGATATCTAAAATATTAGCCAACTGAGACTCGGTGAAAACTATCCTAACTCCTTTGACCTCCGACTGGAAGGCCAACTCCTCATCCTCATAGTTAGTACGTAAGTTAGCATCAAAAAGACATACTAACCTGGGATACGCTCGCTGCTCGAACGTCTCATGGCTAAGAATCTGTCGCAGCCCTGTGTCCAAGAAGAGCTGCTCTAAATGTGTGCACGGACAATCAGTAAACTTCACCGCCCTTCCTTGCAAAAATTGGTATGCGACTGTATCGAAGTAAGACTGTACTATATGCCTATCACTTTGACACCAAACTATCTCCTGCGGTGTGAGGTGGGGAAAGAGGTGGACTAGAGAGGGTCTTGGAGGCAAGGTGAAAAACTCTCAGATCTGTTGATAACGGAGTACGGATCCAAGTAGATCTCGCGATGCGCTTTGATTTGGCACTAACGGCGAGTTTAACGGTGGAGTTTCGGACGAATTTGGGTGGTTGGAAGGAGGGATTTTTAGGTGCAGCTGCTGTCTTCGGGGAGGAAGCAAAAATGACGAAGGGGAGCAAAAATGAGCAGGAGAGGGGCAAAGCACGTGTATGTACATGTGCAATTTGCAAGCCACCGGTCGACCGCTCTGTCGACCGCTCTGTCGACCTGGTCGGTCTGTGCTATATTTATTTATTCTTTCGTCTCGTCCGCCTCCCCTTGACTAATCGAAGCCTACGCTAATTCTACCCACTACCGGGCTGTCTGAGTCGCAGTTATGACTTTGGCTAAATATCCCTGTCTACTTTCCACCCTCCAAGTGGAGTCTTGACATCTTCTATACTTCAATTAAACCTACATTAATGTCTGTAAGCTTGCTCCAACCACTTAAATCTTCTAACCCATAAAATTCTTTTTCAAAATAGCTTAAATTTCTTTACAGCCAGAAAAATTATTTTTACGTATTTATAAACCTTTTCATACTTAAATAAGTATTTCAAAATATGTTTCTACTCGGCTAAGACAGATGTCGCGGAAAACATCGTCACTACGGCCCAAAATACTAGTTCTCAAATAAAGTTAATAGTACCTATATTTTTTTCTAACTGTATATCTCTACTTTCAAATTCAAAAATGCTTTTAAAATTGTTTTTCCCTTATTTAAATCAATAAAATAATAAAGTTGTAAACTTCTAAAGTTAGAACTTGAAAATCTTTCAACTTTTCAAATTCCTAAGAGTTTAATTGCTGGGCTAGACTAAAAAGTGGCTTTTTAATTTGTTTTCACCTTTCCAAATATTCCTTACTTAATCCGAATATCTTTGCCACATGAGGTCTTTTAGCTTTTAGAATTTCCTCGTTCCAAGTTTTGATATACTGGATTGTTTTCCAAACTTTTTCCAACTATTAATTTACTTAAAAGAATGGACTTCTCTTTGCGGTTTTAAGAGTATATATATACTTGTACTAAAATACAAATACGTTCACTCACTACCTACCTAAGAATCTAAACGTAGTCTCTGATACCAAATGTAACAACCCAAATCGCAGGGGTCCGGATTTTTCGCAAGAATGCTAAAAACCAAGCCCACGGAAACCCGAGTTGGGTATTTGGTATCCTGCAAATAGGCAAAGATAAATATATCATATCTCAATTAATTATCTCACAGTGGAATTGACTAAAATATAATAGTAAGTAAACACTCACCCAAGTAATAACACTTTCTAAGCAAGTGTCGTAAAGTTGAGAAGTCTCTGCCATCTACCTAACCCGTAGGATGTTATGAGGAGGGGGTCAGAACAAAAGTTCTGGTGAATGGATAAGTTATATACTTCTAGGCTTAATTATACATATTCCATTTTATTTCCATTTATTCTTATATTAGATTCATTAGGTTACAATACTCGCACCTCTGCTCGTGAACCGTGCCCATCTACTCAATAGTAGATAAAAACCTAATAACCAATATATACATATATGTAGTTATATGCCCAATGACCGTATTGGTCCTATGTACCACCCATGGTACCTTCCATATCCTCCTCAAAAAGGACTCCATCGTCTAGCTTTGAGAGCGTTCCGTAACTACATCTGTAAAGGACCACTTCGTAAGACCTACAATACAGATGGTCCACTACTTACTATGAAAACGTAAATTGCATCCACACTAGTCTATATCATTGCTCAGACACCCACAATGTATCACCCAGTACATTGAGGACTATGTAATCATTCTGTCTACTATCTGAGTCTCCCCAACAAGGTCTACCTTGTACGGAACTCAGTCGGGGATTTTTCTCTATCTGTAAAGGATTGCTTCGTTAGGCTTACAATACAAATATTCTAGTTGGTCTGTCCCTTCCTCTTCGTGGTTATGGCCCCACGTAGCCACCCCTCAACTAATCGAAAGACTTCTAAAGAGTTAAGTGGTCGTTCCCTATTGCAAATAATCTAACATCCAATTGGTGGCGCCCCTCCATCCAATGTCTCGATAGTGAAAGTATCATTGGACTGTTGGTTTAACTCTAGTCTTTCCTGAACTCGCTCTTGGTCTTGATGTTGGCCGATATCCGCATGCGACTATCCTTAACCTTACTTGCAAGTACTGGACATATGAATACCCTACTCCGAACACCAAGCCCTTCTGACTGCCTACAATGCAAATGCAGTCAAGGCAAACTCTTTTGATGGAACACCTATAGACATGCCTCCGGGGATGCTGCTTCGTTAGGCGTACCCAAATGGCCATCCTAGAGTATCCTCACATCCCGTTGAAGTCTCGTACTTCCTTCTAGCTTAAAATCACTAAGTTGGACATGCTTCTCCATTGTTGAAATCCGTGATGAACTACTTCGTTAGGCGCTTCATCCTTTGGGCTGCTCCAAACGCATTTCAATTCTTTTATTAGACCATAAGTCTAATCTTTTTAATTTACGTTTAGTTTTCTTTCTTATTCTATTGGCCACCTATTTTTAATTTAATTATCAAATTTTGTCCTCGTCTCACTTCTAACTATTGTGAGATAACCGTATTTCTAATAGGGAATGCTGTTAGTATGAGCCACAATTTCTATCTTGCTTATTTAACTTAATATATAAATTCTTACGTTCCTTAAAATAAGCCTCTTTGATTATTTCTATTTTATTTGCTTATGAATTTTATATAAGTTGTTTAAATAAGCTTCTACCATTATTCTCTACTATCATCGCTTACCAATTTATTTTAAGTCTCACGATAAGCGTTTCCATTCTTATTTCATAATTATAACCTATGTTATAATTCTACTTGGAACTGTTACTTTTTCTTCTTTTATAGTCCATTATACAATTGCAAGCGTTTCTTGCCTAGTCTGCCTTCTTTTATTATGATATAGAATTTTCTTTAATTAATATTACATGATTCACTTATCATAATAATTGCCTAGTTAAATAGCCTGCACAGTAAATGCAGACTTAGGCTCCTTAAATTTCTTTATAGCCTCAAATTCTTAAATTAATAATTTTCTTGTTTCAAATCTTACTCTACTTTATTGTCCGATATTTTAGGAAGTAATTCTATTTTATTTGGTTGGTTATGAAGACTATATAATCCATTTCCATATCTTAATATTGAATAATACTATAAACAATAATCTATAACTGCAAGATGTCTCTTTTACTATTTTGGAGTAGTGTAAAATACAGTGGTTTCTCTATTTTACACTAATTTCCCCTTTTTATTTCTTTTATTCTAGCAGTTATGTTTATCGTTATCTTTTTGATATTAAATTAGGGAAATGTATCCTATTTTCTAAACCAACCAATTAATTTAATAATTATCCCCAAATTAACTTTTCCCGTTTTAATGCAATTTATTACAGTAAGTTTATCTCTCAACTTTTATTATTTTACATCTATTTTATTTCATTTTAGTTTTCTTATTTATATAATCCATATTCGCGTTTATCTATTCTAATCCATACGCGAAGAAAGAAAAGAAGGGATGGAAGAAAACTAACACTTGCATAAAAATCCAAAACGTAGAACAAATGATGTAAACAAGGCATAGAAATTAGTGTTTAAATACTGTAAATAAATGACAAGTTTTCTTATAGTTTATCCTAATTTAATTAATATGATTAATTACTGAATAAAATTTTCTAAATGGAAATCTTACGATAATATATCTTAAACTTAAAAGATATATAAATAAATCCACTCACCTGTCGTCCTTAGCTTCGTTTGTGCTCCGCCTGGTTCCATAGTTCTTCTAGATCCCCTTCTTCCAATGCGTATAATATTTTAATTCAGAAGATCTTCTCCTTAGAAATTATTTTCTTTTTTAGGGTTCCCATGGGGGAAAATCTAATTGTGAGAAGATAGCTAGGCCTAGGGTCCTATTTATATTAGAGCTTGGGGATCTCAGACCGTCGGATTCTTGGATTGAACCTCAAGCCACCATGTCGTAGGGTCGTTCGGAGCCATAGGATTGAAGAACATATGGCTCAGATCGCACAAAAAGGAGAAAACATGTTATAGTATAAACCTGGATGAATTTTCGTCCAGATTGCGCGCGGGTCGACCGGGCGGTCGAACGCCCTTAGCCAGCGGTCGACCGCTGCGCCCATTGCATCGACCTACTGGCCGACCCATATGCGTGTTATTTATTATTATTATTTTTCGGTTCGATCGCTTATTTTGTTTCATTCTTAACTCCTTTATATTGGTTCCATTTTAGACAAGATATATATGGAAACTAATCAGAAAATTGCCCTGGACAATGGTACAAGTTCCGAAGCCATATTTCGATAATTCCAAAATTATTTATTTTTATTACTTATCGTTATACGTTACTTTTAACTATATAAAAATGTGGGATGTTACATAGACTTTATTAATTGGCCATAAAGTTGCTACTTTAGACCGCATAGACTGTTAAGGACCTGATACCATTGATGGAACCAAACGGTCTACAGCGGGTGAAATAGGTAGATTTAAGAAAGAAAAATCCTATTTTAGATCATATTGGGCCTATGAAGTCTGAATGTTATATTAGATCCAATCTATTTTATTTGAATAAAATCATATTTTATTTAAATTTAATTTATTTGATTAATGAATTTTAATAAATCAACAATTAATATATTTAATGAGTACATCATTATATACTCATATATGTATAATGTGCATGTGCAGGATAACAAAGGGGTGTATATGGTTAAGTCTATATATAGTAGATATTGGGATATATATATATATATATATATATATATATAATACACACACACCCCAACTCTTACATATATATAATATATATTACACGAATAAAATATTTCATAATATATATAATTATATATAATTTCAAAAATATTTATAAATAAATTTTAAATATAATAATTAGCTTTAAATTACAAATTAAAAAATCAAATTTAACTTAGTAAATAAATTCAAATTCAAATTTAATAATCTATATCTTATATATAAATTCAAAACTTCAAATTTCATAGTTTGACTTAGTAGTATTTCAAAATTATATATATATATATATATATATATATAAACATAACCAAAACTAATTTTACTTAAATAATATTTAAATAAAACATTCATATTAATTATGCACACACATGCATATATGTTTTGCTAATATTAAAAAAAATCAAAATAAACCCAAAAATAAATTTTGTTGTTTGTAAAATAAATGAATTTATTTATATGTAGTATAAATTTATATACTTATTAAAAAGATTAATTCGACTGAAAGATTTTAATGACTATAGCATTACAAATTCTTTTACTTAATCTAATTTATAAACAAATTTGTTTACCTATATATAGACATACACACACATATATACAATAATTCTAAATTAGAAAATTAGTTTAGGTGAATTTTTTCCTAATTTTCGGAAAATTTTATTAATAAACAAAATTTTTTATGTAATATTCACTAAGTAGTGTTTAAAGTTAAATTAGATAATATTACATATGCATATGCATACATACATACATACATACATACATATATAGTTCAAATCGATTTTTTTGCCCAAAATAATATGCATACATAAAATAACATTTTTTGATAGGAAGGTAATCCACATAGATCAAATGTTAGATATCAAATAAATATATGAATGATCGAAAATTATGCGCACACATGCACACACATACGATAGGTAATTTAAACACCATAAAATATAGTAATAATTATACAGTGTTAAATGAATTTCACCTTAATAAATAAGGTCATGGAAACACACGTCGATCTAAATAATCTCCTTGATATATCAGATCTACATTTTCTGCTGCAATAAGGAAGCATGCAAGCACCGGGTTTACTAGTATTTAATTGTTTTGATGTAAATGAAGTATGAAATGGAGTTGATGAGAGGGGTGCTTGTAACCACGAACGGAGAAGAGGGAATCCAAAAAGTATAAAGGGCGTGGAGGCAAAAGTGTGAATATATAATGAGGTCTAGAGAGAAATATCTACAAGTTTCTCCTTTGCCAATTCAAAACCATAACCCACCTTGTCCCCCATTTCTTGGCCGACCATTCCTTAGTTCAAGATTGACCAAAATAACCCACTTTACCCATTCAACAATTTATCCAGTGTCAAACTTTATCGATATCGTATGTCAATATATTCGTATATAGCTTTTATACATGCACCCAATAAATTATTAATAGCACACCGTTTATAGAGGCTAATCTATTTTACTAAACACATACCATACAATAAATACAATAAACATTAACATTTAATAACTATTAATTAATTTAATTAATTTATAACTATTATAAATTAATTAAATCAAGCGATGTTTTGGAGACTGGATAGATTCAATTGTCCGACTCATATGTGTAAATTTCGCTAGCGATTAAGATCTAAATAGTTTAAATATTAATGATCGCACATGACCTTAGCTAGTAATGTGAGAATTTGAGTTGATTCATTACATACAAATCTCATCGGTAAAATCCAATTTTACAAATTTAAGCGATGCCTTTTATAACGATTATTTACATTAATTCTCTATGTCAATACTATATAACTTTAAAATTTATGGAATTTTATTTTGCTCAAAATTCAAGTATCAATCATATTCAACTTGATCAATCTATTAAAATGTCATTTGTTCAATAATATCATTTGTTATTAATCGTACTACTCTGGTCAAAGATTTGGACTTTGAGCTGACTATAATTGATTGTGATACGAAAATCATATAACTAAGGAGACATATACTCTATTGAATAGTTTTTCAGTTCCAATACTTCAACTCAGGCCCAACTATAGCCTCTCGATGGTTGATATACCATGATTTAGTATAATCAAAGTGGACCGTCCAAATTGAAGTTCAACCGTATTCTCAAATCGAGAGAACTGTGTATTATCATCACTTGAGATTTCTTGTTAGACCTAGTTATGTTAACCGATAGAAAACACTCAAACGAGTCATTCCATAATTATCCAATAACTATCAGTATATAACCCTTGGTGCCCTCCAGGGCTACTAGTAACAAACTGACCAACATTTGACAACGTTATGTACTCTGGTTTCAATGGATGTATCAACAACCTTTTTCGAAAGATCTTAACTAGGGATATTTGAAATGATATTGCGTAATATTGTGATATTTTTCTCATGATTATAATACTGTGTAATTATTATCACATGGCATATCAATTATGAATTTTTTAATTAAATATACTAAAATTAATTATTTAATTAATATATCATAATGTAATAAGTATATATAGAAAAATAAACACCTTCTATTTCGAAGGATATTTTATTACAGAGTTATTAATTTACAGTAAATTTTACAATTGGCCCTAAGGCATACCCCTAACTCTCTCAACTCCAACACCCGAATCATACTCATTTGAGCTCCATCTACCAATATTTGCTATTTAAAGGCTTCTATCTTATTGGCTTTCAAATCGTATTCTTTGATGGTAAATTTTATGATGAAGTTCACTAAGGCTTTCCTATTAATCGCCATTTGAGGGTGATATGTAATTTTTTTATTGGATCAACTCAATACTCTACCTCAGTAACCTCCCTGAATTGTTCGAGCGATGCAGAACTTGCGTAAGAGGTTGATCAGTTAGCACTTTGATAGGGTGTGACTGAAAGTATAGCCTTATCTTCTGAGACGCTGACAACATACACTAAACTAATTTCTCCAACTTTAGGGGTCTAGATTAAGCCCTAGTGAAGGATCTTCTAATGTAGTACACTGGTCTTTGTACCTTGCTTTACTCTTGTACCAATGTTGCACTCATGGCATGAGCTGACATAGCCAGGTACATGTATAAATTTTCTCCTTCAGTTGGTGTGGATAGAACGGGTGGTTTCTACAAATAATCCTTTAGATTTAAAAATGTGGCTAAACATTCATCAGTCCACGCGCACTTTCTTTTCTTCTTCTTTAGCGCTTCAAAGAAGGAAACACATTTACTATGGCTTTTGAAATCAACCAACTTAGGATGGCTACCTTACCATTCAAGATCTGCATCTCCTTTCATGTTTTTGGGATTTTGATGTCCTTCAATACTTGAATTTTCTTTGGATTTGCCTTTATCCCTCTATGCACAATAAACATAAAGATATTCTTAGAGGAAAACCAAAAAGGACATTTCAGGGGTTAAATTTCATCCCGTATTTCCGAATTACTCGAAACATCACATTTAGATGGTTAAAATAATCCTTTCCCTTTCTTGATTCTACAAGCATATCATCCATGTAGACATCCCTGGTTTATCCAATTTGGTTAGCAAACATCTTGTTAACCAAACATTGATACATGGCTCCTACGTTCTTTAGGCTAAAAGGCATAACCATAGATTTGTGATAAACTGGCATGATCTTGGTCAGGGACGTACATCGCTATTTGGTTATATCTAGAATAGGCATCCATAAAGGAAAGCATGTGTTCCACTGTTCTATCCACTAGTTGGTTGATTCTCAAAAACGAGAAACAATCCTTGGGGCTTGCATCATTCAAATTTAAAAAATCAATGCAAGCTCTCCATTTTCCATTTAGCTTCTTGACTAAAATTGGATTAGTTATTTATCCTTGATATACATTTTCCCTTATAAATCCATTTTCCAGTAAAGTCTTTATCTCTTCATTATTGGCCATCGATCAATCATGTCCTATACTCCTTTCTTTTACTTTATAGAGGTACTCTTGGATCAATGTTCAATCATGACATGCAATGCTGGGAGAGACACTACACATATCGACATGATACCATGTAATCACATATTTGTTTATTACTAAAAACCCTACTAGTTGCACTTTTAGACCTTGCTCCATCATCTCTCGAATCTAATTCATAGCCTCCAAAGGCTCCACTATTTCCCCCTCTCATGCGTCTCTCATGTTTAATTCATTAAAAGGATCACTTGTGTACCTGAGTGAGGGCCTTTCTTTAATTGCTACATCCGAATTTTTAACGTAGAGAGCCCTCTCTGCATTTTCTCTTTCTCGGTGCGCTTGTTTTCTTGTAGCTCCACTACATAACATTCACTTGCAACATACTGATCTCCTTCAATGATGCCTAATCCATTAGTCATGGGGAATTTCATCTTTAGATACCATTGAACCATATTGATTGAAATTCGAAATGAGTAGATCATCCTAAGAAAGCATTGTATGCCAAGAAACCGTCCACCAAAACAAAAGTTTGCTTTAATATGGTTTATCTGGGATGGTATCTGAGCTTGATAAATAGTTCCATCTTTCCTGGGCATTTATCCTTCTCCAGTGAACCCATGTAATTATTTGTTTTATGGAGTAAAATCCTTCATTGATAGCATCATTCTATCAAAAGCATCCTTGAATAATATATTAACAAACTCCCATTGTCTATCAAGACTTGGTGTACTTCTACCGGTGCTAATTATTGATGAGATTACCATCAAGTCAGTATGGGTATACCTCTTTCCATGCAAGTCCCAATTACTAAACATAATCTCAGTATCATCCATGAAATTTGAGTTTACACGTTCCTCATCAACAACATATACAAACTCCTTGCTTTTCTTTAACGATGTAGCGTATCTTTCCATTTTTGCCCAACTCTTACCAACTATGTGTGGTCCTACAGTTAATATACTGACCATGATCCTTCCATTATTACCAAAGGCAATGCTGGTGACTTCTCCACTATCTCCACATGGTGGTGGCCTTGATGGTTGACATAGAGGAATTGGGGTACCATTTAGATCTTTGACATCTAATCATCTAGGTTATCCCATCTACTATTTCGAGTGATTACCGATAGGGGTGGTCTACCATTCTTTCCCTCTTGGAAGATCGACCTCTTTGTTCCTCTCCATAACGTCTTGAATATCAATCTTGAGCATGATTCAGCTCTTGGATGGTCCTCGATGTTCAATGCGTGCTTTGTTGGTAGTTGGATCTACATGAGTAGGATAATTCTGTTGAGATCATGAAGTGTTAGCCATAGTCGAGCCTTGTTCGGTACAACCTAGTTCGACTCAATATCGAACAGTTCCTCAGGCTTGGCTTTGGGATGAACCCCTGCTTTCTCTGCCTCTATAGCTTCTCTTCATCTAATTCTTCGACTATCTTGGATGTATTCGCTACGAGATCATGACCTTCTTCTCTTTATGACCCATTAGGTCAGGATCTGTCTCATGTAGCAATGTTATAAATGGTGGTTCGCTGCTACCCTATGCGTGCCATAAGATGGTCCATAATTACTTGTTGTTGGGTGATAAACCACCCATTTAGCTTGACCACAACTCTTCCCAAGTTACCTTCGGTAATTACATCCTCCTTTGTTGGAATGCTTATTGAGTGATCACCGTGAGTTTTTGCATGTAGGTTAGTTGGGTGCTCTAGTATTTCATGTATTCCCGTTGCTAACATCATCCCTGTTCTTCGATTTAGGAGGCATACTGAGAAATCTCTTAGCGAAAACACCAAAAATGTTTGCTCAAAAATAGGAAAATATCTCCAAGTCATTATTGTAGAATTTAAGAGTGTATTTGCAGTTGTTTTGTATATGTTGTTTATGAGATTTAGAGAGCAAATCAAATACTGATAATACAAAAAGTAAAGTACAGTAAAGTGAAGAACACACAAATTTATAGTGGTTTGGCAATCTCTGGCCTATATCCACTTTATATCTTTTATTATGATTCTTCGATTTACAATTGTTACAATGCTTTGAAGATCTCTCTGGATCAGTTAAAATAGTTATGGATTACTATATATGTGATTGGTAAAGTCCTGATGCTATTGATCTTGGGATTGTTTCACTGTATCTCAATGTTATAGATCTAGGATTCAAGTACATGATTTCAAGGTGATTTACACCGGTCCAAACAAGGATTTTTTCACTCAATTCTTGATGGCGAACACTTGATATGGATTATTGATATGATCTCAAAGTTTCCCATCATAGTATATGGCTATGTAAGGATAACAGAGGTTTCTTATAAAGGAACCTAATCGGAGTCTGCACTAGAGAAGTCAAGTGGACTATATTAGTTTGAAAGTGAAATTTATGCGATTGAGCAAGTGATCTGATCGGATATATGTATGAATGATCCATGCACATCGTACGGATTTTAGTATATATGCATACTATGTTTTGTTGGTTTATGGAGTGTTTAGGTGATGACTCTTTGATTTGTTATGAGGAAGCATGAATAATCGACTATATTAACTTGAGGCTGTTGAGCATAAGGTACGCTTAATAGGTTGTTTATCATCCTTATTCAATGAGAGAGTTTTTGAACTTGGGTAAACCATGGGCTTTGTTTGCTAGTAATTTTGAATACTGTTAAGTATTGTTATGTGATTGTTCCTTTTCGTGCTTATATTGGAATTTTGAGGATGAAATGTTTTAAGTTGGGGGAGAATGTAACAACCCGAAATTTCGACCACTCCGCATTTAAATATCTGAATTATTTAAATATTTGAATCTTAGATTAAATGTGATAAAATGATTTAATAACCTTGTTAATCCCCTTTTAATTAATAGATAATGATGGTAAACTTTTTTTTCGAAAAGTGTTTGTAAAAATATATAGTTTGATGAAATGTCATAATGTGAGTAAATATCATTTTATCGATAAACAACCTTTTTTCACAATGGAAGTTGTTCGAACTTTTTATGCTTGTCTAATTAATCATTGTTTAGATAATTACAACCGAAAATATGTTGTGTAGAAGTTAGTTAAAGCTTCTAGAAGGATTAAGGAAAAGATATTTTGATGAATAGTGTTCTAGATATTTATTTGAAAATAATGAGGTGTAAAGTGGAAAACATGCAAAACATGAAGGGGGCTCTTTGACCAGAAATAGGAGGCTTAAGGGACAACATTAGGTCATTTTATGTTCACTTCATTTATCTCAAAACCTTAGAAAGAAATTAAAGATAAAAAATATAGAAGTGATTAACATTAATCTAGTTCTATCTTCACAAATCTTTCACTAATTAGTTCAATATTCTCTAAACTTCACAAAACTTTCACTATAGCATTAGATCTCCTTAGAAGTAATGGAAAGAAAAGAAAATATGGAAGAAGTTCAGAGGATATGGGGTTTCAAATATCGGTCGTGAGCATGGAAGGTGGAGGATGATGTTGCCTAGTGGTTTTGGTGCTGAAGCTTGGATCTTTGGATGTTTGGTTATGGTAGGAGATGGTTCTATCTCCTTGGGTGATTTTGCTTTGTTTTTGCACGGATTTGGTGAGTATGATTATATGTTGTGTTATATATGTTGTGTATTTGAAATATAAATTTAAAGTGACATTAACAAATTAAAGTTATAAACTTTAGAGCCCCTTGCTTTTGAAAGCAAATAACAACTTTATATTGTGTAATATGACTCCTATTACCTTCTATAAATATGGCATGACCTTAACTTGATGTTTAAATGGTTGTTTAGATTTTATGTTGAATTTGGAATGGATATGGAATGGTTTGTATAGCGATAGTCGCTATAAGTGCACTTTGACTTCCTTTAACTTTAACTTGTGTAAATGGAAGATCTGTGATCTTAACTTGGTATAACTTGTTTTGGTTGTTCTCTACACATTATTTGGTGTATGGGGGCAGCAAGGAATTGATTTTGAAAGTTATAAAAATTGTAAACTAAAGTTTAGAAAGTTAGAAGCGAAAAGATTGCTATGTATGCACTTTGAAAATGCGTTGTGTTCGGCAATTGTCAAAGTCAACTTTGAATGATATCCTAGGGGCTTCTATGAATTTTTAATAAGTACTTTAAGAGTTACTATAAAAATATTAAAGTTTAAATCATACCTTAACTTGTGAAACAAAGTTGCAGAAAGTTATAGCGAGAAGAAGGTCGCTATATGAGCACTTTGAAATGTCTTGTTCTTGGCGGAAATTAATGCAAATTGTACAAGCAAAAAATGATATTTTTATTTATCCACCACAACAAATCATTATATGGGGTAACAACAATAATAGCCTATAGCCATCAAATATCAACAACAATCAATGCCAACCCCAATCTTCAAATAAGAAAACAACATAAATATGGTTACATACATACTAATCATCTACTATAGTAAAACATCATAAATGTAAGTATAAATCATCAAGTGTGTACTAATCACTCCACAATAGTAACATAGCATCAATCGTTAAATAACAATAGTCAACTATTCACCGTCTAGTAGAAATAATGATAGAATATCACATATTGATACAAATGTGATATCATCATCAAACATCAAATATAAGTGATAATTACATTAAACAATTAATTGCACATTTTAAACCATCTATATAATATATTTACGATCGTTATTCTCTTAAGTATAAAATCATTTTATTATTATTTATTATAAAAGCTCCATTAATTTATTACATCTCAAAACAATAATAGTTCTTTAAAATGATAATATACTTCCAAAATTCTTTACTGCACTTCTATTACAATTTGAATAGAAGTCCAAAATTGACTTTGACTTCTATTACTACAGTAACAAAATTCTTTACTGCAGTAATAAAATAGTATTCATTACTGCACTTCCATCCTAGGGGCTTCTATCGCTGTAATAGAAGTCCAAAATTCTTTACCGCACTTCTATTACAATTTGAAATATATCGAATTACTATTCAAAACAATAATGTTATTATTTGAGCTGAAATAATAATATATTCTACCATCGCTGTAATAGTCTTCAAAACCAATTTATTCAAAACAATACTATTTTCACAAAAATTTATATTATTATTTATGACATTTAGCTATATTTTATAAATAACAATAAACTTCTTAAATGTAAATTTAAAATAGATTTTACATTATTATTTATGGATTTTTCAAAAATTCATAAATAATAACCATATTGAATTCCTTACTTTAATTTTAGTAAAAAAATTTTTAATCATTATAACATATACTAACCAAAAATCTGTAAACAATTCCTTTATTTATTTATTTATCCATATTTTCCAAAATTACATTATTTCATCACATTTCTACTATAATTATTTCTGTTCAAACTCAGAATTAATTATAATTAAACGTCTAACAATAAAAAATCAACAACAAACATCAAAACCAAGGAATGATACATTCAAAATGTAATACTAACCAAACAATCATTATTACATGTCAATAAATATTAATTTTCATTAATAGATATGCATTTAATATTTTAAACTATAATTAACAAAAATAAATAAACCATACCAATGAGCTTTTTCAAACAACTCCAAAATCCAGCAAACTAAGAGTCAAATCATCAAAAACTCCACCGTAAGTCCAATGGAAGAAATCACGTATGAATTGGAGTTTGTATATGAAAGATATAAATGTTAGAAGTGTATGGGTATTATAGTAATTTAATAACTAAAATAAAATTCTACATAGTACCTTCTCCCTACCCGTCCAACCAAATGCATGCATGCTTATCCGTCTAAACCACCACTACATGTCCCCGAACTCTACCACACTTTGCTTTCAGGCCTAGAATGGCAATCGCTTCCACCGTGAGTGACCTCAAACCCCTCCAATCAACTGTTGTTGCATGTGGACCAACCACTGCTAATATTTTCCAAACACTAGGCTAATTTTAGGCATCGATTCCAACTATCTCCGACCATCAGGCACCATGGATCAACTTCCCTTATCCTCCACTACGGCATAGTACCCTCCGTTCATCCCATCATCATACTTTCTCTATTGATCGCCAATCGATGGTCATAACTTCTATATTGATTTTAGAAGTTCCAATGCATTTTTAGGCTAGATGTAATCAAATTTTAGAAATGAAATTTACCATTGTGTTCATGTCGTTACTTTATATGAAACAACATATCATAAGACATACTTTTGAGTTTATCTGTAATTTGTTGTATTTTTTATTTTGTAATTAGTGGAGATAATTAGATACAATCTTCATCGGAGAAAGAGAGATTATAATTGAAAAAAAAAGAGGAGATCTAGAAGAAATAAAGTGGAATAGGGTGAAGGCTGCTAATGTTTCTCTATAATAATCTATTTATACAGTCATGTCAGGCTAAAGTGGTCATATAGCCCAAAAACCCATTTTCGAACATCAAAAAAGTATACCACACTATATATCAGGTGGATTACCGTGATCTGAATAAGGTGACAAGGAATAACATGTATCCCCTTCCACGTATTGATGGCTTGTTCAAGCACCTCCATAGTGCAAAGATGTTTTCTTAGTTGGATTTGGAAATGGTGTTGCACTGACCGAGGGTGGAAAAGTATAACATGCTGATTATTGCATTCCATACAACATTTGGATTCTATGACCGGTCTGATATGCCGTTTGGGCAAACCAATATGCTGGCAGACGTCGCTAATCTGATGCATCGTATTTTCAGAGATCAACAAAATAAGTTTGTGCTTGTATTTGTCAATAATTTTCTTGTCCATTCACGGATGAAGGAATAACACAATACGCACTTGAGAGTTTTGCTAGAATTGTTGAGGAAGCATCACTTGAAGGCTGTTACGAAGTGCCACATCTGGAGGAGGAAAGTGCAACTCTTGGGTCATGTTACTTTGAAGCATGGCATCGCATTAGATTCTATCAAGGTAGCAGCAGTCTAAGATTGAGGTAGACCTAAGAATGCTACAAATGTGAGAAGTTTCCTTTGATTAGCGAGTTATTATAGATGATCCATAAAGGACTACTTAAAGGTAGTAGCATAGCTGACTAATTTGACAAAGAAAGAAGAATGAGAATTTTGCTTATGATGTGAGGTGTGAGCATGCATTCGTTGGTCTAAAGGAGAGGTTGCCGAGTGCATTAGTGTTTGTCATTCCGAGTTTGAATGAGGGGCTGACAATATGCACATATGCTTATGGTAGTGGATTAGGGGTGGTATTGATGTAAAGAGGTAATGTTGTCGCTTAGGAAATAGAAAAATGAAACCACAAGAGAGAAAGTACCCAACCCCCGATCTAGAGTTAGCAACGATAGTGTTCACATTGAAGATACAAAGACATAACTTGCTAGGAGAAAGATTCAAGTTGTTCACTGAGCGTAAATCATTGAAATTACTTTTCTTGCAAAAACTTTCGACAACAGAGATTGTTAGAATTCTTAGCATCTTATGACATTGACATTTCCTATATGTCTAGTAAGGGAAATGCAATTGCAGATGCTTTGAGTAAGTGACATGTCAACTTAGGAGCTATGTTCCTAGAGTGGATCCAATTAGAGTATATTGTTAGTTATGATTTCCGACCTAAATTTGAGATAGAGCCATAATTGTTGGAAAAATTGACTATTAGATCTATTTTGATAGAGAAAATTAGTACTAGTCTTAGGCATGATGCTAGACTAGCAGAGATCATGGCTAAGATAGAGACCGGAGTCTGAAGATATAAAATAATATAGGCTCAATCAAGATGGTTGGCTCCATAAGGGTAGTAGAATGTTTATACCCAATGTTGATGGATTGGGGAATGAAGTGCTACATGAGTGTCATCATTCAAGATTGACTATACATGCTAGAGGTATAAAGTAGGCATTTTATTGGAAAGGGATGAAGAAGGACGTAAGCGAATTTTTTTCAAAGTACATGAATTGCCATTTACTAAAAGCTGAGGCTTGTGGGATAGCCACCTGCAATTATTGGAGTACTGGTACAACAATATTTACTAATTGAGCATTGGTATAGCACTATATTAGGCATTTATTTGCCCGACCATGCAATGCTTCAAGTCGGTGAGAAGTGGGTAAGGAACCAATACTAGGACCGGATATGATTGGGAAGGATTAAGAGAAGATTAAGACCATTCAACAATGAATAATTGATGCACATGATAGAAAAAAGAGCTACTCTAATAAGAGACGTCAAGATCTTGGGTTCTTTGTTAGTGGTATGGTGTTTGTCAAATTTCCCTGTTGAAGAATACAGTTCGGTTTGGTAATAAAGGGAAGTTGGCACTGAGATTCGTATAAAATTTTCTGATACTTGAGAGGTTTAGGGAAATAGCATATAGAGTAGAATTGGCTCAGAAGATGGCTGGTGTGCATAGCTTATTCTATATTTTGCATCTTTAGAAGTTTGTGCATGACTTAGGCATGACTATTACACTAGATCAGTTGGATGACATTGAAGTTGAACCTAAACCATTGACAGCTTGTAGGCCTACTCGTATAGTTGAACATAGTGTAAATTAGCTTTGGAGTAACACAATGAAGTTAGTAAAGGTTTAGTAGAGCAAAACTGAAGGCGATAATACTTGGGAGACCAAGGAGAGCATTAGAACCACTTATTTGGAACTCTTTACTCTATAAGATTTCATTTTGTCGTTAGCTTTCATATTTATTGTTTGTTTTGCTTAGCTTATTACCTTACATACTAGGGAATTTGCATAGGTTTATTTATTATTATGCATGTTTTATGATTGGTAGCTTGTTGGATTTTTGGGCATGCTTGGTATCCATATTGTGTTAGTTATATTTTATTTGGATGAAAGTTTGAAGGTGAAATTCCTAAAAAGGGGGAGAATCATAACAACCTACTTACGTATTGGCGGATCTTAAAAGAATATTATATTCATAAATAAATTAGCTCCATATGAACTATAAATTTGAGGCATGTTGAGTATTGACATTTTTTAACCTTAATTATGTTGTGGATGGTTTTGACCCATAAAATTTATAAGGGCTATAACATTCTGTAGAACCAGATTTAAGATCTAAAACCACTTCCATTTAATGATTGATTGTTACTCTTCATAAAGTGGTCATAGTAGACATTTAGCCTTAGGTTTAGTAGATATGGCCATTTCAATTTAGATAGTTATTAGGTAGATTAGTGGTCAATTAATCGAAGCCCATAATTAGGTATGCTAATGATTTCGGAATCAGGATAATTGTAGCACCTCCAACGACCACTAATCACTTATCTTCTTCTTAAGAACATCTCTTAACCTCCATTCGACCTCCTCTTATCAAAACTTTACCAAGTCCATATTAAATCTAATCAAATTAAGCAATTAAAGGATGATTAGCATAAATATTAGTAAAAGGACTCTTGGCATTTTGAAATTAGGTGTCTAGAAATTCATGCTTGGCTGTCAGAATCAGATCTAGCTTGTTTTTGGTGATTTGATATGATTATATATGTAAAGGTAAGTGTTTTATTTTTCACAAGCTTTATAAACTATTATATTTAACAAAAATATGTTTTCGAAATGGCTTTAGATCTAGAAATGTGATTTGTGAACTGATCTCGATTTACAATTATTTATGGACGAATTTCATTGTGTTTAAATTGTTTTTACCTGCTAGATCCATTCTCTGAGTGTTGGTATAAATGCTAGGTTAGGTGTTGTATTATATGGAACTTGACAAGTAGAGCATACTGGTATTTTGACTATCGGGACATTTGCTAAAGGGATCGTTGATAACTCAAAGGTCTTGATGTATGCTCAAGGAGAAGGGATCGGTGAGGATAGCTCATTATAGATCGATAGAGGTAGATTTGTTTAACCCAGTACCTTTATGGGATGGTCTAGTTTCCTAACCTTATGAAGCGGCATGGATTTGAGCGTTGATGTGGCCACGATGTTGAATAACCATTGATCAATACGAGGTAATCATATGAATTATCTTATATCCAATGGCAATTGTGCTGAGTGATGCAAGATTTTTTGATGGTGTTATGTTTGTAATGTTTGTTATGTTTGACATGGATGCCACATAATGCAGGTATTATGGAGCAGTGTACCTAGGCACCCCATACCATACTTCGTGTAGTGGTACACCTATATGATGATAATAGTAGATTAGCATATATCGATTTATGTGCTAACTCTTTATATGTAGGGACATATAGGCATGATTCATCATACCATATGTTCCCACTTATGATATATCGAATTTATATCTATTTTGAGATTATAGATCGCTCATACCAGACTATTCTATGACACGAGGTTATTTGCTTTGCTTCTTATCATTTTGAGTACTCTTAAATGAGTATATTAGAGATACAAGATATGAGATAGCACATGAATTTGCATGGAGGAAGAGTAGGGGGCTAGCTCTTTTATATGTCTATATTGGAGTTATTATCGCTATTTCCGCTGTGCGGTGCTATTGTACTATTTTAGTATTATTTATTTATTGGAGAAGGCTTTCTATTTGGGGTTTGTATATTCATATGCATAAACTCTATTTCCATTTTTTGTATAACTGTAATGGACCCTATGCACTCTAATTTATTTTTTTCATTTATTTATATAGTTGTCTCTTTTATTTTATATCCATGTAATTTTTATATTTTATCCGGATATACGATGGGTTTTGCTTTGGATTGCTTTTATTTTGCCCATGACCGCCACTTTACATTGGCCTAATAATGTTATAGCACAATATATGGTGCTTTGATGTTGGAGGCATAGGGTGGTCATCCACCAAAAGTGCTATACATATTTGGTTAGGTTGAGATTCGACTAGGTTGAGATTCGACCAGGTAGAGATTCAGTTCAGTAGTTTCTAGTAATTCAAATTTATGACCATTAATGCTCATCTATCGGGTTGCTATATATGCACTCAACCGTAGCGTATTTATAGGTGCGACGTTAGGTAATAAACGATTAGGTAGTAAACAGATGTGGTAATTAGTTAGGTAGGACACTCCTAACCGAACCATTTTTCATGTTTAGCATTTACTCCCCATCGAACCGTTTCTCTAATTCCGTAGTTACTCCCAACCTAATAATTATCCTATATAGCACTTACTCCCTATCGAACTGTTTCTCTTATTTAGCACATACTCCCTACTATACTGTTTCTTTTGTCCCTTTCCTGACCGAACTTCTTTATGCCATAACTTCTCCATTTTAAGTTGAAATTAAGTGAAACTTGGACTAACGGCCGTTTATCATTGAGTAGAACACTACAACACCTTTAGGTATTCCATTTGGGTGAAGTAGATATTGGCCCTCCAAAGTGGGGCTCAATTTGATTAGACAGTGGACTGATTTTAAGATGACCATATCTTTCAATTTGTAGCTCTGATTGAACAACGGTTTTGACCATGGTGCATGTTCGAACCTTATACATATTTTCTAACTATTT
The DNA here is from genome assembly GCA_030737815.1 of Allium fistulosum. Lineage (NCBI taxonomy): Eukaryota > Viridiplantae > Streptophyta > Magnoliopsida > Asparagales > Amaryllidaceae > Allium > Allium fistulosum. The sequence goes on from CM060905.1 coordinate 838,981,772, forward strand.
TGGATGTGTTGCGAGTCTATGCCAAATTTTCCCCTAACACTTTTTTGCCCTTTTGATTATGTGATGACACTCTTACTACATACCTTCCAGTAATTTCTATGCTCCGTAGCGTCTTTCCATATCCATCGTGTTATGGGAGAAAATGCCAACAACTTTCATTAAAGGGTTTTTTTCTTATCTTAGCTTGAATAATGAATAGAAGAGAAGTTTGGATTACAAGGAGCTGCAAGGAGTTGCTCTATATTGGTGGAATATGGTAAATATAAATGTATCAGTGGAAAAAATCACTTGGGCTGATTTTAGAGGAAGATTTGAGGAATAATTCCTAACCAAAGCAGTGGAAGATTCTTTGTTCAAATAGTTCAAGGAACACAGACATGCTAGATTATGGGTGTGCAACCAAGTTTAGCGAGCAATCGAGACATGGGCAAACTATCATTAATACTTTGGCTAAAAAGAATGAGAATTTCATCTGAGAGTTGAACCCTAAGAATGCTACGGTGACCATGCAATAACTTAGAGATCCATTTAATGTCATTACAGAAATGGCTTTAAGAAATGAGGATTACCCTACAACAACTAAGAAAAACAAGTCGGATGCGGAGATTGATAAGCCCTTTGGTTTTCAAGTCATGAATACGGAGTCCATTAACCAAAAAGTAAAAAAGGAAATCAAAAGGGTGGAACTTCCAAGGAGGGAATGCCTTAAGTAGCATGTTATTGTGTGACAAGAAGAGAAACTTTGCTACTAAGTGTCATGTAATTAACAACAAGAAGATTGACAATAGAAAGGAGTGAGCTATTATAACTGTAAGAAGCTAGGACATTTTGAAAGGGAATGTCCCAAGCTGATCAAAGCTGATAAAGAAAGGTTTATGCTTTGGAACATATAGCTTCAGAATTGATTGTTAACAAAATAGGAAAGGTGCCATTAGGAGGTGCACTTTTGATACATAGAATACCTATTATAGTATTATTTAATATTGGAGCATCGCATTCTTTTATATCTAAACATTCAGTAGATCGTTTGAACCTTGAACCAGCATACCTTATAACCTCTTAAAGGGTTATGAATATAATCGAAGGCTGTGAAACCCTTGGAATGAGATGTGACCAATTGGAGTTTGATTTTCTATGTCATAAGTTTACTTATAATTTGCATATGTTTGATTTTGTGGGTTTTAGGATGATTCTCAGTATGGATTGGTTAAACCTATATGACATTATAAAATTAGCTGGGATAGAATTATATCCTTAAGACTTCTTGAGTGCAATAATCGAATCGTATACTCGTCAAAAGAATCGAGATCTAGTTCATGTGCATTATTGTATGCTATGGATAAGGTGAAAGACAGAATTGATTGAATTTTTATTGCAAGGGAGTAAGTCAATGTCTTTGAGATTGTTACATGACTACCACCGAAATGACCAATTGAGTGTCTAACAGATCTCGTACTAGGAATTAAACCCGTAAGTACACCACCTAGTAGGATGACATCTAACAAAATGAAGGAATTAAATGTATAGCTAGTGGAGTTAGAGATGTAAAGTTTAACTAGACCAAGTAGCTCACCATAGAGAGCCACAACGGTGTTTGTAAAAAAATCGAATATGCCACTCGGACAATGTATTGGCTATAGAAAGCTAAATGATAAAGAATTGGTATCCTTTGCCTAGAATTGATGAATTGTTTGATCAAAAGATTGGAGCCAAGGTATTTTCGCAGTTGGGTTTAGTAAGGGCTTCTATCAGTTGGGAGTGGCAGAGGAAAGCATACCATTAACGACATTTCGAAAAAGATATGGTTCATAGAATAGTTAGCTATGCCTTTCGGACTAAACAGTGTACCTGCTTTCTTTGTAGACTTAATAACCCAGATCATTAGAGAGCATTTGAATATGTTCGTCTTATTTTTTATTAAAGACATTTTGATATATTCTGAGAATGAACGTGATCATGAAGTTTATTTAAGAATAGAGCTAGATAGGCTGAGCACCATCAGTTAAAGGCAAAATTTTCAAAATATCATTTTTGGAATAGAGAAGTGAGGTTTCTAGGTCATATGGTTTCTAAATATGGGTTATCAGTAAATTCATCAAACACTGAAGCCACTAACAGCTATAAGAGACCTGAAACTGCAAAAAAAAGAAGTTGCTTAGGATTAGCTGACTAGAATTAAAGATTCATCAAGGACTTCTCTCGTATAACCGCGCTTATGACAAAAATATCAAGGAAGGATGTAAAGTTTATTTGGACCAATAAATGTTGAAGCATTCTTGAACCAAAAACATCTATTGACCAACACACCCGTATTAGTTGTGTCGGACAAGAATCGAGACTTGATTGTATACACCAATGCTTATGGAACTGAGTTAGGAATGGTGCCGATGCAGAATGTTAGAGTTATTGACTTTGCTTCTATGCAGTTTCCACCTCCTGAAGTTCATTATCGTACCAACTAATTGGAGTTGGCTGCGATGCTCTTTGCATTAAACGGATGCACTCTCTTTTGGGAGAATGATTCGAGTTATTTACAGACCATAAGGATTTGAATATTTAGTCTCCTATAAAGATCTTTGTATGAGATGACAAAAAGGCTTGAATTTTTAGCCGCTTATGATTTTGGAATAGGGTATACGCTAGGAAAAGGAAATAAGGTTGACAATGCACTTAGTAGAAAACATCAGCATGTAGTGTTGATAATGTTAACAGAATGGAATGATTTGGAGGCATTTTATTTTTGTGGAGTACTACAAGGTCAATTGAAAATTCTAATTATTGTAATGCTTTGATCTCTGGTTGGTTATTCGACCTGTGTTAACCAAAGAATTGCTACAAATCAAAGAGATGACCCATTACTAGCCGAGCATATTAAGGGACATTTATGTGTTGCAAACGTAGACATTATAAGAAAAGAAGTACTTAGATAATATCATAGTTTGAAGTTTTCCATTCATTTTGGGGGTATAAACACTACAAGAAAAGTTCAAACTAGCAGAAGAATATAACGATGGACTTTTCCATCGTTAAAATTGTGATTTCAAGTGTTTTACAAGAGATAATTTTAAGTTTATATTATTACAAATTCTTTTATATTACAGGGTCCATTGTAACTATTTGTAACTAAATTATTGCAAATTACGTCAAATTACGAAGAAAAATTTTTGATGCTAATTTTGTAACAATTTCCAAGGGATTTGCAAGGGACACTTAAGGTTTTTGAAGCGATATTGTAATGGATTTCCAAGGGATTCGCAAGGGACACTTATGGTTTTTTAAAGTATAATTTTTGAGAGGCTTATCTGCTAATATCAACCATGATGTATATAGGTTTCACCAAACATGTTTTGCCTTTTCACAGTCACCTTTCTCTCACAAACTTTAAATCAAACGATGCCATAAACCCTAAATCAATATTCGCAAAAGCCCCAATAATCATGTGATTTTTGTGATTCTTCACTTTAGCATTCAAAGTTCTAAGTTTGGTCATTTTTCACTACAGGGGTTCACAAAAAAGGGGTTTTGGAAGTCCTTAAGGGGAGCATTTACCTTTACCACCTAAGCGATGGCGAGTTTACCATTTTTTGTTGCTTGATTTTTTTATATGCTAAGTTCTCAATTTTTCCTCTGTTGATATTGAAATTTAAGTGCACTAAAAATATTCCAAGAGAATTGTAGTAGACTTTAGATGTTATTCAAAATAGTAAATCGACTAGCAACTATTGATGAATTAATAAATGTTGGTTCTACCACGTGTTCTTTAAGAAGGAAAATTGATGAATGAAGTTCCTGGTACCTTAATTTTGTAGTTGCCAGGTACTGCGTTAGAATAAGAATTTCTTCCTCCATTAAAGATGCTTCGTGTCTTTATTTCGGGAGTTATTATATGTTTGCACCAAAAATTGGCACAAATACCCAATAGAAGTTTTAGAAAGAATAAAATGAAGAATCTAAAATGAAAACAGAGGAAAACGGAAATGAAATAGCAGTAAATCAAAACAATAACACAAGCACAGCGATTTATAGTGGTTCGACATTGTTTACCCACGTCCACTTTGAATAGATTGCTTTATTAATCACTTTGTAAACCGAGTACAATAGGGATCGAATAAAAATCCTCAGTTACAATAGAGTAGAAAGCAATTAGTAGCGTAAAGTCCCCAAAATGAACAACCAAGCCTGTATATGACGACCACAACTCGATGTTCAATAAATAACATCAAATTCGTATCGCCGGAGCTTGCAACAACATTAGATGATAAATAACACAGCGGAAATAAAAGATGATATCATTGGTACAACATGAATACAATATCCGATACATTAATTTGATACAATGATAATCATCAACATCAGAGAATATACAACACAAAATACAGCGGAATACGACACAAAATAAGATGAGTCCTCACAGAATCTAATACTGCAACTTCAAGGCTAAAACTCTAAACTTCAAGCTCGAATCCCCATCCAAATTTCACAAAGATAAGCAACGTCAGTCGTCCGTAAGCTCCAAAAACTGAACTAGTCCCAGATAATCTACTAGACCTGACTATCTGAAAACCCAACTCTAGACTGCCCGTGTGGAAAATTGTGGGCACCCAGAGTTTAGGAAGGAAACAATAAACTCCGGGTCAGTCATGGGACTGGTATGAGCAAACAAAACATTTTATCTTTAAAACAAACAACAAAAGAATTTTAAACATTGAAATCCGCAATGCTTTTTGAAAATGAAACTACCATAAGGCCTCCCGCCACACACACAATGCAAACGCAGAATTAGAGGAGATTTCTCCTTATGATAGTCAAACATGCTTACTACGTAAACAAATTCTTTTTGATATTATTACTAGTGCATAGTGTACAAAATCATTTCGAAAATACAATATTAATCTTAGCCAGCATAGACATTCCGAACTATGCCTACTATAACTACCATCTAAACAGTGGTGACCACCATAAGTAAATGGCAGGTTCTAAAACTAAACCGTACAAGGCTCGTATTGTTTCTTTGGATTTTCCAACAAATGGTCAGGCTAAGGAACTTCCTATGCCACGTAGGAACGCCTCTGGAGGGACGCCCCGAGAACCACCCAGCTCTCTTCCAACACAAGGTCGGTTACCCCCTTCTCGGGTAGTAAAACCGAGATATTTCACCCCCGGTCGTTTGCAACCTTTATCCGAGGATCCTCTATCACACAGCAACAATCATACAGTAAATGAGATTGGAGCAACCACACAGGTAAATATCTGGGCTCCATACCATGATACCACCTTTTTCCAGAAGGAATGGACATACCCTAGGGGAGCTACCCCTGAAACCTTGCCGCATCTTTCATGTTTCGACCATTTCCGGTCTGTGAGGCTCGATGAGGTATCGTCCACAAAGCTACGTTTTTTCACAAAGCCATGCTTTGATCAACAAATGATCACCAACACACAGTAACACTCAGCATCCCACACTACCAAATTGGTAGTATATCACTGATAACCTTCAACTACATAACCTCTGAGCTCTACGTCTCAGAGAAGGGTGTTAAGCTAAGAGAATAAATTCTCCGCCACCAAACAGAAATGTATTTGAAAGAAATCAGCTTTATATCTCAAAGTGTAGTGTCAGACATACAACCATACAAGTCTGTTCCGGGATCGAACAGAACCGAAGGCACTTCCGAAGAAGCCCTTGCAATTCCGGATAATTTCTAATCACGTCCGGACATCCCATCACAAAGGGTGCTAAAAATCTCTATACCGGGGCCAGTCGATGCAGAGACATTCGACGAGTTGTCCTTTCGTTTTCGAAAATATCCGGTCTTCACCACCGGTCTTCAAATGCTATCCATAACGTCGTATCATTATTCAGAATGGGTTATATGACTCAAAGGTCCTCTCTCGGCTAAACCGAATAACGAGTGCGTATTTAAAAACATATGGATATTGAGATTTCAATTAAGTCACATTTTATTACCCAAAACTTTTCTTCAAATGGTTTAAACACATTACCATTTACAATCTTTTACACAAAAGATTCATTTCACAAAGTTCACCCAGTTTCACAAAGATCTATTCATAGGTTTTCAAATTGATTTCCACTTCAATTTGGATTAACTCGTCCAATCTTTAAACAAAGATTTAATTGATAGCTTTCAAAACAATTCCATCTTCAATTCAATTCTTTTATACAAAAGATATATCATTCATAGTTTTCCAAACTATTTTCATTTCAAATTTGAAATCCTTTTAACACAAATTGAAAATCCTTTCCTTATATGAAAGCTATTATTGTTTGAAAACAAATACTTTTCGTTTCGGAAAAATCCGATCAAATATACACAAGTTATAGCCTTTTAAATTTAAACTTGGGTTGAATCCAAATCCCCAAAACAATACTTTTTAAAATGTTTAAAACTCATATAAACACCTTTATATCTTGTATAACCTTTTAAACCATAATTTCCAAACATGGAATTCAATTCCGAAGTTTGAATTCAAATTCAAACTAAATTATTTAAATTGAAAAACTTTACCAATTTATTCAAAATAACTTTTATCTTAAAACTCCTTTTTAAAAGCTTTTAACATTTAACCCAAATTCATTTCCAAAATCAATTGAAATTAAAATTTCAATTTTAAAACATTAAATTCAAATCATCTGTGACTTAACCGATTTCCTCGTGAAATCCACATTTGTTTGTGTAAAAGTGTGGTCCAGGGGTTTTACACACAATAGTGCAACATTACAAATCATCACAGATTCAAATACAGTAATATATTTGATAAGCGGTATAAACTATAACGCTTATCCTCATTCACAGATTCACAGATAAAGTCAATTTATCAATCACAAGGATTCATCATTACGGTTCGATGTAGGTTTCGGATAACAAACTGGAATCCGACTCCCTGTCGCATCGAAATTCAAGTGCCGTTTTATGGGCTAAATGGTTTTTATATTCACACAGTAATATATCACAGAAACAGAAATCACAGCTCAGCATAAAGTAATTTATATCACAAAGCATCACAATCACAAACAGGGATATCAAACTGCTCAAAGCATTTCAGTAATAATCAATCTATCACATAATTATATATATTTTTTTATATTTTTTATCTTTAATTAATGATTAATTATCCTTAATTTTAAATTAATTAATCCTTAATTATTAATTAATTAAATCTTAATCACCTTCATAGATTAATTGGTTCTTAATTAATTACCTAATTAATTTATCTTTGGTTATAAATTAATTACTCTTAAATTAATTATTCTGTAACTATGAAGAAATTTATAATTCATCAAGTATTTAATCAACATTATCAATACATTAATTGAATTACTTTTAAGTTAAGTTAAAAATGTAAAATATTTAATCATCTCCTTAATTACTTTGTTAAATTTTGTTTAAAAATAACTTCTGAAAATATAAGTTTAAAATACTCTCAACTTAAATAATTTAAATTACTTTATTTTAAAACCTTTGATTACCATTTTCAACTTATCAATAATCATTCATTTTAAAAGAATAGTTTTAAAAATTTATTTTGACTTAGATTTTAAAGTTTAAAACTGAAAAATGTTATCACTCTAGAGCTGCTTCGAGTAACACCCGAGACATTTCCTCACTTGCTTCGAGTTTTCCCCAAATCAACCCAATAGCTTCACTTTTCTTAAAAATTTTGTTTTTAAAAAAAACAACCTGATATACACTCGAAATGACACGAGTTCACACTCAAGCCAGAACACAGTTTTCCCGAGCTCGACTTCGAGTCGAACACCTTCTTCCACAAAACAACAGCTGACACCAGTTTTAGTGCCGTGCACGTGCACAGTCGCATGGAGACGCTCCAGCCATCACCACGACCACCTCCACATCGCCGATGACCTCGCTGATGAACTCGACCATCAAGATCGACGAACTCCTCTGAAAATCAAAATCGAGCTATTCGATCACCTGGAACCCAATTCGATCACCAGAAAAACATCTCGTCACTCCACCTCTGGCCATCAGAGATGTCGAAACTCCGGCCAGAGCTTCGTCTACCCCTCTTCTTTCGATCGCCATGGGTGCGATCCATTCCGACGCTACGATGAAACTACAGCGATGCAATTTCGATCGTGACTAAAACCAGTCCTTAAACCCTACTATTGCCTCACCGTGCCACCACGTCGAAAGATAACCCCTCCGACCATTTTTGCCAACATCGACCACCTACCAGCTAGCTTCAGTCATGACCCTGAAGCCACTCGTCTATGCAATCATCAGAAATCGAACAAATCTTTGATTCTGATCAACTTCCAATATCCCGTGATTTACACAGTTAAAAATCATGATATTTATCTCAAAATTCATCATTTTTCTCATCGTTTCAGATTTAAAAATCAAATATCAAATTTGGCTTAATCGATTTTAACCCATATTCTGATTTTCACTGTAATATTCAAATTTAAAGATATTTAATCCATATTTCCACTTGAGTTTATTTTTAAAATTTGTGTTGTATTCATATAAACAACCTTCATTCAACAATCATAACCTAAAATTATTTGGGTGGAGTGATTTTAATTTTCTAACAGGTTTTAGAACCTGGAATGCCTGAACAGAGGCAAGCTTTGTCTGTTTTCCAGACATGCATCACATATATACATATACATGGAGACAGGTTTATATTCCATAATTGTCAATATCAAAGAAGGTAAAAAATTCAAGTATTCATCAAGACATGTAACAGATTCAAGCCTAGTTTGCTCACCTGATTCCAGAAAAAACAGAGCTTCTTTTTTAAATAGGCCTTTGAAGTTTTGCAAGTTGAAATCTTTCTTTTGATCTCTAATTTGTTTTGATTTTATATGGTTTATATTGAAGCTTTGTTTAAGTTTTGAATGATATTGTTTGCTTCACATTTTTGTTTCCAGTTTGGAATGGACGAAGCAAAATGAATTGAGTAGTTTGATAAAAAGAAGAGTTTGCTGGTGATAATATTTTGTACAAGGTGATGATAAAATTTGTACAAGGTGATATTAATGCCTTATACCATATATCAGAGATTTTTTTCTCTTTTGGGCTGACGTGATTTTTTTATGATGGCCTGTACAAATTATACTTTATTTGCTCCTTCTCTTACAAGCTTCCTTCATATGTATATTATTATTTTCTTCAAGTGTTCTTACTTATGTGTATATACTTGTTCTATATTATTATTCACATCAAATTTAATTTGTTTACGTACTTATCCATATTCGTACATAGATATTTATATATTTTCCTTTTTATAAGCATATGTTTTTATACTTCATTTGTTTCATATATATATACTTATTATTTGAATGTATTTCTTCTTATACTTATCAATTTATAATATAAGTGAATTTTCTATATTTAATATATTGTTAAAATTTAACAAATGTCTACTTTATATTTTATAATTTATCTTATATACATCTATTTCCATTTTTATTTTTGTAGTCTATTTTGTATTACATTAATACATATTATTTTGTATGGATTTATGAGATTAAAATTTACATATTTACTATATAATTTATTTTGAAATATAGATGAATTTCTATATTTTATTTTGTTGTTAAAATATTAGCTAATACTTTTCTTTATATTTTTATAACTTATCTTTTATATATTGATTTCTATTTGTTAGCTTAAATTATTATTATTTTTCACTTCCATTTCTATTTTATTTATTCATTATAAATTTTACTGTAATACTTATTGTTTTATTTTTATTATAGACCACCAATCCCAAATTTTATCACTATAACTTATCTTTAAACCATTTAGTTAAAATTTAATTCAAACTCAATATATACACATATATACATATATATTCAAATTATTATTAAACCATTTACTTGAAATTTAAATCCAAATCACATATATACAATATTTAAATTCATATGATTTAACACATATTTTATTTGAATTGGGGAAACTCGCTTCAATTTACAATTAATTTTAAAATTTTAATTCAATTAATTTTAATTCAATTAATTTTAATTCAATTAATTTTAATTATCAATTTAAATATATACGAAATCCGAGGTCGTTACAACCTCCCCCCCTTAAAAGAATTTCGTCCTCGAAATTTGCTAGGGAGACACAAAGATAGATGAAAAATGTTTCATCAAATTAACTGAACATCTATTCTGCAATTGGCTTACCAAACCAGAATATCAATAATAGATACAAGAGCGAATCTTTTTAATGTTTTACAAGATACTCGGGTTATCCAGATCTACGAAATGTGCAGTGGCATTGGTTAGTTCGAAGGGATAACTAACCGTTCGTAGATTTTACCGACACCTAATGAAATAGACAAAAATAGATTCGATTATGATCTCAGATTCAAAATTTAACTCATTTACGATTTGCTGAGGAATAAAACTAGGTGTAGTTCCTGTGTCGAACAAAATTCGAACAATTTAGTCGTAAACGAGAAGGTTACCTTATAAAATTTCTTTTCCTTAATCAGCTTTTGAGGTTGAAGAATCGTCTCTGATTACATATACTTTCGCTACAGGAGTTTGCTTCTTCGCTGGACAATCTATGATCATATGTCCTGGCTTACGGCAGTAATAGCATCCCGTAGATTCCTGATCTGGCCTCATAAATGGCTCTCTCATTCCTGGCTTCCAAGGATTCTTACATTTATCCGAGTAGTGGCCTTTCTCCAAACAATTGAGACAAGTAACTTCTCTCACCTTTTTCTTCTGTATATCCTTCCTTCCTTTATCCTTCCTCGATTTCTTTCCACCAAACCTCTTTTTCCTCCAATTCAGATTACTATTATCCCCTTTTTCCTCCGGAACTCCCTGCTTATCCAGAGTATCGTATCTATAACCCTTATCAATCAATTTAGAAAAAGATTCCTTAACGTGAGTGGTCATCCTTTCCTGAAACTCCTTGTTCATTCCCCGAATAAATTTTTCATTCTTCTTTAAAGGTGTATTCACCAAATCTGGACCAAATCGTGATAATTCATTGAATTTGTTTAAATACTCCTCAAATGATAAACTTCCTTGCTTCAAATCCATGAATTCCTAGTACATTCTAGAGATACCAGCAGACGGAATATATTGCTGCTCAAACACTTCCTTGAAACGACTCTAAGTAAATTCATCCACCGGCTCATCCAATATAACTGTTTCCCACCAAGCTAAAGCCTTTTCCTGGAGTTGCCAGGAAGCTAACAATCGCATCTGATCATCTTCCAATTTTAGTCCTTTGAAAATCCTTTCGCACGATCGAATCCAGGCTTGTGCTTCGATAACAGTTTCCTTGCCTGTGAATGGCTTTCCACCCAGTTTAGAAAAGCTTCGATATAGATCAACCAGATTCGTTTGAGATTGAATGGGAATATCTGTCGTTGCAGGGCTTTGACCAGCTGAAGTGGTACTTCCCTGTCCAAAATCTCGTCCTCTTCTTTCACTCATTCTTACTATTTGTAAATAGTAAGAAGACCAATTTAGGCATTCGAACGAAATATCTTAGAGAATAACAACAGATGAAGAGAATGGACTAAGTAATTTGGGTTTCGATTCCACTGGTTGTACTCATTCTAGGGTATACTTCACCCTATCTCTAATGAGCCATCTAATGTGTTACACTCCGTAGCTAAAGTTTAACCTTTGCTCTGATACCACTTATGACGACCCAAACTCGATGTTCAATAAATAACATCAAATTCGTATCGCCGGAGCTTGCAACAAAATTAGATGATAAATAACACAGCGGAAATAAAAGATGATATCATTGATACAACATAAATACAATATCCGATACATCAATTTGATACAATGATAATCATCAACATCAGAGAATATACAACACAAAATACAGCGGAATACGACACAAAATAAGATGAGTCTTCACAGATTCTAATACTGCAACTTCAAGGCTAAAACTCTAAACTTCAAGCTCGAATTCCCATCCAAATTTCACAAAGATAAGCAACGTCAGTCGTCCGTAAGCTCCAAAAACTGAACTAGTCCAAGAAAATCTACTAGACCTGACTATCTGAAAATCCAACTCTAGACAGCCCATGTGGAAAATTGTGGGCACCCAGAGTTTAGGAAGGAAACAATAAACTCCGGGTTAGTCATGGGATTGGTATGGGCAAACAAAACAGTTTATCTTTAAAACAAACAACAAAAGAATTTTAAACATTGAAATCTGAAATGCTTTTCGAAATTGAAACTACCATAAGGCCTCCCGCCACACACACAATGCAAACGCAGAATTGGAGGAGATTTCTCCTTATGATAGTCAAACATGCTTACTACGTAAACAAATTCTTTTTGATATTATTACTAGTGCATAGTGTACAAAATCATTTCGAAAATACAATATTAATCTTAGCCAGCATAGACATTCCGAACTATGCCTACTATAGCTACCATCTAAACAGTGGTGACCACCATAATTAAATGGCAGGTTCTACAACTAAAACCGTACAAGGCTCGTATTGTTTCTTTGGATTTTCCAACAAATAGTCAGGCTAAGGAACTTCCTATGCCACGTAGGAACGCCTCTGGAGGGACGCCCCGAGAACCACCTGGCTCTCTGCCAACACAAGGCCGGTTACCACCTTCTCGGGTAGTAAACCTGAGATATTCCACCCCCGGTCGTTTGCGACCTTTATCCGAGGATCCTCTATCACACAGCAACAATCACACAGTAAATGAGATTGGAGCAACCACACAGGTAAATATCTGGGCTCCATACCATGATACTACCTTTTTCCAGAAGGAATGGACATACCCTAGGGGAGCTACCCTGAAACCTTACCGCATCTTTCCTGTTTCGACCATTTTCGGTCTGTGAGGCTCGATGAGGTATCGTCCACAAAGCTACGCTTTTTCACAAAGCCATGCTTTGATCAACAAATGATCACCAACACACAGCAGCACTCAGCATGCCACACTACCAAATTGGGAGTATATCACTGATAACCTTCAACTACATAACCTCTAAGCTCTACGTCTCAGAGAAGGGTGTTAAGCTAAGAGAATAAATTCTCCGCCACCAAACAGAAATGTATTTGAAAGAAATCAGCTTTATATCTCAAAGTGTAGTGTCAGACATACAACCATACAAGTCTGTTCCGGGTTCGAACAGAACCGAAGGCACTTCCGAAGAAGCCCTTGCAATTCCGGATAATTTCTAATCACGTCCGGACTTCCCATCACAAAGGGTGCTAAAAATCTCTATACCGGGGCCAGTCGATGCAGAGACATTCGACGAGTTGTCCTTTCATTTTCGAAAATATCCGGTCTTCACCACCGTTCTTCAAATGTTATCCATAACGTCGTATCATTATTCGGAATGGGTTATATGAATCAAAGGTCCTCTCCCGGCTAAACCGAATAATGAGCGCATATTTAAAAACATATGGATATTGGGATTTCAATTAAGTCACGTTTTATTACCCAAAACTTTTCTTCAAATGGTTTAAACACATTACCATTTACAATCTTTTACACAAAAGATCCATTTCACAAAGTTCACCCAGTTTCACAAAGATCTATTCATAGGTTTTCAAATTAATTTCCACTTCAATTTGGATTAACTCGTCCAATCTTTAAACAAAGATTTAATTGATAGCTTTCAAAACAATTCCATCTTCAATTCAATTCTTTTATACAAAAGATATATCATTCATAGTTTTCCAAACTATTTTCATTTCAAATTTGAAATCCTTTTAACACAAACTGAAAATCCTTTCCTTATATGAAAGCTATTATTGTTTGAAAACAAATACTTTTCGTTTCAGAAAAATCCGATCAAATATACACAAGTTATAGCCTTTTAAATTTAAACTTGGGTTGAATCCAAATCCCCAAAACAATACTTTTTAAAATGTTTAAAACTCATATAAACACCTTTATATCTTGTATAACCTTTTTAAACCATAATTTCCAAACATGGAATTCAATTCCGAAGTTTGAATTCAAATTCAAATTAAATTATTTAAATTGAAAAACTTTACCAAGTTATTCAAAATAACTTTTATCTTAAAACCCCTTTTTAAAAGCTTTTAACATTTAACCCAAATTCATTTCCAAAATCAATTGAAATTAAAATTTCAATTTTAAAACATTAAATTTAAATCATCTGTGACTTAACCGATTTCCTCGTGAAATCCACATTTGTGTGTGTAAAAGTAAAGTCCAGGGGTTTTACACACAATAGTGCAACAATACAAATCATCACAGATTCAAATACAGTAATATATTTGATAAGCGGTATAAACTATAATGCTTATCCTCATTCACAGATTCACAGATAAAGTCAATTTATCAATCACAAGGATTCATCATTACGGTTCGATGTGGGTTTCGGATAACAAACTGGAATCCGACTCCCTGTCGCATCGAAATTCAAGTGCCATTTTACGGGCCAAAGGGTTTTTATATTCACACAGTAATATATCACAGAAACAGAAATCACAGCTCAGCATAAAGTAATTTATATCACAAAGCATCACAATCACAAATAGGGATATCAAACTGCTCAAAGCATTTCAGTAATAATCAATCTATCACATAATTATATATATATATTTATATTTTTTATCTTTAATTAATGATTAATTATCCTTAATTTTAAATTAATTAATCCTTAATTATTAATTAATTAAATCTTAATCACCTTCATAGATTAATTGTTTCTTAATTAATTACCTTAATTAATTTATCTTTGATTACAAATTAATTACTCTTAAATTAATTATTCTGTAACTATCAAGAAATTTATAATTCATCAATTATTTAATCAACATTATCAATACATTAATTGAATTACTTTTAAGTTAAGTTAAAAATGTAAAATATTTAATCATCTCCTTAATTAGTTTGTTAAATTTTGTTTAATAATAACTTCTGAAAATATAAGTTTAAAATACTCTCAACTTAAATAATTTAAATTACTTTATTTTAAAACCTTTGATTACCATTTTCAACTTATCAACAATCATTCATTTTAAAAGAATAGTTTTAAAAATCAATTTTGACTTAGATTTTAAAGTTTATAACTGAAAAATGTTATCACTCTAAAGCTGCTTCGAGTAACACCCGAGACATTTCCTTGCTTGCTTTGAGTTTTCCCCAAATCGACCCGATAGCTTCAGTTTTCTTAAAAAATTGTTTTTAAAAAAAACAACCTGATATACACTCGAAATGACACGAGTTCACACTCGAGCCAGAACACAGTTTTCCCGAGATCGACTTCGAGTCGAACACCTTCTTCCACAAAACAACAACTGAGACCAGTTTTAGTGCCGTGCACATGCACAGTCGCATGGCGACGCTCCGGCCATCACCACGACCACCTCCACATCGCCGATGACCTCGCTGATGAACTCGACCATCAAGATCGACGAACTCCCCTGAAAATCAATATCGAGCTATTCGATCACCTGGAACCCAATTCGATCACCAGAAAAACATCTCGTCACTCCACCTCTGGCCATCGGAGATGTCGAAACTCCGGCTAAAGCTTCGTCTACCCCTCTTCTTTCGATCGCCATGGGTGCGATCCATTCCGGTGCTACGATGAAACTACAGCGATGCAATTTCGATCGTGACTAAAACTAGTCCTTAAACCCTACTATTGCCTCGCCGTGCCACCACGTCGAAAGATAACCCCTTCGACCATTTTTGCCAACATCGACCACCTACCAGCTAGCTTCAGTCACGACCCCGAAGCCACTCGTCTATGCGATCATCAGAAATCGAACAAATCTTCGATTCTGGTCAACTTCCAATATCCCGTGATTTATACAGTTAAAAATCATGATATTTATCTCAAAATTCATCATTTTGCTCATCGTTTTAGATTTAAAAATCAAAGATCAAATTTGGCTTAATCGATTTTAACCCATATTCTGATTTTCACTGTAATATTCAAATTTAAAGATGTTTAATCCATATTTCCACTTGAGTTTATTTTTAAAATTGGTGTTGTATTCATATAAACAACCTTCATTCAACAATCATAACATAAAATTGTTTGGGTGGAGTGATTTTAATTTTCGAACAAGTTTTAAAACCTGGAATGCCTGAACAGAGGCAAGCTTTGTCTGTTTTCCAGACATGCATCACATATATGCATATACATGGAGACAGGTTTATATTCCATAATTGTCAATATCAAAGAAGGTAATAAATTCAAGTATTCATTAAGACATGTAACAGATTCAAGGCTAGTTTGCTCACCTGATTCCAGAAAAAACAGAGCTTCTTTTTGAAACAGGCCTTTGAAGTTTTGCAAGTTGAAATCTTTCTTTTGATCTCTGATTTGTTTTGATTTTATATGGTTTATATTGAAGCTTTGTTTAATTTTTAAATGATATTGTTTGCTTCAGATTTTTGTTTCCAGTTTGGAATGGACGAAGCAAAATGAATTGAGGAGTTTGATAAAAAGAAGAGTTTGCTGGTGATAATATTTTGTACAAGGTGATGATAAAATTTGTACAAGGTGATATTAATGCCTTGTACCATATATCAGAGATTTTTTTCTCTTTTGGGCTGACGTGATTTTTTTGTGATGGCTTGTACAAATTATACTTTATTTGCTCCTTCTCTTGCAAGCTTCCTTCATATGTACATTATTATTTTCTTCAAGTGTTCATACTTATGTGTATATACTTGTTCCATATTATTATTCACATCAAATTTAATTTGTTTACATACTTATCCATATTCGTACATAGATATTTATATATTTTCCTTTTTATAAGCGTATGTTTTATACTTCATTTGTTTCATATATATATATACTTATTATTTGAATGTATTTCTTCTTATACTTATTAATTTATAATATAAGTGAATTTTCTATATTTAATATATTGTTAAAATTTAGCAAATGTCTACTTTATATTTTATAATTTATCTTATATACATCTATTTCCATTTTTATTTTTGTAGTCTATTTTGTATTACATTAATACATATTATTTTGTATGGATTTATGAGATTAAAATTTACATATTTACTATATAATTTATTTTGAAATATAGATGAATTTCTATATTTTATTTTGTTGTTAAAATATTAGCTAATACTTTTCTTTATATTTTTATAACTTATCTTTTATATATTGATTTCTATTTGTTAGCTTAAATTATTATTATTTTTCACTTCCATTTCTATTTTATTTATTTATTATAAATTTTACTGTAATACTTATTGTTTTATTTTTATTATAGACCACCAATCCCAAATTTTATCACTATAACTTATCTTTAAACCATTTAGTTAAAATTTAATTCAAACTCAATATATACACATATATACATATATATTCAAATTATTATTAAACCATTTACTTGAAATTTAAATCCAAATCACATATATACAATATTTAAATTCATATGATTTAAAACATATTTTATTTGAATTGGGGAAACTCGCTTCAATTTACAATTAATTTTACAATTTTAATTCAAAAATTAATTTTAATTATCAATTTAAATATATATGAAATCTGGGGTCGTTATACTGTATTTATAGACGAAGATGGCAAAATATCTTCCTGAAAATTCGACAGAAGGACCTCCAAGACCATATAGACCCGTAAGAGGGATCGCATGTCCCAAATCCAAAATAATATGGATCGGTACAGATGGGATCGGTACCGATCCCTCTTTTGGGGGAATTTGGGGGTGTGATCCCTATGGTAGCTTCCCCATTTTAAAATATGCTTAGCCTCTAAGGTGCATGCCAATTGGATTAGTTGAACTTGAGTTATTACTCGATCTTTGCTTCAATGTGAATTGCCTTCTAATTTCAACCGATCCCTATTGAGGGAAGATGTCTGGTCCCTCTTATTTTTTCCTTTTAAGGTGTGATCCCTAGGGTAGGCTCTCTAGGATCCTCACTTCTTCCTCACAAATTTCATATGCAACGGACTTATGGATCTTAAGATATTGAATGTTTTCTATTGGAGTGCACTTGCTTCCTGAAACATGCCGATCCCTATGTTGGAGGTTGATTATACCTGATCTCTCCTATATGTTGAACCATATTTCATACTCTGAACATTCTGCATTGCATATCTCTCAAATCCGTTCAATCACGGCTTTATATTATTATCCGTGCGTGACTTTTGGACCCCACAATAATCGCTATGGACTTACCGTCCTTGATGACAATCAAATCTAACTTCCCCAATCAGGTCAATATAGCCGGGGAAAAATTCCGAATAACATTTGCCCCTCAAAATACGGCTTGTGCTGAACATGACGTGCTTTGAATCAAAGCAGGTTAGAGTCGTCGAAAAGAAGTCCATGTTGTTTTCCGAGTAGTCGCTATCCTTCCGTCGAATTATTTTCCCTAAGTGCTGTATCTCTCTTCGATCGTCATGACACTTGGTCGATTTCAATAGTATAAATTCAGAATTATATTCCGTCAGTTGCTATCTATGTCCGGTTCTACGAGACTAGTAAGCCTTGGTTATTTGATCTAATCTCGACCTTGAAAGCTTCAGGTTTGAATTCAATTTCTATCGATTTTAAAAATTGAACTTTTAGAATATATACATGCACATTCAGGTACACGTTCTTATCGTTGGCTCCCAGATGCGTTTGCATGCTCACGGCTCGTTGCCAATTTTCATTGAATTAGATGCAATTTCAATGCTTTTTGTATATATGTACTTTACATAATCTTCGTGTCCATGTTAGCATGCACATAGGTTCATGGACAATCCCTACTCCTTTTTTCTTTCTTTTATTTATGTATGTAGGGATCAGCATTCTTCTTGCCGATCCCTCCCTCCTTTCTCTTACTTCCAAGGCAGGCCAAACCCTCCTTTTTTTATTCTCTTCAAGTTTGGTTTTGAATCCTCCCCTTCCAATCCTGAAAGCAGAGAGATCCACCAGGGCAAAAATATTATAGATGCAAGATACGCGAGGGAAGCCAATGCTTTTTTTTCTTCATAAGTCATATATCACTTTCTTCCTTAGATTCACCATTTCTATCTTGCTCTAGACCACTACTCCATCCCTAACTCGAATCGAAATCGAGCATTTCCACTTCATTAACTCGATCTTTACATACTTCAGTAGGTTCTCTTGTCTCTAACCTTTTATTCATGATGAGATATTGGGTTTTGATTACGTTAATTCGTGGGTTAAGGAAGAGATGAGATGGATGATGATGATGGAGTTTGGTGAAGTGGTAAAGGAGAAGGAAGAAAAGAGTGAAGGATGAAGGAGTGGAGGGATCGGTCGTGCGTTGGTAAAGGAAAGGGATCAGAGTGAACGGTTGATGGAAGTGTAAAAATGTCGAAGTAGAGGGATCAGTGATGTTATTGCTTGAGGATGGATGGATCGGTGTAGCTAATACGTGGTGTAGGGATTGGTTGGTGGATAGCTTGTAAAAGGGGTCGGTCGTTTCGTTCAGAAGAGGAGGGATTGGTTGAAATGTTGGAGAGTTATGAATGGGGCCAAGTAGAGGGATCAGTAGTGGTGTGTTGTGGATGGAGGGATCAGTAGTTTTTCTTTGGAATAGGGATCAACTGTCGGTCTTGTAATAGTGGTCGGTTGTTTTCAATGAAGGAGTTAGCTAAATAGGGTTTGGTTATTAGCTCATTAAGAGGGATCGACTATGGATATTTAGCCGATTCTAAGCTTTAAATTGTACTTGAAAACCAATCCATATTCATTCGCATAGACAATTAGAACAAATCCCATCCCGATGAACTTGAGCATATAACAATAATGAACAACATGACTCGCATCCAATATCAAACTTGAAATTGAACGACCAAACTCCTGGGACTTAGAATATGAACCAAAACTTATCATATACACTTTAATAATGGACTTCACACTTTAACATGCCGATGGTCGATCCCAAAGCTTACATAATCGATCAATCTAAATGCCAGTTGAGACGGTCAGCGATGACGGTCACTCTAGTCAGAACCTAAAATCTCGTCATTTACTTTTTTGCTTTTAGTTTTGAACTGTTTACCTCTGCACTACACAACACTACACCACACTAGTTTACACTTAACACAGGTAAAATTTTCTAACCTCGATCAACTACCGAGTTTAGTTGATATGGGCTCCAGACATTCAAAGCATTTAGCTACAATGCCTTTCAGACAATCCTCACAACACAGCAATCCCAATGCTAGGTCAAGCTCTGCAACTGTTTTCGGTAGACTCTCCCTTGATCGTCAAATTGAGCAAATGGAGGTTTCTGGCCCATTGACCGACTTTTTCTCTAACATTCCCGTCCTTCCGGCAGAAGATACAAGGCCTGCTCCCAACGTTGTAGAAAGCACTATATTTCTAGATAACCCGACGAATTCCCAAGCCTCCAAAATTTGCAAGGCTGCTCTTTGCAGACTATGCTCTAAACATGGGATTCCATTTGGAGATGCTCTGGTACCCTCCGTGAATGATAGGGCTCATTTCACCTTAGAAGGATATACGTCATCCAATAAATTCGTGTGTTGGGCCAGATGCTTGCCACCTTTCAATTCTTTCATTCATGAAATGCTAAATTATTTAGGAATAGCTCCTGCCCAAGTGCACCCGAATAGCTATGCTTTTCTCCACGGCACCTTCTTATTATTTACGGATGTCATGTTCCACTCACAAACTCCTGAGGACATCAAGTTTATTTACAACTTCAAACGAATGACAGGAAGCCTCTCTTACACTTTCCTCGAGCCTTCACCTAACTGTCAAGTTTTAACTAGCGCTTGGAACAAACTTATGTTGGAATCTCGATTTTACATCATTTTGATTGTGACAAATTAAATAAATAAATATTTTTGTGTACTAATCAATTATGGAGGAGATTCATTGCAGATTCACATTCAGAGTATTTTGAAGCTGATAGTCCTTTGTCTAGAGTCTTTATATTATTTAGAAATATGTTTAAATTTCTCTTGAAATGATATATATAAAAAACATATACACACATGCACTACCCTGCACAAAAGGTTGAAACAGCCGGCTGAATGGATGCATTCAACTGTCTGATTGCTGAAACAATATTATTGTTTCACAATATTCAACCGGCCGAATGAGTTTATTCTGCCGGCTGAATTAGGCCAAAAATAGCCTATTTCTTTGTTGTTTTCTATTTTTAAAATTCAAAAGGCTAAATAAATCCATTCAGCCGGCTGAATATTTTAAATGGCTATTTTTCATGAAAATACACTTCTCTTCATCGAAGAGAAACATCTTTAAATCAACAGCTGTGCCTGTTTCTTTTCAACTTTATCTTTCATCAATAGTTGCAACTTTTTAATCACTATAAATAGATTTTAGAATTCAACAAACCAAAAAGAACTGATTTTAATATTCTTGAATTCTTATCTCTTATTCTCTATTTTCAAACTGCACTCAAACTGCTTACATTCTCTGATCGTTGATCACTCTATCTTCCACAATTCTCAAGCACATTACACTACATATCATAAAGGAGAAGATTATAGGAATATTGTACTTAATTGACTTATCAGTGCTATTCAAAGAGCACACTATAGTCGGATACTTTTGTTATTTGTAAAGAAGTCATGTTCGGTTGCTCAGGCGGCAGAAGTCCTATTCGGTTGCTTAGGCGGTAGAAGTCCTGTTTAGTTGCTCAGGCGGTGTAAACGTATTCCTCCGGGTTAAGTGAGGGTTGCTAGTTTAAATCCAGAAGGAGTCTGGGAATGGACGTAAAACGGGAGTTCGAACCAGTATAAAAATCTCCGGTGTCTTTTACTTTACTGCTTTTACTATTTACTTACTTATTTCGCACAAGTAGTTTATCCATATTACACGATCCTATAGTACAGTCACTTTCAAAAAGTTAGTTAAATATTTGTGCATATTGACAGGGGGAGTAGCAATGCTAATGTAAATTTTTATGTAAATATATTATTTATACTTATATAGTTGTCATCATCAAAAAAGGGGAGATTGTTGGAATCTCGATTTTACATCGTTTTGGTTGTGACAAACTATATAAATAAATATTTGTGTGTACTAATCAATTATGCAGGAGATTCGTTGCAGATTCACATTCAGAGTATTTTGAAGCTGATAGTCCTTTGTCTAGAGTCTTTATATTATGTAGAAATATGTTAAAATCTCTCCTGAAATGATATATATAAAAAACATATACACACATCCACTACCCTGCACAAAAGGCTGAAACAGCCGGTTGAATGGATGCATTCAGCCGTCTGATTGCTGAAACAATATTATTGTTTCACAATATTCAACCGGCTGAATTAGGCCAAAAATAGCTTATTTCTTTGCTGTTTTCGATTTTTAAAATTCAGAAGGATGAATATTTTAAACGGCTATTTTTCATGAAAAGACACTTCTCTCCATCGAAGAGAAACATCTTCAAATCAACAGTTGCGCCTGTTTCTTTTCAACGTTATCTTTCATCAATAGTTGCAACTTTTTAATCACTATAAATAGATTTCAGAATTCAACAAACAAATAAGAACTGATTTTAATATTCTTGAATTCTTATCTCTTATTGTCTATTTTCAAACTGCACTCAAACTGCTTACATTCTCTGATTGTTGATAACTATATATTCCACAATTCTCAAGCACATTACACTACATATCATAAAGGAGAAGATTATAGGAAGATTGTACTTAATTGACTTATCAGTGCTATTCAAAGAGCACACTACAGTCGGATACTTTTGTTATTTGTAAAGAAGTCCTGTTCGGTTGCTCAGGCGGTAGAAGTCCTATTCGGTTGCTTAGGCGGTAGAAGTCCTGTTTAGTTGCTCAGGCGGTGTAAACCTATTCCTCCGAGTTAAGTGAGGGTTGCTAGTTTAAATCCAGAAGGAGTCTAGGACTGGACGTAGAACGGGAGTTCTAACCAGTATAAAAATCTCTGGTGTCTTTTACTTTACTGCTTTTACTATTTACTTACTTATTCCACACAAGTAGTTTATCCACACGATCCTATAGCACAGTCACTTTCATTTGGTATCAGAGCAAGGCCATAATATAACCGTAACATAGTTATCTGATATTGTTTTAATATGGAAAACAACACCAGCACTGTTTCTAACACTACCTTTTCAGTAGGTCAATCTATTACACGATCCTATAGCACAGTCAATTTCGACTTAGCCTCTTTAAACACGAATGGTTCTATGTTCGATGTCTGCTTGGCTTCGTGAGGCGATGGTTGGAAGGACGCAAGTGTTGCCTTGACTTTATTCCCGAATTCTTTAGCCTAAGTCGTATCCTGAACTAACTAATACTTTGGAAAATTCATAGGTGTCCATCCACATTCAGAATGTGATAGCTTCTCAAGGGCGGTTTCTTTAATTCCTACCCCCCAGTTGAAGACAAGGACATTAGATCCCGTGTAACCAATGAATGGTTATCCCTTTTTAGGCTGTTAGAAGAAGTCCGCAACTTCGGGCTTCTAGGAAGCACTGCACCACCAAGAAATGTCAATGGAACAATAGGGCGGTGCTAATAGCCCTGCCGTTCCCCTAGTTGATGGGGCTCAAGACGATACTGAAGAGGGAGAAATTAGAGGTGTCGAAACCGACAAGCATGACGACGCTGATGCAGCTCTGGACAAAGCGCCTATGATCGAACCATCACAAGGCACGCAATCTCATATGCCAACATGGAGAAGAAAGAAACTCACATATAAACTTCGTAGGAGAAAAACCAACAAAGAGCCAAAGTTTATCATCACCTTAGTTGATGAAGAGTCTTCTTCCCACCACCTAGAAAGTTCAATGGTAGGGTTCTCGAATATACCGATCCCTGATGATATCTTGACTTATGACTTCCCCAATATAACTATTAGGGGCTTAATTATCCCTCCAAGAATGTGACGGCCTTTCTCCCACTAGCAAAGGGGAAAAAAATCCTATGAGCAAGGCTACAACAACTTGTCCGTTGCGGGGACACTAGGGTACTCACAATCATGCGCACTTCATTGCACGCTTTTTGTCTATCTTCTATTCGATGGTCACTTATACATTCTTGTTTGGTTTGCAGGTACTATGTCTCAATCATGCGCCTTCGATCGCTTGAGAGGCTCTTCAACTCAGTATGGATCCGGTCATGGTCCATAATTGGGTAGGCGTATAGAGAGAGAGAGATGACAGTCAGGAAAGGAGTCATCATTTAAGGGATTCTTCATCTTCCAAACATAAGTCCCACTCTCAATCGTCTCATCAGGAAGTTCAACCCGATCTTCATGTACATAGTGGCGATCAGACTTCTTTCCATGCCCCTTAAGTTGTTGTGCCGCCTGAACAGTACTTTGGTTCATCTAGTTCCTGGCAGTCCCGCGATCGTAGGTTAAGAAAACGCCCACTCATTTCTTTTGATCCTGCCTTGCCTAATGCAGCTCCTGAGGCTTCCACAACATATAAATTGACCGAACTTTAAGTCAATTTTCCAGAAATTTGCTTCAATAGGCTCAAGTTCCTTCCTTCCATTCATACAATCCCAGTGAGTGTGAAAGTGAGTTCCCTTGCATGCATTAATGATGTTTTTGTGCAGCATGAAGCATTTCAACACTTAGTTGAAAAGATCTATGAGGTGTCTTTTGAGAGGCAACATGAAATCGATCGTCTCAAGCTAGAGGTGATCCATGACAAAGATATAATTAAACATCAAGATAATGAGATCTCGGAGTTGGCAATGAAGCTGACAGTGGCAGAAAAGAGTGCCAAAGAAACATCTGAGGCGGTTAATCGTATGGAAGCGGCTCATAAAAAAGAACTAGATGCTGCCTCAACCATAGCGATGTACTTACTTTGTAAAAAGATACACTACAAAAGGAGAAAAATATTCCAGCCCTCCATGTTGAGGAGCTCGAAGAACTCCTTAAAAAAGAGAAGGAAGAAAAGCTCGAAGCACAGGAGAAGTCGCAGAGATATTGCGAAGAGGGTGTCGAAGCCCGGGCACTAAAAATTTAGCTTTACGAGCAACTCACTCAAATTGAAGTCCTCAAAGAAGAGGTAAGAGAAGCGAGCTGCAATGAGATTATAAAGTATACTGAGGCTCGGTTAGAAGATGCCTAAGAAGCTGGTCGAAATAAAATTAAGGACATGTTCGATCCTATGATCGTGGAATATATAATGCTAAAGTCTTAATTCATTGCAATCTAAGTTTCCTTGGAGAGGGCTATCTTAAATCGCTCGCCGAGGCTTAGGAATACATTATTGAAACGAAGAAGAAAGTCCTTAGTGAAGCTAATTTAGATGAAGAGAAGCTGGTGTTGGAGATTCTTCGCGGGGACCTTTAGACCTTGCTGCTGCGAGACTCCGATACTTTGACATTTCAGTACCTTCTGGTAGAGGGAAAAACATTGTTGAGTCTTCGGAGTGCGACCCAAAAGATCCCACTCCACTTCAAATGGCTGGAGCGTCAGTTTCTCTTTGCCTGGGATGGGATTTGAGCTACGATTCATACAGACCCGACTATCAATCAAAGGTTCTAACTCCTATTCTAGAGGGGAGCACTCCGGTGACAACTGAAAGTCAGCCAGATGCAAGTATCCTGCTTTATTCTCCATTATTCGAGAAATTTCGTTCCTCTTGCTTCATAGTCATGGACTTATCTTCTGGTTTTCACGAATCTACAGGTCTTTCGGGTCCCAGCAGACTCTAGGAAGTGGTGTCGTCGGGGAGCAACAGTCGACATCTACTGAAATTCCGACGGCCATTGAAATTCCAGGGCCCGATGCTTAAATTTTCGGAGCACTTGATGATGAAAAGCTGATGACCCGCCGTTGCCATATGAATATGATAACATTGTGATCACTGGCGCCACCGAATATACCGATGAATTTTACTTAAAAGAGCACATCGAGAGAGAGGAGTTGCTAAAGAAAAAAGCTAAGGCTGAACCCACTGATGTAGACATCGATGATCCAAATCTCGTCTCACTTCAAGTCATTCCACCCGGCGGGTCGATTCCCCAAGAACTCCCTTCAACCTCTGAAAGCTTTCTTGCCAATGGCGGCAAAGGATTAAGGAAAAGGATAGGCAGAAGTTCGGGTGGCGGTACTCCTAAGAAATCCAGAAACGAGAAAGGGCAGATGAAATAGTCATCACTCTGGCTTAGTTTGTATATAGCTTGTATAGCTGTTTTTCTCTTTTGTTGGCCATGAATGTACGGATAGGGCCCCCATTTTTGAATAAACTTGTATTACAATTTTGATGTTTAGCATGCAAATAAAAGTTCTTTGTTTTTTGTCAAACCCGTATGTGAGTTTTTTCTAAGTAATCGAGCTATTACTTTTTCATTCAATGTACTTGTAATTTGTTGCATGTTAATTTGAATGATAATCCGTTAATTCCATCCCAAGGCCTTCATATGGTCATGGCCCTGAGTTGTACCAAACACCGGGCTAGAGCCCGAGTGTTATGCCATAAGATTCAGTGGTTTGAGTGATTATACTCCTGCCCCTAGTCTCGGGTTAGCGGAGTTAGATAGTGGATGGTCGAACTCCATCCTTAGCGAGTTTATACTCCTCCTGCCGATTTCAGGTTGGAGTTTATGGAATAGTGAGTGGTCGAACCGCACTCACCTATTCGTTTATACTCATATCCGCACTTTAGGGATAATAGTTAGTTAGCGGGTGGTCGAACCACACTTGTCTTGCGTTTATACTCCAGTCCATACTCCGGGGACTTAGAGTTATTTTAGAAAATAGTTGGACTGCACTTTCCTTAATTGATTGGTTTGCCCCAAGTCTGGGATTTAACTTAGTGAGGGATCAGTCGTATCACGATCGCGTTTGATTCATGTTTGTCTTATCACTCGGTAGAGTTAACCCAGTAATCGGATAGTCAAGTCACATCCATTCCTCATTAGGTATTCCATCCATCGGGTTATGAGTGAGAATCTTCAGATAAACGGTCAGACCACATTCACTTTTTTTAGTTCAATCATGAACTTATGTAATCGGCTAGGTCAAACTCTAGGAACCTGCTCGAACATATCAATATTAGTTAGTTGGGTATCGTAACTAATATGTAATGTCATAGCAATCACAGATATTAAGGAAATTTCAAACTTTATTTGCCAAATGGAAAGAAATGACATAATTTGTCTTACTACATATCTGGAAAAATCAAATGCTAAAGAAATTTCATAAATTGAACTTAACTGAATGAAAAAGAAATAAACTAAGTGAAATAGCGTCGTAAATGCTTGCTATTCCATGTCCTTGGAAGTGTGATGCTATTAACATTCGCTAGCTTGAAATTTCCTTCTCCAAGCCTCTGTTCAATGACATACGGTCCTTCCCAAGTAGGATTCATGTATGATGGGACAGGAAAAACCCATTTTAGGACAAGATCGCCGATTTCAAAGGTTCTAGGTCGGACTTTAGTGTTGTAGTATCGGGTGACTTGGTGTCGATGTGTAGCTGCCCTCATATCAGTTTCTTCGAGCTTCTCATCTATAAAATCTAGAGATTCTAAGTGGAGATCTCTATTCGTTCTAGGATCGTAATAGGTCACTCGATGAGAATAAACTTCAAGTTCGACAGGAATGACGGCTTCGGAGCCGTAAGTAAGGGCGAATGGAGTATGGCCAGGCGTGGACTTATGGATGTTTCTGTAAGCCCATAGCGCTGTTGGGAGTACATTCACCCACTTTCCTCTAGCCTTTTCCAAATGCTTCTTCGGAATGGACTTTATGATCATGTTCACAGCTTCGAATTATCCATTTGCTTGAGGGTGAGCAACTGTAGCAAATCTCTTCTCAAAATTATGTTGACGGTAGAAGTCTTTGAATTCAGCTCTGTCGAATTGAGTCCCATTATCAGTTACAAAGGTTCGTGGAAGGCCAAAACGATAGATAATGTTTCAGACAATGAAGTTGATTAATTTCTTTGTCGTGATCATGGATAAAGGTTCCGCTTCGGCCCATTTAGTAAAGCAATCAACTTCGATGATGGCGTACTTCGCACCACCTTTAGAGATCGGTAAGGAACCAATAATATCTATGCCCCATATGGCAATCAGCCAGGGATCGACCATTTGTGCGATTTCTGTTGGTGGTGCTGTAACGACCCGCCATTTTGGACCATTCGCATCCATTATAAGTGTATAGGTAGACACTCATGTCGGAATTGAATTGCTCAAAATACCGTGTTGTTAATTTAAATTTGGCAAAACTGAACATATACAGTAAATAAATATAATCACAGATCACAGACACAGAGTAATAAGTGCAGCGGAATTAAAAGAGATAGTAGTTCATGAAGCTACTATATGAATATATAAAATACATCAGAGTTTACAACAGAAGAATAATACGATACGTCAGATACAAATCAGAATACATCACTGGAATCATCGAATACTGAATACAGAATAGATGGCTGAATCTTCAAGCAAAGCTCCAACTCCAAAGGTGAGCCTCGAAAGCTGAACTACTCAGTCTGACCCGAGCGTAAAGCAAAAACACAAGACCCTCGAGTCAGGATTAACATTCTTATATTAATAAATCCAACTCAAGTGAAATAGCAATTGAAAAACAAGTAACTCAAAGGATGTTTGGAATAACCATCCTTTAAGGATCCGTCAAACTATCTACTATGTAGTAATGTACGATAAGTAGATAATGTCTATCAGTAATAATAAGATATCAAAATAGCGTTAAGTCATGGCCCATTCCACCCTTAACATATTTTTATTCCCAAAAGCATATACAAGACCGTAGTTTCCCCAAAACCGGAAGTCACCAGAGGGCAATCCATATACTAAAGGTACAAATCAAAATCGTAGTGGTCGCGCATAAATGGAATACAAGTATGACAAGGCACATGAGGCAATACCCAAGGTAGTGATACTACCGTTCGCCTGATCCGGACTGGTGAGAACGCAACGCCGCAGCGCCCGCAACACCGTGAAACAACACTCCCAAAATCAAGGGTGCACCAATCGACAACAAGTAATAAGTAGTTCGAAGAAGTGTGTCCACTTGAGGTAGCTAATCCTCCATTGGCCCGGCACAGCTCCTGTTTTAGTCATTTCCAATTTGACACAAGTGTCAAGGCTATCCATTATCGTTCTCTTTCTTCAGTCATCACGTACATCATCCAACCACTTCATTCTGGATCATCACTCCGCGTATAGTTATTAAAGTGGTTTCCGGTTTAGATAGAGAGTATATCCATAACCGAATTCCGGTCTCTTTAATAACTCCCGTAATTATTACACCGATTGGTCGTTTATTTATTTCAAAACCAAATCAATTTATATTTCAATTTCAATTTGTAAACCAACATTTCATTTCTCTTTCCAAATCAATTTTCATAATTTACGTTTCAAAACTTCCAAATTACCATTTCAAAATCTTATAATTCAATTTCAATCTTTATATTGAAAACAATTCAAATATTGATTCAAGTTCGTATATAAGTTTCATTCCGAAATTATTTAAATTAATTTAATTTACCATTCAAATCAACTTAACTCATTTATCGATTTCATTCAATATTCGTTAAGTTACTTTATCATTCAAAACAATTTCTATAAAATTTCCAATTCATCAAATCAATTTCTTAAGTTCAACCTCATTAAATCAAAACTTACAAATTGAATTAAATTAAATTCGTCAAATCAATTCTTTCAATTACAAGTCTTACATTAATTCCAAAATATCACATTTTCATTTCTTGTTAAAGAAATTCAATTTCACTTATTTACTTCCTTAAATAATTTTCCAAAACTTAATTAATAAAGAAAACTCAATTTCAATTATTACGAAGTAAATTCACTTATTCAAAAATTCAATTTCATTTAATCATCAAACAATTCAATCTTATTTAATTATTCAAAACTTAATTATTAAATAATTTCAAAGTTTAATAATTTCAAGCTTAATTATAATTTCAAACTTAATTATTAAATTATTTCAAAGTTTAATAATTTCAAACTAAATTATAATTCCAAACTTAATTCAATCATTTCTCAAATTAAACAACATTCTTTCATTAATTACATTGTTAATATTTTGTTTCAGATTATAAAATATTAACATTTTCCTTTCATTAAAATTCAAATTTCAACTTCATTTCAAAACCATATTTTTATTCAAATAAAATCTTCGTTTTATTTTTAAATCAAATTATTGACCAATCGGGTTTTATTTAATCCTCTATCCTAGGTCAAAGTTCAATTTGGGTATTTATCATTTCAACCCGATTCCAATTCAATTCAAAATCAAAACATAGCAAAGGGAACTTGCAGTGTGATAACTGGGATGGTGTCAAAGTAAATAAACAAGCAATAACAACAACAATAACAATCCAATAATCAATTCAAATAATCCCGAAATAATCGTATTAATTCGCATTGTTATTTGTACGAATTAATATAATTATTTCTAGAATCTACACTATCATTTCATGTAGATTAAAGATTATTACACTAATATTTATACGGTTCTTCAATTGTCATTCGATTTCAATTTAAACACTACAACAATTAATCAAATATACGTTCAATGGTTCAAGTGTAATTTTCACTATTCTACATGTCAATTTATTTAACAATTAAAAAGGGTCATATTCAACTAATCAAATTTAACATATAAATCAGTTTTAAAATCGTTAACTATCCTATACCCATTTCAATTTTTTTGCATACTATTTATCATTTAACACTAACAATTTAACGTCCAATATAAACATCAACAATCAATCCATTATCAGCCAAACTGTATTATCATCGCATAAATAATTAACAGAGAATGGTGTCAGATGTCACAGGTGAACTGATACAGGCAATAACAGATATAACAGTGTAAATAACTAACAGTTGCATATTTCAATTGTCGTTTCAATTGAAATCAAATTTAATAAATAAAAGAACGTTAATCGTGAGTGATTGCTCACCTTTCGAGGTTAGAGAACCGACAATGAAGTTGAGTTACGAAATGCAAGCACGAATCCCAGAGCAAGGCTAGACGGACACGAATTGGCGACAAAACTGATAGATAAGAACCGATGAGAACAAGATAGCCAGTTTTGATATAAACTGAAAATATACATTAATTTATATATATTCCAATTTTTTTTTAGCAAGTACAACATTATATAGCTTTACTGCATAACATAGAAGGTTTCAATAAAATAATTAGACAGTTTCAAAGCAATATAACCATGCTTTTGTAGTCATTATCACAGACCAGTCATACCGGCCCCGAGCTCCAAACATAAAATAAAGAGTTTTTTTTTAGGGTGGTTTATTTACTCCCTTAATGAGCTTCAAATTTATTTCATAACACATAACACCAATTTTAAATGGTGATAGCAAGTAATTTATTATTTATGGTATTGGCAGGAACCCAGTGCTGTACATCTCAGGTGCGGTAGTTACAGATGCATCACTCATTTCTTGATTTGCCTTTGAATTTGTATCACATGCCAATCGGAAACGATTAAGAGGTAAAACTCAGCACTAGACAAATTGATAGTGAGATTTTTCACTAATACCAATAAGAACCTAAGTTCAATATACTATATCAAAACATATATAAACACTGTTTTTATACGAATATACATATATACTTAAAGATTGAAAATAAAAGAAAATTTGAAACTGTTAAGTATACATCACTTACCATACTATTACTAATATAATATATACATCTATACTAGAATCAAAACCATATAAACTTCTTTTTTTTATATAAACTTTGTACAAAACTTGTCACAATCTATACTTATATGAACACATTCATACTTACTATTATAACTATATAAAAACAACACTTTATGCGGAACTTGTACAATATAAATAAATAGAGCCATATAGGAACATGCATATACTAATCTATATACAATTACTTTGAAATCAACAGTATATCCAACAAATATAAAACTGGTATATGTAAACTTATCGTAACTATAAATTGCCCACAATAGTTTATATAATATGTTATAAAATACTGCAAAATAGATCATCAGAAGTTCATATAACTTTCTATACAAACCATAAATATAATATAAAATCTAGACCCAACAACATATATATATCAACTTACACCTAAGCAGACAACAGATATAACTTAATATGTATATCTTTTATATGAGTTTAAACAAATAAAAGAAAAATCTATAAAATTTCGTATGGATATATTATATACCTATCCCGAGAAGGAGGGTAGGAGGCTCGAAACAAAGGTGGGGCACGGTCGGAGGCCTGAGTGGCTCGGTTCTAGCAACGGAGCCGGAGGTCGATGGTCATGAAGGGGAAAAGACTAGGCTAGGCGGAGGCACGAAGCGGTGGTGGTCGGAGGTGCCGAGATTGGTGATGGAGCACGGCTGCTGTCGGTATGTGTGATGAGGAGGAGCAGGCGGTTGCATGCTTGGTGGAAGGGGTCGTTGCTTTGCGTGGCTGTTGGATGTGGGTGCGGGTTTTCGCCTGGGGCTGTTGAGGCTCGGTTTGTCAGTGAGGGAAGAGATGAGTAGATAGGAGTTTCGGTTGGTAAATACAATTTATAAAATTTATTTTCTTCCTTTTTGAAAAGAATGAACAGAACAAAGAACGTGTAATAGAGAGAGACGAACCACCATCATATTTTGAAACTATTTGGGAATAGCAATAGTTAAGACTGAATTCAAGGAACATTTATGGTTAGTGGCGATTGGGTTTCCAACCCGTGAATAAATGAATGGTTATAGAAATACCAAAGGGCTTAACGGGTACCGATACGGCTGATTAGTCTACCGATTCCGTCGTGTCCCGAATTCCGAAATTGACAATTGAATATACCGTAGAGATCAGCACGACGAGACGATCAAAATGGTATACAGATATCAGTGGTACGATCATCCGATCAAAAATCGATATCGGTACGAAATGTTGCTATTTTGCCGAAAATAAGATCGACGGAGCAATAGATGTCCGAATTTGGAAAAATGACAAACTGACATCTTGCTCAGAAGATGGTTTAGAATTTTTCTATGTAAAAATATTTAGGTTTCGGAAACATTTTATTTTCATTGCTTTTTAACTGGTTAAATTGAAGTGAATTTACGCGCGAAATAAACTTCCGTATTTTCGGACGAAAATTTACCAGTTGCTATGTTTAACTAGACGTATTCCAAATATTAAATTTTTATTTCAAAATTTTATCGTTTAAAATTTCACAAAATTTCAACTAATTACGTTATTAAAACTGTTGAAATTTACGGGTCGTTACAGGTGCCCTTGGAACTTTTGCATACATCTGGCACTTGTCACATCCCCTAGCTAATCAGCACCATCTTGGTTGACAGTCGACCAATAATACCCATAACAGAGTATTTTCTTTGTTAGGGTTTGCCCCTCAGTGTGATCGCCACATTCCCCTTCATGGACTTCCTTTAAGACTCGCTTTATTTCATCATGAGTGATACACCGGAGCAGGGGGATGGAAAAACCCTTTCTATACATGACCCCTTTCTGAATGATATATCATGAAGCTTTGAAGGACTTGTCGTTTTTCATTCCTCCATTGGAGAAAAACTCCCTGTAGAAAATAGTCTTTAATCGGAGTCATCCACGACTCCTTCTCAGGCTCCGTCTCTAGTACTAGTCAATTTCCATCGGGTTTATGCTCGGAGCGTCTAGTAATTTGACTGGAACCAAGCCCATCTATTGTGCATCCCCGGTGCTAGCAAACTTTGCCAATGAGTCAGCCTCTTTATTCTAATCTCGGGGAATATAGGTGATGTCAAAATACTTAAAGCCAGTCAATAACTCTTGGATTTAAATAAGGTACGGGGTGAGTCGTTATCCTTTAGCTTGGTAATCTTTCCTGACTTGGTATACTACCAACTGCAAGTCACAAAAGATTTCAAGTGATTTTATCCCTAGTTCTCTGACAAGTTTAAGTCTGGAAATCAGAGCTTCATACTCAGCTTCGTTGTTCATTGCTAGGAAATCAAGCTTTAAAGCATAGCAAATTGACCAATCTTCTAGAGTTACTAGCACATTCTAGGTCCTAAACAGTGATCATTGGATGCTTCATCCGTATACATCTTCCACCGTATGGTAGGGGTTCCTCCACTCTTCAAGAGATCATCCTGTGCAGTGAATTCTACTGTAAAGTCTGCATATGCATGTCCCTACATAGCCCTTCAAGGAAGATAAGCGATGTCGAATTGGCTCAGCTCGATATTCCACTTGAGTAACCTTTGAGACGTCTCAGGTTGCTGTAGGACCTATCGTAACGGCTGGTCGGTGTAAAAAGTGATAGGATGAGCCTGAAAATAGAGGCGGAGCTTTCGCTAAGCAATCAACAAGCAGTATGCCAATTTCTCTATCTTTGAATATTTCCTTTCAGCTCTTGTTAGTCGTTTTCTAACATAATAGACCAGTCTCTGGATTTGATTTCTTTGCGAAGCAGTGCATCACTTGTAGCATGTACCGACATAGCCAAGTAGACTTACAAGCCTTCATGATCCATGGCTTTAACAAGGTGGGAGGTCTCTCCAAATGGTTCACCAAAGCTCAAAATGTGTCTTAACAATCATGCATCAATTCAAAGATCCTTTTCCCTCTTCTAATCAAATCGAAGAAAGGAATGCATTTATTGGTGGCTCTAGAAATAAATTGACTTAGGGAGGCAACCTTCCCATTTTGGCTTTGTACTTCTTTGATGGTCTTTGGCACTTGAATGTTGCGAATTAAATAAATCTTTTCGGCATTAGCTTTGATTCTGTGGGCATTGACGATGAAACCTAAGAACTTTCCTGAAGCAACGCCAAAAGAACACTTCATATGATTGATCTTCATTTTGTAATATCGGAGGATATCAAACATCTCTGCCAGGTCTTTAATGTGGTTGCTTGATCATCGTGACGTCATGAGCATATCATCTACATATACCTACATCATCTTCCCAATCTGATCTTTAAACATTCTATTGACTAGACGTTGATAGGTCGCTCCATCATTCTTTAATCCAAATGGCATCTCCACATATCAATACAATTCAACGTCAGTAATGAAGCTGGTGTGCTGTTGATCGGCAATATGCATCGCGATTTGGTTATGTCCAGAGTATGCATCCATGAAAGATAGAAATTCGTGTCTTGCGGTTGAATCTACCAGTTGGTCGATCCTTGAAAGGGGAAAACTGTCTTTTGGGCACACCTTGTTCAAGTATGAATAATCAACCCATGTCCGCCACTTTCCATTCGCCTTCTTCACAAGTACAGGATTAGATACCCATTTAGAGTAGAGGGCGTCGTGAATAAAACCATTGCTTTTGAGCTTATCCACCTTCTCTTTAAGTGCAGTAGATCTCTCCGGATCCATGCCATGCCTTTTCTATTTCAATGGGACATGCATCTGATTGATATTCAATGCATGGCTCGTAATGGCAGGCAAGATCCCAAACATGTTAGAGTGAGTCAAAGTGAACACGTCAAGATTCATTTGGAGAAAACTAGAAAGTGTTTTCATCATCGGGGGGCTGAGCTGTGATCCACTCTTTAGGACCTACGGCGGGTCATCGTGGATGACCGTTATGTCAATTGTATACTCAACTAGTGCAACCTTAGTCTCTTTATGCTCCTCCTCATCCTCCCTCGGATCTGTGTCTTTATAGAACCGACTGTGGCGCCCGAGCCAAGGTTCAAGCATTGGTTGTCAATCTTCTGTGGCTTAGATGCGGTGAGACTTGTCTACACCCTTACCTTTCTTCTTCCGTTGAGCGTCTCTCGTTTCAGCTATAATAGGCATGTCCGGTCGCCTGATCAACACACACAACTCCAACACCATTTTTAGTTAGGAATTTCAAAGTCAAACACCACGGGACAAGAGTTGCCTAGAATTCAGCTATGGTTGGTCGGCCCAGAAAAGAGTTGTATGGAGAGTCAACATCCAAGACAACAAACGGTAAAATCTGCACTCTCCTCCGATCAACTTCTTCCGACTACACGGGCAATTCGACATATCCGACAACTTCGGTTACAACACCGTTAAAGCCATGAATGCGGGATTTAGATGGTTTCAAGTCCATAGCTTCCATCCTCATCTAATCGTAAGCCTTCTTAAAAATTATATTTACTGAACTTCCACAGTCAACCAAAATCCTTTTCACTAAGGCGGGGCCGACCGTGGCTGAAATGACCATTGGGTCGATCGTCGGTGCCTCCACCTTACCTGCATCTTTGTTTCTAAAATGTCATCGGCCGTTATACGCTATTGTTTTGCCAAAACTCCATCTTCTGTGCTCGAACAACATCCAAAATTCACATGCCTGATTGTGTTAGCATAGCGCTCCATCTCATGCCAACTCTTATCAGTGGGATGTGGTCCTCTAACTATTGTATTGATCACTAATCTTCCACTAGTCCGTGCAAGCTCCTCGGCCCTATGCGAAACTTTCCCTCGGTTGGGATCGCGTGTCTCATGCCCGTCATCCTACGGGGCTTTAACAAACTACTGTAGCTTTCGTTCCCGAATTAGTTTCTTGATAATATCCTAGAGATGCCTACATTCATTCGTGCTATGACCATAACATTAGTAGAATCGGAAATATTTTCCAGTTTGTTTCTGCTTCTCCGTCGATTCTTTCGTAGGTGGATTTCTACACTGCATGGTATTACAGGTGGACAAATAGACATTCTCTAGAGATGTATTCAGTGGTGTGTAGGTATCATACATTGGAATCTAGGCTTTCCACTTCCAGAATACCTTTTTCGTTCAAGGTTCCTATCTTCGCCATCTCTTTGCTAATTCGGTTTATTTTGGACATTCACTTGAACATTTCCAGAGCTATCATCAGACTGCTTCACTGCAATGGTACTCGGTACTCCTTCTCCACCCGGTCCCACAACATTCTTCTTCCTAGAGCATCCGGCTTCCTCTTTCCTCAAATACTGAGCTACTTTCGCATAGAAATGCTCCAATGTTACGGATGGCTTGCCAGCTAACCAATCACCAAAATTAGAATCTAGGTCAATCCCTCTTGTTACCGCCATCAATATTGAATGGTCACTTGGATTACTAACTTCCATAACAGTTGTATGGAATCTCTCCAAATAATCTTTCAATGATTCTTCTAGAGCCTAGATCACATTGGATAGGGACATTACATCTTTGGGGTAAGTTGCGTGCATACGGAACTGCTCCATAAACTTCATTGCTAAATCATCAAATCAAGAGATTGATCGTGGGGGTAATCTCATAAACCACATCATTGCTATTCCAGAGAGAGTGATTGGAAAATATTTACACTTGGTTGCATCATTAACTCGTGTAGAATCCATCAGCCATTCATATCTCATGATGTGCTGCTTGGTGTAGGTTTTTCCCTTATAGGTGGGCATTGACGGCATGCTGAACCTTCTTGTACACCACGCATGTAAGATATTGTCAGTGAATGGAGTATGGCTTCTCGATATGCCCCAAGAATCATTGGTCAAGCCTTGGCTCTCCCTCACTAGCTTTCTAACCATAGCTATAAAGTCCGGCGTTTGGATAGTTGGAGCCAAGAGGTGGTCGTGCTCCTCCTCACGTGAATGGTCCGGTCGATGTCTACTGGTCGTTCCATGCCTTCTTGGCTCAACATCCTCTTGATGTATATCACTAAATGCACTTCATCATCATTCCGAGGAAGTAACTGGTCTACATCCACCTGAACTCCAGCATCCAAATCAATAGCAGCCGCTCTAGCATGGAAAGGTAGGCTCCTTCTTCTGGAGGAGGGATCGACACCAATCCCTACGGAGGGATCGGCACCAATCGGTATCAACAGACCATGTTGGTTTGCCTATTAATTTCCTGAAGCTTTTACGTGATATCCATCAATCCTGCAACGTCTGCGTCTGTGATAATCATCTGATGAACTAGAACTCTTCGAGGCAAAATAAAGGGTAGGACCCCCTAGCTTTCCCACGCTATTACTGACTGAGTTGGTTCATTAAATCGATATTGACTTGAATCTGTTGATTCAACTACCTATGGCTATCCACTAGCTCTCTCATCGGGTTCTGGAATTTAGCCCTTGTAATGGAATCAACTGGGATCTGGACATCAACTGGATTGGTAGCAGTTACATACGCTAGTTGATTGCTCAGGCCTCCTTGCTGGATGCTAGCATTCTCTTTTCCTTCTGCATTTTAGGAAGTAGATCTGGTTTTCCTAACCATTATTCCAAGTCTTTTCGGGGGACTTATGCAATCCAGTTGCAACAAAGGTATCCCAATATGGCTAAGAATCTAGATTCTCATTGAAAGCACCAAAATATTTTCACCAAAAATCAGCACAAACACCCAATAGAAGTTTTGAAGAGAATAAAATGAAGAATCTAAAATGAAAACAGAGGAAAATAGTAATGAAATAGTAGTAAATCGAAACAATAACACGAGCACAGCGATTTATAGTGGTTTGGGGTTGTTTTCCTACGTCCACTTTGAATAGATTGCTTTATTAATCACTTTATAAACCGAGTACAATAGGGATCAGATAAAAATCCTTAGCTACAATAGAGTACAAAGCAACTAGCAACGTAAAGTCCCTAAAATGAACAACCAAGTCTGTATTTGTAAACGAAAATGGCAAAATATCTTCCTGAAAATTCGGTAGAAGGACCTCCAAGACAATATAAACCCGTAAGAGGGATCGCGTGGTCCAAATCCTAAAAAATGGGGATTGGTACCGATCCCTCTTTTAGGGGAATTTAGGGGTGCGATCCATATGGTAGCTTCCCAATGTTAAAATATGCTTAGCCCCCAATCTGCATGCCAATTGGATTAGTTAAACTTTAGTTGTTGCCTTGATCTTTGCTTCAATGTGAATTGCCTTCTAATTTCAGCCGATCCCTATCGAGGGAAGAGGGTCGATCCCTATTATTTCATCCTTTTGAGGTGCGATCTCAGGGGTAGGCACCCTAGGGTCCCCAAATCTTCCTCATAAAATTTCATATGCATCGGACTTATGGATCTTGAGATATTGATTGTTTTCCATTAGAGTACACTTTCTTCCTGAAACATACTGATCGCTATGTTGGAGGTTGATTATAGCCAATCCCTCTTATATGTTGAACCATATTCAATACTTCGAACATTCTGCATTGCATAGCTCTCAATTTCGTTCGATCATGGCTTCATATTATCATCTGTGCTTGACTTCCAGACCCCACAATTATCGCTTTGGACTTACCGGCCTTGATGATAGTCAAATATAACATGCCTAATTAGGTCAATATATCCAGGACAAAATGTCGGATAACAATATATATGGGAGTTATGCTATTCAAGATGGAGTAGGCATTGGGTACTAAGATTGGCTTTAGAGTCTCAACGGGATATAGAAGAAGCCTTGATGAAAATAGTCGTTCATCACATATAATTTACACAAACAATATTCATATTAAATATTTGCAAAAAATAAATAACTATATTGACATTGATTAGATGATCACAATTATTAATTTACTATAATATATATATATATATATATTATGTATGTGTATATATGTATGTATGTTTGTATGTCCGCATGTAAATGTTTTGTCAAAACATTTAAAAATGAATCAAGTACTTTTATAATTTATAGAAGCAAGAAAATTTATGTTAGTAAATTTTATGTCATGACAATAGCTAAATAGTTGTATACCAAATAATCTTAAAACACTCAATTAAAAATAGTACCAAGCGAATAACACTCCTTCCATGTTTATACTCAATATGCCTGTCTAAGACTTATATAGAGGATTTAAAAGACCAATCAAGCTAGATAAAATTAGGAAATCTAGAATGAAGTTTTGATCAAAATCGTAACACCCTAACTCTATACCCACATTACCAAAAAGTAATATTAGGTAATATTGAATGAAAATAAGAAGAATAAGGCTATGTGGTGTTAACACACTTGAATATTTCCTTTGGATAACACCGATACATATATCAAATCATATGACACTTACTGTTTTGTACATGGTATCAACACAATGCAGTAGACACGTGTGGTTTCCAGGATAGAACAATATACAACAAATATATCATAAATAGAGATTACAGAATCATAATACAGTGACAAAATATAATACATCAATAATACATGTCCAAGTTGAGCAACAAAATGCTAGTTCAATGATTACTTAATCAAATATACATAACATAGTCACAATAAATACATCATCGTGAATAAATGAGGCTACAAAAACACATGGGGAAACAATCATCCTAAATGTATACTAGCCTCCAAAAATGTCCCAGGAGTCAAGCAAGCTACTGGGTTCCTGGACCTAAAATATCTCGGACTAACCCAAGTATTATAAAATAACACATAGGTCAGACAATGTCAAAATGTATATATCAATATGTATAATAACTGGTAGAGTAAAGCATATATATCCTTCTAATAATCATCAAAGGTATAGTGTATATCATATTCCCTACTACACATCAATAGACTAAAGCATGGCATGTGGATCAACTAAGCATACAACGCCCTCATACAACTGGTAACATAAATGGAATTCAACTATCAATCATGCACACAATCAGGAGAGATATAACGAGTGGGTATGTAAATATATATATATATATATATATCATATTCCAGATGTAAACTTATTAGCACACAGCTCTACTCTAGGGGACAACACACAGTACTTACAGCATGCATCACACCTCATAGTCTTAAGTTACTCTCAGTCATCGTAGCCTTAGGTCCATTTACGTAATAGTCACGAGCTTACTACCCAATGGTAACAGACTGTTTGGCTAGTGTGGCATCTGGGAAACCACTCACACATATGAATATTAGGATAAAACATGCAGAATAGTGATGCCACGGATCCGGGGCATGATACCGCAACCAGCCTACTAGGATGGACTCTAGTCAATCTTGGTTCAACATCAATCCATAGACATATAAACAATTTCATACCCCACAATGGTAACCCGCAGCTACCACCTCTCATAAAAGAGTGTCATGCACATTCAAAAGGAAATCAAATAAATAGTTGCTCAAGCATCCCAAAACACTCGGTTTAATTTATCCGTTTACCAAATGTTTGTGAATCCCACTCAACCACATTTATTATTTTATATAACGAGTGCAGAGAAAAACCAAAGAAATAATACCGAAAGTCCCATATCAGATGGATTTATAACTCCATTTATTCAAATTCCTTACTATACAAAATTGATACTCATATATCCAATATTATAAAATGATTTAAAGTGTAGAAAACTATTTCGTTTATTTCTAAAGTTTTCACATATTTTAATTTAACCAAACAATACTCTTTTAATTTATTTATCATTAAAATACGCCTTGTAACCTTCTTTTTGGTTTTAAATAATAATCATATAATTTTATATTTATTCATTTACTAGAATTCCATATCATGTCCAAACATACATATATTTTTGAATTATTTTCAAAGCTTCAAAACAACTTTATTTGCCTTTATAATTAGTATTCTTATAAACAACATTTTCCATCATCAACTTTCACTAAAAAACTCCATAAGTTATTACGAATATAATAAGAGTTTTTGCGATCATTACTTATATTTTGTTTTAATTTATTTTATTTACTTTTTTTGATAAATTGAAGACTTGTTCATGCACAAGCCTAGAGTACGTTCGGGCCATGCACGGGTGCACCGGTCACCATGATCAATAGACCGACCATGGCTTGGAAGGAAATGTTCCACATCATGCGACCAATTTTCGATAACTTCGGCTGCCATTCGCTCCTCTTCCCGAACCTAATTTCTCCTCTAGAACCTACACTTCATTCCAGCTACTCCATGCACATCCGTCTCACACTAATTCAATTAAGAAAAATTCAAGGCAATGGGTTCATGAGGAGGAGTATGCAATACACAATCCAATTACATCAACATTCAACATGAAATGTATATAATTAAACATAGATTACTCATCCTGAAGTAGTTAAGCTCCTACACTAGTGTTTCTCCTTCTATCTCTTTTTTTCAAAATTCAATGCAAGCCAAACTCAATCAAGAACTCAACTTCTTCTTGCCAAAGGTGTAGTAAGGTGTTGAAAGGAGATTAGGGATTTCATAATTGGGATTAGTGGAGATGGATCTAGAAATGTATACGAGAATTGAATTTGTAAGTAATGAGGAGGATTCTAGACTTCTGATGAATGGCAAAAGGGAGTAGATATTTTCTAAGTGTTAAGATGGGTCAAATGGGCTCTATTTTCATTTGTTTTAATTCTTTTCTTTGTTTTGCTCTTTACTAATCAATTTCTACCATGCCAAGTTAGCCCATAGTTCCAAATAAAATTCTTGTTGTTCTCCATAAATGTTTTATTGTCATTTTAAATTTTCCAATAATTATTTTCTATAACTTACACCAATTAAATAAGTATTGCTATATTTACCTTTTAAAGCCTAATTTCAATATAATATTTATAAACTCCTTTTATTAGCGAAATAAAATTCTCTTTCATTTGTAATAATCACTCTATCTTATTTACTTTTAATATTTGTCTTTATAAAAATTATTTAACCATTTTTATATATTTAAATATCATTTTAATTATAATGACCCGTATTTTACATATTAGAGGATCGTAAAATATTTTTATTTAATTCATATGATGTCTTATAACTCTAAAATTTTGGAACATGACTCTTAGGGGCATTTTCCACAACTACGATTTTTATGGAATTTCTATGTGACCAGTTTGGCCCTAAAAATATTATATGAACCATAACATTTTATAGGTGTCGAGTTAGGGCCTAAAACCACTTCCATTGCTTTAGAATGATGGTTTTCCATTCCGTAGAGTGGTCACAATAGTAAAATGGACTTACTGTTTGAAAGTCATGTTTGTTTTAAGTTTTGGCTCCTACCGACCAAAATTAGTGGGTAATTAATTAGGCCCAAACCTAAGCCCTCTAACTAA
The DNA here is from genome assembly GCA_030737815.1 of Allium fistulosum. Taxonomy (NCBI): domain Eukaryota; kingdom Viridiplantae; phylum Streptophyta; class Magnoliopsida; order Asparagales; family Amaryllidaceae; genus Allium; species Allium fistulosum. The sequence goes on from CM060905.1 coordinate 839,024,661, forward strand.
TTTCGGAAATTTTACCTAATTAGAGCTGATGGGACATGTCCAATCGCATTTTCCAGTTCCCAATACAGTTACAAACCTCCGTTAACCCTAATTTCATCAAAAAGCTCATTTTTCCGTACTAATTATGGCAAAATTCATCATTAGAGGGGTAATTAGCATAGAAGGATCGAAGATTATCATTTTTGGTTGATTTGAATTTATTCTCCTTGCTGTCCATTTTAGATCTAGAGATTAGATTGGTAATTTGGGTAACTGATGAGTATCTCTTGACCTCTCACTATGTTATTCATGTTCATAGTTAAATTTGATGTTTTTAACATATTTTTGACGATAAAATGTTTTATATCTTTAATCACACTTTTATACATATTTATAGCCAAGATTAAAAAGGTTTACAATGGTTTTAAATGGTTTTTACGACCTATTGTGATTACATTGACATGCTAATGTAAAATTTAGATCCAGGCTAGAATTTGTATGATTATCATGTTTGGATGAATTGCATGTATGTACGGATGTATATGGATGATATTTCAGTTTGGTATATTGTGCTTTGGTATGGTTTGCTAGTGCCTTTAGGTAGTTAGGAAAGAGGTTGTCGAATTGGGCAAATCAAAGGAAAAGTTGGTCAGAATTGGATGAAACTTGAAGGAGGGGCTCTAGAGTGAGGGAGGAGCCTATAGTTCATGTTGCATCAAAATCAGCATGGTGGATTGTAGTCGTGACAAGTCAATTCTAATATGGGGAAATCGGCTCGGTGGATTTCACTTCGAATGTGCTTCGGGGTAAAGGAGGTGAAACTTCGAGGCAAGATTTAGGAAAAGGCAAGAAAGGACTCCAGGAGAAGGATAGCCAAAAATTAGCTAAGTATAGGACCCGGTACTGACTACTTCATGTCGGTACAGACCTGTTATATGGTAGCGGGTTATGTTGTGGACTTAGGAACTTGGGGGAATAGAGCAAGGAGGTCCTAGGAAAGCTAAGGGAGAAGTGATCAGTGGAAGAATTGTACTTAGAAAAAATCAGCTAAGTATAAGAGGGAGGTACATCTCGGTACCGACCTCTTTTGGTCGGTACCTACACGAACTTCTTGAGATAGGGTTGCTAGAAATTCTAAAAGGAAGTGTGAAGAATCCGCATGTCGAGTTAAAGGTGCTTGTTTGTTTGCTTGGGGTACGATGGTGATCTAGTAGCACGTTGCTAGCTTCAGGACTTCAGTGAGGGTAACTCGATGGTGAATGGAGTTAAGTTTCGATAACAGCAGCCCGATGTTGAAAGGAGTCGAGAGGATAATTATCCATGAAGGGCGGTTCTAGGGAGGGGTACTCATGGATAAGACGTTGAAGGGTCTTATCGTGGAAATAAGCAATGTGAAATGGCTTTTAGAGAATAATGGAAACTAGATGAAGTAAGGAAAGGGCTCGGATACGTGTGCTAAGGGATCATTGATACTCAAAGTGTTTTCTGATGTACTTGAATGCAGGGGTGTTGTGATTGCACTCGTGGGTTCTTTGTTTGGCTACCCTGGATCGGTGGAATGGATTCGTATACCCTAGACTAATGGAATGGATCTAGTATCAACTTCGGGCTAAAGGCGAGTACAATGAAAATCGGGATTTATCCATTGATCCCTAACAAAGGAATGGTCATATGAGTTATCCAATATCTAAAGCATACTGAGTGATAATGGGAATTGTTTGATGGATGTTATATTTGCTTTGATTGTTTTTCCCATAATCTGTCACTGTATAGATGTCATTTGAGATAGGTATTGTGGATAGGGATACCATGAACGCACCTCACAGTTCTTAGTTTACAGTACACATTTATGATGTTGTAGAGTAGCATATTATGTCTATTATGTGCTAACTCTTTAGTTGCAGGGACAGACCAGGTATGGTTCGTGTACCCTTGTTCCTTACTATATTGACTTGTATTGTATTTTCAGATTCATTTATCACTCACACAAGACTGTTGTTAGACTCGAGGTTTTATGATTTGCTTCATATTATCTTGGGTACTCTTAAATGAGTAGACCAGATAGCAGGTCTAAGTGATATACGGTGGCTGTGCAGAGGACGAGTTTGATGGAGCTTTCTCGTATTATATATATGGATATTATGCTTATTTTTCTGTGCAACAATGTGGAGCCTAGACAGTGTTTGCTTTTCTATTATGAGACAATCTATTTGGGTTTATTACCACTTTGTATAAACTATATTACTATATTCTATAACTTTGTGGATTTGTGCTCAGATATTTGGTTCACTTGATTATTACTATCTCTCCTGCTTTGTATATGTGATTGTATATTATATTTTATTCCATGCGCTATGATATATATGGTAGGTTCTATGATGTTTTGTTTCTTTTTAACTCTTGATATTCATCCTACATTGGCCGAGCATGATAGTAGTGTGCTATCTAATTATATTGAGCGTCGATGGTGTAGGGCAGTGGTTGCATTAACCCTTAAAAATGTCCAAACTCATTTTAGAAATCAAAATTTACTCAAATAAATTATCTAATTATTTCATAAATATTTTCCCTTATATTATTTCTAAATGATTTCTATTTATCTACAGAATTATTATTAAAACCCCTTTTTAAATTTATTAAATCTTTTAATTAAATTTCCTCTCAACCACGGGTTGTTATAGACTCCCTCTTAAGAAAATTGCATCCACAGAATTTTCATTTAGGAAAACTCTATAAGTGAGCTAATAACTTCTAGCTCAACTACACCATAAACTACTAAAATACACACACAAACAAAATAACAAGACATGGAAGACTTGTGTGTATTAGGAAATAGCTCGGGATAGGTATGTGCCATAAGCTCTCTGGCCTCCCACGTACAATTCAACAGGTTATCAGACCATTGCGCTTCACTAACAGGACCCACTTATTTCTATGCTGTCGGACCTCCGAGTCGAGTGCACAGATCAAATGCTGCACATAAATCATGTTGGGGATATATCGAGTTCCTCAATATACCTAGGTTCCACAATAGTTTCGATATTCCTTAGACACTTCCTCGAAGGGGAAATATGGAAGACACCTTTAATACCAGAGAATTGACCAGGAAGAGTAAGCTATATGGCTAACAAAGCATGGTTCAAGCTTCCCCAACTTACTGAACCTAGCAACATCCTTTAGAGGAGATATCTTCATAAAATTAAGATCACCAACCTTAAACTCGATATCCTTCTTCTACGGTATGCATAAGACTTCTATCGATCCCGGGCTTCCTTCATCCTCTGTCTAATCAACTCTGTCTTCTCAGAAGCCTCCTTGATTGAATCTAGACTAAGAACAAATCTATCTCCAATCTTAAGCCAACAAGATGGTGAATGACACAGTCTGTTGGGTGAATTCTCACCACCGGTCCAAACTTCGCCGAACCAACCATCTCCAAGCTTCGCCGAACCAACCATCTCCAAGCTTCGCCGAACCAACCATCACCAAGCTTCGCCGAACCAACCAGTCACCAAGCTTCGCCGAACCAACCATCTCCAAGCTTCGCCGAACCAACCATCACCAAGCTTCGCCGAACCAACCAGTCTCCAAGCTTCGCCGAACCAACCCACCTCCAAGCTTCACCGGACCACTCATCTCCTACCACCGAACCAAAGAAAACCGGACCAGATCCACCAGGCCAGATTACGTCAGCCCAGGCCCGCCAGCTGCTATATACCTCCAAGACCCCTACCCCCAGCCTCACTCTATAAATAGAGGGGCAGGGGTACAACAATGGGGGACAAGTTTTGAGAGCTCAAGCACGGAGAGAACTTTCAAACAACTTTCTTTTACTTGTATCAAAGCTTTGTAGTTGTAATCAAAACAAGAGAAGAGAAATAACATATAAAGTGGACGTAGGCACATTCTGGCTAAACCACTATAAATTTGCGTGTCTTTTTACAGTTTAGCCCCTGTTTTTCATATATTTGCATAAGATCTACTAAATCATACAACTTTGAGGTGTTTGTCCATTTTTTGTGCAAACATTTTTGGTGCTTTCACTGAGAATTAGAAGCTCGAAGCTTCAGCTTCATCCACTTAACAGTTTTCCTAACAGCATCGTTCGCCACTTGGAAAACATGCCTCCCAAACAGAGAAAAGATGTTAACAAAGGAAAAAACATCGCATCCAGCAGTCTTCCAGATCCAGCTGTCACGAATCAAGTAAATCGTCCTTCTCCAGCAGCAGTAACAAATGAAGGACAGGCTAACCCAACCACTCCTGCCACAGAACAGCCTGCAGCAATTACTAGGGAAGATTTGGACAGAGTTGTGGTTGAAGTAACTAACCGCTTCACGTCCCAGTAGGAAGCCTTGGTGGACCATCTCATGTCACGCTTAAGGGATGCTGAAGAGTCCAACCGCAACACTGAATTATGGGGCGAGTCCTAGTCTAGAGGATCTCAGAGATAACAAAGATCTTCCTTCTTCGAAGGAGCTAACGTCAGAAGTAACCATGGTAGGAGCCGAGACCGAGCACAGCCCAAAGTTAGGCCTGAGGAAACGTTTTGTACCGAACCCAACGGGGGAGGTACCGGACGAAGGTCAACTGTAGCTGAGCATGTCATACTGCCTAACCACGGAAACGCCGGTGAACGGGGCCGAGCTAGAGTCCAGCCCGAAGTTGGACCCGAGGAAGTGCTTAGATCAGAACCCAGCAGGGGAAGATCAAGGCAAGGGCCAACTGTAGCTGACCCTAGCATGCTCCCAGAAGATCAAAGGCAGCCGGTTGAAAATATGAGGAATGATAGACGATACCATCCCTACAGGTCATCTGGACAGAATCAATCCCACAGAGCAGAACCAAACTCATATCTATCTGCTCCAAGTTCTGATGAAAGGATGGCACGCTTATTCAGAGAGTGCGTCCAACGGGAGCAAAGGGATTGAGGGATCGGTGCTAGAGTAACCAGCCCTTTCGCCCGCAATATCGAAATTGCTATCACCCCCCGAGAATGGAAGATGCCAACAATGGAACCTTACAAAGGAACCTCCGACCCCGTTGTACACCTACAGAGATACACACAACATATGCTCATGAGTGGAGCAACAGAGGGAGTACTGTGCAAATGTTTTCCGCTCTTCTTAGCAGATCTCGCTACCTCCTGGTTCTGTCATCTACCCCAGGGATCCATCAGCTCGTGGGAAATGTTGAAAGAAAAGTTTATCAGTCAGTTCCGCATCCATGTGGAACAACCTAAGGATGCTTATTCCTTATCCAGCGTCAAACAGAAACCTAGAGAAAAACTGCAGCAATACCTAACCCGATTCAATGCCGCAGCAGCCGCAGTCCATGATGTCGATGAGAAGCTTATCCTAATGGCCCTCTGTAGTGGTGTGCATCCGGACACTAAATTTGCTAGAAGGTTGACGAAAGAAAAACCAGCTACTTTACCCAATTTCTTCCATGAAGCCGGGAAATACATAAGGCTTGAGGATGCTGCCGTTGATGGGGCAGTCAGGACAGCAAAATAAGGCAACTCACAGCAACGCCCCTGCTGTGGCAAGGGACGTTCGAAGAAATGATTCCAGAGACAATGCTGGGGGCAAGAAGGGAGAAAAGCGCCTATATCGGCCTGGACCGAGATTCGACACTTACACTGCTTTGAATGAGACCGTCGAAAATATCTTCCTTGCCACCCAAGGCGAAGTTAGAAACAAACGCCCACCATACAAAAAGGAATCAGATAACGCGTAGAAATCTGGAAAGTTCTGCCGCTTCCACGAATCTCACGGGCATGATACTAATGAATGCCATCATCTCCGGGATCTGATTAAGGAACACATCAGAAGGAAGAAACTGGAACGTTATGTAAAAAGTCAGGACAGGACTCTAGCTCCTGCCAATGAAAACCCAAGGCTACCCTCACCGGACACCGGCAGAGGAAACCGCAACGCTAGCATCTCTAGCCAAGAGAAGATAGTGGTCCATATCATCTCAAGAGGACCGCACATCGCGGACAGAAGCTGGAAAGAGATGGAAAGATACGGAAAGTCGCTTAGAGACAGTAAAGACTGTCAATACGGTTATAGAAGAACGCCACCCGAAGCGGAAAGAAAGTAATGACATCACATTCGGTAAGCGTGACCTAGAAGGAAGGCAGTACCCTCACATGGATCCCATGGTTATCTCTGCCCGACTCGGTCCCGCCGAAGTAACCGAATCCCGGTAGACACTGGAAGCTCAGTAAACATCCTGTTCAAACACGCATTCGAAAAAATGAAGCTATCAATGAAGGATGTATCTCCCTGCGATAAACCACTGCACGGTTTCACTGGGGATGCAAAGATGCCCCTCGGCCAACTGGACCTCTTTGTTGAGATTGGAAGCCATCCCCGCTCCGTTGTACGGAGACAGACGTTTGTGCTAATAGAAAACCATTCGGCCTACAATGCCTTCTTAGGAAGACCAGCCTTGTCTGACTTCCAGATTGTCCTAGCCCCATGGTGCCTAAAGATGAAGTTTCCAACGGACAATGGAATAGGGGAAGTAGAAGGAGACCAGGACGTTGCTCGAGACTGCTATGTGACTGAACTTCGCAACAACCACCGGAAGGATAAAGGGAAGGGTGTAGAGGTTGCCCTCTGCACGAAAAGTCTAGAAGCATAGCAACTAAAGAAAGCCCCTCCTCTTCGATATACCAGCGACCCTTTCAATGAATTAGACCCTAGGGACAGAGAGGAGGAGGCCACCGCCGAGCCTGCAGAGGCTATGGAATTTGTATCTGTAGACAAGCACGACTCAAGTAGACTATTGAAAATTGGGTCCCAACTAAAAGCCGAATTGAAGGAACAACTTATCGATTTTCTCCGCCACAACTTGGATGTATTCGCATGGTCACACGCTAACATGACCGGAATCTCCCCCGACATAGCATGCCACGTATTAAACATTGATCCTACCAAGGCGCCCGTAAAATAAAGAAAGAGAAGTATGGGGGCAGAACGATCAGCAGCCCTCGATGAAGAAGTAAAGAATCTACTCGCCAATGACTTCATACGAGAAGCTATCTACCCGGAATGGATCGCCAACCCGGTGCTGGTAAAGAAGGCTAATGGGAAGTGGCGAACCTGCATTGACTTTTCCAACCTAAACGACGCCTGCCCAAAGGATTGCTTCCCACTTCCCCGAATCGACCAACTTGTAGACAGCACAGCCGGGCATGAGCTCCTATCTTTTATGGACGCATACTCAGGATATAACCAAATTCCTATGCATGCTCCCGACCAAGACCACACTAGTTTCATCACCGACCGGGGTTTATACTGCTATAAGGTAATGCCTTTCGGACTTAAAAATGAAGGAGCCACCTACCAGCGCCTCGTCAACAAGATGTTTGCAAGGCTAATAGGATAAACTATGGAAGTATATGTAGATGACATGCTGGTAAAGTCAAGGAAAGCCAAAGATCACGTAAGCCACCTAGGCGAGATGTTCCAGGTACTTCGACAGTATGGAATGAAGTAGAATCCACTAAAGTGCTCCTTCGGAGTGTCATCAGGAAAGTTCTTAGGATTCATCGTCCATGCCAGAGGGATTGAAGCAAACCCTGAACAAGTCCGAGCGCTAAGGGATATCAAGATACCTTCCACTCGGAAGGAAATGCAAAGTTTGAATGGAAAAGTGGCCGCCCTAAGCCGATTCATCTCCAAGGCAACAGACAAGTGCGTTCCCTTTTTCGAAGCTTTAAAGAAAGACAAAGGAAAGTTCGAATGGACTGACGAATGCTTAACCGCTTTCCTTAACTTAATCGAACACCTCCAGAAACCACTGGTACTCTCGACTCCAAGCGAAGGCAAAGAATTATACCTATACCTTGCTGTGTCATCTCACGCCCTAAGCGCTGCCTTGGTAAGGGAAGACAACCGCACGCAGCGGCCAGTTTACTTCGTCAGCAAGAGGTTTACTGGGGCAGAAATCAGATATCCTAAACTCGAGAAGCTAGCATACTGTTTACTAATAACATCATGGAAACTGTGTCACTACTTCCAGTCCCATTCCATCAAAGTTCTGACCGATCAACCACTGAGGTAGGTACTCCATCGTCCCGACACTTCTGGGCGACTACTTAAATGGTGCATTGAATGAACTAAGTCAGTATGGTATCACCTATCACCCTCGCACCGCCATCAAGGGACAAGCCATGGATGATTTCATTGCAGAATTCACTACCAACGAAGATAAGGAGCAATTGGAAATAACAAAAGACATCAAGTGGAATCTCTTTGTGGATGGCGCATCAAACGAACAAGGCTCGGTGGCAGGTGTGGTAATAATCACTCCCAGGGGGAATAAGCTGCACTATGCTATAAGGTTGGAGTTCGCTGCCACCAACAACGATGCAGAATATGAAGCAGTGATAGCTGGATTAGAACTTGCCATAGAAATCGGAGCCAATTCTTTGTGTCTTCATAGCGATTCTCAACTTATTGTTAACCAAATACTAGGAGAATTCCAAGCTCGAGAAGAACGACTCATAGCATATTTAAAGAAGACCAAGTTACTTCTCAGCCGATTGGACCACTACTTAGTCAAACACATCCCTCGGGAAGATAACCAAGAGGCCGACGAATTGGCGAAGCAAGCAAGTGTGAGAGACATCGCCCTCTTCGGGGCAGTAACCATCTCGAAGCAACTGGCCCCAAGTTTTGAGCAAGTGAATCTGATAGCTACAACCGAAGAAGCAACTTGGATGACTCCCATCCGAGACTACCTACAAAGCGGCACGCTACCTAACGGGCGTAACGAAGTCAAGAAAATCTTGAGGAAAGCATCCCGCTACACAATACAAGAAGACATCCTCTAGCGGCGCGGATTCTCTAACCCGTTATTAAGGTGTGTCGCTGGGAGGGAAGCCAAGGAAATCTTATCTAACATCCATCAGGGAAGCTGCGGAGATCACACCCGAGGGCAAACTTTAGCAAAGAAGATACTCCGATATGGATATTTCTGGCCTACCTTAAGCAAGGACGCCTTAGATTTTGTCAAAAAGTGTGACAGATGCCAGAAGTTTGCTAAGATTCCGCGGCTACTAACAACTGAAATTACTCAAATGACCAGCCCTTGGCCCTTCGCAATATGGGGAATCGACTTAATCGGCGAACTGCCAATGGGCCAAGGCGGGGCCAAATATGCTATAGTGGCAGTCAATTATTTCACCAAATGGGTGGAAGCGGAACCTCTGAATAAAGTATCTTCAACAAAAGTTATTAACTTCTTGATCAAAAATGTTCTGTGCAGGTACGGAGTCCCACTCAAAATCATATCAGACAATGGACTTCAATTTGACAGCGAGGAATTCGCCAACTGGTGCCAAGAACATGGAATTCACAAAAGCTTCTCATCCGTAGCGTATCCCCAGGCAAACGGACAAGTCGAAGCAGTCAACAAAATTCTGAAAACTCTAATAAAAAAGAAGCTCGAAAAGTCAAAGGGCGCTTGGGTGGACGAACTCCCTACGGCACTGTGGGCCTATCGCACATCTTTCAGAACATCAACGGGGCATACTCCTTTCTCTTTGGCATACGGATCAGAGGCTATGCTCCCAGTTGAAACCATTGTGCCTTCCCACCGTAGGATCCATTATAACCCAGAAGAGAACGAAGAACTCCTTCAGATGTCTTTGGATCTAGTTGAGGAGAGAAGAAATGATGCAGTCCTTAAAGCAGCGGCCCACAAGCAAAAAGTGGCAGCACAATACAACTCCAAAGTCAAGCATCGTACCTTACAAGAAGGAGATCTTGTCCTCAAGCGAATCTTCCCTCGTCCCGGAGCACTAGATCCAATCTGGGATGGACCATATGTAATTCATAAAGATCTCCGCAATGGAGCTTATATTTTGTCAACAGTGGACGGAGAGGTGTTCCAGAGGGCATGGAACATCCAACACCTCCGTCGATACTTTTCTTAACTTGTACTACCCATATGAAGTGAATTAACAAAGAGAATCAGTGGACGTAGGCCTTTTCGTGCCGAACCACTTTAAAAAACCTTGTCTCTTTTTTAACTTGTTCCTTTATATCTTGGCTGCTTGTTAACTTTATCCTTTTCTGTTAAACAAAATCCTATGCGTATAGCATTTCCACCCGAAGCAATCCACAGCGCAATTTCACCTGGACAAGACCTAACAGGTACTATGCGAATCTATGCCCTCGCCAATGAGACACTTTTGCCCCGGAATCCCTCTGCTGCGGGTTAACTCATTGCTCGCGACGGCCCTTAAAGCCAACTGTAATGAGCCGATTATAAGCCACCGAGAAGGCCGACTATAGCCGAGGCAGCTCATTACGGCGTTCGGCTCGCCGGCAACTGTGAACCGACTATAAGCCCCAACATAAGGTGTGGCCAGCCAGGGGCAGTTCACGGTTGACGATCGGCACCCACGCTAGCCGGCCATAGTAAATCGAATAATACCCACGATTACGGGCCATAATGGCCCGGGTAGTTACTGTGCGCGATCTCGGCTCCGATGTGTCTTAAGTACGGCTGTGGTAAAAAAGAATTAACTCCCCGCGGAGGCGTAAGATGGGTGACAAATGTCTCCAAGACCCACAGCTAGGGAAAGTGACTACAAAACCCGTTTGCCACGAACTTAAGCACATCGAAGGCCTTCCATGATTGGAAGTTTTACTATTTCACATATTTCAATTTTGCTTGAGAAACTTTTCTCCTATCCTCTGTAACAATTCTTGAAGTACAGGACACAGAACAGGAGACATTCACTAATAGAAGCGGATACTCGCAGCAAGATATTGGAACGCATCCCTTAATCGATCACACAGGATATTCAAAGCTACCATCTATAAGCAAAATATAAAGGGCAGTATTTCCTTCTTTCATATGTAAACACATGACTATAATTTATTCACACCTCACACTAGCATTGCAAGTCACGAAATTATGTTTCAAACAAGATCCTGACATCGAACACAATTTGATTACAAGAATATGCATAGCTATATTTCTTATGCAACATGTCAAAATAGCAAAAAACATTCAAAAGACGACAAAATCAGCTTAAGTTAAAGAATTACACGTCAAGAATAGAGCCATTTATTACAGGTAGCAAGAATTACAACCTAAAAGTTACTCTATTGTTTTAAGACTAACATATACAGCCATGTCAAGTCTACAAAAAGAATTTTCCAGGTCTAATCAGGGAGCCGGCTGTGTTGGAGTCTTGTCCTTGTCCTGTTGCCCACCTGTCCGGTCAGGAAAAGAATTCGTTAGTGATAAGCAACCAAGTTAACGGAAAGACTAGAAAGGAAGACTTACCAGCACCTGCTTCTTGACCATCCTGGTCGTCATCCTCTACCTGCACAACTGCCTCCTCAGCAGCAAGCAACCGCAAAACCACCTGTCGCTAGCAAGAAATAAAAGCACGTAAGATAAAGCACTGCAGTTATAATGGAAATTATAAATAAAGCTTCACACTTACAGCCGGAGGTGAAGCGACGAATGGAAACAGAGTCATCCCTGATGAAGAACCATTCTTTCTTAAACATACTGAACTTCGAGTATAAGTCCAGGACGGGCTTAAAGGATACGACAGATTCCAAGCTGATGTAGGGAGACCCCTTCTTGTAGCCTCTCAAGTTGTACAAATACCGGATCTCCCGGTTGGAAGGAGGACGCCCATATCTCCTCTGGAAGATGACAAAGAGACTCACCAAAATGGCATAAGAGTTGAGATGAAGCTGGAATGGAGCCACCTTTAGATATGTAAGAAAGCTGACTACCCAGGCGTTGAGGGGCGGGATGGCACCACACATACAATGGTATCTGTTGTAGGCAAAGTATCCTTCAGGAGGATCATACGGCATCGCAGCCGGCAGTAACATGCACGCTCGATCGATCCCGAAAGAGCGGGATATAACATCAAGTTGCTCGCCCTTGAGTGAGCTAGGGGAGCAATCAGGAGGCAAGTTGAGAAGCTCCTGAGGACCGTACCCGTCCACTAACGATCTCGGAGCGGGCCCACGTCGTTCTGGATTCGGCTGAGCTGGGGGCACGACGGAGGACCCTCCTTCGCCCACAGATTTCTTTTTGTCTGATCGAGTTTCGGCTTTGCGAGACATTATCTACAACACCGGGAAAACATATTGTTAGAACAGAGGATGTAAACAAGTAAGTGTATAATATGAAATTTCACTCATAAAATCAAAATGCTCAAACTCCTATTGTCATTCGGTAAGGTGAAGGTTAAATTTCATTCGGTATTTGGAGTCTCGAGGTTCATTCGGCATTCCCCGTATAGGGTTCATTCGGTGATCCAAATGAGAATGCTCGTTCGGTACTCAGGATCCACGAACTCATCCGGTAATCCAAGGACGACAGTTCATTCGGCACTCGAAATACCCGGATTCGTTCGGTTGTCTAAAAGGGCTATTCGGCGAGAGAAGGCTGTATCACCTGATTCGATTCGGTGTGAATGTCTGGTTCGGTTGTCTTGGGTTGGAAGGGAATAACGAAAGTATACGGCCCCTACTTATAGGCAAATATAGGATGCCGGACCAGTTGGATCGGCACTCAGCGATCGAATGGAAGGAAACAAAGTAGGCCATATGCCAGCATATACCCCACTTTGGGGGGCAAATGTTGGGTGAATTCTCACCACCGGTCCAAACTTCGCCGAACCAACCATCTCCAAGCTTCGCCGAACCAACCATCTCCAAGCTTCGCCGGACCAACCATCACCAAGCTTTACCGAACCAACCAGTCACCAAGCTTCACCGAACCAACCATCTCCAAGCTTCGCCGAACCAACCATCACCAAGCTTCGCCGAACCAACCAGTCTCCAAGCTTCGCCGAACCAACCCACCTCCAAGCTTCACCGGACCACTCATCTCCTACCACCGAACCAAAGAAAACCGGACCAGATCCACCAGGCCAGATTACGTCAGCCCAGGCCCGCCAGCTGCTATATACCTCCAAGAACCCTACCCCCAGCCTCACTCTATAAATAGAGGGGCAGGGGTACAACAATGGGGGACAAGTTTTGAGAGCTCAAGCACGGAGAGAACTTTCAAACAACTTTCTTTTACTTGTATCAAAGCTTTGTACTTGTAATCAAAACAAGAGAAGAGAAATAACATATAAAGTGGACGTAGGCACATTCTGGCTGAACCACTATAAATCTGCGTGTCTTTTTACAGTTTAGCCCCTGTTTTTCATATATTTGCATAAGATCTACTAAATCATACAACTTTGAGGTGTTTGTCCATTTTTTGTGCAAACACAGTCTATTGTATATCCTCAAAGGGTGCCATGTCGATGCTGGACTGGTAGTTGTTTGTAAGTAAACTACACCAAATAGATATGATCCTCCCAACCACCTCCCAAATCAAGAATACAAGAACGAAGAAAATCATCCAAGACCTAATTGACTCGCTCCATCTGGCCATCAGTCTACGGATGATATGTAGTACTAAAGTTCGGCATCGTAACCAAAGCCGACTGAAAGCTTTTCCAAAAACCACTGGTAAATAATGGATCACGATCAAACGCAATGGCAATGGGAACACCATGAAGTCTCACAACCTCCATCACATAAAGCTTAGCTAAATATGGAGTAGTTATACTTTATTTCACCAGTATAAAGTGCGTCGATTTAGTCAAGCGATCAACTGCAAATGCTATCAAGACCACTCCAAGATCGAGGAAGTCCATCAAGAAAGTCCATCGACACCTGAAAAGAATACAACATTAAAGAAATCCTTACTCGACTTCACATTGGGATTTATATAAGTAAACTACTATGAAAATCAAATTGACTTATACATGGTCCCATTTCCATAGCGGGATCTCCAAAGGCGGAAGAAGACTGCTAGGCCTATGATGTTCATCTTTGACAAGCTAATAAGTTATCCATCCCTTCACATACTTCCTTATGTCACTCTTCATCCCTTTCCAATAATAAAGACGCTTCATATCCATGTACATCATACATCATCCTGGGTAAATAGTATGGCACGAATGATGGCAATCATCCATCACTTCCTTATGGAGACCATTTAAATAAGGAACAACAAGTCTACCACTCCTCCATAAGCAACAATGAGCATCAAGAGAATAACCAACATGATCATCACCAACATCATCGAACTCTAATCTCTAAATAAGAGCAAGAATAGTCGGATCTCTCTTCTAAGCATCAGTGATCCGATCAATCAAATATGGCCAGGTAATAAGACTAACCAACTTCACATCTGAACCAATTACCAATTCTATGTCTCGAATATCACACACAAAAAGCAACTCCAAATCCTTCCGCTCAGCTATCATTATAGAAAAAACTAAATGATGCTTCCTACTCAACCCATCGGTTATTTTATTCTCCTTCCCATAGGTGTACTGAATCTCAAAATCATAGGTTGCAAGAAACTCAAGCCAATGATGATGCCACATGTTGAGATCCTTCTGAGTGAACAGATACTTTAACGATTTATGATTTTTATCAAGAATAACTCTCTCTCCAAGCAAATAATATCGCCATATATTCAATGAAAAGAAAATAGAGATGACTCTAAATCGTAAGTACCATAGCAGACTTCATTAGGCCTCAGCTGCCTAGATGCATAAGCAATCACTCTACCTCGCTGCATAAGAACTGCTCCTAAACTAGAACCACAAGCATCAATATAAACCTCAAGATCCTAGTCACCCTCTAGTACAATAAGAATAGGTGCATCGGTATGTAAGTCCTTCGGCTTTTGAAAAGCTATCTCACATTTATTTGTCCACTAAACCTTCACTCCCTTCCTAGTAAAATTAGTTGGAGGAAGCACTATCTACGAGAAATCCTTTATGATGCGCCGATAATAACCGACTAAGCCCAGAAAACTACGGATCTCAGTAACTATCTCGGGCCTCTTCTAATTCTGAATAGCTTCAACCTTACTTGGAACTACAGAAACACCAGCCTCTGATACTACATGGTCTAAGAAATTAAACCTCCTTCTTCCAAAAGTGGCATTTGGATAACTTGGCTTTCAACTGATTCCGCCTAAGTGTCTCCATAACAGCTCTGAGGTGCTGCTTATGCTTGGCCTCTAAATTGGAATAAACCAAGATAACACCAAGAAACAATAGGACAAGCTTATTAGGATAGTCTTTGAAAATCCTGTTCATCAAATCGACGAAGTATGCAGGCGCATTAGTCAATACTACCCACTCATAAGAGCCATAACGAGTCCGAAAAGCTGTCAATGAAATAATTCCTCTGTAATATGGAACTGATGGAAACCGATGACAAGGTCAAGCTGAGAAAAGACCTTAGCACCACTAAGCTAATCAAACATATCATTAAACCTGGGCAAAGAATATTTACTCTTTACGGTGAGCTCGTTCAGCTTTAGATAATCAATGCACACCCTAAGGGAACCATCCTCTTTCTTCAAAAATACTAATGTGTTGCCCCAAGATGGACTATTAGATTGGATAAAATGCTTAACCTCTAGCTCTAACAACTGCTTTTAATTCTTCATTCTCTTTGGCAGACATCCTTATGGGAGGATGGCTAAATGGCCGAGCTCCGAGAATAAGATCAATTCAAAACTCTATAGCCTGCCTCAGAGTCAAATCGGTAATAGGCTTGAAAAAATAAAGATAATCTCTAACAATAAGGATTCTGGAATTAACATCTTCTTCTTGAAACTCAAGAGGAAATAGAGAACCACTAAGAGGAAATAGAGAACCACTGAAGCTTTGACTAAGATTTCAAAGAGCTGGGCTGAGACGGTCTAAGGAATTTGGATAGCTAAGAGTGATTACTCTTTCAAGACATAAAAGATGAGCCTCATATTGATCCAACCAATCCATGTCAAGAATAATGTCGAATCCCAGATAACTGAATACATGCAAATCATACAAGAAAGAGAATGCACATAAGTTCAAAACAACATCTTTACATAACATAAGGCTTGCATAACCCCCTATGAGATTAGCAATTCTTAAAGATGTAACCAAGCAAAAAACATCAAGATCAAATTGGTCAACCGGTTCCTTTGACACAAATGAATGAGACGCACCAATGTCGAAAAGAACACTAATGGAAGAATCTCTGAATAAGATAGTACCTTTGAGGATGGAGCTTTCCTTTTAGTCTAAGATGGTCCACTGGAAGCCAGTATAGAATTCAACCTTCCAACCTTCTTCTTCTTATCTGCTACTGGATAGGTATAGCTTAGATGGCCAATCTCATTGCAAATCCTACACCGCTTCTAGAAAGATGGCTGATGAGGTTTGCTGCAATCTCTAGAATAATGGCCCTTATCATTGTAGTTATAGCACACTATCTCCAATCCTCTAACATGCTTGCCAAAGTCTGGACTCTTCCCTCCAAATGGCTTTTTTTTCTCAAACTTCGGCTTTTGCTTTTGGAAAGAAAACAACCCCTTCTGACCAAACAATTTCTTATTTTTCTAACCCTCATCACTACTCTCCCTATCATCTTCCTCTAGTATTAAAGATGTATCAACTAACTTCTCAAAGGTAGTCTCGAGCTGTGGAAGTAAGGCTTTCCTCATTGACTTGTTTAGGCCATAAACGAATTTCTATTTCTCCTTGAGATGTGTGTTGATAAGATCAGTTCCACACTTGGAAAGAGCATCGAAAGTGTAAAATACTTTGCCATCGACATTTGACCTTACTTCAAATCAATAAAATTCCTAGACATTGATGCTTTCTTTGCTTTGGGAAAAAAATACAGCTTAAAACGAAATTTGAACCGACCTTAAGTCAGTTCGGCCTCATCAACCTCAACCACTAAGAGATCATACCAATCAAGCGCCCTCTCCTACAATTGACGTGAAGCTATATGCACCTTATGATGATCTATGACTCCCATGTGAGTAATGATGCGCTCGCATGTCTTGAGCCATGCCTAAACCCTAATAATCCCCTCAGCGCTTTTGAATGGTTTTCCACCAAGGCTAGCATAATTGAAACACATCGGTGCAAAATCAAAGCAGGGAGTAGAAGGGTTAGGAGTAATGGAAGCACTGGATGCCTGAATACTCTGCACAAGCTCCATCAACCGATCGGTTGTCAACACTCCCTCGTTACCACCGGACAGTCCAGCATCTGCTCCGGTAAACAAACCGCCAGTCATTATTACTTCTACATTAAAGTGAGATTCAGAAGTAGAATAAATAATATATATATATATATATATATATTCACATAATATAACATCCAATTAACACGTATGCCCCAAGTAACCATCCCAATAATCATCGTGTATTCCTAGATTATACTTGGGGGATCTACCCAACCTTCAAGGGAAGAGACTCCTAAGTCCAACTAGGCCATTGATTCCTATCACTTTGTATCGTATATTATTTTGAACATTGCTTTGATATCAACTGTAACACCCTCCCTCTATACCCACATTAACAAAGAGTATTACAGGGTAATATTGTCTGATAATATGGAGAATAAGGCTATATGGTGCTAACATTCGTGAACATTTCTTTAGGCTAACATAGATACATATATCAAATCATATAACACTTGTTATATATACGATATCAGCATAAAGCAATAGACACGTATGGTTTTCAAGATAGAACAATATACAACACAAATATCATAAATAAAGATCACAGAATCAGAATGGTTAATTCATCAATAATACATGTCTAAGATGAGCAAAAAAATTCTAGTCTAATGCTCACTCTATTAAAAATACATATCATAGTCACAATTAATACATCATCATTAATAAATGAGGCTACAAAAACATACAGGGAGGCTATCATCCTAAATGTGTACTAGCCTCCAAAAATTTCCCATGGGTTAAGCAAGCTACTGGGAACTTGGACCTAAACTATCTCAAACCGATCCGAGTATTATAAAATAATACACGGGTCAGACTATGTCTAAATGTATATATCAATATGTACAATAACTGGTAGAGCAAAGCGTATATATCCTTCTAATTATCATTATAGGTATAGGTGTATATCATATTCCATACTACACATCAATAGACTAAAGCATGCCATGTGGATCAGCTAAGCATACAACGTCATCATAAAACTGGTAATATATAAGGAATTCAACTATTAAGCATGCACATAATCAAGAGAGAAGTAATGAATGGGTTTGTATGTCTACACACACGCATATGTGGATCAGCTAAGCATACAACGTCATCATAAAACTGGTAATATATAAGGAATTCAACTATTAATCATGCACATAATCAAGAGAGAAGTAATGAATGGGTCTGTATGTCTACACACACGCATATATATATATATATATATATATATGTATGTATGTATATATGTGTATGCATATATATATATATATATGTGTGTGTATGCATATATATATATATGTATGCATATATATATATATATGTATGCATATGTATATATATATGTATGTATGTATGTATGTATGTATATATATATATGTATGTATATATATATGTATATATATGTGTATATATGTATGTATGTATCATAGTCGCGATGTAAACTTATCAACACACATCACTACACTAAGGAACAACGGTTACAGCACACAACACACCCTATAGTTTTAAGTTATTCCCGGTCATCGTGGCCTAAGGTCCATCTACGTAATGGTCATGAGCGTACTGCCTAATGGTAACGGACTGTTTGGCTAGTTTAGCATTTGGGAAACTCCTCACACAAATGAATATCAGCACACAACACGTAGAATAGTGATGCCATAGGTCCAGGGCACGACCCTACGATCAGCCAACTAGGATGGACTCTAGTCAATCTGGGTACAACATTAATCCATAGACATATAAACGATTTCATACCCCATAATGGTAACCCACAACTATCACCTCTCGTAAAAGAGTGTCGTGCACATTCATAAGGTGATCAAATAAATAGTCGTACAAGACGGTTTTATAAGCCCTTTTATTCAAATTCCTTACTATACAGAAATGATACTCAAACATCCAATATTATAAAAAGGGTTTAAGCATAGAAAACTATTTCATTTATTTCTGAAGTGTTCATATATTTTAATTTAACCAAACAATACTATTTTTGTTTATTTATAATTAAAATATGCATTTTAACCTTCTTTTCTGGTTTTCAAAAGCATTTATATAATTTCATATTTACTCATTTACTAGCATTCCATATCATATCCAAACATACATATATTTTTGAACGATTTTCAAAGCTTCAAAATTAATTTATTTACCTTCATAATTTGTATTTCCTATAAATAACATTTTCCACCATCAATTTTCATTAACAAACTCCATAAGTTATTACTAATATAATAAAAAATTTTACTATAATTATTTATATTTTGTTTTATTTTATATATATTTATTTTCTTTTTTAAAATAAAAAATTGAAAACCTGTGCATGCACGGCGTAGAGCATGTCCAGGCCGTGCACTGGTCACTATGACCGGTGGATCGGCCGCGTCCTGAAACAGAAATGTTCTAGGTCATGCAACCTATTTCTAGTAACTTTGGCCATCATTCACTCCTCTTCCCGAACCCCATTTCGACTCTAGACCCTACACTCCATTCCAGCAACTCAATGCACATCCATCTCACACGAATTCAATCAAGATAAATCAAGGCAATGGGTTAAAGAGGAGTATGCAATGTAGAATTCAATTACATCAACATTCAATATGAAATGCATAAAACTAGACATAGACTGTGAGTATATATTACTCACCTTGAAGTGGTTAAGCTCCTACACTAGTATTGCTCCTTCCATCCCCTCTTTTCCTTCTCTCTACAAAATTTAATGCAAGACAAACTCAATCAAGGTCTCAACTTCTTCTTGCTAAAAGTTGTAGTAAGGTGTTGAGAGGGATATAGTAAGTTCAAAAAATTTTGGAATTTATTTATACTTTTCCTTAATATTTATTGAAAAGGGATTAGGGTTTCTATAATTGGGATTAGTGGAGATGGAGCTTGATGAATACGGGAAGTGAATTTGTAAGCAATGAGGAGGATTCTGAACTACTTGTGAGTGGTAAAGGGGAGTAGATATTTTTTAAATGTTAAGATGAGCAAAATGGACTCTCTATTCATTTGTTTTAATTCTTATCTTTCTTTTTTCTCTTTACTAATCAAGTTTCCTACCATGCCAAGTTAGCCCATAGTTTCAAATAAAATTCTTATTCGTTCTCCATGAATTTTTTACTATCATTTCAAAATTTTCTAATAATTATTTTCTATAATTTATCCAATTAAATAATTATTACTATATTTACCAATTAAAGCCCGGTTTCAATAATAATTTTATAAACTCTTTTTATAAGTGAAATAAAATTCTCTTTCTTTTGTAATAATCACTTTATCTTATTTACTTTTAATATTTTTATTTACAAAAATTATTTAACAATTTTTAATATATTTAAAAATCATTTTAACCCTTAAAATGTCCAAACTCATTTTAAAAATCAAAATTTACTTTACCAAATTATTTCATAAATAAATTGCCTATATAATTTCCAAATTATTTGTATTTAGCTACAATTTTACTATTAAAACCCATTTCTAATTAATTAAATATTTTAATTTAATTCCCTCTCAACTAGGAGTTATTACAGAAATAACAAGCTAATGTTGGGTCGATCAAAGATCAAGCAAATGGAAATAGCAAGGAAGGAAGCATAATAGAAAATAAGACCATAAAAAGCAGGCTAAGTATGGAAATGAAAAGGAATTACATACGAACTTCGCTACATGAGTTGTAATGCTCATATAATCGCGTACTGGTATGTTTACTGCGATCAAGGATATAATTCCTTATAGGTGCCCAATATCTTAGATAAGTAATTAGAGTGACACCCTGAGTTTTGATGCATACTGCTACTTCCTCAAAGCTCTAGGACACGACACAAACAAGTATGTTCATCTGAAAGATGATAATGAGAAAATCATTTAAAGAGGATACCTACTTTAGTACATGAGAACTTAGCTGAGCGAGCTAGTTCCAAAACAAAGGCAAATGACATTCCATGCATTAGACCTCCTCTCATTGAATTGTCCACCAACTTTATCTATGGAGGGGTGCACTTGGCTATGGGAGCAATTGAAACTCGATCAATACGCTTAAGAGATGAGGCAAGAGCTAGATAACTTCTTTACCAACAAGCATACACCATGTAAACAAGATCAAGTCAAGGATCAAGATATTGTTCTCACATAAGAAGATGCTTAGGATGCCATAAGGATTCATTGGTTGTCACTTTCCAAAAAGCCAACTGGGATCCTCGTAAGTTTTTTGGTACAAAATGAATGCTTGACTAATGTCCACAGTAAATATACTACCGAGAGGATGAGATTAATGACTAAAAACATAATCCTATGCATTATCCTAAAACATAAGTTCATAAGGAAAATAACACTCGAGAATATGATAAATTTGTTATTAACTATAAGCATGGTGACTCGAAGATCAATGGTTATGGAAGTCGTTTTCATTATCAACTCCCCAAATGTCTACAATGCATTCACTAGTCAACATTATTTTATTAATTGGGATATCTTAAATTCTACGGTGCCTATATTAAATTCTGCTATCAAAAAGGAATCAGTTATGTGCAAAGGTGTCATTTGGTAGTGCGGAATTGTCATGTTACATTTTTAAAGTAATATCAAAGAGGAGTAACGACCATCAATGAGAAAGAGTTTCAAGAAACTAGCTAAGTTAGATAGTGCCATTGTTGCTCAATAGTTAACGATGTTATAGTCCTAAAGATTGATAAAGAGTTAGGCCCTCACATAGAGGAAGGTAGAATTCTGGTTCCACAGAGGAATCATAGAAAGTCCAACTCAACCACAATAACCTATAGTGAGCCCTTTCAGTTGGAAAAATTCTTATGTTGATTAGAAGTTGAATTGGTAATGTTCTTACGATAAAATCAGGCAAAGTTTTCCTATTTGCAGTCAAATATTGTTTGTATCACTACCACTATTATCATTCATAACAAAAATGTAAACCCTCAAATACCACTAGGTTGGATTAAAAAGTATACTACTCGTTGTCAACATAATGCTTCTCTTAGGGAACTAAAGCGGTTCAAGTAAAATAGCTTTATTTGGGAGTATATCATCGGCGCTGGATTACAAGATTATAACTAGTCGTGTTGAATAAGCCCAATGAAAAATGTCATATGTGCATAGATTTCACAGACCATAATAAAGATTGTTCGATGGACGAACAACTTATGGACACGATCTATGCTCACAAGCTCCTCTCATTTATAGGTACCTATTACGGGTACAACTGAATACCAATGCACATCCCGAAGGAAGAGCTCATAAACATTGTAAAAATTATAGGATCACTCTATTCCAAGGTGATGGCTTATCGAATGATAAATGAAAATAACATACCAATGCCTCATAAGCAGAACATTCATCAAAAAATAAGCCATAATTTGTTGGTCTTGATGATATGATCTCCCAATCGAAAAAGGTTGGGAGCATGTATGTGACTTGGAATAGATGTTTGCGAACCTTAGAAAGAATGAAATGAAGTGTAGTTAGCAAATTTATCTAGTAACGACTGTCTTAGTAAAATTCTTTATGTTTGTTATCAACACTCTAGGAAGTGGAATAATATAAAGAAAATTTGAGGTCTGTCGAAGATAAAAGCCGTAATAGCCTGTATTTTCACCGAGAGGAAATGATAATCTTGCATCGGTTAAGGGGGCGTTCGACTATTCAGACCTTACATTAAGGTGTACAAAAGGAGCAATGGATGCATGTGGAGACATGTTGGCTAGGTGGGTCGATGGCATAAGTGTGTGCATGGAAATCACACAACAATTATACAAGTTGGTTACATAACTAACCTAATAACCCATTATCCACTAATCCTTTACTCAACACCTTAAACCCCATCTCTTATTTTACAATTTCCATTCAAAGAGAGTAGGTGTTAAGGTAGGAGAAGTAGATTTGATATGTTAGAGTGTGATTTAGAAGTTGGTCCACAAGATACATATTGTTAAGGCTGAGAGAAGTTAACCCAACATGATACTTAGCCATAGAAGATCATCAAGGATGATGTTTAGTGAAGTACTATAATAGTCCGTTATTCATGACACGTGTAATTCATGCCAAATGGCACTATGATTGCATTAGTATCTGAAATGGTAGTTCATAAGGTATTATTTAAAAAAATAGAGCAAATCTATCATAATATATATACTAATTATCTCACAATGGAAGAAATTGACATAATATCAATATAAGCATGTATATGACTAAATGCATATCACATAAACAAAAGAGAAAAAAGATACAATATCATAGTTATCATACTCCAAAGCAAATTGAGTCTAAGAGTACATCAACTCCATATACAACCTATCTCGTAATACATAAAATATAACATGTCCATAACCCAAAATACTGGATAGATATAATAATAAGATAATGAATGTAGCTCTAACACTCATCTCCAACTAGTAGAAGCCCTCTTCCGAGTCTAACTTTTAGGAACAAATAACAGAAGTGATAACATAACTATGCAATTAAAACCTCGCTAAAGCCCAGCAAAATCTCTATTATAGCGCATAACGCTCTTTGATCATTACACTTTCTCAATATAACACTATTAAATAGTAGACCCGCTTTAAGCACCACTATTCTCCACTACACCTGCTAAATCAAGGCTTTTAGCATCCGCTTTAGCGACATTAATATAAAAAGATTGATTCGGCTAGTTTTCTTTTGAGTCAAATCAACAAAGTTAGGGTAAAGACCGAATTTGAAGGTACAAGTGCTCAATATAAGTTAGATATCTATTGCAGTCACTTAACCCAGATTGCATAAACCATAATATTCTTCACTTTTGTTAAATAAGATAAACAATATTTTTTTCCCTATATAAATGATGTGAGAATGAGAATAAATTAACTTGAAGTACTTGGTGTTATATCTAATGAAGCTTTTTGCACCTATGCTATTTTCCGCATATCCCTTCTTTATCCTCGGTATAACTTTTTGTGCATCCAATGCTATGGAACCACTAAGCATTAAAACTACACAACATAGAGAGAGTCAGACATAAAGTTTGCAGAAAATGAAATATCAAAAAATTGCATGATTACCAATATGCTAATACACCATGTATAATATCAAATGACAAAATATGGGGTAATGAAACCATACCTCAACCTGCATCTTCACTTGCACCCAACAAGTTAGCACATTTCTGCTATAATGCTGCATAATATGTGATAAGTCTATAAATCACCAATAAAACCATGATGAGTTAACTGCTACATGGTAGGCTAGATGGCCTTGGGTCTCCCAGTAAGCTCATGACCCAATACGTACGGTCATCAATGTAGCATCGTTACCACGACACTCTAACATAACGTCCATCACCTATAACCGTGTCAAACTCAAACCACTACATATGTTACTAAATATTATCAGTCGCTTAATGAGAGGACTAAGGACAATTAAATCGAGGCTTATAACCCTTGCTATAAAGTAGCCTAAGGTCTATGACGCTCGCTATAAAGATAGGATTTCTCTCAATCTTCTTCTCGATGTTGCCCAACACGCATTGTCAAGGCAACCGTACCTCATGTAATAAATGGTATATAAATATCAAAACCCAAGGCTATAACTAAGGGATCCAAACTTACTATATATACATAACATCGTATGAAATCGTATGTCAAGAAACTCCGGTTATCTCATCTTGACGTGACAAGGCAACTCTATAAAGCCACCATATGAATCAGATTGCATCATGAACCATCACTATAGTCTCTATATCACTCAGCACTAACCACACACTTTCCATGGCTCGTCGTATCATCCTCTCAAGCTCATAAAATTGCACTTCAATCAATCAAGCCCTCCCACAGTATCTTTCAAATTCAAAATCAAACCTAAACTTCAAAAAACTCAATACTTCAAAAACAAGCCTAGCCATTTAATTTAATAGCTAACCAAACTTCTAAATGGGGGAATGTCCGGGTTATATGGAATAGAAAACCAGATGTCTAAATGACCCTTAAATTGCATTATAATATTAAGAGAAACCAATTTTTAGTAATTCAAACTTCTAAATGGAATTTTAGATGTATGAACGCCTGATTTGGCTAAGGGTGACCTTTTATGGAAGAATTTCACGTAGAGAAAATTCGTCAAACCCTCTTCTCTTTCCCTCATTCATCTTCTATCCTTTATTTTTGACGTTTTGCTCCATGACTCCGAGACACTTTGCACTTAGGTCTATCCACCCATGTTCACACCCATGTTATAAGTTATTAGTCATATGGACATGTATTGTTTCATTTTATACTTGATGAATAACTTTGAGGTGTGAATACCGTGCAACTAATCATATAAGTATAACTACTTGAATTCCATTCCAACTCTTACATGCATTCAACTATGCCATTTTCTGATATCCCAATCCATTCTCTGCTCATACAACTATTATAAACCAAGTAATAATCGATACAATCCAAACCAACATGTCAATATACTATAGCCATTCTTAAGTGTTTTGAAGACATTTATTTGATGATTAAACATTTATTAATACTCATTCAACATGATTCCCATCTCTTAAATCCCAACCCTGATTCATTTATCAAGCCCTAACCCAACCCTTAGTATTTAACAAGAAATATAGCATTAATGATGATCATAAAGCATAAAGAATCATTTCCACTCACCAAATTCAAAGAAATACCAGGCTTAATTTCCAACCAACTCTTGAAACTTGTTTATTTTTCAAATCCAAGGTCTAAGTATTTAAGAAGTTACGAAGAATATTAGATTTGAAAACCTGGTTTTTTTACTATGGATAAGAAGAAGAGGAAATGAAGGGAAAATGAAATGAGCTTTATTTCAAAATTTTAAAGATCCAGTTTTGATTTATTTACCATTTTCCCCTAGCCCCTCTTTTTGCCTCTTTTTATCCCATTATCCAGTTTAACAAAATTTATATGTTTTGCATATGTAAACAACATTACAAATGGAATGGAATAGGACTCTATTCCTAAGTTTTTTATTTAGAAAAATCACTATTTTAACATTTGTTCGATTAAGTTGTTTAATTCAATTGAATTGATTTATTATCTTAATTACTAAGTGTCAAACATACGAGTTTTTACATTCTCGACTTTCAAAGGATTTCTGCCCCAAATCACCAAGAAGTGGAACAACGCATCGCATCTACCCTAATGTACCAATCAACACTCTTAGAATCAAAATACCAAACTAGCAATCAATAAGAACATCAACTAGCATGCAAATTTAACCAACTACAATGGAAAAAAATTTACTTAGAGTTGATGGAATCATACTTGTGAAAATCTTCAGACGGGAAGTATGCATCTTTGGTTCCGACTCCCGAGCACTATTCCTGAAATTTGTACCCCATTGGAACCCAAACAAGTTTAAAAAACCTTGTTTTGTATTATCTTGACCCTAATCTCAACTCAATGAATAGGTACTCTAGTCATAGGCTCCTTCGGTTCAATATCCACCCCCTCTAATTGTCTTGGCTCAATCGCTCTACCAACTCAAATCAATGGTGTAAGTTACCTTGAATTGCCAAATCTAACAACTCTTATCCATGGTAATGCTTTCACAAATACCATATCACCCACTTCAAACTCAAATTTAATACATCTTTAATTGGAATAAGACTTTTTCCAACTTTGAGACACCTTCATTCATTTTCAAATTAACTCAACTTTCTCTAAAGTCTCATAGATCATATTTGATCCAAGTATTACCTTGACCATTGTTTCACAGCAACTTGTAGGTGATTTACTAGGTCATTAATACAATGCTTTAAATGATGCCATATTGATTTTAGCTTGGTAGATATTATTATATGCAAATTCAATAAGAGGTAAGTGATCTTATTATGATCCTCCAAAATCAACTGTACAAGCCTTTAAAAAATCCTAAAGTACTTAGTTCTCGCTCGTTTTCGCCATTCATTTTGGTACGATGGGCCATGCTTAAGTTCAATTCCATACCCATTGTAAGATCTTCCAGAACACATTTATGAAGAGTTGGTCTCGATCACTCATTATACAAGATGGTATATTGTGAAACCTGAGTACATTTCCTCTTCGATATGAGCGCTTTCTGTCATGAGCACTTTTTGTCAAGAGGTTTGCAATAACCAAAATGTTCTCATTTTCTCTCCGACTCCATGGTAGACCATCTATAAAATCCATTGATATATGTTTCCACTTTCAATTCGAAACCTCTAAAGCTAATAACAAACCATGAGGTTTCTTCTATTCAAGATGAATAGTCATCCTTAACGATGTCACTCTCAAAGTACTACTTTATCAAGTTTTATATTCTGGGGACACATAATCCCTCGTCTCTACGATGCCAACTCTTTACATCAATGGAATACCAGTCCAAGTGATTAGTCTTTTCCCACTTCCTAAGAAAATTTATGATCTCTACTAACTTTTCATCAAGTCTTTAGCAAGACCCAATCTGATCTATAAATATAGGCATGACCTCTGACGTTGCAAACAAACCAGGAAACATGTTATAAGAAGGTCGAAAATGAAAAACACAATATATCCCAAACCCTTCCATTCAAAAAATAAATAGCCCAACAATGAATGCGTCCTACTCATTTCATCTGCTATAGTATTCCCCTTTTCGAGGGTATAGAAAATGCCAAAGTCGCATGATGCTAGAAATTCCATCCACTGTTATTTATTAAGGTTGAGATATTTTTGTGTAACATCCCCTACTTTGAGGCCCGAAGCTAAGCACTACAGATGTTGAAGTCATCTATAGTGTTAACTTTCAGTGACAAAATACTGTAATGTTAATGGTATCTAGAATATCAAAAGCACATAAATATGAAATAAAATCAACAAAGATTTCAAAAACAGCTTATCTGATTACATTTCAAATCAATATTTCATATTCAATTACATAATCCCAAAACGATTCCCAGGTTTTGCTCAAATATAATTATTACAAATTACCCCAAGAGAGACATATGAAGAGTCTCCCTAGGATGATCAGAGTACTAGATAGATAGACATATCAATCATAAACACATCATAACAGAAATAACACTAAATAGCTCCTACATAGATAGCTTTGCCTCCTGCATGTCTTAATAAGCTCATTCGTCCAACCTACTAAACCTGAAAAATCCTTAACTCTAAATCTACTCAAATTTAATTTTGAGCACCCAAGAGTTTAAGGGGAAAACATAAACTTCGAGTCAGACATTAAACTGGGTATGAATAGTTCTATACATCTCGATTTAATGATATTAAGTGAGACCATGCTGCTTAGCGGAATGGGTTTCCCCTCACTAATATCCTTTTAAAAGCATATCTTTTGCAAATCAAAAACCTACAATCAAACTATTTATAACAACAATAGCAAATACATATATTCATATAAATCAGGTAATAATTGGATTGTTTGTCCGAAAAAAAAGTTTTATCAGGCTGACTATTAACCACTGGCTGATTCGGGCCTACCAAAGATAATCAATAATCCAACTCCTGTTAGACACAATACTGGATGATCTGTCCTTAACTTACTTATGCAAGGGTCAACTGATCCTAATGATTTTGCGGGCTCACCAATAACCTACCACTACTATGTGTATTCCTTTCTGTGTGTAACATCATTTTAGTCTTACCTGTGACAATGCCCTACACGCTGGAATTTTGGACTTATATTAGCAAAGGGCTACTAGCTAAAGTATAGAGCACGACCCCATACCAGTCCCATCTGTTCTTCTAATATCTGAGTCACATACTTAGGGTTAACTACCTATTCAATTTTCCTTGAAAACATTTCTTTCAAAATGATTTAACCCTTTTTAAATCATACCTAAACAAGGAAAATATGTTCTTTGATTTACTCAAAATACTTATGCCATGATATATGCTTTACACAAAACAATGTTGATGAAATCGAAATCAAGGGTATTTTCTATCCCTTTAAATAAGTTAAAGCATCTTTTTAACTTAGAAAAATTTAGACTATAAGGCCAAACCAATACCTTCGAAACCTTTGCTTAAAATCTTTAAACAATCCCTTTCAAAATAATTGAAAACGTCCCTTTCAAAACCATTATATAAAACTATAGACATCCCCTTTCGAAACCATTTAAACTTGTCTTTCGAAAGCATTGCAAACCTTCCTTTCAAAACACTTAAAAGCAAACCTTTCGGAATACTTAAAATATATCTTTCAAAAGCATTAGGATTGACCATGCGAAACACTTATAACATACCTTTCGAAAGCATCGGGTTCAAGTAAGGGTTTGTGGAAACCTTGCTTCGAAACCATTTAAAATTATTCCTTTCGAAACCATTGGGTTTAACCTTTGATATAACTAAAGGGTCATAAAGAACAGAGTCGAAAGCATTACTTTTGAAAGCATTAATCCCAAATAAAAGAAAGATGATAGTTTCGAAACCCACGCTTTCGAAGCCATTGCCTCTGAAACCATTTAAGAGCGGCTAAACTACCTTTTCGAAAACATTGAGAAGGCGGCTTTTAAAATTAAAATACGAAAGCACCCCTTTCGAATACATTGTTTTAAGGCTATAAAGAAAAGCGGCCTTAACTAATTCAAAAGGTATGAATGCGGCATACTTGAGTATTGAATAGGTTCAAAAGCGGCTATCCTTTCGAAACCTACTTTTTAAAAAAAAGTGGCAAATCTTTCGAAAGCTTCTTTCTAAAAACAATGGCATGATGATTGATTCAAAAGCAATTTAAAGTGGCATCAACCCCTTCGAAAGTATGCCTTCGACACCATCATTCCTTTCGCCTTTCCCCAATACACTACATACTAATTGCTTAATATCATGTGCATTTGTTTTGAATAGGTATGAAAGGTCCAACTGGGATAGTGATGGAAGCAAGCAAAGGAAGTAGCAAAGTTGTAATTTGAAAAAACAATACTAATTTTATGCCTTTCAAAGTAATTTCTTTTCACCTAACTTGCCTAATTTGTCAAAAATGATTGGTTGCCATTTCTTTATCAAAATTCTTTTCAAAAAAGGCTACTGAATTCACAATTAACGATTTAAAACATTTTAAGTAAATAAGCCCTTCTCCTTGATAAAACATATAAAACATTTAAGTCTCTTAACTTAAATAATTTTATAACCATAGTAAAACACTTTGGAAAATTTCTCAAAAATCACAATAATTCACTTTTAATATGTTTTTTAACCTATATAAATTTTAGACCCGAAATCATTATATAATTGCCTTAAATGATTTAAACCCAATATTAACTATTTTCTCTCATAGAAAATTCATAATAAATCCACAATTACTTAGAAAATTATGAAACTTGAAACCCACTTCTAAAACAATGTTTTTTATCATATATCACAAACACGAATCATATGGATGTCATTTAATGGGTTTTCTTGTAACAACCCAAAATTTGAGTTATAATAATTAATTAACGAATTAATTAAACAATAAAATAAGTTTGTGAAATTGTCAGAATCGAGCTTTGGGAGTTGCACCACTGGGTCCATGATGATTTTTTTGATCAATTTCCATACATAACTTGTCGAAATATGAGTCAGTATGAAGAAGTTACGCAAGAAAGAAGAATCAACAAAAAAAGGGAAAAAATAACAAGGCATGGGGTCGACCCATGCCATAGGCAGGTCGACCCAGGCTTGGGTAAGGTCGACCTTAGGGTCGACCCCCATAGAAGCTTGGTCGACCTGCCTTAGTTAATGATCGTAGATTCGTCCAAATCGAAGCGTACACGTCAAAACTTGATTTTTCTCAAATCCTGTGCGTTCGTGCTTCCATCCGACGGTTCCTAGAGAGCCTATGACGTGGTTGCACCGGATTTAATCTTCAAATTCAACGGTTTTAGATCCCTAAGTCACACTATAAATAGAACCCTAAGGCTAGCTATTTTTCTCATTCAGATTTTCTCCCAATTGGGTTCATTGCCTGAGGTTGGACCCTAAATAGAAAAAAAATTCTAGGGAGAAGATCTTTTTAATAAAAATATTCTACGCCCTATAAGTGGATTCAGGAAGGCCAAGGATTAGAGCTAAGGACCACAAGTGAATGTTTTGTAATTATTTTAGATTTTTAAGTAATTTAAAATAATAGGGTTCTCGATAGTTGTAGTTTTTTTGCAATTTTGAGACGGTTTTTATACAATTTTTTTTAGTTAACTTTTAAGTAAATTTCAGAAGTTCTTTTCAGTCTATTTTATTCAGCTATTCTTACTCAGTTATTTTATTCAGTTATTTACAGTTATTTATATTTTATTTACATTTGTTTTACGTTAGAATTTAGCCTGTAAATGTTAGTTTCTTTTTATTCCTTTTTATGCGAATAAAATATTAAAAAGAGAAGAATTCACTAATATGGACTAAAATATAGGAACACTAAATTTACAGAAAATAGATGTAAAATAAGAAGAACTGTAATAAAAGGAAGATAGACCGAAATAGGAAAATTTAAAATATTTGCAGGCATAATTATAAAAAGTGATTATAACTAAAAAGAGAAAATAGAAGAATAATAGAAGAGGCTTATTTTATAACTTAGATCTAGATTAAGTCAATAAGCAAAAGAACAGTTATATGACACAGGTTATAATTAGAAAAGAAAGAGATAACAGAAAAGGCTTATTTTAAAACTTAGATTAAGTTAATAAGCAAATATAGCAGAAATAATAGAAGAGGCTTATTTTAAAACTTTCACTAAGTTAATAAGCAAACATAGAAGAAGGGTCCATACCAACAGCATTCCCTTTCAGTCAGGAACTGATGGTCTCACAAAAGATTAGGTGAGGCTGGGACACGCTTATGCTAATTAGGGTAAATAAGTGGCCAACATATAGAGGCTCAAATCTGGGGATTTGGGCAAGGGGCGCAAACTAGAATTTTAATTGTTAGGACCAGTACCTGCAGCATTCCCTTTCAGGTCTAGGACTGGTGTTCTCACAACACTTAGGTGAGGCTAGGCAACATCCCTTTCAGACTAGGACTGATGGTCTCACAACAGATTTGGTGAGGCTAGGCACGCTTATGCTGATTAGGGTAAATAAGAGGTCAAAATAGGGGGCGATAGTTAATGTGTACCGATGATGACTGAGCGTGCGACATCGATTAGGGTAAATAATTCGCTACTGTGTTCCAAGCGCTAAAGAAGTGTCTTTTTGCCGTAGGACCAATAGGATTGGATCAGCTCACAGTGGCACAACGGAGATAGAAGGCCGATTAATGGGTAGAATTAGGATTTCACCCTAATCAAATTAGCAACTGAAATAAGATTAGGGTTTCAGCCTAATCGCAACAGTTAAAGAAAAGGGCAAACAATCAAACAATCAAAGCAAACAGTCAAATAGAATCAGAAATAGTATTTTAACTGAGTTTTATCTTTTTTGTATTTCCCTTACATGCTAGAACTATTGCTTAGTCTATTATCTTTAACTTGCTTAGAAATGCTAGTAATTACTTTTACTCTCCAGACTTATAGTCTGACCCACTTGTAACAACCCAAAATTTAACCCGTAATAATTAACTTGTTAATTAATTAAATAGTAAAATAACATTGTGAAATTATCAGAATTGAGCCACGGGAATTGCACCATTGTGTCCATGGTAATTTTTTGGTCAATTTCCATACATAGAACATCAGAAACCGAGCTAATATGACCAAGTTATAAAATAAACAAAATAAACAGAAATAAAACGATATATATATATATGGTCAGGTCGATCGACCGGTCGACCTGGGCAAGGGGGTCGGCGGTCGACCGCTCGGTCAACCCGCCTTGCATTTTGCAGGTGAACGAACGTTAATACGTTCGAATGAATCACCAGCTTCCGAACACGTGTTTTTCATCCTTTAGTTTACTCCAGTCCCTCCATTCTTGCATCTGATGGCTCCTATCCAGCCTATGACGTGGTTGCATCTTATTCAATCTCCAAATCCAACAGTCCGAGATCCACTTCTACACCTATAAATAGACCCCTGGACCTAACACTTTTTCTCATTCTAGGTTTTCTCCAATTGGGTTCACCTTTATAGGAAGGACCCTAAACGGAATAATTTTTCCAAAGGAGAAAAACCGTTATAACTTAAATTATTTTACAACTCCAAGTGGATCCGGGAAGACCAAAGGAAAAGCTTAGGACTAGAGGTGAGTGATTGTAATTATTTTAAGATTTCTTTAAGTAATTTAAAATAATAGAGTTTCCAATAGATGTAGTTTTACTATGATTTTTGAAATAGTCTTTTCAGTAGTTTTTTTTTTACAGTTTTTAGAATTATTTTCAATCTATTTCCTTTCAGCTATTCTTTTCAGTAATGTTAGTATTATTTCTGTTAATTATAATTTATTACTGTCAAGCATAGCTTATTATTGATTTACAGTTTATTTACAGTATTTAAGTTTATTTACTGTTATTTATTACTTATTTACATCTTTTTCAACGTTTTGGATTTTATGCAAGCTTTTATTCCCTTCATCCCCCTTTTCTTCGCGTATGGATTAGAATAAATTAAACGCGAATATGGATTTTATAAGTAAGAATTTGGAATGAAGAAAATTAGATGTAAATTATAAAGACTGAAATTACACCTAATTATAATTAGAATTGGACTAATTAAAGATAATTAGCATAGTTATAACTTAGAATTATAACTAAATGAAGTAAAAAATGAAAGAAGCTTATTTTCACACTTAGACCTTCGGTTAAGTAATAAGCATGATTATAACGTAGGTTATAATAAGAAAAGGAACAGAATAAGGCTTATCTTAAGACTTAGGATAAATTAATAAGCACAGATAGTAGAGAAAAGAGTAAAGGCTTGTTTAAATAATTTATCTAAGTTAATAAGCAAAGATGAAAGTAGGACATGTACCAAATAGCATTCCCTAGGGCACGCTTATGCTAAGAATGGTAGTAATTGGTCAAATAGAAGTCCAAATCATGGGGGATTTGGATAAGGGGCGCAACTAGATATTGTTTGGATAAAGGGCCAGTACCAACATCATTTCCCATATAGATGCTATGGACACACGGTGATCTCACGTTAGCCTGAAGTGGGATGAGGAGCACGCTTATGCTGGATGTTAAGGTAATAAGAAGACCCAATCGGTGGAGCAAAAGGTAGAATGGGCATGGTGGCAGTTATGCTTGCGACTTCCATTCAGGTGCTCAGTAATAGTTATGAGTTCCAAGCGCTTAGTATGAGTGTCTCTCGTAGACATCATTGCCTACTGTGTAGGGAGCTATATATGTCGTTTGGATCCACAGTAGTTGCTATGTGCATCTTTCGTAGATACCATTGGCTGCTTTGTAGGGAGTATTATAGCGGCTGGTCCGCAGTAAGGTCTATGGAGTAGCAGGCCGATCAAAAAGGGTAGAATTAGGGTCACATCCTAATTACACAATTAGGAATGCAGCTTAATTAAATCAGAACAAGTGCAAGCAATCAAAGTTAACCTATCTTGAGCAATAATTAATTGTATTTATTTCCAGTTTATCTCTTTCCTATTTCCCTTGTTTTCCTTATTTATGCTAGAACTGTTGTAGAGTCTATTACTTTTATCTTGCTTAAAGACTCTAGTAATTACTATCAGTCACCAGGCTTTTAGTCTGATCCACTCCTCTATTTCCCCCCTTTTCCCCCTTAGGCAATCAAGGGAGAAGCTAGTAGATTGTTGCAGCTTGGAGTTCTTCTTGGAGGATATTTCTTCTATGAACTTCTTTTATTTTCAGCTTTTGTTCTTGTATGCACTGGTGAGGAATATTACGTACACTGATTTTGAGACTATGAATTTTTACTTCATAAGACATGATGGGTTTTGAGATATGGATGTTGTATTTGCCATTTGACTTATTTATGATTCAGTTATGAAGCTTTGTTTTAATTAAATACTTATTTAGTTTCCGCTGTATTTACCTATTTTGTCTTGTGAATCTTAGTCTCTGTTAGTTACAGTTATATCTACAACGCACCATGCCTTTTAATGTGTCTTTTTGGGTATATTAAGGGGTGTGGGGTGTTGCACTTGGTATCAGAGCCTCAGCTTAAAGAATTCCAATTTTTTTTTAAAAAGAAAAGTATTTTTCAAAATAACTTGTTTTAAAAGTATTTTTTAGAGAAGAACTTTTAGAAATGATTTTTAAGTATAAAAGAATTTTTATAAAAACCCCCTAATAAGTCCAGTTCAATTTCCCTTTGACTCTTTCCTAAACTACCTTTTTCTTTTCGTAGAATGACTGATGCCCCGAACCTTCCCGAGGGCATTCCATTCCCAGCCTGGTTTCGTAGGTACTTACAAGCCATAACTCCAGAGGTGCATGGGCCTGCGCCCAATCCTGCACCAGCTGGTGGGAATCCCATCAACCCACCCGCCGCCATCAATTTCTCTAAGCTTTGTAAAGATTTTTCGAGTTTGGGCGGGAATACTTTTTTCGGCAAGGAGACTTTTATGGAAGCGAGAGCATGGCTTAGGGACACAGAGAGGATTTTTGGTCTTTTGGGATTGGATGGTCAGCAGCGAGTTCTGCTAGCCGCTTGGCAGCTAAAGGAGGAGGCATCTTATTGGTGGGAGGTGATCGAGTTGGAGGGAAGGAATATTACTTGGGATGGATTCCGAGAGCGATTCGATAGGAAGTTTCTGTCTTAGGGGGAAGGGAATGTTCAGCTGCAGAGGTTTATCAATCTAAAGCAAGGGAGTTTGTCTGTCAAGGAATACATCAATCAATTCAATGAGCTATCGCGGTTTGGTATGGATTTGGTGAACACGCAGCACAAGAAAGCTATGAAGTTTGCGAAGGGATTGAATCAACCCCTTCAGGGATTATTGCCGACTCATGTACCGACGGGAGCTACTTATGAGTCTTTGGTCAAGATGGCGCTTATGTCGGATATGGTCAAGGAAGGAGAGTCTAAAGAGGAAGTTAAGTCAGAAGGTCCAAAGAAGTAGTGGTGGGAAAGGAATAAGAAGAAGAAGAAAGGTGATGGTCCTCAGAAGTAGATTAAGAAAGGAGTAAAGTGCCATAGTTGTGGGAAGGTTGGACATATGGCAAGGATTGCTAGAAGGAGAAGATGAAGGGTAAGTGCTAAACTTGCGGGCAGCCCGGTCATATGAGTAGGAGTTGTCCCGAGGGAGCGAGTGCACAAACTGCACAGATTCAGGCGTTAGACACAGCACCTTCTAGTAGCATTCCAGATAGAGGTAGGAAAGTCATAGTTGAAGGTTTGATTTCTATTTCTGATTTTCCTATTCGAACTTTATTTGATTCTGGAGCATCACACTCTTTTATCTCTAGCTCTCTAGTAGATTGTTTGCAGTTGGACATATCATTAGTAGTAGACCCCATTATTGTTTCAAACCCAATAGGAGGATCGGCACACTTATCTATGATTTGTAGGGGTTTGAAAATATTTATCCTAGGCATAGAGTTTGACTTTGATGCCTATGTTTTGGGATTCTTGGGGTATTGGATGATCTTAGGGATGTATTGGCTACCCACATACGGAGCTTTCTTAGGCTATGAGAGGTGAGTCGTTAGACTTGAGACTTGCAGTGGTAGGACTCTGGGGGTATCTTGCGACCCGAAAGGGTCAGTCATGTTGAGTTTTCTCTATTCCCTCGATTCATCTTCATCAGAGTTGCATTCGATTCCTGTCATTAGAGATTTTGCAAACGTCTTTGAGTAGGTTAGGGGACTACCCCCTAAGAGAGAGATTGACT
Source organism: Allium fistulosum (assembly GCA_030737815.1). Classification (NCBI taxonomy): domain Eukaryota; kingdom Viridiplantae; phylum Streptophyta; class Magnoliopsida; order Asparagales; family Amaryllidaceae; genus Allium; species Allium fistulosum. Next base: position 839,061,414 of record CM060905.1, read on the forward strand.
TCATGATTTATTTGACCGAGAATGCCAAGCCAGTAGCGTTACTTGTGAAACACATGGCACCTAGGGAGAGGAAAGAATTGTGCAAGCATATTCGTGAGCTCTTGGAGAAGGGATTCAATAAGAAGGAGCATATCGGAGTGGGGAGCGCCAGTTGTCTTCGTCACTAATGCGGATGGTTCTCTCTGACTTTACGTGGACTATAGGGACTTGAATAAGCTGACCAAGAAGAACCGATATTCAGTTCCTAGGATTGATGATCTTTTTGATCAATTGGTAGGTTCTTCGGTTTTCTCTCAACTTGATTTAGCCACGGGATTCCATCAGCTTAGAGTCGTTGATGACAGCATAGATAAGACTGCCTTTAGGACACCGGACGGATTCTTCGATTGGTTGGTTATGCCTTTTGGGCTAACCAATGCTCCAGCCTATTTCGCTGATTTGATGAGCCGCGTCTTTAGGGATGTCCTAAATAAGTTTGTGGTGGTATTCGTGGATGATATCTTGGTATTTTCCAAGAATATGGAGGAGCAAGATGTTCATTTGGAAGAAGGTCTTCGCACACTTCATAGTCATCATTTGAGAGCTAAGTTTTCAAAGTGTCATTGTTGGAGAGAGGAAGTTTGTTTCTTGGGGCACATGGTCTCGAAGGAAGGTTTAGCTGTTGACCCCGCCAAGGTTATTGCAGTGCAAGATTGGAAGGCCCCCAAGAACGTTATCGAGGTTAGGAGCTTCCTAGGATTGGCAGGCTACTATACGAAGTTCATTAGAGACTTTGCCAAGATTTCAGCACCACTCACGCGCCTTACTAAGAAGAATAAAGCTCTCACGTGGGACGTGGATTTTGAGGAATCCTTCACGAAGCTTAAGAGAGCCCTTACTAGTGCACCAGTGTTAGTTTTACCCGATGGAGCTAAGCCTTTCACTGTATACACTGATGCATGCGGAATGGGTCAAGGAGCGGTGTTGATGCAAGAAGGGAGGGTAGTGTGTTATGGTAGTAGGCAGTTGAGGACGTATTAGAAGAACTACCCTACCCACGATTTGGAGTTGGCTGCCATAGTTTTTGGACTTAAATCTTGGAGGCACTATTTTCTTGGAGAGAGGTTTGAGCTTTTCACCAACCATAAGTCTTTGAAGTACCTATTCTCGTAGAAGGACTTGAACTTGAGGCAACAGAGGTGGATGGAGTTTTTAGCCTCGTATGATTTTGAGATAGCTTATAACCCTAACAAGGGTAATGTGGTTGCGGATGCATTCAGTAGAAAGAAGGCAACCTTTAGTCCTTTGTTTGTAGAGTGGAGGAGCTTGGAGTTTATTTCTACTTTTAATTTTAAGCCCTCTGTGGACATTACTCCCAGATTGTTGGCAACATTAGAGGTGAGGCCTACCCTTATGGATCAGATTGGCTCGACGCAGCGGGAAGATTTGGAGCTCATGGACATTATGGATAGGATTAGCCGAGCAGAGGTCTCGAGACATCTCCAACGCTATTCCATTGATAGCAGAGGGTGGCTTAGGAGAGATGGGAGGCTTTGTGTTCCACACACTAGTGACTTGTTGAGAGTAGTTTTGGAGGAGCCACACCATTCTTGTATGACTATTTACTCGGGTGGTGACAAAATGTATCGGGATATGAAGAGGATGTTCTATTGGTGTGGTATGAAGAAGGACGTGGCGGAATACGTAGCTAAGTGTCTCATGCCAAATGGTAAAAGCAGAGCAGCAAAAGCCCGGTGGATTACTTCAGCCCTTAGAAGTGCCAGAGTGGAAGTGGGACAGTATTTCTATGGATTTCATTGATGGTTTACCTCGTTCTAGGAAGGGAACACTAGCATTTGGCTGATTGTTAATAGATTTATCAAGAGTGCTCACTTCATCCAAGTTAGGAGTAAGCGTATGGCTTCATATTTGGCATCCTTGTATATTCGAGAGATAGTCCGTCTACACGGAGTTCCTTCTAGCGTTGTTAGTGATAGAGATCCCATTTTCACTAGTGATTTTTGGAGAAGCTTACAGGAAGCGCTAGGGACGCAACTTAGGTTGAGTACGGCCTATCACCCCCAAACGGATGGCCAAACGGAGAGGGTAAATAGCGTTCTTGAGGATTTGCTGCGGATGTGCATTTTGGACTTTGGAGGAACTTGGGAGGAGCATCTTCTGTTGGTTGAGTTTGCGTACAATAATAGTTACCAAACAAGTATAGGAATGGCACCATTTGAGGCTTTATATGGGAGACCTTGCAAGTCCCCGTCATGTTGGGTAGAGTCTACGGAGAAGTTATTACTTGGACCCGATATGGTTAGGGAGACCTCTGAGAGGGTGGATTCGATTTGGCGAAGGATGAAGACGGCTCAAGACAGACAGAAGTCGTATGCGGATATGCGGAGGAGAGACTTAGAGTTTAAGGTTGGAGACTTAGTTTTTATCAAAGTATCCCTGCTTAGGAAGGTGGTAAGATTCGGATCAAATGGAAAGTTAGCCCCTAGATTTGTTGGACCATTTCCTATCATAGAGAGGGTTAGGAAGATGGCTTACCGAGTAAGGCTACCTGATAGGCTCGCAGGAGTGCACGATGTTTTCCATGTGTCACACTTGTGGAAGTGCTTACATGATTCGGCGGAGGTTGTAGAGCCTTGTCAGTTAGAGGAGGTGAAGGTAGAAAGGGAAGCTTCTGTTCGACGTATCCCCATGAAGATTGTTGGAAGAGATATCAAGCGACTTAGGAATAAGGAGGTTCCACTGGTGAAGGTGCAATGGGGAGATGATGTTGCAGACGCCACTTGGGAAGCAAAAGAGAAGACTCGTACTTCATATCCTCATCTTTTTGATGATAAGTTTTAGAATTCCTTCTTTCCATCTTTAGATTTGAATAGGCTTTTTCCTTTATTATCCTTTGGGAGGGTAGAACTTAGGATTTAACCTATGGATGGTAGGATTTGATGTAAACATGTTAATAGAACATGTTATGAATGATGTATGCTAGTGGTTGTAAGTGTTTGCTAGTGGATGCTATGGACGCATATAGGTACACTAGGCACTATTATTCCTTAGGGATCGGCCTAACTAGGACACTAGAGCATACACATATGGATGTGTGCGCATTTTTATTTTATTTCCATGGTTGCTATAAATGGATGTTTATCACTTGATTGTTGCATTTGGGTGATGTTTGTAGCACGCATATAGAACTATCAGTTATCATTAGGAAATATTTGCATTCATTTGGATACATGGCATAGACATGATTGCATAAAAGGAGGTCAACTGAATCAGTGGACCGCCTAATCTTTTGCATTAGTTAGGAACATTTACTTTACACTAATTGCATAAGTGTCATAAATTTCATTAGAATTTTTTTTAAGGACAATGGATGAATGGTTGATGATTGAGTAGTTGGTTGTAGAATTGGATGAAAACCTTTAATACATTCTTTTATCCTTAGAGGTTTTGGGAACGAAATCCCTTAAGGAGGGGAGAATGTAACAACCCAAAATTTAACTCGTAATAATTAACTTGTTAATTAATTAAATAATAAAATAATGTTGTGAAATTATCATAATTGAGCCACGGGAATTGCACCATTGTGTCCATGGTAATTTTCTGGTCTATTTCCATATATAGAACGTCAGAAACCGAGCTAAGTTATAAAATAAACAGAATAAGCAGAAATTAAACGAAAAAAATATATATATGGTCAGGTCGACCGGTCGAACTGGACAAGGGGGCGGTCGACCCGCCTAGCATTTTGGCAGGCGAATGAACGTTAGTTCGTTCGAACGAATTAGCAGCTTCCGAACACATGTTTTGCATCCTTTAGTTTAATCTGGTCCCTCCATTCTTGCATCCGGTAACTCCTATTCAGCTATGACGTGGTTGCATCCTATTCAATCTCCAAATCCAACGGTCCGAGATCAACTTCTACACCTATAAATAGACCCCTAGACCTAACACTTTTTCTCATTCTAGGTTTTCTCCAATTGGGTTCACCTTTCTAGAAATGACCCTAAACGGAATAATTTTTCCAAAGGAGAAAATCATTATGAATTAAATTAATTTTACAACTCCAAGTGGATCCAGGAAGACCAAAGGAAAAGCTTAGGACCGGAGGTGTGTGATTGTAATTATTTTAAGGTTTCTTTAAGTAATTTAAAATAATAGGGTTTCCAATAGTTGTAGTTTTACTACGATTTTTGGAATTGCCTTTTCAGTAGTTATTTACAGTTTTTAGAATTATTTTCGATCTACTTCCTTTCAACTATTCATTTCAGTAATTTTAGTATTATTTTTGTTAATTATAATTTATTACTGTTAAGCATAGCTTATTATTGTTTTACAGTTTATTTACAGTATTTAAGTTTATTTACTGTTATTTATTTCTTAATTACATCTTTTTCGACGTTTTGGATTTTATGCAAGCGTCTATTCTCTTCATCTCTCTTTTCTTCGCGTATGGATTAGAATAAATTAAATGCGAATATGGATTTTATAAGTAAGAATATTTAATGAAGAAAATAAGATGTAAATTATAAAGATTGTAATAAATAATGGAATTGGACTGTAATAAATAATGGAATTGGACTGAAATTCCGTTTAATTATAATTAGAATTGGACTAATTAAAGGTAATTGGCGTAGTTATAACATAGAATTATAACTAAATGGAGTAAAAGATGAAAGAAGCTTATTTTCACACTTAGACCTTGGTTAAGTAATAAGCATGATTATAACGTAGGTTATAATAAGAAAAGGAACAGAATACGGCTTATCTTAAGACTTAGGATAAATTAGTAAGCACAGATGGTAGAGAAAAGTGTAGAGGCTTATTTAAATAATTTACCTAAGTTAATAGGCAAAGATGAAAGTAGGACCTGTACCAAATAGCATTCCCTAGGGCACGCTTATGCTAAGAATGGTAGTAATTGGTCAAATAGAAGTCCAAATCACGGGGGATTTGGATAAGAGGCGCAACTAGATATTGTTTGGATGAAGGGCCAGTACCAACAGCATTTCCCCTATAGATTCTATGGATACACGGTGATCTCACATTAGCCTGAAGTGGGATAAGGGGCACGCTTATGCTGGATGTTGAGGTAATAAGAAGACCCAATAGGTGGAGCAAAAGGTAGCATTGGCATAGTGGCAGTTACGCGTGGGACTTCCATTTGGGTGCTCAGTAATAGCTATGAGTTCCAAGCACTTAGTATGAGTATCTCTCGTATACATCATTGCCTTCTATGTAGGGAGCTATATATGTCGTCCAGATCCACAATAGTTTCTCTGTGCATCTTTTGTAGATACCATTGGCTGTTGTGTAGGGAGTTATATAGCGGCTGGTCCGCAGTAAGGTCTATGAAGTAGCAGGCCGATCAAAAAGGGTAGAATTAGGGTCACATCCTAATTACAGGATTTGGAATTCAGCCTAATTAAATCAGAACAAGTGCAAGCAATCAAAGTTAACCTATCTTGAGCAATATTTAATCGTATTTATTTCTAGTTTATCTCTTTCCTATTTCCTTTGTTATCCTTATTTATGCTAGAACTGTTGTAGAGTCTATTACTTTTATCTTGCTTAAAGACTCTAGTAATTACTATCATGCACTAGACTTTTAGTCTGACACACTTCTCTATTCTCCCGTTTTTCACTCTTAGGCAATCAAGGGAGAAGCTAGTAGATTGCTACAACTTGGAGTTCTTCTTGGAGGAGATTTCTTATATGTGCTTCTTTTATTTTCATCTTTTGTTCTTGTATGCACTGGTTTATTATGAGGGATATTACTTACTCTGATTTTGAGACTATGAATTTTTACTTCATAGGACATGATGAGTTTTGAGATATGGATGTTGTATTTGGCATTTGACTTATTTATGATTTAATTATGAAGCTTTGTTTTAATTAAATACTTATTTAGTTTGTGCTGTTTTTACCTATTTTGTCTTGTGAATCTTAGTCTATGTTAGTTTCAGTTATATCTACAATGCACCACGCCTTTTAATGTGTCCTTTTTGGTATATTAAGGAGTGTGGGGTGTTGCACTTGGTATTAGAGTCTAAGGTTACAAGATTCCAAATTTTTTTAAAGAGTAAAGTATTTTTCAAAATAACCTTTTTTAAAAGTATTTTTCAGTGAAGAACTTTTAGAAATGATTTTTAAGTATAAAAGAATTTTTTATAAAAATCCCCTCATAAGTCCAGTTCAATTTCCTTTTGACTCTTTCCTAAAATACCCTTTTCTTTTCGTAGAATGGCTGATGCCCCGAACCTTCCCGAGGGCATTCCAGTCCCAGACTGGTTTCGTAGGTACTTACAAGCGACGACTCCAAATGTGCACGGGCTTGCGCCCAATCCTACACCAGCTGGTGGGAATCCCATCAACCCACCTACCGCCATCAATTTCTCTAAGCTTTGTAAATATTTTGCGAGTTTGGGTAGGAAGACCTTTTCCGACAAAGAGACATTTGTGGAGGCGAGAGCATGGCTTAGGGACACGGAGAGGATTTTTGGTCTTTTGGGATTGGATGGTCAACAGCGAGTTCAGCTAGTCGCTTGGCAACTAAAGGAGGAGGCATCTGATTGGTGGGAGGTGATCGAGTTAGAGGGAAGGAATATTACTTGGGATGGATTCCGGGAGCGATTGGATAGGAAGTTTCTGTCTCAGGCGGAAGAGAGTGTTCAGCTAGAGAGGTTTATCAATTTGAAGCAAGGGAGTTTGTCTGTCAAGGAGTACAACAATCAATTCAATGAGCTGTCGCGGTTTGGTATGGATTTGGTGAACATGCCGCACAAGAAAGCTTTGAAGTTTGCGAAGGGATTATTGCTGACTCATGTACCGATGGAAGCTACTTATGAGTCTTTGGTCGAGATGGCGCTTATGTCGGATACGGTCAAGGAAGGAGAGTCTAAAGAGGAGTCAAAGTCAGTAGGTCCAAAGAATAAGTGGTGGAAAAGGAATAAGAAAAAGAAGAAAGGTGATGGTCCTCAGAAGCAGATTAAGAAAGGAATAAAGTGCCATGGTTGTGGGAAGGTTGGACATATGGCCAAGGATTGCTGGAAGGAGAAGATAAAGGGTAAGTGCTATACTTGCGGGCAGCCCGGTCATATGAGTAGGAGTTGTCCCCAAGGAGCGAGTGCACCAGCTGCACAGATCCAGGCGTTCGACACAGCACCTTCCAGTAGCATTCCAGATAGAGGTAGGAAAGTCACAGTTGAAGGTTTGATTTCTATATCTGATTTTCCTATTCGGACTTTATTTGACTCTGGAGCATCACACTCTTTTATCTCTAGCTCTCTAGTAGATTGTTTGCACTTGGACATATCATTAGTAGTAGACCCCATTATTGTTTAAAACCCCATAGGAGGATCGTCACACTTATCTATGGTTTATAGGGGCTTGAAAATCTTTATCCTAGGCATAGAGTTTGACTGCGATGCCTATGTTTTGGGATTCTCGGGGTATGGGATGATCTTATAAATGGATTGTCTATCCACATATGGAGCTATCTTAGACTGCAAGAGGAGAGTCGTTAGACTTGAGACTTGCAGTGGTAGGACTCTGAGGGTATCTTGCGACCCGCAAGGGTCGGTCATGTTGAGTTTTCTATATTCCCTCGATTTATCTTCATCAAAGTTGCATTCGGTTCCTGTCGTCAGAGATTTTAGAGACGTCTTTGAGGAGGTTAGAGGACTACCCTCTAAGAGAGAGATTGACTTCAGGATTTATTTGACCGAGAATGCCAAGCCAGTAGCGTTACTTGTGAGACACATGGCACTTAGGGAGAGGAAAGAATTGAGCAAGCAGATTCGTGAGCACTCGGATAAGGGATTCATAAAAATGAGCATATCGGAGTGAGGAGCACCAGTCGTCTTCGCCACTAAGGCGGATGGTTCTCTCCGACTTTGCGTGGACTATAAGGACTTGAATAAGCTCACCAAGAAGAACCGATATCCACTTCCTAGGATTTATGATCTTTTTGATCAGTGGTTAGGTTCTTCGGTTTTCTCTCAACTTGATTTAGCCACAGGATTCCATCAGCTTAGAGTTGCTAATGACAGTATAGATAAGACTGATTTTAGGACACCGGACGGATTCTTCGAGTGGTTGGTTATGCCTTTTGGGCTAACTAATGCTCCAGCCTATTTTGTTGATTTGATGAGCCGTGTCTTTAGGGATGTCCTAAATAAGTTTGTGGTGGTATTCGTGGATGATATCTTGGTATTTTTCAAGAATATGGAGGAGCATGCTATTCATTTGGAAGAAGTTCTTCACACACTTCGTAGTCATCATTTGAGAGCTAAGTTTTCGAAGTGTCATTTTTGGAGAGAGGAAGTTCGTTTCTTGGGGCATGTAGTCTCGAAGGAAGGTTCGGCTGTTGACCCCGCCAAGTTATTGCAGTGCAAGATTGGAAGGCCTCCAAGAACGTTACTGAGGTTAGGAGCTTCCTAGGATTGGTAGGCTACTATAGGAAGTTCGTTAGAGACTTCCAAGGTTTTGTGGATGGACTGGTTATCCACTTATGGTGCGATATTGGACTGCGAGAGGAGAGTCTTTAGACTAGGGACATGTAGCGGACGGACTCTCGAGATTTCTTGTGACCCATAGGAGTCAGTCATGTTGAGTTTCCTTTATTCCCTTGATTCATCACTAGAAGAGTTAGATTCCGTTTTGGTCGTTAGAGATTTCCTAGACGTTTTTGAAGAGGTTAGGGGACTACCTCCTAAGAGAGAGATCAACTTTAGGATCTATCCGAATAACAATGCTTAGCCAATGGCATTGCCCGTGAGACATTTGGCTCCTAGGGAGAGGAAGGAGTTAAGTAAGCAGATTGGTGAGCTTTTAGAGAAAGTCTTGATCAGACAGAGCATATTCGAGTGGGGAGCGCCAGCCATCTTCGCTACAAAGGCGGATGGTTCCCTTCGACTTTGCGTAGACTATGGAGAGTTGAATAAGCTCACAAAAAAGAACCGTTACCCACTTCCTAGGATAAACGATCTTTTTGATCAGTTGGTTGGCTCTTCAGTATTTTCTCAGCTTGATTTAGCTACTGGATTTCATCAACTTAGGGTCGTTGACGATAGCATCGATAAGACAACATTTAGGACACCCGATGGATTCTCTGAGTGGTTAGTTATGCTGTCTGGGCTGACTAATGCCCCAGCCTATTTTGTAGATTTGATGAGCCATGTTTTTCAAGATGTCCTAAATAAGTTCGCTGTAGTGTTTGTGGACGACATTCTGGTATTTTCCAAGAGTATGGAAGAACATGCAATTCATCTTAAGGAGTTACTTCGTACACTTCATGTTCATCAGTTGAAAGCGAAATTCTCGAAGTGTCACTTTTGGCGTAAGGAGGTACGTTTCTTGGGACATGTAGTCTCAAAAGAGGGTCTAGCCATGGATCCCGCTAAGATTGTGGCAGTACAAGATTGGAAGGCCCCCAAGAACGCTACCGAAGTTAGAAGCTTCCTAGGTTTGGCTGGTTATTATAGGAATTTTATCAGAGATTTTGCTATGATTCCTGCATTTAAGGTTAAGCCTACCCTTATAGATCAGATTGGCTCAAGGCAGTAAGAGGATTCAGAGCTTGTGGATATTTTGGATAGGATTAGTAGAGGAGAGGTTTCTAGACATCTCCAATGCTATTCCATCGTTAAAAAAGGTGGTTAAGGAGAGATGGCAGACTTTGTGTCCCCGCACTGGTGATTTGATTGCAGCAGTTCTAGCAGAAGCACACCATGCAGATGACTATTCATCCGGGCGGTGATAAGATGTATAGGGACATGAAGAGAGTGTTTTATTGGAGTGGCATGAAGAAGGACGCAACAGAGTTTGTGGCTAAGTGTCTTGTATGCCAAAGAGTTAAGGCGGAGCAGCATAGGCCTGGTGAATTGCTTCAACCACTGGATGTACCCGAATGGAAGTGGGATAGTGTTTCGATGGACTTTATAGATGGTTTACCCCGATCTAGGAAGGGGACTACCAGTATTTGGGTGATTGTAGATCGTTTGACTAAGAGCGCCCACTTCATTCTGGTCAAGAGTAAGAGGACAACACCTTATTTGGCATCCATATACGTTCGTGAGATAGTCCGACTTCATGGAGTTCCCTCTAGCATAATGAGCGACAAAGACCCTATCTTTACTAGCAAGTTTTGGAGGAGCTTGCAAGAAGCTTTAGGTACACAGCTTAGATTGAGTACGGCCTATCATCCTCGGACGGATGGCCAAACGAAGAGAGTTAATAGAGTTCTTGAGGATTTGTTGAGAATGTGCATTCTTGATTTTGGAGGAACTTGGGAGGAGCACCTTCCTTTAGTGGAGTTCGCATATAACAATAGTTTTCAGACTAGCATTGGGATGACACCTTTTGAAGCCCTTTATGGAAGACCTTGCAAGTCGCCTTCGCGTTGGTTGGAGTCTTCAGGGAGATTGCTACTACGTCCCGACATGGTTAGAGAGACTTCAGAAAGATTGATTTGATTAGAAGACGACCCAAGATAGACAGAAATCCTATGCAGATAAGCGTAGAAGGGATATTAAGTTTGAGATAGGAGATTTGATTTTCATTAAGGTATCTCCACTAAGAAAGGTAGTAAGGTTTGGATCAAATGGGAAACTTGCTCCCGAATTCGTAGGACCGTTCCCCATTACGGAAAGGGTAGGGAAGATGGTATGTCTTGAATTTTCTATTTTCATCTTTAGTTTTGAATAGGTTCTTTCCTTTAGTATCCTTTGTGAGGGTAGATCTTAGGATTTAACCTATGGATGATAGGATTGAATGTAAACATGTTACTAGAACATGTTATGTATGTTGGATGCTAGTGGTTGCAAGTGTTTGCTAGTGGATGCTAATGGACGCATATATATATACTAGGCACGATTATCTCTTAGGGATCGGCCTAACTAGGTCACTAAAACATATGCATATGGATGTGTGTGCATTTGCATTTTTATTTTATTTCCATGGTTGCTATAAATGGATGATTATCATATGATTGTTGCATTTAGATGATGATTATAGCACACATATAGAACTATCAGTTACCATTAGGGAATTTGCATTCATTTGGATACAGGGCACGGACATGATTGCATAAAAAGGAGGTCGACTAAATCAGTAGACCGTCTATTCTTTTGCGTTAGTTAGGGACATTAACACTACACTTTTGCATATATCATAAATTGCATTAGAAAGCTTAAGGACAATGGATGTAATGGATGATGGTTGAATATTTGGTTGTAGAATTTGGATGAAAATATTTATTTCATTCTTTCGTCCTTGGAGATTTCGGGGACGAAATCCTTTAAGGAAGGGAGAATGTAACAACCAAAAATTTGAGCTATAATAATTGATTAACAAATTAATTAAACAATAAAATAAGTTTGTGAAATTTTCAGAATCGAGCTACGGGAGTTGCACCATTGGGTCCGTGGCGATTTCCTGATCAATTTCCATATATAAATGGTTGAAATCCGAGTCAGTATAAAGAAGTTACGCAAGAAAGAAGAATCAACAAAAAACGAAAAAAAATAAAATAACAAGGCATGGGGTCGACCCATGCCATAACCAGGTCGACCTATAGGTCGACCCAGGCTTGGGTAAGGTCGGCCTTAGGCCAGACCCTCATAGAAGCTTGGTCAACCCGCCTTAGTTAATGAAAGTAGATTCGTCCAGATCGAAACGTACATGTCATAACTTGATTTTTCTCAAATCCTGTGCGTTCGTACTTCCATCCGATGGTTCTTAGAGAGCCTATGATGTGGTTGCACTAGATTTAATCTTCAAATCTAGCGGTTTGAGATCCCTAAGTCACACTATAAATAGAACCCTATGCCCAGCTATTTTTCTCATTCAGATTTTCTCCCAATTGGATTCATTACCTGAGGCTGGACCCTAAATAGAAAAAATTTCTAGGGAGAAGATCTTTTTAATAAAAATATTCTACGCCCTAGAAGTGGATCCAGGAAGGCCAAGGATTAGAGCAAAGGACCACAGGTGAGTGTTTTGTAATTATTTTAGATTTTTAAGTAATTTAAAATAATAATGTTCTCAATAGTTGTAGTTTTTCTGCAATTTTGAGATAGTTTTTATACAAGTTATTTATAATCAACTTTTAAGTAAATTTCAGAAGTTCTTTTCGGTCTATTTTAGTCAGCTATTTTTATTCAGCTATTTTATTCAGTTATTTACAGTTATTTACTTTTTATTTACATTTGTTTTACGTTAGAATTTAGCCTGTAAATGTTAGTTTATTTTTATTCCTTTTTACGTGAATAAAATATTAAAAAGAGAAGAATTTTATAATATGGACTAAAATATAAGAACACTAAATTTATAGAAAATAGATGTTAAATAAGAAGAACTGTAATAAAAAGAAGATAGACTGAAATAGTAAAATTTGAGATATTTGCAATCATAATTATAGCAAGTGATTATAACTAAAAAGAGAAAATAGAAGAATAACAAAATAGGCTTATTTTATAACTTAGATCTAGATTAAGTCAATAAGCAAAAGAACAGTTATATCACATAGGTTATAATTAGAAAAGAAAGAGATAACATAAACGACTTATTTTAAAACTTAGATTAAGTTAATAAGCAAATATAGCAGAAATAAAAGAAGTGGCTTATTTTAAAACTTACACTAAGTTAATAAGCAAACATAGAAGAAGAGCCCATACCAACAGCATTCCTTTTCAGTCAGGAACTGATGGTCTCACAACTGATTAGGTGAGGCTGGGACATGCTTATACTAATTAGGGTAAATAAGTAGCCAATAGATAGAGGCTCAAATCTGGGGATTTGGCCAAGGGGTGCAAACTAGAATTTTGTTTGTTAGGACCAGTACTGGCAGCGTTCCCTTTCTGATCTAGGACTGGTGGTCTCACAACACTTAGGTCAGGCTGGGCAGCATCCTATTCAGACTTGGACTGATGGTCGCACAACAGATTAGGTGAGGCTGGGCATGCTTATGTTGATTAGGGTAAATAAGAGGTCAAAATAGGTGGTGACAGTTAGTGTGTACCGGCGATTACCGAGTGTGCGACATCGATTAGGGTAAATAATTCGCTACTGCGTTCCAAGCGCTAAAGAGGTGTCTTTTTGCCATGGGACCAACAGGATTGGATCAGCTCACAGTGGCACAATAGAGATAGAAGGCTGATCAACGGGTAGAATTAGGATTTCAATCTAATCAAATTAGCAATTGAAATAGGATTAGGGTTTCAGCCTAATCATAGCAGTTAAAGAAAAGGGCGAACAATCAAACAATCATAGCAAACAGTCAAACAGAATCAAAAATAGTATTTTATCTGAGTTTTATCTTTTCTTATTTTCCTTTCATGCTAGAACTATTGCTTAGTCTATTATCTTTATCTTGCTTAGAAATGCTAGTAATTACTTTCACTCGCCAGACTTATAGTTTGACCCACTCCTCTATTTCCCCATTCCCCCTCAATAGGCTATCAGAGTTGAGTTGATTCAGGTTACTTGGAGATTCATTCCCGGAGATTTCTCATTTCAGATGTATTCTTCTGCTCTTCATCTTTTTCATTTGGCTTATGATGAACTTGCACTTGTGAGAGGGACTACTACTATTATTGTTACTTGTATACTCTGATTTTATTAGACTGAGATGTATTTTCATGAGACATGAGATATTTTGAGTTTTTGAGACATGTTATGTATTAATTGATGAGGTTTAATTTTGAATGATAAGTTATTATTTAAATGTTTTCGCTGTTTTTACCTATTTGTCTTGTGAATCTTAGTCTCTGTGATGCTTTAGCTATACCTATAACGCACCATATCATTTGGTGTGTCTTTTTGGGTATACTAAGGGGTGTGGGGTGTTTCATTTCTAATCCAAACTTACCATAAAATCTATATGAAAGAATATAAATCATCAACAAGAAAATATATCCATTTAAACAAACATAACATGGCATATTACTTGCAAAATAGTTCGGACAAACCTTTAAACCGAGATCATTATCAAAAGTGAGATGTAAATCAATTATTCACCTTGGCTTGGTGTTAAGATGGTAGAGATTTGCCCTTTGATTTATTTGCTTAAGCTTTCTACTTGAATCCTAGCTTTTCTTCTTCTTAAATCTCCTTAATGGTGGCCAGCCGAGCTCAATAGGGTTTTAGTTTTGCTTGTGGATGTTAAATAAATAAGGGATGAAGGATGGAAGGGTTTAGGTTATTAGATTAAAGGATGTTCCCATTTTACCCTTACCATATTTCTCCTACTTACTTATTTTTAATTCTCTTTTGCTAATACATTCATTAAGGCACGACTACTTCTTAATAAACAAATCTCAATCTCTTAACTATGTACATTATTTTATTTTATCTATCTAATTAAATGTTCTAAATAATGTTAGTCACGATTAGGGTCATTACAGACTCTCCTCTTAAAGAATTTCGTCCTCGAAATTACGATAAGATACTCAAAAAAATCAAACATAAAGTTAAAACATACCATGAAATAAGTCAGGATAAGTATCTCTAATCCTACTCTCGTTTTCCCAAGTATGGTCTCTCTCGTCGTCACTCCACTGGACTTTGACTAATCTGACTGTCTTGTTCCTTAGTCTCTCCTCATCCCTCGCAACTATTCGAACCGAATATCTAACTATAGTCATATCCGGTTGCATTACTAGATCATCTAACACAGTCGGTGTAATAGTAGCCTCTGGATCTCGAATACACTTCCTTGGATGAGAAATATGAAAAACAATTTAGACTCCTGCCAAACTATTCGATAACTCTACTCTATACGCGAGTTTGCCGATTCTTTCTATAATATGAAATGGTCCAATGAATCTTGGTGCCAATTTTCCTGATTTTCCAAATCTAATTACACCTTTCATCAGTGACACCTTAACGAAAACATGATCTCCAACTGAGAACTCTAAGTCTTTCCGTCTTTGGTCAGCATAACTCTTCTACCTAGACTAAGCTTCCTTTATCCTAGCTCAAATTAACTCAATCTTTCCTACAACTTCTTTAACCAAATCCAGACCTAGAATTAGTCTACCCTCAGTTTTGAACCAACAAATGGGAGATTTGCATGGTCTTCCATACAAAGCTTCAAACGGTGCCATCCCTATACTAGTCTGGTAACTATTGTTATACGAAAACTCGACTAAGTGTAGATGGTCTTCCCATGATCCTCCAAAATTTAGCACACAAGCTCTTGACAAATCCTCTAAGACTTTAACTATGTTAGTAAATAAGGAATTGCTAGTAAATAAGGAATTGCTAGTAAATAAGGAATCTTTGTCACTTACTATACTACTAGGAATTCCATGTAGTATAACTATGTTCTTCATAAACAATTTAGCTAAACAGGTGCCGTTCTAGTTGACTTGACTTGAATGAAATGGGCACTCTTGGTGAACCTGTCCACTATGACCCATATACTTTCATTTCCTCGATTCGACCTTGGCAACCCGTCTATAAAATCCATGGATATTGAATCCCATTTCCAAATTGATATCTCCAAAGGTTGAAGCAATCCACTCGGCTTCTGATGTTCGGCCTTTACTTATTGACAGTTTAAACACTGCCTCACCCATAAGCCTACATCTCTCTTCATACTCTAGAAGTAACTACTTTTCATATCCTGATACATCTTAGTTCCTCTTGGATGAATAGTGAACTTCGAATGATGGCATTCTCTAAGAACTTCCATCCTAATGTTTCCCACATTCGGAACATATAGTCGTCCTTTCTTCCTCCACCACCCCTTCTAGTTAAGACTGAGATCTTTCAAATCATCGCTCTTTGTTCCATTCCTTAACTTTCTGATCTTTTAAGCTAATAATGGATCCTCCCCTTGTTTAGAAGCAATCCTTTCGATCACCATCGGTCAAACTTCTAAACATGATAACATGGCGGTTCCTCGACTAGAACTAGCCTTAGATCTCCATTGTACTCTGCATGTAGTCAATGCTTCTAAATCTTTCCACTTAGCTATCATTGCCAATACTGCATTCTGATATTTTCTACTAAGTGCATCTACAACCTTAGTCCCTTTTCCCGGTGCGTTTTCAATACCAAAGTCGTAAGCGGCTAAAAACTCTAACCACATCTGCTGTCTCATATTCAACTCCTTCTGAGAGAATATCTCAGTGACTTATGATCCGTAAACAACTCGAACCTTTCTCCCAACAGGTAATGTCTCCACACCTTCAGTGAGAAAATTACCGCAGCTAATTCCAAATCATGAGTTGGATATCTAACCTCATGTGGTATGAGCGGTCAAGAAGCATAGGCAATCACTTTACCCCTTTGCATTAACACAGCTCCTAATCCTATTCCACATGCGTCCATTTATACGAATAAGTCCTGATTCCCCTTTGGAAAACCTAACATAGGTGCATTAGTCAATAAATGTTTCGGTTTCTGGAAAGCCTCCTCACACTTATCGTCCAAACAAACTTCACATCTTTCCGAGTTAGCTTGGTCATTAGTGTGGCTATTCGCGAGAAATCCTTAATGAATCTCTGATAATAACCAGCTAACCAGAGAAAACTCTTTATCTCAATCACTGTCTCGGGTCTCTTTCAATTATTAACTACCTTGATCATAGTCGGATCTACTAACAACCCTTTCTCTGAGACTACATGACCAAGAAATCTCACATCGTTCATCCAAAAGTGACACTTCACAAACATCACCTTCAGCTGATGCTTTCTTAGCGTCTCAAGCACCACTCTAAGATGAACTTCATGCTCTCTTTCATCTTTAGAGTATATCAAAATGTCGTCTATGAATACAAAAACGAATCTGTCCAGATGTTCTCGGAAGATTCAGTTCATCAAGTCCATGAAGAATACCGGCACGTTAGTAACCCGACCGACATCTCTAACCATTCGTACGATCCATATCTGGTCCTAAACGCCATCAAAGGAATACTATTCTCTACTACTCTAAGTTGATGGAACCCTATTGCCGAATCCAACTGAGAAAATACTTTGGCTCCACTCAACTAATCGAACAAATCATCAATCTTAGGTAATGGATATCGTTCTTTATTGTCTTCTCATTTAGCTTACGATAATCGATACACAATCTCAACGATCCATCCGGTTTCTTTGCAAACACTGTGGATGCTCCCCAAGGCGAACTGCTTGGTCTGATAAAATTCTTACCTTCTAGATCCACCAATTGCACCTTTTAACTCCTTCATCTTGGTAGGTGTCGTTCTACTTGGAGGTCTACTCATAGGTTCTGCTCCTAGTACTAAATCTATCTGAAACTCAATGGTTCGTTTCAATGGTAGTCCTATCACGGGCTCAAAGACATCTGCGAATTCTCTAACAACAAAAAGTTGATTCAACTCGTCTCCTGTCTCCATAACACCCAATAAAGTATTAACCTCAAAACTAGGGATTTCTATGGAGTATATAATCCGATCACTACAACTAGGGTGTCTAATTGATATTTTCCTATCATGGCATAATATCCTAGCATCATATTTATTTAACTAATCAATACCCAAAATAATTCCGAACCCTACAAAATCAAATACATGCAAACTGCAAGAAAATATATGACCTAACAACTCAAACTCTAAGTGGTCACCTCTCATCCCAAGAGTCGCATACTCTCCTATCGGATTCGCAACCCTTAAGGAAGTAACTAAGTATGAGGGTTCTAGGTTAAGCCTTTTTACGAAACTATGAGATATAAAATAATGTGATGCACTAATATCAAATAGAACTCTAACTAACACACCACAAATCAAAAGCGTACCTTCCAACACAGCTTTCCTTTCTCCTCTGTTGTTGGTCTTGAGGTAGCTGGTTCCAATTCAAACGCTTTTCCCATTTCATCCTTGGCTGGTTCTTTGCACTGGTTCTTATAATGTCCAATCTGATCATAGTTGAAGCATTTGATATTCTTCTTCCTGATCACCTTCTTTCCATCTCCTGAGCAACGTTCATTAGCGAAATGCCCTATCTTATCACATTTGTAGCGGATAACTTATGTCTTTCCTTTCTTGGCAGCTCCACTCTCTTGAGCTCTCTTCTTATGGAAAAACTTTCACTTTTAGTTCTGCCCACCTTGAGTTTTCACTACTTTACTATTAAAGAAAACCAGCATCTCCTCATTCCTCAAAGCCATCTCAACAACTACATCGCACAGATCCTTAATATGTGGTAAAGTTTCTTTAGCAAGCTCGGGTTTCAATCTATGGATGAACTTCTCATTCCTTTTGATAATTGTATCAACCGTAGCATATTCGTATCTGGATAAATCCTAAAATCTGGCTGCATACTCCATCACTGTCATGTCTCCCTACAACAACTTAGTAAACTTCTTGAGAAGAGTCGACTTAGTGATCTTCGACATGAATTTTTCCTCAAACCTACTTCTGAATTCTGCCCAAGCTATGGTCTCTTCATTTACTCTCACAGTGACACTATTCCACCAGTGGAGTGCTGCTCCTTGTAACTGTCTGGATGCTAATCTTCTTTTCTGCTCATCGTTGAGTGCTTCATTGCAAAAATATTTTTGCAATGAAGCAACCAATTCTCCACTTCAATTTCGTCCTCAGTCCCGATAAACGGCTTCCCTCCAAGCTTAACATAGTCTCTGCTTAGTATCACATAGTTATTAAACACCGGAGCTTCCTGATTTCCTCTTCCATCATTTACTCCAACTAATCCTACGGCAGCTCTAGCTTGCATCATGTTGACGAAGAATTGATACATAGCTCCTATATCAACTTGCAGTGCTCCAACACCCACATTAGCAGCTTGTGCCTGACCTGGATTCCTTCTAGTGTTTGGTCTGGCATCTCCATTGGTTGTGGTGCTTCCTCCACTAATGTTAACTCTTTCATTCCTAGCATCCATATCTTACTTTCTTAAAATCTGCATTCAAGCCTTTATAAGATACAGAAGAATAGCCTAAGAGAGATGGGAGAAATAGAGACAAAGCTTATACTTATTTATAGCAAATACAAGTACGTTACTATAGCATACCCCAATCTTTCCTCTAATTCCTTAGGATTATATTTAAAAAATCATTTTAAGTTTTCAAAAACCTATGCTCCGATACCAAGTTGTAACATCCCCTACTTTGAGGCTGGAAGCTAAAAGCTACAAATGCTGCAGTCATTTATAGTATTAACTTCCGGTGACAAAATACAGTAATGTTAATGGTATCCGTAATATCAGAAGTACATGAATAGGAAATAAAATAAACACAGACTTCAAAAACAGTATTTCCGATTACATTTCAAATCAATATTTCATATTCAATTACATAATCCCAAAACGATTCACAGGTTTTACTCAAATATAATTATTACAAATTACGCCAAGATCGATATATGAAGATGCCCCCTTGGATGATCAGAGTACTAGATAGACAGACATATCAGTCATAAACACATCACAGCGGAAATAACACTAAATAGCTCCTGCATAGCTAGATTTGCCTCCTACACGTCTTCAGAAGCTTATTCGTCCGACCTACTAAACCTGAAAAGTCCTTAACTCTCCATCTACTCAAATTTAATTTTGAGCACCCGAGAGTTTGAGAGGAAAACATAAACTTTGAGTCAAACATAAAGCCTGGTGTGAATAATTCTATTACATCTCGATTTACTGATATTAAGTGAGACCACGCCGCTTTGCGAAATGGGTTTCCCCTTACTAATATCTTTTTAAAAGCATATCTTTTGCAAATAAAAAACTGCAATCAAACTTATTATAACAACAATAGCAAATACACATATACATATAAATCAGGTAACCGATGGACTATCTGTCCGAACAATATAGTTTTATCGGGCTGACTATTAACCACGGGATGACACGGGCCTACAAGACATAATCAATAATCCAACTCCTATTAGACACAATACTGAACGATCTGTCCTAAACTTAATTTTCCAACGGTCAACTGATCCTAATGGTTTTGCGGGCTCACCAATAACCTACCTTTACTCTATGTATTCCTTTCTGTGTGTAACATCATTTTAGTCTTACCTGTGACAAATCCCTACACAGTGGAATTTTGGACTTATATTAGCTAGGGGCTACTAGCTAAAGTATAGGGTGCGACCCCATACCAGTCTCATCGGGCCTTCTAATATCTGAGTCATATACTTAGGGTTAACTACCCAATCCAATTTTCCTTGAAAACATTTCTTTCAGAACAATTTAACCCTTTTAAATCATACATAAACAAGGAAAATATTTTCTTTGCTTTACTCAAAATACTTATGCCATGATATATGCTTTACACAGAACAATGTTGATGAAAACTAAATCAAATGGATTTTCTATCCCTTTAAATAAGTTAAAGCCTCTTTTTTACTTAGTAAACTTTAGGCTATAAGGCCAAAACAATACCTTCGAAACCTTTGCTTAAAATCTTTAAACAATCCCTTTCAAAATAATTAAAAACATCCCTTTCGAAACCATTATATAAAATCTTAGATATCCCCTTTCGAAACCATTTAAACTTGTCTTTTGAAAGCGTTGAAACCTTCCTTTCAAAACACTTAAAAGAAAACCTTTCGAAACACTTAAAATATACCTTTCAAAAGCATTGGGGATTTCCCCTTCGAAACACTTATAAAATACCTTTCGAAAGCATTGGGTTCAAGTAAGGGTTTGTGGAAACTTTGCTTCGAAACCATTTAAAATTATTCCTTTCGAAACCATTGGGTTTAACCTTTTATATAACTAAAGGGTCATAAAGAACAAAGTCAAAAGCATTACTTTTGAAAGCATTAATCCCAAGTAAAAGAAAGATGATAGTTTTGAATCCCACCCTTTCGTTACTATTGCCTCTGAAACCATTTAAGAGCGGCTAAACTACCATTTCGAAAGCATTGAGAAGGCGGCTTTTAAAATTAAAATACAAAAGCACCCCTTTCGAATACATTGTTTTAAAGCTATAAAGAAAAGTAGCCTTAACTAATTCGAAAGGTATGAATGCGGCGACATGAGTATCAAATAGGTTCAAAAGCGGCTTTCCTTTCGAAACCTTCTTTTTAAACAAAACAAGCGGCAATTCTTTCGAAAGCTTCTTTCCAAAAACAAAGGAAAGTTGGTTGATTTGAAAGCAATTAAAAGTGGCTTTAACCCCTTGAAAGCATGCCTACGACACCATCATTTCTTCCGCCTTTCTCCAATACACTACATACAAATTGCTTGATATCATGTGCATTGGTTTCGAATAGGTTCGAAAGGTCCAATTGGGATGGTGACGGAAGAAAGCAAAGGAAGTGGCAAAGTTGTAATTGTAAACAGAACTGATTTTATGCATTTCGAAGTAATTTCTTTTCACCTAATTTGTCAAAATATGATTGGTTGCCATTTCTTTATCAACACCCTTTTCTAAAAAGGCTGCCGAATTCATAATTAATAATTTAAAACATTTTAAGCAAATAAGATCTTCTCCTTGATAGAACATATAAAACATTTAAGTCCCTTAACTTAAATAATTTTATAACCATAATAAAGCACTTAGGAAAATTCCACAAAAATCACAATAATTTACTTTTAATATGTTTTCTAACATATATAAATTTTAGACTTGAAATCATTATATAATTGCCTTAAATAATTTAAAATTAATATTAACTATTTTCTCTCATAGAAAATTCATAATAAATCCACAATTACTTAGAAAATAACGAAACTTGAAACCCACTTCTAAAACAATTTTTTTGATCATATATCAAAAACACAAATCATATGGATTTCATTTAATAGGTTTTCCAATCCAAACTTACCATAAAATCTATATGAAATAATATAAATCATCAACAAACATATATATCCATTTGAACAAACATAACATGGCATATTACTTTCAAAATAGTTCAGATCAAACCTTAAAACCGAGATCACTATCAAAAGAGAGATGTAAATCAATTATTCACCTTGGCTTGGTGTTAAGGAGGATGAGATTTGTCATTTGATTGATTTGCTTAAGCTTTTTACTTGAATCCTAGCTTTTCTTCTTATTGAATCTCCTTAATGGTGGCCGGCCGAGCTCAATAGGGTTTTTAGTTTTGTTTGTGAATGTTAAAATGAATATGGGATGAAGGATAGAAGGGTTTAGGGTATTAGAATGAAAGATGTTCCTATTTTACCCTTACCATATTCCTCGTAATTACTTATTTTAATTCTCTTTTGCTAATACATTCATTAAGGCACGACTACTTCTTAATCAACAAATCTCAATCTTCTAACTATCTACATTATTTTATTTTATTCACCTAATTAAATGTTCTAAATAATGTTAGTCAAAATTAGGGTCATTACATTTTCGCAAAATGAATAATTCAAAGATTTATGTTCATAAATAACTTAAACCTCTCACCCAGTAAATGATGCCTTAATGTCTTCGAAGTAGAGTCAATGGCCACTAACTCCAAATCATGAGTTTTATAATATCTTCGTGGGTCTTGATTTGCATATCACATATACAACCACTTTACGTTCTTGCATAATAATTGCCCTATTCTCGTACTGCAAGCATTGGTATATATGGTAAACAGTTTAGCTCCTTTCGATATAACATGAATCAGAGCACTAATCAATAATTACTTCATTTTAAAAAAAATCTTTAAGTATGCATCGCATGAGAGTACTTAGTTCTTCGTAGTTAGTCGTATTAAAGGTGTAGCAATCTTTACAGAGTCCTTAATGAACTTTCGATTTAGCCCCACTAATCCAAGGAAACTATAACTTTGGTCGCATTAGTCGACGCCTTCCAGTCTTGCACCATGGAAACCTTACTAGGATCAAAGGAAATACCATGCCCTGGATATGACATGACCAAATAAGCGCACTTCCCTTCTTTAAAAGGGACATTTAGAAAACTTCAATTTCAAGTAATTTTGTCTCAACATTTCCAAAACTTCTTTCAAATGAATTTTATGTTCTTCCTTACTTTTGGAAATGTTAATATGTCATCTGCTAATACCATCACTAATTTATTGAGTTAGTCCTGAAAAACTCGATTTATAATATATATAAAATATGTCGGTGCATTCGTAAGCACCAATGGCATCACTAATCATTAATAAGATGCATCGGGGGTTTTAAAGGTAGTCTTTGAAATAGTATTTCTAGCCAACCTTAGTTTATGAAAACTCTTAGCAAGATCAAGTTAGGAGAAAATCTTTGCTCCTCCTAATTGGTCGAAAAAATCATCAATGTGAGGTAGAAGAAATTTATTCTTCCTTGTCAAATTATTTAAATATATATAGTCAACACAATCTCAGGACCCATTTGCTTTCGTGGCGAACACAGTGGGTCCCCCAAACTTAATGTACCTTGTCGAATTAGACCTTTCTTAGAAAGCTCAAAAATTTGCACTATTAAATCCTCTCTCTCTAGGAGTCATACGTTTAATGGGTAAAACAACTTGTTTTTAATCTCTCTCTAAATTGATTCAAAATTCAATCTCCCTACGAGGAGGTAAATCTAGAACCTCTTCAACCACATCTACAAATCTCCTTACTATGGAAACTTGGGACAACACATCATTTGAGAAATATAAGGGATATAAATAACTCAACATCATGGGAATCTTGACCTTACAATAAACATCGATCCCTTTACGACCGTGATCATTCATGCAAACTACGCGGTCATCACAATCGATAACTACCCTATGCTTCGTCATTTAGTCCATCCCTAAAATAAGTCTGTAACCCAAAATACTAAGTACATAAGCATCATGAGAAAGCATGAACTCGCCTTGAGACATTTAATATCTCAACATATCATAGAAAGATGTGTTGGCCCCCAATTGAATTTAACTCTATAAGATAATCATCAATAACATGAGAAATTGAGCGTAAACTATCAATAAGATGGTTCACACTAAAAGAATGTGATGCCTGTATATCAAATAAAGCACATATCAGAAAATCATAAATAGTAAGCACACCTTCCAAGGCGATGTTATTCCCCTTGTCGAGCTTAGTTGGAGTGCTCGTACTCATAGTAGCATGAATGACATAAGCCTTGACCACTTGTCCACTTTATGAAATAGACGAACGGTCTTTCATTAAGTGGTCCAGTAGGCCATAATTATAGCATTTCCTTACTTGGAGGATGACCTTGCAATCATTAATGAAATGCCCCTTCAAATGGCATTATTACAAGTTACCCCTATTCTTAGCTTGGTCTTATTTACCCTCGACCTCATTTACCTTTACTCTTCGTTTGGAATTTCGGCTCCACTTCAACTTTGGTTTCATCCTCCTTGGAGGCCTCTTTAGTAATATAGTTCAACAACGCCACTTCGATAAGATTCTCAAAAGTAGCTCCCACGGGAATATGACTAAGAGCAAGATCCTTGAGAGGTGAATTGTATCCCATTGCAAACTCCATGGCCTTTTTAATAAGAGCATTAATCTTGTCCATCCCAAACCTAGCCATAAACATAAATTCCTAAATATATTTTTTTTCCGTCATTTCACCTTGTGAAAATTTGATATAACTTTAAAAGAAAAAAATTAAGCCTATTTATTTGCTCTTATTTTAGCTTAAGCTATTTGTATTTTAATTAATAACTATGTATATATATACTTTTAGTGTTTTTAAAAATGTATAGTTTTAAATCTAATTTATTTTTAAGATATTTACCTTTGAATTTCAAATCCAAGTTCTATTTACAATCTACATATATATATATACACACACATAAACAAACACATACCTTATTTGTTTTGGGAAAATTTCAAATTAGTTCACCAATTAAGCCACAATTTAATTCTAAATTTTTTTATTAATTACTAAATAAAATTCAGCTTAAAAAAACGGGATCGTTACAGATTCCCCCTTTAAGAAAATTTCGTCCTCGAAATGTGAAAGTAAATTTGATTATCTTTTGCTTTTATTTCAAACAATCAAAACATACATATCAGCCATATACTAACAACCAAAGCAAACAATTCATTCAAACAAACAGTCCTAGCTATCCAGACACAAATCCGGATAGGCTTTCCTAATACTATCTAGAGTTTCCAAGGTGAATTTCTGAACTATTGCAAATCACTTTTGCAATCCTTCCCAATTCGGACACAATTTTCTCTTCACAAATCAGAACAGCCTTATGCTTGTCTAACCAATCCATTTCAAGTAAAATCTCAAATCCATTAAAGTTAAGAACGAAAAGACTTATACGGGTTACATTGTAGAAAAATAATGATACGAAACTAATGATGAGAATACGAAATAGGAACTTTTTTTCAATGTAAACAAAGATTTGCAGGGCCTCCTGCCGGGTATTTCACACAAATAGGTTCGTTTACGAATTCGGGTTCAAGATTTAACTCTTCTATGGTTTCCTAGGAAATAAAACTATACATGGCTCCAATGTCAAATAGAACTCTAACAATTTTATCATAGGTAAGAAGATTTTGGGTTTTCGGACACTCGGATTATACTCCTTCTAGAGCATTCTTCACCCTATCTCTAATGAGTCACCTAATGAGTTATACTACAAAGCTAAAGTTCTTACACAACCTTTAGCTCTGATACCACTGTAACGACCTGCACTTCAACCTTCGAAAATCGGCATCCAATACATCACCCGTATTTGAATGCCGGAGATTCAAACGTCGAAGTCTGTATCGCTGGAGCTTATAACACATTAGATGAAAACAACACAGCGGAAACAAAATGATAGTTATTGATACACCAAATGGATACAACATTGAACTCCTACATTCTACAATAAATGCCCAACATCAGAGCCAATATATATAATACAACACTACAACGGAATAAGATAACACCAATATAGTCTTCAAGAGAGAGAGATAGAATCCAACAACTGCGTCTTCATAGCAAAAACTCCAAAGACCAATCCAAAAAGCTCGAAACCCTATCATGCTGAACTTATAGCAAACTCGGTGCACTCCCCGATCCAAAGACTTCAAATCTACATCTACTATCTGAACTAGCTTCACAACCTACTGATAACCTGACTCTAGGCTGCCCGTGTGGAAAATTATGGGCAACCACAGTTTAGAAAAGGAACAATAAACTCTAGGTCAGTCATGGGACTGGTGTGAGCAAACATAAAACAGTTGTTTGTGAAAAGAAAAAGAAAAGGAAACCCGTTCATGCTTTTGGAAAATGAAACTACCATAAGGTCTCCTGCCGCACACACAATGTAATCGCGCACATGGGGGAGGTTTCTCCTTATAGCAGTCAAACATGCTTGATACGCGAAAATCCTTTTGATATTATTATTAGTGCATAGTGTGAAAACATTTCGAAAGTATAATATTAATCTTAGCCCGCATACTACCATTATAGTATGCCTACTATAGCTACCATGCTAAATGGTAGGTTACCACCACGTCACATGGCAGGTTCTACAACTAAACCGTACAGGGCTCGTATTGATTGTTTGAATTTCCACCAAATGGCCAAGGCTAAGGAACTTCATTTCCTAATGGGTACGCCTCTGGAGGGACACCCCGAGAACCTAACGGGATCTCTACCAACACAAGGTTGGGATAACTCTGTAACTAGGTAACTAACTGTCACGAGTACGCCATCCCCCGGTCGTAACCAACCTTTATCCCGGGATCCCAACAACAAAATTCCAACATCCACATAAGTTAAATACCTGGGCTCCATACCATGATACCACTTTTTATCCAGAAGGAAATGCACATACCCTGAGGGGCGCGACCCCCATAACCTTGCTGCATCCTTCATGTTTCGACCATTTCTGGGCTGTGAGGTTCGATGAAGTCTCGTCCTACAAAGCTACGCTTTTCACAAAAGCCATGCTTTGATCAACCAATGATCAGCACTCAGCATGCCACACTACCAAATTGGGAGTATATCACTAGTGACCATCAACTACATAACCACTGAGCTCGTACGTCTTAGAGAAGGGTGTTAAGCTAAGAGAATAAATTCTCCGCCACCAAACAGAAATGTATTTGATAGAAACCAGCTTTATATCTCAAAGTGTAACATCAGACATACATCCATACAAGTCCATCCTAGGTTTGAATGGAACCGAAGGTACTTCAAAGAAGTCCTTGCAAATCCGGATATCCTCTAATCATGTTCGGACTCCCCATCACATAGGGAAATCTCTATACCGGAGCAACTCAGTGCACAGACAATCGACAGGTAATCCTTTCATTTTTGAAAATACCCGGTCTTCAATCGCCGTCTTCAATTGCAATTCCATTCCATCGTATCATTATTCAGAATGGGTTTTATGACATAAAGTCCTCTCCCGGCTAATCCGAATAATGAGCGCTTAACTTTAAAAACATATAGGTCCATTTGGATCTTAGTTAAGTCACAGCCCTTATTTCACAAAACCTTTCCTTTTGAATGGTTTAAACAAATTTTCTATTTTTAATCTTTTAAACAAAAAGATTCACCTTGAAGATCCTTTTCAATTTGAAAACAAGGTTCACCAAATCTTTAACAAAAATTCATTCATAGCTTTTAAAACTATTTCCTTTTCAAATTTGATTTACCCATAACTTGGAAAATCCATTCAACAAAAACTAGGAATTCTTCCTTTATATGAAAGCTATTATCATTTGAAAACAAAGGTTTTTTGTTTCGGAAAAATCTGATTAAATTTGCTCAAGTTATAGCCTTTTAAAGTAAAATCAGAAAATCAACGAACTGCCGCATCCTTGGCAAGTTCTATTTGAGTTAAATTTAAATTCCAAAATAATTCATTTAAAATACTTTAAAAATGGTTTAAAATCCATATATATACATTTTATACCTTGTATAACCCTTTGTAAACCATAGTTTCCTTTTAAATAATAAAATATTATTATTTCTTAAAATTCATCTTTTAAGTCCAACATTTCCAGAAATCAAATTAAGCTATAAATAAGAATGTTGGAAGAAATCTCAAACTTTAAACTTATTTATAAATATAGAATTCAATTTTAATCTTTGAATTCAAATTCAAAATCATTTTAATTTCAAAACTTCCCTTTCAAAAGCTTTTCATATTTAACCCAATTTCACTTCTAAACCATTTTGGATTCAAAATTCAACTTTAAAATTCTTTTACCATTTTCAAAATATCTATGACTTAACCAATTTCCTGTGAAATCTATATTTGTGTGTGTGTGTGTGTTGTCCAGGGGTTTTGCATGCAACAATAATATATCACAACCATCATCAAGTACATCAATATCAATAAGCGGTATAATCCTATAACGCTTATCTTCCATTCACAGATAAACATGTAAAATTCATCATATATAAATAAATTACATTCATCACAGCTCAATTCAAAGCAATTCATATCACAGAGCATCACAAATCACATATTAGAGATAACAACCATCCAAGGCATTCAAATATAGTTTATCATTCATAAGCAAAACTAATTAGTCACATAATTTATAATTAACCAAATAAGTTAATTACTTATGAATTAATCACCTAACTCTGCTTAATTTACATTAATTAATTACAAACCATTTATTATTACTTTAATTAATTAATGAAATTAATTTATCATTCTGTAACCATTCACATTAATTAATTAACCCTTAATTACTCATATTAATTAATGATCCCTAATTAATCACATTAATTAATTATCCCATAATCACTTACATTAATTAATTATCTTTTAATTAATCACATTCATTAATTATCCTTAAATTACTTACATTAATCAACTAACCCTTTAATTAATTACATTAATTAATTAATCCTTTAATTAATTATATTAGGTAATTAATCCTTTAATTACTTCCATAAATAAATTATCCTTTATTACTTACATTAATTAACCTTTTATTAATTAATTAATTACAAACCATTTATTATTAATTATATTCATTAATTACCCTTTTATTAATCACATTCATTAATTATCTTTTAATCACTACATTAAGTAACGATCCTTTAATTACTTCATTAAGTAATTATACTTTAATTACTAAGACTTTAATTAATTAAGATAAATCATTAACTTTAATTACTATAATTAATTATCCTTTCATTAATCAAGACCTTAATTAATTAAAGATAAATCCTTTATCTTAATTAATTACTTAATTACATCATTTAATCCTTATTTAATTTAAATGCTTGAAATTAATTTATAGAAAAATCATTTGAGAACACTTTGATTAATTAAAGTTTAATACACTTCCTTAACCCTTTCCTAATTTCATCATTAAATTTCATTTGAAAAACATTTAGGAATTAATTACAAAATTTACCTAATATATAATTACTTTAAAACAAAACAATTTTAAACATTTAATTTTAACGTTTTAAATCCTTGAAACTTGTTTAAAACTTGTTTAATAAATTTACTTTGGAACTTGGTTTATATTGCTTTGAAAACATCATTCATTTAAATACATTTTTAAAACTTGGCTAAACATTTTCTTTTGCCTTAAAACCTGATCAAGTTTCTTCTTAAAAACCTGGTTAGCAAAACAAAAATAAAACAACCCGAGCCCATACCATATTTCCCAAGCAAATACTCGAGCAAACCACTCAAATTCTCGCGAACAAACCCGAGACACTCGCGTACATCACTCTACTTCGAGGCCACCCACCATCTCCTTCGATCCAGACCCGAGAAAAACTCATCTTCCCCAAATCTCACAGCCACTTCCAGACATAATCATGTACGCGTGCACGATGCACACTAATCTGACCACCTCCGATCGACCTCACCGCCATCCACAAGTCGACAACGACCATCCCAAACCAACTGACCACCCAGAACCCATGATATCGCCGTGGTTCAGAATCGAGCATGACAGCACCCAACTGGAACCAAACTCAGTTACCAAAATCACCTCGCCACGCCACCTCCGACCACCAGACACCACGCAACTTCGTCCATAGCCTCGCCGAAGACCTACGCACCTTATCCCCTTGGTCCGATCACCTCTGGTCCATCCACATTGACGAAATCATCTCGACTTTATCATCGACCAAAGTAGGTCGATAAACCCTAAATCCTCGTCGTCCGACCACCACGACGGTCTAGAACTCCAACGAGTATTTTTCCCGTGACCTCCACCATCCTAGCTTCCTCCAGCCTCGATCACGACAACCCTACCACCACCGATCGTCGTAAATTGACGAAAGTACGACTTCTGATCAACTCGTAATTTCTCAATAAATACGAACTTAAAAATCTTGATATCATTTTCGAGTACGATTCCAGTTATATAATCAAATCGTGAAATTCAGATAATCGAATTTTCGATGTTTTTGAGTTTTTACTGTAAATTTTCCTTCCAGTTAAAAACTGCCTTTAAATCTTCTTGAAAATATTTTTAAATCAAATATCTTGTCATTTCTAACATATCTTGTTTATAAATCACAACCTATAGAAGATTAGAGGAAAAGCAATTAATTTTCGAACTTAATTTAAGCATGTAAAATCAAGAACAGGGAGATCTTCCCGGTATACAGACATGCACACCATATAATCATATATGCAATCATATTAAACAATCATGCAAACACTTATCATACTTTACTTCAAGTAATTACTGCATGCATCATAATTTAAACCAGATTTAAACTTTTTAAAAAGTTAGTTTACTCACCTTAATATTTGAAAACAGAGAAGCATGTATATTTTTTTTAAAAACATTGATCTGAAAACTTGATTTGCTTGTAGTTGAAATCTTTGCTGGCTTTAGTTTCAGTTTGAAAACTTGAAAGAGTTTGATTTGTTTTTCTTTTCTGGTTTTAGCTTTAGAAAATGAAAGATGAAAGAAAATGAAAGAGTAGAAGAGGAAGTATATATAGCCTTGTTTCTCATTTCATTATTATATATATTCAATTTAAAAGAAAATTATGCCACTTGTATTTTGCATGTCACCCTTAGCTTACAAATGTCCAACCCAATATTTTATATTTTATATTTTTATTTACATTTCTTTTTTTTTTACTTATTTGATATAACTTTAAAAGAAAAATATTAAGCCTATTTATTTGTTCTTATTTTAGCTTAAGCTATTTGTATTTTAATTAATAACTATGTATATATATACTTTAGTGTTTTTAAAAAGTGGAAATTAGCCACAAGGGTCTCTTTAGCAAGTGGAATTAGTTTCTAGGACACACAATTGAAATAATTACTTTCAAGGACAAAACGTAAAATAATTAGTTTCTAGGGCCTAAAAACCTATGAAATTATGTCCTTCAAAGTAATTGGACTGCTGACTTTGTCCTTGAAAGTAATTATTCTGCTGACTTTGGCCTTGAAAGTAATTTCTTTGAATGTGTGTCCTAGAAACTAATTGGACTACAAAGTTTGTCCTTCTAGTGAAATGCCCCTTTTAAAAATGTAGAGTTTAAAATCTAATTTATTTTTAAGATATTTACCTTTGAATTTCAAATCCAAGTTCTATTTACAATCTACATATATACACATAAACAAACACATACCTTATTTGTTTTGGGAAAATTTCAAATTAGTTCACCAAATAAGTCACAATTTAATTCTAAATTTTTTTATTAATTACTAAATTAAATTCAGCTTAAAAAAACGGGATCGTTACAGACTTCCTCCGACCACCACCCCGAGGCTGCTGAACCTTGTGGTCGCTGGCAATTGGAATGTGTGGTAGGTTAGTTGTAACGACCCGAAATTTTCGACCCCGAAAATTCAACGTTAATTCGTTCACTGTAGAAATGCCGAGCAATCGAACGCCGGAAATTCCAGATTGTTAGGGTAAAGAAGAAAAGAAGTAGAAGAAGAAATAGAAAACAAAAACACAGAATCTCACATTCGCAGCGGATCAAAATATAATATACAAATAGCAGTATTTACACAAGAAAGCTGTATCTGTCAATTTACATACAATACATCAGAGTTCATCAAAACTGGACAGTTGCAACAACTTGTCCCAAAATACAAACAAGATAACTTCAATACATAGCGGAATAAACTCCATACGTTCCTGCCATCTAGCACTCCTCCTGGGCATCAGACCGAGTATTACCGATTTTCAGGTTAGGACGTAAATAGTATTGCATTTGAAGACGGTGCTTGAAGACCGGGTATTTTTGAGAACGAAAGGATTACCTGTTGATTGTCTCTGCACCGAGTTGCTCCGGTATAGAGATCACCCTATGTGATGGGGAGTCCGGTCGGGATTGGAGATATCCGAATTTGCAAGGACTTTTTCCTTAATTGGACGAAGTGCCTTCGGTTCCATTCATACCCAGGATGGACTTGTATGGATGTATGTCTGACATTACACTTTGAGATATAAAGCTGGTTTCTATCAAATACATTTCTCTTTGGTGGCGGAGAATTTATTCTCTTAGCTTAACACCCTTCTCTGAGACCATATACGACTTTCATTCTAGATGAAGGTAATCCATATAAAGTCTGAGGATGTCAAGACCGGTGGTGGGGTATTGGAGGAAGAAACAACACTCTTCCCCTTGTACCAACATGCTTGACTCCCGCCAAAGGTAGGTTGCCCTACATTTTAGCTAGTAAGTACCTCCAGAACCATGTAGGTATATGAAGACCTGAGACCTTTATGGTGTCTCTAGCGGTCATAGCATGGCATAAGTCATGATACCAATCTATATATGAAAATTATTAGCAACATCCCAAAATATAGTTTAGAGTACTAGAAACAGAAGTGTGGGTGCCTAAATGGTATATGTATAAATATAACAAAATAAAAGTATGCTTTCGTGACCTTGTCCTAATTTATGATGATCGAGTAAACTAAGCTCTGATATCAAATGTAACGACTTAGAATTCATGACACTCGTAATCATGCTCAAAAGATACTTGAATTCTATAAGTATCACGAATGATAGTTTATAAGGTAGTATTTAAAACAAGAAGAGCATATCAATCACAATATATATACTAATTATCTCACGATGGAAGGAATAAACATAAAATTAATATAAATTTTTATGGGACTAAATACATATCATATAAATGAAAGATACATAAGATTCAATATCATAGTGCACACTCCAAAGAAAATGGAGTTTATAAAGTATATCAAATCCATATACAAAAATTTTTATAATACATATAGTCTAACATGTCCACTACCCAAAATACTGGATAGATATAATGATAGTGATAATGGTTATAACTCTATTACTCACCTCCAATTAGAAGAATCCCTCCTCTAAATCATCTTATTTAAGGAATAAACAAAAAATAGAAACCATGGAGAGGGTTAGACATAAAGTTTGGTGAAAAATAAATATCACCAAACTTGTAATTACTAAAATGCTAATATATCATTTACGATACCAAATTCAACTTGTATCCAACAAATGATAATATTTCCAGTATAATGCTACGTAATACGAAATAAGTCTAAGGACAAATAATCACTATAGCAATCGAGTATGACATAATCACACCACACTAAGCTAGTGGGCTTCAGATCTCCTGGTATGGCCAAGACCCGCTTAGTATGATCATCAACATAACACCAATACCACAACTCTCCAATTCATCGTCCAACACCTATAACCATATCAAATTCGAACCGATACATACATGCCTAACCCTACCATTCATTTACTAGGAGTATTTATGACAAGTAAATCAAGGCCCATAACCCTTGCTACAAAGTAACCCGAGTTCTTTAGCATTTTCTACTAAGATAGAACATCTCCTAATCTTAGTCTCGATTCTGCCTGAAACACACTATGAAGACAACTGTGCATTAATTAACAAATGTTCTATATATACAAAATGCCATGTTATAACTGAGGGATATAGACTTACTCCGTACACACAACATCTTATGGGATCATATATCACAAAACTCTAGTCATCTCATCTCGAAGTCATCGGACTACTCTATAAGCCACTATACGAATCAGATCACATCCTGAACTATCACTGTAGTCTCCATATCACTTAGCATCAACTGCATGTTTTTTGAGACTTGGCATACCATCCTCAAACTCGTGTAGTTTCTTCTTAGTAACCATCCTCAACCTCAGTCCACAAATTAAATCCAAACTCCAAAAATCTCAAAAACTCAAAATTAGGTCTAGCTATTTTATTCAACAGCTGACCATACATCTCAATAATAGAATCATGCTTTTGGATTTATATTCCACATGTGGAATAGATAACCTATAATAACCCACAAATTTGACACATTAATTATTATTTAATTATTAATGACCATTTAAATTAAATTGACATCGAAAGAAAATTTTGAGCAGAGTTGTCTTTTTAGGAAATTTAACTGTTCCACTACGTTTAGAACAAGAAACTAATTATGATATATGATATGTTATTGTTTGGAAACGTTGACCGCAATCAGTATTTTTGGGACCAAAATTGCTTTTGTACCAAAAATACCTAAATTCTTAGTATAAATACGAGCCTTCTGAAAGCTTAACTGCCACCAGACTACTCTCTCTTCCCTAATCTCAATTTTTTTTCTAAACGCTTATTAATGGTGGAAAATTTTCTAATTAAGAAATTATTCTAAAAATTCAAAATGTCTAAAATACCATCAAACTATATATCAAGTCAATTGCCTCGACGAGGCAAAGAACAATCAAATGCTCTATTTTGGAGATGGTGCTTGAGATGGCTAGAAATTTGCAAATAAATCTTAATATGTGCATTTGGTGGTTGAAAAAAGGTGATTATATGGGATGGGGTCGGTTGGGATTTGTGTGGCAGGTGATGGGGAGACCATCGTTGAAGTTGAATCGAGGTAGAGTTGAATAGATCAATGGAAAACAATTCTATTATGGTTCAAAATAAAGAGGTGTGGTTGGCTCTAGAGGCATCGAAGTTGGTCAAGGACGTAGGGCATGATGGCTTAGGAATGCGCGATTAGGTTGGGTGTGAATATTGGCAATCTGGTACTATGTAATGATGACAATGAGGTGGAAGACTGGAAACATTGGGTTGGATATACGAGGGGAAGGAGAGGTATTGTAGCAACTGTTTAATTTGAATTATTAAAATTATGGTAATACCCATACGTTTCAAAACACATGTTTCACATTCAAATTACATAATCCTATAATTGTTTCCCAGGTTCATATAAAATATAATTATTACATAAATACGCCAAGAGCGACATATGATGATGCCCCCTTGATTGACCAGAGTACTATATATACAATACAGTGGAATCAACCCAAAATATAACAAAAACTCCTAATTAGCTATCCTTCAGCTACCTTCTCATCACCAGAAGCTTTATTCGCCAGTCCTATAAAAACCTGTAAACCTCAACCCTCGGCCTACTCAAATAAATTTTGAGCACCCGAGAGTTTAAGGGGAAAAATTAAACTTCAAGTCAGATATAAAGCCTAGTGTGAATAATACTATACATCTCGGTTATCTGACATTAAATGAGACCACGCCGCTTAGCGGAACGGGTTTCCCCTCACTAATATCTATTTTAAAACATATCTTTTGCAAATTTTAAATCCTACAACCAAAACTGGTTAAACATGTAAAGAAATATCATGTATATGTACATATCAATTATCAAATGGACTATCTATCCATCCATTGTAGTTTTTTTTGGCTAACTACTAACCCTTGGCTGACTCGAGCCTACCAGAAAACATAAAAATCTAACATCTGTTAGATACTCCTCTTCTAGACGGTCTGTCCTTAGTTACTTCTCCAGATCTAACTGATCCTAATGGTTTTGCGGGCTCACCAATAACCTGTCTTTCCTTTTTAGATTCATTTCTGTGTGTAACATAATTTTAGTCTTACTTCTGACAAAGCCCTATAGACTGGAATTTCGGACCTATTTTAGCTAGGGGCTACTAGCTAAAGTATAGGACGCGACGCCATACCAGTCTCATTTGGTATTCTAACATCTGAGTCATTTTACTTAGGGTTATCTACCCATAAAATTTTCCTTGAAAACCTTTTCTTTCAAATTGATTTAAACCTTTAAATCATTCTTTAAACAAGGAAATTATTTATATATACTCTTTGCTTTACTTAAATCACCTTGCCATGTTACTTATTCTTTACACAAAATCTTGTTGATGAAAACGATTAAACTTTTGAAAGTACCCTTTTCGAAACCTTTGAAAGTATCCCTTTCAATACAATTAAAACCTTTGGCCGAAGGCCAAAACATACCTTTCGAACCCATTCATATTTATCCTTTCGACAGCATTGAAAAACATCTCCTTCGAAAGTTTTAAAACCTTAGACATCCTATCTTTAAAACACTTAAACATTGTCTTTCAAAACCATTGGAAAACCTTTTCTTTCAGACCTTTCGAAACCATTGGGGAACCACTCCTTAGAAACCTTTCTTTAAAACCTTTCGAAAGATTTGAAACATCAAGCCTTTCAAAATCATTTGGGTTCAATTTATAACACGTGAAATACCTTTCGAAACCATTGAAACTATCCCTTTCGAAACCATCTGGGTTCTACCTTTTATAGAGCAAAAGGGTCATTAAAACATTTAAGTCGAAAGCATCTCTTTCGAAAGCATTTCTATGTAAAGAAGTGATGGTGTCGAAGTCATCCCTTCGAAAGCATTGGAGAAGCGGCTTGGTTTTAAAACAAGGTCATCCTTTCGAAACCAATCTGGGTCGAAAGGTAAAAAGAGACAGTCAGCGGTTTCGACCCCTTCGAAAGCATTCAATTAAAACAAAGGCATAACCCATTCAAAACCTTTCCTTTGAAACATTTAACTTAGCTAAAAGCCAACCAAGTTGAAAGCAGTTCCTTCGAAAGCAAAAGCAGGTGCATTTTCAATTTAAAACAAAGCATGCTTCGATCCCCTCAGAACCTTCTGGTTTTAACCCAGTACCTTCCACTTATATCTAATTCACTAAGTATCAGATACCCGATATCATTTGCATTGGTTTTGATGGAGTCGGTGGCGGAGGTAAGGAGTTGAAAGCCTACTGCCGAAAGCATTGAAACATGAGAAAGCATGTTGATTTGACTTTTTAAATTAATCCTTTGTACCTAACCTGCCATTTGTCAAATTATGATTGGTTGCAAAATTTTCTTTTCTAAAAAAACCATCGATTTTCAAAAATAGAATTTGAATTGTTTGCAAAATACCCCTTCTCCTTTTTTATAAATATATAAAACATTTAAGTCCCATACCTTAAATAATTTTATATATCCATTAAAACACTTAGGAAAATTCTACAAAAATTCCTATAAATAATTTTTAACATGTTTTCCAACATATATAAATTTCAAACCCTAAGCCAATATAATTTGACGTAATAAATTTTTAACCCAATATAGATTTTTTCATTAGAAAATTCATATAAAATCCATATTAATTCAGAAAATTATGAAAATTGAAATTTTTTTCTAAATTATTGTTTCTAATCTAATTTAAATTTGCAAGGCAATTGGATGTCATATAGTAGGGTTTCCATATCAAAACATATCACAAAATCTTTGTGAATTGGCATAAATCATCCACAACATATAGATATACATTTTTGTCATCCAAAACATGGCAAAACATTTGCAAATAATTCGGATTTCACACTAGAAACTGAAAAACATTAAAAACTTGAGATGTAGTCATTACTTACAGTAGCTTTGTGATTAAAGATGTGAGATTTGTTCTTGATTAAGTTATTTGATTCTCCCTCTTGAAATCTTAGCTTTTATCTTATCTTGAGCTTGATAATAGCGGCCGGCCTTAGCTTGTATTTTTTGATTTATGAATAATGAAGTGAACGTGAGGGGTTAAGGGTTTAGAGTATAAGGATGAGCCTTGTTCCTATTTTTCCCTTGCATATTTACTAACCCTTTTATTCTCTTTTTAATCTTTAGTTCACTTGTTTAACATGGCACAGCTACCCCTTATTTAATCACAAATCTCAATCCATTAATCATCTTATACTATTTTAGTTAATTTAACTAATTAAATATCCTAAATAATGTTACTAAAAATATGGGGTGTTACAAAACAGGCCTTTGAAAAAAATTTATAACACACATAAGGATAAGTAGTCAATTAATGAACTAATGACCATATGTGTTCAAGAACAAGAAAGCTTGATGATGGAACAAGGCGAAAGTGCAATGCTAGTG
This sequence comes from Allium fistulosum, assembly GCA_030737815.1. Lineage (NCBI taxonomy): Eukaryota > Viridiplantae > Streptophyta > Magnoliopsida > Asparagales > Amaryllidaceae > Allium > Allium fistulosum. The sequence continues at coordinate 839,099,475 of CM060905.1, forward strand.
ACGCATGGAAAGGCGAAAACACTAGCCATTGATAAAGGGAAAGGCAAAATACATCCATGAATGACTCCTAGAAAGATTCCAAGTATTTTTCTATAAAATGAAAGGACACATAAAGAAGTAATGTGCTATAGCTTATAGATAAAGGTAATCTAAAATCTTTTTTTATGAATATAATATGGGTGATGTTAATATTAACACTTGGTGGATTGATTTTAGATCACCGACCCATATTTAGAATTCCTTATAGGGTATGACAAACCTAAGAAAGTATGCAAGCATCTTATCAGGAAACAAGATGGGCTCACACGTGGAAGATATAGAAACTATTTGTTTGACTTTAGGTGTTGGTTTCATTTTGCAATTAGAAAAGACCTTTTATGTTCCAAGTTTGGCTAGAAACATGATTTTACGTATCAAGGTTTGTACCTATGGGATATTCATTCAACTTTTACGAAATATCTATCAGTTTGGTTTATGAATATAATGCTGTTGGATGTAATATTTTGTTTGAAATTTTCTTTTCCATTAATTTGCAAAGTAATACAATTTACAATGCTATGCATGTTCACACTTGCAAAAATATATATGTTATAAATTAGGATTCCTCCAAATTATGGTACCGGAGATTAGGAAATATTTCCATAAAGTGAACCAAAAGATTAGTAGAAATGGTACTTGATACTCTAAACATTACTAGCTTTGATACTTTTATAGACTACATAATGGGAAAGTAGACTAACAAGTCAAATGAAGGAGCTAATAGGGTTTCAGACAAATTAGAGTCCATACATACTGATATATGTTGTTAGGATATATACATACATGGTAATAAATCTTTATCACTTTTGTAGATGATTACTCATGATATATGTATCTCGGCATGTTTCATAACAAGAGTGAAGCAGTAGATGTCTTTAAAGTCTTTATGGATGAAATAGGGTTACAATGTTATAAGTAGATTAAGATTATTAGATCAGATAGAGGTGGAGAATATTGTGGCAGATACATGGAGGATGGCCAAAGACCTAGGCCCTTTGCATAGTTTCTTCAAGAATCTGGGATTGTTGCCCATTACACTATGCCAAGTTCACTAAACCAAAATGGTGTTGTTGAAAGATGAAATCGGACGTTATTGGATATCATGCAGAATATGCTTAGTAGCTCCAGTCTTCCTAAATACTTGTGGGTTGAAGCACTTAAGACATCGTTGTGTATACTAAACATAGTTCAAACTAATACTATTTTTAAAACACCATTAGAGATACTAAAAGGCGAGAATCTTAGTTTGCGGCATATGGGTGTTTGGGAATGCCCATCTGAAGTGAGACTTTATAATCCACAGGAAAAGAAGCTGGACCCAAGGACCATTAATGGGTATTTCAATGGATATGATGAAAGGTCTAACGGTTATAGTTTGTAGTCCCTATCTCATATCACTAGGATTGGGAATCAAAAAATGGGAAGTTTCTTGAAAATGACTTGATTAGTGAGAGTGATCAAAATAGAAATATTGTTTTCAAGAATGATTGTTCAAAATTTCAACCTCCTACATCAAGTGATAGATTGGTATTCATTCACAATACCACACAACTGGAAATTGGTGTTATACAACTAATCATTCGGTTTTCGTAAGCTATTAATGACTTTTCTATAGATCAAGCTATTCAAGTGTTGCCAATAACTTTTAAACAACAAGTTAAACCATAGCCTACACGGGAAGATAATGATGCAACATTGAAAATATTCATCAAAATGAGAAGGTCGGTAACTTCTAGTAACTAAAATGTCTCTATAAGAATCTGAAGTAACAATGGACCAAAAAATGATCCCGAGTTCTTTTCACAAACTATGAGCTGCAAATAATTGGAATCATGGTACAAAGCCATGAAATCAGTGATGAATTCCACAAAGAGTAACAAAGTTTAGAAACTTGTTGAATTTCGCGATGCTGTAGAAGTCATTGGATGTAAATGGGTATTTAAGGTAAAATAAACTCGTTAGGCAGCATTAAGAGATATACAAAGCTAGGCTTGTTGCAAGGGGATTTAAACAAAGGGAAGAAATTGATTACATGGAGACTTTTCTCCAATATTTAAGAAATATTCACTTCGCATTATTTTGGCATTAGTACCTCATTTTGATTTATACTTGCAGCAAATGGATATGAAAATAAAATTTATGAATGGTAATCAAGAGGTGGAGGTCTACAATTAAACAACCTGAAGGATTCCACAATAGTGAAATGAGCAATTGATTTTCAAGCTTAGAAAATCCATATATGGTTTGAAACAAGCATCCCACCAATGGTGTTTGAAATTTCATAATGTGATTTCTTCGTGGATTAGTGGAAAACATTATGGATCAACGTATATACCAGAAGGTCAGTGAGAGTAAAGTATGTTTCTTTGTTCTATATGTGGATGACATTTTGTTTGCAACCCATGATAAAGGTTTGCTTTAAGAGGTAAAACAATTCCCTTTTAAAAAATTAATATGAAAGATATGGGCTATGCATCTTATGTTATTTGAAATAGAATCCTTAGAGATATATTTTAAGGCATCTTGGGTTTGTCTTAGTAAACCTATATTAGTGAAGTTTTAGAGAAATTTAGGATGGAAGATTGTTCACAAAGTGTAGCTCCTATTGTGAAGGGTGATAGGTTCAATTTGAACTAATGCTTGAGGAACGAACTTGAGAGAGAACGAATGAAGAACATCCCATATGGTTCTTCTATCGAAAGCCTGATGTATTCTCATGTATGTACAAGGCCTACCATTGTATTTGTGTTATGGAAATTTTGGGACAATATCAGAGTAATCCAGCTCTAAGCCACTGGAGAGCTGCAAAGAAAGTAACGTGTTATCTTTAAGGAACAAATGACTATATGCTTATGTATAGAGGTATGGTCGGTTTGGAAGTAATTGGTTATACAGATGGAGACTTTGCTCAATGACTTGATTCATGGAAACCAACTTCTAGATACATCTTTATGGTAGCTGGTGGAGCAATATCGTAGAGAAGTGCCAAGCACACTTTCACTCCTATTTTCACTATAGAGGATGAGTTTATGTCTAGTTTTAAGGCCATCTCATATGGATATGGCTTAAGGGTTTCATATTTCTACTTTGGATTGTAAATTCAATCTATAAGTCATTGATAATGTATTGTGATAATTTAACTTCTGCCTTTATGGTTAAGAATAACAAAAGTGAAAGCCGAAGTAAACACATCGACATTGAGTGTTTAGCCATAAGGGAATGCATTAAAGAAAATAAAGTGATCATTAAGCATGTCAGTACCGAGCAAATGATTGCAAATCGTATGACCAAGGGCATGCCACTGTTTAAATTCAAGGATTATGTAGTTGTAACAATCCACATCTCCAAACACACTGATTCAAAGCCTAAAATGGTATTTGAACTCGCATCATGCCGAGAAGTACAAATTGTTAGGTTTCTGATGATTTACATGGTACAGAGATAAATATAAATTTTGGGCATTCTAACTTTCAGATCTCACAGTAGAAAGAATAAAATATAAATACTGAAGATATTCCAAATTCATTACTGTTCCAAAATACAATAAGAGTCTAACTAATAAATACAACAAGATACATTGGAAAGTGCCTATAAATAAACATATCTCCAGATGTCATGTCACCTTCCTTCATGCACTTATCCTGGTCAAATCATCTACTACACTGTTCCCTTGTAATAGATATAAAGAGGAAAAAATGAAGGGGATCAGACAAGGTCTGGAGAATGAATTATATCATTAATGGTATGGTATTGACAAGTAATTAAATTTATTTATAATCTATAGGACCTAGGGTTGCTCATTGTGTTCGTGGACTACATTACCTAACTATGCATTGACTAAACATCCTCAATGATGAACCGCCTAATGAATATAATGAATGGACAATCTCCAATGCGAACCTCAAGCATATGATCCCGACGGTCGTGTCCTGTCGAGTATATGTCACAATGCATGAGCACATATTTCCCCTAAAGCATTGAGTGACCCATTTATAACGTCCGTAATCCTATGCATAACACCATGTATACATCATAATGCCTGAGCCTGCTCGCCCCTAAATCATTGAGTAGTGCCCGATATCCTATTTTCTACACACATTGTTGGGTATACATCATAATGCCTAAGCCCAATCGCCTCTAAATCATTGACCCCGTTAGTGCCCGTAACTATGCATATCATTGAGTATACATCAAAATGCCTAAGTCCATTTTCCCCTAAAGCATTGAGTAGCCTCCTCGTTAGTGCCTATATGGTTCAAAGCATTTAATTGCGATAGAATCACATGCTGTGTTGAGTATGACATTCAACAACTTCATGATGTGAGAACCTAAGACGTCACCAAGTATGATACTATTCCATTTCATTGCATAACTCCATTCAGTTACCTTGACTCCCCAAAGTGAAGAAGTGGGAATGAGTTTCCTCGATCCATCTTACTTAGCCTGACCCAGGTCCGGGTTTGACCTGGGATGACTTTAACCATTCAGACATCTAGAATTTGGTCCAGATGTCAGATTACCTATACAAAAATTATCTATAGGTATTTAGACGTCTGACATTTGATTCTAGACGTTTGAACATAGGTTCAGATATCTAAATCTTTTCAGATTTGCATTGTTCCCTTTCCGTTTCATGCTGCTAAAATTTAGACGGACTTAGATAAAGTTTCGTTCTGGTTGATGTTTTACTTTTTCATGTTCAATGTTGTTACGAATTTAGATATAGTTAAAAAGTTCACCTTTAATAAACATTTCAGCACAATTCCATTTTATTTCATTTCCTACTCCATATAATTTACCAACTTGATTGTATATATGTTCACTCGTTTATCTATGTATACATGAAAATTTATAGAGTAAGAACAAAATAAAGTCCTAAGTTATATGTGTAGATCTACTTTTACTACCGTGAATTAATATAAACATTCCTTAAAATATAGATCTGTATAATTTTTTAAATGGATTTTGTTTGATCTACCCTTTTTCCAAAGTTTCACTTATTTACATAGTTAAAGTCATTACTTAAGGCTTTTCCAATATTTTAATCCAAGTGAATTAATAATATAAAATCACTAATTCAATAAAAACCATGCTTTCAAATTTTAAATAAATATATAAAAGAAATTCAATTGTTTGTTTGCAACATAAGCACATCGTAATGAATTCACTCACCTTGGAAAGATGTTTGAAGAAATATCCAATTGACATCTTTAAGCTTTCTTCCCTTAATTTGATTTGTAAATTCACCTCGCTTCTCCTATCCTCTTTGCTAAGCTTTTAGGCTAGACCTCTCTTTTCTTTTTATTTAATTGATGTTATTGTGAAGAATTTAAATAAATAAATATGGAAGAGGAAGAGGAAGAAGATAAGGGAATTTACCAAATAGAGCTAAAGTTTGGAATAAGAGAGGTGAGAGTTAATCATGTATTTATACGTAGGAAATTAGGTGCAGTCCAGGCTGAGAAAAATTATTTCTTTACTCATATCCCTTACCTTTATGTAAAACATATTTCCTTTTACCATTAAAATAACATTTATTCTACCTCATGTAATGTTATTAATTATAGTGCAACTAAATTAATTATAATTCAAACCAATGTCATTAATTATAATTCAAATCGATATCTTTAATTGATATCCTACACACACAGATAAATAAATATATTATTAACCATTATGGGGAATCATGGACTAATATTTAAACATAAATATATATATATATGTACATATATTGACATTGATTAGGAATTTTCCTTTTTATCAGTAATATCTCAATCAATTGTAATTAACTAGTATTTATCTTTTTAAATCCAAAAAACAAGTTTTCTGTTATTCTTTATAAGGAAAGAGACAACACACCTTTTCATTAATTATAGCAATAAATTTCATTATCCTATAATCGATGCTTTCCCCCTGAAGCTGTTTTAGGTTTGTGCATGTAACTATCTCTTACGCTTTTCTTTTAATGCACATAAAACAATTGTATTCTTTTAAGGATAATTTAAACATATTTAATTAATTACATACTAAATAAATTTTAGTTTATTCTTGTAATCAATTCTTAATCTAAAATTCGAAAATAGGCATAAAATCTGAAATACGTGCTACAATAAACGTTTTATATCGTCTTCATATGGTATCCATTCTTGACTTTTTATATATTAATTTGGGCTAGAAAAATCTAGTTGACACAATGGAAAAGTTTGATTCTCCAAATTCTTTTGTTTGTGAAAATTTTAATTTTTTTGATTTTATGTGAAATTCCTAAAATGTCCTTTTTATTATTATTTGTTTTTGTTAAAAATATTAGGTGTTAGATTCTTCTCCTCCCCCTCTTGAAAGAATTTCATCCCTAAAATTTAAAAAGATGAAAAATGCAACTCATGGACTCAACCATATAATAGCAACTATGTGTTTGTGCAATACATACATTCAAACCACTCCACGCACAAAGCATTCAAACGAAGCATTCAAACAATTCATATTAAACATATCTATTCCTTAACATTTCTAGTGATATAAGACATGATATCCATATGGATACCAACTATAACCTTAATCCGGGTAGCAATATATAGCAATGACAAAATAGGTGTAAATAAACAATACATAGCAATGGTGAAATGAATGAAAACAACAATTTGCATCCATCGATCAACATATATCATGAACATGGCCTGTGAATAATGCATAATACCAATGCAACTCTTATATGAATGCAAGAAAATGGCATATAGGTATGGATACAAAACATCCTAAAATATACTGATAATTTCTATATATATGCAACATGATATATTGATGAGTCAAGTTATACTCAAACATATGCCACACGACAAAGCATATCACACCACCCAAATTCTTAATTTAATAGTAATTGTCAATAGCAACCATTCATCCATACCTAAATAAACTAATCATCCTACAAATAAACAAATGGAAAGATCCTCCAGTGAAGAGTTGAAATGAAAAGATCAGATTCTCTCCTCCCTTTTCCAATCACCCTCAACTGGATCGTTCTCCCAACCTTAACTTACCAATTTTACTACTGGCATATAAAACCAATCCAAATTAGTGCGAACATATATGTACATAGGTAAACTTATGCAATCCATGCTACTAACCTAGATAATTAATGTTGAACATGCACCATAATTATTAACCATAGCATAATATGCCCTAATGGAAAATTTAGCCTCATGCAACCCTCAGTGGACATACAAAATACCTTAAATTGTCCCACTAGTATACCGATCACTTAATTTTTGGATACTAAGATTAACTCGAAGGTGGATGATGTCTCACCTAGTATCAAATAACTTGAATCATTTACTATTTCTCATTTTCACCTAAGTACATTAGAATTCAGTGATGTCTTAAACTGGTGAAAATAGCGTAGCTCCTCTTCTAATTTCGGTTTAGCTTAACCTGTATCATTTCACTTACTCCAATCCTCCAACAATTATGATACCAATGTACCGTATGTTTAATCTGCAAGAATTTGATCCTAAGTTTTATAGCATATAGTCGTAGAAATTCAAGCATTCAATGACAGTAATCCTATTCAATTAATCTATTCAAACATAGCAACCAAAATCCTAAATCTAGGCATATTCATAAATTTAAGTGAAATCCTTGAATTATTTTTATTAAAAGTAATCGACTGGGTGATACATCATTCATATGCAACTGTTATGCAACACAACTATGTACCCTTAAGTCAATACTCCATAATAGCTTTCATAAATAAATAATCTTCTTTCAATCTGAGGGATGATTGAAAAGAATCATACTATCCTCTCTCCAAAACATTTTCAAAATCTCCAAATCTCGCTTTCCATGAAAATCGCCTTAGCATTCTCAATGCGTTAAAATTCTAATATCTTTTACTTAATGAGAACTCAAATTCTAGAATTAACTATTCCTTGTGTAATCTTAACACCAACTTCATCTAGGATAACTTCAGCAATTTGAACTTACAAATTTTACATTCCTTAATGCAATCCCATTAATGGTATCTTTCCCAAATATAACTTCCCACCATTTTAATTCAACTGTACTATGGTCGAGACAACCCAAGATGGGAAGAAAATCTTGCAATACTATTCTAGTAGACATAATGTTCAATATTAAATAAGGTCGTAACCAAAACCCATCTAGGAATATTTAAAATGGATATTGTCCTAGCCTAATGAATGTGATATGGAACTCATGCTACCTCAGCCCTAAACAATGTACTTGCAGTTGCGACAACCACTCAAGCATCAACACTTTACGGACTTATGATCTATAAATAATTAAACCACCTCCAAGACTTGAGAGAAAAGCAATAACTGTCATCTAAAATTATGGGTTGGATAATTCTTCTTATGTACCATTAACTATCGACTGGTATAATAAACAACTCTATCCTCCTACATCTAAACAGTGCCCGATCATGTATCGCAAGCATTGGTATATAAAGCAAACGCCTTCAAATCATAAAGGAATACTAATATAGGTGTACTAGTAAATAACTCCTTTAGCCTAATAAATACATTCTTATATTTGAGTTTCACTAGAAAACTAAATTCTTCTCAGTAAGGTATTCCAATGGTATAGAAATCTTTACAAAGTCTTCAATGAATTTCTTATAGTAGTCAGCCAAACCAAGAAAACTTCTTGCCTCCATAGCATTCTTCGATACACTCTAATCCTTAGCCAATTCACGCCTTCCAAACCTTTGTGCTAAGATCAGGTGACTCAAACCATATTTAGGTACAAAAACACAAAGTAGTGTATGCACTTTATTATTACAAAAAAATTAATTTGTTACTCTAGCCTTCCAATTCAAACGTCGATTGAAAATGCCACAAAATCCCTATTTAAATTTCTTACTTTGCCCTAAATTTTATAATTCTTCATAATTCCATAATATTCAATGCTAGTAAGTCCCTTACAAGCTGGCATATTGACTATCATAGCTAGTTTCCTATATTCAATTTAATCTTTGTAGGCCGTGTAATATTATTTATTCGAATTGAATATAAATTTTTGAGTTCAAGTGATAACCATAATGTCACTTTCCTTTTTCTTTTTAAATAAAAAGTCTTTAGTTTCCAATCATATTTTTCACAAAACTAGCAAGCTTCAAAATCATCAATTCTCTGTTGATTTTAACCACCATTTCCTTTTGACAAAAATTAGGACACTTTTTTTTCAATTTCAATCTTATCTAAAAAGGTTCAAATTAACTTGAAAAGGTGGACAAGTAAATGCATCCTTTGAAATTTTCACAAAAGATTACTTTAAATGAAAATGAAATATTTTAAACTTTTTTGCAAAGTGTGGAAAAAATATTTATAAAACAGAAGCCATTCAAAAAGGTGGGTTTTAAATACTTCTTCAGTTTACCTTTCAAAAGTCTTACTATCAAAAGCAATATACGCATCAAAAGGTAAGTGCAACATTGGGCCTTACACTAAACTCTTTACGAAAACAAAACCTTTAGAGTAGTTATAAAAAAATACTTTTTATTAAATTTTTCTCATGTTTGAAGCTTAAAATAAGGGATTACTAGTTTAAATTTCAACTTCTATAGTTCCTTAAAAATATGAAACATTGATATTTTGAACTTATTTCAAATTATTTCAACATCACCCTAAAAGGTGGTAGTTACAAATGGTAACCTCGGCTGCTGATTTTATGGCCAGCCTATCGACTGCTTGGGCTAGCCTTCTGACTGCCTACTCAACCCACATTGTCAGGACGTGCAGGGGTAAGAGACAATGCATTGCCATAGTTGACAATGCGAGAACGCCCTACATAATGCAACTACATACAACCAGCTCTTAGACCAGTCGTAACAACGCACACCTCTAGACATAACATATTCAAAGCCTAAAATGGCATTTGAACTCGCATTGTGCCACGAAGTCCAAATCGTTAGGTTTTGATGGTTTACATGGTACAAGGATAAATATAAATTTTTGAACATTTTAAAATTTCAGTTCTTACAACAGAAGAAATAAAATATAAATATAAAGATATTTCAAATTCATTACTCTTCCAAAATATAAAGATATTCCAAATTCATCATCCCCATGGGCCTTATCCTGGTCAACTCATCTACTACCCTATCTCTCTGTAATAGATATAAAGTGGGAGAAATGGAGAAGATCAGACATGGTTTGGTGAATGAATTATATCACTAGTTGTATGGTGTTGACAAGGAATTAAAATTCATTTATAATCTGCATGACCCAGAGGTGTTCATTTGTGTTTGTGGACTATGCATAAGGAATTTTTCAACCTACATAAAGTGTAGCAAATCTTAGTGTACCCAATTGTGCATCAAGTAAACATCCTCGATGATGAACCACCTAACGAATACAATGAGTGGACAATCTCCAATGTGAACCTTGAGTATATGATCCCGATGGTCAATGTGCCCTGTTGGGTATTGAGTAACCTCCTTATTAACGTTCGTTATCCTATGCACAACACTGGGTATACATCACAATGTTTGAGCCCACTTGCCCCTAAAACATTGGGTAACCTCCCCACTAGTGCACGATATCTTATTTTCTATGCACAACACCAGGTATACATCATGATGCCTGAGTCCATTTGCCCTTAAAACATTGAGTAACCTCCTCATTAGTGCTCGTAATTATGCATGGCACCGAATATATGTCACAATGTCTGAGCCCATTTGTGACGATCCACCTTTCTTACTCCTAAAGATGACACTTAATACAACCACGGTATGTGTGTGTCGATCATCTTGGTATCCGAAAGACAGACTATTGGGGTAAAAGAAAAGAAAACACAAGAAGAAAAAAATGCAAAATCTCACAATGCAAGGAAATCACATATAATAAAACATAAGATAGTACATATGGTCACTTTCAAAATGAAACATCTGAGTTACAATAGGTACTAATTTTAGACAGGGACAGCTATAACTACCTACCCCCACAATGTTGGTACAAACTAAAACAGCGGAAATGAAATAGATAACTAGATAACTGTAAAGCCTCATGTACCGTACTCCTCCAAAATGCATCTATAACAACCTGGACTGCTTAGCTACTCAAAAATTAGAGAACCCAAGAGTTTAAGGTAAAGAAAGAAAAAATCCAGGTCAGACATGGGTCTGGTGTGAGTAAACTAGAAAACATATGAATTTTATACTTAAAACCCTTCAAAAATAAAGGTATCTCATAAGACTACACCACATATAAGCACAGACAAGTTTTTCCCTTACGATAACTAAACCATTACAAATAAAAATCCAGTGATATTATAGCAACGTCTAAGGTTTAAAATAAATATAAATATATAACATAGCTGAAATGCTTGTATCTCACGTACCAGAATATTTGGGCACAACTAAGTGATGTATAGCATGTAGTGGGAAATGGATTCCATCAATGACAGGGTTATTTAGGTACCGCCCATTACAGTACATTTCTAGATAAAATGTACCAAAGTCAAAAACCTTTCGACCTCTATATGGCAAGACCAGCTTACCCCTTTTGGATAGTATCGAATATAACCATCCCTTGGTTGCGATCAACAACCATACTGGACCCGAAGCATACATCCAAAAGTAATATCGATCTAGATCAGGAATGATTACACTGTAATGGTAGCGAACCACAAAGCCTTATGGCATATCCTCTGTTTTTGTTATTCCCAGGTGCGAGGCTCGAGGCAACAATTACCTATTTCTTTAGCAAATCCTGCTTAGAATGCTAACACTGCCCATCAGGCAACAATGCAATGCCAGCATTCATTCATATAAGTTGTTCAGGTTATGAACAAACCAAAGGCACTACTTCTACTACATCTCCTTTTGGAATCACCTTCAGGATTAGTTGCAAGTAGTCCTTGCACTTCAAAGATCTCCATCTTTGATTTCATCTTTAAGATGTTTCCAATTCGAATGCATATGTAAGTTCGAAGTGGTTTTCGAATAACTTATGCTTATCTGATCCCAACCTCTCCGAACCAACGATCGATAGTTTCTAGTTGTCTTAATCTCGGTTCTTTCAGAAGTAAGTGGCCTATATAAGAGTTCCAAGTCAAAATAGGTCAAGTTGTCGACAGTGAATAAACCACTATATGGCGTTAGCAGTTTGCATATGAAAAATCAAATATTTTATACTTATCACTACTTTCTGATTTCGAACAGTACTATCCCTTGATTAATAATGAAGTTGGATAAGTTAGAAAACTATCCTTGCCTCGACATACATTATTACTTCTTGGGATAGAAACAAGTTTCCATACCTCAAAATTTGGTGTCAAGTATATGATGAAGTACCTTCCATATACTTAATTAATCATGACCAATTTATATAAATTAACTCTCTTATACTTATCGCATTTTCGACATTTCGACTTCTCTATCTCTTGCCTAGAAACTCTGGTTCCATATCTCACAGATAGAGGAAAGTCTACTCATTAACTTTTAGTGCTAAATACAAGATGACTTACTTTCCACAAACGTGTCAACATTTTTGCACTACTTATCACATTTGTTTTATGTTACTTAATAGCACAAAAAAATCCCTTGTATTTAAAACATCGTTGTTAAAAATAGTTGCTTTTAAACAAAACTCGACCATTGAAACAAAGCGGTTAAAATTTAAACCTCTTGTTTAAATAATTAGATAAATTCTTAAAAATATACTTAAAATTTCAAACTTCCTTTTAGATACTTATAAACACGTTTAAAAAGACTTTTTAAAATATCTAAAATAGATAACTCTTTTTATTTTATAAAAAAATCATCGATTTATAAACTGCATCCATAGCAACCATCGCTATATAGACCATAACTTTTAAAACTTATTTTGTAACTCTAATAGCTTTTAAACACTTGATTTCTATATTTTAAACCACTTTAATAACTTTGTAAAATGGTTTTAAAACAAAAGTTAAGTTCAAAAAATAAGACATTTAAAACTTTCTCGGAGGATGAAGTAGTAAACTAGTTTAACGAAAACACGGGATTCTCAATGACACATAAAAACAAGTTATCAAAAAAACAACTATTTCCAAGCAACAAACATTTTCCATCACATCTTACATGATATATAAAAATGTAAATAAACATCCACAAGGCAAGGAAAAATTATCCCTTGCAAATTATCACTTATGCACTTTGAATTGTGTCTTAGCAACCTATTCATTACGAACACTTCGACTTCATTTCAAGTTCCTACAAACATCCTATGTGATATTCGCTTTCAAGTGGGAACCAAACTAAACAATAATAATTCCATACACTTATAAACATAAGAAACCAACCAAAATTATTATAACAAAATAATAAATTTGAAACTTGCTTTTAAACTGAACTTTACTCACCTAAACAAACATGTTCTTTTACCAAAACTACCGCAACTTTGAAAACGACACACGGGCCTAGCTTTTTTTTATAAAACTTGATGTTTAAGACATAGAGGAGGTCAAGAGGGCTTGGCCTAGGCTAGGAGGGCTCGACTATCATGCTAGCGGGGTATGGGCTTGGTGAAAAAGTGGGGTTTGAGTTTGATTTTGGTGGATAAGTGATGTAGAGAGGAATAGAAGTGGTTTTAAGAACTAGTTTAAGTGTTTAAAAGAGGAAAGGAGTGATTTTTGAAAATTTTACTTTGTAAAACAATGGAAGAAGAGAAGTGAATGGAGTGGAGAGGAAGAAGAAAGAAATAGAAAAGGAAATGAAGTAAAGTGGAAAAGGAAAAGGCAGTGCTGATTTTATAGAAAATGCAAAATGGCAAATTACTAAGATACCCTTAGCTAATACCATCCATAAAATGATGACAACACAACCCCCCCAAATCATCATGAAGCACATGCAACCCCCCATTATCACTCCATTCTATTATATCTCCTCTATTGTGTGTACTTATGTCTTAGATTTTGTGCTACTTTTCTTTTTAAATAATAAAAAAAGTCAACTTCCACTTTATTATCTTAAGTATGCTTTTAAACTTATTTCAAACTAATCACTTCATTAGTCAAAAGTATAAGGTATTCATATATATGTGTCCATATATACACTAGTGTACACAACAAGTTCCGACAACTTTTAGACGATGAAAAGTCGAAAATCCAAAAAACGATTTTCAGTCACATTTTCGATTTTTCTCCGAATTAACTATTTTTTTGTAAATCAAATTTTAAATTTTTTTTACCATCGTTAGTTATTACTTAAAAGAGGTCTATTTGAGTTATAAAATCCATTTTAAAATTATTAAAAAATAAATTAAGTGTTCGTATTTAAAATGATTAAATTACGGGTCGTGACATTCCCCTTTCCTTAACATACAAAAAGATAACTCAAAAAGGATATATATATCATATACCATGAAACGCATAAAAAAAGATATATACTAAGCGACCAGTATATCTACACACTATGCATACTAGTAATCTATCAATAATTTGGGATAAGCCTCCCTCATGCTATCCTCACGACCTTATTCCACATTTGTTTTACATCTTGATCAACAATGCAAACTAGATGTCTTATTACAATCAAGTTTGTTTCCACTTCCACGTCTACTTGAACAATCAGCTCAAAAGTAAGTGACGGATCATGCACGTATTTCCTTAAATGGGACACATAGAAAACAATATGTACCGCTGGCAATCTCTCAGGCAACTCAACTCGATAGGCAAGCAGCCAAATCCTCTCAAGAATCTATAAAGGTCTAACACATCTAGGTGCCAACTTTCCTGCTCTCAAATACCCTACTACTCCTTTTGTAACGACCAGTATTTTACATATTGGAGGATCGTAAAACTATTTTTATTTTATTCATGTATGGTCATATGATCCTATAATTTTGAGGTATGACTCCTAGGGACATTTTACACACTTATGATTTTTTTGAATTTCTATGTGACCATTGTAACCCTGGAAATATTGTTTGGGCTATAACTTTTGATAGGAGTCGAATTAGGGTCTCAAACCCATTTCATTGCTTCTCGATGAAGGTTTCTCATTCTGTAGAGTGGTCATAATAGAAAAACGAACTTATAGTTAGGAAGTTATGCCTATTTTAAGTTTAGATAGCTGCTGGTCGGTATTAGTGTGTAACTAATTAAGCTCATAAGTAGGCCTATAAGTCTAATATGAGATTATTATAAATAGAGGGCTGTAGGAGTCAAATTAAAGCTTTTCCCACTTTCCCAAGTCATATCTAAACTCCCATTAACCTTAATTTCATCCAGTATCACACAAATTACTCCCCAATTCACTATTTAAAGAGAAATTTATCAAATAGAAGTTGGAGATCATCGTTTTGATTTATTTGCATTGATTTTTTTATTGTTGTTCACATTGGATTTAAGCAAGAATTGGTTGATTTTGGAGGTTGTTGAGTGGTTTATGCCTTCTCACTATCCTATGCATGTTTGTATGGCAATATTGCATGTTTTAACATGATTTTGGCCTTAAACCCTTTTCTAACTTTAATTACATGTTATCATATGTCTATGACCTAAATTGTGAATCTTTGAAATGGTTTTCAAAATTGATTTATTAAATCTCCTTATTTATATTCATATGTGCATGTAATATGTAGCTCCAAATTAGAATTGGTTTGTTTATCACATTATTGTGTATTGCCTGCATGAATGGATGTATATGCATGTTATTCTATGCTTATATGTTGTGCTTTGATGTTTTTTGTTAGTGTTTTGGATATTTAGGAAGATAGGTTGGTGAATTTGGCAAATCGAAGGAAAAGTTGATCGAAATTGGACAAAACTTTGAGGGAAGACTCTGGAGTAAGGTAGGAGCCCACAGAACAAAACGCACCCAAAAGTTGGCTAAGTGTATAAGTCGATACCGACTTGAACTAGATACCGAGTTATTTTGGTGGCTCGTATGGATTGGTCAAATTAATGGATGGGTGGAGCATGGCTAGGGAAGGTGGTCTATAGCAAGATGTAGGAGATTGGCTAAGTGTTGGATATTATGCCGAGTTGTTTCTAGATCCTGGAGTTGAATGCTTTGGATTGGGGGGCTGAGTTTTTTTAATGGATGGGTCGGGGTCTATAGCACTTGGGAATGGAATACTAGAAGCAAGGAAGTTTACATATCCAAAATTGGCTAAGTAAATAACTCTGTGTCGAGTTATTTTGACTCGATCCGAGTTGTTTTTTTGAGAGTTATGGAGTCAAGCTTGTACAAGGAGGAAGCAGGGGACTCTATAGATCATGTTGGAGGTGCTGACTCGTTCACTTCAGTGTTATATGGAGATGTAACAACAAGATAAAAGCTTTGGATCTTCGATTTGTGACTTTTAAAGGGTGTAGATACCTAGGATGGCGGCTCAATAAAGGAGGGAGCCGTAGAAATAGAACGTAAAGGATTCTGAATAATGGAAATTGGATTGAGCAAAGGAAGGGCTTGGATCCGAGTGGAGCAAACGAGGGCTCGGATGTATGTGCTAAGGAATCATTGATACTCGAAGTGTTTTCTGTTGTACTCGAAGCAGGGGTATTAAAAATGGGGATGCCAATGGATCAATGGAGTGGATCTGAATACCTTGGACCAGTGGTTTTGGGTCCAGTGTCTAGCTTAGGGCTATGAGACACATATCGATCTTTGGGTTGCTTGATACGAGAGTACACTGAAAGTCAGGATCTCCATTGTTCCCTAGCAGTAAAGAGGCCATACGAGTTATCATATATTCTGAGCACATGAAGTGATGGTGGGGATTGATTGATGGATGCTATGGTTGTTACATTTACTTTAGTTGCTTTCTAGGCTATCACTTAGAGATATCATAGGGAGTGAGTATTGGAGATAGGAATACCTAGAGAGCTGATATCCTTAATTTAGTAGAGTACTTTTATGTTATTATAAAATAGCATATTATGATGTTATGTGCTAACTCTTTGGTTGTAGGAATAGGTCGGGTACGATTCATGTACCTTTGTTCCTCACTATATTTACCTACATAGTATTTTGGGATTCGTTTACTGCTTACACGAGATTGTTGTCTAACCCAAGGTTTTATGTTTTGCTTCCTATTATCTTGCGTACTCTTAAATGAGTAGACTAGATAACAGGTCTAGGTGATGCAGTAGTTATGCGGAGAAATAGCTAGATCGAGCTATCTCGTATTACATACTTATATGGATTTCTATGTAATTCTGTTATGCAACACTAGGGAGCCTTAGCAGTGCTGATTATTTTCTTGTTATGAGACAGTTTTTGAATTTGATCTTGTTGTATAAACTCTACTGGTTTTGATGAATAACTATGTGGATCTATTTCTCAGATAATTTGGTCACATAGTTATTACTTATATTTTATCCATGCACTATAAGATATTTGATAGATTATATGTTATATTTGTTTCATTTTTCAACTCAGATGAGCATCCTATATCGTCTGGGCACAACTACAGCGCTCCATTTGGGTATTATCGGTGCCGGTGGTATAGGGCGGTCATTACATTTGGTATCGGAGCTTTGGTTACACGACTGACCTGAGTTGATACTGCGATCTATTAGAGATAAGGTAGGAGCTAGTGCCTTAGACTAGATCTAGAATGTATATATATACGAGGGAGTTCATACTTGTTATATATTTTGGTTTTCAAAGCTATATAGTAATATATTATATAGTATAATTCGCATTCACATAACCACCATAAACACAGTTTTCTTTATGAGAGACTGATCAATCTTGTTACAGAATAAGAATGAGTCGTCATACAAGAAATACTATAAAGAATTCTGCTTTGGGAGTTGAGGAAGGAGTAGGGTCAGGAGCTGCTACACCTGAAGTTCAAGCAATGTTGAATTCTATGATGGCAACTATGATGAGGAATGTTTAGGCTGTTGCTCCTGGTATGGCTATTGGAGGAGGTGCTCTCGTGCAAGCGTCTAGGGTTGATTTCACTAAGTTGAGCAAAGACTATTCTACTCTAGGAGCAAAACCATTCCATGGAATGGAGTCAGCCATAGAAGTGTAGGATTGGTTGGATACCTGCGAGGGCAACTTTAGTGATATGGAAGTGGAAGATGCTATAAAGAGGAAGCTGGCCTCTAGACAACTTCAAGGGCGAGCTATAAACTGGTAGAATGCAATTACTATTACTACTACAGAAGATCGGTTTACTTGGGACCGGTTCAAAGCAAGGTTTGAAGATAAGTTCATTTTGGTTGCCCAAAAGCTGGTGCTATTTAGGAAGTTTGCCAATCTTAAGCAAGTAGAGATGTCAGTTTCTAAGTATGCTGTAGAATTTGATGCTTTATCGAGGTATGGGATGTCATTCATCGTCACTCCATGTAACAACCCAAGTTTAGATTACCTGAAATTAAATTGAAATATAATATAATACGATGATAGTTAAATAATTAAGAGATTTGGGGAATATTTTATTTCTAAATTTAAATTGGAGTTTTGGAAAAATATTGCAGAAGTACATGTAAATGATTTTCTAGTGGATATGAATATTTGAAAATTTAAATGTAATAATATACTCTTTAGGTGATTTAATTCATTTAATTTATAATAAAATAAATGAGAAATTTAATCAATGGAATAAGGATTTGAGGACCATTTTTAATTATAAGTGTAAACCCATGTCTTATTTTATTTCTAGTAAAATCATAGCAATAAATTTAATGAGAATGTATTTTAAAAGTATTAATGAAAAGATGGTTGATCTAAAATAAATATGATTTCTTATTTATATGGAGATTTATAACTTAGTGGAATAATGGTTTTCCAAATTATACTAAATTAATAAGAATGGTTTATTATTTAAAAAGTTGAGTTGTGAATTCTATTCATATGTTAAAAATAAAATGCAATAAATAAGCTAACTTTGATTTTATAAAATGTTGTTGATCTATGAAATCTAAAGTGTAATTTATAACATTGTTAGCCTTTTTCCTTGTAATTGAGAAATAAGAACACTAACTTATTTATTTTAGTAAAATAATACTCTTCTTGGCCCATTTAGAGTTAGTGAATAAGTTATACTTGAGAAACATAATCTGTATGTTTGCTTTCTCCTATAACTCATTTTACCGAAACAAAAAAACTGACAGTAAAAACTCTATTCATCCATTTTCTCAAGAAACTCTAGTGTTTTTCCCCAAATCAACCAAATTAAAAGAGAAATCTCTAGTGTTGGAGTTAATAATCTCAGGTAATCTATGCTAACCATAAGTACATCTTATTATTCCTGTATTTCGGTTTCATCTTGCAATTGAATTGTGATTTGGGCCAATTTCTGAGATCTTTAGGAACAACAGCTTTGAGAAGTTGAAAAAAGTTCCAAAGCAGTAAACTAACTCCTTTTCTCAGCCATAAGGTAAGTAATTTCACAAATTCTAGTTCTAAGTCATTACATGTGAGAAATTGATTGAATGGTTGAGAAAAATAGTTTGATTTCTGATCTCAGTTCTGTGTTTAATCTATTGTTTGATTCTCTGTTGTCAGTAGCATCTCTATCTACTTTTTCATCAATATTTACCTTTTCCAATTTCTATATCAGCTCTTGTATATATGCATGCTTGTATAAGGGAAATTATAATCAAAATATATTGGCGGAAGTTAGAAAATCCAATGGAAAGCAAATGGATCGTCGATGAGGGAGCAGGAACTAGGATCAAGCACATTCCAGGTCCGTCCACTGGTCAACTGGTCATGTTGGACTAGTCGACGAGTCAGAAACCTGGAACGGTGCTTTCTCCAGGTAGCTACTCCCCTCCTCGTCGCAATTTGCACCTTGTTTTGCCTTGTTTTGCTTCATTGTTTTAATCATTTCAGTGATTCCTATTATTTCTATTTTTCCATGTTTAAATTCTTGTTTTGATGACATGGATTTGGTGACAAATTAGTTTTAAATAAATGTCAATTCTATATATAAATATATAATGATTTCATAAGTTTTCTAAAAGGATTTTGGAGTAATTTAATTATTACAACTCAATTTCTATATCCTATCTTCAAAAACAACATTTTTCATACTATATATATGTAAAAATCCCATTTCAGTATTTATAACTCTATTTTCAAAACAGATAACTTAGAGAGGAATTTCCAAAAATTAGTTTTAATATATATATTAATATTTCATTCGGATGAGGAATTCGATAAAACGATTTAGTAAAACAAACGATAAGGAACGCTTGCGTTTACTTCATCGGTTAATTCCTGGACTTATTCGATTGAACCCCAATTGTCTCTTGAGTGGAGTTTACTAATTTGTACTAAATATTCGAGTAAATCGGTATGGTATAGGATGTGCAGGCGTTACTTGATTAGTTACTATTCGAAAGTAGATGACACTTTCTAAGACAAGTTTACTAACTTGTCTTGTGTGTTTATCCATTTACTAATGGATTGTGGGATTGTGGGTTTCATACCCATCATGGTATTTATGTGTCTTTCTATACTATCGTGGGATTTGTGGGCTTTCTTACCCATTGTGGGATTTATGGGTTTTCATACCCGTTGTGGGATTTATAGGTCTTACAAGACCATCGTGGGATAACACACGTGTTTGGTTTGTTTACAGGCTCACCAATCTTGAGTAACTTTGGCGCCTCCCCATTTGTGTTCCTGGATTTCTATGTTGATTTCTACATTTTATGAGACTTGTGTTTCACTAAATAATTGTTGAGAAATTGTTCCTCTAGCTAATAATGATTTTAGGATTTGATGAATAAGATTTAAGAATGATTATATTCTTCTGAATTAACCTCTAGGATTTGAGTTCACATTGAGATTCATTGTACCATTATCACTCTTATCTCACATTTACTTGAATTATAACTAAACTGACCTATTTATTATTTTCGTAATACTCGGGTCCGATCGAGGTGTTTCAAGTACTTACAACATGACGACTTAGGGTCGGACTAGCTTGGTCATACCTTATATGTTATAATAGTCTAGTAGTGTGTAACTTATCATGTATATGAGTTAAAGACTCAATTTGTTGGACATATTCTTTTGGATTGTCTATTTATCTCATATGTATATCGTGGTTCTCTTATGACCACTATTTTGTTGTCCACTCTATGTACTATAATCATGTCTCCCTCGGTATTATGAGATTTGTATATGTCTCTGTGTATTTTGTGATTCAGTGATCTATGATATTTTATATTGCTTTGAATTATATTGAGCCTCTGTATTGTTGTTTTATGCCTGGATTGGATACGTTGAATCCTCTATTGGGAAAAATATATTCACTCAATTCGACGTATTGATACTCACCTAAAGCAATAATACAGATGGTCGCTCCTAACCAGCCTTATTCTCCACATTATCATATTATATTACATGGTAAGTCCTTTGTTAATAGGGTATAAAGGTGGGGCATCACAACTTGGTATTAAAGCAAGGTTCGGAATAATATACGATATTAAAGATGAGAATCTTATCCTAGGAGTGCCTTATAGACCATCCCTTAGGATTTTTGAATAGGATTCTTTCTTATTAGGAATAAGAAATATCTTGATATCAATCTTTCGAATCTATCCTCAAATTCAAACCTTGGTATAATCTTTTATCTAATTCGATCTTGAGAAGAAGTGTGATGGCCAGTGGTAGAGCTACTCATTATGATGTTGGACAGTCCAGTGGTCCTAGCCAGGGCGGAGTCTTCATGTCTGCCCAACAGCTTCTGGATCTAGTGAAGAATGCCCAAACTTCTAGTCCCACTTCTGATCCTTCTCCCCATAAGCTGGGATTTGCATGCATGTGCAATGACTTTACTCACTTAGAAGGTAAGCCATTCAAAGGCACCGAAGGAGTTATAGAGGTCTAGGGTTGGCTTAGGACATATGAGCGCATCTTTTCTCGCATGGATCTCTCGGATGTGCATAGGGTTCAAGTGGCTTCATGTCAGCTCCAGGAGCGAGCATTGGATTGGTATGAGTTTCTTATTATTGAGGTGGTGGAAGCGGAGCATACTTGGGAATAGTTCTGCAAAAGGTTTGAGTTGAAGTTTGTGCCCAAGGCAGAGAAGGCGTCTTTGGCTCGGAGGTTTATAGATCTCATGCAAGGGGATTCTTCGTTGATGGAGTATGTAGCATCTTTTAAGGCATTATTTAAGTATGAAGTCGAGCATATTAATACCCCACTAAAGAAGAATCAGAAATTTGTTTATGGTTCGAAGAAGAGTCTTAAGAAGGCCTTGCTCTTGAAGTTAGAAGTATCATTTGATAAGTTAGTGGATACCACTCTTAGACTTGAAGAGGAGGAAAGAGATAGCGATGATGAGGTTGGAGGAGTGAAGAAGAACTTCAATCATAAGACGAAGCATCCTATCAACAAATCTAAGTCCTTCAATTCCCATAAGAAGACTAAGAAGCAGGGATCAGAGTTCAAGAGTACTCCTTTTGTTCCTGGAGAGTGCTTCAATTGTGGTTCTAAGGAACATTTTGCTCAGAATTGTCCGAAGCCTCCTCTATGCCATTATTGTAAGAAAGAGGGTCATGTCATTGCTGATTGCCCAAGACCAGCTCAAGAGAATAAGGAAGGCATGTTGAATGCAGTGGGATCTTGGGTGGTTCTGGTTAGCGTAGAGGTATCCTCCGTTCAATCTTAGAGAGTACTATTCTATTTCGAAATCTTCCTATTCGAGTTCTTTTCGATACGGGTGCTTGTCACTCATTTGTATCAAAAGAGCTTGTTAATACCTTATCTTTGGATGTTGTGTACCTGATTACTTCGCTAAGGGTCATGAATCGTATTAATGGGTCCACAACTCTTAGTATGCTTTGTAAAAATGTTGAACTTATCTTGGGTGTATATTCTTTCTTCGTCAATTTGCATGTGATTCAATATCTTGGTTTTGGTATGATTATATGAATGGATTGGCTTAGTAAATATGAAGCCCATATCTTATGTCCCGAAATAATTATCTATCTTAAGCATCCTGATAGGAAAGAGTGAATTTTAGTAACTCTTCTAAATATTGATTCTGATTCTGAGGTTTCTTTATTTTCTGTTGAATCTCGGGAAGAAGAAGATATAACCCGAATTCCTGTCATGTGTGATTTCCTTGACATCTTTGAACCTATTTTGGGATTACCTCCTAAAGGATAAATTGAGTTTATAATTGATTTGGTTTCTAGCACTCATCCAGTGAGTCATCCTCCTATGATGATGTCTGCAAAAAAGAGAATAGAGAATTGAGGAAGCAGTTGTCGAAGTTGGAGGCGAAGCAGTTTATTTAGTCTAGTTCTTCTCCATGGGGTGTGGCTAATGTGTTTGTTAAGAAAACAGATTGAACTCTTAGGCTTTGCATGGATTATCGTAAGATTAATGAGCTTACGATAAAGAATAAGAAACCATTGCCCAGGATCGATGATCTCTTTGATCAGCTTAGTGGTGCTAAGGTCTATTTCCAGCTGGACTTAGCAACCGGTTTTCATCAGCTTAGAGTTGCAGAGGACAACATTCCTCTAACTGCATTCCGCACTAGATATGGATCTTATAAGTGGCTCGTGATGCCCTTTGGGTTAACAAACTCTCTAGCTTATTTCATTGACCTTATGAATAGAGTTTTTCGGGAATTTTTGGATAAGTTTGTTCTTGTTTTCTTCAATGATATCTTGATTTGTTCTAAGTCTAAAGAGGAGCATGAGAGACATCTCAAAAATTTTTTGGAGATATTTCAGAAAAATCGGTTGAAAGAAAAATTATCTAAGTGTCATTGCTGGCAGAGTCAAGTGAAGTTTCTAGGGCATGTGATTTCTGAGGCTGGAATTTCTATGGACCCATCTAAGATCAAGTTTATTCAGAATTGGAAGAGGCCGGAGAATGTATTGGAGATTCATAGCTTTCTTGGATTGTTGGGATATTACTGTTGACTCATAAAAGACTTTTCTAAGATTGTTTTGCCTCTCACTAGTTTGACGAGGAAAGGAGTTAAGTATATTTGGTCGGATATATATGAAGCTGCTTTTCAGAGATTAAAAGAACTTCTTACTCATGCTCCTATTCTCGTGGTTCCATAGGAAAACCATGACCTTATGGTTTATACAGATGCTAGTAGATGTGGTTTGGGAGCCGTTCTCATGCAGAGAAATAGAGTTATTGCTTTTGCTTCGAGGCAATCAAAGCTGAACGAGGTTAGGTATGCTACGCATGATCTAAAGCTTGTGGCTATTGATTTCGCCCTTAAGATTTGGCAGCATTATTTATTAGGTGAGAGGTTTGTGCTATACACCGACCATAAGTCGTTGAAGTATTTGTTCTCTCATAAAGAACTTAATATGAATCTGCAGAGGTGGCTTGAGTTCCTTGCATCTTATGATCTTGATATTCAGTATACTCCAGGGAAGGATAATCGAGCAACTGATGCACTTAGTCGTAAGCATTAGGCGGTGGTTTCTTTGATGTTGGCTGAATAGGATGATCTTGAGAATTTATCTTCTTGTGAGATTAGAGGTCGTGTTCCAGATTCTAATTCCACTATATTGTTGTTCAGTTTGGAAGTTCGTCCTACTCTTTTGGATTATATAGTTAAAGCTCAGCAGTAAGATCCCAATATGGTTTTTCTTATTCAGAGTTATAGAGATAGTAATGGAATGGATGAAGTATAAGAGTTTGAAATGGATGCTAGTGGTTGTGTTTGGAGAAAAGGTAGGCTTATAGTACCTAATATTGGGAATCTCTGTAAAGACATTTTAAAGGATTGTCATCGCTCTAACCTTACCATCCACCCAAGTAGTAGTAAAATGTATGTGGACATGAAGCGACTTTACTATGGGAAGGGATGAAGCGTGACGTGGCTTGCTTTTTGAAGAAGTATTTGACTTGCCAACTTGTCAAGGCAGAGCATCAGAGACCCAGTGGTTTGTTACAACCATTGGATATACCAGTTTGGAAATGGGATCAGATAATGCGGACTTAAGAGTTGAGTTCATATTCGTATTTTCTTATATCATCCAGTAGTGATCATATCTTATCTTTTCTTGTCAAGTATCCATGGATTTCATTGAAGGTCTTCCTCGTTCTCAGTCTGGTCATGATAGCTTGTGGGTGATTGTCGATAGACTGACAAAATACGCTTATTTCATTCCTGTTAGGTCCAATAGGACCATACCTCAGTTGGTGAAGCTTTATGTGAATGAAGTGGTTAGATTACATGGTGTTCCTAGCTCCATTATCAATGTCCATTATTTACTAGTGGATTCTGGAAGAGCGTTTAGAAAGCTTTGGGTATAAGGCTTAATCTTAGTACTACTTATCATCCTCAGTCTGACGGTCAGACGGAGCATGTGAAACAAATTTTAGAGGATCTACTTCGTGCTTGTATCCTTGATTTTGGTAGGAGTTGGGAAAATCATATTCATCTTGTTGATTTTGCATATAATAACAACTTTCAGTCTGGTATTGGGATGGTACCTTTTGAAGCCCTTTACAGAAGGCTATGCCAATCGCCATCTTATTGGCTTGAGACCGGTGAGAAACTGGTTTTAGGTCCCGATTCAGTTCGTGTTTCTTTTTTGAAGGGGATTATGCTTTTCATTTGATTTGAGAAGTTGGCTTCTCGTTACATTGGACCCTATCCAATCACTGAACGCATTAGCGCAGTTGCTTATCGAGTCTCTCTTCCAGCCCAGTTTTTCGAAATTCATGATGTATTCCATGTATCTCAGCTTTAGAGATGTCTTAGAGGTTCCGATTTTATCCTTGAGCCTAGAATTCTTGAAGAACTTGAGATCTCACCCAATTTGACGTATGAATAAAATCTTATTCATATTGTGGCTTCAGAAGTTAAACGCCTTCGGAATGAAGATGTCCCACTCATCAAAGTTCAATGGTCCGCTAATCCTAAGGATTGCTCTTAGGAAAACAAAGAATTTATTGATCGAATGCATCCTGAATTATTCTCTAGTGCTCATTAGTGGTGAGTATTTTGTTTGAATTATCCTTTGTCAATTCCACTATTATTTTTGATAGAAGCATCGTATGTGGATTATTATTGGTTTTCCTCCATGGAGAATTGCATGGACGCAATTTTCGTACGGGGAGAGTCTGTAACAACCTTGGTTTAGATTACTTGAAATTAAATTAAAATATAATTTAATACGATGATGGTTAAATAATTAAGGGATTTGGGGAATTTTTTTTCTAAATTGAAATTGGAGTTTGGGAAAAATATAGAAGTACATATAAATAATTTTCTAATGGAAATGAATATTTGAAAATTTAAGTGTAATAAAAAAGAGTTTAGGTGATTTGATTCTTTTATTTATAATAAAAGGAAATGGGAAATTGGATCAATGGCATAAGGATTTTAGAACCAATTTTAATTATAAGTGTAACTCCACGTCTTACTTTATTTCTAGTAAAATCATAGCAATAAATTTAATGAGAATGTATTTTAAATGTATTAATGAAAAGACAGTTGACCTAAAATAAATATGATTTCTTATTTATATGGAGATTTATAACTTAGTGGAATAATGGTTTTCCAAATTATGCTAAATTAATAAGAATGGTTTTATTATTTAAAAAGTTGAGTTGTGAATTCTTTTCATATGTTGAAAATAAAATGCTATAAATAAGCTAATTTTGATCTTATAAAATGTTGTTAATCTATAAAATCCAAAGTGTCATTAGCCTTTTTCCTTGTAATTGAGAAATAAGAATATTAACTTATTTCTTTTAGTAAACAAAAACTTTTCTTGGCCTATTTAGAGTTTGTGAATAAGTTATACTTGAGAAACATAATATGTACATTTACTTTCTCCTACAACTTGTTTTACTGAAACTAGAAAACTGACAGTAAACACTCTATTCTTCCACTTTCTCAAGAAACCTAGTGTTTTTTTCCAAATCAACCAAATTAAAAGAGAAATCTCTAGTTGTGGAGTTAATAATCTTAGGTAATTTATGCTAACCATAGATACATATTATTGTTCCTCTATTTTATTTTTATCTTGCAATTGAATTTTGATTTAGGTCAATTTCTGAGATCTTTAGGAACAACAGTTTTGAGAAGTTAAACAAAGTTTCAGAGTAGTAAACAAACTCCTTTTCTTAGCCATAAGGTGAGTAATCTCACAAATTAGTTCTAATTCATTGCATGTGGGAAATTGATTGAATGGTTGAGAAAAAATAGTTTTATTTTTTATCTTATTTCTGTGTTTAATCTGTTGTTTGATTCTCTGTTGTCAGTAGCATCTCTGTCTACTATTTTCATCGGTATTTATCTTTCCCAATTGCTATATTAACTCTTGTATACATGCATGCTTGTATATGGGAAACTATAATCAAAATATATTGCTGAAAGTTGGAAAATCCAACGGCAAGCGAACGGATCGTCGGTGGGGGAGTAGGAACTTAGAGCAAGCACGCTCCTGGTCTGTCCACCGATCAACCGGTTAGAAACCTGGAGCAATGCTTGCTCCAAGCAGCTACTCCCCTCCTTGTCGCCCCTTATACCTTGTTTTGCCCTATTTCGCTTCATTGTTTTAATCATTTCAATTATTCCTATTGTTTCTATTTTTCCATGATTTAAATTCTTGTTTTGATGACATGGATTTGGTGAAAATTTAGTTTTAAATAAATGTCAATTATGTATATGAATATATAATGATTTCATAAATTTTCTATGGATTTTGGAGCAATTTAATTATTACAACTCAATTTCTATATCCTATTTTCAAATACAACATTTTTCATACTATTTATATGTAGAATCCCATTTCATGTTTTTTCAACTTTATTTTCCGAAACAAATATCTTAGAAAGGAATTGCTAGAAACTAGTTTTAATATATGAATTAATATTTCATTTGGATGAGGTATTCAATTAAACAATTTAGTAAAACAAACAATATGGAACACTTGCGTTTACTTCGTCGGTTAATTCCAAGACTTATTCGATTGAACCCTTATTTTCTCTTGAGTGTAGTTTATTAACTTGTTGTAGACATTCGAGTAAACCGGTACTGTATATGACGTGCGGACATTACTCGATTAGTTACTATTCGAAAGTAGATGACAGTTTCTAAGACAAGTCTACTAACTTGTCTTATACGTTTATCTGTTTACCGACGGATCGTATGATTATGGGTTTCACACCCATCATGGGATTTATGGGCCTTTCAAGACCATCCTGGGATTTGTAGGTTTCCTTACCCATCGTGGGATTTATAGGTTTTACAATACAATCGTGGGATAACACGCATGTTCGGTGAGTTTACAGGCTCACAAATCTTGAGTAACTTTGGATCCTCCCTCTTTGTGTTCTTGGATTTCTATGTTGATTTCTAGATTTTATGAGACTTTATGTTTCACCAAATAATTATTAAGAAATTTTTTATAGCTAATATTGATTTTGGGACTTGGTGAATAAGGTTTAAGAATGATTATATTCCTTTATGTGTAACCTATATGGATTTGTGTTCTCATTGAGATTCGTTATACCAATTTCACTCTTATCTCACATTTAGTTGAATTATAACTAGACTGACCCGTTTATTATTTTTATAATACTTGGGTCAGACCAAGGTGTTCCAGGTACTTAAATTATTTTTATAATACTCTGGTCAGACCGAGGTGTTTTAGGTACTTCAGCATGATGACTTAAGGTCGGACTAGCTTGGTCTTACCTTATATGTTATAGTAGTTTAGTAGTGTGTAACTTATCATGTATTTGAGTTAGAGATTCATTTTGTTGTATATATTCTTTTGGGTTGTTTATGTATCTCATATGTATATTGTGGTTCTCTTATGACTGCTATTTTGTTGTCCACTCTATGTGTTGTATACATATCTCCCTCTATATAATGAGCTTTGTATATTTCTCTATGTATTCTATGATTCTGTGATCTGTAATGTTTTATATTGTTCTAAATTATATTAGTCCTCTGTATTATTATTTTTGTGCCTGGATTGGATATGATAAATCCTCTATAAGGAAATATATATTCACTCAATTCGACGTATCGATACTCGTCCAAAGTAATAATACGGATGGTCGCTCCTAACCAGCCTTGTTCTCCACATTAGCAGATGATATTACATGGTAATTTCCTTTTTTAACGAGGGTATAAAGGTGGGGCATTACACTCCATTGAGGAAGAATGAGAAGTTCATCATTAGTCTGGATGACTATTTTGGAGAGAAGCTGGAAGACTGCATTGATGAGCTATTTGAGATGCTTGTTGAGAAAGCTCTCTATCATGAGAATTTGTATCCAAAGGCTAGAACAGTTGTTGTTTCTACTGAGAAGGAAGAGCCAAAACCATAGCAAGGCGGTGGAGGCAAGAAAAAGTGGAACAGAAAGAGGAAGTAGTCTCAAGGGGAAAATGGCCAGAAGAAATCTAAGTGGGAACCTACTTGCTATTGATGCAAGGAGAAAGATCACTTGATTAAGGATTGCAAAGTGAGTAAGAAGAAGAAGTGCTACAATTGTGACAAGCCTGTGCATTTGAAGAAGGATTATCCAGAACCAATGAAGGATAAGCAGGGTGTGAAAGCATACACTTTGGACGATCTCCCGACTTCATCGAGTGCTCCCTCGGTGAAGGAGAAGGGAAAGGGAGTAATTATTCAAGGTATGCTTTCCATTAAAGATGTTTTCATTCATGTTTTGTTCGATACCGGGGATTCACATTCATTTATATCCAGTGACCTGGTAGACAGATTAGGATTGAGACCCAAGATAGTAGACTGACCCCTGATTATGACAAACCCAGTTGGAGGCCCTACTAGCCTTTGCATGGTTTGTCGTGGTCTAGTGTTATCGATTCATGGATGCTTTTTTTGTGATTACTTTGTCTTGAATTTTGTTAGGTTCGAGACTATCTTGGGAACGGACTAGCTTAAGAAGTATGCGGCGATAGTGGATTGTAAAAATCTATTGGTGATAATTGGGTGATAATCGAAGATGCGGAACGGTGAAAGGTAGTGATTGGCTGCCTACCAGAGGATGGGGTAATGGTTAGCTTTCTATATTCGCTTGAAGTTCCATAGGAGGGGTTGTCATTTGTGCATACCGCTAGAGAGTGTCCAGATGTATTTGAGCAAGTGATCGGATTGCCGTCGCTAGAGAGGGTTCATTTAAAGGAGTATATCTGAGTGGGGTGCACCTGTCATAATCATGACTAAAACGGATGTCTCTTTGAGGGGATTACTGTGAGCTGAATGAAATAATGAAGAAGAATAAGTATCCACACCCACGTATTTCGTTTTGATGACTTGTTCGATCAGCTCCACGATGCAAACGTGTTCTCTCAAATGGATTTGGCAACAAGATTTCACCAGTTGAGGGTAGCGAAGGAGAGTATGCCTATTACTGTGTTTCATATGTCATCAGTTTTTATGATTGGTTGGTGATGCCATTCAGGTTAACCAATGCTCCGGCATACTTTATGGATTTCATGAATCGAGTTTTCAGAGATCAGTGAACAAGTTCGTGATTGTGTTCATAAATGATATTTTGATCTGTTCTAGAACCGGAGAGGAGCACAAGACGCACTAAAGGATTGTGCGGGTGGTGTTGAGAAAGCACAAGTAGAGAGCAAATTTCTCTAATTGTCACTTCTGGAGAAAAGAATTGAGGTTCTTAGGTCATGTCATTTCTGGATAGTGTATAGCAGTGGATCCTGCGAAGGTGGCAGCCGTCTAAAATTGGAACCAACCCAAGAATGCTATGGATGTGAGAAGTTTCCTAGGATTGGTGGGATACTATAGGCGCTTAATAAAGGACTTCTCAAAGATAGCATCACCATTGATCAATTTGACGAAGAAGAATCAGACTTTTATTTGGGACGTGAAGTGTGAGCATGCGTTTCTGAATCTAAAAGAGAGGTTGATGAGTGCATCAGTATTGACCATTCCATGTGGGAATTAGGAGTTGACGATATATACAGTTGCTTGTGATATTGGTTTGGGTGTGGTATTGATGTAAAAGGAAAACTTTATTGCCAATGCTAGTCGACAGCTAAAGCCGCATGAGAGAAATTATCCAACTCATGATTTGGAATTGGCGGTGACAGTTTTTGCTTTAAAGATGTAGAGGCATTATCTACTAGGAGAAATGGTTGAGCAGTTTGTGGAGCACAAATCTTCAAAGTACCTTTTCCCTCAGAAGGATCTCAACCTTCATCAGCAACGGTGGTTAGAGTTCTTAGCCTTCTATGATTTTAGCATTTCCTATACACCAAGAAAAGGGAATGCAGTCGCCAATGCATTAAGTAGAAGACATACTAGTTTGGGAGCAATGTTCTTAGAATGGAAGCAAAATGAGTATATTGTTGGGTATGATTTCAAGCCCCATTGCGAGCTAGAACCGGAGATGTTGGCTAGTTTGTCGACCAGACCTACTCTAATAGAAACAATCGATGCTAGTCAGAAGTGAGATGCAAGGCTAGCAGAGATCATAACAAAGATAGTAGAAAGAGTAGAGTCTAAGGATATGAAGCAATACGGACTCGATTGAGAAATTTGGCTCCGTAAGGCTGAATTTGTTCCTAATATTGATGGATTGCGAGATGAAGTGCTACAAGAGTGTCATCATTCTAGGTTGACCATCCCGGCGGTAACAAGATGTACTAAGATATAAAGCAAAATTATTATTAGGAAGGAATGAAGAAGGATACTGGGACATTCATCTAGAAGTGTATGAAATGCCAATTGGTGAAGGCAGAGAAAAAGAATCCCAGTGGATTGTTGCAACCGCTAAAAGTTCCTGAGTGGAATGGAAGCAAGTATTAGTGGATCTTATTGATGGACTATCGAGGACTCGAGCAAGGTACGATAACATCTGGGTCATGGTTGATAAGTTGACTAAGAGCGCTAGATTTATACATATCACGTTGAATAGCATCCAAACTAGCAGAGTTTAATGTAAGTGGATAGTACGATTTCATAGTGTACCAAAGAGCATTGTGAGTGAATGAGAGTTGTTGTTCACCGATGAGTTTCGGAAGAGTTTACAAGAGGCGTTAGACTCTGAGCTGCATTTTGGTAGAGCTTATCACCCGCAAATGGATGGGCAGACTGAAAGAGTAAATCGTATATTGGAAGATCTCTTGCAAGCATGCATTATAGATTTTGGAGGATCAGGGGATGACCATCTGCATCTGGTAGAGTTTGCATACAACAATAGTTATCAGTCAAGTATTGGTGTGGCTCCTTGTGAAGCATGCATGGCCGACCGGGTAAGGCTCCTTCATGTTAGTGGAAACGGGCAAGAAAATGATACTTTGGCCATATATCATTAGAGAAACTTCAGAGGAGACTGAGATCATTCGGCAACGAATGAAAGCCACTTAGGATCGATAGAAGAGCTACGCCAATAAAAGACGTAAAGATTTGGAATTTTCTATTGATGATATGGTTTTTATGGAAGTATCTTTGTAACACCCCTAATTTTAAATAACATTATTCAGGATATTTAATTAGATAAATTAAATAGAATAATGTAAAGATTAGAGTGACAAGGGGGTTGAGATTTGAAAACTAAATAGAGATCGTGCTTGATTAAATAAAATTAAAATAATGAGTGTATGGAAATGGTTTTATAAGTTAACTAATAAGAGAATAAGGCAAGAGTATTACAGAAAATAGTCGCCCACCATAACCCAACCCCTAAACCCTTATTCCCATTTTTCATTTCATACATTCACAAAGTAAAATATAAGAAAAGGGGAAGTTCAAGTCGGCCATAACCTAAGGAAGAAAAGAAGAGAAAAATCAATTAAAAGCTAAGGAATCAAGCAAGTAGAATTAAGCAAGATCAAATCTCAAGTTCCTTATCCAAAGCATGGTGAATAATAATCAAAACCATCTCATTTTCATTTTTAAAGAGCATTTAATTTCGGGTTTTAATTTTAAGACCTTTATGATGATTTTAATGATGATATGCTTGGATTACTTGATATGTTTGATTCAAACAAGAATGTTTGATAAATGTTTTATTTGATTTTAAGGCTAAAGTCATGTTGATTGGGTTTCGAATGCCATGAGGATTTAATATGTTAAACAAAACATTATTTTGGAGATGATTTTTAATTTTCATATTTATCCAAATCATGGATAATTTATTATGAATTTTGAAGGAAGAAATAAATAATTAGGTTTAAAATTTATTTCAGCTATTATATGAAGGATTTTAGGTCTGAAACTTTCATATATTAGATAACATAATAAAAGTGAATTTTTATGATTTTTGGGGATTTTTCTGAAGCAATTTATTATGGAAATTAAATTAATTTAGTTGGAGGACTTAAATGTCTTAATTATTTTGCTAAAGGGAAGGGATTCTTTGCTAATTATTTTTAATTAATTTTGAAATGAATACGGTAGTCTTTTAGAAAAGATTTTTGTTAAGGTTATGATAACCAATTACGTTTTTACAAATAGGCAAGTTAGTTAAAAAGAATTTACTTAAAAAGGAAACAAAATAGTTTTTGTAAAGATTTATTGTTTCGCCACTTTCAGTAGCAACCTTTCCACCCCATACCTCCGCCCCCAACTAAGTCGAAACCAATACACATGGTATCAATGCTTTGGTACAAAGTGGATTGGAGAAAGGCGACATGTATAGATTCGAAACCATGATTTCGAAGAGGTCAAGGCCATTCTAAATAACTTTGGAAGGCCTTTGTTTCGCTTTCAAAAGAGATGCAGCTTGCCTTTTTTTAAAAGAATGCTTTCGAAAGGGTTTAAATATAGCTTTCGAAGGGGTTGCTGCCTTCTTGTTGTGAAAGGTTAGCTTTCGAATGAGTTGCCGCATTTTATGTTTTAAAGAGAAGCTTTCGAAAGGGTAGTTATGAACCAAGTCGAAACCTTGCTGCCGTCTTCATACCTTTCGCATAGTTTGAAAGTTTTCAACGAGTTTGAAAGGGAAGCTTTTGTTTTATAAGTATAAAGCTGCTTCCCAATGCTTTCGAAAGGGCTCCAGTAGCCATTTAAACTAAAGGTTTCGAAAGCAATGGCTTCGAAAGGTGTTTCGAAGCTATCCTTCCAATTGTTTTACTTAAAAGATTAAAGCTTTCGAAAGGATGGATCCGAAGCCATTTGTTTTCCCCAAATTCTTTTACTTGAAGAATAATGGTTTCGAAAGAGGTACTTTCACTTATGTTCACTTTGACCCAAAATTTATATTTAAGATTAAATCCTATGGTCTCGAAAGATGTACTTTCAAATGGTTTCAAAGCTACGCTTCTTTAATTTGGAAAGATATGCTTTAATACATTCGAAAGGAAGGTTTTGATGCTTTCGAAAGAGATGTTTTAAAGTGTTTCAAAAGGTATATGCTTCGTGTTTTGAAAAGAAGATTTGAATGCTTCCGAAAGAGATATTATAATGGTTTTGAAAGTAAAGGTCTAAGGTTTTGAAAGCCTTAGCTTTTAAAATAAAGAGCCCAATCTCATGTTTAAAGGAAAACCCATGGCAATATAAAGGAGCATTGAAATGGCTTATAATTTTGGAGTTTTCAAAGAAGCTTTCCTTGATAAAAATAATGGGTTAAAGGCATTAACCATGTTTCATATGGAAACGATTTTAAAGATATTAAACCATAAATGTTGGTATTATTATTATGTTATGATCAAGTTATTACATATGCTACTTCTATAAACATATTCACTGTATAATGGACCCATAACTATATTTTGGGGAGTAAAGGCAGAATAACCAGCTAGGTTGACCCAGTAGTGATTATAAATTGAGTTAACTCCTGAATGAGTAGAGTTGCATCCAAGAGGTTAGGTTGACCAGAACATAGGATGCCCAAATACCGTTTGAAAGAAGTTGTCGGATTAGAAATTCGTAGTAAACCCATGAAAACTATGTTTAGAAAGAGTTATTGGTAGAGGCCATTAGGTTCGTAGTGATACCATGAAAACTATATCCGGATAGAGTTATTGATGGAAGTCAATAAGTTCATAGTTAACCCATGAAAACTATGATACTAAAGAAGTTATTGGTGATACCAATAGGTTCAGGGAGACCCATGGAATAATTGAATAAGTTGTTGTCAGGGGCCAATAGGTTCTTAGTGATCCCATGAAAACTATGAGACCGGACAGATGGTCCATAAGCTTTAAACAGGTTATTAGTCAGCCCCTGAAAACTAATAAGTTAATAGTGACCCTAGAAACTATCACTGAGACGGATAGTCAAATGAATGGGGATGGGAAATTCAGAATAATTTGCTTGGTTGCATATCAACAAGATATTTTAAATTGCTATGTTTTAAACATTGTGGATGTAGGTGCACAGTATATGGTTATTATAAATTTTTAAGTAAGATACTAGCGAGGGGAAAACCCGTTCCGCAAGGAGGCGTGGTCTCACTAGATCTCTAAATGGTTTGATATTATTCATATCAGGCTTTATGTCTGACTCGAAGTTTTTGCTTTCCCCTTAAACTCTTGAGTGCTCAATTGATTTTGAGTAGTTTAAGAGTTGAGGTTTTCAGGTACTCCTTTAGACGAATAAGCTTCTGGAGACGTTCAGGAGGCAAGCTAGCTAATAGGAGTTCTTATCTATTTTGATTCGGTTGTGTTTTGATGTAAAGGCAAAGTTGTTTAATTGCCTATGTTTAGACTCTGGTCATCCATGGGGGCATCTTCATATGTCATTCTTGGCATAGGTTGTAATAATTGTCTGAACGTGGTTCTCAGATTTGTGATTATGTAATGAATTTGAAATGATTTGAAATGGAAGGAGAAATTTGTTTAATAGTTTTAAAATTTTTCCATATCCATGTGTTTCTATTATATCAATATATCTAACATTACTGCATTTGGTCGCCGAGAATTAATAACTGTAGATGACTGCAACATCCGTAGCCGTTAGTTTTGGACCTCCAAGTGGGGGATGTTACAATCTCCTTTGAAGAATGTTGTTCGATTCGGTAATAAGGGGAAGTTGGCACCGAGATTCGTAGGCCCTTTTTCAATGGTAGAGAGGATTAAAAGCTAGCATATAAGGTCAACTTACATCAGAAGATTGTGGGTATGCACAATGTCCTTCATGTCTCCTATGTATGGAAATTTTTGCATGACTCGAGCATGACTATTACATCGGATCAACTTGAAGATGTTGAGGTAGAACCAGAAGTTTCGAGATCTCATAGGCCAATTCGTATTGTCGAACACGATACGAAATAGCTTAAGAGAAAATCGGTAAATCTAGTGAAGGTACAATGGAGCGGAAGTAATGACGATTGCACGTGGGAAACTAAGGAAAGCATGAGGACTATGTGTCTGGAGCTCTTTGAATGGAAGATCCATTGTTTATATATCTACTCTCACCATTGTATATTGCATTTGATAAGTTAGTAATCTGCATGCTAGGATAGGTTCACTATTGATTGCATGATTTCTTGTTTGATATGGTTGCATATGGTTGTTAGGCAAGCGGAGCAACTATGTTGCTTAATTCTGGACTTGTTTAGGGATTTCAGGGGCAAAATTCCTAAAGGAGGGAGATTGTAACGACATGTATTTTACGTATCGAAGGATCATAAAGTTTTTTATTTTATTCATGTGAGGTCGTATAATTCTATAATTTTGGGTATGACTCTTAGGGGCATTTTACACACCTATAATTTTTCCTTGAATTTCTATGTGACTATTTTGACCCTGGAAATCTTGTTTGGACTATAACTTTTGATAGGAGTCGAATTAGGGTCTCAATCCAGTTTCATTGCTTCAGGATGATGGTGTTCCATTCTATAAAGTGGTCATAATAGAAAAACGGACTTATGGTTATGAAGTAATGCATTTTTTAAGTTTAAACAACCGCTGGCCAGTATTAGTGTGTAATTAATTATGCCCATAAATAGGCCTATTAGTGTAATATGAGATTATTACAAATAGGGGGTTGTAGGAATCAAATTAAAGCTTTTCCCTCTTTCCCAATCAGACCTAAACCTCGTTAACCCTAATTCATCTGAAATCGCACAAATACTCTCTACTTCACTAATTAGAGAGAAGTATCAAATAGAAGTTGGAGATTATCGTTTTGGTTGATTTGCGTTGCTTTCTATTGTCGTCCACATTAGATCTAGGCGACAATTAGTTGATTTTGGTAACTAGTGAGTGCTTTATGTCTTCTCACTATCTTATGCATGTTTATATGGTAGAATTGCATGTTTAACATGATTTTTGGCCTTAAAACCTTTTCTAACTTTAATTACTTGTTATCATATGCTTATGACCTAAACTGTGAATCTTTGAAATGGTTTTCAAAATTGATTTAGTAAATCTCCTTAATCATATTCATATGTGCATGTAATATGTAGGTTTAGATTAGAATGGGTTTGTTTATCATATTCTTGTGCATTGCTTGTATAAATGGATGCATATGCATGTTATTCTATGCTTATAAGTTATGCTTTGACGTTGCATGTTAGTGTTTTAGATGTTTAGGAAGATAGATTGGTGAATTCGGCAATCGGAGGAAAAGTTGGTCGGAATTGGACGAAACATGGAGAGAAGGCTCTAGAGCAAGGAGGAGCTCAAAGAACAAATCGCGTCCAAAAGTTGGGTAATTTGATAAGTCAGTACTGAGTTGAACAACTCAGTACCCAACTATTTGGTGGCTCATATGGATTGGTCGAATTAGTGGATGGGTGGAGCATGGCTAGAGAAGGTGGTCCATAGCAAGATGCAGGAGATTGGCTAAATGTTGCATATTATGCCCAGTTGCTTCCAGATCCTGGAGTTGAATGCTTTGGGTTGAGTTGTTTTGATGGATGGGTCAGGGTCTAAAGCATCTGAGAATGGAGTACTAAAAGCAAGGAAGTTTACTTAGCCAAAATTGGCTAAGTAAATGACTCGGTGCTGAGTCATTTTGACTCGATACCTAGTTGTTTTGTTGAGAGTTATGGAGTCAGGCTTGTACAAGGAGGAAGTAGAGGAATTTGTAGATCATGTTGGATGTGTTGGCTCGTTTGTTTGAGTATTGGATGGCGATGTACCAACATGACAAAAGCTTTGGATCTTCGATCTGTGACTCATGAAGGGAGTAGTTACTAAAGATGGCGGCTCGATAAAGGAGGAAGCCGTGGAATGGGAATGTGAAGGGTTCCAAATAATGGAAACTAGATTGAGAAAAGGAAGGCTCGGATCCGAATGGAGGAAAGGACAGTTCGGACGTATGTGCTAAGGAATCGTTGATACTCGGAGTATTTTATGTTGTACTCAAAGGAGTATTATAAGTGGGGATGCCCATGGATCAATGGAATGGATCTGAATACCCTGGACTAGTGGTTTTGGATATAATGTCTAG
This sequence comes from Allium fistulosum, assembly GCA_030737815.1. Classification (NCBI taxonomy): domain Eukaryota; kingdom Viridiplantae; phylum Streptophyta; class Magnoliopsida; order Asparagales; family Amaryllidaceae; genus Allium; species Allium fistulosum. Next base: position 839,137,764 of record CM060905.1, read on the forward strand.
TTTTGGGCTACGAGACACGTATCGAGCTTTGGGCTGCGTGATACGAAAGTGCACTGAAAACCGGGATTTTCAATAGTCCCTGGCAGTAAGGAGGCCATACGAGTTATCATATATTCAAAGCACATGGAGAGATAGTGGGGATTGCATGATGAATGCTATGGTTGTTATGTTTGCTATTGTTGCTACCTAGGCTATCACTTGGAGGTATCATTGGGTGTAGGTATTGGAGATAGGAATACCCGAAGAGCTGGTATCCTTATTTGAGTAGTGTACTTTTATGTTATTCTAGAGTAGCATATTATGATGTTCTATGGTAACTCTTTAGTTGCAGAGACAAGTCAGGTATGATTTATGTACCTCTATTCCTTACTATATTTATCTGCATAATATTTTGAGATTCTTTTACTGCTCACCCCAAACTGTTGTCTGACCTAAGGTTTTATGTTTTACTTCTTATTGTCTTGGGTACTCTTAAATGAGTAGACTAGATAACAGGCTAGGTGATGCAATAGCTATGTAGAGGACGAGCTTGATGGAGCTATCTCGTATTATATACTTATACAGATTTCTATGCTTATTCCACTGTACGGCACTGGGGGACCTTAGCAGTAACTGCTTATTTTCTTGTTATGAGACAGTTATTGAGTTGGATCTTATTGCATAAACTCTACTACTTTTAATGTATAACTTTATGGATCTATTACTCTGCTAATTTATTCACATAGTTATTACTGTCTCTCTTGTTATATCTGTGATACTATATTTTATCCATATGCAGTGAGATATTCGATAGGTAATATGTTATATTTGTTTCTTTTCAACCCTGATGATCGTCCTATATCGACCAGGCATGGCTGCATTTCAGTATTTTGATATTATTGGTGTCGGTGGTATAGGGCGGTCGTTACACCTCTTATCAAACATATGGTCCGCGACAGAGAATTCTAAATCCTTAAGCCTTCGATCGGCATAGCTTTTCTATCTATCCCGAGCTTCCTTCATCTTCCTTTTAATCATAGCTACCTTCTATATGGCTTCAAGAATAATATTAAGACCGGGCATTTCTCAATCTCTGATTTCAACCCAACATGATGGTGATTTGCACAGTCGTCCATAAAGAATTTCATAAGGTGTCGTCCCAATATTTGTCTAGTAATTGTTATTATAATAGAACCCAACTAAATAAAGATGATCCTCCCATGATCCTCCGAAATCCAAGATACACGCTCTTAAAAGATCTTCCAAAATTTGGTACACCCTCTCTGTTTGACCACCAGTTTGAGGATGGTAGGCGGTGCTTAAACTTAGCTTCGTTCCCAATGCTTTTTATAATGCTTCCTAAAACTGATTAGTAAAAATTGGATCCTAATTACTTACAATACTACTTGGACCTCCATGCAATAAGGCAATCTCCTTCATATAAATTTCTATCAAGCTTACTGCAGTCCTAGTTAGTTTACCAGAATAAATTGCAAGCTCTTAGTTAGTCGGTCGACAATAACCCAAATGCCTTCATTTCCCTTTCTTGATCTAGGAAAACCATCTATAAAATCCATTAATACTTGCTCTCATTTCCAATTCAGAATCTCAAGTGGTTGTAGTAATTCAGCAGTCCTTTGATGATCACCCTTGATTTGTTGGCAATTCGCACATCTGCTAACATGAATAGAAATATCCCTCTTTATTCCCCTCTACCGGAATACTTGCTTCATATCCCGATTCATCTTCGAAAACCAAGATGGATATTTAGCTTGGATTGATGGCTTTCATTTAATACCTCTTGCCCAATACCATCGACATTTGGAACGTATATCCTTCCAATCATCCACAATATACCACGATGATTGATTTCAAAGCTTGAACAATGACCATCGCCTGCGTCCTCGATGATCTGTATTAAACGACTATCTATCCTTTGCTTACTTGCTATTATTTCAAGGAGTGTCGGAGTAACTTCAAGAAGAGAAAAAACTATGTTTCTACTCAAAGCATCTGCTACTACATTAGCATTTACCGGCATATACAAAATATCCAAGTCATATGCCGCTAGAAATTCCAATCAACGATGCTGCCTCATATTCAAATCCTTCTACGTGAAAAGATAATTAAGGACTTGTGATCCGTGAAGAGCTCGAACTTTGCACAAGTAATGCCTCCATACCTTTATTGCAAACACAACCGCTAATAATTCCAAATCATGTATTGCGTAATTACACTCATGAAGTTTCAGTCGCCTACTAGCATAAGTAATAACTCTTCCATGTTGCATCAATACCGCACCCAAACCCACTCCACATGCATCTATACTCAAAGCTAATCTTTCACCTCCATCCAAAATAGGTGGAACTGGAGCGCTGGTTAACCTCTTCTTTAACTTAATGAATGCTTCTTCATACTTCGAGGTCCAAATAAACTTAACATCCTTCTTTGTTAACTTTGTCAGGTGCAGGGCGATCTTGGAGAATTCTTGGATGAATCTCCTATAATATCCAACTAAACTAAGAAGCTTTTGACCTCTGTTGGAGTCTACGATGTCTTCTAATCTTGAACAACCGCTACCCTTTATGGATCAACCGAAATTCCATTCCCCGACATAATATGTTCGAGGAACCTTACTTCCGATTGCCAAAAATGACACATAGAAAATTTAGCTCTTAAAACGTGTTTCCTTAACATTTCAAGCACTACTTTAAATGGTGTTTGTATTCTTCCACGGTCTTAGAATAAATAAGAATATCATCTATAAAGACCAACAAAAATTTTTTGAGCACATTTCTAAAAAATCAATTCATAAGATATATAAAATAGGCGGGTGCATTGGTTAGCCCAAAAGGCATAACCAACCACTCGAGAAAACAATCCGGCCCTCTGAATGATGTTAACGGCATAATATCCTCTGCTATCCTTAACTGATGAAATCTTGTAGTAAGATCCATTTGGGAAAACACTCGAGCTCCATGTAGTTGGTAGAACATATCGTCTATACGGGGTAGGGGATACTTGTTCCGAACCGTCTATTTATTTAGCTCACGGTAATCCACACAAAGTCTTAATGATCCAGCTGACTTTTCAACAAAAACTACAGGTGCTGTCCAACTTGAGCAACTTGACCTAGTCAGTCCCTTATTTAACAAATCATCTATCCAATTCCTTAACTCCTCCTCTCATGAAGCCATCGTATAGATAGGATAAATAACAGATTTCCAATGAGGAATTAAGTCAATACAAAACTCAATCTCCGGATATAGAAGTAGACTGTTAACTTCTTCAAAATCAACTGGGAAATCCATAACAATTACTATCAATCCTAACTCTTTTTGGGACGAACCCAGTGCATAAAGGAAACTACTCATTAATTTACTAGGCTCTCCATAAGTCACTTTAACATGCTTCCCTCTCTTATTTTGTAATAATATCATCCTTTCAACACAATCTAGAACAAGTTTATATTTTCATAACCAATCCATACTGAGTAAAACATCAAACCCATTAAAATCCAAAAAAAACATGTCCCAAAAGAAGTGGTGGATAAGTTAAGCAACTTGCACATTTTTACAAATTATATACAAATTAGTTGCACCACTTATGGGGCTAGATACACAAATAGGGATTTCTAAAAAATTTGGGGAAATTTCTAATCTATCAACCAATCCTTTAGAAATAAAACTATGGGAAGCCCAAATATCAAATAATACTCGAAGTAAAATGCCACTAACCAATAAAGTAACTTCAAGAACTCCTTTTACTTTCACATCTATAGAGACCAATGGATCATCCTTGATGGCATAAACTTTGACTTGCTCTCCTTTCTTCATCAATGGACAATTCTACACCATATGCCCTAGTTGGTGGCAATTAAAACAGAGTGTCTTTTGAACCATTGGAGAAATAGGTCCTGCCTACTGCTTCTGAACTCCAGAATTCTTACAGAATCTTGCAATATGTCCCTTCTGATTACAGATATTACAAATATAATCCTTGAAATAGCTTTTTATGCCCCTCCACCTGGCTTTCCTCCCCACTACTTCTTCCCTTGCTGGTTAAACTTCCTTTTATTCAGGTTGTTGTTATTGCTGCTAGGTGTTGTTGCCGGCTTCTTCTTCTCAAGAACTTCATAACGGAAATCCATATCCACTAAGTCCATAAAAAATCCCTTCAAATGGGTAGTCATCTTCTCATGAAATACTTCCCTTATCCCAATTACAAACATCTCATTCTTCTTAAAAGGGGTATCAATCAATCCCAGACCAAATCGCGATAAATCATTGAATTTGGTTTCACATTCAACTACTATCAAGTCTCCTTACTTAAGATCCAAAAAGCTTCTATACAGACGGGTTTTTCTTGCAGCTGGCATATATTGGTCTTTAAATACCTCCTTAAACCTTGTCTAAGAAAATTCATCCCTCGGGACATTCACTATGACATAATCCCACCTTGTTAATGCTTCATCTTGTAACTGCCAAGATGCCAAGAAACGTGTGACACCCCGCGATCTTGGAGAATTCTTGGATGAATCTCCTATAATATCCTGCTAAACCTAAGAAGCTTCTAACCTCTATTGGAGTCTACGATGTCTTCCAATCTCGAACAACTGCTACCTTTTATGGATCAAACAAAATGCCATGCCTCGACATAATATGTCCGAGGAACCTTACTTTCGATTGCCAAAAATGACACATAGAAAATTTAGCTCTTAAAACGTGTTTCCATAACATTTCAAGCACCACTTTCAAATGGTGTTTGTATTATTTCTTGGTCTTAGAATAAATAAGAATATCATCTATAAAGACCAACACAAATCTATTAATAACATTTTTATAAAATCGGTTCATAAGATATATAAAATAGGCGGGTGCATTGGTTAGCCTAAAAGGCATAACCAACCACTCGAAGAAACAATCTAGCCCTTTGAATGTTGTTAACGGCATACTATCCTCCACTATCCTTAACTGATGAAATCCTACAGTAAGATCCATTTGGGAATACACTCGAGCTCAATGTAGTTGGTAGAACATGTCGTCTATATGGGGTAGGGGATACTTGTTTCGAACCGTCTATTTATTTAGCTCACGGTAATCAACACAAAGTCTTAATGATACAGCTAACTTTACAAAAAAATCTACAGCTATTGTCCAACTTGAGCGACTTGACCTAATCAGTCCCTTATTTAACAAATAATCTGTTTAATTCCTTAACTCCTCCTTCTCTCTCGAAGCCATCTTACGGATAGGATAAATAACAGATTTCCAATCGGGAATTAAGTCAATACGAAACTCAATCTCCTGATATGGAGGTAGATGGTTAACTTCTTCAAAAACAACTGGGAAATCCTTAACAATTACTATCAATCCTAACTCTTTTTGGGATGAATCTAGTGTATAAAGGAAACTGCTCACTAATATGCTAGGATCTCCATAAGTCACTTTAACATGCTTCCCTCACTTATTTTGTAATAATATCATCCTTTCAACACAATTTAGAATAGCTTTATATTTTGATAACCAATCCATATCGAGTAAAACATCAAACCCATTAAAATTCAAAAATACATGTCCCAAAAGAAGTGGTGGGTAAAGTAAGCAACTTGCACATTTTTACAAATTATACACAAATTAGTTGCACCACCTATAGGGATAGATACACAAATAGGGATGTTTACGAATTTTGGGGAAATTTCTAATCTATCAACCAATCCTTTAGAAATAAAACTATGGGAAGCCCCGGTATCAAACAATACTCGAAGTAAAATGCCATTAACCAATAAAGTAACTTCAAGAACTCCTTTTCCTTTCACATCTGCAGAGATCAATGGTTCATCCTTGATGGCGTAAACTTTGACTTTCTCTCCTTTCTTCATCAATGGACAATTCTACATCATATGCCCCAGTTGGTGGCAATTAAAACATAGTGTCTTTTGAACCATTGGAGAAATAGATCCTCCCTACTGCTTCTGAACTCCAGAATTCTTACAGAATCTTGCGATATGTCCCTTCTAATTACAGATATTACAAATATAATCCTTGAAATGGCTTTTCTGTGCCTCTCTACCTGGCTTTCCTCCCCGCTACTTCTTCCTTTGCTGGTTAAACTTCCTTTTGTTCAGGTTGTTGTTATTGCTGCTAAGTGTTGTTGCCGGCTTCTTCTTCTCAAGAACTTCACAACGGAAATCCATATCCACTAAGTCCACAAAAGATCCCTTCAAATGGGCAGTCATCTTCTCATGAAATACTTCCCTCATCCTAGTTACAAACATCTCATTCTTTTTAAAAGGGGTATCAATAAATCCCAGACTAAATTGCGATAAATCATTGAATTTGGTTTCACATTCAACTACTATCAAATCTCCTTACTTAAGATCCAAAATGCTACTATACAGACGGGTTTTTCTTGCAGTTGGCATATATTGGTCTTCAAATACCTCCTTAAACCTTGTCTAAGAAAAATCATCCTTCGGGACGTTCGCTACGACATAATCCCACCATTTTAATGCTTCATCTTGTAACTACCAAGGTGCCAAGAAACGTGCGATACCCCGCAATTTTAATGATCGAATATTTAAATGATTAATTTAAATATTTAATCGTTAAGTAACGGAACACCTTTTATACTCAAATTTTATAAACGAGCAAATTAGGACTCGATACATCCAAGGTTGAGTTTGTTTTTTTATGCGAGTAAAATGAGTATAATCTTGACTATGTTTGGAATCGATGAATTTTGGGGACGAATAGGGCTGGATGAAGAGAATTAGGATAAGCCCACTAGCTTGCCTCTAACTTATCTTATATTTAGCTAAGCTCTTCATTCATTTTTTATTCCATGTTCATTTCTCCTCCTCTTCTCTAATGGCTTCCTAATCCCCTCTTAATCATGTTCTAATCCTTAAACCCTAAACCCATTAAATAAATTTCCTAAAATCAAATAAAAACCACCATAATTCTTCTCTTCTAATTCTCTACAAAACTCGCCAAGGAATTAGGTTAAATCGAAGTATTGGTGGAGATCTCGAATTTGAAGAGAGCAAAATGATAGGTTTCGGTAACTTTGACCTTAGTTTGGAGAAGAAGAGGTGAATGTGATGATTCTCCTTACTAATTTATGTGTTATGTTTTATACTTTTTATTACTGATAATTATAAAATTATATGAAGTGACTTGGAAACTGTTTGAGTTGATTTGGGCTTATATTTGTGTTATAAACATGATTGCATTAGCTCATTATTAGTTTAAGACCTTAATAACTATTTTGAAAATGATTAGTAACCTAGGAAATTGATTTAGGTTAATTGAATATTTATAAGTGATATTGTGATAGATTAGACTCTAATTACATGTTATAACTAAGGGCATGTCATTAGTTGGCTATAAATAAAAAAATCGAAATGGTTTTGGAAAAGTTAGTAAGCTAATTAAGTGAGTTTTGAACTCTACACTTATTATCAAAGTAATTAGAGTGTTAATGAAGCTTAATTAGTATTTATAAACATTTTTTAAGTACAGGAATGGTTTTTATAAGTAAAGAAGGTATTTTATAAAATGATGATATTGTATAAGATAGTAAATGAAGCTTAATTATCATTTATAAAAGGGTTATATGATTTTATAAATGAAGTATAGATTTTATAAAATGGACATGAGATTTTATAAAATAGTAATATGAAGTATACATAATTTTATTTAGGCTGTTAAGTATTTATAGGCTTAAAATTGATTTATAATCTATTAGTATATTTTATAAAATAGTATGAAACCATATTAGACTTTTATTGAAAAGAGTTAGTAAATAGAAGTAAGATTGATTAAGTAATAAATGAATTACTTATCTAAATATACGTGTATGTATATGAGTATGGACAAGGATACGTGTACGTGTATTTGAAGATATATAATAATCAAAACGATATATGAATTGTAGTTAGAATTGTTGTGTGTTTTCTTGTTTATATAGGTATGCAATTGTTTGATTATATAGATGTATTATTGAATACAAGTTCATTCTGAGCATTTCACGTAGCCATGGTGACTATCGTGTGCACTAAGTTGCACGAGAGTACATCGGGTTGAGTAATAACTCCGGTGAACTCCGAAATATGAATTGGGATGTTAATGTGTGTTTGCATGGACGTGTGTGCATAGGCATGCATGAGTGAGTGTATCAACATACGTATGAGCTACATACAAGACAAAGAGGTTGGGTATGTTATATTGGCGTGTTGAAGAGGCTGGCTTGCTAGAATCGGCCGTTGAACTCTACACATGAATCTAAGTCAGATGATGATTGTGCAACGTATCTCGGTGATACGGAACCATACGTCAAAAGCGCTCAAGGAAAAGAAGAAAATTCAAATTATGTAAATTCATGATTTTGAAGTTCTAGATTGAAGAGGATTTCTCCATGGTAACAATGAAAGAAACGACGAGTCGTTCGGAGCAACAGATTGAAAGTTAGGGATGTCTGAAGGTTATTCGTGCCTATGACAGGCATCCAGACACCTGAATTCGGTAGCCATATGTCTGGATAAGTCCTGGGGAGACAAACGGAGAAGAATTAGTGCATTTTTGGGGGGTTCTAGACATTTGAAAAACTATTCAAATGTCCGGCTTTAAAAATTAGATGTCTGAATAATATTTCATACGTTTGAATACCTGTTGTTCAAATTTTGTCAATCGATCAATCGAAATTTTAAAATGTGATATATTCGCATATGAACTCGAAATGAGGTGTGGTTTATACCACTATCCATTATTTTTCAAGAGCTATCATTTGGAAAATTTTGGTAGGTTTCGAAGTAATTTGATTTTGGGTCTTATGCGGGATCCACTCTCGCATGTTTTGCGAAATCGTGGAATTTTTTATTAACTGGAAGAGTGAATCGAAGAAGTAAGATTGCATTGAGGTCATAGTTGACTATAGATGATAATTCGGATTCGTATGGAAACCTTTATAGAGTTGTCCGGTGATTTGAGATGTGACGATTGGAGTATTTCATTATACAATTCCATAGAATATTGCATGTATGGAGTGAGTCTGTATCCTGCGGCCTTGGCCTCGGGATTTCATAGTTGTAGACCATTTGTAGCATATGCAGTTGTTGTTTCGTTTACACATCTTTGGACGGTGAAGATTCGAGGATAGGAGACGTTCTATCTCAGTATTACGGCTATAGACCTCGGGCTACATTAAGCAAGGGTTATAGACTGGAACGTACTGGTCATGTTCTCATGATACATAAATGGTAGCGGTTTAGCACATGTATTTATCAATTCAAGTTCGATACAATTCTTAGGTGGTGGACGATGCATTGGGAGCGTCGTAAGTATTGGTCTTGTATTAATGGCCATGCTTTGCTGGTTTTGACCTTACCGAGAGACCCATGGCCCACTAACATAGTGTGTGTGACGATTGAGTCATGGTTGGTGTCGTGTTGTTTTATATACAATAGTTTCATCATATAATGTAGCACGATATTAGAAATGTGCTAACTTGTTGCATGCAGGAGAAGAGCGGGTTATGGTATGAGTTCCTATCATTATGAGATAGGTTTACTTTACTTATTTATGGACAGTTTGGATTACCCCTGAGCCACGTTCGTGGAGAGGACCATCTGGGCCTTGGCTGTTTCATGTTTGTTTGTATATAGTTTTGATATATAGTATTTTGAGATAGTTTCTCTCACACCAGGATTTAAGTCTGACCCACATTTTTTCTTTGTCTGTTTATGTCATGACAACTCTCGGGTACTCTATTGAGTAATTTGAAAGTCAGGTGCTTTTGGGGATATGCTATCTGGATGCGCAACTGGAGCATTTTGGAGGTGTGGCATCGATATTTTAGATATGTATACTTGATATTTTAGTAGTACATGACAGACTTGTTATTTGTATATGACGGTTGTATCAGATATTTCTTCAAAACTCCATTTTGTTGGGAGATGATGTATTCTGACTTTCTGTATTGATATTTATTTATCAGTTACTTCCACTAGTGTGGTCTCTTATATATTGTCATCCTATTCTATTCAGTCTCTTGTATATTGTCATCCTATTATTATATGTTGTTATTCGGTTGTGAGATCTTATCGATGTCTTGGTTTAACAATCTGTCTTTTGTGGTATTTGAAAGTCATTCATTGATATGAAACATTAGAGTATTCGTATGCCGATTATCAGGTGTCTGATAGACAGGCTGTTGAGGTAAAAGAAAAGAATTACTAGAAGAAAGAAACACAGAATCTCACAATGCAAGGAAATTACATATAATGGAACATAAGATAGAATATATGTCACTTTCAAAATGAAACATCAGAATTACAACATGTACTGACTGTAGCCAGGGACAGTTATAACTTCTTGCCCCCACAATGCTGATACAAACTAAATACATACATCGAAATAAAATAAAAAACTAGATAACAGCAAAGCCTCCTACCTCATACTCCTCCAAAATGCATCCTAGACTACTTGGCAACTCAAAATTAGAGTACTCCGGAGCTTAAGGAAAAGAAAGAAAAACTCCAGGCCAAACATAGGTCTGATGTGAGTAAACTCAAAAACATATGAAATTTATACTTAAAACCCTTCAAAAATAAAAGTATCTCATAAGGCCACGCCACGCATAAACTCGGACAAGTTTTTCCCTTACGATAACCAAACCATTTCAAATAGAAATCTAGTGAAATTATAGTAATATCCAAGGTTTAAAATAATATATAGCATAGCTGAAATGCTTGCAACTCACGTTCTAGCATATTTGGGCACAACTAAGTCCGTAAAGCATATGGTGGAAAATGGATTCCATCAATGATAAGGCTATTGGGGTATAGTCCATCACTGTACATCTGTAGATAAAATGTACTGATGTCGAAAACCTTTCAATCCCTGCATGGAAAGACCGGCCTACCCCTTCCTGCATAGTACCGAATATAATCATCCCTTGGTTGCGACCAAGAACCATACCGAGCCTGAAGCATACATCCAAAAGTACTATCGATCTAGATCAGGAATGATTACACCCTAATGGTAGAGAACCACATAGCCTTGTGGCATATCCTCTGTTTTAGTCGTTCACGGGTGCGAGGCTCGAGGCAACGATTACCTTTTTCTTTAGCAAATCCCGCTTGGAATGCTAACACTGCCCTTGAGGCAACATTGCAATGCCAGCATTCATCCATACAAGTTGTTCACGAGATTCTCACTATCACAAAAAACAAGTTATCAAAGAAACAACTATTGCCAAGCAACAAACAAATTCCATCATGTCTTACATAATATATAAAAATGTAAATAAACATCCACAGGGCAAGGAAAAATTAGTCCCTGCATATAATCACTTATGCACTTCGAAGTGTGTCGTGGCGACCTATTAACTACGAACACTTCGACTTCATTTCAAGTCCCCTACAAATATCCTATGTGCCATACGCTTTCAAGTGGGAACCAAACCAAACAATAATCATTCCATATGCTTATAAACATAAGCAACCAACCAAAATTATTATGATGGAATAATAAATTTTAAACTTTCTTTTAAAGTGAGCTTTACTCACCTAAACAAACACGATCTTTTATCAAAACTACCGCAACTTTGAAAACAACGCACAAGTAGCTTCTTTTTATAAAACTTGATTATTAAAACCTAAAGGAGGTCAAAAGGGCTCGGCCTAGGCTAGAAGAGCTTGGCCATGGTGCTAGTGGGTACGGCCTTAGTGAAAAAGTGGGGTTTGATTTTGGTGAATAAGTGATGTAGAGAGAAATAGAAGTGGTTTTAAGAACTAGTTTATGTGTTTAAAAGAGTAAAGGAGTGATTCTTAAAACTTTTACTTTGTAAAACAATGGAAGAAGAGAAGAGAAGAGAGTGGAGATGAAGAAAGAAGAAAGAAGAAATGGAAAACGAAATGAAATGAAGTAATGTGGAAAAGGAAAGAGTGGAAGTGTTTTGATAAGAAATGCAAAATGGCAAATTACGAAAATACCCTTAGCTAATACCCTCCACAAAATGATGACAACTCAGCCCCCATCATCATGAAGCAAACGCAATCCCCCTTGTCACTTCATGCCATCACATCTTCTCTTTTGTGTGTACTAATGTTATAGATTTTGTGCTACTTTTCCTTTTAAATTAAAAAAGAAAAGTTCGCTTCCACTTTATTATCTGAAGTATATTTTTAAACTTAGTTTAATCTAATCACTTCATTAGTCAAAAGTATATGTTATTTGTATATATGTGATCATATATACACTAGTGTGCACAACATGTTCCGACAATTTGTAGAGGATGAAAAGTCGAAATCCGAAAAAAGATTTTCGGTCACATTTTCGATTTTTCTCTGAACTAAGTATTTTTGTAAACCAAATTTTAAAGAAACTTTACCATCATTAGTTATTACTTAAAAGGGGTCTATTTGAGTTATAAAATCCATATTTTTCTCTGAACTAAGTATTAAATACATGTGCTAATGCTTAAAGTTGAGCGTCACAATCCTGTATTCCTACAAAGAGAATTCTGTCTCATTCGGGATAATGGTTCCGTTATCGTATACTCACCAGTAATGGGGAGAATTCGATACATATTTCCATCATGCAACGGAGCTTATTTGCCAGCACAATTGGGCTATCTACACAGAGTGTTCACATATACCTACCTTAGATGCATGACATATACTACATAACTAAACACTTTACACTTCTTCGATGAATGTGCAGAATCCAGTTGGTTTACACACGTTGACATCCGTTGGATTCTGTACATCGGCTGCACAGGTTTTAATCAAAGTAATCTATTAAAGTAAAACATACTTGACCACATTCGCCATTAAGATTTTTAGTTCAAAATGATTAGATGATCTCATTGCCTTAAATTCAGCAATAGCCCTTCTACCACTCCAGAGTCGGGAACTTCTACCACTCAAGCCTCTACATCCTCCATTCAGAGCAAGGTGTTCTACAATTCGGGAACTTCAACTTTATCCCCTTCCTGCCGAATAGCCTCATGACCAAAACTCCTCCGATGAATGAACGACCCAATCTAATGGTCTTAGATAATCCTCAAGCTCAGTACCATCCAAGTTGACCATAGAGGCACTCCATTCAATATGCATTAAACATGGAATTCCCGAGGATGAGGTTGTCCTACTAACACTCGATCAACGGACACATCTCCCTCCTCTAGGCTACATGGCATGCAACAGATATATGTGCATGTCTCGAACTAAGCCACAATTCAACGATTATTAAAAAGTTCTTTAAGAAATCAGTCTGACTCTCTCTCAAGTACATTCTAATGTCTACGCTCGGTGCATCCTCTTTATGATGCAATTAAATAATCTTCCAAAAATTGGAAAGTTCATTTTCATTCTGAGCATCAAGAAGAGGTAGATTCACCTTCCCTTCTAATAGTTGATGCATTCAACCATTTCATGGTCATTGAGGCACTTTACAACAAATGCAGCTACTTCAAGAGCAAATATTTCTTCATTTACTGACCATAAGCCTTTAACCATTTTTAGTTATCTACACATAAGTCTTCTTATCCAACATCATTTTCTCACTTTGGTTTCCTTCACCTAAGTGTCTAACAACCTTTATGCATTCTTCATATATGTCCTTGATCGAGAAGTTAATGATGAACATGCCAACACCCTGGAGTTCTTGAAGGGGATTTGTATCGACCCGAAAATTTTGGCAATTTTAATAATCTAATTAACTAAATATTTCTTGAAAATATATAATAAAATTTTGGAATGAAAATTTGATATTTGGAATATGTCTACTTAAACGTAGCAAGTGTCAGATTTTCATCAGAAAATATGAAAGCTTGTTGGATTGTGGAAATTCCAATTTAAATTTAAATCAGTTAAATTGATGAAAATAAAATATTTTTGAAATCTGAATATTTTTATATAATAAAATGGTAAATCATTTTCTGAGTGAGACGTCGTATTTCGTTTCGCCAAAATTGGACTGCTATAGCTCCGTTTATCTTATTTTTGGCAAATTAGCAGCAGTTTGGCAGCGAATATCGACTTTTGATAGGATGATCGTATCACTCATATCTATGTACCTTTATGTTCGTCTCGTCGTACTGATCTCCGTAGTATATTCATTCTAGTATTTCGGCGTCCGGTACGAGGCAAAGTCTGCGAAACGATTTCTGTATCGGTTCTGCATTTGGGCTTTTGGTTTTCCTTATGTCCTTTCGTTGTCCACCGTGTAAACCAAATAGCCATTTGCATTTATAATTCCTGGAATTCAGCTCTGACTTTTTCTATTCCCTACATTAATTTATATTTGCTGGTTGGTTGATATTCTTTTCTCTCTCTCCTTTTCGTTTCTGTGCTTATTATAAAAAAAAGTGAAGCATTCATATGTATTTTGCTCTGACATGATGTCGTTCTCTCTCCTTTTCTCCGTCTTTCTGTTCATTATTAGAAAAAAGTATGTAAAAGAGAGAAGTTTATAAGTTTACACACACACACACACAGATATATATATATATATATACACACATATATATATAGAAGCATGTGCATCTTCTTTCCTCCGGAATTGAGCTCGTTCCTTCCATTGTTGCTCCTCCATGCCAATGCAACAACGCCCTCTCAACCCAAACCCCATTGGCCTTCGTCCTCCAGATCCGCCTAGTCAAGAGCCCTTGCCACCATTGTCTCCACCTCTAACAACCATAGTAGCCACCGTGCTCCTTACCGAAGCCACAACCCTCGCCCACTAACATAGCAGCCACCGAAGCACTCCTCTCTCCACCAATCCACTTTTAACCGCTTCAACTGGCCTCTCCCTTCGACTGCAACTTGACCGCTCCATGTCTCCAATAGCCCCCGCCTTATCTCCCTTCCTCAGCCTCTCTGACCATGCTCTCCACACCGCCCAGGTCCTCCTGTCCGCTGTCACACCATCAGCTCGACCTGACCCCAAGCAGCCACAGCCACCATCAACGAGCAAGCCTTTCACCTGATTCGACAGCACACCACACTCGACCAGTAGTCCACCTTCGTGACAGCCCGAGCCCACCGATCCTCCCTCCGCCAGAACCTTCACCATACTCCACGCCTTAACCCTGCCGCACAGCCCCGAGTAGCTCATCCCTCTTTTTCTTTATTTATACTAGTATAGTAGCACACAAAATGCATGCTTGTATAACTTCGCTCATGACCATACAGGTTTAAAAACAATTACAACACTACGAAAAAAGAAAACTGAACAGTTTCCAGCAATTCTCATTTTATTCATCACCTCAAATAACACAACATACACAACTTGACAACAAAAATCTCATAATGCAGACATAGACCATTCAATGCGCTCAAAATTAATAATCTAACCGTCAATCTTAATAGCTTTAACCTCTGGTTTCTTTGATCTCCTCCTTGGGTACAGTGACAGTGAGAACCCCATTCTACATGCTTGCCTTCACCTGGTCCATCTTTGCTTTCTCTGGCAACATGAACCTCCTCATAAACTTCCCATTGCTCCTTTCTACCCTATGCCACCTTTACAGGATTAAGCGCCATCCACTCCTAATGATTAAGCGCCATTGGCATTAATTGAATTAATGACCAAATTGTTTTGATTCAAAATTAAATAAGCTTACTGACCTTGCATAGTTTATTAAACTAAAAATAACGGATCTCTGTAATGCATTCCAATCAACCATATAATAAGTCCAATCAATCAACATATTAGAAAAGGCTATAATTTTATTTATGTAATTAATTGTTTTATTAACCACTGGAAACTAATATGAAAAAAACTATTTTTTGATAATATATATTTGTGAATTCATTGTAAAAAAAGGTTAAAACACACCAACCTTTGTACGTTACACATGATCACTTAAAAAGTTGAATATAATAGATTATTTTAATCAGAAATGCAAAACAAAACCTGTTTGTTTACTGACCATATATTTTAAGAATTCTTTTAGTCAAATAAACACATAAATTTAAAATAAAAAATAATTTACCCACTAAGGTTTTCACATTATTCCAGAAACGAATTTTACAAATTTGTGATACTTTTACTTCCTACTACTTTATGGGAATCAGATTCATTTTAAACATCATATAACATTGAACAAATAATTTCCTTATCAAATCTGTCAATTGAGAACTATATCAATTTACTCAACAACGTTTTTCATACTTAGTTATCATGTACATATATATGTAGCTATGATCTCAAAATTATTCAAATAATATTTAAAGGTAAAAGTGAATTTGAATATTATTCCTTACACACTAATGTCAGGATCAGTGAAACTTATTTTTCATGATGGCCACGACCAATACTTATTCTTCCAGATCGATGGTTGGAAAGAGGACCATGAAATCCCAACAGCTGAATTCAAAGGAAACAGTGCATTAATATGGTTAAAATATGAGAAAATATAAGTTGGCTTGTATCATATTTTAAGAAGACTGATATTTTTACTTATAATGAATACATATTTACCCATAGACTAATATTCCATTTGTCTAGGTTATTGGACAATTATGTATAGATAAACAACTAAACATTATGAGTGCTCTCCTCCTCTGCATGATGACTCGTTTTCCTATAAAAAGATAAACAACCAAACATTTGTGGTTCATTGAAGATATTCTGTTTGTCTAAGCTGTTGGACAATTATTTATCCAAATTATTTTAAAAACAGTTCTACATATTCCAAAACTTAGTTCAATTGTGGATACTATTAAGAAAACATTACAATTCTAAATTGCCCTCACATGATGCCAGATTGCTTTGATGAGCTTATGAAGGCAAAATTGTTTATTGGTTATCCGTCAAGTGTAATATTTGTCTTTACATAATACTTTCATTGTTATTTTGAATTTTTCAATGTGATTTTGAACTCAATGTAGTCCTATGTGGGATCTGTGCAAGGATAACAGTGATTGGAAGAATAAATATATTGCTAGCCTAAGGAAATGGAATTGATAAAACTACAAAATTTTCAAATTTCAACATGTACCAGCAAATATTCAACATATACAATAAAATCTATTTTTTGGTCTAAGGGTCTTCTTACGTAGCTTCGTGAAGTCACAAATGAGAACAACTACCTTGATTATCTATGTTTATTTAATGTTGGATCAAGTTCATCTACCAGCATCTATGGCTATTCAATCTTTAATCTGATAAAATAGTAAAAAATATATACTATTTTCAGCCCAAAAGCTTTAGTTAATTTAATTTCCTATTCACATTATTTTCTCTCATTTCTTCTCTAGTTTTATCACAGAGTTCCAAAAGTAATATAAAATCACTCTGTTATTTTTAATTATCAAAAGTAATTAAAATAATAATCAAATAGACGATAATCATGGGGACAATACATGTATATTAATAACTTTCAAGTTAGAACTCTATGTCATCTAAAAATGTACAACGCTACCTTGAAAATTGTGCATGATACCGTTCGTGCTAAGATATAGCAATCCCGATAAAAAAACGTTATTCACTAACCTAGAAATATTTAAATATCTATATAAGAAACGCGACTAACCTGATACTTTATTTGATTCAAGAGAGAAAATTTATTGGACAACACTGAGTGTTCTAAGTTAGGTAGTGAAGATAAAAAGAAAATAACTTATTTGGATGTAAAAAAATAGATAACAAAATTGAACTTAGGTTGAATAACGATTTAACAAACATAAGGGAACGATGTACATCCATAACTAAAATAGAGATAGCCTTGTTACCAGTAGATAGATTAAAACAACTGACAGACCCAATTTCCATGCAAAAACTCAATTTACTATAAAATAAAAATGTATAAAAAAATAAATTTATATAACAATTAAGTCAATTCAGCTAAATGTTAGCAAATCTACATCAAATTATATTAGTTCAAACCGTTACAAACAAAACTACTTCGACCCGCTAGACTGAAAAAGCCTTATTGCCCCCAGCAAACGGATCCCTCATCCATTCATGCGATTCAAAAATACAATTTGAAAAAGGTTAGTTATATTTTTTGAAGAATAAACTAAAAGTACATAGTTGATATAATATGAATTGAGTCAACAGGTCCCTTGATTAAAATTTAAAATGGTACCTTATTTTATCTTTCTCGTCCACTTCATCATTCCATGTACCATGTATACAAAACTAAGCATCAACAATCACACTGAAGGTTAATTCAACAAATACTCAGCAACATTAACATTTCTACTTTAATTCATTTAAACTGAGCAAAAAATTCAAAGCAAACATAACAGGCCATCAAACATTAAATGAAGAAAAAGTTCAACAACTAACAAAGCAAACAGTGTCGTAGTCAAATTTGAATGAACTGAGTTGCGGCAGTGCAAACTATTGAACTGTAATGAAATATGAAAATCTAGAGTTGAAAATTTAATCTGAGTATATCTCAAAACACTGTTGAAATATGGAACTATCGAACTAAAAAACTATCGAACGCAGTTTTGGCAGTTTAGATCACTTCGACCATATCTCAAATTTAATTTGATTAAACCCACACGTACAACATGAGTCTAATCGAATCATAAAGTTAATTCGAATTGGTAATTGAAAATCTGGAGTTAGCGAAAGAGTTGAAGAGAAGTAACCTGAAGGAGTGCGAGAGAAGATGCTAAACGTGACATCGACGATGAGGGAATGTGGCGACGATGAGGGAGGGCGACGACGATGGAAGTTAAATTTGTAAATAATTTGGAATGTTAGCGGTGCGGACTTAGATTGGATTTTGAGGAGCCGACTTTGGGAAAGTATGGTAATTAGGGAAGAAAGAGCGTGTTAGGGTTCATGAAAAGGAAGGGTTTTTGGAATTACTGAGGGCATTTTGGGAATTGCGAAAAGACACGGTTGAAATTAGTTGGTTGAATTTTCATTATTAGTAGTAGAGATATTGATTAAATATTGATTTTAATATAAATGTTCAAAAAGAACATTGATTTTTTTTAATATTGATTTTAAAAATATAAAATATAGATATTTTGATTTTAGAATATATGTGTTTTAAATTTAATAGGTTTTAAGAAATAATGATTTTGAGATATATATATATAAAGATTTTTTGTTAATATGTGTTTTAAATTTAATATTGATTTTAAAATATATATATACATATATAAAGATTTTATTTTGATATGTGTTTTAAATTTAATATTGATTTTAAAATATAATATATATAAAGGTTTATTTTAAATATGTGAGTGAATTTTAGATTTTAAAAAAAATTATGTATTTTATTTTCATTGATTCAAGTCCATCGTGCTTTGCTCCAAAATTTATGCTTGGAATCGTAGCTTGTTGTGTTATCCATTTTCTCTAGCCTCGAAAGGTGAGCGATCACTCACGATTAACATTCTTATGTTATTAAATTGATTTCACATGAAATGACGATTGAAATATGTTGTTAAATTTAAATTGTTAGTTATTTAATTGCTAAATATGATATGTTAATATTTAAAATTGTTTATCTATGATAATTGACATATGACACCATCACCATGTTGTGTGTGTGTATATATATATATAAATATATATATATATATTGTTAATTATGAGCTATGCTGTAATTGATATGCTACTTTATATTATTCTATTGTTCTCGCTCTGCAAGTTCCTTGATAGTTAGGAATTCCCTATGGGTTGAAATGAAACATACCCAAATGATATTATAGATTAAGGAAAATCGTTATGGGTTGAAATGATAAACCCAAGCGATTTTATTGATTTTGAAATTTTAGGATTGCGGGTTGAAATGATATATACCCGTAAATATTAATTATTGCGGATTGAAATGATAAATATCTATATCACTTGACCATAGGATAGAAACTAATATACGGACACCGGTGGTCTATTTTGAAAAATGATTTCCAAAGTTTGAAAGGAAATATACGAGTTTTGATTTCAAAATATAATATATAAATTTTATTTTTATATGTGTAAAAATTAGATTTTAAATTATATGTTTTAAAAATTTTAAAATTATAAGTTAAGTTGTGAAAATGTAAATTTTAAGATTTTACTTATATTTTATTATTTTTAAAATATATAAAATAAGATTTAAATAGATTTAATAAAAAGGTTTAATTTAATTTTGTTTAATAAAATTTAATTTAACTAATATATATATATATAATATGTTTAAATATCTATTTAAATTTATATTAATGTTTTGAAAATAGATTTTGTAATAAATTTAATAAATTAATGTTGGAAAGATAAATGAAATTTATTTGTAATTTAATTGGTTTGAGAATTGAATATAAATAAGAATTGATTTGAAACTTATTGATTTTGAGATTTTGAAAGTTATGATTTTATAACTTGATTTAATTAAAAGTGATTAAACGAAAAATTTCAAATTTAAATAAAGTTCGATATTTAATATTTAATTTTGATTTAAGTTGTAATTTGAGATTTATTTGAATGTTTATAAAAGTGATTAAGTGGATATTTTCAAAATTAAATATAATTGAAGTTAGATATATAATTTTGATTTAAATTTGTAATTTGAAACTTTATTTATATATTTATAAAAGTGAATATTTCCAAATTTAAATAAAATTGAAATTGAATATTTAATTTGATTTAAATTTGAATTTGAAATTTTGTGCAAATGTTTAAATAAAAATGATTAAGTGGATATTTTCAAGTTTTAAATAAAACTAAAGTTGAATTTTGAAATATAAATGAAATTTATCCAATTGAGTTATTGAAATGTTTGAATATTTAAATTCTGAAACCTATTGGATTTGAAGTGGTTTAAATTTATAGTTCAAACTTGGATTTGAAAATGATATAAATTAAAATGGTTTTAATAAGAATTTGAAGTGAACCTTTAAACCTTTTAATTGAAATTATTGAACTGGGATTGATTTAAATTGAATTTTGGAATTAAAGTTGATTTGAATTGATTTGTGAAATTGGAAGAAACAATTCAAATTCGAAACTATTTTCGATATAAACTATTTTTAATATATAAACTCTTTTTAATATATAAACTATTTTAATCTATAACCTATTTTTAAATATATAAACTATTTTTAATTTATAACTATTTCAATATATATAAACTATTTTCAATATTTAAACTGTTTAAGTTTGAATTGTTAATATTTAGATTTAATGGATTTAAATGCGAATATTTTGATATGATGGTTTAAACTATTTTGTGGTTATGATTTTGGAAGTGAATATGATTTCAAAATTGAATATGATTTCGAAAGTGATATGATTTTGAAATGAATATGATATTTTGATATGTATTATGAACTGTTTGAAATGAAAATGACCACTGTGTGAAATAAGCGTTTGGTTGTTAAAGAGACCGAGATCGGAATTGTCATACTCTCTGCCAATACCTAAAACCACTTTAACGATTGTGCACGTGGTGGAGAATTCAAAACGAAGTAGGATGGTTTGGTGACGTCTATATGAGGTATGAACGCAGCCCTGACTCCCATGAGTCAGCTTGATGTGGCTAAAACAGGAGCCATGTCGGGACAAGTAGGGTCGCTCTTTCTATCGGGCACATTTCTTCGATACTGTTCTATTACGTTGTGATTTGATTGGGTGCACCTTTGATTTGGG
Organism: Allium fistulosum; assembly: GCA_030737815.1. Taxonomy (NCBI): domain Eukaryota; kingdom Viridiplantae; phylum Streptophyta; class Magnoliopsida; order Asparagales; family Amaryllidaceae; genus Allium; species Allium fistulosum. The sequence continues at coordinate 839,159,351 of CM060905.1, forward strand.
AGTGTGTCCCAGGGTGGGCGGTAGTAGCTGCTATGCGTTTCCACCAGTCCAGATCTGCAAAACGGTAGTATCCTACCCTGGGCATTGCCTCGCGTGCCTTGTCACATGCCTTATCGCGCCCTCTACGAGTTTGGTTTGTACCATACCTATGGAGTGCCTCTGATAGCCATTCGGTTTACGGAGGAATTACGGTACTGTATAAACTACGGGAATATATAAAAATGTGTTAAAGGGGATATGGGTAACGCCTTAACGCTATTTTAATAGTTTACTTTACTATAGACATTATCTATGTAGCGTATTGTATTATGTATGTAGATAGTTTGACGGATCCTTAGAGGATGAGTATCCCAAACATCCTTTAAGTTATTTGCATTTCACTTGGATATTTCACTTTAGTTGATTTGCTTGCATAAGAATGTTAATCCTGACTCGAGTGTTTTGTGTTTTGCTTTATGCTCGGGTCAGACGGAGTGTCACAGCATTTGAGACTCACCTTTGGAGCTTGGAGTTTTGCTTGAAGATCTGTCTTTTATCTGCTTAGCTTTTAGTTATTTCCAGTTGTTTATATTCAAACTTTTCAGTTTCTTTTGTATTGAGATTTCTATGTATTAGGAGTTTCTGTTGTATTTTGTTTCAAACTCTGATGTTTATGTAGTAGCTTCATGAACTACTATTTTACTATTCTGCTGCTTCTTGTTATATTACTCCCTATCTGTGATTCTGTGATTGATTCATTTACTGTATATGCTAAGTTTTGCCAAATATAAATTAACAATATGTTGTTTTGAGCAATTCAAGTCTAACACGTATGGATGATTGTCGATTTGAATGGTTCGAAATGTCAGGTCATTGCAGTTGGTATCCGAGCTCTGGTTTAGGAAAAACTTAGCATATGGAGTAAAAACTCATTAGAGATATGGTAGTAATACCCTAGAATGAGTAAAATTAATTAAAGAATCATCTTCAGTCGAGCTTGAAATTCTTCGTTAGGATCCTCCTGGATTAGGATTTTTTTTTGAATTCTGGAACTCTCCCTTTGTTCTGAAATCCCTTCTTGTTTTTTTGTTCGTGTTCTTCTTGATACTGGAGCATCCCATGGCTTCATTTCTGTTAATCTCGGTAATAAATTTGAGCCATCTTTCAACCTCGACTGGCAACTTCATCCTTATGTGTGACTAATCCCATCGGCGGTCCCGCCAACCTTAGTATGATTTGAAAAGGGGTGAAACTCTGTTACAATAGGCATCGATTCATCGGAGATTTCTTTGTCCTCGGTTATGATGATGTTATTTCTTGCAAAGCCCAAATCATTTCTCTAGTAGACGACCCGGGTAAATCTCTTGTGATCGAATGTCAATTATCTCAGGATTTTGTAGGTTGTTTTGTCTTTTCGCTTGATTCTCAGCCTAGTGATCTTGACTCCACCCTTGTTGTCCAAATCTTTTCGGATATCTTTGGTGAAGTCACTTCTCTACCTCCCAAGCGGGAAATTGAATTCTACATCGATCCTATTCCTAGAGCTTGACCTGTTGTCCTTCCTCCTAGGAAATAGTTTCTATAAATGGTTAGTCATGCCCTTTGGATTAACCAATACTCTCGTCTTCTTCATTAATCTCATGAATTGCGTTTTCCGCGATGTTATCATCAAGTTAGTCCTGGTTTTCGTTGACGATATTCTCGTTTTTCTAAGTCTTAGTTGACCCGGTTAAGGTCGCCACGATTAATATAAGTCCATCCTTCTTTCCTCTTTGTAATTTGATTATCTTATCTATCTTTCGAGCCTATTTTCTTAGTTAGGGTTCCTCTAAATCTGAATTTCTATCCTCGTTTTAAAATCCATTCTTGGATCATCCTGTGAGGGAGTGTATTTGTAATTAATACATAAAATGTTTTATTGTGTTGTTTGAGTTGTTAGGTTCGAATTTTGAGTTTCGATCGATTCGTCTGGCCAACGCTATCGATGGGAATTCCAAAACACTTGAACAGAGCAAACTGACACAATATTGTTTTCGAAATTGGTAAATGAAATAATTTTTGATTATATTTTATATAAAAAGGTAAAATTTTCTGAAATTTGATAGTTAACTGAATTGGTTGTTAGAATTGATAATACTAGATTATCATTTATTGTTTTGTCAACATTTCTAAACCATTAACTATTGTTGTATGTTATAAGGAGATGAAATTTGATAAAAATGGTTTATAAATTTGATTTGAAATTGAAATGAATTTAAATTAGGGATTTGAGAATTAAATTTTCGGTACTTTTCTAAATTCGGTTTTCAAAGTTTTGAAAAATATATATTATTATTTGAAAAGTGTTTTCGAATGGAATTGTTTCCAAAGAATTTTAAAAGGAAGTAAGTCAGTACTCTCCTCTTATGTCACTGGAAAATTATTTCGATGATGCTTCGATGATGACTGCAGCATCATCGACATTCATTTTCGAGTCTCAAAGTGGAGAGACCACTTAGTAGTTTTGCTACACTTTTGTTTTGAAAATGGATTTGATTTGAATTTCTTGAGTATGATTTGAGGTATAATATATATATATATATATATGTGTGTGTGTGTGTGTGTGTGTACATTTATTTCAAAATGGTTTGAAGTGAAACCGGAAATTAAATTCTTAAGTTTTATGTTAAGTGGTGGTTTTCAATTATTTAAATAAAGTAATTTTTTTGAATAATTGGTGTGTATAAATGAGAAATGGAATTGAAACAACTTGAACCGGTTGAAATTAGATAGAATAATTTGTATAATACTCAGTTGTATTCTAAAACAATATAGCTTACCTGAAATATTCCAAAAGTTAAAATTGTTAATATGAATATGTAATTGAAGGTTATACAAGTGAAAACTTAAGTAATAAAAATGTTCAAACTAAATTTTGCTTAATAGAAATGTTGTAAATAAAAGGTAAATCTGTATAGTGCTCAATTACATTCAAAAACATTAATGAAACTTGCATGGAAAAAAAGTTTGAATGTAAAAATAATATGTAATTGAATAGTATACAATATAAAATATAAGTAATAAGATGTCCAAAAATGAAATTTTGTTAAGAGAATTTATAAATAAAAATTTGGTGGTTATAATAAATTTTTATACACTTAATCTATGTTATAAGAATTATTAAGTGAATAAATTGAAAAATAAATGGGCTAAATAAAATATAATTTGTTTTGAAAGAAAAAAGAACTTAAGTTATAAAGGAAAGTGAATTGGGTGGGAATGTAAGTTAATTAGAATAATAATAACAAATGAAATTTATATGGTTTGAATTAATTGTTGTATCTGGTACTATGTATTTCGAATCTACCTTTCTTTTCTTTTGCTTTTATTCTCCTACCTCGTTCCTTTTCGAGGACGAAAAGTTTTGAGTGGGGGAGAGTGTAACGACCCGGAAATTTTGACGATTTTAATAATGTAATTAACTAAATTTTTCTTGAAAATATATAATAAAATTTTGGAATGAAAATTTTATATTTGGAATACGTCTATTTAAACGTAGCAAGTGTCAGATTTTCATCAGAAAATATGAAAGTTTGTTGGATTGTGGAAATTTCAGTTTTAATTTAAATTAGTTAAATTGATGAAAATAAAATATTTTTGAAATCTGAATATTTTTATATAATAAAATTGTAAATCATTTTCTGAGTGAGACGTCGTATTTCGTTTCGCCAAAATTAGACTGTTATAGCTCCATTTATCTTATTTTTGGGAAATTAGCAGAAGTTTGGCAGCGAATATCGACTTTTGATAGGATGATCGTATCGCTCATATTTGTGTACCATTTTGTTCGTCTTGTCATGCTAATCTCCACAATATATTCATTCCAGTATTTTGGCGTCCGGTACGAGGCGAAATCTGAGAAATGATTTCCGTATTGGTTCCACATTTGGGCTTTTGGTTTTCCTTATGTCCTTTCGCTGTCCACCTTGTAAACCAAATAGCCATTTGCATTTATAATTCCTCGAATTCAGCTCTGACATTTTCTATTCCCTATATTAATTTATATTTGCTGGTTGGTTGATATTCATTTCTCTCTCTCCGTTTTGTTTTTGTGCTTATTATAATAAAAAAAATGTAACGACCCGATATTTTCAACCATTCGCATCCATTATAAGTGTATAGGTACACACTCATGCCGGAATTGAATTGCTCAACATACCGCGTTGTAAATAAAATTTAGCAAATCTCAGAATATACAGTAAATAAATATAATCACAGACATAGAGTAAAATAATGCAGCGGAAGTAAAAGAAATAGTAGTTCATGAAGCTACTATATAAATATGTCAGAGTTACATAATATACAACAGAAGAAATAGAGTACAACAAAAGTCTCAATAAAATAACCAAGTACAAGCTGAGTAGAACAACGGAACTGAAATAGATAGGACAAGACAAGCAAATAATCTCCAGCGATTCAAATCTCCAAGAGAGTGGAAATCCAAATCTGTGAAAAAGTCAGGCTGACCCGAGCGTAAAGCAAAACACAAAACACTCGAGTCAGGACAATATATACTTATATAATGTAAACCAACTCAAGTGAACTGTAATAAAGGTACAAGTAACTTAAAGAATGCTTGGGATCGCCCATTCTTTAAGGATCCGTTAAACTATTTACTATGTAGTAATATACGCTATATACAATAGTGTCTAATTAGTAAAGTATAATCATATAGAAAATAGCGTTAAGGGGATGGAGAACCTTAACGCGGTTGGATCTTTAAATCAAAATCGTAGTAAAGCTCGATATGGTAGGTGACACGGCACAACTAGGCAATGCCAGGGTAGATATACCAATTACGCATCCGGACTAGTGGTGACGCATAGCAGCCACTACCGCCCACCTCGAACAACACTCCCAAATCAAGGGTGGCCACCAAATCAATCACAAGTAATAGAATGGTATCGAAGAAGTGTGTCCGATCAGAGGTGCTACCTCCTTGGTCCGTCAATCGCTCCTGTTTTAGCCACCTTATGCCAACTCACGGGAGTTGGGTCCACGTATATACCTTAGGATCGTCGCCACTATCCTACTTCATTCTGGAAACTCCACCGCGTACACAGTTGTCAAAGTGGTTTCGGTATCGACAGAGAGTATCCCTGTCTCTTTAACAACCAATCGTTATTATAACCCGTGGTTATAACTTTTAAAACAATACTTTACTTCAAAATAAAATATCATTTCAAAACCATATATTTATCAAAATAAAGATTAAATCAATTCCAAACCATTTCCATATATTTAAAATATCATATCATTTGAAAATTTCATTTCAAATCATTTTAATATAATAAAATATCATATCCTTACAAAAACTTCATTTCAAATCATTTTAATATAATAAAATATCCTATCAGTTCAAATCCAAATATTCAACTTTAAATACCTTTTAAATTCAAAGATATCGTTCATTTACTATCATTTCAAATCACCTTTAAATAGTTTATATTCCAATCAAAATAATTCATTTAAACCTTTTAAAAGTGTAATTATTATATTTTCAAATTAAGTATTCAATTTCCAAAGTTTCAAACCATTCTGAGTTCGTTTACTAAGTCAAAAACCATAATTATTAAAATTTCAGCCTTTCGCAGCATTTAGAAAAAGCTGTTATAAGTTATACTTGAAAACATTTTTATTCAGCAAAGACAGCATTTAAAACTGCTGTTAAAACTCAGTTTTTAGTTAAATTATTGTTCAAAACAGAAAAGACAGCATTTCAGAAGTGCTGCGGTAACTCAGATTTCAAAACAAAGGTTTTATTTGATTTCAGCAAAGACTGCAGACCACTATAGCATTTCCAGAGAATGACCTGAGTTCAGTATTAGCCTATAAGTTCAATTACAGCAACTACAGCATTTCAAAAATGCTGTAATAGCTCTTTTTACACAATTTTAGTTCAATTCAGAAACTATAGCATTTCTGAATGCTATTAAAAATTAATTCTAGATTTTAGTGTATTTCTGGCAACTAAATAACTTCAATTTAAAACACATAAACATTTTAAAAATCATATTTTTAACATTTAAAATGTTCATTTACATATCATTTAACATATATCTTTTTCACAATAAATTTCTTATAATTAAATCCAATTTTCAACAATTTACTTAATAAATTTAAGTGTAAAAGTTTTCAATTCTTCACATTTCAACAAATAACTTAACACTTCAAATTTAAATTACCATTTCACAAATTTAACTAAATTTCCAATTTTATTTAATTAACTTAAACCTTTAATTAAAACCAAATTTCACATTTCCAAGTCAAGTTATATTTTAAAAGATCACTTTTAAACATTCATTTATTTAACCACTTAAACTCATAGAAAAATCAATAATACTTTAATAAATCGCTTAAATTCAAATTTAATCAAATTATCATATTTACCATTTTCCAAATATAATTAAATTTTCATTTTTATTCATATAACTTAAATATCATTTTTAACCAAAATTCCAAATTCCAAACTTAAGTTATATTTCAATAATCCAATTTAACCATTCATTAATTACAATTTCAACTCATAGAAAAATCATGATTTCTTTATTTTAAAATATTTCAAAATCTATTTAAATCAAATTTCATAAATTTATATTTTTAAAATACTTAAAAATATCCAAAAACACTTTATAAAATAACCACGGGCCTGTATATAGTTTTCTAACCTAGGTCAAGTGATACAGATATATATCATTTCAATCCGCAATTTACAAAGAAAAACCGGGTTCTATCATTTCAAACCCGCAATCCCAAGTTAAAATAAGTTAAATAAAAACCATTCAGGCCTATCATTTCAGCCCATAATGATTTTTCCCTATTCTAAAGTCCGTTCGGGTATGTATCATTTCAACCCATAGTGATTCTAGTCTACAGGGAACTTGCAGTGTGATAAACTGATATAAATAAACAGAATAACATAAAACAACAGTAACATATGATATAACAGGTGTAATGACAGGTGTGAACATCATATGATAATAATATAAGCATATATAACATGATAATATACATTACAGATTCAAATGGTGTCGGTTTATCAGTTATATAGGTACATATTGTCTGGTGAGAATAACTCACCTGTTAAAGCTGGAGATTAGCGATCAAAACACACAGAATAGATTACAAAAAGCACAAAAAGCACGATATAGCATGACTTTTGATTTGAATGAATGGAGAGCCTTGATATTTATCTTGTAAACAATAGCCAAACAAGACAATATACACATAAATATTCAACGCAAACAATGTTGAAACAATGAAGATAAGAAGCAACAACGTAATAGATTACTTGACTGTGCTTTAACCATTCAAAATCTCGAACAAGGGGTTCATTTTCTCAGCCATGATGATGATGAGTGTGGGAGAGACAAGGTTAACTTCCTCGAATACATAAGACAAAACAATACAAACAATATAAGTTTACAAATGCACAATACGATAGAATAATATAGAATCAACTGCACGAATCAAAGTAGAATTGCTTTACACTTGCTTCCAACAACCTTCAGGTTCAGCCATATGGTGTACTACAGGTCTAAGGCAAGATTTGGATCAAGTTTTGGTTGCCTAAGGGTCGGCCAAACATGTTTAGAGGATAGCAAAAGGTGAGTATGCATGAAACAACACAACAAGGCAAAACAATGTCACTTTAACATGGATTCAAGGCAATTCATGGCTCGGCCAAGGCTCATGGGGCACGGCCAGAGGAGTGGGGTCCAAGGTGATGATGTGGAAGAGGGTCCAGGTGGTACTGGAGGTGGTGGAGGTGGTGTTGGTGGCGGCCATGGGTGGTGGAAGGTGATGGTACCAAAACTAGGTCAGCTTGAGTGCATAGGTGATGGCTAGTGCTAGTTTAGATGGATTTTTGTGATGATCTTCATCATGGCTTGGCTTGGCCTGAGGAGGAGAGGTGTTAGGCTGTGTGATGGTCAGAGAAAAGTGGTGGTGGTGGTCAGCCATAGCTTGGAGGAAGGGGAATACAGCTATGAAGGTGGAGAGCATGTGCAAATTCAAGTAGAAAATCATAAAAAGACAAGAAGAAGATAGAATTTTTTTACCTAAGCTTCACAAGGAAAATAGCCGTGATTTTTTTGTGAGAGGACGAGAAATGAATTTCGTGAAAGTGAAAAAAAATGCAGCTGAAATGAGTAGATTACACGCCCAAAACAATTAAGAGAAGAGTTGTGAAAATGAAAGGTCGGGAGATGGAAAGCCTTAGGAGTTTCAAGAGTTTAAAACTTTTCAAATTTCCTTTATTTCTTTTTAATAAGTTTAAATATCTGAAAATAAATATAATTTCAGTTAAAATTCGAAAATGTAACAAAAAAAATATATTAATAAATAAATATTAATTAAAAATAATTAAATCAAGAAAATAGCAAAAATTGTCAACTAAGCTAGAAAATTTGAAAATAAATGGTATAAACTTTAGAAAATTCATATGAGCTTGTAATATATTTTTAAACATAAATAATAACATAAATAAAAATACATTCACAAAATAAATATATAAAATTTAATTAAATATAATTTTAAATGAAGAAAATAGCAGAAAATAGGAAAACAGCCTTTAAAAATGAAAAATAAATACAGTAAATTTTGGAAAAATTCTATTATCATTTTAAAAATATAAAAAGACAAAAATATACATAAAATAACATATTAACACATATTAAAACAAAATATAAGAAATAAAATATGATTTATAAAATTTAAAATAGGCAAAATTGCACAATAAAATAAATTATACTAAAAATTGAAATGTACATAACTTTTACATTTTAACTCCGTTTTCAACGAAACGAAAAGCCATATTCATGTTATTAAATCTATTTTCATAATAAAAGATAAAATTTATAATTTCAAATATTTAAAATTTAAATTTAAAAGTCAAAGTTTGACTATTTTAACCAAAATTCACTCTTTCTGGAAATATTAAATTTAGTCATATTTGGAATTCTAACCCACATCAAAATCAAAGTTTATACTTAAAATAACAAAATTTATTCTTTTTCATAAATAAAGCTTTTGAATCTGGAAATCAATTTAAAAATAATTGTAAAATACAGGGTTGTTACAAAAAAGTGAAGCATTCATATCTATTTTGCTCTGACCCGATGTCGTTCTTTCTCCTTTTCTCTATCTATACTGTTCATTATTAAAAAAAATATGTAAAAGGGAGAAGTTTATATATATAAGCATGTGCATCTTCTTTCCTCCGGAATTGAGCTTGTTCCTTCCATTTTTGCTCCTCCACGCCAACGCAACAACGCCCTCTCAACCCAAACCCCATCAGCCTTCATCCTCCAGATCCACCCAGTCAACAGCCCTCACCACTATTGGCTCCACCTTTGACCACCATAGCAGCCATCGTTCTCCTTACCGAAGCCACAACCCTATCCCACTAACATAGCGACCACCGAAGCACTCCTCTCTCCACCGATCCACTTTTAATCGCTCCAACTGGCTTCTCCCTTCGACAGCAACCTGACCGCTCCACGTCTCCAATAGTCGCCACCTTATCTCCCTTCCTTAGCCTCTACGACCATGCTCCCCACACTGCCAGATCCTCATGTCCACTGTCACACCATCAGCCCGACCTGACACCAAGCAGCCACAGCCACCATCAACGAGCAAGCCTTTCACCTGATTCGACAGCACACAACACTCGACCAGCAGCCCACCTCCATTACAGCCCGAGCCCACCGATCCTCCCTCCGCCAGAACCTTCACCGTGCTCCATGCCTTAACCCTGCCGCACAGCCCCAAGCAGCTCATCCCTCTCTTTCTTTATTTATATATTTATTAAAATATTGATTTTAATATATGTGTTCAAAAAGAACATTGATTTTTTTAATATTGATTTTTAAAATATAAAATATAGATATTTTGATTTTAGAATATATGTGTTTTAAATTTAATATGTTTTAAGAAATAATGATTTTGAGATATATATGTGTATATATATATATATAAAGATTTTAAGTTAATACGTGTTTTAAATTTAATGTTGATTTAAATATATATATATATATAAAGATTTTATTTTGAAATGTGTTTTAAATTTAATATTGATTTTAAAATATAATATATAAAGGTTTATTTTAAATATGTGGGTAAATTTTAGATTTAAAAAAAAAATTGTTTTCATCGATTCAACTCCAACGTGCTTTGCTCCGAAATTTTTGCTTAGAATCGTAGCTTGTTGTGTTGTCCATTTTCTCTAGCCTAGGAAGGTGAACGATCACTCACGATTGACATTCTTATGTCAGTAACTTGATTTCACATGAAATGACGATTGAAATACGTTGTTAAATTTAAATTGTTAGTTATTTAATTGCTAAATATGATATGTTAATATTTAAAATTGTTTATCTATGATAATTGACATACGATACCATCACCATGTTGTGTGTGTGTGTATTGCTAATTATGATCCATGCTGTAATTGATATGCTATTTTATATCATTTTATTGTTCTCACTCCGCAAGTTCCCTGATAGTTAGGAATTCCCTATGGGTTGAAATGATACATACCCGAACGATATTATAGATTAAGGAAAATCGTTATGGGTTGAAATGATAAACCCAAACGATTTTATTGATTTTGAAATTTTGGGATTGCGGGTTGAAATGATATATACCCGTAAATATTAATTATTGCGGAATGAAATGATAAATATTCGTATCACTTGACCATAGGATAGAAAATTATATACGGACATCGTTGGTCTATTTTGATAAATGATTTCCAAAGTTTGAAAGGAAATATATGAGTTTTGATTTCAAAATATAACATATAAATTTTATTTTTATATGTGTAAAATTTAGATTTTAAATTATATGTTTTGGATATTTTAAAATTATAGGTTAAGTTGTGAAAATGTAAATTTTAAGATTTTACTTATATTTTATTATTTTTAAAATATATAAATTAAGATTTAAATAGATTTAATAAAAATGTTTAATTTAATAAAATTTAATTTAACTAATATAGATATGTAATATGTTTAAATATCTATTTAAATTTATGTTAATATAAATAAGAATTGATTGGAAACTTATTGATTTTGAGATTTTGAAATGTATGATTTTATAACTTGATTTAATTAAAAGTGACTAAATGAATATTTTCAAATTTAAATAAAGTTAGATATTTAATATTTAATTTTGATTTAAATTGTAATTTGAGATTTATCTGAATGTTTATAAAAGTGATTAAGTGGATATTTTCAAAATTAAATATAATTGAAGTTAGATATTTAATTTTGATTTAAATTTGTAATTTGAAACTTCATTTAAATATTTATAAAAGTGGATATTTCCAAATTTAAATAAAATTGAAGTTGAATATTTAATTTGATTTAAATTTGAATTTGAGATTTTATGCAAATGTTTAAATAAAAATGATTAAGTGAATATTTTCAAATTTTAAATAAAACTAAAGTTGAATTTTGAAATATAAATGAAATTTATCCAACTGAGTTATTGAAATGTTTGAATATTTAAATTCTAATACCTATTGGATTTGAAGTGGTTTAAATTTATAGTTCAACTTGGATTTGAAATCGATATAAATTAAAATGGTTTTAATAAGAATTTGAAGTGAACCTTTAACCCTTTTAATTGAAATTATTGAACTGGGATAGGTTTAAATTGAATTTTGGAATTGAAGTTGATTTGAATTGATTTGTGAAATTGGAAGAAACAATTCTAATTTGATACTATTTTTGATATAAACTATTTTTAATATATAAACTCTTTTTAATATATAAACTATTTTAATATATAACCTATTTTAAAATATATAAACTATTTTTAATTTATAACTATTTCAATATATTTAAACTACTTTCAATATTTAAACTGTTTAAGTTGGAACTGTTATGATTTAGATTTAATGGATTTAAATGCGAATATTTTGATATGATGGTTTAAACTATTTTCTGGTTATGATTTTGGAAGCGAATATGATTTCGAAAGTGAATATGATTTCGAAAGTGATATGATTTTGAAATTAATATGATATTTTGATATGAATTATGAACTGTTTGAAATGAAAATGACCACGGTGTGAAATAAGCATTTGGTTGTTAAAGAGACCGGGATCGGATTTGTCATACTCTCTGCCAATACCAAAAACTGATTTAACAACTGTGCACGTGGTGGACAATTCAGAACGAAGTAGGATGGTTTGGCGACATCTATATGAGGTATGAATGCAGCCCTGACTCCCATGAGTCAGCTTGATGTGGCTAAAACAGGAGCCATGTCAGGCCAAGTGGGGTCGCTCTTCCTATCGGGCACATTTCTTCGATACCGTTCTATTGCTTTGTGATTTGATTGGGTGCACCTTTGATTTGGGAGTGTGTCTCGAGGTGGGTGGTAGTAGCTGTTATGCGTTACCACCAGTCCGGATCCGCAAAACGGTAGTATCCTACCCTGGGCATTGCCTCGCGTGCCTTGTCACATGCCTTATCGTGCCCTATACGAGTTTGGTTTGTACAGTACCTATGGAGTGCCCTCTGATAGCTCTCTAGTTTACAAAGGAATTACGGTACTTTATAGACTACGGGAATATATAAAAATGTGTTAAGGGGGATATAGGTAATGCCTTAACGCTATTTTAATAGTTTACTTTACTATAGACATTATCTATGTAGCATATTGTATTATGTATGTAGATAGTTTAACGAATCCTTAAAGGATGGGTATCCCAAACATCCTTTAAGTTATTTGCATTTCACTTGGATATTTCACTTGAGTTGATTTACTTGCATAAGAATGTTAATCCTGACTCGAGTGTTTTGTATTTTGCTTTATGCTCAGGTCGGACTGAGTGTCACAGCATTTGAGACTCACCTTTGGAGCTTGGAGTTTTTCTTGAAGATTTGTCTTTTATCTACTCATCTTTAAGTTATTTCCAATTGTTTATATTCAGACTTGTCATTTGCTTTTGTATTGAGATTTCTATGTATTTGGAGTTTTTGTTGTATTTTGTTTCAAACTCTGATGTTTATGTAGTAGCTTCATGAACTACTATTTATCTATTCCGCTGCTTATTGTTATATTACTCCGTGTCTGTGATTCTATGATTGATTTACTTACTGAATATGCTAAGTTTTGCCAAATATAAATTAACAATCTGTTATTTTGAGCAATTCAAGTCTGACATGAGTGGGTGATTGTCGATTTGAATGATTCAAAATGCCAAGTCATTACAGGATTGATTATGGACACCGTACAACTTATTATCTTCTCATAAACTCCCAGCTTTGCTAATATCATCTTATGTATAAAGGCAAGAGCGATGTTCCAAATAGACTCCCCAATTAAAGATCTTGAGCCACCACTAGTCCCTCTACCCCAGCCCATAATTCTAATAACGAAGACCGAAGGGATGAAGCGGGTCAAGGAGGAAATGCAAACATAGGTGAGGAGGAAAGAAGAGAAGATGAGAACATTGTTGAGGAAAGAGACAAAGGGAAAGAGGAAGGAGAAGAGGAAGAAGGAGGTGATGAAGAGGAAGACTAAAATGATGACAACAAAGATTACGATATTGGTGGGGACGAATCATATAGGGAGACATCTCTTAAGAGAACTACTGCTATAGGTACTCCTTGATCAAAGAGATTAATCATCAAGTCTTCACAGATTGTGCCCGGTTCAAGCCTTGAACTAGTTGAAGAAGCAACCCCTCTTTCGGGTTCCTCCAAGAACATCTTTGGTTTCTTAGGAGATCTTGGGAACTTGTCAGCTTTTGGCTTTAGAGAAAAAAGCTTTGGAGACATTCTAAACACGAGTCCCCATGAATTCAGATTCATTTATAGGGATATTCTTGCAGTTTCCAAAGGTGATGAAACTCTATCTCTCGGACCCCTCAAGCACAGTCTGTAGTTTACTAAGGAAACACTAGCGCTTCACACACATTTAGGATCACGAGCGTGACTCTGACTGCTGTAAGCCACGCTCTCATTCCCAGTCTTCTCAGTAACAACCTCCATGATCTCAACACTACTATCTATGTCTCCCTTCAATACAAAGGACCTTCTAGTCATGCTTCTCCAACTCCACCCCTCCCCACAGGCCAATCCGCGGCTATCACTACTGAGATAAAGGTGAATCTGCCTGACTATTTTCTAGTTGGGGTAATATTTGACTATAATGTCAGGGACATCGCCTAACAAGAAGTTAACAAAAACATTGACTAAGTCGAGGAGATTACGGATAAACTATTTAAATGGAAAAGGTTGGCAAAAGTCCTCTGATGTCAATTGGGCCAACAAGTTAATCATCTGTTCTTTTGACTAGGAGAGGGCAAATCACGACAAGATAGTAGGTGTCTACAAACAAGAATTGGCTGACGTTACTAAGGAAATAGATGAATCATTAAAATCATCCAAGGACTCCAAATATCTAACAGCCAAACCATCAAAAGCCCATAGGCAAATCATGACAGTTATGAAAGACCAGATTAAGTCCGCACATGTTCAAAATACCAAGCTTGAGGAGAAATTCAAATCCAAGGAAGAATAGCTTGCGACTCTTCAAGCTAAGGTGGAGAATCTTAAGGCTGGCTTAAAAGCTGAGATGGACTCAAAAGTTCAAACCTAAGTCAAGTGCATGGGCGCCAGAGATGAAATCAGGAAGCACAAATCAAAGGACACTCAAACCAATGAAGAAATGGAATCCATTCTCCTTTAATTCTTTGCCAATGTGGTTGAAACAAAGAATCTAAAATAGCTCGGAGAGAGTTATTCGGTCACACTGGTCAATACTCGAGAAGAGATCCTCCATAGAGTCAAAAAACAAGCTATGGCGCAAACGAAAACTATTTGAAATCTTTTCTTCTAGATGAAGATGATCTTGTAGCCCTAGAGAAGGAAAAAATCTATCTGGGTAGCATAGGATGCAAATATAGGGAATGCGACGGTTGAGACTCCCACTGGTCCCAATGCATCAAATTAGGTGAAAACTTCCACTCCGACTTTGAAAGACCCTCTATAAACATTGTAACTCCATGGTAACCACTTCTAAGGCCACCATTATTCCCGCTACGTCTAGTGTTGATACTCTACATCTCACTCCTCCGGTTATTCAACCAACCCAATCCTCAATTGGCAAGGGAGAATTCGTCAAATTCCTAGTCAAGGACACTCCATTCAACCAAGGTATATCTCTCTTCTCTTCGGTCTTTGAGAAACTTAAACTCTCGCCCGAGGATGTCACTAATCTATACCATTACGCCTGTTAAGTTATAGGTCATTAGTCACTCCCTTTTTTGCCACCAGATACTCAAGCTTTGGGCCTAGCGCCATTTCAACTAAGTCTACCTCCATCACAACAACGTTGATCACTCCAGTTCCACCCTTTGTAATTTCTCCATCTAATTTCATTTCTTAGTTCTATTTCCATTACCAATAATTTTCTTACTTGGCTAAATAGAATTGTGCTTCTTGTTTAACTCTATTTGTCTTTGGCTGAGTGTATCTCGCTCAATTGTTAATAGAGCTAAATTACTTTAGCTAATTCTATGGTAATCCCTATTTATCTTTGGCTATGTATATTCTGCTCAACCGTAAACAAGGATGTATTTGCAAAAACCGTTAACTTTGTACCATTTCCTATCTCTAGGAAATAGAAGTTTGGGCATCTATCTATAGACATCCATCCTTAATTTCACCTATCTCAGGGTGATAATCAAAGATATCTCGCCATTCAACCTCATTTATCATTAGTTGTACAAATAACATTGAGCTATAAACGTTGTTGTACTTGTAAAGGGTCCAATTAGACACCTACTCCTATCTCTGGGATTCGGTATTCTGGATGCCTATCTCTGGGCATCCGTCTTCGACCCTGCCTATCTCTAGGCATTGATAAAACAATCACGCCTATCTTCACTTCTCTTTGGCTGAGCATGTCTCACTAGGATGGAAGTGTTGTCATATCTGCAAAAGTTTCAATTATACACCGAGCTTATCTTCAAGAATCACAGTTTTTAATGCCAATATCTAGGCATCCACTATTGATCTCATAAGTCTCTATGCGTTGATCAAGAGCATTCATTGACCATCATCGCTTATCTTTGGCCAGGTGAATCTCGCCAGGCCGTAAGCATGGTCGTTTCTGATATAATTCTACGCTAGTTTCTATCTCCTAGATTCGATGCTTTAGATGTCCATCTACGGGCAATATTTCTTGAATTAGCCAATATCTAGGCACTGGTCGTAGGCAAGATGTGTAAGAGAAATTATCGGATTGACCACAATTTAATTATACTCCTTCAATCCAATCATGGACCAAAGGAGTTCAAGGTATTTATCTCCATGTACCTAGGCATTCGGTTTTTCAAGACATAGAATGTCTTATTCTTCCACTGATCACGCGACACATGGTTAGACTTTTGAGAATATGGTTCTATTGATTCCAAAAGCCAACTTTATTTACAGGTAAAAGAATGGAAAATCCTACCTTGTAACTCTCATCTTTCAATCAGGGTCTCTTACTTGTAGAAAATAAACAAATCTAAGTGAAATAGCACCATAGATTCTCGTTATTCCATGCTCATGGAATCGGGATACCATCAATAGTAGATAGCTTGAAAGCTTCATATCCAAACTTATGTTTAATTGCAAAGGGACCTTCCCAATTCAGACCAAGTGCTCCATATCAAGAAAAGCCGGTTTCAAAACGAGGATGCCTATTTCAAAGGTACGTCTTCTGACCTTTGCGTAGAAATGTCTTGGTACCCTTTTCTGGTGAGAACCTACCCTTAGCTTAGCCTCCTCTCATTTTTGTCGACCAAATTGAAGGATTCAAGCAGGAGTTCCTCATTCATCTTGAGATAATAATTCTTTCTTCGATGAGAAGAGACTTCTAGTTCAATCAAAATTATGGCCTCAGCTCCATAAGCCAAGCGAATGGATTATGCCCAGTCCCGGACTCATGGGTCGTTCTATAAGCCCATGATGCTAGTGGTAACTCATCAACCTAGTTGCACTTTTCTCTTGTCAGTTGTTCTTCAAGGTGGATATGATAATCTTTTTCACCACCTCCACCTGTCCATTCGCTTATGGCTGTGCTACTATTGAAAAGCTCTTCTTAATTCGATATCAATTATTGAAGTTTTTGAACTTAGCACTCTCTAATTTAGTTCCATTATCGGTGATGATCACCTATGGAACTCCAAATCAGTATATAATATTATGTATCTTAAAGTTGATCACCTTCTTCGCAATGATCGTGGCTAGCGGTTCCACTTCAGCTCACTTTATAAAGTTGTCCACGGCTATAATAGCATACTTCGCTCTGTCCTTCGACATCGATAGCACCCCGTTGATATCAATTCCCCAAACTACAAACGACCACAGGCTAACCATTTGCGTAATCTCTGTAGATGGGGCTGTCGATATCTTTACAAACTTTAGGCACCTATCACATCGTCTGGTGTAATCAACTGCATCTCCACTGATGGTTGGCCAGAAATATCCGCAGTGAAGAACCTTTTTGGACAATGTCTTCCCTTCGGTGTGATCACCACAGCTTCCAATGTGTACATCCAAAAGGATCTTTTGAGCTTCATCTTTGATGACACACCACCGCAAAGAGGTCGAGAATCCTCTCCCATTCAACCCTCCTTCTTGCATAATAAATATTGGAACTTTACGTAGGATTTTTCGCTATTCATTCCTTCTAGTTGGGAGAGTTCCCTTAGCAAATAGCCTTTTATTATAGTCCGTTGTTACTCCTTTTCTTCCTTGACCTCCAAAATCCAATCAACATCCATCTAGTCGATGCTTGGAGCTGACAAAACCTTTACTAGAACAAGTCCTATAAGTTGTGCACCTTCAGAATGGTAATTTGGCTAATGAATCAGCTTTCATTTTCTCTTCTCTAGGGACGTGCATTATTGTATAATGTTCAATGTCATTTGGTAGTTCTGACAACTTCATTAGGGAAGAGGAAAGTATCGCTCCTTAGCATGAAATTTCCGCTTGGCTTGGCAGACCACCAACTGAGAATCCTTGAATATGTGCAGTGTCTTAACTTCTAGTTCCTTTGCTATCTTAAGTCACAAAATTAATGCTTCATATTCTCTTCATTATTTATTGTGGGGAACTCTAGCTTTAAAGCGTGGCCAATCTTTCCTTTTGGGTTTACAAGAATTACTCTAACCCTAGACGGTTAGAACACATCTTATTCCATATCTCGATCCCGGATAGTGAATTCGACAATGAAATCAACTAATGCATGTCCTCGTATCACCTTCCTAGGATGGTAGGACATATAATACTGACTCAACTCTATATCCATTTCAGCAATCTGCTCGAAGTCTCGGATCAACGTAG
This sequence comes from Allium fistulosum, assembly GCA_030737815.1. Lineage (NCBI taxonomy): Eukaryota > Viridiplantae > Streptophyta > Magnoliopsida > Asparagales > Amaryllidaceae > Allium > Allium fistulosum. The sequence continues at coordinate 839,177,722 of CM060905.1, forward strand.
TACTTGATTTAATGGCTGATTGGTCAATACTTTGATCGGGTAAGCCTGGAAGTATGTTACAACTTCCTTGAAGAAATCAATAAGAAACATGCTAACTTCTCTAGCTTTGCACCGGTGAACCGCTTGCTGATGTAATATACTGGCCTTTGGATTTTAGACTCCTCATGTACCAAAGTGCACTTAGTGCATGAGTAGATATTAGTAGACAAATGAATAAATCTACTGTTTCCAAAGGCTTTGATGGAACTGGTGGCCTTTCCATATGCTCTGGTAATTTTTAGAAAGCTTCTCGACATTCCTTCATCTAGACAAACTTTCCTTTTCCTTCTTAAGGGCATCAAAGAACTATATAAATTTGTCCATCAATTTTGAGATGAATCGGCTCGGTGTGGAGACTTTCCCATTCAAGCTCTACATCTCCCTCCTTATCTTTGGGGGTAGTAACCACTTTTAATGTTTTAATCTACTTTAGGTTAGCTTTGATGCCAATTGAGTTTACAATGAAACCCAAAAAATTTCCCGATGTAACTTCGAAAGAACATTTCAGTGGATTAAGCTTCATTTCACTTTCGAAGTACATCGAACATCTTTAAGAGGTCATCCATGTGATTCATTGATTAATGTGACTTCACAATAATATCATCCAAATAAACCTCCATTGTTCATCTGATTTGATCTATGAACCTTTTATTTACCCGTCGCTGGGAAGTAGCTCCAACATTCTTCAAATAGAACGACATCACTCGATAACAACACATCCCTAAATTAGTGATAAAACTCGTATGCTTCTGATATGGAACATGCATTCTTATTTAGTTGTAGCTAGAGTCCGCATCCATAAAGGATATCAGTTCATGTCCAACTATTGAGCCCACAAGTTGGTTAATCTCCGGTAATGGGATGCTATCTTTTGGGCATGCTTTATTCAAGTCTGAATAATCAATGCTTGTCTACCACTTTCTGTTGTGCTTCTTGACCAACACAGGATTTAATACTCATACAGGGTATAGTGCATCGTAGATGAAGTCTTTTGCCTTCAGCTTATCCACCTCTTCTTTCAGTGCAGTGGATCGCTCCGGACCCAGGCTGCATCTTTTCTGCTACACATGAGGGAATCTTGGGTCCACATTCAATGCATGGTATACTATTTTTGAAAAAATTCCACACATATTAGAATGCGACTAGGCAAACCCATCCATGTTTTCTTGAAGAAATCCTGCCAACGCCTTTTCATTTTTATGTTGAGTTGAGATCCGACCTAGAGAACCCGAGTGGGATCATCATCATCATCATCGATCAGGATGTTAATCATTAGCTTCATCGGTACTGCCTTTGCATCCTCTAGCTATTTTTGAGGATCCATTGGTTTGTAAACTAACAATGGGACCCCAGCCAGGGCTTGATGGTTGTAACTATGCATTTGCATTTTTGATGCAGAGATTTTTTTCTAGATCCTTCCCTTTCTTGCATTGCTTAGCCTCTGTGAGCTCGTCGACATGACATTCTTAACTAGTACCCTGGTCTCCTAGAATAGCTCTTATTCCATTCTTGATAGGAACTTCATTATTAAATACCACGAAGAAAGAACTATCCTGAAACTTGCAAGGGCTGGTTGGCTCAAAAGGCATAGTAAGCTAAAAATTCATCGACCAAAAAAAAAGGTCTAAACTCGCACTATCTAGCGGTCTCCTTAGCCTAATTCTATGGACAAGTTAATACATCTAACAAACTCTTTAGCCTCTCCAATAAAATCTCTGGATGTAAGATTTACATGGCTTCAGATCGTTAGGGCTAATTTTCATCTAGTCAAAGGTCTTTTTGAATAGAATATTAACTGAGCTTCCATAGTCAATCAAAACTTGATGTACTATTGTCGACCCAACAACATCCGTAATCACCATGGGATCAAGCGTTGGTGTTTCGATCCCGTTAGAAATCATTGTTCCAAAACTGATGTCATCATTCGTCATTCTGTGTTGTTTTCTCGAACCTCCATATTGGACAACGAAATAACTCTCTTGAATCACGGTCATCAATGAACACTCATACCTCTTCATTTCATTCCAGCTTTTCTCTACTGGATGAGGTCCTTTAGATATATTGTTTATCACATTCATACTTTAAGGTTGCCTTGTCCTTTCTTTGCTAGACCTGGTTAGTCCCTTTGGACATTCTGCCCTTCGGGTCTATCATTTTGTCTGCTAGCTTTTGAATCCCTCGCATACTTTTGAAGTTCCTTCTTTTGAACCAAATATTCAATAATGTCTCTTAAGCGACAATACTCGTTGGTAGTATGCCCATGAGTTTCATGGCAGCAACAATACTTCCCAAAGCACCATTCAGTTTCAGTTTCCTGCTCCGAGACAGCTTCTTATAGTTCTTCGTACCTTACATGCAAGGTAAATGTTCTCTATAGTGTCATTTAGGCGAGTGTTACTTCCTAGTCTCATATAACTCGTTCGCTTCTTGGTGTCTTGCTTCTTCCCCCCAATGCCTTGGTTTCTTTTCTTCTGGTTGTTATTTCCAACACTTAAGGCAACATTTTTTATGCATTCACTGGTTTACTTATTAGCAACATTGTTATACACTATATCACTCAATAATCTACCACCAATAGATCATGTGGCCAGGTCTGCCTCTTTCAAGAGTAGAAACTGGGATGCCTTTTGGTTAAATTCTTCCATAGTAGGTGGTTGCTTTCTCTCAAGCCATCTACCAAAGTCTGTTCAGGGTGAACCCCCCGATCAATGTCACCAAAACAATATCTTCCTTCGGATTGCTAAATTCAATCATTGTAGTGTTGAATTGCTTCAAGAAATCCTTCAAAATCTCTCTGAAACTCCAACGGACATTTGAAAAGGACATCACATCCTTTGATCAAGCAATATGGAGTTTGGACTACTCCATAAACTTTCTTGCCAATTAATCAAAGAATATATGGACCTCGGCGTAAGCCGAGTGAGCCAGATCGTAGCTACCCCATCCAGGAAAATTGGGAAGCATCTACACTTCACCGCATTAGTAGCACAGGCACCATCCATGTGCTATTAATACTTCAGAAGGTGTTGTCTTGTATCAGTCATTCCATTATTAAACGATATCGTTGGCTTCGCAAACTTTTGGGGATAACCCTCCTGCAATATATCATTCGTAGATGGGGTCCTAACAGGTGTCGAACCTCATTCATCATTACTCTTGTATTGATTTTCATTCAGCGGCCTCTTTACCATATCTCTAATAAATTCTTTACAAGTTTGGGCTGCTCGATGGTGATCCTCAGGAACAACCCTGAGTGTTTGAATCTTCAAACGCTCTTGGTTATTTGTATGATGTTTGGGCTTCTTTGTCTCAGGGAGTGTCATTCATTTTGACCCTCTATGACGCCTTACCGGTTATATGGCATTTTCCTGAATACCATCAGTATGCGCACCGGTTTCATTTTCTCCATGCTTTCAAAGATGGCATTCTTGCTATCAAGCATCTTCTTGTTCATCTCATCCATCATTACATCTAGTTCCACTTTTGTAACCACCTCTTAGTTGAAAGATGGTCCTGGCAAAGCATGTTTTGGCTGAGTAGCCTCTTCAATATGCTGAGAAGCTTCATCTTCTCCAACAACAGCTCTAGATCTTATGGAAACTCTCGTAGGGGCCATATCCTTCAGATCTAGTTTAGATTCTTATCTAAATCCAAGTGGTTACAGATCTACCGTAGTAAACTTCTATATCTAACTTTTGGATGCTCGAAATATACTAAGCTAGATCTTTACTTGAGAATCTCATTTATCAATGAAGACACCAATAGTATTAGGTCAAAAAGTGACACAACACCCTAGGTCGAACACAAATAAGAATAGATCAATCAAAAACGAGAAAGAGCAGTAAGAACACATGAATTTTTATGGTGGTTTGGCATCACTATCTACATCCACTTAATTATATTGCTTATAGATTAGTCGCCAAAGATTTAGGTCTAGAAAATAATACAAATTCGAGTTTGATAGCAGCTCATGGTAAAGAGTTGAAGTATATCAAAGAGAATGATGAATTGGAGCTAAAAATCCTTTTCACATTCTCTAACTCCCATATTTATAGTCGAAATTGTTAGCCATAATCGCTAGATCATGGAAGACCAAATAAGAGTTCAGATCCGTGAAACCAGGAAGACCGTTTGTTTTTGGTGAACAAAATCATGTCGTTACCGACTAAAATATAATCAGTACGAAGCACAAATTATCATCACCGTAGAGCTTGTTTCCTCATACTTGCATGTACCTCAAGTTCCAAACTTAGAAGTAGGCCCCCTCTTAAAATTAACTCAGTATTGACCATAATTTTTGTTCTCCAAATTAGCTCCAACCATTTATGTTTCATCGTTCCATCGTCCTAAGCGACCACTTAAGTTCTTAACACACTTTGTCATCATCTTGAAGTCTAAATTTGCTAAGAAGTTGTTCGGTTCAAATGCGAAATAACAAATAAATAGTTAGCTCATGAACAAACCAGAAATTTCAATAAGAAGGGAATTAGAAAGTCATGTATTTAAGTGGACCTTCAAAGGGGTTATTATAAAATCAATAGAAGATTTATATGCTGTATGATGCATAAGATGGGTGTCCCGGCACATACCATAATCTCAGTACACACATGCATCACCACTCGTACTTATTTAATATTAATGAATGATATACTAAGGGGGTATATTACATCCACAAGAGGTATCCGCTATGGGTATCCCCTATCCTCCTATCTATTTAGCATAGCAACATAGTACTTACCACTGATGTTAGAAAGGGCTATCAAACACAATGAGATTTCTTCTATTAATAAAGTGCAACCAATTATTACAAATTTATTATATGTAGATGACGTAATGGTCTTGGCTTTTACAGATAGTAAAAGTACTCAAACAAATAGAAGTATAGCAGACCAACTTGAAGAATATGCTAGTTTAAATATAAGTCAATTGAAAAGCAAAGTTTATTTCAGTGTAAGCTGCCAAAGTAATCAACTTCTTAATATATTACAAACTGGAGAGGGGGAATTACTAGTTAAGTACTTGGGTCTACCATTGTCTTCTAATTATTTACACTATGTAGAATGTTTCTCCTTGTTCTAGAAGAATATAAATAAATTTGATAAATAGGACAATAGTCTATTATCTATGGTAGGCAAAGCGGAATAAATTCATATAGTTATAACACCTATGGTGTTATATTGGCTTCTCTTATACCACATGCTTATAGCTACATTAATCAAACTTGATAGTTTGTGTGCTTACTTCTTTTTGGTAGGGAAAACAAAAAAATAGCATGGAGCAAATTATGTAGGCAAAAATTGGAAGGTGACATTAGCTTAAAGAGTTTTCAAGAGTTGAGAAAGGTGTCGTAACTTAAAAACTAATTTCGTAGCCATTTTTCAAAAGTAATATGTGGTCAAAGTGGATTATAAATAAGTACTATTATTACTCAATTTTTTCATAAGTAAAAAGGTGGGTTAATTAAGGTATCTTAGCCTGGTCCAGTCTGGTCCATGCCAGTTGGGTCCAAGTCAGCTTGTAACCAACCATGGTTGGGGCATATCAACTTGGTTCCCTATGTATGATGATAACCTAAATCCTGCCTAGGCCCACATCGTCTCCTCTGCTTAAGTGCATGTGTAAGCATTCTATCAATCGAGCCTCCCTATGTAGAAACTACAGTCACTAGCTCACCTATCAAGACAAGGCGCAAGCCTGGCTCCACCCATCTCTCATTGGCCAATTGAATCTTTCTGGCCTACTTGTAACCTGACTCCAGGCCATCATGCTTACTCGAGCATTTCTTTCTTTGCTATCTCCCCACTAGTATAGTTTGGGACTGTTTTAAGGGTGGCTCGTCATTGATCCAGCTTCTATATCGCCACATTCGACCTACAATCTATCTCATCTCACTCGGCTCGGCGTACCCTCGACTCTCGCATGTTTCCTATCCTCCATATAATCTCAACATACCAATTCAGCCTCCTACCACCTAGGCATATGGGAGCAAAGTGGCAAGAGGTATAGCCAAATATATTTGTTTCTGACAAGATGCACCTTCCATTTTCTATAAGCATACTGCAAGTACAAGTGCATTTAATGCAAAGCATAGTAGAGCATGCTTCAAGTATAGTTCTCCTATTGACCTTCATCTCAGCAATGCATTCCTTTATTTCCCCAGTTGTCTCTCATCAAGTCCATTCAATTTGATGCCAAACGTGCTTCACCCCTATTTTGCTGCACGATCTTAGCTGTCCAAGCATTAGTTCAACTGTTATAAGAACCCCACGCATGGCCACTTTAAAGGAGTTGGTTGGGCGCCCGGTGGAGGAGACTCAGGTTGATTGGGCCTCTGATAGATGGGAACTCGTTAGTTGGGCCCTTGGTGGAGGTAAACCAGAAGAAGGTTGGAACCCATGATCCGCCACTCAAATCTCCTAATACAGTAGTTCCTTGAGATTAGCTGCTTCATTTTTAGTCTTAAGAGAATCATATTTTCTTATTATTATCTTGTAATTGTAAGTGAGCCATGTGGTAAGAGAACTTTACAATGGCGTAGGCAGCTTCGTTGAACCACTTCATCTCTTGTGTTATTTACCTTTAAATGCTCTTTTCCTTTCATTTGTCAGTCATTAAGCCTAGTGATTAGCAAGTAACCTTTGCTTTTCATAACGCATTATCATAACTTTATGGTTGACGAAATATATCATCGATATTTTGTCACTAGAAGGACTGCGAACCTCCGGGCTTGTGGTTAGCAGCTTCCTATGAAAGCACTTTCCATGCTTGGTACCTCGCATCCAGCATCGCTAGTGGAAACGTTGGATAGTGTTCCAGCGCCTCCTCCAGTCACAAAGAAGATTCCTCAACTGTCTCAATTTGGATTTTTATTGTGCAAAGTTTCTGTGCGTGCTGGCTCATCTTCTCATACTGCTGCTACTATCAAATAAATTATGGCAACCATGCATGCGCCCTATGTAAGGGCCATGCCTAACCGCTTAGAGATCTGTCTCAAGATTTAGACCATCCTGGTCAGCCCGCTTCATGGAAAAATTCAAGGGGAGTGTATCCACCTAGCAATCGTGGATGTTCGCCGAGTACCCTTACACAAAATCCTAGAGATCCATCCTCATGTTATCACCTGGGGCAGCCCTATATGGGTTGCCAAATAGCTCTCTCATTCATATTCACCCTCAATAGCGTCCAAAAGAAGCCAAATGCTTATCCGCATGTCTCATGATGTCCAGAATCTGCCGCTGGTACCTTTCTAAAGCTCGCTCCCAATCCTGTAACTTCTGTTGAAGAATGTATCGAAGATTGTAGAGCTTGGATCGTTTAGCACCTTTACCAAGGTTATCCAATGAGGACGAGTTATCATGTGCTCATTACCTTGTTTAGAGACTGCCGACCTTTGCCATCTTGGACTCAGGCCACCGCTTATCTCCTGTCCAACCCGATATTTGGAATACCTAAAATCCCTTTCCATATTGAGGACTGCTAAGTTCTCTAAAAAGAATAAATCACCGTGATTTTGATTCCATGCTTGATGACTACACACTTCCATGAGTTTGGAAAAGACATTTATCCCATTCATGTTAGGGCGCATCAACGATCGGATACGCAGTCGTGGTGGTTCGTACCCTCACTATGATGCCATCCATCCTCCGTATAGAATGTGATAGTGTTTTCTGAACTGACGTTGTTACCCCTAATGATGCCGAAGTCCGACATCCATAGTGTGCCTATATAGAAATAAGTCAGGGCTAGCTCCTTATTACAGCATGTCACCCTGGAGAACCTTCAAGCCCCTCGACACTTAGGTTTGAACTGGGCCAGCTTGTAGCTCCTTATTGCAGCTTATCACCCTAGAGAACCTTCAAGCCCCTTTGTGCTTAGGTTCGATTCGAGACCGCCCTTTAACCCTTTATTGCAGCACGTCACCCTGGAGAACCTTCAAGCCTCTCAAAGCTTGAGTATTTTATATTATACTCAAAGTAGGGGTATTATAAGTGGGGATGCCCATGGATCAATGGAGTGGATCTAAATACCCTGGACTAGTGGTTTGGATGTAGTGTCTAGCTCTGGGCTACGAGACACGTATCGAGCTTTGGGTTGCGTGATACGAGAGTACATTGAAAACCGGGTTTTTCATTAGTCCCTGGCAGTAAGGAGGCCGTACGAGTTATCATATATTCAAAGCACATGGAGTTATAGTGGGGATTCCATGATGAATGCTATGGTTGCTTTTGTTAATATCTAGGCTATCAATTGGAGATATCATTGGGACTAGGTATTGGAGATTGGAATACCCGAAGAGTTGGTATCCTTATTTGAGTAGTATACTTCTATGTTATTGTATAGTAGCATATTATGATGTTCTATGTTAACTCTTTAGTTGCAGAGACAAGTCAGGTATGATTTATGTACCTCCGTTCCTTACTATATTACCTGCATAGTATTTTGAGATTAATTTACTGCTCATACCAGACTGTTGTCTGACCTAAGGTTTTATGTTTTGCTTCTTATCATCTTGGGTACTCTTAAATGATTAGACTAGATAACAGGCTAGGTGATGCAGTAGCTATGCAGAGGACAAGCTTGATGGAGCAATCTCGTATAATATACTTATATGGATTTCTATGCTTATTCCACTATATGGCACAGGGGAGCCTTAGCAGTAACTGCTTATTTTCTTGTTATGAGACAGTTGTTGACTTTGATCTTGTTCTATAAACTCTACTGCTTTTGATGTATAACTCTGTGGATCTATTACTCTGCTAAGTTATTCACATAGTTATTACTGTCTCTCTTGTTATATCTATGATCTTATATTTTATCCATACGCAGTGAGATATTCGATAGGTAATATGTTATATTTGTTTCATTTTCAACTCCGATGATCATCCTATATCGACCGAGCATGACTGCATTTCATTATTTTGATATTATCGATGTTGGTGGTATAGGGCGGTCATTACACCTCTTATCAAACACATAGCCTTCGATAGAGAATTCTAAATCCCTACGCCTTCGATCGACATAGCTTTTCTATTTATCCTGAGATTCCTTCATCTTCCTTTTAATCATAGCTACCTTCTTTGTGGCTTCAAGAATCATATTAGGACCAGGCATTACTCGATCTCCAATGTCAGCCCAACATGATGGTGATTTTCACAGCCATCCATAAAGAGTTTCATAAGGTGTCGTGCCAATATTTGTTTGGTAATTATTATTATAAGAGAACTCAACTAAATGAAGATGATCCTTACATGATCCTCTGAAATCCAAGATACACGCTCTCAAAAGATCTTCCAAAACCTGGTTTACCCTCTCTGTCTAACCATTAGTATGAGGATGGTAGGTGGTGCTTAAACTTAGTTTTCTTCCTAATGCTTTTTGTAATGCTTCCCAAAACTGACTAGTAAAATTTGGATCATGATCACTTACAATGCTACTTGGAACTCCATGCAATAGGGCAATCTCCTTCATATAAATTTCTATCAAGCTTGCTGCAGTCCTATTCAGTTTTACCAGAATAAAATACATGCTCTTAGTTACTCGGTCAAAAATAACCCAAACGCCTTCATTTCCCTTTCTTGATTTAGGAAAACCATCTATAAAATCCATCAATACTTGCTCTCATTTCCAATTCGGAATCTCAAGTGGTTGTAGTAATCCAGCAGTCCTTTGATGATCACCCTTGATTTGTTAGCAATTCGCACATCTGCTAACATGAATAGAAATATCCCTCTTCATTCCCTCCCATCGGAATACTTACTTCATATCCCGATTCATCTTCAAAAACCGGGATGGATACTTAGCTTGGATTGATGGCTTTCATTTAATACCTCTTGCCCAATACCATCGACATTTGGAATGCATATCCTTCCATTCATCTGTAATATACCACGATGATCGATCTTAAAGCTTGAACAATGATCATCGCCTATGTCCTTGATGATCTTCATTAAACGACTATCTATCCTTTGCTTGCTTGCAATCATTTCGAGGAGAGTTGGAGTAACTCTCAAAAGAGCAAAAACTATGTTTCTACTTAGAGATACTACATTAGCTTTTACCGGCGTATACAAAATATCCAAGTCATATGCTGCTAGAAATTCCAATCAACGTTGTCGCCTCATATTCAAATCCTTTTGCATGAAAAGATAATTAAGGACTTGAGATCCGTGAAGAGCTCAAACATTTCACAAGTCACGCCTTTATTGCAAACACAACCGCTAATAATTCCAAACCATGTGTTGCATAATTACACTCATGAGGTTTCAGCTACCTACTAGCATAAGTAATAACTCTTCCATGCTGCATCAATACCGCACCCAAACACACGCCACAAGCATCTATATACAAAGTTAATCCTTCACCTCCATCCAAAATAGGTGGAACTGGAGCGTTAATTAACCTCTTCTTTAACTTAATGAAAGCTTCTTTATACTTCAAGGTCCAAATAAACTTAACGTCCTTCTTTGTTAACTTTGTCAGGTGTGAGGCGATCTTGGAGAAGTCTTGGATGAATCTCCTATAATATCCTACTAAACCTAAGAAGCTTCTGACCCCTATTGGAGTCTATGATGTCTTCCAATCTCGAATAACCGCTACCTTTTATGGATCAACCAAAATGCCATGCCACGACACAATATGTCTGAGGAACCTTACTTCCGATTGCCAAAAGTTACACATAGAAAATTTAGCTCTTAAAACGTGTTTCCTTAACATTTCAAGCACCACTTTCAAATGGTGTTTGTATTCTTTCTTGGTCTTAGAATAAATAAGAATATCATTTATAAAGACCAACACAAATCTATTAAGAACATTTTTAGAAAATCGGTTCATAAGATATATAAAATAGGCGAGTGCATTGGTTAGCCTAAAAGGCATAACCAACCACTCGAAAAAACAATCTGGCCCTCTGAATGCTGTTAACGGCATACTATCCTCCACTATCCTTAACTAATGAAATCCTATAGTAAGATCCATTTGGGAAAACACTCGAGCTCAATGTAGTTGGTAGAACATGTCGTCTATATGGGGTAGGGGATACTTGTTTCGAACCGTTTGTTAATTTAGCTCACGGTAATCAACACAAAGTCTTAATGATACAACTAACTTTACAAAAAAACTACAGGTATTGTCCAACTTGAGCGACTTGACCTAATCAGTCCCTTATTTAACAAATCATCTGTCTAATACCTTAACTCCTCCTTCTCTCTTGAAGCCATCTTACGGATAAGATAAATAACAGATTTCCAATCGGGAATTAAGTCAATACGAAACTCAATCTCCTGATATGGAGGTAAACTGTTAACTTCTTCAAAAACAACTGGGAAATCCTTAACAATTACTATCAATCCTAACTCTTTTTAGGATGAATCTAGTTCACAAAGGAAACTGCTCACTAATATGCTAGGACCTCCATAAGTCACTTTAACATGCTTCCCTCTCTTATTTTGTAATAATATCATCCTTTCAACACAATCTAGAATAGCTTTATATTTTGATAACCAATCCATATCGAGTAAAACATCAAAACCATTAAAATCCAAAAATACATGTCCCAAAAGAAGTGGTGGGTAAAGTAAGTGTTTGTACCAAAATTGGGCACAACACACTTCGGAAGGGTTTGAAGAGATAAAATGAAGAAGTTAAATGAAAAAAGAGGATTATCTAACAAACACTTCATAAATAAACAAGAAAATATGCAGAAACGTAGGGATTTAGAGTGGTTCGGCGTGTTGCCTACGTCCATTATGAAATGATTGACTTTTATTACTTTTGCTTGTTGGTTACAATGAATTACAACAGTAAATCTCGAGTACAATAATGAAATTCGAGTACAATGGTGAATTCGGCAGAGTCTGGACGTCAAAGAGCCAAAAGATCCCTTTTCTGCAGGTTCTGGGATGCTATTTATAGGTGTAGGTTGCAAATATCTCACTCAGATCTCGAGAGACCTCTTCTGGCACGTGGGCGGGCCCATGCGGTCGATCCCATGTCATTTGCAATCGGTCCGTGATCGATACGAACGAATTTCGTATCGATCAAGATTTGACCCAATCGAGTCGAAATTTAGCATGAACACTCTTTAGGTTGTACGCAAGCTCCTATGAAAATTTGGTGGCATTTGGACTTGTAGATTGTGAGTTATGATCGATGCAAGTTTGTACTTTTCGAAGGCTGTTTCCTTCGTATCGATGTCGTTCGTATCGATGGTTTCGCATCGATGATTCTACACGTGATGCTAATTGACGTGGTGCTTGCTTACTTTACCTTTATGTCCCAAAAGAAGTGGTGGGTAAAGTAAGCAATTTGCACATTTTTACAAATTGTACACAAATTAGTTGCACCACCTATAGAGCTAGATACACAAATAAGGATGTTTACGAATTTGGGGAAATTTCTAATCTATTAACCAATCCTTTAGAAATAAAACTATGGAAAGCCCCGGTATCAAACAATACTCGAAGTAAAATGCCATTAACCAATAAAGTAACTTCAAGAACTCCTTTTCCTTTCACATCTGAAGAGATCGATGGTTCATTCTTGATGGCATAAACTTTGACTTGCTCTCCTTTCTTCATCAATGGACAATTCTACATCATATGCCCCAGTTAGTGGCAATTAAAACATAGTGTCTTTTGAACCATTGGAGAAATAGATCCTGCCTACTGCTTCTGAACTCCAGAATTCTTACAGAATCTTGCGATATGTCCCTTCTAATTACGGATATTACAAATATAATCCTTGAAATGGCTTTTCTGTGCCCCTCTACCTGGCTTTCCTCCCCACTACTTCTTCCCTTGCTGGTTAAACTTCCTTTTGTTCAGGTTGTTGTTATTGCTACTAAGTGTTGTTGTCAGCTTCTTCTTCTCAAGAACATCACAACGGAAAGCCATATCCACTAAGTCCACAAAATATTCCTTCAAATGGGTAGTCATCTTCTCATGAAATACTTCCCTTATCCCAGTTATAAACATCTCATTCTTTTTAAAAGGGGTATCAATCAATCCCAGACCAAATTGCGATAAATCATTGAATTTGGTTTCACATTCAACTACTATCAAATCTCCTTACTTAAGATCCAAAATGCTTCTATACATATGGGTTTTTCTTGCAGCTGGCATATATTGGTCTTCAAATACCTCCTTAAACCTTGTCTAAGAAAAATCATCCTTCGGGATGTTCACTACGACATAATCCCACCATTTTAATGCTTCATCTTGTAACTGCCAAGATGCCAAGAAACATGTGACACCCTGCAATTTTAATGGTCAAATATTTAAATGATTAATTTAAATATTTAATCGTTAAGTAATGGAACACCTTTTATACTCGAATTTTACAAACGAGCAAATTAGGACTCGATACATCCATAGTTGAGTTTGTTTTTTTATGCGAGTAAAATGAGTATAATCTTGGCTATGTTTGGAATCGATGAATTTTGGGGACGAATAGGGCCGGATGAAGAGAATTACGATAAGCCCACTAGCTTGCCTCTAACTTAGCTTATATTTAGCTAGGCTCTTCATTCATTTATTATTCCATGTTCATTTCTCCTCCTCTTCTCTAATGGCTTCCTAATCCCCTCTTAATCATGTTCTAATCCTTAAACACTAAACCCATTAAATAAATTTGCTAAAATCAAATAAAAACCACCATAATTCTTCTCTTCCAATTCTCTACAAAACCCGCCAAGGAATTAGGTTAAATCGAAGTTTTGGTGGAGGTCTCGAATTTGAAGAGAGAAAAATGATAGGTTTTGGTGACTTTGACCTTAGTTTAGAAAAGAAGGGGTGAATGTGATGATTCTCCTTACTAATTTATGTGTTATGTTTTATATTTTATTATTATTGATGATTATAGAATTATATGAAGTGACTTGGAAACTGTTTAAGTTGATTTGGGCTTATATTTGTGTTATAAACATGATTGCATTAGCTCATTATTAGTTTAAGACCTTAATAACTATTTTGAAAATGATTAGTAACCTAAGAATTTGATTTAGGTTAATTGAATATTTATAAGTGATATTGTGATAGATTAGAGACTAATTACATATTATAACTAAGGGCATGTCATTAGTTGGCTATAAATAAAAAAATTGAAATGGTTTTGGAAAAGTTAGTAAGCTAATTAAGTGAGCTTTGAACTCTACACTTATTATTAAAGTGATTAGAGAGTTAATGAAGCTTAATTAGTATTTATAAACATTTTTTAAGTAGAGGAATGGTTTTTATAAGTAAAGAAAGTACTTTATAAAATGATATGATATTGTATAAGATAGTAAATGAAGCTTAATTATCATTTATAAAAGGGTTATACGATTTTACAAATGAAGTATAGATTTTATAAAATGGACATGAGATTTTATAAAATAGTAATATGAAGTGTACTTAATTTTAATGAGGCTATTAAGTATTTAAAGGCTTAAAATTGATTTATAAGCTATTGGTATATTTTATAAAATAGTATGAAACCATATTAGACATTTATTGAAAAGAGTTACTAAATAGAAGTAAGATTTGATTAAGTAATAAATGAATTACTTATCTAAATATACGTGTACGTATATGAGTATGGACAAGGATACGTATACGTGTATTTGAAGAAATATAATAATCAAAGCGATATATGAATTGTAGTTAGAATTGTTGTGTGTGCTTGTTTATATAGGTATGCGATTGTTTGATTATATAAATGTATTATTGAATACAAGTTCAGTCTGGGCATTTCACAGAGCCATGGCGACTATCGTGTGCACTAAGTTGCAAGAGAGTACATCGGGTTGAGTTATCACCTCGGTGAAGTCCGAAATATGCATTGTGAAGTTAATGTGTGTTTGCATGGACGTGAGTGCATAGGCATGCATGAATGAGTGTATTGACATACGTATGTGCTACACACAAGACGAAGAGGTTGGGTTTGTTTTATTGGCGTGTTGAAGGGGCTGGCTTGCTAGAACTGGCCGTTGAACTCTACACATGAATTTAAGTCGGATGATGATCGTGCAACGTATCTCGGTGATACAAAACCGTACGTCGAAAGCACTCAAGGGAAAGAAGAAAATTCAAATTATGTAACTTCATGATTTTGAAGTTCTAGATTGAAGAGGATTTCGCCATGGTCGCAATGAAAGAAACGACGAGTTATTCAGAGCCACAAATTGAAAGTTAGGGATGTTTGAAGGTTATTCCTGCCCATGACGGGCATCCAGACGTATAAATTTGGTAGCCATGCATCTGGATAAGTCCTCGAGGGAAAATAGAGAAGAATTAGTGCATTTCTGGGGGGTTCTAGATATCTGAAAAACTATTCAAATGTCTGGCTTTAAAAATTAGATGTCTGAATAATGTTTCAGAAAAACTGCTGTTCGAATTTTGTCAATCGATCAGTCGAAATTTTAAAATGTGATATCTTTCGCGTATGAACTCGGATTGAGGCGCGGTTTAGACCACTATCCATAATTTTTCAAGAACTATCATCTGGAAAATTTTGGTAGGTTTCGAAGTAATTTGATTTTGGGACCCATGCGGGATCCACTCTTGCATGTTTTGCCAAATCATGGAATTTTTTATAAACTGGAAGGGTGAATAGAAGAAGTAAGATTGCATTGAGGTCATAGCTGACTATGGATGATAATTCAGATTCATATGGAAATCTTTATAGAGTCGTTCGGTGATTTGAGATGTGAGGATTGGAGTATTGCGTTATACAATTCCATACAATATTGTGTGTACAGAGTGAGACTGTATCCTGTGGTCTTGGCCTCGAGATTTCATAGTTGTAGGCCATTTGTAGCATAAGAAGTTGTTGTTTCGTTTGCGCATCTTTGGATGGTGACGATTCAGGGATAACGTTCTACCTCGGTACTATGGCTATAGACCTCAGGCTACATTAAGAAAGGGTTATAGACTGGAACGTACTTGTCATGTTCTCATGATACATAAATGGTAGCGATTAAGCACATTTATTTATCAATTCGGGTTCGATACGATTCTTAGGTGGTGGACGATGCATTGGGAGCATCGTAACTGTTGGTCTTGTATTAATGGCCACGCTTGGTGAGTTTTGGCCTTATCGAGAGACCCATGGCCCACTAACGTAGTGTGAGTGACGATTGAGTCATGTTTGGTGCCATGTTGTTTTATATACGATAGTTTCATCGTATAGTGTAGCATGATATTAGAATTGTGCTAACTTATTGGATGTAGGAGAAGAGTAGGTTATGGTATGATTTCCTATCATTTTGAGACAGGTTTACTTTACTTATTTATGGATAGTCCGGATTACCCCTGAGCCACGTTCGTGGAGAGGACCGGCTGGGCCTTGGCAGTTTCATGTTTGTTTGTATATAGTTTTGATATATAGTATTTTGAGATAGTTCCTCTCACACTAGGCTTTTAGTATGACCCACGTTTTTTCTTTGTCTGTTTTTGTCATGACAACTCTCGGGTACTCGGTTGAGTAGTTTGGAAGTCAGGTTCCTTTGGGGATACGCTATCTGGTTGCACAACTAGAGCATTTTAGAGGAGTGGCATAGATATTTTAGATATGTATACTTGATATTTTTGTAGTACATGACAGACTTGTTATTTGTATATTAGACCGGTTGTATCAGATATTTCTTCAAAACTCCATGTTGTTGGGAGATGATGTATTCTGACTTTCTGTATTGATATTTATTTATCAGCTACTTCCGCTAGTGCGGTCTCTTATATATTGTCATCCTGTTCTATTCAGCCTCTTATATATTATCATCCTATTTTGTTTATGTATATTCAGTATATTATATGTTGTCATTCGATTGTGAGATCCTATCGATGTCTTGGTTTAGTATTCGTTTAAAATTTTCATGGACAATCTATCTTTTGTGGTATTTGAAGGTCAATCGTTGATATGAAACCTCATAGTATTCGTGTGCCAATTATCTAGGTGTCTAATAAATAGTCCGTTGGGGTAAAAAAAAGAATATACTAGAAGAAAGAAACACAGAATCTCACAATGCAAGAAAATTACATATAATGGAACATAAGACAGTATATATGTCACTTTCAAAATGAAACATCAAAGTTACAACATGTACTAACTGCAGCCAGGGACAGTTATAATTGCTTGCCCCTACAATGCTGATATAAACTAAATACATACAGCAAAATAAAATAAATAACTAGATAACAGTGAAGCCTCCTACCTCATACTCCTCCAAAATGCATTCGTAACAACCTGGACTACTTGGCAACTCAAAATTAGAGTACCCAAGAGTTTAAGGGAAAGGAAGAAAAACTCCAGGCTAAACATATGTTTGGTGTGAGTAAACTCAAAAACATATGAATTTTATACTTAAAACCCTTCAAAAATAAAAGTATCTCGTAAGACCACGCCACATATAAACACGGACGAGTTTTTCCCTTACAAAAACCAAACCATTTCAAATAGAAATCCAGTGATATTACAGTAATGTCTAAGGTTTAAAATAAATATATAACATAGCTGAAATGCTTGCAACTCACGTTCCAGCATATTTGGGCACAACTAAGTCCGTAAAGCATATGGCGGAAAATGGATATCATCAATGACAGGGGTACTGCCCGTCACAGTACATCTCTAGATAAAATGTACTGATGCCGAAAACCTTTCAACCCCTACATGGAAAGACCGGCATACCCCTTCTTGGATATTACCAAATATATTCATCCCTTGGTTGCGATCAACAACCATATTGGGCCTGAAGCATACATCCAAAAGTACTATCGATCTAGATTAGGAATGATTACACCCTAATGGTAGAGAACCACATAGCCTTGTGGGATATCCTCTGTTTTAGTCATTCATGGGTGCGAGGCTCGAGGCAACGATTACCTTTTTCCTTAGTAAATCTCGCTTGGAATGCTAACACTGCCCTTGAGGAAACAATGCAATGCCAGCATTCATCCATACAAGTTGTTCAGGTTATGAACAAATCGAAGGCACTACTTCTACTACATCCCCTTTTGGAATCACCTTCAAGATTAGTAGTAAGTAGCCCTTGCACTTCAAGGAACTCCATCTTCGATTTCATCTTCAAGATGTTTCCAATTCGAATGCATATGTCGGTTCAAAGTGGTTTTTGGATAATTCATACTTATCGGATCCTGGTCTCTTCGAAACGACAATCGATAGTTTTCGGTTGAATCAATCCCAGTTCTTTCAAAAGTAAGCGGACTATATAAGAGTTCCAAGGGAATCTCTAATATACCCCTTAAAGCGAGAGACATTTCACCGGAATGTGTTCTCCCAAAGAAATTTCAAACCGTATGAAACCATAAAGCTTCTATGTACTTTCTAAGTCAAAATAAATCAAGTTCTCGATAGTGGACAAACCACTATCTGGCATAAGTAGTTTGCATAAAAATTGGACATCAATTTCAACCCCGATGACCATCCTTTATCGACCGGGCATGACTGCATTTCATTATTTTGATATTATCGATGTTGGTGGTATAGGGCAGTCGTTACACCTCTTACCAAACACATAGCCTCCGACAGAGAATTCTAAATCCATACGCCTTCGATCGGCATAGCTTTTCTATTTATCTTGAGCTTCCTTCATCTTCCTTTTAATCATAGCTACCTTCTATGTGGCTTCAAGAATCATATTAGGACTAAGCATTACTCGATCTCTGATTTCAACCCAACATGATGGTGATTTGCACAGCCATCCATAAAGAGTTTCATAAGGTGCCATGCCAATATTTGTCTGGTAATTGTTATTATAAGAGAACTCAACTAAATGAAGATGATCCTCCCATGATCCTCTGAAATCCAAGATACACGCTCTCAAAAGATCTTCCAAAACCTAGTTCACCCTCTCTATCTGACCATCAGTTTGAGGATGGTAGGCGGTGCTTAAACTCAGCTTCGTCCCAATGCTTTTGTAATGCTTCCCAAAACTGAATAGTAAAAATTGGATCCTGATCACTTACAATACTACTTGGAACTCCATGCAATAGGACAATCTCCTTCATATAAATTTCTATCAAGCTTGCTGCAGTCCTAGTCAGTTTTACCAGAATAGAATGCACGCTCTTAGTTAGTCGGTCGACAATAACCCAAACGCCTTCATTTCCCTTTCTTGATCTAGGAAAACCATCTATAAAATCAATCAATACTTGCTCTCATTTCCAATTTGGAATCTCAAGGGGTTGTAGTAATCCAAGAGTCCTTTGATGATCACCCTTGATTTGTTAGCAATTCGCACATCTGCTAACATGAATAGAAATATCCCTCTTCATTCCCTTCCACCGGAATACTTGCTTCATATCATGATTCATCTTCAAAAACCGGGATGGATACATAGCTTGGATTAATGGATTTCATTTAATAACTCTTGCCCAATACCATCGACATTTGGAACGTATATCCTTCCATTCATCCGCAATATACCACGACGATCGATCTTAAAGCTTGAACAATGACCATCGCCTATGTCCTTGATGATCTTCATTAAACGACTATCTATCCTTTTCTTGCATGCAATCATTTCGAGGAGAGTTAGAGTAACTCTCAGAAGAGCAAAAACTGTGTTTCTACTCAGAGCTACTACATTAGCTTTTACCTGCGTATACAAAATATCCAAGTCATATGCCACTAGAAATTTTAATCAACGTTGTCGCCTCATATTCAAACCCTTCTACATGAAAAGATAAATAAGGACTTGTGATCCGTGAAGAGCTCGAAATTTTCACAAGTAATGCCTCCATGCCTTTATTGCAAACACAACCACTAATAATTCCAAATCATGTGTTGCATAATTACACTCATGAGGTTTCAGCTACCTACTAGCATAAGTAATAACTCTTCCATGCTGCATCAATACCGCACCCAAACCCACGCCACAAGCATCTATATACAGCTAATCCTTCACCTCCATCCAAAATAGGTGGAACTAGAACGTTAATTAACCTCTTCTTTAACTTAATGAAAGCTTTTTATACTTCAAGGTCCAAATAAACTTAACGTCCTTCTTTGTTAACTTTGTCAGGTGCGAGGCGATCTTGGAGAAGTCTTGGATGAATCTCTTATAATATCCTGCTAAACCTAAGAAGCTTCTGACCCTTATTGGAGTCTATGATGTCTTCCAATCTCGAACAACCGCTACCTTTTATGGATCAACCAAAATGCCATGCCACGACACAATATGTCTGAGGAACCTTACTTCCAATTGCCAAAAGTTACACATAGAAAATTTAGCTCATAAAACGTGTTTCCTTAATATTTCTAGCACCACTTTCAAATGGTGTTTGTATTCTTCCTTGGTCTTAGAATAAATAAAAATATCATCTATAAAGACCAACACAAATATATTAAGAACATTTTTAGAAAATCGATTCATAAGATATATAAAACAGGTGAGTGCATTGGTTAGCCTAAAAGGCATAACCAACCACTCGAAGAAACAATCTGGCCCTTTGAATGCTGTTAACGGCATACTATCCTCCACTATCCTTAACTGATGAAATCCTATAGTAAGATCCATTCAGAAAAACACTCGAGCTTAATGTCGTACGTAGACCATGTCGTCTATATGGTGTAGGGGATACTTGTTTCGAACCATCTGTTTATTTAGCTCACGGTAATCCACACAAAGTCTTAATGATCCAGCTAACTTTACAAAAAAAACTACAGTTGCTGCCCAACTTGAGCGACTTGACCTAATCAGTCCCTCATTTAACAAATCATCTGTCTAATTCCTTAACTCCTCCTTCTCTCTTGGAGCCATCTTATGGATAGGATAAATAACAGATTTCCAATCGGGAATTAAGTCAATACGAAACTCAATCTCCTGATATGGAGGTAGACTGTTAACTTCTTCAAAAATGACTAGTAAATCCTTAACAATTACTACCAATCCTAACTCTTTTTAGGATGAATCTAGTGCATAAAGGAAATTGCTCACTAATTTGTTGGGCTCTCCATAAGTCACTTTAACATGCTTCCCTCTCTTATTTTGTAATAATATCATCCTTTCAACACAATCTAGAATAGCTTTATATTTTGATAACCAATCCATACCGAGTAAAACATCAATCCATTAAAATCCAAAAATACATGTCCCAAAAGAAGTTGTGGGTAAAGTAAGCAACTTGCACATTTTTACAAATTATACACAAATTAGTTGCATCACCTATGGGGCTAAATACAAAAATAGGGATGTTTATGAATATTGAGGAAATTTCTAATCTATCAACCAATCCTTTAGAAATAAAACTATAGGAAACCCCAGTATCAAACAATACTCGAAGTTAAATGCCATTAACCAATAAAGTAACTTCAAGAACTCCTTTTACTTTCATATTTGTAGAGATCGATGGTTCATCCTTAATGGCATATACTTTGAATTGCTCTCCTTTCTTCATCAATGGATAATTCTACACCATATGCCCCAGTTGGTGGCAAGTAAAACATAGTGTCATTTGAACCATTGGAGAAATAGATCCTGCCTACTACTTCTGAAGTCTAGAATTCTTACAAAATCTTGCAATATGTCCCTTCTAATTACAGATATTGTAAATATAATCCTTGAATGGCTTTTCTATGCCCCTCCACCTGCCTTTCCTCCCCACTACTTCTTCCCTTGCTGGTTAAACTTCCTTTTGTTCGGGTTGTTGTTATTACTACTAGGTGTTGCTGCCGGCTTCTTCTTCTCAAGAACTTCATAACGCAAAGCCATATCCACTAAGTCCACAAAGATCCCATCAAATGGGTAGTCATCTTCTCATGAAATCCTTCCCTCATCCCAATTACAAACATCTCATTCTTCTTAAGAGGGGTATCAATCAATCCCAAACCAAATCGTGATAACTCATTGAATTTGATTTCACATTCAACTACTGACAAATTTCCTTGCTTAAGATCCAAAAAGCTTTTATACAGATGGGTTTTTCTTGCAGCTGGCATATACTGGTCTTCAAATACCTCCTTAAACCTTGTCTAAGAAAAATCATCCTTCGGGATGTTCGCTACGACATAATCCCACTATGTTGAAGCTCCATCTTGTAGCTGCCAAGATGCCAAGAAACTATAACGACCCACAATTTCAATGATCGAATATTTAAATGATTAATTTAAATATTTAATCATTAAGTAATGGAACACCTTTTGTACTTGACTTTTACAAACGAGCGAATTAGGACTCGATACATCCATAGTTGAGTTTGTTTTTCGATGCGAGTAAAATGAGTATAATCTTGACTATGTTTGGAGTTGATGAATTTCAGGGATGAATAGGGTCGGATGAAGAGAATTAGGATAAGCCAACTAGCTTGCCTCTAACTTAGCTTATATTTAGCTAAGCTCTTCATTCATTTATCATTCCACGTTCATTTCTCCTCCTCTTCTCTAATAGCTTCCTAATCCTCTCTTAATCACGTTCTAATCCTTAAACCCCAAACCTATTAAATAAATTTTCTAAAATCATATAAAAAACCCCCATAATTCTTTTCTTCTAATTCTCTACGAAACCCGCCAAGGAATTAGGTTGAATCGAAGTATTGGTGGAGACCTCGAATTTGAAGAGAGCAAAATGATAGGTTTTGGTGACTTTGACCTTTGTTTGGAGAAGAAGAGGTTAATGTGATGATTCCCCTTACTAATTTATATGTTATATTTTATATTTTTTATTATTGATGATTATAGAATTATATGAAGTGACTTGGAAACTATTTAAGTTGATTTGGGCTTATGTTTTAGCTATAAACTTGATTGCATTAGCTCATTATTAGTTTTAGACTTTAATAACTATTTTGAAAATGATTGGTATCCTAAGAAATTGATTTTAAGTTAATTGAATGTTTATAAGTGATATTGTGATAGATTAGAGACTAATTACATGTTATAACTAAGAGTATGTCATTAGTTGGCTATAAATAAACAAGTTGCAATGGTTTTCGAAAAGTTAGTAAGCTAATTAAGTGAGTTTTGAACTCTACACTTATTATTAAAGTGATTAGAGTGTTAATGAAGCTTAATTAATATTTATAAACATTTTTTAAGTAGAGGAATGGTTTTTATAAGTAAAGAAGGTATTTTATAAAATGATATGATATTGTATAAGATAGTAAATGAAGTTTAATTATCATTTATAAAAGGGTTATATGATTTTATAAATGAAATATATATTTTATAAAATGGACATAAGATTTTATAAAATAGTAATCTAAAGTATACTTAATTTTAATGAGGCTATTAAGTATTTAAAGGCTTAAAATTGATTTATAAGCTATTGGTATATTTTATAAAATAGTATGAAACCATATTAGACTTTTATTGAAAAGAGTTAGTAAATAGAAGTAAGATTTGATTAAGTAATAAATGAATTACTTATCTAAATATACGTGCACGTATATGAGTATGGACAAGGATACGTATACGTGTATTTAAAGATATATAATAATCAAAGCGATATATGAATTGTAGTTAGAATTGTTGTGGGTTTGTTTGTTTATATAGGTATGAAATTGTTTGATTATATAGATGTATTATCGAATACAAGTTCATTCTGGGCATTTCACATAGCCATGGCGAATATCGTGTGCACTAAGTTGCGTGAGAGTACATCGGGTTGAGTAATCACTATGTATCAAAAACATTAAACCCACCCCGGTGTCCCCAAGATTTTATAACATTCAATTTAAATAAGTTCGCCCTTACATATTCAAACAAAGATAAGTATTTTATGCTATAATCCTTCGAAGTAGCTCCTTCGAATTAGCAAAACTTTACTCAAGAAAAATGGTTGAAAATAGACCTTTACAACCCTTCGAATGAAGTCCCATTCGAAAGCAAATAACCCTCCGAAGTTAACCCCTTCGGAAGCCTTCCTTTTGAAAGCATCACAAAATAATACCTTTCGACCTTGTCGGAAGGTTTCTTTTCGACCTTGTCGAAAGCCTGGGGTATCCCCCCTTATAAAACCATTTATAAAGTTTTCAAAAGCAGTGAAACTCAAAACTTATCACAATCATTGAAAGTAACCCCTTCAAAACCTTTCGAAATCAAACCTTTAGAAACCATTCAAAAACAATGAAGTATTGGTGTTGGAACCAACCCTTCGAAAGTATACTTCCGACCTTGTCGAAAGATTTACATTTCGACTTTGTCGAAAGGTATTAAAACTTTTACTTTAAAAACAATGGGAGGTTCAGAAGTAACCCCTTCTTCTTCCCCTTCTTTCCCTTCGGCTTTGTCGAAGGCATCCCTTCGACTTAGTCGAAAGGATTAAAACACCTTTTTAGAAAACATTTTAAAACAATTCTCTTGAAGGTTTAAGCTTTTGAAGATCCCTTCGAAACCCCTTCTTGAATATATAAAAAATTTAGTCTTTTATAAAATGATAGAGTCGAAGGATCCTCCTTCAACTTATTCGAAAGCAATTATGTTTCTATTCGAAAGCAAAGGAAGCAGCCTCCCCATCCCTTCGCCCATTTTCCCTTCGACACTATGTCTACCTTTCGACTTAGGCGGAGGGTAATTGTTTACCATCCGTCTTAGACGAAAGGTACCTTTCGACTTCGTCGAATGGGTAAAGGCAGGTTTGTTGGAGTCGAAGGCAGAACTAGGACTACTGAAGTGATGTTTTATCTTACTTGTCTAATTGATTGGCTGAAAAGCCTTCTCCTGTACTTCCAAATAGTAATAAGTATACAAAAGTTAACCTTTTTCTTAAAACACTATTCTTCTTCCCCAATTAAAATTTTGAATTGCACCTTTCCTTCCGAATTGACTAATTCGAAGGCAATTTTGTAGTTTAGCCCTTAGGCTTAAATAATTTAATCACCTTAGTAAATCACTAAGGAAAATCCCCAAAAATCATCAAATCTAACAAATCATATACTTCAACATATTAAAATTTCAAAGCATATGAAGATTAAAAAAACTCAGAATTTAACCAAAACCGAATAAAAACGTGTTAATTAGCCCATTAACATTTAAAACACCTATGTCTTATCCAAACAAAGGTTTAAGTGGTTATATCCTAATCAAAATCACAAACATGAATCGGGTATAACCCATAACCAATCCAAACACAGAAAAATGAGATGATAAACATGATTATTCTCCTTGATTAGTTGATTGGAGAATGAGATAATTTCCTAGCTTTAATTCCTTAGCTTTATCTTTAATTTATTGCTCTTCCTGGAGCTTTTAATGGCCGACCGAAATATAAGTGAGGAGTTATGAATGAGAAAGTGAAAGTTTATTAAAGTGGAGGAAGAGATATATACTAAGAAATGTAGCCCCATTTCCAAGTTTACCCCTTAGGAAAATTCCTCCTTCTAAATTTAGTAAAGTCTTATTTTGGTTCATTCATTAAGACATGGCCATTGGATTTATTAATCTCATCTCTCTAATTATTCACATTATCCTATTTAATTTATCCAATTAAATATCCCGAATAATGTTAATTAAAATTCAGGGGCATTACAAACTCCCCCCTTAAAGAATTTCGTCCCCGAAATTTCAGTAAGGACAAAAAAAACAAGCATATAGCCCGTGCAAGCAAAGCTAGTATAACCTACCAGCCAAATTCTATATAAAACCTATATAGAACATACCATCTAAAATAGCCCAAGAAAAGTAGCCCTAATCTTGTCTTCTGTCTCCCAAGTACAGTTCTTCACGTTGTCGCTCCACTGAACTTTCACCGACCTGACTGTCCTGTTTCTTAGCCTCTTCTCATCTTTTGCCACAACACGAACTGGTTGCCTCACAAAAGTCATATCCGGTTCCACCACTAAGTCCTCCAGTGCCGTCAAAGCAATAGTAGTTTCTGGATCATGAACATACTTTCTAAGATGAGAAACATGAAACACATTGTGGACCCCGGCCAAACTGCTCGGCAATTCTACTCGGTATGCGAGTCTCCCAATCCTATCTTATATAGGAAATGGTCCAACATATCTCGGTGCTAGCTTCCCAGTCTTCCCGAACCGAACCACACCTTTCATCGGCGATACCTTAATGAAAGCTCTATCTCCAACTGAGAACTCTAGGTCCTTACGCCTTTTGTCTGCATAACTCTTCTGCCTAGACTTATTTTCCTTCATTCTTTTCTGTATCAACTCGATCTTTTCTGTCGCCTCTCTCACCAAATCTGAACCAAGGACCAATCTGTCTCTGGTCTCTAACCAACATACTAGTGATTTGCATGGCCTTCCATACAAAGCTTCAAAAGGCGCTATTCCTATAGTAGTCTGATAATTATTATTATAGGAAAACTCCACTAAGTGCAAGTGATCTTCCCAAGAACCACTAAAATCCAGCACACAAGCTCTCAATAGATCTTCCAGTACCTTGTTGACTCTCTCTGTCTGCCTATCCGTCTAAGGATGATATGCAGTACTCATCTTGAGCTTAGTGCCTAACACTCTCTGCAGGCTCTTTCAGAACTCGCTAGTAAACAAAGCATCTCTATCACTGACGATACTACTAGGAATTACATGCAGTCTAACGATGTTCTTCATGAACAACTTAGCCAAAACAGGTGTCGTGATGGTTGACCTTACCGGAATGAAATGGGCATTCTTGGTCAATCTGTCCACTATAACCCATATACTTTCATTACCCCGGTTTGACTTTGGCAAACCGTTAATAAAATCCATGGATATCGAGTCCCACTTCCAAACTGTAATATCCAAAGGCTGAAGCAAACCACTTGGCTTCTGATGCTCGGCTTTTACTTGTTGACAGTTCAAACACTGTTTTACCCATAAGCCTACATCTCTCTTCATTCCTTCCCAGAAGAAACTTCTCTTCATATCCTGATACGTCTTGGTTCCCCCAGGGTGAATTGTAAACTGCGATCGATGACATTCCCTAAGAACTTCCTTCCTAAGGTTTCCAACATCCGAAACACATAACCGCTCCTTCTTTCTCAACAGACCCCTGTGGTCAAGAATAAAATCCTTCAAATCATCAATCTCGATTCCAGCTTCTAATGTTCTAATCCTCTCGGCTAATACTGGATCCTCTTTCAGCCTAGAAGCAATCCGTTCAATCAGAATTGGTCGAACTTCCAAATAAAACATCATGGCGATATTTCGACTAGATCCAACAGTCGACCTTAACTGCACATTGCAAGCAGCCAGTGCTTCCAAGTCTTTCCATTCCACCAACATATCTAACACCACATTCTGATGTTTCCTGCTAAGCGCATTCTCCACCTTATTTCCTTTTCCCGGTGTATACTCGATGCTAAAATCATAAGCTGCAACAAACTCCAGCCATCTCTGCTGTCTCATGTTCAGCTCCTTCTGAGAGAATAAATAACATAGGGACTTATGATCCATGAATAGCTCAAACCTTTCTCCCAAAAGATAATGCCTCCATACCTTCAATGCGAAGATTACTATTGCCAACTCCAAATCATGAGTAGGGTATCTCATTTCATGCAGTCTAGGCTGTCTAGAAGCATAGGCAATAACCTTTCCATTCTGCATTAGCATAGCACCTAACCCAGTACCACATGCATCGGTGTAAACTACCAACCCCTGATTCCCATCTGGAACTACTAACATGTGCGCATTGGTTAACAAATGTTTTAATCTAAGGAACGCCTCCTCACATTTTTCAGACCAAACAAACTTCATGTCCTTTCTGGTTAGCATAGTCAAGGAAGTCGCTATCCATGAGAAATCCTTAATGAACCTTCGGTAGTATCCTACAAGACCAAGAAAACTTCTAATCTCACTTACTGTCTCCGGTCTTTTCCAATTGTTAACAGCTTCAATCTTATCTAGATCAACTGCTAAACCTTCCTCGGAAACTACATGACCAAGGAACTTCACATCTTTCTTCCAGAAACGACACTTTGAGAACTTCGCTTTTAGCTGATGTTGCCTTAGCGTCTCCAACACTATTCTAAGATGATCTGCATGATTGTTCTCATTCTTAGAATATACCAAAATGTCATCAATAAAAACCAACACGAACCTATCCAGGTGCTCTCGGAAAACCCGGTTCATCAAATCCACGAAGAAAGTCGGCGCACTAGTAAGCCCAAATGGCATAACCAACCATTCGTAAGACCCATATTTGGTCCTAAACGCCGTCAAAGGAATACTGTCCTCTGCCACTCTTAGCTGATGGAAACCTATCACCAAATCCAGTTGGGAAAACACTATGGCTCCACTCAACTGATCGAATAAATCGTAAATTCTCGACAAAGGATACCTATTCTTGATCGTCCTCTCATTCAATGTATGATAGTCGATACACATCCTTAATGACCCATCTGGCTTCTTCAAAAATACCGCGGTCATTCCCCAAGGCGAACTGCTTGACCGGATGAAATTCCTTCCTTCCAATTCCACTAGTTGCACCTTCAATTCCTTCATCTCGGTTGGTGACATCCTGTTAGGTGGTCTACTTACGGATTCAGCTCCCGGTACGAGATTTATCCGAAACTCGATTTCTCTTTTCAGTGGAAAGCCCAAAACTGGTTCAAACACATCCACAAACTCTCTTGCAGCATAAACCTGCTTCAACTCTGCTTCCATTCCCATAGCACCTAATAACGCATAAGCATTTCTGTTCGAACTCCTAACTCTTTTTCAATGATATTTCCCCCTCATGGCATAATATCCTAGCATCATATCTATCTAACCAATCCTTACCCAATATGATGCCGAAACCCATGAAATCAAAAACTTGTAAACCGCTTGCAAACATATGACCTAACAAATCAAGTTCTAACTAGTCATATCTCATTCCAAGAGTTGCATACCCTCCTATAGGATTCGCAACCCTTAAAGGAGTAATAAGGTATAAAGGTTCCATACATAAGCAATCTATCAAATAATGAGATATAAATGAGGGCGATGCACCGGCATCAAATAGTATCGTAACCGGAGTACTATGAATCATAGGCATACCATCCATCACAGCTTTTCCTTTCTCAGCAGCCATTGGTCTAGAGGATGATGGTTCCAATGCAAAGACCTTTCCCTTTCCAGCCTTAGCAGCCTCGGGACACTTGTCCTTGCAATGCCCCATCTGGCCACAGTTGTAGCACTTCACATTCGGCCTCACTACAACTTCTCTTCCATCACCCGAGCGACACTCGTTAGCATATTGCCCCTTCTTGTCACACTTGAAACAAACAATATCAGCCTTGCTCTTCTTAGCTGTTACCCATGACTAAGCACCTTTCTTCTTGAAGAACTTCCGCTTCTTACCCTGAAAATTCTGAACCTCGACTGGTTTCCCTTTTCCAAAAGTAGAAAGCATCTCTTCATTTCGAATAGCCATCTCAACAACAATATGACACGGATCCTGGAGGTTTGCCATGATTGCTCTGGCGATCTCAGGATTCAATCCCCTGATAAACTTATCATTCCTCCGAATGACTGTATCCATAGTAGCATACCCGTAATGGGACAGCTCATCAAATTCCGTAGCATACTCAATCACCGATTTATCCCCCTAGAGTAAATCTGCAAACTTCCTTAGCAACACTAACTTAGCAACCTCAGATAGAAATCTTTCTTCGAACCTCCTTCGAAATTCAGCCCAAGTCGGGTCTTCCTCTGGCTCTCCCACGGTAACTCCGTTCAACCAAAACAATGTCGCTTCCTGCAATTACCTTGAAGCAAGTCTTCTCTTTTACATATCCTTCAAGCCGAGATCTGTAAATATCCTTTCACAATGCAATAGCCAGTTCTCCACTCCTACTGCATCCTCGGTTCCCAGAAAAGGCTTCCTTCCAAGACTAGCGTAATCCCTACTCAGCTTGGCATAATAACTGCCAACTGGGGCCATCGGATTAGCTCCTCCAGCATTCCCTATAGCCACTCCCACAGCTGCTCCAGCTTGCATCATATTCACAAAGAACTGGTACATTATCCCCATATCAACCGGCAGAATCTCAGCACCAACATTAGCATTTGCATCTGGGTTTGCATTTGCCTGTCAACCCTGGTTGCTCCTAGTATTGGGTCGAACATTTCCACTTGTTGCGATGCGTCTTCCACCTTGCATGCCTCCATATCTTACTTTCCTACTTCCTGAAATCCAATCTTGGTAAGATACAAAAGAATGGTCTAAGAGAGTGGGGAATACATACTTAGGTATTTATAGCAAAGTACACATATGTTACTATAACGCTTACCCAAGCCCAACTATATTTTAGATTCATTAGATTATGCTTTAAAATTCTTTTCAAGTTTAAATTCCTTTTAAGTACATAAACCATGCTCTGATACCAACTTGTAACATTCTGCTTCTGGAGGCTCAAAACTAACTGCTACGGATGCTGTAGTCATCCATAGGTGTTATTTCCGAGTGATTGAAATCGAAATCTTGAGACTATTGGCAACATAGAAACACAAGAATATGAAAAAAATTAAACTTCAACAAAACATAATTTCTCATTTCTTATGAATTTCAATTTAAGATTTAATTACATAATCCCAGACGTTAACCATGCTTAGATCACATATACATGTACAAAATACGATAAGAGCGACATATGAAGATGTCCCCTTATGATGATTAGAGAACTAATAAATATGAACTTTACAGTTCTTAGTACATCATAGCGGAAAACACAAAATAGCTCCTATATAGCTAACACTGCCTTCTGCACGTCTCCGGAAGCTTATTCGTCCAAAAACCTGAAAGTCTCCCACTCTCAGACTACTCAAATTAATTTTTGAGTACCCGAGAGTTTGTGGAGAAACACAAACTTCAAGTCAGACAATAAGTCTGGTATGAATAATCCCATATCATCTCTTATCATAAATAGATAGCTAGTGAGACCATGCCGCTTAGCAGAATGGGTTTTCCCATCACTAGTATCCTAAACAAAACATGCAAATCATTTACTATGCCCCTGCACCCAAAATGATTAGTCTTAACATAATATGAAATAAAGCCTTAATCATATACCTTGGATATCCCATCCACCCATTCATTAGATATCCCATCTAAAAGCAATTTATTAGATTTCCCATTTAAAATCCATTTATTATAGTTCCCCTCTAAAATCTTTAAAGTGACTATCCGTCAAAACTTTAATAAGACTATCCGTCCCAAATTCATCAAAATAAATGCAGAGTATCCATCGTACATTGTTTTATAAAATTTGGTGTGGGCTATCCATCGCACACTCCATAATTTTCCTAGGATGACTATGAACTAGGGGTGGGCATTTAACCGACCTAACCGACTTAACCGATCCAACCGACCATAACCGAACCGCATTAATCGATAAATTCGGTTAACCGAACATTCGGTTAACCGACCGACGTTAACCGATAAAATTCGGTTCGGTTAACGGTTAACCAAATGTTAGTTATCGGTTAACAGTTAACCGAAAATATTTTCAAATACTGACCTACGAACTACGAAGCCAAGCACCCGCACCCGGCCCATCATTAATATCGCGTAAATAATAGAAAATTAGAAACCCTAGTGACTATCGAGTGGCCGCCGCTTTCACAATTCGTTCTACAAACCAAGGGCTACGCTACGGAGCTTCAGCGAAAGCCTATCATCTTCAATCCCTGATCGTTCCTGCAAAACCCAGATCACAAAAAGCCTCTCCACCCATCAATTACGTAGCGAATCACCGATCAACACAAATTCAGATCGATCTACTGATTTACAAATTCAGATATGGTGAATAGCAGGAAAAGAAAAAACGTAAGCTTGTATTATTCATTTGATTATGTTTATTTTTAGTTTTTATATGTTTTATTTAGGTTGTATGGACTGTATAATTTGTTATACTCAATAAACTGAATAAACTGTATAATTAGTTTGTATAAACTATAGTAATCATTTGATAGCTACTGGATTAATTATCTTGCTGCTGGATTAAACTGTGTAAATGTAATAATTTGCTGCTGAAATGAATATTGAATAATTTAGATGAAATGAATAATTTAGATGATAAACTTATACTGTTATAAATAATTTAGATGATAATTTAGATTAAAATGTGTAACTGTAAAAAATGTGTAATTGCTTGAATAGTTTAGATTAAAATGAATAATTGCTGAAATGAATAATTTAGATTAAAATGTGTAACTGTAAAAAATGTGTAATTGCTGAAATGAATAATTTAGATTAAAATGTGTGACTGTAAAAAACTTTGTAACTGTTATAAACTTATATGATACAGATAAACTAACTATTAGCCTGCTGAAATGAATAATTCATATGATACAGATAGACTAACTATTAAACTGTTTAACTGTGTTATCATTTTAACTTGACTGTTAGTAAATCTTTAATCAATTATATGTAAACTATATATTGATCAATAATAGTAGAGATGTTCCAAAGCTTAATATATGCGCTGTAAAATAGAAATGCTCTGCCCCTATTTGTATTCATGTTCCATGTCGATATAATGTTTGTTTTACTCTTCTTGCTATAGTATGTGACTCATTTTAACTTGACTGTATAATCATTTTAACTTGACTGTATAATGTATATGCTTGAATTAACCTGAATTTAATAAACTGTTTAACTGTTGTTTACATTTTAAAATTGTATAATGTTGTTTACATTTGTAGTTAATTAAAGGCTGTCAGTTAATCAATAATTTTACAGTGATTGCCCAATTGCAATTGCAACTGCAACTGATACACGTAGATAATTAACCTGAATTTAATAAACTGTATAATGTTGTTTACATTTGTAGTTAATTAAAGGTTGTTAGTTATTCAATAATTTTACAGTGATTGCAATTGCAACTGCAACTGATACACGTAGATATGAACCATATATTTCTAATCTAAAATGTAATTTTGTTTTTCATGCACTATAACAGGTAAATATAGGTAGTGCTAGAGAAACAATAGATGATGATGAGTTTGCGGGAGAAGCGGATGATGAGGAAACTGGCGAAGATGGCATCAATGTTAGAAAGCCTCCTCTACACCTGGTGCGCAAGCCTTCTTCTAGAAAGCCTTCTCCGGTATGGGGACATTTTACTAAAGACGGTAATTTCAATTTTCAGAAATGTATATGCAACTATTGTGGACAACAATTTGCATGTGATTCTAAATCAAATGGCACTACACATTTAAATTACCATATAAAACATTCATGTAAGTCCATTCCACGTGATAGTGATAAGAGACAAAAAACTTTAGCTTTTGGAACAAATAACGATAGTGAAGGTAGTTGCAATCTTATCGCATGGTCATTCAATAAAGAGCAATGTAGAAAATCATTAGCTCGAATGCTAGTTATTGATGAACTACCTTTTAGTTTTGTGGAGGGTGAAGGTTTTGTTCAATTTTGTCGGGAATTGTGTCCTAGTTTTGAAGTTCCTTCACGTAGAACAATTTGTAGGGATGTGCTTCAGTTATACTGGGATTCGTTAGAGTCTCTTAAAAAATTGTTCTCAAAATCATTGCATGGTGTTTGTCTAACTACTGATACATGGACATCTATTCGGAATGTGAATTATATGGTTTTAACTGCACACTTTATCGACGGAGATTGGAAGCTACATAAAAGGATTATAATTTTTTGTGTGATTACTAGTCATAAAGGAGAAAATATTGGAAAAGTTATTGTCCACTGTATCAAAAAATGGGAACTCAAAAGAATAGTGTCTATCACAGTCAATAATGCTAGTGCAAATGAAGTGGCAATTAATTATGTCAAAAGCAAATTAAATGAGAATAATGGTGGTTGTGTTTTGAATGGTGATTTCATGCATATTCGTTGTTGTGCTCATATAACCAATTTAATCGTCAATGATGGGCTAAAAGAAATTAGTAGTACTATAGCTGGAATTCGTACTGCAGTCAGATTTGTGAGATCATCTC
This sequence comes from Allium fistulosum, assembly GCA_030737815.1. NCBI lineage: Eukaryota > Viridiplantae > Streptophyta > Magnoliopsida > Asparagales > Amaryllidaceae > Allium > Allium fistulosum. The sequence continues at coordinate 839,211,579 of CM060905.1, forward strand.
CATCACGATTGAGTAAATTTAGAGAGTTATGCTTAAGTTTGAGAATTGAGAATAAATCAATGCTTATTTTAGATGTACCGACTAGATGGAATTCAACGTATTTGATGTTGGAAGTGGCTTTAAAGTACAAAAAAGTTTTTGATGTTATGAGAGAAAATGATGGTATTTTTGTTGCTTACTTGGATGATGAAATTCATCCTCCGACAAGTGTGGAATGGAAAAATGCTGAATTATTTGTTAAATTCTTAAAGTATTTTTATGATGTTACTTTAAAATTTAGCAAAATTTTGTCCATTACCGCAAATGTTTGTTTTGCCGAGCTTAGTGGAATTCAAGAAGAACTTAAAGTATTGGTTGATAAAACGAATCCTTATCTTGCTAAAATGGCATCTAGTATGAAAATGAAGTTTGATAAATATTGGGGAAGCGAAAGTCATATGAACAAAATTTTATTTGTTACGTGTGTGCTTGATCCAAGGTATAAATTCCAATTTTTGAAGCTATGTGTTGAAGACATGTATGAAAAAAATATTGCGAAAAACATATTAATAAGTGTGAAGAATATTTTGCTAAGGTTGTTTGACTTTTATGTTAACGATTCTACATTTGGAACACAAACGTGTGAGGAGCCAGAACCTAGTACGCCCGTTGCTAGTGAACGTGTTGAGGATGTTAGTGATGTTTTTTCTAGAAGAATGAACACTTTTCTAAGACAGGTTCAACAACACGATAACGAAGGAAACGAACTAGAAAAATATTTAAATGCACCGATTGAGGGTACACCAAATAATTTTGATGTTTTACTATGGTGGAAGGTAAATAGTTCCAAATATCGTGTTTTATCTTTAGTCGCTCGAAATCTTCTTGCTATTCCGGTATCCACAGTTGCTTCCGAATCCGCTTTTAGCACCGGAGGAAGAATTATAGATCCTTTTCGTAGTACTTTGAGTCCACGGATGGTTGAGGCATTGGTTTGTACTCAGAATTGGTTAAGGTCCAAACCATTTTTTGTCGATCATCGCATTGAGGTTCCTATCGATGATGTTTCTTATTATGATGAACTCCTATCAGGTGATATTTGCATTTGTAAAATAATATCGTTCTTCATTTGTTGGATTTGAAATACAATGCTCTAATTAACTTGTTTGCCATGTAGATTTTGTACATGGATGTGAACGTGAGTCGCCATCAAATTTTATGTTCACCATGGATGGTCCATGTTCGTCATCGTTGTATTCACCTTCACCGCGGTTAGTTTCATTTGGTAGAAATGTTCATATAGTTTAGTGTTTACACTTTCAAAACAATAATATACTTTCAAAACAATCATATACTTTCTTCATATACAATCATATAACTTTATAATGACAGTTAATAATTCCACGGATATGGTAATGGTGTATTTGATATTGTAACATTCAATGATGTTCGATTTTTATTTATTCACTAATTGGATTGTTTGACTGTTTGATTTCAGGTGATAAGTGGATGCTATTCCAAGACATCCTAATCTTACTAGCCATATCCCTGATTGTTTTACAGGACTACGCTTTCTTGAAAACCGACTGTAAGTGATACTTCGCTATTTGGTAATATATCAAATTTACTATGAAATATATGTAAGCAGACTCTACTCACGTAATCTGTCATTTAACAAACTTTCTAGAAAAATCCCTAGTTGCTTTTCATCTAGTGTCAATATCATCAATTTAAGCAAAATAAACTTCAGGTCACGTATTGAAAACTCTGTTGAAGGGTTATTGTGGTAATGATGTAGTTTTAAACTTACACAATAATCAGCTATCTGGTAGAATATGAATCATTTTATCAAATCAACAACGTGAATTAATAGGTAAGCAGGATATGAATCAGCAAGTAAGTGGATATGAATCAGCACTAGGCGCTGAATAGAATACTCACTGAGAGGAGTTAAAAATAAATATAACTTACAAGCGACGATATCCTTCAAGTGACATAGTTTGGACTGAATCAGCACTAGGCTCTAATGTATCAGTAGTTTAAATTTTAGTGTATAGTGTATACCAGTTACATTTTAGTGTATACCAGTTTAGTCAGTGTAAATGTATCAGTAGTTTATTTTTAGTTACACAGTTCAAGTAGAAACACCTCATATTGTATACCAGTTACACAGTTTAGTGCAAAAGTTGAAACATCAATCAATAGATCAAGTAGAAAGTTAGAAACACCTGTTACTTGGTCTTGTTTAACATCAAGAGGTATGAGAGTATTTGTAAATTACAGTCATTACATATAAACCTGTTACTTGTTTATAGTTTAACACCTGTTACTTGTTTATAGTTTAACACCGGTTTCTTATAAATTACAGTCAGTTCTAATGCAATGTTTAACACCTGTTACTTGTTTATAGTTTACATATATATAAACCTATTACTTGTACATATCACTCTATATTTTTAAACCTGTTACTTATAGTTTATATATATATATATATATATAAACCTGTTACTTATAGTTTATATATATATAAACCTGTTTTTTGTAAATTACAGTCATTACATATAAACATGTTACTTGTTTATAGTTTAACACCTGTTACTTGTTTATAGTTTAACACCTGTTTCTTATAAATTACAGTCAGTTCTAATGCAATGTTTAACACCTGTTACTTGTTTATAGTTTACATATATATAAACCTGTTACTTGTACATATCACTCTACATATCACTCTATATATTTATCTATATCTAATCAGGTGTTTGTGCTATTGTTAAAATGGATGGAAATATAGAGTTGAAGGCTGAAGCTCGCTATCTCAGGCTCAATCTTTAAAGTATCTGTATTGTATTCACTATTTTCATTGCATTTTGTAGTATTTTAGACTATGTAGTACTGTTGGCTTGTAGTATTGTACAATTGAATTAACTATGAATTGAAGAACTGAGGAGTGAGGACTGTATTGTTGTGGACTGGTCACTGTAGTGTGTGTCATTGGATTGTGAATTATGTGATGATCTTTGCTGTGCTAATTGGATTGTTTCGTATGTGGCCTGACATATATTGATATTGTATGCCATCAGTCATGCTAATGAGCAATGTTTCCATATACCATCCCTGATATATATTGATATTGTATGCCATCAGTCAAGATATTGTATTGATGTGCAACGGTTAACCGTTTGCCTTAAACGGTTAACCGTTAACCGAACCGTTAAATTTAACCGGTTAACCACGGTTAGATTTAACCGGTTCGATCGGTTCGTGCAACCATTTTTAACCGATGGAACGGTTAACCGAACCGTTGCTTTTTATAGGTTAACCGTTCAAATTAACCGATAGGTTTGGTTAACCGACCGTGCCCACCCCTACTATGAACCCTTGGGTGACTTCTAGCAAAACATTCTTTACTTTAGAAATTTGATGTGGGCTATCCACCACACATTCCATGGTTTTCCTAGGTTAACCCATCACTTGGCCAGTTTAAAATATAATGATCCCTATGATTATTTATTAAAATTCATGATCCCCGTGATTTCTTATTTTCCCCAGGTATACCACCCGTTTAACCTATTCCTATTGGTAGCCCCAATTTGGTTAAATCAAATAAAAACACATTGATAACCCCAATGTATATTTTCAAAAGCATATTTCCATTTGTAACCTCAAACTATGTATCGAAAACATTAAACCCACCCCGGTGTCCCAAGGTTTTATAAAATTCAATTTAAATAAGGATCCCCCCTTACATATTCAGACAAAGATAAGTATTTTATGCTATAACCCTTCGAATTAGCAAAACTTTACTTAAGCAAAATGGCTAAAAATAGCCTTTTACAACCCTTCGAATGAAGTCCCATTTGAAAGCAAATAACCCTCCGAAGTTAGCCCCTTCGGAAGCCTTCCTTTTGAAAGCATCACAAAATCATACCTTTCGACCTCATCGAAAGGTCCTACCTTTCGACCTTGTCGAAAGCCTGGGGTATCCCCCCTTATAAAACCGTTTATAAACCTTTCGAAAGCAATGAAACTCAAAACCTTTTGCAATCATTGAAGGTAACACCTTCAAAACCTTTCGAAATCAAACCTTTCAAAACCATTCAAAAACAACAAAGTGTTGATGTTGGAACCAACCCTTCGAAAGTATATTCCGACCTTGTCGGAAGGTTTACCCTTCGACTTTGTCGAAAGGTATTAAAACTTTTACTTTAAAAACAATGGGAGGTTCAGAAGTAACCCCTTCCTCTTCCCCTTTTTTCCCTTTGGCTTTGTCGAAGGCATCCCTTCGACTTAGTCAAAAGGATTAAAACACCATTTTAGAAAACATTTTAAAATAATTCTCTTGAAGGTTTAAGCTTTCAAAGATCCCCTTCGAAACACCTTCTTGAATATATAAAAAATTAGCCTTTTATAAAATGATAGAGTTGAAGGATCCCCCTTGAACTTATTTGAAAGCAATTATGTTTCTATTCGAAAGCAAAGGAAGCAGCCTCCCCATCCCTTTGCCCCTCTTCCCTTCGACACCATGCCTACCTTTCGACTTAGGCAAAGGGTAATTGTTTACCTTCCGTCTTAGACGAAAGGTACCTTTCGACTTCGTCGAAAGAGTAAAAGCGGGCTTGTTGGAGTCGAAGGCAGAACTGGGCCTACTGAAGTGATGTTTTATCTTGCTTGTCCAATTTTGATTGGCTGAGGAGCCTTCTCCTGTACTTCCAAATAGTAAAAAGTATACAAAAGTTAACGTTTTTCTTAAAACACTCTTCCTCTTCCCCAATTAAATTTTCGAATTGCAGCCTTCCCTCCAAATTGATTAATTCGAAGGCAATTTTGCAATTTAGCCCTTAGGCTTAAATAATTTAACCAGTTTAGTAAATAACTAAGGAAAATCCCCAAAAATCACATAAATCATGTAACGACCCGGAATTTTCGATCCCGAAATTCCAGATAGTTATGAAAAGAAGAAAAGAGGTAGAAGAAGAAAACATAAAACAAGACATAGAATCTCACATTCGCAGCGGATCAAAATATAATATCAAATAATAACAGTTATACAAATGAAATCTGTACTTGTCAAATTACACTTTAATACATCAGAGTTACAACATATACACAAACACTAGACAAATACAATCAACATGTCCCAGACAAACTACAATATATCACAGCAGAATACACTCCATACGTTCCTGCCATCCAGCTCGTCTCCTGAGCTCCAGAACGTCCTTACCTGAAAATCTGTAATGCTCGGGTACTTCAACATATTAAAATTTCAAAGCATATGAAGATCAAAACAACTCGGAATTTAACTAAAACCGAATAAAAACGTGTTAATTAGCTCATTAACATTTAAAACACCTATGTCTTATCCAAACAAAGGTTTAAATGGTTATATCCTAACCAAAATCACAAACATGAATCGGGTGTAACCCATAACCAATCCAAACATAGAAAAAGGAGATGATAAACATGATTATTCATCTTAATTAATTGATTGGAGAATGAGATAATTTCCTAGCTTTAATTCCTTAGCTTTATCTTCAATTAATTGCTCTTCCTGGAGCTTTTAATGGCCGGCTGAAATATAGGTGAGGAGTTATGAATGAGAAAGTGAAAGTTTATTAAAGTGGAAGAAGAGATATATACTAAGAAATGTAGCCCCATTTCCAAGTTTACCCCTTAGGAAAATTCCTCCTTCTAAATTTAGTTAAGTCTTATTTTAGTTCAGTCATTAAGACACGGCCATTGTATTTATTAATCTCATCTCCCTAATTATTCACATTATTCTATTTAATTTATCCAACTAAATATCCCGAATAATGTTAATTAAAATTCAGGGGCATTACACCCTTCCTACCGAACAGCCTCATGATGAAAACTCCTCCGATAGATGAACGACCCATTCTAATGGTTTAGATAATCCTCAAGATCAGTACCATCCAAGTTGACCATAGAGGCACTCCATTCAATATGCCCTAAACATGGAATTCCTAAGGATGAGGTTCTCCTACTAACACTCGATCAACGGGCTCATCTCCTGCCTCTAGGCTAGATGGCATGCAACAGACATATGCGCATGTTTAGAACCAAGCAAGTATTCAATGATTATTAAAAAAGTTCTTCAAGAAATCAGCTCGACTCCCACTCAAGTACATTCTAACGTCTACGCTCGGTGCATCCTCTTTATGATGCAATTAAATAATCCTCCAAAAGTTGGGAAGTTCATTTTCATTTTGAGCATCAAGAAGAGGTAGGATTCACCTTCCTTGCTAATTGTTGATGCATACAACTATTTCATAGTCATTGAGGCACTTTACAACAAATGCAGCTACTTCAAGAGCATATATTTCTTCATTTGATGACCATAAGTCTTCAACCGTTTTTAGTTGTATACCCATAAGTCTTCTTATCCAACATCATTTTCTCACTTAGGTTTCCTTCACCTAAGCGTCTAAAAACCTTTATGCATTCTTCATATATGTCTCTGAATGAGAAGTCAATGATGAACATGCCAACACCCAGGAGTTCTTGAAGGGGATTGATTATGGACAACATACAACTTCTTATCTTCTCACAAACTCCCAGCTCTGCTAATATCATCTTATGTATAAAGGCAAGAGCGATGTTCCAAACAGACTCCGTAATAAAAGATCTCGAGCCATCACTAGTCCCTCTACCCCAGCCCATAATTCTGATAATAAAGACCAAGGGGATGAAGTGGGTCAAGGAGGAAATGCAAACATAGGCGAGGAGGAAAGAAGAGTAGATGAGAACATTGTTGAGGAAAGAGACAAATGGAAAGAGGAAGGAGAAGAGGAAGAAGGAGGTGATGAAGAGGAAGACTAAAATTATGACAACGAAGATTACGGTATTGGTGGGGACGAATCATATAGGGAGGCATCTCTTGAGGTAATCACTGCTATAGTACCTCCTTGATCAGAGAGATTAATCATCAAGCCTTCATAGATTGCGCCCAGTTCAAGCCTTGAGCCAGTTGAAGAAGCAACTCCTCTTACGGGCTCCTCAAAGAACATCTTTGGTTCCTTAGGAGATCTTGGGAACTTGTCAGCTTTTGGCTTTGGAAAAATAAGCTTTGGAGACATTCTAAACATGAGTACCCATGAATTCAGATTCCCTTACAGGGACATTCTTGCAGTTGCCGAGGGTAATGAAACTCTATCTCTGGGAGCCCTTAAGCACAGTTCGTAGGTTACTAAGGAAAACACTAGCACTTTACACACTTCTAGGATCACGAGCGTGACTCTGACCGCTGTAAGCCACACTCTCATTCCCATTCTTCTCAGTAACAACCCCATGATCTCAACCTCCTACCACTACTATCTCTATCTCCCTTCAATCCAAAGGACCTTCTAGTCACGCTGCTCCAGTACCACCTCTCCCCACAAGCCAATCCTCAGCTATCACTACTAAGATAAAGGTGGCTCTACCTGACTATTTTCTAGTAGGGGTAATATTTGACTACAATGTCAAGGATATCGCCTAACAAGACGTTAACAAAAACATTGACTAAGTCAAGGAGATTGCGGATAAACTATTTAAATGGAAAAGAATAGAAAATGGCCTCTCTGATGTTAATCGGGCCAACAAGTTGATCATTTGTTTTTTTGACTTGGAGAGGGCCAATCACGACAAGATAGTAGGGGTCTACAAATAAGAATTGGCTGATGTTACTGAGGAAATAGATGAATCATTAAAATCAGCTAAGGACTCCAAATATCTAACAGCCAAACCACCCATACGCAAATCATGGCAGTTATGAAAAACCAGATTAAGTCTGCACATGTTGAAAATACCAAGATTGAGGAGAAATTCAAATCCAAGGAAGAACAGCTTGCGACTCTTCAAGCTATGGTGGAGAATCTTAAGGCTGGCTTAAAAGCTGAGATGGACTCAAAAATTCAAACCTAAGTCAAGCGCACTGGCGCCAGAGATGAAATCAGGAAGCATAAAGCAAAGGACACTCAAACCAATGAAGAATGGAATCCATTCTCCTTTAATTCTTTGCCAGTGTGGTTGAAACAAAGAATCTAAAATGGCTTGGAGAGAGTTATCCGGTCACACTGGTCAATACTTGAGAAGAGATCCTCCATAGAGCCAAAAAACTAGCCATGGTGCAAACGAAGACTATTTGAAATCTTTCTTTTAGATGAAAATGATCTCGTGGCCCTAGAGAAAGGAAAATCTATCTCGGTAGCATAGGATGCAACTGCAGGGAATGCGACGATTGAGACTCCTACTGGTCCCAGTGCATCAAATCAGGTGAAAACTTCCACTCTGACTTCGAAAGAGCCCTCTGTAAACATTGCAACTCCATGATAACCACTTCTAAAGCCGCCATTATTCATGTTGCATCCGATGCTGATATTCTACATCTCACTCCTCTGGCTACTCAACCAACCCAATCCTCAATTGGCAAGGGAGAATTCTTCAAATCCCTAGTCAAGGACACTCAATTCAACCAAGGTATATCTCTCTTCTCTTCAGTCTTTGAGAAACTTCAGCTCTCGCCCGAGGATGTCGCTAATCTATACCATTACACCTGTAAAGTTATAGGTCATCAGTCGTTGCCTTTTTCGCCACCAAATACTCAAGCTTTGGGTCAAGCGCCATTTCAACTAAGTCTAAAATCACAACAACGTTGATCACTCCAGTTCCTCACTTTGCAATTCCTCCATCTCGTTTCATTTCTTAGTTCTATTTTCCATTACCAATATATATCTTACTTGGCTAAACAAAACTGTGCTTCTCTAGTTAACTCTATTTATCTTTGGCTAAATGTATCTCGCTCAATCGTTAATAGAGCTAAATTACTTTAGGAAATTCTATGGTAAACCCTATTTATCTTTGGCTATGTATATTCTGCTCAATCATAAACAAGGCTGTATTTGCAAAAACCATTAACTTTGTACCATTTCCTATCTCTAGGAAATATAAGTTTGGGCATCTATCTCTAGACATCCATCCTTAATTTCACCTATCTCTGGGTGATAATCAAAGATATCTTGCCATTCAACCTCATTTATCATTAGCTAAACAAATAATGTTGAGCTATAAACGCTGTTGTACTTGTAAAGGGTCCAATTAGACACCGACTCCTATCTCTGAGATTCAGTGTTCTGGATGCCTATCTCTGGGCGTACGTTTTCAACCCTGCCTATCTCTAGGAATTGATAAAAAATAATCGCGACTATCTTCACTTCTCTTTGGTTGAGCGTGTCTCACTAGGATGGAAGTGTTGTCATATCTGCAAAAGTTTCAATTATACACTAATGCTTATCTTCGAGAATCATAGTTTTTAATGCTAATCTCTAGGCATCTACTATTGATCTCACATGTCTCTATGCATTGATCAAGAGCATTCATCGATCATCATCACTTACCTTCAGCCAGGTGAATCTTGCCAGGCAGTAAGCATGGTCATTTCTACAAAAAGATATAATTCTACGCTAGTTTCTATCTCCTAGATTCGATGCTTTAGATGTCCATCTACGGGCATTATTTCTTGACTTAGCCAATCTTTAGGCACTGGTCGAAGACTAGATGTGTAAGAGAAATTATCGGATTGACCACAATTTGATTATACTCCTTCAATCCAATCATGGATCGAAGGAGTTCATCGGTATTTATCTCCATGTACCTAGGCATCCGGTTTTTCAAGACGTAGAATGTCTTATTCTTCCACTAATCACGCGACATAAGGTTAGATTGAGAATATGGTTCCATTGATTCCAAAAGCCAACGTTATTTACAGGTAAAAGAATGGCAAATCCTACCTTGTTACTCTCATCTTTCAATCAGGGTCTCTTATTTTCGGAAAATAAACAAATCTAAGTGAAATAGCACCGTAGATTCTCGTTATTCCATGCTCATGGAATCGGGATCCCATCAATAGTAGATAGCTTGAAAGATTCATATCCAAACTTATGTTAAATTGCAAAGGGACCTTCCTAATTCAGACCAAGTGCCCTATATCAGGAAAGACCAGTTTCAAATCGAGGATGCCTATTTCAAAGGTACGTCTTCTGACCTTTGCGTTGAAATGCCTTGGTACCTTTTTCTGGTGAGCAGCTACCCTTAGCTCAGCCTCCTCTCATTTTTGTCGACCAAATCAAAGGATTTAAGCAGGAGTTCCTCATTCATCTTCGGATAATAATGCTTTCTTCGATGAGAAGAGACTTCTAGTTCAATCGAAATTATTGCCTCAACTCCATAAGCCAAGCGAATGGATTATGCCCAGTCCCGGGCTCATGGGTTGTTCTATAAGCCCATGATGCTAGTGGTAACTCATATCAACCCAGTTGCTCTTTGCTCTCATCGGTCGTTTCTTCAATATGGATACGATAATCTTGTTCACCACCTCCACCTGTCCATTCGCTTACGGCTGTGCTACTATTGAAAAGCTCCTCTTAATTCGATATTACTTATTGAAGTTTTTGAACTTGGTACTCTCTAATTTAGTTCCATTATCATTGACGATCTTCTATGGAACTCCAAATCGGTATATAATATTTTGTATCTTAAAGTTGGTCACCTTCTTCGTAGTAATCATGGCTAGCGGTTCCACTTCAACTTACTTTATAAAGTAGTCCACGGCTACAATAGCATACTTTTCTTTGCCCTTCGACATCGATAGCACCCCGTTGATATCAATTCCCCAAACCACAAACGGCCATGGGCTAACCATTTGCATAAGCTCTGTAGATGGGGCTCTTGATATCTTCACAAACCTTTGGCACCTATCTCATCATCAGGTGTAATCAGCTGCATCTCCACTGATGTTTGGCCAAAAATATCCGCAGTGAAGAACCTTTTTGGAAAATGTCTGCCCCTCGATGTGATCACTACAGCTTCCAATGTGTACATCTAAAAGGATCTTCTTAGCTTCATCTTTGATGACACACCACCGCAAAGAGGTTGAGAATCCTCTCCTATTCAACACTCCTTCTTACATAATAAATCTTGGAACTTTATGTAGGAGTTTTCGCTATTCATTCCTTCTAGTTGGGAGAGTTCCTTTAGCAAATAGTCTTTTATTAGAATCCTTCGTTACTCCTTTTCTTCTATGACCTCCAAAATCCAATCAACATCCATCTAGTCGATGCTTGGAGCTGACAAAACCTATACTAGAACAAATCCTATAAGTTGTGCATCCGCATAGATGTTAATTTGGCTAATGAATCAGCTTTCGTATTCTCTTCTCTAAGGACGTGCATTATTGTATAATGTTCAATGTCATTTGGTAGTTCTAACACCTTCATCGGGTAAGAGGCAAGTATCGATCCCTTAGCGTGAAATTTCTTCTTAGCTTGGTGGACCACCAACTGAGAATCCTTGAATATGTGTGGTGTCTTAACTCCTAGTTTTTTTGCTATCTTAAGTCCCAAAATTAATGCTTCACATTCTCTTCATTGTTTGTTGTGGGGAACTCTAGCTTCAAAGCGTAGCATATTCTCTTTCCTTTTAGGTTCGTAAGAATTACTCCTACCCTAGACAGTTAGACCACATCTTATTCCGTTTCTCCATCCCGGACAGTGAATTTGGCAATGAAATCAGCTAATGCATGTCCTCATATCACCTTTCTAGGATGGTAGGTCATATAATACCGACTCAACTCTATATCCATTTCAGCAATCTGCTCGAAGTCTAAGATCAATGTAGTACTTGCCTCAATGGCTGATTAGTCAATACTTTGATCAAGTGAGCCCGGTATGTTACAACTTCCTTGAAGCAATCAACAAGAAACATGCTAACTTCTCTAGCTTTGCATCGGTGAACTGCTTGTTTATGTAATATACGGGCCTTTGGATTTTAGACTCCTCATGTACCAAAGTTGCACTTAGTGCGCAAGCAGATATTACTAGGCAAATGAATAGATCTACTTTTTCCAAAGGCTTTGATGAAACTGGTGGCCTTTCCATATGCTCTAGTAAATTCTAGAAAGCTTCTCGACATTCCTTCATCCAGACAAACTATCCTTTTCCTTCTTAAGGGAATCAAATAACTATATAAATTTGTCCATCAATTTGAGATGAATTGGCTTGGTGTGGAGACTTCATGTTCAAGCTCTACATCTCCCTCCTTATCTTTTGGGGCAGTAACCTCTTATAATGTTTTAATCTACTTCAGGTTAGCTTTGATGCCAGTTGAGTTTATAATGAAACCCAAAAAATTTCCCGATGTAACTTCGAAAGAACATTTCAGTGGATCAAGCTTCATTTCATACTTTCAAAGTACATCAAATGTCTCTAAGAGGTCATCCATGTGATTCATCGATTGATGTGACTTCACAATAATATCATCCAAATAAACCTCCATTGTTCATCTGATTTGATATATGAACCTTTTATTTACCCATTGTTGTTAAGTAGCTCAAATGTCCTTCAAATAGAACGACATCACTCGATAACAACACGTCCCTAAATAAGTGATAAAACTCGTATGCTACTAATATGGAACGTGCATTGTTATTTAGTTGTAGCTAGAGTGCGCATCCATAAAGGATATCAGTTCATGTCCAACTATTGAGTCCACAAGTTGGTTAATCTCCGGCAATGGGATGCTATCTTTCGGGCATGCTTTATTCAAGTCTGAATAGTCAATGCATGTCTACCACTTTCTGTTCTGCTTCTTGACCAACACAGGATTTAATTATCATTTAGGGTATTGTGCATTGTAGATAAAGTCTTTTACTTTCAGCTTATCCACCTCTTCTTTCAGTGCAGTGGATCGCTTCGGGCCTAGGCTGCATTTTTTCTACTACACATGAGGGAATCTTGGGTCCACATTCAATGCATGGTAAACTATCTCCGTAAAAATTCCACACATATCAGAATGCGACTAGGCAAACACATCCAGGTTTTATTAAGGAAATCCTACCAGCTCCTTTTCATTTTTATCCTGAGTTGAGATCTGACCTAGAGAACCCAAGTGGGATCATCATCATCATCATCATCATCGATCAGGATGTTAATCGTCAGCTCCATCGGTACTGCCCTTGTATCCTCTAGCTATATTTGGGGGTATGTGGGTTTGTAGAACTTGGAATGGGACCCCAGCCAGGGCTTGAATGGTTGTTACTATGCACTAGCATTTTTGATGATGAGAATTTTTTCTATATTCTTCCATTTCTTGCATCGTTTAGCCTCTGTGAGCTCGTCGACATGGCATTCTTAACTAGTACACTGGTCGACTTGAATAGCTCTTATTCCATTCTTGATAGGAACTTTATTATTAAATACCACGGAGCAAGAACTATCTTGAAACTAGCAAGGGTTGGTTGGCTCAAAAGGCGTAGTAAGCTAAAAATTCATTGACCAAAAAAAAGGTCTAAACTCGCACTATCTAGTGGTCTCCTTTGCCTAATTCTATGGACAAGTTAATACATCCAACAAACTCTTTAGCCTCTCTAATAAAATCTCTAGATGTAAGATTTATATGGCTTCAGATCGTTAGGGCTAATTTTCATCTAATCGAAGGTCTTTCTGAATAGAATATTAACCGAGCTTCCACAGTTAATCAAAACTTGATGCACTATTGTCGACCCAACAATACATGTAATCACCATGGGATCAAGCGTTGGTGTTTCAATCCCGTTAGAATCATTGTTCCAAAACTGATGTCATCATTCATCATTCTTTGTTGTTTCCCCGAAGCTCCATCTTCGACAACGAAATAACTCCCTTGAATCGCATGCATCAGCGAACACTTATACCTCTTCATTTCATTCCATCTTTTCTCTACTGGATGAGGTCCTCTAAATATATTGTTTATCACAATCTTACTTTAAGATTGCCTTGTCCCTTCTTTGTAAGACCCAGGTTGGTCCCATTGGGCATTCTACCCTTGGGGTCTATCATTCTATCTGCTAGCTTTCGGATCCCTCACAAACTATTAAATTTTCTTATTTTGAATCAAATATTCAATAATATCTCTTAAGTGACGACACTCGTTCGTAGTATGCCCATGAGTTTCATGGAAGCAACAATACTTCCCAAAGCACTATTCAGTTTCAGTTGCCCTGCTCTGAGATAGCTTCTTATAGTTCTATGTACCTTGCGTGGCAAGGTAAATGTCCTCAATAGTGTCATTTAGGTGAGTGTTATCTCCTAGTCTCATATAACTCATGCGCTTCTTGGTGTCTTGCTTCTTCTCACTAATGCCTTGGTTTCTTTTTTCTAGTTGTTATTTCCAACATTTAAGGCAACATTTTTTTATGCACTCACTAGTTTACTTATTAGCAACATTGTTATACACTACATCACTCAATAGTCAACCACCAATCAATCATACAGCCAGGTCTGCCTCTTTCAAGAGTAGAAACTAGGATGCCTTATGGTTAAATTCTTCCATAGTAGGTGGTTGCATTCTCTCAATCCATCTACCAAATTCTGTTCAGGGTGAACCCCCTGATCAATTTCACCAAAACAATATCTTCCTTCGGATTGCTAACTTTAGTCATTTTAGTGTTGAATCGCTTCAAGAAATCCCTCAAAATATCTCCGAAACTCTAACGGACATTTGACAAGGACATCACATCCTTTGATCGAGCAATATGGAGTTTTAACTGCTCCATAAACTTTCTTGCCAATTAATCAAAGAATATATGGACCTCGGCGTGAGCCGAGTGAGCCACATCGTAGCTACCCCATCCAAGAAAATGGGGAAGCATCTACACTTCACTGCATTAGTAGCACAGGCACCATCCATGTGCTATTAATACTTCAGAAGATGTTGTCTTGTATCATTCATTCCATTATAAAACGATATCGTCAGCTTCACAAACTTTTGGGGATAACTCTCCTGCAATATATCATTAGTAGATGGGGTCCTAACAGGTGTCGAACCTTATTCATCATTGCTCTTGTGTTGATTTTCATTCAACGACCTCTTTACCATATCTCTAATATATTCTTTGTAGGTTTGGGCTGCTCTATGGTGATCGTCAGGAACAACCCCGAGTGTTTGACTCTTCAAATGCTCTCGGTTAGTTGTATGATGTTTGGGCTTCTCTGTCTCAGGGAGATTTATTCATTTTGACCTCCTATGATGCCTTACCGGTTATGTGGCATTTTCTTGAAAACCATCAGTATGCGCACCGGTATCTTTTCTTCATGCTTTCAAAGATGGCATTCTTGCTATCAAGCATCTTCTTGTTCATCTCATCCATCATTACATCTAATTCCACTTTTGAACCACCTCTTACTGGAAAGATGGTACTGGCAAAGCATGTGTTGGCTGAGTGGTCTGTTCATTATGCTGAGAAGCTTCATCTTCCCCAACAACAGCTCCAGATCTTATGGAACCTCTCTTAGGGGTAATATCCTTCAGATCTAATTTAGATTCTTATCTAAATCCAAATAGTTGCAGATCTACAGCAGTAAACTTCTGGATCTAACTTTTGGATGCTCGAAATATACTAAGCTGGATCTTTACTTGAGAATCTCATTTCTCAATGAAAACACCAAAAGTATTAGGTCAAAAAGTGACACGACACCCTAGGTCGAACACAAATGAGAATAGATCAATAAAAAATGAGAAAGAACGGTAAGAACACATGAATTTTTATAGTGGTTTGGCATCACTACCTACATCCAGTTAATTATATTGCTTATAGATTAGCTTCCAAAGATTTAGGTCTAGAAAACAACACAAATTCGAGTTTGATAGCAGTTCATGGTAAAGAGTTGAAGTGTATAAAAGAAAATGATGAATTGGAGCTAAATATCATTTTCATATTCTCTAACTCCCATATTTATAGTCGAAATTATCAGCCATAATCGCTAGATCATGGAAGACCAGATAAGAGTTTAGATCCGTGAAACTAGGAAGAACATTTGTTTTTGGTGAAAAAATCATGTCAGTACCAACTAAAATATAATCAGTACGAAGCACAAATTCTCATCACCGTAGAGCTTGTTTCCTCATACTTGCATGTATCTCAAGTTCCCAAACTCAGAAGTAGGCCCCCTCTTAAAGTTAACTCGGTACCGACCATAATTTATGTTCTACAAATTAGCTCCAACCTTTTATGTTTCATTGTTCCATCGTCCTAAAGTGACCCCTTAAGTTCTTGACACATTTCGTCTTCATCTTGAAGTCTAAATTTGCTAAGAAGTTGTTCAGTTCAAATGCAGAATAACAAATACATAGTTAGATCATGAACAAACCAGAAATTTCAATAAGAAGGGAATTAAAAAGTCATGTATTTAACTGGACCTTCAAAGGGGTTATTATAAAATCAATAGAAGATTTATATGCTTTATGATGCATAAGATGGGTGTCCCAGCACAGACCATAATCTTAGTACACACATGCATTACCACTAATACTTATTTTATATTAATGAATGGTCTACTAAGGGGGTATATTACATCCACAAGAGGTATCTGCTATGGGTATCCCCTATCCTTCTATCTATTCAGCATAGCAACAGAGTACTTATCACTGATGTTAGAAAGGGCTATCAAACACAATGAGATATCTTCTATTAATAAAGTGCAACCAATTATTACATATTTATTATATGTAGATGGTGTAATGGTCTTGGCTTTTGCGAATAATAAAAGTACTTAAACAGTAATAAGTATAACAGACCAACTTGAATAATATGCTGGTTTAAATATAAGTCAACTGAAAAGCAAAGTTTATTTCAGTGTAAGCTGCCAAAGTAAACAAATTCTTAATATATTACAAATGGAGATGGGGAATTACTAGGTAAGTACTTGGGTCTACCATTGTCTTCTAATTATTTACACTATATAGAATGTTCCTCTTTGTTCTAGAGGGTTATAAATAAATTTGATAAATAGGACAATAGTCTATTTTCTATGGCAGGCAAAGCGAAATAAATTCACATAGTTATAACACCTATGGTGTTATATTGGCTTCTCTTATACCACATGCCTATAGCTACATTAATCAAACTAGATAGTTTTTGTGCTTACTTCTTTTTGGTAGGGAAAACAAAAAAATAGCATGGAGCAAATTATGTGAGCAAAAATTGGAAAGTGACATTGGCTTAAAGAGTTTTCAAGAGTTGAGAAAGGTATCGTAACTTAAACTAATTTTGTAGCCATTTTTCAAAAGTAATATGTGGTCAAAGTGGATTATAAATAAGTACTATTGTTACTCAATTTTTTCATAAGTAAGAAGTCGGATTAATTAAGGTATCTTAGCCTGATCCAGTCTAGTCCATGCCAACTGGGTCCAAGTCAGCTTGTAACCAACCACGGTTGGGGCAGATCAACTTAGTTCCCTATGTATGATGATAACCCAAATCCAGCCTAGGCCCACATCGTCTCCTCTGCTTAAGTGCACGTCTAAGCATTCTATCGATCAAGCCTCCTTATGTAGGAACTGCAGCGACTAGCTCACCTATCAAGACAAGGCGTAAGCCTGGCTCAACCCATCTCTCATTGGCTATTGAATCTTTCTGGTCTACTTGCAACCTAACTCCAGGCCATCTCGCCTACTCAAGCATCTCTTTCTTAGCTATCTCCCCACTAGTATAGCTTGGAACTATTTTAAGGGTGGCTCATCATTGATCCAGCTTCTATATCGCCACATGCGACCTACAATCTGTCTCATCTCACTCAGCTCAACGTACCCTCGACTCTCGCCAGTTTCCCATCCTCTATATGATCTCAACAGACCATCTCAGCCCATCCTACCACCTAGGCATGCGGGAGCAAAGTGGAAAAGAGTTATAGCCAGATATACTTGTTTCTGACAAGATGCATCTTCCATTTTCTATAAGCATACTGCAAGTATAAGTGCATTTAATGCAAAGCATGGTAGAGCATGCTTTTGTTATAGTTCTCCTATTGACCTTCATCTTAGCCATGCATTCCATTATTTCTCTAGTTGTCTCTCATCAAGTCCATTCAATTTGATCAATGGCCAGACGTGCTTCACCCCTATTTTGCAGCACGATCTTAGTTGTCCAAGCATCAGTTCAACTGCTATAAGAACCCCATGCATGACCACTTTAAAGGAGTTGGTTAGGCGCCCGGTGGAGGGGACTCAGGTTGGTTGGGCCTCCGATGGATGGGAACTAGTTGGTTGGGCCCTCAGTGGAGGTAAACTAGAAGAAGGTTGAAACTCATGATCCGCCACTCAAATCTCCTGATACAGTAGTTCCTTGAGATTAGTTGCTTCATTTTTAGTCTTAAGCGAATCATATTTTCTTATTATTATCTTGTAATTGTAAGTGAGTCATGTGGTAAGAGAACTTTACAATAGCGTAGGCAGCTTTGTTTGAACCACTTCATCTCTTGTGTTATTTACCTTTAAATGCTCTTTTCCTTTCATTTGTCAGTCATTAAGCCTAGTGATTAGCAAGTAACCTTTGATTTTCATAATGCATTATCATAACTCTATGGTTGACGAAATATATCGTCGATATTTTGGCGCTAAAAGGACTGCGAACTTCCGGGCTAGTGGTTAGTAGCTTCCTATGCAAGCTCTTTTCATGCTTGGTACCTCGCATCCAGCATCGATAGTGACAACGGTTGATAGTGTTCCAGCGCCTCCTCCAGTCACCAAGAAGATTCCTCAACTGTCTCGGTTTGGTTTTTTATTCTGCAAAGTTTCTGTGCGCGCTAGCTCACCTTCTCATACTACTGCTACTATCAAATAAATTATGGAAACCATGCATGCGCCTTATGTAAGGGCCATGCCTAACCGCTTAGAGATCTGCCTCAAGATTTAGACCGTCCTGGTCAGCCCGCATCATGGAAAAATTCAAGGGCGGTGTAACCACCTAACAATCTTGGATGTTCGCCGAGTACCCCTACACAAAATCCTAGAGATCCAGCCTCCTGTTATCACCTGGGGCAGCCCTCTATGGGTTGCCAAATAGTTCTCTCATTCATATTCACCCTCAACAACATCCAAAAGAAGCCAGATGCTTGTCCGCATGTCTCAAGATATCTAGACTATGTTGTTGGTGCCTTTCTAAAGCTCGCTTCCAATCCTGTAACTTCTGGTGAAGAATGTGTCGAAGATCGTAAAGCTTGGATCGTTTAGCACCTTTACCAAGGTTATCTAACGAGGATAAGTTATCATGTGCTCATTACCTTGTTTAGGGACTACCGACCTTTACCGTCTTGGACTATGCAGTCCACCGCTCATCTCCTGTCCGACTTGCTATTTGGATTACTAAGAATCCATTTCCTTATCGGGGACTGCTAAGTTATCTAACAAGAATAAATCATAGTTCTTTCGATTCCTTGCTTTGGGACCACACACTTTCCCAAGAGTTTGGGTGAGACATCTATCCCTTTCATGCCAGGTTGCATCAAAGATCGGATACGCGATCGTGGTGGTTCGTACCCTCAGTGTGATGCCACCCATCCTCTGTATAGGGTGTGACAGTGTTTTCTGAACCAACTCTGTTACCCCTAGTGATGCCAAAGTTCGACATCCGTAGTGTGCCTACATAGAAATAAGTCGGGGCTTGCTCCTTATTACAGCATGTCACCCTGGAGAACCTTCAAGCCCCTCGACACTTAGGTTCGAACCGGGTGGGCTTGTAGCTCCTTATTGCAGCTTATCACCATAGAGAACCTTCAAGCTCCTCAGTGCTTAGGTTCGATTCAGAACCTCCCTTCAACCCTTTATTGTAGCATGTCACCCTAGAGAATCTTTAAGTCTCTCAGCGCTTAGGTACGAGTCGAGCCTAATTGTAGCTCCTTATTGCAATATGTCACCCTGGAGAACCTTTAAGCCCCTCAATGTTTAGGTTCAAGTCGGGACCTCCTGTCAGCTCCTTATTGTAGCGTGTCGCATTGGAGAACCTTCAAGCCACTTAGTGCTTAGGTTAGTGTCAGGATTGCCCAACAGCAAAGTGACGCAAAGATAAGTTCAATTTTTACCATTTCTATCTGTTAAATTCTTATGAACAACGGTGCCTACTACTCGTCTCACCATCATATTACACCCTTATGCATGAGTATTCGAGCCAACCATGTGCCATAGTTTGAATTGGGGCCTTTGGTCACCCAACAACTAGTGGTGTATCACCTAGGAGAAGCCTCGAGCCCACATGTAGTCTGGTTCAAGCCAGGCCCATCAGCCACTCTACACATGATCGCTAGTCATCCAGGATAACCCATGAGACAACATGCACTCCCACTTTATGCCAATGCTACCCGCCACTTGATACATGACTGGCACTTGGCTCTTATAAATGCTTGGGTTCGGCCCATTGCTTGATAATATTACTACTTATCATGTCTTAAATAGAAAACTTTTTCTGAAAATAATACAGGAACTCCTCCAGACCGCGTGTCGTCTGGGAGGATCTCAAGTCGCTCAACGCTCAGCTTCATGTTGGGACCGCTCATCAACAAAGCCGCACAATGAAGCTCAGTTGTCATTTGTCAGCCTCAGCATCTGACGAGCAACCGGGTTGCTAGGTCAATGCTTGCTTTAGAGTCTATTGACCGGCCCGGCCTATCGGTGAAAGCAGATTAGTTAACCCGGTATAAGAGACTTTCCTAGTTATCCAAGATACGCTACCCAACCAGCCATAGGCAAATAATCAAAGATAACTAGTTTCATAGACAATAAGTTTTCAACACAAAAGATCTGTTCTTATTCAGTTCAAAAGAATGCAGGGGCACAATGCACGTTCTGCTAGGCTTACAAAGATTTTCAACCATTAATTATCTAAAAAGAAGAAAAGGGAAAGGTAAGTCATCAACAATGCTCTTCATAGGCATGCCGGCACACACTCTTATCACTTTCCAAACCACGCTCAACTGCATCGATGTCACTCCCTTAGCACTTTAAGCAATCTAGAACTTGTTGAAGAAAATTGAAGGTGCCACCATCTTCGAAGGTTTCTACACTGAATCTCGTAAGAGACTGAAAAGCTTTCAAACCACCTCGCCAAGGAGCGGACCAAGGCTTTGGCCATGTAAGAAGCAGCAAAGGTGATAGCCACTACTCCTTCCTGCAAGGTGTTGAAGTGTCCAAACCGACCTGAAGTTGGAAATGTCAGAGCATCAAAGTACAAATGTCCTCTAGCTTCACCTGGGTCATTAGTCCAAGACCAATGAGAAATCACCATCGGAAAGATGGTCGGAAAGCCGGAAAGCGCAAGCACAGGTCCAAGCCAAAGGCAAGATCCATCTTAAGAAGTAGATATCTAAGCAAGCGATCTAAACTGCAATCGACAAACACAGTTTAGCATCCAAAGTGTAGCCTCTTCCTTTTAATCCTAACTAAATTTGACAAAAACCCAAGTGCTCAACAGTAATGGAAGAGGAAGAGAAAGATGAAGTTATCTGTTTTTATCAATAGAAAACCGTGCAAAGTTTGAGTTTACTAAAGAAATTGCATGCTAATAGCCTTATGGGTTCAAAAGGAAAGAAAAGGGCGGTATTTATACACCTCTCCCTTCAATCGCAGCCGTTATGATCAAAAGGCAAAAAGGATCTTAATTGTTTAAGAGCGATAAGTGCTATGTTACGCCACGTGCGTAGGCGAAATGACACATCCCTGCCACGTCTCGAGAAGCATAACCATCGCAGCCAACTGTGCAATGCCATGTGGGTGGTGCATTAATTGCATAGCAGAACCGTTATTCGACGGAGTCTTTGTGGTTTTACCAGCCCACGCCTGCTCACGAGTATGGACTTGGGGTGAAAAATATTACTCATTTTTTTATAAGTAAAAAGACAGAATAATCATGGTATCTTAGCTGGGTCTGCTCCGATCGAGGCCGACTGGGTCCAAGTCAGCTCGCAAGCCCATGGCTAGGAGCAGACCGATTGGGTTTCGTATGTATGATAATAACCCAAATCCACCCTAGGCCCGCATCAGTTCCTTTGGTCAAGTGCATATCGAAGCCATCTGCCGGCCGAGCCTTCCCATGCAGCAACCTCAATGACCAGCTCATCCGTTAAGACAAGGCACAAGCCCAACTCGACCCATCTCTCATTGGTCTATCGACTCTCTCTTTGACCTGCTTGTAACCCAGCTCCAGGCCAGTCCACTTGCTCAAGAATCTCTTCCTCGGCTATCTTCCAAAGGCATATAGCTTGAGACTATCTCAAGGGTGCCTCACCATCGATCTTACTTTGATACTGCCACTTGTGACCTGCATTCCATCTTGTCTCACCTGGCTCGGCGTACCCTCGGCTCTCGATAGTTCCTCAACATCCATATGATCCCAACAGGCCAGCTTGGCCCATCCTGCCATCTAGGCATGCATGAGCAAAGCAACAGGAGGTACATCCATATGTATGTATTTCTGATAAGAAGCATGTTCCATTTTCTACAAACATACTACAAGTACAAGCGCATTTAATGCAAAATATGGTAGAGCATGCTCTTGGTATAGTTCTCCTGTTGACATTCATCTCATTTAGGCATTCCTTTCATTCACCAGTTGTCTCTTATCAAGTCCATTCAGCAAGATTAATGGCCAAGCGTGCTTCTCGCATGTTTTGCAGTACGATCTTAGCAATCCAGGCATCAATTCAACTGCTATAAGAGCCTCATGCATGGTCACTTCAAAGGGGTTGGTTAGACCCTCGGTAGAGGGGACTCGGGTTAGTTGGGCCCTCGGCGGAAGGGACCCGGTTGGTTAGGCCCCCGGTTGAGGGGACTTGAAAGAAGGTTGGAACCTATAATCCACCACTTAAATATCCTGATATGGTAGCTCGCTAAGATTAGCAGGTTCATTTTTAGCCTTAGACGAATCATCTTTTCTTATTATTCTCTTATAATTCCTTGTAATTGTAAGAAAACCATATAGTAAGAGAACTTCACTGTGGATGTAGGAAGCTTTTTCGAACCACTTCACCTCTTGCGTCATTTACCTTTAAATGCTCTTTTTCATTCATTTTTTGGTCATTAAGCCTAGTGATTAACAAGTAACATGAGCGCTTCATAACGCATTATCATGACTCGGACGTTGAAGAAAAATATCATCAACAACTATAATCAAACATCATTATGGATTATGCCAGTTAACAACAATGTGTCTTGTACAATGAGGACCATGTTTAGGTATAGGACAAAAGCTTTACAATGTTTAAAAATAGTTAGAGTCAATGGTGAAAATAAGCACTTATGGGCAGACCCTTGGCTAAATAATAGAACTCTAATTGACATATTATGGTGAATAGATATTATATCAGCAGCAGCAAAAATATGTATGTATCAGCAATTATCAATGAAATGCAATGGTACACAACAAGGTTTACTGAACCAGAATGTACTGTAGCAGATACCTATCAACACAACATAACAAGAAGATCAACGAACACAGGACTATAATACTAAATTCTTCTTTGCATCTACTTGGGAAGCAATCAGAGACCACAGTCAGGAGCACAACAGGCATCTTATCATATGGAACCCTATAAATAGTAAAAAAATGTCATGCTGTGCTTATAGGGTGATTCTAGATCGAACTAACACAAAAGACAAGCAGCCATGATTGATGTGTGCTATGCGAAGACCAACAAGAGACATCAAAACATATTTTCTTTAAAATTATAGGAGCTATATATGGACAATTATGAAGATAAAATTGCACATGATAAATAAAGAAGAATGCTAAATTAAGCGAACATAAGATGAGCGTAATGTTAAATTAAATCAATTACGATAAAAAAATGTGAAAATGAATGTTATTTTTGTTCATCTAGTGCTAGTTTAATTTAGCATTATGTTCATCTGATGCTAGTTTAATTTAACATTTTGTTGTCCTTCGGACTAAATCTTAAAATCGTGTTCTTTAGATAAAAATATGTTTTAGGTTTCCCCTTTTAACTAATATATGGAAAGTCTATTGGGACATAAGATGTAGATACAATTGATGACACAATGGATCCCCACCATTGGATGCCTGATTTCCACCTCTTATATAAGGATAAAAAGATCCAACGGATACAGATCTTTTGTGTCGTTAACTGTGTTTTATTTTATGTTCAAATGGTCGGTCCCATGTATGTATACACACACATATATACACATACACACACATATATGTTTGTGTGTGTGTGTGTCTATATTGTATAATATATATACACATGCATATATATATATATATATATACATCTCTACTATTAATAAAAACTAGTGTGAACCCGTGCTACGCACACGGTTGTTGTGAATCGAAGATACACAACATCGTAGTAAAACTACTCATTCACTGCTTAGATTTAGTCATATTTGAAAGTATTCAATAATTAGTATAAGTATATACATGCATGGAACACATTGATGATCCAGTTTAAATATTTGGATTTTGAAATTTTTGTAACAATCATTGATCAAGTGCAGTTCTATGCTTATTAAATAGTTACCCAGTAAACTAAGTACTTGGTAAAGCCAAAAAAACAACTCGAACAACTGAATAATTGGAAATAGATCATATCATTGAGTTGAATACTGAACCGCTACCAAGAAAAAAACAACATAAGTAGGTAAGACAATTTTATAAACTCGATGCAAAACAATGGAAGATTTGATCGTATAAACTGATAATAACCAAATAAAGGAGACCAATTTTGGCCGATAATGGGAAAGTACAGGAAACTTTCATACATAATTTATTATTTTGTCATTGCACTTGTATGCAAACAAAAACAAAAACTATAGTTTAACATACTGGCACTACGTTCTATTATTTTATTTAATTCCAGTTTCGAATACAATCATTATTTGAAAAGCAATTAACATCCTCCAATTTTTGTTTTTCTTTAACTTTCAACTAACTTTATCTGAAAACTGGAAGCCTGAATATGTTCCTGCATAAGGAAATTAATTTATCATATATGAGCTACCAATATATATATCACTGAATGGAAAAAACTTGTAAAATGCTTATATTGATCCTTTAATGCATATAATATACAACAAATTGCAGTATATAATAATTTGAATTGAATGATAATTTGACATACTTGTAAAATGCATCATTTAGTAAAAACAAAATGAAGTTTATGAAAAGGAAATTTGAACCAAAAGCAAATCATCAACATCAACCCTATTTTTTGTTAATAATTTGATTGAAGTTTCTTTCAGATTTGTTATTATAGTTTTTCTGTACTGTGTTGGGTGAAAACTATAAACCTTAATGTGGTACTAATATTAATGGGCTTGTCATACATTTTCTAGTGGAGAATAGTGTATCTTTATGATATGAATAATCATATTTTCCATTATGTTTCCGCACAGTTAGATGTCGACTATTTTGTAAAAGAAGCAAGTAGAGATTAATTTGAAAAACCACTGATTGAAGTGGAATTCATTTGATTTATGGTTAAATGAAGGAAGGAGAAACCAAGTTAATTTCCAATTTTCAATAGGTGCTAATCTATAACCATATATCTTAAAATTTAGTAATAAAAGCTATTGTACTAATGGCTATCGACAACACTGTAGAACTTAAATTGTATGAAGTAATATAAATATTTCTAGGAAATATGCCTCCCATCCACGTTATTTTGTGGTCAGCTAAAGTAAATTGTTATGAAAATATATTTGGAAAAATGAAAAAAAAATCTATTTATAGTAGTGGCATTAGTTCCGCACAAAATTACAGTTAAGATTTTTATTTTCCAACTAAATAAAAGCATGGTTATACAATATATGCCTACATATGCTTAATTTGGTCAAACTCAATAAAATTGAGACATAAAAATAACATTAAAGAGTTCAATGAATCATACCTTGAAATATAGAATCAGACATAAATATATCACTGAGAGAAAGCTCAACACTTTTAGCAATACAGATATGATTACATAACCTACGAAAATGTCACACAAATATATCTCAAATTTATATGAATATTAGTAACCATTAAAATGTTTTGATAGGATTCGCTATAAACTATCTAACTTGGAGTAAATTTTATGCTACAAATCTTTGATCAGACTTACTTCATCCTTGGAGTAGCATACATAGTTTTGGCTCTTAGTACGGTTGAAGATACTTCAGTTTCACAGGATCCTATTACATAAACAGTAAGTTTATTATAAAATTATAAAGGTCGGAGCAGGAAAACCATACGTTAACAACATGAATTGTTCAATGAACAAATCGGTAATCCTTATAATGCATGCAACAACATATAGACTTAAACATGTAGGAATCAATCTTTTAAGTGATGACGTGATCGGTAAATCAGATAACAATTATGATTGCAAATGAACTTCAGTTTATCTACTAATATATTTTTATATAAGGTAACCAAACACAATTGCATAATCTTATCCAACCACGTTAAATGGATTTTTTATCATTATGGTAATTTAAGCATAAAATGAGAGTTTTGATGATTGCCAACTTGATCCTAATTTCTTGTTGGCTGATACACATTTAGGAAATTTTATAAGAAGGTGGTAACCTTTTTGATTATTTAATGTGAGAGAAGTAGTGGTGTTAATGCAACTAAAAGACATATCATGACCAGCACCATTGTCCTAACGGTTAGGTGCTTCGAGACTTGTAGTACTAATATGTACTACTATTTAAGTAGCCAATTTCAAAAAAAAAAAATTATATCATGTGTGTTACAATTGCAATAGCATTTTTGTGGCCGATAGGACATAAATAACATGTACCATTAACTGCAATAAATATAAAACCATAGGAGTGGTTTAATACAATTGATAAATGAAAAAATTAACCAAATTGAATCTCAAGGCTCAGTTATAATCCATGATTGTTGTGATGATTGGCATAAATTTTTTATTGAAAATATCTAGTCTTAGAAAATAGGAGAAGGCAATTAAAGTTTTAATATTTTTGTATAGATATTCTATGAAATAAACAGCATTAATTTTAGATCGGTATAACAAATACTTAGACCGTGTAAAGTGAAACATAATGGAAGCCCACTGTACAAAAAATTATGAATTGCTAGCAAAAATAAATGCCTAAAGAGGCATGCATTGTTTGTATCAATGTTGTTTTGCGTTAAATGTGGTAAGCACCATACAAAAATCTGCATGGCATACAAATAAAACTTCTGAATTACAAAAGCCTAAGAAATGGAACAAAATGATAAAATAAAACACATCTTAGAAAAGCAAGTGATCCACAATTATGTAAAAATATCGAATTCAGAATTATAGCAGCGATTACTAATGTAAAATGGAGAAGAATGCCAATAAATTAATATCGAATGTTTTGGCTAAGTTAAAAGTACTTGAGATGTAAGTATATATCGGTAAAAAAATACAATAAAAATGTTGTTGAAACCGAAAATTGTTTCAGGAAGAATTAAAATAAATTTGTAGCTATAAATTTTAGGATTACAGAAAAATATTTGATAAATCCAACTAAAAAGGTAACTAAATAATTTAAAGGTGGATAATTATTTAAAATGTTGTAAAAAAGCAGAAATCAACAATGCAGAGTAATTATGAACTGTTAGCCAAAATAAAAATGCCTAAACAGACATGAATTGTCTATATCAATATTGTTTTGCATTATATGCAGTAAGCACCATAAATTTTTTGCATGGCATACAAAGAAAACTTTTGAATTACAAAGGCGAAAGAAACGGAACAGAATGATAAAAAGGGACAAAACATTCTATAAAAGCCGGTGATCCACAAATACACGAAAACAACCGAATTTAAAAATTGCAGCAACAGAAGAGCGCCGATAAGTTAAGATTGGATGTTTTGGCCGTGTTAAAAATACTTGTGGTAGAAGTATATATCAGAACAAAATACACCAAAGATGTTGTCGAAATTGAAAATTGTTACATAAAGAAATAAAATAATTTTTTAGCTAAAATTTTAGGACTGTAGAAAAATGATTTGCTAAATCCAACTTCAAAGAACACTAAATAGTTTAAATTTGGATAATTTTTTGAAATGTTAAAAAGGAAGCAGAAATCATTTGTTTCATGCTCTAGCTATGCAGTTCAAGGTAATTAACCAACAATCAAAAAACTATAACGAAAGTAGTTTAATAACACATTGCTTTTATTACTTGTCATTGTACTAAAAATTGAAACAAAGTATAGATTAATCAGGCAACCTAATGTTTCAAAATCATATCATGAGAAAAAATATTAAAACCAAATATATTCTATTACTAAAACCTGATAATTTACCATATATGTTGAAATTTCCCAATGTAAATAATGTAACAAAATATGCATCATTAATAATTGTTACGGTAATAAAAGGATATTCATAATGCATTAACATCCATATGCATAATGCATAGGATATGGCTGCATTGATCCCGAATTTATTATTGTTATAGTAATTTATTGAAATTTTTGCCTTAAAAGAGGATATTGAAATTTTAATAAAATGTTTAAATTACCTATGCGAGTGTAAGAGCTAAAATTTTAGTATGTGTCTAAATAATTAAATAAAAATTAGAATAAGCATCGTACTTTATTCAACCAAATGACTCATTTAAATAAAAATATTGTGACTTCTAACATAAGCAACATGGTTCTATAATTAATATACGCAGGCAGATAAATAGAAAAACGTATATACACAATGTATGCATGTACACGTCTATGTTTGCGTGTGTATCAACGACTGTTTATCAAATGACTATTTATGATCTTAAAATGCTGGGAATAATTGTGTAAAGACCCAAACACTTATACAATAGTCATCTAAGCACGTGAAACTCTAAATATTGAGGAATCAAAATTTAAATCTAAATATCAACAAACGTAGGCACCGCATATATCTTGCTAACCATATATAAAATAAATAAATAAATAAATAAATAAAGAAGAGGGTGTGGACCAATAATTCACTGAAGTTACACATTGACCTATCGATCATAAGTGCTTGAAATTTGTCCGAAAGTAGATGAGCATCAAGAAACAGTCACACGCCAATTGATTAGGAACAATGGTGAAATAGTTTTATCTTTAAACTTCTGACGCCGCACTAAACGTACATTAGTGATATATTTAGAAGGACTACTAAAATATGGTGAATACCAAGAACAATAATATTAATATGCAATGTGTTAAGCACATATAATAAACAACGACTAAAAATTGGCTCACAAACTTAGACCAAGGATGTACAACAATACATAATGGTACAAAATACAGAATACAACAATCATCAAATTGAAATGGATATGACCTTTGTAAAATATAAAATAAAAAAATTATACTTTACAGACTTATAAAATATATAGTTATAATGTTTGATAACCCATAATCTTATCAAGTGGCTTGATCGAACATTAGATGTACAAAACAAATTCGAAAAAGTAACATAATAGAATCACAACCGGATGCAACTATAATACCAAGTATTATGAACCACATTAATTTGAGACTAAACCATATAGTGATTTAAATATCCATATATACCCTTAGTTATAATACGAAACGTTAATCTTGGGTTATATAACACCACCATGAATAAACACTACCTAAAAGAATTATGCCCATTACTAATAAGTATAATCGATTTCACATTAAATTTCCAAAGAAGTCACACTATATCCATTTTAAGTTTAGAAAAATTTCAATTTCCAAAAATATATAGATTAAAAACAAAAGCCTCTAAAAGAAAAACAAAATGTAAAATCTAAAGATTAACTTTCAAAATCTTTAAGAAAATTTGTTACCGTATAGAATAATGGCACATTTATAAATACAAAAATTTATATAGGAAAAATAAGTATTGAATTCTAAAAAGAGATTTAAAAGGGTTATTTTCAAAGCTTTTAAAATTTACACTTATAAATACAAAATGTATATGTTGTGTCAAAAGCTTGTATACCTTTAGAATGACGTAGCAGTTGCATGCCATCTGACAAACTTTAGATACATGTATGTAAAAATGAAAATTTTGCCCTTGTTAACTCAGTAAAAAAACATGCAATTCAAAATGTTAGCAATAGTGGAAATGCATATGATTGATATAGTTATATAACTTTAGCGATGCATATAAATGTTTGGTGGATAGTTACATTTTTCTATGTACTATAACTGCGTTATTAAAAGGAATATGATAGACATTTAAAATTGGTAAAATAGTTATTAGTTTCCAAAAGAAAAATTCAAAATTTACAATGTTTAACCAAATTGTTCATTTTAAAGCTAAATCTCTGCTCATCCACGACACTTACAATGTGTACCACATTTAAACTAAAGTAGAAAAATGATAACATTTTAAGATTTGAAATAGAAGCATATTTTTCATAAAATGAAATTTACAAAAAAACCATACAAACCAAAATTTGCAATTTGTAAAATGCAACGCTTTAATCTATTTCCCCAAATTTTGTAATTTTTCATCTCAAATCCTTAAATTTCAAAATGTAATATATATATATATGAAAAAAAGCTTATGAAATACTTAATTTTAAAATTTTCGGTCTATAAAATTAGTTATTGTTAAAAGTTCAAAATTTTACCGTTCAAAATTTATGACTTTCAGCATGTTTAAATTCAAAATATTAATTTTAAAATTCAATACCATAGCTTTAGAATATAAAACACAAAATTTGAAGCTATTTTAAAAGAAATTCAAAAGTTTAAATTTCAAAGCTTTGAAATATAATAATATTATAAGTAATAATTTCAATTTTAAAATACAAAGCTTATAGAGCACTACCGCTCACACTAAATTTTTCTATAAAAGTTATTGTTTCTAAATTTAGCCATACCCACATAATATTACCATTAGTGACTACCAAAACTAAACAAAAAGCATATATAAAATTCACTCGCTCTTCCATCTTCACATCCAGTAAAATAAAAAACATAAGATATAAGCAATCGCAGGAAATCGATGAAGAATTCGAAATTGCAATTGGAGAAAATTAGAAAAACAAATTATATGTGGTCAAAGAGGTAAACTGTAGTAGTCTGACTATATTGTGAAGCAGAGACAATTTTTCGCTGCTCAAAATCGTACATCCGGTATGAGACCTTGCCTGCAAAAGAATCAAAATTGAACAACAATCATCAATAAATAAAAATATCTAAATTGTAATCAAAAATGCATTGTATCAATTTATTTAAAAAAACCAATGTTTTTCATCAACTATCTTCTCACTGTTCACAAAATTAGTGTGGCTTAACATGAAGAATTTGAGTAGAGCAGGGTGAAAGTTTAAAGGTTTTGAATAAGGAGAAACGAAAAACATTAAAAATATAGAATAAATGGGTAATTTTTATTATTTAATTGGGTAATTTATGGAGAAAAATACAGTGTGAATAACAATGCAAAATTTATAAACCGTAAAATAAAAAAATATTAAATTTAAAGCTTCTAAATTTGATAATATTATATAAAAAAATTACGCTGTAAAATAAAAAAATTAAATTTACCAATAAAAATTTATAATAGTCACAATGTTTAAAATTCAAAAGTTTTAGCATTCTAAATTTGATAATGACCGAATTTTTAAAAAGGTTGAAATGCCCAAAAATTTTAAAGCTTTGAAATATAAAGATGTAAAAGTTTAATTTCGAAATTCATCAATAAAAGTTTTTGTTTGCACAAAAAATGGACAAACACCTCAAAGTTGTATGATTTAGTAGATCTTATGTTGCTCTTAGCGATTTGAGTGATTTATGCAAATATATGAAAAGCAAGGGCTAAATTGTAAAAAGACACGCAATTTTATAGTGGTTCAGCCAGAATGTGCCTACGTCCACTTTATATGTTATTTCTTTTCTCTTCTTTTGATTACAAGTACAAAGCTTTGGTACAAGTAAAAGAAAGTTGTTTGAAAGTTCCTTCCGTGCTTGAGCTCTCCAAACTTGTCCCCATTGTTGTACCCCTGCCCCTCTATTTATAGAGTGAGGCTAGGGGTAGGGGTCTAGGATGTGTATAGTTGCTGACGGACCTGGGCTGATGTGATCTGGCCTGGTACGTCTTGGTTCGGTATCGTTTGTTTCGGAGATGGTTGGAGTGTAGAGTGGACCGGCAGTTGCTTGGACCGGTGGTGGGATGGTGAGGTTGGTCCGGTGTGGAGATGGTTCGGCATGGGCTGGTGAGGTTGGTCCGGTGTGGAGATGGTTCGGTGTGGAGAAGGTTGGTTCGGTGACAGTAGGCTGGTCCGGTGGGATGGAAGAAGGTTGGTCCGGTGGCACTTGGTTCGGTGGAAGGAGGTTGGGCTTGGAGACGGAGTTGGTCCGGTGATACCCAGGTTCGGCTAGGGACGGTTCGGTGGTCGTGGGATGGAGCTTGGTCCGGTGTCAAGGTCGAAACATACCCAACATTTGCCCCCCAAAGCAGGTTATGTGTCAGCACATGGCGTGCTTTGTTTTTCCTTTGAATAGTCACATCCGGTTTCAGACGCCGGACCGGTTGGTTCAGAGGTCCAACTTCGTCTATAAGTACAGAGCTAGGGCCCTTGTTATTTCCTACCGAACGAAGCACTTGAGCCAAATTTGTTGCATAGCCGAATCAATCTACTGACTTGCCTACGCCTGCCGAATCAGGTACCTAACTTCCCTTCGCCGAATGAGACTTGTGTGTACCGAATGATCTCTATTAGTAAATGCCGAATGGACCTTTGAGAGTGAGAATGCTGGATGGACCATTGAGAGTGAGAATACCGAATGAAATATTGAGAGTGAGAATACCGAATGAACCATTGAGAGTGAGAATACCAAATGGACTTGTTACACTTCACCTTTCATATTGCGAGCGAAATTTCGGACTGCACTCACTTGTTCCTTTACTTCCTCTATTCTAACAATGTTTTTTTCCGGTGTTGCAGATAATGTCTCGTAAAGAGGAAACTCGATCAGACAAAAAGAAATTCGAGGGCGAAGGAGGTTCCTGTGCCGTGCCCACAGCTCAGCCGAATCCAGAACGTCACGGACCAACCCCGAGATCACTAGTGGACGGGTACGGCCCTCAGGAACTTCTGAACTCCCCGCCCGATTGCTTTCCTAGCTCCCTCAAGGAGGAGCAGCTTGATGTCATTTCCCGATCCTTTGGAATCGATAGGGCGCACTTGCTATTGCCTGGGAGAGACGTTATGCCGTACGATCCTCCTGAAGGGTACTTCGCCTACAGCAGATACCACTGCATGTGTGGTGCCATTCCTCCTCTTAACGCTTGGATAGCCAGCTTCCTCACATATCTAAAGGTGGCCCCATTCCAGCTTCAACCCAACTCCTATGCTATACTGGTGAGCCTCTTCGTCATTTTCCAGAGGAAGTATGGTCGTGCTCCTTCCAACCGAGAGATCCGGTATCTATATAATCTGAGGGGCTATAAGAAGGGGTCCCCATACATTAGCTTGGAGTCAGCTGTGACCTACAAGCCGGTCTTGGATCTGTATTCCAAATTCAGCATGTTCAAGAAGGAATGGTTCTTTGTCAGGGACGACTCCGTTTCAATTCGGCGCTTTACTTCTGGATGTAAGTTGATGCTTTTACTTATAATTTCCATTACGATTGCGATGCTTCTTCTCATACTTTCTCATTTTTGCTAGCGACAGGTGGCTTTGCGGTTGTGGAGACTGACAGCCTGGTTCAGACGGCGGCTGAGATAGAAGCTATTCTCAGGAAATATAGATCATCTGCCTTCCTAATCAGAAATGCGACCCTTCTGGAGTATAACTTAATCCTTCCACAGCAGTCAGTAGTCAAGCTGAGGGAAACGACGGAGGAGAGGGCGGCTGTTCAGACTAAGGGAGGTGTTACGGTAGAGAGTAGCAAGAGGAAACCTTTCACAAAACCTCCAGCCGTCGGAGGTAAGAAACTCAAGAAGTCGGATGGTCCCTCCCCCAGCAATTGTCCACTTACCCAGGAGGAGGAAGACATAGAGGAGGAAAGAGGTGAGGGTGGAGATGGTCGGGAAGGTGATAAAGGTGGCGATGGCATCGGGGCCTTGCTTCCTGGGCAGGCGGGCGAGATTCAAGAGTGGACGGATGATGCGTTCCACCAGGCTTTCGAGGGGCTGGACGAAGATCCGGCTTTGGTAGAGAAAACCGGGACAGCGGACAAGGCCGGGACCGGTGCAAGCGAGTCTTCTCAGACCATTCCATCCAAGGTGGCTCCGACGACTCAAGGTGAACTCTTGACTCCTGCATGCTTCATTAATGATAGGGACTTAGGAATATTTTATGATCCGCTCCCGTCCTGGAATGAAATCCAGGACTTATTGCAGTATCCTACTTCTCCCCAGGGTTTGTATAACAGACGTGCTTTCTTTCTTCTTTTAACTTGTAATTTACCGCGTTTCTCGAATCATATAGTGATGTAAGCTTGTGACACTTGTTTTTCATATCAGGAGCAGGCAAGACATCCAAGGCCTCAGACCTTCGGCACAGGCTTGAGCAATATAAGCTTTCCAAAACTTCTGTCAAGCCGAAGCCTTCGACCCACCGCTCCGGGGATGTAGTCGGCTACCATCCTCTTCTCGGGGTTATCGAAGAGGGTATTCAGCAGAGAAAGAGGAGTCATCCTTTATCTGAACCTTCGCCCGGTCCTCAGCTCCCGGCTCAGCCTCTTCATGATATCACGGAGGAGGACAGCGAGTTTGCACCCTCTCCGCACCCGTCCGGAAACCCTTCCGTTACTCATATCGATCGTCCTGACTTGGCTCGTAATCCATTTGCGGGTCATCCTGATCTGGATCCAAGTTCCCACGACATTACCTTTGACGAGGTTACTGGTGAGCACCTTCTTCCCCGCAATCCCATGGTACGGGTGCTTGATGAAGCTAAGTCCTTAGATCTTGATCTACTTACCACTCGGATAGTTACCATGGGAGACGAGGCCAAGGCTAATATTGATCGGGTGGCGGAGGAGACTAGGAAGCTGATGGGGCATCATGCCCGGCTGGTTAAGGCTGGAGAGGAGATTGGGAGTGCCAACATCCGACTAAGATTGGTGGTTGCGGACCAGGCCAAACAGCTCGCTGATCAGGCCATTCAGATTTCTCAGCATGAGGCTGCCTCCGGGCGGTTGAGGAGGGCTATGGAGGAGGCTAGTAAGGCGGAACTGTGGAAGATGGAGGCTGCCTGCAAGGAGCAGATAAATATGGCCATCTCGACAGTGGATGAGGTTCGGAGGGCGGATGTTGAGCGGGTAGAGGTGCTGTCGGGGAAGCTTGAAGCCGCAGAGCTTGCTCAGGTTAGGCTGAAGGAGGAGATGGAGGCGATGCGGAAATCCCTTCAGGCTGACTGCTTGAGATACCGTTTGGAGAGGGAAGCTGCTGTTGGAAGGTTGTCGGCTTCCGAGGCCCGGATGAGGGAGTTTGAGGAGAATGAGGGGATGATGGATGAAATGCTTCAGGACATGTACTTCCGAACTTGGAAGTAGGGCAACCTATCCTGGATGGATGATTATCCTAGGGTCATGGCTAAGATCTATCTTCGGGCTTTGGAGGAGGCTAAGGCCGATGCGGATAAAGATGGTGGCGTGGTCTTCAGCATGGATGCGGTCACTGCTCAGTTTGCCAAGGAGGAGAAGGTGGCGGTGAAGGAAGGTATGCGGTTGCTTGCCGCTGAGGAGGTAGGCGTGCAGGTAGAGGATGACGATCAGGATAGTCAGGAAGCAGGCGCTGGTAAGTCTCCCTTTTTAGTTTCTCCATCAACTTGGTTGCTTATTGCTAATGAATCCTTTCTCTGACTGGACAGGGGGTTAACAGGACGAGGATAAAGCTCCACTGCAGCCGGCCCCTTGATTATACCTGGAAAAACTCTTTTTGTGGATTTGACAGGGTTGTATATGTTAGTCGAAAAATGGTAAAGTAGCCTTTAGGTTGTAATATTCTGCCACTTGTAATAAATAGTCTTATTTTTGACGTGTAATTCTTTAACTTAAACTGATTTTGTCGTCTTTTGAATGTTTGCTGTTATTTTGGCATGTCGTATGAGAAATATGGCTATGTATATTCTTGTAATTAAATTGTGTTTGATGTCGGGTTCTGGTTTAAGACATAATTTCATGACTTGCAATCAAGGTTTTAAATCTCGCTCATCTCGGCCGAGATCTCGTTTTCAAGCCTGGGCGATTCGAAACAGGCTATTTCGTTTGAATCTCGTCTGACCCAAATCTCGGACGATATTTCGGTATCTCGTTCGATATCTCGGACGAGATTTAATAGCGAGATATCGGCCGAGTTGTTGAATTTTGTAAAAAATCAACTCTTCTTCCGTATTGAGCTGGCTCATCCTTTACCTTAATTTAAGCCTTCTTAATTGTACTTTTTTAACCCTTATTTCTTGTATAAATCTCATTTAATATTCGTCTCTTATTTTATGGCAGTGACGAATGTAAGAAGATGATAAATCTACATCGATTATGGTAAGTATTTCACTTTATGGTTTTCATTTAGGTTTCTGATCCAAATTAATTTACATCCGATTTCAATGTTCTTTTTTCGACACTTTCTTGAGTTTTTTTCCTAACCCTATTTTTTGTGGCTATAACTTTTAAGCTTCACTTATTTAACTTTATGTTCCAAATGGATTCCCAATTTGATTTCATTTAGTCTTTGCTGCTATAATTTTTTTCCTCAACGCTTATTTTTAAGTAATAAAGGAATTCTATTTCATCTATTAATTTCATTTGATGATTACATGTTCATTCGTACATCAGTTTTTTGCTTTTCTTATAATATTACTAAATGTTTGAAAATTGTTTGTACTATATATGCTATTTTCTACGTTTGTTTGAAATTTCTATGTTTTTAGTTGCTTAATGAGATTTTGTTTGCTAATAATTAAATACTATAATTAAACTAGAATATTTTAATTCTACTTGTAGACATTTGTATTTGAAGTTACAAAATTAAGATTTCCCTTGCAGCACTATAAATCATAAAAGGTAGAAATGAGACAATATATTGTGTAGAAAAGTTAAGTGAATGATCAAACAAAGTAAATGTGCATATATTATGGCTTGTTTCTTGTCTACTTTATCTCATATGACATTATATTGAACATTATTCATGAAATCTAGTTATTTGTTTATTTTACATGATACAAGTGATATTTTTCCATACTAAATTACTAATGATAAGCATGTGATATATTCAAGGTAAGTGCATAGTGTTTTCCTTAAGGTAGTGAATAGTATTATAAATTTAGGTGTATGAAAATTAATTTTCGACATGACATATACTCCGAGATAACTCCGAAATGAATTTTAGAAACCGAGATGTAAATCCGAGATGGACGACCGAGATGCACTCATCTCGTTCGAGATCTTACCCGATACGAGATGAGCTCTCTAAATTCTTCGAGACGAGACGTGACCCAAATCCGAGATTTAAAACCTTGCTTGCAATGTTAGTGTGTGGTGTGAATAAATTATAGTCATGTATTTGTACATAAAGGAAGAAAATACCGCCCTTCATGTTCTGTTTGTAGATGGCAGTTTTGAATATCATGGAAAGCAGTTGAATGCCCTGCCACCCGATTGTGAATCCCTGCATCCATT
This sequence comes from Allium fistulosum, assembly GCA_030737815.1. Classification (NCBI taxonomy): domain Eukaryota; kingdom Viridiplantae; phylum Streptophyta; class Magnoliopsida; order Asparagales; family Amaryllidaceae; genus Allium; species Allium fistulosum. The sequence goes on from CM060905.1 coordinate 839,248,963, forward strand.
GGCGAGTATCTCCTACTCTGTATCCTGTACTTTATGGATTGTTATAGAGGATAGGAGGAAAGCTTTTTAAGTAAAATTGAAATATGTGAAATAGTAAAACTTCCAATCACGGAAGGCCTTCGATGTGCTTAAGTTCGTGGCAAACGGGTTTTGTAGTCACTTTCCCTAGCTGTGGGTCTTGGAGACATTTGTCACCCATCTTACGCCTCCGCGGGGAGTTAATTCTTTTTTCCACAGCCGCACCTAAGACACATCGGAGCCGAGATCGCGCACAGTAACTACCCGGGCCATTATGGCCCGTAATCGTGGGTATTATTCGATTTACTGTGGCCGGTTAGCGTGGGTGCCGATCGTCAACTGTGAACTGCCCCTGGCTGGCCACACCTTATGTTGGGGCTTATAGTCGGTTCACAGTTGCCGGCGAGCCGAACGCCGTAATGAGCTGCCTCGGCTATAGTCGGCCTTCTCGGTGGCTTATAATCGGCTCATTACAGTTGACTTTAAGGGTCGTCGCGAGCAATGAGTTAACCCACAACAGAGGGATGCTGGAGCAAAAGTGTCTCATTGGCGAGGGCATAGATTCGCATAGTACCTGTTAGGTTTTGCCCAGGCGAAGTTGCGCCGTGGAGTGCTTTGAGTGGAAATGCTATACGCATAGGATTTTGTTCAACAGAAAAGGATAAAGTTAACAAGTAGCCAAGATATAAAGGAACAAGTTAAAAAAGAGACAAAGTTTTTTAAAGTGGTTCGGCATGAAAAGGCCTACGTCCACTGATTCTCTTTGTTAATTCACTTCATATGGGTAATACAAGTTAAGAAAAGTATCGACGGAGGTGTTGGATGTTCCATGCCCTCTGGAACACCTCTCCGTCCACTGTTGACAAAATATAGGCTCCGTTGTGGAGATCTCTATGAATTACATATGGTCCATCCCAGATTGGGTCTAGTGCTCCGGGGCGAGGGAAGACTCGCTTGAGGACAAGATCCCCTTCTTGTAAGGTACGATGCTTGACTTTGGAGTTTTATTGGGCTGCCACTTTTTGCTTGTGGGCTGCTGCTTTAAGGGCTGCATCATTCTTTCTCTCCTCAACTAGATCCAAAGACATGTGGAGGAGTTCTTCATTCTCTTCTGGGTTATAGTGGATCCTACGGTGGGAAGGCACAATGGTTTCAACTGGGAGCATAGCCTCCGATCCATATGCCAAAGAGAAAGGAGTGTGCCCTGTTGATGTTCTGAAAGATGTGCGGTAGGCCCACAGTGCCGTAGGAAGTTCATCCACCCAAGCGCCCTTTGACTTTTCGAGCTTCTTTTTGATCAGAGTTTTCAGAATTTTGTTGACTGCTTCGACTTGTCCGTTTGCCTGGGGATATGCTACGGATGAGAAGCTTTTATGAATTCCGTGTTCTTGGCACCAGTTGGTGAATTCCTCGCTGTCAAACTGAAGTCCATTGTCTGATACGATTTTGAGTGGGACTCCGTACCTGCATAGAACATTTTTGATTAAGAAGTTAATAACTTTTGCTGAAGATACTTTATTCAGAGGTTCCGCTTCCACCCATTTGGTGAAATAATCAACTGCCACTATAGCATATTTGGCCCCGCCTCGGCCCATCGGTAGCTCGCCGATTAAGTCAATTCCCCATATTGCGAAGGGCCAAGGGCTGGTCATTTGAGTAATCTCGGTTGTTGGTAGCCGTGGAATCTTAGCAAATTTTTGGCATCTGTCACACTTCTTGACGAAATCTAAGGCGTCCTTGCTTAAGGTGGGCCAGAAATATCCGTATCGGAGTATCTTTTTTGCTAATGTTTGCCCTCCGGTGTGATCTCCGCAGCTCCCCTGATGGATGTTGGATAAGATTTCCTTGGCTTCTCTCCCAGCGACACACCTTAATAACGGGTTAGAGAATCCGCGCCGATAGAGGATGTCTTCTTGTATTGTGTAGCGGGATGCTTTCCTCAAGATTTTCTTGACTTCGTTACGCCCGTTGGGTAGAGTGCCACTTTGTAGGTAGTCTCGGATGGGAGTCATCCAAGTTGCTTCTTCGGTTGCAGCTATCAGATTTACTTGCTCAAAACTTGGGGCCAGTTGCTTTGAGATGGTTACTGCCCCGAAGATGGTGATGTCTCTCACACTTGCTTGCTTTGCTAATTCGTCGGCCTCTCGGTTCTCCTCCCGAGGGATGTGTTTGACTAAGTAGTGGTCCAATCGGCTGAGAAGTAACTTGGTCTTCTTTAGATATGCTATGAGTCGTTCTTCTCGAGCTTGGAATTCTCCTAGTATTTGATTAACAATAAGTTGAGAATCGCTGTGAAGACACAAAGAATTGGTCCCGATTTCTACTGCAATTTCTAGTCCAACTATCACTGCTTCATATTCTGCATCGTTGTTGGTGGCAGCAAACTCCAACCTTATAGCATAGTGCAGTTTGTTTCCCCTGGGAGTGATTATTACCACACCTGCCCCCGAGCCTTGTTCGTTTGATGCACCATCCACAAAGAGATTCCACTTGATATCTTCTGTTATTTCCAATTGCTCCTGATCTTCGTTGGTAGTGAACTCTGCAATGAAATCAGCCATGGCCTGTCCCTTGATGGCGGTGCGAGGGTGATAGGTGATATCATACTGACTCAGTTCAATGCACCATTTAAGTAATCGCCCAGAAGTGTCGGGACGATGGAGTACCTGCCTCAGCGGTTGATCGGTCAGAACTTTGATGGAATGGGACTGGAAGTAGTGACGCAATTTCCGTGATGTGATTAGTAAACAGTATGCTAACTTCTCAAGTTTAGGATATCTGACTTCTGCCCCAGTAAAACTTTTGCTGACGAAGTAAACTGGTCGTTGCGTGCGGTTGTCTTCCCTTACCAAGGCAGCGCTTAGAGCATGAGATGACACAGCAAGGTATAGGTATAATTCTTCGCCTTCGCTTGGAGTCGAGAGTACCGGTGGTTTCTGGAGGTGTTCGATTAGGTTAAGGAAAGCGGTTAAGCATTCGTCCGTCCATTCGAACTTTCCTTTATCTTTCTTTAGAGCTTCGAAAAAGGGGACGCACTTGTCCGTTGCCTTGGAGATGAATCGGCTTAGGGCGGCCACTTTTCCATTTAGGCTTTGCATTTCCTTTCGGGTGGAAGGTATCTTGATATCCCTTAGCGCTCGGACTTGTTCAGGGTTTGCTTCAATCCCTCGGGCATGGACGATGAACCCTAAGAATTTTCCCGATGATACTCCGAAGGAGCACTTTAGTGGATTCAACTTCATTCCATACTGTCGAAGTACTAGGAACATTTCGTCTAGGTGGCTTACGTGATCTTTGGCTTTCCGTGATTTCACCAGCATGTCGTCCACATATACTTCCATAGTTTGTCCTATTAGCCCCGCAAACATCTTGTTGACGAGGCGCTGGTAGGTGGCTCCTGCATTTTTAAGTCCGAAAGGCATTACCTTATAGTAGTACAAACCCCGGTCGGTGATGAAACTAGTGTGGTCTTGGTCGGGAGCATGCATAGGAATTTGGTTATATCCTGAGTATGCGTCCATAAAAGATAGGAGCTCGTGCCCGGCTGTGCTGTCTACAAGTTGGTTGATTCTGGGAAGTGGGAAGCAATCCTTTGGGCAGGCGTCGTTTAGGTTGGAGAAGTCGATGCAGGTCCGCCACTTCCCATTAGCCTTCTTTACCAGTACCGGGTTGGCGATCCATTCCGGGTAAACAGCTTCTCGTATGAAGTCATTGGCGAGTAGATTCTTTGCTTCTTCATCGAGGGCTGCTGATCGCTCTGCCCCCATACTTCTCTTTTTTTGTTTTATAGGCGCCTTGGTAGGATCAATGTTTAATACGTGGCATGCTATGTCGGGGGAGATTCCGGTCATGTCAGCGTGTGACCAAGCGAATACATCCAAGTTGTGGCGGAGAAAATCGATGAGTTGTTCCTTCAATTCGGCTTTTAGTTGGGACCCAATTTTCAATAGTCTACTTGAGTCGTGCTTGTCTACAGATATAAACTCCATAGCCTCTGTAGGCTCGGCGGTGGACTCCTCCTCTTTGTCCCTAGGGTCTAATTCATTGAAAGGGTCGCTGGTATATCGAAGAGGAGGGGCTTTCTTTAGTTGCTATGCTTCCATACTTTTTGTGCAGAGGGCAATCTCTACACCCTTCCCTTTATCCTTCCTGTGGTTGTTGCAAAGTTCAGTCACATAGCAGTCTCGAGCAACGTCCTGGTCTCCTTCTACTTCCCCTACTCCATTGTCCGTTGGAAATTTCATCTTTAGGCACCATGGGGCTAGGACAATTTGGAAATCAGACAAAGCTGGCCTTCCTAAGAAGGCGTTGTAGGCCGAACGGTTTTCTATTAGCACAAATGTCTGTTTCCGTACAACAGAGCGGGGATGGCTTCCAATCTCAACAAAGAGGTCCAGTTGTCCGAGAGGCATCTTCGCATCTCCAGTGAAGTCGTGTAGTGGTTTATCGTAGGGAGATACATCCTTCATTGATAGCTTCATTTTGTCGAATGCGTGTTTGAACAGGATGTTTACTGAGCTTCCAGTATCTACCAGGATTCGGTAAACTTCGGCGGGACCGAGTCGGGCAGAGATAACCATGGGATCTATGTGAGGGTACTGCCTTCCTTCTAGGTCACGCTTACCGAATGTGATGTCATCACTTTCTTTCCGCTTCGGGTGGCGTTCTTCTATAACCGAATTGACATAGTCTTTATTGTCTCTAAGCGACTTTCCGTACCTTTCCATCTCTTTCCAGCTTCTGTCTGCGATGTGTGGCCCTCCTGAGATGGTATGGACCACTATCTTTTCTTGACTAGAGCTGCTAGCGTTGCGGTTTCCTCTGTCGGCCCCTGGTGAGGGTAGCCTTGGGTTTTCATTGGTAGGAGCTGGGGTCCTGTCCTGACCTTTTACATAACGTTCCAGTTTCTTTCTTCTGATGTGTTCCTCAATCAGATCTCGGAGATGATGGCATTCGTTGGTATCATGCCCATGAGATTCGTGGAAGCGGCAGAACTTTCCAGACTTCTGTGCGTTATCGGATTCCTTCTTGTATGGTGGGCGTTTGTATCTAACTTCGCCTTGGGTGGCAAGGAAGATATTTTCGACGGTCTCGTTCAAAGGAGTGTAAGTGTCGAATCTTGGTCCTGGCCGATATAGGCGCTTTTCTCCCTTCTTGCCCCAGCATTGTCTCTGGAATCATTTCTTCGAACGTCCCTTGCCACAGCAGGGGCGTTGCCATGGGTTGTCTTATTTTGCTGTCCTGACTGCCCCTCAACGGCAGCATCCTCAAGCCTCATGTATTTCCCGGCTTCATGGAAGAAATCGGGTAAAGTAGCTGGTTTTTCTTTTGTCAACCTTCTAGCAAATTTAGTGTCCGGATGCACACCACTACAGAGGGCCATTAGGATAAGCTTCTCATCGGCATCTTGGACTGCGGCTGCTGCGGTGTTGAATCTGGTTAGGTATTGCTGCAGCTTTTCTCCAGGTTTCTGTTTGACGCTGGATAAGGAATAAGCGTCCTTAGGTTGCTCCACATGAATGCGGAACTGACTGATAAATTTTTCTTTCAACATTTCCCACGAGCTGATGGATCCTTGGGGTAGATGACAGAACCAGGAGGTAGCAAGATCTGCTAAGAAGAGCGGAAAGCATTTGCACAGTACTCCCTCTGTCACTCCACTCATGAGCATATGCTGCGTGTACCTCTGTAAGTGTACAACGGGATCGGAGGTTCCTTTGTAGGGTTCCATTGTTGGCATCTTCCATTCTCGGGGGGTGATAACAATTTCGATATTGCGGGCGAAAGGGCTGGTTACCCTAGCGCCTATCCCTCGATCTCTTTGCTCCCGTTGGACACACTCTCTGAATAAGCGTGCCATCCTTTCATCAGAACTTGGAGCAGATAGAAATGAGTTTGGTTCTGTTCTGTGGGATTGATTCCGTCCAGATGACCTGTAGGGATGGTATCGTCTATCATTCCTCATATTTTCCAGTGGCTGCCTTTGATCTTCTGGGAGCATGCTCGGGTCAGCTACAGTTGGCCCTTGCCTCGATCTCCCCCTGCTGGGTTCTGATCTAAGCACTTCCTCGGGTCCAACTTCGGGCTGGACTCTAGCTCGGCCCCGTTCACTAGCGTTTCTGTGGTTAGGCAGCATGACAGGCTCAGCTACAGTTGACCTTCGCCCGGTACCTCCCCCGTTGGGTTCGGTACCAAACGTTTCCTCAGGCCTAACTTCGGGTTGTGCTCGGTCTCGGCTCCTACCATGGCTACTTCTGCCGTTAGCTCCTTCGAAGAAGGAAGATCTTTGTTGTCTCTGAGATCCTCCAGACTGGGACTCGCCCCATGATTCAGTGTTGCGGTTGGATTCTTCAGCGTCCCTTAAGCGTGACATGAGATGGTCCACCAAGGCTTCCTGCTGGGACGTGAAGCGGTTAGTTACTTCAACCACAACTCTGTCCAAATCTGCCCCAGTAATTGCTGCAGGCTGTTCTGTGGCAGAAGTGGTGGGGTTAGCCTGTTCTTCATTTGTTACTGTTGCTGGAGGAGGACGATTTGCTTGATTCGTGACAGCTGGATCTGGAAGACTGCTGGATGCGATGTTTTTTCCTTTGTTAACATCTTTTCTCTGTTTGGGAGGCATGTTTTCCAAGTAGCGAACGATGCTGTTAGGAAAGCTGTTAAGTGGATGAAGCTGAAGCTTCGAGCTTCTCCGCTCTCAGTGAAAGCACCAAAAATGTTTGCACAAAAAATGGACAAACACCTCAAAGTTGTATGATTTAGTAGATCTTATGTTGCTCTTAGCGATTTGAGTGATTTATGCAAATATATGAAAAGCAGGGGCTAAATTGTAAAAAGACACGCAATTTTATAGTGGTTCAGCCAAAATGTGCCTACGTCCACTTTATATGTTATTTCTTTTCTCTTCTTTTGATTACAAGTACAAAGCTTTGGTACAAGTAAAAGAAAGTTGTTTGAAAGTTCCTTCTGTGCTTGAGCTCTCCAAACTTGTCCCCATTGTTGTACCCCTGCCCCTCTATTTATAGAGTGAGGCTAGGGATAGGGGTCTAGGATGTGTATAGTTGCTGACGGGCCTGGGCTGATGTGATCTGGCCTGGTACGTCTTGGTTCGGTATCGTTTGGTTCGGAGATGGTTGGAGTGTAGAGTGGATCGGCAGTTGCTTGGACCGGTGGTGGGATGGTGAGGTTGGTCCGGTGTGGAGATGGTTCGGCATGGGCTGGTGAGGTTGGTCCGGTGTGGAGATGGTTCGGTGTGGAGAAGGTTGGTTCGGTGACAGTAGGCTGGTCCGGTGGGATGGAAGAAGGTTGGTCCGGTGGCACTTGGTTCGGTGGAAGGAGGTTGGGCTTGGAGACGGAGTTGGTCCGGTGATACCCAGGTTCGGCTAGGGACGGTTCGGTGGTCGTGGGATGGAGCTTGGTCCGGTGGCAAGGTCGAAACATACCCAACAGTTTTAGAATGGAAAATACAAAGGAAAATGCTATTACAAAATAAAATCAAACCTTTAAGTTTCGAAGCTTTTAGTTTAGAGTTGATAATAATAAATAAAATAATTCTATAGTTTGAAATACTATATTGGAAACTACAAAGTTACAATTTTAATAATATTGTAATTCAACATTTTGAAGTAATATATTTTAAAATGACAAAAATATTATACCAATAATTTATAAAAATTGGCTTAGAAATGGAATTAAAATGAATGAAAAAATTATATATACACAATAGTTGCACATTTAAACTACAAAAACTGTAGACTACAGATTCAATGGTTATATGATTTCAAAATACAATAGTTGTACATTTAGTGAAATTTTCCGTTGAAAATATTCGATTGCTCCAAATCATTTATGACTAAAAGATATATAATTGTTGTTATTTGAAGTATTCCTCAAAATAATCGTATAAAAATCAATGGTTATACGATGATGGATCTTACGTACAAAATCATCCCATTTCGAGAAGATCCTCTTCAGCCAGCATCAACAAACTAAAAGAAATAGTAAAACCTCTACCAAAATCATCTAAACATGAAAAAATGATCAACATAATCCAAAGTATACATCCAACAAATAAGGACAGAGAAAATTGCAAGAATAAAAATAAAATCCTAATAGAATTGCAATTCAACTTGTATGGCGTGACGACGGATGTGGTTTGAAAAATGGAAGAATCAAAAGTGGAAAACAAAGAGGGAGGAAACAAATTAGGTTACAAAAAGGAAAATAAAAATAAAGAATCAAAAGTGGAAAAGAAAGAGGGAGGAAACAAAGTGGATTATGGGAAGAAAAAATTAGAGAAGAATTTGATTATGGAATTAATAGATATGTATGCTACGTTTTCCACATTTAAAAGCAAGACAACAAAACAATATCATAATTTAAAATAGCAGAAAGCACTCAATCAATTGCAGCATGAAGAATAGAGAAAACATACATCAAAAATTACCTCCAGTTGGACAGAGGCGCAGGCCAACAAAACGTACAGCTCCTCTACAGGTTTAAACCCAGTTGAACCAAGCGTGGGAAAGATTGGCCGCACTGAAATCAGACGCAAAATTTAAATAAACGACTACAATCCCTTACAGCATGTAAAAAAATGGTGAAGAAGAGTGATTTTCCTCGGTCATACCTTGTTTATTGTTCTTGCGCCAAAACCGAAAGAAGGAAGATGCGAAGAGATGTACAGCTGAAAATGACGTCGACGTCGACGGTAGGGCAGACGGCATGGCGGTAAATTTGGGGCGCCAAAGGAACAGCCGAAGCCGAAATCGAAGGGAATCTCTCGATTGGCGAAGGGAACAAAGGAAAAGGAGCGGAAGGGGAGAAAACGGGAAGGGCGTTCGATCGGCAGTGGGCGGCGTTAATTGCGAGGAGAGAAGAAGAGACCGAAAGAGGGAAAGGGTTTGCAGATGAAAATGAGAAAAATGGAAGTACGCGTAAAGCGGGAGGCGGTTCGATCGATAAGAAGAGGACGAAAGATTAGAGGACTGTTCAGTTGCCAAATTTCAAGGGGGCCTGTGTGAGCTTGAAATTTAACTCACTAATAATAATATATTATAGATAATTCAATGAATAGATTTCCTCGGTGTCCTTTTGAAATTCCAAAATTACCCTCATTTATCAAAGGAATCTCACTAAAGTTTTGGAACATCAGCCACCATCCCTCTTTTGCCATCCGTTAACGGAATTTTGCTATCAATTTGCCATCAACACCATCAACAAAATTGCTTAAAATATGTTGTGACTATTAAAGGTTTTGCAATTATAGCACATTTCCGTCCATTTACTTATTTTTTTAAATAAAAATTAAATGTCTTCAACTATTAGATGCACGTACGTGCGTATTATACTAGTATATATAAGGACAAAAAGATCAAACGGTATAGATATATTACGTTCGAATAGCCGGTCTTGTATACATGTATAAATAGACATGTATATATACATATATATGTATATTATATATGTATGTGTGCGTGTTTATATATACACATACACACACGTGTGTGTTGTGTATACAAGGATCGACTACACCTTATTTTCGCTGCACCTTTGTTTCTTTTTTATTTCAACTACACATTCTAATTTAAATAATATATTATCTCTCTCTTGCTATTTCATTATATTATTTAAATCGGAATGTATCGTTGAAATCGGAGAAATAGAAGTGTATTAAGAGCGAGGCGTGCCAAGAATGTGTGTGTATTAAGAGCCAGGGGTGGCAAGAATGTGTGTGCTTTACATTGCAGAATCTAAAACTTCTAAACATCTAGTTTCTATTTTCATGTATAGATATACCTTAGTCATAATTATATATGTAAATAAATTTGCAAGCAGCTTTAATATGTGGAGGATATCTTATGTTATATATTATGTTATAAATCCACGACATTTGTTGATCGCTTGACCGTCTTCCCACTTCTTTACTTGGTACGATTGTATTAGCCAAAATAGCAGCTATACAACTCAAGACCCTAATTTTGTCATATTTACGTAACATTATTTAAATTAATTAAAAATAATTTATGAAATGGTAGTAGTCCATAGAGTCAATACCAAGAGTACATGGACTAGATTCACAAACATGTCCATAAATTAATATACAACGTCAATATCATTATTCAAAAACTCAAGACAACATAAAAAATTAACAAGGAAAAAGGAGAAGGAACTCGTATGCCCAAACTACCCTTCACTCCAGTCTCATGGTATACTATAAAGCTCTCCTCCTCACCTCCTCCCAGTAAACAAGCACCAAAAAAAAAAATGACTTCGATCAACGATAACACAGACGATATAATAATAGAGATACTGTCCCGGTTGGACGGCAGATCACTTGCCACGTCAGCAAGCGTGTGCAAGCAGTGGAACGCCCTGTGCCGGAAGGACGCCGTGTGGGAGGCCCTTTGCAACCGCCACGTGTCCGGAGGGGGCCCCGGAACCAAAGCGGTGGTGAACGCCCTCGGAGGGTACAGACGTATGTACCGGGTGTGCGTAGGGCCCGTTCTGGACAGGATGGGCCGGGCTGGGCGGAGCTTGATGAAGGAGGATCCGGTCCGTCTGTCAATGTCGCTGTCCCTTTCTCTCTCGTTGTTCTCCATTGATTGCTATGAGAGGATCGGAGGGAGGCAGAGGGCGGACTCTCTGCTCTTTTTGAATAGCGCGGTTGACGTGGTATGATCTCGGCCGTCGGTTGTTTGGTCAGTCGTACTTGGCGATTGTTTTTCATTTTGTTTTAGTTTTTAGATTGTCGTTGAGCGTACAATGACATTGCTCGGGTATAATATTTTTGATTCTTTTCGAGTTCAAAGGGGCGAAATGTTTTGTGGCTTCTAAAGAGGAAGTGGTGGCAAGGTTGATAACTTATGTTTCTTCCATCTTATGAAAATTCAATATCAATTGTTTGATGTTTATTTTTAAAAGAATATGATTGTGTATGAATGAATGAATGAAGCAAAGTTCTTGACATAACAACTCTTATGAAATAAAGCAATAACTTTGGTTATTATGGTTATCTGTGATAAAAAAAGGCACTTTAAAACAGTGTACTTTTATGATATCCATTGCAAGATTTTCCTAGGTTTTTAATTTTTAATTTTTTAGCTTGATTAATGGGGATTAATGGGATTGGTTCAAAGTCTTTAAATAGACGATTCAAAAAACTTGCCACATACACCATACTCCCGAACATTTGAGCTTAATCTATTTAATGCAAGATGCTTCTAAATTTGTACAAACATGGAAATTTTTAATAACTAAGTTTGAAAGTTCCTCTTGGTTTCTTCTTAAAATACATTGTTTTCAGAAAAAAGGATGTCTGTGTAATTTTAACAACTTTAACTAATGTCCATGTTATTTTTTTTATAACTTATAACCACATACAATACATTTCTACATTTCTTGACAGTTAAATTTGAATCAAAAGATAGATATGTAACATAATAAGCTTTAGAAAAAAATGATTTGTAACTAATTTCCAATATAAACATCTTTCGCATGTTTGACAACTTCATGATGTTTGCATTCAAATCTGCTTATAACTAACCTTTTACAATAAAGTGAAATGATTAGCTTCCGTGCTTAAAATTACAGTTGCAAGAATTTGTTTACTGAACTTCATGAATAAGTTTGATAGGTACATAATTATTAATATGGTTGTTTTAAACCATTTACAAGCAAAACATTTTTCATAAAATTAGTTTTGTGCGCATTCATTACCTACTTATCATAGCAGCAAATGCTAAAATCAACTTACTTTAAGATAATAAAAAAATCCAATTATACTTACTAATATTCAATTAAACATACTTGAAATCTCTCTAATATTCAAAATATACCATTAGTTCCAGTTGGATATTCAGAATAAGTAGTTGTTAAAGAGGCTATTGTGGTTCATTCTCTTCCCATGCGAAATGAATCATGCATGATCAATACGTCTGATGTCATCGGACAGGTCGACCCCCAACTATCCATTTTTCCTTTAGCTTTTATATAATCCTACCATCATCATTACTTAATTGCAACGTATTTCATCCTCTTCACAAACTTTCCCCTCATCTTTCTTTACGTCATAATCAATTGACGATTCCAATTAGGAAGATCCGACCAACTTAATCACAATAAATGAATTTTTAAGTGGAAGAAAACACAAAAATGATATTTCAACTTACACTAGCATGATTGGGTTATCGATAATATATGAAACAGCGTACAACCACTTATTGGACGAAGAATTATCACGTAGAATATAATGAATATTCATTTGATATCACTTCTACATCATGGCTTATTGGGAAGTAACTACACACGATATTAAACCATTTAATTCCGTAGGAAATGATAGAGGTTTAAATTTTCCACGTCCTCCATATGATTAGTATTATTTGGTAGAGTATTTAAAGCCGAGGCAATCAATAGCACATTCAGAATATGAAAAAGAAAATTTGTGCTCAAACTAATATACAAACTCACCAATTTCAAGTTCAAGTTAAGTTGGTAGTTGCTACGTTGACTACTCACAATTTCACATGAAATACAATAGTGGTGATTCAAACTCTAGTTATTTGAAAATGATTCTCATCTTATATCAAAGAATTACCCTAAATAGTACTACAATATTCAAACGATCGATGAGAAAGATAATGAATCAATCAAATGAATTGTACGAAATAATTTGCCATTGGTTCAAGATAACGTGACTAATGAAATAATTGTTGCAAAACTTTCCTAAACGTATTTCTCTATTTGCATTATCATATATGTGTCTCTATATTTATATTTCAAACTTATAGTATTTCCAATGTATTTATTTTTATGAACCGTTCTGCTTTTATTAATGCTTTGTCTAATCATGTTTTATTATTATTAATTAAAAACAATTATCAATGATTATTATAAAACAAATCTCATACCCCTCTAGCATTAAAAAAAATGCATTTCTTTTTTCCTTAGACGTTTTTTTTCTCTTTGGCTTTGTAGAAAACGCATCATATGTAAGTAATATGCTATGAAAGGCAGTATTCTGTTCTTGTTTATATATAAGTTCAGAATGTTTTACGTAACCTTTTTCCAGATTTTACAAATGATATTATATCATTTACAGACCGAATGCTTTTAGTAAAAAGGAAGAAAAGAAAGGTCTATTTTGTAACATAGTATTAGGATTTAAATATTTTCACATGTCTTAGGACTAAAGTGAACCCTTGATTGATAGGGACGTCGTCATTAGAAAACGTAAAAGGTTGAAAAAAAACAGAAAGTGGTACAACAAATGTTCATACTCAAGCAAAATGTGTATGTACATATGCACACAAGCACATGCAAGATTAAATCATATTTGCATATATTACATTAAATGTAATAGTAAAAATAAAGTAGAAAATGAACGTTATATTTCTCGAATCATAAGAATTTCTTACTCTACAATGACAATGCAGATATATGTGTACCGTAAAAGAACAAAACCAACTTAAAATACAAAGCATCCCACTTTTTAACATGTAACTATTGGCAATCAATACCATTTGGCATTAAACTGGATGAATTTGACACAAACTTACCTTTCTAATGGCACTGACTGAACATTATCTTTGTGTCGGTGTTCTTATGAACGGATAAAAATACTTGTCCAAAAAAAGGAACCCCTGAATATATGACTTGTTTGTATTCTAACTAAATTTGATAAAAACTGCAAGATTTCACAGTATAATGCAGGTGCAAAGGAATTTAGAACAAATCCAAAAGCTAGTCAGTTGCTACGACTAGACTAAATAACCTTTACATTGACACTGATAATCTACTTTTTGACGTTACCTTCCCCAACCTTTTCCTTTTGTTACCTTCTTTTGATCTAACTTGTCAATCCATATATTTGTTTGGAGGTCAACAGAAATAGTTTTGTATTAGCCTTTTGTTCTTACTTGCAAATCATCTATCCCAAAGCAACATTTGCAACCAAGTTAGCAGACAAGATTACTTTGTTATCGGTTACTTTTTGCTTGCAATATACGAATTTACGTTTTTTCTAAACAAAAAGAAGCATTTACCTAAGCATACGCAAGCGTTCGCTAAGCTCCCACACATTAGTTTTTCCAGCTTTCAAGTGCTAAACTAAACGGTTATAATGAGATTGCAAATAACATGTTCAGTATCTATGAATCTCACGCCATAGCTTTCTTTCTATGTATACCCATATTATGCATCAAGTTTCAAACTTCGGTTCAGTATTTTCACCAATGAATGGTTTCCATATTAGGTGATTCAGAACACCCTATGATAAAGGTATTCGTTTTATAGAACACTTCTCTCGCTAGGAGGAAAAAACAGGACAAAACACAAAGAATTATGACAACACGACAAACCACAAAAACATCACATGACAAATATTAAATTATTTAAACACACATCCATAGATGCTAATATAGTTTACACAAATTTAAGTTCTGATTCATTTTATAAGTATACTTGCACCTTGATGTCATAGCTAAATCAAGGCAGTTTAGGCCATCCCGCCACTTGTTGCTGTCCTGATTATCTGAAACAGAGCTGCAGTTCAAAAGCAAAGAAAACTAAAATTAAAATAAATGAACCAATATGTGTCAGATACCATAAAATGTTAAGTGCTAATAAGTAAGGACAAACAATTCCTGGTTTGAAAATTGAAGATCATCCTAACATGGACGTGAATTTTTAAGCTAACGTATATATTAAAATCAAACAGGTTTGCATCCAAAAAAGAAAAGAAAAGAACGAGATAGACAGCACCAAAGTTCAGAAGTGACTCAAACTATTAATAAATTCATTCAAATATTGAGGAGAGGAATACCAACTTTTTGTTACATTTCTATTTCAGACTAATTTCCTTTTCCTTTTTTAGTTTCTTGAAGTTGAAATTATTGGCTGAATCCAGTATTGTCTATATTTTAGTAATCAAATTGAAGTATACATGTATACTATACTACCTGTGAGTTGAAGCAATTTAATCCAAGACTAAACATAACCAGGATTGATTGATTGAGCTCATTGGAAAAGGGCTAGCTCGTCAAAAATTCATTTCTGTTTATTATGGTACACTACATTTTGCTTAAAAAGAACCGCACCCCTTTAGAAACAATTAAATGTTTTTAGTCAATCCATATACTAGCTTCCCAAAAATACATAAATGCATATTTCAGCTTCTATACCATAACCAAATTCTTCATTAACTAGTTAGTCAGTATTTACATTGAAGATGGATGAGCCGCAACAACAAAATAATGCGAAGAAATACAAACTTCATGTGTAATCCATTTCACTATTTTACATTCAATTTTATAGGAGAAAATCGACAATTCAGTACAAGGTAAAAAGTTAAGGGCCCATTTGGTTGTTTTGTGTTTTGGATTTTCAAAATTAATGGCAAAATACGAGAAGAGTGGAGGGGCGACAAAGGGATGGAGGGACGAAGGAGGGAACAACAGAGGGGACGGAGGGACGACGGAAGGACGAATTTTTTCTCGTTTTTTTGTTATTTCCAAAAACACGAAAATTGAAAGAAAAAACTGTTTTCTATTTTCTATGTTAACTTCGTTTTCTAAATTGGTCGTTTTTCACAATATACATGTGTCGTGCGCGTTTTTGTATGGACGAAAAATCCAAAAGTAAAAAGGATAAACTAACCACAGCCTAACTTTTTAAAATGTATCCCACAAACATTTGAAAAACCAAATATAATTTCTTGCCTTGACTGTTTACTTCATAGTAAAAACAAAAAACATGAAGGGAAAAAGGCACGAATGACCATTTTTTATACAAATGAAAAGAGATGTAAATCAAGACGAATCTCATGGGTATGGGTAAACTTTTTTCAAATGTAAATAAAATACTTCTGAGACTCACCACAGTTACCTCTAATTTCTACAAATTGCATCCCTGTGCTGTAAATTAGCCAAGAGTCCAAGACCCAATATTACCTTAATTTTTAATTTATAACATTTCAGGTTTCGGGTAAAATCATATAGCATAACTGTTACCGGAACACTACAAAATGATAGCTTATAAGAAATAATAATAAAATAACTTTGCAACAACAGGCAAATGAGTAAATTAGAAAATTAGAAAGATAGCTTACATGATCCAATGACCACAAAGACAAAGAAACCTAGCACAATGGGTCCTACAGGGTAGTCTTTTCCTTTCTTGACAGTTGTTTCAGGAACTGAACCTCTTCTGGTGATGTTCTTCTGAAATTTGGCTATTTTCTTATCAGCGAGGCGTTTGGATGTAGTCTGTAAAAGAAAGGACCATAATAAGTAATATGCACAACAACAAAATACGTGTGGCTATGCACATATATAAGCTAAAATAGAATAAATGTGATCCATTTTCACCAGTCGTTTAATTTAAAAATAAAGAAGATGTGCAGATAGTAAACACTACAAAATATATAGCTAAAATGGAATAAGCATGATCCATGTAAGCTATCTTTCTAATTTTCTAAGCTTTTATTTTTTTTCTTCCTAATATAAAATTTATATACTTTATACCATATGTCAAATATTGCAGATTTCACAGAATGAAATAGCATTAATAGGAATGTTCTTAATCAATAGAATTAACCAGGTCAAATACAATGATAACATGCAATAGAATATCAACCCAAAACCATATTTCCTTACAATGAAGATAATACAGAAAGTTATCCAGATATTTTAAACAAGATATAAATTTGCTCAATGATTATAGTTAATAATTTATTCAAAACCATCAAACCAACCTTACCAGGTTAGCTTAGTTGGTTAAACTGCAAAACCAAAGACGACCCAAAGACGACGAGTTCAAGCATTGAAATTGATTAAAATAATATGCTCCATCAAAGTTGTCAGTTCAAAACTTCAAATCATAAAGTCTAAACTTAATTTTCTGAATCAGAAATAGATTTAAATTGTAAATTCTCTATGTACAAATAGATTCATATTGTATACATGTCACACATGTGGTTAATTTACAATGCTTTTAGCTATTTTTTGTTCTATGATAGTATGATTCGTCTAAAATCCTCCTTTTTACACATGATTAGACATATACATATACATACATACATACATATATATAAGATGTTTATATAATTTATCGATATATCGATAGAAAATGAGATGAAGGTTCCATGACGCCCTCTTTTAACAACCCATTCAAATGCTAGAAAATTTTGAAAATATGTTCAAAATATTTAGATCATCTCTATAAAAGTTTGAGAATTTCTAGGACAATGAAACGGATGTTTCACATCTACAATTCAAAACGATATTTTAATGATTAACGTTGGTTTATAATTTAGAAAGAACTAGAAATTTTTAAATGATCTTATTTGTTGTGGAGATGGCAATCACAGTGTGGATCAAACATCTTTAAAGTTTAAGCTTTTGTAACATTTAAAAGTAGTGTAGTTTAACATACAAAAGGAGTGGTAAAGGGATGCTAGAAAAGAGGTACCATTGGACCTTCCTACACATAATATTTGCAGGGCATGATACACAAAGATGCAAAATCTTCTTGAAGTTTTGGGGCAAAGCATCAAATGTTGTGAGCATTTTTGTACTACTGTATTATGGTTATATACTTACTATACATCATAATTTTTAAAACAAGACTAATTTATATCAAACAATTTTTTTATCACTTGACAAAAATATTATGAAACACAATGCTATAAGCATAGATTTTACACGTAAAAGCCATCCTACAAGCCAAAATAATAGAAGAGGTTACTCACAAACTAGAGATTCAAATCTAATTGTTCGACTACATTATCAGAAGCAGCAGTTACTTAATGATTATGTAGTGTATTTTTATTATATCAAACTCCAGAAGTCTATAGCTAAAATTTTATGCCAAGATGTTCAACTGTAGATGCATTTAAATGAAATTTGTTTACCATATCATCGTATGAATAGATGCATAATATATAAACATATGATCAATATTACATGTTTTTTATCTTGTAAAATAAAATTGATGATGATGATTACATATTATATGTTTTATCATATAACGATATGACGAAACAATAAAGTATATACACTTTCCTTGAGAAAATTAAATAAAAAGCAGTTTTTTGCATTTACCATGAAAAAGAATCAACGAACAAGAAGTCGAGTGAAAAAGGAAAATGAGAAAGATGCTCATTTTTGGCATTGTGCGGCAGATGTATCATTTTGTGCGCCTTCTCATTAGGTGCAAAAGGTGTATGTCCGTGTGTATTTTATATCCACTTGAAACATTCCAAATATGAAGCAGATTTCATTCAAAAACATGCCCATTGAGTTTGCTGCATGTTTTGGATTTTTTTTCCTTCTCTTTGTTCTCTAATCCATTTACTCTGATTCTAATTTTGTTCTTTATTTACAATGTCCAAAATTCAACAAAGAGCATTACAGTATGTTCCACAATAGATTAGAACCAAAAATTTGATTTTTTATTTTTAAGTATACAATTCAACAAAGAACATTACAGTTTATTCAAAAATAGATTAAAAAAACAAAGCTTTGATTCTTCAAAATTCCAAGTCAGTTTGAATCTTACTACAGTATAGTTTTGACAACCTTGAAGTCCCCCACTTCACTTATTCTCTGAATCATTCTTAGAACTGTATGACTATCCAGTCAAACAAAAAGTAAATAGGCTTTTATTTGCATGTATGTTCCTACTATTTACAGATGAATGGAAACAATTAACTGCATAGAACCCATGCACAAAACCAAAATAATATTTTACCACATATCTTTTCTTCCATTTTTAGCATTGTTTACCTCTATTTTCCCTACCTGTGTTATTCATGTTAAATATTGTGTTACCCTAGGAAACCCTTAGCAACAATATACATGACTTTTAGATCATCGCATGTAACACAACTCACATATAATATTCATATCAAACAAGTAGATTGCATTGTGAAAACTTAAAACTCATATAAGAACATCTATGCTCATAGCTCCAAAGCGTTTACCAATTGTGTTGGCTATGCACTTGAATTAGAGTCTCAGTTTGAACTTTAGAATTATATGTGGTTTTTCTTTCACGATTCAACATAGCATGGCTATCAATTTCCATAAGAGTTAATTTACCCTGAGTTTTAACATGATGGAAGAAACACATTTTGTCACTTTTAGGTCCATTCATCACAATAAGCCACAATGATTTTAGAATGCTTGGACTTAAAAGAGGTATGAGAATCTATTATGTTATGTAAGCACCAATCATGCAATGATATATGGAACTGGCATTGGTGAAATTTCATCTACTTATACTGAAGATAGATAGCTCTGAAAGGACAATATAAAGGTAAAACAAAGAACTTTGCTACAGAACCTGAAATACTATCACCAAATGTAACTAGACCTATCAACGGATACTTTCGGATGTGAATAATGTCATATCAGCATTAGCATTCGAAATCATTTTCGGATATCGGATACCCACATCCGCATATGCATATCGGATAATTATCATATCCGCTAACGATCTATAAATCAAGGAACATAAATAGAAATTTTAAGTTTAATATAATTTTGTTCAATCATATTGATTATTAAAGTATGGAAATTCAACAAATATGATGATAATAAATCGTATTGAACAGTTAGTATGCATTAAATGCATATAATACAAACTATTAACTTAATAATACAATAAATATTTGTTGGTACTAAAATATACATAAAATAAATCAAAACATTGATAAAAACCGAATAGATAATTTTTGGATGCAGATGCCTTCATATCTACATCCGTAACCTTTTTTGGATATCGGATAGTTATACGTTTCGGATACGGATGCGGACAGATTTCAGATTTTTCGGGTATTCATTGGCAGCCTTAAATGTAAGGGGCAGATAAAAGTAGGAAGAATTCAAGGGGGTCCCTTTTTATCCCTATTCCTCACATTTTGTCCTAAAAATCGGACCTTCTACCATTTTTGAACAAAGATAGTGAGAGGTTAACCTAAATTTTGGTAACATAATCCATCTATCTATTTAATCAAACTGAAACAAAAAGACAATTCAGATCTAATAGAAAATCGAGCAATTCCTTACATTCACCTTATGTAATAATTATCTCTGAGAATGAAGCTTCTTAAAGAGAAAATAATACCCTACTTTCATGGAAAACAAAAAACTTCTAAAAATTATGGAATCAACGCATTAAATTAAGCAAACAGGCATCAAGCATGAAAAAAAATAAAAACTTCTGAATGAATTTCAAATGGAAACTGATTGTTCACGGAAATCAATTGAGGTGTAAAAAAAAGCTATTGACAAACGCTAAACTAGCAATAAGTTTATCACAATCAAGTCAATTTAACAAAAAATACGAAGATCTTTATTTTCTTTAAACATTCTAACCAAATCATCCATAAGCTCATCAGATTTACATCTGAGAATATCCTAGTTCACAAATTATAATGGATCAAACAATAAATCAATCAAACTTACTTATTATTGAATAAATAAACGAAACAAATACAGATCTACTAATCTAGAGATCAGAAAAGAATTCTATCGTACCATATTTTTTACCGTAGCTTTGATTGAAACCGAAGAGCTCTTCAATAAAAAATAAAAAAACTATTTTTGCACATGCATTAAGTTATATAGGCGGCCGCTACAATTTGGATGGGCTAGTTTGGTTGGGCTAATTTTAGATGGGGTTAATTAGATGTGGTTAATCGAATTAACCCATTAAATTTTGCAAAATTTCAACATTCATGTATTCTTGTTCACATCCCGTTGTATTTATCAAGTTTTGTCCCTTATTTCTTTTTCAAAAATAAAAAATATTACATACGATTGATAAATTTCTATTTTACGCATTTGGATTAATTTAAGATTGATTTACTTTACTTCAATCGGGCATCTTTCGATATCAATGTTAGAATGTCGAATGATTAATGAATTGTTCCATATGATGGACCCACCATATGATGGAGCATGGCGATAATGGTGTCACCCATGTTAAGATAGATGAAGTTTCTGAATAAACTTGTGTTACGATGACGTGGGGTGGAAGGCAATATCTTGCTAGGATCGATAAGGGGTGATTATACCACAATAGAGTGTGGCAGGGCCAATGATACTATCACCTTAAGATGACGAGGTTGGCATATCAGACAAGGCTTTCAACTTTGGCAATCTAAATATAGAATATGAGAGATTACGTGTTTTTCATATTTTGTTAAATTTCGTTGTTTAACCAAAGTTTTGATTTAGATCGTAGAAGTCCAAAAAAATCAAAAGAATGATGGAAAAAAGGAAATTGATGGGGATAAGAATAAAACATGTACTTTTTTGAAAATGGGTGTATGTGGATATAATTGGTATAACAAACCACTATTTTAGATCAAGAGAAAATACAATTGGATTTAATTTTTTGGCTCCCACCTACATATACATGCATTCGCTATCTTCCACGCCACATACTATCCCATCGGTAGGGCCCTAACTTCCGAACGCTTGTCTCGACAAATTGTTTGACACTGGTAAATCATACTCGATACAGAGTAAATATTACTTGACCTCCATACTATGTTTGATATTTAAATACTAAAAACAAATAATATAAACATAATCACATACGTGAAACCACCTCATCACTTAGAAACCATCACCAAGTGTTTCTATTGTTTTAAATCATATAACATATCACATATGCATAGGTCTCTTTAACACAATGATATTATCTAACTTTAAGATTTCGCCACCTGAGATTGTTGAATCAGATACTTTACTTTAAATAGTGGGAATTTAGAGCAGTTTTCAAATATAAAAAAAATCCTCAGTTTATTTTGGCGCAACATCTTTACTTGTGTTATTATGAATTACATTGTGTGTATTAAATCTAATTTAATATCTTTATTTAATTTGTATAGTTCATATCATATTAAATTTAGTTTTTTAGTTAATATTTATCAACATTAAATAATTAATGAGCAAAATTCTATTTAAATTTGAACATCTAATGTGCAAAGTTAGAAAAAAATATTTTTTTAATAAAAAGAGTAATATTTTTTAAAGCAGAATACTAATTATGATGTTTCAAGGGCTCAAACTCATAACCTCTAGAACATTTATCTAAGGTGGCATATCTTTAACCATTTGAGCTAGATTTTATTGACGCAAAACCAAAAATATATAATTTGAAAGGCATTTATTTACGTTTAAAGATATATTTCACATAATGTATTAAATGTTTAAATACTATACATGAGATACAATCATGTTTATAATATGATATTACTAGATCCACGAAGGGGATCTAAAATAATTAAATGTCTAAGTTGTTGTTGGCATAACTCATTAAAAAATAGGATTTAGGGCACAATAAGTCAATCAATGAATGAATGACCCACTCATAAAAAGCCTTCCATATTCATCAAATGGCTCGACCTCACCTAGCTCTTCCATCCTTCGGGCTTCAATCGCTAATCCTGATTGTCCATGAATTCTTATTTCAATTGCCTCGCTAGAGTTCCTCGCCCATGATAGCATATAGAAGATAGCCGAGGTGGCACCTATCTTGCTTGATATTCGTTAGAAAAAAATCAAAAATTTAGTGAAGTTATAGTATAGTCGATCGAGTAAATGAAAAATCATATTCTGTATTAAGTAATTACATGTGTGTGATTTATATAGTCTAAATGGGAGGTTTATAGAAAGAGACTGACAAATCTGTAATAGAAAATTTAATATAAACTTAATTTAAGTAGATATTTCATATAAAATATTTACATATGAATATGATTAAAAATATCTAAATGATAAATCTATGTAACTACACACACTATGGGTTTTAATAATAAATATATTTGTGTAGATTAGGTTTGAAAATATATGTATCTGTATAATAATAAGTTTGATTTTAATTTAAAATATACGACTATGTATGTTTATCTATTTTGAACAAACGAAATTGAAAATGATATTATAACTTTGAAACTTAGTTTATATATGTATCAAAATAGTTTTTCAAAGAGAGAGAGTGTGTGTATTTCAAAATTAATATACATGATTTGAGGAGAAAAAAACCACTTACATAATCGAGCTGACAATGATCACCTTGAACCATCACCTTGAATCATCAGTGTTTCCTCTCAAAGAACTTCTCTTCTTCAATTCATTAAATGACTCGCAAAGCTAACTAATAGGAACGAACTTAATTTTAATGGTGTATTGAAAGGTATAAGACTAACTAGAGAAAATGATGACTATATATAGCTGTAGTGACAAAATATCGTTCCTTCTTTTTCCCATTTAGTTAAGATATTTTCAAAATAGTAAAATAATTAAAATACTATATATATTATATTTATATAACAGTTATACTTTTTAGCCCAAAATACTATTGTTATTATTTTTTACCAATAAATAAAATAAATATACAACATTTGTATATTATGTACTGATTATTTATGTCCCAAAACAAATAAAGATTAATTTATAGAAGTTATTCTATTTACTCCATATCAATATTTTGCTTTTATAAATTATTTTACAAAAATCTACTTCAACCAAACATCGAGAGGTTCAGTTATGAGACTCCCATACTTGGCACTCCATTCTCGGCAATATTTGAACAAACACATATCTAAAGGTTGTATGTGAAGGAACCGGGTCTGTTGCACAATAGGTAAAATGGGTAAGTTTCAAAATAATACCCTATTTTGAACTTAATGAGCCTATGAAGCCTATGAACTAGCATTAGGTCTAATATATCTATTAAAAGACAATCATATCTCATTTAATATATTTTATACTTAATTAAATAATCATATTCATCAAAATTATTTTGGTGGTTGTTTTGCACACACGCACGCACGCACATATGTGTGTGTGTGTGTGTGTGTCTATGTGTGTGTATGTGTGTGTGTATGTGTGTGTATATGTATGTATATAAATGTATGTACTTATATTCATAACATAACATAACATAATAACATTTACGCATGTGAAAGGTCTAATCGTTATTTATGGTATGTAAATTAATAGATCATAAATGTTACAAGACTGTAATTAATTGAAAGTTTTGTTTTCCATTGATTAGTTGGATGAAAAGTCATATTCTTATTTATGGGTATAGATGAGTGATCATAAATGTGACACAAGTGTGCAACTAATTTTGAGAGTTTTATTTGCATCTTTCGACATGTGAAAGGGCGTATTATTATGACATAGGGTGTATATTGCAAAATGAATCATATTTATGACATGCCGGTACAATAACAAAATGAACATGGGTATAACCATATATATAACTATATATGTATGTATGTATGTATGTATGTATGTAGGGACTTATATCTATTCTATATACTTACATACATATAAGATGATTCATACGCATATCAGAATATAAATGCCTAAGTATATACATGTGTTTAGATATACTAATATATATGTATATAATTTGTATACATATATTAATAATACCACACATATATGTTTAAACATACATGTGTGTGTAATATATATACTACCACATAATTACAAATGAGGTTTATGTGTGTGTGTAATTGGGTTTATATATATAATAATTCGGAGTCAATTAATAAGTTCAATTTCCAAACATATTTGGTTGAATAATTAAACATTAGAGTATATTTTAGTTTGAAATCATGATTGACTTAACCAAATATTTCAATTTATGTATTTCACTATTTAAATAATATAAATATATCTATATAAAAGTTGTAATATTTAAACAACAAATTCATTATTTTGAATAAATCAAATTTATGAAATAAATATGTGTGTGTATGTTGTTTTACTTCAACCAACATCAAATGTAGATTAGTAATCAATTTTTCTCAAATGTTTATAAAATTGATTTCATATTTTATAAATGACAAGCATAAGCTATTTTGACCCAAATATAATAAGGGTAATAAAATATCTACATGTATATGAACTTGGATCAAGGTTAAGAATTGTGAATGAATGATATGAAATAGAATTAAACTTGAATAGATCTTGCCCATTGTAACATGTTGATTTATGAATCGCCTTTAGATTGCTTGAATTATCACCTAATATTGCTATAATCGAATAAACAGCTTTCATCTAATTTAATTTGACGTTATTTAGGTGTTTTCGGCTATGAACGTGAAGGAGGAAGCCATGGATGAGTAAAGAAGAGGAAAAGAAAAATCGAAAATGAAAATGAATGAGATGATAATGTTTTGAGGAAAGAATAGGAGCTTTTTTTGTCTTTCTTTAAAACTTCTCATTTAATTTACAATCCATTTTCAGTCATGTCAAGACCTCCTCTCTCCTATGTGTGGCTAGCCAACAATTGTCCTTAATTGGATTATTCCAAAAAGCTTATTAAGTAATTAATTGCACTCCAAGCACTGTTTAAATACATGACAATTTCGTATATCAATAAGTGCATATATAACTTTTATATATACATCAAAACACCTAGAAAACCAAATAAATTGATAATAAATTTTCCTTGAATATTAATTAATTTATAACACTTCATAAACTAATTAAATCGCATAGTTTTTCCTAGAATTCACAAGTGAGATTGTGCGACACAGATGTGTGAATTCAGTTCATGGTTAATATTGAACAATTTGAATACTAATGTTCATACACCACCTTATCTATTGTCATGACAGTTCGGTGGAATTCATCACTTACAGATCTTTTTAGTAAAATCATACTTTATATTATCTTAAGCGGTACCAACAACGATAATAATTTACATACGATCTCTTCGTCAAAACTATATCATTTTGGTATATATGGAATTTGATATTGGTCAAAATTCCAATATTATCCACATTCAACTGATTTGTCAAAATCAAAATTGATCATTCTACTCAGTCTTTAGGTTGATTATAGTTGATCGTGAAATTAACCATATACAACCGAGTAGATGAATTCTCTATTACATAGTGCTTCACTTTCGATGCTTCAACTAAGACCCAACTATGGTCATTCGATGGATCATCATGCAATTATTTAAATATAAACAAAGTGGAGTATTCACATTGAAGTTCCATAGTATTCTCAATTCTAGGGAATTGTCTAACATCATCAGACTGAGATTCCTATTTGACCTATTTGTTAGCAACCAACAGGGAAGCTCTCAAACAAGTCCATGGTTATCAAATAACTACAAATACGTAACCCCTTGGTGCCTATAGCAACCATGAATAATACACCGTCCAACATTTGGAGAGCATACGCACTCCGATATAACATTAAACATCTTCAAAAAGTTCTTCGAAATTTCTCTAGAACTCTAATGCACATTTGATAATGACACCATATCTTTCAGCTGCACGGTGTGGACTTAGAACTGCTCCATAAATTTCTTAGCCAAACTGATCAAATGATGATATGGACCTCGGTGCGAGCCGAGTGAACCGCTCGTTGCTACTCCATCCAAGAATACAGGGATGCACCAACATCTGACAGCATTCACACTTCAATAGATGCTGCTTTGGGTCAGTCATAACATTGTAGGTTGACATAGTAGTTGTATGCTTTACTTCAAGGATGTTTTCAACGAACGGGCTCTTGTTCGATGATGAATCCCACTCCTCATCCCATCCATGCTGGCTCCCACTCAACAATATTTTAATCATATCAGCGATATACTCCTCACCGCCTTGAGCGGCTAGACGGTGATCGTCAAGAACATCCCCTAATGTTTGACTCTGAAAACATTCTCAGTTGGTTACATGACCTCTAGGTTCCTTTGTCTCTAGAGGAACCATTTGTCTAGACCTTGGTTGTTCCCTTCTAGCCGGTTCCACAACATTGGCTTGAATACCATCAGCCGGTATAAGAGTAATTCATCCGTCCCTACCAGCACTACCATCATGCAAGTCCTCCTCACTATCAGACAGATTCAATATATCAGACAGATTCAATATATCAGAGAACCTCTTGGTTTCGACTCGGTTAGACCTATCAGTGCCATATTGTTTTGATGTTGGCAAAGTTAGTCCATCTTTTGCAAGCTTTTTTCATGTTGCCGCAGCCTCTCACTACATCTGCAATTTTCCCGTTCTTCTATCCATTCTATCGAAGACAAGCTTTCTTCATTGGAATCAAAAGAAGACAATTTTATAACAACCCCTCCGAAATAGGCTTAAATTTTGACCCAGAAAAGGCCCGTCGAAACTTAGACCCATTTTAAAGCTGGCTGTTGGTTGGTAGAAAAACAGAGCTATTTATATGTTCTTTCAGAACTTATAGCGGAGGGAATAAACTATAATAATAGTAACAGTACCCATTTATTTCAAATGTCACAAAACATTACATAATGTCAACTGTTACAACATTTTATTTAAAAATACGTTTCATATGTATAATAGAAAATAACACAAAAAGATCGATAGTAACTACCACAACCTTCACTCTCGCCATCTTCAAGTATCACCAACTCCTTCTCTAAACTGTGTTGTAATGAGGAGATAGAACAACGAGTGTTTGGTGAATAGAAATCTTGAGCCTTGCTATTTTAGTACTTGGGCGGTATAATTTAAATAAGAATATGTCTTGTATAATTAAACCATTTAATACTTCATATAAGAAAAGGAGATGGATCCTCAAACAACCAGTTAATACCTTACATTCCCGAAGCAAGTTTCTAAATCCCATAAACAATGTTATAAATGTCTAACAATGCGAGAGATAGTACCCAAGCCACGTAACACCTTTTATTGGAAAATAGGCATATTCTAGCCATTTAAGACCTCAATTGAGGTAGATTTTGGCCATTTAAGACCTTAATTCAAGCAGACTCCATCATTTAATGCCTATTTACAAGACGGACTCCACAATGGTGACTATCTAGCTAACATCGCATGGAACCTCTTGAGCCACTTTATACTTATCCCGTAGCGGACCTCTATCGAGATACCACTTATCGTGCCTAATGACTAACCCTTTGGCCATTTACTATTTCACTTGAGGAAAAGAGAAGTGCCCTCAAACAACCACTTAATACCTCAAGACCCCAAAGCAGCCCTGTTATAACCCATACTCATAATGATGTCTCACATTAGTTCGACTATTCGTAGGAACTGGTAGCCAAATTAGCTTGGCAGATGTACCCTACAGAATTTGGAACTAATCTCACATCATTACAAATACTTATCAGGAGATGTCTCACATCAGCCCTAAAGTCAAACCGCTGATAGCCAAATTAGCTGGGTAGACTTTTGTGTGCCTTTTGACCGACCTCGCATCCCTATGACTTAACCATAATTTAAATACTCTCTATATATAATACTTGTCTTGCCATTCTGTAATTAAGGCCTTATAAGGAATCTTCCTTATTATATCTTAAAATATTAATTACTTTCCTAAGGGGGATTTAATGACAATTATTACCTAATTAAATACACAATTATATATTATAATTATACATTTATTATGTTAATTACCATATAAATAAATACGCGCTTATTATTCTATTCGTGTGGAGATCACGCCCTAACTAAAGTTAAATGTTAATTCCTTTTTAACCATAATAATACAAGTCTTTCCGTTTTTTCCATTTTACCAATAATATCCAAATTCTGATATCCATGACAAGTGATTCTAATATCCACAATAAGGATTCAATATTCATATCCAAAATTACAATAAATAGATTTGTATATAGAATCTAAATCCAACTTACTCATATCAAAACAATGGAATAAACCAAAAATGGAAAGTTATAATTTATCGATTCTACGCTCTATTCAATTTCTTTTATACGAATTTAGATTTTTTTTTATATAGAAATTGGCGGTGTAAACTACGAATAAAGATTCATGCTTTACACACCATTTTTCAATTAAATCCCTTAATCAGATCTGGAGAAAAGAAATAAGAAGTGGAATAGAAGGTAGAATGTATAAACTAAAAAAATCTACAAAACTCCATTATTTTAACACAAAATAATTAAGATTCCAATCCTAAGAATTGATATTTTGCCTTTGGGGGAATTTTGGAGATTTTTAATATGATGTTTTCATAATCCAAAACTCCATAAGGCATATATCAAATCCAAACTATACTATTCAACTACTAAAATAGAAAAATTAAGATTTCCACTCACAATTGGTCCTTAACTTTGCTTCTCTTTGGATACGTAACGCCCATTATAATCTCCTTCAGATCTCTTCTTTTGATATATACAATAAGGGATTGTATTATTTATTAGATTCAGAATGGTTGGACGAGAAGAGATTTACAAATTAAATAATAAACAAAGATAGGTATATAGGATTTCTTACCTGAAACCTAATGGTGTTTTCTGAATCAAATAAGAGACAAACTAACAGAGCTCATGTAAAGGCCTGAATTTCTGTACCCTTTGAGCCGACAATAAACCACACATGTCCAACTCAAATTGCACGAATAAGCGGATCTTTAAGGGGTGAAAAAGAAAATAAAGACATAATAGAATCTCACATGAACGGAATAATATATAATATTGAACAAATTACCTTTACAGCGAAAAACTTTTAAAATACATATATCAGAGTCTAACCTAAATTCAGCATGGACAATTATAAACATCTGTTCTTACAATTGCTGACAAACATCAACAAAAACAGACTAACATCGGATAATAGAATACGTCAATACGTAGATGAATATCTCCAGCTCTCATTTGGAAAATTGTTTTGGACATATTTTAAAATATACAAGGTGAAATCTTGATTTTCTTTCTTTGTTTCTTTAAACATATTTAAATGTTTATAAAACATTTCTAGCTCATTTTAAACCTATTTCTAAAAGTTTTAAGCATTCTATATGCAACATTTCATTTTCAAAAGGAAAGTGATTTCCTTTGTGCTTATCGATGTGTATTAACGTGACTTGGTAAATTATTTAACAATCATATCAAACAATCAATACTTGATGATCAAAGTATATATAAGCATCCATAGCAATCATAACACAATATCAAACATGTATATATATAAATATAGATGTTAAATAGAGTTTCTCACCATAAACCAAAACGATAAACTTCCTACCAATATTCTAATCAACCAACACTTCACTAACTACTTCCTACTCTATTAAACACTAGCAACCAATACCCTATCCCTTCCAATAGCTTGGCCGAGGCTTGAGATGGAGGTTGGTTGAAAGTATAGAGAAGAAGCGGTAGAGCTTTGAACTTGAATTCCCAAGATTTTGATCCGAAAATAGGTTATTTTGTATCTGCTTTTAGGCGCTCTAAATCTCAAAATTTAGAAAAATATTTAACTAAAAAGTTGTTGAAAATTCTTTTCTCTTAAATTTGAAAAAAAGTATCATTTGAATCCAAGTTTTTTGATGGATATATGATAGAATGAAAAAGGGGTATTATCGGATTGACAAAAATGAAGCCCGAAAATGCACTTAAATGAATTGAGTTTCAAGTATAGCAAACCTCAAAAATTTGAAAATGTGATCAACATAAAAGTTGTAGACATTGAAATTTCATATGATTTGAATTTTTTTTTAAATTTGGATCAGTTATGATTAAGTTATGATTAAAACAAAATAGGCTATTCTCTGTCTTAAAAACTGGGCCAGAGAATGCATTGGAAAGAAGTGGATTTTTGAACATGGTTACGTTTAGAATAAGACAAAGTGTTCAACATGAAAGTTGTAGCCACTGGAAAAATACATGATTTGAAAAAATAAATTTTGTATTTTAGTTTGGTTTTGAAGAAGTTATTGCCTAGAGAATAAGAGGTAAAATATGGAGAAAAGAGGAGTTTGATTTGAAGAGAATGAACATTGATTTCTTTTGAATATTTTGTAAATATTTTGACATTATTTCTTTTTAATTTTTTCCTATGGATTGGAAGCCATTAAAGAGGAGAGGAAGAAGGTGAAGAAGCTTGAGAAAAAAAGAAGAAGAAGTGTGAATGAAAGTGAAGAAGGAGGTGGGTATTTATAGAAAAAGAAAGAAGTGGTAAATTTACCAAAATAACTTCTTACCAAATTACCAAACTATCCTTACTTCAAGTTAAATCAAACTCCACTTTTTCAACGCTTAACATCATACTTTCACTTCTTACTTTATGTCTTAGTCAGTTAAAGATTAAGTGAAGAAAAGTAATTATTTTGTTGGATTTTGATGTGATTTGGATTTGAAGTTTACTTTTGACTTTTGTTAAACTTACTTACTTTTCTTAATGATGTTCTAGAAGTTTCCTAATCATAATTAGTAAAAGTAAACATGTTTAGTTATTAAAATGTGTAATATATATGTTAAAACATGATAACAAAGGTGCGATAACGTTGCGGCAACTTATTTTGAACAAAACGTTGATTTTCGGCAAAATATTTTCCGGTCACATTTTGACGTTTTTGTTAAACTATTTATTCATGTAAACCAAACTTCAAAATAAATTTTTTATTACCTTTAAATAATTAAAACAAGCATATTTGACTTATAAAATAATATAAAACAATATCCAAATCTATTTAAAAAAATACGACATCGATTTATCGATATGCGACGAAATTTGTCAACTTTTATAGAACTGGTTTTATATCTTTATCTAACCATTATAAATTAAATTACTATTATTATCAAATGAGTTTGATATCGATTATATATATATATATATTTAAAAGGAATTATTTATCCTTTAAACAAATTTCTCGAATATTTATCCTACTTTATCGGAATCCGACTTTTTTTCAATTTTACAATGGAAATCCAAAATCTTTATTCAATGTCAAAAATAAGTTTGCCATTCTTATTTATCATATAAAACTTGATTGTTTAAGTTTGAAAATTCTACATTTGAATATTTAAAATAATTAAATATCTCATTTTCAAAGTGGTAAAATTACGGATCGTTACATTCTCCCCTACTTAAAAAAATTTCATCCCCGAAATTACTCTGAACCTAAACCCGTAATTTTTTTACCTAAATCATTATTTCACAAACTTAAACCCATAAGATGTACCGAAATCATCCATATAAAATATCTGATTTGACCTTCTATTTGAATCCACAACTTTATTTCTAAACTAGTATCAATCCCCTGATCCTCTAGTGCGGACTCTGATCAAACTTCTAGATCATATACACTTGCTTTTCTTGCATAGTTCTCAACTATGATAGAAAACTCGAGTAACTAACCACAAACCATCATCAATGCTCGCTGTCAAGAAATCGAGTGATAAATTCTTTTCCGGATCGGTGTAAACACCTCAAAGTTCCATACTCGGATATTAGATCAAAATTTGTGTGACGAAATGGTATATGTATAAATTACGTGTTTATTCCTATTGGTTTTTCTCAATTATACCAAATTCCTCTTTATTCACATCCTTTATTTTTCACATTCATTTTTTAGTATATTTTCTTTAATACTAATATTGTTTATGAATCATTTCGTAAAACTATTACTTAAGTTTATTATATCGTATGAACACAACTATGTAAAGCCATTACTTTTAAAAGCTTAAGTCCAAATCCTTAATTAATGGTAGAATTCATTAATAAAAACATTTTTCCAGGTTGTAATTACATTTTAAAGAGTCATGATTTTACTTAAGTGTATAAATAGTTCATGACTTAAATCTATTTTTGTATAATACCATTTTACATCCTAATAGTATATATACACATCCCAAATTCCCGATAGGTTTTATATCCGGGTGAATTACAGTTTGTTGTAGGTTGATATCATTTCAAATTCATAATTAAAAAATTTACTTCCGATTTAATGCTATTATAAATTTCTCCACTTTTAAATCCTCTTTTTTTATAATCACATTTATAAATTATACCTATCCAATTTCATTTACTCAAAACTTTTCACAATTGTTTATCTTTTACCAAAAAATTTCATAAATTCCTTAGCTTTGAGTTTGGTGTGATTCAGAAAATTTCGACTATCCAAAATCATCGAGAATCCCGCTTTATCTTATCAATTAGCGATTCCAAAACTATCTTTGGTTTAAACACTTTTATAAATATTACTAATCA
Source organism: Allium fistulosum (assembly GCA_030737815.1). Taxonomy (NCBI): domain Eukaryota; kingdom Viridiplantae; phylum Streptophyta; class Magnoliopsida; order Asparagales; family Amaryllidaceae; genus Allium; species Allium fistulosum. The sequence continues at coordinate 839,281,973 of CM060905.1, forward strand.
ATTTATCGATTAATGATTCACATTATCTATTTAACTTAATAAAATTATATAGATCGATTAACTCCAAAATAATACTAAGGAACTGGGTACTACCAATAGTATCTTATATCCCTTTAACAAGAAGAGTAATACTTAAGAGAAGTGTTTACTATCCGAACACATCTCCTGCCCATTTTTAGTTTATTTTCGAGCCATTTAAACTAGTTATCATAAAATATCTCTTTTTAAAATCCTTTAGAGATTACTTTTGTTTATAGAACCTATTTTATAAATTCATCTTATATTAATTTACTTCATTTGAATTTCCGCAATTCTTTTAAATTACTTGAATTTAAATTCTCAATCCTTTTACATTTATCTTTTACATAATCATTTTCTATTTGTTAAATACATTTCTTGAACTAATCTTATTATCAAACACCTTATACTCAAACTGTGAAATTCTAATCACAAGATATTCATTATTTAAATTTCACTAATCTTGATTTCTAACTATATAACTTTTCAAAATATATACTTTGTAACCAAAATATAATCCTGTGTAAAATTATTTCATTTACCAATTTTTCAACACAAAACCATTTTTATAAAATTAACAAATACACACTCATATATAATACTCTAAACTCAGTCTAGGGTGTTACTAACCCTATCCATAATGAGTTACTCATCCTAGGGCATTACTAACCCTTTCTCTGATGAGTCTTTACCCCACCAAAGCCAAGGTTCTCGCTTAACCTTCAGCTCTGATACCAAATGTAAAGGCCCGAATTTTCGTACTCTTTGAGCCGACAATAAACCACACATGTCCAACTCAAATTGCATGAATAAGCGGATCTTTAAGGGGTGAAAAAGAAAATAAAGACAGAATAGAATCTCACACGAATGGAATAATATATAATATTGAACAAATTATCTTTACATCGGAAATTTTTTAAAATACATATATCAGAGTCTAACCTAAATTCAGCATGGACAGTTATAAACATCTGTCCTTACAATTGCTGACAAACATCAACAAAAACAGACTAACAGCGGATAATAGAATACGTCAATACGTAGATGAATATCTCCAGCTCTCATCTGGAAAATTGTTTCGGACATATTTTAAAATATACAAGATGAAATTTTGATTTTCTTTCTTTATTTCTTTAAACATATTTAAATGTTTATAAAACATTTCTAACTCATTTTAGAACTATTTCCAAAAGGTTTAAGCATTCTATATGTAACATTTCATTTTCAAAAGGAAAGTGATATCCTTTGTGCTTATCGACGTGTATTAACGTGACTTGGTAAAACAATTTAACAATCATATCAAACAATCAATATTTGATGATCAAAGCATATATAAGAATCCATAGCAATCATAACACGATATCAAACATGTATATATATATATATAAATAAATATAGATGTTAAATAGAGTTTCTCACCATAAACCAAAGCGATAAACTTCCTACCAACATTCTAATCAATCAACACTTCACTAACTACTTCCTACTCCATTAAACACTAGCAAACAACACCCTATCCCTTCCAATAGCTTGGCCGAGGCTTAAGATGGAGGTTGGTTGAAAGTATAGAGAAGAAGCGGTAGAGCTTTGAACTTGGATTCCCAAGATTTTGATCCGAAAAATAGGTTATTTTGTATCTGATTTTAGGCCCTCTAAATCTCAAAATTTAGAAATGTTTTTAACTTAAAAGTTGTTGAAAATTCTTTTCTCTTGAATTTAAAAAAAATAATCATTTGAATCCAAGTTGTTTTGAGGAAGATATGATAGAATGAAGAAGAGGTATTGTCGGATTGACAAAAATGAAGGCCGAAAATGCACTTCAAAGAATTGAGTTTCAAGTATAGCAAAACTCAAAACTGGAAAAAGTGATCAACATAAAAGTTGTAGCCATTGGAATTTCATATGATTTTAAAAAAAAATTCTTAATTTGGATCAGTTATGATTAAAACAAAATGGGCTATTCTTTGTCTTAAAAACTAGGCCAGAGAATGCACTGAAAAGAAGTGGATTTGTGACATGGTTATGTTTAGAATGAGACAAAGTGGTCAACATGAAAGTTGTAGCCACTGAAAAAATACATGATTTGAAAAAAAAAGAATTTTATATTTTAGTTCTGTTTTGAAGAAGTTATTTTCTAGAGATAAAATATGGAGAAAAGAGGAGTTTGATTTGAAGAGAATGAACGTTGATTTCTTTTGAATATTTTGTAAATATTTTGACATTATTTATTTCTAATTTTTTCCTATGGCTTGGATGTCATTAAAGAGGAGAGGAAGAATGTGAAGAAGCTTGAGAAAAAAAGAAGAAGAAGTGTGAATGAAAGTGAAGAAGGAGGTGGGTATTTATAGAAAAAGAAAGAAGTGGTAAATTTACCAAAATAACCTCTTACCAAATGACCAAACTATCCTTACTTCAAGCTAAAGCAAACTCCACTTTTTCAACACTTAACATCATCCTTTCACTTTTTACTTTATGTCTTAGTCAGTTAAAGATTAAGAAAATAAAAGTAATTATTTCGTTGGATTTTGATGTGATTTGGATTTGATGTTTACTTTTGACTTTTGTTAAACTTACTTACTTTTCTTAACGATGTTCCAGAAGTTTCCTAATCATAATTAGTAAAAGTAAACATGTTTAGTTATTTAAATGTGTAATATATATGTTAAAACATGTTAATAAAGGTGCGATAATGTTGCGGCAACTTATTTTAAACAAAACGTTGATTTTCGACAAAACATTTTCCGGTCACATTTTGACGTTTTTGTTAAACTATTTATTCATGTAAACCAAAGTTCAAATAATTTTTTTATTATCTTTAAATAATTAAAACAAGCATATTTGACTTATAAAATAATATAAAACAATATCCAAATCTATTTAAAAAAATACGACATCGATTTATCGATATGCGACGAAATTTGTCAACTTTTATAGAACGAGTTTTATATATTTATCAAACCATTATAAATTAAATTACTATTATTATCAAATGAGTTTGATATCGATTTTATATATATTTAAAAGGAATTATTTATCCTTTAAACAAATTTCTCGAATATTTATCCTACTTTATCGAAATCCGACTTTTTTTCAATTTTACAATGGAAATCCAAAATCTTTATTCAATATCAAAAATAAGTTTGTCATTCTTATTTATCATATAAAACTTAATTGTTTAATTTTGAAAATTCTAAATTTGAATATTTAAAATAATTAAATATCTCATTTTTAAAGTTGTAAAATTACGGGTCGTTACAGCTCAACTCATGTTTCCAAAATATTTGTGAATGATAGTAGAGAGGGTAGGGTTCTATTTATAGACCAGAATCGTAGGATGAAACTAGGTTAAAAACAATAAAATCTGGTATGCTCAAATCAACAAAACCCTAGCCGCCACTTGTTCAATACCGATCGACCGTCATGCTCCACTGGTCGACTACTACAGGTTGACCGGTCCCAATGAAGGGGTCGATCGGTGTATATTTATTAAGGAATAAATGTTGCCATTGTTTATTAATTTATTATATTCCTTAATTGCTATTAACGTTAGTTGTTAACATTAATGTTTACTTTATCGCAAGTCTAATCATAGTTAATTTTTGAAATTCAAACTTTAAATTCTATCAATCATTTGAATTTGAATTTGAATTAAACTAATTTAAATTTGAAAACTTCAAGTGCTCATAACTTCTTCGTTTAAGCTCCATTTTCAGCATATTATATATGGAAACTAATTTAAATTTCGCCATGAACGCAACATAAAAAATTTCATGGTAAAATTCCAAAATTCCAACTTTTATAACATTTATATTTTTATCCCTACCTTATTTAATTGAATTTCTTTTAATTTAATTATTTAATTATGGTTGATTTTATGGGGTGTTACAAATTTCTGTCTACTTTTCCTTTGCCTTTAAGATTCAATCCCTTATCGGTGTTGGGCTACCGCCATCGATTCCTCCAACATGCTTGTCATCAATTCTATTTGAGACCTTTGTTATTCTAGCATCATTGCATTCATGTCCAGCGTCATCTTCTATATTTCAGCTCTTTTTATTTTAGGCGGCTAAGATGATGATCTATATTGAGCAATCAAAGGTTGAGTTGTTTCATCCTCAGCATAGTGATCTTCATCGACATCACTTCATTAATTGCACCGGATCTAGTTTTCCTAGGAGCCATTTCTTATATATCTTGCCTTTAGACTTCTCCAAATTCAAAGTGAAATCATGAATCTATACCCGATATTCTTCTTTTTCGGTGAAAACACCAAAAATATTATGCCAAAATTGACAAAATACCTTAAATCAAATGAAAATGAGAATAATCAAGTAAAAAATAAAATAGAAAGCATAAAGATAAGGTTTTTAAAGTGGTTTAGCTTGAATTCGATTGCCTATGTCCACTAGTAGCTTCTTTTCATTTAAATATCATAAGTACAACTACAGAATATGAGTGAATTCGAATCTAGAACAAAGTAGAACTCAAAAAATGGCAGTATCTCCTTCCAAAAGTCCTAAAGATCTTTGTTTCCTTGTTAAATCATGTGTATTTATAGTCGAATACTTCCTCCAAAGAACATCCATAATTCTTTATAAAAAAATTAGTATTGACATGTTTTGGCCGCCTTATTTCTTTGGTCCTTTTTCATATTTGCTTTACTCTTCAAGCTTTAGATTTTAGTTGACAAAATTTCCCCTTCAAAGCATGTTAGTACCGACAAGACTTTCCCTATTCGAGATTTTGTCTTTTTCTTCAAAGTAATAATGAAATTTTATCTATAGTTCAAGAGTGGGTCCCATCTTCAAACAACTCGATACCAACATGATCAACCATGTCGATACCAACATGATTTTCCTTATGCAAATCTTAGCTAAACTTGTCGTGCTCCATTGGTTCATCATTCCTAACACATCCTAAGTAAGTTGATCCATTTCTTCATCATCTTGAAGTTAAGATCCACCAAGATGTCACTTGGTTCAAATGCAGGATAGCCTTTAAAAGGTGGTGACAAAAAAAAATTCGAGCAGGGCTATCATTTTGGGGACTTTTATTATTCCATGCATTCATAATATCTAAAAAATAAGTTTTGATATATAATATGTTAGGGTTTGGATACGTTGACCAAATCAGGTATTCTTGGACCTAGGATGGCTCCAGATGCACAAACTCAAATATTCACTATAAATATGTGGTGCACTTGACCCAAGGTGTCGTTATATCAGTTTGTTCTCCCTAACCATAAAATCCTTCTTAATTACAATTTAATGGTAAATAAATTTCTCTAATTACATATTATTTCAAATATTTACAACATCTAAACCTTATTGAAATTATATACCAAATTATTTGTCCCGATGGGAGAAAAAGATGACAAAAATTCATTTTCCAAATTGATGCTCAAATTGACCAAAAATCATGGTCAAAGCTCATGGTAGAAACCTAGGGTTCGCAAATTGGGCATTTTTTATTGGAGCATTGATTGGCGAGATTTGAAGCAAAGAGTTGTGGATCTTGACGAGAGGAGCTCAAGGATGGCATCAATTGCATAAATCAAAACTAGGTTTTTGAACTATAAGCTATGATAATCAAATTACGATAATGGAGGTGGCTTGGGCGGTGTGGTCATGTAAAGGGCATCATGAAGAGTTCAACGAGGGTGGTCGCTCATCCTATAGAGTTCAAAGGTTTGCACAATTGACGGTCGAAGGTGTCCATTTGCTGCAGCTGTTAATTCGGGTGATGTAACATCCTGAAATTTTCAACCATTCGCATCCATTCATGTCGGATTTTAATTGCTCAAAATATCAGATTGTTAATTTAAATTTGGCAAAACTCAACATATACAGTAAATAAATAATCACTGAATCACAGACATAGAGTAATATAACAATAATGCAGCAGAAACAAAAGAATAGTAGTTCATGAAGCTACTATATATATAACAGAGTTAAATAAGATACAACAGAGGTCTCGAATACATAGATGTCTCAATACAATAGTCAAGTACAAAATCAGAATACATCACTGGAATCAACTGAATAACTGCAAGCTGAATAGATATAGCTGGATCTCCAAGCGAAGCTCCAACTCCAAAGGTGAGTCTCAAATGCTGTATCACTCAGTCTGACCCAAGCGTAAAGCAAAACACAAAACACTTGAGTCAGGATTAACATTATTATATCAATAAATCCAACTCAAGTGAAATATCAACTGAAATACAAGTAACTCAAAGGAAGTTTGGGATAACCATCCTTTAAGGATTCGTTAAACTACCTACTATGTAGTAATATACGCTATTATAATAACGTCTAAGAGTAAAATAAATTTACTTTTAAATAGCGTTAAGGCTTTACATTTTCCACCTTAACACATAATAGTCCCAATAGTCTATCCAGTATCAGCGCACCCCTAGATCGGGAGCTACCCTCAATACTCCACAGGCTACGGCACAAATCCAAACTCGTAGTAAAGCTCGATATGGTAGGTGACACGGCACAACTAGGCAATGCCAGGATAGATATACCAATTACGCATCCGGGCTGGTGGAAACACATAGCAGCCACTACCGCCAACCTCGGAACACACTCCCAAATCAAAATTTGAAGGGTGGCCACCAAATCAATCACAAAGTAATATAATGGTATCGAAGAAATGCGTCGGATCAGAGGTGCTACCTCATTGGCCCGTCAATTGCTCATGTTTTAGCCACCTTATGCCAACTCACGGGAGTCGGGTCCACGTATATACCTCAATAGGAATCGTCGCCACCATCCTACTTCATTCTAGAATCTCCACCGCATACACGATCGTTAAAGTGGTTTTCGGTATCGACAGAGAGTATGCCCATATCCGATCCCGGTCTCTTTAACAACCAAACGTTATTATAACACCACGGTCATTTCAAATAGTTTATACTTCAAAACCAAAATATCATTTTCATTTCAAAACCCAAATCAATACGGTATCATTTCCATTTCAAATATATCCATTTCCAAAAATCATATCACTTTCCAAAGTTATAACGCTTTTGAAATCATAGTCTTTTAAAATCAAAACACTTTGGAAATCACAGCTTTGAAATCATAGCATTTTGGAAATCATAACACTTTGAAATTATAGCATTTTGGAAATCACAGCTTTGAAATCATAGCATTTTGGAAATCATAACACTTTCCTCTTAAACAGTTTAGATATTAATAATAGTATATAAAATGAAATAGTTTATAAAATAGAATTATTTATATAAAATAGTTATAAGTTAAAACTATTTATATTAAAATAATTAGTATATTTAAAAATAGTTTATATTAAAAATAGTTTATATTAAAAATAGTTATAAAATAATATAAAATAGTTTTAAATATACTTTAAAATACTTTATATAATAAAATAGTTTTCCTCAAATTTCACAAATCGATTTAACTCAACTCGTATTCCAAAATTCAAATTTAATCCGATCTCAAATCCTCAAATTTCAATTCAATTCAGTTTCTCAATAAACCATTTCAAATCATCGATTTCAAATACATATTTGAACCACAAAATAAACCATTTAATTTCAATATATTTCTAAGCTTTAAATATTCAACATTTCAAAACTAGATTCGATAATTTCATATATATATATCAAATTTACTTTACTATTATTTAGTTTGAAATATTTACTTAATCATTTCAATAACATCTAAATACAACTTCAATTTACAAATTTAAATAAATAAAATATCCCATTTAAATTTATATAAGCTTGAAAATATTCATTTAAGTCCCCTTAATCAAATTCAAGTTATAAAACATATCTTAAAATTTCAAATTTAATAAATTTCAAATCAAATTTATTAAAGTATAATTCTTAAATAATTAAAATTCCAAATCAATTTCAAATTTATCTTTCAACCTGAAACATTATAAACTCTATATTTGAAAATATAAAATTTACATAAATACTTGAACATATTTTATATTAATTAAATCAACTTTATTAAATCGACTTTAATAAATCTTTAAAATCAATATTTACTAAAACCATATATTTCTTTTCACAACCATAGAAATCATTTTCCAAAATATTTATATATAGACCAACGGTGTCTGTATAAAATTTTCTATCGTATGGTCAAGTGATACGGATATTTATCATTTCAATCCGCAATTTAAATATATACAGGTATATATCTTTTCAACCCGCAATCCCAAATTCAATGTCAATGAAAATCGCTTGGGTTTATCATTTCAACCCATAACGATTTTCTCTTATTCTACAGATCGTTCGGGTATGTATCATTTCAACCCATAGTGAATTCTATATTAACAGGGAACTTGCAGAGTTATAACAGATATGATAATAATATAACAGGTATATATCAAACAGGTATATATCATTAATATAATAATAGATAATGGTGTACGATGTCACAGATGAATAGATACAGACAACACCATATATATATAGCAATATAAATAACTAACTGCAGCATATTTCAATTGAAATCAAATTTAATAAATATAAGAACACTAATCGTGAGTGATTGCTCACCTTTCGATGCTAGATAGATGAACGGAAATGGAAGTGAATTGTGGATCCAAACACGAATTCCAAAACGGAACAAGATGGGCACGAATTCGATGATCAAAACAAGGCTGAAATCGATGAGAACAATTAATTAGTTTGATAGAAATAGAATATATATATTATTATGGTAAAAAATAATAATAATAAATCAATATTTTTAAATTTAACCTTTAAAATAAAATCTATGTATAAATATATATATGGAAATAAAACTCCAGTAACTTGTATATATGAGTTAATATATGAATATATATATACTATAAACTCATATTTTAAAACAAAATATCTATCATATATATTAATGATAACAGTTTACAACTCAGAACATATATATACATATACAAGCAAATAAATTAGAAAGTATATATTTACAATATATGTATGCAGACCTATTAAAGTTTAAGATAAATGTTTATAACAAAATCAGCATAACATATCTTACTATAGTACATGCACAGCTCAACAATTTACATATGTTATATCTCAAAATCCAGATATGCAGCATTATGATTTAATATATTCGAAACCAACTCAGGTATATCTAACTAATATATACCAATACATACACTTACACACTATAATATTATTATTATAGCAAACAACATTATATATATACATAATATATATACGTATATAACTATATATATTTTTGACACAGCAGACATACATACACTTTCCAAAAATGTTAATATAAACGTAATTATAACATATTTTATAAACATAAATATACCAAGATGTTAACAAAGCATACTTTGTATAAATATATATATACTGCCGAGTATATATGATAATACTTCTTTGACAAATGATGTACCGTAACATATATACATATTAAGATCAACTTTAAAAACAAATGCTTACAGTCCCAGTAAATTATATTATAAGCTACATATACATTAACTATACTTACAAATCTGATACGTATTAGTCAAATAAAATATAATATATTATATATACAATATATATATACTACAGACTACAATGCATATAAAACAACATCAATAGCTCCTATATAAACTCATATACAAACATGCGATATATATACATACTACATAACTGGTATAAATTTGTAAACAACAGATTGCGTAAAAACTAATCTATACAAACACATGACATCCATTTTTATATACGTATATAGTATGAAATAGATACTTATGTAACTTTAGGTAAATACAAACTTAAAAGGTTTTGTTTACTATAAAAAAATATAGAGGAGAGGTACACGGCGCTAGGACGCAAGACAGGCTGCGAGGCACCGATGTATGGAGGAGGTAGGCGGAGCTGGCTGTAGATCTGGTCGTGGCTGCGTGAGTGGCTAATGGGGTCGCGCAGGCAAGAAGGACATGCGGTTTTTGGGTTTTTGCGAGGTCGGTAAGGCAGACTGGGAGAGGAGGAGCATGGGTCGGGTTTGCTAGGCTCGTGGTGTGGAGATGGCGGAGCATGAGGGGAGACAAGGTGATCGAAGGTGGGAGGGTTTTCATGGCGAGGCGGAGGATCTGGAAAGAATGGAGATGGTGTGGGGAGGACTCAAATGTTCTTTGAAAACAAAATAAGAGAAAAAGAAAGAGGGGAGAGAATGAACAGGGCAGCTAATCAAAATTATATAAAACTTATGTATAAACGTATATGTTCAAACCAAAAGATTATAAAACCGGTCCGATACAAAATCGTTTTCCGCAGATTTCGTTGCGTACCGGACTTCAAAACACAGAATTGAATATACCGCAGAGATCAACACGATGAGACGATCAAAACGTCATATAGATATCAATGGTACGATCATCTGATCAAAAGTCGATAATCGGTACCGGAAAATGCTGCTAATCTGCCAAAAATAAGATGAACGGAGCAATAGAAGTCCAAATTTGAAGAAACGAAATATGACGTCTCACTCAGAAGATGATTTACAAATTTTCTATAGAAAAATATTCAGGTTTGGAAAACATTTTATTATCATCAATTTTTAACTGATATAAATGGAAATAATATTACACAAGAAAATAAACTTCCAAATTATCTGATATAAATTTACCAGTTGCTATGTTTTAAACAGACGTATTCCAAATATTAAATTTTATTTCAAAATATTATTATTTAAAATATCACAAAATTTCAATTAAATATATTAATAAAACAAATGAAATTATTTAAAATTTACGGGTCATTACAGGTGAGAAAAGGTATTTTTTAAATTTATTCCTCATAATTTTATTAATTGCAAATTGCATGATAATGGGTGACTAAAGATTAAATAAGATTATTTATTGCGATTAAGTGGAAATGGATGACTAAAGATTAAATAAGATTATTTACTAAATTTAGGGTTAATATCTACGAATGATCGTAGTTGATAAGTTATACTAAAATTGATATGTATATTTTAGTAAGGTTACTATTTATGAATTTTTGGGGACTCCATTAATAATAATGAAAATTCAATTTTAAAGTGGAGTTTAATAAATAACAATACCAACTTTTGGTAAACTGTTATTATTTTTAAGTTTTACGGTAATAATTAAATCCAAAGAGAATATAGGGATAAATTGACATTGTTTGAGACAAATATTAATATTGAGCTTTTTGGAAATTTAATCGAGTATTGTTGCTATTTTTGGGTGAATAATAATATTACTTCTTTTACGATTATTATTCGGAATTGATATTGTTATTATTACAGTAATAAGAGATATTTAGGGTAATAATAAGGAGATTTTTTCACAAATATTTTAAGTTAAAATATTATTATTTTCGAGATAGATATAGTATTATTTGAGTATTTTAAAACGTGAAGTATTATATGTCTCTAAAATAGCTAATTTGGATTTCTATTATTATTATTTTTGCTTAAAAGGAATAAAGTGATTATAAAAGGTGTTTTTATGGAAAAGTAACAATTTTGGGTAAAACAATAATAACTATTATTTTGAAAAATAGTAATATAATATTTTTAAGGTATTTAAAGTGAATTAATATTATTATTTAAGGTATATAACTATAAAGTGACCTTCGAATATGTGAACTAAAATATTATTATTTTAGAGTCAATAAATAATAATAAAGTAATTTATATCATCCATAATAAGCTGGTGATGTTTGAATAAATAAAATGGAATGATTCTACTACAATAGGGATGGAGTATTATCATCTATCGGTATTTATTTGTTGTGTGAGTCAGTGTTTACCATTATAGGGTATGCTATTTGAGTAGGTATTTACTATTTTTGAAGTATACCTTTCTGTATTTACCATGTGGAGAGGCAATTACTATTGGAGTGGTAGTTGATATTTATTAGTATTTACTCGATATTGGTATATATTTACAGTTGCTAGTGATAGAGTTAGAGGTATGCCTTATGGATAATTATGTAATTTGTTACATATATCTAACTTGATAACCAATCTTGTTAATAAAAGATGTTTTCTTTCTATCATATACTTGATATAATCTGTTATATTAATTAATTAATTTAATAGAAAATCCATATATGGTATGTTTTGGGATAGTAGTTGCAAGTGTTGTAACCATGAGTAATTTATCATAATGAAATTAAACGTACTGTTTTAAATATTCCCAGTCAAGATGTATCAATATCAGATACTGATACATCCGTTGAGACTAGAGTACGTAACGCTCTTCAAATATTGGACAGTGTATTACTCATGACCATTGGAGGTACCAAGGGGTTACGTACTGATAGTTATTGGATAATTATGGAATGACTCACTCGATAGTTTTCCGTTAGTTAATATAACTAAGGTCAAACAGAAAATATCGATGTGACGATATTACACAATTCCCTCGACTTGAGAATACAGTCGAACTTCAATATGGAAACCATTCTTTGATTATAGTAAAATCATGGCATGTCATCCATTAGACGACTATAGTTGGATTGGGTGGAAACATTGAAAGTGACATACCATTCAAGGAATAATTCATCTCCTTAGTGATATAAGGTTAGTATCACGGTCAACTGAAGTCAACTCAAAGTCAAAACTCTTGCTAGAGCAATTTTGTTAATAATAATTGTTATTATTAAACTAAAGACTTTGTGTTTGGATTATAAAGTTGAACATGGACGACGTTGGAATTTTGGTCATTAGAAAATTCCATAAGTCCAAAGCGATACAGTTTTGACAAAGAGAATTAGTGTAAATAATTGTCACTACCGGGTAACGCTTAATGAAGTAAAATTGAATTTTACCGAAACTAAGTAAGCAATAAATTTAGTCATAATGTCACACGACCTGTTAAGTGAAATGTGAACGTTAATATTCAATATTAACCGCTGATCAAATTTACACCTAAGAGTCAACAACTGAAACATTAAATACTTTTTTCCACCAGATTAAATATATTTGTAATTATTATAAATTAGTTAAATGAATTAATAATAATGAAATATTAGTTATACAATTTTGTTTGATGTGTATTGAACAATAATAAATAGTGTGCATATAATAGTTATATAAACATTAGTCGATATTGTTACGCGTTTAAATTAGATTTAAATGCGATAAATATTGTTCGAGCTTTAAATGGATTTGAGGCCCATATGGGGCATGTTAATTTCGACTATGATAGGGACATAGAGGTCAACCATAAGTTGGCAAGGAGGGAGGGATTTTGAATGTTTAAAAGAAGGGAATGGGTAAGAGAAATTTAAGGATCTTCATCCTTTTCTCTCCAGCCTCTTCCTTATATAAACACCTTAACCCTCTCTTTCGATAAGATCTTTTTCCTACCTCCACCCTTTTCTTCGCTGGTCTAACACTCCCCCACCCTCTCCTAAAATATTCAAGCAATCTAAATACAAATTAAAATCAAAAAATCGTCAATGGTAATGCAATTCGAAAGCAAGCAACTTCGAGATTGAAATTCGATTCAAGGAGTTCACTTCTTCATTTCAACATGCAAGCTTTGGTATTTGGTGAAAGGTACTCTTCTAGTTTACTATTATATTATAATGTTTATATGATTATTATTCTATATATTGTTTGGTTAAAAATACCATAAATCAATATATTGATAGATTGTCACATGCTGCTTGTTGTGTATATATATATATATATATATAAAGTGTGTGTGTATATTAAAGTAAAAAGGAGGAAAAAAAAATATGCATATTTTTTATACATGCTCACGGTTCGAAATATTCTTTTTACTTTCGAAATCTTAAATAATAATATATTATATGGATTTAAATATCAAGTATAATTTCAAAAGTTTAACGCTATATAATATATCCATTTTAAAACTCAACAAAATTTGACTTTGTTACTGCATTTTCGAAAATAATAAAAAAGTTAATTATTATGGATATTCAATATACATACATACATGCACACATACATACATACATATATTCATACACACACCATTATTTAATTCAAAATTGAAATATACATACATACATACACTACTATTTAATTCAAAATTGAAAATATAAATTATGGTTTTAAAAATGATTTTAAATAGTTTTTTATTGTTTCTATATGGCTTATTATTTAATTATAAGTTTTTAACTAATAAATTTTTTAGAAAGCCAACAACTAACTAATAAATTATTTCTAGTATGTGTGCATGTGTGTGTTTGTATATTTATTTATAAATAAAATAAAATTCTAATTTTTTTATACAATATAAATAATACATTATGGTTTTAAAAATAATTTGCAAATAGTTTATTTATTTTTTCTGTATGTTTATTGATTAATTATAAGTTTTTAACTAATAAATTATTTCAAAATTGAAAATTAAACTAAAAAAATATTTTTATTATTACGTTGAAAGCCGTAGCAAAATATATTTTAATTATAAATTATATATATAATTATAACTAGTTGTATGTTTATATGTTAATTTAATTTAATTTAAAATATATAAATTTCAGTTCGAATTTTATGTTATAAATATTTAATTTTTCAAATTAATGTTTAAAATAATTTTATAATTTAATTATATTTATTTACACACACATGCATTGTAACGACCTGTAAATTTTCGATAATTAAAATAGCTAATTTAATAAGATTTCGTGATTTAATGGTAGAAAAAAATTAAAAATTTGTAATTCATTTGGAATAATAATAACTGGAATGAATTGCAACAATAATTATCCAAGTAATTATTAATAGATTGAATGGAGTTCCAATCTAATTGAATTGACTCAAATGTTATAACTTGGTTATAAGGGAATATATGGAAAAATAAATGTAAATAAGTGAATAAGAATTGTGAATTATTTAGGTAGAAATACAAATGTTAATAGATTGGTTTCGAAGATTTGAATAGTAATAAGTATTGAAAAATAAATGCTACTTAGTGAATGTCGTTGCAATCAATAGTTGGATAGGATAATAAATGTTGAATTCATTGGATATAATAGAGAAATTGATTAATAAGTAAAATCTATTAAAAAAATCAAATATTGAATATTAAACAGGTAAACTGTTTAAATTAAATATTTAAAATTTATTGAATAACCGATTTATGGAAATGGTTGTTCTATAATTTGAATTTGTTTTAAAGGTTAAATTTTATAAGTTCGTTTGAATATTTCAAAAGATAGTGATTTAAGAATAATCAAATTTGCTTAAATTTAATATTACAAATGTTTGAATAATTAAATTCCGAATTTGATATGATTAATTTGATATTGAAGTTTAATATATGAAAATAGAGTGAATAACTAAAATTTGATTTAATATGATTCAAATTGGTTTCCAAAGTGAATGTAAGTTATATTGGGATTTTAATAGAGTTAATAAGATTTTAAAATTGGAATTTTTAGCAATTCTGTAAATTTTGAAAAGTCGCCGATTTAATCGACGAGTTAAAATAGCCTTCCGAGACACAGTCTCGGAATTTGACGAAACTAGTTCCATTAGATCCGTAATAGTTTATTATTATCGGGTTTCAATTTTCATAACAATAGGAGTGGTCGTTTGACCGTGGCAGCTCAAAACGCTTAGAAATTAATTTAATCGATTTAATTTAAAATTGATCGTTTATTTCCGTAACTCGCACATACGATCGAATTAGGACTTGAAACCTTTTCCATTAAGTCCGGAATAGGGGTATAACATTATAAACGCCTAGCGGCACGTCTTGATAGGAGTTTGAAATAAATATCTAGATATTTGAATTTAAAATAATAATAATAAATATATTGACTTGACTGTACCCATCACATCTGTCTCTTTTCTTTCTTTTCTCAGCCATCCTAACCAATCACTGTACCACTTCCTTTTTAAATACGCTTCCTTACATTCATAACAACCGAGCACAGAGGGAAAATGATAATGGAACTTTGAAAAAAAATTATATCTCACAAACTATTAATCTAAAAATCCTCAAACCAATTCCTAAATTCATGTTTCATCCTGAGCTTCGAAGTGGTATGCGATTTGAAGGGTGCGGCTATGATTTGGAAACGACAGTGAGGACGAACGTGTGCAAGGATAGCTAGGGTTTGGAAATTTTATCCATTCGATCATCGATTCGTCGATTTGAGTTTATACTTGAACTCGGCATGGAAGAGAGCATCATCAGCGATTTTTTTATGAAGCTCGGAGGTAGATTGGGGCATGCGACTTAGGCTGGGTCGAGAGGGGAGTGCAGGTCGCGTTCGTCCTTGTGGTTGAGGTGGCTTCGCCGAGGTGCTTGGCAGGTAGAGTTCGAGACGAGAAAGCCACCGGGAAAGTCGAATCTGGATTTCGTGCATCGAAGCTCCGAGTCACTATCGAATCGTGCACGCATGTTTGGGTTCTTCTCTGTTTCGTGTGCAGGCATTGGCAAAGGATGGGAGAAGAAGCTTTGTAGTTGGGCTGGGCCAAATAATTTGGGTATGCGTTGTTTAAAATGTAATTTAAATTGTTTTATAATTAAATTTTCGATCAACTTATAACCGGTATATCTCCTTCGTTCGAGATCGGAATCGGATGAAACAAGTGGCGATGGGATCGTGGTGACGAGCACTATGCTCTGGGATCGATTTGGAGACATTTAGAGCCTGTTAAAATTTTAGGTCAAATTGAACGTCGTTCGATTTGATTTGAAATTGAAATTCAAGGTGAGTGTTTTATAACGCTCACAATGTACTGAATATCTTTATGGTAGTTAAATTTGACATTATGAAGTGATATGAATTTATTTGTCGTTGTTTGATAAAAAATTAATTGTCATATAGATTGTCATTCGAATTCACCGTTGAAAATTAAAATTGATAGTCAAATTAAAATTGATAGTCAAATTAAAATTAAAATTAAAATTAAATTGCAATTAAATTTCCTGATATTGATAACTATGAAATTGCCGTGAATTGTATTGTCTATTGGATGATTTATTTCAATGGATGCTATTGGTTGATATTTAAATGTTTGGATGTTAATTTGCTTATATATATCCTGTTATACATACATATGACACTGTGATTGGTTTAAGTGATATATATTCATCCCTGACATTTAATTGAAATAAATAATCACTTGACCATAGGATAGAAAATTATATGCGGACACCGGATTGGTTAAATTAATAATTTTAAAATCGTTGATTTGAAATTCATTTAAATGTTTTGATTTAAAAGTTATAAATAAAATCAATTTATAGAAATCGAATTTATCGCAAATTGAGTTTGGAATGTTGAAATAAATTTTGGTTAAAAGAAATTGCTTAATAATTTAAGTTGAGACTTTGAAATTTAAAGTTGGGATATGATTGAATTTTGAAAATTTATTTGTTTAAAGATTGAACATTATTTCGAGCTTTGAGTATTACTAAGTAAAAATGATATTTCGAAATTGAGCTTGAAATTAAATCATATTTGAATTTGGATTTAAATTTGAATATTGAAGGATAAATTTTGTTAGGTGTTATAAATTGATATTTTGAAAAATCAAGCTCCAAATCGATATAAATTGAAATTGAATTAATTGAAGGTGAATGTAGAATTGAATTAATTTGAAGTCAAAGTTGACATTCATTTGAATTGAAATCTAAATTGAATCGGTAGAATAGAAATTGAAATTGATTTGAATTGGGAAGTTATAATTGAAATGATTTGGTTTTGAAGTTGTTTCATTTTGTTTTCCAAATTACTGTATTATATAAACCATTTTTAAATACTTAAACTATTTTAACCTATATTAACTATAATAAATTAATTTATCTATTTGAAATCCATTTAAAGATTTTAAGTATTTTAACTATTTTAATTATTTAAAACTACTTTTAAACTACTTAAAACTATTTTCTAAAAATTTCAAGCTGGTCAATAAGGTGAAATGTTTATGTTTAAATCTTGAATTTAAATACGAATTGGGTTAAATGAAGTTGCAACCTAAATTGAAATTCGAAATGATTTTGAAATCGAAACGAGATATTGAGGCGAAAAATGATTTTTGAAACAAAATCTTACATTTTGAATAGATATGATGATATTTGAAATGGATTTGATTTTGAAGCGAATATGATATTTTGATATCAATTTTGAATCAATTTGAAATGTAAAAGAGCCATCGGTGTAATAATACGTAGTTATTAAAGAGACCGGGATCGGATATGGACATACTCTCTGTCGATACTGAAAACCACTTTAATAACTATTATACGCGGAGTGTTGATCCAGAATGAAGTGGATGGTTTGGTGAACGCGTTGACTGAAGAAAGAGAACGATATTGGATGACCCCTGACATGACTAAAACAGGAGCCGCGCCGGGCCATTGAGGTTCACCACCTCTAGCGGACACACTTCTTCGATACCATATCTATTACCTTTGTGATTCGATTTGGGTGCACCCTTGATCTGGGAGTGTTGTTTCGCGGTGTTGAGGTAGTAGCTGCTATGCTCAACATCAGTCCGGATCACGCAACTACTAGTATCCTAGTTGGTATCGCCTCATGTACCTTGTCATACTAATTATCCTATTCGCGGCCACTACATTTTGGTTTGTACCTTTAGTATATGGATTGCCCTCTGGTGACTTCCGGTTTTGGGGAAACTACGGTCTTGTATATGCTCTTGGGAATAAAAATGTGTTAAGGGGGATTATGGTAACGCCTTAACGCTATTTTAATACTTTTACTTTAATGTAGACATATTATAATAGCGTATTATACTACATAGTAGATAGTTTAACGGATCCTTGAGAGATGGAAAATCCCGTAACATCTCTTAAGTTATTGCACTCACGTTGACACTGGATAGGAGATGTCAAACCCCGTAAACATCTCTGACGCCGTTGCATTCATATTTATTTACGATTGATTAACTTACATAAGGATGTTTTAGTCTTGACTCAAGTGTTTTGTCTTTTCATTACGCTCGGGTCACTCTTGAGTTTTTCAGCTTATTGAAGATCTATTCTGGAGGATGAAGACGAAGATTTGGTATACTATTACTATTATTATCCTTGCATCATGCTGTCTGCTGCATTATTTTATTTGTTCTGTTGTATATGTATAACTCCGATAAATGATGTATAAATGATAATCAAAAGTATATTAAACAGCTTCATGAACTGTTTATTTGATTATTATATTTTATCTTTCCGCTGCGAGATTCTGTGATTGTTCTTATCCCTTTTCTCTTCTTTTCTTATTTACCCCATTAACAATCCTCCCTTTTGCATGGTTTGAGTTGACATGTGTGTTTGATTTTTCGATTTAAACTGTCCAAAAAGGCGGGTCGTTACAGTTGGTATCAGAGCTTTGGTTTAGCGATAACCTTAGCTTTGTGGGGTCTGACTCTTTATGAATAGGGTAGTAATACCCTATGATGAGTCGCTGAGTGTATGTATGAGAGAGCGTATTTGCTAGTGACATAAAATTGTTTTATATTGTGTTGGTTGATTTGTTGAGTGGCTTATGGATTCTGGTCAATACGAGTAATTAACATCATTGATAGGGGTCTCTAAACACTTGAACAGAACAATTCGACATAGTATTGTTTTGAAATTGGGTAAATGAAATAATTTTGCCCTAATTATATTTTATATATAAAGAAATAATTTTTAGAAATTATTATGATTCATCCAGTTTGTTTGGTTGTTAAAAGGGATAATATGGATGGTCATCATAAATGGGATATTGTGTTTTAATAAATAAGGTTTATTACAAAATAAATAATGATAAAACAATTTATAGAATGTTTTAAGAAAGTAAAATTTTGTAAGAATAATTTATAAATGTGACTTATAAATCAAGATAGATTTAAATTGAGAAATATTGAGTTTAAGACCCGGAGATTTTGAAAATGGTTTTCAAAACTTTGAAGAAAAATATGTAGTGATGTTAGTTGAAAAATATTTATGGGAAATATTTTGAAAGGAGTTTTTTATAAATTCAGTACTCCTCTCTTATGTCGCTGGAAAATAATTTCGATGATGACTGCGCAGCATCATCGATGTTCATTTTCGATTCTCAAAGTGTAGGAGACTTATGCGAAGCTTTGCTTTGCTTCGAAACTGTTTTGGAAAATGCATTTTGGTTTAAACTCCAAAAGTATGATTTGATATATATAAGATATAAATGCATATATTTATTTCAAATGATTTGAGATGAACCGGGCATTTAAATTTCTAAGTTCTGTTAATTAATATTTTTCAAAATATTTGAATGAAATGTGAATAATCAGAACTTATATAATAAGAGAATTAAAAAAAACTCTAAGCTAAATGTTTTGAGAAACTTTAGAGTTGAAGTGTAACTCTTAAAATTGAAAAGTATTGAAAGGTAAAGAAAATATAGACAAGTTAAAAATTGTGAACATTCTAATTTAGTAAAATGAATTCTAAATTTGTATAATACCACATTGCATTCTAATAACATATAATATGACTTACCAAACGTTAAAAAGTTAAAAGAACGATTTAGAGATGTAATGAGATATTATACAAGTAAGCAAAACCTAAAAGTAATTGAAATATACAAGTAAGCAAAACTTAAAAGTAATTAAAATGTATATAAATGGAAATTTGGTTGTGATAAAAATGTTATATACTTAAGTATAATATGAAATGATGAATGGCTAAATGGAATAAGTAAGTAGAATTTAAGGAAGCAGACAAATGAACTAAATAATATCTTTGTAAATTTGTTATAGAATTGAATATAAATTTGCAAAGAAATTGTGAAATTGAAATTTGTAGCTTTTGAGGTAATTATAAACTTAGATAAAGTCCAACTTCTTATATATGACTTTTATAGGATGGTTAATAAACTAAAGTGTTGGTTAATAAAATGTTCCACAAATAAATTTATTATTAACTAAAATTATGAAAATGAAGTACATTATTAACTGAAATTATGAAATGAAGTAAATGTAAACAAAAGGTTTTGGTATAGCTAAGAATAAATGGAAAATGAAATTGAATTTAATTAAAATTGTATAGAATGTTTAAAATGGATATGCTAAGTAATTAAGGGATGAATAATGCATTGTGAATAATTAATTGTAAATGAAATGAAGGTAAGTAAATTAATTGAATATATTCAAATTGTATATGAATCTATTGAAAGTTAATACGTAAGTTGTACGTATATTATTTTATTCGCATAACAATTTGATCTGAATTCGAGCATAGAATTTCGAGATAATTTATATCGATCCAAGTTAGGATTTTTCACTCGATTCTTGACGGCGAACCCTGGATATGGATTTTTGATTTGATTCTGGAATTCTCTATCATAGTATATGGCTATGCAAGGAGAATAACAGTTTCTGATCAAGGAACCAAATCCGAGTCCGCATTAGAGAGTCGCGTGAACGATAGTAGTTTGGAAGCGAAATTGTGTGATCAAATGAGTGATCAGATTTGATATTGCGTATGAATGGTATATGTACTTCGTACAGGTTTAAGTAAAGCTAATATTGAAAATTGAAATGAAAATTATAAATTGATTTTAAATTATATGATTTGATATCATTGATAAATAAGATGCAGGTATTTAAATCAAGGAAATTGGATTGCCCGACAAAAAGGTACATGTTTATTTTGTCATTGGATTTGGTGATTTTTGATTGGAGCCACTTGGCTTTTGTTTTCTTTTATTGGTTTGGGGCCCGTAGAGGTGTTTTGTAGCTGTACTGATCGAGCCGCGCAAAGGAGACTCTGCCGAAATTTTTCGTAAATCCGGGTGTTAGAAAATTTTTCAAGTTTTAAAATTTTATAACTTGTTTTGATAACTAACTTTTAAAGTTAGAAAGCCGTTCGGAGTAACTTAGTGGAAGTGTAGTAACGATTTATAAATGGAATTTCATTATTTTATAAGTTGATAAATTTGAATAAAATATATCAAATGTTGAACTCTTTACTTAGTTCCTTTTCCCTTCTTTTTCCTTTTTGGGGACGAAAAGTTTTGAGTGGGGGAGAGTGTAACGACCTGTAAATTTTCGATAATTAAAATAGCTAATTTAATAAGATTTCGTGATTTAATGTTAGAAAAAAATTAAAAATTTGTAATTCATTTGGAATAATAATAATTGGAATGAATTGCAACAATAATTATCCAAGTAATTATTAATAGATTGAATGGAGTTCCAATCTAATTGAATTGACTCAAATGTTATAACTTGGTTATAAGGGAATATATGGAAAAACAAATGTAAATAAGTGAATAAGAATTGTGAATTATTTAGGTAGAAATATTAATAGATTGGTTTCGAAGATTTGAATAGTAATAAGTATTGAAAAATAAATGCTACTTAGTGAATGTCGTTGCAATCAATAGTTGGATAGGATAATAAATGTTGAATTCATTGGGTATAATAGAGAAATTGATTGATAAGTAAAATCTATTAAAAAAATCAAATATTGAATATTAAACAAGTAAACTGTTTAAATTAAATATTTAAAATTTATTGAATAACTGATTTATGGAAATGGTTGTTCTATAATTTGAATTTGTTTTAAAGGTTAAATTTTATAAGTTCGTTTGAATATTTCAAAAGATAGTGATTTAAGAATAATCAAATTTGCTTAAATTTAATATTACAAATGTTTGAATAATTAAATTCCGAATTTGATATGATTAATTTGATATTGAAGTTTAATATATGAAAATAGAGTGAATAACTGAAATTTGATTTAATATGATTCAAATTGGTTTCCAAAGTGAATGTAAGTTATATTGGTATTTTAATAGAGTTAATAAGATTTTAAAATTGGAATTTTTAGCAATTCTGTAAATTTTGAAAAGTCGTCGATTTAATCGACGAGTTAAAATAGCCTTCCGATGCACAATCTCGGAATTTGACGAAACCAGTTCCATTAGATCCGTAATAGTTTATTATTATCGGGTTTCAATTTTCATAGCAATAGGAGTGGTCGTTTGACCGTGGCAGCTCAAAACGCTTAGAAATTAATTTAATCGATTTAATTTAAAATTGATCGTTTATTTCCATAACTCGCACATACGATCGAATTAGGACTTGAAACCTTTTCCATTAAGTCCGGAATAGGGGTATAACATTATAAACGCCTAGCGGCACGTCTTGATAGGAGTTTGAAATAAATATCTAGATATTTGAATTTAAAATAATAATAATAAATATATTGACTTGACTGTACCCATCACATCTGTCTCTTTTCTTTCTTTTCTCAGCCATCCTAACCAATCACTGTACCACTTCCTTTTTAAATACGCTTCCTTACATTCATAACAACCGAGCACAGAGGGAAAATGATAATGGAACTTTGAAAAAAAATTATATCTCACAAACTATTAATCTAAAAATCCTCAAACCAATTCCTAAATTCATGTTTCATCCTGAGCTTCGAAGTGGTATGCGATTTGAAGGGTGCGGCTATGATTTGGAAACGACAGTGAGGACGAACGTGTGCAAGGATAGCTAGGGTTTGGAAATTTTATCCATTCGATCATCGATTCGTCGATTTGAGTTTATACTTGAACTCGGCATGGAAGAGAGCATCATCGACGATTTATTTTGTGAAGCTCGGAGGTAGTTTGGGGCATGTGACTTAGGCTGGGTCGAGAGGGGAGTGCAGGTCGTGTTCGTCCTGGTGGTTGAGGTGGCTCCGCCGAGGTGCTTGGCAAGTAGAGTTCGAGACGAGAAAGCCACCGGGAAAGTCGAATCTGGATTTCGTGCATCGAAGCTCCGAGTCACTATCGAATCGTGCACGCATGTTTGGGTTCTTCTCTGTTTCGTGTGCAGGCATTGGCAAAGGATGGGAGAAGAAGCTTTGTAGTTGGGCTGGGCCAAACAATTTGGGTATGCGTTGTTTAAAATGTAATTTAAATTGTTTTATAATTAAATTTTCGATCAACTTATAACCGGTATATCTCCTTCGTACGAGATCGGAATCGGATGAAACAAGCGGCGATGGGATCGTGGCGACGAGCACTATGCTCTGGGATCGATTAGGAGACGTTTAGAGCCTGTTAAAATTTTAGGTCAAATTGAACGTCGTTCGATTTGATTTGAAATTGAAATTCAAGGTGAGTGTTTTATAACGCTCACAATGTACTGAATATCTTTATGGTAGTTAAATTTGACATTATGAAGTGATATGAATTTATTTTTCGTTGTTTGATAAAAATTTAATTGTCATATAGATTGTCATTCGAATTCACCGTTGAAAATTAAAATTGATAGTCAAATTAAAATTAAAATTTAATTACAATTAAATTTCCTGATATTGATAACTATGAAATTGCCGTGAATTGTATTGTCTATTGGATGATTTATTTCAATGGATGCTATTGGTTGATATTTAAATGTTTGGAAGTTTATTTGCTTATATATATCCTGTTATACATACATATGACACTGTGATTGGTTTAAGTGATATATATTCATCCCTGACATTTAATTGAAATAAATAATCACTTGACCATAGGATAGAAAATTATATGCGGACACCGGATTGGTTAAATTAATAATTTTAAAATCGTTGATTTGAAATTCATTTAAATGTTTTGATTTAAAAGTTATAAATAAAATCAATTTATAGAAATCGAATTTATCGCAAATTGAGCTTGGAATGTTGAAATAAATTTTGGTTAAAAGAAATTGCTTAATAATTTAAGTTGAGACTTTGAAATTTAAAGTTGGGATATGATTAAATTTTGAAAATTTATTTGTTTTAAAGATTGAACATTATTTCGAGCTTTGAGTATTACTAAGTAAAAATGATATTTCGAAATTGAGCTTGAAATTAAATCATATTTGAATTTGGATTTAAAATTGAATATTGAAGGATAAATTTTGTTAGGTGTTATAAATTGATATTTTGAAAAATCAAGCTCCAAATCGATATAAATTGAAATTGAATTAATTGAAGGTGAATGTAGAATTGAATTAATTTGAAGTCAAAGTTGACATTCATTTGAATTGAAATCGAAATTGAATCGGTAGAATAGAAATTGAAATTGATTTGAATTGGGAAATTATAATTGAAATGGTTTGGTTTTGAAGTTGTTTCATTTTGTTTTCCAAATTACTGTATTATATAAACCATTTTTAAATACTTAAACTATTTTAACCTATATTAACTATAATAAATTAATTTATCTATTTGAAATCCATTTAAAGATTTTAAGTATTTTAACTATTTTAATTATTTAAAACTACTTTTAAACTACTTAAAACTATTTTCTAAAAATTTCAAGCTGGTCAATAAGGTGAAATGTTTATGTTTAAATCTTGAATTTAAATACGAATTGGGTTAAATGAAGTTGCAACCTAAATTGAAATTCGAAATGATTTTGAAATCGAAACGAGATATTGAAGCGAAAAATGATTTTTGAAACGGAATCTTACATTTTGAATAGATATGATGATATTTGAAATGGATTTGATTTTGAAGCGAATATGATATTTTGATATCAATTTTTAATCAATTTGAAATGTAAAAGAGCCATTGGTTTAATAATACGTCGTTATTAAAGAGACCGAGATCGGATATGGACATACTCTCTGTCGATACCGAAAACCACTTTAATAACTATTATACGCGGAGTGTTGATCCAGAATGAAGTGGATGGTTTGGCGAACGCGTTGACTGAAGAAAGAGAACGATATTGGATGACCCCTGCATGACTAAAACAGGAGCCGCGCTGGGCCATTGAGGTTCGCCACCTCTAGCGGACACACTTCTTCGATACCATATCTATTACCTTTGTGATTTGATTTGGGTGCACCCCTTGATTTGGGAGTGTTGTTTCGCGGTGTTGAGGTAGTAGCTGCTATGCTCAACATCAGTCCGGATCATGCAACTACTAGTATCCTAGTTGGTATCGCCTCATGTACCTTGTCATACTGATTATCCTATTCGCGACCACTACGTTTTGGTTTGTACCTTTAGTATATGGATTGCCCTCTGGTGACTTCCGGTTTTGGGGAAACTACGGTCTTGTATATGCTCTTGGGAATAAAAATGTGTTAAGGGGGATTATGGTAACGCCTTAACGCTATTTTAATACTTTTACTTTAATGTAGACATATTATAATAGCGTAGTGTACTACATAGTAGATAGTTTAACGGATCCTTGAGAGATGGAAAATCCCGTAACATCTCTTAAGTTATTGCACTCACGTTGACACTGGATAGGAGATGTCAAACCCCGTAAACATCTCTGACGCCGTTGCATTCATATTTATTTACGATTGATTAACTTACATAAGGATGTTTTAGTCCTGACTCGAGTGTTTTGTCTTTTCATTACGCTCGGGTCAGTCCTGAGTTTTTCAGCTTATTGAAGGTCTATTCTGGAGGACGAAGACGAAGATTTGGTATACTATTACTGTTATTATCCTTGCATCATGCTGTCTGCTGCATTATTTTATTTGTTCTGTTGTATATGTATAACTCTGATAAATGATGTATAAATGATAATCAAAAGTATATTAAACAGCTTCATGAACTGTTTATTTGATTATTATATTTTATCTTTCCGCTACGAGATTCTATGATTGTTCTTATCCCTTTTCTCTTCTTTTCTTATTTACCCCATTAACAATCCTCCCTTTTGCATGGTTTGAGTTGACATGTGTGTTTGATTTGTCGATTTAAACTGTCCAAAAAGGCAGGTCGTTACATGCATATATATATATATATATCTGTATATGTGTGTATGTAAATGTATTTTAATTAATGTTTTATGTAAATAATTTACAATTAATATTTTATTAAAATTATACGATCATATTTTTCACACACACAGAGACATATATATATAATTTTATGCGTATATATACATACATTTAGATAATTCATTGTATACACGAGGGACTAACATATCCATGGCAATGTAAACCCCAACATAACCATATACACATTACCGTGTTGCATGAGCAAGAACACACATATGTGTATATGGTACATATATATTTAATAATATGAATTATACAAAATAAAACTTCATTTATAAATTTAAGTAAAATATTAATTTTATTTAATAGAAAATTTAGAAAAGTTCTAAGTAAATTAGACTACATAGGCCCATTAAAGATCCAATAATGGAATTTTTTTTAGAGTTTACCTATTTACTCCGTTCTGTGTGGGCGAAGTTCCAACAATGGTATTAGAGCCAAATATCCTATGCGGTCTAAATTAGTTGTATCAGGGCTTATTAAAGCCTACCCATATATGGTGTCTAGAAAAGTAGAGTCTAAAGTTAAGGTTGGGTAATCAAATACTCTGCCCTACCTGACCATTGGCCTGGCCTGAATGGGTGAGGTAAGCATTAATGGTATCCCTAATTCAAAGGCCCAATTTGAATTGGGGATTAGGTTGATTTCAAAATTATTTTAAAATTAAAATAAAAGTTTAAAATTTAAAAGTTAAATTTAAAATAAGAAAAATATTATATATGTTATAATATAGATTTTCAAATTGTTTTGAAAACTATTATAAAAGTTTTGAATTTAAAAGTTAAATAAAATAAAACACATTTTATGAATTTATAGTATAATTTTTCAAAATGTTTGAAAATGTTATAAAATTAGTTTCGAAAATATTATTTATTAATAAGATTAATAAAATAAGTAAATTAATTAAATAAGTTAATTAATTAAATATATATACATGCATAATATAAATAATGAGATATTTTATGTTCTTGAATTGTTTAAGACAATATGAGTATATATGTGTGTATAAAAGAATTTTTGAAATTAATAAAATTCAACTAAAATTATTGGACTAAATAAATAAGTTAAAAATTAAGTAATAAATTAAAATAAACATATATAAGATGTATGTATATTATTATAAAGGTTATAGTATATATACATTCAATATAATATATCATAATTAAATAATTAATTAAAATGTTAATTTATGAAATTAATTAAATAAGATTTAATCGACATAATGTTATACATAAAATATTATATATGTTAAATAAAGTATAAAATTTATAAAATAAATAAACTTATTTAATATAAATATATAAACTAAAGGTGGAGCATTAAAGAAACCCTAAATAGACTTAAGGAATAAATACATATGTGAAAGTACATATACCTCTTATGTGTCCGACACTTGAATCACGAGGGTATTTCATAAGAAATACGTTATTCCATAAGTCGATATCACTCAATTAAATATACTAAAGATTATAATTCTTTGATATAAGTATTGTCTGCTATCATTTACATGTTAATAAATTACTTGCATACTCTCTGGTTGTTGACCAAACTCAAGCTAGAGATGTTATGTGTAGTACTATTAATATATTGACTAGACAAGGTATGATAATTATATGTATTTATTGAGTAAACGCAAGATACATACTCTATACTAGGTCGTCACAAATTGATAGGTACGAGCGAATAATTTCTTTCGATTTGTTAAGTGAACTCAAGGTCAAAATGAGATCAGGACAAGGAACCATGGGTTAAGAGTTGTATATGATACTATCGATAAGGGGTTATCCATCATTTGATGGGCTATGACTTGTTAAGCAAACTTAAGACAGAATCCCATGATAGTGTGAGTTCTGACACCCACTAGTGAAGTGGAAGAACTTTTATGTTTCATCTTAGCTTTTGTAGAAACACAAAAGACTAGAGGGAACCTTATTAGAAAAATGAAATGGTAACATTCAACCTTTCTAACATTGTAAGAACATATGCTATGTTATAATAATCAACGTTTATAATTTTGTGCAACTAATATAATCGATAGAATGATAATCAATTAAAATATACAAATGAACTAAATTAATATTAACAAATAGGAACATAACTGTAACATCCCATGTCTAGAGGCTAAAAGCTAAGCGCTACAGATGTTGCACTCATCTATAGTATTAACTTCTAGTGACAAAACATGGCAATGCTAATGACATCCATAATATCAGAAGCACTTGAATATAAACAAAATCATAGATTTCAAGGAAAACAATATTTGGTTGATTACATTTCAAAACAATATCATATCCAAGTTACAAAATCCCTAAAACATATCCCAGGCAATGACCAATTATAATTTACAATAATACGCCAAGAGCGACATATGACGATGCCCCCTTGGATGATCAAAGCAATATAGTTATATCTGACTTAATACACAACGGAAACAAAACAGAAGAATTGTATTCCTAAATTAGCTATCCGTCAGCCACCTGCTCGTCTCCGGAAGCTTTATTCGACAAAACTACAAAAACCTAAAAACCTAAACCCTCAGCCTACTCAAATCAATATTTAGCACTCAAGAGTTTAAGAGGAAACAAAAACTTTAAGTCAGACATAAATCTTGGTGTGAATAATTCTGTTATATCTCAGATTACCGATATTGAGTGAGACCACGCCACTTAGTGGAATGGGTTTCCCTTCACTAATATCCTTTTTCAAAACATATATTTTGCAAATCCTTTTCTGCAACCAAACTGGTTAATCAAACTGATTATGATAATAAAATAATAGCAAGATCCGTTATGCTATAAACGGGTAATAAATGGAATAACTGTCCTAAATCTAGGCTGGCTGCCCTTTGGCTGACTCGGCCTACCAGATACCATATCAAATAGTCTAAACAACTGTTAGACAAAACTTCTGGACGGTCTGTTCTTAACTTACAACTTCGAGGGTCAACTGATCCTAATTGTTTTTTGGCTTACCAATAACTTGCATATGTACATCAATATTTCGTTCTGTGTGTAACCAACATTTAATCTTACCTGCGACTAGCCCTACATACTGGAATTCTGGACTAAATTAGCTAGGGCTAATAGCTAATGAGCATAGGACGCGAACCTACACAAGTCCTATCTGGTCTTCTAATTTGAGTCATTTCTAGAGGGTTAACCACCCTTTAAAATTTTCCTTGAAAACATTTTCAAAATGATTTGGTCCTTTAAATCATACATATAAAAGGAAAATATATCTTTAACTTTACTCTAAGCTATTTTGACATGTTATATATACTTTACTTAAAATAATGTTGATGATATTCAATAAGGATTACATATCCTTTTAAAATAAGTTAAAGTCCTTTATAACTTGAAAACACTTTGTCTATTCTGGCCATTCATTATATTTGAAACCTTTATTTAAATACTTTAAACAACCCATTCGAAACCCCTAAAGTAACCCTTTCGAAACCATATAAAACCCTTTCTTTTATCAAGGCCGAAAGGCCAAAACCTTCCTTTCGAAACCATTCTCAAAACACTTTTGAAATTTTTGATCCTTTCAAAAGCTTTAAAACCTTAGAGGCTTAGACATCTTTTTTTAAAAACCTTGAAATATTGCCTTTTGAAACCATTGGAAAACACTTCCTTTTGGAACCATTCGAAACCATCAGAAAACAACACCTTTCGACTCCTTCGAAACCTCTGGGGAACCACCCCTTGGAAACCTCTTTTAAAACCTTTCGAAAGCATTAAATTTAACCCTTTCGAAAGCATATGGGTTCAATTTGAAACATGTGGAAGCCTTTCGAAGTTAACTACTTCGAAACCCCTTCGAAAAACCATCTCTTTCGAAACCAATTTGGGTTATACTTCAAACAAAAGAAAAAAGGGCCTTTAAAATCATTTAAGTTGAAAGCAACTGTTTCGAAACCATTTCCTAAGTAATGGAGTGATAGTGTCGAAACCACCCTTTCGAAAGCATTTGAGAAGTGGGCAAATTTTAGAAAACAAGTAACCCCTTCGAAACCAACTGGGTCAAAAGGTAAAAAGGTGGCAGCTAGGTGTTTCAACTTAGTCGAAAGCATTCACTTAAAAACAAAGATGCAACCCAATCAAAACCATTTCCTTTTAAACCATTAGACTTAGTTGAAACCCCACCAAGTCGAAAGCATCTTAGTCGAAAGCAAGCAGGCGTATTTTTCCTTTAAAACAAAACAAAGCTTCATCCCTTTCGGAACCCCACGGTTTCGACCCTATACCATTCGCCCACATCTAATTCATTACGTACCAGTTGCCTGTTACCATATGCATTGGTAACGACTGTGTCGGAGGTAAAGGTAAAAAGGCAGAACCTGGTGCCGAAGGAGACGAAACAGTGAAAAACCCATATATTTGTACTTTTAAGCTATTTCTTTTGTACCTAACCTACCTTGTTTTTCTAAATCTGATTGGTTGCTATAATACTTTTTCAAAAGTTCTATCATTTTCCAAAATTAACAAATTCAAATTATTTACAAAAAGCCCCTTTCTCCTTTATAAAATATATAAAACATTTAAGTTCCATACCTTAAATAATTTTATATACATATCAAAACTCTTAGGAAACATCTAGAAAAATTCTAGAAAATCAAATTATATATGTTTTCTAACATATAAAAATTTCAGACCCAAATAATTAATTATTTACCCGTAAATAATTTATAACCCAAAATATCATTTTCTCTACAAGAAAATTCATATAAATTCCACATTAATTCCAAAAATTCTAAAAATTGAAACTCATCTCCAAAATATTATTTCTGATCTATATTAAAATTCGTAAGGCATAAAGATGTCATTTAATAGGGTTTTACCTTAAAACATATCATAAAAATCAATATGAATATGTATAAATCATCAACAAGTATATATAAACATTCCATCATTCAAAGACATGACAAAGCAATGCAAAATATTCGGATTTAACCTTAAAACCGAAACCAATAAAAATTTGAGATGTAAACATTATTCACCTTAGCTTTAGAGATTAAAGAAGCTTAAGATTTGGATGAATTTGATTTGAATTAGCTTTTCCTTTAGCTTTTCTTAATTCTTCTTCCCCTTTCCTTGTTAATGGTGGCCGGCCTCTATTTTTTAAAAATTTCAAATGAAATGAACATGTATAATACACGGCCTAAGGGAATAGATATAGGAATGGCCTCTTTCCCAATTTACCCCTCCTCTAATTCATTTTAAAACCCTTCTTTAATTCATTTGTTTTAAATGGCACGGCTACCTTTAATTAAAATCAAATCTCAATCCCCTAATCAATACATTATTATTTTATTCAACTGATTAAATTTCCTAAAAAATGTTACCAAAAATCTGGGGTGTTACAGACTCCCCTCCCTAAAGAATTTCGTCCTCGAAATTATGATAAGGTACACAATAAATCCAACAAGAAGGTAAAACATACCATCAAACAAGTCAGGATAAGTATCTCTAATCCTGCTCTTAACCTCCCAAGTACAGTCCCTATCATCGTCACTACATTGACCTTTGACTAATTTGATTGTCTTGGTTCAAAGCCTCTTCTCGTCTTTCACAACAATGCGAACTGGCTTTCTCACTATGGTCAAGCCCGGTTCAACCACTAAATCATTCAGCACTGTCGGTGCAATAGCAATCTCCTGGTCTCTAACACTCTTTCTGAGATAAGAAACATGAAAAACATCGTGGACACCTGCCAAACTGCTCGGTAACTCAACTCCATATTCGAGTTTTCCGATCCTCTCAATAATAGGAAAAGGTCCAAAGAATCTCGGTGATAACTTCCCCGATTTTCCAAATCTATTCACACCCTTCATTGGTGATACCTTGACAAAAACCTGGTCTCTAACTAAGAACTCTAGATCTTTTCGTCTCTTATCTGCATAACTTTTCTGCCTAGACCGAGCCTCCTTCATTCTAGCCCGAATGACCTCAATCTTTTCTGCAGCTTCTGTGACCAAATCTGGACCAAAAATTAACATATCCTAGGTCTCCAACCAACATATGAGAGATTTTCATGGCCTTTCATACAATGCTTCAAATGGTGTCATCCCAATACTAGTCTGATAACCGTTGTTATACAGAAACTCGACTAGATGTTGATAGTCTTCCCATGATCCCCTGAAATCTAGAACACAAGCTCTTAACAAATCTTCTGAGATCTTGTTAACTCTTTTCGTTTGCCCATCGGTATGTGAATGGTAAGCGCTGCACATCTTAAGCTTGGTTCCCAAAACTTCCTGCATACTCTTCCAAAACTCGCTAATGAAAAAGAGATCTCTGTCACTAATTATACTGCTAGGAACTCCGTGCAGTCTAACCACATTCTTCATGAACAACCTCGCTAAAACAGGTGCCGTTCTGGTTGACGTAACTAGAATGAAATGGGCACTCTTGGTCAATCTATCCACTACGAACCATATACTATCATTTCCTCTGTTCGACCTTGGCAACCCATCAGTGAAGTCTATAAAAATAGAATCCCACTTTCACACTGGAATGTCCAACAGCTGAAGCAACCCACTTGGCTTTTGGTGTTTGGCCTTTGCCTACCAGCAATCATGCACTGCTTCACACACAAACCAATATCCCGCTTCATGCCTTTCCAGAAGAAACCTCTTTTCATATCCTGATACATCTTTGTACCTCCTGGATGAATGGTGAACTTCGAACGATGGCATTCCTCCAAGACATCTTTCCTTATGTTCCCACACTCGGAACACATAATCTTCCTTTCTTTCTCAACCACCCATTATGGTCAAGACTGAAATCTTTCAAGTCATCGCTCTCAGTTCCTTCTCTTAGCTTCCTGATCCGTTCGGCTAATACTGGATCTTCCATCTGCTTAGAAGCAATCCGCTCGATCAACACTGGTCGAACTTCCAAACAAGATAATACAACTGTATCGCTACTAGACCCAGCCTTGGATCTCCACTACACTCTGCAATCTGCTGCTTTCAAATCCTTCCACTCAACAATCACCGCTAAAACTGCATTCTGATGTTTCCTGCTAAGTGCATATGCAACCATGTTGCCTTTTTCCCGGTGTGTACTCAGTCCCAAAATCATAAGCGGCTATAAACTCTAACCACCTCTATTGTCTCATGTTCATCTTCTTATGAGAGAACAAATACTTCAGCGACTTATAATCTGTATATAGCTCAAACCTTTCTCCCAAAAGGTAATGTCTCCACACCTTCAAAGCAAAAATCATTGTAGCCAATTCCAAATCATGCGTCGGATATCTGACCTTATGTGATATAAGCTATCTAGAAGCATAGACAATCACTTTACCTCTCTACATCAGCACAGCTCCTAATCCTGTTCCACACGCATCCGTATAAACCACCAAATCTTGATTCCCCTCTGGAACTACCAACACAGGTGCATGGGTCAATAAGTGTTTCAAACTCTGGAATGATTCCTTACACTTATCGGTCCACACAAACTCCACATCCTTCCTCGTCAGCTTGGTCATCGGTGCTGCTATCCGTGAAAAATCCTTAATGAATCTCCGATAATAACCAGCCAACCCAAGGAAACTCTTTATCTCGGTTACTATCTCGGGACTCTTTCAACTATTCACTTCCCCAATCTTAGTCGGATCTACTGACAACCCTTCCTCTGAGACTGCTTGACCAAGAAACTTCACTTCCTTCTTCCAGAAGTGACACTTCGAAAACTTCGCTTTCAGCTGATGCTGCCTCAGCGTCTCAAGTACCACTCTAAGATGAACTTCATGCTTTTTATCATCCTTAGAGTATATCAAGATGTCATCTATGAAAACCAATACGAACATATCCAAGTGCTCTCGGAAAACCCGGTTCATCAAATCTACAAAGAAAGCTGGCACATTAGTCAGTCCGAAACGGCATAACCAACCATTTGTATGACCCATCTGGTCCTGAACGCCATCAAAGGTATACCATCCTCTACTACCCTGAGCTGATGGAACCCTGTTGCCAAATTCAACTGGAAAAATACCTTTGCTCCACTCAACTGGTCGAACAAATCGTCAAAGGTGAACTACTTGGCCTGATAAAACTCTTGCCCTCTAAATCCACTAACTACACCTTCAACTCCGTTATCTCTAAAGGGGTCATCCTGCTCGATGGCCTACTCACTGCTTCTGCTCCCAGAACCAAATCTATCCGAAACTCAATGGCTTGCTTCGGTGGCAATCCAACTACAGGCTCAAAAACATTTGTGAATTCTTTAACCATGAAAACTCGGCTTAGCTCATCTTCTGATTCCATAGCATCCAACAAGGCATACATCTCACCACAAGAACCTTATACGGCATAAACAATCATGTCGCTACAATTAGGTATCTAAGAGATATCTTCCTATCATGGCAAAATATCCTAGCATCATACTCACTTAACCAATCCATCCCAAGGATAATCCCGAATCCCACAAAATCAAACACATGCAAACTGTAAGCAAAATGATGACCTAACATGTCAAACTCTAACCAGTCACATCTCAACCCTAGAGTTGCATACCCTCTTATTGGATTCACAACCCGCAAGGAAGTAACTAAATATGTGGGTTCAAGGTTAAGCTTATCTATCAAACATCTAGATATAAAAAAATGCCATGCACCAGTATCAAATAAAATGCTAACAAACATACCATGAATCTGAAGCGTTCCTCCCAAAACTACCTTTCCCTTCTTTTGAGTTGTTGGATTCATAGCAGCCGGCTCCAATGCATAAACCTTGCACTTTCCATCCTTAGTGGTCTCCTTGCACTGGTTCTTATAGTGGCCTATCTGGCCACAATTGAAGCACTTGACATTCTTCCTCCCAACGACATCCTTTGCCTTCCCAACACAACACTCATTAGCAAAGTGCCCTTTCTTGTCGCACTTGAAGCAGACAATCTCAAATTTCCCCTTCTTGGCTGCTTCACCCTTCTGAGCACCTTTCTTGGGAAAGAACTTCCTCTTCTGGCCCTGCTAAACCTAGACCTCCTTAGCCTTATTCTTCTCTAAAGACTCAAGAACCTCCTCTAGCCTCATGGCCATCTCCACAACCACATCACAGAGATCTCTGATATGCGGCAAAGTAGCCCTAGCTAACTCAGGCTTCAACACCCTGATGAACTTCCCATTCCTCTTCATCACGGTATCAACAACTATATAACCATACCGAGCTAACTCCTCAAACCTCCTGGCATACTCCACAATTGACATCTCCCCCTTGCTCTAACTCAGCGAACTTCCTTATCAGAGCTGACTATACCATAGCTGACATGAACCTCTCCTGGAACCTCCTTTTGAATTCTGCCCACGTCATATCATCCTCATCTACTGCCACTGTTACACTGTTCCACCAAAACAATGCAGCTCCCTGAAGCTGTCTAGATGCCAACCTCCTCTTCTGCTCGTCATTGAGCCTCAAATCTATAAAAATCCTTTCGGAGTGTAATAACCAGTTCTCCACTTTGATAACATCCTCGGTTCCAATAAAAGGCTTCCCTCCGAGCTTAACATAATCTCCACTCAACTTAGCATAATCCTAGACAGCTGGAACCTCCGAAACTCCTTCTCCTACTCCTGCAGCAACACCTGCCTACACCATATGAAGAACTGATACATAGCTTCCATTCCGACCTACGGGACCCCAGCACCTATATTCTCTGCCTGTGCCTGACCTTGGTTTCTCCTGGCATAGGTCCGACATTCCCTTCAGTGCTTCCCCTTCCTGGGTTAACTCTTCCTCTTCTACCATCCATATCTGTATTCAAACCACATGAGATACAAAAAGATAACCTAATCAAAGATAGCAGACTAGAGATAAAGCGTATACTTATATATAACAAATATAA
This sequence comes from Allium fistulosum, assembly GCA_030737815.1. Taxonomy (NCBI): domain Eukaryota; kingdom Viridiplantae; phylum Streptophyta; class Magnoliopsida; order Asparagales; family Amaryllidaceae; genus Allium; species Allium fistulosum. The sequence continues at coordinate 839,318,535 of CM060905.1, forward strand.
GTACGTTATCATAACATTATCCCAAACCCAAATCTTTCTCTGATTCCTTTGGATTTTTGTTTTCAAAACCATTTTTAGTCAAAATTTTCATAAACCTATGCTCTGATACCAAGTTGTATTATCCCATGTCTAGAGACCAAAATTTAAGCGCTATAGATGCTGTAGTCATCTATAGTATTAACTTCTGGTGACAAAACACGGCAATGCTAATGGTATCCATAATATCAGGAGCACTTGAATATGAATAAAATCATAGATTTCAAGGAAAACAACATTTGGTTGATTACATTTCAAAAAATATCATATCCAAGTTACAAAATCCCCAAAACGTATCCCAGGTAATGATCAATTATAATTTACAATAATATGCCAAGAGTGACATATGACGATGCCCCCATGGATGATCAAAGTAATATAGTCATATCTGGCTTAATACACAGCAGAAACAAAAAAGAAGAACTATATTCCTAAATTAGCTATCCGTCAGCCACCTGCTCGTCTTCGGAAGCTTTATTCGCCAAAACTACGAAAACCTGAAAACCTAAACCCTCAGCCTACTTAATCAATTTTGAGCACCCGAGAGTTTAAGGGGAAACAAAAACTTCGAGTCAGACATAAAATCTAAAGTGAATAATTCTGTTACATCTCGGATTACTGATATTGAGTGAGACCATGCCGCTTAGCAGAACGGGTTTCCCCTCACTAATATCCTTTTTCAAAATATATATTTTGCAAATCCTTTCCACAACTAAACTGGATAATCAAACTGATTATGATAATAAAATAATAGCAAAATCCGTTATGCTATAAACAAGTAATAAATTGACTAACTGTCCGAAATTTGGGCTGACTGCCCTTTGGCTGACTCAGGCCTACCAGATACCATATCAAATAGTCTAAACAATTGGTAGACAAAACTTCTAGACGGTCTACCCTTAACTTACATCTTCGAGGGTCAACTGAACCTAATGGTTTTATGGCTTACCAATAACCTACATCAGTACATCAATATTCCGTTCTGTGCGTAACCAACATTTTAGTCTTACCTGCGACTAAGCCCTACACACTAAAATTCTAGACTAAATTAGCTAGGGGCTAATAGCTAATGAGCATAGGGCACAATTCTACACAAGTCCTATCTGGTCTTCTAATCTAAGTCATTTCTTGAGGGTTAACTACCTTTTAAAATTTTCCTTGAAAACCTTTTCAAAATGATTTGGTCCTTTAAATCATATATATACAAGAAAAATATATCTTTAGCTTTATTCTAAGCTATTTTACCATGTTATATATACTTTACTCAAAATAATATTGATGATATACAATAAGGATTACCTATCCTTTTAAAATAAGTTAAAGTCCTTTATAACTTGAAAACACTTTGGCTATTCTGCCCATTCATTATATTCGAAACCTTTGTTTAAATCCCTTAAATAATCCATTCGAAACCCTTGAAAGTAACCCTTTCTAAACCATGTAAAACCCTTTCTTTTAGCTAGGCTGAAATGCCAAAAACTTCCTTTCGAAACCATTCTAAAAACACTTTCGAAACCTTTCGTCCTTTCGAAAGTTTTAAAACCTTAGGGATATTTCACTACACCAAAATAGTGATTTTGCAACATTTTCTATTTGTTAATTTAAATGTTACAGCCTACTGACAATAAAAAAGTGTTAGGATACCTAAAAAAGTGTTGGGAAATATAAATAATTTGTTTTATAAACTTTCCAACATATCAGTTATAATTTACAACACAAAAAAGTGTTAGCACAGTTGGTAAATTTGTAAATAACTCACTAAAAGTTGGACCATTTTGTAATCTTCTATCTGTAGCATTTTCTAACGTTTCCCCCTTCCATCACCACTATTGGCCGCATAATTTTCAATTAGATTAGGGTTCCCCTTCGCCCATTCCATCACCAGCGTCGACAGCCATTCGCGCATCCTCCAAGCTAGAGCGGCTTAAGACTAGGGTTCCCCATTTCAGTTGGCGCGTCATCTCCAATCGAGCATCAAACTCTTCATTTTTAAATCTATCACGGCATCGAGGAGCATCACATTTGAAACTAAAAGCTAATCACTTCTAAATCAAAAGCTATCCTGGTCAGTAATCATTTTTTTGGCTTGTCTCTATTGTTTCGTCCATCTCCATCGGGATCTGCAGCAGTTTTTTTGCCAAGGTTCTATGGAAATTAGGCGTTTGGTTGCAAGTAACGGAGTTTGTTTTCCTTGTCTTTCTCATTTTAACACATTGATCTCACAAAATCCAAGTCCGCGTTTTTCTCAAGTGGTTCGCCATCTTGCCTTCGACTCCGTCGACATCCCGCTACCAGATTGCTAGTCACCGACCTTTAATTTTCCATACGCCTTTCTTCAGTTCCACTGATATATTCCTATGATTTTGTCGATATGGTTATTGAAGTGGAAATTTTGGGCTTCTGCTACATTCTGGTACTGGGTTGCAGCACGGTTGTCCCTTTCCTTGGTTTTGGGTGAGCACGTTTAGGTAAAGGCAGAGGCTATTTTTCCTTTTACTGTTTGCCTATGCCAGGTATTAGTCGCTTGTTTTATTTAAGGGCTTTTTATGGTTGAGAATTTTTTCTTCCCATCTTTTCGTTACCACTACCGGTAGCCTCGACGATTTCTTCTGCAATGGGGGTTTCTCCATGTCAGTAGTAGCTAGTAGTGCTGACTTGAGTGTTATAGCAATCTCTTAGCTCTCGAAACTCATTTTTAATCTAGTAGCTCATATATGTTTGCTTGTGGTTGTTGGTTTTTCCTATTATCAAAATTGAGAGATCCATCTTAAGAGAGCAGCCTCGTAATTTCTAACTCATGAGCTCCTCTACGCATTTGAATTTTTTTGGAAACCTGCTTCAAAAGTAGGAGGGAGAGGATGAACAGTCTGATTACCAAAGACAACATCATGGCTGCTAGAAACAGCTGCATGCTTTGTCCCACTGCTAGATGGCACACTGGCAAATGGCAACAAAACTAAATGTAGGTACATGTATAATCAAATATATACAATGCGTTATCTAATTTTAACATAGCTAAGCATGGACCTGTTGGATTACTAGTTGATACTAGTTTACAGTAAGCTTCACTCAAAGTCCAAATTTAATGAAATATGGGGGCCTGAGATGGCAAAGTACATGCACATAGAAAAAGAAAATTAATATAGGAGCCATAAATGAGGTTGGAGATGGATCCTGTGAATAAATATCACAGTGGAAGATTTGATTGCTCACTACATCTTTACTGTATTTATGGCTTTGATCATACTATAGGTGTTAATTTTGCATGTTCAATTTGTTAGCTGATGTATCATATTACTGCATTTTATTCTTGTCATGATACTCGTTAAAAAAAACAGTTGCATTAGCTACATAACATTGATTGTCACACCAGTTCAACTATTACCTCTTAAGTAGGAAATTTAATTCATAAACTCCTGCAGTTTCCTCTCAGTTTGATACTAAATCATTTATTCCGAGCTCGTAAACAAATTTAGTACATTATTGTGTCGTTTTATATGTACATTTATTATTATTTTCTTAAAATTTTCACTCCTGTTTCTTACTACCAGTACATTATTTTTCATGTTTCTTTTAGTTTGATTTTACTACTCTTTTCTTATCACATGCAGATACCAAAGCTGACAGAAAAGTTGAACTGGATAATTACATGCATTTCATATTACCCATTAGCAGGTGTAGTATTTATCTTTTGCTTCTTAGAAAAGGATACTTAAGTATATGGCATGAACATGGATGCTCATACTAATATAATCAAATAAAAACACTGCAAAATTCCAGCCTAAAGCTAATTTGCGTTCAACCAACTTGATGAGAGAGAAAACTTATTCATGGAATCAAAAAGATACTCAGCGATCCAGAGGCAGCAGCTGCTTCGCTTTTAGCTTACTGCAAAATATTTGGGTAGTTGTTAGAAGCAACTGAAGTGGGATAACATAAAAAAATTCAATAATCTGATCACAAATACTGGGAGTTTCTCGTTTTACTGGGCGATAATATTAAGCATTATATAACACATCACACATGGTCCTGCTAACGTTATCATCCTAGATTTTAAAGCCAATAGAGTTCGGCCAAGTATGAAAAAGGTGCGTCCCTGCTATATTTTTGCCAGAAAAAATGTTTTATGCAAGTGAAAGCTTTTGTTTTGACTTGATACTAACTACATATATTAAAGACGAACATTGTTCTAAATTTCCTTATTTTGATCACTCAGCTCATGACAAAAATTTCATTGGGTAGACGGGGTGTTTTACCGTACTCTTTCTTTTGACTTTTGGTTTTTCAATCATCGTTAACATATATTTAATGGGCACGTGTTAACATTTCTTAAATAAAATAATGGATCGTTTTAGTAATCATTGTATAAATTTGTGTTAATTAATCAAGTGCGTATACAAAACACAATCTTGTGCTTCTGTTGTACAAAATATTGATTATTTTTTAATGGTATCTTGCAAAAAGTAGATAACAAATGTTTAGATGGTGGATTATTTCAAAATTTGAAATAACTAAGCAGATGAAATACTTATAAGTTGAAAAGTTTCTTAAATGAAACTTAAACAAATTTATTGTTCATGATTGAAAAGTTCTGAAATTACGTCATGTGTTAAAATTTTCATGTGTTAAACTAGGTTGATATTTGATTCATACATTAAATCTCATGTGTTAAAATTTTCATGTCTGATACCTTGGCCTGAGAAATCCATATTAATTCGTTAAGCCGTAAATAATGAGAAAGAATTAAAGCTACCATCGTGGTGTTAACTTTGTGAAACCTTCAACATTGGTTACTAATACCATTGTAGTTGTTATAAAGAATAGCATTTCAAGAAGCATTAAGTGTATTCATTTTTCTGTGTCTACGTAATTTGCAGTTGATAAATCATGGCATTTGCAGCGAATTAATCGAGAGAATTAAGGGTGATATTTCAGAATTTTTCAAGCTCCCATTAGAGGAAAAAGAAAAGTTCAGTCAGTTGCTAGGAAATCTCGAAGGCTATGGGAAGTTATTTGTTATAGCAGCTGCTTACTTGTATCTCAGCAAGAAAACAAAGGGTAATATTCGTTTATATTTTTATTTGATTCGAATATTTATCCGGATTCCTTTTGGAGATATGAATATAGTGGTTTCTTCCTTTCAATCAGATTGGGATCTGTTTTATTTATTTAGTAGTGATGCATAACAATTTGTTTTTAACCAGATTCATGCATGCATATGATTTGTCAAAGATATTAATTAATATGGGAATTAAGAATGTGATTCGAAGGGATATATTTGTGCAATAAATAAAAAGCTAGTCCATAGAGGTTATGTTTCATGTTGGTACGAATTTCATTAAATTTGGGAGCTAAAAGAAAAGAGAGGATCAAAAATAGAAAAGAAGATTTTGTTCATTTTTGCTCATCTGAGAAGGAACATGCAATTCCAGGCATAACTAAACATGACTGTAGGAGTTTGAATATAGGGGCTTAGAATTACAACATACATATTCCAAAATGCACACATGTAATTTTAAGGCACTGCAAGCAAGTTACATGATATAAGCATACGATATCAAATTAATATTGTATGTCCTAATCAATGTTTCAGGTACATTTCAGAGCAACAGTCTTAATAAAAATATTTGAGTAATGTTCTCCGTGATTTGAGATTACATATACCTTGATATTTGTTAGATTGTTCTCAGTTGAGCTTACCGAGATCTTAAAGTTAGCGTTAGAATAATGACTTGAATGAAAATATTGATTCTAATCGTTGTATCTATTTCAGTTGGTTGTTTGGATCCTGAAAACTTTAGGGACTTTAAACTAGTTGAGAAAAGGCAGCTCAGCCATAATGTCGCCAAGTTTCGATTTGCTCTTCCTACGCCAACATCAGTTCTTGGTCTACCCATCGGTCAACACATTAGTTGCAGGTTGGTTCTCATTTTCAAATGATATCTAATTTTCAGTTCTATGTAGTTTTCTTTATATTCAAAATGTAATGTCAAAATTTGCCTTATTCATACAGAGGAAAGGACAGTGTTGGAGACGAAGTTGTCAAACCTTACACTCCAACCACTTTAGACTCAGATGTTGGGTATTTTAAACTTGTTATAAAGGTACATATTGTTTTAGTATACTCTGTTTGAAAAATGGAAACAAAATATACCCACCAAACTTATGTACCTCTTAATCTTACTTTTTTTATAATGTAGATGTATCCTCAAGGAAGGATGTCTCATCATTTCCGTGAGATGAAAGTTGGCGATTACCTGTCCGTAAAAGGCCCCAAGGTTTGCATCATTTTCATTTCTTTTTATCATATATCATAATTTACGCCTAGATAAATGGGGATTTTATTTGTAGATTTTTCATATCAACATTTATTTTCTTTACATCAAATTGCTCTTGTTTCCTTCTTCAATTTCTGGTTTCTCCTTGTCTGGTTATTCAATGTTTACCAATTGTTTACCTAAGCGCAAGTTTCCCGTGACCATTGAAAAGTTGCTAAATAGGATTGCCCATCAATGCATATCATGAGGCATTTGGCTAAAAGCGAAAAATAATTTTATGCTACTGCTATTATGATAGTTTTTGACACATTTGGTTTATAATTGAAATCATGCTACATGAAGTGTAAAAACGAAAGATATGGATTTAGATATAATAGACTAACCTTTTTGATAATTAATACAGACTTCTATCTTCCTACAAATTAGAGAAATTGTGGATAATGAATGTTTGAGATGGGACTTGAGGACAGACCCTTGACAACCTTAAATAGTGATTCATAGTGAATCAGTGAAATAAACACTTCTAAAAATTGTCACCGAAGCATAGATGTACTAAACTATTCCGAACACTCGCCCAGTGTAAGAAACCTTTATAAAATTTCCGTTCAGTCAATCGTAGGAAAATTTTATATTATACGAGGCTATCAACCTAAGCAAGTTCCTACAACTTCCAATCTAGTCAATCAAATATTGTCGTAAATTAAATTTTGTGTTCTTTACTGCAATAGTTGTAAATTAAATTTCAAATATTGTCGGTCAATGTTACAACAAATAGTAAAATATAAAATATACAATTGATTAAACCAGTCCATTGAATCTTTCATCACAATAAAAACCACTAATTCATAGATTTGATAACTTAAATAAGGCTTCTCCCTTTGGCTTAATGGGACCATGAATGTATAAACACTATTCATCTATTAGTAGCTAAACACTATTCATCGATCAGGTTTAGCATATTCATGTATTGTATATAATTTTGTGGTAAGTTCGACTATTCATCTATTAGTAGCTAAGAGTTATTTGATTAAGGATTGCATGGTATAATAACCAAAAAAAAAGTTTAGTGAGATACTGAACATATCACAAAAAAAGTTTTTATCGAGTGTTTATATTAAATGCAGGAACTTGAAGAAGGATGCTTTGGATTGTTGTATTGGACGTTGAAGAATATTCAAAACCATTAGAGTTTGGAGTGGATGATCAGGAATGGTTAGGTTAACCGTAAGTTAAACTTTAAGTGTATTTTGAAATATATTTTTTGAAGCTTATGTTGTAATAATATCTGAATATATGACATTGTGGTATTTTAGATATGTAAATAATTGTTCATGATATATTATACTACATTTGCAGAGCGTTTAAACTTTGCATTGAATATGTATGATGAATTATTTGTGATATGGAAACCATTATTTGCAGTGTGTTTATATTTAAACTTTGCGTTTAAGTTTTGGTATATATATATATATATGTTACTAAATAATCATTTTCCAACACTTATAAGCGTTACCGTGTATTTCTATACCAACACTTATTAGTGTTACCATATATTTCGTTACCAACACTTATAAGCGTTACCATATATTTCGTTACCAACACTTATAAGCGTTACCGTGTATTTCTGTACCAACACTTATAAGCGTTACCGTATATTTCGTTACCAACACTTATAAGCGTTACCGTATATTTCTGTACCAACATATATTTCGTTACCAACACTTATAAGCGTTACCGTATATTTAGGTACCAACACTTATAAGTGTTAGTAATACGTATGTTTGTAACACTTATAAGTGTTACAAATTTGGCCGCTCCATTCCTCATAGTCCATTAGTAACACTTAAAAAGTGTTACCGAAATTATTTGTAACACTTATAAAGGTTAGAATTTGCCTGTTTTGGTGTAGTGTTTCCTTTAAAAATCTTTAAACATTGCCGTTCGAAACCATTGAAAAACCTTTCCTTTCGAAACCATCAGAAAACAACACCTTTCGACTCCTTCGAAACCTCTGGGGAACCACGCCTTCGAAACCTCTTTTAAAACCTTTCGAAAGCATTAAATCTAACCCTTTTGAAAGCATTTGGGTTCAATTTGAAACATGTGGAAACCTTTCGAAGTTAACTACATCGAACCCCTTTGAAAAACCATCTCTTTCGAAACCAATTTGGGTTATACTTCAAACAAAAGAAAAAAGTGCCTTTAAAACCATTTAAGCCGAAAGCAACTATTTCAAAACCATTTCCTAGGTAATGAAGTGATAGTGTCGAAACCACCCCTTCGAAAGCATTTGAGAAGTGGGCAAATTTTAGAAAACAAGTAACCTCCTCGAAACCAATTGGGTCAAAAGGTAAAAAGGCGGAAGCTAGGTGTTTCGACTTAGTCGAAAGAATTCACTTAAAAACAGAAGCAACCCAATCGAAACCATTTTCTTTTAAAATTTAACTTAGTCGAAACCCCACCAAGTCGAAAGCATCTTGGTCGAAAGCAAGCAGGCGTATTTTTCCTTTATAACAAAACAAAGCTTCATCCCTTTCGGAACTCCATGGTTTTGACCCTATAACTTTCACCCACATCCAATTCATTACATACCAGTTTCCTGATACCATACGCATTGGTTATGACTGTGTCGGAGGCAAAGGTAGAAAGGCGGAACCTGGTGCCGAAGGAAACGAAACAATAAAAACACCTATTTATTTGTACTTTAAACTATTTATTTTGTACCTAACCTGCCTTGTTAGTCTATATCTGATTGGTTGCCATATTACTTTTTCAAAAGTGCTGCCATTTTCTAGAATTATAAATTCAAATTATTTACAAAAGCCCCTTTCTCCTTTATAAAATATATAAAACATTTTAGTTCCATACATTAAATAATTTTGTACACTTATCAAAACTCTTAGGAAAAATTTGGAAAAATTCCAAAAAATCGAATTATATATGTTTTATAACATATAAAAATTTCAGACCTAAATAATTAATTATTTACCAGCAAATAATTTATAACCCAAATTACCATTTTCTCAACTAGAAAATTCATATAAAATCCACATTAATTCCAAAAATTTTGAAAATTAAAACCCATCTCCAAGATATTATTTCTAATCTATATTAAAATTTGCAAGGCTTAAAGATGTCATTTAATAGGGTTTTACCTTAAAATATATCTAAAAATCAATATGAACATGTATAAATCATCAACAAGTATGTATAAACATTCCGTCATTCAAAGACATGACAAATCAATGTGAAATATTCGGATTTAATCTTAAAACCGAAACCAATAAAATTTGAGATGTAAACATTATTCACGTCAGCTTTAGAGATTAAAGGAGCTTGAGGTTTGGATGAATTTGATTTGAATTAGCTTTTCCTTTTTTTCTTAATTCTTCTTTCCCTTTCCTTATTAATGGTGGCCAGCCTCTATTTTTAAAAAAATTCAAATGAAATGAATGTGTATAATACATGGCTTAAGGGAATGGATATAGGAATGGCCTCTTTCCCAGTTTGCCCCTCCTCTAATTCATTTTAAAATCCTTCTTTAATTCATTTGTTTTAAATGGCACGGACTACCTTTAATTAAAATCAAATCCCAATCCCCTAATCAACACATTATTTTATTTAATTCAACTGATTAAATATCCTAAATAATGTTACCAAAAATCTAGGGTGTTACAAATATTTACTAATAAATTTTTGCATGTTGACCTGTGCAAGCGCCTAATTATACAACAACTAAATACTTTTGTAACTTGGTTACTTACGAATTACTTGCTTGAGACTACGTATTGTCTTGAATTAGTCATGAACTCTAAAAGCAATACAAGAATATATATATATTTGATTCATATACGATCACATATAAGTGTTATATGGTAAACGGTCATAATTCGTAATGTACAAAACCTCGCTGAAACTAGTTCATTGAAATAAGCAAGTAAACTATAATGTGGGATCATGTATTTAATATGATTGATTACAATTATATTAAATGTAACATTGGACTAATGGTTACAAGATAAATCTAAGACTTCAATTACTGAAATGTCAGTTTGATCAGTTTGCATAAAGTGCAATTTATTTGACGTTCTTAAAAGTTAAGAATGACCAAATGCACTTTTGTAAAGAGTTCGTTTTTGATACTGTAGTAAAGATTTCCTTTGAAAGGTTCGGGTGTTTAGAAAGAAAATCGAATGTATAAGAGTGGATGTTACCTAAGGCATGGTTGAGATAAAGATAGTGAATGGTCAGTTCTTCTTCGTAAAGAAACATTGGAAACGAGAATTGTAAAATAATAATTGATACTTAAAATTAGAATGAGAAATATAATTTTTATTCCAAAATATATTTCCACATAGAAAATAGTTTTTATGAGATTTTTTTTTGAATTTAAGGTATTTGATATAAAAATTCTCCATTGTAAATCAATTACAATAAATGAAATAAATAACCTATATTAAATGGTTTAATGGTGCATCGTATTTCATATGTTATTATAATAATGACGGAAATAGTGGGATCATGCCATATAGCACTTATTACTCGCATCAAGTAACGAAAATTATTTTCCTAAAACACATCGAATATTATTTATGAAACTATAATTGTCTTTCATTATTGACTGAAAAATAGATACAGTTTTGTTTCAATATGAGTATTATGAATATTCGTTAACAAATAAAACTGTAACAGTGGTATTTGAGATGCAATGGAAATAGAGAAGCTTCTAGATTTATTTGCAATTATTTTGGAATTATGGACGAAGCCATAGTTTAGAGAAATAATTTTTTGATTATATGATTATGAATAATATGATACTAAATTATATCTTAAGCAACTAAAGGCAAAGTACCCAGTCAGTGGGAGCATCATATGAGTTGATGAACTCTATACATCGACACATAGAGACATATGCAATCAAAAGTCCATTAACTCCAAAATGGTCCATATATTTCGTTGTATTCACTGATGAGTTATCACAAACGTGAACATGTGTATTTAATACACATGTAACATGTCTACGATAAGTTCATAAAATATAAAAGGGAAGTAAGTATAAAAATGTGCAACAAAAAATAAAAATTATTTGATTTGATCGAATAGGTGAGTATATTGGGAAGTGTTCCAAACATACCTAAAATGCATAAAATTTCAATCTCAAAAGTCACTCCTCCCTATAATACATAATGATGCATTTATAAGGAGTAATCAAACTTTTTTGACAAAGGCGATTACGGTAAGTAAAGTTGAGTTAACTTCTTTTTGTAAGGTCATGTACTTAAGAGTGGTACACATGGTAAAAATTAATTTCATCTAAAAACTACATTACAAAACCATACAAAATAAAGGTTTACAAGAAATGCTAACATATCCTAGGCCAAGTAGTTGGTAGGTTGTGAGAGTCAAATGACTACACGTAATAATTGTACATGAGGAATCTTGTATAAATCACCCCAAAAGAAGTTTGGGAACGATTGTCATTAGTTGACCTATTTATGTTTTGAACATAAATTTTGTAAACTAAAGTCGACTAAGTTATATATAAGGCAACTCATAAAGTGTTTATGAATATCTATTCCATTGCACTGAGAAACAATTGTTTGTTTCAAGGAATACCAACTTCGTAGTGAAGGACTTTCATTTAGAAATTATTGGTAGTAAAATGGTTTTGGATATGATCCAAAGATGAAACTGATTACATGAGATGAAATGAAATTAATCTAACCTAAATGAACATAATGCATTAGAGACTTTAATAAGTATTCTCGCACATTGAGGAGAAACAATGCGTTTCTTATCAATATCGAGATAAATAATCCTCAGTTATCAACTAAAGCATTAGGAGTATTGACTCTTTCATATGTTATGATGCATCCGAAAGGATTCCAAGTATGTTATCAAAATATTATTTTGGTAGTTGTACCCAAAGGGATATGTCCATCAGCCCTAAACGTGTCTTCAAGAGCAAGACTAATGCAATTGGAATAAAAAGAGCAACATTGATAACAATAAAATTATAAATTTTAACTGTTGAAATTAGCGTAATAGATTTGACATTCAATGTGCTAAAAAATCAATTTTCACAAAATTATCACTTGGTATGAATTTGTGTTTTGGTATATATGTGTTGATATGGAAAAGTCTAAATAATGATTTAGAATAGACTATTTGTACATGACAACCAAAGTGTCTAAAAGTTAGTGGGAATGATACTGAGTTTGTGGGTTTCTGAATCTGATCTAAGAAATGATGTGAAAGTATCATTCTCTAAGCATTAGAATTGAATAAGAATTTTGACAGAAATATCAAATAGTTTGATTTTCAGTCAAAATGAAAAGAAAGCGTGTGTCTATAAGAATGAATCGCTAAAAGGTATGTAGATATTTCCAGACTATAAGTAAACAACATACCGTTGATTACTAACGATGCACTGATGTTAAAATCAGTACTATTTGGTTGTTTATTACTCAATATTAAATTTGTAAATTATCTTTTATAATAAGTATAAAAGATGTTGGATTGTCCTAAATAATATGCAAAGACGCCTTATTAAAATGTTCGATATGGAAGATGAAAGATGGATTCCTTATGTATTGACAATAGGAATTATCATACATATCATATTTTGCTTATATAATTAATACATAAAGCAAATATCAATCCAATTTTAGGTCACTAAATGGTATCTTAAAGTGTCCTCGAGTATTTATCAAATAGTAGAGAATTGTTTACAGAAACAACGAACTCCCCATAAAGGCGTATTCAGACTCAAACTTCATAAGTGATATTGAGTGTAATGTGTCAATAATAAATTCATGTTCAAACTTTAGTTATGAAGCTTTAAGTTGGATATGTCCCAAAATAAGTTGTGGTTGATTCAACAAAAGGCTAAGTACATCGTCTTCAATAGCACCACGATAAAGCAATGTATAAATATAAATGCACATATTTAAAACCGAGGTAGGAGTGATTCCAAGTAGTAAGAATACTACATTATTGTTATATGATAACAATGTAATGATAATAGCTCAGTAAAAGTTGAGAAACATAATCTGAATAGTTCCACATGATAAAAACAGTTTATCAGCGTTAGAGAGAGTTGACTGATAGAGTAGATAATTAAACCAACATAGCAGATCCATTCATAAAGAGTCTAACTCAATCAGTTCTCATCAAACTGACTGAAAAGATGAGATAGAGGTTCCATAATTAGCCTCAAGTGCTAGTGGAAGACTAGTAGAGGTAGGGGTATGCCCCAGAGGCAATTATATAATTTGTTACATATATCTAACTTAATAACCAATCTTGTTCGAAATAAAAGATGTTTTCTTTCTATTATATACTCGATAATTTGTTATATTAATTAATTGATTAATTAAATTAAAATTATGTTTAATAGAAAATTCATAAATGGTATGTTTTATGATAGTAGTTACAAAGTGTTGTAACCATGAGTAATTTATCACAATGAAACTAAACATACTATTTTAATATTCCTAACAAAGATGTATCGAGAATGGATATCGATACATCCGTTGAGACCAAAGTATGTAACGCTCTCCAAATGTTGGATAGTGTATTACTCATGACCGTTGAGAGCACCATGGGGTTACGTACTGATAATTAGGGTTGTGGAATGACTCACTCAATAATATAACTAAGGTCAAATAGAATATATCGATGTGACAATATTTCACAATTCCCTCGACTTGAGAATACCTTCGAACTTCAATATGGACACTCCTCTTTGATTATCGTTAAATCTTAGCACGACATCCATCGAATGACTATAGTTGGGTCAAGTAGAAGCATTGGAAGTGAAACACTATTCAAGTGGGAATTCATATCTTCGATTATATGAGGTTTGCATCACGATCAACTGAGCCAACTCAAAGTCAAAGTCTCTGACCGGAACATTTCGGTTAACAATATTTGTTATTATTGAACCAAGGATTTTGTATTGGACTATAGAGTTGAATATGGATATTGGAATTTTGACCATTATCGAATTCTATAAGTCTAAATTAATATAGTTTTGACGAAGAGAATTGGTGTAAATAACTGCAACTAACACATGACGCTTAATAAAGTAAAATTGGATTTTATCGAAACCAAGCATGTGATAAATTTGGACATAATGTCACACCACTTGCTAAGTCAAGTGTGAATGTTAATATTCAAATTGTTCGATATTAACCACCAATCGAATTTACACCTGAGTGTCACAAAACTGAAACTTTGAATACTCATTTTCCACCTGCTTTAATTAATTTATAATTATTATGAATTAATTAAATTAATCAATATTTATGAAAATTAATTATAAAATTCTGTTTGACGTGTATTGAACAATAACAAATAATGTGCATATAATAGTTAATAAACATTAATCGATATTCAATATCCATACACATTTAAATTGGATTTAAATGCAATAAATATTATTCGAACTTGAAATGAATTTGAGACCCATATGGAGCATGTTATTTTTAGCAATGATAGGGCTATAGAGGCATGCCATAAGATGGCTAGGAGGGATTTTGAATGTTTAAAAGAAGGGAATGGGTAAGAAAAATTAAAGGATCTTGATCCTACTTTTTCTCTCTAGACTCTTCTTTATATATACATCTTAACCCTCACCATAGATGAGAAATTTTCCCAGCCTTCATCCTCTTCTTTAATAGATGAACTGTACCCTTCCTTCTCCTAAAATATTCAAGCATTCTAAATACAAATCAAAATAAACAATCGTCGTTAGTAAGGCAATTCAAAAGCTAGCAACTTCGGGATGTGAATTCGAATTAAAGAGCCCACTTCTTCATTTCAACGTGCGAGCTTTAGTGAAAGATTTTCTTCTATTCTGTAATTGTATTATAATGTTTATATGATTACACACACACACTGTTTTTTTTATAAAATATCATGAATTGGTATAACGATGGATTGTCACATGCTGATAGTTCTATATATATATATATATATATATAAGTGTATATATTAAAATAAAAAAAGAGAAAAAAATTTTGCTTATTTTTTTATACATGCTCTTGGCCTAAGTTAAAAAACATTTTTTTAATTTTCAAATTAATATATTATATGGATTTGAATATCAAATCTAATTTCAAAAGTTTAGCTCTATATATATTAAAACTCAACAAAATTTAATTTTTTAGTTTCATTTATGGCAATAAAAAATATTAACTTTTCCTGGATTTAATAAACACACTCTATTATTTAATTCAAAATTGGTTTTATAAATTTATAAATAATATAAAATTCTGAAATTTTTGTATATAGTATAAAATATACATTATTATTTCGAAAATATTTTTTTATTTTCGTACGGTTTATTAATTAATTATAAGTTTTTAACTAATAAATTATTTAAAAACCAAAAACTAAACTAAAAAAATTATCTTTATTATCAGGCTTAAAGTAGCAACAAAATATATTTTTAATTATAAATTATATAAATATGTGTGTATATATATAATTATAATTAGTTATATGTTATATGTATTTAATTTGATATATATATATATTAAAAATATATAAATTTTAGTTTTAATTTTATATTATAAATATTCTAAATAATTTTACAAATTACTGTTTAAAATAATTTTATAATTTAATTATATTTATTCATATATATATATATGCATATGTATATGTATTTTAATTAATGTTTTATATAAATAATTTACAATTAGTATTTTATAATAATTATATAATTATATTTTTCTCACACATATAGGTATATATATATATAGAATTTATGCATATATATACATTTAGACAATCCATTTGTATACACGAGAGACTAACATGTCCGTTGCGATATAAATGTAAATCTAAACATCTATATACGGGTATGTCAAACCATGTATACATTAATCTATTAGACGTGCATGCACACACATGTGTATATAATAAACATATATTTAATATAATACAAATTATATAAAATAAAATTTTATTTACAAATTTAAATAAAATATTGTTTTTATTTAACCGATAATTTAGAAAAGTTCTAGATAATTAAACCACATTGGTCCATTAAAGAAACAATAATGATTTTTTTTAAATTTACTCATTTACCCCGCTACATGTGGATCCAATTTCAACAGTTAGTAATTATCATCTATTAGCATTTATGATTATTTTTTGGGTACCTTTGGCACAGGTCCTTATTAAGTTTCAAAATTCACGAAAAGTCCTTCACTAAATTTCAATGTAAATTAGGTCCCTGTTTTTTATTCACGATTATTGCAAAGCATGATGCAACATTTCATAAAACTTGTTGATATTTCAGCAACATTTATGTACACTGTGAACGTAGTGTATGAAAGTTGCTGAAATATCAACACTTATTTATAAAAGTTGCTGATATTTCAGCAACATTTATGTACACTGTGAACACAGTTTATGAAAGTTGCTGAAATATCAGCACTTATTTATAAAAGTTGCTGACATTTCAGCAATAATTTTTCTTTGTTTTTACAATAAAACTTTGACACAGATAGTTGTTGAAATATCAGCACTTATTTATAAAAGTTGCTGACATTTCAGCAATAATTTTTCTTCGTTTCTAGAAACAGGGACCCGCTTTACAATGAAACTTTGACAGGGACCCGCTTTACAATATGAAAGTATGATAGGGATGCCTCCCTAATTTCCACTTATTTTTTTCACCAAAAGTTGTTATTATTGTTTGATGTGTATCTAGTGTTCCTATTGTTTATGGATATGGGTTTTCACTTTTTTGTTGAACATTAGTGCTTGTTTGATACTTTTGATTTGCATTATTGGATATAGGGATTGGATTACTTTTGTTTGTGTTTGTGTGTTAGGGTATTGTTCCCTATTTTGTATTATCATGTTATGGTTGAAATAATAGATGTGTTTGTCTTATTATATGGATGAGCTAATAATAAATTTTATGATGTGCTAACCATTGTGACTGCAAGAGAAGAGTAGGTCCAGCCATGGAAATAGAACTACATGGGTTTGATCTCAAAAGGGTCGTAAGTAGTCTTTCTCGATGCAATAGCCACTAAATCCCTTAGGCTGGGCTGAGGAGCATAGCGTTAGGCATAATCCACACTAGTTGACAACAATTTTCTCTTCTAATCCTATATGTCCACGTAATATTAAAGTTTTCAAGTGAAATTGGCGGAAAGAGAAAGGAAACCTGATTACAGGTTGCATCTATATGTTGAAATATTTAATATGTTATTTTATATCATATTTCTCTTATTTGAAATTGTAGTGATGATGGATGTAATTGGATACGTAGATAATTGTTGATATGTTATTTGTTGTTATGAACATAAATTTTCATAAACTCAAAACTAAATCAGTTATATATATATAAGTAATTCATAAAATATTTATAAATACATGTTCCGTTGTACTAAGAAACAATTCTTGTTTCAAGAAACACAAACTTCTTGAAGAAAGAATTTCTTTTAGAAATTATTGGTAGTAAAATGGGTTTGGATATGATCTAAATATAAAAGTGATTACGTAAGACGAAATGAAATTAACCAAGACAAAATAGGCACGACTCATGAGAATGACTAATAAAAACCCTCGCATATTGAAGAGAAACTACGAGTTTCATGTTACTGTCAAGAAAAAAACTTTCTTAGTTTTCAATAAGATATAAAAAGTATTGACTCTACCATATGGAATGATATATGAATCCAGAATTGATTCCAAGTACATTATCAAATTATTATATTTTTATACTTCTATCCGAAAGGATATGATCTATCAACCACAAAAGTGTCTTCAAGAAAAAGACCAATGTAATTAGAATATAATAAGAAACATTGACAAGAGTAACATCATAAATTTAAAATTTTGAAATTAACGTAACATATGCGTTCATTCATTATGCTCAAGTTAATTCAAATTTTACTTACAAAATTATCACTTGGTATGATTTTTAGTTTTGGTATATATGTGTTGAAATATAAATTCTAAATAATGATTAGAATAGACTATTTCCAAGTAACAACCGAAGTGTCTTGAAGTCAGTGGAAGTGATACCAAATTTGTGTATTTAGGATAAGATCTAAGAACTGATACAAAAGCATCGTTTGATAAGCATTAGCATTGAGTAAATATTTTGATAGAGAAGCCAAATAGTTTGATTTTCAGTCAAAATTCAGAGGAAATATGTGTCTACAAGGAAGAATAGTATAAGTACCAATATATTTCTAAACTATAAGTAATAAACATACTACTACTGATTATCATGTTAAAATTAGTTTTATTTTTGTTTTTTAATTATCAATATAGAATTTGAAAAGAATATTTTATAATCAGTATAAAATGATGTTGGGAATGTCTCAAACGATATATACATACATCATTCCAAAAAATTTAATATGGACTAGAGCATATAAATGATTCCTTATGCATTGGAAATATGAATTATCATACATGTTTTATTGTCTACAATATTACATTTGTCTTATTTATCAAATACATAAAGAAAGTATCAAATCTAAATTAGGATCACTTAGCGATAGATTAAAGTGTTTTCAAGTATTTACAAAATACTAGGGAATTAATTATAGAAACAAGAAACACTTTATGATAGAGTATTCAGATTCGAACTTCATAAGTGATATCAAGCATAGTATGTTAATCCTAAATTCATAATAAATCTTAGTTAAGAAGCTTTAATTTGAAAATGTTCCAAAAAAGAGGATGTGGCCGATTCAGCGGTTAGGCTATGTACATCGCCATGAATAAGCATAATACTAAAATCAATGTGTGTATGTGTGCAGGTGCATAAATTTATAACTGAGCTATGAGTGATTTCAAATGTTAAGAAACCCATGACATTGTTACATGATAACAATGTCACGATGCAGTTCGCGAAAGAACCTAGAGCTCACTAGAAGTCGAGAAACAATCTTTAAAATATTCTGCATGGTAAAGATTGTTTATCAGCATAGTAGAGAGTAAATTGACATAGTAGATAATTAAAACAATTTAGCATACCCGTTCTACAAGGGACTAAAACTAATCGAAATGATGAGATTAAGATTTCATAATTGAACACAAGTTTAAGTGGGAGACTGAAAGAGTTAAAGGCATGTCGTAGGGTAGTTATGTAATTTATTATATATATCTAACCCTATGACCATTCTTTCATAATAAATATACCTGATTTTTGTTATGTACTTTGTTGTATAGTCATATAATTAATTAAGTAGTTCTTTTAAAGTATATAAAATAAAAAATACTTGTGATAACAATTACAAGGAGTGTAATCATGAGAAAATTATTACGAAATAAACTAATATATTATTTTAAATATTCCTAATCAAGGTATTTTGAGAAAGGATATCGATACATCCATTGAGACCGTTGTACGTGATGCTCTCCACATATTGCGCAGTGTATTACTCATGGCATTAGGGCGCTAAGGGGTTACATGCTTATTGTTATTGGATAACTATGGAATGACTCATTCGAGAGTTTCATGTTGGTTGATAACATAAAGGGATGGCCTCAATGGCATGAACAACCTCAAACCTTTGTGTATGATCCATCTCAATGGCAAGAACAACCTGAAGACATACCATCATCGGTAATGCAACCATCGCAAGAAACACCCGAACCATCGCAATTGAAAAGATGCACTAATAAAAAGCCGAAAAGGAATACGCCTATGGAAATTAGAAGATTGCGTGATTGATGGACGTTGAATGTAGGTAGCTTAATTATGTGTTTAGGTGGTGTTTGTATGTGTTTGAGCTTTTGAAAGTTTGTTGTAGTTTAAGTTTAATTAAGGATGAAGGAAGTTGGTTGTAAATGAAGGAAGTTTGTAATGATGTTGAATGTTTAATGATGTTGATGTTCAAGTTTAATGATGTTGAATGTTGATGTTTAATGATGTTGAATGTTGTTGTTGAATGTTGATGTTGTAATGATGTTGAATGGAGGAAGATGTTGAATGTTAATATGCGTATACAGAATGGTAGCAGCTGTCTTCCCCGAAAACAACCCATATCCTTAGTGCGCATTCCATTTATGTGCATTAGTACTTTGCACATAAATGGAATGCGCATTAAGGATTTGGGTTGTTTTCGAAGGCAGAAAGCTGATATCACCTTTATTTGCATACATTTCATTCCAGTTTACTTATATTGCAATACAATACTAACCACAAAACATGAAAAATGTTAAAAAACATTTACTGCACCTACTCCATAAATCGTCCATACATGAAAAATGTTAAACAACAAAATACATAGTCATTACAAATCATTTCGTACACGATCTGATTTTGTGCCCTACTCCACCACATTTATTGTTCCTATTTTGCCCACCACTTGTTCGTTGGTCTATTTCTCCCTTTATACGCGTCGACCGTGGTCTTTCGGTGTTCCTCCGGATTGGTGGTGGTTTGATACAGGGACCTTCTTGTGCTTCCCAATACCGGCTATCCAAGACAGGGTGAAATAAATGAGAATAAGCCGCTTTATAGTTTGCACTTGTATACCAAGGAGAAACTAAATCAGCAAAGGCTCTATTCGCACCTCCCGAACCACGAGAACACGCAGCAAATACATAAGAACAGGAAAAATGATCCAAAGTCGGCATATTACAAGAACCGTTAGCTTTGTCTTCCTCAATGTTTATAGTATAATCGAACATATGCACATCTTTAACTTGCCACTCCGTTACACTATATCGTTCGAGACTCAACCTTCTTGACTCATCCATTCTTTTCTTTCCTATTTCCTCTCATTTAGGTGTCAACTGCGATGTCCAACCCTCCGCTTAAGTACGACGTTCGTAGAAGTAATGATTAAGGCGATGAAATGTTTGTGCAACTAATGCTTTTACAGGTAAATTTCGTGTACCTTTGAAAACCCCATTAAAACTAATGATGGTACTCACTTGGCGGTTGTATGTGTTTGAGTATATGGTCCTCCGCCAAACGGAAGAGATGATTGTGTCTCTCGAAATTGGGGTATCGACGTTGAGGCTATCGTTACTTGTGTCAGATATTATACCTCTTCAATATTAGTACGATTTGTTTCCATTACATATAGTTCAATAACCTTCATTCCAATGGAAAAAAAAGAATGCAAGTCATCGTCGTCCGATAAATCTATAGCCGATGAACCATCATCTCTAACCCATTTACAAACCAACTTCACATCAAACGTATGAGGATCAATTTTTGTGATATCATAAACGCAACGTTTAAGCTCTACGAAACTACAATGCTCTTTCAATTTTGATCCTTTCTACTTCCCTTCCATATATTTAGGTTTATCTTCATCATCTATTACCAGTTCTCCATCGTAATAAATAATTGTTGTAACAATTGACATTGTAAATTCATCGAATAGATTACCTTGATTTTTTGATCAAATAGTTGTATCTAGGAATCTTCAATCAAATCTTCACTTAATTTGCTGATTTTGGGAATTTTGGATTAGGGAATGGGTTTAGGTTTAAGGATTGGGGAGAAATGGTGAAATGGGGGAGAAAGTGTGAAACTGGCTGTTTAAGTCCATGTCTCCTTAATACGCGTTCCAAAAACGCGCACTAAGGAATTTCCTTAGTGCGCATATTTGGAATGCGTTTTAATAATAAATACATATGCGCGTTCCATATACACGCATTTGCAAAGTGCTGGTGCAAAAACAAAGCCTATTTTTGTAAATAGTTTGAACCGAAGCCTATTTTCGCAATAGGTTATTTTCTGAAGCCTATTTCAAAAATTTGTCCTTCTTTTAATGAAAATATTTTTTGTTTTGAAAATGTATTTTTTTTGTTTACTGGCCCGACAATGTTTGATATGTGTGTGTGTGTATGTATGTATGTTTGTGTGTGTAATTTTAAAATATACTTTGTAACAAATATATAAAATTGTTTATACATATTAAAAAGCTGTGTATATTTTAAATAAATAAACAAATAAAATATTTATAAATATAATTAAATAAATAATATTTTCGGCTATAATAATTATTTTACATAAATATAGATATTTAAATTTTTGTTACATATTTTAACCAATATTTTAAGATCTAGTTTTGAATTTTAAAATATTTAACCAAGTCTTAGATACTTTAAATACAAAATTTAAATTTAAAATATATTGACTTGGTAAAAATTAGACCAGGTATTGTGTATTTTATTACACATAAATAATTTTGAAAATTAATATTTATACCTATATATATTTTAAATATATCAAACAATTTTTTGAGACAATTAACATGTATATACAATGGCCAATGTTTACATAGTGGGTATAAATCCCAATATCTACTTATGTAATCATTAACTATGTACACCTTTCTATATTGCACATTACACTTACATATACCCATGAGTATATATTGATATTCACAAAACATATAATGTTAAATTAATTAACATACATTAATTAATTAAATCATAAAATTAAATAAAATATGATTTTATTTAAACTAATTAGATTAGATCTAGTGCAACCATTAGGCTTCATAGGTCTGTTAAGATCCAATTAGGGGAAAAAATTGAAATTCACCAATTTCACCCAATGTTGACCGGCCCAATTCCTATGGGTTATTGTATGTTGTAAACTATTGAAGTAATATATTATTGTTTATTTCCTTTGTGAGGTAAATTTAACTGTATTTGGAGTTGTTTCAATTTATTCATCGAAGAACCACTGTTTTTAACGTCTGAGATTAGTGTGCAAGGTATTTTAACGGTGTCTGATGTTAATTTTAAGCACTAAAAATAATGGAGCATCATAAGAGTATAAAGAACAAGTACCATTTGCCATGAATAAATGACTTGTTTGATCAACTAGGTGGAGCCAAGATATTTCATAGCTAGATTGGTGACTGGCTTCCAACAGTTGTGGTTGGCAGAGGAGAGTGTACCATTGACGGTGTTTCGAACTAGATATGGCTTATATGAATGGTTAGTGATGCTTTTTGGTTTTAACTAATGCATCGGCATTATTTGCAAATTTGATGAATAAAATCTTCAAAGAGCATTTAGATGAATTTGTTCTAGTATTAATCCGTGACATTTTGATCCATTCAAGGAATAAATGAGTGCACGAAGTTCCATTGAGAGCCCTACTTGATACATTAAGACATCATCGACTAAAACCAGAGTTTTCATAATGCTACTTTTGGGAAAAAGTTGTAAAGTTTATGAGTCACATTATTTCAGAAGATGGATTGTCGATAGCTCTTTCTAAGATTGAGGCTATTAATAATTGGAATAGGCCAAAGACCGTGGTCGAGATAAGAAGATTCCTTGGATAGGATGCTTATTATCGAAGCTGCATCGAATAATTCTCATGTATGGCAGCACCGAGACGAAACTAGCAAGGATGGATGCATGGGTAATTTTGTGATTAGCATGGTATATTTAAAATATATTGTAGTACACCGTAACAATTTCAGGTTTGGTGGAATCTTCTTAAAATTATCACTCTTCTCTTAGCCAAAAATGAGACCCTGTTAGCAATCCCTTAAATATTTGAAGGATTAATGTTGATTTATAACTTTGAAGAGATTACAGATTTAGACATGATACCATTTTATGGACCTCATTTTTTCATAGAGATGTGTCGATTAAAAGTCTACGAAATTTCATAGCATTTAATAAGTGTAGCTAAGAATGCTACAAATTAAAGGAGCTATACATTCTCAATTTGAACTAGCTTATCCTTTCATTTTCTTTAAAAAAACAGATCTAGCAATTTGATTGCGATGTTTGCAGTTTTGCTACTTCATGAACTAGAGTTGTTATGGTAATGACAAGGTTGTAAAAATTGATAAGCGGACACCATGTGATTAGCACAGCTAGGGATTAATCGTTTAGGCGGGGATTAATCGAAATTAGGAATTTTCGATAACTAGTGTATTTTAGATAAAATTTTAATGTTTTGTTTAGCGTCGATCGATGTAAATTAAGATTTTGGGATTTTGAATTTGTTTAGGAATAGCGAAGGAGGTAAAACTATCTAAAACTAGCACGTTGATGCTTATATATGACATTAAGTCTTAAATAATGCATAACCGGTGGTTAAATACATGTTTCAATTCTTACATGAGACGATAAACTTTGTCTAGGCAGGTCTAGACAAATCGTTAGGCGGTAAGCCTCGCCTAACATCTAGGCGGTGACCTAGAAAGATTTTGACAACAGTGGTTAAGGGTAACTGTTACCGATACAGAAAAACCATTATCATACCAAAACTATTGGTAAATTAAAAATTACTATTGATATTTTACCATTACCGCTGGTAAAAAAATTTTGGTATATCGATAAAACGTTATTCCGTTTATTGGTAATGGTAAATTTACCAATAAATAAAGCCATTAAATTTGTGTTACACTAAAATTATGATAATGATAAAAATTAAATATTTTGCTACTGACCCTACCTTCATAAATGCTTATATAAACATTTTGCCTAATTTTAATTGATGTGGAAATTTTTCTTAATTTATGACAAATTATTTACTACAACATGAAATAATAATTTTGCTAATATTAAATTTTAAAGTTAATAGAGCTAGAAATTAATATCGTCATAAATCACATTACAAACATCTACTTGAAATCCGATAAACCTTTAAGAGTATTTGTGGTTAAGTTTAACTAAGATAGTGGAAAAAATAAAATTAATATGGTTGGTAAATTGACCGTCAACGTCAATTTTGATATTTTTCTACCGCTGCATTTACCGTGAATAACGGTAAATTTACCGTTATCATCCCGATAGAACTGGTATATCAATTAAGTTTTATATTGATTACCAATTGCTTGTTATTGCCATAGTAATGTTAATTTTACAATTACCGTAACAGCTCCACAACAAACTACCTCACAAAAATTAGTTCACAAAATAGCCAATTACCACGAACTACCTCACAAAAATTAGTTCACATAATAGCCAATTTGAACAGTCGATATGCCAAAATAATCAACAGCTATAATATAAAAATTGCCATAACCATCTCACCGCCGTTCTCATCTGAAACAATCCACTCACAAAAATTAGTCCACAAAACAGCCAAATTGAACAGTCAATACGCCAAAATAATGAACAGCTAAAATATCAAAATTGCCATGAACCATCTCACTGCTGTTCTCAGTTGAAACAAACCATTGCATATAACTAATATTCATGATTTCGCACATTAAGTATTCAAAAGGTTATATAACACGATGCGACAACCCAACAACTTACAAGAAAACACAGTCTACATTAACTTCAACTCAATTACATGACCCAGTTTCCAACTTAAAAGCAGTGATACAAACTCACCCCTCACTTAGATCTTTGCTGTCCATCAGACTTAGGACTCGGATTATACACATTCTTCAGCAAATCTTGAATCTTGCACATCAACATTTGTGAAGGATCACCGCTACCACCATTTACTCCACTGCTGCTTCCAATTTGGGCAGCAGGAGCTCTTTGACTTTCCTGAAGCTTAATTTTTTCAAACAAATACTGCTTTTCAGCTTCAGCCTCATCCAACCTCCTCTTCAGATACATACTTGCGTAGTCTTGTTCGGCTGCAGCTTTCTCAGATTTAGCTAGTGCGATGCTTTCGAGCCTTTCTGCTTCTTGCCTAGCTTCCGTAGCTTTTAACTG
This sequence comes from Allium fistulosum, assembly GCA_030737815.1. NCBI lineage: Eukaryota > Viridiplantae > Streptophyta > Magnoliopsida > Asparagales > Amaryllidaceae > Allium > Allium fistulosum. The sequence continues at coordinate 839,344,502 of CM060905.1, forward strand.
AAACATTTCTGCTTCAGCCTGTTTTAGTCTGACTATGCTTTCTAGCTCCTCCACTTGCTGCTTCTTCCTTTGTCTCTCACGTTTGAGTTCGGTTACTTCACGGGCTTTGTCTTCTAGCTCACGATCGCAGGCTTCCAAAGAGAGACGGGCTCGCTTGAACAATCGAAGCTTTTCTTCAGCTACCATTTCCATTTTTCTTACGGCTTCTTGAACGACTTCTGCGATTTGGTTGCAGGCTTCCTGTGGTGCGATTTGGCGATTTGGGTTGGTGCCTTCGGTTAGGTTTTTTGTGGAGTCTATCTCAAGCTCTGGTAGTAACATACATAAAATAAGTATATGCATCCTTGTCAAGTCTATGGTATCACATTGCATATCACTACAAGTCTATAACATACAAATCATATCCACAACTATCATAAAGATACTCCATTCATCACTCGTACGTTGTTGTTTTGAAGTTCTATTTCATCCTTGAATAGATGACTTTCTCTTTTGTGTGTGTGTGTGTGTGTTGTGTTCGGTACCAATTTGAAAGTATATGAAAAAGTAAAAAGTGTTATCAATGACCATTAGTAATCTAATTTGAGTTGTTACTAGAGGCGTTAGGATCGAATCTTAGGCATACGTACTAATCATGTTAAAGAAAAAGTAAGAAGTGTAGACAATGACCCCTAGTACAATGATCTAAGCTCACTGAATCAAATCCTACCAACATTATTAATCAATGTTGAGTAGATTTACGAAGTGTGTTCGGTTTTTTTTTAAAGTTGTTTTTCATGATTCCTCTGCCCGAAGCAGAAACGACCTTTTCTTTGAAGGGCAGAGGAGTCAATCAATTGAAAATACTCAGACTGATAATTGATATATATGTCAGTCAAGGAAGAAAATAAAGCATGTAAGATAATTCGTTGAACGCATGTAGGATAACGGGTAGAATGTGTATTTGGCAAATGTAGGCTAAATAGAGAAGGGATGATTCCATCCCAAACTAAAATGGTATTAAAAGGTTACCTTGGAAAAGAAGCATCAACATTTTGCACGCAGTGGATGCTGTAGCACCGCTCTTCATCTTCTCGATAAGATCCCCACATTTCCAGAACAATTTCCTTCCTTTCGGATCCTCGCTAATTCTAAAAATCCTACTGACAAGCTCGAGTTCTCTTATCAAAGCATCCCTATCCCATCCATGTGCACAATGTTGAAAAACATCTTTGACCCAACCCAGCAATTCTGAAGTTTTATTACAAGCTTGACATCTGAATAACATCTGTGAGTAGCCCACTACTCCTCCAGACTGGCCCATCCCAATTCGGCCCAAATGCATTGCACAGTCAGTGTGCGTCCAGTGTGCACACACATCACAGCCAATCCAACGGCATGTATTAACTTCAAAGTCAAATTTATTGCATATCCCACACATGCATTGGTTGCAAAATCCATTTCTGTTAGTACAAATATCACAACTACATTCATCGGCAGGGAGCGAGCTTTGACAAGCAATGTTCCTGCACCTCTTGTATAGAAATACTTCAATTAAGTGGCTTTGAGGAATGCTGATATTTGGATGAAGGAAAGCTTGTATTCCTGTGTTGATCGCAACTAATATTTCAAGTTGCACTCTATGAGCTTTAACCAGGCTTTTTTCTGATAAATCAGTTCTATTGTGAACTAGATGTTGAAGATTCAATAGCTCCTCTCTATTTTGAGGACCTCCTGTTCCTTCTAGAATCACCCGAAGCTTGTTCTTAAGCTCGTCTAAAAGCTCAACGGGCATAACAGTCATTCTATCAGAAATTACTTCAATTCTGTCATGAGCTACTTCGCGAAGCGTTAGCTGCTTGCTTACCGAAGACATCCTTCGGACAACTTGTGATTCCGTATATTCATTTTCACCTTCTTTTTCTTTGTCTAGTTTCTTTGCAGCAGGGATTGAGTTGGAATGATTAGTTTGAATAGGCCATGTTTCTCGGGAGCTAGTGCTATCAGTAGGCGAGTCATGGTTTTGATCAGAGTTATACAAGGGTTCATGAGGATCTGAAGAAGCTAAAGAAAGTGACGTCTGTAATGTAGTTCTTGGATGTTGGCGTGGAGGAAGCATTTTTGGTGTATGGTTGAAATTTGCACCAGATGACGCGCCCATTTGATAATTCTTTCTATCTGAGACCCTAGCCTGGCACATAAAATAGTTTTAGAAACTTGCAATAATAGAAAAACTTAACGTGTGAAATGTACAATATTTCAATATGGAGAATATGGAAACAATGCACATATCTTAGCCTCTTGATTCATTCCTCGTACCATAATGATAGAACAAACTAAAGAGTAAATAATTAGGTCATTATGATTCACATCCATAAATCTGAAATCGTAGTTCTTTTATTCTCAAGTATTGATTAAATAGACAAAAAAAGCTCGATACAACATCACCGTCATTTACTGAGCAGTTGTATAACCATACCTTGTAGTTTAGTGCAAAACAAAAGAGTGATTTCACAATGCACGGAACAAAGGTTACGATAACCTCCTATGATATTTTATCTCCACATATGAGTTTTGCAGTAAATGTTGTTGGAGGTTGTTACACCCAAAAATTTCAAAGTTTGAGCAGGAACAAAGCTATCGAAGGTCAAGGTCCAAAGTTATCGCATGTAAAGAATATGAGGCTATCGCATCATAAAAAGCATGAAGCTATCGCATCATAAAAAGCATGAAGCTATCGCAAGCCGAACCACAATGAAATTATCACATGCAAGCTATATCGCATGTCATAGAGGTGAAAGCTATCACATGCGAGCCATAGCATGTCAAAGAAGTGGAAGCGATCGCGTGCAAGCTATCACATGCCAAAGAAGTGGAAGCTATCGCATGTCAAAGCACTAGGTTATCGAAGGTCAACAATATGAGGCTATCAAGGTCAATAATGTGAGGCTATCGAATGTCAGCAACGCAAAGCCATAAAAAGTTGGCAATGCAAAGCTATCGAAGGACAGCAATGTGAAGCTATTGAAGAATAGCCATGCAAGTTTATCAAAAGTCAACGGTACAAAGCTATCGAATCATAAGAAGAGAAGCTATCGCAGGCCAGGAATACTGCTATAGCAGGCCAAGAATACAATTATCACACGCCAAGAATATTGCCATCACAAGCCAAGAATACCACTATCGTACGCCAAGAATACTGCTATCGCATGTCTGAAAATGGAGCCAGAGATATTTCAATTAGCCATGTAGCAACTTCCAATTGGTCCAATCATACCAAGTTATCTTGGAGGAAGCAAAAGCAAGTCATGCCACATGTCACAACGTCAAAATACCACGTCATCAAAATTTCAACCATTCAAATCTATAGCTGTCACATGTCAGAGATCTATTGGCGTAACTCCTCTATAAATAGGTACGTACCCCCTATTAAGAAGGGACGAATTCCAAATTCCTTTTCTTCCTCATTTTCATTTTTGCAATAAACAAATCAATAAAGCTTAATTTGGACTTTGATTAAGTACTTGGACATTTAACTAATTGCATATTTGCCTTCTTCGCTATTTGAATATGGACATGTTTGCCCAAGAGTTAAGTCTCTTGCCCAAGCATCTTTGAACTCCCTTGGCTACTTGGACTTAAGTATAAGTTAGGCCTAATTTTCAGTCTAACAGAGGTTTTTGAGGTACTGGTTTTGACTGTTTATAGGAGTTCTGATTTTGACAGATTCACAAAATTTTCATATTTAAATTATTTAATTCTATATCATCAAATAGTTGTATGATTTGTAAAATATTCTGATGTTATACAGATTATATTTAAAATCGCTTGGAAGAAGGAAAAATATAAATATTTCACAAAAGGGTAGGAAGAAAACAAATTAATGATCGCTGTTGAAATATATGGACCAAAAATAAAACTTAAGTATTTATAAAGGGTATAATCAGAAGAAAATTTGCGAAACTTCCCCTCAAAAATAAAACATTAAAATGGATTAAGAAACACAATCAAGACTATCATACAGCAGTTTGACTGATTTAATTTTTGTATCCAACCAAACCAAATTTACAAAAACTCAGCAAGTGAAGGTTTCATCAACACCTAAAAACAAAGCCATCAGAATAAACCAAAAATGGGTAAAATTTAGATCTAAACAGTGATAATATTCTAACGAATCAACTAAAATAGCTTTAACTGACACAAATTAAATATGATAATTCATTTCACAATCAATCCAACTCTGATACAGCATTAATGATAATAAGAACGATTACGCACAAAACAAGGCCGGAAACATTACCTGAGAGTTGAAGTAAGACCAAATTAGAGAAAAATTAGGGTTCCTGCCTCTCCCCTTTTAGAAAATAGAAGAAAACGCCGTTTCACATGAAGTCAAAGAAAATAAGGAGATAGATGACAAGAGGATAACAGGCTGCAGCCAGTTCTATTGCTGAATTTACCGGCTAAAGAAGTAGACGTTACGTAGCTTCCTGGCAACTTTCGCATAGTTTGTATTATATATGTTGACTTTTGAGGAGAAATATTGGCTATTTGATGTGGAACAAGTAAGAAATCACGGAAAAGGTTGAAGAAATAAAACACCCCTGCCAGTTGAGTCAAAAATGAAAGTTTGACCCAGGTGCCAAACAAATGTGTGTACAACGTTCATATAATCCATTCTGTGCAATCTGAACTTTTGTATTAACTCGTATTTTTCCCCTAAAAATAGACTTTAAGCTACATTTATTTGTTTATCAATTTTATTTTTGTGTTTAAGTCAAAAAAACAAAAACGTGCACACCGCGTATATAATTTTTTAAATCAACTACTTTAAAAATTAAGGTATCATATAAAATAGAAAACAATTTTTTTTTTAGAAATAATAAAACAATTCATTTTTTCTAGCATTCCTTCCGTCGTTTCTTCATTGTCGTTGTAATGGTCTAAAATTTTAAATTTTTATTCTGTTATCTTCATATATTGTTATGAAGGTTGAAAATGTAAAACGTAAAACACAAAATGAAACCAATCAGACCCTTACATTTTACATCCGCCTCACTTTTTTGTCCATTGTCATTCATTTTCTACACTCGTAAATGTTGAAGTTGCGCATTGCTGCTGGAAATTCCTCTTCAATTTGCTTTCTAGCAATCTCGACATTAGTTCATTTCCTCTATTAGCATTCATTTATGTTAGGATTTTTCATTTTGTAGTAACAGTTATTTGCGTTAAAAATCAGTTTCATACGCATTCCAAGGACTGGTGAAACAAATCACAACCCTAAATTGTCGCACTCCTAGCAAGTTGTAACATCCCACACTTCGAGACTTGAAGATGAACGCCGATAATGTTGCAGTCATCATCAGAATTATCTTCCCACGACGGAGTAGGTTCAGTATTTTAAAAATACATACCAAATAAACAGAACAGTTGATATTTTTATTATATAGAAATTCTCTTAAATATTCATTACATATATTTTTCCAAGATTAACACCAAAGTCGTACCATGCAGGGATCAAATAACAATAGAAAATAACATAGTAAGAGTCAGGTCAATATATGAGAATGCGGCCTGGACTCCATATACAGTTGAAATAAAATCTTTATTAACTTCAAAGCATCCTACTATGTCTTCGATCTGCGTACTGCGCCTCTTATTTTAACATGCCTACTTCATAAACTCAGTTTACTCAAATGAATACCCGTGAATTTATAGGGAAAATAATAATAAAAACACATGTGAGACATAAAGTCTAGTGTGAATAATAATTACCCAAAGCAAACACATAGTGAGACCAATCCGAATTGTACGGAATGGGCTTCTTGTAATACCCCAAAATTTTGTGAAAAATCATTTTTGTAAAATGATTTAATTTTTGAAATATTTAGATTTAAATATGGTGAAATTTCTGGAATAAATAGTGTGCAAGTATATGTGTGCACGTGCACACTGAAATGGCACAAGGAAGAACTCCAGATTTCTTGGATTTAAAACAAGAATTAAAAAGCAATACAAACATGATTTTGCAACATGGATATTTGATTTCTGAAATTATATGGATCATCTTAGAGAATAAGAAAAGTAAGTTTTACTTTAAATCAGTAAACAGATTTTAATTAAAACCCAGAAAAGAAAATTATACATATGTATATGTTATAAGGATTTGTAAACTTGTATACATATAGGTGCATATGTTTCTGAATTTAAAAGAGGAATTAAAATAAGCCTAGATAAGATATGTATACAAATATACATTTTTTTTAAATACTGAAAAGTACATATATAAGCAAGTGAAACCATAACATTAAAATGACATGAAATGTGATACAAGTCAATATGCTTGTGTAGGCAAAAATAGCAAAGGGGATTTTCAAAAATAATTAAAATATAAAATAGGATAGTCACACTTTTAACATGACTAGGTGAGTGGCCATTTTCTGTAAAGTAAAAGAAAGAAAATGCAGCCTTTAAATTGGTTAATATGGCCGGGGTATTATGAATGAAAAATGCATGATGCTAGCCAGGATAGAAATGGAATTCTGTTTCAACAAAACCCTAGAGGAAAAATGTATATAAATAGACAGTAGAATTGTCTTTACCCCGGGCTGCACAAAAATAAGAAAAGAAGGAAAAAAAATATTGGAAGGAAGGAGAAAACACTCAAACAAGAATTTTCTGGATTAATAAGAAGAAACATTTAGGTGAGTAATCTCACTGAGTTCATGGCATTAAGACCTGAGATGAGGCAGCCACTTTTTATATTGCCATTTATATATTTCTGGTTATGATGTTTATGATTTCATCAATGCTTTTTTGGGATGTCTTATTTTAAATCTGATATGATTTAATATGGATGATTTTGATGATCTTTGATTGGTTGAGACATTTGTCTTTGGATGTGTATCATACTGTTTTATCTTTACTCATAAATGTTAAAGTTTAGGATCTTAAAAATTATATAGAGAATACTCTCAACTGTTATAGATCTATGGCATGGAAACTTTACAAAATATTGGGAGCTGCATTATACTTGGTATAAGTGCTGAGGCTTGAGAAGAAAAATGTTAAGGGTGCAATAGAAATTTTCTAAGTGCTGAGCCCTTAATCAAATCAAAAAAAAAGAGAAACCCACAAGCTAAAATTATGATTGAACCAGATCTTGAATCTGAATCAATCATAAAGGCTTGCAGATCAATATAACATGCCATGTCTCTTTTTACAGTTGAAAATGTTCTTATATTTTACTAAGGATTAAGACATATTAACCCCATTTAGGAAATAACTGTCTGTTTATTTCTGAGGAGAATTATGCTAGGAAAAAATTTATGGATGTTTCCATGTTTGCAGTGACATGTTCACTTAGCATATTTGATGATAGAATTTAAGACAATACACTAGTAAATAAACTAGGGAAGGGAAGGCCAAGAAGGCTGCTGGAATGCTTGTCATATTTGAAGTATGCAAGTTGGCACATGGTTTGTTTAAGCCCTGAGATCTTTGTGCAATGATGTGAATTAGTTCATTGCAATGTGTCCCAGTGATTCCTTAATAGCAGATGAGGCAGGGATTTAAATTGAATATTACAACCTGTAAATGAAGAGATAGGAATATGGATATTTCTTAGGTTGAATGGTATGGAACCAAGATGGATCCAGTGAATGCAAATTGTTGCAAATAGATAACTATGTTTGCATGATTATGTATGCAAGTGTAAGAATGATAAATGAATATATCATACCTGAATCTACTTAATTATACTATGTTAAAGTAATTGATTGCAGGAATTTGCTTAAATAACTAATTGGTGCTCTTATAATCTCTATTGCTTAATATCATGAATGAATTGATGTTACTCATACCAGATCATAGATCTGACCCTTGTTTGCTCATGGCATATGGGGTGTCTCATTTTAAAAATGAGGCAGCCACTTATGCTCTTTCAGGTAACCCAGGCACTAAGTAAAAATGAAGTAATGGCTATTATGGAGGAGTGAATGAACATGCTAGCTAGTTTCAATAAGAGCTTAAATTGATTATATCTGCATGTATTCAGGAAAATTTTATGTTTCTAAGATTTCCAGTCATGTATTGAATATCTTATGGTTAGTGATCATGTTGCCCTTGTATTCTGTAAAGTGTCAGATTAAATTTGTTGGTCTGTTGAAATTGTTGTGTGTTAAGGTTTGATTTGTTTTTTTTGAAGTAGGGTCTGAAACATAAACAAGGGAAATATGCTCAAGTATCAGCTACAAAAATCTGGTAAGAAATATACAATTATGTGAGCTACTGTTTTGCATAATTTATATATGTATTAGCTAATCTTGAGACATAACAGAGCACTGAGTTTTAGAACAAAATCTGGATTTAGCAAGAAGTAAACTTAAAAGGATTTTATTTTCTTTTTACTGAAATGCTTTGTAAATAAGTCTGAATTCATTTCTGAATTGAATTGAGAAAAGTAAAATGTTTCCTAAAAGCTTCAGACAGAATGCAATGAAAGGTATCTCCATTGCTTTGAACTAGTGTGGCAGATACAGGATTCATGAGTTAACCAGTTTCAAATAAATGAAGTATTGGTTGATCATGATAGATTGTATTCTGAAAATAAAAATGCATTTCAAAAGCTTAGTACATTTAGCAATTGCTTCACCCAGTTTTCTGGAAAATGAGCAGAGATATTGACATGTACATGTATATCTGTGTACATGTTGATATCTGGGCAAAAATATAAACATAAATTCCTAGAACAGTTGTAGGAATGGATTTCAAAAATAATAAAGTAAGAATTATTGTTTTGTATGTTAGATTATAGGCAAAAAAAAATTAAATATATATGTGCAGATATAGGTATATATCAGTTTTCAAACCATACAGGAGAAAAAAAAACCAAAAATTGTGTTTGAACCGACCAGCATAATACTCGAACTCGTGACCTCTTGTGTATAAGTTAGGCGCGTTTCCATTACGCCTAGATGTTGCTTGTGTTCACTTAGGATCCACTTTCTTTTAGCCTGAATTTGACACTATACAGACTTTAACACAACCATCTATATTAAAAGCTTGTTTACCACTGATTATTACTTGATCATTTCCTAATTATAATGACAGACTATAGTACATGTTTCCAGTGGATTTTATGGCCAAAAATCAGGATACAATAATTAATCTGAATTGCTAAAAATCTAAATCAAACAGAATGTTCTTGTACAAAAATAAAGTATATACTCTGAATTTAAACAAGAAGAACACATACATCTTCATATGTATGTGTATGTTATTAGATATACACTGATATATTTATATTGGTAAGTTATTTTGGTCTTGGATATATTTTGTTTATTGGAGAAAGAAAATGACCTTGGAAAACATATTTGTAATGAATGATATATCTATATATCATCTCTTAGCAAAAAAAAAAAATCCTTATGAAATTAGGGTGGAAATAGGAGGGTCATTTCAGTTGGTATCAGAGCACTTGGTTGCATTGATTGTTAAGTATTATAGAAATATATTATGTCTGTTTGTTTTGGATGAAATAATTTAGATAAGAAATTAGAAATTATAGAAGTACTCATAATATACTAATACCATTTGCCCAGAATTTAGTTAGCAGACCATGGTAGGAAGGGGATCTCATCACAATGCAGGACCCAGTGCACCTCAAATGCTTGATATGCAAGAATTTATGAGGATTTTAAGAGATGGAATTGGGCATAGGCCTGAGAACCCACATGAAGAGCTTTCAAAACTACTGAAGACTTATTCCAATTTGGGAGGCAAGAGTTTTGAAGGAACTGAGAGTGTGATGGAAATTCAAGCATGGTTGAGAACACTTGATAGGATTTTCAATGACATGCAGTTGGATGACCAAAGGAAGAGGCAAGTAGCTTCTAGACAACTAAAAGGGGTAGCTTTAAGCTGGTGGGAGATGATCATAGCTGGAAGGAATGAAAATGAAATCACTTGGAATCAGTTCAAGGAGATGTTGGAGGCAAGATTTGTACCAGCATCAGCCAAGACCATTTTGCTTGAAGAATTTATCAAACTTAGGCAGGGAACTTTGAATGTCACTGAATACACTCAAAAGTTTGAGGGGCTATCTAATTATGGAGCAATGCTAGTGGCAGATGAAGCATCCAAAAATGATAGGTATATAAAAGGACTGAACCCAGGACTTAGCAGAGCTATGCTACCATATGCAGATAGAACATTTGATCAAGTAATTGATCTGGCTTTGAAACTGGAACAACATGACAAAGAAAGAGAGAAATATAGGAATTTTAAGAGCAACAACAAGAAGGATAAGGGAAGATATCACCCTTATGATAAAAAGAAGGAGGAGGCAGACAACAGGAAGAGTAAAGACACAAAAGCCAATGATACTAAGAAGAAATTGGTTTGCCATCATTGTGGAAAAGAAGGACATATCAAACCAAGGTGCCCAGAGTTAAAAGGAGGAGCCTTCAAATGCTACCTATGTGGGAAAGAGGGGCATATGAAGAGGAACTGTCCTGAGAATAAACAGCAAGGGTAATTGGCAACTTTGGAAGGAAAAGGCAAATCTGCAGTGAAAATTGATGCTGAAAATCATGGCCAAGTGGAAGGTACATTACTCATTTGTGCCATACCCATACCAGTAGTATATGATACTGGAGCAACACACTCTTTGATTTCCTATGAATTAGTTAAAGTGTTAAAATTAAACTGCATATTGGTTGAAACCCCATTGCTTGTACAAAGTCCCCTAGGGAGTTCTAGTGTTTTGAACATGAATTGTGTGGATGTGGAGTTAAACATAGGAGGAAATATTTTTATTTCCAATTTATATGTTTTAAATTACCCAAATATAGGAGTTATATTGGGGGTAGATTGGTTAAGGCAATTTAAAGCCATAATTAATTTAGACTCATCCACCATATCATTGCAAAATTCTAGAGGCCAGAGAATCACAGTTCTATGTGAAATAGCTAAGGAAGGGAAATTGTATCATTTAGTTGACTTAGGAGAAGATCTGAGTGAACTAACCATTGAAGAAATTCCCATAGTTAATGAATACTTGGATGTGTTTGGGGAAGTTAAGGGTGTTCCACACCACAGACCAGTTGAGTTCCAAATTAATCTCATTTCAGGAGCAAGTCCAATAATCAAGAAACCTTTTAGAATGGGGCCAAGTGAACTGAAAGAATTGAAAAATCAGTTGGAAGAATTAGAAGGCAAGGGATTTATAAGGCCAAGCAATTCCTGCTGGGGTTCTCCAGTAGTGTTTGTAAGAAAACATGATGGTACCTTGAGAATGTGCATAGATTACAGGGAACTAAATAAAGTAACCATCAAGAATAAATACCCATTGCCTAGAATAGATGATCTCTTTGACCAACTCAGTGAAGCTAAAATATTTTCTAGATTAGACTTAGCATCAGGATTCCATCAAATGAAGGTTGAAGACTCAAGTGTTAAGTATACTGCATTTAACACAAGATATGGCTTATATGAATTTTTGGTTATGCCATTTGGTTTGACAAATGCTCCTTCATATTTTGTTGATTTGATGAATAGAATATTTAGAGATTATTTAGACAAGTTTGTACTGATTTTTATTGATGACATTTTGATTTATTCCAAGACAGGGGAAGAGCATAAAAATCATTTGCATTTAGTTTTGTCAAGGCTAAGGGAAAATGATTTAAAGGCAAAATTTTCAAAATGTGCATTTTGGAAAGAAGAAGTGCATTTTCTTGGGCATGTTATCTCTGCCAAAGGAATATCAGTAAACCCTAATAAAGTAGTGGCAATCCAAGCATGGAAAAGGCCTAGCACCATCAGTGAGATTAGATCATTCATGGGGATGGCAGGATATTATAGGAGATTTATAAAAGATTTCTCAAAAATATCATCACCACTTACCAATTTAACTAGAAAGAACCAAGCCTTTGTATGGACAGAAAAATGTGAGCAAGCTTTTATCAAAATAAAAGAAGCCCTGATTAATGCACCAGTATTGAGAGTGCCAGAAGGAAATGAAAATTTGGTTGTGTACACTGATGCAAGTGGCTCTGGGTTAGGGGCTGTGTTGATGCAGCAAGACCAGGTGGTAGCCTATGCATCTAGGCAATTAAAGCCACATGAAACCAGATATGCAACCCATGATCTTGAACTAGCAGCAGTTGTGTATGCTTTGAAACTTTGGAGACATTATTTGTTAGGTGCCAAATTCATTTTGTACACTGATCATAAGGCACTGAAATATTTATTCTCACAAAAAGATTTGAACATGAGGCAACATAGATGGGTAGAGTTCCTAGCTGCCTATGATCTAGATATACTGTATACACCAGGCAAGGCAAATAAAGTTGCAGATGCCTTGAGTAGACAACATGCCAAGGTAGCCATGTTGATGATGGAAGAGTTTAGGGATTTGTCTATACTTACTGATTTGGAAATTGAGGAAAACAGTGAGGAACAAATGATGCCCATTGAAGAAGGTGAAGGTAAAGGAAAATTAAGTATGATATCTCTGCAATCAGATTTACTTCTTAAGATTGGGAAAATGCAGGAACAAGACCTAAACATGGTGGAAAAGAAAATGCTCATATCAAAAGGGGAGGAAGTAATAAATTATCAAATTGATAAAAATGGTTATTTAAGGAATAAAAATAGGATATGTGTTCCAGAAAATATAGAATTGAAGGAGGAAATATTAAATGAGTACCATAGGAGTAAATACTCCATACACCCAGGTAGCACCAAGATGTATCAAAATTTGAAAAGAAATCTTTGGTGGAAGGGAATGAAGTCAGATGTGGCCAGATATGTTGCAAGGTGCATGACTTGCCAACAAGTCAAGGCAGAGACACAAAGGCCATCAGGACTATTGCAACCCCTTAGCATACCACAGTGGAAGTGGGAGGATATATCTATGGATTTCATAGATGGTCTGCCTAGATCTAAGAAGGGAAACACAAGTATATGGGTAATAGTGGATAGGCTAACTAAGGTAGCACATTTTATCCCAGTTAAAACAGAAAGAAATGCTCCAAAATTGGCTCAAATATTCATGAAAGAGGTAGTAAGGTTGCATGGCATACCCAAAACCATTGTGAGTGATAGGGATACCATCTTCACCTCAAGGTTTTGGAAAAGTTTTCAAGAGGCTATGGGGAGTGAATTGTGCTTAAGCACTGCCTACCATCCACAATCAGATGGTCAAACTGAGGTGGTGAACAAAGTCTTAGAGGATTTGTTGAGAGCATGTACACTGGACTTTGGAGGCAACTGGGAAGACCACCTCCATCTAGCTGAATTCACATACAATAACAGTTACCAAAGCACCATAGGGATGGCACCATTTGAAGCCTTATATGGCAAGCCATGTTTATCACCTATATGCTGGGTAGAGACTGGAGAAAGGGCTGTTCTTGGACCTGAATATGTTAAAGAAACTACAGAGAAAATTTTGTTAATAAGAAAAAGAATAGCAGCAGCTCAAGATAGGCAAAAGAAATTTGCAGATAGGAAGAGAAAGCAAGTGGAATATGAAGTGGGAGACTTTGTTTTCATCAAGATTTCACCTATGAAGAAAGTCATGAGATTTGGCAAGCAAGGTAAGCTCACACCAAGGTATGTTGGACCCTATAAAATTCTGGAAAGAATTGGTTCATTGGCTTACAAATTAGAACTACCAGAGGAAATGAAAGCAATGCATAATGTTTTTCATGTGTCCCAACTTAGAAGATGGGTACATGATAAAGAAGACATTTTGGAAGAGCCTACCAGAATTCAAATAAATCCTGACTTGGTTTATGAAAAAGAACCAGTGGGGATTATAGCCAAGGAAGAAAAGAAATTAAGGAGCAAAACTTTGAAACTAGTTAAGATCCAGTGGAGTAGTGATCCTAATGACTGCACATGGGAGTTAGAGGATAAGATTAGAATGGATTATCCTAAGCTTTTTGCAAATTAAAAGGTAATTTTTTTTTTCTGGAAAATTTTGTTATGCATGATTGATATGGTTGAATTTGTTTGCTTATGCATATGTTTGATAAGTTTTCAGAAAAGAGAATGATGCTTGTTATAAATGTTAGAAAAATTGTGAGGACACAATTCCTAAAAGGAGGGGTGAATGTAATACCCCAAAATTTTGTGAAAAATCATTTTTGTAAAATGATTTAATTTTTGAAATATTTAGATTTAAATATGGTGAAATTTCTGGAATAAATAGTGTGCAAGTATATGTGTGCACGTGCACACTGAAATGGCACAAGGAAGAACTCCAGATTTCTTGGATTTAAAACAAGAATTAAAAAGCAATACAAACATGATTTTGCAACATGGATATTTGATTTCTGAAATTATATGGATCATCTTAGAGAATAAGAAAAGTAAGTTTTACTTTAAATCAGTAAACAGATTTTAATTAAAACCCAGAAAAGAAAATTATACATATGTATATGTTATAAGGATTTGTAAACTTGTATACATATAGGTGCATATGTTTCTGAATTTAAAAGAGGAATTAAAATAAGCCTAGATAAGATATGTATACAAATATACATTTTTTTTAAATACTGAAAAGTACATATATAAGCAAGTGAAACCATAACATTAAAATGACATGAAATGTGATACAAGTCAATATGCTTGTGTAGGCAAAAATAGCAAAGGGGATTTTCAGAAATAATTAAAATATAAAATAGGATAGTCACACTTTTAACATGACTAGGTGAGTGGCCATTTTCTGTAAAGTAAAAGAAAGAAAATGCAGCCTTTAAATTGGTTAATATGGCCGGGGTATTATGAATGAAAAATGCATGATGCTAGCTAGGACAGAAATGGAATTCTGTTTCAACAAAACCCTAGAGGAAAAATGTATATAAATAGACAGTAGAATTGTCTTTACCCCGGGCTGCACAAAAATAAGAAAAGAAGGAAAAAAAATATTGGAAGGAAGGAGAAAACACTCAAACAAGAATTTTCTGGATTAATAAGAAGAAACATTTAGGTGAGTAATCTCACTGAGTTCATGGCATTAAGACCTGAGATGAGGCAGCCACTTTTTATATTGCCATTTATATATTTCTGGTTATGATGTTTATGATTTCATCAATGCTTTTTTGGGATGTCTTATTTTAAATCTGATATGATTTAATATGGATGATTTTGATGATCTTTGATTGGTTGAGACATTTGTCTTTGGATGTGTATCATACTGTTTTATCTTTACTCATAAATGTTAAAGTTTAGGATCTTAAAAATTATATAGAGAATACTCTCAACTGTTATAGATCTATGGCATGGAAACTTTACAAAATATTGGGAGCTGCATTATACTTGGTATAAGTGCTGAGGCTTGAGAAGAAAAATGTTAAGGGTGCAATAGAAATTTTCTAAGTACTGAGCCCTTAATCAAATAAAAAAAAAAGAGAAACCCACAAGCTAAAATTATGATTGAACCAGATCTTGAATCTGAATCAATCATAAAGGCTTGCAGATCAATATAACATGCCATGTCTCTTTTTACAGTTGAAAATGTTCTTATATTTTACTAAGGATTAAGACATATTAACCCCATTTAGGAAATAACTGTCTGTTTATTTCTGAGGAGAATCATGCTAGGAAAAAATTTATGGATGTTTCCATGTTTGCAGTGACATGTTCACTTAGCATATTTGATGATAGAATTTAAGACAATACACTAGTAAATAAACTAGGGAAGGGAAGGCCAAGAAGGCTGCTGGAATGCTTGTCATATTTGAAGTATGCAAGTTGGCACATGGTTTGTTTAAGCCCTGAGTTCTTTGTGCAATGATGTGAATTAGTTCATTGCAATGTGTCCCAGTGATTCCTTAATAGCAGATGAGGCAGGGATTTAAATTGAATATTACAACCTGTAAATGAAGAGATAGGAATATGGATATTTCTTAGGTTGAATGGTATGGAACCAAGATGGATCCAGTGAATGCAAATTGTTGCAAATAGATAACTATGTTTGCATGATTATGTATGCAAGTGTAAGAATGATAAATGAATATATCATACCTGAATCTACTTAATTATACTATGTTAAAGTAATTGATTGCAGGAATTTGCTTAAATAACTAATTGGTGCTCTTATAATCTCTATTGCTTAATATCATGAATGAATTGATGTTACTCATACCAGATCATAGATCTGACCCTTGTTTGCTCATGGCATATGGGGTGTCTCATTTTAAAAATGAGGCAGCCACTTATGCTCTTTCAGGTAACCCAGGCACTAAGTAAAAATGAAGTAATGGCTATTATGGAGGAGTGAATGAACATGCTAGCTAGTTTCAATAAGAGCTTAAATTGATTATATCTGCATGTATTCAGGAAAATTTTATGTTTCTAAGATTTCCAGTCATGTATTGAATATCTTATGGTTAGTGATCATGTTGCCCTTGTATTCTGTAAAGTGTCAGATTAAATTTGTTGGTCTGTTGAAATTGTTGTGTGTTAAGGTTTGATTTGTTTTTTTTGAAGTAGGGTCTGAAACATAAACAAGAGAAATATGCTCAAGTATCAGCTATAAAAATCTGGTAAGAAATATACAATTATGTGAGCTACTGTTTTGCATAATTTATATATGTATTAACTAATCTTGAGACATAACAAAGCACTGAGTTTTAGAACAAAATCTGGATTTAGCAAGAAGTAAACTTAAAAGGATTTTATTTTCTTTTTACTGAAATGCTTTGTAAATAAGTCTGAATTCATTTCTGAATTGAATTGAGAAAAGTAAAATGTTTTTCTAAAAGCTTCAGACAGAATGCAATGAAAGGTATCTCCATTGCTTTGAACTAGTGTGGCAGATACAAGATTCATGAGTTAACCAGTTTCAAATAAATGAAGTATTGGTTGATCATGATAGATTGTATTCTGAAAATAAAAATGCATTTCAAAAGCTTAGTACATTTAGCAATTGCTTCACCCAGTTTTCTGGAAAATGAGCAGAGATATTGACATGTACATGTATATCTGTGTACATGTTGATATCTGGGCAAAAATATAAACATAAATTCCTAGAACAGTTGTAGGAATGGATTTCAAAAATAATAAAGTAAGAATTATTGTTTTGTATGTTAGATTATAGGCAAAAAAAAATTAAATATATATGTGCAGATATAGGTATATATCAGTTTTCAAACCATACAGGAGAAAAAAAAAACCAAAAATTGTGTTTGAACCGACCAGCATAGTACTCGAACTCGTGACCTCTTGTGTATAAGTTAGGCGCGTTTCCATTACGCCTAGATGTTGCTTGTGTTCACTTAGGATCCACTTTCTTTTAGCCTGAGTTTGACACTATACAGACTTTAACACAACCATCTATATTAAAAGCTTGTTTACCACTGATTATTACTTGATCATTTCCTAATTATAATGACAGACTATAGTACATGTTTCCAGTGGATTTTATGGCCAAAAATCAGGATACAATAATTAATCTGAATTGCTAAAAATCTAAATCAAACAGAATGTTCTTGTACAAAAATAAAGTATATACTCTGAATTTAAACAAGAAGAACACATACATCTTCATATGTATGTGTATGTTATTAGATATACACTGATATATTTATATTGGTAAGTTATTTTGGTCCTGGATATATTTTGTTTATTGGAGAAAGAAAATGACCTTGGAAAACATATTTGTAATGAATGATATATCTATATATCATCTCTTAGCAAAAAAAAAATCCTTATGAAATTAGGGTGGAAATAGGAGGGTCATTTCACTTCTCCTTCACTGACCAAACATCAAAAGTGAAACAATAATAATTCTGACGCAAGTAGTTATTATTCGCTACTATGCCCCTGCACGTTCTTAAGCGGTTCCATTTACTACTACAAAACCCTGATGTAGTCCCCACTCAATCCCCAATTTAGTTCATCATTTTTGTAACCCACCTTTTCAACCTCCTAATGTCAACACTAATACATCCGCGGTATTCACATGCCGAACACCCAAGTGTCAAAAAGACGAATTGTTAGGGTAAAATAAAAGGAAATAGAACAAGAAAGAAGAGGACATAACATCAGAATCTCACTAGCGGAACGATAATATATAGCATCAAAAGGATAGTACAAAGGGTTACTCTGATACAGAAATTTTGGAGTTATAGTGTAACATCCTGTATCTGAAGGCCAAAAGCTAAGCGCTACAGATGCTGCAGTCATCCACAGTATTAACTTCTGGTGACAAAATACGGTAATGTTAATGGTATCCATAATATCAAAAGCACTTGAATATGAACTAAATCACGGATATAAAAAAACATTTTACTGATTACATTTCAAAACAATAATTCATATCCAAGTTACATAATCCCATATCATTTCCCAGGTAAAGATCAAATATAATCATTACAAAAATACGCAAGAGCGACATATGACGATGACCCCTTGGTTGATCAAAGCAATATAGTCATATCTGACTTAATACACGGCGGAAATAAACAAAATAATCTGTAACTCCTAATTAGCTATCCGTCATCCACCTGCTCGTCTCCGGAAGTTTTATTCGCCAAAACAACAAAACCTCAACCGTCAGCCTACTCAAATCAATTTTGAGCACCCGAGAGTTTAAGGAGAAAAAAAACTTTGAGTCGGACATAAAGTATGGTGTAAATAATACTGTTTATCCCTGTTATTTTATGTTAAGTGAGACCACGCCGCTTAGCGGAACGGGTTTCCTCTCACTAACATCCTTTTAAAACATATCTTTTGCAAATCTTTTCCTACAACCAAAACTGGTTAAAATATATAAAGCATCATTATGTAAACATACACATCAGGTAATAAATGAACTATCTGTTCGAACTTTATAGTTTTGTTTGGCTAACTATTAACCTTTGGCTGACTCGGGCCTACCAGACAACATATCAAATTTATCTAACATCCGTTAGACACTCCTCTTCTTCTTCTGGACGTTCTGTCCTTAACAATCTGTTAAATACTTCTTTTCTGGACGGTCTGTCCTTAACTTATCATCTCCTAGGGTCACCTGATCCTAATGGTTTTGCGGGCCTACCAATAACCTGTCTGTATACAAACATATATTCCTTTCTGTGTGTATTCGTAATTTTGGTCTTACCTGTGACAAAGCCTTACACACTGGAATTTTGGACAAAATTAGCTGGGGCTAATAGCTAATGTATAGGGCGCGACCCTATACCAGTCTCATCTAGTATTCTAATATCTGAGTCATTTTACTTAGGGATCCCTTCCCAAAATTTTCCTTGAAAAGCTTTTCAAAATGATTAAAAACCTTTAAATCAAACTTAAACACGAAAAATTTATATATTCTATGCTTTACTCAAAATCACTTTGCCATGTTATACACACACACACACACACACACACACACACTTTACTCAAATCATAGTTGGTGAAAACATTTAACCTTTGAGAGTTCCTCTTTCGAATCTATTGAAAGTACCCCTTTTGAAACCATTGAAAATATCTCTTTCTAAACCAAGTAAAACCCTTTCTTTTATCTAGGTCGAAAGGCCAAAACCTTCCTTTCGAAACCATTCTCAAAACCCTTTCAAAACCTTTGAAAAACCTTCCTTTCGAAAGCTTTAAAACCTTAGACATCTTTCTTTTAAATCCTTTAAACATTGCCTTTCGAAACCCTTGGAAAAACTTTCCTTATAATCCTTTCGAAGTAACCAGAAAAAACCATACCTTTCGACTCCTTCGAAACCATTGGGGAATTACCCTTTCGAAACCTTACTTTAAAACCTTTTGAAAGCATCAAATCTAAACCTTTCGAAAGCATTTGGGTTCAATTTAAAACATGTGGAAACCTTTTAAATCCCTCTCGGTCGAAACATTTGAATTATGCCTTCAAGTAGAGTAAAAGGATCATAAACCCATTAAAGTCGAAAGCACTTCTTTTTGAAATCATTTAAATCATCTTTTTCGAAACCATTTGAGTTATACTTCAATTGAGTAAAAGGGTCATTAAAACCATTTAAGTCGAAAGCCTACCTTTCGAAAGCATTCCAAGGACAAAAGTGATGGTGTCGAAATCATCCCTTCGAAAGCATTGGAGAAGTGACCAAATTTTAGAAAACAAAGTACCCCTTTGAAACGCTTTGGGTCGAAAGGTAAAAAGGCGGCAACAAAAATATTTCGACTTAGTCGAAAGCAGTTATTCAAAAACAAAGGCGCAACCCAATCGAAACCATTTCCTTTAAATCCATTTTACCTAGTCGAAAGCCAACTAAGTCGAAAGCTTCTTAGTCGAAACAAGTAGACGCATTTTCTTTTAACAGCAAAGTAAAGCCTCAACCCCTTTGGAACCCCTGGTTTCGACTCTATTCCTTCCACTTACATCCAATTCACTATGTACCAGTTCCCCGATACTATGTGCATTGGTTTCGACTATGTCGGAAGCGAAGGTAAGGAGGTGGAACCTGGTGCCAAAAGCATCGAAACGGTGAAAAACCTATTTATTTGTCCTTTTAAACTATTTCTTTTGTACCCAACCTGCCTTGTTTGTCTAATTCTGATTGGTTGCTATTGCACTTTTTCAAAAGTGTTGCCAATTTCCATAAATAACAAATTTAAATTATTTGCAAAGAGCCCCTTCTCCTTTTATAAATATATAAAACATTTAAGTCCCATACCTAAAATAATTTTATATATCCATTAAATCACTTAGGAAAAATCTACAAAAATTCCAGAAAATCTCTTCTAATATGTTTTTCAACATATAAAAATTTCAGACCCAAACCTTTTATTATTTAACCGTAAATAATTTATAACCCAAAATAACATTTTCTTTACTATAAAATTCATATAAAATCCACAAAAATTCAGAAAATACTAAAAATTGAAACTCATCTCCAAAATATTATTTTTTGGTCCATATAAAAATTCGCAAGGCATTTAGATGTCATTTAATAGGGTTTTTACCTTAAAACATATCATAAAATCAATATGAACATGCATAAATCATCAACAAGTATATATAATCATTCCATCATTCAAAAACATGGCAAAACATTTCATATTTCTCCTTAAAACTGAAAATAAAACAAATGAGAGATGTAAACATTGTTCACCTTAGCTTTAGGGATTAAGGATGTGAGATTTGAATGAATTTGATGTTGACTAAGCTTCCCCTTTCTCTTTCTTTCTCTAGCTCTTGTTAATGGTGGCCGACCTTAGCTTTTAAAATTTTGAAAATGAAATGAACGTGTATAGGAGAATACACGACCAAGTTTAAGGATATAGGAATGACCTCTTTCCTATTTTACCCCACTTATATTTCATGTTAAACTCTTTTTTTAATTCATTATTTAAATAGCACGGCCACCCCTTGATTAAATCAAATCTCAATTCCTTAATCGACACATTATTTTATTTTATTTAACTAATTAAATATCCTAAATAATGTTATAAAAAATATAGGGTGTTTTATATAGAACCTAAGTACTATCATCAGCCTGGACAGTTTTAATTGCATGTCCTCACAAATGATTATGTATTAATATGGTAATGCAGCGGAAACAAGAATACTACGGTAGGTTAAACATCCAGCTCGTCTTCTCGAGCTTTAAAGGACATCAACGAAAACACGCCTTTCTCCAACTACTCGAAATAATATGCAAGGAATTTACTTAAAATAAGAACTAAGCATTAGACAAAAGTCTGGTATGAGAAGCTCAAGAAATATGTGATCAACATATAATACTACTTTTGAGACCACATGGAATGCCATAACGATTATACCCTCAAAGAAACCACCATTTAATATGTACATAAGGTGATATAACAGATAATGTTTAGGGTGTAGAATATAAATATAACATAGTCAAAATGGTTACATTCATTACATTCGACAACATGTTAGAGGGTATAATCAAAACCGATAAGGAAAGTTCGCATAATGGATTTTACATGGAGATCCCTTCGGTCAAGCCAATATCCAATCTCCATGCACAAGGGTCAAAAAGTACCATCCAAGCATCGTATATCTCTAAATAAAATATACCATTAAGGCAAACACAACAAGCCTATCGCCTGAACACTTTCGTATTCACGTAGAACCAAGTATCAACAACTTTCACGCGCAACATATTGATAAGCATACTCTAGATATGGGGGTGATATACCCTTAGGAGTCAGCTAAACCCGAGATTGTAAGGCTTACTCTATTTTTAGCCATTTCCGATGTTGAGGTTATGTTCAGCATCTTTCACACAAGTCTTCGTCACTCAAACACAATAGGAATCCTCAATTGGATTCCTACATCTCGAACAGATCTTGAAACCGTACATGTATTCTAGCATCTCGAACAGATCCACTTCCAAGAGATAGAACACGTATCTCAATCTTAAAGTGGTTTTTGATAAGTAACACACTTACCGATCCCGGTCTCTTCAAGATTGAATCAGCGAATTTGGTCATTCAATAATAATGAGAACGATCGCATATGTAAACCAAGTCTCATATACTTATCACATTTCTGATATTTTCATCTCACACTATCTCCCGATCAAGAGTGAAGCCGGTAGGTTAGAGCTATATTGCTCATATCCCTACTCGAATATCAGTCTTAACTCCCACGAATAGAGAAGCCTACTTCATCAGCTTTTAGTGCTAAGTATACGACTAATGTTTTCTATAAATGAGTAAACATACAATGCACGATTAAACACATAAGTGACTTCTAATCCCTTTTTTGTTTAATTAATCTTTTATTAATTAAAACCTTTTTTATTAGTAAAACTTCTTTTATCTAATAAAAATCCATTTACCAATCTCTACTATTCATTTGTACTCCTTCAATACTTCTAAATGTATTCATATACTTATCCCAAATGGTATAAGTATATTCACAAATCATTAGCAAGATTTCTTACTTTAAACCTTTGCTTTTTTTTTTATCTTTTTCCAAAAGATTCCTTACTTATAATTTCCTTCAAAATATTCATTTTAAAGTTCTAAGTACTTTCACAAATCCATTCAAAAAGGTTTTTAAGACTAATGTTACTTAAATATTGTCACTGCAAACCAAAAACCACTTCACTTATGCTTATCTTTAAGACATTTTTTTAAAGATCTATTTACATTCATAAGTACAATCAAAAAGGGTTAAAGACGAATGTTATTAACACATTCTCACAACAAATCCAAAACCATTTCATACTTGTATTATCTTTAAAAATATTATTTTTAAAGATCTAAGATAATGTTTGGTTAAGTTCTATAGTCGACTAATCAACTATGCAGTTAAAAGCGATCACTTATAAAAATCACGGTTCGTATACTTAACTCGTTTCTGGAATTCCAACTTAATTACTCCTCATCCAAGAGTGCAGCCGAGTAAATTTAAACACTGGTTTTATATCAAAGCCTTGCCTAGACACTTCATTTTTGAATCTCACAAAGAGATAAATCCACCTCATCGGCTTTTATTGTTAAGTATAGTGTTAATGACTTCCATAAACGAGTAAATAAACAATATGATTAACCCATTTTCGACATTCTCGACTTAACTATTCCTCGGCCAAGTGGAAAGCCAATAGGTTAGAGCACTATTGGTCATATCTCTATTCGACATCAATCTTAACTCTCACAAATAGACAAGCCTACTTTGCCGGATTTTAGCGTTAAACAAAGTTAATTACTTTTCAAACAAATAAGTAAACAACATGGACATTTCAGGAATTCCAAATTAACTGTTCATCGATCAAGAGGAAAACTGGTAGGTTAGAGCTCTATTGCTCATATCCCAACTTGACATCAATTTTAACTCTTACAAATAGAGAAGTCTACCTCGTCTGCTTTTGGTGCTAAGCCTAGTCAATTACCTTTTTCAAAACTTATATATACTTTAAAAATACTTGTATATAGGTTTTAAATACGTATGTAAAATATTACTTGAAAATAACTAATTTATAATTTGATGAAAAACATGTTTTATATTATAAAACCTCTTTATTTGAAAATACATATATAATTATTAAAAATATATTTAGAATTCAAACAAACTTTAAAATAGTTTAAAAAACATATCTAAAAAGATTAGAGAAAAATACCAAATTTAAATATCATTTTAAACAGTTAAACCATAAGCTACTTACTATAGCATTTATAAATGCTGTTAAAAGTCTCGGTTAAAGAACACATTAAAAAGCACGATTTTTGCAACTAGTTTTAACCACTTTAACAAATGATCTAAGATTTCAAATTTTTATAGTAATTACTAACCTTAGGGTACTTAAAACCATAGAAGGAAACCCTAAGAATATCTTCCCTTTTATTTATAAAAATTCTCGAAAACATGTTATATTTACAAAGTGTATTTATAACCACCTTTTTGTTCTAACATTCACGACTTTAGTTCACAATTTCTGTATCTTTCCAAATCATTTCTTTACTATCCAATACTAAAAAATACGCATAGAGAACAATCAAATCAAAGGATATCGAAGTGCACTTATAACGATATTCTTGCTTCAAACACTTTCAAACATACTTCAATTCAACACACGATCCAAACAACCATTTAAACATCAAGTTAAGGGCATTCCACATGTTTAAGAAGACAATAGAAGTGATGTTATACAACATAAAGTTGTCATTTTCTTTCTAAAGCAAGAGGGGTCTAAAGTATATAACTTTAATTAGTTAATGTCACTTTAACTTTATATTTCAAACACAACACACACACAATATATACAAACAAGATAGTGAGATAAGTCACTTAGAACCAAGCCAAACACATGTTCAAGCACAACCAAACTCAAGAACACTTCCTACTATCACCTTACAACCACCTTTCCTTCCTCTTTGCTTCAAACTTGCTTTCCAAGGCAAAATGCCTTGTATTGCTCACAACCAATCAATGATGGGGGACCGTGGCCTTGCTTCTTTTAATTATAACTAGGTGGAAGGTGTTGTAATATTATCCTAAGGCTTGTGGGAAAAGCTAGACTGGATTTGGAGTTGATTTGAAAAAATTTATTTAGAACATTTAGAGAAGAAGAAGACATTAAAGAAGCTTGATTTTGCTTTGTGAATTTGTGATTATTTAATAAGGGTATGCTCCCTCCTTATATAGGCTTAAAATTATGTAACCTAAGCTTGTTCTCACCCCTACACCATGCCATGGAAGCCTTATTTGCGCACATGCCCAACACTTCTCCTTTACATCACTTCACTTTTAACAAAATACTTATAACATGTTAATATCTCTTATCCATTAGAAACTTCTAGAATATTTCATTTGCTTTATGAATCAAAGTATGTTGATTAATTCCTAATGCTTTCATTTGATCATTAGACAAGTGCACAAGAGTTCGAACAACTTATATTGAATAAAAAGTTATTTATCGATAAACCGATTTCCAGCCACATTATCGATTTTTCTTCAAAGTGTTTATTTTTGTAAATAATTTTTGAAAACAAGTTTCCCATCATTACTTATGATTTAAAAGGGGGTTAAGAAGGTTATTAAATCATTTTAATAACATTTAATCTAAGATTCAAATATTTAAATAATTCAGATAATTAAATACGAAGTGTTTGAAATTCCGAACTGTTACAATTTTAATTCGTTACAATACATTACTACTGCACACTCTGCACAGTCCCCACTCGGTTCCCATTTAGATTATTCTTTAATAAACTATTCCCATTTGATACTGCACCCCATGTATGTTACCGTCTTAACATCCTATTAAGGTTTATCCCTTATCTAATACTGCTTGAAATCATCCCACCACAGTATTCTTTAGATTCATTCATCAGTTCAAACTGTGTGGACCCAACCACTTGCAAAACTTAATCGTTTATTTAGTTAAGCCCTAGACTACAAAGAATCAGCCACCTGCAGTCTTTTTATATTATTCACCTACTATTTTAAAATGCTTGGAATCACCCCACTGTAGACAACCATAAAGAAACCAGTATGCAGTCTCTAAACATTTGTTTAATTTGGAACTGCTTGGTATACTCTATCGCAGTCCTTGGAAGTTGAACACCTCTCCTCACCTTCTCTAGGTATGCATTCGAGTGAGCATCCCCATCTGGTGTTAATAGCCCATCCAATCTTATTTCTAGCAAAAGATCCCTTCCTCATACTGACTTGGCCTCTCCTCGAGCCTCACTTAGTTATCCTTTGTTTGGTTTAGTCTGCTACTTTTTTTAGGGCAGTACCTCCCTGCCCCAACACTTACTGCTTCCCACCCTACCTATTAAGCGTTTCCTTCCCAATTATAGTGTAGCATGGCCACTTCATGTTGTGCGTGGTTCTTATATATGATGTAGGGCCGCTGCCCAACCGCCATTTCAAACAAACTCTGACAGCCCTAACAACGTCTTTACACATGTCATTATATTATTCGTCCTTATTTTGCTTTCTGTTATTTGTAGTATCCCCATTTTTCCTTTCTTTTAAGCAAATGATTTGGATCTGGTTTCCCTTTTTCCCAACGCCTATTAATATTATTTTCCTATGTAATTTTATTTTCATGCATCTCCATAGGTCCTCGCTGCCGTTATAAAGTTCTTTACCAATTTTGGTTTATTTTCCTTGCTAAGAATTTTAATAAATTCCCAGAAAATTTATGAACACTTGTTCTAACATACTTAATCTTAGTTTGGACTTTTAAGGGTATTTTCCTTATTTATTTTCTAGTTATGCACCTTCAATAAATCATATCAAATCAAATAAGCTTAAGAAACTTCTCAAACTACGAAACCATCTCTAGAATCATGATTAGAACATCATATAAATTTTCCACTATATTTCAAAATTGTTTAAGTAGAGGAAACACATCTAAATTCCCATGTTTATTTATCCTTCCCAAATCATTCATTAAGCTTTTATGTTTATTGATAGAAACTTGTATGAATCCCGTCATACTTAAAAACATACAAATCTAACCGAGACCATATATTAGGGATTGGTATAGAAAGGTTAAGTGTTACAAACTTAGATCTTTAAGATGTCATGTTTTAGTTGTAACGACCCAGAATTTTGAACAAATTAAATTGAAAATATTTAATTAATTTTAAATATTTGAACGGTAATTTAATTTGAATCTCGAATATAACTTTGAAACTGGCGATTAAACTTGGAAATTTAATCTATTGAATTGAATAAAAATTTATATCTTCAATTTTTAGCTGAAGAAAAATATTTCGAAAGCTTTTAAAATTCGTAATGATAATACTGAAGATAATAGAAGCTTCAGAATTGTATTTCAAAGTGTTTCGTTCAGTTTTGAAATTTCATTGTTCGTATCGATATTTAAAATAGCCGTCTGGGGCACAGTCTCGGAATTCGACGAAACCAGTTCCATTGGGTCCGTAATATCGAATTTTTGCCGGATTTCAAATTTCGTGGCATTTGGAGTTGTTATGTGAGAATACGACGTGTAAACGCATCGAAATTTATTCGAATTTAAATTTAAATGGGTCAATATCATCCACTTTCGTTCCTAAAATTTCGCCTAATACCACGCAAGGAATCACGGAAGAAAATCGTGCATCCCATGTCTTCTGTCTTCCTCCACTCTTTTGAAATCATTTCCCTCTCTTCAATTAAAAACGAAATTTCCATCTCAGGTTAAAAATAAAGAAATGGCCGAGCGAGCCTCTTTCAATCTAATTAAAATTGAGCAAATTTAAATTTCTTTCGACCGAAGGGGAGCGGAGGCGCGAGGTTCCGGTCGAGGCACGTCGAGATAGGGTGTCGCGATTTCGAGCCTAGGGCAGGTTGAAGTGGATCTGGGAGTAGCGCGTTCGTTCGACTCGAGGTCGCGATGAAGCTAGGGCATCGGCGAATGGGTCGCGTTTCGCCTTGGCGACGAGGGGCAGGCGACGCGTTGTCTCTGGGGGCTGCGAGTAGTTCGAACGCGACACCACGATTGGGTCGCGATTCAGAGGGGGAAGTGCGCGTGCATCGCAAGATGGTCGACAGGTCAGGGTCGTGATGGTGGATGGACAGCATGGCGGAGGGCAGCCGCGTGAAGTAGGGTTTCGCGACTGAGGTCACTGGTGACGAATTCGAACGGCGGCAGGCGAAATCGAGCTTGGGTTCGTTTGGTTCTGTGAGGTATTTTAATTTAATCTGTTAATTTGATATATTGGTTACTAAAAATAAACGAATCGATAAATATAAAGAGGAGTTTAAATTTTCAGAAAAATTTAGACTGTCTAGTTTCGATTTGCAAAATTTAGCTCTATGTATCTGTATATGAATTTATACAGTTAAACAGGATATTTTATAAATATATGTACTTACAGGAATTCAGAAAAGAAGTTTTTAAATGTAAACATATATATTAGGAAATGATGTTTCCAGTAAGAAGTCAGAATTTTAATTAATATGTATATGTAGTTTCAATAAAATTTATTTTTAAAGGAAAATTTAGTTTTAAATTTTAGATTGTAGAAATAAAATTTTAAGAGAAGAAATTGATTGTAAGTTAAATGTGAAAGATATATGTAAATGAGACTTTAGTTAAACAGGAAAGTTGGTAGAAATTGAAATGTTAGTCAAATAAATTTATTTAAAAGAAATCATTGGATAATTAAAATTACTAAGCGAAAAATTTATTTATTTGATTAGTTCAAATAGTAATAAGATTATGTAATTGTTATACAAGGTTAAAATAATCGAAGAAACAGTCTGGATTGGAAAATGGGATGGCAAAATAAAATCTAAGGTGAGATTTTTCTCACTCAAAATATATTTGGTATTGCAGTTATTTATTGATTGATATGATTGCTATTTGGATGTGATATTAGATATAGTAGGATATATCTATATATATATATAGCAATATATACATATTGGCATATGTATATATTGGATTGATGATTTCCCGCCTCGTATAGCGGATGAGACCCTATTGCGCCGTTAGTAAGCGGATTATTTTTATAAAACCCATATACCGCGATATTCCACCTCGAAGTGGAATTGGTATTGTGCTAACATCTGTGGATGCAGGGAAACAGGTTGGAGGGATCCAACTGGATTCCTCACCAGTAGTTATTTATGTACAGATATTGATGTATATTATGTTATCATATTGATATATGATGTTTGTTGTTGTGATTGACTAATTGGTGCCGTTGCATCATCGGATTCAGTTTTGAAGTTTAAAAATAACGACTTTTAATTTAAAAAGATTTTTAAAGTGATTTTTGAAAATAGACGTTTTATTGAATTTTTGAATTGATTTATTTTAAATAAATAAACGTCTAAAATTTTAAAGTTATAAAAGTTAAGATTTTTGTGAAATAAAAATCAAAGTGTGATTTTTGAAATAAAAGTTAAGAAATTTATGAAATGGTTTAAATTGGGATTTCTAAAGTATTATAAATGGTTTATTTAAAAGATGTACAAAAATGGATACTTATAAATTTGAAATGTTGGGATTATAAGACAAGTTTCTATAAGTGTTAAAATGAAGTGTAAATGGGATTTCATAAGTTAATGAAATCTGAAAGTTTTAAATTTTGTGAAGTTTAAAAGAACGATTTCTTTTAAAATAAATGAATTATAAGTATTAACTTATAAATTGAATGGGTCATTAAAGAAGATGTATAAATCGAAGTTGTTATAAAATGGGAATAGAATTTATAAACGTTGTTTTTATAAATTCGAAAATAAATCAAATTTGATTGATTTTAAATATAGAGATTATTAAGGGAATTTTATCCACGATTTTGGACAGTGGATAATTCTTGAAATAAATGTGTAGAAAAGATTGAAATTTGGTTATTGAAGTATATTCACGATTTTGGACAGTGAATATATTATGGAAAAAAAATGGTTATGTTTGGGAAAGCGATATTATAAAATGAAGTTAATTGTTTTAAAAGATGTTTTAAAACGTGTGAACTATCGAAATCATAGATTTCAACATTTATTGTTGAAATAGACGTTTTCGAAAAATAAGGAAATGGTGGACTATAACACTGTTGTTATAGTAAATTATTTCCGAAAGGAAATGTTTTATATAGTATTGGGATTTATATATCTATCTAAATTTCGAATCCCTATACTAGTGATTTTGAGTTGTCGTAACGATGTTTTACGTAACATTCGTTTTGACTCAAATAAAATTTGTGAAAGAGAATGATTTCCTTAAAGGATGAAATATATACTTAATTATAATTTAAGTATATCGAATATTTTCCAAGTGTTGAAAATAAATGATTTGTGAATTACTTATTATTTAATAAGTATGGAAATGCTTTTCCAATATGAAATGAACTGTTTTGAGATTTTATCTTTTAAAGATAAATTGAAATGTGGAAATTGATTTGAAATTGTTTTCAAATGGTTAAGTGTGGAAATTTTATATCTAGTAAAGATATTTTGGAAAATAAATAATTTGGGAGAATTATTTGGAATCTGATGATGTCGCGCATCTTTATTAATAGTTAAATAACCGACTATCAATAATTACCTTGAATGGGTATTTGTTGTGAATTGGATGAAATTGAATGCCACACTTGTTTTTGAATAAACGCTCACTATTCGGGTTAGCCGGGAAAGGACCATGGGGTCGTATAACCCATTCCGAATATGTAATACGTCGTTATGAATTGCATTCGAAGATCGGTGTTGAAGACCGGATATTTTTGAAAACGGAAGGATTACCGTCGAGTTACTCTACATCGGCTGATCTCCGATTTAGAGGTTTTATCACCCTTAGTGACGGGAAGTCCGGACGTGATTAGAAATTTATCCGGATATGCAAGGGCTTCGTGAGAAGTGCCTTCGGTTCTGTTCGATCCCGGAACAGACTTGTATGGATTGTATGTCTGACGTTACAATTTGAGATATAAAGCTGATTTCTTTCAAATACATATCTGTTGGTGGCGGAGAATTTATTCTCTTAGCTTAACACCCTTCTCTGAGACGTACGAGCTCAGAGGTTATGTAGTTGAAATTCATCAGCGATATATCCCAATTTGGTAACGTGGCATACTGAGTGTTGCTGTGAAATGATCAGTGTTTGATCATTTACGATATGATCATTTGTTTGATCTTATATCTTTGTGATCATAGGTTGATCATTTGTTTGACCCGAAGCATGGCTTTGTAGAAAGCGTAGTTTTGTGGACGAGACTTCGTCGAGCCTCACACCCCGGAAATGGTCGAAACAGGAAGGATGCAGTAAGGTTCTAGGGAGTAGCGCCCCTTAGTGTATGTCATTCCTTCTAGATAAAGGTGGTATCATGGTATGGAGCCCAGATACTTAACCTCTGTGGTTGCTGCAAATTTATTACTTTGTGGTTGTTGCGAATCGGGGATCCTCGGGAAGATCGGTGACGATCGGGGGATGGCATACGCATGTCAGTAGTTACCTATTTTTGCAGAGGTAACCCGACCTTGTGTTGGCAGAGATCCGGTTAGGTTCTCGGGTCGTCTATTCCAGGGACGTACCCATCGTGGATAGGAAGTTCCTTGGCCTGACCATTTGTTGGAAATCCAAAGAAACAATACGAGCCTTGTACGGTTTTAGTTGTAGAACCTGCCATTTAATATGGTAGCTATAGTAAGCATACTATAATGGTACCTATGCTGGCTAAGATTTATATTGTACTTTCGAAATGATTTCTACACTATGCACTAATAATAATATCAAAAAGGATTTGATTTTGCGTAGTAAGCATCTTTGACTATCATAAAAAGAAATCTTCCCCAATTCTGCGTTTGCATTGTGTGTGTGGCGGGAGGTCTTATGGTAGTTTCATTTTCCAAAAGCATTGCGAATTTGTTTTATTTTCTTTGTGAAAAATAACTGTTTTACGATCTCACACCAGTAACCATGCTGACTCGGAGTTTATTGTTCCCTTCTAAACTCTGGGTGCCCACAATTTCCACACGAGCAGCCTAGAGTTAGGTTATCAGGATATTCTGGAGCTTTGGAGATAAGCTGGATGACGAGACGTAATATTTGTATCTGATAGTATTTATTCCGCTGTGTATTCTGTATGAGGACAAGTTATATAACTTTCCATTGTTGTATATTGACTCTGATGATTGATGTATGTATAAACTGATATAGCTCTTGTTTTAAAAGACTAGTGTTTATTTATTATATTTTTGTTCCGCTGCGATGTGTAAGATTCTGATATTGTTCTGTTTCTGTTGTTCTGTTGTTCTTTTTTTTTCTTTCTTCTTCTTCTTCTCTTCTTCTTCTACTCTTTTCTTCTTCTTCTACCTTTTTATTCTTTCTTAAACCATCATAATTCGGTTTTCCGGCATTCGTTGCTCGGTAGTCGATACAGTGGACGTATCGATGTCGGTTTTCGGAATTCGAAGAATCGGGTCCTTACAAAGTGGTATCAGAGCATATGGTTAAGCGACAACCCTGCTCTGTTGGGTGTTACTCATTAGAGATAGAGTCAGTAGTACTCTAGAATGGGTTGAGTGTAATAATAGATATGAGCGTGTATTTGTTAGTAAATATAAAATTGTTTTGTATTGTGTTGACTTATCGGTTGATTGTTTATAGATTCTGGTCGGTGCAGTCTAGCTAACTGTAATCGATAGGAGTTTCTAAACTCTTAACAAGATAAACCGACACAGTATTGTTTTAAATAGGGTAAATGAAATAATTTTACCCAAAACTATTTTTGTATAGAAAAGAAATGGTTTTCTATGAATTATCATAGTATATGGATGTTTGGATGTTAGGAAGTAATAATAGTGAATTATCATCACTGAAATTGAATAAGAAATTGAAATCATAACTCCAAAGATAAGAAATAAAATTCATATACAAATGAAATTTAAAGAATGTAAATTATAAATGAATGTGAAATGTAAAATGGAATTCCAAAGAAGTATTTGGAAATGTTTTGAAAAGAATTTGAAAATTTTGGAGATTTGGGAAGTTTAAATCTTTTTGTAGTTGAAAATGAATTTCGAAGGTTTTGAAAAGTATTTTAGAAAGATGGAAAGCTCTAAACTCTTTTCGGTTGCTGGAAAATAATTCCGATTGGTGATCGCGACACTATCGGTGTTCATTTTCGGGTTTCCGAAAGAGGAATTGCTGCCAAATTGTTTTAAATGAAAGTTGTTTGAAAATTTGGGTTTTGTTTTGGAAATTCAAAGGATAATTTGGATTGTTTTCAAAATGATTTTTGAAATGTTGGTAAGACTCTGGAAATCCTATTTATGAAATATTACTAAGTTGATAACTTATACCATTTGAATTTTGATAAAATAAATTTAACTAAAAGGGTAAAGTTAAATTAAGTACAAGTGAATCAATTTAAAGAAAGTGAAATTTAAAGTTGAGATTCATTTTGAAGTTGTAAGCAATAGAATTGAATTGAATAATTATAAATGTGAATGGAAAGATGAATTAAAATTCATACAAAATTGGAAATCCAGTTTAATATAAGTGGTTATAAACCAAAATAGTGAATTGTAAATAAATTTTGGGAGCGAACAAAAGTGAATAAAACTGGAATTGAAACTGAATGTTGAAGACAAATTTGAATAAAGTGAACTAGAATTTGTGATGAATTAGTAAATGAAACTAATTTAAAATAGTGCAGTTATGAATGAAAGATAATTGATAAATTCAATATTCAGAAGTTAAATAGAATTCAAATTGAATTGAAATTGTAAATTGAATTCAAATAAAATTGAAATGTAAAATTGAATGAAAATAGATATGTAATTTCAATAGTAAACTAGAAATGATATAAGTAGTTGATATTAGAAATTTTGTAATAAAATTGGCAAAATGATAATTGAATGTTGTAACTAGATATTATGGCTAGTAGATATACAGGTATTATAAAGGAATTGGATGTGATTTTAAAGATAATTTGAATTGCTCGACAAAAGGTACGTATTTGAATTTCAAATATGAGATTTGCTGATTTTCTTGTTCCGCCGTTTGGCTTTTTCTTTCCTTTTTGAATTCTGAAAGTCCGTAGGGACGTTTTGTAGTCGTGCCGTATTAGCCGCGCAAAGGAGACGCTAGCGAAATTTTTCAGAAATTTAGAGTGTTAGAAAATTTTTGAGAAAATTTTGGAAGTTTAAAATTTGAATTTAAATTTGAAATTGAATTGAGAAGTTAAACAATGATTGTTTAAAACTTAGAGTTGAAGTTGAAATTTAGTTGAATTGATAACGAATCTTTAGTAGAAAGATTTGTTTTGATAAATTGATAAAACTATTGAATTGTGAAAAATAGTAGACGAGTTAAGGACCTTTTTTCCTAACTTGTAATTTCGGGACGAAATTCTTTTAAGGAGGGAAGTTTGTAACGACCCAGAATTTTGAACAAATTAAATTGAAAATATTTAATTAATTTTAAATATTTGAACGGTAATTTAATTTGAATCTCGAATATAACTTTGAAACTGGCGATTAAACTTGGAAATTTAATCTATTGAATTGAATAAAAATTTATATCTTCAATTTTTAGCTGAAGAAAAATATTTTGAAAGCTTTTAAAATTTGTAATGATAATACTGAAGATAATAGAAGCTTCAGAATTGTATTTCAAAGTGTTTCGTTCAGTTTTGAAATTTCATTGTTCGTATCGATATTTAAAATAGCCGTCTGGGGCACAGTCTCGGAATTCGACGAAACCAGTTCCATTGGGTCCGTAATATCGAATTTTTGCCGGATTTCAAATTTCGTGGCATTTGGAGTTGTTATGTGAGAATATGACGTGTAAACGCATCGAAATTTATTCGAATTCGAATTTAAATTTAAATGGGTCAATATCATCCACTTTCGTTCCTAAAATTTCGCCTAATACCACGCAAGGAATCACGGAAGAAAATCGTGCATCCCATGTCTTCTGTCTTCCTCCACTCTTTTGAAATCATTTCCCTCTCTTCAATTAAAAACGAAATTTCCATCTCAGGTTAAAAATAAAGAAATGGCCGAGCGAGCCTCTTTCAATCTAATTAAAATTGAGCAAATTTAATTTTCTTTCGACCGAAGGGGAGCGGAGGCGCGAGGTTCCGGTCGAGGCACGTTGAGATAGGGTGTCGCGATTTCGAGCCTAGGGCAGGTTGAAGTGGATCTGGGAGTAGCGCGTTCGTTCGACTCGAGGTCGCGATGAAGCTAGGGCATCGGCGAATGGGTCGCGTTTCGCCTTGGCGACGAGGGGCAGGTGACGCGTTGTCTCTGGGGGCTGCGAGTAGTTCGAACGCGACACCACGATTGGGTCGCGATTCAGAGGGGGAAGCGCGCGTGCATCGCGAGATGGTCGACAGGTCAGGGTCGCGATGGTGGATGGACAACATGGCGGAGGGCAGCCGCGTGAAGTAGGGTTTCGCGACTGAGGTCACTGGTGACGAATTCGAACGGCGGCAGGCGAAATCGAGCTTGGGTTCGTTTGGTTCTGTGAGGTATTTTAATTTAATCTGTTAATTTGATATATTGGTTACTAAAAATAAACGAATCGATAAATATAAAGAGGAGTTTAAATTTTTAGAAAAATTTAAACTGTCTAGTTTCGATTTGCAAAATTTAGCTCTATGTATCTGTATATGAATTTATACAGTTAAACAGGATATTTTATAAATATATGTACTTACAGGAATTCAGAAAAGAAGTTTTTAAATGTAAACATATATATTAGGAAATGATGTTTCCAGTAAGAAGTCAGAATTTTAATTAATATGTATATGTAGTTTCAATAAAATTTATTTTTAAAGGAAAATTTAGTTTTAAATTTTAGATTGTAGAAATAAAATTTTAAGAGAAGAAATTGATTGTAAGTTAAATGTGAAAGATATATGTAAATGAGACTTTAGTTAAACAGGAAAGTTGGTAGAAATTGAAATGTTAGTCAAATAAATTTATTTAAAAGAAATCATTGGATAATTAAAATTACTAAGCGAAAAATTTATTTATTTGATTAGTTCAAATAGTAATAAGATTATGTAATTGTTATACAAGGTTAAAATAATCGAAGAAATAGTCTGGATTGGAAAATGGGATGGCAAAATAAAATCTAAGGTGAGATTTTTCTCACTCAAAATATATTTGGTATTGCAGTTATTTATTGATTGATATGATTGCTATTTGGATGTGATATTAGATATAGTAGGATATATCTATATATATATATATAGCAATATATACATATTGGCATATGTATATATTGGATTGATGATTTCCCGCCTCGTATAGCGGATGAGACCCTATTGCGCCGTTAGTAAGCGGATTATTTTTATAAAACCCATATACCGCGATATTCCACCTCGAAGTGGAATTGGTATTGTGCTAACATCTGTGGATGCAGGGAAACAGGTTGGAGGGATCCAACTGGATTCCTCACCAGTAGTTATTTATGTACAGATATTGATGTATATTCTGTTATCATATTGATATATGATGTTTGTTGTTGTGATTGACTAATTGGTGCCGTTGCATCATCGGATTCAGTTTTGAAGTTTAAAAATAACGACTTTTAATTTAAAAAGATTTTTAAAGTGATTTTTGAAAATAGACGTTTTATTGAATTTTTGAATTGATTTATTTTAAATAAATAAACGTCTAAAATTTTAAAGTTATAAAAGTTAAGATTTTTGTGAAATAAAAATCAAAGTGTGATTTTTGAAATAAAAGTTAAGAAATTTATGAAATGGTTTAAATTGGGATTTCTAAAGTATTATAAATGGTTTATTTAAAAGATGTACAAAAATGGATACTTATAAATTTGAAATGTTGGGATTATAAGACAAGTTTCTATAAGTGTTAAAATGAAGTGTAAATGGGATTTCATAAGTTAATGAAATCTGAAAGTTTTAAATTTTGTGAAGTTTAAAAGAACGATTTCTTTTAAAATAAATGAATTATAAGTATTAACTTATAAATTGAATGGGTCATTAAAGAAGATGTATAAATCGAAGTTGTTATAAAATGGGAATAGAATTTATAAACGTTGTTTTTATAAATTCGAAAATAAATCAAATTTGATTGATTTTAAATATAGAGATTATTAAGGGAATTTTATCCACGATTTTAGACAGTGGATAATTCTTGAAATAAATGTGTAGAAAAGATTGAAATTTGGTTATTGAAGTATATTCACGATTTTGGACAGTGAATATATTATGGAAAAAAAATGGTTATGTTTGGGAAAGCGATATTATAAAATGAAGTTAATTGTTTTAAAAGATGTTTTAAAACGTGTGAACTATCGAAATCATAGATTTCAACATTTATTGTTGAAATAGACGTTTTCGAAAAATAAGGAAATGGTGGACTATAACACTGTTGTTATAGTAAATTATTTCCGAAAGGAAATGTTTTATATAGTATTGGGATTTATATATCTATCTAAATTTCGAATCCCTATACTAGTGATTTTGAGTTGTCGTAACGATGTTTTACGTAACATTCGTTTTGACTCAAATAAAATTTGTGAAAGAGAATGATTTCCTTAAAGGATGAAATATATACTTAATTATAATTTAAGTATATCGAATATTTTCCAAGTGTTGAAAATAAATGATTTGTGAATTACTTATTATTTAATAAGTATGGAAATGCTTTTCCAATATGAAATGAACTGTTTTGAGATTTTATCTTTTAAAGATAAATTGAAATGTGGAAATTGATTTGAAATTGTTTTCAAATGGTTAAGTGTGGAAATTTTATATCTAGTAAAGATATTTTGGAAAATAAATAATTTGGGAGAATTATTTGGAATCTGATGATGTCGCGCATCTTTATTGATAGTTAAATAACCGACTATCAATAATTACCTTGAATGGGTATTTGTTGTGAATTGGATGAAATTGAATGCCACACTTGTTTTTGAATAAACGCTCACTATTTGGGTTAGCCGGGAAAGGACCATGGGGTCGTATAACCCATTCCGAATATGTGATACGTCGTTATGAATTGCATTCGAAGACCGGTGTTGAAGACCGGATATTTTTGAAAACGGAAGGATTACCGTCGAGTTATTCTACATCGGCTGATCTCCGATTTAGAGGTTTTATCACCCTTAGTGACGGGAAGTCCGGACGTGATTAGAAATTTATCCGGATATGCAAGGGCTTCGTGAGAAGTGCCTTCGGTTCTGTTCGATCCCGGAACAGACTTGTATGGATTGTATGTCTGACGTTACAATTTGAGATATAAAGCTGATTTCTTTCAAATACATATCTGTTGGTGGCGGAGAATTTATTCTCTTAGCTTAACACCCTTCTCTGAGACGTACGAGCTCAGAGGTTATGTAGTTGAAATTCATCAGCGATATATCCCAATTTGGTAACGTGGCATACTGAGTGTTGCTGTGAAATGATCAGTGTTTGATCATTTACGATATGATCATTTGTTTGATCTTATATCTTTATGATCCTAGGTTGATCATTTGTTTGACCCGAAGCATGGCTTTGTAGAAAGCGTAGTTTTGTGGACGAGACTTCGTCGAGCCTCACACCCCGGAAATGGTCGAAACAGGAAGGATGCAGCAAGGTTCTAGGGAGTAGCGCCCCTTAGTGTATGTCATTCCTTCTGGATAAAGGTGGTATCATGGTATGGAGCTCAGATGCTTAACCTCTGTGGTTGCTGCAAATTTATTACTTTGTGGTTGTTGCGAATCGGGGATCCTCGGGAAGATCGGTGACGATCGGGGGATGGCATACGCGTGTCAGTAGTTACCTATTTTTGCAGAGGTAACCCGGCCTTGTGTTGGCAGAGATCCGGTTAGGTTCTCGGGTCGTCTATTCCAGGGACGTACCCATCGTGGATAGGAAGTTCCTTGGCCTGACCATTTGTTGGAAATCCAAAAAAACAATACGAGCCTTGTACGGTTTTAGTTGTAGAACCTGCCATTTAATATGGTAGCTATAGTAAGCATACTATAATGGTACCTATGCTGGCTAAGATTTATATTGTACTTTCAAAATGATTTCTACACTATGCACTAATAATAATATCAAAAAGGATTTGATTTTGCGTAGTAAGCATCTTTGACTATCATAAGAAGAAATCTTCCCCAATTCTGCGTTTGCATTGTGTGTGTGGCGGGAGGTCTTATGGTAGTTTCATTTTCCAAAAGCATTGCGAATTTGTTTTATTTTCTTTGTGAAAAATAACTGTTTTACGATCTCACACCAGTCACCATGACTGACTCGGAGTTTATTGTTCCCTTCTAAACTCTGGGTGCCCACAATTTCCACACGGGCAGCCTAGAGTTAGGTTATCAGGATATTCTGGAGCTTTGGAGATAAGCTGGATGACGAGACGTAATATTTGTATCTGATAGTATTTATTCCGCTGTGTATTCTGTATGAGGACAAGTTATATAACTGTCCATTGATGTATATTGACTCTGATGATTGATGTATGTATAAACTGATATAGCTCTTGTTTTAAAAGACTAGTGTTTATTTATTATATTTTTGTTCCGCTGCGATGTGTAAGATTCTGATATTGTTCTGTTTCTGTTGTTCTGTTGTTCTTTTTTTTTCTTTCTTCTTCTTCTTCTCTTCTTCTTCTACTCTTTTCTTCTTCTTCTACCTTTTTGTTCTTTCTTAAACCATCATAATTCGGTTTTCCGGCATTCGTTGCTCGGCAGTCGATATAGTGGACGTATCGATGTCGGTTTTCGGAAGTCGAAGAATCGGGTCCTTACAAAGTCCTCTTAATCCCCTTTACCTTGTGTTTTCTTTATCTTCTTCCTATTTTCCCTCTCTAAGCCCCCACCATTTAAGGTGTTCTCTAGATTTTATTTTTATTTTTATTTTTGGTAAGATAAAATGAATGAATAGAAAAGAGTACTATTTGTTGTCCCACAATAATTTGAGCTTGGGCCCTCAAACCTCTTTCCCATTAATTCGTTCCCCTTTACTTCTCTTATTTGGCCTATCTTGGTCTTTTAATTAGTTTATTTGATTAATTTAAATTTAGGGTTGTTATAGTCTTTCCGCCTTAAAGGAATTCCACCCTCGAGATTCAATTAAAGTTCAGTAGTGATTTGTCCTTTATTCTATGCTTACTCTAAGCATACCATGAATTCAAAAAGGCCTTTCATAGCGTTGAAAACGCTCCCAAATCTTTTAGCAGTGTTTCGGGAAACACTGCGTTATGATATGCAACTAAAAGTCTAAAACTTTTTGTAGCGTTGTAGAAAACACTACCAAAACTTGGCATACTGTAGGGTTTTAGAAACGCTACAGAAAGTTTCAGACATTTAGTAGCATGTCGTATAGTAGCGTTTACCTAAATGCTACATAAAGTTTTGGTAGCATTTTTTCAACGCTACAAAAGTCAAATCGCGGCTATTTACATTTATTTCCGTAGGGTTTTATAAACGTTATTAAAGATTACTAACTGTTTTGTGGATACTTTAAATGCTACCATTTTCTATTAATGGCTTGTATCATTTCCAGCCATCACTCGCATAATAGTCTTAATAATACCAACGATCAATCACATATTCGTCATATTCAAACCAACAATCAATCAATCAAATAATCATCATATTCAAACAATTAAAAAAACACTTTAATCACATAATCAAATATGATATCCATAACCGTTTCGATAATTGCTTTTCAACAAAATAAGCAAATTCACATAAAATTCATAACCATTCATAAATAAGTTTACACAATGAATACTAACAAAATGTTATAATATATATAACAATTAAAGCCATGTTCATTATTTGATTACCCACAATTCTTTGCTGCAGCTGATCTTTGCTCCTAAAAAGCTAATTACCTATAGACAAATTCAATAATCAACAAATGATTATGAAACTATTTTGCATATTTAAAGTATATCAAACATCCTTAGTTAAACTTATATTACATTTAAATAATTTCTATAAAACTTAGTTAATTTAGCTAAATTTTTATAAACTTGGTTGATTTTTATAATAAACTTATTTAATTTTTAAAAACTTATTAACTTAGTTAAATTCTAATAAAACTTAATTAATTTGTATAAATTTATTTAATTTCTATAAAACTTAGTTAGTATTTAAAATTTTGGTTAATTTTTATAAAAATTAGTTTAATTTTTATAAAAATCAATTTTTATAAAAATCGGTTAATTTATTATCAAACTTAATTAATTTTTTCAAACATAATCAATTTTATAAACTTATTTATTTTTTTATCAAACTTAGTTAATTTTTATAAATCTTAGTTAGCTTGTTTAATTTTTATAAACTTAGTTATTTTTTTCATAATATTTGTTATTGTAAATTTAGTTAATTTTATCAAACTTAATTATTATTTTTATTATTATTTTATTATTACAAACTTGTTAATTTTTATAAACATAAATTTTTATTGTTGTTGTCGTCGTTGTTGTTCTTATTATTATTCTTATTATTATACCATTATAAAAACCTATCTTGGGTAGAACTTATAAGTGGATCTTGTGGTTTATCGTTCAACATGCAAGTCATTTTCTTTTAAATATGGCGAATGAGTCCCTTTTTTTCTAGTTGAAAATATAATTATATAGCATCAACAATTATAAAATGAAATTCTTGGAATTTTTGATTTACAACATATAACTTATCCCAGAAAGTCAAAACCTCAAATATTGGATGTGAAAACAACGAAAAAGTATGATGGGAAAACTAACTTGAAGATCATACATTGAACTACGAAATAATATGAAGATTAACAAGGAAACAGTGAGTTGTCCTCTGTAATGAAGTAGTGTGCTCAAAATAGAATTACAAGTGAAGTTTATCCCAAAAGTAGTGTCAAAACCATATAGTTGTATTACAGTAGCTGAATTAAGGTTTGAACATTCCTCGATCGAGAGACTTCAAAAAGTAATTCACCGATAACTTAAGCCACATTGAAGTGTTGCTTAACTTAGTTCTACTTAAAATATCATTGTTTCTATATAGGTTATTATCATGATTTTTATTAAGAATGCATACATGAACATTAAATAGCATAAGTCTTTAGCATACAGTCAAAAGAGACTAATCAACAGTGAAACAAACAATTTCCATAAATTGGTGAGTACTACTAAGAAATGAAAGTGTTCCTGCTTCTCGACCTCTTTGGCAACTTCTACCAAAACAGAACAAAATTTTGCACGTTCTTCATGTCAACCATCATCATCATCAAGTATTCTAAACCAGGATGTTGAACTTGAACAAAAGGGTACACTCGATCGAAATAAATAACTAAGGAAAGGAAAAGAAAAAACATTTAATCAAAATTCAACTTGCATTGACAGCAACAACCATCTTTGTTGACTTTAGCTTTCTTCCAAATCTTTGTCACCTTGTAACAAATCCCTGCCACTATGATGTAATAGTATCACCAGCAACCTCACTGAACCACGTAAGGTGTATCTCCTTGAATCAAAACCAAGTCATGCACATGCGAACAGACTGCTTACTTTATTAGACAAGATTATCACTTAAGACCATTTCATAGTTGATTGACCTTGCATATATTTTCAAGTATAAGCTAATTTTAGTCATGTAAGATGATTGTTCCTATAATATTGTGTTTAATTTATTCATGCAGATGTCAAATTCACAACAGGGTGCTGGAAAATCCCAAAATGTACAATCAGTGCTGCATGGCAAAAAATATCCTATATTAGCAAATAGTCTCAGACTGAACACCAGCTATTTGTAAATCATACAGTAGTATGAGTAGTCGATATAAATGAATCAACAGGTAAATTGAATTGTGAAAACAAAGCTGAGTAAGTGAAATCCTAGGACAATTGCAAATCGATATGTTAAAAATAGTATTTCGAAAAAGTATAAAAATTCCATGTAATGGTAGCTATAATGAATTTCGGTAGTAAAAGCACTCACAAAAATAGCAATATACACATATGATATATGGAACAGAATCCCACGGTTAATGATAAAATACTAGAATTTAGTTGTTGTTTTTCCCCCAGGTTCCATTCTAGCCTGGTTGAAAGTAGTTTCTCTAAAATATATTAATCACATCTAATCCTTCTAGTACTCATAATAGAATGTATCAAAGGATGTAAAACCATATGACATAAAGATTCAAGACTCCTATACAATTGAATACAGTTCAATCTTGATAAACTAAAAAGCCGAACATGTATTATAATGGAGTTGAATTCAGTTCAATTTTGATAAACTAAAAAGCAAAGAAAATATTGGATATAATGATAACAATGGTGACTT
The DNA here is from genome assembly GCA_030737815.1 of Allium fistulosum. Lineage (NCBI taxonomy): Eukaryota > Viridiplantae > Streptophyta > Magnoliopsida > Asparagales > Amaryllidaceae > Allium > Allium fistulosum. The sequence goes on from CM060905.1 coordinate 839,387,644, forward strand.
TAACCACGATACTAGGTTCGATATTAATGAATGTGATATCATTTACCATAACAAAATACACCAAGATTAAAAATAAAATATAGTAAGTAAAATATACAAGACTAAAACATTTACTTTAAGAGCTCTTGCAGTATTAAACAAAAATCATTGTAACTTGAATTCAGACACAACAAACTGGTTCAACAGTTGTACAGTGCAAGGAAGTATAAACTCATATATACATACGATAGAGTATTCAAATAAATAGTGAATGAAACAATGAATGAACTAGTGAATGAAGATGGGTCATTAAATTTTGTAAATGAAGTTTCAAGTGCTAAGAATACAACAAGACATTCAACATTTCTTAATCAATCAAAATAAATTCAAGAAAGAATAGTTACATGAACATAAATTCAAGAAAGAATAGTTACGTAAACATAAATGCATATAAATCAAGTTGTTAAGAAAAAATACACAACATAGTTAATTGATGCTTCTGTTCTTCTGTCATGCAAAATTAAGAAAACTTTTTGAGTATGTCAAAATAAATACCTTCAACTCATACAAGCTCCACCGATTTGCATGCGCTTGCCTTAAAACGAATACAAAAGGCAAATTATTTGTCTCTATCACGATCATCATAGAGCTTCTAGAATTTTCAACAGACACATTTGCTTCAATTAACAATAAAAAAAAAGATGAGAGTCCTGTTCATGCAGCGAAAAAAATGAGTGTTAAAGATAGCATACTAGATGTTAAATATAAATGAGAAATAATATTACCTTGTACAGAGAAATATACAATAGTAACCATCAGGTATGTAAGATAGAACAGTTTCAAGAAAATTGGAGTTGTATGCAAATATCTTTACTGCACAAATGTAAATAATCACGTCCAAGGATTAATTGAGAATTCTAAAGCATAGGTAGTCCACAAGATTATGCTGAAATGTAAGGTTACTAGTAGTTGTGTAACAGTCACTCTCTGTGGTACATAAAATGAAATTTGAAGGTGAAACAGTAAATTCAAGACCTAAAGGAGTGCATTAGTAATATCATTTTATCAAGTTTACAAAATATATCAAATCAAAAAAGAAACCTTATGCGAAACTATTTGGCTGTGCCTGAATTCCCATTTTTAGTAGCTTAAAATTTTTCCTACACCTCCATGCGACCTCTCATCTACCTCCCGCCTTCTCAATTCTGACACACAAGATCTCTTTAGATCGAAATCATGTTGTACAATTTCAACATCAAAGTATTCAATCTATTTGTAAATAACACATAACCGATTATGTAAAAACATAAAACTTAGTATAATAGCTTAGTCTTAAATTAGATCAAAAGATTATATACTTACATGCAATAATGCATGTACAATTCAGGATTCAGGGACACCATGCAACACTTAAATGTACAATTCAAGTACAGTTATTATACCTGAGTTCCTTGGAATTGCAACACAAATACATAGTTCTGCTAGATCGGGATTTAGGGAAACCATTGATAACACTCGTTGCTTATGCTTTTTCTTTATCAGCTCCGAGTCCGACAAGTCGCATAACCTTTGGATCTAGCAACAGATGAATTAACGACTACTTTAGTTTCTTTGGCTAGTTGAATTTAATTGATGAAAGTGCCTTGTGACATTAAGTCCGTGACATCTCCTACAAATATAAAATTATCAGGAGCAATCTTTGAAATTTCTCACCCTTATTAAACGAAGGCCAGTTTAATCGAAGGTTGACCTAAATATGGCATTCCATGATGATTGAATATCCAAATTTTCACATAGCTGCATTGAAAAGAATTAAACAAAAAACTTAGGAATTTGCATTATGGTAAGTTTGGTTCTTAGTTATATGTATTTTCTATTAAAGCACATAGAAATAAAATTTCAAAATTGGATTTGATATGTGGATAAAAGTTAAATTTTTATCCAAAGTAAAAGAAATGGCGAATTTTCAAATATCACAAAAATTGAAAACTAAGAAAAAATTAAAATGGATGCAGGTAAACATCACAAAGGTAAAAATAAGTTTAAAAAAACATGGTTCCAAATTTTGTTATGGCAATAAGTTACATTACATTATCCTATTTAATTTTCCCCAAACTAACATCATCCCCCTTTCTAAAAATTACTTAGCTCAAAGTAATTTCAATTTAAAGTTGGCCCAAACCTCCAACCGACCCTTACAAGCTCTAGCCCAACAACTATCTTTCATTCAACTATCAAGTCCCAATAACTTCTAACTCTCATCTCCAGCTAATCTCTTCACCTCCTTCAGCTGCTCATAACTCTACTCCCTCCTCCAAGCACTGCCTACCCAAACTTTTTCGATGACTAAGACGTTCTCTTGGACGACGATGACTTGAACATAAATCTATAGACCCAGGCGTCTCCACTTAGCTTAGCCATGCCGATTTGGTTCTTACAGAAAATTCATAATTGATAGTGAATGTAACAAAACCTTTTCCCTGCATACCCAAAAACAATCCAAAGCAATGGAACGCGCTTTGGTGATCCATATTGCAATGAGCAGATAAGAAAAATCCCTGACCAACTAAATGAAAAGCTTGTGAGTATACACGCCTACCTGGGTATAGATGTGCGCACTCTTCTTTCTTTAGGTCAAGATATATAATACACTGAGGATGAGGAACTTCAAACTCCACGACTTTTACAGGTCGGTACTTATAAGTGTGCTCCATGTATTTGTGGTTAGATGAGACATCTTCTAAGGCTAGGGCTCTTTGTCTATGGGGCGTTTCTGCTTTGAAGAAGAGCGCTTCCAGGATTGCCTTTGATGCAAATTCTTGATCTAGGTCATTCATTATAGGACCTTCTTCAGTTTTTTGTATGTCATGAAAGGGAAACAGACCAGATGACCCAACCGAGGCCCTAATATTTCACACCTCTCCTCTAGTTTTGGGTACTGAATGCGCGCCCATTTCAGCACAAAGTCGTAAACTGTATTTTCTGATACTACTTGAAGGTTGTCAATGCTAAGTATTGCTTTTATTGCTGCAAGAGGAAGGTTCATCACTTCATCTTGAAACCTGTGTGTACACAGAAGGATGGTATGATTTACTGGGCACCTCAATAAACTACAAAACAAATGAAATCTTACTTGCTTATGTTGTGGTATTTATTGGAAAGAAAGAGTCTGGCAGCATCGGTCAATGGCTGTACAGTAGAAGCCATTGAGACGCTATAACAGAGATCCAAATAAATCAATGCAGATTCAAGGGTCAATGGCTGGCTTCTTAATAACTGACTACTGTACCGCATTTAAGAAGCAACCTCAAACTTATCGATAGCCATAAGCACATCAAGAACTAAGGGTGCTTCGATGATTGACAACTTTCCACTATACATGAAACTAAGTAGCTCCATTAGTGCTGCTTCCTCTATTCCCAAAAGTACAACAAATGTTGAAATATGTGAAATTATATTTTCCTTTAGGGCAACCTTGAAAAGTAAATGACGTAATAATAAGATCAATAACAATATGCACCACCATGTAATTTAAATCACAAAGATAAGTTACATCGCATGGCAAGCATGCCAATATTATAAAGATCACTTTGCAATTTTTTTTTGTAATTGATCATGTGTAAATTTGCATCGACTGTACTAGTTAAATTTCCAAGATTAAAGGATCTCTATAATACCTCTAGCAGAAAGTGTCTAAGAAAACCATTTCCAAAAGACATATCAGTTACAAGCAAAAGACAAATAAGAGAATCTGTCATGTGGCTACAACATCTATTAAGTTGACAAAACTTGTAGAAAGTGTCAAAGAAACCATTCCCAAAAGACATATCAGTTAACAAGCAAAAGATAGATAAGAGAATCTGTCCTGCAGCTACAACATCAATTAAGTTGACAAAAATTTTAGTAAGCTATATCAGGTCTGCCAAATAATCATTCTAACATCAGCAATTTGTTATAAAAGTACAACTGCTGTACTTCCGCACACAATGGATTAAGAACTGTTATTAGCCAGATATATTTACAAGTTATGCATATAGCCATGCCCATGAAAAATTGTCGTAGAATATAAGATAAAATATAAGAAATGTCCATGCACAAAGATACAACCTTTTTCCAACAATATTGCTTAGATTCAATTTAGCTACAACAGCCCATTGCACCAACGTCATGCATATAATCAGCCCTGAATCAGTCCCTGCGTACTTCCCACCTCCCTCTACTCCAATTTATATAGTGATAAAAATTAGCACATTAACATGATACATGGAAAGAAATCAAAAATTGAACAGGTTAAGGAAAACCGATCAATCATATAACTAATTGGCATAAAAAAAATAAAAAATGAAAGTTAAGGTGAGTAATAATAGGAACGATACCTTAGAGAATTCCATGGAGCGTTGAATGATAGGAGAGTTTCTTTAGATTTAAAGAGAGACAGTTGTGGAGATAAGCTCTCATGTTCGCCTACCCTAGACAAAAAGCTTTCCCTTTCGATCTAAAGAGATCGACGCTGAGTTAATTGTCCTTCACTGGCGAGAAACCTATATAGAACTAAAGCTATAGGGCCAAGGAGTCTGGTTCGGCTACCTTAGACTACAGAGAGCCATGCTCCTCCGATCTAGAAGTTTTCCCTAAGAATCGATAGAGTGATATTAGGAATGTCGGGTTTTGGATTAGGAAAGTTTGGAGAGTTATCTGTTCTTTAGCTCATTTCTATGGATGGAAATTAAGAACTAAAAACCGTGTGAATGAAAATGAATTCCACTGACCAAAATAAACGTAGTCGCCTAATATTTCATGTCCTGCGAAACATTTTTAGTGTAAGTTGCGTTTCATTTTTCACCAATATGTCTATAATAAACAATAGTAGCACATAAGCTTCAAAAGCTGTTGTATTATGCTACTAATACTAGTTTTTCTTGTAATGATTCCCAATTCATGTATATATATATATATAATGTACTAATTTTATCTACTAATACAGTAAACATCCATAATATTCATGCATATATAGATGGTCTACAGAAGTACAGCTTAATCATTAGCTCATGTGCTAATCTGAAATGAATAACCCTTGATAGGTCTTCTTAACTTTATCTTCTATTTCCTATATGCAGTCCTCCCAGTCTATGCTCCAATGGATACACACTAGATTCACTACTTTTTTCTGAAGCTGCTTCTCATCTCGATCCATTATGCGGACTGGTTTGCACACATATGTCATATCTGGCTTTATGACCACGTCATCTACTATGCTCTGATTAACTACTGTGTTCAGATCTCTAATGCATTTCTACAAACATGATACGTAAAACACATTATGAATCCCTGCAAAAATACTAGGCAGATCAACCTTATACGCTACCTTTCCAATCCTATCATAGATTGGAAACGGTCCTTCATATTTGGTGCTAATTTACCATCTTTTCGGAAGCGCATTCCACCCCTCATCAGAGAAACCTCCACGAACACTTGATCGCCTATTGTGAATCCCATTACCTTCCTCCTCGTGTCAGCATAACTTTTCTACCTTATTAGTTGCATCATTCACAATATCTGGTCCCAACACAATCCTCTCCCCTACCTCTAACCAGCATGTAGACGATTTACATGGCCTTCCATACGACGACTCAAATGGAGCCATCCCAATACTACGCTGATAGTTGCTATTATATGAGAACTCCACCAAATGTAAGTAATCCTTCCAATATCCACCAAACTCTAAAATGCATGCTCTCATCAAGTCTTCTGGGACCTTGTTGATCCTCTCAATCTGCCCATCTGTTTATGGATGGTATGTAGTACTCATTCACAGTTCTATACATAATACCTTCTAAAAACTTTGCCAAAACGCGCTTGTGAATACTGAATCTCGATCACTAGTAATAGTATTAGGAACCCTATGCTGTCTCATTATTACCTTTACATATATTTATGCTAACTTCAGCTCAGTCCACTTAGCCTTCACTGGAATGAAATGGGCACACTTAGTTAGCCTGTCAACTAGATCCATAACCTTCATTCCATGCCCTTGTCCTCGGTAACCCATTTACGAAGTCCATGTATACTGAATGCCACTTCCAACGGGAACCTACAAAGGCTGCGGGAGCCCACTTGGCTTTTGATGTTCTACCTTCACCTGTTGGCATGTAAGACATCTTCTCACATACTCTCCCACATCTTTCTTCATCTCCTCCTAGAAGAAACTCCTCTTCATATCTCAGTACATATTTGTACCTCCAACGTGTATGGTAAATTTTGAATGATGACATTCATCCAATACTTCCTTCCGCGGTTCTTCAGTACTCGGAACATACAACCTACCATTCTTCCACAGTCTGCCTTCTTTACTAATACTAAATCCCTTTGGCTCTATTGTTTCGACTCCTGAATCTAAATTCTTTACTATGTCTGTATAGAATTGTTTCCTTATGCAGTTCAGCTATCCTTTCTACTAGCGCATGCCTAACTTCTAAGCATGCTAGCATTCTAGATGCACTACGAACCCGCATTTGGCCGAAACTGCACATCTCATGTATACAATGTTTCTAAAATGGTCCATTCCTCTATCATAGTTGAAAAACTACTTTTTTGTTTCCTACTTAAGGCATCAACTACTTTGTTGCCTCTTTCTGGGTATACTCTATCCCAAATTCATATAAAGATAGGAACTCTAGCCATCTCTGCTGCCTCATGTTCGGCTTCCTCTAAGAGAACGAATATCTCAACGACTTGTGGTCGGTATACAACTCAAACCTTTTCCCTAAAATATAACGTCTCCAAATCTTTAATGGAAGACAACTACTGCCAACTCTAAATCATGCATTAAACTTCATGGAATTGCAATTGCCTAGATGCAATTACTCTACCCTTCTGCATCAAAATTGCGCCTAACCCCAAACCTGACGTATTAGTGTATACGATCATACCATCATTCCCTTCTGGTATTACCAACACATGTGCATTCATTAATCTGCACTTTAGTTCCTAGAATGCCTTCTCACACTTCTGTAGCCAAAGAAACTACTCACCCTTCCCGGTCAGCTTCATCATCGGCGCAGCTATATAGGAGAAGTCTTTGATAAATCTCCGGTAATAACCAGTCAATCTTAAGAAACTTCACACCTCTGTCATAGTCTTAAGTCTCTTCCATCCATTTACTATGTCAACTTTCGAAGGATCCACGGCTAACCCTTCTTACGAAATCACATAGCCTAGGAACTTCACTACCCTCCTCCAAAAATGACACTTAGAAAATTTCACCTTCAACTTATGTTGCCTCAACATCCCCAGCATAATTCTTAGGTGAACTACGTGTTCCTCCTCATCCTTAGAGTACACTAAAATTTCATCTATAAATACTGGCACGTATCTATCTAGCTTATATCGAAAGATCCTATCCATCAAGGCTATAAAGAATGCAGGTGCATTGGTTAGCCCAAACAGTATTACTAACCACTATATGAATCGTACCTCATTTCAAGCACAGTCAAAGGAACTATTTCCTCTATAACTCTCAGTTGATGGAACCTTGTAGCCAAGTCCAACTGTGAAAACATCTTTGCTCCACTTAACTGATCAAACAGATCATCAATTCTTGGTAAATGATACTTATTCTTCACCGTCCTTTTATTCAGCTTTCGATGTACCTTTGGTTTACACACCATTCCAAGAATGCTCACCCCCTATATGCCTTTGCTTTACACACCATGCCTTTGAGAAAGTGTTCCATTATACCCTCCTTAAATCCCTCCTTAAATTACTCACCCTTGTCCCTTTCTAGATGCTTCTAGAAACTCATTAATTTCTCATGAAACCAAGTGCATTTCTTAGCTACTAATGTCTTCATTATTTGATTAGATAAGTGCACAAGAGTTCGAACAACTTACATTAAATAAAAAGTTGTTTATCGATAAAATGATTTTCGATCACATTATCGATGTTTCTTTGAACTATTTATTTTTGTAAACAGTTTTCAAAAATAAGTTTACTATCTTTAGTTATTAATTAAAAAGGAGGTTAATAAGTTTATTAAATTAATTTAATCACATTAAACCCAAGATTAAAATATTTAAATAATTCAGATATTTATCAACAATATTAATTTTTGATTCATTACTATTTTACATGTTTGTTCATTTTGTGAATTTAACTTAGATCTAGGTCTTATTATCACGAATTTGTATATGCTTATGTTATCTAATCTTTTTATTATAAATTATTATTTGAATAAAATTTTGAAACAATTTTATTAATAATTTATTCATAATATAAGGTTGAGTATTGTATGTTTCTATATAAATTATTGTTTGGATGAAACTTTGAAACAATTTCATTAATAGATGAAGGTTCATGACATAAGATTGAGATTCAAATGTTTTACTAATACATTATTTTGAAATAAATTTTTTGTCGTTGCCTAAAAAGGGAAATTTTAAACTTTTGATTTGTTTGTTATTTTAATAAGTAGATTTAGGCTAGAATAATGTCTTTGTTTAGAAGGTATGTATTCTAATTTATGAACTATTTGAATATGGTTTTAATTTTGTTTTATTTCAAAAACATTGATTTAGTTTGTTTATATATAAATATATATGTAATATACATGCATGCATGCATGCATATATACATACATATACATACATACGTATATACATATATATTATCTAGGTGTGTGCATGTATTTATCTCAAGGTTTTCAAAAGTGTTGTAATGTTTTGAGTTGTCTTTTAATTAAAATTAACTTCATAATGTATACATTGATTTATTACATGTTATATAAATAAAATCTATTCTAATACAAATAGTTGTGTGTGTGCGCGTGCACATACAAGCATACTAAAATTATTCTTATTAAAAAAAGGAAAAACTTTCTTGTTTTGAATGGCAAAGGCCTATATAAAGGGGAAATATGTCTGTTGCGGTGTAAATTCCAACACCTAAACAATGTTCACATCAACTATGCACACTTCTCATAGTTGCACTTGCACTTTCACACATGGGTGTATTTGATGCGCTTATTGTAAAATACATACAACTTAAAGTTAACTTAAATTAAGTTTAAACAATTGTAATAAAACGAAGATTTTATTCAAATTTATTAGATTAGATCTATAATTAGTTTTGGCTTCATAAGCTTAACTAAGATCAAATGGAAAATTTTGAAATTCACTCATTTAATTTGCTTCCGACTGGCCCGGTTCCAACATATGGCATAAGGGTCTAATAGTTTATGTGGCTTTAATTAGTCATGTTAAGACCAACTAATTAAGCTTACTCATTTAGTAGGGTGTTTAGAAAAGTAGCATCCAAGCTTGGTTTGGGTAATCAAGTACCATGCCTTACTTGGATACCAACTTGGCTCGAAAGGTGAAGTGAGCCCAAAGATTATCCCTAATAAAAATTTGAATTTGGGCCTTGGGTTAATTTTTAAAATCCATTTTGAAATTAAAATGAAATTTTAAATTTAAAAGTTAAGTTTAAAATGAAATGTATAATACAGTGGTATAATAAAATTTTCAAAATTGTTTTAAAAATTTAAAATTTAATTCTTAAAATTAATTAAATTATTAATAAGGTTAATAAATTAAATATATTAGTTAAATTAATTAAATAGTTAATTAATGAAATCATATATATAACATATATATATGACAATATACGTTACATTATCTTGAACTGTTTAAGATGATGTAAGTATGTATGAAATTTTCAAAATTAAAAATAAGTAATTAAAATTGTTTAATTAAGTAATTTTATTTAAAAGTTAATTAATAAATAAGTTAATACATACATACAAACAAACATATACATATACATATATAAAGATATATGTTTATAATTATAAAGGTTATAATATACATATTCAATATAAAGTGTTATAATTGAATGATGCAAAATTAACTAAACTGTTAATATATAAATTAATTAAATAAGATTTAACTAATAAAATGTTATACATAAGACAATTATATAAGTAAACTAAAATATAAAAGTTATACATTAATAAAAGTTATATAATATGAATGTATAAATTAAAGGTGGATCAATAAGAATCCCTAATTAGATTTAAGGAATAAACACATACGTATAGTACATGCACCATGATTTCAGATGCGTCCGACATGAGAATCACCAGGGTATTTCAAAAGAAATACATTATTCCATAAGCCAGCATCACTCGATTAAATATATTAAAGATTATGAATTTTCAATATAAAGTTGTCCTCTACCATTTATATATTAATTTGCATACTCCTCAATTGTTGATATCCCTCAAGCTAAGGATGTTATGTGTAGTACTATTAATATATTGAATAGACCAGATAAGATATATATGTACATATTTCTTCAAAATCCTCAAGGTGCGTGCATTTATACTTAGGTTGTTATGAAATGGTAGATATGAGTGAATAATCTATTTTAATTTGTTGTTATTCCTCAAGGTCGAAATGATATTAGGACAAAGAATCACGAGTTAGGAGCTGTATATGACACAACGGATAATGTGCTATCTATCGCTTGCGAGAGTATAATTTCTTGATGTTCCTCAAAGTCAGAATCCCAAGGCAAATGAGTCCTAACACTCACTATTGAAGTCAAAAAACTTATATGTTTCCTCTTGGGGTTTGGAGAAACATAAAAGGCTAGTGGGAGCTTATTAGTAAAATAAAATATAATGTTTAACGTTACTAATATTATAAGAACATCTACTCTGATAATTTTATAATCTACCAAATTAAAATTTGCAGAAAATGTCTACACCCAAGTTATTTTCTAAAAATGACAAACTCAACGGATCTAACTACGTTAATTGGCTAATAGTGATTTATATAGCATTGACTTATGAACTTTTTTGGTCATCGATAACTGCACCACCAAAAGAACAACCCAATAATGATGCAGACCCCAAACTTAGGCTTGCTTATGAGAAATGGGTTTCAGACCTAAAGATCGCCTAGGTTTTTATGCCATCTAGATTAGACAAGCAATTGCAAAGGCAACATGAAAACATATCTGTCCATGAGATTTATGATAGTCTCAAAGCTCTTTTTAGTGAATAGTCCTGTTCCACAAGGTATGAACTTTGGAAGAAACCGTTCAATACCAAAATGACCAAGGGACAGAGACTGGCGATAGAGTTAGGGGTATGCCCTAGGGGTAATTATATAATTTGTTACATAAATCTGACTCGATAACCAATCTTGTTCGAAATAAAAGGCGTTTCCTTTCTATTGTATACTTGTTATAAAAAGCTATAAACAATTAATTAGGTAATTTAAGTATATACGTTAAAAAGTCTATAAATGTTCTAATTGTGATAGCAATTACAAATAGTTATAACCATGAGTATTATATCACAATATGATAAGAACATAATTTTAAATGTTCCTAGTCAAGATTTATTGAGAGTGGACATCGATGCATCCATTGATACTAGAGTATGCAACGCTCTCCAAATCTTGGGTAATGTATTACTCATGACTATTGGGGGGCACTAATGGGTTACGTACTGATAGCTATTGGATAACTATGAAATGACTCACTCGATAGTTTTCTGTTGGTTAATATAACCAAGGGCAAATAAGAAATATCAAAGTGTCTAATTTACATAGTTCTCTTGACTTAAGAATACTATTGGTCTTCAATTTGAAAGCTTCGCTTTAATTATAGTCAAATCAAGCACGACGTCTATCGAACGACTATAGTTGGATCAAGTAGAAGTATTGGAAGTGAAACACTATTTAAGGGAGGATTTGCCTCCTCGGTTACATGGGGTTAGTATCACAGTCAATTGTAGTCAGCTCAAAGTCAAAATCTCTGGCCAGAGTAGTTCAGTTAATAATAATTGTTATTATTGGACCAAGGACTTTGTGTTTGGACTATAGAGTTAAATATGAATGATATTGGAATTTTGACCATAACTAAATTTCATAAGTCCAAAGTGATATAGTTTTGACGAAGAGAATTAGCGTAAATAATCGTCACTATAGAGTAACGCTTAACAAAGTAAAATTGGATTTTACTGAAACTAAGTAACCAATAAATTTAGCTAAAATGTCACATCACCTGCTAAGTGATGTGTAAACGTTAATATTTGAATTACTCAATATTAATCGTTGATCAAATTTACACCTTAGAATCACACAACCAAAACGTTGAATACTTCTTTGACCACCTAATTTAATTAATTTGTAATTGTTATAAATTAATTAACATATATGAAAAATTAATTATGAAATTTTATTTGATGTATTGAACATGATTTAGTAGTATATTTATAATAATTATATATATACTAAACGATATGCGATATTAATGCGCGTTTAAATTGGATTTAAATGCGAGAATTTTTATACAGACTTAAATATGTTTAACCTCCATGAGCAAGTACATATAGCTAGCCTTGATTGTTACAGATATAATCAGCCTTGAAAAAGGCAAATTAAGGGGTTTTTCCTTTTGAATTTTGAAATGAAACAATTATATTAAAGGAGATTATTGACCATATTAATTCAACATTAGTTCTCTTTCTTTATTATGACTTAACCCTTTCATTTTTCGTAGAACTTTATTCTAAAAGACACACTCCGAAGTGAGAGTAATTCGGTTATGGCTTGCTAAAAATAATACAAAAAATTCCAAGTTCAATTTACATCAAAATAACATGAATCGATCATCGGTGATGCGGCAATTCAAAAGCTAACAACTCCAGAACTAGGAATTTGATTAAAGGAACAAATTCAACGTTTCAAAGTGTGAATTCAAGGCTTTGGTGAAAGGTATATTTCTGGTTTAAGAATGTTTAATTCGATTATTATATCACATATTTGTTAGATATTCATTTATCACGAATCTTGTAAATCGGTTTATCGTCACATAATCGATGGTTGTATAGTCAAGTGTGTATAATGAAAAAAAGAGTTTTATTTTGTGTATACATAACACTCATGTTGCTCACAATGTGACTAAAAAAAAATTAAAATCAAATATAATATTATTTAATTGATTTTAACTATGTAAATCTTTGTATAATATTATATATATTATATAAACAATGACCTAAATTTAGAAAGAATTCTATCTATGCGTAATAACAAAGAATTATTTGGTATTGCATAATTCTTTATAAATTATTTTATTAATTTTATACGTGTGTGTTTATACATACATACGTACATATATATATATATTTCAATATGTAATTATTTACATGTTTATATATTTTATAAAATTTATCACACATCAATTTTCTTTTAAGTTTTGAAAAGAAAAGGTAGTATTAAATGAGATTAATTAATTGGACATTAGTTTTCTTCCTTTAATAATGCATTGCTCCTTCATTTCAAATAACTTCTTCATATTACCTTAATTGTTTTTATATATACTTAGGTTTTGCCATATGTATAAATATTTTATAAAATTTATCACATATTAATTTTATTTTTAAGTTTTGAAAAGAAAAGGTAGTATTAATTGAGTTTAATGACCATATTAATCATGTATTAGTTTTCTTCCTTTAATAATACATTACCCCTTCATTTCAAATAACTTCTTCATACCACCTTAATTGTTATATATATATATATATGCATGTAGTATATGTATATGTATATGCATGTATGTATGTATACACAAATATGTATTATATATATTACAAATTATTTAAAATTAATATTTCTTTGTTTGACACATATACTCACGTATATACATTGCGTTGCTAGAATATTATGCACTTATACATACATTTAGACGATTAGTCAAATGTAATAGGGGATAGCATGTCTGTTAAGGTTTAAATCCCAGTATCAATACATTAGCACTATGCACATATTGTAATGTTGTACGTTTACACATATGTGTATATGATGCATATATTTAAAATATAATACAAAATAAATCAAAGTAAAACTTTATTCATAAAATAAAATAATATATTGACTTTATTTAAATTAAATTTAGAAAAGTTCTAAATGAATTTAGACTACATAGGCCTATTAAAGATCCAATAATGAATTTTTTTTGAAGTTTACTCATTTCTTTTGCTGCGGGCTGGCCTAGTTCCTTCAATGATATCAGAGCCCAATGGTCTATGCGGTCTAAATTAGTCATGTTAGACCTAACTAATTAAGCTTGCCCACTTAGTACGGTGTTTAGAAAAGTAATGTATAAAATTGGAATTTGGATAATCATGTACCGTATCCTACCTGGCTACCCATTTGACTTGAAAGGGGAAGTGAGCCCAAAGATTGCCCCTAATAGAAAATACACAATTTGAATTGGGCCTTGAGCTAAATTTCAAAATTGTTTTGAAAATTAAAGTAAATATTTTAAATTTAGAAGTTAAATTTGAAATGAAATGTGTTTATTATAAAAGTTATAATATAACATAAGTTTTTAAAATGTTTGGAAAGATAATGAAATTTCAAAGTGTTTGAAAATTTAAACATTAATTTCAAAAATTAATTTATTAATAATATTAATAAAATCAATTAATTAAATAAGTTAAATAAATAAATATATCCACACACACATTCATGTATTATATATTGACATATGTTATATTATCTTAAAATGTTTAAGATAGTATAAATTTACATGTCCAATATAAAATTTATATTGGAATAATAATATAAAATTAATTAAAGAGTGAATTAATTAAAATTAATTAAATAAGTTTTAATGAACATAATGTTATACATAAAATTAATATATAAAAGTTAATGAAATATAAAAGTTATATAATAATTAAACATATATAATATAAAAGTTATATAATAATTAAACATATATAATATAAATGTATAAACCAAAGATACAACGTTAAAGAAATCTAAATAGACTTAAGGAATAAATACATACGTAAATGTACGTATATCGTGATTTCTGATGTGTCTAACACTTGAATCATGAGGGTATTTCATAAGAAACACATTATTTCACAAGTCGATATCACTCAATTAAATATTTTGAAGATTATGAATCTTTAATGTAAGTATTGTCCTCTACCATTTATATATTAATAAATCACTTGCATATTATCTGGCTGTTGAGAAAACTCAAGCTAGAGATGTTAAGTGTAATATTATTAATATATTGACTAGACGAGGTAAGACGGCTATATGTATTTGTTGAGCAAACTTAAGGTACATACAATATACCTAGGCCGTCGCGAAATGGTAGGTACGAGTGAATAATTTATTTTGATTTGTTGAGAAAGCTCAGGGTCGAAATTAGATTAGGACAAGGAATCCTATGATACATTCGATAAGGGATTATCCATCACTTGTAGGGCCATGACTTGTTGAGAATAGTAAGGTTGGAATCCCAAGACAGACGAATCCTAACACCCACTAGTGAAGTCAAAAAACTACTATGTTTCAGTTTAGGATTTGGAGAAACATATAAAACTAGTGTGAGCCTTATTAGAAAGGTTAAATGTCTTATTAGAAAAATAAAATGGCAACATTTAACCTTTCTAATATTGTAAAAACATATGCTATATAGTGTTATAATAACTTACATTGATAAATTTGTGCATTTAATATATTCGATAAAAGTTTATCAATAAAATATACAAGTGAACTGAATTAAAGATTGACAAATATAAATATAAGATATACTTACTAATAAATACTTTTTGCAAGTTTATGTTTTTATACCCATGCAAGTACCTAATTTTACAACTACTAAATACATTTTTAATTTAGTCGCTTATGTGTTTATTTGCCCGAGATCGTATAAAGCTTTTTAAGAGAGTTTCTAACTGTAAAAGTAATACCAGACTATGGCTGTTTGATCCATTAACTGTCGCATATAAGTGTTATATGGAGAACGGTCATAATTTATATTGTATTCTGTTAAAGGTAACACTAGACCAAAACTACAAGATAGATCAAAGAACTCGATCACTAAAATGTTAACTGGGTCAATTTACATAAGTTGCAACATATCCAAGGATGGTAATAGGGCAGATATAGGGTCTAAAACCAGTAGACCCACCCCTATTTTGACCCGTCAAGAACCGCCCCATTGGGTCATTGGGGTGGGTAGACCCATGACCCGTTCTTAAGAGCTCCAGGTCTAGGGTTGGGTTAGATCTTGGCTGACCTGCCCCAACGCAACCGGCACTACTGAGGTCTCATAAAATCACTTTATTACAACGATGATTTTTTAGTCCTTTCATGCATAAGTGGTTATAATATGGATATTATAATGTTCTATTCAATAAGTTACATGATTTTTATGATATTAAGTCGCATCGCTAATAATATATAATATTATATGCATGTTTTTCTTAAACTGTTATCATATACCTCATCTTTATTACCTTACCTATCATTGTAAACATATTGATATTTATATTTATTGTGACGACCCGCCTTTTCGTCCCTTAAAAATTGATACTAGTACATCCATGGAATTCATATGCCGAGCATCCGAGTGGAGAAAAGACAGATTGTTGGGGTGAAAGCAAAGAAAAGGCAGAATAGAATCTTACATTATAACGAGTAATATATAATATACACATGATCTTTACAAAAGAAAACTGAAATATACGTACATCAATCAGAGTCTAACCTATCATTGGCTTGGACAGTTTTAACAGCCTGTCCTTACAAATACCGATAAATACAAAACAAGAAATACAACGGAAAATAAATAGGTCAAGTCTTGGAAGCATTCGGCTCGTCTCCTGAAGCTCCAAGCGTCCATCGCTAAATCTGAAATATGCTCGAGCTGACCCGACCATTATAAGAAAATAACACCCGAATCAGTATGGTAAACCAGCGTGAGAAACTCAAATCATATGGATTGTTATATTTATAAAACATTCAAAAATAAGGATATCCCGCAAGACCATGCCGCATATAAACACAGATGAGTTTTTATCTTACGATAAATAAACCATTTCTAATAGATAATCCAGTGATATTATAATAATATCCGGGGTTTAATATAAATATACAACATAGCTAAAATGCTTTCATCTCACATTCTAGCATATTTGGTATACAACTAAGTCCGTAAGGCACGTATTGGAAAATAGATTTCATACAATGAAAAGGCTACTGGGGTACCGCCTGTCACAGTACACCTCCAAAAAAATGTACCGATGGCCTCACATGGACCCCTTGCCAACACAGAACCGGCCCACCCTTCTCGAATAGTACTGAAATGTCATCACTCTGGTTGCTTTGCAACCTTTTCCTTGAGAACTCTCATGCATATACGAATCCATAAATAATAATCTAGAAGGGTGATGGCTATACCCTAATGGATGCGACCCACATAGCCCTACTGCATATTCCATGTTATAGTCATACCAAGTGTGAGGCTTGAGGCTACACTTTACCTTTTTAGAAAATCCCACTTGGAATCTAACACTGCCCTTTAGACAACAATGCAATGCCAGAATTCATCCATATAAGTTATTCAGGATATGAACAAACCGAAAGCACTACTTCTACCACATCCTTTTTGGAATCAGCCTCAGGATTAGTAGCAAGTATCCCTTGCACTTCAAAGAACTCTGTCTTCGATCATCTTCAAGATGTTTTCAATTCGAACACTTATGCCAGTTTGAAGTGGTTTTCGAATAACTCATGCTTATCAGATCCCGGTATCCCTGAACCAACAATCGATGGTTTCCTGTTGACTCAATCTCGGTTCTTACAAAGTAAGCAGACGATATAAGAGTTCCAAAGGGATCTCAAATATCCGTCTCTAAAGCGAGAGACATTTCATCGGAATGAGTTCTCATAAAGGAATCTCAAACCGTATGAAATCACAAAGCTTTCATATACTTCTTAAGTCAAAATAGATCAAGTTATCGATAGTGGATAAACCACTATCTGGTGTAAGTATATAGTTTGAATATGGAAAATCAAATATCATATACTTATCACTACTTTTCGATTTCAACCCCATACTATCCCTCAATTAACAAGGACGTCGGACAAGTTAGAGAACTACAGTTGCTGTAACAACCCTGGTTTTGGTGATTACCAGTAAATATTAAATTATAACGGCGGTTATAATTTAATATTGTGAATTAAAATAAATTGGAGATTTAAATTGTTTATTGGAATAAACAATGGATTTTAGAAATAAAATGAGAAATAAAGTTATAAGAATTTCATTTTTGGTTGTTTTAGTTAAAAATGAGTGAACGATGATTTTTATTTTAGAAAATGCAATAATTCTTGTAATTATTTCCAAATATTTCTTTTAATGATTTTTAAAAGAAGTATTTGCTTTAAAATACGTTTATTATAAATATAAAGGTGAAATTTGGTTTGAAAATAAGTTTTGGACATAAAATTGAGATTAAAATGATTTGTTGTATTTTATTATACAAGAAAATAATTTTTGTGTAATTTTTGAAGTTAAAAATGACATTTTATATATATATTTGTGTAATTTGTGTATTTAAATTAATAAGAGTTTTCATTAATGAAAATAATTTTTAAAGCTAAAATATCTTTTATTTTGTTGTAAAATAATTTTTAGAACATAACATATGTTTTGTGATTTTATAGAAGTGAAAACATTTACACATATTTGTTATAACTTGAAATATATTAGTGTATACTAGTAATTTAGTGTGTTAACTTCTTTTTGGGCTAATTTTCTTTGTTTTGGGTCTTAGCCCATTTAGTTTCTAACCTGAACAAAGAAAAGAGAAGTTTTTCTTCTTCTCAAATCATACGTACATCTTCTTTCAGTTTACTGTAAAAGTAAAACAAAAGAAAAAATCACTCCTCATTAAACCTAGAGCTAAAATCTATTACTTTCTCCAATAAATTGTAGTTTTCAATCAATTAAAAGCTTATTTATACAGGTAATCCATTCCAAAACTGGATTATTTCATCAAAATCCTAATTTTGTGAATTAGGTTTGTCGGAACTTTGCTTTTTCTGCATGCCTCTGTTCTTCCATTTTTACAGGTTTTTGAAGTTTTCTCTTGCCAAAAGATTGCAACTTCTACCAAGTTTGTTTAATTTAATCTTCAAGATTGCAAGATGAGTTAGTAACTCACATTCTCTAGCTAAATCAGTGAAATGCAAATTGAAATTTGTGCAAATAGGTGGTTACTGTAAACGTTTTTAGTGATTCTTAGTTTACAGTACATTTCTATTTTGAGTTGCTACTTTGAGTATGAATATCTTCTTATTCTCTTAATGAAATGCTATCGGATATTTTCCGGATCGTAGTTTAGATGATGAGTTTATGCATGCAAAATTTTGTAGCTTAATTCATTCATTTGCTGTCCGGAATCAGTGCTTGAAAATCAGTTTGAAGCTAGAGAAAACTTCTGCACATATTCACGTGACCTAGGTCGACCTAGGCAAACTACGGGTCGACCTAGGGGTCGACTATAAAGTAACATAGGTCGACTGTACGGTCGACCTAGCTCTCTAAGGTCGACCTAGGGAGGCCTTTTTCCTGTGTGTTCTGCCATGTGTTCTGATTTGTTTTCTAGCTCATTTTCTGACTTCTACATCTTATATTTTTTAGTGTGTTTGAAGGCCATGAAGCCTATCAATAGGTGAGCCCAATTTTAGCGAATTTGAAGATTCGAATTGAATCATTTTCGAGATGATTTCGAGTGTCGGTTTTTGAGAAATTTCGATGATTTTCCTTGTTTTTGAACACGGGTGATTCTAAATAATTTTGAAATGATTTTTAAAATAAATTGGCTTTTAAAATTATTATTATATAATATTTATAAATTATTTTAAAGCTATAAAAACTATATATTCTCTATAATAAGGGAATTTCAAAGATTATTTTCCAAAAGCGATTTCGAAAAATTGTTTTAAAAGCTTGTTTTCTCAAATAAATTATTTTCGATATAAAATACACATTTTTGCACTATTTGAGCGCATGAGAAAGAGAATTAAATGATTTAATAAAACACGTTGTATGGGACACGTGCGTTTATGTTTTCGATTAATTCCGGACTTGTTCGTTCGAAGCTATTGAAGTTCTTGACCTTCGGGTTAGTATCTGTGATTGCCATTCTATGGCTAGCTTTGAGGTTTGAGATCTCCTATTTAGGAGTTATAGTCGATGAGGACCATCACTTGTCGATGAGTTGAGGAAAGATATGAGTTTTCTAAGATTTCATGATTTGATGATGTTTTATAATGTGGCATTGACTAGCGGTTAGTAAACCGTTAAGTGAGACCGTGTGGTACGGGACGCACGTTAACATTTTTCGGGTTCCTATCTAAAGGTTTGTGACACATTCACGAGGTATGGACAGTACTTGAGCTGTTGGGTTCTACGTGTACATATATTTATACATATATATAGCTGTTGGGCTAAACATGGATTGTTGGGTCCTAAATGAGGCCGGGGGTCTCTTATACACAGTACTTGGCAGGCTATTGGGTCCTTTCTTCATTTATAGTTGTTGGGATTTTATTGGGCTGTTGGGTCCATTCTTTATTTGTTGCTACAAATGGGTTGTTGGGTCCTTTCTTTATATATAGATGTTGGTCTATATTTGGGCTGTTGGGTCCATTATTCATTTATAGTTGTTGGGCTTTTATTGGGCTGTTGAGTCCTATTTCTTATATTGAGATTTCTAGATTTCTATATGATGATTTCTAGACTTTTGATGATTTCCATATGTTTTCACCTTAGTCGCCTTTGTCTAGTTATTTACTTAGCCTGAGTGCTATAGTAGTGACTATATGGTGAATACATTCGGAGTTTCGAATTCTTATCGAGTTCTATATTTTGAGATTTGGGTTTGCCAAATTTGGCATATATATGAGATTTATAATCTCCTTTTTAGAGGTATATGTAGGGGTTTGCCATTTTGGCGTATTTTGAGATTTGAGACTTTTCTATTTGAAAATATATTTGTGGTCGCCATTATGGCGATTTTTGAGTTTAAGATTTGGGATTCTCTTGTTTAGGAGATACGGTTTCTCTAAACCATTATAGGTATTTTGGGAGTATGCTGATGATTTGAGGCATGTTTATGCTTAGTTTTTTTTAATGTTGAGTTATCTCTTTCGAGACTATATATGCTTAGTGAATTAGCTCGTTTAAAGTAGTGACATGTACTTACTATGCTATTTCTTCTCATTTGAGAGGATACCTCACCTTTGCCTATTGCCTCGTATTATCACTTATCTTACTTAACTGATTGTTTTAGCTAGACTGACCCGTGTATTTTATACTTGGGTCAGACCGAGTTGTTTCAGGTTAGATACCTGCTTTTGGACTTAGCTTTGCTTTGATGCTTCCGCATGGATATCAGCTTATCCCTTTTTGTGTAGTTGTAGCCTTTTTGTTTGACTCTGATATGTATATTGTTTTGACTCGTTGTATATAGTGTGGTCTTCGAACCACTTATGATGTATCATTTTGTATTTTACTGGGATGTATCAGTGTATATGTGTATATATGTTATTTGATGTTCTGTGATGTGTTGTGCATTCTGTTGTTGTATTTTGTTCTGATAGATCTGTTTGCCACTATAGTTTTGTATTAAGCATTTATTGGATATGTCGATCCACTTATGAAAAAAAATTAAAGCATTAATCGACGTATTTAATAGATGTTTAAGACAAAGCTATAGATGGTCGCTCCTAACCAGTCCTATTCTCCGCATTAGCAGACAGTATTACTCAGTAATACTCTTTATTAATGCGGGTCTTGGGGTGGGGTGTCACAGTTTGGTATCAGAGCAAGGTTCAGAACAAAATATGATAAACACAGAACAGAACATATATTACTATACATCAAAGTACAATATAAGAGTTACATTTTCCTTAATCGTTGTGTCCTTAGCCTTTTCGGTCCCTTGTGGTAGATTTAAGTTTGGAATATGTCTAGGAATATATTTTATTCCGTAGTATTCCATAATTAAATTAATGATATTTTATCCTATGAGTAATCCTTATCGTGATTATTTTATCCTAGTCCTCTTCGATATGGGTGCTTGACACACATTCATATCGAAGGAGCTTGTTGATGTCGTTCTTTAACCTTTTCGAGTCCTATGGGGTAGATAAGTGGGGATACGTCTAGGAATGTAAATTTCATAGTATTCCTTAATTCATGAATTTAATTGATAATATCTACCCCAGTGAATAATTCAAACCTAACTTAACTTTCAGCTCATGGCTGGAAGAGAAAGAGGTCACACTTTGAAGGCTGAGCAGCACAGTGGCTCACGCCCCGAAGGTGTGTACATGTCGACCGATCAGATTCTAGAGCTTATTCGGAGCATCCAGCCTCCAACTCTAGCTCATTCTCCTCCTCCATGCAAATCCATATTTGCGTGCATGTGCAGTGACTTTTCTCATTTAGGAGGCAAGCCTTTCAAAGGTTCCGAGACCGTTCTTGAGGTCCAGGCTTGGCTTCGGACATGCGAGCGCATCTTCTATCGCATGGATTTATCTGATCGTCATCGCGTTCTTGTAGCATCGAGTATGATGCAAGAGCGTGCTCTCGATTGGTATGAGCTTCTTATTGCCGAGATAGATGAGTCCACCCTTACTTGGCAGCAGTTCGGAGAGTGGTTTGAGCTTAAGTTTGTGACTAAGTCTGAGAAAGCTTTTCTAGCCCGTCGCTTCCTTGAGTTGAAGCAAGGGAAATCATCCATTTCAGAGTATGTTTCTTCTTTTGAGTCCCTATCCAAATACGGGCTCGAATTTATCAGCACTCCTTATAAGAAGAATCTTAGGTTTGTTTCTGGCTTGAAGAAGTATTTGAAGAAGTCTCTTATGCTTCGGCTTAGAGTTAGTTGACTCGGTGCTTCACCTTGAAGCAGTCGAGAAAGAAAAGGAAAGTAGTGATGAAGTTGAGGTTCGTAAGAACCCCAATAAGAAGAAGTTTCCCTTCCAGAAATCTAAGTCATTTCCTCAGAAAAAGAAGAAGCCACTTGCCTCTTGCTCACATTCTGGTGCAAACCCTCATTCTCACAAGTCGTGTTTCAACTTCATTCTCACAAGTCGTGTTTCAACTGTGGTTCTCATGATCATTTTATTCGAGAGTGCCATAAGCCTATCATTGCCGCAATTGCAAACAAGTGGGACATTGGTCTTCCTAGTGCCCCAACTCTTCTAAGGGTCCTTATTCGGGAAAGCTGATTATGATGGATGCTTCAGGCGGTTCCTCTCAACTCGAAGGTACTCCTTCTTCTTTTCTCTAGAGTTCTATATTATTTTATGACCATTCTATTCAAGATTTCTTTGACACGGGTGCTTCACATTCACTCGTATCGAAGAAGCTTATTAATGTTATACCTTTGAATGTTTCTTGCCTTGTCACTTCTTGAGGATTGCGAATCCTATCGAGGGATCTGCAACCCTTAGTATATTGTATGTAACATGTTGAGATTATTCTTTGTAGTTTTTATTTTCATGCAAATTCGCATATTATTCGCTATTTTGGGTTTAGTATGATTTTGGTGATGGATTGACTTGTTCGTTATCAGGTCCAATCCTAAGTTCTGGAAGGATCCTATATTTTAGGCATCCCAAATTCAGCTGTTTTGTTGTCTCTTGTTCTTCGGAATTTTGATGATGGTTCCAAAGTATTTTTATTTGCTCTTGAGTTTCGAGATGATGATGTTGTATCTCGATTTCCAGTTGATGTGACTTTGTTGATTCCTCTGAGTCCGTTTTTGGTTAGACCGAGTATTTTATACTCGGGTCAGACCGAGTTGTTTCAGATTAGATACCTGCTTTTGGACTTAGTTTTGCTTTGATGCTTCCGCATGGATATCAGCTTATCCCTTTTTGTGTAGTTGTAGCCTTTTTTTTTTGACTCTGATATGTATATTGTTTTGACTCATTGTATATAGTGTGGCCTTCGAACCACTTATGATGTATCATTTTGTATTGTACCGGGATGTATCAGTGTATATGTGTAACAGCCCGCTATTTTGGACTATTCGCATCCGCACATGTCGGACTTGAATAATTCAAAATACCGCGTTGTTAATTTAAATTTGACAAAACTGAACATATACAGTAAATAAATAATCACAGATCACAGACACAGAGTAATAAATGCAGCGGAAGCAAAAGATAGTAGTTCATGAAGCTACTATATACATATCAAAGTTAAATAAAGTACAGCGGAAGTCTCAAATACAATAGACAAATACAATATCAGAATACATCACTGGAATCAACCGAATATCTGAAAGCAGAATAGATGGCTGGATCTTCAAGCAAAGCTCCAACTTCAAAGGCGAGTCTCAAATACTGGTACACTCAGTCTGACCCGAGCGTAAAGCAAAACACAAGACACTCGAGTCAGGATTAATATTCTTATATCAATAAATCCAACTCAAGTGAAATAACAACCGAAATACAAGTAACTCAAAGGATGTTTGGAATAACCATCCTTTAAGGATCCGTTAAACTATCTACTATGTAGTAGTGTACGGTAAATAGATAATGCCTATCAGTAATATAAAATATCAAAATAGTGTTAAGGCGTTACCATTATTCCCCTTAACACATTTTTATATAAGCGTTATAGTCTATACAGCACTGTAAACTCCACCGTAAACTAGTGGGCTATCAGGGAGTACTCCATAGGTATAACACAAAAGAAATCGTAGTGGTCGTGTATAGGGATACAAGTATGACAAGGCACATGAGGCAATACCCAAGGTAGTGAAACTACCGTTTGTCTGATCTGGACTGGTGAGAACGCATCGCCGCAGCGACCGCAACACCGCGAAACAACACTCCCAAAATCAAGGGTGCACCAATCGACAACAAGTAATGAGTAGTTTTCGAAGAAGTGTGTTCGCTCGAGGTAACTAACCCCCCATTTGGCCCGGCACGGCTCCTGTTTTAGTCATTTCCAATTTGACACAAGTGTCAAGGCTATCCATTATCGTTCTCTTTCTTCAGTCATCACGTACATCATTCCAACCACTTCATTCTGGATCACACTCCGCGTATAGTTATTAAAGTGGTTTTCGGTTTAGACAGTGAGTATGTCCCTAACCGATTTCGGTCTCTTTAATAACTTTCGTAATTATTACACCGATTGGTCATTTATATATTTCAAAACCAAATCAATTTCAATTTCAAATAAAATTTGTAAACCAACATTTCATTTGACTTTCTAAATCAATTTCCAAAATTTACGTTTCAAAACTTTCAAATTACCATTTCGAAATCTTATAATTCAAATTCAATTTTTATTTAAACAATTCAAATTTTGATTCAAGTTCGTATATAAATTTCGTTCCGAAATCCTTTAAATTAATTTAATTTAACATTTAAATCAATTTAAATTCATTTATCGATTTCATTCAATATTCATTAAGTAAATTTGCCATTCAAAACAATTTCTATTAAATTTCCAATTCATTAAATCCATTATTTAAATTCAACTTCCTTATATCAAAACTTACAAATTGAATTAAATTAAATTCGTCAAATCAAATTCTTTACATTTCAAGTCTTACATTAATTTCAATAAATCACATTTTATTTCTTGTTAAAGAAATTCAATTTCACTAATTTATTTACTTAGTTACAAATTTCAAACTCAATTAATAAAGAAACTCAATTTCAATTATTCAAGAAGTTCAATTCCACTTATTAAAGAATTCAATTTATTTAATTATTAAATAATTCAAATCTTTTTAATTACTTAATAATTTCAAAACTTAATTATTAAAAATTCCAAATTTTAAAACAACGTTCATTCATCATCTACTATGTTAATATTTTGATTCAGATCATTAAATATTAACATTTCCTTTCATTAAAATTCAAATTCCAACTTCGTTTCAAAACATATTATTTATTCAAATAAAATCTTCATTTTATTTTTAAATCAAATTATTAACCAATCGGTTTTTATTTAATTCTCTATCCTAGGTCAAGTTCATTTGGGTATTTATCATTTCAACCCGATTCTAATTCAATTCAAAATCAAAACATAGCAAAGGGAACTTGCAGTGTGATAACTGGGATGGTGTCAAAGTAAATAAACAAACAAGAACAACAATCAATATCAAACTAATAATCAATTCAAATAATCCTGAAATAACCGTATTAGTTCACATTGTTATTTGTGCGAATTAATATAATTATTTCTAGAATCTACACTATCATTTCATGTAGATTAAAGATTATTACACTATTATTTGATGCGGTTCTACACTTTACATTTCTTATTCGATTTCATACCATAAATTCAAAGGGTTCAAGGGTAATTAACCATTTCTACGTGTCAAATAATTAAACATTTAAGTGGTCATGTTTTACAAATTTAACTAATCAAATCCAACACATATATCAATTCAAACTTTAACTATCCTACGTCAAATTCAGTTGCATGTTATTTATCACTTATACATTTACAATTTAACGACCAATGCAAACATCAACAATTAATCAATTAACAGCCAAACTGTATTATCATCGCATAAATAATTAACAGATAATGGTGTCAGATTTCACAAGTGAACTGATACAGGTAATAACATAAATAACAGTATAAATAACTAACAGTAGCAATATTTCAATTGACGTTTCAATTGAAATCAAATTTAGTAAATAAAAGAACGTTAATCGTGAGTGATTGCTCACCTTTCGTGGCTGGGTGGGTTTTGATGAAGAAATTGAGTTACAAAATCCAGGTACGAATCCCCAAACAAAGCAAGACTTGGCACGAATCGACGATCAAGCTGATAGATGGGATTGACGAAATCAAATTAGAACCGATCGATGATGACAAGTGGTATAAGTGAACTTATATATAACCATATATAATTAATTACATATAAAAGAAATCATATTCTAAATTCAAATACATTTTAAATCTAAACCATATAAATGTATTTTCAAACATATATATAAGAAATCAAAACATACATATACAATATATATTTTGGGATAAATACATATATGTCTACAAAAAAATATGTAAATACTTAGCTATATTGTATGTTCATTTAAGAATACTGCTGCAAAACATATGTAAGCTATCATATTGAAATTATGCCTATTTCTCAGTTTAAACAATATATATATGACTGCGACTTAAAACAATGTACATAACTTACAGACCATAATATTTGAATAGCAAATACAATCTATAACTTCTTTTAAAACTTACTTATATGCGAAATATATAACTAACATAGACCTTTATGTATAGCTAACATATACATCAAAACTAAGTATACTTATATGAGTAACTGTACCCTTTGATGCTTTACAAACTTAATAACCACAGTACCTTATATCTAGAAAACTGTATATTATATTCATTTATACTTACAAACCATATATAAACAACTTATAAAATGATATACATAAACTAAAATATAAACATATAGCTTACATAAATGGGAAGTATAATTATATATTTAACTCAAAAGATCATTTTAAATATAACTGTAAACAATCCTTACCTATGCTATTACATGATTCTATACAATATATTATAAATTTACACATCAATATTTAATAAACAAACAAAATACCCCTCAGCAAACAGCAAATATCACTTAACATTAATATGATGCGTATAGCAGATGTACAGTTGTATGCAGACTACCATTATAATGCAAGCTACTCAATGAATGCATACATTATATTTAATTAATTTTATAAACAAATAACCGAGTTAAAATATACATATGCGACAAATTATATATAGATTCATATACACGAAGCTTCACACGCAGCAGGTTACAGAAAACTAATACATGACTAGTAATCAATATATAACAAACATGATATATAGATCTTTATGAATATATATAACTAATATTCTATTTAAACTATAACATATAAATGCTCGCATACTCAACCGAAAAGCTTGGCAAGGAAGAAACAGGCGGAGATAAGACTTGGCGCTGGTAGGAGGAGCGAAGTGGGGTGGTCGAGGAACGGGTTCTGGCCACTCGTGTAACAAGGCTGGAGGTGGTCTCTGCTGTGCGCATCTGAGTGACGCAAGCCAGGGAGGGAGGCTGAACGGGGAGGATTGGGTCGAGGCTGGTGGGGTTGCGTGCATCGGGAGGAAAGCTGTACGCGGTGGCTGGTTGCTTTGGAGAGGGAGGCGGAGGGTTCTTGGGTCGGGTTGGCTAAGATATGAGGCGTTAGAGGTGGGAGCAGGCAAGGCAAAAACAGAATGAAGGAGAACAGAAAGGCCAAGGCCAAATAAAGTGAAGAGGGCAAGGGGAAAGTGAGGAGGAGAAATGGCTTTAGGCAATAGAAGTTTGGGTAGGAGATGAAAGAAAATGGCAGAGGTTTGTTTTTTTCTAAGAGGAAGGTTGGAAGGATTTGCACAGGAGGAGGAGTAAGTTAACAAAGTAAGACTACATATAAAACTTGCACAAAAGTAACGTATGTAACAATAAGAAAAGGTAATTAAAAGTTGAACGACCACATATTGAACCGGCACATAAAAGCAAACATTGGGAATGTTAAAAGTTAGGAAAGTACATAAAATAAAAATTAAATGCAATTGGCTGTTTTATTTATATCCGTTAGAAAATTTGAACGGTCACAGAAAGTCAAAAGCCAAATTGCGGAACCGATATGGAAATCGTTCCATAGATTTCGTCACTATCCGGACTCCAAAAATACAGAATCGAATATACCACAGAGATCAGTATGACGAGATGATCAAAACGGTATACTGATATCAATGGTACGAATGAATTATAAAATTTCAAATTTTCTACTGGCGAAAAATGCAAGAAAAGCGCTGAAAAATAAGATCGACGGGGCTAAAGAAGTCCAAATTTGGAAAAACGAAAATTGACGTCTTGCTCAGAAGATGGTTTAGAATATTTCCATATAAAAATATTTAGGTTACGAAAATATTTTATTTTCGTCAATTCCTAACCGATTAATTTGAAATAAAATTTCACATGAAATAAACTTTCATATTTTTGGATGAAAATTTACCAGTTGCTATGTTTAACTAGACGCATTTCAAATATTAAATTTTTTTATTTCAAAATTTTATCATTTAAAATTTCACAAAATTTCTACTAATTACGTTATTAAAACAGTTAAAATTTCCGGGTCGTTACAATATGTGTATATCTGTTATTTGCTATTTTATGATGTGTTGTGCATTCTGTTGTTGTATTTTGTTCTAATAGATCCTTTAGCCACTATAGTTTTGTATTAAGAATTTATTGGATATGTCGATCCACTTATGAAAAAAAAATAGAGCATTAATCGACGTATTTAATATATGTTTAAGACAAACCTATAGATGGTCACTCCTAACCAACCCTATTCTCCGCATTAGCAGACTGTATTACTCAGTAATACTCTTTGTTAATGTGGGTCTCAGGGTGGGGCGTCATAGTTTCCTCAAGGTACGTTCTCAAACTCTCACAGATAGAAACAGTCTTCCATATCTCGAAATTTAGTGTCAAGTATAAGATGAAGTATCTTCCATATTCTTAATAAATCATGAACAATTTATAGAAATTAACCCTCTTATACTTATCACACTTCCGACTTCTCTATCCGTCTCAGAGAATCGAAGTCAGGTAAATCGAAGCACTGGTTGCTATGGCCTTGCCTTAGTTAAAATACTAAGATTTTAGATCTCATAGATAGAGGAAAATTTACTCACTGGCTTTTAGTGCTAAATATAAGATGACTTGTTTTCCATAAACATGTCAACATTTTATCATATTTGTTTTGTTTTACGTAACGGCACCGACAAAGAAATCCCTTGCATAAAACAAAGTCTTTTTGAAACAATCAGAAAAACCACTTCGAAAAGTTATTTCTAGTCTACAACTTCAAATTAGTACTTTTTATCGGTTAGAAATGAAACCGTTCAAGTTAGGGTATCATTTCCTATCAAATCTTGACTCGAAAACACTTATAACTTTCAAAATAGAAACAAGTTTCATACCTCAAAGTCTAGAAATTAAAATAGGATCTGAGAGTTCCAATATACTTGTTCTTAAAACATTTTCGAAAATCACTTATTTAAACCAAAGTTTGATTAAAAGGGTAACATTTTTCATTTATAAAAGTAAACACTCTTTAATTGATAAATTCCAAACAACTCTAAAACATATTCCCTTTACATTAGTAAACAACTTATTTAATAATAATAAAGTATTATACATCAACTTCCTTTCCAGTTACCCGAAACCATTTACTATAACAAAAATGTTATAGTCCATAATCTCTTTCCTTTTCTCAGAAACATTTATTGCAACAATAGTGTTGAAATCCAGGGTTCCTTCCTCTTTTAAAATTACTTTTAAAACTCTTTAAAATAAGTTTGAAACTTGTATTTAAAAAATTCCTTTAAAGATGGTCGCTTTTAAGAAAACTCGACTTTGAAACATGGTTTAAAATTTAAACCTTTTGTTTAAATAACTATATAAATTCTTAAAATTATATTTAAAATTCCTTTCAAATACTTATAAACCCATTTGAAAATACTTTTCAAAATATTTAAAATAGACAGCCGTTTTTACTTTACAAAAATCATTGATTTTCAAACTACATCCATGGCGACTATCGCTATATGGATCATAATGTGTTTAAATTTGTGTTGTAAATCAAAATAGCTTTTAAAATCTTTCTTTCTATATTTTAAGCAACTTTATAACTTTACAAAAAGGTTTAAAAACAAAAGTCAATTTTGGAAACCATTTCAAAACACTTTAGAAAACAAGTGGCAAATCGTTTAAAAGTGAGCATGAAATTTCAATGTTGCATAAAACCAACAAGTAAGTTAATTATAACCAAGCAACATTTACTATCCATATACCTAACATTTACATGACCAATAATATATGTAAATAAAAATCAACAAGGCAAGGAATCCTTTATAATCCGTCTACAAATTTCCATTCTTCGAAGTGCTTCTATAGCGACCTATTCGCTACGAAGACATTTTGACTTCCATTCACTTTGCTTTTGTCCCCTGCAACACAATGGTTATTTATGTCATTTGCTTTTAAGCGGGAATCAACAGCAATAATATACACACATCAAAAATACATACTTACAACACTACGGCATAGCACTAAATTATTACAACATTTTGTCAATTTTAAATCTATTTTAAAGTGAGATATCTCACTTTAATTCATACCAAACTTCGGACAAAATCCACAACTCCTTCCTATACTCCAACGACCAACACAACACTTTGCTTAGCCCTTGCAAACACCTCTCCTACTCTCCTCATACACACGCACCCCCAGGTCCATATTGCTTATGGCCATGGCCTACTTTGGGTGCTCGGCTTTAAAGCTTCGACCTTTGACTTACCAAGAGGTGTTGCCATGATGTAGAGAGGATTATATTTGATTTTGGTTTGTTTTGGAGATGATTTGAAGAAAAAAAAGAATGAAGATGAGGAAGCCATTAATGGAAGAATCGAGGAAGAAAACGGAAATAAAAATGAAAATGAGAAAAACAAGAGAGAATGTCCTTTTTTAGAAATTAAACATTGATTAATTACTAAACTACCCTCTTAAAAATAAGTTAATACCCTCCTTAAAATTTAGAAAACATGTCACCCTCTCATCATGTTATGTACTAAGCCATCACATCCATCTTTTTTCCAATGTCCTTTTTGTTGTTCTTCTTTTATACTTCTTACTTTTTAAATGGAAAAGAATAGTCCACCCTTACTTAATTACTTCGGGTATCTTTATTTAATTTGCTTTTAGCCAAACCCCTTAATCTACAAAGTTGTTTTCTTATTTGTACACATATGTACATTAGTGTGCACAAAAAGTTCAACTTTCGGTCGATGAAAAGTCAAAATTCCGAAAAATGATTTTCGATCACATTTTCAATTTTCTATCGAACTACTTATTTTTGTAAACAAACTTCCAAAATAAGTTTACCACCATTATTTATTAATTATAATAGGGTTATTTGACCAACAAAAACCATTAATTGAATATTTAATATTTATCAAACATTCACAAATCAAAGCGATAAAATTCTGAGTCGTTACATTTATTGTATCATTTAATAACAATCCCTCTTACAAATAAAATAAATAAATATATGTACATTAATACATAATTTGGAACAAATATGTAAAGCATCACTGGGTCTATGGGTGGGGCGAGCCTACCCCGACCTGTATGGTTTTTGGGTATGCGACGAAAGTCCAGAATCACAAAGGGTTTGCCTAACGGGTCTGGGGTAGGGTTTAAAAAATTCGAGGTGGGTTCGGGGCAAAAAAACTCATCCCAACCCACCCTATTGTCACCCCTGAACATATTTGTTGTCCTTGAATGTTAAGGACAGTTGAGTGTGCTTTTGTAAAGAGTTCGTTATGATATTATAGTAAAAAAAATTCTTTTGAATGGTTCGACCATTTAAAAAGGTAAATGAATGTACAATTGTAGACGTAATTTAAGGTAAAGTTATGATAAAGAGAGTGAATGACCACTTATGCTTCATAAAGAAACATCGAAAATGAAAATTGTAAAATAATAATTGATACTTAACATTAAAATAAGAATTATAATTTCTATTCCGAAATAGATATTGAGATTTATTTTTCTAAGTTCAAGTAATTGAACAAAGAACTCCCCACTATAAACTAGTTACCGTATATGACATAAATAGTCTATATTAAGTGCATGATAAGCCTCCGTATTCAGCACACTATTATAGTAATAGCGGAAATAGTGGGAGCATACCACATAGCACTTATTGATTACATTAAGTTATGACAATTATTTTCATACTACACATTATTTATGAAATAATATGTGTTCTCCGGTGATGGCTGAAGAATAAATATAGTTTTATTTCAATAAGAATATTATGAATATTTATTATAAAACAAAACTATAATGTGAATTTTGTTTTCATAACAAAAGTGATGCATTGGAAAGTACCAAAGTATCTGAAATTATTTATCATTATTTTGGAATTACAGACTAAGCCTTGGTTTTGAGAAGTAATTCTTCGATCATATGATTATGAATCATATGACACTAGTGAATTATACCTCAGATAATTAAAGGCAAAGAACCTAGCGTCATAAGAGTTGATGATCTCTTCGGGTTGATAGATAAAGATGTATGTAATCACAAGTCTAATAATACCAAAATGTTTCCACATATTTTTTTTATTCATCGATGAATTATCGCAAGCATGAATCTAGGTATTTGATGCATATGGGGCATGTCCATAATAAGTTCATAGAATATAAAACGAAAGTAAAATAAAATAACATGCAAAAGAAATGACTCGATTTGATCGAATGGGTTAGTATATTGGAAAGGGTTCCAAGCGTACCTAAAATAAATTAAGATTCGATCTCAAGGGTCACTCCTCCTTATAATACATAATGATGTGTTGATAATAGTAATCGAACTTTCTTGGACAAAGGACAACTAAATGATGAGTGAAGTTGAGTTAAATTCTTTCTATAAGGTGTGACTTAAGAGTAGTACAAAAGGATAAGATTGATATTGTACGAAGAATAGTTTATAAAGTCATACAAGATATGATTTATAAGAAACCCCGTCATGTCTCAGGCCAAGGATTGACACATTGTGCGAATAGAAGGACTACATGTAATGTTTGTACATAGAAATCTTATATGAATCACCCTAAAGGAGTTTAGGGATGATAGTCATAGGATGATTGATTTACGTTATGAACCTAAATATTGTGAACTAATACCAAGTCAGTCTTATATATGACAATTCATAAAAGGTTTATGAATGCTCGTTCCATTTAAATAAGAAACAATTGTTGTTTCAAGAAAAACCAACTTCATGACAAAGGAATTTCTTCTAGAAATTATTGGTAATAAATTAGATACGATCCAAGAATAAAATTGATTATAAGGGATCAAATAAAATTAAGCAAACGTAAATGAACGCATAGCATTAGAGTGTCTAATGATTATTCTTACACATTGAAGAAGAAACTACGAGTTTCTTATCAATATCAGGAATAAATACTCCTCGGTTGTTTTGTTAAACCATAAAGAGTACCGACTCTATGATATGGTACGATGCACAAATTCAAAATAGATTTCAAGTACATTACCAAAATATGATTTTGATAGTTAGA
The DNA here is from genome assembly GCA_030737815.1 of Allium fistulosum. Lineage (NCBI taxonomy): Eukaryota > Viridiplantae > Streptophyta > Magnoliopsida > Asparagales > Amaryllidaceae > Allium > Allium fistulosum. The sequence continues at coordinate 839,421,684 of CM060905.1, forward strand.
CCCGAAGGGTTATGATCCATCGGCCGTAAACGTGTCTTTAAGAGAAAGGCAAATGCGGTTGGAATATGGTTAGCCACACTGATAAGAATTAAATCATGAATTTCGATTATTGAAATTAGCGTAACAGATTCTCCACTCAATGTGCTCAAGTTGATTTGGATTCTACCTACAAAATGATCATCTTGTAGGACTTTATGTTTTGCAATTGATACACAAAATTCTAAATAAAAATTTAGACTAGGCTCTTTGCACATAATAGCCAAAGTGCCTCGAAGTTAATGGAAGCAATATTGAATTCGTGAGCTTTGGATATGATCTGAAAACCGATACGAAAGTATCGTTCGATAAGCATCAAAATCGAATAACTATTTTAATAGAAATATCAAATAACTTGATTTCAGTCAAAATGCATAGAAAATGTGTATCCATAAGAAAGAAAGTTGAGGGTACATTGGTATTTCTAAACATAAGAAACAACATGGCGTTGATTGTTAATTAGGTACTTGTGTTAAAATTAGTTTTTAGTTATTTTAATACTCGACGTTGGATTTGCAAATTATGTCTTTTATAGTGATTATAAAGGACATTGGGAGTGTCCCAGACAATATGCAGAAACACTTTATTAAAATGTTTAATAAGAAACGTGTAAGATAGATTCCTTATGCATTAGTAATATGAATTATCATATATGTTCTGTTGTTTATGATATCGTGATTTGTTTATGTATTTTGTACATGAAGCAAATATCATATCTAAATTAAGGTCACTGAGTGGTAGTTTAGAGTGTTGTCATATATTTACGAAATACAGAAGAATTGTTTATAAAAGTAACAAACTTCTTATGAAAGAGTATTCATAGTTAGACTTCATATGTGATATTGAGTATGGTATGCCAATATAAAATTCATATTCGAAGCTTTGCTAAGAAGCTTTTAAGTTAAAAATGTTCCAATGAGAGATTGTGGATGACTCGATAAAAGCCAAGTACATCGCCTTGAATAGCGCCATAATAAAAGCAAGTATATACATAATAAATGCATAAATTTATAACCGAGCCGAGGGTCAATCTAGATGTTGAGAATCCCATAACATTATTATATGATAACAATGTCATGATATAGTTTGTAATAGAACTTAGAGCCCACTAGAGGTCGAGAGACATACTCCGAATTATTCCACATAATAAAGGCAATTTATCGACGCCGGAGAGAGTTGATTGACACAATAGACAATTAAAACATTATAGCATACTCATTCACCGAGGGATTAACTGGATTGGTTTTGAAGAAACCGATTGAATAAGTTGAAATAAGATTTCATAACCGACCCCAAGTGCAAGCAAGAGATTGCTAGAGTTAGGGGTATGCCCTAGAGGAAACTATGTAATTTGTTACATAAATCTAACTCAATAACCGATCTTGTTCGAAATAAAAGAGTTTCCTTTCTGTTATATACTTGTTATAAAATGTTATAAATAATTGATTAGTTGATTTAAGCATATATTTTATAAATTCTATAAATGATATGTTTGTGATAGCAATTAAAAATAGTTGTAACCATGAGTATTATATCACAATATGATAAGCACATCATTTTAAATATTCCTAATCAAGATGTATCGAGACTGGACATTGATGTGTCCATTGAGACTAGAGTACATGACGGTCTCCAAAATTGGGTAGTATATTACTCATGGCTATTAGGGGCACCAAGGGGTTACATACTGATAGTCATTGGATAACTATGGAATTACTCATTCGATAGTTTCATGTTGGTTAATATAACTAAGGTTAAACAGAAAATATCAAAGTAACTAATTTATATAGTTCTCTTTACATAGTTTCATGACCACTTTGATTATAGTTAAATCATAGCACGACATCAGTCGAACGACTACAGTTGGATCGAGTGGAAGTATTGTAAGTGAAACACTTTTCAACAGAGGATTTGTTTCCTCAATTATACGAAGTTAGTACCATGGTCAACTAAAATCAAATCAAAGTCAAAATATCTGACCAGAATAGTTCGGTTAATAATAATTGTTATTATTGAACCAAATACTTTGTGTTTGGACTACAGAGTTGAATACGGACGATATTGGAAATTAGACCATTACTAAATTTCATAAGTCCAAAGTGATATAGTTTTAATGACGAGATTTGGTGTAAATAATCATCACTATAAGGAAATGCCTAACAAAGTAAAAGTGAATTTTACTGAAACCAAGTAAGTAATAAATTTGGCCAAAATATCACACCATCTATTAAGTGACGCGTGAAAAATAATATTTGAATTGTTTAATATTAATCATTGATCAAATTTATACATTAAAGTCACACAACCGAAACGTTGAATACTCCTTTGACCACCTGATTTAAATAATTTATAATTCATATAAATTAATCAATATTTCTGTGATATTCATTATGAAAATTTTATTTGATGTTTTGAACATGGCTAAATAGTATATTTATAATAATTATAAATATACTAAACGATATGCGATATCGGTGCGCGTTTAAATTGGATTTAAATGTATGAAATTTTGTATAGACTTAAATATGTTTAAAGTCCATGAGCAAGTACACTTAAATTTTTGTACGCTCCAACGTCAGAATAATTCGGTCATAGCTTGCTAAAAGTAATATAAAAAATTCCAAGCTCAATTTACATCAAAACAATACGATTCGATCATCGATCGAAAGACAGTTCGAGAGCAAGCAACTCCAGAAGTAGGAATTCGATTTAAGGAGCAAATTCAACGTTTTGAAGTGCAAATTCAAGGCTTTGGTAAAAGGTTTATTTCTAGTTTAATAATGTTTAATTCGATTATTGTATCACATATTTGTAAGGTAGTTCATTTGTCACGAATCTTATAAATTAGTTTATTGTCACATAATCGATTGTTGTATAGTCAAGTGCATATAATAAAAAAGGCGTTTTATTTTATGTATACACAAAACTCATGTTGATCACAATATGATTAAAAAAATTAAATATAATATTATTTAACTGATTTTTAACTATGTAAATCTTTGTATAATATGTATAAGTTATATAAACTATGATTTAAGTTTAGAAAGAATTCTATCTATGCATAATAGTAGAGCATTACATGGTGTTGCATAATTTTTTCTAATTTTTTTATTAATTTTATATGTGTGTGTGTGTGTGTCTATATGTAGTTATTTACATGTTTATACTTTTGTATAAATATTTTATAAAATTATCACACATCAATTTTCTTTTAAGTTTTGAAAAAAAGGTAGTATTAAATGAGATTAATGAACATATTAATTGCACATTAATTTTCTTCCTTCAATAATACATTTCTCCTTCTTTCAAGTAACTTCTTCATATCATCTTAATTGTTTTATATAAACTTATACATACATACATACATACATATGTATGTGTGTATATTTGTATGTATGTGTATGTGTTATATATATTATAAATTTTTTAAATTAATATTTCTTTGTTTTCACATATATACTCACATATACACATTGCATTGCTACAATATTGATGCACTCTTATATCCATTTAGACATTAATCGAATGCAAGAAGGGATAACATGTCTGTTACGATGTAAATCACAGCATTTTACATGAGCATGTTAATCCGTGCACATATTGTTATGTCATATGTGCATGTTTATACATATGTGTATATGATACACATATTAAAAACATAGTACAGAATAAATCAAAGTAAAAATTTATTTATAAAATAAAAAAATATTTATTTTATTTAAATTAAATTTAGAAAAGTTCTAAATGAATTTAGACTACATAGGCCTATTAAAGATCCAATAATGAATTCTTTTAAAATTTACTCATTTCTTCGCTGCAGGTTGGCCCTGTTCCTTCAAGTGGACGATTACGTTCTAGCAAATAAAGGCTATATTGATAGACTTGTAAATGTAGCAATAAGCAACAAAATACGAGCTTTATTTGCTTACTCCCCGGTGTGAGCTGTCCATATTAAACTATAATATGAACCAGTTAAACGTAAGCCTCGTAGAGCTCCTCGATATGTTGAGGCTGGCCGAGTCTTCGTCCAGGGATCAAGGAACCATACTTTCTATTGAAGGGAACGTGTCATCTTCGAAAGGTTCGAAGAAGCAGAAGAAAATTAACAAGAAAAATAAGAAAACTGATGCTGACAATGGTGTGTAATCATTGTCATAAGAAAGGTCATTGAAAACGAAACTGTCCGGAGTAATTTGAAGATTGTTAAAGACAAGAAACAAAATAGTTCTACTGGCCATTAGGTACATTTATAATTCAAAATTATTTTACAATCAATAAATTATCTTGGATACTAGATTTGGAACTCATATCCGTAATTTGTTTCAAGGACTTAGGAACAGTTGCAATGTGGCAAAGGGAGAAATGAGGCTTTAAGTTGCTAATGGATCTCTGGTAGATGCAATGACAGTTGGAGATTATCATTTATCTTTACCAAATGGAGTAGTTTTAATATTAAATAATTGCTATTATGTGAAAGACTTTATTTGTAGTATCGTTTCTATGTCTAAATTATCTGAGACTTGTTATATATTTCATTATACTAATAATGTTATGAATATTATGCTGAATGGTAACAAAGTACGTGATGGTATTTTAGATAATGGCATTTATATGATTAATACTAATTATGTCTAAGCTGTGAGCATTTCAATTAATGTTGACGTAAATAAAAACTAGCTTTTGCATGTAGACTGGGTCATATAAGTGAGAAACGACAAAAAAAATGAAAAATGAAGGTATTCTACCATCATTTAATCCTGAATCATCTGATACATGCGAGTCATGTCCCAAGGGAAAGATGACCGAACACCCTTTTAATGGGAGTAATGAAAGAGTTAATGAACTCTTGGTCTTTACATAGTGACATATGTGGCTCGATGCCTATAATCACTAAGAATAATAGTTCTTACTTTGTAATCTTCATGGATGGTTTCTAGGATATGTGTGATGACCCACCTCCTCGACCCTAAGAAATTGACACTAATACATCCTCGGTATTCACGTGCCACAAATCCAAGTGCCGGAGAGGTGGATTATCAGGGGTTTTAAAAGAAAATAAAGGTAGAAAACAACCAAAATAGAATCTCACATCGTTGTCAACATTTAATTATACATATGAGTAGTACATGCAATTACTCCAAATTGCTCCATCAGAGTTCTAGTATGTAATAATCCAGCCAAGATAGTTATAACTACCTATCCTTATAAGTGAGCATAGATACATAATACATTATACATTATACATAATACAACGGAATTAATAAATAACTTTCTACAAAGGACCCAAAATGCTCCATGCTCCTTTTCAAAATGCTCCATGCTACCTAACTACTTGGCCACCTGAAAAAATAGGGCACCCAGATTTTAATGGAAAAGAAAAATAAACTACGGGTCAGTCATGAGACTGGTGTGAGAAACTCAAAATAAAGATATTTGAAAACAAAGGGCATCTCATAAGACCACGTCGCAGATAATCACGAAATGAGTTTTTACATTATAATAACCAAAAAATTTGCTATGAAAAATCTAGGAGTATTATTTTTAAGGACATTCTTTTGAAAAAACTTTTTAAGTAAACTTATATAATCTTAGCCGAAATTGTTACATTGATTAACTTCCAGCATAATAGGTGACACAATCAAGTCCAAAGGTAGTTATTGGAGAATGGATTTCCATACAATGGCAGGTAAGCGACCACCTTCCGTATAGTACATCTCTAGAGGGATGTACTGAGGATCAACACCTTTGAAACCTCTGTAATTGGCAATACCGGTCTACTCGCAGACTCATCTGGTGTTGGAAATAGAACCGAATATGACATCACCTCGGTCGGTCACCGGTCGTAACCGACCTATCTGGGATCACATAGCATACACAACATATTTGACATATAGAGAGTAATCTAGAAAGGTGATGACAATACCCTAATGGTTGCAAACCACATAACCTTAAGGTATTCCCTGTTTAAACCATTTCTGGTCGATGATGCCCGAAGGAACGATTACATTTCACATAGCACATTCCACTTTGAATGCCACATTGCCAATTCCATCACACACTATTGATTTCCATAAATGTACAACATCTGAGCTCGTACGTCTCAGAGAAGGGTGTTAAGTGTAAGAGAGTTACTTCCTACACTACCAAACAGAAGTACATTCACTACACCAAAACAGACAAATTCTAACATTTATAAGTGTTACAAATAATTTCAGTAACACTTTTTAAGTGTTACTAATGGACCGTGAGGAATAGAGCGGCCAAATTTGTAACACTTATAAGTGTTACAAACATACGTAATACTAACACTTATAAGTGTTGGTACCTAAATATACGGTAACACTTATAAGTGTTGGTAATGAAATATACGGTAACACCTATAAGTGTTGGTATAGAAATATACGGTAACGCTTATAAGTGTTGGTAACGAAATATACGGTAACACTTATAAGTGTTGGTACAGAAATATCCGGTAATGCTTATAAGTGTTGGAAAATGATTATTTAGTAACACACATATATATACACCAAAACTTAAATGCAAAGTTTAAATATAAACACTCTGCAAATAATGGTTTCCATATCACAAATAATTCATCATACATATTCAATGCAAAGTTTAAACGCTCTGGAAATGTAGTATAATATATCATAAACAATTATTTACATATTTCAAATACCACAATGTCATATATATATATTATTACAACATAAGCTTCAATTTTTTTTTCAAAATACACTTAAAGTTTAACTTACGGTTAACCTAACCATTCCTGATCATCCACTCCAAACTCTAATGGTTTTGAATATTCTTCAACGTCCACACTACGCCATAGATTGCATATTGCAACACCAAAGAAGTGATGCAGGAAGTGCCAAAAAATGTTGCTGTAGGCTAAAAAAGGGCAAAGGCAACACTTTCTCGGTGATGCACTTTGCCGCGTTGCCGCAGACCTCAAAGGCAACATTTTGACTATCTAAGGCAACATAAGAAATATTGTTGCAATAGAACCCTATTTGGGTCTATGGCAACATCCATAGGTGTCTGTACCAACATTCCAAAATATTGCTATAGATATTAACTTTCTGAAATTGTGGGGCCCACAATGTAGAGCATATTTGATTTTTTAATAGAAATAATTTTTTATTTAATAAAATGCTATTGCACAGAATTTGATATTCAAACAGTAATTTATTTAAATAAATATTTTATTTCAACATTTAAAATAGTACAAATTCCTGACTCCACTATTTTACAATTCAATGATAAATAACATCGATATTCACATATACATATATTCCTCACTACATCACTCAGTTCACTCATTACATATGCAGTTTCAATTTATATAGACACCGACACTGACAAATATATGACGAGCCGAGTGCCGAGCCGAAGGCGAGCCGAGAAGCGGGTCCGGGCGCAGCGCCGGCGGGGGTCCTGTCTTCTTTGAAACCTGTCTTCAGCTCATGCATTCATACACTCATGCACATTTGATTTGACTCTGTCTTCAAGCTTGTATCCAACTGTCCAGTCTTCAATACCTGTCACATATACCAGGTTCAGCAAAATATAGACAAGCCAGTGCAAGAAACACAGCAGTACACATAGGCAGCCCATCAAGCAAAAACAGTGAATGCATCAGGCATGTACAAGAGAAACATAGACATGTTCTTCAGCTAACCTGCCATTTGTAATGTCAAGATGGAACTTACCACTACATTTCCACATACCTTATGCTACTCAAGTCGAAATATCATTTGATATCCTTACTTTGGTATATACTTTAATGTCTATGAATATCCAACATAGTTTGAGGCCTCATAAGTCGATTGCTAACTCATTGTGAAAGAATCATCATATCATACAAAAGGTTTTTACCAAATGCTCTAATTTGACACAATAAAGAGACCAACTTCAAAATTTAGCAGTAGGAAGTAGAAGCATTAAATAAAAATGGTTACACTGTCTTTTTGCTTCTAGAAGCAAAATGATCAACCTTGTATGAAGTACATGAGCAACAACCAAAATTACTGAGTCATCGGTCAAATTAACAGGCAAAATCAAGTATTTCATCAGAACTAAAGTAAAATCAAGTATTTCAGCGAATTGCTACTTCACAGATCCATTATTAAACCTGACCAAGGGACTAAATTCCTAAAATTAAAAAATTAAAAAACTAAGAATATCCAATAACACAAATTTACCAAATTGAGTGCGAGCTCAAGAGAAGGCAAGAGCCCGATTTTCGAGTGTGAAAGAGGAATGGCGTCTGAAACCTCAACGATCGCTGGAGATGAATCGCCAGCAGCATCGAGGCGATCCACAAGAAGGCCGTTGACCGCGGAGTAACGGTGACCCAAAGAGTGAAGAACGAGCTTTATGTACGCCGTTTGAGATAATTCGTATTTGCACTCGGCACCCATGGCGACTTATTGTAGATCGTCTGTGGCGAATCTGACGTCGATATTGGACCCACCAGCAAATTGCGAACCCACCAGCAAATTTGGAAGAAAAAAAAAGAAACGAAAATATGATTTGGAAATTAGGGATTTGGAAATTAGGGATTTGGAAATTGGGGGTGAGAACGAAAATGATATGAAAAGTAAAGCGGGAAAACGAAAATCTGGAGCAAATTGTAGCGGTGATCCGGTTTAACAATCGGATTAAATGTAGACCGTTGGATCGTATTCACGCGGATTGCTAATTTTATTAATTTTTTAATTTGAATACATCTATAGCTACTGCAACATCTTGTTGATACCTATGCTAACACCTTGAAGCGAGTGTTGTAATAGACAAAAATCAGCATACCTATCGTTACATTATAGCTAGCAACACCATGTAATTTCGTTGCAGTAGGCCATCTATGGCGTAGTGCCAATACAACAATCCAAAGCGTCCTTCTTCAAGTTCCTGCATTTAATATAAACACTCGATAAAAACTTATACCTTCAAAATCAAAAGGTTAAAGTCTGAGTTACAACTCAGGTTCTAATTTTTTTGTATTTATGAATTCACAAACTTAGTATGCAAAATAGATGTTAATCAAACTCAATTAGCATTTGCGAATTGAGTTTGCAAACCCAATTTGCATCGATTTTGCTACATGCTCAGTTTGTGTGTTCAGTTTGCAAGCTCAGTTTGTGTGCTCAATTTTGCAAACTAAGTTTGCATGCTTAGATTTGCAAATTGGTTGCATGCTTGGTTTGCAAACTCTGTTGCATGTTGGCAGCATTCAATCGTTCAAAATAAACATGATGGTAAAGATTTTCTAACGTGGAGTGTGTTGTAATACTAGTATATCAAGATCAAAGATGATATCTCTTGTAAAGTTGATAGTAGTGATGATTCGAAAAACTTCAATAAGTTATAAGAAAATATGTAGAGTGATAGCACATGATTTAACAATAATAGGACATAAAATAAAACAAGCAAATATGCAAGGACGATAATTTGAAATTAAGACTTCACATATGCAATGACATGAAATTAAATAAAACAAGCAAATATCCTGTTCATAACTAGTCAACCAGATTACAGTTGAAAGAATCTAACAGTTTTAACTTCTACTTTGATCTAGCCGTGTCAATTTCTGAACGCAAAAGGACTGTTATGAAACGTAATTTCTGAAGTCAACGTTTGATCCAAATCTTCAATCGTTTGAACATCTCAATCATAATTACAACATTTTTGATATAAAATTAGTTTAGATGAGTAAATCATAAAAATTTTCATTTAAAATAGTTTGAGAACTGCCAATAAGATCTTTGGAGTTATATATAATAGCTAGTCATGGATGCCTCTGTTCTTTCAAGCAATTTAAGCTTCACTAAAAACCCAAATTCAGTCACTAATGAGTGCAAGTACTAAAGACATATGAGGTGATTATTGCTCATTTGTATTTTAATTTATTGTGAATAGGCAACATGTACAGTTCCGCAGATTTTTATGTAAATAACCATATTATTCACCTCTTAACAAATTGGATTTGGTTTGTTATCCATACACACAAAACATTTGGATTACAAGCTGAAATATGCACACACATGCACTTCAGCTTAATTGGATTTGATTAATAATAAGCTTTTGTATTATTAGTTATCTATATTATATTGAGAATACTTAGTATTGAAGTGCATAAGGATGGTTAATCTGTTGGGATTTTTAAAGATATTATGCCTAAGTACATGCTCTTTGTTCTTTCTTATTTATTATTCACTATTAGTTTACTGTTTCTCCAATTCTAAATCTAATAATTAATGTTTAGTTTTCCTTTACATTACTTTTCTAGGAATAACACAGGTTGGTTTATGATACAACCACAATTTGTTATTCTCAAATTATATAACATGTTGCTTATCAAAGAAAGAAAAAAACTACCAGTAAGGCTGCTGCAATATGCAGCATCACCCTTAAAAAAGGACCAGCAAATAGGCTGCTGCAGTAAGCAGCGGCACATGAAAAATAAACGGCAGTAGGCTGCTGCTACAGAGCAGCGGCCCTAAAAGAAAAGAAAAAGGAAAAAAGGAAGTTAAAAGGAAATGTCTATGTAACGACCCCGAATTTTATATGAATTTAAATTGTTAATTTAATTAATCTTTGAATAAAAATTGTAAATTTATTTGATAAATTGATTTGAGTTTCCCCGAAATTCAAATAAAGTTGTGTCAAATCATTTAAATTTAAATATTGTACGCATATGTAAATATATACGTATACGTGATATATGAGAAAATTTGAAGTTAATATATATGTATATTGAATTCGAGTTTAAATCTAAGTTTAAATGGTTTAATAATAAATGATAATAATAAATATTAAGTTATAATTATGAAACAGTATAAGTAAACACATAGAAATTATAACAATATACTAAAGATAGATTAATTCAATATTGTAACAATACAAATGAAACAAAAGCCTGTAAATTAAATCAAGCAAGTGTGAGACCAAAATAAATAGAATACAAAATAACACCTTTACATACTTGCCCAGCCGAAAGCAAAGATAATAGAATATCTTTGTACAAATAAACAAAGTATGTATATCTTCATTTGTACAGCCGAGAAGAAGAATAAGTATATTAGTACAAAGCAAATTAATGCAGCCCCCAAATGGTACCTATCAGCCACGAGATAAGGAAAAATATCACTGATATGTTGTACTAAAGGAAATATCACTTGTACAAATATATCACCCTGTAAACTGTTTCTTATATATCAAGCCTCTCTTCATTTTCAGTTCGTCCATAAAAACTTAAACAATTCATTCAACTAGAAAGAAAAAAAACCAAATCATCTCAAAACCTGGAATAAAAATCAGAGTAAATCAAAAGAAGATTGAATCAAACAAATAGCTCAAGTTCAAACTGGAAAATAGAAACAAAGGATCAGACACCATCTTCACTTGATTCAATACCTGAGAAATAAACATCAACAACTCAGTTTAAAAGTAAATCCAACAAGCAAAAAAAATTTCAAGGATCAGCATCAAGTTAAAATAAGGCAGATCAAAACATTTCCAGATTTCATTCCTATTATCTGTTCCTCCCTTTGAAGGTGAGCAAACACTTGAACTTATATATTCATCTTTTGGGTTTGCATATAATGATTTGAGAATGAATGATATAAAGGATGCTTGCATGAATATGAACGTCTGTATAGATGTATATGCTTGTGCCTGTCTGATGTCTCTGTTCTAAAGTATTACAGGGTTCAATCCTGTTTAAAAAAAATCAAGAACTCACCCTCTGGTAAACCATTGATCTTAATGTTCAAAGAAAATTTGTTAGAATTGTAATGATCTCTCTCCTAAAAATATTTGGAGACATTAAAGATAAATAGTTTTCTGGAAAATATCAAAACACAGTGAAATCTCATTTTTGAAAAAAATGTAATCGATTAAAATTTAAGTTTTGAATGTATGATCTTGTTAACATTTACGAATCATGAATTTTAAAATAAAAATCCATATTTTTAGTGCGATTTTGGGTGAGAAATCACGAGATGAACAGATTTGACTATTTGGGCAAACTACGGTGATCGGCGACTTTGTTAGTCTCGCGATTGGAGCTGTAGCTAGCCAAGAGGTCGTAGAGGCTAGGAAAAATGCTCGCTAAATTTTCAGATCACCGTAGTGGGTGATCGAAGTAGAATTAGGGCTTAAGCCCAATGATCGTCGAGATCAGGAAACCTCGTCAGTACCACCTCGTCAATGCATCGAAATTCATTGGACCGGGGGGAAAATCTTCGGGGACCTTTGGGGTACCTGTGGTTGAAGTGGTGTGACCTCTGGCGTCGTCAAGCGGCGGAGTGGATCGAGTTTTGTGATCGGGTTAGGCTTCAGGAAAGAAACATTTGAACTCAAATTCGCTGGATTTTGATTTAGGCAAGATCACGTATGCTGGGTTGTTCGAATTGATTCAGGAGATCACCGATGATGCTTGGGTGGCTGCGGCGTTGACTGGAGTTGGTCGTGAAGTTCGTGCACGTGTACGTGCTTATGTATGTATCTGGGATAAAGTGTTGGGGAATAAGAAGGTACAGGAGCTTGAGATAAAACGCGTGCGAATGGGAAATGGACTCGAAGCATTCGAGAAATCGTCTCAGCGAAAAATAATTTTTGGGTATGAATGGATCGTGAGGGACACGAGAGAGGCTCGGGAATTTTGTGTGACTATCCAGGCATTTTAAAATATGAGAAGTTTTAAAGTTATAACGTAAATTTTGTTCAGTTTTAAAGACAATATAAAGTGTACAAAGTTTTCAAGTAAGTTCTATTCAAAATTTTAAAGTATAAGAAATCAAATAAGTTTCCAAATTTGAATTATTGAATAAGATTTTAAAACAAGATTCAAGGGTTAAATGTTAAGACAAATGTTTTAAATTGTTTTGGAAAATAAATGGATTTAGAAATGATATGATGATAATGAATAAATTTATAAGTATTTTCAAATGGAGTTTAATAATGCTTGAATTAAGAAGGTGATTATGGTAAGCGTATTGAACTTTAATTAGTCAATATTTTTGGTATAAAATAATTTCGAGCATTAAATTTAGATGATGAAATTAAGTAATGAATTAAGATAAAATGGCTTGTCTTCAATTAATTAAGGTGGATAATTAAAGATAGGTTAATTAATTGATTGATTAAATTAAGGTAATTAATTTAAGGTTCCTTACTTAATTACTTAAAGAATAATGTGTTAATGTGATTAATTAGTTATAATTACACAATTAATTCATCTTAATTGTAGATGATTGATTATTATCGAATGCTTTGTGATATGATGCTTTGTGATACAAATTGCTTTGTATTGAGCTGTGATATCGGTGATATGTTTCTTGTGAATGTAAAACCCCTTGACCTTTAAACGACATTTAAATTTCGATGTGACAGGGAGTCGGATTCCAGTTGGTTATCTGAAACCCACATCGAATTGTAATAGTGAATCCTTGTGACTGATAAATTTATTTTATCTATGAATGAAGATAAGCGTTGTGGATTATACCGCTTATCGATATCGATATATCTGTGATGATTGATGTTGTGCACTATTGTGTGGAACCCCTGGACTACACTTTTACACACACAAATATGGATTTCACGTGGAAATCGGTTAAGTCACAGATAATTTAAATTTAATGTTTTTGAAATCGAAATTTTAATTTCAATTGATTTTGAAATTAGAAATTTGGGTTTAAAGTGAAAAGCTTTTGAAATGGAATTTCAAAGATAAAAGTTATTTTGAATAACCTAATCGAGTTTTGAAATTTAAATAATTTGATTTAAATTTGAATTCAAGTTTGAAATTGAATTCTATGATTTGAAACTAGGGATTAAAGATGTTGTACAAGTTATATATGGGTTAGACTATTTTAAAGTATTGGTTTGGGAATTTGAATTTAATTTAAGGGTTTTGACTCGTGTAAATATAACTGGATTTTCTGAAACGGAACTATTTGTTTTCAAATAGTAAAAGCTTTCACATAAGAAAGGATTTCCAAATTGTGTTGAACGGTTTCAAGTTTGAAATAGAATTGAAATGTTTTGAAATTTATGAAATGAGTCTTTGATTCAAAGATCGAACGAGTTAATCTAACTTGAAATAAAATTGTTTTGAAAGGCTATGAATGAATCTTTGGAAACGAGTTTTGAGAGCTATAAGTTAAATCTTTGAGTTAAAGATTTAACGAGTTAAATTGAAATGGAAATCGATTTGGAAAATCTGTGAATGAATCTTTTGTTTAAAAGATAAAAAATGTGGAAAATTGTTAAACCATTTAAGGTTGTTAAAATGAATCTTTTTGTTTAAAGATTTAAAATGGTAATTTGTTTAAACCATTTGAAGAAAAATTTTGGGTAATAAGTTGTGACTTAATTGAAATCCCAATATCCATATGTTTTAAAGTATTGCGCTCATTATTCGGTTTAGCCGGGAGAGGACCTTTGTGTCATATAACCCGTTCTGAATACTGGTACGTCGTATATGGATAGCATTTGAAGACCGGTGGTGAAGACCGGATATTTTCGAAAACGAAAGGACAACTCGTCGAATGTCTCTGCATCGACTGGCCCCGATATAGAGATTTTATCACCCTTTGTGATGGGAAGTCCGGACGTGATTGGAAATTATCCGGAATTGCAAGGGCTTCGTGAGAAGTGCCTTCGGTTCTGTTCGATCCCGGAACAGACTTGTATGGATTGTATGTCTGACATTACACTTTGAGATATAAAGCCGATTTCTTTCAAATACATTTCTATTGGTGGCGGAGAATTTATTCTCTTAGCTTAACACCCTTCTCTGAGACGTATGAGCTCAGAGGTTATGTAGTTGAAATTTATCGGCGATATATCCCAATTTGGTAATGTGACACGCTGAGTGTTGCTGTGTGATGATCAGTGTTTGATCATTTGTGATATGATCATTTGTTTGATCATTTATCTTTGTGATCATAGGTTGATCATCTGTTGACCCAAAGCATGGCTTTGTGACAAAGCGTGGCTTTGTGACAAAGCGTAGCTTTGTGGACGAGACTTCGTCAGGGCCTCACAACCCGGAAATGGTCGAAACAGGAATGTTGCGGCAAGGTTATGAGGGTCGCGCCCTTTAGGGTATGTCATTTCCTTCTGGAAAGGGGTGGTATCATGGTATGGAGCCCAGATACTTACTCATGTGGATACACTTTATTATGTGTGATGTTGGTTTAGAGGCGCCTCGGATAAAGGTCCCAAAGGACCGGGGGGTGGCATATTCGTGAGTTACCTGTTACAGGGGTAACCCGGCCTTGTTTGGCAGAGAGCAGTTTGTCTCTCGGGACGTCCCGCCAGAGGCGTTCCCATGCGGCGGAAGGAAGTTCCTTAGCCTGACCATTTGTTGGAAATCCATTTCCCAATACGGAACTTGTACGGTTTTAGTTGTAGAACCTGCCATTTACTTATGGTGGCGCCCCACTGTTTAGATGGTAGCTATAGTAGGCATAGTTCGAAATGTCTATGCTGGCTAAGATTAATATTATACTTTCGAAGTGTTTTCTGCACTATGCACTAATAATAATATCCAATGGTTTTGCGTAGTAAGCATCTTTGACTATCATAAGAAGAAATCTCCTCCAATTCTGCGTTTGCATTGTGTGTGTGGCGGGAGGTCTTATGGTAGTTTCATTTTCCAAAAGCATTGCGGTTTTCAATGTTAAAGTTCTGTTGTGTTTGTTTTAAAGATAAACTGTTTTTGTTGCTCACACCAGTCCCACGACTGACCTGGAGTTTATTGTTCCCTTCCTAAACTCTGGGTGCCCACTATTTTCCACACGGGCAGTCTAGAGTTGGGTTTCTCAGACATTCAGGTTTAGTAGATTATCTGGAGCTAGTTCAGTATTTGGAGTTCAGGACTGCACTTGCTTCTCTTTGTGGTTCGAGCTTGACATTGAAGATCATTTTTGAGTCAGTCTCTCTGACTAATCATTTGGAGTTATCATTTCTGTTTTCCGTTGTTATTTCTTGTATCTCTGATATGGTTGTATCATATTGATATCATTGTTGTATATCATACTGGATATTGTATTCATTGGATTGTATATGATATCATCTATTTTTATTCCGCTGTGTTATTTACTTAATTGTGTTATAGCTCCGGCGAATCGGATTTGAACGGTCAAATCTACGGCATTCTAGTACAATGTGAAGTACGGATGTTGATTTTCGAGCGGGCAAAACCCGATACATTACAGTCTAGGACGTGACAAGTTAAAATATTCAGCCTGTAAATTTATCTAGTGGTTTGTAAACAAAAGTGCAAAAGCTTCATGAACTACTATTCTTTTGTTTCCGTTGCACTATTGTTATATTACTATGTGTCTGTGATTTTGTGATTATTTATTTACTGTATATGCTGAGTTCTGCCAAATTTAAATTAACAATCTGGTATTTTGAGCAATTCAATTCCAGCATGTTTGGATGCGAATGGTTGAAAATATAGGTCGTTACAATGTTTACACCAATGGTTTGCTAAATAACTTGTATATGTATTGGGGCAGTACAATTTGGTAGATGCTATTAGATGCATGAAGTTGTGCTTGAGTACAATTAAACTGATCTCATAGCCTGCTATAAAAGTATTTGAATTCTTGAATTTTTAAAATAGTATAACTGACAGTAAAATTATTTGAAAATTTAAACTGAGAAAAAAATAATTTGTAATAAATCTTTACAAAATATTAAAATAATAGTTTTAAACTGAGGCCACAGTGGCCTTAGTTGTCTAAACTTAGGCCAACAGTGGCCTCAGTTGTCTCAACTGAGGTCACTGTTGGCCTCAACTGTCTCACCATCAGAGTTTGCAAACATATTTTTTGTTCTTTGAGACTTAAAAAAATAATAATATTACAATCACTATTCGAGTAAAGCAATAAGGTACAAGTTTGGATAAAAGAGATGCACACAGAAGAATGACTATTAAACAAATAAGAGACAACTTAAAATCAAACACACAAAATATAGTTCTAGGAAGCCCGATCAATAAGCAATTAACATATTAAGTGTACCTTTGAGGTGTCAGACAATACAGTGTATGCCTCTCCTTTCATTTTGAACAAGTGATATACATTTGCATGCACTTCGGCCACCACTTCCTCCATACTACATCATTCACATTCTCACTCCTAATCAATGACTGACCATCCTACATTTGAACTACATCAGTGCTACATACCTTGTCTGGATGATGTCTCAAAGCAGCTTTTCTATTTGCTCTTTGTATATTTACTGCAGAACTTGATTGTTCAACTCCCATACACAAGAAAATATGGTTATAAATTTTTTATAACAAATACTACTTGTGAACCAGAAAGAATAATAATAGTAGCACATATTGTAGCATTGCACATTAAATTTAAGCACTTACAATATCATATACATGTTCAGTGAAATTTCTTCGTGGCTCTTCTTTTCTATGGTAGCAAGCCGGGCTTGTTTTAGTTCAGTACAAACTGAATCTTCTTTTCTATGGTAGCAAGATGAGCTAGTTTCAGTTTAGTATAAACTAAAGACGATGTCTCTGCTCTAGACTTGTTGTCCTTCTCTTTTGATCTTTGGATCCGTGTAACCTAAAATTAGAAAAGTAAATGACTATACCATAATGACCGATCATAAAGTTCTAGTATCACCTGCAAAGATGGTTATGTTTGTATGATTGTGATGCATTGATAATACTATAAATGTAAATGATATATATTGTTTCAGATTATTACTATTACTATTACTATTACTATTACTATTACTATTACTATTACTATTGAAATCGCCTTGGGCAACCCAACGTTATGGACCGGCCCTGCATGTATGTATAAACTAATTGAGGAGTTGTCGATACATTTGCGATAGGGATTCTCTATCTTTGTTAAGTCAAAAATAGCATCAATCAGCACATTCTTTAAAGTAGACGTGAAAGTCACTTATTTTGTTTGAAAACAGTCCAAAAGTCGAGTCAGTTGAGTAAACCTCTGTTTGAGCTTTAGGTTTGAATGATAACTCATTTAGATAATAAGCTAAAAGGCAAAGATAAAAATTACAAAACGGTGAAAAAAAGTTACTAGAAATAGAATATTAGGGAGTATAAGCAAAGTAATAACAGCAAAATAGAGACTGGAACAACCACTTCACTGCATCAAAGCATGCATGAAAGATATTATGATGTGTCTCCATCTCCAAATCAATCAATCCCCACTCCAAAATCTTCCAAACCTGTACCTTCCTAAACTTTCCATCCACCATAATACTTTAATTTAATAGTGGAGTAGATTAAACCGGAGTTGGAAAACCCTATACAAACAAAAACTAAAAAGTAAAAGGAGTGATCAAGGTATAGAGATGAACCCAAATGTTGGCATTGGGAATAGTTTCGGTCCTAGAGATTGATGTTGTTAACCTCCCCAATCTCACTTCAGGCCAAAGCCTATGCGCCATAACTTCTTGAAATTAGTCTCATTTATCATTAACTCTCTCAACGTTAATACTGTGACATTCCACTCATTTACAAAATAATCCCAGAACAGTTGAACACAATCAATATTTGTCTTTTCAACTGTGACAAACACTACCTGACTTCCAACTGTGATAGAACACAATCAATTTTTTGTTGAATGTGCTTTTACAACACCTTGCCTTAAATCTTTAAGTTTGTGTTTTAAATGAATAGTTAGGTGGTCTATCAAGGATGTTAATTTGATAGACACTCGGATAGATGAATGTGATGAAACTTGCATATGCAAAAAGACAAGTTCAAATAAATTGTAATTTACAAATTTATGTTTGGAAAAGAGTAGGTAGAAAGCTGTAGCAAAAAGGTATGTCCGTGTAATAGTAACAGAATTTTGAAAATAAACAAGATGATGAAACATGCAAACTTGGAAATGAAAAAAAGGAGAAGATTCCAATAATTATTTCAAAAAACATCTGTAGTTTGCCAATCAACTGCAGTTTGAATTACAGGAATTTACGGGAATGCACAAACAGTACAACTAGTTAAGCCAAGCTAGCAAGTTATTGCATTTAAGGATATAGCTCATTACAATGAGGTTCCTTGATTAAGCCGAGCTAGCAAGTTGATGATACTAATAGTAAAACTAGTTGCTTTTATGTTGACTTTGCCAAGCTAGCCTACAAGCTTTGAAACACATACTATAATCAGTCTAAACACCTTCAACCTAAATTGAATTCTCCAAATACAAAAAAGTTTGAAATTTGCAAGTAAAATAGCATAAAGAGAAAAAAAGAAATTTACTCTCGACATCGACCTTGAAGAATGACGTGCTACGATCCAATCGCCTGAGCCACCCATAATTTTGAGCAAGCAACGTTGTTGACGAGGATCGCCACGAGAATAGCGGTCATGAAATGTCAATCCCGCTACCGAGCTGTCGATCAAGTTGAGCCGCGAGTCGTCGAAGTTGAAGTTGGCATTGATGTTAAAGTGGATGAAATCGGCATCGATTTTGAAGTGAACGAAATCGGCATCATTTTGGCAAGCGAGAGAGAAAACCCTAAATTAAATTGGAAGTTATGTGGCCAAAAATTGATAAGCGTGAGGAAAGAGCACATATGCATAAGGTACAAAAGACCCCACTTGTCGGTACATTATTTATGTATGCACCAAGTGTTTGTAACGCTTATTTATATAGCAAAGTTAATACAGAATACTATTTTATTTATACCAACACTTTTTCAGTATCATAACACTTTTATACTGTTGGTAGTTTGTAACATTTATAAGTGTTAGAAATTAGTAGATATAAAATGTTGCAAAATCACTGATTTGGTGTAGTGATTTGTAAAAATCAATGTACGCATATGTTAGAAATGTAGTGTCAAACATTCGTTCATACAAGTTGTCTAGGAACAAGATAAATCGAAGGAACTCTCCTACTACACCCTGTTTGGAATCACCCCTAGGATTAGTAACGAGCAGCCCTTGCATCGAAGATCAAATAAAGATACTACTGCCACATATATACGATATAGGAGTTTCCCCCGAGGGTTAGTGACAAACAGCCCTACATTCCATCTTTTAATTTAATATCATTCCATGTCTTCACCTTCAAATGCGTAAATTGGTTCGAAGTGGTTTTCAGATAGGAATCACCCAAATCCAGCCCGGTTCCTTCAAACCAATCATTGGAAAAAGATGCTAAGTAAATGGGTGATTATCATTTGATTAATTACTTTGTCTTTATCAAAAAAATATCTTCTAGAGATATATATCTTTAAAACATTTCTTTCTGGTATATACGGAATCATTAAACCTCTCTTTAACTTTGGAAATACCAAATCAAAATCATCTTTCATAAATCACATTGCAAAACCTTATTGAGTAAAAAGGGTTGACAGAAATCAAACTAATTCTACTCAATATCAATTTCCATATTCAATCTTTACTATCCATCGAATGACGGTGGAATTACCTTTTAAATTCACATGAATAGTACAGGTTCCCTCCTTGGAATTTAATACCGAGTATAAGAAGATTATTTCTATACAATCCAAGTTGTATTAAATTTTAAAATTTGAATCTTTAATACTTACCTCGTTTTCGACATTTCGACCTTATCTATTTTTCACCTAGGAAAGAGGCCAGGTGGGGCAAGGCACTAGTTGCTCTTGAACATCTCCTTATTTTAAGCACCCCATATTCGGATCTCACGAATAGAAAAATCCAGTCCACTCATCGACTTTTAGAGTCAAGATTAAATCATTTATTTATAACAGCTTTTCTTTTAACCATTTATTTAAACTCTTTGAAAATAATTATAAAACCTCTAAATCATCTTTAAAATACTTAATTATTTATTTGAAAACATTTATAAAGATTTGGAAAAGAATAATTAAGTTTACATCTATATTTCAAAAGTTATTAAAAATCGCTGAAAAAGTGTTGTAAATAGTGCTTTTAAGGCTTATTTGATCAAATCAACTTTTCGATCATTTGAAAATCCATTTTTATAAATCAAATCTCTTTTAAAGAAAATTAATATATTTATAGAATTTATTCCATATTTTTAAAGAATAAAAGAAATATACATTTCAGAGAATTTATCGCTTTGGTTTCTGAACTGCCAAAGCGCGATTATTTTGAAAACTTGATTTGCTCATATTTCAAAATCTACTAAATGAAATCTCAATCCTTTTCTTTTGTTTTGAAACCTATGATTATAAAAGTTTGGAAAATTCTTATTCCAAAGAATTCCGACTTCTATTCCATTCTATAAATGAGTTTAACTTTCTATAGCGCGAAATCGCGAACTGCCGTTATGCGATGCGCCTATTTTAACTAATTTTCCATATCCTTTTTAAACTTTGTCGAAACACTTTTAAATATTTATAAAACATTCCTAAATCATTTAAAACTATTTTGAAGAGGTTTAACAATCTAATATACACCATTTCATTTATTAAAGGAAAGTGATTTCCTTTGTGGTATTCGACGTGTATTAAACGTGTTTACACATCCAAACAAACATATTATCATATCCAAACATGGTTCACAATCATCACAACCAAGCATAGCCAAACATATATATCATCCAAAATATCATAATATAAATAGAGTTTCTCACCTTAGATTTAATCGAACTAATTTTAAAACGACTATAGCTCCGCTATTCGGAAAATTTAGCCTTGCTAAGTTTGCACTAAAGCTCCTAGATGGGCCCGGCCTTAGCCTTTAGTGCTACGGTGCTCACGGCTTTGCTTTGAAGAGAGAAAATGCTCGACCTTTGGGTGGTGATGGTTTGGCCGTGGGTTTAGAGGGGAGAAGGAGGGGATTTGCTTTGGTTTAGAGGTGTTTGGATAATATATATACACTATATAATTTTAATTACTTTTTTCCATAATTTTCTTTACTAATTTCCTAAGGTAGGAAGCCATTAAAGTGGAAAGGAGAAGTGAATAAAATTTGGAATTTATGAGCAAATGAAGTGAAGATGTATGGTGATATAATAGGCAAAGAAGTGATAAAAAATATCATGATATTTATATGCACGCATCACCATTCCCTCACCACCAATCCCTCCTCCAACCTCACCATACACGGTCGAAGTACCTAACCCTCCATGTTTGTACCCATGTGCTTGTACTTTGGGTGTAAGAGATTGACTTTGGGTTTAAAGAAATATCATGATATTTATATACAATATCATGATATTTTCCTTTTATCTTTTATTATTTATTTATGTATATATATGTGTGTGTATTCATGTGCATATGAATGTGTTCATGTATATGTACATGTATGTGTGCATTTGCATATCTCAAATGATTCACAACGTTGCACAACTTTTCTACATTGAATCATTAGGGATTTCGATTTTGATTTTCGGGCATATTTTCACTTCTTATTTAATATATATATATATATATATATTTGCAAACAAAGTTTGATAATAATATTTCTATCATTATATAATAATTAAAGGGTTTATTTAATAATTAAAATAATTATTAAATTATTTAAACTCAATTTAAATTCAAAAATCATTTATTCCAAAATAGTGAAATCATTGATGATGTCATAAAGAGATCTAAATTTCAAAAATAAAATAAATAATTTTATTACATATTCTCACTCATATAGATAAATGAGAGTATGTATTCAGCTTCGTGCATGATGTCGGATGGTCTAAGAGCTGTTTATTGATAAAACGGTTTTTGGTCATTTTATCGATATTTTCCAAGTTGTATACCTTTGTAGATATTTGTTCAAAATAAGATTACCAATATTATTTATTGTTCAAAACATTATCATTTATGTTAAAAAATCTTATATTTGAATATTTTTTTAAAAAATTCGAAGTGATAAATTTGCGGGTCGTTACAATATGTATATCTTATGATAAATCCAATGTATGTGGGAAATTTATTGCATACAAGAAAGAGGTTGAAAATCAAACGAACCATAAGATTAAAATACTTCGATCCGATCGAGGAGGTGAGTGCATTGGACAAGAGCTCCAATATTACTTAAAGGATAATGAGATTATCTCTCTGGTTTGTAAGAGTCCCAAAAGTCGACCTCCGAAAATCGGCATCCGTACGTCACTTGTACTCAAAATGCCGTAGATTCAAACGCCGAATCTGGTTCTCCGGAGCTTATAACACCATTAAGTATAATAACACAGCGGAAGAAAAAGAATAATACATTGATATACAATATCTGATACAACAGAGTGATACAATGAATATCAATATACATCAGAGATATGATACAACAAATAGCAGCGGAAAAGAAAACGATAACATCAGCAGCGGAACAATATCAATAGAAGTGATAACTCCAAAATGATCTTCAGACAAAATGAATCCACAATTCCAAGATGAGCAACTCGGATGAATGAACTCCAAATACTGAACTAGCTCCAGATAATCTACAGAACCCGACTATCTGAAAAACCCAACTCTAGACTGCCCGTGTGGAGAATAGTGGGCACCCAGAGTTTAGGAAGGGAACAATAAACTCCAGGTCAGTCGTGGGACTGTGTGAGCAACAAAAACAGTTTATCTTTAAAACAAACACAACAGAACTTTAAATATTGAAAACCGCAATGCTTTTTGGAAAACGAAACTACCATAAGACCTCCCGCCACACACACAATGCAAACGCAGAATTGGAGGAGATTTCTTCTTATGATAGTCAAAGATGCTTACTACGCAAAATCAAATCATTTTGATATTATTATTAGTGCATAGTGCAGAAAACATTTCGAAAGTATAATATTAATCTTAGCCAACATACGACCAGTATCGTATGCCTACTATGCTACCATCTAAACAGTGGTGACCACCGTACGTAAATGGCAGGTTCTACAACTAAAACCGTACAAGTTCCGTATTGGAGAAATGGATTTCCAACAAATGGTCAGGCTAAGGAACTTCCTTTCGCCGCATAGGAACGCCTCTGGCGGGACGCCCCGAGAGACAAACTGCTCTCTGCCAACACAAGGCCGGGTTACTCCTGTAACAGGTAACTCACGAATATGCCACCTCCCGGTCCTTTGGGACCTTTATCCGAGGCCTCGGTAACCAACATCACACATAATAATAAAGTGTGCCCACATGAGTAAGTATCTGGGCTCCATACCATGACACCACCCTTTTCCAGAAGGAAATGACATACCCTAAAGGGCGCGACCCTCATAACCTTGCTGCAACATTCCTGTTTCGACCATTTCCGGGTTGTGAGGTTCTGAAGAGGTCTCGTCCACAAAGCTACGCTTTGTCACATAGCCATGCTTTGGGTCAACAGATGATCAACCTATGATCACAAAGATAAATGATCAAACAAATGATCATATCACAAATGATCAAACACTGATCATCACACAGCAACACTCAACATGCCACAATACCAAATTGGGAATATATCGCTGATAAATTTCAACTACATAACCTCTGAGATCGTACGTCTCAGAGAAGGGTGTTAAGCTAAGAGAATAAATTCTCCGCCACCAACAGAAATGTATTTGAAAGAAATCTGCTCTATATCTCAAAGTGTAATGTCAGACATGTAACCATACAAGTCTGTTCCGGGTTCGAACAGAACCAAAGGCACTTCTCACGAAGCCCTTGCAATTCCGGATAATTTCCAATCACGTCCGGACTTCCCATCACAAAGGATGATAAAATCTCTATATCGGGGACCAGTCGATGCAGAGACATTCGACGAGTTGTCCTTTCATTTTCGAAAATATCCGGTCTTCACCACCGGTCTTCAAATGCTATCCATATACGACGTATCATTATTTGGAATGGGTTATATGACACAAAGGTCCTCTCCCGGCTAAACCGAATAATGAGCGCAATATTTTAAAACATATGGATATTGGGATTTCAATTAAGTCACAACTTAAACCCAAACTTTCTTTAAATGGTTTAACAGATTACCATTTCCAAATCTTTAAGCAAAAAGATTCATTTTAACCACCTTCAACGGTTTAACAATTTCCACACTTTAATCTTTTAAACAAAAGATTCATTCACAGATTTTCCAAATTAATTTCCATTTCAATTTAACTCGTTAAATCTTTAAAACAAAGATTTAACTCATAGCTTTCAAAACAATTCCATTTCAAATGGTTTACACAAATCATCATTTTAAATCTGTTAAAAATAACAGATTCAATTCATAGCTTTCAAAAACAATTTCATTCATAACTTGAAAAACCATTTTTCAATTCAAACTTGAAATTCCTTTAATTAAACTGGAATTTCTTCTTTTATCTGAAAGCTTTTATCATTTGGAAACAAACAGTTTCATTTCAGAAAATCTGATTCATTCATACGAGTTGAACTCCTTGGGTTAAATTCAAATTCCCAAAATTTTACTTTTAAAATGTTTAGATTCGTCCAAACACATTTATATCATCTTTAATCCCTAGTTTCAAATCATAGGATTCAATTTCAAACTTGAATTCAAATTTAAATCAAATTATTTAAATTTTCAAACTCGATTAAGTTATTCAAAATAACTTTAATCTTTGAAATCCCATTTCAAAAGCTTTTCATTTTAAACCCAAATTTCCAATTTCAAAATCAATTGAAATTAAAATTTCAATTTCAAAAACATCAGATTTAAATTATCTGTGACTTAACCGATTTCCACGTGAAATCCATATTTGTGTGTGTAAAAGTGTGGTCCAGGGGTTTCACACAATAGTGCAACATCATTCAATCATCACAGATCAGAATACAGAAATATAGTTGATAAGCGATATAAACTATAACACTTATCGTATAGATCACAGATATATATCACAGATAATAAATTACATCACAGATAATTTATCACAGATCACAATACAAATCAGGTTGTATCACAAAGCATCATATATCAGGGATATCAAACAATTCAGCATCCAATAAAATCTAAACATCCATAAGTAAGATCAATTAAATTGTCCGATTAATTCAAATTAGATTAATTACTTATGAATTAATTACTGATCCTGGTTAATTAATTGTTAATAAATTATAAACCATTTTTGATTAATTATTCTTTAATCAGTTATTAATTATCCATTAATAATAAATTAATTAACCTTTAATTATAATTCATCAACCTTTAATTATTAAATAATTAACCTTTAATTATTTAATTCACTATTTAATTAATTATCTTTAATTAATTACTTTGATTATCCTTTTAAACCTTGTTTAATAAATCACCTTTATCACATTAGATACCTTAAAAGGTTAAGATTTAGTTTAAACAACCTTTTATCTTAATTTCCATTTTAAACTACATTATTTATTTATTAAACAATTTTGTAAAATAATGTATCTTGATTAAATAAATTTAAAACTTAATCATTTTGAAAATCCTTTATTTAAACTTTAATTTATTTAAAACTTTAATCATCTCCTTGTTTTAAAACTTGGGTTTTATTTAAAATTGTTGAAAAGTAGAAAAACTTCGAAATACAAACTGTTTTTGAGTGGCTCTTGTAACTGCTTCGAGTCACCCCCGAGACAAACTTGTCTTTGCTTCGGGTTACTTAGAAATTTAACCCGAGGGAAAATATTTTCCTTTATTTTTCTAAGTCCCAGAAACCTACTCGACATTCCACTAAAACGACACGAGTCTCCCTTCGAGTCTAACCCTAGTTCCCCCGAGAAATACTTCGAGTCTTCCTCCATGCCACTTCTTCTTCCACAACCCAAAACTTTTCAGATACACGATGATACGCGTGCACGTGTACGCCTGAACAGTGATGCTCCGACCCTCCTCGCGACCATCGGCAAGTCGATGACGACTATCTCAACCTAGCCGACCACCCAGAAGTCTTGATATCACCGTGGTTTAACTTCAGGTGATTCGATCGAACAAACCCAACGGCACCCCACCACGAAACCGTCTCGTCTTCCCACGTATGGCCATCAGAAGCCACGAAAACCTAACTGAAGCTTCATCAAGATGTGACGCCTCGACTGGCATCGGAGATGTGAATTCCGATCACCCATAGGCGGAGCGGCGATCCCGTTTACAACGTGAACTGGAAACAGTTCTTAAACCCTAGTTTAGATTCGAATTCACAATTTATGCAATAGAAAAATTCTTCAACATTTTTCCCGAACTCAACGATGATCAATCTTGCTTTAACCAAAATCCTAGCATTCGATTTCGATTCGATCACCAGATAATGATCAAAATGCTATTTTTGTTCATATTCAAACTGCACGTGAAATACTCAATTAAAAATCACCCAATTTGTTTTAAAAATATTGTTTTTGATTGTTAATCTGAGCTATATAACTGAATCGAGATTTTGCAACATTCGAAATTACCCAAAAATTTATATCTCTACTGTAAATCAGTTTACAGAGTCCATTGTTTAAATATTAAGCCTAAAATAATTTCCAGGCCTCAAGTTAAGTTTAAATGAATCTATCATATTTGAATTTCCAAGCTAAATATGGTTTGTATGAAGAGATGTTAATTTTTTTCCCATTTCTTTTACTCTGTAACTAGAAAACAGGAAGAACAGTATATAGGATACCCTGTACATCTACACCTATATTTACCAAACCATGTTCAATGATAAACATATTCAATATCAAGAAACAGAGAATCATTTCAGTTAACTAAAAGATTTCAAGTTTAATGCTTACTCACTTGGAAAATTGAAAACAGAGAGTTTGCTCACTTGGTTTTAAAGAAGAAACAAAGTTGCTTTGGAGCTAGCATTTCATTTGCTTGATCTTTTGATTTGCCTGAAACTTGATATGTTTTACTTTGTTTGTTTTAGAGGAGATGATATACTTTAGTTTTTCTTTTCTTTTCTTTTCTTTTCACGGCTTGGAATGATCGAAACTGAGGTGAAGTTAATATGTGAAAATGAAGCATACAGGGGATAAAATTTTATACAGGTGATATTATTTTCTTTTGTACAATACAGGTACATATATTTTTCTTCAAGTCAGAGATTTTTTTCCATTGCTTGCTTGTTGACTTCGGCTGGAAATCTTCTTTTCGTATGCTAGAGGATATGGCATTTAATTGCCAAGTACTTGTTGTTCCCTTATTACTTTATTTTATACATTGCATTTCGGCTGAGAAGATGATGCTGGTACAGGTGATGTTTTATATTTCTTTATGCTTTTCTTTGTTTCATTAATTTACTTTGTTTATTCTTACCTTGCCTATCTTTTGTTTTAACTCGGTTGAGATGATAATGATATGGCATTAGTTATCATTGTGTTGTTTAAGTGTACATAGATAGATATATTTATTTACTCACACTTAAATCTACTTGCATTTTAAATTCAAATCAAATATTCACATATATATTCAAGTTAACTCATATATGCTCGTATACATATATATTTACATATATACAATATTTACAACATTTAAATTTTAAATGATTCAACATAGGATTTATTTTAATCCGGGGAAACTCGCATCACTTTATAAATCAATTTCCACAATTTTTTATTCAAAAATTAATTTAATTATCAATTTAAATTTAATTAAAATCCGGGGTCGTTACAAGGTTACTCCACCGTACACTCTGCAACACTACAATGTTTTGGAATGAAAACCGAAACATATTGGATATGGTTCGTTCCATGATAAGTAAAGCTGAGGTTAGAAGTTGCAGTTGCATTTAGTGAGACCGCTGCAAGTTCAAAATTATCATTGTTTGTACCTTTATTGAATTTTGTACATTGTGTTAGAACCTCAGTTCCTGATATTTTGATAATAACAATTATATGTGTTTATCTAACCAAGTTTTACAGGAAAATATTGATGACCAGATTCCAGATTCCAGATTGATGGACGTAATCGTTTACAGGTTATAGAGTATGTGTCTAGTTAGTAATATATGTTAAAATCTCTCCTAATTGGTATAGATGCACAAGCTATTGAATACACACACTTGTTTTCAAAAGAAGTTTTAAAGAAGTCTGAATTAGCAGAATTCAGACGTCTAAATCATAAATTCAGACGTCTGACTGCTGAAGCAAAGCACTTTTTAAATAGCAAATTCAAACGTCTGAACACAATATTCAGACGTCTAAATAAGGTCAAAAATGCACTGTTTCAGCGCTGCCTTGTTATTTCATTACACTCAGAAGGCTGAATTTTAATTCAGAAGTCCGAGTTAAAAATAACGGCTAGTTTTTTGAAAGGTTGCTTCTCTTCCCTGAACAGAAACAACGTTCATTTCAACAGTTGCTTCTATTCTGATTCATGGCAACTCTTCACTAATCATTGCAACCTTTAACAACTATAAATAGCAAGCAATTTCAACACTATTCTTAACCAATTCTTATTTTTGATTTCTAAACTCTATATTCTTGCTATTTACTTTCAAGATTTACAAATCAAACTATTTGATCACCAAACACTCAAGCATACTCTTGTGTGGTCAACTAGACTTCCTTTCTTCACAAATTACACTATATACCATAAAGGAGAAGATTATAGGAAGGGTGTACTTATATTGACTTATCAGTGCTATTTCCGAGCATACTCAGTCAGAAACATTTCCATTTGTATTTGAAGTCCTGTTGTAGTATCCTCAGGCAGTAGAAGTCCTATTCGGTTGTCTAGGCGGTGCAATACCTGTTCCTCCGGGTGAAGTGAGGGTATTGATTAAATCTAGAAGGA
This sequence comes from Allium fistulosum, assembly GCA_030737815.1. Classification (NCBI taxonomy): domain Eukaryota; kingdom Viridiplantae; phylum Streptophyta; class Magnoliopsida; order Asparagales; family Amaryllidaceae; genus Allium; species Allium fistulosum. The sequence continues at coordinate 839,451,382 of CM060905.1, forward strand.
GTCTGGGACTAGACGTAGAACGGGAAGTTCGAACCAGTATAAAAATCTCTGGTGTCTTTTACTACTCTGTTATTACTTCTATAATTATTCCGCATTAGTAATTAATTTAGTTATAATTTCATATTACACGATCACATAGTAACTTTCACATTGTTGGTCAAAAATTGTTAATTCATGCTCAATACATGATTAATTATGATTAAGGAACTAAAATAGGCACAGTTTGGTCATTTATTCTTTGTTGCATATTGGATAGAAGTTTGCTACTTTAACGTTAATTATGTTAAGCTAAAAGGTAATCACATACTTGATGTTTCATCACAATTAATCAAGTGATATGAAAATCTGGATGCAAATTTCTTATATGTTTCAAAAGCAACCTCAACCGGTTCATAGGTACTGACTACAGTTTGTTCATCTTACTACACACATACACACATACAATCTATTAATACTGAGTATGGTTTCCTTAGCTCTGAAGCCTTCTTGAATTTTCAAATGAAATTTTGCCATGTGTATTCTGAAACTCAAAGGTTAATTTTTTTTCTTTTCTGACTAAAATGAAGAAAAATAGTGCTTCATTCTCCTCTTCTCATCTCCTCTTCCAAACCTTACTCTTAATTTTATCTAATGCCCACCGAATTCACTTTGCCCAATTTTTCGATGCTTACCTCCATCGTAGATAATTTTTCTTTTTTCTATTAATCCTTAGTTAGCTCCAATTCTTGTTCCTAAGAATTCTACTGAATAGTTTGTAATCAAACCATTACATTAATTTTGAAAAAAACAATTATCGTAATCGAATTTACATTATCCCCTATTCCTTTTCTCATAACTCTGGCTTTTGAATCTGGACCATGAACAATTGCCAGTCTCCTCCTTATATATGGAGGCTTCATCATTCTTCTCTACTTTCTCATACTTGAATTCATGTCGCCTTGCATCTCAAGTATTTGTCAAGCCTTTTTTTACATTGTTTTCGATTTTATAATCTTCACATCCTTTTACTAATTTAGTTTACCTTCATACTTTTTAGATCAACAATCATATTATTTGATTTTGCTTGGAATTGATGCTTATTTGGTTGGTTAGATTTTTGTCCTCTTTGATTTGGTTGAATTGGGATTTGGGTCACACGTATAGACGTTTATTATATTAAAAATCTTCTAAAAACTCATGTTTAATGGGTTTAGGTTTTTTAGATCCAATACGGGGTGGCTCTTATGTTTAATTTTCATTTGATTTTTTATTTTTGAAATGATAAATAATGTTGGAATTGAAGTTGATTATGTGAAATTGATATAATGGTGCCAATTGTACAAATTTGAATGTAGTTATGTTAAAATCTATGCCCTACCTCTTTTATAATACATTATTTTGAACATATTAAAATTTTATTTTTTCAATTATACATACATATACATACATACAGACACACACACACACATGTATGCGGACACACACACACTGCACATTTTTCTTTTCTAATTTGTTTTCTTAAGTCCATGTATTTTTGAAAAGTTTTTCTTTTTATTGTTATGATTTCTTTACATGTGAGGTAAATATACTGTCATATTTAAAATTGTTTCTAATAATTTTCTTTTCTATAAGTTATTTTTTATTTGTTAATCGGTAAAAGTTTTACTTCTTGCAAAAAATGTAAGACAAATCTTTGTGCTGTATTTTTTGTCCCACATAGTGTATCATATTGATCTTGTATCACTAAAATATGATTGGTAATGTTTTTTTTGCATTGACATCTAATACTGCCCAAATGTGAAATAAAGAATATAATAAAAGCATAGCACCATCTTTTAATTTGTTCATGAAAGAACTTATCTTCAATATGGTTGTTTTATGTTTATTTAAAAAGATAATTATGAGTATTAACTTTTTTTACTAGGACTAAACAATATTTGAATTGTTTGCATTGGATGCTTGCAATATGTATATTTGCACGTGTGTGTGTGTGTGTAAATATGACAAAAAACACTGTTTGGTTTTACAAAGAAAATGAACAAGCTAAAGTTTCTACTGAAGTTAATACTACTAAATTGTAGCTAGATAATATTAAAAAAAGATGATTATCGTACATATGTGGATTTGTAGTAGACTCATATATATCAACAATAAAAATAAATTGTCCGAAGTGGATACATGTGTATGTATGTTTATGTGAGAGCAAAAAATTTGTATATATTATTCACATTACATGTTTATCTAAAAATACATTGTGTTCTACATGGTAATTTTACATGTAAATTGAAATCCACATACATGGCATTATTAAAAGTCAGACCGCCTTTTATTTTCATAGATTGGAATTCCCATTGCGTTGATTTAAAGGCTTAAAATATTTTTTTTAACTTTTACATGGTAAGGTATTGAAATTTGAACTCAATGGCCATTTTATTGCTACTTGTGAATTTTATTTCAAAGTTTTTTAGTATATCTATTAACAATAATTTGAATGCATGAATACTAACTTTTTTTAAATTGATTTGAATGATATTTACTTTATTTGTGATACATCCATAACCACATATGTGTATGAATAGACGTTCTTTGTATATTATTTTCTAAAAATTTGATGAGTTGAATTATACAGGTAATTTATTTGCGAATTAAAATTGCATAATGCAATCTGATTTTTATTTTCATAGATATGAATTCTCAATTTTTCGATTCAAAATAGTTAAAAACGTTTTTCTTTATGTTTGGGTTTTACATTAAAGCTTAATATTTTTTTATTTTTTTATCAATATATGTATGCATACACACACACACACACATATATATATATATATATATATATATATATATATATGTATGTATGTATGTGTGTGCGTGCGTGTATGTGTGTGAGAAAGTGAGAGAAAGATTTGCATATATTCTAATTACATGTTTATTCCTTCTTAGACAAATTTATCAAATAACCATAGATCCTTACTTTCTCGGCAAATTTGGCCAAAATTCATATCAAAACATCGAGTGAAACGAAGGCTACGAGGCAACACCGATGTCAAGGTAAATTGAGCGATTTTCTGGGCGATAAATATTCAGTCCAAACAAAGTGTGAGTAGGGAATTTACGACTGTTGATGTTCAGTCTTTTCTTAAGAAATGGAAAATTTTGTAGCCTATATGGTATGATCAAGATGTAATTTTGCAAATAAATATGATACATAAGGAAGTTTGATCATTTTCAAAAAATTAAAAGTAAATGCTTAAGGATGTTACAAACCCTATTTTTTTAACTGTTGATGCATAGTTTTATCTTTATTATTGTTTATAATTTTTAATTTTTAATTAAGAACATTTTAAATTATATCTCACCTAAAATATTGTTGTTATGTTTCTTTTTCTTTGTTTTAATTGCTTTCTTAAAGGTAATTTTATCCTCCATCTCAAGTTTAGCTCTAATACTCTACTTTGTTTAATGTATTTTGAAGATAGATACTTTTTCACAAGTTTAATGCAGAAATTTCTTATGCAAAAATTATAAATGTGAAATACCAGATTTGTATCTCATATAATGACCTGTTTATTTTTGTGAAAGTAAACGAACATGGATAACCTACATTATTATTAACTTCTATAAGTTTTATGAAGAAATCTTAGATAATTAAATATTTTAATAATCAAATAAACCATTTTGGTTTATTCCACACGATCTAACCATTTATACATAATTTTGTCTATAACACTTGGGTCTTTTCATGATTAGTTTTAAAAGTTTAATTATTGTACTATGATTTCTTGATAACTGGCACAAGGATTTCTTTTCAGTCAGCCATTTTTGATTAGATATTTATATATAGGAACTGGCAGCAATCCCTCTTAAACCTACTTACTTTAATTTGAAACAAGAGAAAATACACCAATATTTTTGAGTATGTTTTTTGTTTTCAACTATAATATAGTTCAATTGTTTGGAGTAGCTCAGTTGTGCTTGAATTTACCGTTACAAATTTAAAGGTTCTCATGGCTGCTATTTGATTAAATATAACGATCACCATCAAACTATGTTGGAAATTATATTCTTAAAATACTTCTTTATAACACGAGTTTCAAGTATAAAATCCTATATCCTTAGCATATGGAACATATATGAAGCACTGGCACTTCGACAACAATGTTGTGCATGTTATGATTGGATGCAAATTAAGTAAAAAATGAAGCATCATTATTCTCCAACTTAATCCACTTTCGCCCTCTCCTAAAAACACACTCCATGTAACATCTGAATTAATTTTGAAAAAATTCCTTTTCATTTTTCATGTTTGAATATGCGATTTCAAAGCTATAAGTTTATTTATTTTTGTGAAAGAAAATCTTTGTATTTACATTTGATCTGGTTTTCTCTTTTTTGTTTTGTTTTGAACAAGGTTATTTGATTCCACTAGGAATCAATGTCAAAACCTCTACATAAAAAATATAGACATATTAAGACATACCATTGTCCCATAAGGGACGTCTGATCTGGTATTTATGTGTCAAACCATAATATGTGAACTTGGTTTCTTTTGTGCACCCTTTGCTAAATGATCATTTACTTATCTAATTCTTATTGACATATAAATATTTAGAAGTTAAGAATCAACATTTGTAGACTCTTGTGTTGACAAGGTATTTACTTTGAGAATACAATATATGAATGTGTTGTATTCTCTAAGAGAGCCTTACTACTAGAAAATTAATATCGAATACTTGCACAAAGTTTCAAACTGGAGTATCTTTTCCTATGTCATGCCTAGTGAGATTGAATTTATTTGTAGATGTTTGATAGATGTTTTGTTCGGATTTATTTGTAAATGTTTGATAAATATTTTATTTTCTAACAATATTGTACAATGTTCGTCTTCACATCAGTTTAGGATCCTTTCGTATACACCAAATTTTTACTGCAATACCCAAAAAAAGGCTAAAGTTAAACATTATATTCTATATATGCAAGGTACTGAAAGATGATGCTGGTGAAAGGAGTTTAATACCTAAATGAGGAACAAGTTGTGAAACTACAAATATGTTATTTGGCAAAATTTACGGAGAATATGAGTACATTTTTGAATTTTTTTATACTTAAATTTGGAATGGATTCATATTTAATTAATGAACACATATTGGGTTTTTTTTTATTATTTCCTTTCATTTACAATGTTGATAAACTCAAAATCGAGTGAGGTTAAAAATAAATATGTCTTATATGTTAACGTGAATAATGTTTAAGCCGTTATGTGATAAAGAGCACAAGTGTTGAAAGTGCTTATAATCCCCGACAACATTTCTGTAAATAATAAAACGCTTAGTTAAAGGGGAGGTAAAACTCTTTTCCTTTGTGCAAACTTCAAGTTAAATTATGTGATGCTCTCAAATTTGTAGTTCTTTCATATAGATCTTTAATTTAATAAAAAAAACATATTAGTCAACATGCTTCAAATTACTTATATTTTACATAAAAATTGTATATGTACTGTTAATTTTTCTATTTTTGTTGTTTTTCTATGATACCTTTTTCCTATGCCAAAAAATATCACCATATTGATTACTTTACATAATTGATTAATGATCTCTTCTCCCTCTTATCATTTATCATTTGCTTTTTTTTTAAATTTTTGCAGCATGGATTCTCAAGTGAAGCTTGTGCTAGAGCAATTGGTGTACTGAATTGAACCAAAGGGCTTGATGAGCCAAATTTTGTTAAACTTTTCGACTAAGAAAATTGTTGCAACAACAAGGATATGAAAGGTTAGACAAAAATGGTTGTATTCTTATGCTTTTTGAATCTAAAAGTGAAGAAAGGTATCTTTCTGGAACACGATATTAGTTTTCGTTTTTCAAGGTGCATACCCTACTATTCGTAAATTTATTTTCATCCATAGGTGCTAACTTATTTTTAAAAGATTTGAACTAGTATTTCAAAGAAAAAAGTTGTATTAAAGCGTGAAAACCTATGCCTTACAATTAGATGATTGACACACATGCACGCATACATCAACACAAACACACACATAAAAAGATACACATACATACATATCCACATGCACACACATACACACATATACATGTGTGTGTGTACACACACATATGTATATGTATACATGTGCGTGTATTAATAATATATTTATATATATATAATAATAAATGGGAACCTTGAGTTGTTACAATATTACATTATTCAAGAATTTTTTATTAAGTTCACTTTATCTTTCTTATTTTAAGATTAAATATATATATATATAAGTATAGTTTGGTAATTTGATTGTTTTATGTCTTCTCGCTTAATAGTTGATGATGTGCATCTTTTGGATATGAAGAAGTTTATGCTAGTTTTGAACTACATACCGTTGGTGTTAAAGCTTCAATTATACAATGTGGATTCTTTAAGAGATCGTATGGGATTAATTTTGTAAAGTTTGATAGTTTAATATTCTAGCATTTTCTATTATACTTGTAACTGTATACACACACACAAATACACACACACATGCGTATGTTACATATGTAATTTTAAACTTTTATAACTTTATGAACATTGTTAATACAATTTCAATTATTTCACAAATTTGATACCATTTATATAAAATATGCCATCATCATTCACTTAGTATATTAAATTTATTTTCGTAAATATTTTTTAATCTTTATGAATAAGATTGGCTCAAAGAAACTCTTAAATTAGAAAAATAAAATATTGATGCATTTCACGTGATGTTGAGATGATATTTTCGGTACCATATTCTCACTTGCGTCTAGATATTAATTTTTATTTAGCTTACGTCCTTGAATTAGAAAACTAGAATAACATGTCTTTATTTGCATTCAGATGTGATTTCGTTGTTGGACGTTCTTTAATTTGTGTTTAATTTTTTGATTACAAATTTCATGAGTCTTCTTTTCTTTATTTCTTTTAATACCAGGGATTGACTAAAACAAGAAATTATGCTTTTAATGCTACTAGAAAAGTCCTGAAGCTTTAATGAAAATTTTCAATAATCTTAGTGGAAATTCAAGATGAAGAGAAACAATTTTATTGTAAGGAAAGGAAAGAAACTGATGCAGGGAAATGTTAAATTGACGTAGAAAGCATAAATGAAAATCAACATTTGGATTATGTTGATAAAAATGGTAGGTTGAAATTTTCCATACACTATTTTAATGTCATGTATTTTCATTACTTATTTTGTTAAAGGAGTTTATCATATAAATTTTAAAATTATGAATATTCTTTGGACATGATATTTAGACTATGTGTAGTACCATGTTTCATTCATATAATATGGAATAACATATTGCCTATATTTGACTAAGTAAATTTTCTTTTTATACAGTATTAATAAGATCTTTTGCATGGATATTTAATTTTCATAAAATGCACAATGGTTCTATGAGATAGTTTGTGCTTCATATGTGGTCCATCTTCTAAGGTATTTACTATCAATATTAAGTGTTGAATTTATGTGATTCAAATATCTTCCAAAGAAGACAAGAAAATAATTAATTGATTAATTCAATCAATTAATTAGGTTATATATATGGAAAGATAAAGAGGAAGGATATGTATGATATCTTTTAGAGAATGAAAACTAATTAATTGCTAATCAATTAATTATTCAGATCTGTTATATGAAGATAAATAAGTTTATATATGGAGATTGATTTAAGCAATGGAAATTTATGGAAACATAGATTTTTTGTCATTTATGTGCATTGGAATCAATTCAAGTAACTTGGAAAGGTTGTCACAAAATCTGGAAATTAATTTTCTTCATCTCCAAGCATCCTTCATTTTCATGCCTATTTAAATGAAGGAAGTTCATTTTCATGTGAGTGTGAGAGAGCATCCACCATTATCCTCTTCTTCAATAAACCCTAAATTATGTAGTCAAATCCAATTAGGAGTTTTGAGCGCAAATAATTCTTTAGAGACATTGATTATTCAATTTATAATTATAGGTTAGTCTCTCCAATTTACTACCTATAATTTTGTAATTTCACTCTCTTTTATACTCTCTTTCTTCAGTAAAATAAAGAATAATTGTTGGGTCCGTGGACTTAGGCAATCTAGCCAAACCACGTTAAATCTCTGTATTCTCTACTCTTCTGTTTCTCTTTCTTTGGTGATTATTTTTCATTTAATTGGTAGTTGATAACTAATCAATAGGCTAGATCCTTCTTTTGATTGTTTCTGCGCTTCAGTATTCCGCTGCAGTTTTGGAGTTAGTGCAAATCAATTGAGATTTTGCATAACAGATTGGTATCGGGCTAGCTCTCTTGTTCTAGATTAGTTATCAATAGCAAATTCGTTTAGTAGTGATATGAAAAATTATTGCATCACCAAATATGTTAGAAAAGGAGTTTTAGGGACATGGAAGGTGAAGACTAATGACGATGTTCTTCAGCAACAATTTCGTTCATCTAGAGGAAGAGATAAAAACCTGAAGCACCTTGGAGGTAGAAGCGATATGCATGGGTCCCACTTCAAGGGTCCTAGATGGGGTGCTTGCTATTATTGTAAGAAGAATGGGCATTTCATACCGGATTGTCCAACGCTTAGAAAGAAGAGAGAGAAGAAGGAGAAAGCTTCTATTTTGCCAGCAGTTAGATCAGATGCGGATACAAGTGATAGTAATACATCATTATTTTCAACCAGTATTTCACCTTTAGAGCATAATAGTTGGGTGATTAATTTTGGAGCCTCTTGTCATTTGACGCCAGATATGAGCTATTTTGTCAGTTAGAAGAAGATTGATGGCAGAGCAGTTCATATGAGGAATGACACATCTTGTCATGTTGTGGGCGTTGGAAGTGTGAGGTTTAGGATGCTTGATGGTGTTGTTAGGACTATCACGGATGTTAGACATGATCCGATGCTGCGTAGAAGTTTGTTATCAGTTGGAGCTTTGAGTAGACTTGGTATGAAGATAATAATAGATGGAGAGAATTTAAGAGCGGCGAAGGGTTCCTTGGTAGTGATGAAAGGGGTGTGAGTTAATGATATTTATGTGCTTCATGGAGAGACGGTCTTAGAAGAATCGGTAATTTCTACTGATTCTTGTATTTCAGATCCTACTTAGTTATGGCATCTTAGTTTAGGTCATGTTGATGAGGAGAGTCTTGAAGTATTAAAGAAGCGTGGGTTGATTGATGGTGTTTGTCAGTCGAAGCCTAGCTCTTGTGAAGATTGTTCTTTTGGAAAGAAGAAGCATGTCACATTTGATGTTGGAAGACCTAGAGCTACAGAGTTTCTAGAGTATGTTCATTCTTATGTGCAGGACCCACCCCAGTTGCATCTTTTGATGGAGCCAGTTACTTCATCTTATTTGTGGATGATTTCTCACATAAGGTCTGGGTCTGTAACAACCGGGATTTTCGTAATTTCAATTATCGTCAAAATGACGATTTAATTCAGTTGATAATGGTTATTGGAATTCAAATCGAATTAGAAATGTGAAAATTGTTTGATTGCAATTGAGATTTATTCGGGTTAAAATTGATTGGGATTTTAATCAGTTGGTTAATTGCTAGTGCAGTTTTGAATCAATTCGGAATCCTTTTTGTAAAAGTTTGTTATCGTCACTAGACGATTGAAATTGATAACAAATTACTATCAGAAATTTTGATCGAATTGAAATTCTTTTAAGTTGTAAAATTCTCTAATAAAATGTTGGGTAAATGTTGAAGGGCTTTAACTTATAATCTCAGCCCACATCTTCAGAATGCTGTGATATCTATCAAAGAAAAACCATTCCCTTTTTCATTCATTCCATTCACTTTCGTAACCCTAAACCTAATCAAAGAAACGAGAATGGCGGCTCTCTCGTTCGTCTTCTCCAGCAAAGAAATAGGGTACCGAGTTTTACAAAGGCTGCTCGATCAAGAAATTAATCAATTAGGGCTTTAATGAAAAATCGAAGAGGCCGACTTTGCTTAGCACGATCGAATGACTTGGTCGATCGACGCTCCCTTCTCTTCGTCCACTTCAGCTGCTTCTGTCGAAGGAGTTCGACTTCGATAAGGTTTCGCGAATCAGCGATTTCGAGGCTTTGGTTAGCAAATCATGCACTCCGAGGCAAAGGTGAGTGATACATATCACTCACATCAAATTCGAACTACATGTTTCTTCTGTTTCTTTTCTTCGTATAATTTGTTGCTGCTTAACATGACTTTGGTCACTTGAGTTTCGGCTGTTAAATTTTGGTTCGATGGTGTGTTTTTCTCTGATGTTTTGTATTCGCTCGGGTTTGAATACTTGATGGACTTTTGGCTTTGGATTGAAACTGCTACAAGTGAATTTATTTGGCGATGTAATTTCATCGTGACCACCAGAATTTCGATTCCTGTAATATCGGTCACTTGATTTTGATTGAATGTTGAGATTATCTCTGATTTTCTAGTATATATTTTGTGATGCTTGCTTATCGATTTTCACAGCGTCAATTTCCTTTGACTTCGGTCTGATTGAATGTTGAGATTATCTCTGATTTTCTAGTATATATTTTGTGATGCTTGCTTATCGATTTTCACAGCGTCAATTTCCTTTGACTTCGGTTTGTGGTGATAATGTTCTAGTTTGCATTAGTTTGTACAGTCATTGATACACTGTTGCATATCACCTCTACTCTCACTTGAAATTCTGGTTACTTGCAGTTGTTCTCTCGGCTGCATATTTACTAGTTCATGTGCATGTGTATATTTATGCTTCATTTTACTTCTGAAGTTACTTGAACTCTAGTCTGTGATCTTTGACCTGAGTGTATCTCATTTGCATTTACACTCGTACCATTCACTGTATCACATCTGCCTAGTCTCTGACCACCTTTGTTGTATCGGAACTGGTTTGATTCTTACTGCTGCCCTTGTTTTGACATTTGTGAAGTTGATCATTATGGAACCTGATCTGGATTCACTTGTGTACTTCGACTCTGGCCTGTCTGCATTTGTTATATTTGTTCATTTGATTACTATAGCCTTTGTAGTTGCAGTTTTACAATTTGACTTCCTTGTTTACGTTGTTGATATTGCAACTGTGTAGTCGAACATTTGGGTCCTTCATTCCAGTCTTCATGTTGCTCTTTGCATACTTGTCTTGTACACTTGAATGTTGCTGTGTACATGCTTTGATTTTGACCATTTGTTCATCACTAGTCCCTGATTAGTTGCTTTTGAGTTCCCTGTATTACTTTGTTCACTTGACCTTCACTTCCATACTTGTGGGTATTGTTTGAGTTCCCTGGGTCACTTTGTTACTGGTCGAGTTCTTTACTTGATGTTACTTGATTGTTTCATTTGAGTTGTACCACTTTCTTTTGCTTTCGGGTATGATACATCTGAATTGCCCCATGCTGCAGCTTCGAGTAAAGTTGGGCTGCGTTGACTTTATGCATGCTTGATGTCTTGATTTTCATTTTCTTCACTGGGATTTGTTACGGTGATGTCGTATTTGTGGTGTCTGCACTCATTTGATTTTATACTTTGTTCTTGATGACTTGGGCTTGATTATGTTTAATTTGGGTTTGTTTCCGAATTCGCTTGAGTTGAATCCGCTATGGTGGGTTTGACCTCGTGTTCGTTGGTAAGTTTCAATGTGTACATACGTGTGCGCATTTTCCCTGTCTATCTGGTTTGACCATTGAGGTCGTGGCATTGAGATTTGAATCTTGATTTGATTTTGGGTTCGTGATCTTTTATGTATTTCGTGCAGTAGTGGCGAGGCAGTATACGCGTGCGTATACTGCAGCCCTAACTGATTTGACAGTTTTAAATTGATGTTTCGATTTGTTGAATTGTTTCGTTGGTAAATTTCAATGTTTTGAAGTTGTATTCTGATTTGGATTTGCTGATTTGCTGATTAACACTATTTAGTGTTATATTTATCGTTATCCAATTCTCGTATCGAGAAGTTGGATATACGAGATTTATGTGACTGTCGTCTATTTGATATTGATTATTATTGCTACTATGCATTAATAACTGAGTTTGGATTAGACTGACCCGTGTATTATTTTCTTTTGAATTTAATACTCGGGTCAGACCCGAGTTATTTCAGGTTGTAGATTTCCTTCTTTGAGTTGCTGTTCGGGATTTGAAGACTTTTCACATCTTCTGAAGTTGTCAGTGTCATTTTGTAGTAGTCGTGTCATTGTATAGAACGATATGTATTCATGTATATTAGTCGATAATGTACTTCTATATATAACTTCTAGAGTCGACAGTAGTAGTTGTATCATATGTATTGTGTCAACTATGTTGTAACTGACATCAGTTATATATATGAGACTTTTGTTTTTATCTGTGTTCCGCAATAATATTATCTGTGTTATTGTCATATCTAATGTCCTAAACTATTATGAACCATCGTAGTTGTTTTATACTGATAATTGGGTACGTCGATGGGAGTAAATAAATAAGATGAAAAATGAAAAGTATATATACCACTCCTATCGAGGTAACCAATATTAGTGTAAGGCCAACTACGGATGGCCGCTCCTATCCAGCCTTATTCTTCGTAATAATAGACAGTATTTCTTTTAATACTCTTTGTTATTATGAGCATAGAGGTGGGGCGTTACAGTTGGTATCAGAGCTTGGGGTTTATGGACATAATATAAAACATAACTTGGATGGAACATATGTTACAACTATTGGTCGATGTTTTATTTGTGATTTGATTCAAAACTAAAGTTTTGAAATTTTGATGAAAGTTTTTAAATATCTTTATTTAAAAACAAAAGTGGAATTGTGTTTTGTTGTTTTGATTAAATTGTGTTCTATTTATCAGAGTGCGCAGCGGAAACAGTGAAACTGTCTTCGCTGAGTACAACTGATAATCTTTTTGATTTAAAAATCGAAATACGAAATTGATATGAATTTCATTTGTTGTTTACATAGCTGTAATTATTTTATTTCTTTGAGAATTTCGAATCCGAATTGAGGATTCGAAGAAATTACAGTTATGTGATTTTTGTTGAAATTTCCGCTGGCTTTCTTTTGTACTAATCATCTATTGATTAGATTTCGTTGTTTTGATTTGTCTTCATTGAAGATATATTCGAATAATTTCTTTGTTCATTTTGTAGTACGTACAAAAATTTGAATTGCACGTTATTGCAATTATTTTACGTTGAACCGATGCTTGGTTATGAAACGTACTTTGTTGCCGTTATTTTTATAACGGGATTTTTACACCAATGCTAAATTTTTGAAGCACGGTGTTTTGTGGCATTTTGATGAATGAAAATTCTCTGATATTACATTTTGATGTAAATTGTTTTGATGTGATTTTGACGTTTTAAAATTTCTGTCGCTTTGGCTTCAGTAACCGTCAAATTTTAAAAGTGAATTTTCAAGCGGTTATTCCGCAAGGCTGATTTTGTGATCGTTTTTACGGTATTTTGAGAAGTACAATTTCCTTATCGAAATTGTTACTGATTTGTTGCTCTAATCACGTGATTGGAAAATCATTTTAAAATTGAAAATTCTTTTATAAATTTTTAACAGTTTGCGTTTTCAAAAGAATGAGAAAGCGACTTAAACGATTCAGCAAAATCGAGGATTATGACCCCTTTCTTTTACTGTTTCGCTTAACTCCGGACTTGTCCAGTTGAGAATGTGAATTGTTATTTTTACAAAATAAATAAAATTGTTTTCAGGAATTTTTACAGTTTGCGCTTTCAAAAGAATGAGAAAGCGATTTAAACGTTTCAACAAAATCGAGGACTATGACCCCTTTCTTTTACTGATTCGCTTAATTCCGGACTTGTCCGTTTGAGAATGTAAAGTGTATTTTTACAAAATACACAACTTTGCACTTTCAAGGAAACGATGAAGAGATTTAAACGATTTAGCAAAAGTGCGGAGTATGGAACCACACTTTTACTATTTCGGTTAATTCCGGACTCGTTAATTGAATATCTGTTGTTTTGATGATTTTGATGAATTTTGCACTTTCAAGGAAACGATGAAGAGAATCAAACGATTTAGTAAAACACGTGGTATGGGACATGTGCGTTTGCTATTTCGGTTAATTCCGGACTCGTTAATTGAAATATTTTGATGCTTTCGTGTGCTTTCGAGCCACTATGAGGACCTTCGGGTCATTTGTTGGACCTTCGGGTCATTTGTTGGGCTTTCGGGCCACTCTGATGGACCTTCGGGTCAAATACCAGTACTAGACCTTCGAGTCACTCTGCGGACCTCCGGGTCAATCTGATGGGCGCCAAAATTATGTTGAGTACTTGGTAGGCTTCGGCCATTTGTTGATACACGTGCGGCGAATTAAAAACTCGCCATCTGATGGGATCGATCCAAGCTTTTATGTTGATTTTCTAGTCTTCTTAATTGATTTCTAGATATTTGTTGTTTCCAATTATCTGCAGGTAATTGGATATTTGTTGATATGAGTTCTGATTATCGTTTTTGATAATCGGATATTTGTTGTTTCTAATTATCGCTTGTGATAATTAGATATTTGTTGATATGAGTTCTGATTATCGTTTTTGATAATCAGATATTTGTTGTTTCTAATTATCGCTTGTGATAATTAGATATTTGTTGATATGAGTTCTGATTATCGTTTTCGATAATCGGATAATTGTTGCTTTTAATTATCGTCTTTGATAATTAAATATTTGTTGATTTGAGATTTAATTATCGCTTTAGATAATTAAATATTTGTTGATTTTAGATTTAATTATCGCTTGAGATAATTAAATATTTGTTGATTTTAGATTTAATTATCGCTTGAGATAATTAAATATTTGTTGATTTTAGATTTAATTATCGCTTTAGATAATTAAATATTTCTTGATTTTAGATTTAATTATCGCCTGAGATAATTAAATATTTCTTGATTTTAGATTTAATTATCGCTTGAGATAATTAAATATTTGTTGATTTGAGATTTAATTATCGCTTGAGATAATTAAATATTTATTGATTTGAGATTTAATTATTGCTTGAGATAATTAAATATTTGTTGATTTGAGATTTAATTATCGCTTGAGATAATTAAATATTTGTTGATTTGAGATTTAATTATCGCTTGAGATAATTAAATATTTGCTGATTTGAGAAATTTGATTATCGTTTTTGATAATCGAATATTTGTTGAATTTGAAATTTGATTATCGTTTTTGATAATCGAATATTTGTTGAATTTGAAATTTGATTATCGTTTTTGATAATCGAATATTTGTTGAATTTGAAATTTGATTATCGTTTTTGATAATCGAATATTTGTTGATTTGAGAAATTTGATTATCGTTTTTGATAATCGAATATTTGTTGAATTTGAAATTTGATTATCGTTTTTGATAATCGAATATTTGTTGAATTTGAAATTTGATTATCGTTTTTGATAATCGAATATTTGTAGAATTTGAAATTTGATTATCGTTTTTGATAATCGAATATTTGTTGAATTTGAAATTTGATTATCGTTTTTGATAATTTGATAATTGTTGATTTGTTTTCTGATTATCGGTTGAAATAATTAGATATTTGACTTGCTTTCTGACTATCGTTTGGATAATTGGACGTTTGCTGATTTATGGATAAGGGATTTTCTAGTCTCTAATTGAGTTCAGGTTATGTTGATTTTATTGAATTTCCATTTTCTATCTATCACTGTTGATAGTTAGTATTTGCTGATTATGAAGTTCGTGTTTTCTATTTATCCGTTAGATAACTAGATATTTGCAGTTTTGCGAATTGTGAATTGTGCTTTCTAATCATCTCAGTTGATAATTAGCTTTTGTTGTTTTTCTAATTATCGTATCGATGATTAGACATTATTGCTTTATGATTCTCTGTATTTTAATTATCTTGTTGACAATTGATTATCGCTGATGATTGCAATTATTCAGTTGTGATTGTTTTCTAATTATCTATTTGGTAATTAGATTTTGTTGAGAATTTGTGAACTTCTTATATGAAATTAAAAGATTTCTTTGGCATTTGAGTTATTGACTCTTATTTTTCTAACTTAACCAGTTTATGTTAGAAAAGTGATTGGTATTGACACCTTTAATTATGAAAATTGTGGGGACGCAATTTTTATAAGGAGGGGAGTCTGTAACAACCGGGATTTTCGTAATTTCAATTATCGTCAAAATGACGATTTAATTCAGTTGATAATGGTTATTGGAATTCAAATCGAATTAGAAATGTGAAAATTGTTTGATTGCAATTGAGATTTATTCGGGTTAAAATTGATTGGGATTTTAATCAGTTGGTTAATTGCTAGTGCAATTTTGAACCAATTCGGAATCCTTTTTGTAAAAGTTTGTTATCGTCACTAGACGATTGAAATTGATAACAAATTACTATCAGAAATTTTGATCGAATTGAAATTCTTTTAAGTTGTAAAATTCTCTAATAAAATGTTGGGTAAATGTTGAAGGGCTTTAACTTATAATCTCAGCCCACATCTTCAGAATGCTGTGATATCTATCAAAGAAAACCCATTCCCTTTTTCATTCATTCCATTCACTTTCGTAACCCTAAACCTAATCAAAGAAACGAGAATGGCGGCTCTCTCGTTCGTCTTCTCCAGCAAAGAAATAGGGTACCGAGTTTTACAAAGGCTGCTCGATCAAGAAATTAATCAATTAGGGCTTTAATGAAAAATCGAAGAGGCCGACTTTGCTTAGCACGATCGAATGACTTGGTCGATCGACGCTCCCTTCTCTTCGTCCACTTCAGCTGCTTCTGTCGAAGGAGTTCGACTTCGATAAGGTTTCGCGAATCAGCGATTTCGAGGCTTTGGTTAGCAAATCATGCACTCCGAGGCAAAGGTGAGTGATACATATCACTCACATCAAATTCGAACTACATGTTTCTTCTGTTTCTTTTCTTCGTATAATTTGTTGCTGCTTAACATGACTTTGGTCACTTGAGTTTCGGCTGTTAAATTTTGGTTCGATGGTGTGTTTTTCTCTGATGTTTTCTATTCGCTCGGGTTTGAATACTTGATGGACTTTTGGCTTTGGATTGAAACTGCTACAAGTGAATTTATTTGGCGATGTAATTTCGTCGTGACCACCAGAATTTCGATTCCTGTAATATCGGTCACTTGATTTTGATTGAATGTTGAGATTATCTCTGATTTTCTAGTATATATTTTGTGATGCTTGCTTATCGATTTTCACAGCGTCAATTTCCTTTGACTTCGGTCTGATTGAATGTTGAGATTATCTCTGATTTTCTAGTATATATTTTGTGATGCTTGCTTATCGATTTTCACAGCGTCAATTTCCTTTGACTTCGGTTTGTGGTTATAATGTTCTAGTTTGCATTAGTTTGTACAGTCATTGATACACTGTTGCATATCACCTCTGCTCTCACTTGAAATTCTGGTTACTTGCAGTTGTTCTCTCGGTTGCATATTTACTAGTTCATGTGCATGTGTATATTTATGCTTCATTTTACTTCTGAAGTTACTTGAACTCTAGTCTGCGATCTTTTACCTGAGTGTATCTCATTTGCATTTACACTCGTACCATTCACTGTATCACTTCTGCCTAGTCTCTGACCACCTTTGTTGTATCGGAACTGGTTTGATTCTTACTGCTGCCCTTGTTTTGACATTTGTGAAGTTGATCATTATGGAACCTGATTTGGATTCACTTGTGTACTTCGACTCTGGCCTATCTGCATTTGTTATATTTGTTCATTTGATTACTATAGCCTTTGTAGTTGCAGTTTTACAATTTGACTTCCTTGTTTACGTTGTTGATATTGCAACTGTGTAGTCGAACATTTGGGTCCTTCATTCCAGTCTTCATGTTGCTCTTTGCATACTTGTCTTGTACACTTGAATGTTGCTGTGTACATGCTTTGATTTTGACCATTTGTTCATCACTAGTCCCTGATTAGTTGCTTTTGAGTTCCCTGTATTACTTTGTTCACTTGACCTTCACTTCCATACTTGTGGGTATTGTTTGAGTTCCCTGGGTCACTTTGTTACTGGTCGAGTTCTTTACTTGATGTTACTTGATTGTTTCATTTGAGTTGTACCACTTTCTTTTGCTTTCGGGTATGATACATCTGAATTGCCCCATGCTGCAGCTTCGAGTAAAGTTGGGCTGCGTTGACTTTATGCATGCTTGATGTCTTGATTTTCATTTTCTTCACTGGGATTTGTTACGGTGATGTCGTATTTGTGGTGTCTGCACTCATTTGATTTTATACTTTGTTCTTGATGACTTGGGCTTGATTATGTTTAATTTGGGTTTGTTTCCGAATTCACTTGAGTTGAATCTGCTATGGTGGGTTTGACCTCGTGTTCGTTGGTAAGTTTCAATGTGTACATACGTGTGCGCATTTTCCCTGTCTATCTGGTTTGACTATTGAGGTCGTGGCATTGAGATTTGAATCTTCATTTGATTTTGGGTTCGTGATCTTTTATGTATTTCGTGCAGTAGTGGCGAGGCAGTATACGCGTGCGTATACTGCAGCCCTAACTGATTTGACAGTTTTAAATTGATGTTTCGATTTGTTGAATTGTTTCGTTGGTAAATTTCAATGTTTTGAAGTTGTATTCTGATTTGGATTTGCTGATTAACACTATTTAGTGTTATTTTTATCGTTATCCAATTCTCGTATCGAGAAGTTGGATATACGAGATTTCTGTGACTGTCGTCTATTTGATATTGATTATTATTGCTACTATGCATTAATAACTGAGTTTGGATTAGACTGACCCGTGTATTATTTTCTTTTGAATTTAATACTCGGGTCAGACCCGAGTTATTTCAGGTTGTAGATTTCCTTCTTTGAGTTGCTGTTCGGGATTTGAAGACTTTTCACATCTTCTGAAGTTGTCAGTGTCATTTTGTAGTAGTCGTGTCATTGTATAGAACGATATGTATTCATGTATATTAGTCGATAATGTACTTGTATATATAACTTCTAGAGTCGACAGTAGTAGTTGTATCATATGTATTGTGTCAACTATGTTGTAACTGACATCAGTTATATATATGAGACTTTTGTTTTTATCTATGTTCCGCATTAATATTATCTGTGTTATTGTCATATCTAATGTCCTAAACTATTATGAACCATCATAGTTGTTTTATACTGATAATTGGGTACGTCGATGGGAGTAAATAAATAAGATGAAAAATGAAAAGTATATATACCACTCCTATCGAGGTAACCAATATTAGTGTAAGGCCAACTACGGATGGCCGCTCCTATCCAGCCTTATTCTTCGTAATAATAGACAGTATTTCTTTTAATACTCTTTGTTATTATGAGCATAGAGGTGGGGCGTTACAGTTGGTATCAGAGCTTGGGGTTTATGGACATAATATAAAACATAACTTGGATGGAACATATGTTACAACTATTGGTCGATGTTTTATTTGTGATTTGAGTCAAAACTAAAGTTTTGAAATTTTAATGAAAGTTTTTAAATATCTTTATTTAAAAACAAAAGTGGAATTGTGTTTTGTTGTTTTGATTAAATTGTGTTCTATTTATCAGAGTGCGCAGCGAAAACAGTGAAACTGTCTTCGCTGAGTACAACTGATAATCTTTTTGATTTAAAAATCGAAATACGAAATTGATATGAATTTCATTTGTTGTTTACATAGCTGTAATTATTTTGTTTCTTTGAGAATTTCGAATCCGAATTGAGGATTCGAAGAAATTACAGTTATGTGATTTTTATTGAAATTTCCGCTGGCTTTCTTTTGTACTAATCATCTATTGATTAGATTTCGCTGTTTTGATTTGTCTTCATTGAAGATATATTCGAATAATTTCTTTGTTCATTTTTTAGTACGTACAAAAATTTGAATTGCACGTTATTGCAATTATTTTACGTTGAACCGATGCTTGGTTATGAAACGTACTTTGTTGCCGTTATTTTTATAACGGGATTTTACACCAATGCTAAATTTTTGAAGCACGGTGTTTTGTGGCATTTTGATGAATGAAAATTCTCTGATATTACATTTTGATGTAAATTGTTTTGATGTGATTTTGACGTTTTAAAATTTCTGTCGCTTTGGCTTCAGTAACCGTCAAATTTTAAAAGTGAATTTTCAAGCGGTTATTCCGCAAGGCTGATTTTGTGATCGTTTTTACGGTATTTTGAGAAGTACAATTTCCTTATCGAAATTGTTACTGATTTGTTGCTCTAATCACGTGATTGGAAAATCATTTTAAAATTGAAAATTGTTTTATAATTTTTTAACAGTTTGCGTTTTCAAAAGAATGAGAAAGCGACTTAAACGATTCAGCAAAATCGAGGATTATGACCCCTTTCTTTTACTGTTTCGCTTAACTCCGGACTTGTCCAGTTGAGAATGTGAATTGTTATTTTTACAAAATAAATAAAATTGTTTTCAGGAATTTTTACAGTTTGCGCTTTCAAAAGAATGAGAAAGCGATTTAAACGTTTCAGCAAAATCGAGGACTATGACCCCTTTCTTTTACTGATTCGCTTAATTCCGGACTTGTCCGTTTGAGAATGTAAAGTGTATTTTTACAAAATACACAACTTTGCACTTTCAAGGAAACGATGAAGAGATTTAAACGATTTAGCAAAAGTGCGGAGTATGGAACCACACTTTTACTATTTCGGTTAATTCCGGACTCGTTAATTGAATATCTGTTGTTTTGATGATTTTGATGAATTTTGCACTTTCAAGGAAACGATGAAGAGAATCAAACGATTTAGTAAAACACGTGGTATGGGACATGTGTGTTTGCTATTTCGGTTAATTCCGGACTCGTTAATTGAAATATTTTGATGCTTTCGTGTGCTTTCGAGCCACTATGAGGACCTTCGGGTCATTTGTTGGACCTTCGGGTCATTTGTTGGGCTTTCGGGCCACTCTGATGGACCTTCGGGTCAAATACCAGTACTAGACCTTCTATGGCAGAAGTGATATCTATGGCAGTATTTCTCATCAACCATACACCTTCTATTGCCATAGATATGAAGATCCTAGAAGAGATATGGAAAGGAGAGGCTGTTGATTTTTCATTCCTTAAAGTGTTTGGTTGTTCAGCTTATTTAGAAGATGAGAGACAGGATAAGTTGAAGCCTACGGAAAGCAAGCATATTTTGTTAGGCTATAGAGAAGGAGTGAAGATGTATAAGTTGTGGTGTAAAACAGCTAGGAGAATTGTGACTAGCAGGCATGCGATATTTGAAGCATGCTGTTATGTCTCCATTGGTCTCTTAAAGATTTGTATCTACAGTTTCATCTCCTACATCGGACATGTTGAAGAATTTTGGTATTTTGTAGTATGCATTATGTTTGCCGATGTGCATACTATTTTGCTTGTGCTTGGAAAAGATTTGGAAGCTCTGTTTGGGCAATATTTCCCAAACTAGTTCACATTAAGCTTGTTGACGTAGAAATTATTATAATTTAAACAGGAATTTTTTTTAATTAATTAGCAATAAAATTATCCAAAAGTACCTACTCTCATTTAAAAGTCCTCACGGTTATGCATGGGTGAACTACTTGGAATCTTTGATTATGTGCTTTCATGCTCATTTAAAAGTCTTCACGGTTATGCATGTATGGAACACATATCAAAATTGATTATTAAATAGGCGAGTTGATTCTAATCCCATTTAAAAGTCCTTACGGTTATGCGTGGTTAGAAGATGCTTGAAATTCATTTTTTAAAAAAAATTAAGGAATACTATTAATCTCATTTAAAATTCCTAATGGTTATACATTGTTAGTAAGTATTCAACAATAACCTGTCATAAATAGACCACAAATGAACACGACTATATTGCCGACATCACCCCTATCACTCTAAAGTGGAATATGCACCTAATAGAGTATTTAAGATTTTTGTTTGATTTTTTTTATTGAAATTTAATATTTATACTCGAATTAGGTACTAATGTTGTATTAATGTCTATCACTTTATCTCTATTTTCTAACACTATTACTCTTTTGCTGATAACAAAAGGGGGAGAGAGAAGTAAAGATTTTGGCAAATAAGTTCAAATTTTTTATTTGCATATTCTCATCTAGGCTCATTGCATTATTTGTTGTTTGTTTTATTTGCATATTTTTTATTTTCATGCATAAGTGAAGAGGGAGCTTTGTTGTAGGGTGAGTATTCAAATAAAGGGAGCTAATAGAATTCATCAAGACCAAATACATTTAATAAAGTCAAAATCTTAATATATGTTAGTTATCATCAAAAGGGGGAGATTATAGAATACAATATCCTATGATTTTTGTTTGATGATAATTAACATATATATGTTCGTTTAAATGTATTTGTTATTGAACTATTTTATTTATTCACATAATTAAATAAATATTTGTTGAATAAAATAAATAACTCAGAATTCATATTCAAACAAATATTTTATTCAAACAATTATTTTCTTACAAATTCAAATAGTACAAATTTGAGCTCTCACTACATTTACACATTTTCAATTGCAATACAACTTCGATTACAACAAATTTTCACTTTACAGTTTTTCATACATAATTCATCTCACTACATATTCACTCTCACTCATATTAGATCTTCAACTCTGTTCCAACCTGTATACAGCATCTGAACTATCTACAAAATAAACACTGACGCAGTAAAATTGAAAAAGAAATATTTTTACAGTGTATAATGAAGTGTGTGTTTGAAAATATTGTTTCTCTAAGTTATTTGGGTTATTCATCATCATTTCTTTTAATTCATCTTACACGAACAACTTGTGACATGCACAGTGTATCACTGTACATGCCACAGGGTCGTGCACACCGATATACGCTTGCTCGTTAAAATTGCAGGGACATGTGAGGACAAGGTCAAACCCAAACCGAGGCTAGATTCAACACAGGTGCAATCCAAAATACAAAACAAAATTTAGTTCAGAGGCAAGCAGAAGTTCAATGCAATGGTCAAAGAGCAACAAGACAACAACCCTAACATACACATGAAGACCAGAACAATGACAAGTACACATGAAGCCTCAACCAAAACAAGCCAGTAAAACAAGACCAAACTTCAAATGCAATAGCAACAAATTGAACCAGACATGTGTATATGCAACAAAGCTTCAAATATACTCAGGAGAAAACTTCATTCAAATGGAACAACAAGTTTCAGACATGTACATAGAACAAAATGCAAAACAAATCGGTACAGACTCAAATCATGGCAACAAAACAGCCTCAAGACAAAATGACCACACGACAACATGAATGCATATGGGATGCAACACAAACCAGACCATCATAACTAAGGCTAACAAGACCAATGGAATTTAACTTGAAGCAAAACAAAACACAAAGTACACCAGTTCGACATATGAAACCAGAAGCAGAAATGAACACAAGGAACCAGACTCCAAATGTACAAAGGCAAAATGAAGCATACACATATACACATACATGTATATTCATGAAGACTTAACTAAAACAGTCTTCAATGTAACCAGTCAACTTGAACATGAATAGAATATCAGAGAAATGCACAAGCATGTGGTAGGGCAAAACAGTGACAGTGATCAAGTGCAGGCAAGCATACATATATACATATGTGTACACATATGTATACATATATATAGTGGCAACCAACCAAGTTTATTAACACAGCAATTGGAAGTGCACAAATAAGCACGAGGCAAATTTAACTCGAAGCAAACTGACCAGTGTGAATGTGTACAAGCAAAACAACAATACAACCAAAATTAAAGCCGAGCCATCACACACACATATACATACATATACGTATGTATATACATGGAGATGACACACAAATATATACGGTTTAAATTTTTCAAAAACAGTGAAGCAGTTTACATAACAGTGAAGTAGTCATGAGTCAAATCAAGAAAATATATCACAACATGAATCAGTCAAGGAGATGTTCATTGAATTATTCAAAAATAATTGCTAGCAAAGAATGGAACCAGAGCCCAGCATGAATGTCAGAGCATGGTACACATGCATACAACATATTTAGGAAGGAGTAGACAAAAACGCAGAGGGTAACATGATAATCAAGTCAGAGTTCGAGTCAAAATATGGATGCCAATATATCAGGAAGTCAAGTTCATCTCAAATTCAAATGACAAGCTGAAAGCGAATTGAACAAGCCGATAGCAGTAAAGAAAGGAACCGACTTAAACAAATTCGAATATATCAACTAAGAATAAGTCAGAAATCATCACCATCGTTCAAGCACAAATCAACGCCGAGCACAGAATTCAAACCAAAAATAAACGAATGAAAATTTAGGGATTCGATCCCTATAAATTCAACCCATATCATCACTGGCAAATAATCGAGTTCTAGCCCAAGCAAACAAATAGAGCATAAAGTCGAGCATAAACAAAATCGAAAAGGGGCAAAAAATCACATACCAAATTTATTAAATTCTAACTCGATCTTGAAGCGGCCGAAAAGCAATTCAAAGAACACTGATTGAAGAAGTAGGCTAATTAAGGAACGAAATTATAAAGCAAAAAATTTGAACTTCTATTTCAAGGCGGCAGCTTCAATTACTAAGCCCTAATCCAGATCGCAAAAGGAAAAAGACGGCATGAGCAGGAGGCAGTGAAAAAGGGAATCTCGTTTATATTTTATTTGGGCCGCAATTATAAAAAGGATATCACGTTTATATTTGGACCGGTCTCTTTTATTTATATTGGGCTTAGCATATAAAATAGGGTTTTTGTTTTAGTTTATTTTTATTGTGTAATTTTCTCCTTTAAACTTTTGTAAAATTCTAGTTGTGTAACTAGGTACGAACTATGGGTTTGTAGTTCGAGAATTCGCAACTCAGTGGCTGAGTTGTGGCAGGGTTTTGAGCTTAGCGTTAGGTTAGTCAAGTTAGTAGATGCTGCAAGTTTATGTGTGTTTGTAAGCGTCTGACTACTTAATTTCTAGTAGAAACCTTGGGGGCAGCACGTAAGCAAAGTTTTGCCGAAGCTGGGTAAATTTGTGTGTGATCTCTACTGCATTACTTTCTTTGTTTATTTTTATTTCTGCATTAATTTTTAGTGCACCCAATTCACCCCACTTCTAGGGTGAAAATGATCCTACAAGTGGTATCAGAGCTAGCAACAAAAACCAGTTTTTGTTTTAAAAATTTGATTTTTTAAAATGGCTTCTTTTAATAATGCTTTTGCCGAAGGTCAGCCCATAATTAGACCATCCATGTTCAATGGTGAATATGCTTATTGGAAAAATAGAATGAAATTTTTTATGAAAACCATAGATGCATGGAATATTGTTGAAACATGATACAGCATGCCAACAATAATGGTAGATAATCAAGAAGTAGAAAAACCTATGGATCAATGGACATATCTTGAAAATAAACTGCAAAATGCTAATGCTAAGAATTCTATTATTTATTCATTTGATCAAATTGAATTTAATCGTGTCTCACATTGTCTAACTGCACAGGAAATCTGGCACATTCTTGAAGTGACTCATGAAGGAACCTCCCAAGTCAAAGAATCTCGCCTTGCCATGCTTAGTAGCGAGTACGAGAACTTCATAATGGCAAAGGATGAAAGCGTCAAAGAAATGTATGGGAGACTTTATAATCTTGTATACAAATCAAAATCCCTAGGAAGACCATACACAGAGCTGGAAATAGTCTGAAAAATCCTTAGAATTCTTCCACAAAATTTTGAAGCAAAGGTGATTGCCATCCAAGAGTCAAAGGATCTAAAACAATTTAAAGTTGAAGAACTCATCGGAAATCTCACCACCTATGAGCTAGAAATCAAATTCAAGGAAGAACGTGAAGGAGGAGATATGCGAAAGAAATCAATAGCCCTCAAAGGAACAACAAAAAGTGATGATGATGATGATGGAGTGGCTGAACTGGCACTGATAATAAAGAGACTCAAAAGGTGGAACCGCAAATATGAAAATCCTGTCCTAAATCAACAACTGAAGAACAGAATCGTCAAAGTTCTAGACAACTCAGAAAAGCAGGAGATCATTTGTCACAAGTGCAATAAACCTGGTCATATCAAGCCAAATTGTCTTCAAAATCAATTCAGCAAAGGAAAGAAACCGAAAAGGAGAAGCTTTGCAGCAACTTGGGATGAAAGTGATGAAAATGATAAAAGCACTGGCAGTGAGAGTGAAAGAGCAAATCTGTGCCTTCGAGGAGAACAAGTGACAGCGATGATGACGAGCGAAGCGAGGTATCAAAACTTATTCACTCGTAATTACTTATATATTTTCATGAAGTAAATGGTTGTTTTGAAAGACTTAGGGAGAAATACGCTAAAATTGAATCACAAAGAGATAGTTTGATAGAACTAAATAAGCAGCTTGATCATTTGGTTAAAAACTATAGAAATAAGAGCCCTGAGTGTGATAAGTGTCCATCATTAGAAGAGGAAATAAAAAAAATCAAAAACTAGAATTAAATCGCTTGAAAATGAAATTCTAATTTTGAAAGAAAGTGAAAATACTAGAGAAAATTCTATTAAAAAGTGCACTTTGTTATCGAATGAAAATGAATCTCTCAAGCCACAAGTCCAACAATTGTTTACAACTTTAGGAAAATTCTCCAAAGGAGAAAGATCACTAAATATGCTACTATGAAAACAAACTGTTAATACTGTTAGACAATGACTTGGGTATACTCAATCTAAAAGAGTTAGAAGTGAAACTAATCATGTCAATTCCAAGTGCACGATTTGTGGAAAAATTGGACACAATCACAATAATTGCTAGTATAGACCCAAACACGTGAAAACCATATTATTTTGGGTTCCTAAAGGCATGAATGTAAAATCCCTTAAAGTCAAACAAATCTGGGTGCCAAATGGAAGAAACATAGAATGTCTTGGTTCTACTTGTTTTTCAAATTTTCTGTCACTAACAATCATGGACCTATAAAAACAAATAGGTCACAAAAATCTTCTTTTAAATCTAAGAAAGTAATATCTACAGAACAATCACTTGAACTATTACATATGGATCATTTTGGACCTACTCAGATTCAATCAATCAATCATAATAGATATGTGTTTGTTATTGTAGATGATTTTTATAGATATACATGGACTATATTCATGAAAAATAAAAGTGATACTTTTGAAAACTTTAAAATATTTGTCAAAAGAATTGAAAATATTAAAGATTTGAAAATTAAAAATATTATAAGTGATCATGGAAGAGAATTTGAAAATGAAGCTTTTGAACATTTTTGTAATAAGAAAGAAATTGATCACAATTTTTCTTTTCCTAGAACACCACAACAAAATGGAGTTGTAGAAAGGAAAAATAGAACATTACAGGAATGTGCAAGAACTTTATTAAATGGAACCACTTTACCAAAACATTTTTGGGCAGAAGCTGTAGCAACTGCTTGTTATGTTTTGAATCATGTTTCTATACGACCACTAACTAAAAATACTCCATATGAACTAATAAATGGAAGAAAACCAAATATTTCATATTTTAATGTTTTTGGTTCAAAATGTTTTATTTTAAACACTAAAGATCAACTCGATAAATTCGATCCAAAATCCGATGAAGGAATATTTATAGGTTATTCAGAACGAAGTAAAGCTTATCGAATTTATAATAAACAAACTGAAATTATTGAAGAAACTCTTCATGTTTCTTTTGATGAAAACTTTATAAATAAAAATAAAGTTATTAGTGAAAATATAAATAATATCAAAAATCACTTGGATGATGATCATATTATTCAAAACGTTAATGAGAATAATAATATTAGAGAAGATGAAAACATTATTCATAATGAAGAAAATATAAGATCTCCACCTAGAATTTTACGGGATCACCCTGTTCAAAATATAATTGGAGAAGTAAATTCAAACATTAGAACTAGACAACAATTAAATCAAATGGGTCATATAACATTTCTATCTACTAAAGAACCTAAAAATATAAAATATGCCTTAACAGATGACTATTGGATTCTTGCTATGGAAGAAGAACTAAATCAATTCGAAAGAATGAAGTTTGGGAACTTGTTCCTAGACCAAGTGATCAATCAGTCATTGGTACTAAATGGGTATTTAAAAATAAAGACGATGAATTAGGTAATATAACTAGAAATAAAGCTAGACTAGTAGTGCAAGGATATAATCAAGAAGAAGGTATTGATTATGAAGAAACCTTCGCTCCAGTCGCTAGATTAGAAGCCATACACATTTTATTAACCTTCGCGTGTTTTCACAACTTTAAATTATTTCAAATGGACGTAAAAGTGCTTTTCTAAATGGATATATTAAAGAAAATGTTTATGTTGAACAACCTCCTCTTTTCATTCACGAAAAATTTCCAAATCACTTCTATAAACTTAAGAAAGCTTTATATGGTTTGAAACAAGCACCACGTGCTTGATACGATCGTCTTAAGAAATATTTAATAGACTCTGGTTTTGAAATTGGAAAGGTTGATCAAACTTTATTTATTAAAAAGACTAAAAATGATATTTTAATTATTCAAATATATGTAGATGATCTTATTTTTGGGTCAACTAATGAAAATTATGTCAGGAATTTTCAACTATAATGACTAATGAATTTGAAATGTCACATATGGGAGAATTATCATATTTTCTTGGATTACAAATAAAACAATTAGAAAATGGAATTTTTATTAATCAAGAGAAATATTGTAATAATCTAATTAAACGATTTGGTATGGAAAACACTGCAGCCAAATCAACTTCGATGAGTACAACAATACATCTCGATAGAGATGAAGAAGGCAAAAGTGTTGACCAAAAACTACATCGTAGTATGATTGGATCATTACTATACTTAACTGCTGTGCTCGATTTCAAGCAGATCCTAAAGAATCACATATGCGATTATTAAAACGCATTATTCGTTACTTAAGCAAAACCAAAGATTTCGGACTATTTTATCCGAAAGAATGTCCTTTCGAATTAGTATCATATAGTGATGCTGATTTTGGAGGAAGTCGGACGGATAGAAAGAGTACGAGTGGGACATGTCACTTTGTTGGACGTTCCATAGTCTCTTGGTTTAGCAAGAAACAAAACTGCGTTTCCTTATCGACGTGTGAAGCAGAATATATATCTGCCGCTTTAACTTGTGCTCAAGTCGTCTATATGCAACAAACACTAAAAGATTTCGATATACATTTAAATAAATCAATAATATAGTGATAATACTAGTGCAATAAATCTTTCTAAAAATCCAATAAATCACTCACGAACCAAACATATTGATATACGACATCATTTTCTTCATGATTGTATTGAAAAGGATTTAGTAAACTTAGAATTTGTAAATTCAGAAAATCAACTAGCTGATATTTTCACTAAACCATTAAATGAAAATATATTTATAAAACTAAGAAGATAACTTGGAATAATGTCAATAAAAGAATTATAATAATATTTATATAAAAAAAGAGATGGCAAAAACGTGAAAAATAAAATATACAATTTCTAACCATGACGGGATTCGACCTCCATCCATTCCTAAATTTCTAATTTCTATAGCCATTTGAGCTATGGGTGTTTTTTTTGTCACAACATAGAATCCACTTTTTGCTAAAAGCAAAATTTTTGAGAATTCAAAAATATTGAAGCTAACAGGGATTGAACTATGGTCTCTCTGCTGGAAGTCTCATATGTCTACCAGTTTGGTAGTTATTGTTTCTTGTTCAGTAGTAAAAACCAGCTCATCCTATATTAAATTAGCTCAAAATTCTGTTAACCATACATTTTAAAATCATTTTCCAACCTTAAATCATTAACTTATTTATATATGGTCTAAAACTAATTTCATATTCTGACCATAGAAAATACAGGTTTCTACTCCTATATATACATAAATTTCTTTAAAATGTTGCATACACTTTCCAAGTACAATCTAAATACAAGCTTCATATATTTTATTATCACATCGTAATGGTGTCGCAATCTTCAGATAATTCACACCTATCCTATGCAACACCTTCCTCGGATAGCTCCAACCATCGATCACCTACTCCAACACCAGAATATAAACCGGTACGTAAGTGGGAAAGCTATCATACCGGTTATACACCAGATAATAAGAAGGGAAAACAAGCTATGTTCATCTCGCCATCGACTAAAGAGAAGATCGACAATATTCATCACTACCAACAACAACAAATGGACCTACAACGTGAATTATATTTCGAACAAAAAGTGACGGCAAAACGCTTAAATTTTTTGGAACAAATTCAGTCAAATTTTGCAACTCTAAACCGATAGACGCATATGGACCATTACCAAAGCCGTGTTCATCGTTTGACCCATCAGCTGGATATCGAAATCTGTGGGATCCTTCTCCACGATACTCTCCTCGAACTCCAAACTCATGGGATCGCAAAGTCAATCAATCACCAGCAAACACGTCATCAAAGAAGGATGATAAACCAAAGAAATCACCTTCAAAATAAATCATATTCGTTGATGGTCATTTTTTTATTAATGCATATCTTTGCGTAATCATTAATAAATATAATTTTCAATTTCTATTATATTTTGTAAAATCATCATTATATTATGTTATGAAATCATCGTATAATAAAAAAAATATAAAAATAAACTTTGTTGCGTTGCAATATAAAGCAAGCAAAAGTCACTGACAAAAGTCGGTCGATTGGACCAAACTGTCCAGTCGACTGAACCCATTTCCAGAGCAAAAACCTTTAGAAAAAGGGTTTAGTCGACTGAACTTTTTAATTCAGTCGACTGAACGACGTAACAAAAAAAGGTTATAAACCATTCACGACTAGTTTCTTTCATAAACTCCTTCAAACTCAAAGCATTCAAAACCCTAAAGCATTCCAAATCATTCCTAAATTAAAAATTCTCTAAATTATTCAACATCATGGCTCCTAGATCTCAAAAAAGACAAAGAAGAGCAACCTCAATCTCTCTAGAACCAATTGATACTCAAATTGGTCAATGGCTTTACAATCATGTAGCGGTTGAACGGTGGAACAAAATGAATGAATCAAGATTTCTAGAAGGATCATTTATGGTTTACCCATACTTCAACGCATATGGAATTCACGATTTGGCAAGAAGAAGTCATTTGGAATTGCTATTAGACCACAATCAGAACAAGGTAAAATTAATCACACTATGGTGGAATTATTTCTTGCTAATCTCAATCTAGATCACCAAACTCCACGGAATAGAGATAATTGTGTTTGCAGTCCAGTTTGTGGACGACAAGTATTTTTCTCTATAGCAAGAATAGGACATATACTTCACACTCCGGTAGATGGAATACCATTGAAATACTTGAATTGCGATATCAATATTCGAGACGAGATAAGCCATCGTTTCCTTGAAGATAATATGAGAGAACTGAAATCTATTTCCTACGACCAACAGCAAGAATTTTGCATCGTGCCTTAATGAAAACAATACTTCATGGAACCGGATCATATGAATTGGTATACCTGGAGAACTATAGAGCATTATACGCTATATATGGAAATGTTTAAATAAATTGGCCGAAACTTATTCTTGATGAACTTCTAGTCTTCAATCAAGGGAAACAAAATATAATATACCATGGAGAATACATTATGAGATTGCTTATGGACCTTCAAGTGCCAATACCCGATTCAGACACTTCAATTGTAAAAACTCTTAATAGTCGGACGATAAGCCTCATGAAATTACCCCCAAGACCCCTCTGTATCATGACATTTCAAGATTGGAAAAACCGTTCCCAAGAACATCAAGAAGAAGCACCACCGGAAAATCAAGGCGATGAAATTCGAACCACTACACCTTCCCAAGGAACACGTGAAGCAATCATATTATAGCTTGCAATCAAGTGATATTAGATTCACGTGTCAGACTCCTCGACAAAAAAATTGATAAGAAGTTCAATAAGATAAAGAGCTTCTTTGGCATATTATGGGAAGCTATCTCTTGCACCGCTAGTTCATCTACCTCATCTGGAAAACAACCAACACCGAAATATATGGGGACAACATCGGATGAGGAAACATAAAGTGATATGGACAAAGATAAGGGGAAGAGTCCAATGATTCCCGGAGATGACGAAGAAGAAGAATCCGATGAATGATATGGAAAATGGAAGTGAAAATTTGATTTTTTTTGGTAAGTTTTCTTTTGTAAAAAAAGTATGATATGCTTTATGATGTTATGTCTGTGACATTGTGACCAAACGTTTGTGCTTTCGTAATGTTTGTATTCGTAAAACAATGTCTGTGATGTGATATGTTCGTGAATGTTTGTATGATAATATCTATGTTCATATTTGTAATGATTCGTAATGTCTCATTCTACAAATATTCGTTAGTACTCTGTGATTATTGAATTAAGTATTCCTTTTTGTCGATGACAAAGGGGGAGAAATTTGTGTACTAACGTTTTATGCAGGAATAGAAAAGTCGCCACACATTCAAGGGGAGGAATATATAATCTAAGTTATATATTTCCGTATATGAAGAATCGTCAAAATCGGTTGTCATCAATCAAAAAGGGGGAGAATGTTGAATCACGAGTTTTGATTCATGACAAGCTTCAACGATCAACAATGAGATTAGACGATCAAAGCGAAAAAAAAAAGAAAGCTATACACACGTGGTGAACTACAAAGGAAACTAGACTTCAAACCCAAGTACGCTATAAAAATCTTTATTGTTTGAGTCGTAGTTATAGTTTATAATTGTTAAAATCACTCCTCAAGTAGTATACACACACTATACAAAAGCTTTAAATATATATATATATATATATATATATACACACACACACACACAAAATAGTGTGCACAAGTGCTCACTGTGCAAAAAAGCATAGTTCAGTCGACTGAATCTGTGTTCTTTGCACAGACGTGCATACCACTTTGAATATTCAGTCAACTAGATATTTTTTACCAGTCGATTGACCGTACGCAATTGCCATATTTCCTGAAGGGTTGCTTCTCTTTGCGAAGAGTAATGATCCAATTCGAAGAGTTACAGATGCAACTCTTGATTGAAACTCTTCGTGAACGGTAGCAACCTAATATACTATATATATAGATCTAAATCCATGATTTTAAGAATCCAATTTACTTCAATCTATTCTATTCTCTGATCTATATTTCTTGACTATATTTCTGCATTCTAAAATCTTTCTAATCAAAGATATATTGCTTGAATCTCAGAGTTAATTATTATATACTTCGATTCAAAGCAATATCTTCCTTTTTAATCTTCACACACACAATATATACTTGAGGATTTGATTATAGGAAGGGCGTACTATCAAAGACAAATCAGTGTTATCAAGAACACAAAGCGTCAACAACTTTATCGAAATTGTAGAAGTCCTGTTAGTTTGTATCAGGCGGAAAAGTCCTCTTCGACTGCTGAGGCGAAAAAATCCTGTTCGGCTGCTCAGGTGTTGTATACCTATTCCTCCGGGTTAAGTGAGGGGTTATTGAGAGAAATTCTAGAGGGAAGTCTGGGACTGGACGTAGAACGGGAAGTTCGAACCAGTATAAAAACTCCTGGTGTGCTTATTCTTATTTACTTTACTATTATTATCCTAAGTATTAGCTATACGACATACGTACTTTCAATGTTTGTTATCATCAAAAGGGGGAGATTATAGAATACAATAGCCTATGATTTTTGTTTGATGATAATAATCATATATATGTTCGTTTAAATGTATTTGTTATTGCACTATTTTATTTTTTCACATAATTAAATAAATATTTGTTGAATAAAATAAATAACTCGGAATTCAAATTCAAACAAATATTTTATTCAAACAATTATTTTATTACAAATTCAAATAGTACAAATTTAAGCTCTCACTACATTTACACATTTTCAATTGCAATACAACTTCGATTATAACAAATTTCACTTTACAGTTTTTCATACATAATCCATCTCACTACATATTCGCTCCCACTCATATTTGATATTTAACTCTGTTCCGTTCTGTATCCAGCATCTGAACTATCTACAAAATAAACACTGACACAGTAAAATTGAAAAAGAAATATTTTTACAGTGTACAATGAAGTGTGTGTTTGAAAATATTATTTGCCTTAGTTATTTGGGTTATTCATCATCATATCTTTTAATTCATCTTACACGAACAACTTGTGATAGTAAATGCCACAAGGTCGTGCATACCGATATACGCTTACTCGTTAAAATTGCAGGGACAAGTGAGCACAAGGTCAAACCCAAGCCGAGGCTAGATTCAACACAGGTGCAATCCAAAATACAAAACAAAATTCAGTTCAGAGGCAAGCAGAAGTTCAATGCAATGGTCAATGAGCAACAAGACAGCAACCCAAACATATACATGAAGACCAGAACAATGACAAGTACACATGAAGCCTCAACCAAAACAAGCCAGTAAAACATGACCAAAATTCAAATGCATTGGCAACAAATTGAACCAGACATGTGTATATGCAACAAAGTTTCAAATATACTCAGGAGAAAACTTCATTCAAATGGAACAACAAGCTTCAGACATGTACATAGAACAAAATGCAAAACAAATCGGTACAGACTCAAATCATGGCAATAAAACAGCCTCAAGACAAAATGACCACACGGCAACATGAATGCAAATGGGATGCAACAAAAACCAGACCATCATAACTAAGGCTAACAAGACCAATGGAATTTAACTTGAAGTAAAACAAAACACAAAGTACACCAGTTCCACATATGAAACCAGAAGTAGAAATGAACACAAGGAACCAGACTCCAAATGTACAAAGGCAAAATGAAGCATACACATATACACATACATGTATGTATATATGTATATTCATAAAGACTTAACTAAAACAGTCTTCAATGTAACCAGTCAACTTGAACATGAATAGAATATCAGAGAAATGCACAAGCATGTGGTAGGGCAAAACAGTGACAGTGATCAAGTGCAGGCAAGCATACATATATACATATATGTACACATATGTATACATATATATAGTGGCAACCAACCAAGTTTATTAACACAGCAATTGGAAGTGCACAAAAAAGCAGGAGGCAAATTTAACTCGAATCAAACTGACCAGTGTGAATGTGTACAAGCAAAACAACAATACAACCAAAATTGAAGCCGAGCCATCACACACACATATACATACATATATGTATGTATATACATGGAGATGACACACAAATATATACGGTTTAAAATTTTCAAAAACAGTGAAGCAGTTTACATAACAGTGAAGTAGTCATGAGTCAAATCAAGAAAATATATCACAACATGAATCAGTCAAGGAGATGTTCATTGAATTGTTCAAAAATAATTACTAGCAAAGAATGGAACCAGAGCCCAGCATGAATGTCAGAGCATGGTACGCACACATACAACATATTTAGGAAGGAGTAGACAAAAATGCAGAGGGTAACATGATAATCAAGTCAGAGTTCGAGTCAAAATATGGATGCCAATATATCAGGAAGTCAAGTTCATCTCAAATTCAAATGACAAGCTATAAGCGAATTGAACAAGCCGATAGCAGTAAGGAAAGGAATCGACTTAAACAAATTCGAATATATCAACTAAGAACAAGTCAGAAATCATCACCATCGTTCAAGCACGAATCAACGCCGAGAACAGAATTCAAACCAAAAATAAACGAACGAAAATTTAGGGATTCGATCCCTATAAATTCAACCCATATCATCACTGGCAAATAATCGAGTTCTAGCCCAAGCAAACAAATAGAGCATAAAGTCGAGCATAAACAAAATCGAAAAGGGGCAAAAAATCACATACCAAATTTATTAAATTCTAACTCGATCTTAAAGCGGCCGAAAAGCAATTCGAAGAACACTGATTGAAGCAGTAGGCTAATTAAGGAACGAAATTATCAAGCAAAAAATTTGAACTTCTATTTCAAGGCGGCAGCTTCAATTACTAAGCCCTAATCTAGATCGCAAAAGGAAAAAGACGGCATGAGCATGAGGCAGTGAAAAAGGGAATCTCGTTTATATTTTATTTGGGCCGCAATTATAAAAAGGATATCACGTTTATATTTGGACCGGTCTCTTTTATTTATATTGGGCTTAACATATAAAATAGGGTTTTTGTTTTAGTTTATTTTTATTGTGTAATTTTCTCTTTTAAACTTTTGTAAAATTTTAGTTGTGTAACTAGGTACGAACTACGGGTTTGTAGTTCGAGAATTTGCAACTCAGTGGCTGAGTTATGGTAGGGTTTTAAGCGTAGAGTTAAGTTAGTCAAGTTAGCGGGTGCGCAAGTTTACGTGTGTTTGTAAGCATCTGACTACTTAATTTCTAGTAGAAACCTTGGGGGCAACACGTTAGCAGGGTTTTGCCAAAGCTGGGTAAATTTGTGTGTGATCTCTACTACATTACTTTCTTTGTTTATTTTTATTTCCGCATTAATTTTTAGTGCGCCCTATTCTCCCCTTCCCTAGGGTGAAAACGATCTTACAAATAAGTCTAATATTTTAAAACTGATACAATTCTGTATCGTCTGAAGAAGTTGATACAATAATGTAGGATTTTCAAACTGAAACAATAATATATTATTTTCAAAAATGTTATAGTACTGTATCTTTTTAAAAACTGATGCTTTAAAATTTTATTTGAAGAACATTACTACAGTATAAAAATAACGCTTGAAGAATGAAATATTGTAGATATTATAATAGCATAAATAATTAATTATACAAAATACCATGATTAAAAAAAATCATTTTCAAAAGATTAATTTTATTTTAAAGACTAATAATAGGGTTAAAATATAAAAATAATTTAAATATGACATAATAACTATAAATGTTAATAAAACATCCCCCATCTGGAGGTCCAAAACTAACTGCTACAGATGCTGTAGTCATCTGTAGTTATTAATTCTCAGTGACCAAATGCGGTAGTGTTAAATTCATTGATATACCAGAAACACATGGATATGCAAAAAAAAATTAAAATCATAAAACAAATTTCTCTTTCAACTTCAAATTGCATATCAGATTCATTACAGACTCCCTTATCGTAAACCACGTTCAGAGAAATATAATTATTACAAAATACGCCAAGAATGGCATATGAAGATGCCCCCTTGGTTGATCAGAGTCTAAATATAGGCAACTAAACAACTTTGCCATTACAATCAAACACAGTGGAATCAAACAGAAAAGAACTCCTACTAGCTAGCTTGCCTCCTACACGTCTCCGGAAGCTTATTTGTCTAAATAAGAACCTAAAAACCTTAACTCTCAAACTACTCAAAATCAATTGCGCACCCGAGAGTTTAAGGGGTAAACATAAACTTTGAGTTAGACAAAAAACCTGATGTGAATAATAACCTACCATCTCGAACCATATAGATATCTAGTGAGACCATGCCGATTAGCGGAACGGATTTTTCCCCTCACTGGTGTCTTAACTCAATTTATAATAACCATATATTGTGCACCGCAATGGTTAAGACACAACATAATAAAATGTATCATGATGATATGCAAACATGCAATATATTCTAGATTTTCCATCCCTATTCATTTGACTATCTGTCTCAGTTATAGTTTCTAGGTCATTATTAACCTATTAGTTTTCATGGGCTGACTAATAACCGGTTCAAAGCTTACGGACTATCTGCCCGCTTTCATAGTTTTCACGGGTTCACTAAGAACCTATTGGTATCTACCAATAACTTTATCCAATTATATTTTCATGGGCTCATTATGAACCTATTGTGTTTTCCAATAACTTCTCTCATATCATAGTTTCCATGGGTTAACTATGAACCTATCAATATCTATCAATAACTTAATTCAGATATAGTTTTCATGGGAATACTAAGATCCTATTGGCCCCTACCAATAACAACATCCATATATAGTTTTCATGGGCTCACGATGGACCTGTCTAAACTAACAACTCTTTGATCAGTCTTTGGGCATCCTATGTCCTGGTCTACCTGACCTCTTGGATGCAATTCTACTCATATAA
This sequence comes from Allium fistulosum, assembly GCA_030737815.1. Taxonomy (NCBI): domain Eukaryota; kingdom Viridiplantae; phylum Streptophyta; class Magnoliopsida; order Asparagales; family Amaryllidaceae; genus Allium; species Allium fistulosum. Next base: position 839,489,339 of record CM060905.1, read on the forward strand.
GAGTTAACATAATATATATTCACTACTGGGTTAACCTAACTGGTTATTCTGCCCTTAACACCCTAAAATGCAATCATGTTTTAATTATAAGTGAATATATTTTATAGAAGAAGCACACAAGATAACTGATCATAACATAATAACACAAACATCCATGGTTTAATATCCTTGTAATCCTTTTCAATTGAAACATAGTTAATAACTTTAGCCTATTATTTTTATCAAGAAAAACTTCTTCAAAACTTCAAAGTTAAATGTCATTTCAAAGTTCTTTCATATTGCCATAGGTTTATCTTAAAAATTGAGATTGGGTTCCTTGTCTTGAAAACTAAGGCTTTCGAAACCTTGGGCCATTTCTTTCAAAATCAATAAAACTTAACTATCATAAGTATTCAAACCTTCCTTTCAAAACACTTAAAGATATACCTTTCGAAACACTTAGAACATTCCTTTTGAAAGCATCAAAATATTCCTTTCTAAACCATTAAAAAATTCCTTTCGAAAGTATGAAAGATTATCTTTCAAAACCACTTAGTTCAAGTAGAATTTATAGAAGTATAACTTTGAAACCATATGAAAGTATCTCTTTCAAAATCATTGGGTTTAACCTTAAATATAACTTCTGGGCCAAAGTGAACATAAGCAAATGTAACCCCTTGGAAAACATCAATCTCCAAGTAAAAGAATTTAGGGAACATATGGCTTCAAAACCACCCTTTTTGAAAGCAATGATCCTAAAGTAAATTAATTTGGGGGAAAATATAGCTTCCAAATGACCTTTCCACGCCATTTCCTTCGAAACCATTAATTTATGTGACTACAGGGACGGACGTGGCTTCAATATTTATAAAACAAAAGCTTCCCTCTCAAACTCATTGTTACAAGGCTATAAAGAAAAAGCGGCCTTTAACCAATTCGAAAGGTATGAAGACGGCAGCTAGGTTTCGACTAGGTTCAAAAGCAACTACCCTTTCGAAAGCTCCTTTCTAAAACTTAATATGCAAAAACTCAATCGAAAGCTACTTTTAAAATAAAGGCAAGCGGCAATCCATTCGAAAGCTATTTAAAAGTAAATTCAACCCTTTCGAAAGCATCTTTCATAAGTGGAAGTAAGTAGTGGATAACTTCTACCCCTTCGAAAGCTAGATTTCGACACTGTACCTTCTGCCTTTCTTCAATGCACTATGTATCAATTGCTTGATACCATGTGTATTGGTTTCGAATAAATTCTTTAGTGGAGGCAAGGTGTCGAAAGCCATCAGATGTAAGTGGCAAAGTAGTAAATCCAAAGAAAACTGATTTCTAGCTTTAAAAGAAATTTCTTTTCACCTACTTTCCTTATTTTTCAAAATATGGTTGGTTGCTAAATCCTTTACCAAAATCTTTTTCTAAAAAGGCTACCGAATTCATCAATTAATAATAAAAAATAGTTAGCAATGAAGCCCTTCTTCTTAACAAAACAATTAAGACATTTAAGTCCTTGATATTAATTAATTTAATTTCCATAGTAAACCACTTAGGAAAAATTCCAAAAAATAAGCTTAACTCACTTTTAATATGTTTTATAACATATAAATATTTTGGATCCAAAATCCTTTATACAATTGCCGTAATAAAAATTTAAACCCAAATTATCTATTTCTTCCATTCGAAATTCATAATAAATTATCCATAGCTTGGAATATTATGAAAATTTAAATCCATCTTCAAAATAATGCTTTACATAACATACTTAATCCTCATGGTATTCGAAACCCATTTTACACGGTCTTAATCTTAAAATCGAATCAAACCTTTTACAAACATACTTGTTTAAATTAAACATGACATATAATCAAAACATATCATCATTCAAATCATCCAAACGGTTTTAAAACCTTAAACCTGAAATAAAGATGTTCATAAAAACATATATGAGATGGTTTAGATTATTATTCACCTTGTTTGCATAAGGAACTTGAGATTTTCTTTTATTTTAATCTCCCTAGCTTGAATCTTTGCTTCTAATGATTTTTGAATTCCTTTTCTCTTAGGGTTATGGCCGGCCTTGGTCTCCTTTTATTTTTATTTTTTATGAAAGTATGATAATGAGAATGGGGTAAGGGTTTAGGGGTTATGGGGTTATATACGACTATCTCCATGATACCCTTATCTTATTCTCTTGAGTAGTTAACTTATAAAGCCATTTTATAAACCCATTCTCATGATTTCATATAGTTAAGGCACGACCTCTATTTAGTTTTCAAATCTAAATCCCCTTATCACTTTAGTCTTCACATTATTCTATTTAATTTATCTAATTAATCTCCTGATTAATGTTATTTAAAATTAGGGATGTTACAGTTAAATTGATACAAAACAACTTTGTTTAAAAAACTTTTAAAGGTCTAATAATATAAAACTGATACAATAGTGTATCGATTTTCAAAAATGATACAATAGTGTATCATTTTTCAAACTGATACAATAGTGTATCGTTTTCAAAACTGATACAGTACCATATCTTTTCAAAAACTGACACGTTAAAATTTTGATTCAAGAACATTACTATAGTGTAATAATAACTAATTTAAATATGATACACTAATGTATACGGGTTGAATTGATTATAAAACAACTTCATTTAAAAAACTTCACAAAGTCTAATATTTTAAACCTGATACAATATTGTATCGTGTGAAGAAGCTAATATAATAATGTAGCATTTTCAAGCTGATACAATAATATATTATTTTCAAAACCGATACAGTACTGTATCGTTTTAAAGCTTATACTTTAAAATTTTGCTTTAACAACATTACTACATTGTAATAATAAATAATCTAAATATGATATAGTAATGTATAATGGTTGAATTGATATTTAAATATTTTATTTATTTTTTTGTTCGAATGACGAATTATTTATAATGAATGAAGTTGCTTGGTTGGATTATAGTTATATATGTTTATATGCATACAAACATGTTCTTGATTTGTGTGTATGTGTCATATTTTTTAATTTTATATTTTAAACCTGATACTGATATGTATAGTAATCAATACATATGCCAGAACATATATGTTTATAAATTAATTATAATACATAGAAACAGTCTTAAGTCAGTCATTTGTCGGATAATATATATCAGTTAAACATGTGTCGGATAATATATATCAGTTAAATATATATGATAAATAATTACATATATCAAAATGATATATATATCAGAATCAGAAACAAAAACAATATCAGAATCTCACATTCGCAGCGGAACAAGATACAATAGATAATCACTAGTCTTTTAAACAAACAACTATATCAGTTTATACAATACAACAATGAGAGTCAATATACAACTCAATACAACAATGGACAGTTATATAAACTTGTCCTCATACAGAATACACAGCGGAATAAATAAACAAGTACGGTAGTACGTCTCGCCATCCAGCTCATCTCCAAAGCTCCAGAATATCCAGAATATCCTGATAAAAATAACTCTAGGCTGCCCGTGTGGAAAATTATGGGCACCCAGAGTTTAGAAAGGGAACAATAAACTCCGAGTCAGTCATGGTGACTGGTGTGAGATCGTAAAACAGTTATTTTCACAAAGAAAATAAAACAGATTCGCAATGCTTTTGGAAAATGAAACTACCATAAGACCTCCTGCCACACACACAATGCAAACGCAGAATTGGAGGATATTTCTTCTTATGATAGTCAAACATGCTTACTACGCAAAATCATTGGATATTATCATTAATGCATAGTATCGAAAACATTTCGAAAGTATAATATTAATCTTAGCCAGCATACAACCATTATTGTATGCCTACTATAGCTACTATGTTCAATAGCAGGTTACCACCAAATTCCATAGCAGGTTATACAACTAAAACCGTACAAGGTTCGTATTGTTTCTTTGGATTTTCCAACAAATGGTCAGGCAAAGGAACTTCCTTACACCAAAATGGAAACGCCTCTGGAAAGACGCCCCGAGAGTCAACCTGCTCTCTGCAAACACAAGGCCGACGCTACCTCACGCTGTACAGCTGTAACTAGGTAGCTAACACACGAGCTATGCCATCCCCCGGTCGTTACCGACCTTTATCCGAGGATCCTCAACCACAAATCAACAACCACAAAGTATAATAAATTTGCAGCATCAACATAGGTAAATATCTGGGCTCCATACCATGATATCACCTTTTATCCAGAAGGAAATGACATACCCTAGGGGCGTGACCCCTAACAACCTTGCCGCAACATTCCTGTTTCTACCATTACCGGGTTGTGAGGCTCGACGAAGTATCGTCCACAAAGCGACGCTTTTTCACAAAGCCACGCTTTTTCACAAAGCCACGCTTTGATCAACAAATGATCAACAACACTTCATATGCCACATTACCAAATTGGGAATGCATCACTAGTAACCATCAACTACATAACCTCTGAGCTCGTACGTCTCAGAGAAGGGTGTTAAGCTAAGAGAATAAATTCTCCGCCACCAACATAAATGTATTTGATAGAAACTAGCTTTACATCTCAAAGTGTAATGTCAGACACACATCCATACAAGTCCATTCCGGGATCGAACGGAACCGAAGGCATTTCCAAAGAAGCCCTTGCAATCCGGGTATTCACTAATCACATCCGGACTTCCCATCACAAGAAGAGTGATATAAATCTCTATACCGGAGCAACTCGGTGCAGAGACATTCGACAGGTTGTCCTTTCATTTTCGAAAATACCCGGTCTTCACACCGGTCTTCAAATAATGTCCATTCACGACATATCACTATTCGGAATGGGTTATATGACACAAAGGTCCTTTCCCGGCTAAACCGAATAATAAGTGTTTGTTTTAAAAACAATTCAAATGCCATTTCAAAGGCAAATATTGATAGTCGGTTTTTAACTATCAACAACATTCACAACAATCAACCAATTTAAATAATTTTTCCCAAATTATTAAATTTTCAAATATCTTCACAAGATATATATTTTCCACACTTCATCACTTTGAAAACCAATTCCAAATCACACTTTCCACACTTTAAAAATAAATCAGTGTTTATTTTTAAAACAAATTTCCCTTTCATTTCATAAATTCCATTTTGAATTTACATTCCCAAATATTCACTTTTAACCCCAAATCAACTTCCAAATTGATTTCAATTTTTTATTTCAACACTAAATCAATTTCAAATTTATTTCCAAATTTATTTCCAATCCCAAATTGATTTTCCAAACATTTATTTCAAAACACCAAATCAATTACAAATTGATTTCTAAGTTTATTTCAAATCCCAAATCATTTTACAAATCGATTTCCAAATTTATTTCAACACAAAATCTATTTTCATTCAACATCAAATCAATTTTCAAGTTTATTTCCCAAAGATTTATCTTCAAATACTAAATCAATTATCAATTGGATTTCAAACAAATTTATCACCTTTTTAAAATAAATTCCTTTATCTCTTCCAAACCATTTAAAATTCCATTTTAAATAAATTCTTCAACTTTTAAACAATATTACTCAAGACCCATTTATTTATATCCTTTCCCATATTTTTGGAAATAATTCGATAAGATTTACAAAAATCAACTTTGCGCTTTAAAATTCCTTCTTTAAAATTCAACTAATTCTTTCAAAAGAATTTACTTAAAATTTCCAATTTTAATTTCAAAAATCCAATTTTTATTTATTTCTGGTATCCAACGATACCAAAAATACATTCGGCTAAATTATAGCCTTCAACAAATTCAATCACAGATATAATCATCCACATATTATAAATAAATCATCACACAACATATGAACAAATTCATATAATTTGAGGAATCCAGTTGGATCCCTCCAACCTGTTTCCCTGCATCCACAGATGTTAGCACAATACCAATTCCACTTCGAGGTGGAATATCGCGGTATATGGGATTTATAAAATATCATCCGCTATTATGCGGCCATAGGGTCTCATCCGCTATATAGTGCGGGAAATCAACAACTCCAATATATACATATTCCAATATATATATATATATATATATATATTTCTATATACATAGATATATCCTACTATATCTAATATCACAACCAAACAGCAATTAACTGCAATCCAAATTTTCATTTTGAGTGAGAAGATCTCACCTTTGAATTTATTTTGCCATCCCATTTTCCATTCCGGTTTGTTTTCACGGTTTTGACCTTGTATAAGCAATTATACAATTTATTAATATTTTAAATAACCAAATAATCCATTCCATTATTTGATTACTAAATAGTTAATTTTAACTAATTTTTCTTTAATAATTTTCTCAGTAACCTCAACACTGAAATAAGTTGACTAAACAAGTAAATCACTATAATCCATTATTTTAAAATTAAATGGTACGTTAAAACATATATATGTATATTTATTTTTTCAAAACTACATATATACTTAAAATAAACTATATATTACTTTCACTGCCTTACTCCTCAAAATTACATATATTTACTATTTTAAATTAAAATGTGAATGTGAATATATGTATATATTTATTCAAATTAAAACTGAATTATTCCATACCTCACTGCCTTACTCCTCGAGATCGCTTGCAAACGTCGATCCCCACAACACTCGCCTGCCTACACGAACTACAGGCCAACACGCAGCCCTTGCTCACGACTTCCCCTTGCGAACAACGCTCTAACCCACACTTTCCATCGAGTTCCCTAGTGCCTGACTTTGCCTCCAAGCGCACGAAATCGCCTCGAGACCATCAACGATGCCTCCCCTCAGCGACGCCATCCTGCACCCGCATCGAACCCAGATTGAATACCAGGTCGCGACCCCATCGCGAACGCCGCCTGAGCAGTTCGAATCCCCATCGGATCGAAGTCGTGACCCCATCGTGCCACCAAGTTCCCAACCTTCCACTGTCGAACGCGACTACACCCCCGTACCCCAAATGAATTCGAACTTCGAGTCTTCATCCCCTCGTGTCGCCAGATCCAAACGCAACCATCACGAGTCTCTACCCCAGCCACTTGCCCTGCGGCGTCGCGCTCGAGTCTCATGACAGTGACAAAGGTCGCGAGGTAGCCTTTCAAAGAGAACGAGTCGTCGATTTGGTCCAGGAGGTCGGAAATGAAATTTAGGAAAAAAGGAAGTAAATTGGAAGAACATGAATCTCCTCTCTCCTTTTCTTTTTATTTTGTATTATATACGAATTGAATTCGTTCGTATGTTTCTGAAGGAGCCATTTATTTGATTTGAAACAGAAGAAAAATCGCGGCCATTAATTTTCTTTGCATAATTTTTTCTATCTGCCGTTTGATTTTGAAAAGTGGAAGTAAGAAAAGAAGTGGCGTGATTAATTATGAGGTGAAGAGTTGCATATTGGAGACGCTGAAAAGAAGTATTACGGCTGATGGGAAAAGATTTTGACAGATGAAATGATGTAAGATATTTAAATTAAAACGATTAATTATTTCTTGGTGTTTTTATACCGTACGCTCACATAACAACTCCAAATATTATGAAAATTGAAATCCGATAATAATACAATATTACAGATCCAATGGAACTGGTTTCGTCGAATTCCGAGACTGTGCCCCAGAACGCTATTTTCAAATATCGATTTAAACGATATATTTTCAAAACTGAACCAATCACTTTCAAATTCAATTCTGAGAGTTCCATTACCTTCAGAATTATCAATATAAATTTCCTAAGCCATCAAATCATTTTTAACAGGCTTAAAATTGAAGATTCAAATTTTTACCCAGTCCCAATAATTAAATTCAATAATTTAATTACCAAATTCGTTCTAATATCTTGAATTTCAAATTAAACTATCATTCGAATATTTAAACTCAATTAAATATTCACATTTCAAATGTCAAAAATTCAGGGTCATTACAATCTCCCCCCCTTAAAAGAATTTCGTCCCGAAATTACAAGTTAAGAAGAATGATTCAATCCCCGTTAACTATTTTCTCAAATCCAAATAGTTTTAAACAACTTTCCAAAATAAATCCTTTTATTAGAGAGTCATTATCATTTCAACTAACTTTCCAAACTCAATCATAAGTTCCAACAACTTTATTTTACTTCACAATTCAAATTTAAATCTAAATTCAAATTGTAAATTATCCTAAAATTCTCAAAAAAAATTCAAACTCTCTAAATTTTCGAAAAATTTCGCCAGCGTCTCCTTTGCGCGGCTAGCTCGGTACAGCTACAAAATGTCCCTACGGACTCTCAAATCCCAATAGAAAACAAAATACCAAGTGGCAAAATCAAAAACCCAGTCAAATTTCATACTGAAATTCAAACACATACCTTTTTGTTGAGAAATTCAAATTCATCTTCGAAATCTAAATCCAATTCCATTTTCCTTAGCCTTTACAATCCCTGTATACTTTACTTAACAATAATGGCTAAATTTACTTATTGGATTCCCAATACCCATTTTACTTAAGAATTTTACCATTTCTTAAGTTTAATACAATTATTTCTTATATTCATTTTTACTACTTCACTACTAAAGTTTATATTCAAATTGAATTCCTCTTCCATATAAAATCAATTTGCTTTAATAACAAAGTTATATATTCATTTCCATTCAACTTTGCATTTTCAATTCCATTTGAATTCAATTTACAATTTCAATTCTATTTGAATTCATTTTATCTTCAAAAATTCACTTAGTGAAAACTCGATATTCACTTTTTCCAAAGCTTTCAACTTCAACCAAAACAATGGTTTTCATTTTCTAGTTCAATTCCTACGTTTCCATTACAATTTGAAAATCAATTTTCCGTTAACAAAATTTTTCAAATTTCAAAAAAAATTCTAACTCCCAAAATTTTCAGAAAATTTTGGCGGAGTCTCCTTTGTACGGAGGAGCTTTTGCAATTTGACAAAAGATATAAATATATATACATCGACCCACACGGTCGAAAAACAGAAAAACAGTTCATATTTCCTATTTTTATTGCGTAGGCGTACCTTTTTAGCATTTTTAAGCAAAGCAGTTTATTTTTAAGCATTTCGCGAAATCAAAATGCAGCCAAACGGCTTCCAAAAACCTGCACTTACTCAATTTAAACACGTAAGTGACATATATAGGAAATCTATTAACATTTCACTTATCTTCAATAGCAAATACATAGATTTCATAAGCAATACATCCAAAACAATTTCCAATAGCAATTCATATGGTTTCAAGTCAACTTTAGTCGCTTACGACCAATTCACATACAATTTCCATTTAATTCAATTTACATTTCATATTCACAAAACCATTCGATTTGTTTAAAACCATTGCACAAAACTCGACAACAACAATGCAAATATTTATATACACTTCTTATATTTATTTTCACTTCATTACTGAAGTTATATATTTATCACTATTCAATTTCACATTTTCAACTCATTAATCAACTAAGTTTTCATTCACACCATTCCAAAAGTTTCACTTAAATCGAGTTATTGTCCAATATTTACTTAAGATTTTTCAATTCAAAACTCAAGTTTATCATATTTTTTCTTCCTCATAAACAATTTCCAATTTATTTTCTTTGATTGGTTTTCATTTATCAAATCTATTCCATTCACTAATTTAATTCAATTAGTACATTCACTTATTCATTTTAAATTTCAATTTTTCCATATTCAATTCATCCTGAATTTACTTTATCAATAACAAGGAAATTTTCAATTTATTTTTACTTACTTGAATTTATATGCAAATTCAAACCATTTTAAATTTAGCTCACAACTTAATTTTAATTTAACTAATTCAACTTCTAATTCATTATTTCATGAATTAATAAATTATCAAGTTCGTTTACTTGAATTCAATCCATATTTTTTTTTCCAAGTTGGATTTTCTCTTCGACTTGATTCAAATCTCATTACATTTTATAAAACTCATTTATAAATTCATATTACCAATTTCATTCCATAAATGAATTTTATTTCAAATATTATCTTGGAATTCTATTTCCAATTATAAATCACATTTACAATTTACATTTACAAATTTCATTTGTATATGAATTCATTTCCTTATACTTTCAATTCATATTTATAAATTTCATTTGTTAATGAATTTATCTCCAAATCTTTGGTTATACCATTATTTTTTATTTAATTTCCATATAACAATGATAATAATTCAATATTATCACTTTCTAACAACCAAGCATCCATATACAACAATAATTCATAGAAAATTATTTCTTTTCTATACAAAAATAGTTGGGTAAAATTATTTCATTTACTCTATTTAAAACAATACCGTGTCAGTTTATCTTATTTAAGAGTTTAGAAACCCCTATCGATTATAGTTGGCCAGACTGCACCGACCAGAATCTATAAACAATCTTTATATTCACTAACAAATACGCGCTAATATCTATTATTACACTCACACTCATTCTAGAGTACTGCTGACTCTATCTCTAATGATTAACACCCAATAGAGCAAGGGTTGTCGCTTAACCAACAGCTCTGATACCACATTTAACGCTTCTACTTTTCGACGCTCGAAAGTCGACATTAATACGTCCACTGTATCAAATGCCGCGCAATCGAATGCCGGAAAACCGAACCATTAGGGTTAAAAAGAAGAGGTAGAAGAAGACAGAAGAAAAGAAAGAACAGAAAAACAGAAACAGAAACAATATCAGAATCTCACATTCGCAGCGGAACAATATACAATAGATAATCACTAGTCTTTTAAACAAACAACTATATCAGTTTATACAATACAACAATGAGAGTCAATATACAACTCAATACAACAATGGACAGTTATATAAACTTGTCCTCATACAAAATACACAGCGGAATAAATAAACAAGTACGGTAGTACGTCTCGCCATCTAGCTCATCTCCAAAGCTCCAGAATATCCAGAATATCCTGATAAAAATAACTCTAGGCTGCCCGTGTAGAAAATTATGGGCACCCAGAGTTTAGAAAGGGAACAATAAACTCCGAGTCAATCATGGTGACTGATGTGAGATCGTAAAACAGTTATTTTCACAAAGAAAATAAAATAGATTCGCAATGCTTTTGGAAAATGAAACTACCATAAGACCTCCCGCCACACACACAATGCAAACGCAGAATTGGAGGAGATTTCTTCTTATGATAGTCAAACATGCTTACTATGCAAAATCATTGGATATTATCATTAGTGCATAGTGTCGAAAACATTTCGAAAGTATAATATTAATCTTAGCCAGCATACAACCATTATTGTATGCCTACTATAATTACTATGTTCAATAGCAGGTTACCACCAAATTCCATAGCAGGTTATACAACTAAAACCGTACAAGGTTCGTATTGTTTCTTTGGATTTTCCAACAAATGGTCAGGCAAAGGAACTTCCTTACACCGAAATGGAAACGCCTCTGGAAAGACGCCCCGAGATACAACCTGCTCTCTGCAAACACAAGGCCGACGGTACCTCACGCTGTACAGCTGTAACTAGGTAGCTAACACACGAGCTATGCCATCCTCCGGTCGTTACCGACCTTTATCCGAGGATCCTCAACCACAAAGCAACAACCACAAAGTATAATAAATTTGCAGCATCAACATAGGTAAAATATCTGGGCTCCATACCATGATATCACCTTTTATCCAGAAGGAAATGACATACCCTAGGGGCGCGACCCCTAACAACCTTGCCGCAACATTCCTGTTTTGACCATTACCGGGTTGTGAGGCTCGACGAAGTCTCGTCCACAAAGCCACACTTTTTCACAAAGCCACGCTTTTTCACAAAGCCACGCTTTGATCAACAACACTTTGTATGCCACATTACCAAATTGGGAATGTATCACTAGTAACCATCAACTACATAACCTCTGAGCTCGTACGTCTCAGAGAAGGGTGTTAAGCTAAGAGAATAAATTCTCCACCACCAACAGAAATGTATTTGATAGAAACCAGCTTTACATCTCAAAGTGTAATGTCACACACATCCATACAAGTCCGTTCCGGGATCGAACGGAAACGAAGGCACTTCCAAAGAAGCCCTTGCAATCCGGGTATTCACTAATCACGTCCGGACTTCCCATCACAAGAAGAGTGATATAAATCTCTATACCGAAGCAACTCAGTGCAGAGACATTCGACAGGTTGTCCTTTCATTTTCGAAAATACCTGGTCTTCACACCGGTCTTCAAATAATGTCCATTCACGATGTATCACTATTCGGAATGGGTTATATGACACAAAGGTCCTTTCCCGGCTAAACCGAATAATAAGCGTTTGTTTTAAAAACAATTCAAATGCCATTTCAAAGGCAAATATTGATAGTCGGTTATTTAACTATCAACAACGTTCACAACAATCAACCAATTTAAATAATTTTTCCCAAATTATTAAATTTTCAAATATCTTCACAAGATATATATTTTCCACACTTCATCACTTTGAAAACCAATTCCAAATAACACTTTCCACACTTTAAAAATAAATCAGTGTTTATTTTTAAAACAAATTTCCCTTTCATTTCATAAATTCCATTTTGAATTTACATTCCCAAATATTCACTTTTAACCCCAAATCAACTTCCAAATTGATTTCATTTTTTATTTCAACACCAAATCAATTTCAAATTGATTTCCAAATTTATTTCCAATCCCAAATTGATTTTCCAAACATTTATTTCAAAACACCAAATCAATTACAAATTGATTTCTAAGTTTATTTCAAATCCCAAATCATTTTACAAATCGATTTCCAAATTTATTTCAACACAAAATCTATTTTCATTCAACATCAAATCAATTTTCAAATTGATTTCCCAAAGATTTATCTTCAAATACTAAATCAATTATCAATTGGATTTCAAACAAATTTATCACCTTTTTAAAATAAATTCCTTTATCTCTTCCAAACCATTTAAAATTCCATTTTAAATAAATTCTTCAATTTTTAAACAATATTACTCAAGACCCATTTATTTATATCCTTTCCCATATTTTTGGAAATAATTCGATAAGATTTACAAAAATCAACTTTACGCTTTAAAATTCCTTCTTTGAAATTCAACTAATTCTTTCAAAAGAATTTACATAAAATTTCCAATTTTAATTTCAAAAATCCAATTTTTATTTATTTCTGGTATCCAACGATACCAAAAATACATTCGGCTAAATTATAGCCTTCCACAAATTCAATCAGAGATATGATCATCCACAGATTATAAATAAATCATCACACAACATATGAACAAATTCATATAATTTGAGGAATCCAATTGGATCCCTCCAACCTGTTTCCATGCATCCACAGATGTTAGCACAATACCAATTCCACTTCGAGGTGGAATATCGCGGTATATGGGATTTATAAAATATCATCCGCTATTATGCGGCGTATAGGGTCTCATCCGCTATATAGTGCGGGAAATCAACAACTCCAATATATACATATTCCAATATATATATATTGCTATATACATAGATATATCCGACTATATCTAATATCACAACCAAACAGCAATCAATAACTGCAATCCAAATTTTCATTTTGAGTGAGAAGATCTCACCTTTGAATTTATTTTGCCATCCCATTTTCCATTCCGGTTTGTTTTCACGATTTTGACCTTGTAGAAGCAATTATACAATTTATTAATATTTTAAATAACCAAACAATCCATTCCATTATTTGATTACTAAATAGTTAATTTTAACTAATTTTTCTTTAATAATTTTCTCAGTAACCTAAACACTGAAATAAGTTGACTAAACAAGTAAATCACTATAATCCATTATTTTAAAATTAAATGGTACGTTAAAACATATATATATATATATATTTATTTTTTCAAAACTACATATATACTTAAAATAAACTATATATTACTTTCACTGCCTTACTCCTCAAAATTACATATATTTACTGTTTTAAATTAAAATGTGAATGTGAATATATGTATATATTTATTCAAATTGAAATTGAATTATTCCATACCTCACTGCCTTACTCCTCGAGATCGCTTGCAAACGTCGATCCCCACAACACTCGCCTGCCTACACGAACTCCAGGCCAACACGCAGCCCTTGCTCGCGACTTCCCCTTGCGAACAACGCTCTAACCCACATTTTCCATCGAGTTCCCCAGTGCCTGACTTCGCCTCCAAGCGCACGAAATCGCCTAAAGACCATCAACGATGCCTCCCCTCAGCGACGCCATCCTGCACCCGCATCGAACCCAGATTGAATACCAGGTCGCGACCCCATCGCAAACGCCGCCTGAGCAGTTCGAATCCCCATCGGATCGAAGTCGCGACCCCATCGTGCCACCAAGCTCCCAACCTTCCACTGTCGAACGCGACTACACCCCCGTACCCCAAATGAATTCGTACTTCGAGTCTTCGTCCCCTCGTGTCGCCAGATCCAAACGCAACCATCATGAGTCTCTACCCCAGCCACTTGCCCTGCGGCGTCGCACTCGAGTCTCACGACAGTGGCAAAGGTCACGAGGTAGCCTTTCAAAGAGAACGAGTCGTCGATTTGGTCCAGGAGGTCGAAAATGAAATTTAGGGAAAAAGGAAGTAAATTGGAAGAACATGAATCTCCTCTCTCTTTTTCTTTTTATTTTGTATTATATACGAATTGAATTCGTTCGTATGTTTCTGAAGGAGCCATTTATTTGATTTGAAATAGAAGAAAAGTCGCGGCCATTAATTTTCTTTGCATAATTTTTTCTATCTGCCGTTTGATTTTGAAAAGTGGAAGTAAGAAAAGAAGTGGCGTGATTAATTATGAGGTGAAGAGTTGCGTATTGGAGACGCTGAAAAGAAGTATTACGGCTGATGGGAAAAGATTTTGACAGATGAAATGATGTAAGATATTTAAATTAAAACGATTAATTATTTCTTGGTGATTTTATACCGTACGCTCACATAACAACTCCAAATGTTACGAAAATTGAAATCCGATAATAATACAATATTACAGATCCAATGGAATTAGATTCGTCGAATTCCGAGACTGTGCCCCAGAAAGCTATTTTCAAATATCGATTTAAACGATATATTTTCAAAACTGAACCAATCACTTTCATATTCAATTCTGAGAGTTCCATTACCTTCAGAATTATCAATATAAATTTCCTAAGCCATCAAATCATTTTTAACAGGCTTAAAATTGAAGATTCAAATTTTTACCCAGTCCCAATAATTAAATTCAATAATTTACTTACCAAATTCGTTCTGATATCTCGAATTTCAAATTAAACTATCATTCGAATATTTAAACTCAATTAAATATTTACATTTCAAATGTCAAAAATTCAAGGTCGTTATAAGTGATTTCTTTAGCTTACAAACCAAATTCGACTTATCATCCACAATAAAACCTTCCGGTTGCTCCATGTAGATGTCTTCATCCAAGTCACCATGCAAGAAGGTGGTTTTCACATCAAGTTGCACCAACTCCAAGTCGTGAATAGCAACTCTAGCAAGTAATATGCGGATAGAGGTATGGCACATAACCGGTGCGAATATATCATCATACTCCTTTCCCTTCCTTTGTGCAAACCCCTTAGCCACCAGCCTAGCTTTATATCTCTCATCGACCTTCACCTTGTATATCCACTTGCACCAAATAGCACGATTTCCTTTAGGAAGTGGAACCAAATCCCAAGTTTGATTCTTAAACAACGATCACATCTCTTCCACCATAGCACAAATCCACTTCGAGCTATCACTCGAATCTATGATGTCATCAAGGTCCATCGGTTCATATTGGACTACATGAAGAACATAGTCAAAATTATCACAAAAGCTATGATAGTTCCAATCACCATATCTTTCGGGTGGCCTTATAGCACGACGACCCACCTGACTAACAATACCATCACCCAAACTCCTTTCGGCTCCACCTTGAACCGAATCCTCTCTAGAATCATGCACATCACCAACACCACTAGAGACACCATGTGGACTATGTGATATAACATCAACCGCATCCTCCCCGCAAGCATCTCCAACTACTCTACTCTCTCTACTTCTTGGAAAAAATATGAAAATAATTCCCTTCTCCTTTAATTCACTATAACATCCCATATCTAGAGGCGCAAAACTAAGCACTACAGATGATGCAGTCATCTATAGTATTAACTTCCGACGACTAAATACGGCTATGTTAATAGTATCTACAATATCAGAAGCACTTGAATATGAAACAAAACACAGATTTCCAAACAACATTTTCTTCATTATATTTAAAATAGATGCTCCATATTCTTAATACATAATCCCAATATGTTCCCTGGCACAGATAATATATACTTAATAAAAAATACGCCAAGAGCGGTATATGAAGATACTCCCTTGGATGATCAGAGTCATATAGTCATAACAGAATTAATACAAACATAATAGAAATACAACAAGACATAAAACTGCAACCTCTAAATAGCTATCAGTTTGCCTCCTGCATGCCTCCGGTAGCCTTATTCGTCATCCTACTAAACTGAAAAAGACCTTAACCCCTCAGTCGACTCAAATTAATTTTGAGCACCCGAGAGTTTAAAGGGAAAACATAAACTTAGTGTCAGACATAAAGCCTGGTGTGAATAATACTATACATCCCGGTTTAATATGTTAAGTGAGACCACATCGCCTAGCGGAACGAGTTTTCCCTCACTAACATGCTTTTAAAACACATCTTTGCAAAAACTTTTCCTGCAACTAAAACTGGTTAAATACTGTAAAGCAATTCATTATGTAAACATACATGAATATTAGGTAATAATGATCTATCTGTTCAAACACATAAGTTTTGTTTGGATAACTTTTAACCTTTGGCTGACTCGGACCTACCAGACATTATAATCAAAATTAATCTAACATCTGTTATCTATTCTTCTTCTAGCCTAACTGTGACTAAGCACTACCTACACACTGGAATTTTGGACAATAATTTGCTGGGGCTAATAGCTAATGTATAGGGCGCGACCCCATACTAGTCTCATCTGGTATTCTAATATCTGAGTCATTTTCACTTAAGGATCCCCTTCCATAATTTTCTTTGAAAACATTTTCAAAAATATTTAAAACCATTAAATCAAAATCAAACAAGAAAAATATATAATCTTTATGCTTTACCCAAAATCACATTACCATGCTATATATATCTTCTTTACTCAAACCTTAGTTGATAGAAACGTTTAAACATTTGAAAGTACATCTTTCTAAACTTTTGAAAATATCTCTTTCAATACTAAGTGAAACCCTTTAATTATCTAAGCCAAAGGGCCAAAAGCTTACCTTTCAAAACCAATCATCAAACCTTTCGAAGCTATTGAAATTATTCCTTTCGAAAGTAATAAAACTTTAGACATCCTACTTTAAAACAACTTAAAACATTGCGTTAGAAAACCTTTGGAAAACCTTCCATTAAACCTTCCAAAACCATTCAAAATCATTGAACTCAAACCTTTCGAAACCGTTGAACTAAAACCTTTCGAAATCATTGAACTCAGACCTTTCCAAACCATTGAACTAAAACCTTTCGAAATCATTGAACTCAAACCTTTCAAAATCATTGAACTTTTCGTAATCATTGAACTCAAACCTTTCGAGACCATTGAACTAAAACCTTTCGACTACATTAGAAGCAACCTTTCGACTCTTTGAAAGATCTGTTTCGAAAGCTTTAAAACATATCATTTAAACCAATAGGTTTCTACCATTAAAACAACTCCTTCAAAAGCTTTGGGTTAAATTTCAATTATAAAACAAGGGTAAAACATCAGTCGAAAGCTTTCTTTCGAAAGCATGGAGAAGCGGCTGGTTTTTAAAAATAGGTAAACCTTTTGATTTTGTCGGAAGGTTCAAAACAAAACAATGATAAAGTGGCAGTAACCTTTCGACTATGTCGGAAGGTTTAAAACCTTTATTTTAAATAATTTACCTGCTTGAAAGCAACCAAGTCAAATGCTCCTTTTCGAAAGCAAGCAGGTGTAAGTTTTTGGTCTATAAAACAAACATACCCCAACCTCTTTGGCAACCAACCTTTCGACTAAGTACCCTTCGACCTTGTTCAATTCATTACGTACCAAGTAACTTGATACCCTATGCATTGAACTTTGACCTTGTCGGAAGTTATAACCTTTCGACTTTGTCGGAAGGTCTGGGTCGGAAGGTTTGATGCCCAAAATGGCTGAAACATGCTAAAAGCATGATTTTCTTGTTTTTAACTAAAAAAGACAACTTTTCAACTAACCTGTCTTTGTTTGTCAAATTCTCATTGGTTAATAAATACTTTTCAGAAAAGCGCTGCCACTAATTTCAGAATTAAATAATAATTTTGTTTTGTAAAATGCCCATTCTCCTTAATTAATTATATTAAACATTAAGTCTCATACCTTAAATAATTTTATATATTTATCAAATCACTTAGGAAAAATCTCAAAAAATCTATTTTAATATGTTTTCCAACATATAAAAATTCCAAATCCAAATAATAATTATTTTAACTGTAAATAATTTATAACCCAATAAATTATTTTCTTCACTAGAAAATTAATATAAAATCCACATAAATTTAGAAAATTATGAAAATTGGAACCCATCTCTAAAATATCATTCCTGACCTGTATTTAAATTTTCAAGGCATTTGAATTTCATTTATTACGGTTTTCATATCAAACATTTCATAAATACTAATATGAACATGCATGATTCACCAACAAACAAATATATAACTTTAATCATCAAAACATGGCATATACTTGCAAAATCATTTCGGATCTAATCTTAAAATCGAAAACCATAAGAAAATGGGATGTAGTAATTATTCAATTTAGCTTTGAGATTAAAAGATGTAAGATTTGATGTTGAATTAGTTGATTATCTTCCTTCTCTTAAATCCTAGCTTTAATCTTTCCTTGAGAACAATAATGGTGACCGACATTAAGAGTTTTTAGTTTGGTAAAATGAGAATGAATGTGAGTTTCAATTCCTAAGGGTTTAGGGTATAAGCCTTTCCTATTTTCCATAATGCCCTTACTCATTTCATAACATATTAATTTATGTTTTTCTCATTTTAATTTACACATTAACATGGCACGGCTACCCTTAATTTAATCAAATCTCAACCTATTAATCTTTACATTATTTTATTTAATTTAACTAATTAAACACCCTACATAATGTTATAAAAATATGGGGTGTTGCATTCACCATGAACCAAATCCGGAACATCCGATGAGCTTTTATTCTCCTTAAACAATGCCGACACATCAAAAGTAACATGACGAGAATTCATAACCTTCTTGATTTCCGAATTCCAAATTCGTTAGCCTTTTAATTCGTCCGTATTTCCAAGCAAAATCCTCTTGAAAGTTCTAGGCTCAAGCTTTTCATTTCTCGGATCATGCACATAAACCGAACTACCAAACACACAAAGATAACTCAAGTCAATGCTTTTTCCCTTCCACATTTCCTCTAGAATTTTATTACCCATAGCAGAGCATGGAATTCGAGTAATAATATGCACCGCAGTTGACAAAGCTTCGGCCTAAAATCCTTAAGTCAAACCCGATGTCAATCTCAAGCATCGAGCTTTCTCAAGTAGAGTACAGTTCATCCTCTCCACAACACCATTCGACTGCGGATTCCTGATGTAGTAAAATGCCTCTGAATACCATGATGCTTGCAAAACTCCAAGAACTCTTCGCAAACATACTCTCCGCCATTGTTGGACCTTAAAATCATTAAAGATTTTCCATTCTCATTCTCAACAAGAGCTTTCCATACTTTGAACTTTGCAAATGCCTCCGACTTGGCCTTCATTACATACACTCATACCTTTCAAGAAAAGCCATCAATAAAAGAAATATAATAGCGAGGCTCCACCCAAAGAAGCTACCAGTGTTGGTCCCCAAACAGCTGTGTGAACACACTCAAGAACCCTTCTCGAATCATGTTTTCCTTCACCGATGACACCTTTAGTTTGCTTCCCATGACACATTCCTCGCAAAACTCTAGCTTGTTGAAACTCTCTCCATCAATCATCTTGCACTTTCGAAGAATATCCAAACTCCTCTCCGAGACATGACCTAACCTCAAATGCCACAACCTAATCGCATTCAAGCCATGAGAACTATCAACACCTACACAAGTTTCACCTTCTACAATTACTCCTTGAAGTAAATAAATACTATGATTCACCCTTCATCACCACAAGCACACCCTTCGAAACCCGCAAGCTATCACTCTCGATTGAGATTTTACAACCTAAAGAATCCAGCTACCCCAAAGAGATAAGAGATTTCCTAAATCCCAGAGCATAGCGCACATTAGAGGGATCTACGTAACTAAAAAGCAACAGCTAAGGTTTTAGCCTCTATCAATTAGGGTTTTATCTAAACCTATTTTTCTTCAGTTTTCTTCTACACAAACCAATTCTACTAGAATTAGTGATCATTTGTAATCAGTCTCTTATATTCTTCTCAGTGGTATTAATAAAAGTTCTCTCTCTAAGTGGATGTACACTAACAAGACGTTAGTGGAACCACTATAAATCGGTGTGCGATTTATTTTTTGCTATTGCTTTGATTTCTATATTGCTTGTTTTAGGATTGTGATCGAATTTGATCGGTTGAGATTTAGATTGAGTTATTGATTGGTTATCTTTACACTTCTTACCACGATCTCATTTTCTTGCTGTGCATTGAAGTTTTTGATTTGAGTGGTCTCGAGTTAGAATTTCCCACAACAAATACATTCTGAGATTATAAGCTAAAATGTATCTACAGGTAATGCACAATTATGGATGGACTGCAAATTAACCACCGAAGACTGAAGTAATTTGGTTTCACTTGAAAGTTTTTCTCTGCCCGCATCTTCCAGCTCACGTAAAACTCCAACATTTTGCTCGAGTTCTTGTACCAAAACCTCTTTCCATAGCTCCTCCCTTCTTATAGCTTCTATACCTTCTTGCCGCGTAGTTAAAAAATGACTTGTTTACTTCGACTGCTCACAATTTTGTTGGAATTGAATAAATAGTTTAAATGTATTTGCATTGAGAAGTGTGAGGCATTAAATGCCATGGAAGATGAATAGTCCCACATAGTAGAATATAATAAACATCATGTGTTTGTATAGTACTATGTGGTCCATAGTATAGTTACTATGGAATGAAGAGAGAAAATAGAGCATGCCATCCTAAAGGGTGGTGCAACACACCACCTGCATGCCCGCGCCCGAGCTCGAGCCTGCACCCGCACCCGCACCTGCGGCATGGGCGAATGGGCGTTTGAGGCATATTAGAGGCACTTAACACTTTGCAGTTGGTGATGGCTTGGTTTGGTTGTTTAGGTCAGATTATTTTTTCTTTGTTCAAATCCGCTTCTAATGGTAAAATGTAAACGGTCACGTCAGTTGGTAAAGGGTCGCAACCTTTTCAACAGTCATGACCGTTCAAACAGACACCTCCCCCTCGAATAGGCACCTCCCAGTGCCTATATATAGGCGGAACAAAAATCAGAAACAACAGTATAGTTTTCTGCATTTCTTTCTCCTCCAAACTCTGTTCTTAAAATCCTCTCTTGAGTTCGTCGTTGCTCTGCAATTGCCAACGCAGTACTGCAGAGATCGATCTGTTTCATCTTGGGAAATAGTTGCTCGTCGATCCTTCAACGCCATTGAGGGATTAATTCTGTTTCAAGGAAAAAGTTTTACTGGACTCGGACAAAATTTAACGATAATTTGTTTACCATTATTGCATATATTTACGACAGTTTTAATTGCAACCTTTTCGTAATGCTTTTGTAACGTTGCTGTTATCAATCTCTGTATACAGTTTAGTAACGCTATTCCGGCGTTACTACATAACAATTTCGTAAGACCTTTCTGACGTTACCGAACAACAATCTTGAAATAGAATTTTTTTTTGTTTGTCACCGATTGGAGTCACTGTATTTCAGACAATGGCTCAAGACAGTAATATATCGGTAGTCAAACCGACCGTGGCCACCATTGAGAACAGAACAATGGTTCCAACAACCACTATCGCTTTTTCATATGGTGAGAGGTCAGAAAAATTTGCTGGAGTAGATTTCAAACGCTGGCAACAGAAAATGCTGTTTTAATTGACTACGCTTAACCTTGCGCAATTTCTCACTGAGGATGCTCCAGAAGTGGACGAACTAGAGACTGGTGCACTCAACATATGGAACAGTTCGGACTTCATATGTAAAATTACATATTAAATGGACTGGATAACAGTCTGTATAATATGTATTGCACAACGAAGACTTCGAAACAACTCTGGGCTTCCCTGGATAAAAAGTACAAAACAGAGGACGCTGGAAAGAAAAAGTTCATTGTCCGAAAGTTGCTCGATTTCAAAATAATAGATGCCAAAACCGTTATCAGTCAAATCTAGGAGTTGCAGGTAATAATACATGAAATTTATGATGAAGGGATGTCCTTGAGCGAATCATTTTAAGTGGCTACTACCATCGAAAAGCTACCTCCGTCATGGGAAGATTTCAAGAATTATCTAAAACATAAGCGCAAGGAAATGACTATGGGAGATCTTGTTATTCGACTTAGAATCGAAGAGGACAACATGAAATCAAAAAAGAAAACCACCAATGCAATAGTGGCAAAAGCAAATGTAGTCGAGACTGAGAAAAACAACAAGCGGAAACGGGAATACAATCCAAACACAAAGAAACCAAAGAAGTTCAAAGGAAACTGTCACAACTGCGGGAAGAAAGGACATAAGGCCAGCGATTGCTGGGGTCCAAAGAAAAAAAAAGAACAAGCAAATATCACCGAATGCTAGAAACTCTCTGATGACATTTCTGAATGAACTTGTCTGCGGTGGTTTCTGAATGCAACTTAATTGGCAACTCCAAAGACTGGTTTGTGGACACTGGCGCCACAAGACATATCTGCGCCAATAAGTGGATGTTCTCCAACCATAAACCTATGACACAAGAAGAACAACTATTTATGGGAAATTCCTCCACATCAAAGGTAGAAGGAAAAGGCAAAATAGTGCTAAAAATGACCTCTGCAAAAGAACTTACACTGAATGATGTTTTGCACGTCTCGGACATTCGAAAGAATTTGGTTTCTGGTTCACTACTCAGCAAAAATTGTTTCAAGTTAGTCTTTTTATCTGATAACTTTGTTTTATCATACAATGGAGTTTATGTTGGGAAAGGATATGTGAGTGATGGCTTGTTTAAAATGAATGTAATGACTGTTGTACCAAAGGATTGTGATAATAAAATTAATTCTTCTGTTTATATCGCTGAATCCTCTGATATATGGCCTGCCAGATTAGGCCATATTAATTTTGATACATTACAAAAAATGATTAACCTAGACTTTATACCTAAGTTTTCAATAGATCCAAGTTATAAATATAAAACTTGTGCTGAAGCAAAATTGATTAGAACCTCATTTCATCATGTTGAAAGAGAAGCCGAACCTCTAGTCTTAATACACACATATGTATGTGACTTAAAAATATGTCAAACTAGAGGAGGAAAAAGGTACTTCATCACTTTTATTGATGATTGTACAAGGTACTGCTATGTGTATCTCCTTAGAAGCAAGGACGAGGCATTCATTATGTTTAAGCAGTATAAAGCAGAAGTTGAAAATCAACTCAAACGGAAAATAAAAGCTTTAAGAAGTGATAGAGGAGGAGAATATGAATTTCCCTTCGAGGAGTTCTGCGCCGAACATGGTATTATACACCAAACAACGACACTGTATTCTCCTCAATTGAATGGTATAGCAGAACATAAAAATCGTACCCTTAAAGAAATGATGAATGCTTTGCTCATAAGCTCTGGTCTACCAGATAATTTCTGGGGAGAAGCTTTAATTTCTGCTAATCACATTCTAAATAAAGTGCCTCGAAAGAAGACTTTGAAATCTCCACATAAACTGTGGAATGGCAGACCACCATCCTACAAATACTTAAGACTATGGGGGTGTCTTGCCAAAGTAGAAGTACCAAAACCGAAAAAGGTCAAAATTGGACCAAAGACTATAGATTGCATATTCATTGGGTATGCTCATAATAGTAGTGCATATCGATTTTTGGTGTATAAATCTGAAATTGATGGCATTCATGATAACACCATTATCGAGTACCGAAATGCTAGATTCTTTGAACACATTTATCCTCTAAAAACCTTCATTAAAACTATTGTTCAAAAGAGAGCAAAAGATCCAAAAACTCCTCAGGATAATACTGATCAAAACATGCATGAAAGTAATGTTGAACTAGAGTTAGAGGAACCAAGAAGGAGCAAACAGCAAAGGACCTCTAAAACCTTTGGACCCGATTTCTATGCACATATGATAGAAAATGAACCTCTAACATACCAACAAGCAATGTCATCTCCTGATGCTCCTTACTGGAAGGAAGCCGTCAATAGTGAAATTGAATCCATTTTGCAAAACCATACATGGGAACTAGTAGATCTACCCAAAGGATCAAAAACACTAGGATACAAATGGATTTTTAAGAAAAAACTAAAAGCTGATGACTCAATAGACAAGTATAAAGCAAGACTTGTAGTCAAAATATTTAGACAGAAGGAAGATCTAGATTACTTTGATACATTATCACCAGTAACTAGAATAACATTAATTAGGATGCTTATTGCAATCGCATCCATACTAAATTTTGAAATATACCAAACACAACACCAGAACTGCCATTTTGTAACAGTTATAACCGTTGGTAATCAAATTCCCAACGGTTATAACCGTTGGTAGCAGGTACGTTACAACTTTTTTTACATATTTTGTAACGGTTATAACCGTTGGGAATTTTCGTACTTCCCAACGGTTATAACCGTTGGGAATTTTGATCATTCCCAACAGTTATAATGTTGAGAATTTTCGTACTTCCCAACGGTTATAACCGTTAGAAAAACCCGTAATTCCTAACGGTTATAACTGTTGGGAGTATTTTAATTTCCAACGGTTATAACCGTTGAGAATTCCTTGCATAAGTAAATAGTAAAATTACCAACACTTCTAAGTGTTACAAATTTGGTATAACTGAACGATATCTTATTTAGCATCTAATAGTATTTCATTCAGCTATATCTATACGAATTTACAACAATAGTAAACACAAGGCTAAATTTCAAAACTAACTTATCATCAAATCATTAAAAAACATCAAACGTACGAAATAGAACATATCAAATTCTACAAAGTTCATTGTGACAACTTCAAATTTCACTACTACAACATATCTAGAAGCTTACAAACAACAAATACGACACTCCGGCCAAACTACAAAACCACCATCAACCAACTCGGACAATGTATAATGACCATTTTGAGGTGCATCAAAAAGTGGCTCGTCCGGTTTCTCATGTAGGCTTGCATTCCGGATTCTCCGCTTCCTACATGCATATATATATATGAATTCATTTGTAAATAATGCATTACCATTAAGATTTCTTAAAAAAAAGTGCAAACTTCCTACACAACAGGAAAAAAAAGGTGCAAGCATCCGAAGATTTCTTAAAGAAGCCAATTCTAATCCCAAATCCAAAAATTCACCATCGAGCAACAAGAATGAAACCAAAATGAATTTGCATGGAGTCTATCAGGTGAAAATAATACAAATCCAAAGGGATTTTGTATATAGAGTAATTAATTTAGGTAAGTTGGTAAGTTTTAGGATCCTAAAGTAAAAGACTAACAAATGTTTAAGTAGCCTGCTTTAATTTAGCAAAGGCAATTGCAAAAATTGCATGATAACACAATAGATGAAAACCCAATTAAAACATATAAGATGATAAATAAATAAAAGTTTACCAGAGGTCCACTAGCAACATATTTGAATCCTATGGATTCTCCATAGCTCTTCCAGAAGTCAAACTTTTCAAGAGTAACATATTCTTTTCCGGTCAGGTGTAAAGGAGTCGGCTGAAAAGATTACCACAATAAATGGTCATTTATAATATATTAAAAAACGTTACAATCACGTTGATGATGAACAGTCAATGATTAATCTTAGTACATTCTATCAATATAATCCATCAATATAATTATCTTCGTAGAAATAAGTTCCATTAAGGAATTTTTGTTAATAAAAAACTCCTATTTCACATAATTACAATTTGATTACTTTCCTTTTTAGGAAAATATTTTATTGAAATAGAAAATCTAACTTGACAGAGAAATAGTTTAGAAAGGATTTCATAGTAACAGGCTTATTAATATTATTTATATTTACAACCCTTGCAAGGACGAAGCACAATTTATAGAGAATAATATGCATGACATACCTGTAAATACTGTCCTAAGGTAAGAATATCAACATCAATGGTCCTTAAGTCATTCATTGCTTTTATTTCCTCATCAGATTCACCCAAACCAAGCATAATAGATGACTTTGTAACCATTCCTTTCTTGCAGAGTTTTGCTTGCTTCAGAACACTCAAACTTTGCTCATATCTGTTAAATGTATCGAAATAGTCATCATTTTTTATGAAACCATAAAGCTAGCGCATGAAAGCACTTTTGTATTTTACATTGCTACAGTAAATTGGAAAATAAATCATCTCAACAAAAATAATTTAAAGTTTATAGCATGGTCATTATTCAGAGTAAATGTTTCAGTTTTAAATTGTTACAGAAGGTGGAAAATTAATTGTTTCAACCATGGGCAACTTAACGATTATACCATGGTCATCATTCGGAGTAAATATTTCAGTTGTACAAAACCATGATGTATTAGTTAGAATCTAAGCATTTAAAAGCCATCAATTTTATTAAAGATGCAGATCTGTTATATTATATTTTCAGATTTGGAATATGAAGTTATTGTACTTGATGAAAGTTATTGAATCACACCAAAAATCTCCAATTATGATAAAATACCTTTCATAATTATGATTCAAATGAAAAGACAATATGTATATATAATATCAAGATAAATGTACATGACAAATATAAAACAAAATTATGATAAAATACCTTTCATCCAATTATAATGTGCCCACTCATCATGCATGGATGCGATGAAATTATGCATATCAACTAAATTATATTGTGGCCGTGGCACGTCTGACAGGTGCATTCATGGAAGCCATGTATTCAGCATCAGCTTTCTTTATGCCATCGAACAAATAGCCAAAAGGAGGCATTTCTACATACCTCCTTGAGCCAGGGGTAATATTCAGAATCCCATCTTTCCATACTATTCTTCCTCTCGATATCGTTACTTCCACTCTCCCCTAAAACCAACATTTTGATATCAAGTCAGAACATATATGATTAATACAGTCTCAGATGCAAGAGAAAAACATGCAAAAAGAGTTTATGGGTCAACTCCTGTTTTCTTGGTTTAAAAATCTGTATGCATGGGTAATAATATATCTAAAGTAACTGGACATAATTTGATAATGTATTACCTTTCTAGTTCTTCCCTCACACACATTTGTGTCAGTTCTTGAATGGTGGGAGTTAGCAGCAATATTGAAACTTGCATTTGGATTCAGTATGATTATATCAACATCAGACCCCTGCATGATTGCTCCTTTTCTTGGATATATGTTAAATATTTTGGCACTGTAGACAAATACAAAGACATGCAGCTGTTAAGTTTTCTGAACATGGAAAGATATGGGTGATTCGTAGATAATTGAAAGTCCGGTATATGGATTATTACCAGATCCCAAAAAGTTTGCATATCTGTTATTACGATCCTCTTGCAAGTATTAACGGACATGAAGTGATCTCCAGCAATACAAGAATAGTAAAATAAGTTTATGAATATTTCTTTAAGACCAAAATGCATATGCATTTTTTGGTATAGTTGATTGGGCTTTTTTGTTAGAAAGTTTTTTAATACCAAAATGCATATTTGCTAATTTTCACTGTAAAAATTAAGCATAGATTTTTCTCATATAGCGTTGGTATTCACAAGCTGTACATACATGATCATCATATATATATTAGTAAGCTTCTGATTTTCATACATGAAAGAAGGGATAACTGGAAATACATATATACCTCGGGACATAGAGCGTTGACTCAGATGCCCTCACGGACTAATAAAGCACATTACTACTGAACAAAATGACACCACCCTTTGTTTAGGAGATCATTTAAGTACCAGAGAATGTGCTAAGACGGAAGAACGGGTAGAAAAAATGGCAAAAATGTCACCCTCAAAGGGAAGAATAAAGAGATAGAGGAAGCCACATGGAATATTATTAGGCAGTAGTAGCTGGTTTCCTGCTTTTGACCCTGAGACAAGGTCATCTTTTGAAGAGTGTCTCAGGAATTTCAGCAAACAGTTTGCATGCACCAACCACTCAGACAAACAGCAATTTGTCTCGAAATCAAATTGTAAATTCTAAGGGAATTAATAAAAATTTATCTTCATTTATCTCAAAATCAACCGAGCGAGCGAATTAATAAAATTTAATCTTTATTCATCTCAAAATCTGCTACATTTCCTTACATGTTGCTTCATAATTCTCCATTTTTGGAAAAAGAAAACTGAACTGCTGCCTGCCATTCTTATTCCTGAGACATAAACTTCCAGTTCTTTTCTTCCATTTGACCACATTCTGCTGCCAAAATTCACATCAAACCCCTTCAAGAAATCAATCATGTCAACAAGAAGGCAAGCAGCGAAGAACAACTCAAACAGTCAATATAGATTTGCTTGGTTTGCAATGATAAATAAAATGTGCAGCCTTTAACCAAATACTGTGTTGGAGATGGTTGATTGGCAGGAGAAGCCAATGACTACTAATACTTATGTCAGTAACACCAACTCCTGCACTGTGTACACTAACATCCAGACCTCCATATGTTTCTACATGCTTCACATATGCTGAAGATAGTTCCACTGCACAAATGTCACACAATATATAGTAGATCAGTCAATGAATGTTACAGAAGGAAAAATTGAGCATAGTAAAAAATGAATGTAGCATTTTCAAACAATAATCTTACCTTACCTTTGATCAATTAGTTTTCTCATTGCGAGCTATGTCTCACGCACACAAGGTCATCCAACTTATTTCCATCCATTTTATACAGGGAAACACCACCCATTTGAATGTAATGCTCTTTTGCCTCTTTCCTTAAGCTCTCAAATGGCATAACTTCCCATTTTTTATAATTTGAATTCTTCCTGACTTCACTCATATCCGGAGATCCAGAAAGTGGCAGACTATTATCGTAAGTCACTGTACCCCACACCTTACAACTAACAAAGTGCCCATCATTACCAGAAACGCCTTTCTTTAGTCGTAAAGCAGCAGCATGTGCACCTTTTATGGTTTCCTTGTTTGGTACATCTGGCCAACCTTGTTTTCTCTCTGATCTCATCGGGGAGTGGATCCTTATAACCTACAATTTTCATATATATATATAATGAAATTTCAGTAAACTAATTGTTATTATTGTTCTTGTATATTGAATATAAGGACTGAGGGCAATATATAATCATACACCAAGGCACTCTAGAAGTTGATAATAAGCCCGCCCTTGTAAGGGATTGTGTCCCTTTTTTGGTTCAGAGAAGTAGCGAGTCCTACTGTAACGATCCAGAATTTCGACCAAATTAAATTGAAAATATTTAATTAATTTTAAATATTTGAATGATGATTTAATTTGAATCCCCGATATAACCTTGAAATTTGCGATTAAATTATAAAATTTAATCTGTTGAATGTTGAATAAAATTTTGAATCTTCAATTTTAAGTTGAAGAAAAATATTTCAAAAGCTTTTAAAATTGGTAATGATAACACTGGAGATAATAGAAGCTTCAGAATGTAAATTCAAACTGTTTTGTTCAGTTTTGAAATTTATATCGTTCAACCGATATTTGAAAATAGCGTTCCGAGGCGCAGTCTCGGAATTTGACGAAACCAGTTCCATTGGGTCCGTAATATTGAATTATTGCCGGATTTCAAATTTCGTGGCATTTGGAGTTGTTATGTAAGAATACGACGTGTAAACGCATCAAAATTGATTCGAATTCAATTTAAAATTTAAATTTTAAAATATTAGTAAACACACACGTTCTCCCTTCTTTCAGCCTAAATTCACGCCTGGTATCACGAAACAAATCGTGCCAACCATCTTCTTTCATTTTCAAATACTCCTCTCCCTCATTTCGATCATTCAGAGAAAAATTAAAGCTTCAAATTAAATGGCCGCTCTATTCAAAGGAAAACAAACGAAATCGAACGAACGAATTAAATCTCGTTCTAAGTTAAAATTCTCGTCTTCCCTCCTATCTTCTCCGTTGAGCGATTCGTTCGACAATAAAGAAAAAAAAATCGAAACAACAGCTTCGATATTTAATCAGGCCGAGTGATCGAAATCAACTTCGATCGAACTCAATCCAAATAAAGGGGAGATTCACGTCTGTCAGATTGGGGGACTCGAGTTCGAGCATCGAGAGGGCGGTAGTATCGGCAAGGACCGGAGCGGCGACACTCGCAGGCGTGAGGTGGGGGATTCGCGTTCGATTTGGGGAGGTGGGTCTGCGCATGTACGGGAGGGGTCGGCATAGCTAGGACGCGAATTTGGATTTCGCGAGCATCTCGAGACCGTGGCGATTTGGCGATGGGGATGTGGACGAGGTGGTTCGAGCGATGATGTCACGATTTTGGGGCATCGCGATTTCGCGAGTTTGGAGGATTCGCGAGCAGTTCATCGTGGTCATGGACTGTTCGTAGTGGCGCTTGGGCGTCGGGTGGTCAGTCAGCGTGTAGCCGAGGCTGGGGTTGGAAGTTCAAATCATTGCGGTGGTAGCGGTGAGGTATAAGCGTATTTTATTTAATTCAATTTCATTTAGACAGTTTTTTTTGTTATAAGAAGTAAATAGAAATTTTTTGGATTTTGTATAAAGAGGAAATTCTGAACTGAAGTTATATATATTGTTTATCAAGTTGGAACTGAAAAATAATACATATATACATTTAATAAACAAAACTATCAGCGAATTAACTATTTTAGTTACAAACTGAAAAATATAAATACACAAGTAGAAAGGAGAAAATTTAGTTTTAAATTTAAATTTCTAGCTAATAAAATTATTTAAAAGGGATTTGTGTAAGATTTAAAGTATTATTTACAATCAAGATCGTTAATTTATTGAATTTATTAAACGGAAGTAAATTATTCAGTTGATTCGAATATTAACAAATTGTATAATTGTTTATACAAGGTCGAATACAATGAAGAAAATTAAATCTGGATTGGAAAATGGATGGCAAATTTAAAGCTAAGGTGAGATCTTCTCACTCAAAATATGTTTGGTATTACCGTTATTGATTTGACTGATATGATTGCTATTGGATGTGATATTAGATATAGTAGGATATATCTATATATATAGCAATATATACATATTGGCATATGTATATATTGGATTGATTGATTTCCCGCCTCGTATAGCGGATGAGACCCTATTGCGCCGTTAGTAAGCGGATATTTTTATAAAACCCATATACCGCGATATTCCACCTCGAAGTGGAATTGGTATTGTGCTAACGTCTTTGGATGCAGGGAAACAGGTTGGAGGGATCCAACTGGATTCCTCAACTGTATTTATTTATTTACAGATATTGATATATATTCTGTTGTCATATGATGATATATGATGTTTGATGTGTGATGGACTAATTGATGCGTTGCATCATTGGATTCAAGTTTTGAAGTTTAAAAATAACGACTTTACTTTAAAAGGACTTTTAAAGTGATTTTTTAAAATATACGTTTATGGAATTTTTGAATTGATTTATAAACGTTAAAATTATAAAGTTATAAAAGTTATAATTTTTAGTGGAATATAACCAAAGTGTCATTTTTGAAATAAAAATCGATTTATTTATAAAATGGTTTAAGTTGGGATTTTTGAATAACTATAAACGATTTGTATAAAAAGATTTATACAAATTGATATTTATAAATCAAATCTTGGAATTATAAAACGAGTTTTTATAAGTGTTAAAATGAAGTATAAATTGGATTTTGGCATTTTAATTGAGATTTTTGAATAAGTATGAATGGTTAATAGATAAGATTTATAAATAGTATAAAAGTAGTTCGGTTATGGTTGAAAATAAGGTTATAAATGAAATCTTATAAGTAATAAGATTTAAAATCTGTGAAGTTTAAAAGAACGATTTCTTTTAAAATAAATGAATTATAAGTTATTAACTTATAAGATGGACCTTTGGTATTTACATTGAGTTATAAATTGAATGGGTCATTAAAGAAGATGTATAAATCGAAGTTGTTATAAAATAGAAATGGAATTTATAAACGTTGTTTTATAAATTCGAAAATAAATCAAATTTGATTGATTTTAAATATAGAGATTATTAAGGGAATTTTATCCACGATTTTGGACAGTGGAAAATTCTTGAAATAAATGTGTAGAAAAGATTGAAATTTGGTTATTGAATTATATTCATGATTTTGGACAGTGAATATATTATTGAAAAAAAATGGTTACGTTTGGGAAAGCGATATTATAAAATGAAGTTAATTGTTTTAAAAGATGTTTTAAAACGTGTTAAGTATCGAATACATAGATTTCAACATTTATTGTTGAAATAGACGTTTTCGAGAAATATAAGGAAATGGTGGACTATAACACTGTTGTTATAGTAAATGATTTTCGAAAAAAAATGTTTTATGTAGTATTGGGATTTATATATCTATCTTAAAAAAATTTCGAATCCCTATACTAGTGATTTTTGAGTCGTCGTAACGATGTTTTACGTAACATTCGTTTTGACTCAAATTGATGTTGTTATAGAAAATAGATTTCCTTAAAGAATGAAATATATACTTAATATTGATTTAAGTATATTGAATATTTTCAAATGTTGAAAATAAAAGATTTGTGAAATACTTATTATTAAATAAGTATGGAATTACTTTCCCAATATGAAACGAAGGGTTTGAAATTTTATCTTTTAAAGATAGATTGAAAAGTGAATATTTGAAAATTGTTTTCAAACGGTTAAGTGTGGAAATTATATATCTAGTAAAGATATTTTGGAAGATAAAATAATTTGGAAAATTATTTGGAATCTGATGATGCTGCGCATCTTTATTGATAGTTAAATAACCGACTATCAATAATTACCTTGAATGGTATTTGTTGTGAATTGGATGAATTTGAATGCCACACTTATTTATGAATAATCGCTCACTATTCGGGTTAGCCGGGAAAGGACCATGGGGTCGTATAACCCATTCCGAATATGTGATACGTCGTTATGAATCGCATTTGAAGATCGGTGTTGAAGACCGAATATTTTTGAAAACGGAAGGATTACCGTCGAGTTACTCTACATCGACTGATCTTCGATTTAGAGGTTTTATCACCCTTAGTGACGGGAAGTCCGGACGTGATTGAAAATTTTCCGGAATTGCAAGGGCTTCGTGAGAAGTGCCTTCGGTTCTGTTCGATCCCGGAACAGACTTATATGGATTGTATGTCTGACGTTACAATTTGAGATATAAAGCTGATTTCTTTCAAATACATTTCTGTTGGTGGCGGAGAATTTATTCTCTTAGCTTAACACCCTTCTCTGAGACGTACGAGCTCAGAGGTTATGTAGTTGAAATTTATCAGCGATATATCCCAATTTGGTAACGTGGCATACTGAGTGTTGCTGTGAAATGATCAGTGTTTGATCATTTGCGATATGATCATTTGTTTGATCTTATATCTTTGTGATCATAGGTTGATCATTTTGTTTGACCCGAAGCAGGGCTTTTTGAGAAAGCGTAGCTTTGTGGACGAGACTTCGACGAGCCTCACACCCCGGAAATGGTCAAAACAGGAAGGATGCAGCAAGGTTTTAGGGAGTAGCGCCCCTTAGTGTATGTCATTCCTTCTGGATAAAGGTGGTATCATGGTATGGAGCCCAGATACTTAACCTCTGTGGTTGCTGCAAATTTATTACTTTGTGGTTGTTGCGAATCGGGGATCCTCGGGAAGATCGGTGACGATCGGGGGATGGCATACGCGTGTCAGTAGTTACCTATTTTTGCAGAGGTAACCCGGCCTTGTGTTGGCAGAGATCCGGTTAGGATCTCGGGTCGTCTATTCCAGGGACGTACCCATCGTGGATAGGAAGTTCCTTAGCCTGACCATTTGTTGGAAATCCAAAGAAACAATACGTGACTTGTACGGTTTTAGTTGTAGAACCTGCCATCTAATATGGCAGCTATAGCAAGCATACTATAATGGTACCTATGCTGGCTAAGATTTATATTATACTTTCGAAATGATTTCTACACTATGCACTAATAATAATATCAAAAAGAATTTGATTTTGGCGTAGTAAGCATCTTTGACTATCATAAGAAGAAATCTCCTCCAAGTCTGCGTTTGCATTGTGTGTGTGGCGGGAGGTCTTATGGTAGTTTCATTTTCCAAAAGCATTGCGAATTGACTTTAAAATTATCTTGTTGTTGTTTTAAAGATAAACTGTTTTACGATCTCACACCAGTCACCATGACTGACTCGGAGTTTATTGTTTCCCTTCTAAACTCTGGGTGCCCACAAATTTCCACACGGGCGGTCTAGAGTTATATTATCAGGATATTCTGGATATTCTGGAGCTTTGGAGATAAGCTGGATGACGAGACGTAGTATTTGTATCTGATATATTTATTCCGCTGTGTATTCTGTATGAGGACAAGTATAAAACTGTCCATTGTTGTACTGAGTTGTATATTGACTCTGTTGATTGATGTATGTATAAACTGATATAGTTCTTTGTTTTTTTAAGATTATTTATTTATCTATTATATATTGTTCCGCTGCGATATGTGAGATTCTGATATTGTCTCTGTTTCTGATGTTGTTCTGTTCTTTCTTCTCTATTTTCTTCTTCTCTTCTTCTCTTTTCTTCTTCTTCTCTTTTCTTCTTTCTTAAAACCCTCACTATTGGAGTTTCCGGCATTCGATGGCTCGGCAGTCGATAAAGTGAGTATCGATGTTGAATTTTCGAAAGTCGAAAATTCCGGTACGTGACACCTACCAAATAAAAGTTATGGTGATTACAAACAATTTAAATTGCATACATATGTTAGTGAGTGAAATTTGTTTGTATGTAAAATTGGAAAAAATTCTTTAATTTGACAGAGAAAGTACTAACCATTCTGTGCAACCGGGATCGACTGTAAAGCCATATATGTTAACAATGTCGCACATTGAAAGTGCTAATTTTATAGACTTCATTCTGGTTCCTTTAGCTCCCCGTCTCAGAACAATACCTTGGAACAGATATACAGGGTTTGGAAGTTTCTGCATAGAACCATAAAGGCAAGTCGTTATGATATCTATAATTGGCAACATGAAAGCGTTTTATTCTCAAATAGAACAATGGACATTGATTTTATCTCTGATATCATATATAGAAATATATGGAAATAACACAAATGGAAGGAAAATACAAGCAATATCATGGATCCGTGTTAATTTTTGGTTCAGCTCAGCGCTCAGGAGTCAATATAATATACCTTTATTGCTGCATTAAAATCTCTATGGGCCTGACTTTTTATTATGAGAACTTCATCTTCTGCAGCAAGTGATAATATGATATTTAAAACAACGAGAATTTTTTTTTCCAGCTAATACTATTAAATGTTTGCCAATTTTTTTTTCACGAATTAATGCATTCTCAAGAAAACTAGAGTTGCTTTTCAGCCAACACTGCTAGCAACTTTGTTTTGCCAAATTGTTATAACACCAAAAGCTAATGCATTCTAGCCAAAGGATACCAAGTCTTGCACATGATACCCAGGGACGTAAATAAAGCAGATACTGAATGAAACCAATAATATCTAATTGGATTACGTACTCCATTATCCAATGTCTAACAATTATTTCAATATTTATCCACATAAAACATTAATGTATAGTAAGTATTTGAGTTACCTGGATCTAATTATCTGTTTAAATATTCGTTGGTACTTGAAATACTTATATACTGATTCAGACCACTTTACAACCCTGTAATATCCATTTTACATGTTAGATTCCATAAAATATCCTAATAAAATTCTTTTACAACCTAAATGGATATCTGTTATACACTCAAAAAATTTAGTGAAAACAGAGACTGTAAAGAATAATAGGAGCAAATAGTAACA
Organism: Allium fistulosum; assembly: GCA_030737815.1. Lineage (NCBI taxonomy): Eukaryota > Viridiplantae > Streptophyta > Magnoliopsida > Asparagales > Amaryllidaceae > Allium > Allium fistulosum. The sequence goes on from CM060905.1 coordinate 839,525,507, forward strand.
GAGCCGTCAAAGTGGGCACCATACTATTTAAATCCAATCTAATTATTATCTAAATATTCAATTAAATATTTGAATATGTATCTGTATCCAAATCGCTTCAATGGGAACCTGTAACCGGAAGGGATTTAAAATTACCAATGCCCATTTACACCCCTACTCATGTACCTCAACATACAAAATGATGCCGAAAGTAACTAGCACAATATTTCCAAGGGAAATAGTATACGAATGACCAGAAAGCTCAGAAATCAGTGTCGTGTGCAAATTTGACGTATAACCGTAAGATGACCAAACATACCGACAAGCTTCTCTTATGTATTCTTAAACAATTATGACATTTTGATATTTAACCTCTAACCTATACCACTACATTTAAGATCAAAGGTAAGGTAAGGATTGGTAACATCACACTTAATGAATGTTACAGAAGGAAAAATTGAGCATAGTAAAAAATGGTAATAGTTCTTTTATTGTAAAGCTAATAGAAGCAAAAAAAATCTTTTAATTGATTGATTCATAGATTATTTGATTCGATATTATTTGGGTTTATTGAGCTCTAATTTTGTTTGGTTTTCAAAATTTTGTATCGATTTGGATCCGACCAACCATTTGTTCAAAGTTGCCGATTAAGACATGAACACACAAATCAAAGAACAATAGATCCACCTAGCATTTGATCACCATTGAAAAACATGATATAACCAGAAAATTGGAAATTAGTGAAAAGATTGGACTCTCCCTGGTTAGTTAGCTGCTCAAAATTATTACAAACAAACAAACTATAGTATACTTTTTAATTTGTTTCAAATATAGAATACTAACTAGCATAATGTTTAAACAATCAAGCGCTTCATCTTAAATGATAAGAATTCAACCATATCTTTACGCCTTTCACAACTAATTGTTGAAAAATAAGTAAAAAGAAAATGACATGTTTGATTTGAGGATTTTTATAGTAGTGGTTTTGATCGTTTATGAGAATATTGGTTTTGAAAGGTTTTTACAAGTGGTTTATACCAGGTTTTATTTTCAGGGTTCTTGATAATCTTTTAAAATTAATAAAATTATGTATGTATAAAAAATTATATATAAAAATCTTAACATATTTGATTCAAGATATGTGATATTCCAAAAAGGAAAAATAGCTTCAAAAACTGCATCATAACAAAAAGAAACTATATTTTGATATACAAAAAATCAACTGTAATATAAAGCCGATTTTGAGAAAAACTGCATCATAATAAGATGATGATGATAATGGGGTGGTTTTGTGTGTGTTTTCTTTTTAAAATAAAATATATGAAATCAAAATTAGAATATTATGATTGAAATATTTTTCAAATAATTGTTTTAGAGGGTATGGTTGTTAGAACTTTGGAGAAACAGTTAGAACCTGCTGATTTGTAAGCTTACTTTCATAAGCTTTGGTAGATGGAGCCAAAAACAATTAAAAGTGGTGAAATAAAAACTCCACAGCGGAGCCTTTGTGTCCTAGCGAACTTTTTTGAAACTATCCGGTCTGATCTTGTTCCAAACTCCTAAACAAATTCTGAAAAACCAGTCTCGACTACCAAAAATTCATTTCACTGCGAAGTGCAAGCCATGCACCATATTTTATTATTAACAATTGGTCTTTCGAAACTCGCTCACACATTATAAATATTGGTAAGGGAAGTATGCAACTTTGAGTTTTGCATTGAACCGATAGAGCAATGTTTTTAGCTTAATGTTTAAATTAGATGATAAGTGGTTTGTTGAGTCTATGCAAATGGGTGTACTCTTTGATTTCCCAGTTAATTATTAATATGCAGCCAAGAGTCCAAGGTCAGCAATCTCAAATTCTAACCCTTCAATACTGTATAGACTCTAGAAGAAAATGGTTATGCAATGACTAAATATCAACTATATCACTGCAAAATAAAACAATATAACATAAATGCTCACAAATTTGATGACATCTTGAGCTGTTTGTTAAATTCTTACAAGAAAAGTTGGCATAACTTTTGGGTTTGCGCTCACTTTTATATTGGATTCATTTATATATTGGATGAATGACGTAAATAATTGTATTGTGTTTCATTCTTTCTTCAATACCTGAAGTTCACATGTACAGTCAGAAGACAGAACTGCTGATTCAAGTTGGTTAACACTAATCTAAAATCTTGTAATGCAGTAGCACAAGCATATGTGGCCGATTGCATGGTGAGCTACGATTGCATGGTGAGCTACGATTGCATGGTTAACACTAATCTAAAATCTTGTAATGTAATAGCATTCTGAGACATTTTTGAACAACTTTTCTTTGTTTTAGTGCAATAAAGTCTTAATTGATGAATTTTCTTTACTAACATTTCATGGTACACATATATATTAAGCAGAAACCTTCAAAACCCAAGTACAAAAGATCCAAATAGAAATGAAAATTTAAAACTAATCTTTTTAGACAAAGGTAAAATCTAAATTATACATATATATACAATAATTATTAATGATATAAATAAAGCAATGGACATTCAAACTTAACGATAAAAGATTCATATGCAATCTATACCTAAATCCAAAATCTAAACCGAACAATATAACGTTTAGTCATATCAATACATTCAAAATTTAATACATTCAAAATTTAAATTATCTATGTTTTGTTTATCCGTCCATAAACAAAAAACAATCCGATTTATGATGTACATAGAACCAATTTATTTCATGAATAATGTATGCACTAATACAAAAGTACATTGGATTCATAATCACTAAAAACTTGTTGAACCGATCCTGTTGATAAAAGGAGATGTCAAAATTCTCAATAACACATTTTCTTATGGTTCATACGCAAACATACATTCACAACAAGAGATCCATCGTATACACCCAAATTTAATATTTCATAATCTGAATATGAATAATTAATGTAATAGCAGAAAAGAATGAGCATATATGAATTGCTTTAGGAAGGAAAATAATTCACATGACATTTCTAAATTTTGTCTAACATGCGTTCAGACTTTCATGTTTACACACGAATCCTTAAAACTACATATATTATTTTGGCAAGTTCAAACAAGACACTAAATTATAGAGGCTCCTCCATCCAAAAAGATTGATCAAATAATTTAAAATAAAAACAATATAATATTAACTAAAATGCGGCCGTGTAGACCATAAAATAGTTATTTTATCTTTAATAATTATAGGTCAAACTTATCTAGTGAACTCTTATCTAAATTAAACCCAATATATTCATTCCTTAAACTATTTTAAACTTCAGCTTGTAACTGTGTAATAATAAAACTACAATGGACAAACTAGTAAAAATGTACATACTATCTCCCTTGATGCACAAATTAACGTGAAAGAAAAGGCAGGTTGGTTCACTTTTCAGTAGAACTCAACTTCCTCAGACTTCAATTATCATACAGATAAATTTAGTTTATGCCTAAGAGCTCCTGCTTGTTGCTCTGTTCTTTTATATCTAGTTTATGACACTAATCTATAAATTATAGGTATAAAACAACTAAATTCATCTAGTTTAAATAGTGTTACTTTTAATGATAGAAAAATAGATACAGATTAGGGCATAAACTTCAATTACAAATAGCATTGCTTTTACTGATACAAAACTATAACTACAACTTTTTCAAACTAGATATTAAACAACTTCTAAATGTATAAATAATTCTTAAAGAAAAACAACTAAACTACATAGCCCTAAATACTAAAAGTGATCATATTAAAATCCATAATCAGTACACAATAAAAGGTAAAGATGTAAAATAAATAAAACAATATAATATTAGTGGTTTTATTGACCAACAACAAGCATCTCTTTTTACTCCACCAACCCAGATTTTACTATATGATTAACATTAAACCAAACAACCATCATATATTTCTCTTTTTCTATATTTTACTACATGATTTAACAGGAGTCCAACAAGGTTAGTTTACTGGACTCCAATTTTCTCCATATTACAAAACCAAATAAAAGGTAAAGTTATAAAATATAGAAAAGGCTAAATATATAAGCATCACAGGCTAATAATATCTGCGTATTTCACACTTCCTAAATGATAGAATTAGCACTAAAAAGAAAGAGCAATGATTTAGTACTAAAACATCACCTTTTAGATTTCATAATATTACTATACGGTATTAGGAAAAGCTATAAATAGCCTAAACCATAGATGGTGCTAAAGGCACTTACATACTTCGATGTATCTTATAGTCCCCTGAGCTCCACACTCAATTTAAGATACGTTTTACAATACCATATTCAAGACCAGTCAAACTCCATCGCGTAAATGTCTTGAAAGCATGATATTTCATCTAATTATTGGTATTCACTAACAAATTCTCCTACATCAGGCCTTCAATCTATACAAAATTTACAATAGTCTCAAACCCAACAATGCTTATAACACTAAACATGCTGACATTAAGTTCTTCAAAATGACAATCATTAATTCCAAGCAGTAGTAGTACCTCACATCAGTAGCAATATTACAAGGTAATGTTATACTAATAAAGATAGAGAATGTAAAATACTGTATCATTAAAAAAAATTCTGAACCGATTTTTAGCACCAAATACCTAATTTCAAAAAATGAGTTGAAGTTGAAGTTATTACCTGATTTGAAATCGAAATTTTGGTTGCAATCGGTTGTCGAAATAGAACAAGCCCTAACCTTTCCTTGTCTTCGTCAAATCAGCGAAAAATAATCAAACAAAGGCAGTGGTAGAACGATGGAGATAGTGGCAAAAGGCGGTGGCAGAACGGCTGAGGCGGCGGTCGAAACGGTGTAGGCGGTGGGAGAATAAACCGGAGGCGCAATAACCTAGAACGAAAGAGTAATTAAAATGAATACTGAATTGTCGTCCGTGAGAAATGGAATAAGTAATAATAGAAATAAAATTACAACCCTATCCATGTTAATTTTAACTATTTACAAAATTAAAAGATTTTGTCACGGTAATAACCGTGACAAACGTTTGTAACGGAAATATCTGTTAGAAATTTGTAACGGTTATTACCGTGACAAATTGAAAGCGGAAAAGTGTTATAAAATATGCTATTTGGTGTATTGAAATGGATGTGAAAACTGCATTTTTGAACGGTGAACTAGAAGAAGAAATATATATGCAACAACTTGAAGAGTTTCTAAGCCCAGGAAATGAGAATAAGGTATGCAAGCTAGTAAAATCACTTTATGGCCTTAAACAAGAGCCAAAACAATGGCATGAGAAATTTGATGAAACTATGTTATCAAATGGATTCAAAATAAATGAATCGGAAAAATGCATCTATATGAAACATATAAATATTGGATATGTCATTGTTTGCCTTTATGTTGATGATTTGTTGATCCTAGGAAATAATAAGGCCGTAATAAAATCTATGAAGGATATGTTATCCTCTAGATTCGACATGATAGACCTAGGAGTGGCTAATGTAATCTTAGGTGTAAAAATTATGAAGACATCACAAGGATACGCATTGTCTCAATCACATTACATTGCCAAAATACTTGAAAGGTTCAAGCATCATAATATAACTATTGCAAAATCACTAGTGGATATGAACCAAAATTGGGTAAAGAACACTGGTGATGGTATATATCAGCTTGAGTTCTCTCGAATACTAGGAAGTATTATGTATGTCATGAACTGCACTAGGCCTGATATTGCATACGTTGTAAGCAAACTGAGTAGATATACCAGCAATCCTGGTAAAAAATCATTGGAAAGCAATAATCAGAGTTCTAGAATATCTAAAGTATACACAGACTATGTTTTGCAATATGAAAATTATCCTTCAGTAGTAGAAGGATGCAGTGATGCAAATTGGATAACTGGTTCAAATGACACAAAATCCACAAGTGGATATGTGTTTACGTTAGGAAATGGAGCAATTTCATGGAAATCATCCAAACAGACTTGCATAGCAAGGTCAAGAATGGAATTAGAGTTTATTGCTCTAGATAAAGCCGCGGAAGAAGCAGACTGACTTCGGAGCTTTTTAGAAGACATTCCAAATTGGGAAAAACTGGTACCTCCAATATGTATACATTGTGGCAGTCAATCAGCTATTGGAAGAGCTAATAGTAGACTATACAACGGTAAATCTAGACATATTCATCGTAGATATAAAACCATAAGACAACTTCTCCCTAATGGAGTTATCACTATAGACTATGTAAAGTCAAAGGATAACATTGCAGATCCACTAACTAAAGGCTTGCCTAGAAAGAAAGTTCAAACCTTATCAATGGGAATGAGCTTAAGACCTTTAAACTAAAAGTTTTACTCAATGGAAGCCCAACCTAGCTGACTGGAGATCTCAAGATCTAGGTTCAAAGGGACAACTAAGTTGAGAATAGAACTTAGTAGCACTGAAAGAAATATTTCAACCATTCCTAAGATAAGTCAGTGCACAACCCGCCAGAGAGTAGGATAAGCTTAGCTTTCAATGATGTCTATACTGTGGAATTATAAAGAACCAAATGGAGTATTGCGGGATACTCTTTATAGAATCACCTATGTGAGTGCGAAGACCCCGCTTCAAGAAGAATTGTGAGGTCAAATTCTTCAAGCACTCATGAGACCAAGCTGGTGTTCATGGAAAAAATGAACACAAACAGAGAACCAAGGAGTTAAGAAACATTTATTGTGTGTTATCTTTATAAATTTACACAAATGTCTTACAGTTCAAATGCAATCTAGTCCACTGATTCGCCAATAGGTTATAAAGATAAAAACACTAGGAAAGTTCAAGGCCTTGTGCTACTTTAACCGATACGATAAAATGTTTCGTGAAATTAAGAACAAGTGAGAAACTACTCATTCATGTAGGGGATTGTTGGAATTGAATGAATAGTTTAAATAGATTTTCATGAGAAGTGTGAGGCATTAAATGACTTGCAAGATGAATAGTCCCACATAGTAGAATATAATAAACATCATGTGTTTATATAGTACTATGTGGACCCTAGTATAGTTACTATGGAATGAAGAGAGACAATAGAGCATGCCATCCTAGAGGGTGGTGCAACGCACCACTCGTAGGCCCGTGTCCGCATCCGCACCCGCACCCACGGCGTGGGCGAATGGACGTTTGAGGCGTATTAGAGGCACTTTGCTGTTGGCTGTTGGTTGTTGGCGATGGCTTGGTTTGGCTGTTCAGATCAGAATTTTTTTTCTTTGTTCTAATCCGCTTCTAACAGTAAAATGCAAATAGTCACGTCAGTTGGTAAAGGGTCACAACCTTTCCAACAGTCACGACCGTTCAAATAGACACCTCCCCTTTGAATAGGCACCTCCCCGTGCCTATATATAGGCGGAACGAAAATAAAAAACAACACAGTATAATTTTCTACATTTTTTTCTCCTTCAAACTCTGTTCTTAAAATCCTCTCTTGAGTTCGTCATTGCTTTGCAATTGCCACCGTAGCATTGCAGAGATCGGTCCGTTTCATCTTGGGAAATAGTTGCTCGTCGACCCTTCAGCGCCATTGAGAGAGCAATTCTGTTTCAAGGAAACAGTTTCATTGGACTCAGACAAAATTTAACGGTAATCTATTTACCAGTATTGCATATATTTGTGACAGTTTTAATTTCAACCTTTTCGTAATGTTTTTGTAACGTTGATGTTATCAATCTTTGTATACAGTTTAGTAATGTTTTTCTGACGTTACTACGTAATAATTTCATAACACCTTTCTGACGTTACCGAACAGCAAATTTACTTGTGTTATACTAGACATCGCAAGAAAACAAGTCACCTTTTCATATTACCGTTGCTATGTTCCATCACGGTCATCCTTCCTGTATGCCTCTCCATCATAAAGTGGATGTGAACCATTTTAAAAGTTACCCACTGAGTTTCTCAGAAGAGAAGGAAAAGCGCTTACTATACAAATAAGAAATTATAATACAAATAAATATACATACTTTCATGGCCCCAAAGAAGCTGCAACCCCAACAAGTGAACATGATATACATGTTATAGACATTTTTCATGGCTGCATCACTAAGACGCCACACCGATTTGTGAATTATCCAGTCTTTGGAGCTTGGCACATGCTCCATCGTCACTGCTACTAGTGGCCAATCAAGCAATGCATTCATCTTACAATCACTTCTCCTTTATCTGCTCTATATATTTAACAGAAAACATGTTTGTAGATTGACAAAAACTGCATGCCTTCACCGCATGACGAACCACTACACAATTATTGGAGAGCTTTTTTCCAATCATACAACAAAAAATTTTAAAATGAAAATAATTAAAAATTTGTTGTGTTAATCTGATGGGTTGTATTGTTTTGCTTGGCTTTCAATTTTCACTTTATTGTCGCAGAAATAAGAATTACCCCATTCAATTATAACCACTCTTCACAAGGGAAACCTGAAGACTATAAGACCGCTTGCTGCGTATGGCACGAAGGTGCGTTTGTATCTCTCCTGATTTAGTTTAATGACATCTTATCAGTATGTGAACACTGTGTCGTTTTCATTCATCACAAAAAAAAGTTGGATTTATAAAACGTAACTAGAAAATGAGCTATGTGATCGAGTTCGTTGGATTCTTTTTCCAGAGTGGTGATAAAAAATAAATCAGAGAAAAGAAATGATGGTGTTTGGCGATGGAGCTATATATGTAAGTCAATCCATCCTAAATTTCTTTTTACCATATACATTTCTAATTGTTTCACGACAACAAATATACCCTATTGCAGAAGTAAAAAAGTTAAATTATAGTTTTGCAAAGTTTTTGCAAACGCAATATTAGACAAGTTAAGGGTTGAGGCGTCTTTTACGCCATTTTTTAGATGTTACAAAAAAAAGTTGTAATAAAACTTATTATGACTGTTTTTAGATCTTGCGGTATCTTTTCTTACAACATTCGCTAAACTTTGCAATATACTTTTTTACAAAATATTTTAAACGTTAAACATTGCGGTATACTTTTTACTTTTAAAATAAATACGTGGAGGTTGATTTTAAACTAAAACTATATTCTCTTTATTATTATTATCGTAATTACAATAATTTAAAATTTTCAATACATAAATTTCAATGGCACAAACTATTAGCAACATGAATCCAAATTGCTTCCATTCAAAATAGATTAACAATTTATTAACAGAAACAATAATTACATTAATTTTAAAGAAACATTCTTATCAAAATTCAAAATCCATATGAATTTCACAAAGTACACAATAACACAAGTTCAACATATATAGCATAAAAATATCACAATCGAAATGTTAAGAAATTTAGGGGCCGTTTGGATGACAATAAATAAGTTGTTTTTTTGCTTATAAAAGGCAAAAGTTAAAAAGTCAATATGGATAAACAAAATCTACCAACTTTTAAAAGTCAGTTTTCAACTTATTTCAAAAGCAATTTTTTTTGCTTTTCGACTTACATAAGTCGATTTTTTATATGAGAAAATTCTAAAAAAATGTATTTTCAAAAAATTTCAAAAAAATTTGAATTTCAAATTTCAAAATTTTAAATTCAAATTCCAAAATAAAAAATTCAAATTTCAAAATTTAAAATTTCAAAATTGAAAATTGAAAATTTCAAAATTTCAAAATTTCAAACTTTAAAAATTTCAACTTTCAAATTCAAAATTTCAAATTTCAAATTTTCAAATTTCAAAAATTCAAAATTCAAAATTCAAATTTCAAAATTCAGAATTTTAAATTTCGAATTTCAAAATTTCAAAATTCAAAATTTCAAAATTCAAAATTCAAATTTCAAAATTCAAAAATTCAAAAATTCAAAATTCAAAATTTCAAATTTCAAAATCTCAAAATCTCAAATTTCAAATTTCAAATTTCAAATCAAAATTTCAAAATTTCGATTTCCAAAATTTGAAATTTCAAAATTTTGAACTTTAAAATTTCAAAACTTTGATCTTTAAAATTCGAATTTTTAAAATTTAAAATTTTCAAATTTTAAACTTTAGAATTTCAAATTATTAAAATTTGAAATTTTCAAATTCGAAATTTTACAATTTAAATTTTCAAAATTTCAAAATTGACTTTTTAAACTTTTTTCCTTTCAATTTTGACTTGTAAGTCAAAAGTTTTCCAAACATACTTTTTTACTTTCTAACAGCAAAAGTGTGACGCCCCACCTCTATACCCACGCTAACCAAGAACACTAAGATGTAGTGCTGTCAATTAGCGCGGAGAATAAGGCTGTGGAGGAGCGACCATCCATGTAACTTCTTTGTGCGAGCATCGATACGTCAGATAGAATAGAATGCATATCTTTTAAGGAGGAAATCCGACATACCGATACAAACACAAAGCTATCACACGGTGGCTATATATAATCTTCGGAAACAAACATAGAAATAATCATAACGACAATCAGTCACAGACATCCATATCACAAAGGCGGAAGAAGATATGAATAAATATATATATAACACATAAAAGTGTACATCAGAGTAGTGGTCAGAAAGATCCACGATAATACAAAAGAATAGCATCACGTGCTATACAAAAGAATAAGTACACAACATAGAGTCTATATCTCAAAGGTGTACATCCAAAAACTACTAATCTAAGTAGTTAGCCAAAAGTCAGAGTAATCCGGAAGAGAAGTCAAGCAGAAGCACCTGTAACATCTCGGTCTGACCCGAGTATTATTTATAAGAAAATAATAAACGGATCAGTCTAACTATAAATATCAGATGACATGATATAGGATAAGGGGTATGGCATAAACATATAATAACCATGATGGCATACTACTATAAGTATGTAAATGATAATCAACAAGGGATTAATCAATGTCACAAGAATCTTCTCAAAGATCCAAACACATAAAAAGGTAATGACACACGAATTCACCAATACACAAAAACCTGATATCATATCAGTGAAAATCACAAAAGTTGGTGAAGCACTAAATCCAGAAATCAACACACGAAATCCAGAACAAATCCCAGAAATCAACACACGAAATCCAGAAATCACTAAAAGGGGGAAGTCCGACACACGGACGAGAAGTTATCTCATGGAAGCTATCCATTTAAATTTTCCGAACACACGGATGGCCCGAAGGCAAGTCCGACACACGGACGAAGAGACATCGCACATTGCTAGTCTAAACCATAAAATGATCATCATGATCAGCGAGAAGTGTCAATCACACCAAGCTAGTAAATATATGAGTTTAGCTTCATGTCCCATAACCACTTGCTTAACTTAAATATTTACGAACAAGCTGTAAATCTTCACTAGGAAATTGTCACGAAAAGGGTTCAATCGAACAAGTCCAAGAGCTAACCGACGAAGTGAACGCAAGCGTTTCATACCACCCGTTTTACTAAGTCGTTTAAGTCGATTTCTCGTTCGAGTGAAGTAAAGGCTTGTATATACTAGTAGATTAAAAATCGGTTTGAGAAAACGAACTTTTGATATTTAAAATAGGGTTGAAATCGCTTTGATGAAAGAGTTTTGATATTTACTATTAGTATTGAAACCTTCATATATCTTTAAAGTGACAAGTCATGAAACGATTGTAGAAACAAATCAATTCACGTTCGAAGACGTGAGTAAAGTCCAATGAAGTCAATCCCAAAACCATCAAAGTAGAAATTCTGATAAATGTTTTTCAGATGAGATTGCCTACGCAGAGTAATACGGGGTTCGACCTGCCCGGTCAGGTCGCGGGGGTCCAGGGGGCAGCGCCCACGGCGGGGTGCGGGGCAGCGCCCCGTCACGGTACGACCTAGTGAAGGCAAGCGGTCTCGAGAAGCCAAACCGGTCAAATGACCAAGTACTAACTCGCGAACGACCTAGGGGAAAAATAGGTCAAACGACCAAGTACTAACTCGCGAACGACTTACGACTTAAGGGAGGCAAGCGACTTACGACTTAAGGGAGGCAAGCGACTTACGACTTAAGGGATAAGGTCATACGACCTAAGTGGAGAATGCCACGCGACTTAGCAGAAGAACAGGTCGAACGACCTAGGGGAAAAACAGGTCAAACGACCAAGTACTAACTCGCGAACGACTTAACGACTTAATCTTCTATTCGAGCTACGAGCTAAGGCTGGAACGACCTAGTGGAGTTAGGTCGGGGACGACCTACGACTTAAGGTCATACGACTTAACGGTTTAAAAGCCAACGACCTAGGACTTAAGAGCCATACGAGCTACGACTTAAGCTCAAATACGAGCTACGACTTAACGGTTTAAAAGCCAACGACCTAGGACTTAAGAGCCATACGAGCTACGACTTAAGCTCAAATACGAGCTACGACTTATCACTTAACTCGCGAAAGACCTAGCGAAGGCAGAACACCCAGAACGACTTAACACTTTAACTCGTGAACGACTCAGGCCTTTAACTCGTGAACGACTCAGGCCTTTAACTCGTGAACGACTCAAGCCAGGCGAACAGAAATGCACGCGCGCGACTTAAGCCCTTAACTCGTGAACGACTCACGACTTAGGCTTAACTCGTGGACGACTCAGCGAAGGCCAGAACGACTTAAGGCCAGAAAAATCACCAAAACGCTGAAAATTGAAGTTTTTCGCCAATCCAATCCAAACCAAATGCAAATGTTGATGCAAATACAATAGGGGATCATTCCCAACAGTCCAAGATAGATATAGGCAAGATGTGAGATAAAAAATCTCACATTTTCCACGAAATTGATGAAGATGAAGATTGAAAGCAAGGGGAAGCAATCCAAAGCTTGAATCCACAATCTTCTACTTGAATTTGATGTTGAATCTCGGATTTGCAATAGAATTTGAGTTGGGAGTTTTAATTTCTCTTTCCCTCCACCATTTTTGAAGAAGCTTGAAGTATTTGATGAAGTGATGAAGAGAAGAGGGGGTTGGGCTGAGTTAAGAAGGTGCAGTCCAAACCAAAGTCTCAAGCGGGAAAAGTGACGAAAATTTCACTATCTCCAAACATATCGAAGTTTACACTCAAAAAGATCGCAAACGTCATTTTGAACTCAATGGGGGTGGTCTCGAGTCCTAATTTGACCGTATGCAAAAAGTAGCTTTTCGGACTAACATCCGACTAACGATAAAATATTTAAATATAAAATCGATAGATATGCGGGTTGTTACAAAAAGGACTTTTGAAATAAGCAAAAGTCCTTTTGCTTTTGTTTGCCAAACGGGCCCTTACAAATCCCATCACCGCCTGGGTTTTAGCACGGGAAATTGTATATGAAATCAATAAACGGCTGCAAACTAATAAAAAACTAAAAACCAACGGACCCGTGATTTCAGCCTAAGCCCATACTCTCCCTTTCATACGTGAATGTCCAGAATTAGTCAACGTCAATATTCTAAAAGTAAAAATCGTCTAAATTGCGAAGAAAAAGAAAAGCATTTATGTACAATAAATTATTTTTCAACGTCAATATTCTAAAAGTAAAATTGTCTAAATTGCGAAGAAAAAGAAAAGCATTTATGTACAATAAATTATTTAGTGAAAATTAGGTTGAAAGGTTTTTTATTTCTAGGTAATAAGTTTTAAGGACAACAATTCTGAATAACTAGTTTTAAAAACAATTTACAGAAAAATGATAAATTCATTTATCTTTTTAGGTTATGTAGGAAAAAGATAAATTCATTTATCATTATTTTTGTATAACTGAAAACGATAATTTCATTTATCTTTTTTCTGTAATTTGTCTTTAAAACTAATTTTTCAGAATTGATGTTCTTAAAACTTATTACCCTTCACAAAGAAGCCCTTCAAGTGAAAATCTCCGTTGTTTTATTATGTATTAAATACGCAATCATTGTTAAACACTATTTCATCATTATATATAAATTGTTTGCATTTATTTTTTCCAGCATTTGCGTTGAATGAATTTATGCTAAATTCAAAAAAAATTTATTATTATTCAATTAAACAGGAATAAGAAATTAGATATCCATTTGACATCTGTGGATAAAAATATCCAATGACTAAGAATTGCCTCCTGTAAGGTTGTAGGTATCCATTTGTATTCCTTGATAGGTCTAATTCAGCACATTCTCTTACAAAATTCTTGCCTTGTTGAAACATTCCAAAGACCAATCAGAACACCTACAAAACACATGGATTCTCATGGTTCAAATAAACTCAATCTTTTCCTCTCTTCTGAATGTGAGTTTGGAATACATTAATTTTCAAAGTAACCAGATTTCCATGGGAGCAATAAGACGATGAACAAAATTTTACAGATCACTACACTAGACTACTAGAGCGACCACCCCATATGGTCCATATCATTCGGATTATGTATAATTTTGTTCCAAAAATAGAAAAAAGCTGGAAAATATGCTAACTCGGTGATATAGAAAAATGACAAAACCTATTCATACCCAAAAATATGTCAGGTATGGCTCGTATTGTATTAAAGTGGGTATATAGATTGGATTCTGACAAGTCTCACATTGCAAGACATCCTAAAAGAGATTGGTAGCATGTAAAAAGGAATTTTCTTGGTACAATAAATATTGCCATGAACATATGTATGCTCCAAAATGATGTGGAGATATCCAATAATGATGCTGGCATCAAAGAGCTTCAGTGACTTTGTCATATGTACACTAAATTAAGTGCATGCATAGCGGAGTTGCGAGGGGTTGAGCGTCAAAATTTAAACATAGATGATCTTTGATTCTAATACATTGTATATCTTTTACTTTTAAACTGGATGATTTCATAGACATTGAAAATCTTTGATTTGGTAAAAACCTTAAATTCTCTATTTGTTTATTACTTCATAACATGTGTTAGAATTTCAAAAAAAAACACATCATAATTGTCGCAGATGTTAAATATTAAATATAATTATTAAATGTAATCATTAAATATTAAATATACTAAATAAATAAATATTACTTATTAATCATTAAAGGTTACTTATTAATTATTAATTATTACTTCTTGTTTATTAATTATTAGTTATTAATTATTACATCTTAATTATGATTGAATATTAATTATCAGTTATTGAATATTAATTATCCAATAGTAATTATTTAATATTAATTATATTTGTTAATTCCTTAGTATTAAAACGGTTATATGCCCATTGTTACTTTAAAGCTTTTTCTGCTAATTCGTTTGTAATATATGAACTTGATGTTTTTTCATTAGTTAAGAAAATTTTAGCAAACGAGATTTTAGAGTATAAATTATTAGCTGTAATTTACTAATTATTCAAAGTTAACTATAATAAATTATTAAATATAAAAAATAATTATTGATTATAGATACATATTTGTAATTATAAATTATTTATTAATAGTCATTAGTTATAAATTATAAATAAGGGGCTCTGCACACAAAGTCCCTATTTTTGATGTTGCTATAAGAAAAGTCCATATAGCAATTAGTATGTAAATTAGATCTCTGTTTTTCTATATCAGAAAAAGCAAACTAACTTGCAGTTTTCGAATAAAAAATGCAAGTTAACTTACGTTTTTCAAAAAAAAATTGAAAAATTGAAAAAAAAAATTATCCGTAAATAATAATAATTGTTGTTTAAGTATAAGTTCCCTTGCATCTTCTAAAAAAACTGCAAGTCACCCTGCGTTTTCTATTTTTTGAAAATAGAGACCTGATTTACATGTTTATTTCTGTAGGGACTTTTCTTATGACAACATCAAAAACAGGGATCTGTAGCTTTTTTCTGGTATAGATAATTAACATCCAAGTTTTCATTTATAAATTATTAATTACCATTCATAAATTATTTAAGTAAGTATTAAATATTTGTTATAAATTATATATTATAAATTATTATAATATTTTAAGTATTATCGACCTTCTCAGAGCCTACTATCGTGTGTGAGCCTCGTATGCTGGTTTCCACCTTTTACCTTTATTATAATATTACAAGGAATACACGTAACATATTCAAAAAATTTAATGTAAAACTAGTTTTAAAATAAGTTGTAAATTAATATCTAGTTGTAAAAACAACGATTTCACAATATTTTTTAAACAGTTGTTAAAAGGGCACTTGACAATGTTTACAAATAAAAGTTGTAGAAAAGCAAGTTTTTAAAGAAAACGTTGTAAACGGTCATGTTTTACAACGTTTTTGTAGAAAAAGTTATAAAAAAAGGGGTTTTACAATGTTTTTAAATAAAATGTTGTAGAAAGGATATTTACAATGTTTGAAAAACGAATGTTGTAAAACAAAAGTTGTAATAAGGTGTATTTGTTGTAATGTTCATGGCTATTATCAGTAAATTGATGCTCGCAACAAAATTTCAACATGCAGATTTCATCCTAGTAACGTTCACCGTTCAGATATTAATTCATCCTTAAAATTTGGTTGATAAATTGTGTGAGCGATCGTTGAGATATTGTTTGTCCGTCATGTAAACTTTGTGTCGGTCATCAGTATTATTATTTCTATCTTTGATTGTTGATCACTGACGCTAATTTGTTTTAGAAAATAATATTTCAATAAACTTGGATGATAATAAACAAATGTTAGCACCTAAGAAGATTATCCAGAGTCCATTAGTGCTATTACATATTGATTTCAATAAACTTGTTTCTGACTCTTTCCGCTAATTTTATGAATCCTTTCAGTTGCCTTCTTGTTGAATGTGACTGTGGCATAAAACAAGGTGTCTTAAAAACGAGGTAATTAGTTTAAAGGAAAAACTTTAAACTAATTTTTAAATCTAGGACCAAACTTTTTAATTTAGCCAGAAGGACAGTAACCCCTTTTTATAATTTTCTCACTTCGACTTTTTCCTCCTCAGCCATCATCTGCCTTCAGCCACTGCTTGCCCTAGCAATTGTCGTTCCAGACCGCCATCGTCCAAGCCACTGCTATCGTCCAAGCTCCTCCCTTGCCGTTGCCACCATGGATCTCACCGAAACCTAGATCTCACCTCCTTGCCGTTCACTCCGCCGCCCAAGCAATCGTCATCTAAAGTCGCCATCCAACGTTTTCCGTAATTGTTATCATCCTAAATCTCACCAAAATGATAGTAAAAAATAGCATTTGTATTTTTAAAGTCCATTAAAATGAATGAAATGTGTCGAATGATAGTTAAAAATAGCATTTGTATTTTTAAAGTGTACTAGATTGAATGGAATGTGCTGAATGATAGTTAAAAATAGTTAAAAATAGAATTTGCATTTATAAAATGCATCGGAATGAATGGAATGTGTCGAATGATAGTTAAAAATATCATTTGTATTTTTAAAATGCATTAAAATGAATGGAATGCGCTGAATGATAGTTAAAAATATCATTTGTATTTTTAAAATGCATTAAAATGAATGGAATGTGCCAAATAACTAAATGATAGTTAAAAATAACGTTTTTATTTTTAGAATACATTAGAATGAAACAAACATGTTAAATGATTGTTAAAAGTAGCATTTTTATTTTTAAAATATAAACTGTATTGTTAAATTACTTTAGAATGCATCGAATGTGCTGAATGATAGTTAAAACAACATTTGTAATTTCAAAGTGCACTACAATAAAACGAATATACCTAATGATTGTTGAAAATAACATTTGTAATTTATTATGCATTAGAATGAATCAAATGTGTTGAATGATAGTTGAAAATAGCATTTGTCTTTTTAAAGTGCATTAGATTGAATCAAATATGTTGAATGACAATTAAAAATAGCATTTGTATTTTTAAAGTGCATCAGATTAAATGGAATGTGCTGAATGATAGTTAAAACTAACATTTGTATTTCTAAAATGCATTTGAATGAATGAAATATGCTGAATGCTAGTTAAAAATATCATTTGTATTTTTAAGATGCATTAGAACGAATGGAATATGCCAAATAAATTGAATGATAGTTAAAAATGGCATTACAATGTATCAGATTGAATGTAAAGTGCCAAATGATAGTTAAAATTATCATTTGTATTTTTAAAGTGCATTACAATGTATCAAATGTGTTGAATGATGGTTAAAAATAGTATCTGTATTTTTAAGGTGCATTAGAACGTATAGAACGTGGCGAATGACGGATAAAGTAGTTTAATGTAGCATTTTAGTTATGAAGTTCACTATCATGTTTAAAATATTCAAAATGATATTTTAATGTAGCATTTTAATTACAAAGTACACTAGCATATTTATAATATGCAAAATTGTAGTTTAATGTAGCATTTTAATTATGAAGTCCGCTACCATTTATGATATGCAAAAAACTAGTTTAATGTGGTATGCAAAAAAATAGTTTAATGTGGCATTTCAATTACAAAGTCCACTAGCATGTTTAAGATATGCAAAATGATAGTTTAATATAGCATTTTATTTACAAAGTCCACTAAAATATTTAAGGTATGCAAAATGATAGTTTAATATAGCATTTTATTTATGAAGTACACTAGCATTTTAGCAAAGAAGTAGCATTTTCTTTATGATATCTGAAATGTTCAAAATAAAGTAAGTCAGCAACTCAATAAACAAGTAAACAAGAAACTGATGCATCATGTTTTATGCATATTTTATCATCTTGTGAAACACATGAGTAATATTATCTAATCAAAATCATATCTTATGCAGATTCTAAAATGGAAACTTGCTCTAGTTCTTTGAAATTTAGGAACATTCAATTATGCTATTACAAATGAATAAACTAAAACAACAGAATATAACATTCAATTGTGCATTATACGTAGAGAATTATAATGATAAGTTCATATAGCATTATTTTACTTAGTTCATTTCAACAAGTAATCATCATCATTACCTTTAGCACCACTAGCAACCTTCACCTCCACTCCACCGCCGCTCATCTTAAGTTGGCCATCGATGTTGTCGTCGAAGTTACAGTTGCTGTTGAAGTTGTCGACCAAGTCACCGAACGCCTTCAAAGTTGTCGCCACCACCTCATTCCACCGCCTTCGCCTGAACGAGCTCGACCTTCACCTGCGCTGCCGTAACCTGTGCTTGCGTCGCCGCCACCTATTCTTATGATGCGCCGTCCGTTCTTGTGGTTTGAGAATGAGATTGAAGAAGATGGCACAATTTAATTTTTTTTGTAATGATTTTCCTTCAGCCCAAATAATAAAATCCGCGTCCTTCAGACTTAAAAACAATAGCCTCTTCCTTCATTCTAAAAACCCAGCTATGTTTTTCCTTGAGCCTATTTTCCTGTCTTAAAACCATATTTCAAGAAACTCTAGCGTTGTTTTCATTTTTGCCTTTATTTTTATCTTGCAGGAAAAGCTGAAGAATAAGAAGGGTTCGGATTGTTGGTTACATCATGAGCGAAGGGAGAAGGTTGGTATCATTACCAAACCATAGCAATTTTGAAGTATAATATTTTGGATGGTTAACAAAAATGTTACCAGCACTACAAGAACAACACTGATTTCCGACAGCTCAAAGCCGTCGACGGTTGTTAGAAGGACGTCGGAAACCGTAGGAACAACTGTTGGAATACGAATCTTTTTTAGTAATGATTTTCAACGGCACTTTTCCGTCGGCCTCCAACGGCATCTCAGATCGTTGCCAACGACCAAAATGACCACGTGGAAATCCTGAAAAACCAAATAACCGTTCCACGCCGCAGAAATGGTCGAAGATTGTCGTTGGAAGCTGTTGGAAAATTATGACCTACAGGCCGTCGGAAACCGTTACAAGTCGTCGGTAATCTGGATATTTTTTTATGAATTTGAACCTGCTACCTTTCAGCCACCCCGCATCCATCAATACTAATAACAACTCATTTTCGAGCATATATAAACCAATAATCATATAGATAAGCATACATAATATTTTATCCATAAAATCCATATCCAAATCCAAATCCAACATAATCCACAAAATCAACATCTAAATCCACAAACTCAACATCCAAATCCACATAAAATAATATACAATCCATCAAAATGTACCAAACACATCCTCACCCACTCGAAGCGTATATATACAGACAAAAAACATAATAGAACATATCTAGCATCATCGATCATCATCCCCTGCAGAACCACCCGATGAAGGAAACCTCCCAAGCTGCTCCATATACACCGCCAAGCGCTGATTTAGCTGCCCATCTGCGCAGCACGACGGCGATAATGCTCTCGTAGCTCGACGATCTCGGCCTTTCCAAAGGGTTTTTTTTGCGGAATCCAATAAATCATAAAAAAAAATTTGCTCAAATATTTGATTCTTCTTCAACATTAACATCGTCATCAACAAATTGTGCAGTAGGGAACATTGAACGTGCTGCATCTTCAACCATATATTCTACGAGATTCATCGTAACAATTTCATTACTCACTACCTTCTCTGACTGTACATGATTAGGTGCTACAAGTTCTCCGTGTCGATCTCATACCAAATAGTTCGGCATGAAACCGTACTGACGCAAATGAACTCTAACCATTTCGGGTATCAAATGCTTCAACAATTTACACCTACTACATGGACAACGAATTTCTTCGTCGTTTCCATTATTATTTAAAATGAAATTAATAAATACGTGTACACCATTATTAAAATGTTCACTTATTGAGCCTCCAATTTTCCTTCGTTGTTGATACATCCAGCTTCGATCAGTAAAATAATTCATCATCTCTCCTACTATAATTAAAAAATACGATATAAATGAAAACCACATTCACAATTTATTTTTCAATACAATTTTACAGTTTAATGTTTTGTATTAATTGATCATTGACACTTTGTTGCTGGGTCATCCTACTTCCCATTACAAACACAGTAACGTAATTACATCTTGTAAACCATTTCATTTTAAACAATTCAACAAAATTTCGGCAGCCTTCCCTTTTGTTCCCTGAGTCGTACACGATTGCGTGTACACATGGAACATAAAGAAAGCGCTGTCGAAATTTTGTGGACCGTTTAAAATGAAATGATTTACAAGATGTAATTACGTTACTGTGTTTGTAACTTGTCCAATACAGGGACAAATCTAACAAATATTGTATATGATGAATATACATGTTTGTTTTGTTAAAAAACGAATAACCACATAACGATCATATACAATACTTATCAGACGGGATCAAAAAACACTCTAAGGATTTTATGAATAAAATATGTAACAATTGGCTTTCGTCGTTTACATTAAATTGATTAACATTTAACTTAAGTTAAACTACCGTATACGATGGTTTATCACATACGCACAGTTTAAAACTTTAATTAACTAACCGTACGTATATAAAATTAATTATCATTTTCGACGTTTTAGAAAACGCATAAACTAAATTATATTCATCCACACTAAATAACCCAAGTAACGTGTAAAAGCACTAAATTATTGAACTAATAGACACTAATTTCTTATCGCACAAACTAACAAATTAAACTATACTAACTAACAAATCAAACTAACATTCAATAAACTATACTACACAATCAATGTGACAATATAAACAATTAAACTAACAAACTAACCCTAAATTAACAAATTCATTAAATTAGGGTTTAGGGATAATACCTAAAATAGAGGAAATTAGGGGTTTGGAGGAGATGAGATTCTGATTTGATGAAGTTGGAGTTGATTTCGGCAAAAATTCGTCGCTTGGAGCTGGAGGGGAAATGGTGGAGGAGGGTTTTTGATTTGGGGAGGAATGAATTGGTTCAGGTTTCGACCTGAAGAGGAAGATACACGCGACTTTCGGACGGCTATCAACGGCCGCAAACGGCAATTTTCCAACGGATCGCGACGTCTAATTATTTTAATTGTAACAAACTGCAG
Organism: Allium fistulosum; assembly: GCA_030737815.1. Lineage (NCBI taxonomy): Eukaryota > Viridiplantae > Streptophyta > Magnoliopsida > Asparagales > Amaryllidaceae > Allium > Allium fistulosum. The sequence continues at coordinate 839,547,232 of CM060905.1, forward strand.
AAAATATATGTCGTTCGTGGACTTTCGGACAAAAAACCCTTCATTCGAAGGCCGAACGACCTTCAAACGAGACTAAATTTGAACCGGTGATGCTTTGTAGTGTTTTAATCGAATCCGTACGGTTGCATTCGCAAAAAAATCATCGAAAATAAAATTATCCAAGAAATATGTCATTTTGTAGGAGTTAGCTATAACACTTATATAATAAGTGTTATAGCTAACTCCTAGAAAATGACATATTTCTTGGATAATTTTGTAGGCGATGATTTTTTTGTGAATCCAACCGTACAGATTCGATTAAAACACTACAAAGCATCACCGGTTCAAATTTGGTCTCGTTTGAAGGTCGTTCGGCCTTCGAATGAAGGGTTTTTTGTCCGAAAGTCCACGAACGGCCATAAATTTGAAATTCAAGATCGACACCCCAGATTCGTGTATTTTTAAACCATATTCTGGAAACATGTCCAAAATACCTTAGATCGACATAAGATCCAAAGAATTTATTTTTACACCGCATATTTTATTTTATATAATTTTATTATATCAAATACATTTAAAAATTCATAATTGATTACCCAACGGTTTAAAAAATTATTTTAATTCTTTAAAATGTTACATATAACCACCTTTATCGAATTTGTATAACAGATCGACTAAAAGTTGCATCTAATTGTCGTGCGAGTTAGATTTTCAACAACAATAACTTTTCGAATTACACGAACATATATCATCGAAAATACCAATTTAACCTATCACGACCCGTCATTGGGTGAATATTAATAATCGTACATGTCAATTTTATCTTTTTGGCCATTTTAGTAGTGTTTTTTATTTTTTCAAACGAAATAGGTGTATATAAGAATTAGATTGGGAAAATAATTAAATAGCCGACGCCAGCCAACTCGGGCCATTGCAGGCCGTCCCCAACCGACGCAAAATTCAATAGAATTTTGCGCCGTCCCCAGCCGACACATAATGGAGACGGAGTCGACTCCTGCCTACTCCAGCCTCTGTCCCTATTTTAAAGTATTCTAGTAGTGTAATAATGGAAACGACGAAGAAATCCATTGTCCATGTAGCATGTGTAAATTGTTGAAGCATTTGATACCAGAAATGGTTAGAGTTCATTTGTGTAAGTACGGTTTCGTGCCGAACTATTTGGTATGGGATCGTCACGAAGAACTTGTAACACCTAATCCTGTACAGTCAGAAGTGGAAGTGAGTAATGAAATTGTTACGACGAATCTCATAGAACATATGGTTGAAGATGTAGCACGTTCAATGCTCCCTACTGCATAATTTGTTGATGACGATGTTAACGTTGAAGAAGAACCAAATATTGGAGCAATTTTTTTATGATTTATTGGATTCCACGAAGAAATTCCTTTGGGAAGGATGTACAAGTGGCCCCTATTATCAGTAACTGCAGAATACATTGCGATGAAATCTAAATACAACCTCACAGAAGCTGGATTTACAGTTGTTGTACAAGCTACGAAGCGACATATGCCTCTCGATAATTTAATGTGCGAAAATCATTATGAAGTGAAAAAACTTATGTCGGCTTTTGGTTTACCGTATCAAAAAATAAATACATATTTGAATGGTCGCATGTTGTTTTGGAAAGAAGATATTAATCTTAGGAATTGTAAAATATGTAATCAGGAAACGTACAAACCAAGAAAGATAAAGGGAAAGGAAGTCCGGTATAAACGTATGCATTATTTACCTATTACTCATAGGCTTCAAAGGTTATATGCATCTTCTATAACCGCGCATCATATGAGATGACACAGTGTTAGAACACATGAAGAAGGTACTTTAACACACCCAGCTGATGGGGACGTATGGAAGCATTTTGATCAGAAATATCCCGATTTTGCAGCGGAGAACCGTAATGGTAGACTTGGTTTATGTATGGATGGATTTTGTAACGACCCAGAATTTGACCACTTTAAGATACACTATTTAAAGTGATTTTAAATGTAAAATAAGTAAGGTTATATGATTCAAATAATATCAGATACGATTTGAAAAGAAAAGAATACACAAAAATAGTAACATTTGCCTATAACGACAATAGTGACAAAATGCTGATTTTAACAAAGTAAGTTTCAGTGGTTTAATAAATTATTTTAATTTATTTATGAGTGTTTATATTTTTAAATATCATTATACTAATTTATTTTTAAATTTGGTTTACATGAATAAATAGTTTAACAAAAACTTCAAAATATGACTGTAAAACAATTTGTCGAAAATCAACGTTTTGTCGATTAAAAGTTGTCGCAACGTCGTCGCACCTTTATTTTATTTCTACCCTTAATGATCCGCTTATTCGTGCAATTTGAGTTGGACATGTGTGGTTTATTGTCGACTCAAAGGGTACGGAAAAACGGGCCGTTACATTTGGTATCAGAGCTGAAGGTTAAGCGAGAACCTTGGCTTTGTTGGGGTAAAGACTCATCAGAGATAGGGTAAGTAATGCCCTAGGATGAGTGACTCATTAGAGATAGGACTAGTAACACCCTAGAATGAGTTTGAGTGTATTATATATATGAGTGTGTATTTGTTATTGGATATAAAAATGTTTTGTGTTGATTAATCTGTTGAGTGGTATATGGATTTTGGTCGATGCACGAGAGCTCCATGTAATCGATAGGGATTCCTAAACACTTAAACAAGGCGAACCGACACACTGATTTTGAAAAGATTGGTAAATGAAATAATTTTACCTAGGATTATATTTTGAATATAAAGTATGTATTTTGAAAAGTTGTATAGTTAGAAATAAGGATTAGTGAAATTTAAAAATGAACATCTTGTGATTAGAATTTCATAGTTTGACTATAAGATGTTTCATAAAGATAGTCGATAAGTAAGTAATCTGAAAAGGTAATTAAGATCTTTAATACTTATTCCAAAATAATAAATTAAGAAATGATAATGTTAAGCTACTATCATAAATTGATCAATTGTTTGATTTAAAAGTTTAAGTACAAATACCTTGTAAATTAAGTTTCACAATTTGACCATAAGGTATTTGATAATAAGATTTGTTTAACGAATGAACATATAAGATAAAAATGTATTTAAATAATAGAAAATGATTGTGTAAAAAGATATATATAAAAGGAATAAGAATTTAAATTCGAGTAAAAGAGTTGTGGAAATTTAAATGAAGTTAATTAATATAAGATAAAATGAATTTATAAAATAGGTATTATAAAGTAATCTCTAAAGGATTTTGAAAATGGTATTATTTCAAATAAAAAGAGATATTTTATGATAACTAATTCGATTGGGTCGAAAATAAACTAAAAATGGACAAGAGATGTGTTCGGATGGTAAGCACTTCTCTTAAGTATTACTCTTCTTGTTAAGAGGATATATGATACTATTGGTAGTACCCAATTCCTTGGATTGTTTTGGAGTTACTCGATCTATATAATTTTCTTAAAGTTAAAGAGATAATGTGAAACATTAATTGATAAATTGATTAGTAATCTTTATAAAAGTGTTTAAAATAAAGATAAATTGGGATCGCTAATTGATATGATAATTAAAACAAAATTCTCGACGATTATGGACAGTCGAAAATTTTTGAAACATACATAACTCGGAGCTAAGAAAATTGTAAAAACTTTTGGTAAAAGATTGTGAAATACTTTGAGTAAATGAAATAAGATAAGGATGATTTATAAATCTGATTTATAAAGAAAAGAAAAAATATTTAAGAGTTTGAGGATTTAAATATGGGTGGTTTTAAAATCTGTTTTTCAAAGCTAGAAAATTAATAATAGTATTAAGTAAGAAATAAGTTCTATAACTTATGAATTTGAGATAATAGTAAATTAAAACAAAGTTTAAATTTGTTAAACAGACGGATTTAAGTAAAATCAATTTGAAATTTGGTATTTGTATATACTCTTAGGATGTAAAGGTATATCATACAAATATAGATTTAAGTCATGAACTATTTATACACTTAAGTAAAATAATGACTTTTTAAAATGTAATTATAATTTGGAAAAAGTTATATTAGTGAATTCTAACATTAATTAAGAATTTGGACTTAAGTCTTTAAAACATGATTGATTTACATAAGTTATAAGATGAAATAAACTTAAGTGATAGTTTTACGAAAGGATTCATAAATAATATTAGTGTTAAAGGAAATATACCGAGTTGGAAGATTGTGGGAAAACTTTTTTATAAAGATAAATTATCATCTGAGTGAAAAATGATTTCTTTAGAATAATTTCCTTTAATAAAAAAAGATTTGAAAATAAATAATTAAGGGGATTATATAAAGAAGCACCTTTATAAAGTGTTTGAGTTTAAGATAAAGTTTTTATGAAAAGTTTTTGAAAGTTAATAAATACATATATTATATGTAGATCATCTCATCATACAAATTTTGATCTAATATGCGAGTACATAACTTTAAGGTATTTACACTGGTTCGAAAAAGGATTTATCACTCGATTCTTGACAACGAACATTGATGAGGGTTTGTGGTTAGGCACTTTAGTTTTCTATCATAGTTGAGAGCTATGCAAGGAAAGCAAAGGTTTCTGAGCAAAGAGCCTGATTAAAATCCGCACTAGAGGATGTGGGATCGATACTAGTTCGAAAAAAAAGTTGTGTATTAGAATAGGAGATCGAATAATATATTTCATACGGATGATCTGTGTATATTATATGGAATTAGGTTTAAAGATAAATGTTTTGGGCAAACTTTTATTTCAGGTAATTTCGAGGACGAAATTCTTTTAAGTAGGGGAGAATGTAATGACCCGAAATTTGACCACTTTAAGATACACTATTTAAAGTGATTTTAAATGTAAAATAAGTAAGGTTATATGATTCAAATAATATTAGATACGATTTGAAAAGAAAAGAATACACAAAAATAGTAACATTTGCCTATAACGGCAAAAGTGACAAAATGCTGATTTTAGAAAAGTAAGTTTCAGTGGTTAAATAAATTATTTTAATTTATTTATGAGTGTTTATATTTTTAAATAGCATTATACAAATTTATTTTTAAATTTGGTTTACATGAATAAATAGTTTAACAAAAACGTCAAAATGTGACCGTAAAACATTTTGTCGAAAATCAACGTTTTGTCGATTAAAAGTTGTCGCACCTTTATTTTCTTATATAGGAACATATATTCAAATAGTATAAGTATTAATTAATTCACTAATCAATTTTACTTTTACTAAACATACTTAGAAAATTCTAGAATATAATTAATAAAAAGTAAGCACAAAAAGACAAAAATGTCATTTCAAAGCAAAAAGTAAAACATAAAATTAAAGAAACATAATTATTACTTTCTTTACTTAATACTTAAGTGAAAATGACATAAAGTAATGATTTGAAATGTGATGTTAAGTGTTGAAAAAAAAGATTACTTTATAAGTAAGTAAGGGTATTTTGGTCTTTTTATAAAATATTATTTTAATTCAAAAACTTTTCTATAAATAAGACCACCATTCTTCCACTTTCTTTCACACATTTCTACCTTCTTCTTCCTCCTCCTTGAAGCTCTCTTTAATGGCTTCCTCTTCTTCTTCCAAATCCTTACTAACTTTTTCAAAACCATATCAAATCAACTCCAAACACCACCAAACTTTTTCAAAGACCTTAGAATACCATTAAAACATGGTTTAGCATCTAAGAAGTGAAGAAATGATGGAGGAAGAGGAAGAATAGGAGGAGGCCGAACTTATGGAAGAAGGAAAGCAAGCGTGAAGCTTCGGAGCAAGAAAAAGAGAAGGAAGTGCCATCGATTTCATTCCAAGGAGCTAGGAGCAAATTCAAGGTGCTGCGGAAGCTCTGCCGAATTTTCCGAAGTTGGTTAAAGTTGAAAACAATAGTGAAGTGTTGTTTGAAAAGAATGTTGGTAGGAAGTTAATCTTTTGATTAAAGGTGAATACTCTTATTTACTAATAAATCCATAAATTATTTCAAGTATGATGATTTAAAAGTTTAGTATATGTTGGATGATTTATTGGATGATAACTTGGTTGATATTATGGTTGATTATATGTTTGTGATATGGATGATAACTTGGTTTGATAAATGATAAGAGAAATGATTAGTAATTATTCATAGTTAATTAAATGAAAATTAAATCCATACAAATATGTGTATGGAAGTTATTTAGCCTCTTAATGATTTTAAATGGGTTAAAATAGTTTAAATATGATTTAAAACAAATTTGAAGTGTTTCGGACAAGTTCTGAAGCAATTCACAAAATTGGTCAAAATCGAGCTCGTCGCGTAGCGGTAGTTCGTAAATTTTGACTCATAACTTCAAATTAACTTAGAGAATGATTTATAAGTCGAATTTCTTCGAAATAAAAATTATTTGGTCCACAATGATAATAGTTTCCCAACGAAGAAAGAAAATCAAGATTTCATCAAGTAGATTTTGAAATATATCCAAAACAATTTTCTAAAAACATCGCGGTTTTGCAGTTCGAAATCCAAAAAGGGATTTCTGTAAAAATGATATTTTTAATGTTTTAAAAATATGAAATAAATTTGATAAATCTATTAAAATAGTTTAAAAGATATTTGGAAATGAAAATATGAATTTTCAAATATTAAAAAGTTGTTTAAATCAAATAAGCTTATATAGCACTTTCTGCAGCACTTTTATGCTGCAAATTCTATAACCTATTGAATGTAGTTTTAAACTTAACAATTCTTTCCTAAATCTTTTGTGAATGATTTTAAAAGAATAATTAAGTGTTTTAAATGATGATTTGGAAGTTTAATAAATCATTTCTAAAATGAAGATTAAAAACCGAGTATGCGGAAACGACTAGTACATTTGTCCCGCCTGTGAGATCTGGGAAGATAAAACAAGGTGTTTAACTAAGGTTAGGGATGGAGCAACCAGTGCCCTGAACTTACCTGGCCTATGTTTTCTCTTTTTAGGCGAGGGGTGGAATAGATCGAAAGGAAAGCCCGGATGCTCTAAAAGATCATGTTTAAGTTTTTCCAAGATAAAAGAAAAGAAACAAATTCTTTGAATATTAATTAACCATTTAACATCTTTTATCGATGATTAGCACGAAGGAACCGGGATCGGATTTGAGTGATTCCTATCCGAAGAACTGGAATCGGATTTGGGTGATTCCTGTCCGAAAACCCCTTCAAACTAATTTTTGAAATAAAACATATTGAAGACAATGATTATTGATGACAAAGATCTTCATGATGTAGGATTACTTGTCATTAGTCTCTGGAGGTGAAATTTACCATATTTAAGGTGGCAGTAATACCCTGTTATGAAAATCTTCGATTTGCAAAAATATGATTTGAAGTTAAGAAAGAAATCTTTGATTAAGATTTAATGAATGATTTGTGAATATTTTCCCTAAGTTAAAAGTTATAATTTGAATATAAGAAATCATTAATTAAGAGTAAAAGAATGGTTTGGAAAGGTTTTCCTAAGTAAAAGTGAAAATGATTTGGAATTATTCCAAGGTTTAAGAAATGTTTAAATAAACCAAATGATTTGATAAATGAGGCTTAATGATTCCATATACATTTGAAAAGAAAATGGAATAAATTGAAAAGAGTATATCTAAGAAAGATATTTTATTTAAATAAAAGATGAAGTAATTGATTGATGATTGATATCCACAAATGAACTAAACATCTTTTTATCGATAATTGGTTTCGAAGGAACCGGAGTCGGATTTGGGTGATTCCTATCCGAAAACCACTTCGAACCAATGTATACGTTCGAAAGTGAAGACATGTTGAAGATGATGATTATTGAAGACCGTGGATCTTCATAGCGTGAGGACTGCTTGTTGAACATGCTTTGGGTAGCTCCCATTATAGGGTTATTTATAGCAGTGGTCTCCCCGTTGTGGAGGTTTTTCGGATTGCAAGAGCTTCTCGCCTAGTAATGGCCGAGGAAAGTGCCTTCGGTTTCGTTCAGTCCTAGAACGAACTTGTATGGACGAATGTCCGACATTGCATTTCTGAGACACAACGTTTGACTTTTACAAATGTACATCTGCTTGGTGGCGGAGAAGGCAACTTCTCTTAGCTTAACACCCTTCTTTGAGACATATGTGCTCAGAGGTTGTATGCTTGTGGGAGTCAAATAGTGATCAAAGGAATGACAGTGTGGCATTCAAAGTGGAACCTGTTTTGATCAAAGCGTGGTTTTGTATAAAAGAAACGTGGCTTTGAAGAAATTGAGCGTAGCCTCGCGAGCCTCACACCCCGGTTATGATGGGATTCTATGTGGTCAGATGTATGCTCGCATTTCAGATAGTAGTGATTTAGGTTATCAGATGTTCTGAGCCCCAGGTACCAGATACATCTGGGCCTCATGGCAGGGATGCGCGAAGTCCGAGTCCTTGGATGTTATTCACAAATTGTATCCACTTTTAGCCATTTGTGTTGTTGTATAACGGCGTCTGAGTCTGGATGTAAGCTGTGGATACAGATTGATCTTTCCACCAGTTTCCTATCATGTTGGAAATCCAATCCCAATACAAGATTTACGGTTTTGATTGTATTCCAAAAATAGCTGTAATGACTTGCAAACATTTTAGCTACCCCTTTCTGGTATCATATATTCCGTTGGTATATTCCGTTGACCCAGTCCGGGATATTACCTTAGACTTAGTTCGGGTATTGATACCTTATTTGAATAAGTTTATTTGAAAAGTGTTTTCAAAAGAATGTCATTAAAAATAATATCAAGTGTATTTTGGTATAAAAGTGTTTGGGTTATCATAAGGTAAAAACCCATCCGTGTTTATGTGTGGGCGTGGTCTTATGAGATACCCTTCTTTTCAAAGGTTTTGATAACATCGTCATGATCTATACATTTTAAATTTCGAGTATCTCACGCTGGTTTATCAAGCCTGATCCGGGTATTTTTAATACTCGGGTCAGATCCGAGTAGTTTCAGGTTGAGTTGAAGACGGTTGGAGTTTCCAGAGGAGAGCTGGAGATCTTCATCATCATATGGACGTATTCTATTATCCTCTGCATATATTGTATTTGTTTTGTTGTTTGTCAGCATTTGTAAGGGCAGGTGTTATAACTGTCCAGGCTGAATTTAGGTTAGATTCTGATATTGTATTTTAAAATTTTCCGCTGTAAAGATTATTATTGAAATAATATATGTTATTCCATTCATGTGAGATTCTGTTCTATCTTTAATTTCTTTCTACCCTTAATGATCCGCTTATTCGTGCAATTTGAGTTGGACATGTGTGGTTTATTGTCGACTCAAAGGGTACGGAAAAACGGGCCGTTATAGATTTTCACCATTTTCTCAATTTAGTTCTAAATATTCATCTTGGCCTATAATCGTTACACTTTACAACTTACCTTCATGGATGTGTATGAAAACTCCATATATGTTTCTCACAATTTTCGTCCCTGGCCTTGATGATCCGACACAAGGAATCAATATTTATTTATAGCCGTTGATTGGAGAGTTGAAAACATTATGGTACGTAGGAGTTGAAACATACGACATCTTAAAAAAAGACATATAATATGTTTGCTTCTTTGTTGTGGACGACGAAGGATTGAAACATTTAGCTATGGGTCCAAAAAGAAAAGTCAAGACCTATCCAATATTCTTCGTTAATGGATATAAATTTAACATCAAAGAATACAGTGCTGAAAAATTAACTAACAATACCGGTGTATTTGTTAAAGTTAGTGATGATCCAAATGATCATGTAAATGATTTTTATGGTGTGTTAACCCAGGTTTTGCAATTGACATATTTCACAAGACCTGCAGAAGAAGTATTTTTGTTTAAATGCAACTGGTTCAACAACGTTTCAGGTTCTGGAATCAACGTGCATTCAAAGTATAATCTTATAGAAATAAAGCATACCTCGCGTTATTATAAGTACTTTAGTAGACGCAAATATTCCAATTTATGACGCAAATTCCGTTTTGAGGCAAGGGTCAAGGTAATTGGTATCAAAATGTTATGGTGGTGTGTGATTTCGATATGAAATTTATATATGTAATGGCGGGATGGGACGGAATAGCTCATGATTCAAGAGTCCTCAATGAAACAATTCGTAATCCTACGAAGAATTTTCCAATTCCTCCTTTACGTAAGTAAATTCAAATATTTTAGTTACATTAATAATGTCAGCATATTGACATAACATCTTATTTTATACAGATATGTACCACCTTTGTGATGCTTCTTATACAAACACTAGAGGCTTTTTATCTTCTTATCGCAACACACGTTATTGGTTGAAAAGTTATAGAAATATCGTCGCTACAAATAAGAAAGAAAGATTCAACCATGCACATGCTTGGTTAAGAAATGTTGTTGAACGTAGTTCTGGGGTACTAAAAAAATGATTCCCTATTTTAGTTAAAATGCCTCCGTACAAATTTTCTTGTCAAAGAGATAATGTGATCACATGCACGACGATACACAATTTTGTACGTCGTGTTTCACTTAATGATAAGCTATTTTTGGAAGCAGAACAAGATGATGATACTGGAAATATTTCCGATGAAATAAAACAATGAAATGACGATCAAGAACCGCCACAGGCTCCACCAAGTCATGGTGAAGTGTTTTCATCCGAATCGCAAACTTTTGTGTCGGATTTACGTGATCAAATTTTTCCAAACGAAGCCTTCATCTTCAGACCCATGCAACTTGCAACAAGTCCATTCCTTCAATAAAATGCGTGTAACAAGCCTCGTATGTGATATTTGAAGCTACTTCCTATAGTCATTCTTGCGTGTCATCTGCATATATTATTTGAAGCCTGCCAAACTGCATTCATGAGTGTGCATCCATTCTTGCATGAACACCTCTGCAATCTGTTCCAACAGTTTACACCCATTATTTTATGCAACCTATTTATGATATGTTGTTCATGCGTGTATAGCAACCCATTCCAACACTTCACCCATTATTAAATACTAAACCTATTCCTACAGCCATTCTTGCGTGTACACCTCTACAGCCATTCATGTACTGTGCCCTCTAAGTTACATTCGTGTATAGCCATGTAGCCCCCTTGCATTTTCGAGAACATTCAACATAGCAGCTGCCGTTTGCAACATAACTTCTTTCTAGCTTTCCATTCTCTCAATCTACAAGCATGTGCTATAGTTGGAAGGACCAGTTCCTTTAGTCCCATGAGCCTATGTTTTATACTATAGCACCCCATATGATTTGTTTTAGAAAGTGTAGCATATTGTATGCAATTTTTGGTTGCTTGAGCTCTTCTATTTTGGATGATCATCTAAGGGATGATCCTACTTATTTAAGGTGTAATCATTACTAACTTTTAGACACTTGTATGCTTTCGTTTTTTTATTAATAAACGTCAAGTGCTCTCCTCATAAGAGGATCACTCTTTTATCAAAAAAAGACTCCGTTTATAAAAGTTAACTAACTTTTGCAAAATTTAATTAGGTTAACTAGTTAGTTTTATAACAACCAAGTTTTGTAAAAACTAAGTAAGTTTCTAAAAATTAACCAAGTTTTATAAAAGTTAAATAAGTTAATAAAAATTAACTAAGTTAACTAAGCTTTATAAAAAATAACTATAGTTTTGTAAAAATTTAATTAAGTTGATTAAGTTTCATATAAATTAACAAAATTTGTAAAAGGTAACTAAATTTTTATTAAAATTAACTAAGCTTATTAAGTTTTATAAAATTATCTAAGTTTATAAAACTTAATCAATTTGATAAAAATTAGCTAAGTTTACAAAAATAACTAATTTATGAGATTTAATTAAGTTTTATACAAGTTAACTAAATTTTATAAACATATAACTAAGTAGACTAAGTTTGCAAAATTTAATCAAGTTTGTGAAATTTAAATAAGTTAACCAAAATTTATAAACTTTAAATACATTCATAAAAGTTATAAATTATTTTATAAATACTTAACCAAGTTAACTACGTTTATGAAAATTTACTAAGTTTTATAATTGATTTAACTAAGTTAACTATGTTTCTAAAAATTAACCAAGTTTTATAAGCATTAACAACGTCTTATAAAGATAAACAAGTTTATAAAATTAGTAGTAGTACTAATAGTATAAATAAAAAGTAGTAGTGGTATTTGTAATACTACTACTAATAATAATAGTTACTTTTAAACTAGGTTTGCTAACTTCTACTTGTGTTATTATTCAAGGTTTTTTTGTAGGCATAGACTTTTTAAGAGGACAAGCTTTATGATCTTGACATTTCACCACTTCCTAAAAAAATTAGAATTTTTACTGTGCTTTCATGTATTTTTAAAGCATTCCTACAAAATATTGTACATAACTATTTTTTGTTTTGGTGTATGAACTTTATGCAACTTCGATTATTTTTCATGTATAATATGCTTTGATTGTCAAATGTTTCCTATCAATGTTATTTGAATTGATTGATCTACATTTGAATAGAGTTCAAATGTTTTCTTTTAGATATTCTAATGTTCGGAAATGTTACTTGAATTCTAACATGATAAAGGTCAAAATGCTATAAATGTTTTTACATCATTCCTAAAAAGATGTTAAATACCTTTATCCAGCATTTTAGAAAGTACTACTATAGGATTTGAACTTACATATAGCGTTTCTATAATGCTACATAAACTCTTGCAATGTCATCTGTGCAGTTAATGCCCCGCTATATCCCCGCTATAACTCCGATATATCTTATAGCGGATTCCTACCGCTACGATTTTTCCATATATCCCCAACATATAGCCTTTTCGCTTTAATCTCCGCTATTTCCGCTATATCCCGTTATTTCCGCTATATTCCGCTATATCTTCTATAAAAAATTGGATTGAAAAATGATATTTATACGCTATAAAAATTATGAAATTAATTAATTTCATTGAATTTTTGATATATGTTTAGAAATGATAATACTCTAATATTCTACTAAATTAAATTAAGTTATATAACAGTTTTACGTTCATTTACAATACATTTGCACATATTTTTATTTAAAATTATTTTTGTATTAATTATAATTCAAGTGAATGTTAATTTTTCACATAATTACTATCTATATATTTGTAAAAACAACAAGTATGGGATTTATATGCTATTTTAGAGTAATCCGATATATCCCGCTATATCTTCGCTACATCCCCGCTATGACTTTTTGCACCTCTACCGCATTGAATCCACCGAGCGCTTTAACTGCACAGAATGTCATAGATAAAAGCAATGCAAAAAAACCTAGTATACCATAAGGTGATACCACTGCAATATGATAACTTTTGGCAGCATTTCCAAAAATGCTATTATAGAATATGAACTTATTAAAACATGTCGTACAGCGTTCTTCGTAATGCATGATAACTTTTAAGGCGTTTTCAAAATGCTGCGAAAAGTTTTTTTTGTTGTAGTTGAAGATAACAGCTGCCAACTCCAAGTCATATGTCGGATATCAAAATTCATGGGGGTTGCATTCCTAAAAGCATAAGATATTACTTTGCCTCTTTGCATCAACATTGCTCCTAACCCCGCACCTGAAGCATCACTATAAACAATCATATACTCATTTTGCTTGGTTATAACTAAAATTGGAGCATTTTTTAACCGAAGTTTCAACTCTCGGAATGACATCTCACATTCCTTAATCGCACACTTCTTTTTCTTCTGAGTAAGTCTTATCATTATCGTTGTTGTTCAAGAGAAGTCCTTATTGAATCTTTGATAGTAGCATGCCAACCCTAGAAAATCCAGACCTTTGTAATAGTCTCAATTCACTTCCCAACATTCTAAAATTTAGAGGGTATATAGCCAATTCTCTCTACAAAACAACATAGCTTAACTTTCCTTCTCTGAAAATTAAAGTTAGAAAATTTTAACCTTAACTTCTGTTGTCTCAATGTCTCCAACACAATCCTTAGGTGAATCTCATGTTCTCTCTCATCTTTTGAGTACACCAAAATGTCATCTATGAACACCAACACATATTGATCTAACTGGTCTCGGAAGTTCTGATTCATCAAGTCCACAAAAAATGCAGGTGCGTTAGTTAGTCCAAGTTGCATTACCAACCACTCATATAAACCATACCTCATTCTAAAAGCAATCAAGGGAAAACTCTTCTTTATAACCCTTAGTTGATCGAATTCTGAAGCTAAATCTAGCTTCAAAAATACCTTGTCCCTTTTCAGCAGATCATTAATTCTGGTAAGGGATATCTGTTCTTCACCCTTCTCTCATTTAGCTTCCGATGGTTAATGCATAGTCCCAAAGGCCCATCAGACTTCTATAAAAACACGATCGAAGCCCTCAACACTGAGCTACTCGGATTTAGAAAGCTCTTTCTCTCTAATTCACTAGTTGCTTCTTCAATTCCTTCATCTACTTCGAAGGAATTCTACTAGAGGGTCGGCTAAATGGCTTGGCTCTCGGTATCAACTCAATACGAAACTCCATAGCCCTAGGGTAGTAATTCGAAAACTAGTTTAGACATACCATGAAAGTCACTAACTACACGTACTTCTTCGATGCCTTCTTCCATCAAAAATACAACAAATACCCCACTTTTGCCCTAAGATCTCGGTTCTTGCAAAGTTAAAATTACTCGCCCTTTGGTATGGGTGTCTCAATGCTATAATCCTTTTGGCACAACATATCTTTGCACCTAAACATTCCAGCCAATCCAACCCCAAAATAACTTTGAAGCCTATGAAGTCAAAACATAGGGGTCACATAGAAACTTACACCTACCTAACTCAATTTCTAAATTAATGCACCTAAATCCAAGAGTGGCATATCCCTGTATTAGATATATTATATGAATGGAAGTGACTAAGTAGATAACTTCTAACCCAAGTCTATCAACCGAGTCTTTAGCTATAAATGAAGGTGTAACTCTAATGTTAAACGGTATCCTAACATAAATACAAAAAATCAGAGTCATACCTTCAAATATGATATTCATGCCTTTCTCCTTAACAGGCGGACCTCCTTTTGGCCTTCCAAGCAAGACCTTTGCCTGATTCATCTTTAGACAATCTTTCTTATTATGGCTGAACTTATCATAATTAAAGCATTTGGCTTTAGAAAAACCTTCCGGGATTGGGCACTTAGATGCATAATGCCCCATCTAGCCACATACGTAATAGTTTACTTTGGAAATATCCTTCCATGCTCTGCTTCTAGAGCCTTCCCTTTCGGTTGTTGGCCCCTCTTCCCCTTCTGATATGGGGTAAATCTCTTCTTCTTGTTAGCTTGAGCTTTCAGACTCATGCCCCTCCTCTCGGTATCCATAAGCTCATATCACCTCACCATATCCACCTCTTCATTGAATGGAAGTGCCAGATGGGTTATTGTCTTATCACTCAATACAGGCCTCAACCACAAAATAAACTTCTCTACCTTCTTCCTTGGTAGTCTAATTAGATCCTCCCAATACTATGATTTAAGAATGAATCGCTCTTTAAAAATATCCTTAATCCTTTCCAAGTGATTTCTTTCTTAGGAACCTTTTCTCTCATAGTCTCCCACTCAGTGCCAACCTTTGAATCGCCATAATACTAGATTCACCTTTTGAGCATCAGTAAACTCCAAAACTTCACAAATTCTTTCACACATTCTCAACAATCACCAGCTTCTAATGCCAGTTTTATACCATCTAACGTCTCTCTAACCAAGAATCAAGAATCTTGATTTAGCAAAGTTATCTACAACAGCTTGTACCTACCCCTCAGAATTTGTGGGGCTTGCTGTGGCATTTGTTGCCGAACCTATTGCTGTACTTGGTTTGCCATGAACTGTTGAAAAAGCACATTTATGTCTGAATTTGTGACGCCCCACCTCTATACCCACGCTAACCAAGAACACTACGGTGTAGTGCTGTCAATTAGCACAGAGAATAAGGCTGTTGAGGAGCGACCATCCATGTAATTGCTTTGGGCGAGCATCGATATGTCAGATAGTATAGCGTGCATTTCATTTAAGGAGGAAATCCGACATACCGACACAAAACTCAAAGCTATCACACAGTGGCTATATATATTCTTCGGAAACAAACATAGAAATAAACATAACACAAATCAGTCACAGACATCCATATCACAAAGGCGGAAAAAGATATGAATAAATATATATCACATGAAAGTGTACAACAGAGTAGTGGTCTAAAAGATCCACGATAATACAAAAGAATAGCTACCATCTAATCCAAAAACTACTAAACTAAGTAGTTAGCCAAAAGTCAGAGTAATAGATCCCCTGGTGCGAAGTCAAGAAGAAGCACCTGAAACATCTCGGTCTGACCCGAGTATTATTTATAAGAAAATAATAAACGGATCAGTCTAGCTATAAATATTAGATGGTATGGTATAAAGTAAAAGACATGGCATAAACATGTAATAACTATAATGGCATACTACTAAAAGTATGTAAATGATAATCAACAAGAGATTAATCAATATCACAAGAATCTTCTCAAAGATTAAAGTAGGGTATCATACCCTAAACTTGTATTCATAACAAGTCAATGACACACAAATTCTAGAAATCATCAACAAGAAATCCAGAAAACACAAGAAAGAGGATGGCCAATCCCATAAAAATGAGCCGGAGCTCCTCCTGACTGGGTATAGTCCCCCATTGCGGACTTTGAGCCGAAGCTCCTCCTGATGAGCCGAAGCTCCTCCTGACTGGGTATAGTCCCCCACTGCGGACTTTGAGCCGAAGCTCCTCCTGACTGGGTATAGTCCCCCATTGCGGACTTTAAGCCGAAGCTCCTCCTGACTGGGTATAGTCCCCCATTACGGACTTTGAGCCGAAGCTCAATAAAACGAGGAACAGTCCTCCACGTGGACAAAGAGACATCGCACGTTGCTAGTCTAAACCATAAAGTGATCATCATCGATCATCAAGAAGTGTCAATCACACCAAGCTAGTAAATATATGAGTTTAGCTTCATGTCCCATAACCACTTGCTTAACTTAAATATTTACGAACAAGTTGTAGGTCTTCACTAGAAAATTGTCACAAAAGGGTTCAATCGAACAAGTCCAAGAGCTAACCAACAAAGTGAACGCAAACGTTTCATACCACTCGTTTTACTAAGTCGTTTAAGTCGATTTCTCATCTGAGTGAAGTAAAGGCTTGTATATACTAGTAGATTAGAAAACGGTTTGATAAATGAGTTTGGTATTAAAAATAGAGTTGAAAACGTTTTGATGAAAGGGTTTTGATATTTACTACTAGTATTAAAACCTTCATATCTTTAGAGTGACAAGTCACAAAACGATTGTTGAACCAAATAGAATCACATAAATTCACGTTCGAAGACGTGAGTAAAATCCAAAGAAATAAATTTCCAAAACCATCAAAGTAGGAAGTTCTGTTGAATGTTTTTCAGATAAGATCGCCTACGGAGGGGGGTCCAGGGGGGTGGCAACCCCCTAGGTAGAGGTGCGGGGGCAACGCCCCTGCTTACGGTGTTCGACCTAGTGAAGACAAGAGAGGCGAGCGACATTCTCAAAAAATCCCGAGAAGAAGTCATCAATGAAGAAAAAAAATGATAGCGACGAATCGGATAACCTTGATCCGATAGAAATTGAAATCCCGAGCTAAATAGGCAAAAGCATGCGAGATAGAGCAGGTCACAGGCTCCAGACGTCTGGGGTATATGCTCAAACGTCTGCAGCAAGTTTCAGGAACTGCCTGAAACAGTCTCCAGACGTCTGGTGTCGAGCTAAAACTGTTTTTCAGCCAAATGGGAGAGAAATCTCCCACACTTTCACCCGAGTCGAGCAATGGACTACGGGGCTTTTGTCAATCGATAATACGGCCCTATAGACTCTCCGATTCACAACCAAAAACATGATCAAAACATCAAAGTTAGGATTTTCAAAGAATTGAACCCAAAACACTAAAAATTGGAATATTCGCCGAATCAATCCAAACCAAAAGCATTTGCACAAGAATAAGTGTTAGGAATTCATACTTAACAATCGAAGATAAATATAGATTAAGATGTGAGATAAAAATCTCACCTTTAAACCCAAAAGCATAAATGAGAAGCACAAGAACAAGCTAATATCAATCCCTCTTTAATAACAACTCAAGTAGCTTCAATCTATGCTCAAAAAAAAAATTTCCTAAGTTAGGTTTAGGTAATTTCTGAGATTGAAGAGAGAATGAGTTGGAGAAGAAGAAGGAGATGCTTACCTAGACTTCTTTGGAATTTTGGAGCTAAACTTGGATTTGCAAAATGAATTTAGGGCTTAGGAATTTCCATTTCCAATCTTTTCCCCCATTGTTCTCTTTAGAGCTGAAATATTAGGAATGAAAATGAATGAGGGGAGAGGGGTTCAGTTTGGGTATTAGTGGGCTAGTGGGTTGAACCCAAACTCAAACTTCAAGTGGAAAAGGTCGAAATTTTAGCTAGCTCCAAACATATTGAAGTTTATACTCAAAAAGGTTGCAAACGGCATTTTGAACTCAATGGAGGTGGTCTCGAGTCCTAATTTGACCGTATGCAAAAAGTAGCTTTTCGGACTAACATCCGACTAACGATTCTATATTTAAATAAAACATTTAAATATAAAATCGATAAATATACGGGTTGTTACAGAATTTCCCGCAACTGGAGCTAGTGTATAAACTCCAGCCTTAACTCCAACATTCAGTGTCGTCTCTCCAACTTGGCTAATTGTTTGCATACTCTCGGCCTCTGTTCTTGCACTTACCTCTCCTATTATAACTCTTCCACTCCTTATCTCTATCTTGCATTTTTCTTAAGCAAATCTTTATTAGAAATGAAAGGAAAGAAAGTTAAACAACAATAGAGAATAGATATGTTTACCTATCTAGCAAAGTACAAGTACATTATAGCGTATACCCTTCCAAAGGTATTTGTTTTCTATCAAGTACTTAACTACTTCTAGCTTTGTTATACTTAAGTGTGCCCTAACCTAGGTTCTGACATTAACACCCCTCATTTAGAAACCCAAAGTTGGAACCCAAATGTGCTACAATAACCTTCGAATTATCATTCGATGTCAGAATGAGTTCAGTGTTTTTCAATAGTTTTAAGTAAACGGAGAAACTAAACAAATTTATTATGCCCAATTGTCTTAATAGTCTTTATATTTTTCATACATTCCAAAATGTGCCCACACATGGGTTAAATATAATAGAGCATAGATAGAGTGTCATGCACAACATATAAAGGTGCCATCATGAATACTTAACAACTATTATTTGCAACCAAGCCTTCTACTTCGTCTTCAGCTCACTTTATTAGAAATGATCCTGTCTAAATCCATAAGCTCATCATATTTAATCGAGCACCCATGAGTTAATGGAAGAAAAAAACTGGTCGGAGATAGAGCCCGGTATGAATAATACATTATCTTAAACACAACATATGGTAGGACCACACCGCTAAAGCACGGAATGAATTTTCCCTTCATTATTCAACAATCATAATTCATCAATATGAACAATAAACATGTGATATTATGACATGTCCAAGTGTTCCCTATACTTCTTACCATATCAAGACGAGGTTTCAAACTTAGTCTTTTATCTTACCACTTAGGCCTTTTTCTTGCTAGTTCACAGCGTCAAATTTATTACACTCTCTACTGCCACTATGGACTTATGCCTTCCTTTCTATATTAGTGCCATGAAAAGGCTCTTGTATCTCCACTTTAGGCCTTACTCTATTGCCTCTTCTAACTATCGTGAATAGACATCCGGATGTCACCTATGTCCTTATACTACTGCTTTCATTTAATGCCGCGAATAGACTTTTAGATGTCACTTATGACCTTATACTTAAACCATTGCTTATTTTCGAGAATAGACCTCCAGATGTCACTTATGTCCTTGCATTCTCTTGTTAATTTAATGTCATTAACAGACTTTCAAATGGAATTTATGGCCTTACATTGATGTTATTTAATGTCATAGATAGGCTTTTGGATGCCACTTATGACCATATATTGAAACCATCATCTAAGTATTGACTTTCCTCTGAAGTTCAATAAGCCACAGCTAACAATACCATCGGTCTCGTCTATGGAAGCCTATTTATTCAAGTGTTCATTCTGTCATCTCGTCTCGATGCTACTCTAGATCTTGGCAAACCCATTTCTTCTCTTGGCAACTCCAACTTTTTATTTTACGCCCACATTGCCTCTAGCTATAGCCTCCTTCATCGGAAATCGCTTTTAGTTCCCTTCTTTATATTTCCTAGTTTGATATACTTAGACTTTTCTTAGTGCTATACTAGTTCACTTCTAGCTTTCGGTTTCGGTCTAGTCCTCCTGCAAATTTTCCCTTATGCGCCACATCACTCTACTATAGGCATATAGCATGACTTATGAACGTTCCTACCACTTGCTTTTACACATGTAGCAATCAGATTCATTTTGCCTCTACTTTTTGTTAGAGATAATGTCCTTTATATTGTTTTCACAACACTTTTACACAACCTTGTCCCCTTAGTACTTAATCAAGACATTTGCATGAATAGTTTAGTCTCGACTTTCTTAATACAAGGTTTTGGCCTTTATATTTAACATTCAGAGATGACTATTTGTGGTCAAAAAATACTTATAAACTTGCTGAAATTTGTAAATAAATTGCCATATTTTCTCCATCATTTCTATCTTTAAGTCATTTTTCCTTATTTATTCATTACACGAGTTACTTCAAAAATTCATAACTAAATATGTTGACATGAGAAAATCCTCTAACTTAAAACCCATCTCTAGAATTATGCTTAGAACATCATACTGTATTTCCATATCATTTTGAAACCATCTAAGTTGGGAAACATAGCTAAACATCCTCCAGTGTGGCATTTTATCCCAAAACATCCATTAAACACCATTTATTTCATATAAACAACCTGCACATATGAACTCTATCATATTTAATCAAAATCGAATTCAAGCTACTATGAAAATGGTAGAAAGGGTGTTATATTACTCACCTAAATCTTTGGGCTTTCGAGATCTTTAGTCTTCTTAAGTTTCCTTAGCTTTATCTCTTCATTTTCTTCTCTTCCTCCTAGGTTTTTATTACCATTGGTAAGTTCTTTTAGAGCTTTTGTCTTTGTTATAAAATGAGAATGCACGAATAAGGGGAGAGTTATATTTTTATTATATTCCCTTCCCACAATGAGTTGGGCCACCGGCCCTATAACCCTTTTTCTTATTTTAATTCATTCCCAAACCATGTGAACTATATCATAATAAGTTAATGTACATCTAAACACTTATTATAATAAGTCACTGTTTATTTAATGGTGACAATTAAATAAGTGTCCCCCAAATATTTACCTTGTCCAAAACCATGTTTTATTTATTGATTACTTATTAAAACAGCCAGAGATGCACAATAAAACTAGTCAATTTTATACCTTTGACTATCTATTTCAAACAACTTATCTATCTACTAGAGAAGATAACCCTTGGTGTCTCTTCGTTTCGTCATAATGAAAGCTTCGATTTCTTGTTTACCACAATTCAATAAAATCGATACATACATTATATCAATCATAGTAAATTACATGTCAAATCCAATTGGTCGTTATCACATTAAACCATTAATGTCGTCTCTTGAAGAACCCTTTCTCAAGTTAATGGTGTGCAAATCATTGATCAGAAATTAACTTCATGGTGGAGTAAATCTTGCTTTTGAATGGAGTCTATGTGTGTTTATGTATAACATTTGATGCTATAAGAACATTCCTAATATTTTTCTACAAGTCATATATTATTTATTAGTCAGCTCCATCAACCCAATTAAATAATAAACCATTCAACCATTATCAATATGGGTAACCCTCTAATATTAATCTATATTAATAATTTTGACCGCTATATAATATTTATTATTTAATAAGTATTAATTTCAGTAATTAAATAAATATATAACAATTATATATTTTATAAATTATTTTTTGCTATTTGATAATATGAAAAATCAATAACTAAATCATATAATAGTTATATTAATTTCTCCATAATAATTTATAACATGTATCAATTATTTTATTTTATTTTAGATTAATATTTAAAGTTATGGTTATGGGACTCCCACTTTGAACCTAGCCCTTAATAATATTTAAACATTTTGAATATTAAAGCATGTACGGACTTTGTTGAAGCTTGATAGTGGTTACAAACTCAGTTGCTTACAGATCATCTATGTAAAGTCATGCTTTTAATCATTAAGCTACACCCTTAAGCAACAATATATTGTGCACGTTTTCTTTTCATAATCACTAGATCACATAAGTACCTAAAGTTCGATCAATAATGATATCTGTAGTTGATTGTGAAGTCCAACATTAATGTTCATAATCCAGTTTGATAATATTTATCAATTAGCCAATTTGTTTTAGCCAAAGACTTTGCCTTTAGTTGACTACCAATTACGATAAAACAAAGATTCTATTCAAAGGAGACAGACCCTCTTTGAATAGTTTATCACTTTAAGTGGTTCAAATTATACCCAAATATGGCCTTAAAAGCTCATCATTGTCATATGATTTGTCATAGTAAATGTATGTTTAGACACTTAAAATTCATGGGATTCTCATGTTAAAATACCATTGCACGTCGTTACATGAGATCTTCCATATGACTTTTTAATTAACATATAGAAAACTCTCGATGGTTTATTCTATAATTATTCCAAACAATCATACATGCATAGCTCCTTAGTTTACCCAACAGTCATGAGTAATTCATCGCACATCGTATAAAAAACATTATGTACACTAATGAGTGTATCCATATTCTGCTCTCGATACATTCTGGCAAGAAACATTTACAAACAAGTATTTATTGATATGATTTAATACTCATGGTTATGAAAACATTTGTAACCGTGGTCATCTAAATACTTTCCCTACGAAATTTCTACCTGTGCATAATTAATGCATTTAAAACATTACTGGTATTATAATATAACAATATATACAACAAAAATTGTAACAAAATCTAACTTTATTTTTGATAAGATTAGGTAGAAGAGTTAAGTTAGATTATCAAATTACATAATTTCCTCCATGGCATACCCTAAATTCTATTAGTATTATTATTATAAGACATTGCTCTATACTTTGTTATAGACATATATTAGTATTTTATTGTTCTAATCATAAATAATTTAGCAAAGTTCTCTTTGCACTCCCTCTAATTCATATTTTGAATCTTTGCTCTCATTAGAGCAAAGTTGAATTGGTTGGAAATAGACATGTTTAGATCACATTTGATGTAATTTCATATTATGCATACATAATTTGATCTATATTATTTGATTTTATTGTTGTATGTGACCATTTATGGGCTTAGTTACACTAAAGCGTCATAAGATATCTAAAGTTCTGGAGCTCAATAAGTTAGAAACATGTACAACGTTACATATGAAGCGTAGGGGAAGATAGTTGAAATAATTCAACATGTGTGGCCATACACGTAAAGTTAAATTTGTTGTGCTATCTTCTAGATAAGTCTAACTGAAGTCGTCTTATGTATGGAATAAATTCTTTAAGACGTAAATGTATAAATTTTGTCCTTGACAATAATTTCTTGTAAAGTGTAATGTAACTAATGTGTAAATACCACGATGAAATTTCAATTTATTGTAGGACCGAATTGAAAATATCATACTTTTGTATAAATATGGGATCATGGTCTACAATTACAAAGCTTAATTATTCTCTAAAATTTTTCAATGGAGACAATTCTAGACCTAGGTTTTGTGTCAATTTAGAAGAAAAAAACAAATTTTCTCTTTTAATCAAGTCATGGATTTATTTAAGACTTCCCCAAATATTAATTTTCTTTATCTAGCTATTTTCTCTTGTTTTTCACATTGAAATATTTTTGGTTATGTATTAAGATATAGTTCAATTATTGTTTCTCTATTCATCTTCTAACAATATTGTCATACATTATCCAATTTTAAACAAGCTTCGTGATATGTACCAACGTAGAAACTTGTACTGCTACATGTTGCAACTACCCATTCCCATTCAACTTTTTAATTTGTTTCTTTCTTGAAAATGCTTAAGAGATGCAATAATGCCAAAATTTTACAATGCAAGAAAGTTGCTCGGTAGGGGAAATTATGTGAAAACAAAAGATACAAAGGTTACATGTTGAACAAATTATCGAGCATTTTTTATCGATGCATGGAAAAATTATTTACTGAAGTTTTTGTCTCTTTGATCAACATTTTTTTCAATAAGTTATGCCATATTGTTAATAGTGCAAAGATGTTAAGCTTGTATTGGACCAAGGATATTAATTAGTTCATTCCCCATGCAAACATACTATTGGGTAATATTACTATAAATTTGTTTTAGATCCAAAGTGATTTGATGCTAGTATCTATAAAGTTATAATCCGTAAATTTTGACAATATATTAGCGGTGCTTGACATTATTAATAATTAACATTCTAAAATTAACTAGAGTAGTATCTTTTTGGAGAATTTTGGTTTAATCTCCATTTTGAAAGAACATTAATGTTATATACCTCACATAAAACTAATGTAAATTAAACCACTCTTTTTACATTTATAAACCTATTCGATATGATATTAAAACCGATGTTATATATATTTTTCTCAATCATTATAGAATCTAATATAATTTGAATGTTCCATAAATGTATGTCTACCATGTTTGTAGGACAACTATTTATCATGCATAATAATTGTTGTGCCATGCGTAATAATGGTTGGGTAATTATTTGCTTGATAATTATTTGACATGAAGAAAAATACAATGCAATTATTTATCATTGCATTGCACTGCAAATATAAGCAAAATACTTGCACTTTAAACTATATGACTATTGGTATGAAATAACTCATATTTCCATAAAATTTTTGCATGTTAACTATTTAGAAAATATTTGCCAATAATTATTTTCATGGTAACTATTTAGCGAACATGCACAACTTAATCCTTCCTTGGAGTTGATCGGTCTGCCATCCCTCCCAGAGGTCCTCTGTGTCGAGGAGTTTCTAAAAAAACTATTTGTTTGACAAATATTTGTCCCACCTTCCTATTTCCAGCTTTAAGTTGATTTTGATGTCATCAAAATCACAACTATTAGTTCCATCCAGTACCAAACTCTAAATCAAACCATCTATATGAAATTACGTTGATACTTTCACATATTACGGGTAACGTAGGAGACTTTTCTATTTTCCCCTGGGGAACTTTATAATTACCACTACCATTATCGACTCATGCGTTAACTCTAATGAAAATATAATTATAAGGAACAAAATTTTAGTATTTGATAACAATAATGTGATAATGTAATATGTGTTTATTACAGATTTGTAGCATTAGGCGAAGAGCGATGCACAAATGAATAAGGAGAAAATGAAAAAATCGGCAAAAATGGAGCATGCAAAGGTATAATAGAGTAAACAAGCTTTCAAAGCATTATAATGGAGTTACGAATCTATTAGAGTATATATATGTTGAAGATATACTCGAATCTATTAGATCATAAATTTGTTAAAAGCACACAAATGAGATCTAAATTACTACAAAATTTCCACATCCTTCTAAATATGTCTTCGTATTTTACATGTTTTTTCCTTATATTTTTGGAGGTCGGAAAGGGTGAAAAACAGGCTAAATACATCGAAACAAGAGGAGAAATGAAGCTACAGGAAGGCCAACAAGTCAACCTGTTCCCATTAAACGATCGGTAGGTTGGATTAACTGGTCAGCAGGTTAAAGCAGCAGGTTGACTGGTACGTATTCATGAAGAAAATTTCTACCCATAGCTTCACCTATTTCTTCCGCAATTGCATCCCTTCACACGGTTTCTTTTCCTCTTCATTCCAGAGATGTTTCTAACAGTTGTAACCCTTTGTACACATCCTTACAAACCTATATAACCTCTATAGAATTAGATCAAGTATAACGTCATTTCATTCAAAATTTTGTACATTGATTTCCATATCCTTTAACTTTTCTCATAGCTAGCCTCTTGTTATTCATCTCTATATCATTTTCTTGATCAAAGTTATACGATAAGTGATCATTTAATTCACTAACTTTAGATTCTGGTCGAGTTGAAACTCCTAGTCTCTACATCTTCACTCTGATTCATTTTGTACGGTTATAGGCATATTTTAAATCTCATTCATCTCGCTTGAGACCTCGCTCGAGATCTCATTTCCGAACTTGACCGAGTTGAGATTTAGCGAAATGAGACATTAATTTTTTTATCTAATATTTGACACTCTTTTTGTCCAAGATTTTAAGATCTCAAGTTGAATTTCGGATAAATCTCAATAAAAGATCTCATATAAAGATGTTTTTCATTTACATATTTCTTTAACTTCATATGATGGTTCAAAAAACTTTCACTCTAATGATTTTTTACTAGCCCTCTAAATCTATCTTTTATTTTATTTAAAGTGAGAAAAAATAGATGAATTTTTTTACTTTTTATTTTTAATATTCAAATGAGTAGAATCCATTTAATCAATACCAAATCAATCATGTAACCACTCTCCTCTAAAAAGAAAAATTAATATTATTGTTTTTTTAAAACTGTGTAATTTAATAAATTTATACTTATGTAACAATGATCGTAAAAATCTTTAAAATGTTAATTGTAGACGCTTAAGCTACTCCGAGATTGTCTCGAGTTGGACTTTAAAATCCGAGATGTCAATCTAAGATATACACCCGAGATATACTCATCTTATCCATGATCTCATCCAATACAAGATATTGTGTATAGAATTCTCGAGACGATACACGATCGAAATTTGAGATCTAAAACCTTGGTCATAGAAGAGTTGTACTTCAATGTTGACAAATCAGTCTAATCAAAGACAAGTTGGTGAAAGTCATTATATAACTGCAAGTTTGTTGATGTCCATTGTAATGTCCTCATGTAGATAGTTTAAAAGTCACGTTTGGAGTCTCAAGCAGTGCTGGAGTCTGATTCAGTTATTCTAGCAGTTGTAGAAACTTATTCCTCTAGGATAATAGAGGGTTGTTTAGCGAAAATATCAAAGGAATTTCTAGGACCAGACATAGGACGGGAGGTCCAATCTGTATAAATCATTGTATGATTACTTTATTTATTCTACTGCATTTACTATTATATTCTCTAGATATATACATTTGTCCATATTTGATCCTTGATAATATAATATTCAGTGGTATCAGAGCTATAACACGTAACAGCCGAAGCACTATTGATGTTGTGATTGAAACTCTAAATTCAATCAACAAAAGAGGTGAATTTCCAACAGTCCCAACATCAGTTAACTCCTCTTATCGAGCCGCATCTATTGACACCAAATTTGACACCTCTTGTCATCATTTAGTGATGCTTCAATTTTTGATAATTATAATAACTCATTTTGAAGATGTAAATTGATGAGGTTTTGTATATTACTTTCGAAAAATTAGGGATGTGCCCCCAAATTTCCACCATATTTGTTTTATATTCAGTAGTTTTGAAATAGCCAATTATTTTTCCTATCTATTTATATACCTTTTTAAGGCCTCTTAGTTATGGCCAACTAATTTTTGCTTTTCACACATTTGGATCCAAACCACTTAACCAGTTTTCACTCTAAAACCATCATTCACTTCCTCTTCCTCTTTCCTCAAAAAATGATTTTTGATGGTAATTTTTGTATGGAACTAAAGGAAAATCGTTTTTGTTTTTTGCACTACTGATCGCCGAAATATCGCTGGGGAAGAAAGGCACGCTCGGTGGAAGTCTACCGGCTATTTTTAGGCAGCGTAAACCGCGATTGCTTTAGTTCCACACTATTTTGTTTCCTAAATTTTACTGTGGACTCTTTCAATTTTTCTTACACTCTACTTCATCTCATACAATCTGAATCAAATAAAATAAGAAAACCATGGTTACATCAAAAACTTATCAACTATACCACAAACCACAGTTTTCAAACTATATTGTGTGACTTGAGCTTGGATTTCATTGTTTTTCTATACAAAAGTTTCTCAAATTAATTGTAAAACATGGTATCAAAATTATGAAAATGTACATGTGTTTAATTATTGTTTGATGATCAAGAGTTTATTTTCTTTTATAAGAGGAAATAAAATTTAGGATTGCACGGTGATTAGATCCAATAGATTTAGTCAGTAGTCAATTTGATCCAATTTATAGTTTGGTCCTAAATTTTAAATCTGAATCCAATCCGCTAGATCTATAAAATTTCCTAAATGCTAAATATGGACCGTTTATATGAAAATCATTAATTATATGTTAGATTCTACTGTATCAAATAGACTATTCAATATATATTTTAGGAATGTTTTTTTGTTTTTACTGTATAGGCTTTAGTATGAAATTTTTATTACCTATTTAAATTTTATTATGGATTTATAACACTATCATAAACTATTACTTGTATCAAAAGTTTGAGATTGAAAATTAGATAATGTTTGTTAAGAAAGGGATAAATTCCCCCTACCGCAAATTAAAGGAAATTGAAATTAAACTTAGATTATAATATACAAGATTTTATGGCATATGCGGTGCATGTGCATATAAAAAACCCCTTATAAAAGTATTAAATTAATTTTTTTTACATATTTTTGATAAAAATAAATTAAGAAATATAAAGAATAAAATTGTCATTTTTTTGTAGAATGTGGTTTTGAACTTGTAAACTTATTTACGTTCTAAAATTTTCATTAAAAATAGATGTTATTTTTTATTCTCGGTGGGATTCGAATTCTTAGCCTCTTGTTTACATGTAAGGGTATTTTTGGAACTTCGTAGTCGGACTAAAAATCTGTTATATTCTAACTGTTAATAAAGATGTATAAAATTGTCTAACCGCCAATCGAATTAAATTAACAGGAAAATAGTAAGAAAATTTTCAATAATTTTTAGGTGACAGGACATGCGCATCATTTTTGTACGTGAAGAACAAAGCTTGTTTCATAGTAGAGCTAAAGGACAATGTTTTTTGGCGCAAGAACAGATTAACTTTAGGTTTGGTTTTTTCATATAGTGGAATCTGGATGGGTGCGAAGCGGTGTGGTAGATCTTACAATGGTGCGGCAGCTCTCGATGGTCGCAGACTCATGGTTGGCGATGATGGTGATGGAGAGAGGTGCGACGAGTTTGACGATGATGGAAGGAGGTTATTGTGATTTAGATCGACATGAAGATGTGTTTGTACCAAAAATGGGCACAACACTCTTCGGAAGTTTTTGAAGAGATAAAAGTGAAGAATGAAAATTAAAACTGTGGATTATCTAACAAAAATTCCAAATAACAGAAAGTAAATTGCAAAGACAAGCGATTTAGAGTGGTTCGGCGTTTTGCCTACGTCCACTATGAAGTTTGATGATTTTATTGCTCGATACTTGAAGATTACAATTCTTTATACTGTAGTACAACTGAATTTAAATGCTAAGTGTCAATCTAAAGCAGCGGCGGTGTTCTGGAGTAGATCTGGCAGAATCTGGGCGCTCTTCAGCACTTAGAATTATCCGACCCCTTTTCTGAATGACTAGGGGCTCTATTTATAGGTGTAGGAGGCTGATATTTCGCCTAAAATGAGGGGAGACCAGTTCTGGTACGTCAGGGGGCCCACATGGCCGAAATCTGGAGATCCGGGCCCACTTTGGGATCGATTCGACCCTTGGTTCGAATCGATCAAGAAATTATCCAATCGAGCTGAAATTTGGCGTGGACATTCTTCATCATGTGCTTAAGCTTCTGTGAAAATTTCATGGTATTTGGACTTATAGAACTCGAGTTATGATCGATTCAATATTGCATTTCTAGGGAACATGGATGCTTCGAATCGATCCCTTCGACTCGATAGGGTCGACTCGATGCTTATAGTGACGTGGCGCGTGCTTCTCGCATCGATCCGCTTTATACTCCGGTTTGACTGGGTCGAATCCATGGCTTGGATTCGAGGCAGTGGATTCGAAGGCGCGTTTGTTCGAATCGATCTAGGTATAACACGGTTGATCGATTCGAAGTTGGATGCGGAGTGTAGTTTCGAGGTGACTTATGTGATGGAGTCGAAGTGCATTGATTGCATGGATTCGAAGCAGATAAAAGCCCGAAGGGTCTAAAGCGTTGCACTTGAATGTAGCCCGTTTCGATGGATTCGAAGCGGGGGAAACCGATGGTCTCGAGTCGACTGAGACCTCATCGATTCAAAGTAGATCACGTGAGCTTGACGCGTTGGATTTGAACGGAACTTGCTCTGATGGATACGAAGATGATGGAGTCGACCTTGATGGATTCGAATGGATTCTGCTTTGATCGATTCAGCCTTTTCCTCATGGATTCGAGGCAATGCTTGTCTGATGGATTCGAACATAGGCTTCGCCTATGGATTCGAACTAAGGAGGGTCTACTCCATCTTTTGTCGACGATAACTTGAGCATACGAACTCGGATTGACTTGAAACTTGGATCGTCCGTTCCCACGGCTTTGCTTGACGTGCCTTATCAATTGTAGCCCGATCCGGACTCGAACAAATTTCGTCGATATCCATAGCGATCCTTGCGCGTAACCGATTTCCGGGACGATCTGTCACCGGTTCCTAGTCAAGTCCTTGGTGTCACGGCCTTGCCAAAAGGCGGGATAACATTTGCCCCCAAAGTACGTCTTGTGTAAACATGACGTGCTTTGAAAAGTTGTAATCTCTCACTGGACGGTTATGACATGCTTTACCGAAAGTTGCATTCTGTATCGCAGTAATCGACCGTCGTATAATTGTGACTGGCTGTTAGGTTCTTTGAGTCATGACGAGATGAACATTTAATTCCTGTAAACGATAAAGACCAAACATTAGTCAGAAATACGTGCATACGTGTATTATCTTGACTTTGGTTAATGTTGCGTGATCGCAAGTCGTTGTCAGTTCGGTTCGCTATCGAAATCTGCATCGGTCCTCTCCTGAACCAGTTTGAGACTCGAGTTAAAAACATCGCTTTTATGATTGCCTATGATCATCCTCTTGTATTGATCCTTTCCTGAATCGGTACAAGAGTGGACAAGCAAATTTTCATATTGAAACGATTCGTCCATTTGACCGGTGGTATTTGATGGATTCGAAGCTATGTTTCTTGATCCGCTTCGAGTTGATGGTTCTTCGAATCAATACTGCGTGGATTCGAAGTTCTCTGAGTTGGTGGAGTCGAAGTCGCGAATGCTCGAACCGATGTCTTTTCGAAACGATGGTTCGAGGGGTTTGTGCTTCGAGTCGATGTTGTCTCGTATCAATGTTGCTGAAATGGATTCGACGTTGTAAAGGGTTCGAAACCGGATGGATTCGAACTAAGGGATGGATTCGAACTGGTGGAACGACTCTGTGTCGTGATGGATTCGAACTAGTGGCTCACAATGGATTTGTACTTGCCGCAACGAATCGATTCGATTTGATTTCCTCACCTATAGAAGCCGGTC
Source organism: Allium fistulosum (assembly GCA_030737815.1). NCBI lineage: Eukaryota > Viridiplantae > Streptophyta > Magnoliopsida > Asparagales > Amaryllidaceae > Allium > Allium fistulosum. The sequence goes on from CM060905.1 coordinate 839,578,707, forward strand.
AGGTATACCGGGAGGCGAATCGCCATATTTACCCTATATATACCGGGGTCCTATTCACTTCTCACTTTTTACCTTTCACCATTGCTTCAGCTATTTCTTCGAATCGACTTCCCAGAGCTCCACGTCTTGCACGAATCAATCAGATTTCACCGAGTCTTAAATTGCAATCGAATCCGTCCAGGTATCTAAGGGATCGATTCGAGTGTAGAACGATGAAACCGGGATTCGAACATTGACTTCAATCCTGTCTTTTGAGAAAAATGAGGAGTAGTAGGAACTGAAATGGGTCGACTCGATGGATATGGAAGAGAAAGCTTTTTCAACTCGTATTGATTCGGGGACAAGTAGCCCGAATCGATCGAAGATGCAAGATTTTGAATCGATGCAGGGTTAAGTAGAACGAATCGATGAAGAAAATAAGACTTATAATTGATTCAGGGATAGGTGGTTCGAATCGATACGAAATTTCGCACCGATGGTTTTGAAAGATCGTATTGATCGATTCGAAGTAGCAATATCCCAGTCGATTCGAAAGTGCTGAGCATTGATCGATTCGAAGTTATGCATAGCTCATGGATTCGAAGCGCTTCTCCACCCAAAGATTTCATCGAGTCGAACTTATGCAGAGTCGAATCATATCGATTCGACCTCCATCGATTCGACTCATATCGATTCGAGTCGATCGATTCGAACACCCTTGCTTCAGGGGCTTCTACTCTTCTGATTTGCTCCAACATTTGAACCATGACCAATTTCAAGTTGAACTTTGATGAACCCAGTGAATTTTAGCACACTTGACTCCGACGAGCTTCGGCCTTGCATAATTAAACTTGACTAAAAGATTAAACCTGAATTTCCTTTGAAGCTTGTCGATGGAACTATGACTTAACCAATAATATGACTGATTTATACTTGAAGTGGTCAGTAGCGTTCGGATGGTGTGGAAGTGACGGTCAGCGATGACGGTCATTTTCATTCTCAAATCCTCAAGTTATGTTGTTCGAACATCTTGCTTCAATCTGTTAAATTTGCTTAAGTAATGCACAACACTTGCACTGCACGACATGCTCACACACTTTACACTGGGGAATGCACGGGCTCTGCATGTACTTAACGTCTCTTTATGATGAGTTAGTTAATTATGGAATCTTCGAGCTCCAACAACAAGAGGTACAGAGCTCGACTCCTCCGGTGCTTGAGATTCCTGATATTCCTGCTGATGTAATCGATCCAGCTCCAGATGAACTGCCAGAGGCTATATTTATTGAGGACCCGGTTGATTCGGTTCAATCTAACATCTCTGAATCCTTATTGGGACGAATATGCTTAAAGCATAACATATCTCTGGATGATGTGTTGTTACCTAATGCCGATGATAGACCGCACAATCCGCCTGATGGATATACGGCTTTTTATCGCCATGCTTGCACGGCCGGAACTCTCCCTCCTTTCAATCAATATATCAGAGGGATGCTATCATATTTAGGAATCGCTCCTTCACAAATTCATCCCAACGGGCACGCGTTGCTGAACAGCGCCTTTGTCATATTTATGGACTGTCTCTTTCGCCCGCCAAGGCCCACCGAGATCAGACACATATTTAACTTCAAGAGTAGGGGTAATAGCCCGTCTTTTACATTTCTGGAGGCAGTTAGGAATTGCCAAGTTGTAGTAGGAGATTGGACCCGACTGAGTTATTTCAAGAACGAGTGGTTCTATGTTCGGTGCCCTCCGGGTTTTGCTAGGCGATGGTTGTCTAGACGTAAGCGCCTTAACCTATTTTCTTGACCAATAGCTCTTTGGTGTTAAAATTGACATTTCATTCCCTTTACAGCCATTATCTCCAGACCCGACGGAGGGCGCTTCAAAGGTATCGTCCGAAGTCTTCAAGAAGTTCCAAGCGAGTTGAGACATATTGACTCGGTGCTGAACGATTATAACTTAAGAATTCTTGGTTTGATCGACATCAATCAAAGTATAGTCGTCGAGGGATTGGCAAAGCCCGCCTCCAAGAAGGAAGATAAGAAGAAAACCAAGAAGAGAAAAGTGAAGAAGTCACTTGGAATCAGAATAATCGAGGCGAGTGACGAAGAAAGAACCCATACAGATTCGGAGCTGATGGCTGACCTCTCAGGAAACTTGGAGGAGTCGGGAGGAAGACGGAAAGGCAAGGCCGCCGTTTCCAAAAAACTTAAGTCTAAGGGGTGGAAATCTGTGGATGTGTCTCCTCCCATTCCCGGAGTTATGATTTATGAGGCCGCCCCTTCTCATTCGAGAGACTTTTTCAAAGGGCTTGACAATATTCCCATCCCAGATTATATATCGATTTCTCATAATCCTGGGTTGGAGGCATTTCAAGATGTCCTAAACATGAACGAGCCCTTTCCTTTAAGTGCGGTCAACACTTCCGGTCGGTTTGGGGGTTTACACATTTACATACACTTCCACAGCACTTCATGACTTTTGCATAATAAACATTGCTTTATGGGATCTTAATCCGTAATTCTTTCTTATCGCAGGTGAGATGTCAGGACGTGGCTCTACTCTGGATAGGCTTCGAAATGTGCGCCAATCTTCTCCATTCTATGATTCCCGCAGGAGAGAGACAGATAGAGATCATGGGCGAGGCTATTCAAGTCAAGAACGTTATGATAGAGATAGAGATTACTCGCGTGGCCGTTCTGGCTATGACTATTCTGACAGAGACCGGGGATACCAGTACCGACCCCGATCTCGCTCTCCTCCGCCTCCTAGGGCCCCAGTAGACCTCCCAGGGCCTTCTCACCAGCAGCAACCGCCTTCTCAATCTTCTCGGCCTGGCATTCAGCGGCCAAGAATGGAACCGTCAGCAGCCGCTATAATAGAACAAGCTCCAGCTGAGTTGACAAGTGAGGGAGCTGCTAAACTCGCCCAGATGAAAAATGACTACCCCGAAATTTGCATGGATGGCTATGTCTTCCCTCCTAACTTTAAAAGAATTCCTTTGGACGTTGAGACCACTGCTCATAGTTATATCCACGACTTCTACGCTTAGTATAAGGAGTGGTACAAGGCAGCCGTGAAGGCTTCTAGAGTAGCTTTTGACCGGGCGAAGATCATTGCTGAACGTGATGCTGACATTGTTAAACAGAAACACATCATTCAGGTTCTTCAATCTGAAGTGGAGACGTCCCGGAAGTCAGAGCTTGAAACACTTCAGAAACATGAAGACGTCGTGGCCAAACTGGCGAGGATGCAGCAGGAACACTGCGCCACGGTAGAAGAGATGGGCCACCGCAACACCACCATTGCAGCTGAGCGAGACTTAGCCGTTAAAGAGCTGAACGAGCTCAAGGCCAAATTTACTGAAATGGTGAAGGAGAAGGACGATGCAAACGCCACTGCTCAAGAGGCTTGCGACCAAGCAGTATCTCTCAGGGCCGAACTTGCTGCGGCGGCGGCAAGGTTTCAAATCTCGGATTTTGGCCAATATCTCGGGAAAACATCTCGGCTGTCTCGGGCGATATTTAAAAGACTTATAACTAACCAAGCTGCCAAATCTCGGATTTTGGCTAATATCTCGGATTTTCATCTCGGCTGATCTCGGGGAGATTTAAAACCTTGGGCGGCGGTCAAGGCTAAGTCTGCGGAAGAAGAAATTCAAGAAAAGATCTTGGAGGAGAGGTCTAGGCTAGATGCTGAGTTTGATGATCTCTTAGTCACGTACAACGCTAATGTGCTGGAACATAGAAATTTAGCGTGGCTGGGAGATGACTCCATGATCTTGTACAATGCCTGGACCCGGCTGGTGAATGAGAAAAGAGCAGCGCATCCAGATGAAACACTTGACGACTTTGAGCTGGAGATACGTTTGCTCACCGAGGATGAAAGGAAGATCCTTCATGAGGCGGTGATCTCTATGGCGAAAGAAAAGCTTGGCGTTCAATCTCTAGAGACAGGCGAAGGCTCGGGGATCGCGCATCACGAGACAAGTGTTGGAGCTGTAATTCCAACATTGCCTGAAACCACTGGTGCGGTAGATCCCCAGTCTGTTCCTGCATATAATCCTGACCAACCATTATTATCTTCCGCCGAGGATTTTGCCCACGTTTCGGTCCAGACCAAGGAAGGTATTTGAACGCTTCTCGTAGTTTAGTTGTGAAGAACCTTAAGCATCACACTTGGCTAACAATCTTCGTTTTGTCGCATTTCAGTGACTGAAGTTATTGTTTCTGCGCCTCTTGCTCTATCAGTTCCACATCAAACACAAGGGGTTGTTTTTTCTGAAGCCATCACGACTTCTACCTTGATTGGCGAGGAGGGAGATGCAAATATGTTTTCTTTCAGCGCTCAAATGATTGAGGAGCTTCTCAATGAACCCATCGATCCCTCTGTCAACCCGTCCGATGCTGTGAGTGGGGCTGCTCCGGCCGTTAGTTCATCTATGCCAGCTATTGGCACATCCGATGCGGCCCAAGTATCTCGTGAGGACGACATTATTGCCGAGATTGATGCCGAGATGGCAGCAAGGAATGCTGGTATGAATCCGCCCGGGCCTGCCCCGTTAATGGTGATTTCACCGGGCGGTACTGTAGTGATTGAAACTGCTCCTGCCCTCCTCCTGCTACTACTCCTATGCCTCCAGCTCGTCCTCCTAGAAGAATCTCCGTCGCCTCCAGTTCTGAGGAAGACGTTGACATTATATCGCTGCCGGAGGGCAAGCCTGAAAAGAGTAAGCGGTCGAGGAGAAAATCAGGCAGCGGATCTGGTGGGGCTACCCCGAAGAAGAAGATAAGGAAGAAGAAAGATTGAACTCTTTCTTTAAATCTCTGTTACGTAGGGTAGCATTTTGTTGATTTTTCTATAGCCGTGTATAGATGTGGATTCGGCTCCCACTAGTAGCAATTTTTTGAACCATTTTGTAATCAGATTCTTTTTGTTGACAGTGGAAATGAGAATGTATTCCCTTTTGTCTTCAACTTGTTATGTGCTGTGGTTCTGCTCCCAGTATTGGGGGTAAGTGTGGAGTTGACGTATGTTTATACTCCGCCTCGCACTCTGGGAGTACGGAGTTGAGTAATGTTTATACTCCAGCTCGTGCTCTCGGAGTCTGGAGTTTGTCGATATTTATACCCAGCTCGCGCTCTCGGAGTACTCTGGGGTTTTAGGAAAACGTTTATACTCCGCCTCGCACTCTGGGAGTACGGAGTTAAGTAAAAGTTTGTACCCAGCTCGCGCTCTCGGAGTACTCTGGGATTTAGGAAAATGTTTATACTTCGCCTCGCACTCTGGGAGTACGGAGTTAAGAAAATGTTTATACTCCGCCTCGCGCTCTGGGAGTACGGAGTTGAATGAATGTATATACTCCGCCTCGCGCTCTGGGAGCACGGAGTTTAGTAAAATGTTTATACTCCGCCTCGCGCTCTGGGAGTACGGAGTTAGGAAAATGTTTATACTCCGCCTCGCACTCTGGGAGTACGGAGTTAAGTGAAGGGTTGTCGTGTATCAACCCATTTCTTGGCCTGATGTGATGGCTTGCCCCCGAGCTCGGGTTTCATTTAGTGAGTGGTTGATTGCTTCACAGCCACTCCCTACTTGAATAAATTCCACTGTGTGATGTAATTTAGCTCTTCGTGCATCGTGATGTTGTACATTGTATTTAATGAATCACAGCTCTGGCTCGAAGAGATGGCATTTTATTGCTGAAATAAGAAAATATGGCAAATCAGTTGCCTTATTACAAATTCTAATTTCGAAATGCAAAAGTAAATTGCTGAATAAAAAACATAATGAAATAAATAAAGCCTGTCATATGTAGTAGCGACGGAGACTCTCGCTGTTCCAGGCCCTTGGTAAAACTAGACCGTCCACGGTTGATAGTTTGAATGTGTCATCCCCAAGTCTTTGTGTAATCACGTACGGTCCTTCCCAATTTGGTTTCATGTGTGAAGGAACCGGGTAGATTCTCTTGAGGACAAGATCACCGAGTTCAAAGGTTCGGGGTCGAACTTTGGTGTTATATAACCGGGCGACCCAACTTCGGTATGCGGCCGCTCTCAAATCAGCTTCTTCCCGTTTCTCGTCCAATAGATCCAAAGATTCAGCGAGTAATATAGCATTTGTTTTTGGATCGTAATAAGTTACGCGGTGAGAAAATACTTCTGTCTCAACTGGAATAACGGCCTCCGAGCCATAGGATAAGGAAAATGGGGTGTGTCCAGTTGCGGTCTTGTGAGTTGTTCGATAAGCCCATAATGCCATAGGAAGTTCATCGACCCATTTGCCCCCAGCCTTTTCCAGTCGTTTCTTTAAGATGGATTTGATAACTTTGTTAACAGCTTCGACCTGACCGTTTGCTTGTGGATGTGCGACTGCAGAGAACTTTTTATGAATATGAAATCGTTGGCAGAAATTCTTGAACTCCGAACTTTCAAATTGGGTCCCATTATCGGTGATGATGGTGTGCGGGAGTCCAAATCGACAAATGATATTGCGGACTACAAAGTTTATTACTTTCTTTGACGTAATCGTTGCGAGAGCTTCGGCCTCGGCCCATTTCGTGAAGTAGTCAACTGCGACAATGGCGTACCTCGCACCACCTCTTGCTAGAGGTAAAGCGCCGATGATATCGATACCCCACATAGCGAACGGCCAGGGACTGACCATTTGAGTTATCTCGGTAGGTGGGGCTCTTGGAATTCGAGCGTGTTTCTGGCACTTGTCGCACTTTCTGGCATAATTGGCTGCATCTCGGTTTACTGTCGGCCAGTAATATCCATATCGGAGTATTTTCTTAGCAAGCGCTTGTCCACCAGTGTGATCGCCACATTCTCCTTCGTGCACGTCATGTAACACTCGTTTGACTTCGTCGTGAGCGATACACCGGAGGAGTGGAACAGAATAACCTTTCCTATACATGATCCCGTCCTGAATGATGAACCGTGAAGCTTTTCGTAGAACTTGCCTTTTCTCATTTCGGTGCTCAAGCAATATCCCATTCTCAATATAATTTCGATACGGAGTCATCCATGATTCTCTGCTGGGAGAGGTTTCCAACACATCATTCATTTTTATTTGATCGATGCTTGGGAAGGACAAAGTTTCGACCGGGACAAGTCCCATTTGCTGTGCTTCACCTGTGCTGGCCAACTTTGCCAATGAATCGACCTTTTGATTGCGATCTCGTGGTATATAGTAAATGGCATAATAATCAAACTGATCCAGTGTTTCCTGAACTCAGGCTAGATAAGCAGCTAACCTTCGATCTCTTGCTTGATATTCTCCCCGTACCTGGCACACAACCAACTGTGAATCACAATAAATTTCTATAGCGATAATTCTCAGATCTCTGGCAAGCTTTAACCCAGTCAATAGAGCTTAATATTCGGCTTCGTTGTTGGTTGCATGAAAATCAAACTTCAAAGCATAGCATATGGATCGACCTTCGGGGGTTTCTAGTACAACACCAGTGCCCGAACACCGATCGTTTGATGCACCGTCTATATAAAGTTTCCAGACATATTCAGGAGACTCGCTGGTTTCGGGTAAGTCGTCTGGAACAGTAAATTCAGCTATGATGTCAGCTAGGACTTGCCCTTGAATGGCTCTCCGCGGAGCATAAGTAATGTCAAATTGACTCAGTTCGATATTCCACTTGAGTAACCTTCCAGACGTCTCAGGCCGCGTGAGGACCTGTCGTAACGGCTGATCAGTATACACAGTAAGCGGATGAGCTTGGAAATAAGGACGAAGCTTTCTTGAGGCAATGACCAAGCAATAAGCCAGTTTCTCCAAACTGGGGTAATTTCTTTCAGCTCCGGTCAATCGTTTACTGACATAATAGACCGGTTTCTGCACTCGATCCTCTTCTCGGACCAGAGCAGCACTGATCGCATGCTCTGATACCGCCAGATAAAGGTATAATTGCTCGTGATCAATCGGTTTTGACAAAATCGGTGGTATAGAGAGATGCTGAACCAGCGATCGGAATGCGCCTTCACATTCCATGGTCCATTCAAAGTTTCGTTTTCCCTTCCGGATTAGATCAAAGAAAGGAATGCATTTATCAGTGGATTTTGAGATGAACCTGCTTAGCGCTGCTACCTTCCCGTTGAGACTCTGGACTTGCTTTATGGTCCTTGGAGTTTGCAAATTCCTTATTGCCCAGATCTTTTCGGGGTTTGCCTCTATCCCACGAGCGTTGACGATGAAACCGAGAAACTTTCCGGATGCAACGCCAAAGTGGCACTTCAACGGGTTAAGATTCATTCCATATTCACGTAGGATGCGGAACATTGAATCTAAATCCCTGACGTGATCTGTGGAAAATCGGGACTTAACTAACATGTCGTCCACATAAACTTCCATGGTCTTCCCGATTTGGTCAGCGAACATTCGATTAACCAAGCGTTGGTAAGTTGCTCCGGCATTCTTTAAACCAAAAGGCATGACTCTATAACAGTAGAGTCCCAGATCGGTCACGAAACTGGTATGTTCTTGATCGGGTAGATGCATAGGTATTTGATTATAACCGGAATAAGCATCCATAAAGGATAACAATTCATGGCCTGCAGTTGAGTCTACGAGTTGGTCAATTCGAGGAAGTGGAAAACTATCTTTTGGACAAGCTTTGTTTAAGTCGGAGTAGTCGACGCAAGTTCTCCATTTCCCATTCGGCTTTCGAACCATTACCGGATTTGACACCCACTCCGGGTATAGAGCATCTCGGATGAAACCATTTGATTGCAACTTGTCAATTTCTTCTTTAAGGGCGGCAGATCTCTCTAAATCCATACCACGCCTCTTTTGCTTGACCGGAACATGTCGCGGATCAATATTCAAGGAGTGACTTGCAATGTTCGGTGAGATTCCGCACATGTCAGAGTGCGTCCAGGCAAAGACATCGAGATTCGCTTGAAGAAATTCAACCAATTCCTGTTGTATCTGTTTTCCCAGTTGAGATCCAACTTTTAGTACTTTTGAGTCGTCATCCTCACTGACTGGGACGTCCACAGTCAGTTCGGCTGGAGACGCGTGATTCTCTTTGACTTCATCTTTATCTTCGTTATCTCTAGGGTCAAGATCTTTAAGGAATTGGTAGTGGTGCTCGGGTCGGGGCCCAGGCGCTAGTTGTCAATTATCAGTAAAACGGACGCAGAGAGATTCCTCTACGCCCTTTCCTTTTTCCTTCTTCTGTGCTTCACGCAACTCAGCAACATAACAGGCTCTTCCTGCTGCCTGATCTCCTTGAACGATTCCTATACCATGGTCAGTTGGGAATTTCAAAGTCAAACACCACGGGGCAATGGTTGCCCTGAATTCAGCAAGGGCTGGTCGACCCAGGAATGCATTGTACGGTGAAGCGATGTCAAGAACAATGAATTGCAGCAGTCGGACTCTCCTGCGTTCTCCAATCCCTAGTTCTACTGGTAGTTCCACTATCCCAGTGGGTATTGTTGCACTCCCATTGAAGCCGTGAACTCGAGATTGGCAGGGTTTTAAGTCTTTTGCTTCCATCTTCATTAAATCGTAAGCTCGTTTGAATAGAATGTTTACAAAACTCCCACTGTCAACCAGGACCCTCTTCATCCAAGCAGGACCAACCTGGGCAGATATGACCAGTGGGTCAATTGTTGGGGCTTCGATTTTTTCAGCATCTTTGCTTCTAAATATGATGTCGTCAGACATCGTCTTTTGTTGCTTAGCCGGGGTTCCATCCTCACAATTACTGCAGCATTCGAAGCTCGCATGCCTGATAGAGCTAGCATACGACTCCATTTCCCTCCTGCTCCTGTCCGCTGGATGAGGACCACCACTTATGGTATTGATAACTAGCCTCCCGCCTGTACGAGCGGGTTCCACTTGTCTTTCTTGGTCTTGCGCACGGTTTGGGTTTGATGGGCCCGCACCACCGGGCTGTGGTGCCCGCACGAATTGATCTAACTTTCTCTCCCTGATCAACTTTTCTATGAGATCCTGCAAATGACGACAGTCATTAGTATTATGGCCATAACTCTCATGAAACCTACAAAACTTTCCTGTCTGAATCTGCCTCTCTGATGACCGCTTCAGAGCGGGTTTCTTATACTGTTCAGTGTTGCAAGTTTGTAGGTACACATTTTCCAGCGATGTGTTTAATGGTGTATAACTTTCGAACATCGGAGCCCTACGCCGTGGGCCTGGATTCGGATCTCTCTTCTTATTTTGACCATTGCTACCTCTTGGCTGAGCTTGTTTGTTCTGTATGTTTAACTAAACTTTTCCGGAATTATCACTGGACTGTTTAACTGCTATATTGCTTTGTATTCCCTCATTTCCGGGTTTCGCATCGTCCTGCTTCCTAGACTGTTTTGCGTCCTCTTGCCGTAAGAATTGAGCGGCTTTGGAGTAGAAACGGTCCAACGATGCGGGTGGCTTTCCGGCTAACCAGTTTCCAAATTCAGAATCGGGATCAATTCCCTTTGTCAAGGCCATTAAAATTGAGTTGTCGTTGGGATTACTAATTTCCACACATGCCGCATGGAATCTCTCCAAGTAACGCCTTAGTGTTTCCCCACGAGCTTGGGTAACACTGGACAGGGTGTTAACATCTTTGGGTCTAGCGACATGCATACGGAATTGTTCAACAAATTTATTAGCCAATTGGTCAAATGAAGAGATAGATCTTGGAGGTAATCTTGTAAACCACATTGTTGCAATTCCTCCCAGTGAGATGGGGAAACTTCGACATTTCACTGCATCATCGGCCCTTGCGGCGCTCATTGACCATTCATATTTCAATATGTGCTGATTGGGATCAGAATTTCCTTCGTACATAGGGAGAGTTAGCATTCTGAATCGCCGGGGAGGTTCATCGTATAGTATTTCGTCCGTGAAAGGAGTATGACTCCGAGAAATCCCCCAATCGTCGTTGGTAAGACCTTGGCTTTCGCGGATCATCTGACGTATCATAGTCGAGATGTCTGGCATTGCTACATTTTGAGCATGCTGAGCTAAGGTGTGGTCGGGTTCCACAGTGCGAGTTTGGACCGGGCGCTGCCGATGGTCCAAGTTTCGCCTCCTTGGCTCAGCATCTTCCGGGCCGTATGGTTCAGAAGTACGTCCCTACCGTTGATTGCTTGAATCTGGAAGATGTCGGGCATCAACCCTTATTTCTACTGTGGCAGCTGTGACATGATTGTCCGTAGTATATTGTGGAGTACGACCACCTCGTGCTGATGGCCCAGCCTGGAAGCTGGTTGACGGTCCTACCCTCAACTGTCCGACAGTTAGGGCGGGTTGATATCCCGCAGCTTGAGCATGACTTCCGTCCAATCGGGGACGGGTAGATCTATGATGATAGTCAGATGAGGCAGAACTTTCAGTGGATGAGCGGGAAACATCATCCCTTCCGGACCTCCTACGGCCCTGGCAGTTCAGTTGGTTTGTCAATTCAATATTAGCACGCAACTGTTCGGCCAATTGTTGCCGACTCTGAGTCAACTCTTGAAGCAACACCTGGAATTCTTGTCTAGTGACTGCCCCAGACGGATCTGAGTGTGCAGTGTTGTCTTGGTTGGGTGGCTGCTGTTGAGCAGGATTCTGTCCATCCCTACCTTCTTGTCCAGCAGTGTAGAAGTGGTTCTCGTGCTAACCATTTTGAATGATGAATCCTTTTCCTAGACTTTATGCAAATCTGAATAGAATGGAAGGATGATGAATTAGAGATCTGGATCTTCCTCTTGGATTTGTGCAATCCGGTATCGATGGTAGATCCAAGGAGCAGGAGAAAAAAGCTGGTTTTTTCTCAGTGAAAGCACCATAGTGTTTGTACCAAAAATGGGAACAACACTCTTCGGAAGTTTTTGAAGAGATAAAAGTGAAGAATGAAAATTAAAACTGTGGATTATCTAACAAAAATTCCAAATAACAGAAAGTAAATTGCAAAGACAAGCGATTTAGAGTGGTTCGGCGTTTTGCCTACGTCCACTATGAAGTTTGATGATTTTATTGCTCGATACTTGAAGATTACAATTCTTTATACTGTAGTACAACTGAATTTAAATGCTAAGTGTCAATCTAAAGCAGCGGCGGTGTTCTGGAGTAGATCTGGCAGAATCTGGGCACTCTTCAGTACTTAGAATTATCCGACCCCTTTTCTGAATGACTAGGGGCTCTATTTATAGGTGTAGGAGGCTGATATTTCGCCTAAAATGAGGGGAGACCAGTTCTGGTACGTCAGGGGGCCCACATGGCCGAAATCTGGAGATCCGGGCCCACTTTGGGATCGATTCGACCCTTGGTTCGAATCGATCAAGAAATCATCCAATCGAGCTGAAATTTGGCGTGGACATTCTTCATCATGTGCTTAAGCTTCTGTGAAAATTTCATGGTATTTGGACTTGTAGAACTCGAGTTATGATCGATTCAATATTGCATTTCTGGGGAACATGGATGCTTCGAATCGATCCCTTCGACTCGATAGGGTCGACTCGATGCTTATAGTGACGTGGCGCATGCTTCTCGCATCGATCCGCTTTATACTCCGGTTTGACTGGGTCGAATCCATGGCTTGGATTCGAGGCAGTGGATTCGAAGGCGCGTTTGTTCGAATCGATCTAGGTATAACACGGTTGATCGATTCGAAGTTGGATGCGGAGTGTAGTTTCGAGGTGACTTATGTGATGGAGTCGAAGTGCATTGATTGCATGGATTCAAAGCAGATAAAAGCCCGAAGGGTCTGAAGCGTTGCACTCGAATGTAGCCCGTTTCGATGGATTCGAAGCTGGGGGAATCCGATGGTCTCGAGTCGACTGAGACCTCATCGATTCAAAGTAGATCACGTGAGCTTGACGCATTGGATTTGAACGGAACTTGCTCTGATGGATACGAAGATGATGGAGTCGACCTTGATGGATTCGAATGGATTCTGCTTTGATCGATTCAGCCTTTTCCTCATGGATTCGAGGCAATGCTTGTCTGATGGATTCGAACATAGGCTTCGCCTATGGATTCGAACTAAGGAGGGTCTACTCCATCTTTTGTCGACGATATCTTGAGCATACGAACTCGGATTGACTTGAAACTTGGATCGTCGGTTCCCACGGCTTTGCTTGACGTGCCTTATCAATTGTAGCCCGATCCGGACTCGAACAAATTTCGTCGATATCCATAGCGATCCTTGCGCGTAATCGATTTCCGGGACGATCTGTCACCGGTTCCTAGTCAAGTCCTTGGTGTCACGGCCTTGCCAAAAGGCGGGATAACAAGATGGTCAAAGAATTAATATATTGCAGTGGTGATGAAGGAGTGATGTTTTATATGATTAGAGTTCGAGGTGAAGCGGAAGCAACATGGAATTAGGGAAGAAGGATACAACAGTAAATAATGATACCAAGTAATATCGTTTTTTAAAATAAAGTAAGTATTTATATTTCTGCACCTAATACTATTTTGCAGTAGCATTTGTAGATAAAAAATGTATATTTTATAGTATCATTTCATTATTTTACAATATCATTTTGCAACATCTTTTTAAATATATGTAGTAATCCTACTGTGCAGTATCATTGTTTGTTTCTTTTTAAATAAATTAAGTTACGTATATTTCTGTTCGTAATGCTATTTAACAGTAGCATTTTATGAGCCTTTTTAAATTTTAGTAGTAGTTTCTGAATTGTGGTAGGTTTTTTAAATTGTAGTAGTAGTTTATGTTGTAGTTTCTTTTTAGATGTCTGTAGTAATGATACCGTATAGTATCATTGTTTGTTTCTTTTAAAAAATATAATTACGACTATTTCTGTTCATAGTGCTATTTTATAGTAGTATTTTATTAGTTGTGCTAGTAATTTCTGAATTGTAATAGCTTTTTTAAAGCTATAGTAAGTCGCAATTTATAAACAGTTTCTGTTTCTTTTCAGACGTGTGATGTAATGATACCGTATAATATTATATTAGTTATGTATATTTATGTTCATAATGCTACTTTATAGTAGCATTTTATGAACTATACTGACAGTTTCTGACTTGTAGTAGTTTCTTTTAAATTAAAGTAGTAGTTTATAAACAATTGTAGTTTTCTGGATGATGTATATATTGTATCTCACAACATTATTTTACAACAGTGTTATGAATTATAGTATCAGTTTACGGAGTATGTTAATATTTTTTTGATTTGTAGTATGATTTATGAATTGTAGTATCATTTTTGAATTAATATTTTTAACTTCCACTTTCTAGTATCATTTTATGATTTTTTTGTAAAGATGATATCATTTTTCCTTTAGTTTTTGAAATTTTGCAATACTATTTTCATAAATTAATTTATAAAACTACTACATAGCTTTGTAAAGGTGGTACCATTTTTATTTAATTTTTTGAGTATTTTTCATAAATTATTTTATAATGCAACCATGTAGTATCAGTTTTATACTTACCAAACCAAAAAAAGAATACAACAATTAAATTTTAATTTTATCATGTAATAATATACCTTATCTTGTGTTATCATTTTTTGGTTAAATGATATGACTCGATAGCAATTTGTAGTTACTGTATTTCTTTTTACCTCGTTTTCTCATATAATATTATTGTATAGTACCATTTTTTTACCCACTGCTATTTTTGCACTAAATGATGATTGGTGAACAAGATGAGGTGACCAACGATGTTGTTATAAGCGGAAAAATGTAGGTGGCATGATAGGTGACAAGTGGAGAGTTGAATTTTTTTTAGGGTGAGGTTTTGAGGAGCAGGCGACGGAAGGCAGTGGCTATTGGAAATGGTGAAGCCCCGATGTAGAGCGGTTTGGAGGATGTGGTGCCATGAGGTGTGGTGACATGCAGATTGATGATTTTGAACTACTCATGAAGAACATGTCCTTGTAGCTATTTTTTTACATGTTGTCTTAGAAACAAAAAACTATGCGAGTTTGTCCATTAAACTAAATCACCCTTAAATTAAATAGAAAAAGATCACAACTTTCTCTTTATTAATTTTAATAAAATTAGAATGACTCGTATACTTAGATATTAAAACAACTACACTTAGTATATGAAAATAAAAATATATATTATATTTAACTATTGAAATAATAAATTTTTGAATAAGTAAAATATGTATAATTTAGACATTTAAATTTTATACATGTTAACTAGTTAATCACAAAATCACGAAAACATGAAAAACGTAATGAGCTTAAATTTCAAATTAAAACATGAAAAAATAGAAATCAAAACTAAGAATTGAAAACCCCAAATGAAAGAAATTGCATATCAATGAAGTTTTTAAAATTAAAAATCAACAATCACCAATAATTTGAAATAAACTGGATCAATTGTCTAACTAGTTTCAACCATAAGGATCCATCAATTGCTCCACCAAAATGTGAATTCGTTTTGATTTTTAAATTCGATTGGTTTTGACCTATTTTTTCAACATTGGGTTGGATTATATCCATTGGATAATTAATCCATATGCACCATAAATAAAGCCTACAAGAGTTTGAATGTAGGAAGAGTTTTGGGAGATTTCTCATCATTTTTCCTTCAATAAGGTTGAAATTTTAGGCATGATAAACTGTGTGTAACGAGAAACAAATGTTTAATTCAGTATTTTGTTCTACAATTTGTAGTTTTTTTAGTTATGATTTTTGGAATGATTGTTGAGTAAGCAAAAAGTTAATTAGTTTTGATCTTCAATTTTTATATGAAAGAGCACTCTCCAAATAGAGGAGAGCACTCGTAAAAATTTATTAGTAGATAATTAAGGAAAAAAGATACAAAGTTTTGTTGTGTCATTCTATGTTTTCCTGCACGCACGCATGCACATGCACACAATATATATATATAGACATACATAGGGGTGTGTGTGTGTATACGATTGTGTGTATGTGTGACATTTTATGTTTTTTCTCAAACTAAATGACCAATGAAAAATGACTATACATTTCTACATAAAAATTAAGATGATAGTTAAGCAAATGTTTCTTTATAAATATATTATGGTTGTACCAAAAATCAATTTTAGAAAGCAAAAATTGGATCATGAATGGATAAAAGAAAAAAAATGTATATAAATAAATGGGCATTTTCAAAGGGACTTCAATTTTGGATAAGGATGGGCCATTTTTACAATCTTTATAAAATTGTTATAGGGTGTACTAGAAAATGTTGTCCCCTCAACAAAAATAAATCTTTAAATGCCCTAATTATTCTGGTGATCATCCACCGCTTATTGACTTTCTTTTCAATCAGCCCCATGGAATATGGTTTCTGATGAACTACCTTGTTTACCTTTACATTTTTCGATGGGGTTTTACCGAAATTTTCTTTGCACGAGGGTAAAGTAATAAATCATTTTATTTGGTTTCATTTGTCACATACCCCATAATGATTTTTTTGGGTGAAATCCCCCTTAATATCCTCCTTATTCATCAATGAAGTCCCTTTAACAGTGCCCAAATAGAAAAGGAAAATTTTATTAGAATGCAAATTTGCAACACAATTTCGGTCATAACAGATGTCAGTCATTGTGTTTTTCTTTAATTTCAACCCCTTGTAAAAACTCAATAAAATTTAATGTTCATAACATATTGATATAGATTTTGTGTTTCTTTTTTGTATTTCAATAGTGGCTTTCAATTAAGAATATACACTACTTCAGTATTTCCTTTAACTGTTTTAACATGATAGATCAATTTCTTTGTAACGAACCGGATTTTCAACCCTTAAAAATCGACACTAACACGTCCACTGTATTGTGTGCCGAGCACTCAAGTGCAGGAAAACCGATCATTAGGGTTGAAAGAAAGGAAAGATAAAAGAGAAGAAACTAAACAACATAGAATCTCACAACGTAAGAGAAAAATATATATTACTCAACATATTATATTACAAAGTCATTTCAAAAATGTTACAACAGAGTCATACTAGCATAAATTCTATCCTAGGACAGTTATAACAGTCTGTCCCTACCTAACTGATACAACTTACATATAATATAGTAGAAAACAAGGTAATAACAAGCTATCAATGAAGCTACCTGCTCCAACTCCTCCAAAATGAATCTTCAGAAAAACCTAAACTACTTGGATGCCCATTCAAATTTGGGCAACCTAGAGTTTGGAAAAAGAAAATAAACTCTGGGTCAGATATGGGTCTGGTGTGGGAAAAGCAAAACCTTTGAATCTATGGCATCTCGTAAGACCACGCCGCACATAAACACGAACGGGTTTTTACCTTACGATAACCAAAACATTTGTATATAAAATCCAATGATATTATAATAGTGCATATGGTTTCAAATAAAATATGAATATAGCCGAAATGCTTGCATCTCACATTTCAACATAGTTGGGTACATCTAAAACCGTAAAGGGCATGAGTTGGGGAATGGATTCCATACTATGGCAAGGTAAGGGTCTACCTTCTGATGGTACACCCCTAAAAAATGCACCTAGGGTCAGACCCTGACTTGATCCACCCCTGCTAACATAAAGGGGGCTACCCCTTTATGATGGCGAATCGGATTACCTTATCCCTTGACACCGAGGCCCTATACTATCACGGTGCTTGTGAGCAAAACAACTCGAAACGGAACAATCTAGAATGGGATGACGACTCCTAATGGTAGCTGACCACATAGCTCTGCTGCATGCCCTATTTTTACTATTTTTCTCAGTTGTGAGGCCTGAGGCTACGCTTTACCTTCTTTCATACCAGCAAACTATCTTGGAATGCTAACACTGCCCTCTAGGCAGAGATGCAATGCCAGCATTCATCCATGCAAATTGTTTTGGGATCGAACAAACATTCTGCATTATTATCTTCCATTTTGGAATCACCCTCGGGAAGAATAGTATAACTCCATAGCATACTTTAACATGATTTAACATCGTTTGTTATTAGTTTGGAGTGGTTTGGATAAATCCGACGACCGGTGTCTCCAAAACTAAGCGATAATTTCTGGGTAACTCAATTCCGGTTCTTTTGTAAGTATGCAGTAAGAAATCGAGTCCTCATCGGGGAACTCGAATATACCCGGCATACCTCCTGAGTCAAAACAGGTCTAGATTTGAAAGTTAGTTATTTAACTATCAAATAAACAAATAACAACCAATTCCATTTGAGATTTATTTATCTATGGCAACCACTAAGCCTCAAAACAAATCTTTATTTAATAAATCTCTTTTCAAAAAGTTTGTCTAAAACATCCATATACTTATCTCTCAGACATAAGTATATTCAACAAACATTTGCGAATAACTTCTTACTTCCAAATTATGTTAAAATGGATTAAACAATGTTGTTTAAATTGGAGGTAAGGATAACCCTAAGCAGTATTCCCTCGCTGTTAAGTGTGAAACGAATGTTCCATACCACTATTTTTTAAAGTTCAGTTTAGAGAAACGCAGATCTCAAATTCTTTTTATATTTCTTTTGATAAATCCTTTTTAATTAAATTTATTTCATTCATGAAATATCTTTTACTTAAAATCCAAATCCATTTCAAAATACTTTCCAAACTTCCAAATTCCTTTATAAAACCCTTTTTTAAATATTCAAAATCATTTATATAAATTGCTTTTATAAATATCCAAACTTTTTACATGAATTTCTTATAAATATCCTAACCATTTTATAAACTCAAAGAGATTTTAAAATAAATTAAATCTTATTAATTTGAATCAAATCCTTGTTAAACAGTAATTATACTCTAATAATTAAACCTTATGAAAACATAATTAAACTTTAATCAAAGATTAATTAAATAAATCACCTTTAAATTAATAATTAATTAATAATCATCTTAAATAAATAATTAAATAATAATTAAATTATTTTTAATTAATAATCAAATAATAATTCATTTTAATTAAGTAACAAATCATGATTAACTTAATTGACCAACATTTAAGTTTAAAAACCATTATTAACTCATGATTATGTACTAATTACCTTTATTAATTAATTAATCAATTAAATAACCATTAAATAAATAAATAATTGTTCTCTAATTACTTAATTAAAGTTAGAAAACATTTCCAAAAAGATTTCTAAGTGAAAACAAGTTTGGATTAGAAAACTAGTTAAATTTGTCCGAACTGCGCGTATAGCGACTATCGCTATAAGAACCGTAATTTCAAAACTTGAAATTTTCTTTCCTAACTTTCAAAACTTAAAATTTTGAAAATTTATCCTTTGTTAAACATAAAGGAATGGTTTGAAATCCAAAATAAAGATTCAAACTTGAAATACTTTAACTTTTTTTGAAATCCAAATTTTAAACTTTTAATAAGGGATTTTCATGTCGCTTTAAGTTAGTGAGTGCTAACTTTCTTTAACATGGACTAATATACACTAAACTTCACATCCACATCAAATAACCACTAGCATTAGCAACATCATTTCCAACCGTTACTAACTAACTTACAAGTTCAAGTTAACTTATTCCACAAACCAACATACACATCCACAACCAATCATCATCATATCCAAGTACATCAATGCATAACCATTCAACATCATAATTACACCATATAAGCGCCATTATCTACTAGTAATTATACTTCAAATTTAAAGGTAATAACTTGGTTTAAAAGGAGAAATTTACTCACTTTAAAGCTTCCAAACTAACTCCGACATTTACTAACTCTAGTAATCTACTTAGATCCATGCCTTGCCTTAGAAATAAGATGGTTTTGTGGGCTTTTGGAAGCTAGATGGGCTCGGCCCTAGGAAGAATGGGTTCGGCCTAGGTTAGTTTGGAGATGATGGAGCTTGTTTTGGAGAGGAGTGATATTCGAAGTGAAGTAGGAAGGTCTAAACTTGATTTTAGAAGTGTATACACAAGATTTTAACTTGAGAATTATTTTAAGTGGCCATGGAAGTATGGATGAGTATACGAAGAGTGTTAGGAATTTTAGAAATGGAAATGAAGAAGTGAGAATGCAAAGTGAAAAATGTGAAGAGAAGGTGATATTTATAAGCATAGAAATGCAAAATTACTAAACTACCTACCCTTCACTATAAAAATGCCAAATGTCCACCCTATCCCCATCCCTTTATCACTTTGGTTATGGCCCTCCATCCTCCTAAATCAAGGAGCTAGCATGATGTGTACTTAAGGTAAGGTATTGTAAAATTATGGTTACTATTTAACACTATTTGCACCATGCTTAATGATTTAATGTCACATCGCTACTTAATTAACTAAATTCTATTTAAAAATCCTAATTTACTCTTAACCTAATCATATGACATGAATGTATACTTGTGTACATGTATACAAGTGTGCACAAGGTTTTATGATAACTTTTCGATGTCGAAAAGTCGACATTTCGGAAAATGGTTTTCGATCACATTTTCTATTTTTATTTGAACTACTTATTTTTGCAAACAAAATTGGAAATCTATTTTGCCATCATTTCTTATTATTTAAAAGGGATATATTTTAATTATAAAACTTATTTTTTAATACTGAAAATTTATTAAATATTCGCAAATCAAGGCAGTAAAATTCCAGGTCGTTACACCCTACCCCCTTAAAAGAATTTCGTCCCCGAAATTGTACCACAACCCTAATTCCCAGAGAAACTTAAACTATTCATCAGTCCATATGATGTACATAGATGATTCCTATGTAAAATCCGATTTGATAATTCACTCGAACACATAACTTCACTTTTGAACTAGTATCGCTTACCCGACTTCCTAGTATGGACTTTGATCAAGCCTCTTAATTAGAAACCTCTGTTCTCCTTGCATAGCCATAAACTATGGTAGACAACTTTTGGTTCCATGTAAGAACTCTCACTAATGCTCGCTGTAAAAAATCGAGTGGTAAATCTTTATTCGGATCGGTGTAAAACACCTCCAATCATGTACTCGAATCTAGGATCGAGAACTATGTAAAACGGAGAAATGATCTTCATATAACCTACATATTGGTCTAAAGATTCTTACTATTTAACTACTTTCTACCCTCTCACCATGCTTCATAAGAATCAATTTTTAAATTTATTAACTTATATAATACTCTTCTACATCCTAAGAGTATATTCAAACATTTGATTTTTAATTCTAGTTACTTCCGACTATTAGATGTAGGCAAAAAGAATTTGGGTCTTGAAACTAAGTCGACCAAATCAACCTCTTTACCCTAATTGGTATGGTAAGTAGCTAGGAAGAGTGGGATGTTGGTATCCAAACTCCATCCTAGATTCTATTTTTTCTTAGACACTACTAAGGTAAAAATGTCTATTAGTCAGCCTAATAACATCAAATAATTCTTCACATCCTAGATGTTAAAATCAAAAGACACGGTTTAAATAAAAAAAGTTTATTAAACCTCCTTATTAAATTTAACCTAATTAAAACTTCATTTATTAATCCACCTTTTTAATCAAAATATCTTTTTATTTCAAAAACTCTTCCTTTTAAAGGATTCAAGAACACAATACCTGGATTTTATTTCAAAAAACCTCTTGAAAGCATACATATAGCCTGGTAACTCCAAAACAATGTCAAGGAACCGGGTGCTACCAAATACTATCATATACCCCTTTACTAAGAATGGCAATACTCAAGAGAAGTATTTGCCATCCGAACACTTATCTTACCCATTTTTTGTCATTTCAGAGACACTCGAACTAGTTAATAAAAAAATATTTCTCCTTTTCCAAATTTCTTCTCGAAACAATAATATTTATAGAGAAATAGTTTTTAATAAAATCATCCACTTACTTTAGATTCATTCGGATTTGAACTTGTTTCAATTTGTATAATGACAAAGAGAATAATTTACCAAGTGCACTATCCTATCTGCCTAAGCAAACATTCGATTGTCACTTATAAGATTATTCTGATCATCACAAAACAGATCAAGACTTATTTTAAAATATCTATATCTTCAGATATTTTTAAGAAAGATCACAGCTAATTTCCAAAATCATTTGGAATTTATCAAAGCCACCGGAATTTAACATTCTCAAAACCCTTTTTATTTTTAAAACACATTTAATAGTTCTGATTTATAAAATCATCTCTCTTAATTCATCTTATAAAACTATCTGAAGATTTTCTTTTAATAAACACCTTTATTAAAATTCAATTTTTAACCCTACATATCGCCGAACGCCTTATAGTCAAATTGTGGAATATAATTCACAAGATGTTCAATTCAATGTTCCTACAAATTTTATCTAGCTAACCCACGATGGAAAAAAGAAATTTACTATTAAATCTAACAATAGTCAATGCTCAAAACTGGACGAGTTTGACAACTTAAACCCTAAATGCTAATAATTTAAATATTATTAACTCCTAATCCACTCTCGTCATAGATAACTACATAGATTTTGAAAATCATCCCTTTTTATATATAGAAAATATATTCCTAGGTAAAATTATTTCATTTACCAAATTTAAGACAATATTATATCTATTGAACCTGTTCAAGTGTTTAGGAAATCCCTATCGATAACGTTAATCAAGCACATCGACTAGAATTCTTAAGCCACTCAACCGGTAAAACAATACAATATAAAACATTTTTATTCACCAACAAATATGCATTCATATATATATATATATTACACTCAGACTCACTCTAGGGCACTACTGACCCTATCTATAATTAGTATACCCCACTAAAGCCTAGGTGTTCGCTCAACCTAAGCTCTGATACCAAATGTAACGAACTGGATTTTCGACCCTCGAAAATAGACACTAATACGTCCACCATATTGTGTGCCGAGCATTCAAGTGCCGAAAAATCAATCATTAGGGTTAAAAGAAAAGAAAGGTAGAAGAGAAGAGACTTAACAACACAGAATCTCACAACGCAACGGAACATAATATATTACTCAATATAATATATTACAAAGTCATTTCAAAAATATTACATTAGAGTCAACTAATACAGTTTCTACCCTAGGACAGTTATAATAGTCTGTCCTTACATAACTGATACAACATACATATAATACATCGAAAAATAAGGTAATAACTAAATATCGATGAAGCCACCTGCTCCAAGCTCTTCCAAAATGAATCTGTGGAAAAACCTAAACAACTTGGATGCCCATTCAAACTTGAGCACCCAAGAGTTTAGGAAAAGAAAATAAACTCCGGGTTAGACATGGGTCTAGTGTGATAAAATCATAAGTCTTTAACTTTATAAAAACCTTTAAATCAAAGGCATCTCATAAAACCATGCCGCACATAAACATAGATGAGTTTTTACCTTACGAGAATCAAAACATTTGTATATAAAATCTAGTGATATTATAATAATGTCTGTGGTTTCAAACAAAATATGAATATAGCTGAAATGCTTGCATCTCCCATTTCAACATAGTTGGGTTACCTGTCAAAATATGACCCAACCCATTTACTCTACTTATAAATAGGTTGGGGCAACCCATTTATAAATTTTATTAAATGGGTTATGGGTTGGATTGACCCATTTTTAAAAGGGTTATAAATGGATAACTCATTTATTAAAAACTTAAAATTTGAAAATATAAATTTTGAAAATAAGAATTTTGAACACACATTGTAGTTTTCCTTGGAGATTGTCAGTTGTACTTAGAAAATAACAGGTTACCGCATCCTCATATTTGAACTCCACCTAATGCAGAAGCGGCTATTTTTTTTGTTCAGACTATTTTTTCGTTCAGACTGCAATAACTTCTTCATACTAACCCGGAATCAGGCGAGACTTCGACCGATTAACTCTTACCTAAATTACGGACAATTTGGAACGCTTGGATACTTCATCTTGTGAACGCACACTTTAGTTCTCCATGGGGACTGACAGTTATACTTAGAAAATAACAGGCTACCACATCCTCATATTTGAACTCCGCCTAGTGTACAAGCCGCTATTTTTTTGTTCAGACTGCAATAACTTCTTCACGCTAACTCAGAATCAGGCGAGACTTCGACTGATTAACTCTTACCTAAATTACGGACAATATGAAATGCTCGGATACTTCATCTTATGAACGCACACTGTAGTTCTCCATGGGGACTGACAGTTATACTTAGAAAATAACAGGCTACCACATCCCCATATTTGAACTCCGCCTAGTGCAGAAGTCGCTATTTTTTTGTTCAGACTGCAATAACTTCTTCACACTAACTCAAAATCAGGCGAGACTTCGACCGATTAACTCTCACCTAAATTACGGACAATATGGAACACTCGGATACTTCATATGTTAACGCACTCTATAGTT
This sequence comes from Allium fistulosum, assembly GCA_030737815.1. Classification (NCBI taxonomy): domain Eukaryota; kingdom Viridiplantae; phylum Streptophyta; class Magnoliopsida; order Asparagales; family Amaryllidaceae; genus Allium; species Allium fistulosum. Next base: position 839,602,906 of record CM060905.1, read on the forward strand.
CTCCATGAAGACTGACAGTTGTACTTAGAAAATAACAGGCTACCACATCCCCATATTTGAACTCCGCCTAGTGCAAAAGCCGTTATTTTCTTTTGTTCAGACTGCAATAACTTCTTCGTACAAACTCGGAATCAGGCGAGACCTCAACCGATTAACTCCCACTTAAATTATGGACAATATCGAGCACTTGGATACTTCATATTGTTAATGCATACTGTAGTTCTCCATGGAGACTGACAGTTGTACTTAGAAAATAACAGGCTACCACATCCCCGTATTTGAATTTTGATAAAAATTAGAATTAAAATTCTAAATTTTTAAATTTTGATTTATCGAAATTCAAAACGTAAAAATTAGAATTAGAATTATTTTATATTTATTTGTTATTTATTAGTCAAATCAAATTTAAATCTTTAAATGGGTTAAATGGGTAACCCGCTTATTAAATGGGTTGGGTCATAAATGGGTCGGGTCATAAATGGGTTGGGTCAAACTCGACCCAACCCATTTTGACCCAACCCAACATGTTTGACAGGTCTAGTTTGGTACATCTAAAATGGTAAAGGCATGTATTGGAGAATGGATTCCATACTATGGCAAGGTAAAGGACTACCTTCCGATGGTACACCCCTAGAAAATGCACCTGGGGTCAGACCCTGACTTGATCCACCCCTGCTAACACAGAGACGACTGCCCATTTAACATGGCGAACCAGATTACCTCATCCCTTGACACCAAGAACTTATACGATCATGGTGCCTGCTCGCAAAACAGCTTGAAAGGAACAATCTAAGATGGGATGACGACTACTAATGGTAGCTGACCACATAGCTCTAATACATGCCCTGTTTTTGCTATTTTTCTCAATTGTAAGGCTTAAGGCTACACTTTACCTTCTTTCATGCCATAAAACCATCTTGGAATGCTAACACTGCCCTATAGGCAGAGATGTAATGCTAGAATTCATCCATGCAAGTTGTTCTAGGATCGAGCAAACATTCCACATTACTATCTTCCATTTTGGAATTACCCTCGGGAAGAATAGTGTAACTTTATGGCATACTTCAATATGACTTGACATTGTTCGTTATTAGTTTGGAGTGGTTCGGATAAATCCAAGGATCAATGTCTCCAAAACTAAGCGATAATTTCCAATAACTGAATTCTGGTTCTTTTGTAAGTATGCACTAAGCAATCGAGTCCTCACTGAAGAACTCGAATATACCCAACATACCTCCTGAGTCAAAACAGGTCCAGTTCTAATAGTCGGTTATTAAACTATCAAATAAACAAACAACAACCAATTTCATTTGAGATTTATTTGTCCACAGCAACCACTAAGCCTAAAAAAAATCTTTATTTAATAAATCTCTTTTCAAAATGATTGCCTAAAACATCCATTACTTATCTCTCTGACATAAGTATATTCACAAAACATTTGCGAATAACTTCTTAATTCCAAATCATGTTAGAAAGGATGGAACAAATGTTGTTTAAATTGGAGGAAAGGACAACCCTAAGCATTATTCCCTCGGTGTTAAGTGTGGAATGGATGTTCCATACCACCATTTTTAAAAGGCCAATTTAGAGAAACCCAGATCTTAAATTCTTTTTATATCTCTTTCAATAAATACTTTTTAATCAAATCTATTTCATTCATGAAATCTCTTTTACTTGAAATCCAAATCCATTTCAAAATACTTTCCAAACTTCCAAATCCATTTATAAAACCCTTTTTTAAATTAAAAATCATTTATATAAATTGCTTTTATTAATATCCAAAAATTTTATATAAATTTCTTATAAATATCCAAATCTTTTTATAAACTCCCTTTATGAATATCCAAATCCTTTTCTAAAACTTCTTTTATAAATACCCCTAAATCATTTATAAAACTTCTTTATAAACATTTCATGTTTAAACAGCTTCTTAAATAATCTTAAATTAAATTAGCTTCTTTTAATAAGAAAATCCATTTTATAAATCTCCTTTATTTATGAAATCTTCTTTGCTTAAAAACTCAAATCCATTTACCAAAACACCTTATAAATTTCCAAATTCCTTTATAAAAACTTCTCTTTTGTAAACATACAAATCATTTAGAAAACTCTTTGTAAACTTCTTGTTATAACATTGAAAATCATTTCCATCAGTTAAAACATCCTTAATAAAACCATTGACCAACTCGTCTTTTAAATATCTTGTTCAAAATTCAATAACCTTGAAACCATTTCAAAACGAAAATGAAATATTAATCCTTACAAAATCAATGGAGGCTTAATGACCACAATGGTGCTTTTAATTTGATTTTACTTATCCATTTTAGCATGGCATCACATAACAACAGGTATATAAGGGATCAACACATAAAAATCAATCAACTTAAGTAAATGTCTAAGTTAATTGTAATAGCAGAATGGTGTTTTGTTCTGCTAATAGATGTTATTTAGTTTTCCTAATCATATGCGTTTACTTAAAAGTAAGTGACACTAAAATCCCTTGATTTAAAACAAACTTGAAAAGAAAACAGTTTAAAACAAAACTGATTACTTAAACTCAAAGCGATTTTAAAATAATTAAAATCTTATTAATTTGAATCAAATCCTTGTTAAATAGTAATTAAACTCTAATAATTAAATCTTAATTAAACCTTATTAAACATAATTAAACTTTAACCAAAGATTAATTAAATAAATCCCTTTTGAAATAATAATTAATTAATAATTATCTTAAATAAATAATTAAATTATAATTAATCAATTTTTAATTAATAATTAATTTTAATTAAGTAACAAATCACGATTAGCTTAATTGATTAACATTTAAGTTTAAAAACCATTATTAACTAATGATTAAGTACTAATTACCTTTATTAATTAATTAATCAATTAAATAATCATTAAATAATTGTTCTCTAGTTACTTAATTAAAGTTAGAAAACATTTCCAAAAGATTTCTAAGTGAAATAAAGTTTGGATTGGAAAATTAGTTAAATTTGTCCAAACTGCTCGTATAGCGACTATAACTATGCGAACCGTAATTTCAAAACTTGAAATTTTCTTCTCTAACTTTCAAAACTTAAATTTTGAAAACTTATCCTTTCTAAAACATAAAGGAATGTATTGAAATCCTGAAATTCAAAATTGAAATACTTTAACTCTTTTAAAAGTCCAAATTTCAAACTTTTAATAAGGGATTTTCATGTCGCTTTAAGATATTAAGCGTTATCTTTCTTTAACATAACTAACATACACTAAACTTTACATCCACATCACAATTCATATCATATCACATAACCACTAGCATTAGCAACATCATTTACAACCTTTACTAACTAACTTTCAAGTTCAAGTAAAATTATTCCACAAACCAACATACACATCCATAACCAATCATCATCACATCCAAGTACATCAATGCATAACCATTCATCATCATAATTACATGATATAAGCATCATTATTGACTACTAATTACTTCAAATTTAAATATAATAGCTTGGTTTAAAAGAAGAACTTTACTCACTTTAAAGCTTCCAAACTAACTCCGGCCTTTACTAACTCTAGCAATCTACTTAGGTCCATGCCTTGCCTTAGAAATAAGATGGTTTTATGGGCTTTTGGAAGCTAGATGGGCTAGGCCCTAGGAGGAATGGGTTCGGCCTAGGTTAGTTTGGAGATGATGGAACTTGTTTTGGAGAGGAGTGATATTTCAAAGTGAAGTAGGAAGGTTTAAACTAGACTTTAGACTTGTATACACTAGATTTTAACTTAGGAATTGTTTTAAGTGGCCATGGGAGTTGTGATGAGTATACGAAGAGTATTAGGACTTTAGAAATGGAAATGAAGAAGTGAGAATGCAAATGTGAAAAATGTGAAGAGAATGTGGTATCTATAAGTATAGAAATGCAAAACTACTAAACTACCTACCCTCCACGAGAAAAATGCCATGCCCACCCTACCCCCATCTTTTTCTCACATTGGTTATGGTCCTCTATACCCTTAAATCAAGAAGCTACCATGATGTGTACTTAAGGTAAGGTATTATAAAATTAGGGTTACTATTTTACACTATTTGCACCATACTTGATTACTTAATGTCACATCATTACTTTAACTAAATCCTGCTTTAAAATCCATGTTTACTCTTAACCTAATCATATGACATGAATGTAATTGTGTACATGTACATAAGTGTGCACAATGTTTTCCGATAAATTTTCAGTATTGAAAAATCGAAATTTTGGAAAACGGTTTCCGGTCATATTTTCTATTTTTATTTGAACTACTTATTTTTGTAAACAAAATTAGAAATCTATTTTACCATCATTTTTTATTATTTAAAAGAGTTATATTTTGATTAAAAAACCTAATATTTTAATATTTAAAATTTATAACCTATTCGCAAATCTAGACGGTAAAATTTCAGACCATCACATTCTTTATTTAAAACTGCACTTTTACATAGTTTCATATCGTTTATTCAATATCGACACATTTGGTATATTTGGTCTTCTTTTGTCTGTATGGAGATCTTGCTTAGTTTTGATAACAAGTTAACAACCCTTGCAGCATAACATATTGAATTGTATTTTTTCTAAAAAACAAAAGTCTTCTATAAGTATTGGTGCTACACTATGTAATCTTTCTTCATATATCACTAGTATATTTATTTTTGACAATTGATATTTAAGGAATATTTTGCATGTATTTCTTTGACTTTTCATCACTAACTTGAAATCTTAACATACTAAATTAAGAATTGGTCATCAAATTCTATACTAGGTGGCTTACATTCAATGTTTATTATCTCAAACTTCATGGTTGCTTTTGTAGTGAAAAATGTAGGGAAGGATTTATCACTAATTTGCGGAAGTGATTAATCAGGATCTAGTTTTTTTGACTGAGCACTAATGCAAATTCAATATTAATCACGCTATCACACAAGACCAAATAACAGAAAGAAGATTTAACGTGGTTCATTTTTGTATCCTACATCCATGGAGATACAACAACTTTATTACTTCGCCAATTTAGAGAGGAGAGATTACAAAATGGTAGAAATTTCTTAAAGCAGAGAACTCTTATTTCTATTGCAAATCTACAGAAGACTATTTAAGAGGAACCATCGTTTGAGAAGAGTGAGATGCTTTTCCAATAGCTTGAGACCTCTTTAAATAGGAGTAGAATTAAGATGAATCTTAGGAAGAAACGAAATCAACTAGAAAATTGATATTCAATTTCGTATAAATTTTAAAACATTTTCGTTTTTCCCGAGATTTGATTTGCCTTTGATTTAATGTAGATATTTATCTCTTTCTATGAAAAGATGCACATATCTAGTTTCCTCTTATTATATATTTGACCAATCAATTAAATAGAGTAATTGATTTGTTTTCTTTTTCTTCTATATGCTAATAGATTTGAGTCATATTTTCAACGCTCCACCTTGATTCAAAATATTCATATCTCTCTCAAATGAATTCAATCATCATCTATGTGTTATGGGGTTAACGCCCCATAGCACTAGGTAGTTGGGACTAAGCTAATCATGTTTGGTCAATGCTCAAACTTGTCCTTGGGTACCGACTTAGTCATCATATCTGAAGGATTATCCATAGTATCACCTTCAACGACTTGATATTGCTTCGTTCTTCCTCAAGCATAAGTAAGAAGCCTCTAACATCAATGTGCTTCGCACGAGAACTATAAGATTGATTCTCTACAAGATGAATCACACTCTTGCTATCTTAAAATAGCTTTATTGCCTACTGCACCATAGAAAGGCCATCCAATAACCAAAGTAAATCTAATCCCTCCTTAGTTGCTTCCACAATCGATATAACCTAGACCTGTAGTCGACAAAGTTACTATAGATTGCAGCTTTGATCTCCACGAAATTAAGCCTCTACCATGTGTAAAAACATAGCTCGACACTGACTTTCGTCCATCTCTATCCCCAGCATAATCTAAATCACATTAATCCCTAAGAGAGATGTCGCCATTTACTCCACCATATGACAAGCCAACCGATGAAGAGTCACAAAGATATTAGAGTATCCACTTCAATACTTGCCAATGTTCTTTACTGGGGTTAGACATATATCGACTCACAACACCCACTACATGGGCCAAATCTAGTCTCGTGCACACCATCGAATACATGAGGCTACCAACAGCACTAGAATAAGAGGTATCTTCCATATACCTCTTGTTTTCATCCGATGAAGAATATAATTCTTTTCATAACTTAAAATAAGAGCCAAATGGAGTGTCAACCCATTTAGCTTTCTTCATACCAAATCGAGGGAGGACCTTATTGATGTATTGTGCCTGAGTGAGTTTCAACTCTTTCTATGTCGTATCTCTAAATATCACCATACCTAAAAATTTGTGATTTTCCTAAATCTTTCATATCAAACTCTTTGTCGAGCTCTGTTTTCAACTCTATAACTTTAACCATAATCTGAGGTGCAATCAACATGCCATTAACATATAACAAAATTTATGTCATATCTCCATCACACCTCCTAAAATAAACACATTGGTCTTTGAAGCTTCTAAAGTAATCCTATGAAAGAATAAACTTATCAAATCTCTTATACCATAGTCTAGGAGCTGCTTCAGGCCATATAGAGATTTGTAAAGTTTATAAACATAATCTTGTCTACTACTATCAATGAACCCCTCTGGCTACCACAAATAAATATTCTCACCTTGATCACCATGCAAGAATGAAGTTTTGACATCTAGTTGCTCAAGTTCCATATCATAATGAGCAACTAATGTTAAAAGAATATGAATGGATGTACGCCTAACAACTAGAGCAAAGGTATCATGATACTCTATCCATTTCTTATGAACATACCCCTTTGCTACTAACCTTGCTTTGTATCTGAAATTAACATTGCCGCTATCTTTCACTATATAGATCCGCTTACATCCAATTGCTCTCTTGTCAGTAGGAAGAGGCACCAAATTTCAAGTATGATTTTTCTGTAAAGATTCAATCTCCTCTTCCATAGCAACTAAACAACTGGAACTATCAACTAATGCAATAGCTTCTCTATAATCTCTGGGCTCATCATGGACAACATTTAATGCATATATTTCCATGTCATCAAAGTCAATTTTTTGACACTCAATCTAATAAAATCATCAACTCACTTAGGCTTCTTCCTCTGTCTAACAGATCTAGTCTCTAAAAGAGCTTGTAATAACCAGCTTTTCTGTACAATTTAAGCTGGCAATAAACCAAACATGTCAAATCAAATAGAAATATGGATAGTTAAGGGAAAGAAAGAAGAAAGAAGAAAAAAGAAGAGAAGAGAAAAATAAGAAGAAAAGAAACTAAAAAAATAGAATCTTACAAAGGCAGCGGAATAAAATATAATAAAATATCAATGATATTTATGAAAGAGAAACTGTTATATACATACATCCATCAGAGTACAACAACAATCATAATCATCAGCCTGGCCAGTTATAACAACATGTCCTCACAATTGCTGATAATTTCAATAACAAAGCAGCGAAAAATAAACATATACGTGTATACGCCTGGAAGACCTCCAACTCTTCTCTTGAGCTGCAATGCAGCCAAAGCAATCTATAAATATGCTCGGTCTGACCCAAGCATTATAATAAAATAACACCCGAGTCAGTTTGGAAAACCAGCCTGAGAAAACACACCCAATTGGACTTTACAGTTATATAAAAACCTTTGAAAACAAAGGTATCTCGTAAGGCCATGCCACACATAAACACGGACGGGCTTTTACCTTACAATAACCAAAACATTTCATATGAAATCCTCTGATATTATAATAATGTCTATTATACAAATACTTATTAATCATAGCTGAAATTATTACATTAATTAAATTCCAGCATACTAGGTTCTACAACCAAAACCGAAGGCTCATATTGGATAATGGATTCCAACTATGAAAGGGTAAGGGTCTACCCACCAAATCCGTACACCTCTAGATAAAATGTACGAGAGGCTACAACACGTTGCACCTCTGCTACTCAGAACCGGCACTACCCCCTTCTCGAGTAGCATTGAGTATGATCACCCCTTGGTTGCAATCAACAACTACACAATGGGATCCCGAAGCATACATAAATATTGCTCTAGACTTAGGATGATTATACCCTACTTGGGTGAGACACACTTGGCCCTGCCGAATATCCCTGCTTTATTCATTTCCCAGGTGTGAGGCTCGAAGAGGCCATGCTCTTACCATTTATATAGCACTTCCTACTTGGAATGCTAACACTGCCCTCCAAGCTACAATGGAATAACAACATTCATCCATACAAGTTCATTCTGGGGCTGAACGAAAAAAATTGAGAGCTCCGTCTCCAATTCCATCATCTTCAAGATGTCTTCACTTGGAACGCTTAAGTTGGATCGAAGTGGTTTTCGGATAACATATCTGATCCTGGTCTCTTAGAAACAACTTCGATAATTTCCAGTAAACTCAACCCCGGTTCTTTGGGAAATAAACAATGAAAGATAAGATCGGAGATCACCTCCTAACCGTTAGTGGACAGATTTCCTTATCATCGTCCTAGGTGAATGAAACAAGATTTACACACACAGTACAACTTCATCGGAGATGACTATGGCATATAACTCACATTTTTCTCCTAGATATTTCCGAAGTTACTTTTGGGTCCAAATTCCAATAGTTGATTATTTAACTATCGAATAACAAACATTCAATCAGGAATTTAATTCCATGAAAAACAACATTGGGTAAGAACCAAGCAACACTAAGCCTCCTTAATTAAAATTTTCATTAATTAAAACCATCTTATAAATACTTGTAGCAAAATACTTTTACAAAGATATATTCACAAACCCTTCTATTTTCAATACTTAGAAAATATCCACATACTTATCTCATCAGTATAAGTATATTTGCCAAATTCTGAGGAAGATTTCTGAGACGACCCACCCTTCTCGACTCTCGAAAATCGACACAAAATTCACCACAGTATAATATGCCGACGATCGAGTGTCGGAAAAGACAGATTGTTGAGGAAAAAGAAAGAAGATAGAAGAAAGAAGGAACTAAACAACATCAGAATCTCACAATCGCAGCGGAACAAAATATAATAAATAATAACGGATCTTTACACAAAATGAAACCATATCTGTTATATACAATACATCATCAGAGTATATCACCAGTAAAGAACAATTACCAGCCTGGCAGTTATATCAGCCTGCCTCACAACTTGCTGGCAATTTCAAACAACCATAGCAGCGGAATAAACAAGTACGAGTAATACGTCTCGGACTCCAGCTCCACACCTGAGCTCCACAGCATCCTATCATGTAATCTATAATACTCGGTCTGACCCGAGCATTATAATAAAATAACACCCGAGTCAGTCTGGGATACCGGCGTGAGAGAAATACATCCAAACTGATTATTAAAGTTTCAAAAATCCTTTGAAAATCAAAAGCGTCTCGTAAGACCACGCCACAAATAAACATGTCGGGTTTTTACCTTACGATAGCCAAAACACTTTTTATCAAAACCGTCTGATATTATAATAGTGTCTATAGAAAGTAAAATAGAATCTAGCTGAAATGCTTACATCTCACGTTTCAGCAATAGTTGGGCACAATCAAAACCGTACAAGCGTGTAGGGAAATGGATTTCAGACTAATGACTAGGCACTGGGTACCACCTGTCACAGTGTCTGGTCTAGATCAGCGTACCGAGGACCACGCCCGATCCCCTACAACACAAGACCGGACTACCCCTTACTGGATAGTCCGAGTAAGATCACCCCGCGGTTGGGATCAGCAACCGCACACACAGCCGAAATAAAAAGGGACATCTAGACAGGGATGGCCTCACCCTAATGGGCGCGACTCACTTAGCCTTGCAGCATAACCCCTGATTTTCAGTCATTCCCGGTTGATGAGGCTCGAGGCTATGCGTTACCATTTTAGCACACAATCACTTAGAATGCTCATCGCCCTCCTCACGATGGTCTGATAGCATTCATCCATACAAGTCCGTTCTGGGTTCGAACGGAACCGAAGGCACTATTCTTACTACAACCATTTGGAATCACCCTCAGGATTAGTAGCGATTAGCCCTTGCACTTCTCTGCTCCATCTTCGACTCCACTCTTGTTTTCCAGATGAAAACGTACTCGTTGGATCGAAGTGGTTTTGGGATCGCAAATCCGATCCCGGTCTCTTCGAAACAACGTTCGCTATTTTCCGGTTAATTCACCCCCGGTTCGTTAGGAAATACACAGACGAAGATAAAATCGAAGTTCACCTCCTAACCGTTAGTGGACAGGTTTCCTTACCAATGTCTTAGAAGAATGAACGAGTTTATACATACAGTATAACACCTCGAACGGTAACTGTACCATATAATTCTCATCCCTCTTCTAGATATTTCCAAAGTTATATTTGGGTCCAGATTTGATAGTCGGTTATTTAACTATCAAATAAACAAACAATTCAACCAATTTTCATTTCATATGAAAACGCCAAGTTTCTTAAAACTTAGATTTTTATGATCTAAATCACTTTTCTCAAAAATATATACTTAAAACATTTAAAAGTAAAACTGCTTAAGTCACTTTACTCAAAATAATAGTTAATAAATTTTATAATAAATTCCCAAGTAAAATTTAAGCCCCAAAAACTATTTAAAATAAAAGTTTTATACACAGTATAAGTATTAGCAAATTTTCTTTTAAAACATGGTGTCAATTTAACCTTTTAAAAGAATTACTACTAAAATTAATTTGGATAGGTTTACTTTAAAATTCTAAACAATTAAAAATAATAATTTATCTAAAACATTCCCAAACACATTTTTAAACTTCTAGTTTATACTTTGGAAGCTTTTCTTTGAAAACATACATAGTTTTCTAGGGAAATACGCTTCCCATCCTTTAAAAATAATCTCACTATTTCTTTTAAAACAATTTGCACTTCTTATAGAAATTCCCACCGGAAATCTATACTTCTAAATTTATTCTCCGATAAATATTCCACTTCATTTATAAACCTAGTTTACAAATTCTCATTCCTCATTTCCTTAAATTCATTACTTCAAAATTCTTTTCATTTCCCTTTAATCCTAATTCATTTTACTGATATTTTAAAATACCAGATTATAATCACAGCATAATAAAATTCTAAATCGATCTATCACAGGATATCAACGAAATAAATCACAAATTATGAATATAATTTCTATATTGTGAGGAATCCAGTTGGATCCCTCCAATCTGTTTCCCTACATCCACAGATGTTGGCACACAAATAATATCGATCCAATCTGATAATAATCATCACATTAAACCAATCAACCAATCATTAAAATATTAACTAATTAAATTAACTAGCATTCCAGATGTGAGTGAGATTAACTCACCTTGAATTCGTCGAGAGTTCAAATTTTAAATTAAATCGAACCGTTCGATATAATTCAAAATTTTTGCTTGTTCCAAACGACTCTAGATCTGCTGCAGTGCGTAGATTGCATCGCTGCGATTCCGGCGCTTCTTGTTTCGTTGGAATCCGACTATGCATGCAAAAGATATTGAGTTTTAAAGTTTTTTTTTAAATAAAATTTTAAACTAAATTTTCCATTTATTAATATTTTACCAAGCAAGATCTGAGCCGCATGTACAAGAGAAATCACGGCCGCACAAGCATCCTTCTTCATCGCGCAATAGGACAGAACAAAACCCAATATCGCCAACTAGGGTTAAAACCCGCTCCTCCCCTTATCGCCTAGGTGACGATCGAACTCCATTACTTCGACGAGCATTGCGCCACGCGTCTACGGCCAGAGCAGCTCTGAGCTCGTCGCCTCCAGCCCCTTGAAAAACGCGAATGAACGACCCCACTTCATCAAGCGATTGCTGACTATCCTCTTCGCTAATTCAGATCATGGCCATTGGATCTGAAGCTCTCGACGAGCCCTCCGATTTGCTAGTTGATGCTTTCTACTAGATGTCGATGGATTGGAGAAATCGAAGGAGAAACGAGGTTGCTTTTCGGCCATTAGACGATATAGAGGCGGTGGCTAAGAAAGGAACGAGGATTTTGACCCTATAAACGTATTTATATAATCATTAAAAATATTATTTTAATATAAATTCATTTTAAACAACTTTTCCAAACGATCTCCAAACGACGCCTGCCGACAGGCGATCCTAATGTTTTACCCGCATTCTGAACACAATGAAACGTGTTTTGGAAGCTAATTCAATCATATGTGGAAGGCAGCTTTTTGAAACAAATTTAAATATTAAATTATCGAATTAAATTTCAACGCGTTTCTCACCCGTACGGACAAACGGTAACTCCAAACGCTACGAAAATTGAAATCCAATAATAATTAACGATTACGGATCCAATGGAACTAGTTTCGTCAAATTCTGGGACTGTACCCCGGAAGGTTATTTCAACTCGTCGATTAATTCGATCGATTTTCAAAATCGTTGAAACCTTTTAAAACTTCACTTTTAAAACTTTACTAACTTAATTATAAATCATACAAAATTTATATTCACATTAGAAATCATTCTGATTCATTTCGAATCAAAATCTGATTATTTGCATTATTATTATATATTAATTCCCATTATTAAATTAATATAAAAATTCCAAATTTAACTTATCGACTTTGAATTCCGTCCAAAGGTCAAATATTAAAATTCAAATCTAACTAAACTTTAAATAAATTTTAGAAACCATTTTCGTATCTATATACACCCATATTCACAAATTATCCCAATTTGAAATAATAAATTATTATTATCCAAATCTAATTAAATTGCCATATTTGAAATTTTAACTAATTTTATTGATTTAACCAAAATCTTCTTATTTAAAAATCAATTCATAATCCACATTCAACATTTAAAATAAATTAAATGTTCAAAATCTAACGACCAAAATTCCGGGTCGTTACATTCCTCCCCATTTATAAAAATTTCGTCCCCGAAATTTGCTAAGGTAGGAAAATGCTACTAAGCTCATTTACTTACCCAAATTTACTTAGTTAAAAACTTACATTCACTTCACCAAAATTCTTAGCTCAATTCCAGAACCATTATCTTTATTTATAACTCCAAAGTTTTGTTTACAACTTCATTTCAAAAATAACGTTACTAGTTAACCAAAATTTCCAGAAAATTTTGATAGCGACTCCTTTGTACGAGAGCATTTCACAATATCACAATAGATATAAATATATATACATCGACCCACACGGTCGGAAAACAAAATATTTCACAATATATATATATATATCATTTTCCAATTTTATTGCGTAGGCGTACCTTTTGATTAGCATTTTAAAAGCAAGCAGCTAATTTATACTGCATATATGCGCTCCAACTCTATCGATTGCCTCTCGTACCTGTACTTACTCAAACAAACACATGAGTTTTCAATAATATGAGATTTTAACAACATTCCATTCATTAAACTAGCCAAACACATCAATTACATAACCACCAAACAAATTCCATAATTCTACAAGTAAACCTTATTTTATAAGCAATCACAAGGTTCAACACTATTTTAATTTCCATAACCAATCCAAACTTCATTTTTATTCCACTCGAATGATTTACATTCAAGTTTACTACATACAATTCATATTTGTACCAGTTAATCTCATATTCACAACAAATTTGTTTATAAGCCTTACTTACATAAATTTTACTTCTATTCAATTTCCAAATTTATTAGTTTGCATCACATTCCTAATTCACTTTCATTTCTATGCAAACCCACTTAATGAAATTCCAATCTATTCCAATTGATTCAAAAACCAACTTTATTCACTGTTTTTAATTCATTTACGACAAACGACTAATTTCTATGCAAATTTGACATTATTCAAGAAAATAATAATTACTTAAGCTTATAACCATTTTAATTTAATTCCAACTCAAATTTATATTGATTTCATTCCATTCTGAATTATTCACAACCCAACATTCTCATTTCCATTACATTATTAATATAAATCCCTTCAGTTGCATTTCATTTCATTATCCAAACAAGTTTCATTCAAAACCATTTCATGAAGCTCGACAACAACCATTTCACAATTTACTTAAGTTGTCCCAACTCTATAATAATTCCATTTCTTCTTGCATAAATTTTATTTCCATTTTAATTTGATTCTCATCCAATCAAATTCCAATCCGTTTACTAATTTTAATTCAATTAGTTTACTCATTCAATCCTTTTAAATTTTAATTCACCTTCTTAATTCATTCCTGAATTTATTTTATTAATAACATGGCCATTTTCAATTATTCTATACCCAAACTAGATTTATTTGCAGCTCAAACCATTTCTATTTTAATCCAACTTCATTTCATTTGAACATATTTCCATCATATTTAATTTATTTACAATATGTGTCGAATTCTATATATAACTCAAGCTTTAATTCCAAACTCCACCATTAACTCGTAATTCAACTTCTATTTAACCACACTAGGTTACATTTCAGATTTCATTAACTAGTTAGTTATCTATTTAGTTCACTTCCAATCTTAAATCAACATTTGAATTTTATTTCAATATCATTTCCAACTTAATTAAATTTCCTTTTCAATATAATTCTTTTCCAAATTTAATTCATGTTCAACTAAATTTTATTTCTCAATATATAAGTTCAAAAACAACTTTTACTTACTTAAGTCCATTCATATTTTATATTTCACTTTATCTTATTTCAATTCATCTTTCATTTAGAATTTAATTTTTAAACTTCCATTCTTTTTACCGTAATACTCAACCATTTTATTTAGGTTTTACAATTCCATTTTCCTATTCATAAGTTCACCCTTTTCATTTGCTTAAAATCCTATATTCATCATTTGGATTATTTATTTCACTTAAAGACTTAAGTGAATTCATCCCATTCAATAATTGTAACTTATACTTATACAATTATCCTATCTTTCCATTTAATATCCAATTCAATTCAAACCCCACTTTAATTTCATTTAACTTATCTTAAGTTAAATTTCAATATATCTTATTCCCAGAATTCAGTTGCCCGATTTCATTTCAAAACCATTTTGAAATAATAATCAACACATACCCACTTGGTATATCAAATCAGATCTCTGGATTCCAAAACAACTTGGTTTTACCAAACAATTCCCTTTTGAAATTTCTAAAACATACTTGTTTATCAAACAAGTCCAAACAAATAATCATACCAAACCACCCTGGTAGCACTCCATCACTTTAGGAACTCAAAAATGAATACTGATGATGTGGCCATCATCATCAAGATTATTTCCCAGCGACTGAAGTGAGTTCAATGCTTCCCAAAATAGTACTCCATTATTTCCTTTAAACCCTTTGAAAAAAATTTCAAACATTCCCAAGATTTTAAATTCCCAAACCTTTTGTTTAAATTCATTTAAAACCTTTTTCAAAATTTTCGGGATTTAAATTCTAGTTTAAATCAAATTTTAGTTATACTCCTTTGGATAAGTCATACTTATAGAATTTATTTGGTTATAAACCATTTCAAATTTATATTCTTATTTGATTACAATATTAACAACCAAACATCCAAATATATATAATAATTTCAGAAAATTATTTCTTTCATATCAAAATATAATTTTAGGTAAAATTATTTCATTTACCCTCTTTAAAAACAATACTATGTTGGTTTATCTTGTTTAAGAGTTTAGAAACCCCTATCGATTACGGTTGTACTTCCCATACCGACCAGAATTCATAAACACTCAACCGATAAGTCAACACAGTATAAAAATAGTTTTTGTATTCACTAACAAGTACGCGCTCATATCTATTATTACACTCAACTCATTTTAGAGTACTATTGACTCTATTTCTAATGAGTAATTTCCCCACCAAAGCCTAGGTTGTCGCCATCCTAAGCACTGATACCAAATGAGACGACCCACCCTTCTCGACTCTCGAAAATCGAAACAAAATTCACCACAATATAATATGCCGACGATCGAGTGCCGGAAAAGACAGATTGTTGAGGAAAAACAAAGAAGATAGAAGAAAGAAGGAACTAAACAACATCAGAATCGCACAATCGCAGCGGAACAAAATATAATAAATAATAACAGATCTTTACACAAAATGAAACCATATATGTTGTATACAATACATCATAAGAGTATATCACCAGTAAAGAACAATCACCAGCCTGGCAGTTATATCAGCCTGCCTCACAACTTGTTGGCAATTTCAAACAACCATAGCAGCGGAATAAACAAGTACGAATAATACGTCTCGGACTCCAGCTCCACACTTGAGCTCCACAACATCCTATCCTGTAATCTATAATACTCGGTCTGACCCGAGCATTATAATAAAATAACACCCGAGTTAGTCTGGAATACCAGCGTGAGAGAAATACATCCAAACTGATTATTAAAGTTTCAAAAATCCTTTGAAAATCAAAAGCGTCTCGTAAGACCACGCCACAAATAAACATGTTGGGATTTTACCTTACGATAGCCAAAACACTTTTTATCAAAACCGTCTGATATTATAATAGTGTCTATAGAAAGTAAAATAGAATCTAGCTAAAATGCTTACATCTCACATTTCAGCAATAGTTGGGCACAATCAAAACCGTATAGGCGCGTAGGGAAATGGATTTCCAACTAATGACTAGGCACTGGGGTACCACCTATCACAGTACCTGGTCTAGATCAGCGTACCGAGGATCACGCCCGATCCCCTGCAACACAAGAATGGACTACGCCTTACTAGATAGTCCGAGTAAGATCACCCCGCGGTTAGAATCAGCAACCGCACACACAGCCGAAATAAAAAGGGACATCTAGACAGGGATGACCTCATCCTAATGGGCGCGACCCACTTAGCCTTGCTACATAACCCCTGATTTTCAGTCATTCCCGGTTGATGAGGCTCGAGGCTATGTGTTACCTTTTTAGCACACAATCACTTAGAATGCTCTTCGCCCTCCTGACGATGGTCTGATAGCATTCATCCATACAAGTCCGTTCCGGGTTCGAACGGAACCGAAGGCACTATTCCTACTACATCCATTTGGAATCACCCTCAGGATTAGTAGCGATAAGCCCTTGCACTTCTCTGCTACATCTTCGACTCCTCTTGTTTTCTACACGAAAACATACTCGTTGGATCGAAGTGGTTTTGGGATCGCAAATCCAATCCCGGTCTCTTCGAAACAACGTTCGCTATTTCCCGGTTAACTCACCCCCGGTTCTTTAGGAAATACACAGACGAAGATAAATCGGAGTTCACCTCCTAACCGTTAGTGGACGGGTTTCCTTACCAACTTCCTAGAATAATGAACGAGTTTATACGTACAGTATAGCACCTCGAACAGTAACTGTACCATATAATTCTCATCCCTCTTCTAGATATTTCCAAAGTTATATTTGGGTCCAGATTTGATAGTCGGTTATTTAACTATCAAATAAACAAACAATTCAACCAATTTTCATTTCATCTGAAAACGCCAAGTTTCTTAAAACTTAGATTTTTATGATCTAAATCACGTTTCTCAAAAATATATACTTAAAACATTTAAAAGTAAAACTGCTTAAGTCACTTTACTCAAAATAATAGTTAATAAATTTTATAATAAATTCCCAAGTAAAATTTAAGCCTAAAAAACTATTTAAAATAAAAGTTTTATACACAGTATAAATATTAGAAAATTTTCTTTTAAAACATAGTGTCAATTTAACCTTTTAAAGAATTACTACTAAAATTAATTTGGATAGGTTTACTTTAAAATTCTAAACAATTAAAAACAATAATTTATCAAAAACATTCCAAAACACATTTTTAAACTTCTAGTTTATACTTTGGAAGCTTTTCTTTGAAAACATACTTAGTTTTCCAGGGAAATACGCTTCCCATCCTTTAAAAATAATCTCACTATTTCTTTTAAAACAATTTGCACTTCTTATAGAAATTCCCATCGGAAATCTACACTTCTAAATTTATTCTCCGATAAATATTCCACTTCATTTATAAACCTAGTTTACAAATTCTCATTCCTCATTTCCTTAAATTCATTACTTCAAAATTCTTTTCATTTCCCTTTAATCCCAATTCATTTTACTGATATTTTAAAATACCAGATTATAATCACAGCATAACAAAATTCCAAATCGATCTATCACAGGATATCAACGAAATAAATCACAGATTATGAATATAATTTCTATATTGTGAGGAATCCAGTTGGATCCCTCCAATCTGTTTCCCTGCATCCATATGTTAGCACACAAATAATATCGATCCAATCTGATAATAATCATCACATTCAACCAATCAACCAATCATTAAAATATTAACTAGTTAAATTAACTAGCATTCCAGATGTTAGTTAGATTAACTCACCTTGAATTCGTCGAGCATTCAAAATTTTAATTAAATCGAACCGTTCGATATAATTCAAAATTTTCGCTTGCTCCAAACGTCTCCGGATCTGCTGCAGCACGTAGATCGCGTCGCTGCGATTTCGGTGCATCTTATTTCGTTGGAATCCGACTATGCATGCAAAATATATTTAGTTTTAAAGTTTTTTTTTTAAAATAAAATTTTAAACTAAAGTTTCCTTTTATTAATATTTTACCAAGCAAGATCTGAGCCGTACGTACAAGAGAAATCATGGCCGCACAAGCATCCTTCTTCATCGCGCAATAGGATAGAACGAAAACCAATATCACCAACTAGGGTTAAAACCCGCTCCTCCCCTTATCGCCTAGGTGACGATCGAACTCCATTACTTCGACGAGCATTGCGCCACGTGTCTACGGCAGAGCAGCTCCAAGCTCGTCACCTCCAGCCCCTTGAAAAATGCGAATGAACGGCCCCACTTCATCAAGCGATTGCCGACTATCCGCTTCGCTAATTCAGATCATGGCCATTGGATCTCAAGCTCTCGACGAGCCCTACGATTTGCTTGTTGATGCTTTCTACTAGATGTCGGTGGATTAGGAGAAACCGAAGGAGAAACGAGGTTGATTTTCGGCCATTAGACGATATAAAGGCGGCGGCTAAGAAAGGAACGAGTGGTTCGACCCTATAAACGTATTTATATAATCATTATAAATATCATTTTAATAGAAATTCATTTTAAACAACTTTTCCAAACGATCTCCAAACGACGCCTGCCGACAGGCGATCCTAATATTTTACTCGCATTCCGAACACAATGGAACGTGTTTCGGAAGCTAATTCAATCATATGTGGAAGATAGCTTTTTGAAACAAATTTAAATATTAAATTATCGAATTAAATTTCAATGCGTTTCTCACCCGTACGGACAAACGGTAACTCCAAACGCTACGAAAATTGAAATCCGATAATATTTAACTATTATGGATCCAATGGAACTACTTTCGTCGAATTCCGGGACTGTGCCCGGGAAGGCTATTTCAACTCGTCGATTAATTCGATCGATTTTCAAAATCGTTGAAATCTTTTAAAACTTCACTTTTAAAACTTTACTAACTTAATTATAAATCGTACAAAATTTATATTCACATTTGAAATCATTCTGATTCATTTCGAATCAAAATCTGATTATTTGCATTATTATTATATATTAATTCCCATTATTAAATTAATATAAAAATTCCAAATTTAACTTATCGACTTTGGATTCCATCCAATGGTCAAATATTAAAATTCAAATCCAACTAAACTTTAAATAAATTTTAGAAACCATTTTCGTATCTATATACACCCATATTCACAAATTATCCCAATTTGAAATAATAAATTATTATTATCCAAATCTAATTAAATTGCCATATTTGAAATTTTAACTAATTTTATTGATTTAACCAAAATCTTCTTATTTCAAAATCAATTCATAATCCACATTCAACATTTAAAATAAATTAAATGTTCAAAATCTAACGATCAAAATTCCGGGACGTTACAATTTCTCTTTTACCAGATTCAAAAATCATTTATAAACTCCATTATAAATTTCTATAACCATTTATAAACAATCTGTATATTATTTCTCAAGTCATTTTTAAACCCTTATAAAACCATGCAATTATTTAAAAATTCCTTTTTATAAATCTATAACCCATTTATAAAATTCATATATAAATATCCATGCATTTATAAACCTCTTTACCTTGTAAATAGTCTTCCTTTAAATCTTCAAAACATTTTATAAGTTCCTCTTATAAAAATCCAAGTCTGTTTACAAAACTCTATATATGAATCTCCAAAATATCATAAATAAATAATAATTATTAACTTTTAACCTCTTAAAAATAATAATTAATAATTCAGACCATATGGATAAAACAATCGTTAATTTTTACCATATAAATAATAATAAATTACCAAAATATTATTAATAATCATTATTATTAATTTCAAACCATACTAATAATTTAAATAATTAACCTTTCAAAATTATTTAAATATTTATAAAAAACTTTAAGCAATATTAACCAACTTTAAAACAATATATATTTCCTTGGTAAGAACCCGTTTTAAATCTTCAACCTAGTCATTTCCATATTTATAAAACTATATTTAAGAATCTCTTTCCATTTTATAAAAACTTCCTTTCATAAAACCCATTTATTTATGAATTCTATTTATAACTTATTTTCTTTATGAATCTCACTTATTCACAAATCTTATTTAAAACGTCAATCCCCATCTGTTTAATGTTACTTCCAAATGGATAAATTCCTTTTATAAATCCCTTTTTATTTATAAAATAACGTTTAACATGCCAAATTTACCCTTACCTTCAATTCCCCAAATAGAGATAACTATTTCGAAAATATCATTCCGTATCTTAAAATAAATCCACCGTTTGATATATTGTCCAATTTATTAAACGATGATAGTCACCTTAAATTTATAACCCCGTTTATAAATTCATACTCTTATTAACAACGAGTATATATGCACGTCCATGTGGACCTGCATTTAGACACTTGAGTATTTTAACTTTATATATCATATATTTGTACTGTTATTTTCAATTAGCACATCGTTTTATCTCTTCATTATAGCTTATTTTATGGTTATTATATTTACTACCTTGGCCCAAATGTTATTTATTTTCTTGCCTCAAACTTCGTTGTTATAATTAATTTTTACTGCTTTCTTAGCTCTATTCTCTTCAAGTGGATCAAACCTCCATTATTTATCATATTATTTGGAATTATCTATCATAAAATCTATATTATCAATTCCAATAAGCATGGGGTAGCTCAATTGAAATCTTTGAAACCGCATTGAATGGACTTGTAGTAAAAGGACCTAGTTCTCATGATCCAATTCCTTTTTTCACTCCTAGCATTGTTTCCTTCCCTTCATTACAATCTATTTGATGATTACTATATTTGTTGGTATTGATCCACGGGATTATTACTTTTTTGTTTGGTCAAAAGTAATCTCTGCGATAATGGAGCCGTGTCGATAATACAAAATAGATACTTTTTGTTTGGTTGAAATTTATAAAGTAACTCATCACACGAATGCAAAAATCGATCGATTTGAAAATCTATTGTACATTTAAAACATGAAGAAGATGAGAAAAATATTAGCTAAAACTCAAACCGTTAATGAGTAGCATTTATTTATCCACCTTTTATTAGCTATTTAACATATAATCTTGACAATCAACTAAAATACTTTACATATTTGTTTTATTATATTAACCGTGATAAGCCTTTGAATTATCCTAAAGAACATGTTATGAAATTAGTAGTCCAATATACCAATAAATTTGAAAATTATTCTACATTGGCAAGTGTCAAAAACTACATTTTAAGAAGTAAATGTTTTAAGTATCAAATAATTATAATCATTAAAAGAGGATAATCCTGTGAGAGACCACTCATCCGTTAATACAATGCCCTTGGCTTCTTCAATTTTTGCACACTAAAGTCATCCTTGACATTCAAGAATATCCAAGAAATGAGCAATAGGTATATGACAGATTAAGTAGTTATGAATAGATAGTAGAAGCAAAAGTGTATGATAAGGATACAACAATATTGATATATTCAGTGAACAATTCACCTGGGCATAACTAATAAGTCATTACCATCTACTCATCAGATTGTTTTTGCTCGAACTCATAGCACAAAAATGTTTAAAATCAACAAAAAATTCCATGCAAAGTGATTTTATTATAAATTAACAAAATAGAAATAATACTTGAGATCTTGTGATGTTTGCAATTGAAATTTCATGTATAACAGATTGCAAAAGTAGACTGCAAATGCATCACCAAACAATAGTCATACATAAACAACACTTCGTTACAAAAGTACACGGTGATTCCACTACTAAGAATAATTTCAAAGAACTATCCCGTGTTTTGTTTACTTGTGTATTTTATTTGACTTTTCTACCTTTAACTTATCTAGTCATGCCTGACATCATCTAACAGTAGGATAGTAGCATTACCTTTGTGGTATTGTCAAAGTCAAGTCCTACTTCTTCTTGGATTAATTCTGCATAATAATAAGGCTCTAAACTTTTCTATAGCTTAAATATACATTTGATTCTTCATTGTATTTAAAACTCCACATTGATCCCATTAAAACCATCAAAAATACTGATGAGTTATCATAGAGAAGTTCACTAGTAGGACTAAACTTCAATATTTTTCTCCTTTCCTATTAAAAATTAAAATTAAAATTAAAATTAAACAATTATATAGCTAGTTAACACATCATAGAAGATTTTAACATAGTACAAACAAAAGTTATACATTTTCATTAATTAAGATAGATACTTGAATGGTAAAACATATACAATTAGTTTGTGATTGAATGATCAAATATAGATAATTGGTGTAAGTTTGTAATTGATGGAAGTTTCCAATGAAATATCACAAATGGTTGTTTAATTATGCAAAGTGCAATTATTTTCATAAAATTGATTATGTTTGTATGCATAAAATAAACAAATACCATGTTTAATGCTAAACCAACAATTTACAGAGTAGTACGCTTTCATGAAAGCGGTTTCCATATGTAACAACCCGTGATTGCGGTTACCAAATAATAAATTAAAATTGGGATTTTAATTTAATTGGAGCTATTAATGAATTTTTAATGTGGCTAATTTGTTCAAAATTTAGTCATTTTGAATAAATTAATATTTTGGGCTTAAGTGTAAAATGGAGCATTTCAAGGAAATTAATTAGGGAAATTTGTAATTTATATTATTGCAAAATTTTATATGTGTAAAATAGTGCAATATTTGATTTGGGAAATTAATTTGCAATTTATTTGCAAAATGGTGATTTTGGCTAATATTAACTATAAACGGTGTTTTGGAAAAATTAGGGGTTAAAATGTAAAATATTGTTGATATAGGATTTTATGAAATGGCTAAAAGTAATTGTTAACATATTTTCATAATTTTCTATGGTTTGAAATGTATTTAGTAATTTGTATGTAGAGTGTACTTAGAGAAAATTGCCTATATATGTATGCACATGAATAATACAAAGTCCTAATGGGTATTAGATCCAATAACCCTAACCATTAGCCTATAAAGTATCTTTTACTCTCTCATTTCAGCCAACACTTCATTTCATAACCACTAAAACCTAATTAGAAAGCTCCAAAATCTAGTCATGGCCTCCTAAGCAAGACTCCAATCTACACCAAATCAAAGAGAGTTAATCCAAACTACTAAAAGAGGTAATAGCAATCACAAAACCCACCTCTAATTCATTCTTTAATTTCTGAAATTATTTTGTAATCCTCTTTTTTTTTGTGCATTTAGATTGTGAAACTCTTTGATCTTCTTTTCATTGCTTGGAAAAAGGTAATATATGCTAGCTGAAATTATAATTAGTTTATTGCTGTTAGTAAATTAGGCATATCTCATTCATCTTAAATCGGAATTAAGATTTTCTTGAAGTTCTGGAAAGCTTATTCTGTAGCCTATAACTTTCATGTTTTGAGCTTTGCCTAATTTTGTGGTTTCAATGGTCGAAATCACGTTTGTTTGTCGCTGACCTGACAACAAACTACAAGGTTGATAAAATAAAACCCTGAAATTGATTTGGCCATAAGTTACTCGTTTTTGATCCGAATTAGATAATTTTGGATGTTCCGGAAAGCTTAAAACATATGCTATAATTTTTGTTCATTGAGTTTTCTGTAATATTGCCATTTAGATGACCTGAAATGCGTTCAAAGACATAAGACCAATTCTGTCTTTAACAAGTTATCTTGAGTTTCAATCTGATATTGTTTTGCATGTATCTCTCTCGTTTCTTATCCAAATCTAATAATTTTGGATGTTCTGGAAAGCATAGATTTAGAGCTAAAACTTTCATGTTTTGAGTTTTATGAAATTTCGAAGTTAATTTGGTCAAAATTGTACATTCTTACCACTGTCCCGAGAAAAAAAAGAAAAAAAAATAATAAATAATTTTTTTTTAAACCC
Organism: Allium fistulosum; assembly: GCA_030737815.1. NCBI lineage: Eukaryota > Viridiplantae > Streptophyta > Magnoliopsida > Asparagales > Amaryllidaceae > Allium > Allium fistulosum. The sequence continues at coordinate 839,627,399 of CM060905.1, forward strand.
TGTTCCAGATTTTTTATCTCCACTTCGCGATGCCACCACGATCGCATCCGAAGTTGGAATTCGACGTTTTTGGTCTCGTTGGAAAGGTGGAGTTTTGAGCTCCACCTCTGTAAAATTAGGCATCATTGGCATTCTTTTGGTACTTCGAATTTCGTGTCGAAGTTGAACTCTTGTCGCTGTTTGTAAACAGTGTGAATCTTGTTCTGGGTCCAACTTTGAGACGTCGCTGCTACTTCGTCTCAACTCGGATTCCAGAAATTCTTTTTGCATCTTATAGTAGGGATGTTGGACTATATGCCTACCAGTTTTCATGTCATTTGGATTCAGTTTTGCTAGTCCAAATAAATTGCCGAACTTGGGTTCGCAGCAGTTTTTGAATGGTCAAACACTTAGAATGAAAATCAAATATCCCTTCTGTTTCCAGCTTTTGAGCGCCACTCCGCGATGCCGCCACGTTCGCATCGGAAGTCGGAATTCGACGTTTTTGGTCTCGTTCGAAAGGTGGAGTTCCGAACTCCATCTCAGGAAAATTTGGACAACATTGGAGTTCGTTTGGTACTTCGAATTTCGTGTCGAAGTTGAACTCTAGTCGTTGTTTGTAAACAGTGTAAATCTTGTTCTGGGTCCAACTTTGAGACGTGGCTGCCACTTCGTCTCAACTCGGAATCCAGAAATTCTTTTTGCATCTTAAATTAGGGATGTTGGACTACATGCCTGCAAATTTTCATGACAATTGGACACAGTTTGCTGGTCCAAATAAATTATCGAACTTGAGTTCACAGCTGTTTTTGAATGGTTACAAACACTTAGAATATTTTTGATGATTTTCTGGTTTTCATTGATTTCTTTGAGATTTGTCTCTAGATTTCGTACACGGGTTTTATGAATCATTTTCAAAGGATTTTTCACTTCTAAATGGCTTTTGAAAATTATTATATAATATTATTTTAATTATTAAATTAATTACTCCATAATAGGAGACCTTTCAAAAGACCATTTTAAAAGTGATTCCGAAAATCAATTATAAATCCGTTTTACACCATTATTTTCTATAATAAAAATCTCACACTCACTTTTAGCACGTCGAGCGAAGTGGAAAGGTGCTTAAACGGTTAGGAAATCTCCGGCCTATGGAAACCGTGTGTATTTTCTTTCCGGTTAATCCCCGACCTATTCGATTGATCGTTTTGACCTTTGGGTCTAGTTTACCGATGATATGAGGTAGACTTTTTATTGTTTGGAGTGTGAGCTTGCTATTGGTTAGGAAACCGTTTAGTGCGAACGTGGGGTATGGGACTCATTGTTAACACTTTGCGGGTTCCTCTCCAAGAAGTTAGTGACACATTAGCCTCTGGGCGGTCAGTACTGGACCTCTGGGTCACCACGCCTCTGGGCAACCGTCTCTGGACACCTGCTCTATGGAGCAGTTTATTTTTCGGCGTGTGCCTCTGGGCCTTATCCTTCTGGGAAGGATCTCGTCGTCTCGCGCGTTTCGCATCGGTGCGAGTGATCGATCACAACTCTACAGTACTTGGCAACAACGACTCTGGTCGGTGCACGTGCAAAACTTGTATTATCTGATTATTTTTATATCCATTCGAGTACCGCCATTCGGTGTTGGTTCTATGGAACCATACGATGTAAGTGCGATTACCTTATGGATCCACAGTGTCTCTGGACACTGCTTTTCAGTGTTTGATTTCATTGACTTTTCAGTATATCCCCATGGCTCTTTGGAGCATCGATCTTTGCTTGGGCATTGATCACAGACTCTAGTCACTATTGGGATTATTGCCTATGGGCATCTTTTTATAGCTTTGGCTACGCCGATGATATGAGGCGATTTTATTTATTCTACACTTTGGTGTTGATTTCTCTTAGGAGATTTTTATCGTTTACTGATGATTAGGGATCGTCATTATATTCATGTGGTTCATAATATACTTCTCTTTGGATAAGTACTGTATTATTTATGTACCGCATTATTATATATCTCAGCTATTACTGATTGTTTAGCTAGCCTGACCCGAGTGTTTTCGCTCGGGTCAGACCGAGTTGTTTCAGGTTAGGTCTTTGGACTTAGCTTCTGTGCTTCCGCTTGGACATTATCTGCTATGCTGTTAGATATCGCTTTTATTTGTCCACTTTTCCGCTACTCTGTTATCATTCAGACTTTGATATGTACATATTTTTGACTCACATGTGTGAGCGGTGGCTTTGTACCCACTTATAGTATTTGGATCTGTATTGATGATGTATTGTTCTGGGATTTTATATCTGTTATGTGATTCTGTTCTGTGATGCTACTTCATTATGTTATTATGCTTTGTCCTGATAGATCTTTAGCCATTTGTAATTTCGTTATAAGTATTTACCGAATATGTCGAACCACCTGATTGAGAAAAATTTAAATAGATTCCACCTTTCGACGTATTCGGTAGATAGTTATAGCTTGATTATAGATGGTCGCTTCCACTATACTCTATTCTCCGCTTTAACAGACAGTATTACTCCCGTAATACTCTTTGTTACAGTGGGTCTCAGAGTGGGGCGTTACAGCTTGGTATCAGAGCCTGGTTTCAGGAATAAGCATAATAAACACAGAACAGTAACACTTAGTACAATACATCCTAGTATGATTCGAATATTACAAAGCCCTTTCCTCATGACATTGGATAGATAAGTTAGGAATATGTTTAGGAATACATTTATATTCCGTAGTATTCCATTTGAATTATCTATCTTTGAATCGTGCTTAACTCGCATCTTCATCTCAGCCTCGAGGTACGCATCCTTCCGTTCTCGAAGGTTCTATTTTATTTCACGATCAATCTTTTAGAGTTTTTTGATACGGGTGTCTCTCACTCATTCGTATCAAAGGAACTAGTTGATACTTAATCTTTGGATGTTACTTGTATGGTTTCTTCACTAAGGATTGTGAATCCCATTGGTGGATCCACGACCCTTAGGTTGCTCTGTGAGAATATAAATATTGATCTTTGTGGATTTTCTTTCCGTGCGAATCTGCACGTTGTGGATTAGATGTTATAGACGATTTCTATATTTAAGGAATTGCGGGGACGCAATTTTCTTAAGGGGGGGAGTCTGTAACAACCCGTGATTGCGGTTACCAAATAATAAATTAAAATTGGGATTTTAATTTAATTGGAGCTATTAATGAATTTTTAATGTGGCTAATTTGTTCAAAATTTAGTCATTTTGAATAAATTAATATTTTGGGCTTAAGTGTAAAATGGAGCATTTCAAGGAAATTAATTAGGGAAATTTGTAATTTATATTATTGCAAAATTTTATATGTGTAAAATAGTGCAATATTTGATTTGGGAAATTAATTTGCAATTTATTTGCAAAATGGTGATTTTGGCTAATATTAACTATAAACGGTGTTTTGGAAAAATTAGGGGTTAAAATGTAAAATATTGTTGATATAGGATTTTATGAAATGGCTAAAAGTAATTGTTAACATATTTTCATAATTTTCTATGGTTTGAAATGTATTTAGTAATTTGTATGTAGAGTGTACTTAGAGAAAATTGCCTATATATGTATGCACATGAATAATACAAAGTCCTAATGGGTATTAGATCCAATAACCCTAACCATTAGCCTATAAAGTATCTTTTACTCTCTCATTTCAGCCAACACTTCATTTCATAACCACTAAAACCTAATTAGAAAGCTCCAAAATCTAGTCATGGCCTCCTAAGCAAGACTCCAATCTACACCAAATCAAAGAGAGTTAATCCAAACTACTAAAAGAGGTAATAGCAATCACAAAACCCACCTCTAATTCATTCTTTAATTTCTGAAATTATTTTGTAATCCTCTTTTTTTTTGTGCATTTAGATTGTGAAACTCTTTGATCTTCTTTTCATTGCTTGGAAAAAGGTAATATATGCTAGCTGAAATTATAATTAGTTTATTGCTGTTAGTAAATTAGGCATATCTCATTCATCTTAAATCGGAATTAAGATTTTCTTGAAGTTCTGGAAAGCTTATTCTGTAGCCTATAACTTTCATGTTTTGAGCTTTGCCTAATTTTGTGGTTTCAATGGTCGAAATCACGTTTGTTTGTCGCTGACCTGACAACAAACTACAAGGTTGATAAAATAAAACCCTGAAATTGATTTGGCCATAAGTTACTCGTTTTTGATCCGAATTAGATAATTTTGGATGTTCCGGAAAGCTTAAAACATATGCTATAATTTTTGTTCATTGAGTTTTCTGTAATATTGCCATTTAGATAACCTGAAATGCGTTCAAAGACAGAAGACCAATTCTGTCTTTAACAAGTTATCTTGAGTTTCAATCTGATATTGTTTTGCATGTATCTCTCTCGTTTCTTATCCAAATCTAATAATTTTGGATGTTCTGGAAAGCTTAGATTTAGAGCTAAAACTTTCATGTTTTGAGTTTCATGAAATTTCGAAGATAATTTGGTCAAAATTGTACATTCTTACCACTGTCCCGAGAAAAAAAAGAAAAAAAAAATAATAAATAATTTTTTTTTAAACCCTGTTCCAGATTTTTTATCTCCACTTCGCGATGCCGCCACGATCGCATCCGAAGTTGGAATTCGACGTTTTTGGTCTCGTTGGAAAGGAGGAGTTTCGTGCTCCACCTCTGTAAAATTTAGGCATCATTGGCATTCTTTTGGTACTTCGAATTTCGTGTCGAAGTTGAACTCTTGTCGCTGTTTGTAAACAGTGTGAATCTTGTTCTGGGTCCAACTTTGAGACGTCGCTGCTACTTCGTCTCAACTCGGATTCCAGAAATTCTTTTTGCATCTTATAGTAGGGATGTTGGACTATATGCCTACCAGTTTTCATGTCATTTGGATTCAGTTTGCTGGTCCAAATAAATTGCCGAACTTGGGTTCGCAGCAGTTTTTGAATGGTCAAACACTTAGAATGAAAATCAAATATCCCTTCTGTTTCCAGCTTTTGAGCGCCACTCCGCGATGCCGCCACGTTCGCATCGGAAGTCGGAATTCGACGTTTTTGGTCTCGTTCGAAAGGTGGAGTTCCGAACTCCATCTCAGGAAAATTTGGACAACATTGGAGTTCGTTTGGTACTTCGAATTTCGTGTCGAAGTTGAACTCTAGTCGTTGTTTGTAAACAGTGTAAATCTTGTTCTGGGTCCAACTTTGAGACGTCGCTGCCACTTCGTCTCAACTCGGAATCCAGAAATTCTTTTTGCATCTTAAATTAGGGATGTTGGACTACATGCCTGCAAATTTTCATGACATTTGGACACAGTTTGCTGGTCCAAATAAATTATCGAACTTGAGTTCACAGCTGTTTTTGAATGGTTACAAACACTTAGAATATTTTTGATGATTTTCTGGTTTTCATTGATTTCTTTGAGATTTGTCTCTAGATTTCGTACACGGGTTTTATGAATCATTTTCAAAAGATTTTTCACTCCTAAATGGCTTTTGAAAATTATTATATAATATTATTTTAATTATTAAATTAATTACTCCATAATAGGAGACCTTTCAAAAGACCGTTTTAAAAGTGATTCCGAAAATCAATTATAAATCCGTTTTACACCATTATTTTCTATAATAAAAATCTCACACTCACTTTTAGCACGTCGAGCGAAGTGGAAAGGTGCTTAAATGGTTAGGAAATCTCCGGCCTATGGAAACCGTGTGTATTTTCTTTCCGGTTAATCCCCGACCTATTCGATTGATCGTTTTGACCTTTGGGTCTAGTTTACCGATGATATGAGGTAGACTTTTTATTGTTTGGAGTGTGAGCTTGCTATTGGTTAGGAAACCGTTTAGTGCGAACGTGGAGTATGGGACTCATTGTTAACACTTTGCGGGTTCCTCTCCAAGAAGTTAGTGACACATTAGCCTCTGGGCGTTCAGTACTGGACCTCTGGGTCACCACGCCTCTGGGCAACCGTCTCTGGACACCTGCTCTATGGAGCAGTTTATTTTTCGGCGTGTGCCTCTGGGCCTTATCCTTCTGGGAAGGATCTCATCGTCTCGCGCGTTTCGCATCGGTGCGAGTGATCGATCACAACTCTACAGTACTTGGCAACAACGACTCTGGTCGGTGCACGTGCAAAACTTGTATTATCTGATTATTTTTATATCCATTCGAGTACCGCCATTCGGTGTTGGTTCTATGGAACCATACGATGTAAGTGCGATTACCTTATGGATCCACAGTGTCTCTGGACACTGCTTTTCAGTGTTTGATTTCATTGACTTTTCAGTATATCCCCATGGCTCTTTGGAGCATCGATCTTTGCTTGGGCATTGATCACAGACTCTGGTCACTATTGGGATTATTGCCTATGGGCATCTTTTTATAGCTTTGGCTACGCCGATGATATGAGGCGATTTTATTTATTCTACACTTTGGTGTTGATTTCTCTTTGGAGATTTTTATCGTTTACTGATGATTAGGGATCGTCATTATATTCATGTGGTTCATAATATACTTCTCTTTGGATAAGTACTGTATTATTTATGTACCGCATTATTATATATCTCAGCTATTACTGATTGTTTAGCTAGCCTGACCCGAGTGTTTTCGCTCGGGTCAGACCGAGTTGTTTCAGGTTAGGTCTTTGGACTTAGCTTCTGTGCTTCCGCTTGGACATTATCTGCTATGCTGTTAGATATCGCTTTTATTTGTCCACTTTTCCGCTACTCTGTTATCATTCAGACTTTGATATGTACATATTTTTGACTCACATGTGTGAGCGGTGGCTTTGTACCCACTTATAGTATTTGGATCTGTATTGATGATGTATTGTTCTGGGATTTTATATCTGTTATGTGATTCTGTTCTGTGATGCTACTTCATTATGTTATTATGCTTTGTCCTGATAGATCTTTAGCCATTTGTAATTTCGTTATAAGTATTTACCGAATATGTCGAACCACCTGATTGAGAAAAATTTAAATAGATTCCACCTTTCGACGTATTCGGTAGATAGTTATAGCTTGATTATAGATGGTCGCTTCCACTATACTCTATTCTCCGCTTTAACAGACAGTATTACTCCCGTAATACTCTTTGTTACAGTGGGTCTCAGAGTGGGGCGTTACACCATATACGATATCTTCTTTTCCTTAAATTATGCTTATATTTCAAAATAACATATTATTTATGCTTAGTGAGTACCTCAAATTTGAGAAATGGCATGTGTTTGATCTTGGGTAGAGCAGGAATAAATTATTTATATGCAGGTAGACAAAACTATTATTAAGATATACTATCATTCCTGTAACGATCCCGCATTTTAAATAAATTTAAATTGATAATTAATTTGATTTTGAATAAAATTAATTGATAAATTGATTCGAGTTTCCCCGAATCCAGATAAAAATATATTAAATCCTTTTTTATTTAGAAATATTGTTTATATAAATTTGTATATATGTGAATAGATATGTATATGGAATAAATATGAGTAAATTTGAAATGTATTTTTATATATATAAGATAAAATAAATACTTAAGCTAGAAAATGAATCTGACAAATCCAAATAGATATATATTAAGATAAATTATAAAATATAAAATATGAAGTCAAGTAACATAGTTATAAAATTTTGTAAAATATAAGTAGACATATTAACTAAAATCCAACATTTTAGAACCCATGCATATTTCAAAATATAAAACAAAAGAAAGAAACAAAATAAAATATATTTGTACATAAGTTAAAGTCTTTAACCAATAACTAAACAAATATATAAGATTGGATTAAGTGATACAAAATAAATACGTATAGTTAAAATTCAAAACAAACACATTAACTAGGATTATAACAACATAGAATTTCATTTATATTGCTAAGCAATTAGACTAGACAAAAAAAAAAGTATTGCAAAAGAATGAAACAAAGCAAACAGAGTCAGTATAAAAAATGAAACCAGTATGCCAGGCAAAACAAAATACAAACAAGTAAAATATAAGCATGGAATAAAACAAAATAAAAATGTATTCAAGTATAGGTATGCAGCCTGCAGGCTTGTAAGGGAAGAAAAACAAAAGTAATAAGAAGAAACAAGGAAAAGTATAAACAAATAAAAGGTAGGTATATGCTTGTATACATAAAGTAAAAGCATAGAGGCATGTAAATAAAATAAGAAACAAAGTACCTACCCGTATCTTCTTAGCCGAAATGCAAAGATATCAGCCACCATATGTAGATTAAAATATCTAGAAAACAAAACATAGAGTACTTAACAATAAATGCAATTACCTCTAGTATTGTACAAACAATATATAGCACCCTGCACAATATTGTATACCCAGCACACAAATCATTCACATCAGCCTTATTAAACAATATAACCTGTACATGATATGATATGGTATCACTTGTACCAGCAAAGAAATGCAACCCTGTATATATTTCCTATATATCAGCCTTCCTCTTCGTTTTAGCTCGTTCTATCAAAACTAAGCAAAGAAATCTAAAGTAATATCATTTCAAAACATGAACAAAAGCTTCAACTCAAACAAGAATTAAAGTTTGGAAATAAAAAAAACAATCAAAAGCAAAATCAAGAGGCAACTCAACATTCCAGAATTCAAAACAAAGATCAACCTTCAATTTAAAAACCTCTGGAAACTGAAATGATTAAGGTGAGTAACATCTTTCTGTTTATATGTTGTTTGTGAGCAAGCTTCTTTGATCTGATCTTTGAATTGATATGGTGATTTACGTTGAAATGAAGTTTTGAAATCTAGTTGAATGTATACAAAATATATATATGTGGGTGAATATGTTTATGCGTACCTCTCTGTTTCCAGGTTTATAAAAAGAATTTAAACCTATTCAAAAATAAAATAAGAATTTTAATTAAATTCCCTTCATCTGATTCATGGCTTTAAGATCTAAACCAGTTATGTTTATATAATCAAAAATCAAAGTTCAAAAAGGAATGTTTTTTTTTAGATTAAAAAATGAAGATCATTTGACTGGAAATAAAATACGCAGTGAAACTCAAAATCATGTCGAAAATCAAGTGTTACATCTTCTTGATTCACCTACATCATTGTGTGCGACATCAAAAGCTATGATTTTTAACATAAAATTCAAGTTTTTTTGTTCAGTATCGAAAGAGAGATGCATGGATGAACGGAATCACGAGTTTCATAAAATTCTGGTGATCGGCTAAACGTTTGATCGCGAGATTAAGAATGAAGCTAGCTGGTACATCGGTGGATACGAGAAAAATACTAGACGATTTTATATTTCATCGTGGTGATTGGAAGACGGCAATTTAGGGTTTTTGGGTTCGTTTGGGGTTGCTGTTGTTAACGAGGAGATTTCGTCGTCGACAGTAGGATGTAGCCGATCGCATGTGGGGGAGAAAGTTCGTGGGCGAGTGGCCGAGCTTCGATCAAGCTCGCATGGTCTCTGGTGATCTTGCGCGGCGTAGCGAGTTGGGTTTTGGCGATCGAGTGGGTAGACTCCCTGTTTCAACTGGAAGGGGTATTTTCGATTTAGGCTCTGCAATCTCAGGTGGAGGATCGGGATTGTATGGATGGTCGCTAGTCGACTTGTGGGTGATCGACTCTGGTGACGGAGGTTCGTCAGTGGCGAGTGCACGTGCACAGTCGATCGTGTGCACGTTTGAGTGTATCTGGGTTGCGTGAAGGAATTGGAGAAGAAAGCGAAGTCTCGGTTTCGTGATGAAGTAATTTGCGTGGTGGCTCGGGGAAATGAATGTCGTGGAGAACTCGAAGCGTACTCGGGGGTTTTGAGATTTTACACGAGGAAGGTCTCGGGGAAACTGGGTTGTAGCTCGGGGATTTTGAATATTGTCTAGGGTCATGTTTTTAGTAAACAGTTTTCAAAACTGAAGAAAAAAACAAGTGTTTTAAGTTTTGAATCAAAGAACTTGTTTTTTTAAATGTTCTAAGTTTAAAACAAAGTTTTAGAGTTATGAAAATAATTAGGTTGTAAATGTTGAACAAGTTTTAAAATATATTTAAAGTTGATAGATTTTAAATAATTGTCTTAATTCAATCTTAAAGATAATAAAGAAGTAATTAAACTTTATTTAATTATATGATCACTATTTATAAATTAATTCTTAAAATTATTTATAAATCAATAATAAAGTTAAAGAGTAAACCAAAAAGAAATGCTTTTGGATCATTAATTGACTTAAATTTTGTGTTAATGAGATAATTAATTACAAAGATGATTAATTAAAGATTTTTTATAATAAGTTAGTGATTAATGAAAGGATAATCACTTATTGTAATTAATTAAGAATAATTAATTAAATGATAATAAATTAAGGATTGATTGATTTATTAATGAATTAATTAACGGTTAATTAATTAATTAAATGGTTAATTAAGTAATTGAGGGTTAATTAATTAATTAAATGGTTAATTAATTAATTAAATGGTTAATTAATTAATTAAATGGTTAATTAAGTAATTGAGGGTTAATTAATTAACATAATTAATTAGGAATAATTTATTTATTGATTTAACAGATAATCAATTAAAATGATTACAATTAATTTATGATTAATTAACCAAGATTTGTAGTTTATTCATAAGTAATAAAGCTGGCATAAATTAATTATAATCGGATATTAATTGATCTTACTTATGGATGTTTGGACTCTAGTGAATGTGAATTGTTTGATCCCCCTGTTATTGATACTTTGTGATATACCCTGATTTTGTTATGATCTGTAATTTACTTATCTGTGATGTGTATATTGTTATGTGAATATGAAACCTTTGACCCGTAAAACGGCACTTGAATTTCGATGCGACAGGGAGTCGGATTCCAGTTGGTTATCCGAAACCCACATCGAATTGTAATCTTTGTGACTGATAAATTTGTTTTATCTATGAATCTGTGAATGAAGATAAGCGTTATCGATTATACCGCTTATCGATATATCTGTGATGATGGATGTTGCACTATTGTGTGTGAAAACCCTGGACTACACCTTTACACACACAAATATGGATTTCACGTGGAAATCGGTTAAGTCACAGATAATTTAAATTTGATGTTTTGGAAATTGAAATTTTAATTTCAAATGATTTTGAAATTGGAAATTTGGGTTTATAGTGAAAAGCTTTTGAAATGGAATTTCAAAGATAAAAGTTATTTTGAATAACTTAAACGAGTTTTGAAAATATAAATAATTTGATTTAAATTTGAATTCAAGTTTGAAATTGAATCCTATGATTTGAAATTACGATTAAAGATGATATAAATGTGTTTGTATGAATTAAACCATTTTAAAGTATTAATTTGGGAATTTGAATTTAAACCAAGGATTTCAACTCGTATGAATGAATCAAATTTCCAAATAAAAACTGTTTGTTTTAAAGGAATAAAAGCTTTCAGATCAGAAGTGAAATTCCAATTTAGGTAAAGGAACTTCAAGATTAAATTGAAAAAAAAAATGATTTTTCCAGGTTATGAATGAATTCTTTTCAAAAGCTATGAATTAAATCTGTTTATTTTTAACAGATTTAAATTGATGTTTTGTTTAACCCATTCGAAATGAAATTGTTTTGAAAGCTATGAGTTAAATCTTTGATTTAACGAATTAATCAAATTGAAAGGGAAATTGATTTGGAAAATCTGTGAATGAATCTTTGTGAAATTAAGTGAACTTTGTGAATTGAATCTTTTTGTTTAAAAAGATTAAAATGGTAATTTGTTAAACCATTTGAAAAGAAAGTTTGGGTAATAAGTTGTGACTTAAATGAAATCCCATTATCCATTTGTTTTTGAATATTGCGCTCACTATTCGGGTTAGCCGGGAAAAGACATCTGGGTCATATAACCCATTCCGAATAGTGATACGTCGTATATGGATAGCATTTGAAGATCGGTGTTGAAGACCGGATATTTTCGAAAATGAAAGGACAACCTATCGAATGTCTCTGCACTGGGTAGCTCCCGGTATAGAGATTTATATCACTCTTTTTGTGATGGGAAGTCTGGACGTGTTTTGAAAATTATCCGGAATTGCAAGGGCTTCGTGAGAAGTGCCTTCGGTTCTGTTCGATCCCGGAACAGACTTGTATGGATTGTATGTCTGACATTACACTTTGAGATATAAAGCTGATTTCTTTCAAATACATTTCTGTTGGTGGCGGAGAATTTATTCTCTTAGCTTAACACCCTTCTCTGAGACGTACGAGCTCAGAGGTTATGTAGTTGAAATTTATCAGCGATATATCCCAATTTGGTAATGTGGCATGCTGAGTGCTGCTGTGTGATGATCAGTGTTTGATCATTTGTGATATGATCATTTGTTTGATCATTTATCTTTGTGATCATAGGTTGATCATCTGTTGACCCAAAGCGTGGCTTTTTGAAAAAGCATAGCTTTGTGGACGAGACTTCGTCGAGCCTCACAACCCGGTAATGGTCGAAACAGGAATCGTGCGGCAAGGTTTTCAGGGGTAGCTCCCCTAGGGTATGACCATTCCTTCTGGAAAAGGGTAGTATCATGGTATGGAGCCCAGATACTTACTCATGTGGATACACTTTCTTTATGATGTGTGATGTTGGTTATCGAGCGCTCGGATAAAGGTCCCAAAGGACCGGGGGTGGCATATCTGAGGTTTCTTTTATCCTTTGGGAAAAGGGGTTGCCGGCCTTGTTTGGCAGAGAACAGTTGGTTCTCGGAACGTCCCGCCAGAGGCGTTTCTTTCGTGGAATAGGAAGTTCCTTAGCCTGACCATTTGTTGGAAATCCAAACAAAACAATACGAGCCATGTACGGTTTTAGTTGTATTACCTGCCATGGAATGTGGTGGTAATCTGCTATTGAACATGGTAGCTATAGTAGGCATAAGTGCGAAATGTCTATGCTGGCTAAGATTTATATTCTACTTTCGAAATTGTTTTCTACACTATGCACTAGTAATAATATCAAATGATTTGATTTTGCGTAGTAAGCATCTTTGACTATCATAAGAAGAAATCTCCTCCAATTCTGCGTTTGCATTGTGTGTGTGGTGGGAGGTCTTATGGTAGTTTCATTTTCCAAAAGCATTGCGAGTTGACTTTAAAATTCCCTGCTATTTGTTTTAAAGATAAACTGTTTTTGTTGCTCACACCAGTCCCATGACTGATCCGGAGTTTATTGTTTCTTTTCTAAACTCTGGGTGCTCATAATTTTCTACACGAGCAGTCTAGAGTTTGGTTTTTCAGATATTCAGATTTAGTAGATTATCTGGAGCTAGTTCAGTCTTTGGATCAGACTGCACTTGCTTATCTTTGTGCCTCGTTATTGGGAGTTCGAGCTATTTATGGATTGACGCTTTGAAGATGGAGATTATCCGCTGCTGATGTTATCATTTACTTTCCACTGCAATTTATTGTATCATATCTCTGATGTATATAGATATTCATTGTATCATCATTGTATCTGGATATTGTATCAGATATTGTATATCTATATTCTTTTATTTCCGCTGTGTTGTTTACTTAATGTTGTTATAAGCTCCGACGACTCGGATTTGAACGCTCGAATCTACGACATTCGAGTACGATGTAAAGTATGGATGTCGATTTTCGAACGCGAAAATCTGGGACGTTACAATTCCCCTACCCTACTTATTTTAATGTAAAAATAGTGGGTGCTTTTTTCCTAATCATGAAATAGAAACCATGGAATCCAAAAATATTAAATATCACCCATATTGACATTATAATATATCCACATGACTTTGAATTTTTTGCATGATGTTGTACAAACAACCGCCGAATTACTGAAGAAAATTAATGGAAAAACAATACTAAATGAACATATGACTACCTAAAACATGGGATATGCTAAGTTCATCTCCATCTAATTGTCTTCTTCAAGAAGTTTTGTTATTATTAGTAATAATCATGTTTACATAGCCTTATTATAATATTACTATAATAGTTTTAGTGCGAAGTAACACAGATTTAGAGTACTAACTGTTAATTGGTCAGATTTAGAGTACTAACTATTAATTACTTGTCGAAACACACATATGCCATTAAACTACAACAATATAAAGATGCAAGTAGCAAGGAGACTTATTATGTTGCTCTTGTGAGGTAAGAAGGTTTAAATACTAAAAGTGAGAGAATGAGTTCAGTGATGATTTCAAATGACCTACCAATTGATGACATACTATAACGACCAGTATTTTTAATTATTTTAAATGGTTAAATTTAATATGATTATTGAATAAAATTGGTTAGAAATAAAAATTTAATTATTTATTTATGTAGTTATCGAATATGAACTTGAATAAAAATTTCAAATAACCAATTTCGGAGATTTCAGCAATAATAAGTATTGAAATGAAATTCTATGTATTGGAAGTGTATATAATCAATAGCAAGTATTAGATAATAAATGTTGTACTGTTTAGATGGAAATAAAATAATTGTTGGAAATTAGAATTCATTTGAAATATAATTATTTATTAATTGTGATTTATTGAAAAATTATCGTTGAATTTAATATTGGAAAATTTTCAAATAATTGAATACTGAATTAAAAATGAATGAAAATAATTTTAAAAATTGATTTGAATTCTATTTAAAATGGGAATGAAGATAGTAAAATTTTAAAATTGAATTTAAAGTGATTAAATTGATTTTTGAAATTTCTTATTTTAATTAACATGTGAAAATAGTCATTTGGCCACTGTCTTGGATTTTGACGAAACCAGTTTCATCGGATCCGTAATAGTGAGCTATTGTAGGATTTCAAGTTTCGTAGCGATCAGACTTGTAGTTTTGCCATGCGAGCTTGAAATGCGTAGAAATTAATTAAAGGAATTCAATTAAAATAAATTGATTTTGAAAAGCTATCTTCTGGATATGATCAAATTAGGCCTCGAGACTAGTTCCATTGTGTTCAAAATGGGGTTAAAACATTAGGAACGCCTGGCGGCATGCTTCGTTTAGAGTTCGGAAATTTCGTGGATGAATAGTGCCGCGAGATTTGTATATAAGGCCCCCATCGTTCAAACCCTAGCATTTTTGGGCCGCCATTCTTTTCATTTCAATGGCCGAAAATGACTTAACTTCCCTCCTCGATTTCTCTCAATCCGTTCATCGAATTCAAAAACTTCCAAAAGCAAAGTTGTAGAGCTCGACGAGCTCTACACTTCCAATGGTGGAAACATGGCGGAACGACTCGAAATCGCTAGAATCTGGCTTGGAATGTTGCACGTGTTTCCTCAGTTTTCACTCGAACGGCGGCAAATGAGGTGAGGAAACTTGGCGCGTTGGTGGAGCGTGGAGTGGCGGTTGCGGTGGCAGGCTCCGACCGAACTCCGCGGTTTGGGTCGCGTTGGATGAGTTTCCTTGGCTGTAGCTTGCGTACGATAGGAAGAAGAACGTATTGGGCTAAGGTTAATCACTATTTAATTATGTTAATTATTATTTTAATTATCGTTATTAATCGTTATATTAATTAAAACGTAACTTCTTCATACGAGGTCCGATTCGAGCGAAACAAGTCGTGTTGGGTTCGTATCAACGAGGACTACGTCTTTGAGTTGAATTGAAGTTTATTTGACATCGAAAAAATTTTAGTTTCAAATAGAAGATTGTTTTAAATGCTCACGAAGTACTAAAATTTCTTATGATTAGCTAAATTGAAATCATGGAATGATTATAATTATTGATTGAATTTTTTGAAGTTGAATTGATTGACAATAAAAAAACCGACATTTAAGTTTTATTGATAAATTGATATTGAAAATTTATAGTGTAAATTTACCCTTGAAAATTGTTAGGAATTTGACTGTTAAATGGACAGTTGGAATTGATGGTAAATGTGACGTTTAAATTTGATAGGAAAATTTGCATTTATAAACTTATTAAATTGACATCAAAATTTGATTTTTAAATCGATCTTGGATTGAATATCACCTTTAGTTAAACACCCTGACACTGATAATTATTGATTGTTGCGTGGTATGGTTGAATTGGTTGATTTGGATGTTAACTTATATTGTGATGGATGATATTGTTAATTTGTTGTATGTTGCAAGTGGTTTTGATATTTCTGTGTTATCACGCTGTTGTTACCACGATTGATGTGATTAATCCCCTGGACATTTTAATTTGATATGGACGTTGAATATCCTATCTAATATGTGAATTTTGATGCATAGCTGACTGCTTTGGCAGAATTATGATTTTATGGTTTTATCGACGTTCGGCGAAAATCAAGTTTATTCATTGAATTTTAAAAGGCTTTAAAATCTACCTTCAGAAATTTATATATATTGTAAAGAATTTAATTTTGTGAATCGAATTAAATTTAGTTTCTGAAATTAAGTTGAATTTCATTTATAAAAATTTAAATTCTATTTTTTATAATAATACATATATCTTTCCTAAAAGAGAAATAAAAGGTTTTGAAAATTTTTCTATAACCTTAACAAATAAAAGGAAATGTTATAAGAAGGCTGATGTTTGGAATCCAATCATTAAATGATTTTGATACGTTTGAACTGGATTATTTTAAAATCGAGCTATGGAAATGTTGGAATTCAAACTTATTAAAAGAATTTGTGTAAAGAAATCAATTTGAAATTTCGAAGTCATAATCGATATATGTTATGAGTTGTGGAAATTGGATTATTTTAAGATTTGAATCTTATAATTTGAACATTGAAGTTAAATTGATTTAAGTGATTTAAATCGGTATATTCAGATTAGACTCGAATTTATATAAACTGTAATGGTTTTGAAATGAGACTTGAATTGAATTCGAACCACTGAATTAGATCGTTTGAATTGAAATTGAAATTGATTTAAATTGAAATTGAATGGAATTGAATTTGAAAGGAATCAAATTGAAATATTGGAAATTTAAATCATCGTTTGGAATTTGGATCTAAGTCTAGTTTCATTGAAAATGGAAAGAGATGGTTCATCTTGAAACTATATTTCTCTTGATTTTGATTTGACTTACATGAGAATTTTTAGTCCCGACTCGAGTGTTTTATTTTTCATTACGCTCGGGTTAGACCGAGTTTTTCAGTTATCGAAGACGGTTATTCCGAAGGACGAAGACGAAGATTTGGTATATCATATCTACTAGCATTTATTCCGCTGCACTATTTTTATTCTGTATATTGAAATGTAAAACTCTGAAAATATTGTATATAACTCTAATGATGTTAGAAATTGAAATCTAATGTATATTTGTTAAACAGCCTCATGAACTGTTTATGTGATTATTGTATTTTATCGTTTCGCTGTGAGATTTTGTTGTTTCTTCTTTTCTTTTTATTTCTTTAAAATGAACCCATTGATAATCTATCTTTTAAACGGTTTGACTTGGACATGTGTGGTTTATTGTCGACTTGAACTGTTCAAAAAGGTGGGTCATCACAGTTTGTATCAGAGCATTAGTTAAGTGTATACCTAAACCTGTAGGATAAGCTCATTGAGTATATATACGTATAAGAGAGCGTATTTGTTAGTGATAAAAAAATATTTTGAAATTAACAAATGAAATGATTTAAACTTGGATTATATATAGAATATAAAAGAATGAATTCTATAAATTGACAAAATCATTCATGACTATTGATGATGATTAGAAGTTATTTCTTTGTTGATTGAGTGTTTGATTAATATGGATGCACATATTATCATTTATTGATTGATGAGCCGTGCTCGGTCAGTTTATGAGCATCGACTATTGGTTGTTGATTTGAGCACTTGATTATGGTTGGAAATTTTGGTTTTGAAATATATTTAACCAGTTTGAGAAACTACATGTTTTAACATGGATTTAGAAGTGAATATGTATCTGAATTTCCCCTGTATCCTTTTAAAGAGTAATAAATACCATTTGAAAGTGATATATGAAATATGGTTTATTTAGATATGGTTAATAAATAAATAAAAAGTTATTCAAACTTGAAATTGAGAGTTTGAATTCTGGGAGTTTTGAAATTGGGTTATAAGATTCTGGAAATATATAATAGCATAATTTGAAATTATTTTCCAAATATAAATGTTATAAATGATTTCAAAGTGATCTAAAAGGGGATTTTCAAAAGATTTAAAAGAAATGGAAGTCCGGTACTCACTTCTGTCGCTGAGAAATAATTTCAGGGATGACTACAGCATCATCGACATTTATTATCGAGTTTCAAAGTGGGGGAGGCCACTTTAGTAGCTTTGCTACCCGATTGTTAAATAAAACTGATTTGATTCAAATCCTTGAAGTATGATTTGATATTCGAAAGAAATATGTATATATTTATTTCAAACGATTTGAAATAAAACCCGGTGTTCAGTTCTCGAATTTTGGGTTGAATTATATTATGAACACATGTATCCTATGCATCAGGATTGATTGATGGATGGATTGATTGTGCATCTTGTTGAGATGATGATTGCTGATTTCCAATTTTGAATTGGGATTTGATTCTTCCGACTATTTTGAATAGTTGAACACTTCCAATTTGATATTTAAATTTAAAGCTTAGTATTTTCAAAAGCATAAAGGTATAGTTTTATAACTCTTTAATTGGAAAATAATAATAATAATAGAATTTAAACAAGTTTTAAATGTTACATATTTTGAGAAGAATGGTGTATAAGATTATTTTCATTATAGAAGTATGAAATTAGTTTTGAGATGTTTTAAATGGAAGAAGTTCAAGAAATGTTTTTGAACGTAGTAAATGTCTTATAAAAACTTGTTTATTTGCAAAATGACTTTTAAAAGCAAATTTGATCCTGTATAAATATGAAAAATAGTTTTGAAAGGTTTATAATGGAATTTGTATTGAGAAACAGTTTGAACCTAGTAAATGTTTATGAAAGAAAAAGGGATTTTGAAAAGAATTTGATTTAGAAAGAAATTTGATTTTATCTGAATTTGATATAAATATAAAACGAAAGTTGTGAAAAACTATTGACCTGAAATTTGGAATTTTTTTGAATTTGAATGATATTCGAATTGAAAAGGGAAAAATGATTGCTGAGATTGTATATAGATTTGAAACCGAACTGATATATGAAAATGGATTGATTTCGAAGACCCTTAACTCTATAAAAATATTTGATTTGGAAGTTTTCGACTCTTATATGAAAATGGCATGTATAAGTATGCAGTTATTTCGAAAACTATTGATTTTGAAAGGTATTCTATCTGAAAGCGATAAGCTTATATATAACTGAATTTATATAAGAATGATATGATATATTCGAGACTATTGATTTTGGAAGGTACTCGATTTTGAAATAAAATCTTATATATAATGGAATTTATATAAGTGTGATATTTGAAGTTGTGATTTGGAAAGGGTACTATATATAGTATGATATATTTAGAAGTAAAAGATACGGGAAGTACCCTTGTGATTTTCGATAATCCACTTGGTGGATTCATTCTATTCTTTGATTTCGGTCGTCCGAATATAAACTCATGAGTTCCTTCGAATTCCATAGCATAACCTATGGTCTTATGATCCGATTAGCATAGCGTAATTCGAGGTGGCAGAGAGTGCCTACAGTCTACATATGATTTCGCTGGGATAACGACGTAAACATTGTGTAGCTGCAATTTATGGTCGATTGTATTTGGCGAAATTCGAGGTGGCAGAGATTGCCTACAGTTTACTAAGTTTTCGCTAGGATAGTGATGTAATCATAGGGTTTAACCACTAAGTAAACTGCAATCCACATGGCGTAATTCGAGGTGGCACTGATTGCCTATAGTCTACTATGTTTTCTTTGGGATAGAGACGTAACCTTGGGTGTAACTGCTAAGTAGACTACGATCCATGGGCGATTTGATTTTGGTTTGCATGGTGTAATTCGTGGGGTAGAGATTACCCAAAGTTACAGTTGTTTCCTCTGGGATAGAGGCGTAACCATTGTGTAACTGCGATCCATTGTTGGTTTTCGAGTGGTACTTTCCGTATCTGTTTTAAAAGTTTTTTAAGTATTTTTATTGAGTGTTGAAACTATTCTACTAAGTACTTAGAGATTTCTTGTCTTATGTCTGATCAATGTGTTACTAGATTCTGTAAGAATGAGTATAAAACTTGTTGAAACATCGAGTTATCAAAAGTATTTTTGATATAAAAGTATTTTGTGATAAAAGAGTTTTTAACAAAGAAAATTTCAAACATTTAAGAATTAAATATAAAAACCACTTGAATTATCTATTGGTATAATTTAGAAACCAATGAAAAAAACTTAAGTTATATATAGACCGTTCTATTTGCATTTACAGTTTTGATTCAGATTTGAATACACGATTTTAAGGTAATTCACACATGTCCGATTAGGATTGTTCGCTCGATTCTCGACGACGAACATCGATGCCGATTTTTTATACGAATTTGAAGTTCTCTATCATAGTTTATTACTATGTAAGGAGGACGGAAGTTTCTAATCAAGAAGTTGGATTAAGGTCGACACTAGAGTAGTCGGGTTACCAATACTAGTTCGAAAAATAAAATTTTGTATTCAAATAAGAGATCGAAATTGCTATATGTATGAATGGCATATATATATATATATGTATATATATATATATTGTACAGATTTTAATAAAATGATTGTATGTTATGATTGTTAGCTATGATTGTTTCTTGTTTAGGATTGCTATGTTGTTTTGATTGCATGTCGTTTTACGTTTCATTATAAATGTGAATTGGTTGCTTGTGTGTTAAACAGAGTGAAATAAATTGGATGTGAATAAATTGGAAGTAAACCAATTAAATGTTAATAAAAAAATTGGATGTTAATAAGAAATGAAGTGTATAAATTAAAAATATTGACTTTGGATAATATAAATTCATATAGTTATGAATTAATTGGATGAATATTAATAATTGTGAATGGTTTCTTTGATTGTAAATCATCGATTTTATTGTTTTGGCTGCATATGATTGTTTTGTCGTGTATTGATGCTAATGCATATGATTTGGATCAGAATTCATGCTATGTGGTTTTATTTGACTCATACATGTTCTATATCTTTATAAGTAACTAATATTTTTAATTTGAGTTGAGATGGGTACATACGAATACCGTTTGGACATATACGCGGATTTGATATGCTTTTGCTTATTTAATACGAGCGAACTCGCTCGTATTAATAATAATAAGGTACGTATCTCGGATTACATACCACACTTTTATATTTTTCCCTTCAGGATGCCTCATCGTTGAGATGAGATGTATATTTGATATATTTAGCATATATTTGGTATATATATTGTATTGTAAAAATTTTCCGATCCAGCCGCGCAAAGGAAATTCTGCTAAAATTTTTCGTAAATCCGAGTGTTAGAAATTTTTTGAAGTTTTAAAATTTGTATAACTTGTTTCCTATATAAGTTGTAATTTCCGTAACCCGATCAGAGTGGCGTAGTATAAGTGTAGTAAAGGTTTTCTAATAAGATTTTAAAGTTATAAGTTGATTATTTTGGAATAAAATATATCGTAGTGTTAAATTCTCTACTTAGTCCCTTTTCGAGGACGAAAAGTTTTGAGTGGGGGAAAAAGTATTAAACCATATGAAATTATTAACATAACATATCAAATAATAATCTCACTTACAGCGGTTCCATTAAATATAACAAATCAATTGAAACCTTAACCCTGTTGCATTAAATAATAATGTCACCTATAGCAGTTCCATTGAAAGCGCATTAACATACGCACATGATAGATAATTTATTCTCACTGCAACTAATTCGGTAAAGCCTGGCAGATTTTTATCATCTAAATGAGATAGTGAAGCTAGTCAGGCTATCATGTAATCTGATACAAAAAACATTAAATTCAAATGTTCACCACCTTACATGCACAATTTCCAAGCATGCAGTTCTAGATATGTGTGTGTGTGTACACACACATATGTATGTATGAATAATTTAACATTTTTTTGGGTAATATCCTAACAAACTTTAAAACATTATCATTTAAAATTATATGTTATAAGTAGATGAACAAACCAAGTTACATAACAAAGTCAAGCAGCAAAAGCTATCCATCAAGGTAAATCAGAATGAAATAAATAAAACCGCATGTAATTATAATTCAATATAAACAGATTAGGCATCAGAAATAACCTTGAATTTAATTGTAACACTTAAATCAATAAAGAGCCTACAGACTTTTTAATTCCATAGGAATAAATGAAGATGAATGTATACTTGCCAAGAAATTACCTGGATCTTAATTTTGTCTTCATCGAATCAGGAAACCAAAGTTACTTCCATGAATAGTTGACAGTCGAAGTTGGAGAAGAGTTTAATCGATAGTCCACATCCAAAGAATCCACAGTTTAACTGACTATCCTTAGTTGATAATCAATCGGTAACAGTTGGAGAAGGCAGTTGATCTAATCATAGTTTAATGAAGTAACCCTAATTTGTGTTGAATTAGGATTTTTTGCAGTTAGCGCGATAGGAGAATTAGGGTTTATTGGTTTTGGCATGAGATACAGAGGAGAAAAAGTGAGAAAGGGAAGAAACAACAGATTAAGGCCTACGAAGCGGGAGGATAAATGAAATTACGGAGGGCATTTTGGGAATTGTGAAAAGACACGGTTGAAATATGTGGATTGGATTTACATTATTAGTAGTAGATATATGATTTTACAAATCTTTACTTCCTTTGTAAAAATATTACCCTTATAAATTACCCCATTTATAAATTTCGCATTCATAAATAAATTATAATATATGTAACTATATACATATATATCACTTTATACCAAAATTATTAATAAATATTATATCAAAAATATTTCTATTTCCTTTTAATCGTATCCCTTTATTATAAAAGATGGACTTATTCTCCAAGATTTTAAAAATCTATATTCATAGCTCGGAAACTTATATTAGGATATCTTGTAAAACTATCAATTTATAATATCTAATATCATACTTCCATTTCTGGAAAATTATTTAAAACATATAAAATTCCCAAAATCATTTTGAAATCCCATTTTAAATCAAATCACAATTTTATAGTATTTTAAAATACCAAAAATGAGGCTCGTTGCTACTAAAGCACTAATTAAGCAAATCATACCAATGTCATCAATATGGTATTCAACAAGTCATATATCACTATATATGAAAATAAAATCAATATTGTGAGAAATCCTATTGGATCCCTCCAACCTATCCCCTTGCATCACATATAGTATATAATCATAAAAATATAAATCAACCGCTTCGAGGCGGGATTCCTATACAAGGGTCGTCTGCTCTTACACGAGAACGTAATAGGCTCTCATACGCTCCAATAGGCGGGAATATATCAATTCCAACTAATAATAATTAGTAAATTATCCAAACAGTCAATAACTATCAAAAATAAATACCCTAACATCCAATAGATAATTTTTATCGATTAAAATATTTTGGGTCGACCAGAAAGGTGAGATTAACTCACCTTGATTTTTAATAGTCGTCAAAACATTCTGTTTTGAATTAAAATTGAACGAACGTTCAATTTTAACCCAAAATTCTCACGAACTTCGAATCCGTCCAATTCAAATTCATAGCACAGCACTGATACGAACGCAATGCAACTTATCATGCTCGATTTGGACCTCGTATGAGATAGTTACGGATTTATAAACATTCGATATAATTAAAATTTATTAACTTAATTAAATAAAAAGTTTAAATGTTTAAACCTTCTCCCTCTCAATCATTGTCTAGGCCAAGCAAAACGAACCCAATACGTGATCCAAAACCTTCGACGCACTCCACCCCAGGGGCCACCAGATCCCAATCCAAGCCCACCGCCGCAACCGCCAGCCTCCGAGCCACCTTCACATGCGACCATGTCGCCTACGCCGTCGCCATTCGACCGCGAGAACCCAAAAACCACGCGCGCTTCCTGCCCATATTCTAGCAAAATCGAGTCGCTTCACCATGATCCAACCGCACGATATGAAGAGGAGATCGAACTCTTTCTTTTTCTAGTTGAAGTCTAAACTTAATACTTTACGGATGAGGAGAAATTGAGAGGAGAAGACGAGGGAATTTCGGCCATTAAAATGAAAAGGGGGGTGGCTAAGGCTTAACTAGGGTTTGATTGCAAAATGAAATTTGGAAAGTCCTTATATAGAAAATTTTGTAGCACTATTCATCCGTGAAATTTTTGAACTTCAAACGAAGTGTGCCGCCTTGCATTCTATATGTTATACCCCTATTCTGAACGCAATGGAACTAGTCTCAAGGTCTAATTCGATCATATGCAAAAGATAGATTTTCAAATCCAATTATTATACATTACGGATCCGATGAAACTAGTTTCGTCGAAATCCAAGACTGTGCCCCGGAAGGTTATTTTTACACGTTATTTAAAACGAAATATTTCTAAAATCAGCTAAATCACTTTTAACTCCAGTTTAAAAGTTTACTATCTTCCTTCTTATTTAAATAGAATTTAAATCAACTTTAGAAATCATTTTCATTAACATCAATTCAAGATCAACTATTTAAACAACCGAAATATTTAAATTTAACAATTTAATAATCAAATAAATCGTTATATTTGAAATTCAAGTTATTTAACTTATAAAATAAACCTTTCAATATTTAAAATCAATTAAATATTCCAAATTCAAATGACTAAAATTCTAGGTCGTTACACTCTTCCCTCCTTAAAAAGAATTTCGTCCCCTAAATTACCAAGTAAGAAAAATGTCACAACCCATTAACTTTCAAAAACAATTAGTTGAAATGGATTACCAAATTCATTTAAACCTTTTAACTTTCGAAATCAATTACTTAAAACTTCTTATAAAAACCTTTCTATGTCTCCCAATTCATTCATAATTATTAACTAATATTATTCCAAAAATTAACTAACATCGTTTCAAGTTATAAACCTGAAATCCAAATTTTAGTTATCAAATTTTTTTCCAAAAATTCTCAAAAAATTTCTAACGCCTTAAATTTAAGAAAAAATTCGCCAGCGTCTCCTTTGCATGGTTCGATCGTAGTAAATCACAATATATATAATCACAAATATACTTTTTATCTTCGAGGATAAGGCATCTCGTAGGGAAAAATATAAAAGTACGATATGTAATCCGAGATGTGTACCTTATTTTTGTATTAGCAAGGCATATACAATCAATATAGCGTGAAAGCGAGCTCCAAATGCGAAGCATATGCCATCCGCACCTACTAAACACTCAACAACCAATGGGAACAAGTATAGGAAAAGTAATATCAATAGATAACATAGACTACACAACAACTATATGCAAACATAGCATAGATAACAAAAGAAACTGTCAAACAAGTTATATTCATTCAATTAAATCATAACCATACCAGTTTGCATCTTTCAATGTCAATATTGAATTTATTAAAGCCCGTACGATGTACATATACCATTCGTATAACCATACCCGATCGCTCGCTTGATCATACAATTTCACTTCCGAACTAGTATCATTCACACGACTACTCTAGTGCAGACTCAGATCCAGTTCCTTGATTAGAAACTGCCATTCTCCTTACATAGCCATATACTATGATAGAGAACATCAGAATCAATCAAAAATCCATGTCCAGTGTTTGCCGTCAAGAAATCGAGTGAAAAATCCTAACTTGGATCGGTATAAATCACCTCGAAATCGTATATTCGAATCTGGATCAAACAGTTATGCGAATAAAATAATATGCGTACAACTTGCGTATTTATTTCAATTTACTTTCATTCAATTGATTTACATTCAATCATTTACATTCACTTCATTCTCATTCATTTTATTTCCATTCAATTATTCACATTATGTTTAACAACATTCCATTCCATATTTAATTTATTTAGTATAATTTCTTTAATACCAACAACACTTAACAACCATTCCATAAAATAATTTACTTAAGTTCATTTTAAACATTTTTATATAACACTTCTAATGTTTATTTCACTTCATAACTTAAGTTCAAATTCAATTCTATTAAACAGCCTTTCAAACCATTTCCAATTTAATTTACAACTTAAGTTGAATTTTATTTTATAACCCAAATTCATATTAATTTTATTAATTCATTATAAATCAAATGCAATCTCATTTGACACAATTCATTTTTTAATTCCAATATTCCATTCTATTAATAACATTCTAAACCATATTCAATTCATTTTGCAGCTCAAATTCATATCCATTCTACAACCTAAGTCGTATTTTATTTTACAACTCAAGTCCATATTTCATTATTTCATTGCAAATCAGATTCAATTTCATTAAATTCATTTTACACTTAAGCTAAATTTCTTTTTCTAATCAAATTTTCAAATTTACTTTTCTTTACATTTATATTCAACAAATTTGAAATTTGTTTTAACTTACTAATTTTCAAAATCTATAAGTTATAAAACTTATTTCTTATCTATACCATCTTCAAAATTCAAAATTTATTATCTTTTGTTTCTCAAAACGTTTAGATAGAAATATTTAGGATTTTAAACACCTGGTTTTATTTCAAATCATTTTGAAATCATATATATGCATAACACTTTTGTATATCAAATCATACTTTTGAATTTTTAAAATCAAACCTTGTTTTATCACAACAAACCCCAATGGTAAATTACTCAGGTAGTAATCACTCACTTAGAAACTCGAAAATGAATGTCGATGATGCTGTAGTCATCACCAGAATTATTTTCCAACGACTGAGGTGAGTTCAGTGCTTTCTATATCTTTTAAATTCCATTTAAAATATTTCTAACCCAAAATATTTTCAAAATAACACTACTATTATTATTATTTTTAAACCATTAAAAAACAAATTTCAAAATAAATGGGGTTTAAATTCTTCAACTTCCTATTTTAAGTCCAAATTTATTAACAAATCAATTTTATTAACAAATCATATTTATAAATATACTTAGGTAATTCAATTTATATATCACGCTTATAAATCATATTTATAAAATATAACTTCTGATGAAATCCATTCCACTATTGTTGATTATTTTAATCATAATCAATTCTCTATAATTTATACTTATAAATTTATTCTCTTATATAATTCAGTTTACAATTGTTTGTCTTTGTTAAATTATAACAATAACAACTAACAACAAATGATAATAATCAATATATTATCATTCATTATCATCCAAACACACCATATATAACTTATAATAATTTCTAAAAAATTATTCCTTTATATAAAGAATATAACTTACGTAAAATTATTTCATTTATCCACTTTAAAACGATAGTGTGTCGGTTTGCCTTATTTAAGCGTTTAGAAATCCCTATCGATATCGTGGCCTCCCATGTACCGACCAGAATTCATAAGCCACTCAATAGATAAGTTAACACAGTATAAAATATTTGTATATTACTAACAAATACGCACTCACACACACACACCCAAAATCAAACTCATCCTAGGGTCCCACTTACCCTATCTCAAATGAGTAAATTCCCACCTAAGCCTAGGTGTTCGCTCAACCTAAGCTCTGATACCATGTGCAACAACCCACTTTTCCATACAATTCAAGCTGGCAATAAACCACACATGTCCAATCCAAATCGAACAAAAAGATGGATAGTTAAGGGAAAGAAAGAAGAATGAAGAAGAGAAGAGAAGAAGAAGAAGAAGAAGAAAAGAAACTAAAAACAACACAGAATCTCACAATCACAGTGGAATAAAATATAATAAAATATCAATGATATTTACAAAAGAGAAACTGTTATATACATATATCCATAGAGTACAACAACAATCATTATCATCAACCTGGATAGTTATAACAACCTGTCCTCACAAATGTTGATAATTTCAATAACAAAGCAGTGGAAAATAAACATATGTGTGTATACACCTTGAAGACCTCCAACTCATCTCCTAAGCTCCAATGCAGCCAAAGCAATCTGTAATATGCTTGGTCTGACCCAAGCATTATAATAAAATAACACCTGAGTCAGTCTGGAAAACCAACGTGAGAAAACACACCCAATTAGATTTTATAGTTATATAAAAACCTTTGAAAACAAAAGTATCTTGTAAGACCACGCCGCACATAAACACGGACGAGTTTTTTACCTTATGATAACCAAAACATTTCATATAAAATCTTATGATATTATAATAATGTCTATTATACATATACTTATTAATCATAGCTGAAATTGTTAAATTAATTAAATTCTAGCATACTAGGTTCTACAACCAAAACCGAAGGCTCGTATTGGATAATGGATTGCAATTATGAAAGGGTAAGGGTCTACCCATCGAATCCGTACACCTCTAGATTAAAATGTATGAGAGGCTACAACAAGTTGCACCTCTGCTACTAAGAACAGGCGCTACCCCCTTCTCGAATATCACTGAATATGATCACACCTCAGTTGCAATCAATAACCACACAATGGGATCCTGAAGCATACATGAATATCGCTCTAGACTTGGGATGATCATACCCTACTTGGGTGCGACCCACTTATCCCTGCCTCATGTCCCTGCTTTATTCATTTCCCGGGTGTGAGGCTCGAAGAGGCCATGCTCTTACCATTTATAAGCACTTCCCACTTGGAATGCTAACACTGCCCTCCAAGCAACAATGCAATATCAGCATTCATCCATACAAATTCATTCTAGGACTGAACGGAACAAATTGAGAGCTCCATCTCTAATTCCATCATCTTCAAGATGTTTTCACTTCGAACACTTAAGTTGGATCGAAGTGGTTTTCAAATAACATATCCGATCCCGGTCACTTCGAAACAACTTTCGATAATTCCTAGTAAACTAAACCCTGATTCTCTAGGAAATAAACAGTCAAAGATAAGATCGAAGATCACCTCCTAACCATTAGTGGATGGATTTCCTTATCATCGTCCTAAGAGAATGAAACGAGATTTACACGCACAGTACATCATCATCGGAGATGACTGTGCCACATAACTCACATTTTTCTCCTAGATATTTCCAAAGTTACTTTTGGGTCCAAATTCCGATAGTCGGTTATTTAACTATCAAATAATAAACATTCAATCAAGAATTTAATTCCATGAAAAACAACATTGGTTAAGCACCAAGCAACACTAAGCCTCCTTAATTAAACTTTTTGTTAATTAAAACCATCTTGTAAATACTTGTATCAAAATCATTTACAAAGATATATTCACAAACCCTTCTATTTTCAATACTTAAAAAATATCCATATACTTATCTCATCGGTATAAGTATTTGCCAAACTCTGAGGAAGATCTCCATTTTACTAGATTCAAAACTCATTTATAAACTCCATTGTAAATTTCTATAACCATTTATGAATTATTTCTCAAGTCATTTCTAAACCCTTACAAAACCATGCAGTTATTTATAAATTCCTTTTTTATACATCTATAACCCATTTCTAAAATTCGTTTATAAATATCCATGCATTTATAAACCTTTTTCTCTTGTAAACAATCTTCCTTTAAATCTTCAAACCAGTTTATAAGTATCTCTTATAAAAATCCAAATCCGTTTTCACAACTCTATTTATGAATCTCCAAAATATCATAAATAAATAATTATTATTAACTTTTAACCTCTTAAAAATAATATTTAATAATTCAGACCACTATGGATAAAAAAATCGTTAATCTTTACCATATAAATAAAAATAATAAATTACCAAAATATTATTAATAATTTCAAACCACATTAATAATTTAAATAATTAACCTTTCAAAATTATTTAAATATTTATAAACAAATTTAAGCAATATTAACCAACTTTAAAATAATATATATTTTCTTGGTAAGAATCCATTTTTAAATCTTGAACCCAGTCATTTCCATATTTATAAAACTATATTTAAGAATCTCTTTCCATTTTATAAAAACTTCCTTTCATAAAACCCATTTATTTATGAATTCTATTTATAACTTCTTTTCTTTATGAATCTCACTTATTCACAAATTTTATTTAAAACGTCAATCACCATCTGTTTTAATGTTACTTCCATGTGGATAAATTCCTTTTATAAATCCCATTTTATTTAAAAAATACCGTTTAACATTCCAAATTTACCCTTACCTTCAATTCCCAAAATAGAGTTAACTATTTCTAAAACATATTCCGTATCTTAAAGTAAATCCACCGTTTGATTTATTAAACGATGATAGTTCCCTTAAATTTATAACCCTGTCTATAAATTCATACTCTTATTAACAATATATGATTTTACAAATCTTTACTTCCTTTGTAAAAATATCACCCTTATAAATTACCCCATTTATAAATTTCGCGTTCATAAATAAATTATAGTATATGTAACTATATACATATATATCACTTTATACCAAAATGATTAATAAATATTATATCAAAAATATTTCTATTTCCTTTTCAACTGTATCCCTTTATTATAAAAGATGGACTTATTCTCCAAGATTTTAAAAATCTATATTCACAGTTCGGAAACCTATGTTAGGATATCTTGTAACACTATCAATTTATAATATATAATATCATACTTCCATTTCTGGAAAATTATTTAAAACATAGAAAATTCCCAAAATCATTTTGAAATCCCTTTTTAAATCAAATCACTATTTTATAGTATTCTAAAATACCAAAAATGAGGCCCGGTGCTACTAAAGCACTAATTAAGCAAATCAAACCAATGTCATCAATATGGCATTCAACAAGTATATATCACTATATATATGAAAATAAAATCAACATTGTGAGGAATCCTATTGGATCCCTCCAACATGTCCCTCTGCATCACATATAGTATATAATCATAAAAATATAAATCAACCGCTTCGAGGCGGGATTCGTATACAAGGGTCATCTGCTCTTACAAAGGAACGTAATAGGGTCTCATACGTTCTAATAGGCGAAAATATATCCAATCCAACTAATAATAATTAGTAAATTATCCAAACAGTTAATAATTATCAAAAATAAATATAGATAATTTTTATCAACTTTGATTTTTAATAGTCGTCAAAACATTCCATTTTGAATTAAAATTGAACGGATGTCCAATTTTAACCCAAAATTCTCACTAGCTCCGAATCCATCCAATCCAACTCCATAGCCTAATGCTCGCTGATACGAACGCAACATAACTTGTCACGTTCGATTTGGACCTCGTACGAGAAAGTTACGGATTTATAAATATTCAAGATAATTAAAATTTATTAACTTAATTAAATAAAAAGTTTAAATGTTTAAACCATCTCCCTCTCAATCATCGTCAAGGCCAAGCAAAACGAACCCAATATGCGATCCAAACCTTCGACGCGTGCCACCCCAGGGGCCACCGGACCCCAATCCAAGCCCACCGCCGCAACCGCCAGCCTCCAAGCTACCTTCCCCAGCAACCATGTCACCTCTGCCATCGCCATTCGACCACGAGAACCCAAAAACCCCCACGCGCTTCCAGCCCAGACTCTGGCGAACTTGAGTCGCTTCGCCATGATCCAACTGCACGATATGAAGAGGAGATCCCACTTTCTTTTCCTAGTTGAAGTCGAGACTTAATACTTTACGGATGTGGAGAAAGTAAAAGGAGAAGACGAGGCAATTTCGGCCATTAAAATGAAAAAGGGCAGCTGAGGCTTAACTAGGGTTTGATTGCAAAATGAAATTTATCAAGTCCTTACATAGAAAATTTCGTGGCACTATTCATCCGTGAAAATTTTGAACTTCAAATGAAGCATGCCACCTGGCATTCTATATATTATACCGCTATTATGAACGCAATGGAACTAGTCTCGAGGCCTAATTGATAATATGCAGAAGATAGCTTTTCAAGCCCAATTATTATATAAATTCATTTAATTAATTTATACGCATTTCGATCCGCACGTCCAAACAATTCGTCCAATCGCCATGAAATTCGCCAACATATAATAATTCACTATTACGGATCTGATGAAACTGGTTTCGTCAAAATCCAAGACCGTGCCCCGGAAGGTTATTTTTACACGTTATTTAAAACGAAATATTTCTAAAATAAGCTAAATCACTTTTAACTCCAATTTAAAAGTTTATTATCTTCCTTCTCATTTAAATATAATTTAAATCAACTTTAGAAATCATTTTCATTAACATCAATTCAAGATTCAATTATTTAAACAACCGAAATATTTAAATTTAACAATTTAATAATCAAATAAATCGCTATATTTGAAATTCAAGTTATTAAATTTATAAAATAAACCTTTCAATATTTAAAATCAATTAAATATTCCAAATTCAAATGACTAAAATTCTGGGTTGTTACAGAGCTCCACCTTGAGTTTGATCCTCTGTACTAACGTTTGTACTATCGTCATCAACCACGGTGCCATCGAAAACACCATTTGTACCTCTATGGAAAGAATTTAAAGATGACTTGCCTTGTGTTTGGTATTCTAAATATGTCCTCATGCTGTCATCGGATAAGGAAGGAGACACCTTCAACATAGCCTTCTCATTAAAAGTCACTTGCCTGCTGATAATAAATCTTCTTGCTGATAGGACACCACATCTTATATCCCTTCACTCCTTTTCTATAACCTAAAAGATACACTTGTGAGCTTTAGGTTCCAACTTTCTTCTACTCTATGCACATAAGCTAAGCATCCAAACACTCTGATAAAAGAATAGCTAACAAGCTCTCATTTTCATACTTCTTTAGGGATCTTCATGCTATGGCAGCAGAAGATGTGCGGTTAATGAGCAAAGCCGTCATAGATAAAACTTCAGTCCAAAATCCCTTCTTCAACTTAGCAGTCAATCCAAGGTAGTAAGTTCTCTCCAACAATGTTTGATTCATCCTTTCAGCAACCCCGTTAGATCGAAGGTCGCCAAATATGGTATAATGCTTCTTAATGCCTTCGAACTCATAAAAATCTATGAATTCCTATGATACAAATTCATCGCCATTATCAAAATAGAGAACTTTCAACTTCTTTCCTAACCACTTCTCAATAATAATTTTCCTCTTTCAAAACATGTCAAAGGTTTCACTCTTGGGCTGTAGAAATTATACCCAAACTTTACAAGAGAAATCATCTATAAATAAAATGAAATACTTGGCTCCACCCAATGATGGGCAAGGGGAAGGCCCATAAATATCTGTATGAACATACTCTAAAATAGCCTTCACCTTATGCTCTCCATTACCAAAAGAAATCTTTGTCTACTTGCCAACAATACATCTTACAAAATCCATGCTTTGAATGATGAACACCATCAACCAAACCTCACTTTTTCAACTCATCCAAACCGCGCTCATCAATATGGCCCATCCGTAAGTACCACAATCCGAAAGAATCTGAATCAGCTGAAGTAATAAAAGCTGATTCACCAACTATAGTAGTGCCCTACAATAAATAAAGATTTTTTGCCCTTGCACCTTTTATAAAAATCATGGAATCCTTCGATATCTTCATTTTCTCTCCCTCAACTACAATTTTCAACCCAAACCTATGTTAAGCTCCAACAGAAATCAAGCACCTCCTCAAATCAAGTACATGTCTAACATCAATGATCGTACGAATAACACCATCAAACATTTCGACCTTCACACTACAAACACAAACCATAAAGCAAGAAGCATCATTGCCTCTTAGAACTTCTCCTCCATCAATCTCACGGTATTTAGAAAAACAGTTCTTATCAGGTGTCATATGATAGGATGCGCCAGGATCAATAAGCCATAAGTAGATCTTTCTCGAAAACCCAGAAGTTGTAAACACATCGGTATCACTCTCTTTATCTGATGTCACTACAGTAGATATTGAAGCTTGCTTTGGGTCTTTTCTTCGTCCTTCAAGCTTGGGAAATTGAGTAACAAAGTGCTCTGGTTTCTTACAATAATTGCAAGCTAGTCGATTAGCCCCCTAGACCGAGACCTTGATTTATTTCGACCTCTAGCATACTTTAACTTGTCTTGACTTCTACCTCTTTGAACAGATAAGCCCTCCGAGTTACTGTTTATATTAATTCTTGCCAATCTATCTCTTAATACCTCATTATGAAGACCAGCCTTAACATCTGACAGACTAATCTTACTGCGACCATATATCATGGAGTTAACAAAACACAAGAGGATCACTACTCGAGCCTCTTCTTTAATCTCAACATCTGTTGCCTTAAGGTTCATGACCAAGGTAGTAAGAGCATCAATGTACTATATAAGATCGACTCCGGGCTTCATCTTAAACGAATAGAGTTGTTGCTGAAGAATAATCTGATTTACGAGAGACTTATCTTGATATGCATCAGATAATGCATCCTATAATTCCTTTGCCGTATTCTTTTGAGAAAACTCTCTAAGAAATTCATCTAAAAGACTCAACTGGATTGTTTTAAGAGCTTCATCTTCCATCTTTCCAAAACATCCACCTCAACATCCTTTAATTTCTCAAGCATAGAAACAATCTTATAAGTCTTCTCCTTGTTCGATATTGCCTCCATTTTCATCTTTCGTGTTCCAAAATCTCCCTTTTCATCAAAATGTGTAACATTATAATTAACATCAGACCTATCGATAGATTTCCAGAATTCGCCATTAATACCCAAACTGAACAAAAACACTGGTTGTGATACCAAACTGTAGTGAAGAATCTAGGGAAGGAATTATCACTAATATGTTGATGCGATTAGCCAGGATCTAGTTTTGTTGATTGAACACCAATGCAAATTCAATATTAATTCGCTATTAAACAAGATCAAATAATAGAAAGAAAAGACAAAAAGAAAATTTAACATAGTTCAGATTTGTATCATACGTCCACGGAGACCTAACAACTTTATTACT
Organism: Allium fistulosum; assembly: GCA_030737815.1. Classification (NCBI taxonomy): domain Eukaryota; kingdom Viridiplantae; phylum Streptophyta; class Magnoliopsida; order Asparagales; family Amaryllidaceae; genus Allium; species Allium fistulosum. Next base: position 839,662,194 of record CM060905.1, read on the forward strand.
TTACCATTTTAGAGAGGAGAGATTACAAAATAGTAGAGATTTCTTAAAGTAGAGAAATCTTATCTCTATTACAAATTTACAGAATAATTTTTAAGAGGAACTACTATTTGAGAAGAATGAGATGCTTTTGCAATAGCTTGAGGTCTCTTTAAATTAAATCTTGTGAAGAAATCAAATTAGTTAGGAATCAAACAATCAATTTCATAAAAAATTTGAAAACATTTTCATTCTTTAAAATTAATTAGAACATTACGCTGATATTACTCATTTTTTAAAATTTGTATTAGGGTTATTGATGATACACATATAGTTACATATATGCCTACTATAGATATAAAACAATGTATTGAACGTAATGGCTTTGCTATGCAGAATATTATGGCTATAAGAGCATTTGATTTAACATTTACATTTATAAGGACGGGGTGGGAAGGAATTGCAAACAACGCTAAAGTTTTTCGTTCAGCTTAAAAAGGTAAAAATTTGAATTTTTCTCATCCACCACTTGGATAATATTATTTAGTTGACTCATGCTATCTACTAATGGATGGATACTTATCTCCTTCCCCCTGATGTTAGATACTATATTCTAGATTTTAATAAAATACAAAACCAACCAAAGACCAAAAATGAAATTTTCAACTACTACCATTCTAGTTTACGTATGGAAATCAAAAAAACCTTTGGAATTTGAAAGAAAATATTTGTAATCTTACATAACGTGCCCATATATAAATAAAGTTCAAGTAAAGTTTATTACCGCTACAACGGCTATTCATATTTCATATGAAATATAACAAAAGAGACCCTGAATTGATGGCATATGATGATGATCTCGATCTAGTTCCGGAATAAATTCTAGAAGAGTGCTATAATATTCGAACGTCCAGGAATAACTATTGTGTGCCAGTTAAAAGAAATGCAACAAATTCCAAGGCAATCATTCGAGATAACATACGAAATGAACTAGTTCTGCTGAAAAACGTTTGAAACTATTTGCATAACACTAGCAATTTGTATTTTATAACTACACTTTTATCATTATTATTTGTAATTTGAAATTGTTGTAATGATAACCGTACTTGTATCATTATTGTAGTTACATTCTCAAAATACATCTATCTTAGAACAATATAAATACATTAAAAGTATAATTAGTAATAACAAAATTTAGTAATCTTGTTGATGTACATTTCAAATATCCTTTCCAAATACTTCTTCCGCAAACACAAAAACATATTCTCCTTTTGTTAAACAATCTTCTTTGTGGCCCTTTTAAATGCTCTTTTTTTGTAGCCCTTTCATTTGAAAAAATTGCATCTCTTCTTTCCTTTTCCATAAACAAGAAAAAAAATCAATATTGTTCCATCTCTATGAAAATATTGATGCATGACTAATGTTAGACTGGAATTTTAAATATCTAAAATTTATGTTACATGATCATTGTTTATCTATTTTTAACCTAGTAATAGGATGGAGTCTTCGATGACTCCGAAGATGTGCATTTGCATTAGTGATCAATGACTTTTGTGGCTGTATTGCTCCAAAAAGAATCGAATAATATGAAAGTTCGGAAAATTGGCACGTTAATCGAAAATTTCCTGAGAAGCTCATCCCATTTTAATTTTGGTGAATGAATACATAAACACAACACGATATTGCTGATAGTGAGAGAAGAGCTAAAAGTTTTCCACTTGTCCGATACAAAGTGTCACACAACTTACCAAAGCAAATTAACTTGTTTTTGCTCAGATCTCCTTCAAATAAAAAATGAACTATCTTTTTATTTTTATTTTTATTTTTATTTTTATACAAGAACTAAGAAAGTAAGCAGATGTATGTTTTTCCGATTGCTTTACATTTACTCACATTTGTTTAAATTTTGTCTCGATTGCTTGTTGCAATTTGTCTATGATGAGTGATTTTTTATTTGACCATATTCATGTATCCATATGAAAAAACCCAAATGTTATACGTACGCTAGTTTATTTTGTTATTTTTAATAGAGAGGAAACACAATCACTTATATATCATTTAATGAAACAAGGTCAAAATAAATAACAGGAATTTACATATAACGTCTTTATCGATTATTATATGAGATGAAATTCTTTGTCATCAAATACCATGTACTTTGTCCCTGTACAATTACAATCCTATATTAAGGATGTGAGAGATATGAGATTGGGGATAAAGAAATTGAACTCTTGTTATATCCTAGCATTGAACATGTGTTGCACAAACGGAAAATTATTATAAATATGTTTTTAAAAAAGTCAATAAGTTTATAGGAACTAAATAATATTTTGTTCTGCTGTGAGTATGAAAGTAGCTTCTTCATATCGCTTGATTCACGCAAAATTGATAGCTAATACATGAATATTGTTCTTCTTATTATTATAGTTTTAAACTATAAATCAATAATTTAATAAATTCTCTAAGTCATCATGTAACAACCCCAAATTTTATATATATTTTAAATTAATAATTAATTGTATTTTTGAATAAAAATAGTAAAATAAATGGATTAAAGTGATGCGAGTTTCCTCGGATTCAAATATATTTTGTATAAATCATTTAAATTTAAAATATTGTATATATATATATATGTATATATGTGAATATATATATATATATTTGGGTATATATGAGTCAATTTGAAATTATAAATATATGAATATATGTTTGATTTGAATTAAATTGTGAATAAATGTTTAAAAATAAAAATATATATATAAGATATAAAAGTATAAAATAAATACATTGGATAAAATTTAATAACAAATAAAAATCTAGAAATTCACTTATATTACCAAGTGAATATAAAAATAATTAGTATTAAATTTAGAAATAAATAAATAATGGAGATAGAAATAAATATAAGAAAAATACATAAGATAAATTATAGGAAAATACATATAGTAAATACATTAAATAAATTATAATCACAACAAAACAAAAGAAAATACCCATTCAATAATAAAAGAAAATTTAAAATAAAATAAAATGAATACATTAAATAAATTATAACAACATGTTAAATATAGAAATACATTCGAATAAAAAGGCAAGTTAAAAACAAAATCATATATATATGCAAACATATACATTCAAAAGGAATAAGAAAACAAAACATATATGTAGGCTTACAAAATAGAAGCCACCAGATTCTTGCTAATGCAATGTATAACATAAAAATAAAGCAAATAAAATAAGGTAAGTGGTACAAGGCAATTAATACAAGATCCTCTCAGCCGAACTAAAGGAGGAAGAAAAAAATATAACCTGGTACAAGGCAATAAATGCAAGTATGCTTCAGCCTCTAAACCAAGAAAAATCACCGATCTTTGTACAAAATATTGTATCATCTTGTACAACATTTCATCTTAGCCTAATTTAAATAATTCCACACTGTAAACTCTCCTATATATCAATATCAACTTCTCATTTCAGTTGCCTCTATTTTTAAAAACTGAGCAAAAAAAAACTGAAGTAAAGAATCATTTTAAACAAAACAAACTTCAATTTAAACCATCAAGTAATCAAAGGAAAGAAAAGAAAGCTGAGATCAAGAAGAGAAGATTTCCAGTATAAAATTTCAACCCAGTTTTCACACTTTCAAATTCAAAAGGACTACAACTTTCAACTTCAAAAATTTCTGGAATCTAAAGATGTTCAAGGTGAGTAACATTTAGTAATTTAAACTGAAGTATATGTTGAATTTGCTCTATGTACATATGCTTGTATCAATGCTTTCTTCCTCTCTGTTTGTTCTACAGAGTACCAAACAACAACAAAAAAATATAATTCAATGTCTTCTTTTCAAATCCATACCAGGCTTTGACTTCAAGATAAAATGTGTGTGTTTACGTATGAGTTACAATTAAAAAATGGTTTCATGAAGTATCACTGTATATGGAATGGAAAAATCGAATTTTTATAGAGGGAACTTGAATTTCTGGAAATTTCGAATATCACGAGATATTGATTCAATTACATAATTTGAATCCTTACTAAAAACTAGGATTTTTAAGATAGCTTTTGTGATTGTTAATATCTTGAGTAAAGAGCAGATCGGAGATGATCACAATTGGTATATTAACCAATCGCCGGCGGCACAATGAACTGGAGGCGTCGGGGTTTCTAGCGGAGATGAATGAGCCTACGTAAGTGGTGGGAAAAATAACTGGAGCTGCTCCAGTTCGTCGTAGCGGTAGCGGCGATGGTTTGCAATTTCAAAACCTAATTCTAGTGAGACCGAGATTTTCGTTCTATTCATCGTCCTCGCTCGATCGAGTTCGCCGTGACGCTGGGAGGTGGCAGAGGGGATGTTGACGAAGGAGCGACCGGAGTTGCATGGATTCTCGTGGTCGGAATCGTGAGTACGAGGCGTTGACAGGGATTGGTGGTGGCTCTAGCGCGCGTTTCCAGGTTTTGAGTTTCAACTCGAATTTCGATCTCGAGGTGGTGATGTGGTTCTGATGGTTGGAGTTGGATCTGGGGAGGATGGTCAACGTGCTCAACGTCGTGGCGATGGCCAGAGTTTGCCAGAGGCGATGTGCACGTGCACGAGTAGTTGGTGTTTGGGTGGTTAAGTGTTGCCTGGGAAGAGCGCGAATTCTCTCGCGTCGAACTCGGGTAAATTGAGTATCTTACTCGAAGTAAATGCATGTAGACTCGGGTCATAGTTTTGTTCCAGGCTTTGATGTCTGAACTGATCTTTGTTTTGAAAATTTTAAAACCCAATTCAAATTTTAAAATCAAAGTTTTTAAAACTGAGTTTAAATCAAAATGTAAAAAAAATTCAAGTTGAATTGAAATTAGTTTGAAGATAAATAAAAAGTTTTAAATTCCATTTGTTTTAATTCTTTAAAGTAATTAAAGGTATTGACGAAAAAAAATTGGGAAATCAAAATAGAATTGAATTCGAAAATAAAATTTAAATAAGTTAAATTTAAAAGTAGAACCTGAAATGAGTTTCAAATCAGATCTTAAGATTTTGGAAAATTAATTTTAGTTTTATTACCTAAGTGTTGCAATAAGTCAAAATGTTAAAGTACAAGAAAATTGATTTTTTTAAAATTCTTTAAAAATTTCTTTTGTAATCAATGGTTATTTTAAAATGTAAATTTAAAATGTTAAAGAAATTTGCTTTAAACTTTATTAAAAGTAAATAAGGATTTATTTTAGATTTTAAATCAAAAATTGGAAATAAGAAGAAATTTGAAACAATGTTTTCAATATATTGTGAAAAATCATTGAATCATATGAAAATAAATGTGTTACTTTAAGTAATGAAATTTTATGATTTTTTATTCATTAACGAATGAATTTTGATGGTGAATCGATTTATAAATTAATAATGGTTAATATAAGAAATTTTCTTTAAAAGGTGATTAAAGAAATTTAAATAGTTAATGAAATCATTAACTAAGATTATTTGAACAATTAATTAATGTGATTAAATTTTAACAATAAATTAGATTAATTAATTTAATGATAATAGATTGTGGAACTATTAAGTATAATTACTTAATGACAATAATTGTGAAATTAAATATTCGATGTAATTTATTGAGTTAATCGAAATTGTTCAAATTAAATTTCTTAAGTTAATTAATTCGGAATAATCATTTGATAATTTTGAAAAGTTTAATTACTTAGAGAAGTAATTAATAGATAATTACTGAATGTAATTAATTAAATAATGATTTGAAATTTGAATTAGTTATTTGTTAATAAATTAAAGGATTAATTAAAAATGGCAATTAATTAAGATAATTTAATAATTTAAAATTATTTGATTCATTGATTTAAAATGATTAGTTAATAATTAAGGATTAACTAATAAAATTTGAAAGAAGATTTATTTCAAATAATTCGTAATTAAATCATGATAATTAAACGGATTAATAATTGATACATCTGATTTGAATTAATCAATTGATAAATAAATTCACTTGTGAATGTTTATATTCGACTGAATGATTGAATTATTTGACATCTCTGATCTGTAATGCTTTGTGACATATTCAGATTTGTGTGTGATCTACACTGTAGTTTATTTATCTAGGATGAATGTAAACTATTATCTGTGATTTATATATCTGTGATCTATGATCTGTATGAACGATAAGCGTTATGGTATACCGCTTATCAACCATATTTCTGTATTCTGATCTGTGATGATTGAATGATATTGCACTACTGTGTGAAACCCCTGGACTACACCATACACACACAAATATGGATTTCACGTGGAAATCAGTTAAGTCGCAGATTTTTGACAATTTTAAAAAAATTAAATTCTTGAATCCAAATAGTTTTGGAAATTGAATTTAAGAGCTTTGCAAATGAGTTTCAAATGTAAAAGTTATTTTAAATAACTTAATAAAACTTGATATCTTAATAATTTGATTTTAAATTTAAATTCAATATTTAGAATTGAATTCAATGATTTGGGAAAAACTGATTGTTTCCAACTGATAAAAGCTCTTATATAAGAAATGGATTTCCAATTTGAATTAAAAGAATTTCAAGTTTGAATTGAAGATGATTTTCCAAATTATGAATGAACCTTTGGAAATGATTTTGAAAGCTATCGGTTATATCTTTGTTCTCAAGATTTAACGAGTTAATCCAATTGAAATGGAAATTGATTTGAAAAAAAATTTGTGAATGAATCTTTGTGAAACAAAATGAACTTTGTGAATTGAATTTTTTTGTTTAAAAAGATAAAAATGGTAATGTGTTTAAACCATTTGAAAGAAAAGTTTCGAATAATCAGTTGTGACTTAATTGAAATCCATTATCCATATGTTTTTAAATATCGTGCTCATTATTCGGTTTAACCGGGAGCGGACCTTTGTGTCATATAACCCATTCCGAAATAATGATACGTCGTTTATGGATGGCATTTGAAGACTGATGTTGAAGACCGGGTATTTGCGAGAATGATAGGATGACCTATCAATTGTCTCTGCACTGAGTCGCGTCGGTATAGAGATTTCCTAAGTGATGGGAAATTCGATTGGGATTGTGAATACCCGGATTGCAAAGGCTTCTTCGGAAGTGCCTTCGGTTCTGTTCGAACTCGGAACAGACTTGTATGGTTACATGTCTGACATTACAATTTGAGGTATAAAGCATATTTCTTTCAAATACATTTCTGTTTGGTGGCGGAGAATTTATTCTCTTAGCTTAACACCCTTCTCTGAGATGTACGAGCTCAGAGGTTATGTAGTTGAATGTTATCAGTGATATACTCCCAATTTGGTAGTATGGCATGTGAGTGTTGCTGTGTGTTGCTGATCAGTTGTTGATCAAAGCATGGCTTTGTGAAAAGCGTAGCTTTGTGGACGAGACCTCATTGAACCTCACAGACCGGAAATGGTCGAAACAGGAATGATGCGGCAAGGTTATGAGGGTCGCGCCCTTTAGGGTATGTCATTTCCTTCTGGAAAAGGGTGGTATCAGGTATGAAGCCTTGGTATTTAACCTTTGTGGTTGCTCCAATCTCATTTCTTTGTGGTTGTTGCTTTGTGATCGAGGGCCCTCGGATAAATGTCCCAAAGGACCGGGAGGTGGCATATTCGTGAGTTACCTAGTTACAGAGGTAACCTGGACTTGTGTTGGCAGAGAGCAGTTGTCTCTCAGGACGTCCAGCCAGAGGCGTACCCATGTGGCGGTAGGAAGTTCCTTAGCCTGACCATTTGTTGGAAATCCAAAGAAACAATACGAACCTTTACGATTGCAATTGTATAACCTGTCTCCTCAGGCGGTAGCTATAGTAGGCATAATATAATGGTACCTATGCTGGCTATGATTAATATTGTATTTTCGAAATGACTTTGTACACTATGCACTAGTAATAATATCAAAAGAGTTTTTCCTTGCGTAGGAAGCATGTTTGACTATCATAAGGAGAAATCTCCCCCATGTGTGTGTTTGCATTGTGTGTGTGCCGGGAGGCCTTATGGTAGTTTCATTTTCCAAAAACATTGCGGATTCCAATGTTTAAAATCCTTTTGTGTTGTTTTAAAGATATAACTGTTTTTGTTACTCACACCAGTCCCACAACTGACTCGGAGTTTATTGTTTCCTTCCTAAACTCTGGGTGCCTAAAATTTTCCACACGGGCAGTCTAGAGTTGGGTTTTTCAGATAGTCAGGTTTAGTAGATTATCTGGAGCTAGTTCAGTTTTGGGGATCAGGACTGACGTTGCTTACCTTGGTGCAACGTGATGGTGGTTCGAGCTGATGTTGGAGTTGTTGGAGTCATTCTCTGACTGATCATTTGAAGTTATCACTTCTGTTATTCCCGCTGTATCATTATTTATCTCTGATATTGTTGTATCATATTGATATCATTGTTGTATATCATTCTGGATATTGTATTCATTGGAGTTGTATATGATATCATTGATTTCTTTATTCCGCTGTGTTGTTATACTTAATGATGTTATAAGCTCCGTTGAGCCAGATTCGGCGTTTGAATCTGCGGCATCTTGAGTACAAGTGAAGTACGGGTGCTGATTTTCGAAGGCTGAATTTTGGATCGCTACACATCATATATAAAAAACAAATCTTGCTAAATGTAGGATAGAAACTTAAAAACCTATATTATTGTTCTCTTTTAGGGAGATAATATTATCAAGTATAGAAATGCCTATTTACAGAATGAGAAGTTAGCTAAGATGGGATGCATCCAAGCTAGCTTGTAGGGGACAAATTAAAAACGAAATGAGGATAAATAGTAATCATAATTTTCTCTCGATTGCATAATCTTCAAGTTTGAAACATGAACAAAAAGAGTTTGGCGGATTATTTTTCCATATAGCCTAGCCATGCTTGAACCATGAAACAAAACGAACCCGACTGGTTGTTATTTCGAGTTACAAATGGGATTACATAAAAGCAACATGTCATACCTGGTAGATTCCTTCACTTTTTAAATCCTAATATGGTGAACCTATGAAAGGATACAATAAGTAATTTTACATTACAACAGGAATTTATTTTTTTGTTATAAATAAGATTCCAAATCAAGAAAGATTAAAATTTTCATGTAGTATTTAATTATTCAAGTATATTACTTTTTATCGATTTTTGGTCAAATAAAGTTTGAATTCCTGTTAACCTTCACAAATTTGAATATCAAACTAATTGTGACCTTGTACATAATTGATTGTTGTATAAATGCATGTGTTGTAAATACGAACCTTGATTGAAGTTATATAGGATCAACCTCAAACATTAGTTTCAACTATATTTCGCTTATACCAATTAATTTTTTAAAACATATGTGAATACTTTGTTTGATTAAGAACCAAAAGAAAAGGGTTGTTGTCCAGACCAGGAAAAGCAGCTATTTGCCAAGCAGATCAATGGAGGCTCGATGAAAACTTAGACCGATAGCCTTCTGTTGTATGAGATTTTATCTCCAAAAACTTCAATTATGCAAATTATATAATCTTCCAACACTTTGCTAAAAGTAGCAGCTAAATTATCTACACATGCATAAATATGTCATATATATATATATTGTGAAGTATACACCACTTAATTTTTTTTACTATTGATCGTAGATTTACTGCTGTTGGTAGAATGCTTGATATAATAGGAGATGTAATTTATGTTAATGACCATTTCTCATACCATAATGAAAGAACGGATGATGCATAAAGATATGAAAAAGAAAATATTATTCAAAAGAACAAATATAATGAAAATTAAAATGCAAAGGCAAAATGCATGTTTTGAAACAAGGACAACATACCTGTGTTCTGGATAATGTAGAATACACTACAAAAATAAAGCATATTAGAGACTGAAAATTTAAAACCAAAATATTTCAGTCTTTGATTAAAGATTGATTAAAGACCAGTGATATAGGTCTCCGATTTTAAACATTGAAGAGTACTATTCAGTCTTTAATCGGTGAATAATTATTAAGATTGTTTAAAAATTGAATTTCTGTCTCTAACTCGGTCTTTACTCAATCTTCCAATAACTCAATATCCAACGATTACTTTACTATCATCTTTTAAAATCCAATGTACCACTTTAGTGATCCACATGATTTACAATTTAGATCGAATCTAATAAATTAAATCTTTCTTTTAATATAATCGAAATAACCTCCTAATTTCACGACTCCCACTACTTGATTATTTATTCCCTCTTCCTCACGAACATCACTCACATTCTCTTCCACCTACCAGCCCATTAAAAATTGAAAATTTTCAATTTTTTTTTTGGAAAATTCCCTTATCTTACAATCTCAAACTTCAATCTCCAGTTTGATAACCGATGAGATCTTATCAAAATTAGTGTTCATTGGTCTATTTAAGGAAACCTAAATAAATGGTAGTAATTGCCTAGTCCATGACAAATATTATTGTTTCCTTCACTATGAGAAGCGTAGAAGAGTTTTCTCCTATGTATGTTAGACCTATATTTTGGTTCTTTCAATTTTCTTCATAAACTTTTAAGTTGCGTAGAAATTTTAAGTGAAGCCAATGAGAATGTGGAGTTAATTAGGGGATCCATTTTCCAAGATTACTATTTTAGCAATGATTACGTGGGTTTGCTCTAAAATAACAAGTGTGGGGTCGAGTCAGCTATAACGACATCCTGTGAATCCAAACCTGAGCAATTTTATGTTGAATCCTTTGTCTGAAAAAGATGAAGATTGACATCTTCTCCTTCTCATATGTTAACTATTTTGGATCCTATATAAAGAATATTGTTAGGATGCGTATTTGACTAACGGTAACAGAAAATTTGAGCGTGGCATTTGAGTGGGAAGTTAAGTGAACAAGAAACGCGTTTATGTGCTGCGAGCGGAGAATTTGAGTGGAGTATTAAAAATATGATTTTTAATTTAATTGATTTATAGTTAGTTAACTTTTTTTTGTTGTGAACATATGTATATTATAATGAAATAAAAGTATAAAAATTAAAATACATTCAAATTAATTATACAAAGTACAAATAAAATGATACAACTCCAATATTTTAGTGCAATTCTATTGTAATAATTTCATCTCTTATGATATTTTGAATTGTTAATATTTTATGGTCTATATGTCGTTGTACATTTTCAGTCACTCTATTTGCAGTAGTTTCCATATTGTAATATAGCTCTTGGTATTCGTTTGCAATAATACGGTGATCATCATCCAAGGCATAAAATTTGGATCACCAGTATTGTATTTTCGTATGAAATTGTGTATAGCCATAGTAGACATGATAATTTTTACTTGAGTTTCAAAAGAATATGCTAGCGTATCCTTCAAAATGACAAACTTTTTTTTTCATATTCTAAAAGTTCTCTCAATTGCCATAAGTAAACTCGAATGATAGAAATTAAAAAATTTATTGGTCGACTTTGGTTGATTTGCGATTAAACGAAAATGAGGAATATGATATCTAATATTTCAATACGGTTGTAAATAACTAGGTTGAAGTGGTAAATAACTTGGTTTAAGTGGATATTCGAAAATTACGTTGACAGCGTTCTTGATGTCCATTTAACATATCGTCCACCCACATTGAGCTGGTATAGTTTGACGTGTGAATTTGTCTGATATTATTCCTTCTTCTACGTAGATATATCAATAAAACAACTAAATCATGCACATCTTCTTAATTGGAATCTGTTTTCGAATCAATCCTCACTAGTAGAGGAGAAGATAAGAAAGTAGAGGAGAAGAGAGGGGTGAAGGAGAAGAAGGGGGAGGGGAAAGCTATAAAGGTTTGGGCTTGTGCTTGTGCTTGTGTTGGCGTCGTACGCGTCGGAGGCCAACATATCTCCTCCCAACTTCCACCCAACGGTTCTGGAAAGGGGATAAGACCGTTGGGGCTTTTGATGCATCCCTAACGGTAACCTGTCTTTTCCCAACTGCGAATGCTACATTAATCTGGTTGTAGTTGGGTACATCCATGCAAAAGCCTACTGAAATCTTGGATTTATTTAATTTATATACCAAGTCACATGATAATGGATCTTGTATCATGAATACTTGGTCAATTTTTGCAACATTTTAATCTTGCACAACTTGTACCTCTTTTTAACATAATCACTCATATAATTCATTGGTAAGTGATTAATGAAATTTATTCTTAGTAGAATTAAAGATATAATGTTGTTGTATTGTACTGCTATATATTACTTCGACAGTGTTACTTCAACCAGAAAACTTGGAGTATGGAAATTTCATAACATGAAATAACGGTGAATTTCTGCAACGACCCTTATTTTTAACGATTTGATATTTAAATAATTTATTTAAATATTGAATCGTTATTTAATTGACAGTACCAAAAATATGATTTTTGGCATACGATCGAATTAGGATCCGAGACCACTTCCGTTGAGTTCGTATCGATGTTGTGAATTAAAATAGGTATAAGGATCGCTATATTTGAACATCGGACGATCCGATGACCAAAACGATCTCGAATAGCGTGAAATTATCAACCCACAGCACAGTCTCGGATAGCGATGAATTTATACCATTGGGACCGAAAAATTGATATGGTACATGCAGACAAGGTTCGTGATCGCACGAGCCCAGAATGCACGACCGTTTATTAGAGAAATCAAATAAAAGAATTATTATATTTTTTAAATAATACCTAAAACCCTTCTCTTCATCGGTCAGCTACCGTTCCATTTCCTGAACCTAAGGAAATAATGGCCGCCTTCCTTTTCATTGTTCAAAAGTTAAAATCCGTCGATTCTCTCCACGAAATATTCTTGTACCAGTTTCATTGCACTCCTATCAAAGAGATCTTTGATCCCATATCAATTTCGAGTGGTACGATCGTGTCTAGCCGAGATCGACGTATTGGGCAGCCCTCTAGGGTTTTGGTTTATGGAAGCTAGAGGAGACGATACGCGAAACAGAGGCCACCATCATTCTTCTCTTGCCGATATACACCTTCCTATCATATTTTATTAATCGCGATCGACCATATCAAAATGCATCCGTAAGAGAAGGAGCATGGCACTAGCAGGTCGTGATTCACATAGAGGCGTCGGGGAACGGCACAGACGACGTTCGTTTTTGTCGCCCGTAGCTTCGTATCACCATAGATATGTGAACGTGCATGAAGGGTTTAAGAAAGATATGCACGCACATGCTAATTTTGAACCGGGGAAGAAACGAGATAAGGTAATTAAGGAATTTAATTATTTAGGTAAGTTAAATTAGTTATTTAAAATAATCTGGTATCTTATAAATGTCATATCCTTTTGCATACGAGGTCTGTTTTGGACGTTGTTTCTTGCATTGCGCTCATGATGGAGAGCTCTACGGCTTGGCGATGATTTGATCAGATTTGGTTGAGATGACTGATATTATCTCTCACAATACTATGATTGTTCGTATAGTATTAAAACGATGTTTTGAAATATTTTCCAACTTTAAAATGTGATTTCTAGAATTATATTATTTTGTAGAAAGAATTAAAAGTGCTTAAAGTGGTTTTTGAATTAAATATCACATTCATGTTGACGCATTACTTTGACGATATTGATAAATTTAGGCTATTTTTGACATTTATCCTCCATTGGTTGCTTGGATGTATTGTATTATGTTATTATAGACGTATGAAGGCTATTATGGACTTTTATATGCTTGTTGGATGTATGTATGTTAGTTTGGTGGTTTGGTGGAAAAAGCTAATTTATTGACGATCCAGCGTTAGGGAATATTCCACATGTTAGGATTTCGACCCATTGATCGGAAACCCAAACGAATGGGATAAATTGTAGGCGAGTACTAGAATACATGCTAACGGGTATAAGGGTGGGTGGCGATGGATTTGGATGGGCTTCTGACTTTAGGAAGGACGCTGGACGTTTTCTGTAACGACCCACTATTTTGGACCATTCAAATCGATAATAATCCACACATGTCAGACTTGAATAATGCAAAATAATATATTGTAATAAAATTTGGAGCAAATAAAACCAATCAAAGAATCATAGACATGGAAATATCAGAATAACTCACAGCGGAAAATAAAATAAATAGTGGTTCATGAAGCCAATACAACACAAAGTCTCAAAAACAGATACAAAATACATAGTCTGAAAACAAATACAGTTCTAAAACAAGTACAGTAGAAATATAAAATACATATGTCTCTAATACAAAGCTGACATAGAAATACTGAATGGAAATAGATAGCAACTAGATAAAAGATGATCTCCAGCAGTCCTAGTTCCAGAAGGTGAGATCCAAAGCTGATACTCAGGCTGACCCGAGCGTAAATAAAACACAAACACTCGAGTCAGGACATACATACTTATACAATGTAAACCAACTCAAGTGAACTGTAATAAAATGCACAAGTAACTTAAAGAATGCTTGGGATCTCCCATTCTTTAAGGATCCGTTAAACTATCTACTATGTCGTAATATTCGCTATTATAATAATGTCTAATAATAAAATAAACATACTTTTAAATAGCATTAAGGAGTTACCCAATATTCTCCTTAACACGTAATAGTCCCAGTAGTCTATCCAGTATTAGCATACTCCCAAAGCGGGGCTACCCTCAATACTCCACAGGCTACGGGAGAAATCCAAACTCGTAGTAAAGCTCGCTATGGTAGGTGACACGGCACAACTAGGCAATGCCAGGGTAGATATACCAATTACGCATCTAGGCTGGTGGAAACGCATAGCAGCCACTACCGCCCACCTCGAGCCACACTCCCAAATCAAGGGGTGCGCCCAATCAATCACAAAAGTAATAGAGTGGTATCGAAGAAGTGTGTCCGATCAGAGGTGCTACCTCATTGGACCGAGAATCGCTCCTATTTTAGCCACCTTATGCCAACTCACGGGAGTTGGGTCCATGTAAATATACCTTTAGGATCATCGCCACCATCCTACTTCATTCTGGAATCTCCACCGCGTGCACAGTTGTTAAAGTGGTTTTCGGTATCGACAGAGAGTATGTCCATATCCGATCCCGGTCTCTTTAACAACCAAACTTTATTATAACCCGTGGTTATAAATTTCAAAAATAGTTTATATTCCAAATCAAATACTTCATTTAAACCATTTAAAATAAAATCATTATTCTTTCAAATCAAATATTCAATTTCCAAAAATTTATCCTTTTCTGAGTTCATTTATTCACTTAAATACACTAAAACATTAAAATTCCAGCTTTCACAGCATTTAGAAAATGCTACGGTAAGTTACATTTGGAAACAATTCATTTCAGCACAGACAGCATTTAAAAACTGCTGTAGTAGTTCAGGGTTCAATTTAAAAGGTTTAATTCAATTCAGCAAAGACAACGTTTACAAAACTGCTGCAGTAGTTCAATTATATTCAAAAATCTCATTTCAGCCAACTACAGCACTTAACAAGTGCTACAATAGCTCTTTCATTAATTATAGGTTCAAATTTAGTTTCAGCAACTACAGCACTTACAAAGTGCTACAATAGCCCTTAGTTTAATTTCCTTTTTGTTCACTTCTGCAACTACAGCACTTACAAAGTGCTGCAGATTCTATTAGTTCAATTTTTAGTTCATTTTCAGAAACGATAGCATTTCTGAAGTGCTACTAAAAGAATTTCCAGATTTTAAATAGAATTCCAACCATAAATAAACTTCAGCTTAAATCATTTTATCTTATAAAAATTATATTTTTCCACATCAAAAATGTTCATTTAAATACCTTTAACTTATAGTTTTTATAAAGAAAAATTTTACAATAAAAATCAAATTTTCCAAAATTTCACTTATTAAATTCAAGTGTACCATTTTCCCATTATTTTCATTTTTAACAATTTTCTTTAACACTTAAATTTAGATTTCCAAATTTCACAAATAAAACTTAATTTTCATTTTTATTTAATTAACTTAAACTTCCATTAAAAATCAAATCACAAATTTCCAAATTAAGTTATGTTTATATCACAATTTTTCTATTCATTTATTTAACATTTTTAATACATAGAAAAATCATTATCCCTTTATTAAATCATTTTAAATTCAATTTAAATCAAATTATTGTATTTTTACATTTTAAAATATTTAAATTTTCCAGAAAAATATATATAATAACCACGGGTCTGTATAATATTTTCTAGCCTAAGTCAAGTGATACGGATAATATATCATTTCAATCCGTAATTTACAAAAAAAATCCGGGTTCTATCATTTCAAACCCATAATCCCAAGTATATAAAATAAATAAAAATCGCTCAGGCTTATCATTTCAGCCTATAACGATTTTTCCCTGTTCTAAAGTCCGTTCGGGTATGTATCATTTCAACCCATAGTAATTCTATTCTACAGGGAACTTGTAATGTGATTAACAGAAATAAATAAACAGTATAATAAAATATAACATAGCAGATGATGTGACAAGTTTATAACTGGGTTTAACATCATATAATTTACATCACAGGCAGGTATAACATGAGATAATAGTTTATACACATTCACTTGTTGTCACTTCACAATTTATATAAGTATAAATGTCATGTGTGAATACTCACCTTTTTACGCTGGAGTTAGCGAATCAAACACACAAACAAAAATCCAGAAAGCACGATAGCACGACTTGATTTGAATGGAGAGAGAGCCAAGATGTTAATCTTGTATTCAACAATAAAATAAAACAATATAAATATATATTTATAATACAAAGTTTATTGGAACAAAAATGGAAATAGAATTTAACAAAGACATCACCAAGCTTTTCAATCAATTTTGCTTGACCATAACTCACATATGCTCGGCCACAACACTATATTGGCTCGCCCACAACATGTTTTAAGGTGCAAAAGGGTCTGGTTTGGACTCATATAGGCATGGTTAGGCAAGAATGCAAAGGGGTTTGGAGTTACAATGGAAAGAAGGTCAAAAGGCTAGGCTAGAGAGGAGTTTGGTGCATCTTTTAGGCTCGACCATAGGGTCTATGGCTCGGCCAGGTCAGGTACAGGTCTGGACAGAGGGGAAGGTGATGTTCAGAGGTGGTAAACTAGCTAGTGGTGGTGGCTAAAGGGGTGGTCGTGGCTACAAATGAGGGTGGTGGTGATAAAGTAGAGTTTGGCTAGGCAATTTCAAGGTTTTGCAACATTTTTGTGGAGTTTTGTTCATTTGGAGGTCATGGCACTTGCTGGTCAGAGGAGATGATTATTAGGCTATGGATGATGATGGGAAGATGATGCAGTGGTTGGTGGAGGAGATGGTGGAGGGTATAGGCCGAGCACATGTGTAGAGGAATCAAGCAAACAAGGGAAAAAGTGAAGAGAAAAAGGTAGAAAATGAAGAAGCCATTACCTAGAATTTTCAGAAATGAAGATGGCCGAACTTTGTGATGGAAATGAAAAGCTTTTTCACATGAAAAACAAAATAAACACACGGCTAAACAATAGAAAGGAACGGCCAAAGCAAGTGAAAGTTCTAGACAATGAAAAGTCACTAGTTTTAAAGCCTTTTTGTCTCTTAGAATTTCCAATTTCTTTTATTCAAAATAAACAAAATAAAAATCAATAAATAAAAATAATAGACAAACAAAATAAAGTGAAAAAGAAAATAAACAATTATTCTTAGGAAAAATAAAAAGTAGATAAAGAAAATAGTTTATTATATTGAAACTAGAATTAAAAATTGCAAACAAAATACAATTAACTTTGGAAAATTATAACTTTACTTCTAAAATGTTTTAAAAATAAAATATTGAGATAAAATTTAATTTAAAATACTTTAAAATAATTGCAAAAATATTGGGTTGTTACACTCTCCTCCACTCAAATCTTTTCATCCTCGAAAAGAACGAAACAAGGAAAACAAAGAGAAACTAGATAGAAAAGCAAATGGTATCTGAAATAAACAATTCCGGATTCGAAGCACGAATGCTCTCCTCCGACTCCCAGGTACAGTCTCGATCATCAGTACTCCACTGTACTTTGACCAGACTAACAGATTTTCTTCTGAGCTGCTTCGTACCTCTGTCGACAATACGAAGTGGCTTTCTCTCGACAGTCAGATTAGGCTCAATATCTAAACTATCAAGAGCAGAAGGCTGAACAATAAGGGATGGATCATGCAGATAGCGACGAAGATGAGAAACGTGGAATACATTATGCACTCCAGAGAACTTCTTGGGCAAATCCAGACGATAAGCCAAAGAACCAACTCTTTCCACAATGCAGAAAGGACCAATGAACCTAGGAGAAAGCTTCCCTCTACGACCAAATCGAATAACATTCCTTAAGGGAGAAACCTTAAGGAAAACCAAATCACCTACGACAAACTCTAAACTCCACCTACGTCGATCAGCATACTTCTTCTGCCTATCCTGAGCAATCCTCATCTTCCTCCTAATCTCCTCAACTCTCTCAGAAGCCTCTAAAATCATCTCAGGACCAAGAACCAAGAACCAAACAATTACCCGATTCAATCTAGCAAGAAGGAGATCTGCAAGGTCGTCCGTAAAGAGCAGCAAACGGAGACGTCTTAATACTGGCCTGAATTCAAAGATAGAAATGAGATAGATAAAAAGATTAGGATAAGATTAAAACAGAAGATAGAAATTATACCTGATAACTATTATTATAGGTAAATTCGACAAGATGGAGATGATCTTCTCAAGATCCTCCATAATCAAGCACACAAGCATGAAGAAGATCCTCTAGAATCGATTCACCCTTTCCGTTTGGCCGTCGGTCTGTGGATGGTAAGCAGTGCTCAGATTCAGATGAGTACCCAAAGATTCCTAAAAAGCTTTCCAAAACTGACTATTAAAGATAGGATCACGATCACAAACAATACTGAGAGGAACACCATGGAGACGAACAATCTCCCTCATGTAGATCTCAGACAAGCTAGAAGCAGAACGGGTAGACTTGACCGGAATGAAATGAGCTAATTTGGTCAATCTATCCACAATAACCCAGATACTCTCATTACCCCTCCTAGTCCTCGGTAATCCATCAATGAAATCCATAGAAACCTGTTCCCACTTCCAATTGGGAATCTCAAGAGGCTGTAACAAACCAGGGGTCTTCTGATGATCTGCCTTGACTTGCTGACAAGTCGCACACCTACTAACAAAAATGAAGATATCCCGCCTCATACCTCTCCACCAATACAACTTCTACATATCCTGATACATCTTGTCCACTCAAAAAGTCTGGACCGATGATTTTTCCAAAGTAACTCATGTCTCAATCCATCAACATTCGGGACACAAATCCTATTATTAATCCTCAAAATACCTCTATCATCGATCTGAGCTCCACTACCATCAAGACTACTACTACCAACTCTGCTACAAACATTCTCCTTCATCAATCTAAGCATCTCATCCTCTTCCTACTTAGCCATGATATGATCCAAAAGAGAAGAAGAAACAACAAGCTAACACAACATAGCCTTCTTCCGACTCAAAGCATCTGTCACAACATTAGCTTTCCCTGGGGTATAGTTGATGTCGAGGTCATAAGAAGCAAGGAACTCTAACCACCTAACTTGTCTCTGGTTTAAATCCTTCTGAGTGAAAATATATCTCAAAGACTGATGATCTGTGAAGAGCTCAAACTTAGTACCCAAAAGATGATGCCTCCAAAGCTTCAAAGCAAAAACAACAGCAAGCAACTCTAAATCATGAGCAGCATAATTGGCTTCATGGGTCTTCAACTGACGACTAGCATAAGCAATCACCTAACCATCTTGCATCAGAACAGCTCCCAAACCTTCACGACAAGCATCAGTGTATACCGTTAATCCCTCATTTCCATTTGGAACGGTAAGAACTGGTGCGGAAGTAAGCTTGTGCTTTAGCTCACTGAATGCAGCTTTACACTCATCACTCCAAATAAACTTAGCATTCTTTCGAGTCAAAGCGGTGAGAGGTGTAGCAATCCGAGCAAAATTCTCAATGAATCTCCGATAATAACCGGCAAGGCCCAGAAAACTACGGATATCAGTTGGAGTCCTTGGAGTTTCCCAATCCTATACAAAATAGGGATAAATAAGGACAACCGGAAAGATAGAATAAATTGAATGAAATAAGGAAAGAGAAGGAAAGAAAGACTTACATTGATCGTAGCGATCTTGACTGGATCAACAGAAACTCCATTACCAGAAACAATATGCCCGAGGAATCGGACTTCAACCTTCCAGAAATGGCATTTAGAAAATTTAGCCTTCAACTGATGATTTCTAAGAGTCTTAAGAACAGATTTCAAATGTGACTCATGCTCTTTCTTGGACTTAGAGAAGACAAGGATATCATCAACAAAGACTAGAACAAATTTATTAAGCACATCATGAAAAACACGATTCATCAAATCAACAAAGGAAGCATGAGCATTAGTCAATCCAAAAGGCATGACTAACCATTCGAAAAACCCATTCTCGGTACATAAAGCAGTCTTGGGAATACTTTCCTCAGCAACTCTGAGCTGGTGGAAACTTGTGGCAAGATCAAGCTGAGAGAAAACAGTGGCACCACAAAGCTGATCAAACATATCATTGATGCGAGGCATCGGATATCTGTTTTTCATAGTGAGCTTGTTCAGCTCCCTATAATCAACACACATCCGGAGAGAACCATCGGACTTAGTGACGAAAACCACCGCTGCTCCCCATTCTGAATAGCTAGGTCTGATCAGACCCTTGGAAGACAAGTCCTCAATTTGTTTCCTTAACTCAACCTTCTCACGAGGTGCCATTCTTCTAGGAGGAAGAACTACAGGTCGAGTTCCAGGAATAAGATCAATACGGAAATCAATTTATCGCTTAGGAGGTAAAGTAGTGACTTCACCAAATACATCGGGATAAAGTTTGACCACACGAGTCGACTGAAGATCAACAGGAGAAGAATCCAGAGAATAAATAAAGCTGCCAGCATAATCATGAGGCATATGACACTGAATAACCAAAGAATTACCCCGATCATCCTTTAGAGAAACAATTCGGGATTTACAAGAGATATGAGCATCATGATTCCTTAACCAATCATCTCCAAGCAATAAATCAAAAGTATCAAAACCAAGAACATAGAAATCACCACTAAAGCGATGATCATAATGGAGGAGTTTCACTCCTCTACAAATCCTACTAAGGTTCGCGGGACCCCCAATAGGATTAGAAACCCATAAAGGAACAGAAGCATACTCAGGAGAAAGGCGATGCTCAAACTTATAACAAATAGCCATAGAAATAAAACTATGCGAAGCTCCAGTATTAAATAAAACACGAACAGGATGCTTAAATAAATAAAAGGTGCCCTGAAGAGTACCTTGATCATCACTAGGAGCAGGAGCAGGTGCAGCAGGAGAAGAAGCAGAGGTAATAGCAAAAATGCCAGATGGCTTGCCCTTCTGATACAAAGGACAATCATTCTTAAAATGACCAGGATGAAGACAAAACATGAAAGAGATTGTTCCTGGTGCCCTGAGGTGGAGGAATAGCAGCACCAACTGAAGTAGGGCAACTATTAGCATAGTGTCCCTTCTGATCACACTTGGAGCAGGTAATGGTAGATAAGTCGATAGGGTGCCTCTGAGAAGGAGAAGATGAAGATCCCAAACCCCGATTCTTGAGCCAATTCTTCTTCTGCTGGTGGAAATTGGGCTTTCTCTTCTTAGAGTTAGCAGAGGAAGACTGAGATGCAGGAGCACTAGCAACGGTAGGACCCTTAGAAGTAGGGTTCTCATAACGAATAGCCATATCCATAAGCTCAGTGAAAGTGCCATGGACATGAGAAATGAGACGATCGTAGAACTCTGGGCGAGCTCCAGCTATGAATTTCTCATTCTTCTTAAGCTGGGTGTCAATAAGGCCAGGACCAAACTTGGAAAGTTCGTTGAACTTCCGGTGATACTCAGAAAAGGACATGGTACCCTGCTTAAGATCCATAAACTCACGATAAAGCTGAGATTTCCCGGCTTCTGGCATCCATTTTGCCACAAAAGCCTCCCTGGAAAGAAGATACAAAAACAAAACATAAGATAGAATCAAAAGAAAGGAATTGGGAACAAAATTCAAGATAACACAAAGGATACCTAAACTGCTCCCAGGAAATATCGCCCTCGTTAGTGTGAGCTGTAACAGACTCCCACCAATCTAAGGCTGACTCTTGCAGCTGCTAAGCTGCCAATTGACGCTTCTGGGCATCAGAAATCTCGAGACCAGTAAAGAACCTCTCTAAACTCTGTAACCATTGATGGGCTTCAATAATGCTCTCTGAACCGGTGAACTTAGTACCACCAAGCTGAGAGAATTCCTTACAGAGAACAGTAAACCTAACAGGTGCAGCAGGTTGAGGAGCTAGGGCAATACCACGACACCTACCTCTGGCATTTCAACGATTCATCCTGAAAAATATCAAGAATGAATTTTAGGATAAAGGTACAGGGAAGACAAAGATTAGATAAGATAAGATAAAATCACTTGGATGAATATCCTAAAAAAAGAAATTTCTAACAAGGTAGATACGAAAAGAAGGAAGTTTAGAAAATTTGCTTTTAGACAAGGAAATTTTTATATCAAAATAATCTTTGAAAATCCTTTAAAAATCATTTTATACTTTGAAAATACGTTCTCTCACAAAGAAATGATTCTGAGGTTGATTTCACTCATTCTAGGGTATTTCTACCCTATCTCTAATGAGTTTTTGCTCCATAGGGTAAGGTTTGCCTAGAAACCAAAGCTCTGATACCAAATGTAACGACCCACTATTTTGGACCATTCAAATCGACAATAATCCGCACATGTCAGACTTGAATAATGCAAAATAACAGATTGTAATAAAATTTGGAGCAAATAAAACCAATCACAGACACAGAAATATCAGAATAACTCGCAGCGGAAAATAAAATAAATAGTGGTTCATGAAGCCACTACAACACAGTCTCAAAAACAGATACAAAATACATAGTCTGAAAACAAATACAGTTCTGAAACAAGTACAGTAGAAATCTCAAATACATATGTCTCTAATACAAAGCTGACATAGAAATACTGAATGGAAATAGATAGCAACTAGATAAAAGATGATCTTCAGCAGTCCTAGCTCTAGAAGGTGAGATACAAAGCTGATACTCGGGCTGACCCGAGCGTAAATAAAACACAAACACTCGAGTCAGGACATACATACTTATACAATGTAAACTAACTCAAGTGAACTGTAATAAAATGCACAAGTAACTTAAAGAATGCTTGGGATCGCCCATTCTTTAAGGATCCGTTAAACTATCTACTATGTAGTAATATTCGCTATTATAATAATGTCAAATAATAAAATAAACATACTTTTAAATAGCATTAAGGAGTGACCCAATATTCCCCTTAACACGTAATAGTCCCGGTAGTCTATCCAGTATTAGCATACTCCCAAAACGGGGGCTACCCTCAATACTCCACAGGCTATGGGAGAAATCCAAACTCGTAGTAAAGCTCGCTATGGTAGGTGACACGGCACAACTAGGCAATGCCAGGGTAGATATACCAATTACGCATCCGGGCTGGTAGAAATGCATAGCAGCCACTACCGCCCACCTCGAGCCACACTCCCAAATCAAGGGGTGTACCCAATCAATCACAAAAGTAATAGAATGGTATCGAAGAAGTGTGTCCGATCAGAGGTGCTACCTCATTGGCCCGAGAATCGCTCTTGTTTTAGCCACCTTATGCCAACACACGGGAGTTGGGTCCACGTAAATATACCTTTAGGAACGTCGCCACCATCCTACTTCATTCTGGAATCTCCACCACATACACAGTTGTTAAAGTGGTTTTCGGTATCGACAGAGAGTATGTCCATATCCGATCCCGGTCTTTTTAACGACCAAACGTTATTATAACCCGTGGTTATAAATTTCAAAAATAGTTTATATTCCAAATCAAATACTTCATTTAAACCATTTAAAATAAAATCATTATTCTTTCAAATCAAAATTTTAATTCCCAAAAATTTAGCTTTTTCTGAGTTCATTTATTCACTTAAATACACTAAAACATTAAAATTCCAGCTTTCATGGCATTTAGAAAATGCTGCGGTAAGTTACATTTGGAAACAATTCATTTCAGCAAAGACAGCATTTAAAAACTGCTGTAGTAGTTCAGGGTTCAATTTAAAAGGTTTAATACAATTCAGCAAAGACAGCGTTTACAAAACTGCTGCAGTAGTTCAATTATATTCAAAAATCTCATTTCAGCCAACTGCAGCACCTAACAAGTGCTACAATAGCTCTTTCGTTAATTTCAGGTTCAAGTTTAGTTTCAGCAACTACAGCACTTACAAAGTGCTGCAATAGCCCTTAGTTAAATTTCCTTTTTGTTCACTTCTGCAACAACAGCACTTACAAAGTGCTGCAGATTCTATTAGTTCAATTTTTAATTCATTTTCAGAAACGATAGCATTTCTGAAGTGCTACTAAAAGAATTTTCAGATTTTAAATAGAAAGACAACCACAAATAAACTTCAGTTTAAATCATTTTATCTTAAAAGTCATATTTTTCCACATCAAAAATGTTCATTTAAATACCTTTAACTTATGGTTTTTATAAAGAAAATTTTTACAATAAAAATCAAATTTTCCAAAATTTCACTTATTAAATTCAAGTGTACCATTTTCCCATTCTTTTCATTTTTAACAATTTTCTTTAGCACTTAAATTTAGATTTCCATTTTTCACAAATAAAACTTAATTTCCATTTTTATTTAATTAACTTAAACTTCCATTAAAAATCAAATCACAAATTTTCAAATTAAGTTATGGTTAAATCACAATTTTTCTATTCATTTATTTAACATTTTTAATACATAGAAAAATCATTATCCCTTTATTAAATCATTTTAAATTCAATTTAAATCAAATTATCATATTTTTACATTTTAAAATACTTAAAATTTTCCAAAAATATATATATAATAACCACGGGTCTGTATAATATTTTCTAGCCTAAGTCAAGTGATACGGATAATATATCATTTCAATCCGTAATTTACAAAGAAAATCCGGATTCTATCATTTCAAACCCGTAATCCCAAGTAAATAAAATAAATAAAAATCGCTCAGGCTTATCATTTCAGCCTATAACGATTTTTCCCTATTCTAAAGTCCGTTCGGGTATGTATCATTTCAACCCATAGTAATTCTATTCTATAGGGAACTTGTAGTGTGATTAACAGAAATAAATAAAGTATAATAAAATATAACATAGCAGATGATGTGACAAGTTTATAACAAGGTTTAACATCATATAATTTACATCACAGGCAGGTATAACATGAGATAATAGTTTATACACATTCACTTGTTGTCACTTCACAATTTATATAAGTATAAATGTCATGTGTTAATACTCACCTTTTTACGTTGGAGTTAGCGAATCAAACACACAGACAAAAATCCAGAAAGCACGAAGCATGACTTGATTTGAATGGAGAGAGAGCCAAGATGTTAATCTTGTATTCAACAATAAAATAAAGCAATATAATTATATATATTTATAATACAAAGTTTATTGGAATAAAAATGGAAATAGAATTTAACAAAGACATCACCAAGCTTTTCAATCAATTTTGCTTGACCATAACTCACATATGCTCTACCACAACACTATATTGGCTCGGCCACAACATGTTTTAAGGTGCAAAAGGGTCTGGTTTGGACTCATATAGGCATGGTTAGGCAAGAATGCAAAGGGGTTTGGAGTTATAATGGAAAGAAGGTCAAAAGAAAAGGCTAGAGAGGAGTTTGGTGCATCTTTTAGGCTCGGCCATAGGGTCTATGGCTCGGCCAGGTCAGGTACAGGTCTAGACAGAGGGGAAGGTAATGTTTAGAGGTGGTAAACTAGCTGGTGGCAGCGGCTAAGGGGGTGGTCGTGGCTACAAATGAAGGTGGTGGTGATAAAGTAGAGTTTGGCTAGGCAATTTCAAGGTTTTGCAACATTTTTGTGGAGTTTTGTTCATGTGGAGGTCACGACATTTGCTGGTCAAAGGAGATGATTGTTAGGTCGTGGATGATGATGGGAAGATGATGCAGTGGTCGGTGGAGGAGATGGTGGAGGGTATAGGCCGAGCACATGTGTAGAGGAATCAAGCAAACAAGGGAAAAAGTGAAGAGAAAAAGGTAGAAAATGAAGAAGCCATTACCTAGAATTTTCAGAAATGAAGATGGCCGAACTTTGTGATGGAAATGAGAAGCTTTTTCACGTGAAAAACAAAATAAACACACGGCTAAACAATAGAAAGGAACGGCCAAAGCAAGTGAAAGGTCTAGACAATGAAAAGTCACTAGTTTTAAAGCCTTTTTGTCACTTAGAATTTCCAATTTCTTTTATTCAAAATAAAAAAAATAAAAATCAATAAATAAAAATAAAAGACAAACAAAATAAAGTGAAAAAGAAAATAAACAATTATTCTTAGAAAAAATAAAAAGTAAATAAAGAAAATAGTTTATTATATTGAAACTAGAATTAAAAATTGCAAACAAAATACAATTAACTTTGGAAAATTATAACTTTACTTCTAAAATGTTTTAAAAATAAAATATTGAGATAAAATTTAATTTAAAATACTTTAAAATTTCAGTTGGTTTATACTTATCCATTTTTGACTAAGTGGAGGTTTAGGGTGGTTGGTATTGACCACTGTAAAGTGGTCGGTACCCATCACTATTGATGATGGTCGATTTGATCGATCTTTGACATGGACGATAAGGAGGTTTCGAGGAGCACGATATGATGGTTAGTTCGTGTTGTTGACTCTGTGTCTTAAAGGTATTGCTCTACGACGAGTGATTTTGATAATCGCGATGATGTGATGTTTTGACATGGCAGTTTTCATGACTTCAGATGGTAGCTCGTTGGTGCATGAAGTTAAGTTCCAAGGTTGACACTTTAAGGACTTCGAATGGTAGCTCGGTGGTGCATGGAGTTATGTTCTGAGGTTGGAGGCTTGATGTCGAAAGAAGTCGCGATGGTTCTCCATATGGGCGGGTTCTTAGGGGTGACCCGTGGATAGAATGCAGAATGGTTCTATCGTGGAAATGGGAGAAGCAGTGCAGAGCTTGGATACGCATGCTAAGAGATCGTTGATACTCGGAGTGTTTTCCGTTGTACTGAGGGCAGGGGCATTGTGGGGATGCCCATAGGTATGTTGATTTGGTACCCCGGATCGGTTGATTGAATCTGTGTACCCTTGACTGGTTGATTGGGTCTACTACCAGCTTTAGGCTAAAGAGAGTACCAACTGAAAATCGGAATTTACCCATTAATCCCTGGCAGTAGAAATGTCATACAAGTTAACATATATCCAAGGTACACTAGGTGACAGTTAGTATTGTTTGATGGATGCTACGTTTGTTATGGTTGCTTCACTAACCACCTGTCACCCTAGGGATGTCACACGAGGTAGGTATTGGGCATAGGGATACCTAGACACCCCGATTATTCACTTAGTATGGTGTATGTATTTTGGATGGAGATACCTAGACACCCCGACAGTTTACTGATTATGGCCTTTTATGACATTTATATAGTAGCATAATATCGATATTATGTGTTAACTGTTTGGTTGCAGGGACATGTCAGGTATGATTCGTATACCCTTGGATCCATATACTATATCAACTTTTATAGTATTTTGAAATCGTTTATCGCTCACACCAGACTGTTCTCTGACTCTCTTTTATACTTTGCTTCTTATTATCTCGGGTGCTCTTAAATGAGTAGACTAGATAGCAGATGTAAATAGCAGTTGGAGCTGTGCAGATGGACTGGTAGGAGTTGTCACATTCTCACACTTATACTTTGAGCTTATTATTGTTTATTCTGTTCTGTAACACTGTAGAGCCATGACGATGTTATCTTACTACTATTAGAGACAGTTTATCAGTTAAGTTTATTTATCGGTTGTATAAACTTCGTTACTGTTTTGTATAACTGTATGATCCTGTGTGCTCTAATTCTATGGTTCATGTATTTATTACTATCTCGATTATTTTATATCTGTATTGGCTATTATATCTTATCTGATGCGATGTGAGATAAATGACAGGTTATGTGATTATTTGATGTTTTATTTCTTTCTCTTCTCTTCTATCCTCTTCTCTTCCTTTCTATTTCCCTTCTTCACTTCTATTTTCTTTCCTTTGACAACTGTTCTGCATCGTAGGTATAAGGTGGTCGTCACAGTTCAGAGGTGTAGATGTTTTTTCATCGTTTGGATGCTTCCCGTATACAGTCATACTCGTTTCTTTCGATTGTTATAGAATTATCGATATTACTTCACATTGAATTGTGATGTGAATTTATTTGACAGTGTTTGTACCAAAATTGGGCACGGCACTCTTCGGAAGTTTTTGAAGAGATAAAATGAAGAAATTAAATGGGAAAAGAGGATTATCTAATAAAAACTCCAAAAACAGATAATGAAGATAATAAAAGCGCACAAAAATGCAAGAATTTAGATTGGTTCGGCGTATTTCCTACGTCCACTATGAAGTTGATCACTTTATTGATGTTTTTTTGATGATTACAATTGATTGCATCAAGTTACAGTGGATAACAATGATTTACAGCAGTGAAATTCGTTGGCAGCAGCAGCAATGGAGTATAGAACTGGATCCGGCAGCGTCTGGGCGTTGGAGAATTCAAAGAAGAAGAAGATTCCTTTTCTGTTTGCTTTGGAGGTCTATTTATAGGTGTAGGAGGCGGATATCTCGCTCAGATCTCGGGGGACTACTTCTGGCACGTGAGTAGGCCCGCGCATCCCAGCCCATGAAGTTTCGGCCCGATCCGTGATCGATACGAATGGATTTCGTATCGATCAAGATTGCGTCCGATGGAGTTGAAATTTGGCATGGACATTCTTTAGCATGCACGTAATCTTCTGTGAAAATTTCATAGCATTTGGACTTGTGGATCTCGAGTTATGATCGATACAAAATGGATACTTTCGGCATGGTGTTTGGTTCGTATCGATCGAAACTACGCTCTTCGTATCGATAGTCGTGCTCTGTTCGTATCGATCGAGGCAGTCCAATTCGTATTGACAGAAGTAGCTTAGTTCGTATCGATGGAAGTAGCTCTTGTTCGTATCGATAAAGGTGGTGTAGTTCGAATCGATGAAGGTTGGCCTGTTCGTATCGATGAAAGCACTTCAACTCGATGGATACGAACAGTGGTTCGTCAATGGATGCGAAGTTGACACTGGCTGATCGATACGAAGCGTGTTGTCCCTCGATGGATACGAAGTCGATCGATACGAAGTGGGTTCTGATGATGGATACAAAATCGATCGAGTCGAACAGAGGCTTCCTGATGGATTCGAATGAGATCGAGTCGAACAGAGGCTTCCTGATGGATTCGAATGAGATCGAGTCGAACAGAGGCTAGTCGATGGATTCGAACTCGAGGCTGTTCTTCATCCCATCTTGCATCGATCATAACTTGAGCATATTAACTCGGATTGACTTGAAATTTGGAACGTGGGCTCTTATAGCCTCGCTTGTCGTGTCATATCAGTTTTAGCTCGACCCGGACTCGGAAAAAATTTGTCGATATCCATAGTGAGCCTGCGTATAACCGATCTCCAAGATGAACTATCATTGGTTTCTAGTCTAGTTCTTGGTGTCGAGGCCTTGCCAAAAGGTGGTAACATTTGCCCCCCCCCCAAAGTACGTCTTGTGTGAACATGACGTGCTTTGAAATGCTGCATCCTTCATTCTGAAAAAGTTCTATCTGATTCGTTGAGTAGTTGCTATCTTTTCGTCAAAAGATATAACCTTCGATTGATTTCCAGTAATATAAATGCTGATTTGTTGACTGCCAACGATTATGCAATGCATTGTTGTAACTGAGTGTCGAGTGCTAGCGATTTGTTGTTCACTGTTGTAATTGTCATCAGGTGAGCATTCAACTCCTTTGTATCGATCCTCTCCTAGATCGATCTGAGATGTTGGAATGTATGCTTCGTATCGATGGATACGTAATATTGGGTCTCGGATCGATGGATACAAAAGTAATGCTTTGTATCGATGGAGTCGAACGATCCAGACATAATCATGCAGTGATGCTTCACGGAGGATATGCCATTTCTTATTCCTTTATTCAATAAGAATCCCCGATTGTGGATAATCTTTGATAGGAGTCATCCATGACTCTTTTTCTAGATCCATCTCTAAGATCTAGTTGATCTTCATATGTCAATGCCTAGAATAATAAGCATTTCAACTAGGACAAAGTCTATTTGTCGTGCATCCCCTGAACTGGCTAGCTTGGCGAGTGATTCGGCCTTTTCGTTTAGTTCTCTGAGGATTTGTGTAGTGGTGTAATAGTCAAAGCCGGCTAGTAGCTTTTGGACCCGGTTGAGATAAGGAGCAAGACGTTGCCCCCTAGTCAGATAATCTTCCCTGACTTGGCGTACTACTAACCAGTAATCACATAAGACATGTAAAGTTTCCACTCGTAGTTTTCTTGAAAGTTTGAGTGCCAAGGCTTCATACTTAGCTTCGTTATTTGTTGCAGGGAAGTTGAGTTTCAGGGCGTAGCAGATCGTTCTTCCTCAGGATTCATTAACGCAACTTCGATGTTAGAAAGCCGATTATTGGAAGTTTCATCGGTGTACGTTCTCCATCGGTTGGACGGTTCTCCACTATTCTTCGGATAGTCGTCTGATGTAATGAATTCAGATATGAAGTATGCTAATGTTTGACCTTGGAGAGCTCTCCGAGGGAGATAAGTGATATCAAATTGGCTTAGCTTGATACTCCATTTGAGTAACTTTTCAGACGTCTAATGTTTCTATTGGACCTATCGTAATGGTTGGTCGATATGGACGTTAACGGGGTGAGCTTGTCAATAGCCAGCCTTCATCATATACTGGTCTTTGGATTCGTTTCTCTTTACATAGCATTGCGACGCTTATGGCGTGTGTTGACACGACCCAATTGATGTATAAATCTTCGCGATCCAAAGGTTTGGGTAAAATAGGAGGTCTCTTTAAGCGATCTATCAGAGCTGCTTGGTTGTCCTCGGTACATGGGTGTCTCTAATTGTCGGAATTTTCTAGAAATTAGTCTTGATTCGATAAGAATTGATGATGAAAACAAATAATCTTTCTGATGTAATGGTGAAAGAGCATTTCAAAGGATCGAGTTTCATCCTGCATTTATGGAGAGCGCTGAATACCTTTGTCAAGTCATCAACATGGTCGTTTGATAGTCGTGATCTCACGAGCATATTAACCACATCTACTTTCATCGACCAACCGATATGATTTTTTTTGAGATCATGGGGAACCTTAAGATCATGGTATTCATTGATACTCACTTAACTAAACCCCACGCCGTGTGTCTACCCCGCTTTTATTTAGTCGTCGCACACGGATGCTTAACGTTGAAACTCCCACTGATGGTTTGGCGCTGGGATTCGAACCTGCCCGGACACAGTCCTTTGGTTCCCATCTCCCAGCTCCCAAACCAACCGAGCTACGAACGGCGGGTCAACCGATATGATTTTTGAATGATCTGTTAATCGTCCTTTGGTAAGTAGCATAAGAGTTCTCAAGTTCAAATCCAGGGATTTCAGCATAGCACTATAGGCCCAGGTCAATAATGAAACAGTTGTATTCCTAGTCTAGGACATGCTTCAGTAGCCGATTGTATCTGGAGTTTGCATCCATAGATGTGAGTAATTCATGTCTGATGGTCAGGTCCATCAACTGGTTGATCATTGGAAGTGGAAAGCTGTGCTTTGTCATACCCCATGCAAATCTGAGTAGTTGATGTATGTCCTCTACTCTTTGTTCGTTTTTCTTATAAGTAAAGAATTGGATACTCACTTTGGTTGGAGGGCATCATGGATAAACCCATTGGTTTTGAGCAGATTCGCCTCCTCCTTAAGTGCAGCAGATCTTTCTAGATCCACGTCGCTTCGTTTTTACTCACAGAGACAGGCCTCGAGTTGACATTTAATGCAGGGTTCTCAATAGTTGGTGAGAGTCCATATATATATGAGATCGAGCCCAAGCGAACACATCAAGATTCACCTGCAGTAAAATAGTTAAATCTTTTACCATCATCGTGCTGAGTTGTGGTTTGATCCTTAGTGCTCCTGATGAATTGTAGGCACTTCATATGCTTATTTGCAATGGATAATTATTAGCCCTATAGGGACATTGAATCAAAGACTTAGTAGAGTTTAGCCTTGTATCGCATGCTGCAGCATAGCTGGCTCTAGCTATGAGTTTGAATATACTTGTGTTTCCGAGCAATGCGCTTTTCATTCAATGTACTCGCGATCCATTGCTCTTTGTAAGGGTTAGAATGACGATCGGTTGCCCATGAGTTCGGGTATTGATCTGATGATTCTATCTCTAGGCATCCTTTCAGTCATAACCTAGAGTTGTTATGAATATCAGCCATGGGTCATAGGTTCAAATTGTCATAGTCAACTCTCGGATAATTACTCTTTTGCCCCCAGTCTCGGGTTGGCGGATACATTACGCGGACCGTCTAGTCTCGTCCTAGCTGTGTCTATACTGTAGTTCAAACTTTAAGAACCAAGGTTGACTGATGAATGGTTGAATCATATTAATATTATCTTCTTGTTCGTGCCCCCAAGTCTGGGGAATATCTCGATAAGTGGCAGGGTAGATAATGTCCGCTTCAATTTTGTATTCTATCCCATTAACCATGGGATCGAGTTAACCGATGGAAGGCTGAGTCATGCCAATCCTGTATTATGTTCTAGTTCTTTCCTATTGGCGGAATACATTGTTACTTTGCCGACATTCGGACATAAGCTAGATTCTGGACGGTCAATGACATTCACTTCGTTGCTTATGTCGCCATACTTTGGGCAAAAACTGAAGAGTGAATCGTCTAGTCAGATCCAATGTAGGATTGATGCTTCCCTTATTGAATCCAGGGTAAGAATCAGTGTGCAGATGTTTAGGTTGCACTTGTTTTGAATTGCTCTTTTAGTCGGATCATGGTAAGAGTCAATGAATGAATGGTCGCGTTGCATTCATTCGGAGTTGGGTGATCAACCATGTCCATTTTGATTTACGTTCTCCCATCAGATTTAGGGATAAAGTTAGCTCGAATGCGGTCATGTCATGCTCATCTGGTCTCATGCTCTTCCTGATGGATCAAAGGAAGGTAACAGAGGATGAATGGTCAAGTCACACCCATTCGTGGTTTATTCTTCTATCCATGCTCTGTTGGTCAAAGGTATTCAATGGAGTTCGGGTCACATCGACTTGTAGACGAAGAGGACCGATATTGACCGTCGATTCAATGGTACGATGTGAAAGGTGCAGATCGATATTGCCCGTCGATCCGGCGGTACGATATAATTGGTTGCCCAGAACTTCGGGCATCATTCAGATTGGTTAGCATTAGAGTCTCCTTGTAGTCGTTGCCTTAAATTGTAAAGGACGCTAAGCTAAAATGTAGCGAGTCGCCTTTCTCTTCTTTCGGTGATTTGTACTTCTACCTCTAGTCTTGAGTTAGAAGAGTTAGTTCGTGGATGGTCTAATTGCACCTGTAGTGAGTTTATATTGCTCATGTCAAGTCTAGGTCAGAGTTGGTGAATGAATGGTCGAATCACATTCATTCGTTTGTCTATTCTTGTAGCCACACTTTGGGAATCAAAGTCAGTTGAATGGCCATTCATCACACCTATTTGATGTTTATACCCCTGTCTACACTATGGGGACTAAGAGTTTTAGTAGAAAATGGTCGGACCGCATTTTCCTCAATTAATCCCTCTAGCACTAGTCAATGGCGAAAGTCGAAGTGTGGTCGATCACATTACAACAACTTTAATTTGATGCTTCTCCCACTGAACTGTAGGAAGGAATCGATTGGCAGATGGTTAGGTCACATCCGTCCATGTTGCACGAACAGCCCGTTGGATCATAAGGGAGAGTTAGCGGATGAACGATCGTGCCACGTTCGTTTGCAATAGAACGGGTAGTCACATCCATTTAGAATAGGGCATTCAGCTAGGTTCGTTTTGCGAATCTGCGTCTCCCTGTCGAATCAAGGAATAAATTTTGTCTTGTGGGGTTGGAGTGCATCCCTATAAAAGTATGTTAAGGGTCCCGTGCCGGGGACAAGAGGTTATGCATGGACGGTTGGGTCACGTCCGCTTAGTGCTGGATGGTAGGATCGCATCCAATTTTGTGTGTTAAGTGTGCCCCCATGTCAGGGGAAGATTGGAAAGCAGACGGTCGAACCACATCCGCTTTTTGTATTACAGAACTTGATGAGGAACCAAAGCCGATAGATGGAAAGTCAAATCACATCCCTTTTGGTATTCATATTCCAAACCATGCTTAGAGGACTGGAGTTGGTTGATGGGTTGTTAGTCACACCCATTTGGTGTTTATACTCTAGCCTGCGCTCTCGGGACCGAAGCAAGTTGATGGGTGGTCATTCGCACCCAATTGGTGTTATACTCCAGTCCACACACTGGGGACTTAGAGTTAGTTGAAGTTTATTCTCCAGTTCGCACTCTGGGAATCTGGAGTAAGTTGATGTTTATACTCCAGTTCGCACTTTGGGAATCTGGAGTTGTTGATGTTTATACTCCAGTTCGCACTCTGGGAATCTGGAGTTAGTTGATGTTTATACTCCAGTTCGCACTCTGCGAATCTGGAGTTGTTGATGTTTATACTCCAGTTCGCACTCTGGGAATCTGGAGTTGTTGATGTTTATACTTCAGTTCGCACTCTGGGAATCTGGAGTTAGTTGATGTTTATACTCCAGTTCGCACTCTGGGAATATGGAGTTGTTGATGTTTATACTCCAGTTCGCACTCTAGGAATCTGGAGTTAGTTGATGTTTATACTCCAGTTCACACTCTGGGAATCTAGAGTTGTTGATGTTTATACTCCAGTGCGCACTCTGGGAATCCGGAGTTAGTTGATGGGTGGTTTAGTCACACCCATTTTAGTGTTTATACTCCAGTCCGCACTCTGGGGACTTAGAGTTATTTAATGTTTATACTCTAGTTCGCGCTCTGGGAATCTGGAGTTAGCCAACAGATGGTCAATCACATCTGTTTAGGCTTTAGGATTTCGTTCACACTCTAGGAACAAGAAGTTGATCAGGTACGTGGATGGTTGTATCATATCCACCCTGAGTAGGCAAGCAGAGTCGTTAGATGGACGGATCCATCCTCCTCGAGCTTGTAAATATGGAAGGTGAGGTCGTTAGATGGACTGATTCATCCTCCTCGGGTTTAGGTTGAACACGGGCGAAGTCGTTAGATGGACGGATCCATCCTCCTCGAGTCCATGTCCGTAAGCTTATACTCCAGCTCACACTCTGGGAGCCGGAGTTAGTTAGAGGATTGTCACGTATCAATCCCTTATTGCCGCAGTGTGATGGCTTGTCCCTGAGCTTGGGGTTTCACTTAGCGAGTGATCGGTGGGATCCCGATTAACTTCCACTTATATGCCCCTCAACGAAGGATGAGATTTAATTTATGGATTGTTGGATCACGTCCATGTTCATTTAGATTCCACTTTTGCTAAGCCTAAGGAGTAAGATTAGTGTTGTGGCAAGCTTTGTGCTCGAGCATAGGAAGGGATGGTCGAACTACATCCACTCTGAGTTGTGTATTTTCCCTTAAGTCGAGTGCAAGAATTGGAGAGTAGACAGTCGAGTCACGTCCAATTTATACTTTGCATTCTTTCGATCGAGCTACGGAAGAGAGTTGAAATGACAGCTCGTGATGGCTAGCGAGTAGGCAGTCAGTCGTTGATGACTTTAAATTAAGGGTTGGCCCCTGATGAAGTCGGTTTAAGGCATGATTGTTTTGCCGAATCACAGACACAAACTGGGGAGTGAACGGTCAAATCATATCCACTTTAATCATGTGTTCTCAAATAACCCCAAGTGTCTAATGTAGGATTGGATGCATGGATGGTGACATTGCGTCCACCCTTGGTGTGATTCCGATTTTATCGGGCATCAGAAGAAGCATAAGTATTTTGGCGAGCTTCAAGTACGAGATGGAGAGTACATTGTTGGGATATATCACTCCAAGTCTTTCCCAGATCTCCAATTAAATTGCATAAGTGGATGAGTGGATGGTCGGTTGCATCCACTTTGTACTAGAGTCTTGACCTTGTCGATCTCTTCCGCTTTGGTGCCTTGTCCCCAATCAAGGGCATATAGTAGCCGATGAGTGGTTGAATCATGCTCGTCATGATGATACCTCGATGATTTGGTCATAGTCCGCGGAGGTTGTTTTGCACCCAATCTTAAGTACTCGGTTACCTGCATCATTTGCAAGTATTTTAATTCAAGTCGGTCATATTTTGCGATGTAAATGAAATTGAATTAGAAATAATTCAAAAGAGATCATATCAAATCTCATTGATAAGTGAGGCAGCGTCGTATGCTCGCTATTGCACTTCAGTCCAGTCCTTCTCAGTT
Source organism: Allium fistulosum (assembly GCA_030737815.1). Lineage (NCBI taxonomy): Eukaryota > Viridiplantae > Streptophyta > Magnoliopsida > Asparagales > Amaryllidaceae > Allium > Allium fistulosum. The sequence continues at coordinate 839,698,649 of CM060905.1, forward strand.
GGAAGTCTAACGCAAATGGTCCAATTTGATCAAAGTCTTTGATCGATAGGGGTCGCATGTTCCCAGTCCTTCGTTTTATAGGGCTTGCACATATTGTCGGAGCTATCCTTTCCGGAGCAGCCTTATGGCATTGGCGTTCACGGTAGCCATCTAGAGAAGAGGAGTTTTCCGATCTAGAGTATGGAGTTAGTCCCCTCCTTATCTCGCCATGTTGATCCTACATCTGGTTCATCAACTCAATATTGGCCAAAATATGTTGGTGTACTCGTCGGCGGCTACCCACCAGTTCTCTTATCAAAGTCTGGAAATAAGCTCTGGTGATGAATTCATTTATAGGTATTGGCAGCAACTGGCTGTGGGCTTTGGATAAATTCGTTGTCTGCCAGCTTCTTCATTCACTTGAACAATATGAGAAGTAGAACTGGTATGTCTAACCATGATTGACGGTCTTCTCTGAGGAATGAGGGAAGACATTTGTGTTTGATGGCATTCATCACCCTTGGCGAAATCCATGCGTCATTCCCACTTCATAAGGTGGTGTCGGGGGTTGTATTTCCATAGTACATCGACATAGTTAACATGTTCAATTTTCACTGGAAGTTTTGCATGTAGGATGGTTTCAACGAATAGGTCTCGACTGGGAAAGATTCTCCAATCGACATTATGATCAGGTCCATTTTATTGCCAAGGGGTCTTGCAACACTGGTGAATGATGTATGCACGATTGCCCGATGTTCGAGTGGTTTGGTGATGCCGATTGGATGGTGAGTTGGTTAAGATGGGCTCATAGATTGGTGGTTATTTCTAATTTTCACCCAGGTAGGAGGCCCATATAAGATAGTGAGGAAGTCCTCTTAAGGTTGTATGTCATGCTTCTAGTCATATGGACACGGTATGATTAAGATGCTGGCATTTGAAGATGGTTCAACGGTGACCAGTTATGTTTTGAGTTAGCAGAGTAGACAGTGTTGGGAAGTCGTCATATTAGCCATCGTACCATAGTTGTCAATTCAGGAGTTTAAAAGCTGGTCAATTGGAGGAATTTACAGTCCACCTTAGCAGCATGATATATTAACCAACTCCAGTTCTTGGTGTACTAGCTAGGTTCTCCAGCCTCCGGGAGCACCGGTTGATTAGTATTCCTTTACCCATTCCTTGATTGCAAGTCGGCATTTGTTGTCGTGATCTCCTATGTCTTGTTCAGTCATGGAACAATCAGAAGCACGGATGGAATGTTCCTTCATTAAATTAGTGATTGAATTCACTATGCGGAAAAAAAAATTAGCCTCTTTTTAGGAAATTTGGGTCGTACCCGAATTTTTTTTTTGAAATTTCATATCGATATGAATTGGACGCAGATGGATCGATACGAACAGCGTGTGAGTATTAATACGAATTGGGCGCAGATGGACCGATACGAACAGCGTGTGAAAATCGATACGAATTAGATGCAGATGGATCGATACGAACTGCATGTGAGAATCGATACGAACATAGCAGTTGCGATCGATACGAACAGAGCAGTTGCGATCGATACGAACAGAGCATTTTCGATCGATATGAACAGAGCATTTTCGATCGATACGAACAGAGCAGTTGCGATCAATATGAACTGCGTGTGAGAATCGATACGAAATGCACATGGCTGGATCGATACGAAGTTGATCGATACGAAAACCAATCGATACGAAAAGTGATCGATACGAAAGTCGATCGATACGAATGTTGATTGACACGAAAACTGATCGATACAAATAGTCGATCGCTACGAAAGCTGATCGATACGAAGTACGATCGATACGAATGTTGTCATATTTTCTGGATGTGAATACATAGATACGAAAATCACCATATTTTATGGATACGAAATGATGGATTCGAAAATGATCGTATTTTCTGGATTCGAGAACATGGATACGAAAATGACCATATTCTCTGGATTCGAGAACATGGATACGAAAATCACCATATCCTTTGGATTTGAGAACATGGATACGAAAATATAGATGAATGCAGTTCCTCTTAGATCTGGAGCAATCTGAATAGAATAGAAGAAACCACTGGACGGCAGATCTGGATCTCCTCCTTAGATTTTTGCAATCCAACGATGGTAGTAGATCCACAAAGCAAGAGAAAAGTTGGGTTTTTCTCAGTGAAAGCACCAAAGTGTTTGTACCAAAATTGGGCACGACACTCTTCGGAAGTTTTGAAGAGATAAAATGAAGAAATTAAATGGGAAAAGTGGATTACTAACAAAAAATCCAAAAACAGATAATGAAGATAATAAAAGCGCACAGAAACGCAAGAATTTAGAGTGGTTCGGCTTATTGCATACGTCCACTATGAAGTTGATCACTTTATTGATGTTTTTTTGATGATTACAATTGATTGCATCAAGTTACAGCGGATAACAATGATTTACAGCAGTGAAATTCGTTGGCAGCAGCAGCAATGGAGTATAGAACTGGATCCGGCAGCGTCTGGGCGTTGGAGAATTCAAAGAAGAAGAAGATCCCTTTTCTGTTTGCTTTGGAGGTCTATTTATAGGTGTAGGAGGCGGATATCTCGCTCAGATCTCGGGGGACTACTTCTGGCACGTGAGTAGGCCCGCGCAACCCAGCCCGTGAAGTTTCAGCCCGATCCGTGATCGATACGAATGGATTTCGTATCGATCAAGATTGCGTCCGAGGGAGTCGAAATTTGGCGTGGACATTCTTTAGCATGCACGTAATCTTCTGTGAAAATTTCATAGCATTTGGACTTGTGGATCTCGAGTTATGATCGATACGAAATTGATACTTTCGGCAGGCTGTTTGGATCGTATCGATCGGAACTACGCTCTTCGTATCGATAGTCGTGCTCTGTTCGTATCGATATAGGCAGTCCAATTCGTATTGACAGAAGTAGCTCAGTTCGTATTGATGGAAGTGGATCTTGTTCGTATCGATGAAGGTGGTGTAGTTCGAATCGATGAAGGTTGGCCTATTCGTATCGATGAAAGCACTTCAACTCGATGGATACGAACAGTGGTTCGTCGATGGATGCGAAGTTGACACTGGCTGATCGATACGAAGCGTGTTGTCCCTTGATGGATACGAAGTCGATCGATACGAAGTGGGTTCTGATGATGGATACGAAATCGATCGAGTCGAACAGAGGCTTTCTGATGGATTCGAATGAGATCGAGTCGAACAGAGGCTAGTCGATGGATTCGAACTCGAGGCTGTTCTTCATCCCATCTTGCATCGATCATAACTTGAGCATATTAACTCGAATTGACTTGAAATTTGGAACGTGGGCTCTCATAGCTTCGCTTGTCGTGTCATATCAATTTTAGCTTGACCCGGACTCGGAAAAAATTCGTCGATATCCATAGTGAGCCTGCGTATAACCGATCTCCAAGATGAACTGTCATTGGTTTCTAGTCTAGTTCTTGGTGTCGCGGCCTTGCCAAAAGGTGGGATAACAGACAGTCATTGTTACTGTGTGTGTATTATTTAAGATTGATTAAAAACTATACTTCAGTCTTTTATATTCCGTCTTTATAAATATTTAAGACTTAATTTCAATTTCTAAATTTTAAGACCGAACTTTTAGTCTTCTGTGTTTTTTGTGACTAGGGATTTAAAGACCAAAATTTCTATTTTTAATCGGTCTTTAATTTTAATTTAAAGACTGAACCCTTTAGTTACAGGCTGAAATTTGCCGTGTTTAATTCAATATATTTTTGTAGTGACATATACTAACATAAATTAACTTTATGATTCAAACTAAGGAAACAATGAAACAATGAAACATTTGCATTGAAAATTAAATATCCCTTAATTCAACACCAAAATGGATCGTAGTAAAATTAAGCTAAAGAAAAAAAGCATAAATATACCTCATAAATCCATTCTCCATAAAGTCTCACATAATCTTGACCAATGTATCTATAAATATCATTTAAATGATGCACTACAAATACATTTTGGTCAACTGGATATGAACACAAACATATGACATGTATTATAGTCGTCTTTGAATAACATTGTAATAACTAAATGGAAGAAGTTATAAGATTGTAGTATGACACTATCCTATGTTAGGACTATATATCAAAATAACGATGAGATATAATCAAGTTCATTCGCATGCTAAGAGAAACTCTACACCTTTTTAATAGAATGAACGTGTATTGCAGTGCAATTTTCAATTTCTTCTTTGTGATGCCCAAAACATTACATTTTAAATTATACTAACGTACGAATTAAATATATACCGATGTACGTTCAAAATATCTATAAATCATAATGCCAATATTATTGTATTATACTTATTAATAGCGTATGAGCATGTTGATATAATATTCCCAACCGATGGAGGCAAACTAATATGGATTGAAGACGTCTCCCAAATTCAAAAAAGAAATATTTAAACATAAGAAACACCGAATTAAAACCTATTTCCATAAAAGTTGGACGTATATCTTATAGTAATGTCGACTAATAGGCGTAAGGATACATTTTTTCCCATTTTAGGTTCATTTTAGAGAAATAATCATGCAAAAAGAAAGAAAACTGAGTTATGCAGCCTCAAAGCATAGTATACATGTATATAAAACGGTACCTTTGGTACAGGTCCTTATTAAGATTCAAAATACACGAAAAGTCCTTCACTAAATTTCAGTGTAAATTAGATCCTGTTTTTTTTACGATTATTGCAGAGCATGATGCTGTTTTTCATAAAAGTTGCTGACATTTCCGCAACTTTTTTGTACACTGTGAACATAGTATATGAAAGTTGCTGAAATATCAGAACTTATTTGTAAAAGTTGCTGACATTTCAGTAATAATTTTTCTTTATTTCTAGAAAATAAGTACCGGATTTACAATGTAATTTTGACAAGGACCCGCTTTACAATATGAAAGTATGATAGGGATGCCTCCCTAATTTCCACTATAATTTGTTTGTTGAAGATACACTTTGCGTGTGTTTTTCTTAATGTGTTTGTATGCGTGTGTATAATCAGATTAAGTCAAAATTACACAAGGAAAAAAGATAAATTTTGAAACAAATTTAGTTCGAATCTTTAATTAGTAAACAATCGTAAAAGCTTCTATCATTACTGTTGCATATTATTATCGCCCAACTCTTCTACTGAAGCTCCGACTCCGAGCCAACAAAATTTGCCATCTCCATCAAACGAATAGGTTGCTATTCCTGGTAAGTTTAACGTGAGATGAAAATTATCTTTCATGGTGTAATCAAGAATTTGGTACAAATACCATTTTAAAATTTCTGACCGTCAACTCTAACGGCTAGACCATTAACAACCATCTGAACTGTTCATTTCACTCTCTTATGCTTTTGGACTGAACGAACAGAAATATAACAATAAAGATTTCGTCGTTATAATTATTTTTAATTTGAAAGGCGGAGTTATATTTTATAAAAATAAGGACTAATTATTATAATTGTGAAGTTTTCGTCGCTATAAAAAACAGTCTCAGGTTCACTGAACTAGTCACCAGATCAATCCAAGCCAGCCACGGAAAAACGAACAAGGCACGTTTGATTATTCGGTGATTAGTTGTTTAACAGAATATGTCATTGTTGGTTGTGCTCCACACATTCAGCTCTCAGTCCAAATAGGATGTCATCATTGTAAAAAGTTAAAATTAAGTTAAACAACTTTAGCAGAAAATGGGTTAGACAATGGGTTAGACAAAATGCTTTCAACATCAGCTCACGTATCACATACTGAAATAAAACGAGTTTCAGTACATCTAGATTTTTTTCACATTAATATGCGAAATAAAATTAGTTTTTATATTTTAGTTACTAATTTTTTACTTATCCTACATTTTCTAATAAGGATTTGCACATAGGGTTACTGTTTCTAATGTTGTTATAAAAAAAGTTCATCTACTAATGAATATGTAAATTCGGTTTCTATTTTTTTAAACAGAAAGTGCAAACAAGCTTTTTGGATAAAAAAATACAAGTTAAATTGCGTTTTTAGAAAAGATTTTCAAAAATTGAAAAATCAAAATTTTTCTGTTCATAAATAATAGTGATTGTTATTTAAGTATAATTTTGGTAAGTAACCACCGCTTTTCACTATCATCGAATTATAGAATTTTATAATTTTTTTTCGAAAACTGTACGCATTTTCTGCTAGAAAATTATAAGTTATCTTGCGTTTTCTATTTTTTAAAAATAGAGGTGTAATTTAATATTCATTTCTACGTAGTGTAATAACATAAAAAACATGAATTTGTAGTGTTTTTTGGTTGTTTTGTTTCTAATTTCTTAATCCTACATTTTCAACAACGAACCTATCTATTTCAGTAAGATCATATCTAATCATATGTTAGACAATAGACATGCATAAGTCAAGCAATATGAAGCTTTATAATTCATGCAAAGATAACCATCAACCTTAATTGCTACATTTCTTTCTAAGACCTTTTTGTGTGCTCTAAAGGAACTCTCCTATTCTCGAAAAAGGCCTTCTAACATGCCAAAATTCCATTACTATTTCCTATTAAGGCCTTTACGATGATCTTTGAACTCATAAATAGAATAGTTGGACCATATTTGTATCTTAAATTTCAAAAGTAGGAAAACAAAAAGCATAAATTAATATGATAACAAATAAACCTTTATATTTCTTCCTCTCATTTACAGACCACGTTATCGGGTAGAAAAAAAAAATGGGTTGCTCATAAAAGACGAGCGAAAAAGAGAAGAGAAGAGAGAATTTGCTTTCGAAAGGAGGACAGTCGACATATTCTAACACCATTAAGTTTGTATTCATATGAATCAAAGTATGGGCTCATAGTTGGAACGGCTGTAAAACTATTGATGGATAGGACAGTAAAAAGCTACCAAGAGATGGTGTGGTTTTAGAATTCAATTCCTCATATTGTCTGTCCCACTATCAAGAATAATCACGGTAATTCATCATAATGTATCATTTTATATGAATGATATATGGTAAAAAACGAAAGAATGAGATATATATGGCATATGAAGATATGAAAGAGGGGGACGATTTCTGCCTCTAGGTTTATGCATATATATCTATGAAGAATCTTCCATCTCTTGTCTAATTACTTTCATATCAAGGGTGGAAGGTGAGTGTGATTGAACTTTAGCTTGGTTGGCCTTTAGGCGAATCACGGTTTTTAACCACCAATGCCAGTACATAGGGGTGAAACCTTAAAGAATCGGTGGTGTACACCAGCCCTGAATGTGTATGCTTACATCTACGTTGCACCTGACTTGTAAGTTAATGATGTGCGATGTCTTCTCTAACCTGACCAGCGGCTATTTAGAGTTTGGCACATGCTGACATGAATGTTATATATGTCATATGTTTACCTTGTTAGCAGGTTGGGGTTGTTTTACAGTTCCAAAAGCAACGAATTTTGGTAGTATGGACACATGCATACGTGGCATAAGGACAAACTTTGAAGAAGAAAAATTATGTTGAAAGATAACAAGTTTCATTTTTGGATTGAAGGACAAAATTTGAAAAAATTTAGGATAAAGGACAATACTAATTATAGCTAGCATTCTGTAATGTGTAAAACTGAATATAATGCTACTTATAACTAATATTTTGTATAATGTAAAAACTGAATATATTGCCCTTTAGTCTAATTTTTTTCAAAATTTATACTTCAATCTAATGGAACTTTATGCTATTCGACCTAATTTTTTTCTAAGTTTGTCCTTATTTTTAATTCCCTCCACGTAAAATATACCACGGGCAATTTGAAACAAGCAACGAAGGCATAATAATGATCAAATTGTAAGTTCAAATTCAAAATCAATCGGGAAACAAACAACATCTTATTTTTTGTTTCATCTTTTTTATAATACGGAAAACCTCTATTATCCGAAGAAGATTTGACTAAAGCCAAATCAAGGCTTTGGTGAGTCATACGAAGCGCTGTATCGATGTGGTGAAGAACTGTTGGCTCCTCCTTCCCAATTCGTGGTCTGACTTGTTCAGTGAAAAAAGTGAATTGAACTATCACCCCTCAATCAGTATGGTTTGTTCACTTAACCGTGCTTAGTATTATTTATTTCGGTGGTTGGTAAACTAAACATGATACTGATGAATAAAACGATAAAGTGTTTATCATTTTAAATATAAAATGGCAAAGGTTTTGTCATTTTAAATAAAATTTCAATGACTACGTCGTTTTATGTTTAAAATGATAAAGTATTTGCCATTTTAATTTCCCCAACGTTCATCTCAACGGCTAGTTTACAATGGCCATATTCCTTCCCCTACCACATATATACCATCCCTTCTTCCATCTTCGCACCGAACTTCTTTACTTTCTTCTTCTTTACTACATAATCATGTTCTTCTGGCAAAAGAACAAGAAAAAAAATAGCAAGCAAAAAAAACTAACACCACTCTAAAAAATCAACCATTGAATCTATCATACCCTTCTAACATTTATCGCTATGTCTGTCCTCACAACCAACAAAAATCCTTCTACCGCAACACAAGTATAGTTATACGCCGTATCAAAACATGCACTACACTCAGCCTTATCTTCCCCACATTCCACCTAGCATCCCTTACCATCCACAACCTTATTGTCATTCTACTGCACATCCATCCTACCACCACCACCGATTCATCACCCATCAGCTTGGCACAGATGAGGATCGTTCATCTTTCATGACGTTGATGACGCAAGGTGATCAACAACAACACCATCTTAGTGCGCAACAACAAAATACCTGTGACCGAGATGCTATATGGAATGTAGGAAGATAGTTTTCTTACGGTCGTAACACCTCCGTCATTGTTGATGTTGAAGTTGGAAGCAGTTCTAAAGAACGAAAAGATGCAAAAGCGATGGTAAAAAATGTTAAAGAAGGCAATGATGAAGATGTTGAAGAAACGAGGGTTTCTCAAAGCTTGGAATACAACAAGAAGAAAATAAAGTAGACTTGGGCTTCATTGAGAAGCTTTGGAAAAAAGTTACTAACTTCTACAATACGATAGAGCCAACAAAGAGGACTTGAGCTTCATTGAGAGGAGTATATCGGGTAATGAACCCTACATGCTGAAACTATTTGGAAACACTAATTAGGCTTGAAAATAGATAACAAAGCGACACTGCCCCTTATCATATTGTATGTTTGGTTTCTATTTCTATCAATTTCATACTTGCTAGATTTAGATCTAATTAATTTCAAGGTGTTGTGTCAATTTTTGACGCTGCATTTTTGGTGTTTTCATTGAGAACGATTTTGACTTGAGATTAAGAGAAGATGAAGAGGTCTACTATAAAAGCTATTGCTGGAGGAAGTCAACAAGGACAAGGGGCAGCAAAGAGGTGTCCTTATTGACGTAACCGACAATAGCTCTTGTAGTAGGCTTCTTCATCTTTTCTGAATCTTAAGCTCAAGTCATTCTCAGTGAAAGCACAAAAAATGTTATACCAAAAATTGACACAACACTACAAAACCAATTACATCTAAATCTAGCAAGTGTGAAAATTGTAGAAATAAGAAAAAACACATGATTTTTATAGTGGTTCAGCAAATACTCATACCTATGTCCACTTAATCTTTGTTATTGATAGTTTTTTCTCCGAAATACAACGATTACAATCAAAATCCGAGCTATTCTTATATATATCTCGGTTTTATATGAGTTTTATGAGTTAAGGAAGGAAGAAGATAGAATTTTAGATCCAAAGTGTCAACCTCCTTTCTAGTTGAAGTCTCCCTCCTATTTATAGATGACCCGAAGCACAAATCCCGCTATTCAGGCTTAAATACGTCTTAACCTCCATATCTGAAAATCCGACGTGAAGAATGAGTTTTTGAGCACATTTCTCAAGACATCCAATCATGTCGATACCAATATGGTTTTTTTATGTCGAAACTTCATTATCTCTTTAAAGCTTAAGAACCTAACCTCCGAAGTGACCAACTCAAAATCTATAATAATGTCGGGACCAACAGGCTTCATGTCAGTATCGACATGATTTTGTTGTACAAAACTTAGTCATGGCATACTCCTTCCTTTAATCAGTCTTAATGGTTCCAAAATCATGCCGATGTAAATCATGTCGGTGCAAATCATGTTGGTGCCAACACGAATTATGTCGGTACCAACCTGATTTGCATTTCTGAAACTTGGCCAAATCTTTGATGTCTTCAATCGACATCTTCCAATTTCTTTGATTCGTTCATTCATTATTTTGTAGTCCAGTTTATCTGTTCGAGTCTATTTTGAGACTATTGAAAATTTGCCAATAACGGTTTCAGTTTTCATTTTCTTATTGTATAGTTTATTCATACATTTTTGGTTTTGCAACAGATAGAATAAGCATGCAAGGCTTACCAAGATTAGTACAACCACCCATTCAAATTTCAAGAATGGTTTGAACTTCTTTCGTCTCTACCAAAATGAAAGAACCCAAATAACTTTATTTATATGCAATTGAACAAAGTAAGGAGAATGAACTACTCCAATTCTAGTCCAGTAGTGATCTTAGTTCTCAAGAAAAATCACTATTGGAAATGGTAATAGTCGCGCGATTGGAAGCAACAAGTCAATTCAATTGAAGTAGTGAAATGCAAAGTTTGTGAGATTCTTGGAGGTTCATGGAAAATTTGGTTTTGAAACAAGAGATAGCAGGCAAACTCTTAAAGAACAACGGATGCAATCAAGCGAGTTTCAGCAAATGCTTATGCAAGATCACGAGTTGAAACAAAAAGCCGAAGCACGAAAGGAAGCTAGGTAGAGGGAGAAAAACACGATTAAACTTATCACATGCAATTTTAGCAAGCTTTCTCCTCTACAACAAAAACCGGTCAACGAAGAAGTACAACCTTATCGAAGTGAAAGTGGCACTTCTAAGGATGGATATTGAATATAAGTTGTTATTTCATGTTTGTTTTATCAGTGATGTATTTGTATAGTTAATGTGTTTAGACCGAGTATGTATTTGTAATGTATGATTTTTAATTCAAGTTAAGTATATTTGTTTGCCAAAATTTTCCATATTAGCAAGAAATAAATGTTCAACTCTATATACTATTACTTACAAAGCATTATACAACTAAAAAGACACACTATTCAATAAAGCATTACTCAATAAACAACTTTCATAAATAGCTTAGTAAACAACTTCATAAAGAATTCAATAAGCACTTCCATAAGCAACTTAGCAAATAGACTCATAAACAACCTCATAAAGAACTCAACAAACACTTCTAAACAACATATTAAGCTAACTACCTAGACACATTTTACTTAGATACAAACAACTTCACACAGAACTCAGTAACACTTAGCAAACAAACTACTTAGACATGAATTACTAAGTAGCCCTAACATTTCTTCCCTTACGTGTCCATAGGTGGTTGATTTGTTAGTTATGTAATTCAAAATATCATGCTTGATCCTTGGTATGCTTTACTGTTGAAATATATTCTTCCATCGAGTTAGTATTCCTTTGGGATATAGTATTTGAACCCTTGCACATGTCTGGATAATTTTTTCTTGAATTCTTATACCTACTTTCAGACTCCACAGCCATGTTAGGAATTATGATACGGGTATACACAATTTCAAAAGGAACTCATGTATCATGAAATCGGGTACGATTTCATAAAATCTGAAACTTTTCTTGCAAAATATCGAATGTACGTTCGATGTCCTTTATGTAGCTTGTCGCCTTCTCTATGTATTTTTTTCCTTATAATTACCGAGGACCCTATATCCTTGGATTAATGTTCTCCACTTAGGGTATATTTCATCTACAATCTAGTATCTCATTCGATGCATGACAATACCAATTGTGTACCCAACGTCCAATGGCAATCCATTTGCCACTTCCGAGAAAAAGTAAGATTGTTTTAAAACATTGATATCATTTAAGGAACCTGATACTCCAAAAAATGAGTGTCAAATCCATAAGTCATCGGATGTTGTAGCTTCTAGAATCATGGTTGGCATCATTTAATGTTCGATGAACATTCCATTCTAGTCGGTTGGATATTTTTTCCATGCCCAGTACATGCAATCCAAACTACCTTACATACCAAGAAACCCCCTTACTTCTCCTCTAACTAGAAACCTAACAACATCATTTGGACTTGGCGTACATAAGTATTCGGTACCAAACTCTATGATTATAGTTTTACAAAATTCCTTCGTGCAGTCTATCGTTGTTGCTGATGCAAGCCTGAAATAGTCATCTAATTGATCGTTTGTCGTTTCATAGATCAACATTAGCAAAACAATCAAGAATTTGATGTGTGGTGAAATTCCTGATTCTAATGCCCTGTTTAACCTATACGTAAAATATGGGTTTCATGGAGTTCTAAATAAATTCTACTAAAAATATCTGGACTCATGCGAAAATGATGACGGAACAATGTAATATCATAGGTTGGATTTTTGATAAAGTAGTCCTTTATCAACCTATCATGTCCATCTTTATAGTCTCTCTTGTATCATCGATCTATTCTTCCAGGAATACAACTATGGCAGTTGATGAAAGAGCCTTCATAAAAAAAATAAGAATATCTGTAATGACCCTAAATTTTAATTTAATTTAAATTGATAACTAAATGAATTTTTGAATAAAAAATTGTAAAATAAAATGATAAAGTAAAGCGAGTTTCCCCGAATTCAAATAAATTCTATGTTAAATCAATTAAAATCTAAATATTGTGTATATGTGATTTGGATTTAAATTTTGAGTAAATGGTTTGAAAATAAATATAAAAGTATATACATTGACATAAGAAAGTAAATAAATGATTTAGATTTAGAATTGATGGTTAATAATAATTTGGATTTATAAATTAAATACAAGATAATAAATATTAAGTTAGAAATAGAATCAAAATATATAAGATAAATAATATAGATTTGTAAAATAGAAGTAAACGTATGAATTAAATTCTAATAACATATTAAATTTGGAATAGAAATAGATATATGTATAAGATAAATTAAAATATGAAGTGAACCCATAAATAAATTTAAACAACATATTACAATAGAATATAAGTATGTAGGCTTGAACAAGTGTAAACAAGCAATATATATAGTAAAAGTTACAACGGAAGATATATGTACACATGAAGATAGAACAAGCCACCAAACATCTCCATATACTTTTGTACAGCCGAAGAGGAAAAAAAATGTATATGGTACAAACCAATTAATACCCCATCTTCTCAAGCAAACATGTTATCATCTCAGCCGAGACAAGCAAGTAAAGGCAAATTAAATAAAGTAATATGGTACATGACAATTTAATGCCATCATCTCTAGTACAAGCAAAGAAATCACCTCAGCCTCCATAAGAAAGAAATATCACTGACCAAAACAAATAAAAATCTTGTACCAGCCTGCACTTGTTCTTTTTATGTCAAGCTTCTTTTCTTTTCGATTCATTAAAACAAATGAAAAACAGAAATCATCCAACCTGAAAGTTTTCCCTCAAAATATTCTTTAACCTGTAAATACTTTCCAAAGATCAAAACATTTTCAAAACCCTGTAATCTTTTCAAAAGCCTGTGACAAAATCTTTAGCCAGAGAAATTTCAAAACAAGTAAATCTGAAATCAAGTAAGCATTCCAGTTTCAAAGCTTCTTCAGTTTGAAGGAAATCAAGCAATGCAAAGTATTCAAATTTTCAAAAGCAGTCAAGTTTCAAACCCAGTTTCCCAGACTCTCTGTCTTTTTAATAAGGTGAGCAACTTTGTTTTTTTCCAGACTTCTTTGTTTTGACCAAGTGAGTAAACATTTAACTTTAAAATTTAAGTTAATGAATGCTGGGATCTGTGAATTCTAAATGATATTGTGTTATATGATTTTATATAGATGAGCATATCTATATATGCTTTGATGATATTGGTGTTGAGTATGAATAGGTCACATCTGTTCCTATTAAGTTCAGAGTTCAATCAAGAAAAAAATTGAAACTTCACTTCCCTAATTTCTAATAGGTTTTAATCTTCAACGAATAAGTTAGTTTAAACATCATCTATGAGCTAGATTTTGGTTTAAGCTTGAAAATGAACACTTGACTCTGTAAACTTGGTTTACAGTAAAAGGAAGAATCGTGTGATAAATTCAAGTATTTTAAATTATTGATTTGATTACATAATTTGAATAAGTATACAAAGATATGATTTTTAAAATTAATATGATGATTTTAAATATGGTAACAAGTGAGTAATCCTAGTTTAACCAGTAAGTGGTCTTGGAGGGTTTTCTAACGAACGGTAGCGTCGAGGTGGATGGGAACTGCGCTGAAGGTAGGTGGAAGATGGGTGGACTCGGCAAAAATACAAGGTGATTTTATTATTCGCGGTGGCGGCAGGAGTTCGTCGTCGTAGGGTTTTAGCTCAATACTAGGTCGAAGGTCTTTGCGAGGCATTACTGAACTCGTCGACGCATCGGGCATCATTGGGGTTGATCGAATAGGAGCGTATGACGTTGCCGAAGACTTGGGTGGAGTCTCGTGACCTTCGGTGGTCAGAGATTGGGGGTACGAGGCAATTTCTGATAATCGCGGTTTGCTTCAGCTTGGACCAGAATGCTAAATTTGGTTTGGCTCATGAACTCGACGATCTGATTTCACTGGAGGCTTAGGCAGATGGTCAGTGACTTGTCAGTGATGACGACGATGGCCGGAGGTGATCGTGGCAGAGGTGCACGTGCACGAGCGTTGATCGTGTATAGGTGATATTGGGTTCACTGTTGAATTTGGGTTAGAAAATGGATCTTGGGTTTGACTCGGAGAGGAAGGAGTTTGGCTCGAGTATGAACTCGAGTTCGTGAGGGTGTTGTCTGTGGGTATTTTTTTTAGTTTAAATTAAAATTTAACTTACTGGGAAAAAAATAAAAAAGGGAAGAAGAAGTGTACGAGAGGGGGAGTGGGTTGCTCGGGGAATTTAGCTGTTTGACTCGGAGCAAGTGTTAGAGTGGCTCGGGTCAATTGTTTTTAACCCGACAGTATTTAAGTTTTTGAACTTAAAATAAAATTCAAAGTGTAAAGCAAGCTAAAACACAGATTTTTAAAACCAGTTTAAAATCTGATTTCAAAATGAAATTCAAAGTTGGGTATTTAAATTGTAAAGTATTTAAAGATTTAAATAGGATGATCTCGGGAAAGTTGGTGAGTAACTCGGGTTAGTTTTCAAAACTACAACATTATAAAAAGTAAAGTGATTACTTAAAGCTTAATTACTTAATGAATGATTAATCAATTAAAGATAATTAATCAAGGGGTTTATGTATAATTACTCGATGTAATTAAAATGTGATAAGTAGTTAAAGATAATCACTTATTGTAATAATTGAGAATAATTAATTAAATGATAATAAATTAAGGGTTGATTCATTTATTAATGAATTATTAAGGGGTTAATTAATTTTAAATTTATTATTAATGGTTAATTAATAAATGATTAAAGGATAATTAATCAGAATGATGTGTAATTAATTAATATTAATTAACCAGGATTAGTAATTTATTAATCTGAGTTGAATTAATCAGACAATTAACTGACCTTACTTATGAATGTTTGAATTCTATTGAATGTGAATTGTTTGATATCCCTGATTGTGATGCTTTGTGATACATCCTGATTTAGGTTGTGATCTGTAATTTATTATCTGTGATATATATCTGTGATCTGTACGATAAGCGTTATAGTTTGTATCGCTTATCAACTATATTTTTGTGTTTTAAATCTGTGATGATTGAATGATGTGTTGCACTATTGTGTGTAAAACCCCTGGACTACACTTTTACACACACAAATATGGATTTCACGTGGAAATCGGTTAAGTCACAGATGATTTAAAATTTATGTTTTGAAATTGAAATTTTAATTTCAATTGATTTTGAAATTGGAAATTTCGGTTTAATGAGAAAAGCTTTTGAAATGGAGTTTCAAAGATAAGACTTATTTTTGAATAATTTGATAAAGTTTTGAAGTTTAAATAATTTGATTTAAACTTAAATTCAAGATTTGAAATTGAATTCTATGATTTGAAACTAGAGATTAAAGATGTTATACCCGTTATATAAGGGTTAAACTATTTTAAAAGTATTGATTTTGGAATGTGAATATAATTCAAGGGCTTTAACTCGTGCAAATATAATTGGATTTTTCTGAAACGAAAACTATTTGTTTTCAAATAATAACAACTTTCATATAAGAAGTGAACTTCCAATTTGTGTTGAAAGGTTTCAAATTTAAAATGAAATTGAAATGTTTTGAAAGGCTATGAATGAATTCTTTTTGAAAGCTATGAATTGAATCTGTTTATTTTTAACAGATTTAAAATGATGATTTGTTTAAACCATTCGAAATGAAATTGTTTTGAAAGCTATAAGTTGAATCTTTGTTTTAAAGATTTAACGAGTTAATCCAATTGAAACGAAAATTGTTTTGGAAACTGTGAATGGATTTTTGTTGAAACTGGGTGAACTTTGTGAAATAAATCTTTTTGTTTAAAGATTTGAAAATGGTAATTTATTTTAACCATTCGAATGAAAAGTTTTGGGCTTTAAACTGTGATTTAACTGAGACCCCAGTATCCATATGATTTTTAATTGCGCTCGTTATTCGGGTTAGCCGGGAAAAGACATTTGTGTCATATAACCCATTCCGAATAGTGATACGTCGTATATGGATAGCATTTGAAGACCGGTGGTGAAAACCAGATATTTTCGAAAACGAAAGGACAACTCGTCGAATGTCTCTGCATCGACTGGCCCCGATATAGAGATTTTATCACCCTTTGTGATGGGAAGTCCGGACGGGATTGTGAATACCCGAAATGGCAAGGGCTTCATAAGAAGTGCCTTCGGTTCTGTTTGAACCCGGAACAGACTTGTATGGTTACATGTCTGACATTACATTTTTGAGATATAAAGCTGATTTTTTTTCAAATACATTTCTGTTTGGTGGCGGAGAATTTATTCTCTTAGCTTAACACCCTTCTCTGAGACGTACGAGCTCAGAGGTTATGTAGTTGAAGGTTATCAGCGATATATTCCCAATTTGGTAATGTGACATGCTGAGTGTTGCTGTGTGATGATCATTATTTGATCATTTGTGATATGATCATTTGTTTGATCATTTATCTTTGTGATCATTACTTTGATCATCTGTTGACCCGAAGCATGGCTTTGTATAAAGCGTAGCTTTGTGGACGAGACTTCGTCGGACCTCACACCCCGGAAATGGTCAAAACAGGAAAGATGCGGCAAGGTTATTAGGGGGTAGCGCCCCTTTAGTGTATGTCATTCCTTCTAGATAGAGGTGGTATCATGGTATGGAGCCCAGATATTTAACCTATGTTGCTGCTGCATTATTATTCATATGTGGTTGTTGGAATCGAGGATCCTCGGATATAGATCGGTTACGATCAGGGGATGACATATTCGTGTCAGTAGTTACCCAGTTAGGGGTAACCCGACCTTGTGTTGGCAGAGATCTAACCGTAATGTTAGGTTATTTCTCGGGACGTCATTCCAGAGGCGTTTCCATGTGGCAATGGGAAGTTCCTTGGCCTGACCATTTGTTGGAAATCCATCTTCCAATACGAACTTTGTACGGTATTAGTTGTAGAACCTGCTATTTACGTACGGTGGTCACCACTGTTTAGATGGTAGCTATAGTAGGCATACGATACTGGTCGTATGTTGACTAAGATTAATATTATACTTTCGAAATGTTTTCTACACTATGCACTAATAATAATATCAAAAAGGATTTGATTTTGCGTAGTAAGCATCTTTGACTATCATAAGAAGAAATCTCCTCCAATTATGCGTTTGCATTGTGTGTGTGGCGGGAGGTCTTATGGTAGTTTCATTTTCTAAAAGCATTGCAAATTGACTTTAAATTCTTTGCTATTTGTTTTAAAGATAAACTGTTTTTGTTGCTCACACCAGTCCCATGACTGATCCAGAGTTTATTGTTTCTTTCCTAAACTCTGGATGCTCAAATTTTTTCTACACGAGCAGTCTAGAGTTGGGTTTTTCAGATAGTCAGATTAGTAGATTTTCTGGAGCTAGTTCAGTCTTTGGATATAGACTGCACTTGCTTATCTTTGTGCATCGTTATTGGGAGTTCAAGCTATTTTTGGATTGGCGTTTTGAAGATGGAGATTATCCGCTGCTGATGTTATCGTTTTCTTTTCCGCTGCTATTTCTTGTATCATATCTCTGATGTATATTGATATTCATTGTATCACTCTATTGTAGCAGATATTGTATATCAATGTATTATTCATTTCTTCCGCTGTGTTATTTACTTAACTGTGTTATAAGCTCCGGCGACTCGAATTTGAACGGTCGAATCTACGGCATTCGAGTACGATGTAAAGTATGGGTGTCGATTTTCAAGCGGGCAAAACCCCTATCGTTACAATATCCTTGCTTGAACTACTAAATAGAAGACTCAACGGTTTGAGTGCGCAGCTCTTTCTCCTCATCGTTCATTTGTTCCATGTTTTGATTGTAGTAGTAAAGATAGGGATCCATTTTCATTTCGATTACTTTGTAATTTGGTTTGTGATTTGATTATTTTTGTTTAGTTATTCTCTGAGTATTTACACAATAGGGTATAACAGATGTGGGAGATAATACACGCCATTGAATGGAATCAGAGTGTACAACATGGCCACGACGTAAGGTGGGACGAGTAATTGAAGGAAATCAGAGTGTACACCATGGCTATGGTGTGAGATGGGACGAGTCATTGATAAAAGCAGCAAAACATAGTTGCACTATAAGGCATATGGAAAGTCATGCAGACCACGGACTTGTAACAAACACAACTGTGTTTCTTTTAGAAAGATGGATGGTTGACACATGTGCGTTTCGAATTAGCTGTTGCAAATCACGTGGATCACAGACTTGTAACAAACACAATCGTGTTTCTTTCAAACATGCAGATGATTGACATGTGTACATTCTGAATTAGCCTTGTAAGTCACGTAGATCATGAAATTATTATTTATATTGCAAGGTTGGTATAGGAAGTTGATAGGAATCAGTAATAACTCGCCATCTATGATGCCCCGATCTGTGCATAAAATGACATGGATATCACATGCGGTAGATCTTTTGAGGTAAATATATAAAACATAACATAGATCTGTCTACAATATTCTACATTTCCCAAAACTCACAATGGAAGGAATATAATAAAATAGTAATCGATAATACAATATTCATTGACGAATAAAATAATACAGAATCAAATATACTTCACTTACAACATTTCTCTTCCACTGAGTAACAAAAAGGGCCTAATGTCGAGAAATAACTGAGATAAAATAGTAGACAACTAATAGAAAATTAAATATGTGTCTCCATCACACCATTATGCCTCTAAGTCACCACCAGTCCTCTCTATCAACCTATCAGTATGTATCTAAAATGAAGAAAATGATAGAGGGGGTCAGATATACGTCTTGTGAGTGAAACACATCATATAAGCGTACAATACAGATAAGCTAGTAAAACTACACTTATGATCAGAAACCATATCTTAACATGTGTTACTTGCACCCAATAGGTTAGCTGAAGATAATATAATATTATAGTGACATCATATGCTATAGTCTCATTGAAATTTAACCCATGCCTAATCACAAGCCTACGATTTACCCTAAAGTCTCAACCCACTATCGTCAAATTGTATGCTAAGGACTCGATACCTCTAAACGTATTGTGATGCTAAATCAAAAATTGATGATTCGGCTCCTCGAACTATCATATATTGAGAACTCAGCCCCTCTGACTATAATATATTAAAGACTCAGCTCTTCGAACTATAATTGTGGACTCAGCTCCTCAGACCATCATACATTGAGGACTCAATTCCTCAGACTATCGAATATTGATGACTTAACTCCTTGGACTATTATATAATTAGGACTCAGCTCCTCCGACTATTGTAGGATGAAGACTTGGCTCCACGGACTATCGTATGTTGAGGACTCATCTCCTCGAACTATAGCATGTTGAGGTCAAGTCTATGCTAGTTATTTGCCTAACGGTCTATGACACTGTTGGGATTAAGCCCAAAACTCATCATCGCCCAGCCTTTTACGACGCTACTAGATCAAGTCCCAACCCATGAATGTAAAACCGTATAACAAACCTATCCGACTAAGACAATTTTCTAAAACATCTTAAAACACAGCAAACCATAAACCAAAACGTTTCTCTTCTCACCACGATCTCGATGCAATGAACCTTCATGGAATAGAGATCGTATGCGAGAGTTATAAGCATTTAAAGATATCATAATCATTAAAACTATATATGTATATATATTATTGTTATTGTTGTTATTATTTTAATGTTATTTGTCCTACACGTTTTTGTAGAAACCTAATATCGTGAAACCCTTTTTCAAGTCCAGTGGCCGGCATTCTCGTTGCCACCATGCACACCACCAGCCTTTGACGATGAATTCGACCATATCCCCAAACTCCCCATGACGTACACTTCCTAACGCCACCGGCCTCATCTCCTTCGGTCATCCCTACCAGAGACATCGCCATCGTTCTCTCCTTCCATTTCTAGCGATATCCGACCAAGTTTGGTCGATTATGAACCAGCATGACAAGCTACTCGACCTCCTCTTCATGTTCATACCCTTTGATCATCGTACCATCATCGTTTCATCGTTGGATCAAAATAGACGGTCCACATTTTTCGAACTTCTAAAGTGTTTTTTGATCAATCCGTACACCCAATCGACAAATGAAAACCACTTGTAGGTTCGCATCGTTGAGACCTACAATTTTGGTATATAATATGTCTAGTTTGGAACACTTTTGTATTTCGCGTTTTTCAATAAGGAAGTGATTGACTTTTGCTAATTATAATCGGTAAAAATCCACTTTTTTATAATTTGGCTATGGCATCTATCTCCTAATTAGATGTATATAAAAAATATCAATTTTTAACTATTGATTACATCATTTATAATTCGTTTTGAGGTCAAAAGGGGTGAATTGTTATGTCTAATCGATATATACACAAGTTGGATAAACCACACTTGCCGATTAGTCATGTATCTTCTCCAATCCAAGATGAATCCTCTTTCTTCTTTGCTATCTAGAAATTTCCTACCTTAAAAATGCCAAATCTATCGATGACTTCGATTTACTTTCATAACACTCTTTGCGATGATTAGTTTCATATATAAATTTGTTTAATTTGGATTTGATTTGATGGACTGAGAATTGAATTAGGAATTAGGGTTTTATAAGCAGAGGCAAGATTTATAAAGCAAAAGAAATAGGGTTAAGGATTTATTTATATGCATAAAATACTAATATTTCGCCTAAATATTCATATTCGATATATTACGAAAATGCCACTATGTGTCACTTCTTCTAACTTCTAGCTCATTAAACCAAATACAACAAGCTATATATAATTCTCTAATTATATACAACATTTCGGACTAAGCAAGATAAGTCCCAATGCCTAATTCCAAATCCTATAAAAATTTATTATTTTGCTCTTTATGTAAAATTATGATTTTTACCCTTTTTAATTTAATTATTTAATTGCGTAAAAAATTTATTATGTTACATTCTTTTTCCATAAAAGAATTTCGTCCTCAAAATTCTACCAAAAGGACAATGCAACCACCTTTACATCATAAAAACATATAAAATAGACATAGCAACATCCATCTAGCATCCATTAAACAACACAAGCAAAAACACAACCAAGAATATATAATACATATAATAGGTAAAATAAGATGATATGAGCTTTAACAACCCGTATTTTTAACAATCAAATATTTAAATGGTTAATTTAAATATTTAGTCGTTAATTAAATAAAGGCCCAAAAATATGATTTTTTTTGAATAAGGATGAATCAGGACTCGAGACCACTTCCGTTGAGTTTGGATTGACATTGCGAATTAAAATGAGTATAAGGATCGCTATATTTGGAGATAGGACGATCCAATGGCCGAAACGATGTTGAAATGCGTGAAATTAGCATTTCGGGGTGCAGTCTCAAATGATGACAAATTTGAACCGTTGGATCCAGAAAAATGGGGTGATATACGCAGGCGAGTTTCGTAGCGATTGGATGATCGTATGGGCTCGAAACGTGCGACCATTTATTTTGAGAATTTAAAATAAATGGAATATTGAATTGTTATATAAAGCTCTAAATTGAATATCTCCCTCCATTTTTCCAACCGCCATTCAGTGTTCATTTCTGAGAACAATCCATGGTCGCTCACTATTTTTCATTTCAAAAATTAAAATCTCCAAATCCGCTCTACTAAAAATCGCGAAACCAAATCCATCGTGTTTGTATCGATGAGAACTTCAATCTTATATACTCGATATAAGGTGCGATCATCATTGGCCAAGATCGACCTTCCACTGTGGATGTAGGGTTTGAGATCAATGGATTTTGGGGAAAAGATAGGCGGATCGGAGGTGATCCTCATGTTACTTTCGCCGAGATGCATCCATCCTTGAAATTTGAGCGTGTCCAATCCATTGAGGTGAAATGCAACTTTCACCATGTCACTATAGGTTGAAGAAGTCTCGATCTATATGGGAGGAGTGGTTGAGATATGGTGGGGTGCAGATCGAAGAGAGCGAGTGGAGAAATGATTTGATGAAGACGAATCGCGGTTTCATCGAGTAATTTGGAGAGAAATCGAGGAAGGAAGAGAAGGAAATGTGCACGGCCATGTCTCTATGCACGTATAGTGATTTGAATGTACAAGAAATATTAGTGATCTAATGAGGTAATTAGTTAATTAATTAATTAATTATCTTGTTAATCTCGAATCGTAAATCCACATCTTTTGCATACGAGGTCCGTTTTTGTGCGATTTCTTGTGTTATGCTTGTGATGGAGAGATCAATATTTTGGCACTGATTTGGATAGATTTTATGGAGTTGAGTGATATTGTCTCTCAATATACTATGATTGGTTACATAGTATTAGATTGACGCCCAAGAATGATTTTTGGTTTTAAAATGTGATTTTCCTATACTTATATACCTGCTAGATTTTTATAAAATAAAATAAAATTATTTTAAAATAATTTATAAAGAATATCACATATTTTCCATCGACGTGTCATAATTAGGGAATTATTAGATTTGAGCTATGATTGATATGATTTTCCACATGGTTGGTTTGGATGGATTATACATGTTGTATGTACGTTGTTTTGGATGTACATATGGTTGTAGGATGTATGTTTGCCTGTTTGGCTCTTTAGGTTGAAAAATCCGATTAGCCGTGATCGGGTTTTAGGGGAATATCCTGTACATTATGGTTTCATACACACGAAAACCTAACAAGTGAGATAAGTTGGAAAAGAGGGTTAGGATGCGTGTCGATGGATATGAGGTGGAAGACGACGCTTCAAACTTTAGTATGGATGTTGGACATTTACGTTTGCTTTGTGCTTAACCGTTTTGGTTAAGTACATGACCAAGGTGGTTGTTGTTAACCACCATAGGGTGGTCAATGTTTATCACTATTGTTGATTGGTGATATGGATGATCTTTGGCTTAGAAGTTGATGAGATTTTGTGGTGCACGATTTGATGGTTTGTTCGTGCGGCTGACTTAGAGTCTTGATGTTTTTGCTCTAGGGCGAGCGATTGAGATGGCGAGGTGATGTCATGACGCTTCGACATGAGAGTTGGTACTTCGGATATTGGCTCGTGTTGGGAGTAGGTTCCAAGGTAGATAGTTCAGGACTTTATAGATCATGTTGGAGATGTTGGCTTGTTCACATCATGGGGGATGGTGATGCACAACATGATGGACTTAGTATCTTCGGTTTGTGGATCGTGGAGGTAGCAGGTACTGAGGACTAGACATTTCGTATCTCGGTTTATGGCTTGTGGGGGTAGTAGGTATCGAAGAGGCTTGTTATGGGAGTTGTGGAGTGGAGGAATGTGGTGGGTTCCAAATAGTGGAAATTATATTGAGCTAGTAGAGGTTAGATGGGTATGCATGTGCTAAGGAATCGTTGATGACTTTGGAGAGTTTCTGGTGTACTCAAAGTAAGGGTATTGTATAGTGGGGACGCCTATGGATTGGTAGCAAGGATCCGCATACCCTGAACCTATAGTGTTGGGTCTAGTGTCCATCTTTAGACTGCAAGACACATATCCAGCTTTAGGCTGTGAGATATGAGAGTAAAACGGAGAACCAAGATTTCCGCTAGCCCTTGGCTTGGTGGTTATAGGAGTTATCATCTATCTAGAGCACACTGGGTCACTGTTGTATTGTTTGATGGATGCTATGTTTATTATGGTTGCTTCACTAGCCACCTGTCACCCTAGGGATGTCACACGAGGTCGGTATTGTGGTAGGGAAACCTAGACACCCCTAGTTGACTTACTGTGGAGAAGGTATTGTGGATGGAGATAGCTAGGCACCTGGACAATTTACTTAGTATGGAGTAGGTATTATGGATGGAGATACCTAGGCACCCCAACAGGTACTGAATATGGTGTACCCTTTTATAATGTGGTAGAGTAGTATATTATCCATGTTATATGCTGACTCTTTGGTTGCAGGGACATATCAAGTATGATTTGTGTACCCTCTGTTCCGTATACTATATCGACTTTTATAATTGTTTATCGCTCACACCAGACTGTTGTCTGACATGAGGTTTTATGCTTTGCTTCTTATTTTCTCAGGTACTCTTAAAAGTGATTTGAGAACAGGCGTGGATGACATATGGAGTTCTGCAGATGGACTAGCAGGAGGTGACATTTACTCATACTTATATTTGAGTTGTTATTGTATATTCCATTATGTGACACTATGGGGCCTTGACAGTGTTTGACTTACTATTATATGAGACAGCGTATCAGTTAAGTTCATTTTTCAGTTGTATGAACTCTGTTACTGTATTGTATAACTCTGTGGATCTTATGCTCTGATGATTAGTTCACATTGTTATTACTGTCTCTACTGTTTTATACCTGTGTTGGCTATTATATTTAATCTGATTGGATGTGAGATATTCGATAGGTTATGTGGTTATTTGATGTTTTCTTTTCTTTTTTTTCCATTCTCTTCTCTTCTATTTCCTCTTCTTTACTTCTTTTCTTTCCTTTGACAACCGTTATATACCTAAGGTGTAGGGCAGTTGTTACATGAGATGTGTGCAAAAGCAACTAAATCGGCCTCCTATATAAACTCACATGTAGTGCAACCAATATGTATGCCAACATCCTAAATATGAATATATATATATATATTTGTTTATGTATGTGCATTCATACATCCATATGCAACATCCAAATCAAAGTGCAAGTGATCAACCATGTCCACAGACACAATCAGTAAACACATATATAAAGAAATAACAAATAGCACATATATAAACATCTAGCATAAATTAGAATACCTACCTATAGGTATCTATCCTAGGTTGGAATGTATATACATATAAGCCAACACAGTGTAAACTAAACTGGTATAACTCAAAAGAAACCACCATAGCAACCAAAACACATCATAAGGATGCGCATACTACTACTCTTAGCATCCATACATCCACGCCTATGTCAACTAGTTAGTTGAAGCAGCCATGCAAACAATCAACTACCTAACAAGCAAACTAACCTACGAATCAACTAAAAGTTGAACTTGGTGGAAGAGAGCTCGTAATGGGAAACTCGGGTTCTCCCTTCAAGCTCCATCGTACTCCTATCCAAACCTTTTGCTCGCCGTACTTGGACCAACTTCCTTTCCTCATTTTTATGCTATCACATCAAGTCCTAATATGTGAATACACCTATGGAGTATTCTAGACTCCGTCACTACATTCACCTCAAAAGCTAACTAGGTTCTATCATAACTGCTAAATAGTCAACGTACGTTCACAGATGGGATAAATAGAAAATGTGTGAACACCCGTCAATTTTTCAAGAAGCCTAATAAACGTAGTGACCTCTCTACTCTTTATACAATCAAGGAAGACCTAATAACTTATAACGCTAGCTTTCCATATAACATATCTTAGTAGCGACTCCTTCACCTACCTAGCTACCACCGTGAACTCTCTATGCATGCCTACCCTATGTAGTTTCCATTCCTTAGCATATCGTTGAGGTATGTCTAATCATATAATGTCCAAGCATTGCCTTTTTATTTAAATATGCTTCACTATTGGAATATCCCCATCATCAAATTTTTAGCAACATACTCCCCCTATTAGGTTTTCATTATTGACCAATAGAAAAACCTCTTCGTATCATTTGACATAACCCACAAAATCCGTTCTTTAAGTCCATGGGCATGACAACACGATTATGGGCAGTATCTCCCCTCTAAATAGACTAATAGTTAGGATTCTTAGGCTAACCCCATATTCCATCACCGTTTAATTTACAAACATCACAAATTGATGATGCCCTATTTTTATTGAACACAATATTACTATAACGAACTCATAGACTAGGTTGTGTACTTTTCACTTATTTTCCACATGCATTGGGCACTAAAAATAAGTTATGCACAAAAGGTCACTATTTCGAAAAATTGACTTAATATGATAGTTCTTCAATCCAAGTGATTATTGAAAAGAACTAATCTTACATCTTCGTCAATTTTCTTACAAATCGTCAAATCTCCCATTTCTTAAAATCGCCTTTGTACCTTAGTACATGCAAGTCAGGACATTTACTTCATGTCTAGAAATCATCTAACACTAGATACATCAAAAATAATTTTAGCTCCGCATGCTTGTGAAGTCCTATAAACTAACATATAACTGGAGTACCCTATTTATATCGTCATACTCCAAAAAACACTTTACATAGACAAGTGTAGTCATCCCGTATCGGCGACTATCTCATACAACTAATCTTCTATTATTCAATCAATTAGAAAACTTCTCACTAACCAACTATGCTCTCATGCTTCTAAATTTTTTATATTAGTGCATCCCATCTCTTAACACAAACATATATATTAATTTCAAACAATATTTTAACATATATGTCTTAAAAATTCAAAATAAAAAATTTAAACTTGTTATTTACTCTTAAGTATAAATCCTCGGTATATTTTTTGTTATAAAATATACTTTTATCTATTACCTCAAAATTGTATATCTATTTTTCAAATCGATAATATACATCAAAAAGCCTTTGTTTTCAACATATTACTTTAAATATCACAAACATCTTTATTTAATTCAAAAATAATAATTTTTGTCAAATTTTCTTCAAAACAATAATATTATTATCACTTTACATTTAAGTAATAATATTTATTTAAATTTTTTTCCATAAACATTTTATCATTATCTAATTCAAGAATAACAACTACTATGAGAAAATGACTTTTAACAATCCTTAGCTTCAGCATTTTTAATAAAATATAATGTCTTTTATGTTTTTGGCACCTAAATAACAAGAAAATATTCTCTAAGACAAAATTCAAGGCTTTTTTGAGCATAGAATAGCTTACCATATTTTATTCCCAAGAACAAAAGCGTTAATTTTTTTTTAAAAAAAGCCCTAACTGCCGCCACGTGCTTTCTCCTTTTCTTCTTTGATCTCGTTTTTCTTCTTCTTCGATCTCGTTTTCTTCTTCATATGCGTTTAAATTTAAATTCTCTTCTTCATTCTTTCTTATTCCTGTATGTGATTCATTCATATTATCCTGATTTCAATTCTTGTGTTTTCCTTTCGATATTGGAAATTTTCAAATTTAGATATGATTCTATTTTCTCTTTTTCTTCTATCATAGTTTTAATTTGGTTATTTCTAACATTCTCTTGTTTTTCTTTTTAAAACAACTTTGGTGCTCTGTTATCTTCTTTCATATTCTATGACAAATTTAGGCACTAGCAGCAAGTATGTGTTTTATTATCTTTTTTTATGTAGCAACGTTTTCTTATTTGTTTTAAGTTGAATGTTATTTGGTTTCTATTCACTAATATATATCTTGGATTCAATGAACTTTATTTAAGTATCATTTTTTATATTAATTTGACATTAAGATATTAGGTATCAGTTTAAGAGTCTGTTGGTATCATTTTTGAAAAATATTTGTTATTTTTTTGTTTTTGATTTTTTGTATAAAGATAATTATCATACTACAATAAAATGATAATTCGAAGTAAACATTTTTTAATTGTTATTTTTTTGCATTCATTTTAGTTTGATTGATAATGTGTTGATGTGTTGATTTTAGTGAGTATCAATTTTTAGGTATCATTTTTGTTTTTGCTGAGTATAATTTTTTGCAATAATGCCGGTTGGAATTTTTTTACTCTTTTTTTTGTTTGAGTATTTAAAAAAATGAAGTTAGTACAGAGTAAATATGATTGTCATTGAGTTGAATTGGTATTTTCTTAGTATCAAATATTTAATGAATTTTGTTTGAGTATCAGTTTTACTATTAATTTGAGGATCGGTTTTTGGTAAAAAATTTAGTGACAGTAGGCATCATTTTTGTAAAATTTATTTTATTTTTTGTTTTTGATTTTTTGTTTTATAAAGAAAATTACCGTACTAGAATAAAATGACAATCTGAACAAAACATTTTTTTCCTGATATTTCTTTTTGCAGTGATGACAATAGCCTTCTTGTTTTGTTTGTATTCAATGCTGGTACTTTCAGCACTAGGTTGTCTGTTGGTTGTTCTTTTATGATTTGAAGAATGAAATTAGTCGTCATTAGTCTCGATTAACTCCCTTGTCCATTGAGATTTCTTATATGCTTGAGAATAAAGTTATCGTGGTTGATACCAATTCCGATCTTCAAAGTATAATTTGTTTTCAATTGTATAAGAAGAGTGCATTCTTTGCTTTTACCGTTAATGTCAAGGGTTCTTAATTGGAAAATGATGATGGTGGTCCAATTTCATTTAATCTAATCTTCCTAGTTATTCAACTTCTAGTGGATCTTTATGTTCAAATGTTGTTGTTCATAGTAAAACTTATTTGAAGGATATGTTGAAGAGAGGTTCGAAATTATCCATTTTTGATTTTGTTGGTTTTTATTTTGGAGGAGCTAATTATTTTAGGGAACTTATGATGACATATCAAACTCAAAACGGATATGAATTAGTATTTTTGAAGAATTTTTCTACAGGAATTACTGCTATTTTCTCTTTGTCTACGAATGGATGTCATTCAAAGTGTATGCTTCTTGTGATTCCAGACAACTTAATAAGTTTTTTCGTAGAAGTTTGATTAGCAATGACTATTGTAGGGATGGCCTTAGAAATTTGAATAATCCACATCTTTGTAGTGCATTTTTTAGATCGTTGATTATTGATGAGATTCATGATTGTCCTAGTAAAAAGCCTAATGATATAATAGATGATTTTAAGAGAGAATACCATTTTGACTTGTCTTACTCTTTTGCTTATTTCGGAAAATAACTTGCTTTGATGGAATTGCATGGTAATGCTGTTATGTCCTACAATGATTTGGGTTGGTATTTAGAAGCATTAAAGAAACATAATCCAGGTAGTTATGTCGGTGGATGTAAATGCTTGTACTAATCAATTTGAAAGAGTTTTTATTGGTTTTGGTGCTTGTTTACTTGGTTTCAAGCATTGTTGAGCTATGACATTTTTAGATACTACTCATTTAAGGGGACGACCAGGTGTTTTGATGGGTGCTACTGCAAAAAATGGTAATCATGGTATGTTTTTATTTTATTTGTTTTTTTAAGTTATGTGCTAATGTTGTGTCAATGTTGTGAAAAATAACCAATATCAGTTTCTTTTCCGTTAACATCATTTTTTAGTCCCAGTAACTGTTATTTTGAGTATTTTTAATATCTTTTTTAGTTCAGCATCAGTTTCTGCTAGTTTTTGTTGGTATCAGTATTAGTTTCTGGTAGTATCCTTTTGTTTTTATCATTTTTAGTTGAGTTATTATTATTTTTAGTTTCAATAACTTATATATTATAGTGTTGTAGTTTTGGCTTTGGTGTGTATTAGATTAGTTCTTATTATCATTTTTAGGTATCATATTAAAAAAAAAATTAATGTAAGTATCAGAATTTAGTTATCCATTTTTTAGGCATCAATTTTTAGTTATCGGTATCAGTTTTTAGGTATCAGTTTTTAAGTTAATAGTTGATTGAATTTTGTTTTAATATTTCTTTAAAATTATTATTTGCTAGCTTTTTTCCTTTAGCTATGGGTATAGTTTCTCTAGAAAATGTGGATAATTGAAAATAGTGTTTGAGTCATTTAAAGGAAATGCTTCAAGAAAATCGCAATTTGGTTTGTATGTCGGACCACCATCAAGGTTTAATTTTAGGCATTCGTGAAGTTTTTGCTTTAGACTTTCATAGTTACTGTTATTATCATATAAAACAGAATCTACTTTCAGCAGTAAAGGCAAATAATTCGAATATGTCTATCATTGATTTATTCAAGATTTGTTCTAGAGCTTCTAATATGTATGAATTTGAAGAAGCACATTCTAAATTTTATGAAATTGATGGTGTTACTGCTATGGTTTCTTGAAGGATAAGCCTTTTGATAAGTGGGCTGATTTGTTTTTCCCGAGTAAATGATATGGCGAATATAGTTCAAATGTTGCCAAAAGTTTTAATAGCTGGATTTTGGATGAACGAGCCTTGCCTATTACCGCATGCTTAGATAAAATTCGAGTTAAATTATGGAACAAATGGCTAGAAGGAGAGAGGAGCGTCGATTGTGGAATACTACTCTTTGTCCTTCTACCGAGTCTCATTTAAGTGAATTGATTAAAGAAGGATTCGAATGGGATGTATACAAGTCCTTAGAGTTTGTTTTTGAAGTGAAATCGCCAAACTCTCATCTTGATCAGTATAAGCCACCAAAGGAGAAACGAGGTGCCGGTAGACCTTCTATAAAATGGAAAGGAGAATTTGCATATTTTCAAAATAAGAAAAATAGATGTGGTGTATGCAAGCAATATGGTCACAACAAGCGTAATTGTCAAGCTTTTAAAAAGATATAATTTGATTTTCATGTTTTTATGAATTTGTTGAGACTTATACTTGGTAGTATGTCTTTTTGCAATTTTATGTAATTGAACTTTGTTATATAAGTATATTGGTTTATCATATACTAAATTTGACATTTACTTGCTCTTTGTGGTTAAACTTTCTTATATAGTATCGATTTTAGTTGACTGTTGTGTGTTTTGGAATATATATAGATGGTATGGGAAGTGGCATGTTATTATGTTTCCATAATGCCATTAATGTTAGTTTTTGTATGGTATTTGTATCGGTTTCAGGTATTACAAATTACGGTATCGGTTTTGTATGCATTTAATATCATTTTCAGGTACTACAAATTACAGTATCCTTTTTTGTCATGCTATTAGTATCGTTTGTACATGTGATTTTCATTTTCTTTCTAGTTTTGAAGTGACTGCAATTATTTATTTGCTGAGTTGTGAAGTGCTAAACTATAAGAAGAATTGTGAGCTTAAATGTCAATATATAATATAGACTATGTTATGGTGAATAGTTGGCAACTCATATATGATGTAGAAGTATAAAAGTGTTGTTTGGCATAGTGTCATTGTCAAATTATTTCAAACAACTACTGGATATTAGTTTTGCATAAATGTAGATATCAGTTTTATTATAAATTATAGTCAAAATAATTTATAAAATAAACAAGCATGAATTTCAATCAAACAGCTACTAGGTATGAGTTTGCACTATTTTGGTATCACTTTTGTCATACGTGTCAGTGAACTAAATAATCAAATTTATAAAGCATCATTTTATATCAAACAGCTATTGGGTATCATTTTTGCATAATTATAGGTATCAATTTTGTTGTAAATAACATTTAAAATAATTTATAAAATAATAAAGCGTGAATTCCAATCGTACAGTTACTAGGTCTGAGATTTGTACTATTTTTTATATCACTTTTGTTATACATGACAGTAAACTAAATAATTTAATTTATAGAGCATCATATTATATGGAACAGATATTGGGTATCGTTTTTGCATAAATATAGGTATTAGTTTTGTTGTAAATAACATTTAAAATAATTTATAAAATAATCAAGCATGATTCCAATCATACAGTTACTAGG
Organism: Allium fistulosum; assembly: GCA_030737815.1. Classification (NCBI taxonomy): domain Eukaryota; kingdom Viridiplantae; phylum Streptophyta; class Magnoliopsida; order Asparagales; family Amaryllidaceae; genus Allium; species Allium fistulosum. The sequence goes on from CM060905.1 coordinate 839,730,781, forward strand.
TATGAGTTTTGCACTATTTTGATATCATTTTTGTCATACAAGACAGTGAACTAGCATATATACAGACTATTCAAGGAGTTGAAATATTTCAGCTTAGTACAATGAAGATGACATGGACTTGGAGTGTTGAAAAATTCTTTCAAATGCATATCGACAATCACAGTTGAATAAAGGCTTTTTTATAGCAAGAAAAAGAAAATAAAAATAATACATAGTTGGCATCTCGGTTTAAGTTATATGTAATTGTCTAATTTAAATATTAAAAATAAAGAACAGAACTTAAATCAAAGTACAGATATCTAATACTGCATGCTATTAGTATCATTTTCAAGTATAGTAGAATATGGTATCAGTTTTTGTGTTGTATTAGATCTGCAATTGTTTCAAGTAGGTGAAAAAATAGTAGCAGTTCATTCACACTGTTGGTATCAGTTTCAAATGTAAATAGAAATATATTTACAGTCATAATAAAATATCAAGTGTAAGAGAAGTTAAACATAGCTAATTTTTACAACATCAGAAATAAGTTCATAGTTTTTACAACAAATTGACATAATATCAAGAAGTGTTTGTATCCACATTAAAAAAAGCTAAATTTAATTATTTCTAACACAATATCTCAAATGTATATTAGTCTAACTGAACATAACAACAGTTTGTCATATTCATTTCTTCATTTCTTCTTCTTTCAGGGTTGACATGAACTTGGCTAAATTCCAGCAATGACTATTATCCATCAGTATCTCATTCACAATTCTTGCTCTTGTTTTCAATATTTGTTCAGGTTTTATTTTGATTGGTATTTTTCTTTTGTACAGTGAAATGATGAATATCATGACGTACATACCGCTTCAACCCTGTTTTAATCAAAATATATTGTTAGTATCAGTTTGCATCACTTGTAGTGTCAAGTTTGTAACAAATATAAAACATTGTATTTCAGAGATAATGGTGGAAACAGATCGTATGCTTTGAACTAAAGTATTTAACAGTTTTACTACCAGAGTTAGCATTAGTTTTAGTATCAGTTTTAGTGCCTGTGGGTATCATTTTTAAGATTTGCGATAGTTTTGTTTTAGTTGACTATATACAAGTTTAGTATCAGTTTTGTGTCCATAGGTATTAGTTTCGTGTATTTAGGTATCAGTTTAGATCTGAAGCAAATGTTTATTGAGCTGAAAGATAATAGCTTCTGTATTAAGAAAATTTAATTCAATGTACTAAGCATATAAAGATGTGTAGCACTTTATATAGCAGATTATAATGCAAACACATAACAATACTAAGTATCAAGTGACCATCAATTCAGTATCACTATTAGTTTCAGTTCTAGTATTAATTTTGCTCTCAGTATGTATCATTTTTAACAAGAAAATAACTTATGCGTTTGATGCTTGCTGTGCATACTCAATTTGATGCCTTTCATCTGGCTTCACCTCCATATCTTGTATAATTTTCTCTTTCCAAAGTTCTTGTAGCATCTCTTCAACTAGATTTCTCTATTAAAGACAAAATGATACAAAATGATACAAAGTTAGCATCAATTATCTATATTAACAATAGGAAAATGTAAGTTTTTATTAATGGTGAAGCAATATTAAATAATAAATGGTATATGTAATGTTAATAGTGGCAGTATATATTGAAAAGCATAAAAATAACTAAGCATCAAATCCAATCAAACAGCTTCTAGGTATCATTTTTACACTGATTAGGAATCAGTTTTGTTGTACATGAAACTCAAATAATTCTAAAATTAACGATCATCATATTTTTTCAACCATAAACTAGGTATCGTTTTTGCTTATATTCTGGTATTAGTTTTGATATACATTATAGCAAAAATAATTTAGAAAGGAAGTAAGCATCTATTCCAAATATATACAGCTAAATAGGAATCAATTTTGCATTATTTTGGTATCATTTTTATTATATATGACAGTTAAATAAATAATTAAAATTATAGAGCATCAACTTTTATCAAACAGAAACCAGGTATCAGTTTTGCATATATATATGTATCACTTTTGTTTTAAATAATTGTCAAAATAATTTATAAAATAATGAAGCATGAACTCCAATTAAACGGCTACTAGGCATCAGTTTTGCACAATTTTGGCATCACTTTTGTCATACATGAAGTTCAATTAAATAATAAAATATACAGAGCATTAATTTATAACAAACAAAAACTAGGTATCATTTTTGCATATATATATAAGTTTTATTATAAATAGCAATTAAAATAATTTATAAAATAACCAAGCATGAATTCCAATCAATCAGCTATTAGGTATTAGTTTTTATACTTCTTTTGTTTGATAGCATTATTAATAAGGAGAAAATAAAATGAATTTATGTACCTGTCCACCTATGTAATTTCCTTCAAGAACATGTCGTAGTGTTTTTTTTTTGGTATTACGCATCCTCCTTTGATTGTGTCATGGTTCTCCCATGCCACTTCACTGTTTTGAAAAAAAAGAATTGAATCAATTAATTAAACTTATTTTAATATGTAGCATCAGTATTGTAAACTTACTTTTGTAATGATGTCAGAGCAAAGAAAGTTTTGATTACATCTTGTTGTTCTCTATTCAAGTATACTAAGCATTTGAAGTGTCTTAGTCCTATCTCTGAAAGCGTTGGCTATATTACTGCAATTGGCTCTGGGAAGGACTCTTCTGTACTTATTTTTCACCATTTTTGTTTTTCTTCTTCAGTTTTTGGCTTATTTGCTATTTTATTCACTTTCTGACCATAGTCAAAGTTGTTACTTTATTTTCTTTTTCTTCTTCTTGCTTTTACTCTTTGCATATTAGAAATTGGTTTTTTTACTACTGCTTTGTTTTTTTGGCCAGCGGGTTTTATTGATTTCTTTTATTGATCTTGTTCATTTTTTATTTTTCAAAATCTTATGAGTCATAGTGTTTGAAAGATGGAGGAGTGAAGTCAAGTACTGAATCATGGTTAGGTACAATTTAGCTTTTGTTAGTGGTATCTTCTTCCATGTTTTGGGCATCTTTTATTTCTTTTTCTATCTTTTATCTTGATTTATTGGAAGAACCATGTCATTTGTTTTTTCTACCATGTATTCACTTTCTTTTGTATTCTCACATGTGTATCTTGATTTGGTTGGAGCATTTTTTCGTGCATTTCAGTTGCTATTTCTGTCACTATGCATGTATTGTCTTTTTCAGTTGCTTGGTGGACTTGTTCTATATAATGCTCAATAATTTTTTCTTCATTTTGTTCTTTATTTTTTCAGGTGTTGTTTCATTCTCTTTATTTTCATCCATTGTATTGTTTGTTTTGGTATGATTTACATTTTCTTTTGCTATGTTTATAGTTATATCTTGATTTATTTAAGTTACTTCTTCATTCTTTTCTACCTAACACTATGCAGTTTCTTCTTGACACTCCACATTTTACTCCTTATTCTTTTCTTCATTCTTTTTAGTTGAGGATCTCTTTTCTGCATTTTGGCTTCCATCTCTAAACATGTATCTTCGTTCATTTCAATTGCTATGTAGACTTTTTCTACATGGGGCTCGGCATTTGTCTCTTTATTTTCTTCTTCATTATTTTTAGGTGTGGATTTCATTTGTGTATTTTGTATTTCAGTTTCTACAGGTGTATGTTGATCTAAAATATTGTCAGGTTCATCTACTTTGTGTAGATTTTCTACTTCAGCCTCTGAGTTTCTCCCTTCATTCTCTTGCAGTTTTGATCTGATTTCTCTCAGTTCTTGTTTCAGTATCAAAATTTCTTTCTCAGCTTCTAACCCCATCTTCTTTTCTTTTTCTAATTGCTTCTTTGGTTTTTTAGCTTCGTCTTCCAAATCTTTTATGTGCATTTGCAAGACTCTAATACTTACATCTTGTTCAAATAATCCAATACTTTGTTCGGCTTCTTCAGTTTTTCTTTTTTTCCCTTGATTTTCTTTTCTTTTGTTGGTTAATTGTCCTTTTGTTGATGCTGTTTGAAGAAGCCTTTCTTCATGTGGAAGAATAATGGTTATTTCTTTCACCTGTATAATTCGAAGGAAAATTTTATATTAGTATTAAGCTATGATATTATGTTATAACTGACAATAATAACTGATTTTTTAATAGAACCAAAGATAATAGTTATGAAATCGGCATAGTATAAACTGTTCCTGTGTAGTGTTAAAAATGACCAAGTATTATAGTGTATTATAACTGATACTACGAAGAAGCAAAGCAGATACTATATAGAGGCAAAACAGATACTATGTAGAGACAAAGATTATACCAAGTATTGAAACTGATACTAAACAGAAACTAAACTGATACTATATAGAGGAAAATCTAATATTATTCGGAGACACAAATTATACTATGTACTGAAACTGATACTATGTAGAGACACAAATTATATTGAGTATTGAAACTAATACTATGTAGAGACAAAAATGATACCAAGTATTGAAATTGATACTTTGCATAAGACAAAAATTATACTAAATATTGAAACCGATACTATATAGAGATAAAAACCGAGACTATGCATAGTCACAAATGATAGTAGAAAGCATATAGTGCTAATATTGATTCTAAGTAAAAGTTAAAATGATATTGTGTAATGTAGGTATGATGAATTTTTAGCTTACCTCACCCTCTTTTACATCATCCAAATTTTTTTTGATTACTATGTCTTTTAGCTTACAAAAAAGTCATTTTGCAAATCTTGGTAGATCTTCAATATGTTGACATCTTGGTTGAATGGGCTTCAACTTCTCACAAATGCAATACTATAAACATTTATAGAACCGATTAGATATGATTATTAAAGATAATATTATTCCAAATAATAATATTTTAAATAACATATGTTATCAATGGAAGCATGGAGCATTCAAACATGTTTCTTGGCTTGGGGCTAAATATTTTAACAAATTTAGTGAAAATTTTCTCTATTGTCTATAGCCAAGAAATTATGTACAATGTTTCGAAATTCTTTAAGAAGGGTAGAATTCTCCATCTTAATTTTTGTTGGTTGTTAGGGAAGAAATATGTTAGTAGTATTTTCCATTACTATCAACAGTGGCAAGCCTTCTTCATTTTGTTTTTTCTTCTTTGCTACCTCTTGTTTTATTCTCCTCTGAACCACATTTCTTGTAATCAAAGTACAATTTCCATAATTTCTTCTTGCAAATTCTTTGCACTTTGTTGGAATAGTTTTGTTTGTCGTTTTTGGTGTCGGCTCTATGTTTCTTCCTTCCAACGGTAGAGATAAAAGAAAGCTTATATATGTGGTAGCTACTTTCATTTTGTCTTATCCAAATATGAAAGTATCAGTTTCAGTTGAGTAGTAGTGGTACAAAGTATCCAAGTTGTGTTGATGCATTTTGCATTCTTTCATCGTTATTTTTTCTTCATAGAAGACATTGAAGAAGTTGTAAAATTGGGTCTTTTTCAAGATGGATATTTTTTTTGGTCAGTCCATTCTTTTCTTTTACCAATTTTATCATCTTGAAAATTTCTTGCAAGCCATCTCTATATGCTGTGTCTAGCTTTGAACCTTCAACTTTTGCTATTTCCTGCTCTAATCCTTTAGATATCACTTTCATGCTTGTAGGAGATGAATTGACAAAATCATCATCATCCTATTGTATGAAAAAGTGGCATTGAGTTGATAGTGAAACAAATGACACTGAAACATAATAATATATTGGGTATCAAATGCAATGAAACAACTTCATACAAATATATAAGGGGTATCATTTTTGCAGTATAAAGGTATCAGTTTTGTTAAATGTAGGTATCCGTTTTCATAAAAATGAGATTGGAAATAATTTTGAAAATTCCAAACTAATAACTTCAAACATACAAACTGTAGGTACCATTTTTTATTTATAATGGTATAAGTTTTTAAACAAAATGCAGCGAATTTTTTTTTTATAAAAGTACAAGGTACAAGTTTCAGACAAACATATTCTTGGTATCATTTTTAGAAGCAATTTGTATCATTTTTGCTACAAATTACATGGAAAATCATTAATAAAATTAGAAAGACATCAGTTCTACTCAAAACATCTAGTGGGTATCATTTTTGTTGAATACTGGTATCGATTTTCACAAATATGACAGTGCAAATAATTTTGATACTCCAAATCATTAACCTGAAACACGTAGAATTTAGGTATCATTTTTGATTTATAATGGTATTAGTTTTTAAATAAAATGTAGTAAAACAATTTATAAAAGTAAAAAAAAGTATAAGTTTTAAACAAACATGTTAGTGATATCATTTATGCAAGCTATTGGTCTCATTATTGCTACAAATTACATGGAAAATATTCTTTAAAATTAGAAAGACGTCAACTCTACTCAAAACATCTAGTGGGTATCATTTTTGTCGAATATTGGTATAAGTTTTCAAAAAAATGACAGTGGAAACAATTTTGGAAAATCCATACCATTTAACTCAAGCATACATAATTTAGGTATTAATTTTTATTTATAATGGTATCAGTTTTTAAACCAAATACCGTGAAAACAATTAATAAAAGTACAAAGTACAAATTTCAAACAAACATAGTACTGGTATCATTTTTGCAATGTACTGGTATAATTTTTGCTATATTACATGGAAAATCATTTATAAAATTAGAAAGGAATCAACTCTAGTTAAAATAGCTAGTGGGTATCATTTTTGTTAGTTATAGGTATCTATTTTCATAAATATGACAATTGAAATAATTTTTAAAATTCCAAACTAATAAATTCAAGCATACAAATTATAGATATCATTCTTGGTTTATAACGGTATCAGTTTTTATAGAAAGTACCATGAAAATAATTTGTGAAGGTACAAAATACAAACTTCAAACAAAATGATTATTTGTATCACCTTTTCAAGATATCGGTGTTAGTTTTGCTACAAATGATTTGGAAAATAGTTTATAAAGTTAGAAGTCAACTATAACACTCAAAACAAACAATAGTATCATTTTGTAAAATTAAAATATCAACTTCAAATAAATAGATGGTGGGTATGATTTTTGTAAGGTATTGGTATCATTTTTGCTACAAAATAATGGGTATCAGTTTTCCAGTATATTAGTATCAGTTTTGTTAAAAATGACAGTGAAAACTATTTTTAGAACTAAAAATCCTTGTCTTCAACCAAACAAACTATAAGTATCCTTTTTGCAATAAATAGTATGTTATAAAGTGATGATGTTTATAATTTTACTGAATTGATTTGTTCCTCTTGAGATTCTTCATTTGCAATTTGTTTTCCCTTTTCTTTTTAAGCTTTTTTTATTTAAATTTTTTGATACTATTAGAATATATTTAATAATATGATATGGTTAGTATCAGTTTTATAATTCTATAGTATCATTTACTTATTGAATTGTGTTTTGAGTTTCTGCTTGAATTTACTTCTGAATTATTTTTTCATTTTTTTCTTTGATCTTTTTTTTACAATTGATCTTCATTTTGTTTCTCAAAATCTATTTGTTGTCGAATGTTTTCTTCAATGTTCTGTCAAATTTTTTTAGTGATAAACAATATGATTATATTAATATTGCTGTAGTTTATAGTATCAGTTACCTTCTTCCGTGTCTTTCTTTTCTGATTGATTTTCATCTTCTGTTTGTTTTTCATTTCTTCCCTTTATTCTTTTTCTCTCTTATGTTGTTCTTCTCGTTCAGCTGGTAGTTTTTGTAGCTTAAGCTTACTAGATTTTACCATCGTCGCTTGTGGTTTTGGATCGTTCTGAGCTAGGGTTTGTAATTCTCGACTTGGTGATTGCTGTTGAATTTGCGCTTGAGCTAGCTTTTCGTCTTGCTGTTGAATTTCAGGCTGAGTTATGTTTTCGACTTCGCGATTTGGGTACTCCTATTGAATTTGTTGTCGCCGTTCATCATGGATTTCCATTTGCGGTTCTGTTGGAGATGATGACATACTTCTAGTTTGAGGCGCCATTGCTAGTGCAAATTTAAAATTTTAGATCGAATCGATAGAATATTTTAAAGTGAAGAAGAAGGACGAATGGAATGAAATAGATTGTTAGAGGGAAGGTGAATGGTATAAGTTTCGTATGGGCTTTAGGCTTGTCCTTGAAGAAGAAAAAAATGCGGGTGTCCTTATGCCTAAATTTTTAACATAGTTTGTCCTTAAAAGTTGTTTTCCCTATACACACACACATATGGATACATATACATCTCAATAATGATTAAGAAAATTACTTTTTCACTTTTCAACACTTAATTAGTATTTATTTCAAAAAAGTTTTCTTTATTCTTTTGTAACCTTTAAGGTTACATTCAAAAATAAGCACAAAACATAAAATTTACGCTACAATAAATATTTTGTATCTTCTTCATACGGCATCTGTTTCTAACAACTTATATATGAATTTGGGCTAGAAAGTTCCACCTGACCCAATGGAAAAGTCAGATTCCCAAAATTCCTTCATTTATGGATATTTTTCTATTTTGTCATTTTGTGTAAAATTACATTTTTGCCTTTAATTTTTTATATATTCATTATTAAAATTTCCGGAGTGTTACATTGCCCCTTTGACCCATCTTACTAAGGAGAATTTGGTTTCCATATGGTACTCGAAGTGAGAGGATGCATTTATCATGCTCAAGGGGGCGTTGACTAATGCACCTATTCTAGTATTACCCAATAGTACGCAGGCATTCACATTATATACCGATGCTTGCAACATAGGATTGGTTGCGGTTTTGATGTAAGAAGGGAGAGTAGTGAGCTATGCTAGTAGACAGTTGAAGGTCAATGAGAGAAACCATCCTACCCATGATCTTGAGTTGGCGACCATTATGTTTGCACTCAAGTCCTGAAGAGTCCATCTTCGGAGAGCGATTTGAGTTGTATATGGATCATGAGTCTCTGAAGTATTTATCCTTCCAAAAGGACTTGAATTTAAGGTAGCAAAGGTGGATGTAGTTTTTGTTGCCGTATGATTTCGATATCTCATATACTCCGGGCAAGGACGATGTTGTATCCGATGCTTTGAGTAGGCATCATAAGTTATTAAGTCCCATGTTCTTAGAGTGGTAGCATTTGGAGTTCATCTCTACATTTTATTTCCGATCATCATTTGACATTACTTTAGGATTTGTAGCGGCTTTTATGCAGCCTAAACTCATGGGCCGCATTGGGTCAACTAAGAAGCAAGACAAAGAGTTAGTGGATATTTTTGAGAAGCTTGGTAGAGGAGAGTAGTCGAGTCACTTGAGGCGCTATACCATTGACTCGAAGGGGTGGTTACGGAGGGATGGTAGATTATATGTTCCTCTTATTATGGATTTGATTGACATGGTACTAGTCGAGTCTCATCATTTTAAGATGACCATTTATCTTGATGGAGACAAAATTTACCATGATATGAAGCTAGTCTTTTATTGGCCTGGTATGAAGAAGCATGTGGCAGAATATATAGCTCGATGTATAACTTGCTAGAGGGTGAAGACGAAGCAAAGAAATTGGGAAGATTGTTATAGCTGTTGGATATTCCGCAGTGGAGGCGGAGAGTGTTTCCATGGATTTCATTGATGGACTACCTAAGAGTAGAAGGGGAATGTGAGTATTTGGGTCATAGTCGACCGACTGACCAAATATGCTAATTTTATTCTAGTTAGGAGTATGAGGGCCACTGCAAATTTTACGACACTATATGTGAGAGAGGTCGTTATGTTACATGGAGTTCCTTCTAGCATCATTAGCGATCTAGATCCACTTTTCACCAATGAGTTTTGGAGAAGTCTACAAGAGGCCTTAGAGATTGAATTGAGCTTGAGTACCGCTTATCATCTGCAGACGGACAAACAAACGGAGAAGGTGAACTGAGTGTTGGAGGACTTGCTTCGAATGTGTATCTTGGATTTTGGAGGCTCTAGGGGGGTCACTTGCTGCTAGTGGAGTTTACTTATAATAAAAGCTTTCAAGTGAGTAATGAGATGGCACCATTCAAGGGGTTATATAGGAGACCTTATATATCACCGTCTTTTTAGTGGGACACCGCGGATAGGATTATTCTTGGACCAGATATGGTGAGGGAGACATCAAAGAGGGCAGACTTGATCCGTAAAAGGATGAAAACCACACAAGATAGGCAACAGTCGTACGTCAGTAGGAAATGCATGAAGTTAGAGTTCACAGTGGATGACGTGGTTTTTGTGAAGGTCTCATCGCTTAGGCATGTTATAAGCTTTTGTAGTTCGTGAAAGTTAGCACCGAGGTTTGTAGGGCATTTTTCGATCACTAGAAAAGTTGGGAGGTTAGATTATAGGGTAAAGTTTCCTAAGAAGTTAGCGGGAGTACATGACGTTTTCCATGTGTCACACTTGCGAAAGTCTCAACATGATACAGCTACTGCAGTCAAGCTAAGTCATCTAAAGGGGTGGTGGTAGAGAGGGAGTAACTTATTCACCGTGCACCCACTCGTATTCTTGAGCATGGTACAAAGAGACTCTGCAATAAAAGTATCAAGCTTGTTAAGGTCCAGTGGGTAGACGTTCCAACGGAGAGTACATGGAAGACTGTGGAGAGGATCCGAGCCACACATCTGCAATTCTTTTCTATTACGTTTCCATTCTAGTTAAATAAGTATGGACTACTTAAGTATTAGGTTCTAGCTTAGTACACCCCATAGAAAGGGATAATTGGATGCTAGAAAATGGTTACGAACGTGTCATTAGGACATGTTTTGAATGATGGATGCTAATAGATGTATTTATTAAATTGTTCTTTGAACTTGGGCAAATATATATTCTCAAGTTAACACACAATCAGCCATCACTTGTTTTATTCTATTGAGTTATATGCATATGGTGGTTGCATATGAAATGAATAGTTGCGCATACATATAAAATCGACAGTATATTAACTTAGGATGCTGTATGCATTTGGATACATGGCACAAGCACTTGCATATCAAGAGGTCGACTATGTCAAGATATCATCTAATTTTAGCATTAGTATAGCTTCATATACTTTCCATGCCTATATGTACATACTGCATTAGAAATTGAACTAAGGACAATGATTGTCAATGGTTGATGGATGAGTAGATGGTTATCTATTGAATTTCAAGGTGTACGAGTTACATTTTTCCATCCTTAGAGATTTCGAAGACGAAATCCTTTTAAGGGAGGAGAATGTACCATCCCAAAAATTTAATCGAAATTTAAAAAAGAATTAAATTTAAATATAATAAGGAAAAAATTGGAATTTTCTAAAACTTTCAGATCTGGCTACAAAATTTGCAATGTTGCATTCATAGCGATTTTCTGGACAATTTGGGTTTAGGCAATTATAAATTTTAGATTTCAAAAATTTGGGTTCACTAATACTATTGTAATATGAAATTTGTAAGTTTATATTTTAGAATTTGGGAAAGATGTTAATTAACAAAAATCGAAGATGATAATTAAATTAACCTAAAAATTAACACCCCAATCGATCGACCATTCACTTGAGCCGGTCGACCGTAAGCGATCGACTGCTCCAGTAACCAGCGGTCAACTGGTTAGCTTTTTCTAGGCACGCCTCGAACCTCAACCTAAGGCCCAAGTTATAAATTAAATTATATACTATATATATATGTGTGTGTGTATGGATGAAGAAATAGTAGGGAAGTTGTTTCCCTATGTTGGTGATTCTAGGACGCTACGAGACTGGATAAATGCTATTTATTCAACAAGGTTGATATTCGACTTGGGCGATTTTATTGCCAATTGCACTCACAAGAGCTTCTACAGTGGATGCACAACACTATTAATGATGCTCGATGGAGTGTGTGGCCCAACAGTAACAGGAGTACCTTGGTATTCATGGACACGGCGTGGTACTATGTTATTGGTGGATCTTGGCACGATGCGATAAGAGGCATTACATTACCATTGGGAGGCGGACATGAATGTGGCAGACCTTGACGTCTTTGATGCGATTCATCATTGTAGGCTCCCCATTAATGCGTAAATGTTATATGTGTATTCGTAATGTGGAAAATGTAGTCCCATGGTTGAACTTATAGGGAGCGGAGCGTATGTTGAAGTAGTTACGTGTAGTCATAATATGGGAAGTATAGTCTCATGGTTGAAATTGTAGTATAATCTTATGTTGGAATAGTTCCAATTGCTATTAATCGATCATTAGTTACCTTGAGGTTTGATTGGTTGTTTGACCCTAAGTATGAACCTTCATAAGTTGTTAACATAGGTGTGTTTAAGACTATACCCCTTAAATAAATGAAACAAGCAATTCACGGACACATGTAGGACATCCTATGTCACATAGAGTATTACTAAATTTGATTGCATATGATCACCATATTAATGATGTAACTCATTCAACAGACTTTTGTTTGACCCACCTCTTTCCTTTCTTTTTTCCATACCATTAGAGTATAGGGCAACAGTTGATAGGCCCAGAGAATCATGCGTGGAGAGACGAGCTTGGCATTGGAGTCATTTTTTTAAATTTCCTATTACCCTCTATGTACTATTTATTGTATTCGGTATTTTGTCAGACTACTTGATGTATTTCTGTATACTGTAGACTTGACTACATACTGTTTTGAGACTGTGTAATTTTTTTATATATTTTATAAGGTGACTATTTTCCATACTTATATTTTTTTGCCTTTTGTTGTGAGACTTAAAAGTGTAGAATGTATTATATTTTATCCTTATTTTTAGTCTTTGAAATGTTTAATAACCCGATGACTCGTACTTCTTTGCACTGATGCGAGTCTGAAAGGTCACTTTAGGCTTTTGGTCGGTGTGTCGAGAGGTGCAAGTTGTCACATACTTCCCTCTTCCAGAAGTGACACTTCAAAAACTTTGCTTTCAACATGTGCTTCATCAACGCTTCAAGCTCAATCCTCAAGTGCATCTTGTGTTCCTCCTTTATCCTAGAATAGACCAAAATATCATCCATAAACACAAGCATGAACTTGTTCAATTGATCCTTGAAGACATGGTTCATTAGATCAACAAATTATGTCGGAGCATTGGTTAGCTTGTACAACATAATCAACAACTCATAGAAACCAAATGGCGTAAGAAATGCAGTGATCATCACACACTCCTTTGCCGCTCTCAACTGGTGAAATCCTATTGCAATCCAACCAAGAGAACACCTTCACGCCGTGTAGTTGATCGAACAAGTCACCAATATGCGAGAGAGGATAATTATTCTTCCTTGTCGCCTTATTCAGGTCACGGAAATCTATACACAACCTCAGGGAGCCATCCACCTTGGTGAAAAATACCATAGGTGCGCCCCATTTAGATATACTACCAATAAAGCCTCTTCTTAACAGGTCATTCACTTACACCTCCAACTCCTTCTACTCTCTAGGTACCATACGCCTTAAGGGCATAATTATTGATCTGACATCCTTTATTATGTCTATGTGGAACTCAATCTCTCAACGTGGTTGTAATCCGGTCACCTCCTTGAATATATCCGGATACTCTGTAACGATAGGCAAAGATTACAACTCATCATGCGAGACCTTGAGCAAATATAGAAAGCTAACCATAACCCTATCCTCTAGTAGGCAGCCAATCACTAGCTTCTGCCCTTCCTCAACCCTAATTATCACCAATAGCTTCTTGCAGTCCACCACCACTGCATATTTCCTCAGCCAGTCCATCCCCAAGGTAAACCCAAACCCGATGAAATCCAAAACAAAGCAATAAAAAACAAAAGAGCATCCATAACTCGATAAGACTAAACCACGACAAACCATACATAGACTAATGGGCCCCCCAACATGGTTCGTCATTACTAAAGGTTGTTCAACTATTTTAGGTCTCAATCCCAGTCTATTTACCAGGTCACTAGATATAAAGGAATGTGAAGCCTCGATATCAAACAAAATACGTGTGGAAATACCATAAACAGAAAGCATACCTTGAATAGTGATACTCTTCCCCTTCTCCTTCATAGAGGAAGCACTCAACCAAGTTGGGACTGCATCCAAAGCATATGCCTTCAACACTTGCTTCTGCTATATTGGTTCTGGGCAATTCTTCTGTATATGTCCGAACTTGCCACGACTATAGCACTTCTTCTTTCCATCCGCCTTACAATCCCTAATCAAGTGGCTCTTTTCTCCACACCCATAGCAAACAGGATCCCACTTCGATTTCTTATGAGAATTCTTTCCCTGGAATTGCTTCCTTGTACCATTCCATTTCTTCTTCCTCCACTGCCTTGCTGTAACTTTGGCAATTCCTTAGAAACAACTACAAACTTGGGTCTAGGGTACAATCTCTCAAGTCGAAGGGCTTTTTCCATTATCTTCTCAAATGGCTCATCTATATGCCTCATAAGCTTTCTCCTAGGTAGTCATCCAATCCCTAATTAGTTTCTCATTATTCTTTGTAGGAGTGTCGAGGAATGACATACGATATTGGATTGAACTCGGCAACATACTCGGAGACAAACATGTCTTCTTGCTTCAAATATGCAAATTTTCTAAACAACAACGATTTCTTGGCAGCCTGAATAAACTTATCCTTGAATCGGATTTTGAACTGTTCCAAAGTAAAACTGATCCGATCCTTGGGAGTAGCAACTCTCATAGAATTCCACCAGTTCATGGCTCTCCCCTAAAGCTTTCGAGAAGCCAACCTCCTTCTATTGCGTTATCCAATTCGAGGTCATCAAAAATTCTTTCATAGATGTCCAACCAATCTTGCACCTCAATAATTGATTTCGTTCCTTAGAACGGCTTACCATCATGGCTGGAAAAATCCTTATTTAGCTTAGTTGAATTGACTCTATGCACCTACGCTTGATCACTATAATAAACAGCAACATTCAGAGTAGCCAGTTAGTGTAATACCCCAAAATTTTGTGAAAAATCATTTTTGTAAAATGATTTAATTTTTGAAATATTTAGATTTAAATATGGTGAAATTTCTGGAATAAATAGTGTGCAAGTATATGTGTGCACGTGCACACTGAAATGGCACAAGGAAGAACTCCAGATTTCTTGGATTTAAAACAAGAATTAAAAAGCAATACAAACATGATTTTGCAACATGGATATTTGATTTCTGGAATTATATGGATCATCTTAGAAAATAAGAAAAGTAAGTTTTACTTTAAATCAGTAAACAGATTTTATTTAAAACCCAGAAAAGAAAATTATACATATATATATATTATAAGGATTTGTAAACCTGTATACATATAGGTGCATATGTTTCTGAAATTAAAGAGGAATTAAATAAGCCTAGATAAGATATGTATACAAATATACATTTTTAAGTACTGAAAAGTATATATATATATATGCAAGTGAAACTATAACATTAAAATGACATGAAATGTGATACAAGTCAATATGCTTGTGTAGGCAAAAATAACAAAGGGGATTCTCAGGAATAATTAAAATATGAAATAGGATAGTCACACTTTTAACATGACTAGGTGAGTGGCCATTTTCTGAAAAGTAAAAGAAAGAAAATGCAGCCTTTAAATTGGTTAATATGGCCGGGGTATTATGAATGAAAAATGCATGATGCTAGCCAGGACAGAAATGGAATTCTGTTTTAACAAAACCCTAGTGGAAAAAATGCATATAAATAGGCAGTTTTAGCCAGTAGAATTATCTTTACCCCGAGCTGCACAAAAATAAGAAAGGAAGAAAAATATTGGAAGGAAGGAGAAAACACTCATACAAGGATTTCTGGATTAATAAGAGGAAATATTTAGGTGAGTAACCTCACTGAGTTCATGGCATTAAGACCTGAGATGAGGCAGCCACTTTTTATTGTCATTTATATATATTTCTGGTTTTGATGTATATGATTTCATCAATGCTTTTTGGATGTCTTATTTTAAATCTGATATGATTTAATATGGATGATTTTGATGATCTTTGATTGGTTGAGACATTTGTCTTTGGATGTGTATCATACTGTTTTATTTATACTCATAAATGTTAAAGTCTAGGATCTTAAAATTATATAGAGAATACTCTCAACTGTTATAGATCTATGGCATGGAAACTTTAAAAAAATGTTGGGAGCTGCATTATACTTGGTATAAGTGCTGAGGCTTGAGAAGAAAAATGTTAAGGGTGCAATAGAAATTTTCTAAGTGCTGAGCCCTTAATCAAATCAAAAAAAAAGAAGAAACTCACAAGCTAAAATTATGATTGAACCAGATCCTGAATCTGAATCAATCATAAAGGCTTGCAGATCAATATAATAAGAACATGCCATGCCTCTTTTTACAGTTGAAAATATTCTTATATTTTACTAAGATCAAGACATATTGACCCCATTTAGGAAATAACTGTCTGCTTATTTCTGAGGAGAATTATGCTAGGAAAGATTATGGATGTTTCCATGTTTGCAGTGACATGTTCACTTAGCATATTTGATGATAGGATTTAAGACAATACACTAGTAAATAAACTAGGGAAGGGAAGGCCAAGAAAGCTGCTGGAATGCTTGTCATATTTGAAGTATGCAAGTTGGCACATGGTTTGTTTAAGCCCTGAGATCTTTGTGCAATGATGTGAATTAGTTCATTGCAATGTGTCCCAGTGATTCCTTAATAGCAGATGAGGCAGGGATTTAAATTGAAGTATACAACCTGTAAATGAAGAAATAGGAATATGGATATTTCTTAGGTTGAATGGTATGGAACCAAGATGGTTCCAGTGAATGCAAATGTTGCAAATAGATAATTATGTTTGCATGATTATGTATGCAAGTGTAAGAATGATAAATGAATATATCATACCTGAATCAACTTAATTATACTATGTTAAAGTAATTGATTGCAGAAATTTGCTTAAATAACCAGTTGGTGCTCTTATATTCTCTATTGCTTAATATCATGAATGCATTGATGTTACTCATACCAGATCATAGATCTGACCCTTGTTTGCTCATGGCATCTGGGGTGTCTCATTTTAAAATGAGGCAGCCACTCATGCTCTTTCAGGTAACCAGGCACTAAGTAAAAATGAAGTTATGGCTATTATGGAGGAGTGAATGAACATGCTAGCTAGTTTCAATAAGAGCTTAAATTGATTATATCTGCATGTATTCATGAAAAATTTTATGTTTCTAAGATTTCCAGTCATGTAATGAATTCTATTATGGTTAGATGGACTAGTTGTATCATGTTAAATATATTGTTATGCACTAAGGATTAAAATCTAAAAGAAATATCTGAGTGGGGAACAAGGAAATGATTTTAAGTATTGATATGGATGCTTGGAAAAGAAATATGCATATGTAGGTGAGCTACTGTTTTGCATAATTTATATTATGTATTAGTTAATATTGAGACATAACAGAGCACTGAGTTTTAGAACAAAATCTGGATTTAGCTAGAAGTAAACTTATAAGGATTTTAGTTTCTTTTTACTAAAATGCTTGGTAAATAAGTTTGAATTCATTTCTGAATTGTATTGAGAAAAGTAAAATGTTTTTAAAAGCTTCAGACAGAATGCAATGAATGGTATCTCCATTGCTTTGAACTAGTGTGTAGCAGATACAAGATACATGAATTAACCAGCTTCAAATAAATGATGTATTGGTTGATCATGATAGATTGTATTTTGAAAATAAAAATGCATTTCAAAAGCTTAGTACATTTAGCAATTGTTTCACCACAATCATCTTTAAAAGTTTAAGACAGATAAGCAATGTAAACTGGTTTGAACAAACAAAACCTGGCAACACTCCATATACTCTGAAGTTTAGGCAGATTCTGGTTTGTAAAATGCAAATAAAAGAATGGTCAGATTAACCATATGGTTAGACCATAGGTCAGGCAAATTGTTCACTTTAAATCAATGAAGCAAGGAACCATTTGAACCCAGTTTTCTGGAAAATGAGCAAAGATATTGACATGTACATGCATATCTGTGTACATATTGATATTTGGGCAAAAATATAAACATAAATTCCTAGAACAGTTGTAGGAATGGGTTTCAAAAATAATAAAGTAAGAAATATTGTTTTGTATGTTAGATTATAGGCAAAAATTAAATATATATGTGCAGATATAGGTAGATATCAGATTTCAAACCATACAGGAGAAAAAAAAAAGAAAAACAAAAATTGGGTTTGAACCGACCAGCATAGCACTCGAACTCGTGACCTTTCATGTATAAGTTAGGCGCGTTTCCATTACGCCTAGATGTTGCTTGTGTTCACTTATGATCCACTTTCTTTTAACCTGAGTTTGATACTATCCAGACTTTAAGACAATCATCTGTATTATAAGCTTGCTTTCCACTGATTATTACTTGATCATTTCTTAATTATAATAACAGACTAAAGTACATATTTCCAGTGGATTCTATAGTCAAAAATCAGGATACAATAATTAATCTTTTAAAAGGGAATTATCACATTTTAATAGATTTAAAAGGACTTCTACTTACATATTATCATACTCTGATTCTAGTAGAATATAACATAGATATCTTCATATATGTATGTTAGGAACGATTTAGATTTAAAACAATATTTTTATATTGTGAAAGATCCTGGATATATTTTGTTTATTGGATAAAGAAAATGACCCTGGGAAATACATTTGTAATGAATGATATATCTATATATCATCTCTAAAAAAAAATCCTTATGAAATTAGGGTGGAAATAGGAGGGTCATTTCAGTTGGTATCAGAGCACTTGGTTGCATTGATTGTTAAGTATTATAGAAATGTATTATGTCTGTTTGTTTTGGATGAAATAATTTAGATAAGAAAATAGAAATTATAGAAGTACTCATAATATACTAATACCATTTGCCCAGAATTTAGTTAGCAGACCATGGTAGGAAGAGGATCTCATCACAATGCAGGACCCAGTGCACCCCAAATGCTTGATATGCAAGAATTTGTGAGGGTTTTAAGAGATGGAATTGGGCATAGGCCTGAGAACCCACATGAAGAGCTTTCAAAACTACTGAAGACTTATTCCAATTTGGGAGGCAAGAGTTTTGAAGGAACTGAGAGTGTGATGGAAATTCAAGCATGGTTGAGAACACTTGATAGGATTTTCAATGACATGCAGTTGGATGACCAAAGGAAGAGGCAAGTAGCTTCTAGACAACTGAAAGGGGTAGCTTTAAGCTGGTGGGAGGTGATCATAGCTGGAAGAAATGAAAATGAAATCACTTGGAATCAGTTCAAGGAGATGTTGGAGGCAAGATTTGTACCAGCATCAGCCAAGACCACTTTGCTTGAAGAATTTATCAAACTTAGGCAGGGAACTTTGAATGTCACTGAATACACTCAAAAGTTTGAGGGGCTATCCAATTATGGAGCAATGCTAGTGGCAGATGATGCATCCAAAAATGATAGGTATATAAAAGGACTGAACCCAGGACTTAGCAGAGCTATGCTACCATATGCAGATAGAACATTTGATCAAGTAATTGATCTGGCCTTGAAACTGGAACAACATGACAAAGAAAGAGAGAAATATAGGAATTTTAAGAGCAACAACAAGAAGGATAAGGGAAGATATCACCCTTATGATAAAAAGAAGGAGGAGGCAGACAACAGGAAGAGTAAAGACACAAAAGCCAATGATACTAAGAAGAAATTGGTTTGCCATCATTGTGGAAAAGAAGGACACATCAAACCAAGGTGCCCAGAGTTAAAAGGAGGAGCCTTCAAATGCTACCTATGTGGGAAAGAGGGGCATATGAAGAGGAACTGTCCTGAGAATAAACAGCAAGGGAAATTGGCAACTTTGGAAGGTAAAGGCAAATCTGCAGTGAAAATTGATGCTGAAAATCATGGCCAAGTGGAAGGTACATTACTCATTTGTGCCATACCCATACCAGTAGTATATGATACTGGAGCAACACACTCTTTGATTTCCTATGAATTAGTTAAAGTGTTAAAATTAAACTGCATTTTGGTTGGAACCCCATTGCTTGTACAAAGTCCCCTAGGGAGTTCTAGTGTTTTGAACATGAATTGTGTGGATGTGGAGTTAAACATAGGAGGAAATATTTTTATTTCCAATTTATATGTTTTAAATTACCCAAATATAGGAGTTATATTGGGGGTAGATTGGTTAAGGCAATTTAAAGCCATAATTAATTTAGACTCATCCACCATATCATTGCAAAATTCTAGAGGCCAGAGGATCACAGTTCTATGTGAAGTAGCTAAGGAAGGGAAATTGTATCATTTAGTTGACTTAGAAAAAGATCTGAGTAAACTAACCATTGAAGAAATTCCAATAGTTAATGAATACTTGGATGTGTTTGGGGAAGTTAAGGGTGTTCCACACCACAGACCAGTTGAGTTCCAAATTAATCTCATTCCAGGAGCAAGTCCAATAATCAAGAAACCTTATAGAATGGGGCCAAGTGAACTGAAAGAATTGAAAAATCAGTTGGAAGAATTAGAAGGCAAGGGATTTATAAGGCCAAGCAATTCCTGCTGGGGTTCTCCAGTAGTGTTTGTAAGAAAACATGATGGTACCTTGAGAATGTGCATAGATTACAGGGAACTAAATAAAGTAACCATCAAGAATAAATACCCATTGCCTAGAATAGATGATCTCTTTGACCAACTCAGTGAAGCTAAAATATTTTCTAGACTAGACTTAGCATCAGGATTCCATCAAATGAAGGTTGAAGACTCAAGTGTTAAGTATACTGCATTTAACACAAGATATGGCTTATATGAATTTTTGGTTATGCCATTTGGTTTGACAAATGCTCCTTCATACTTTGTTGATTTGATGAATAGAATATTTAGAGATTATTTAGACAAGTTTGTACTGATTTTTATTGATGACATTTTGATTTATTCTAAGACAGTGGAAGAGCATAAAAATCATTTGCATTTAGTTTTGTCAAGACTAAGGGAAAATGATTTAAAGGCAAAATTTTCAAAATGTGCATTTTGGAAAGAAGAAGTGCATTTTCTTGGGCATGTTATCTCTGCCAAAGGAATATCAGTAAACCCTAATAAGGTAGTGGCAATCCAAGCATGGAAAAGGCCTAGCACCATCAGTGAGATTAGATCATTTATGGGGATGGCAGGATATTATAGGAGATTTATAAAAGATTTCTCAAAAATATCATCACCACTTACCAATTTAACTAGAAAGAACCAAGCCTTTGTATGGACAGAAAAATGTGAGCAAGCTTTTATCAAAATAAAGGAAGCTCTAATTAATGCACCAGTATTGAGAGTGCCAGAAGGAAATGAAAATTTGGTTGTGTACACTGATGCAAGTGGCTCTGGGTTAGGGGCTGTGTTGATGCAGCAAGACCAGGTGGTAGCCTATGCATCTAGGCAATTAAAGCCACATGAAACCAGATATGCAACCCATGATCTTGAACTAGCAGCAGTTGTGTATGCTTTGAAACTTTGGAGACATTATTTGTTAGGTGCCAAATTCATTTTGTACACTGATCATAAGGCACTGAAATATTTATTCTCACAAAAAGATTTGAACATGAGGCAACATAGATGGGTAGAGTTCCTAGCTGCCTATGATCTAGATATACTGTATACACCAGGCAAGGCAAATAAAGTTGCAGATGCCTTGAGTAGACAACATGCCAAGGTAGCCATGTTGATGATGAAAGAGTTTAGGGATTTGTCTATACTTACTGATTTGGAAATTGAGGAAAACAGTAAGGTACAAACGATGCCCATTGAAGAAGGTGAAGGTAAAGGGAAATTAAGTATGATATCTTTGCAATCAGATTTACTTCTTAAGATTGGGAAAATGCAGGAACAAGACCTAAACATGGTGGAAAAGAAAATGTTCATATCAAAAGGGGAGGAAGTAATAAATTATCAAATTGATAAAAATGGTTATTTAAGGAATAAAAATAGGATATGTGTTCCAGAAAATATAGAATTGAAGGAGGAAATATTAAATGAGTACCATAGGAATAAGTACTCCATACACCCAGGTAGCACCAAGATGTATCAAAATTTGAAAAGAAATCTTTGGTGGAAGGGGATGAAGTCAGATGTGGCCAGATATGTTGCAAGGTGCATGACTTGCCAACAAGTCAAGGCAGAGACACAAAGGCCATCAGGACTGTTGCAACCCCTTAGTATACCACAGTGGAAGTGGGAGGATATATCTATGGATTTCATAGATGGTCTGCCTAGATCTAAGAAGGGAAACACAAGTATATGGGTAATAGTGGATAGGCTAACTAAGGTAGCACATTTTATCCCAATTAGAACAGACAGAAATGCTCCAAAATTGGCTCAAATATTCATGAAAGAGGTAGTAAGGTTGCATGGCATACCCAAAACCATTGTGAGTGATAGGGATACCATCTTCACCTCAAGATTTTGGAAAAGTTTTCAAGAGGCCATGGGGAGTGAATTGTGCTTAAGCACTGCCTACCATCCACAATCAGATGGTCAAACTGAGGTGGTGAACAAAGTCTTAGAGGATTTGTTGAGAGCATGTACACTGGACTTTGGAGGCAACTGGGAAGACCACCTCCATCTAGCTGAATTCACATACAATAACAGTTACCAAAGCACCATAGGGATGGCACCATTTGAAGCCTTATATGGCAAGCCATGTTTATCACCTATATGCTGGGTAGAGACTGGAGAAAGGGCTGTTCTTGGACCTGAATATCTTAAAGAAACTACAGAGAAAATTGGGTTAATAAGAAAAAGAATAGCAGCAGCTCAAGATAGGCAAAAGAAATTTGCAGATAGGAAGAGAAAGCAAGTGGAATATGAAGTGGGAGACTTTGTTTTCATCAAGATTTCACCTATGAAGAAAGTCATGAGATTTGGCAAGCAAGGTAAGCTTACACCAAGGTATGTTGGACCCTATAAAATTCTGGAAAGAATTGGTTCATTGGCTTACAAATTAGAACTACCAGAGGAAATGAAAGCAATGCATAATGTTTTTCATGTGTCCCAACTTAGAAGATGGGTACATGATAAAGAAGACATTTTGGAAGAGCCTACCAAAATTCAAATAAATCCTGACTTGGTTTATGAAAAAGAACCAGTGGGGATTGTAGCCAAGGAAGAAAAGAAATTAAGGAGCAAAACCTTGAAACTAGTTAAGATCCAGTGGAGTAGTGATCCTAATGACTGCACATGGGAGTTAGAGGATAAGATTAGGATGGATTATCCTAAGCTTTTTGCAAATTAAAAGGTAATTTTTTTTTTCTGGAAAATTTTGTTATGCATGGTTGATATGGTTGAATTTGTTTGCTTATGCATATGTTTGATAAGTTTTTAGAAAAGAAAATGATGCTTGATATAAATGTTAGAAAAATTGTGAGGACACAATTCCTAAAAGGAGGGGTGAATGTAATACCCCAAAATTTTGTGAAAAATCATTTTTGTAAAATGATTTAATTTTTGAAATATTTAGATTTAAATATGGTGAAATTTCTGGAATAAATAGTGTGCAAGTATATGTGTGCACGTGCACACTGAAATGGCACAAGGAAGAACTCCAGATTTCTTGGATTTAAAACAAGAATTAAAAAGCAATACAAACATGATTTTGCAACATGGATATTTGATTTCTAGAATTATATGGATCATCTTAGAAAATAAGAAAAGTAAGTTTTACTTTAAATCAGTAAACAGATTTTATTTAAAATCCAGAAAAGAAAATTATACATATATATATATTATAAGGATTTGTAAACCTGTATACATATAGGTGCATATGTTTCTGAAATTAAAGAGGAATTAAATAAGCCTAGATAAGATATGTATACAAATATACATTTTTAAGTACTGAAAAGTATATATATATATATAAGCAAGTGAAACTATAACATTAAAATGACATGAAATGTGATACAAGTCAATATGCTTGTGTAGGCAAAAATAGCAAAGGGGATTCTCAAGAATAATTAAAATATGAAATAGGATAGTCACACTTTTAACATGACTAGGTGAGTGGCTATTTTCTGAAAAGTAAAAGAAAGAAAATGCAGCCTTTAAATTGGTTAATATGGCCGGGGTATTATGAATGAAAAATGCATGATGCTAGCCAGGACAGAAATGGAATTCTGTTTTAACAAAACCCTAGTGGAAAAAATGCATATAAATAGGCAGTTTTAGCCAGTAGAATTATCTTTACCCCGAGCTGCACAAAAATAAGAAAGGAAGAAAAATATTGGAAGGAAGGAGAAAACACTCATACAAGGATTTTCTGGATTAATAAGAGGAAATATTTAGGTGAGTAACCTCACTGAGTTCATGGCATTAAGACCTGAGATGAGGCAGCCACTTTTTATTGTCATTTATATATATTTCTGGTTTTGATGTATATGATTTCATCAATGCTTTTTGGATGTCTTATTTTAAATCTGATATGATTTAATATGGATGATTTTGATGATCTTTGATTGGTTGAGACATTTGTCTTTGGATGTGTATCATACTGTTTTATTTATACTCATAAATGTTAAAGTCTAGGATCTTAAAATTATATAGAGAATACTCTCAACTGTTATAGATCTATGGCATGGAAACTTTACAAAAATGTTGGGAGCTGCATTATACTTGGTATAAGTGCTGAGGCTTGAGAAGAAAAATGTTAAGGGTGCAATAGAAATTTTCTAAGTGCTGAGCCCTTAATCAAATCAAAAAAAAAAGAAGAAACTCACAAGCTAAAATTATGATTGAACCAGATCCTGAATCTGAATCAATCATAAAGGCTTGCAGATCAATATAATAAGAACATGCCATGCCTCTTTTTACAGTTGAAAATATTCTTATATTTTACTAAGATCAAGACATATTGACCCCATTTAGGAAATAACCATCTGCTTATTTCTGAGGAGAATTATGCTAGGAAAGATTATGGATGTTTCCATGTTTGCAGTGACATGTTCACTTAGCATATTTGATGATAGGATTTAAGACAATACACTAGTAAATAAACTAGGGAAGGGAAGGCCAAGAAAGCTGCTGGAATGCTTGTCATATTTGAAGTATGCAAGTTGGCACATGGTTTGTTTAAGCCCTGAGATCTTTGTGCAATGATGTGAATTAGTTCATTGCAATGTGTCCCAGTGATTCCTTAATAGCAGATGAGGCAGGGATTTAAATTGAAGTATACAACCTGTAAATGAAGAAATAGGAATATGGATATTTCTTAGGTTGAATGGTATGGAACCAAGATGGTTCCAGTGAATGCAAATGTTGCAAATAGATAATTATGTTTGCATGATTATGTATGCAAGTGTAAGAATGATAAATGAATATATCATACCTGAATCAACTTAATTATACTATGTTAAAGTAATTGATTGCAGAAATTTGCTTAAATAACCAGTTGGTGCTCTTATATTCTCTATTGCTTAATATCATGAATGTATTGATGTTACTCATACCAGATCATAGATCTGACCCTTGTTTGCTCATGGCATCTGGGGTGTCTCATTTTAAAATGAGGCAGCCACTCATGCTCTTTCAGGTAACCCAGGCACTAAGTAAAAATGAAGTTATGGCTATTATGGAGGAGTGAATGAACATGCTAGCTAGTTTCAATAAGAGCTTAAATTGATTATATCTGCATGTATTCAGGAAAAATTTTATGTTTCTAAGATTTCCAGTCATGTAATGAATTCTATTATGGTTAGATGGACTAGTTGTATCATGTTAAATATATTGTTATGCACTAAGGATTAAAATCTAAAAGAAATATCTGAGTGGGGAACAAGGAAATGATTTTAAGTATTGATATGGATGCTTGGAAAAGAAATATGCATATGTAGGTGAGCTACTGTTTTGCATAATTTATATTATGTATTAGTTAATATTGAGACATAACAGAGCACTGAGTTTTAGAACAAAATCTGGATTTAGCTAGAAGTAAACTTATAAGGATTTTAGTTTCTTTTTACTAAAATGCTTGGTAAATAAGTTTGAATTCATTTCTGAATTGTATTGAGAAAAGTAAAATGTTTTTAAAAGCTTCAGACAGAATGCAATGAATGGTATCTCCATTGCTTTGAACTAGTGTGTAGCAGATACAGGATACATGAATTAACCAGCTTCAAATAAATGATGTATTGGTTGATCATGATAGATTGTATTTTGAAAATAAAAATGCATTTCAAAAGCTTAGTACATTTAGCAATTGTTTCACCACAATCATCTTTAAAAGTTTAAGACAGATAAGCAATGTAAACTGGTTTGAACAAACAAAACCTGGCAACACACCATATACTCTGAAGGTTAGGCAGATTCTGGTTTGTAAAATGCAAATAAAAGAATGGTCAGATTAACCATATGGTTAGACCATAGGTCAGGCAAATTGTTCACTTCAAATCAATGAAGCAAGGAACCATTTGAACCCAGTTTTCTGGAAAATGAGCAAAGATATTGACATGTACATGCATATCTGTGTACATGTTGATATTTGGGCAAAAATATAAACATAAATTCCTAGAACAGTTGTAGGAATGGGTTTCAAAAATAATAAAGTAAGAAATATTGTTTTGTATGTTAGATTATAGGCAAAAATTAAATATATATGTGCAGATATAGGTAGATATCAGATTTCAAACCATACAGGAGAAAAAAAAAAGAAAAACAAAAATTGGGTTTGAACCGACCAGCATAGCACTCGAACTCGTGACCTTTCATGTATAAGTTAGGCGCGTTTCCATTATGCCTAGATGTTGCTTGTGTTCACTTATGATCCACTTTCTTTTAACCTGAGTTTGATATTATCCAGACTTTAAGACAATCATCTGTATTATAAGCTTGCTTTCCACTGATTATTACTTGATCATTTCTTAATTATAATAACAGACTAAAGTACATATTTCCAGTGGATTCTATAGTCAAAAATCAGGATACAATAATTAATCTTTTAAAAGGGAATTATCACATTTTAATAGATTTAAAAGGACTTCTACTTACATATTATCATACTCTGATTCTAGTAGAATATAACATAGATATCTTCATATATGTATGTTAGGAACGATTTAGATTTAAAACAATATTTTTATATTGTGAAAGATCCTGGATATATTTTGTTTATTGGATAAAGAAAATGACCCTGGGAAATACATTTGTAATGAATGATATATCTATATATCATCTCTAAAAAAAAAAATCCTTATGAAATTAGGGTGGAAATAGGAGGGTCATTTCAGTTAGGCATTTTGCAGCTTGTTCGCCATCATCCCATTGAACATTGCTTGCAAGTTAGGGTTAGCAGTCCCCGAGCCCACTCATTCTTCATCAACTACTTAGACAGAGTTCCTTACTGTGTTTCTTATATGCTGGCTCATTATTAGTTTGTAACTAGAATGACCAGTCTCTCATAAACAAAACCACATTAATGGTACTCGCGTGTGCATGCGACTTATATACAACTATATAGTTTTGAAAACCAAAATATAAAACAAGCACCCTCTCTCTCGTATATGTATACACACACACTCGTTCCAGTCCAGGGTGATAACCCCTTTCCTATCTCGTATATGTAAGATAATTATCAAGGGTTGAAAAGAATAGAAACAATCACAAAACTACCATATATCTCACAACACATTAAAAAAATATAATATACATCACATGTATAAAATAGGAGGGACAACAATAACTAAAATGAACAACAATATTAGAGTACATAGGTTCATAATGTTATACAAGGTAATAATAGGGTTTATGCAAATGATAATAAATTCAAACCATCTTTAAATATAATAAATGACAATGTCCAGGCTTCTAGTGTCGCACAGTGGAATAAGCATAAGTCCATATATAATATGAGAAAGTTCCATCTTGCTCGTCCTCTGAATTACCATATGTACCACATGGACCTACTATTTAGTCTACTCATTTTATAGCACCTGAGGTAATAAGAATGTGTAAATAAAATAAACAGTAAATAGATTGAAAGGACTTAATAAATAATTAAATAAGCCTCAAAAATGGAATTTGAGAAATATCATAATTTAGCCACGAAAATTGTACCATTATGTTCGTGGTGATTTTTTGAGAAACTTTCATGTATAAAGTTTTGCGATTGAAGTTCAAATAAAGAAGATATCAATATTTGAAAATTTGGATAAAAAATAACTAAAAATGAAATAAATAATAATAAATGTAGGATCACTATCTATCGATAGCCTCATAAGGTCAGTCGACCACTATTGATCGCCTATGATAAGTGGTCGATCGGTTGAAGTTACGGCTACTAGGGTTGAACCTCAGCCTAATAGCCCAGATTTAATAAATACTAATCTAATAGATAGAATTGATTCCAGCATCTATATATATAGGCCTAGCCCCTCACTTTTCTTCTAATATTTTTTAACAGAGCAATAGAGATCTATCATTTTCCCTTCTACATTATTTCTACAAATCATAACACTACTATATATATATACAGAGAGGGGTAGAAAATAAAAGAGAAGAAGAGAAGGAGTGAATTAATTCTACGAAAAAATAAACTTTATAAATATAAATCTAAATTTTCACTCTACTCAAATCTCCTCTCGAATCTTTAATTCTAATGGTTATGTATATATCTTAATATACATATTTTTGGGTTGGAAAGGAAAAAGGAGTCACTTAAAGGAATGAACTCAAATTTGGAGATTTGGAAAGCTAGAAAGATGAGTAGGAAAATTGTATGATTTATAAATAACACTGAAATTTATATCTTTTGATTTTATTTAATTATTATGTCTATGTAAGATTTTTTTGAATTGTAGGTTTAAAACGAATATATTTAATTTAAAACTTGCATACATATTCTGTAAGTAATGTAATTATGATGGAATGACATATACACCCTAATTTGGAAATTTTGGGAAATTAGTCCCTAAAAATTATAAAGCATGATGTTGATAAGATTGTGAAGTTTATTCTAGATTTACATTAATTGGGTTATAAATTGTTTAGCATTCACTAGGAATGCCCAAGTTTGACTTAGAACATACATTTCTATACTTTAATTTATTGGGAGCATTGAATGTTTTTAGCTGTATTTATTCCCATGTAAATTTCCATAGACTGATTAACTTCACAACTATGTACAAAAATGCATTGTTATTGCCTAAATGAATGTGTAAAGTACAGATGAACTTCTCTGTAGTTTGCATTGTCTATTTCAATAAAAATGAAAGGTGATAATTCATTGTAACTTCAAACGAAGCAAATGTCCCACTTATAGGTAGATTATGGAAAGTTACAATGGTAAACCTTTTCAGGAAAGGATAGCCCTTACATATTAAAATGTGGAAACAATCATACTTTGTAGAATTTACACATAAGTGTATATTCTGAGATGCCTTAAGGTAGAAATTAAAGTGTTAAAAATAAAAGTGTACATACATATAATCACACTTACTAAATTATATATATATATATATATAACCTAAAGGATATAGCGTAATAAATAAATATACATCGTACTCGTATTAGCTACAATTGGGACATTAAATATTAACAACGTAATAAATAAAAGTGTTAAGAGGTTGCAATGGAAAACGAGGTAATAATTCCAACATTCATGAATAATGATTGCAATAAATGTGTAGTTAACAGGGAGTTGCAGAAATCAAATGGTGACATAAATGTGTTTAATGGGAATAATTACAGGTTTAAACATGAAATTTATGGAGAAAACCAAATAGGCATAATAAGTTAAATTTGAAATGAATAAATAAATGTCATTAGTGATTATCCAATTTGAATAATTTTGACCATTTATAAGGACAATTAAATTGGAAATTCAAAGATAAATGACATTTAGGAAATAAAGAATAAGTGTATATGATAGGAATACGTTCATAACAAGTAAATAAATAAATGTAAATAAATGAACTTAAGAGGCGTAATGATTTCCATAGTGGATATTATATGGCCAAAATAATACGTTATGATGAGCATGAATTAGTGAGCCTAGCCTAATATTAAAGTTAATTATAAATGGCTTGGTTTGATATGAGCTGGAATGCGAGGTCAGTAGAGTTACATAACAGAAGTTTGCCCGTCACTTAAAGGCTACCAATAGTTATGTACGCGTACTACTGATGTAGGACATCTATAATTGTAGGACCCATGGGGTAGAGAAATATACATTCGCGTATAGGTAGGAGAAAATATTCTAAGGGTTTGCCTCAGATTTGAAGTATTAAATGGCTCGGTACCTTTATGGATGTCAATGGGTTTACTTTGAGGATTGAACTATTAAATGGTCATTGTGTATGCCTCCTTCTTATTTAAGAAGTCTTAAATAACCTATGATGAAGCCTAATTGGGAAGAGTCTGCCTTATTTCTAAACAAGAGGTATTAAGTAACTAGAGTGGGTAATTTCCCTGACTTGTTTAGGTAAGTCAAAATGGGATTTCAGCTATGTGGATCGGCGGGCTATGTCAGTATTGTTGATAGGTAGGTATCTAGAAGTAGGCTGCCATATAGGCTTTGACAACCAACGATTCTGAGTAGTTGTTAGCAAAGACTTGGGTCATGCCCTGATAGATTTCGATTTCTACTAGTGTAGAATCCATATAGGATACACAAGGACCTCAAAGTTTAATTAATTGTTTGGTTGTTGGAGGTGAGCTAGTTAACCCTTATATAAGTCTTTGAGATGTATTAGTAGTATGGCTAATTAAACTATATATTCATATATAGGAGTCATCAGCCTTCGTAGGTAGAGCTAGTAGACTATCGATTACGTTATGGAGGACCTGCTTTGGGGTTAATGTATTAAATAGTCGTTGGGTCTGCCTCCTCCCTATTTAAGAAGTATTAAGCAGTCAGGGGTTTTCTTTTGGGTATTTCATGCATATGTATATATACTAAAATATATACAATTGTACCTCGAAGGAAGGTTGGATATATTGTATGTGCAAATGGGATTAAATGGATAATCCTATGGATGGTAGACATAACTCTTAAATAGAAGTCAATCAACATAAACTAGTGTTATGTATTAAGTATGTAATTTACTAGTCACTAGAATGTTGTTCTGACCCCCTTCTTATTACAACCCACATGGTAGATTAAGGAGGACGGGCTGCTGGTGCAAGATGGAATGGTAGATGTTGAGATCTTCTCATTCATGCTCGGCACTAACAAGGCAACAAGATATCCAAGAAATGATATTGATTCCAAGGTAGAAGCTTTAGTCGGTATATATGTTTTATTATATTTTACTATTCCGTTGTGAGTTTTCTCTTTGATATACTTATGTTTGTTACAGGTTACCAAGACCAACGATCCCTACCCTAATGGACTTGGGTTTCGATTTAGTCAAAATTCGGTCCTATTAAGGTATGAGTTGATGCATTTGCTATCAGAGCTAAGGTAAGTTGATCTTAGGAATTAGGATACAATGAGTGAATGTATTTGTATTTTTAATTATATATATATATATTATATGCCAAACTCTATGAATTTCGACTATAGAAGTAGTTGAGACCATATCCTGAAAAGATGGATAAGTCATCTATGAGTTGGAATAATAAATAGATTTAAATTTATGGCCTGCCCCGATTACTCCACAGTATGTAAGCAGTGCTATAAGGCATTGACCAAGAATAGCATGACCGCAACATATAGAATGATTATTGAAGTTGGATGGTGCTTGACTTCTTTGTTGGGCCTAGGCTGCCCTATGATGGTGGATTTCACTAGATTATCGATTGAAGACATATATTTCATCCAGACAGATGGGAGGTAAGAACTTATATGTTGCAAATATCCGGAGGTAAGTATGAGTGAGCAATTTCCACAAGAAGGTGTGCATTAACAACTACAAGGTGATAGCTGGATTTTTATTATATATTCTTAATATGAAGAGGTTAAGAATAAAGGGAGAAGAAGAAAAGTCCAAAAGAAAGGACAATTAAAATCCATTTCTGAGTCCGACCCCACATGAAAGAATTTAATAAAATGTTTTGAATCTTCTGAAAGTATTTGAAGTAGTTTTAAAAGATTATTTCGAAATAAAATGCCCATATGTTGGAAAGTTGTTTTGAAAAAGCAAAAAAATTAGGAAATTTTAGATTAAGGAGCTATCAGAACTGGCTGGGTTAAAATTTTTAAATTTGAAGATTTTTGGAAAAGAGATTTTTCCTTTTTGAAATGATTGAAAGAGAGATCATATGTTTGGCTCGATGATTTTTTTAATTTTTGTAAATTTAAAAGTTTTAAAATTCTTTTCAAAGGTTGGATAAATGGAAATGACACTTGATTTAAATGAGGTAAGAAGAGAGGAAGGGTGAGAATGCCCGATAATGAAGATAGGAAAAATATTTCCATATAAGGAAAATACGAAGAAAAAAAACTGAAATAGATTTGTACATTTGATATCTCTTTACATGTTAATGAAGAAAATCCCAATGGCTAAAGAAGTAAGCGAATGCACTACAATGAGTCAATCGGGAAAACAAGAAAAGAGGAAAAGAGCTATATAAGTGGAAGCCATTTAGGTAGAAGAAATATAAAATAGGGATAGAGTTGGAGGTATGACCTATGGGCAATTATGTAATTTGTTACATATATCTAAATTGATAACCAATATTGTTCGAAATAAAAGGTGTTTTCTTTATATTATATACTTCATATAATTTGTTATGTTAACTAATTAATTTAATTAAAAGTATATTTAATATAAAGTCCACAAATGGTATGTTTTGTGATAGTAATTACAATGTGTTGTAACGTTAGTGATTTATCACGATAAAATAAACATATTGTTTTAAATATTCATAGTCAAGATATATCGAGACTGGGTATGGATACATCTGTTAAGAAAGAGTACATAATGCTATCCAAATGTTGGACAGTGTATTACTCGTGACTGTTGGGGGCACGAAGGGGTTACATACTATTAGTTATTGGAAAATGGAATTATTCACTCAAGAGTTATCCATTGGTTAATATACTAAGGTCAAATAAACAATCTTGATGTGACAATCTTACAGAATTCCCTTGACTTGAGAATATTATGGAACTTCAATTTGGAAACTGTGCTTTGATTATAGTTAAATCGTGGTACGACATCCATCAAATGACTATAGTTGGGTCGAGTGGAAGCATTGGAAGTGAAACGCTATTCAAGGGAGAATTTGTCTCCTAAATTATATGGGGTTAGTATCATAGGGTCAACTTAAGTCAACTCAAAGCCAAAGTCTCATGCCAAAGCAATATGATTAATAATAATTGTTATTATTGAACCAAGGGTTTTGTGTTTGCACTTACAAAGTTGAATGTGGACAATATTGAAATTTTGACCAAAACCAAATTCCCTAAGTCCTAATGTGATATAGTTTTGACGAAGAGAATTGGGGTAATAATCGTCATTAAAAGGTACCGCTTAAGTGTTTGTGAAATTTGATTTTACCAAAAAGACATATAAGCGATGAATTCAGCCAAACTGTCACACCACTAGCTAAGGGGACATGTGAACATTGATATTTGAATTTTTCAATATTAATCGCTAACTGAATTCACACCTCTGATTCGCACAACCGCATTTGTCATTTCTCCAAAAATCGCACGATTTAAGTAATTTTTAAAATACTATAAATTGATGAATTAATTAATATTTATGAAATATTAATTATTGTTAATTTATTTGATGTTTTGAATGTTGCTGGTAATTAATTAAATGCATATAACAAGGTTTAAATAATAATATAATTGCATAAAAGTTTTTAATAAATTGGAACCTTTTTACATTAAGAATATGTTATGACCAACCATATAATAATGAGAGGAGGGAATCAATTAATTGAATTGACTAAAATTTAAAAGGAATTAAAGAAGGAAGTTTTGGTAAGAAGAATGGGAAATGTTCCTTTAATTCTATTAAAACAAAATCTTCTTTATTTTAATAAATTATTCTTGTTGTTACACTTGTTTCTTTGAATCATGGATCAAATTTAAGTATATTAAATCATGAAATTATGTGTGTATATCACATGTGTATGTGTGTGTATAAATTAATCAAGTCTTCTTCATACCTTGAAATTGTAAACCAATATTAAACTAAATTTTACTTGGTTGATTTGTTTTAGATTAATTCAGTTTCATGTTTTAGAATTAAATTTCAGTTCATCACATATATGTATATACCTAAATATAAAGTTATGTTCCGAATCCAGTTATATCACTGGGGTCAATAAATTAAATTTTAAAGCTTTTAACTTTCTTTATGTTAATTGTACGTCTTTTCAAAGTTAGATATAAAATAAACTTCTTTTGTTTTTAGATGGTTTGGATGTTTGCTATAATTAAGTTTGAAATTCCATATGGTCTTAGATTAATTGTTTATTTGGTGACTGTAGAAGAAAAGTAAAGTAGAATTACACTACATGATTATTTCCTTTTCAACTTATATTATTTTTAGATTTATTTGCAACATACATTATTTTTAGATTTATTTCCATCTTCACTCTTCTGATTTACTCTTACATTAATGTTTCTTTATGAAAATTATTTTCATACTTTTATATATATAATAATAATATAAGCTGCAACAAAGATTACATATACATATACATACATACATACACACACACACACACATATATATATATATATGTATGTATGTATGTATATAGTATTGTCAATATGTGTATACAAGCCATATACATATATTGCAATATACTCAAACATATGCACATACTTAGGCATTTGTATTCCAGATATGCATGTGAGAATGTAACATGTATGTGTGTGTGTATACACACACACATACACAATAGATATAAATCTCAATATCTAAATGTGTGTGTGTATACACACACCCCTCATGTTAATATTAGCTCATTTTTGTTATATGTTTGAATGTTTATCGATGCATTCCAAATAAAACTTTTAATAAAAATATTAACATGTTTAATTAACAAATATAAATAATGAATTAAATAAAATATGATTTTACTTAAAACTAGATTGGATCTAGTAGAACCCCTTAAGACTTCATAGGTCTAATAAATTCAAGATATTTTTTTTGGAATCTACCTATTTCACCTGCTTTCGACTGGCCTATTCCAACAAATAGTAGCAAAGTTAGGAAATTTAAATAGGAACATGTTACGAATTTATATTAAAATAATGTTAGTATCTAGTTAGGAACAATGTAAGAAATATAAGGCAAAGCAAAGGAAAAATTGATAATTTCCATGAATATGTGCAATAATTAGACATATCTTTTAAAAGTTCCCCTCATATGCTATTGGAATCTTCGTAAGTTTGAAAGTGAGAATAGCATGAGTAGCGGGGAAAATAATAAGATAAAAGCTATCCTTGTCTACTCCAGTTTTCATTGTTTAAAGTTGTAGAAGATGTTTTTGAAAAATAGTTTGGTATGACAATTGAGTTTTGAATGAAAACATAATAAATGTTTTAAGTTAAAGATCCTACTGTTAAAGAAGTAAGTCTCTATTATAGGAGGTCCTTAAAGGGGAAAATTGATTTAGAGATTATTCATGTAATAAAAGATTGGCTTTTACTTGTAGCACCCCATAAATTTTACGATAATTAATTAATAAGCAATAACACCAAAAGTAGAATTTTTACAAACATTAGAATTTGGCTATGAAACTTGTACCATTAGGTTTGTGTTGATTTTCTAATCAATTTTCA
This sequence comes from Allium fistulosum, assembly GCA_030737815.1. Lineage (NCBI taxonomy): Eukaryota > Viridiplantae > Streptophyta > Magnoliopsida > Asparagales > Amaryllidaceae > Allium > Allium fistulosum. The sequence goes on from CM060905.1 coordinate 839,766,391, forward strand.
TATTTAAAGTTTTCTGATCGGAGTTCAAACGAAAAGGTTATTAACGTTCGAAGTTTTTGAATTGAAATTAATTATATATGTAACTAAGGAAATAAAAATAATTAACTAATGTTAATTATCATTAATTAGAGTTCACTAATGGTTAACGTTACTTAAACATTAATTAAGCTAACATCGGAAAGAAATTGTATCAACTGGTTAATGAGGAATCAAATCAACGAAATTAAACAGCAAGGATAATTAACAAAAACATTAAGGACCAATCGACCCTTGACTTTGGCCGGTCGACCGGTAGAGGGCAGTGGTCGGTTAGTAGAGATGTCATTTGAGATTTTGTAGTAGCAGAACGGGCCCGGATTTAAAATAATTAAGTCAAATGGCTGGCAATGATTCGAACCCTTATAAATATGGACCTAACCCCTCACTTTTCTTCTCATGTTTTCTGAGCGACGTCGAAGCTTTACCATTTTCTCTTCACCACAAAATTCATAATTCTTAAAAAATAGCTATAGTTGACATATGTATACACAAATGGAGGATAGTAGAGGATGACTGAGAAGTAGAATAGGGTCAAATCAAACCATCAAGCCATGGTAAATTACAAATCTGGATCTAGAATCTTAATTAAATACAGATCTCTTCTCTGATCTAGATTTTTGATATATATATATATATATATGCTTGCGATATACGTATTCAAATGGGGAAAATAAGGGGAGTCAAACTGGAATAATAGGGATTAAATCTGGAGATTTAAAAAGCTAAAAAGGTGAGTGGAAAATTATATATTTTTATATAATATTGGATTTATATCGTTCTGAATCTATTCATTTATGCCTAAAATATAAATTTGAGTTGTAGGGTAAAATTTTATATATCTAATGAATTTATAAACCCTACCTACATATTCTATAATTGATAACTTGAAATATATATTGTATGTATGTGAACCTAGAAAATATTGGATGGTGGTAGTCCTTGAATTTAAGATTGGGTAGTAGTGGTCCCTGAAACTTATAATTTATGTGAAAGTTTCAGATTTGTAGATTTAAATGACTTTTGCTAGTAAAAAGGTGACTTAAGTTATCACAATAAATTATCGAGATTTAAGTAATATTTTAATTTATTGGAATATAGGGTATTGCAATGTGAATTTCTATAGATTATCAAGTTTAGATTCATAAATAAAAGTGTATCATTTGAAATAACAAGGAATACACTTAAAAAAAGAAGATGTATAAAATAGAGATATTTACCTTATTTTATACAGTCTATTTTAATAACTTCAAAATATAGTTTGTTGTAACTCCAAATGTAACACAAATTCCTTTTTTGGGTAAGAATTAGAGACCTCTAGTGTTAACCTTTCCTTTTAAGGAAGATGTAATTTCAATGCATTAAAATGCAATAATCCCTAAGTATGAATTAAAAGATTTGAACTGCGATAATAATAATAGTTAAATTACAAAATTAAAATATATGCAATATAAGAAAGATAGAAATCAAATAATAACAATGAAAATGTAGGCAAGTAATAATTTAAAAATATAAAGAGTATTAAAATTCATTAAATAAGGGAGGGTAGTAAATGTTAAAAAGGGATAAAAGGAAAAGTTAAAGAAAAAATATGGAAGTAAATAGGAAAAGATATTTCGATCTTTCAAAAGGAAGAGATAAATGATCTTAAATTGAATAAGAAATAAACATATTAAAAAGTAAAGAAATGTTATTAACGATTGAACATTGGACGCATAATAATCAAACAAGTATGAATGAACACACACACACATATACATAGCCTCTAGTATGCGTTTATGACAGATGTGAATTATTATAGTTAGTAAATAACTTAGATGCATAAGAATGTCGTAGTAATTAGAATTGCTTGGGATGTCAGTAGTGTTACACAACAAAAATCTACCCACGGCAAGGTGCTACCAGCAGTTGTGTATACATTTTACTGATATATAACATATCCAACCGTAGGACCTATGGAATTATATACGCTCGTGTATAGGTAAAGGAATACCCTAATATGGTCTACTTCAATCTTTTAGGAGGGGTATTGCCTTGATTGCATTAGGCAATCTAAATGGGATGGTGAGCAATGATCGACACTATTTCAGTTTGTTGGTACCATATTAGAGAGTAGGAGCTGTACATAGGTCGAGAACGTCATCAGTCATGAGCGGTCAGCAGGAAAGACGAGGGTTACATCTAACGGGCTACGCCTCCTACTAGTGTAGGTCATGCTAGGTTATGCACCACTACGATTGTTTGCTAGTTTGTTTGTTGGAGGTAAGGCTAAATAACCCTTAGTGAGGGTCTTTCAAAATGAATAGGGTAGTCCATGGAGTTGAGTCCACAATTTTCCAAGGAGTTGAGTACTTTATAGTCTCTGGTGCTTAGTCTATAATAGTCTGAGGAGCCGAGTCCTCTATAGTTATGGAGTTGAGTCCATTATAGGAAGCAGACAAGTAGAAAATTGGTGCAGCAGCGGAATGACAAAAATGATAATTCTGTGAAAGTAGCGGTCGGTGGATTGATGAATACTGAAATTCCCGAATTCGTTGATCCGAAGATACCGAATTCTAGCTATCCCGAACTCGTTGATCGCGCACGATACCGGGTTCAAAGATCTGCGATTCTTCACACGTTGATCTAGCGCACTAGATTCCGTGAATCGGCTTCAGCTGTCATTGAATCGAGCGCACTCGATTATCCGAGAGTGGAGATAGGAGATTACACTCGACTACCAATTTGGTGAAAGCACAAAGCTAACAAAACAAAGTTTTTATTTCAAATCAACTCTACCTATTACAAATGGCACCACCGGCCTATTTATAGAAGTTACAAACAAAACAAAATTATGTACAACTCTTAAGTCGGGACCGACTTATCACGAACGACTCAAAGAAGTACAGACGACATACGACTTACAAACAGACGACATACGAAATAGACGACATACGACTTAAAGAAATACAACACATAGTACATAGCGACTTAACAAAACAACACTTACATCACGAATTTACAACACTTAAGTCGTTTACGACTTATAACCTGCGACTTAAAACATGCGACTTAACATCCTCCGCATCTTAAAGAATCAACGGCCTAGAATAAGGTGGAATAAGAATCTACGGTTTCCATCTTCAGCGACTTAACTTAGGTCGGTAACGACCTAAAAATACGTAGCGACTTAAGAACAGCGGTTCAGATTAACTCGGCAGGAGAATCCATGGCTTCAGGTTTCAGCGACATAAGATGGTACGACTTAACTAAGTCGTAACTCGATACCGACTTACCACTTGACTCGTTAAGTCGTTCTCGACCTAACACTTCATCAGTTTGCTCTGCCTTCTCACTGCATAACTCGGTAGATCGTCCTGGTGACTTAAGAGATTCGCTAACCCGCATATCTCTACTGAGTCGTTGCCGAGTTATACTATGTCGGTCTCGACTTATGGTTTCACTAGGTCGGTTACGAGTTAGGCCTTCTCCCCAGTTGAGTCATAGCTCCTTTTCATCTGAACTGTTAGGTCGTAGACGACTCAATACCGCTTTATTAACTCGCCGCTTCCCCCCACATGCCTCCTTAGGTCGTGGATGACCTATATCTTCTGTCTTAAGTCGTATGCGACTTAAATCCTTAAGTCGTGTGCGACTTAGACCTTCACTTCTGTCCTGAGCTGCATCATCCTCCCCAGGCTGAGAAAAATTCGACCTTGAATTTGTACTCTCTTCTTCCACAACAAATTCATCCCCATGATATGGTACGAGATGCTTAACATTGAATACATCAGACGTGTACACATCCTCCGGCAGCTTCAATTTATAAGCATTTTCATTAATCCGTTTCACGATTTCTACAGGACCAATTTTCCGAGCTTTCAATTTGTTATAAGCACCTATTGGAAAACGATCCTTTGTTAACACGGCATATACCCAATCTCCTTCATTAAACTCAACACTTCTTCGTTTCAAATCTGCAGAGCGTTTATACTTCTCATTCGCCTTTTCCAATCGTTCTTGAATGATTCTATGACATTCAGTCAACCCCTCAACAAAATCAACAGCTCATTTAACCGTCCCTTTTGGCTGTGGTATTACCGTTAAATCCAACGGTCCCCTCGGTAAGCTTGAGTATACTATCTGAAATGGACTGAACCTTGTACTACGATTCACTGCATGATTATGAGCAAATTCTGCTTGGCATAACTTCATGTCCCAACTCTTCAGATTGTCTTGCACAAGACATCTCAACAAATTTCCCAATGATCTGTTCACAACTTCGGTCTGTCCATCCGTTTGCGGATGATAAGCACTACTAAATTTCAATTTCGTTCCCACCATCTTCCATAAAATTAGCCAAAAATGACTTAGAAAATGAGTATCCCTATCCGACACAATAGATTCTGGCAATCCATGAAGTCGATAGATTTCTTTGAAAAATAACTGAGCAACATGAACAGCATCCGCCGTCTTCTTGCAAGCAATAAAATGTGCCATTTTCGAAAATCGATCAACTACCACATAAATGGAATCGTTTCCACGCTGTGTTCTCGGCAACCCCAACACAAAGTCCATACTCACATCATCCCATGGTTCAGTTGGTACAGGTAATGGCATATATAACCCAGCATTAGTTGCAGTTCCTTTCGATACCTGACAGATATGACATCGCTCCACAAACCTCTCCACTTCTTTCCTCATTGATGGCCAAAAGTAAGACTGTGAAATCAACTGTAAGGTACGGTCTCTCCCAACATGTCCTTCTTCATATAGCTCTTTTACAATCTTCATTCTCAAACTACAATCAGGTATGCACAATCGATTTCCCTTGAACAGAAAACCATCTACCATCAAAAACTCATCCCTCTTCCCACTCTTTATTTTATCAACAAACTTTGCAAAGTAAGGATCTTCGTCAAATAATTCTGGTAACACATCGAATCCCGTTACTTCAATCTTCATTGTTGTTAACAAATGATTCCTTCTACTCAAAGCATCCGCAACACGATTCGTCACTCCCGATTTGTGTTTAACAACAAACGTAAACTGTTGCAGATATGCAATCCACGATGCATGTCTCGCCGAAATCTTGTCTTGCCCTTGTAAATGTTTTAATGCCTCATGATCAGTGTAAAGAACAAACTCTTTCTGAAATAGATAATGTCTCCAGTGTTTGATAGCTTGCACCACAGCATAGAATTCCACATCATATGTGCTGTATCTCATCTTTGCTCCTGACAACTTCTCACTGAAATATGCAATCGGACGCCCCTTCTGACTCAACACTCCTCCAATCCCAACCTTTGACGCATCAGTGTGTAGCTCAAACAACAACTGAAAATCTGGTAATACTAGAATTGGTGCTGTCGTCAGCAACTCCTTGATTTGTTCAAAAGCAACTCCTGCTTCCTCCGTCCATGAAAACTGTTTACCCTTCATACAATCTGTAACAGGCGCCATCACACTACTAAAGTGTGGAATAAACCTTCGATAGAATGAAGCCAACCCGTGAAAACTACGAACTTCCGTTATCGTCTTGGGTTGCGGCCAATTTTTGATAGCTTCGACCTTACTTTGGTCAACCTGTATTCCTTCTTCCGACACAACATACCCCAGAAATAAAACACTATGCGTCATGAACACGCATTTCTTCGTTGCAGCATAAAATTGTTCTTGTCGTAGTACCATCAGTACTTCTCTCAAATGATTCAAATGTTCCTCTGGACTTCCACTATATATCAGAATATCATCGAAATACACCACCACAAATTTTCCAATAAAAGGCCTAAAAATCTGATTCATCACCCTCATGAACGTACTTGGCGCGTTTGAAAGTCCAAATGGCATTACCAACCATTCATACAACCCCTCTCGCGTCTTGAACGTTGTTTTCCATTCATCCCCTGGTCTGATTCGAATTTGATGATAACCGCTCTTCAAATCAATCTTCGAAAATATAGTAGCTCCGCTTATTTGATCTAGCAAGTCATCCAACCTCGGCATTGGAAATCTATATCTCACAGTAATCTTATTCAATGCTCGACTTTCAGTGCACATTCTCCACGTCCCGTCCTTCTTCGGTACTAACAAAGCTGGTACATCACAAGGACTTAAACTCTCCTGCACACGCCCCTGGTCAAGCAATTCTTCCACCTGCCTTCGCAACTCCTCATGCTCTTTTGGACTCATTCTGTAGTGTGGTCTGTGAGGTAATATAGCTCCTGGAACTAGATCAATTTGATGTTGAATGTCCCTCAACGGCGGTAACTCCGTTGGCAACTCCTCTGGAAATACATCCTCAAATTCTTTCAATACTGGTTTAACTTCTTTTGGAATTTCAACTTCTTCACTGCTCTCACGCCCAATTAACAAGAATACTTCCGGCTCCTCTTAGACTTCTTTAACAAACTCCTTCAAGGTTAATAAAGTTTTCAGCTCTTCAATCTCCTCCAGTTTGTTTTCTTCTTGTTGACGCTTCTTGGGAACGAGAGTAATCTTCGTGCCTTCAAACAGGAAACTGTAACTGTTGGTACGCCCATCATGTTGCACCGCCCTATCATATTGCCACGGTCTCCCCAACAACAAATGGCATACGTCCATGTCTACCACATCGCACCAGATTTCATCCTTGTATTTCTTTCCAATTGAAAACTTCACAAAAGCCCTTCGTCCAACCTTCACTTCCCCGCCTTTCCTCAACCAAGCTAGCTTGTACGGTTTCGGATGTTTCTCAGTCTTCAATGACAACTTCTTTACAGCTTCTGTAGAGATAATGTTATCACAGCTTCCAGCATCAATAACAAATTTGCAAACCTTCCTCAGAATGGTGCATGTTGACTGAAAAATATTGCTCCTTAACCAACTACAATCCTCCTCTTGCTTTGGTGTTAAACAGGACCTCTTCATCATTAGATTGTAACCTTCGTCTCCCGTCACTTCTTCTTCCTCCTCATCAGGTGGTGAACTGGAACATTCAGCTTCTTCATCCTCATCCTCAACCTCTGCTATCATAGCTCTCTTCTTCGGCTTCGGACATTCGCTACTTTTGTGGCCAATTTCTTGGCAATTATAACACTTGAAACCATTATTGACTTTCGCCTTCCCAACCTCATTCACAACTGGTTTCGCAACAGCTTTTGAAACATTAGAACTTCCACTAACACCCTTCACTGGATTGTTGGAATTTGTAAACATACCACCTCCTCGTCGTCCCTGTTTCTCCTAAGCCAACGCTTTCTGATGTGCTTCCGCTACAGATCTGGGGTCAAACATGTTAACCATATCCTGAATCTGCATTCGCAATCCCCCAATGAATCTAGATGTCACCTGCTCTTCCGTTTCCATAATATCATTCCTCGCAATAAGCTGATAAAATTCATCTGCGTAATCATTAACAGCCTTTGTGCCCTGCCTCAAATTCTGTAAACGTTGATACATCAAAGATTGATAATTGTAAGGTAAAAACGTTGCTTTCATCAATTTCTTCATCTTCAGCCAAGATTCAACTTTTGACTTTCCCATCCGTTCACGTGTAAGTTTGGTTTGCTGCCGCCATGCCAAAGCTCTACCCCTCAACCTCGTAGCAACTAACTTCACTCTACGATGTTCTGGAACTTCTTTGAAGTCAAAAATCTCTTCAACATTAGCCACCCAATCTAAAAACTCCTCTGCTTGCATACCACCTTTGAATTCAGGAATTTCAGTCTTCATCCCCGACTCCCACTTGTGATCATACTCAGAGTGATTTCTTCCTTGTCCTCGTCCTTGTATACTACCACCATCATACTCCTCTTCAAAATCAGATGTATTTCATTGTCTATTTCGTCCACCCACATCTCTACTACCATCACGTCTACCACCATCATCCCTTCTATCTACATTCCTCCGTTCACGATCATTCACGTTCCTCCCACGCCTTTGATCATCGTCAACACTTCTGTCTCGATTGGAATGTGGCGAGACTCTACTTCCTCCATGGTTAGATTCAGGTGAAACCCTTCTCCGATTTTGATTCATTTCTAACATCATCTTCTCTAATCGTCCAATCCCTTCGTTAAGCTTCTCACTAAAGTTCTCATTAATTCTTTGCTCCATCTCGTCAGCTTCTTCTCTTCTATACAAAGCTTCTACGTTTTGGTGACGATTAGCTCTTCTCGGCGGCATGATTTGAAACTTTACAAACTCTTCAACACTTCAAAATTCAAACACCTTTCGAACTTTGATCCAAAATGAAATGGATCGAAATCTTCACACGTGTTGCAAATTGTGATGAACACGATGAACAACCAAACTCCCAAACAAGATAGATCCGTCCTTCAAACTTCAATACAAAGTCGAACAACTTCCCTTCTTGGTCTCGGCCGTGATCAATAACCTCAAATCTTCACTTCGATTCAAACTTCTTCAAGATGATTGGCTCCAAGACTCGATTTAGCTATGATTGGCTAAAACAAGCTCTGATACCAAATGGTGCAGCAGCGGAATGACAAAAATGATAATTCTGTGAAAGTAGCGGTCGGTGGATTGATGAATACTGAAATGCTCGAATTCGTTGATCCGAAGATACCGAATTCTAGCTATCCCGAACTCGTTGATCGCGCACGATACCGGGTTCAAAGATCTGCGATTCTTCACACGTTGATCTAGCGCACTAGATTCCATGAATCGACTTCAGCTGTCGTTGAATCGAGCGCACTCGATTATCCGAGAGTGGAGATAGGAGATTACACTCGACTACCAATTTGGTGAAAGCACAAAGCTAACAAAACAAAGTTTTTATTTCAAATCAACTCTACCTATTACAAATGGCACCACCGGCCTATTTATAGAAGTTACAAACAAAACAAAATTCTGTACAACTCTTATGTCGGAACCGACTTATCACGAACGACTCAAAGAAGTACAGACGACATACGACTTACAAACAGACGACATACGAAATAGACGACATACGACTTAAAGAAATACAACACATAGTACATAGCGACTTAACAAAACAACACTTACATCACGAATTTACAACACTTAAGTCGTTTACGACTTATAACCTGCGACTTAAAACATGCGACTTAACATCCTCCGCATCTTAAAGAATCAACGGCCTAGAATAAGGCGGCATAAGAATCTACGGTTTCCATCTTCAGCGACTTAACTTAGGTCGGTAACGACGTAAAAATACGTAGCGACTTAAGAACAGCAGTTCAGATTAACTCGGCAGGAGAATCCATGGCTTCAGGTTTCAACGACATAAGATGGTACGACTTAACTAAGTCGTAACTCGATACCGACTTACCACTTGACTCGTTAAGTCATTCTCGACCTAAAAATTCATCAGTTTGCTCTGCCTTCTCACTGCATAACTCGGTAGATCGTCCTGGTGACTTAAGAGATTCGCTAACCCGCATATCTCTACTGAGTCGTTGCCGAGTTATACTAAGTCGGTCTCGACTTATCGTTTTACTAGGTCGGTTACGAGTTAGGCCTTCTCCCCAGTTGAGTCGTAGCTCCTTTTCATCTGAACTGTTAGGTCGTAGACGACTCAATACCGCTTTATTAACTCGCTGCTTCCCCTCACATGCCTCCTTAGGTCGTGGACGACCTATATCTTCTGTCTTAAGTCGTATGCGACTTAAATCCTTAAGTCGTGTGCGACTTAGACCTTCACTTCTGTCCTGAGCTGCATCAAAAATCCCTAAGTCGAAATAGAATACGGCCAAACTATATGATGTCATTATTAGGCATTACGGGATTTTCTTGGTATTCACGACGACAAGGATGTCAAAATAAAGATGATAGAGGGAATATGTTAATTGAGTTTTTAACCAAGCAAAAATCAATAGAAATTAGAATGTCAAAACGAAGACGATACGACTTGAATTCTTAAAGGCGCCCTTAGATAGGGAAAAAGAATTGCCTAGAGAAAAATCACAGAAAAACATGCTAAGGAGAGAGGTCAGTGCCCACTTGTTTACACTCATATCGGTGCCGACTTGATTAGCTCCATACCCAATCTCCCCAATTTCACAAGTAATTCTTTACCACTTCCATGTGTGCTCAAGTGATTTCCAGAAGTTTTGAATCACCTATTACTCGAGTTGAAGATTTAACAGCTAAAACAGCAGAGCAAACTAAGCAATGAAAGAACAATAACCAAAATCAAACAACGATCGATGAAAACAACATGAGACACCTCAAAACGAAGCATGGAGAAGAGAGAAAAAGAGTTCGATCGAAATCGATCAAAACAAACATGTCGGCACTGACATAAATAAGTCGGTATCGACATGTTTAAACATCTCGGTGGGTCCCACGGCTTTTCAGACTCCTTCGGGTCGACATTTAGACTCTTGATGTGCACGTAAATATGCATATTTTTACTTCCATATTTAATCTACTTTTATTTTAAATAAATGTCATAATTGGGTGCTTTTATATTTTTAAAACCAAAATTCAAAAATTCTTTCAAGTCATCATTCATGCATCTACATGGGGGTAAAATATTAATTTTGTGTATGATTTAATTTGAGAAAATTCATGTGCACATTTTATTTTTATTTTTAGGAATTTGGACAGAAAATGGAAGAGGATTCAAATATATATGCATGCACAAAGAATGGAAGACAAAAGAATGAAGAAATAAAAGGATTCACGTAATCATAGAGGACCCCACCTACCCACTAACCATGAACTACAATTAAGAGCTAATGCACATATTAGTGGGGATTAAAGTTACATGCACATTTAATGGAGGATTAATTTCATGTTAATGATTACTTAGAGGTTACATTTCCTAAAGGGCATTTTGGATAGCTCTCTAAAATATAGATTAGGGTTTTAGGCATGTATAAATAACCCTCTTATGTTCATGTAATGAAGTTTTTTATCTTCTTACTTTTTATGCAAATTGTAGCAAAACTAAATGAGAAATAAAATGGCTTCCTAAGCCTCTTCTTCTTCCTTTTCTACATGCTTTTATTATATGCTCATTTTTATTTACATTCTTTTTTCTATTTCATGTTAGTAGATTAGCTTTCTTTTCATTGCAATTAGTTTTACTTTTATGCAAGTAGTTTAGTTCTCTTTTTATTTTAATTAGCTTACATTTTTCTTGCTATTTAATGTTGAAATTTACATGTGTTGAAATGATAACACAAATGAGAACCTAAACCCCTTCAATTTATGGGTAATGAAGCTCTCTAAAATTATGTAGATTCAACATATGTTATTATTTATGATCTCTTTTTATGCTTCATAAAAAGTTAGATTATGATGTAAGTTTATTAGGGAATTTGATAGCCTATGTTGTAATCACAAATGGGCTATGTTCAATTCAACATAAACACAATTTACATCATCATCTAACTAAGTGAATTTGATCATGGAATTAAAGGAGAACCAAAATTTGATGATCTATGTTATTAAACAAAATAGTAAATAGATCATGATTAAAATAGCTTTTGTTTTGATTTCATGTTCATTTTCATGGCAATTAATAAGTGGTTTTAGTTGTTGTATTAAAGTTTGATGGTTTATGTTGGGTTAATTAATAACACAAATAGACCATACTTAGGATAAACACATCAACTAAATTCACAAATGACCAAAAAGAGAGATCGTAATTTCATTGTATTGATTTGTATGATCATGAGAAGGGATTTGCCTTAAAATTGCCTTCTACTCTCATATTTTTATTTACTTTGTTTTAGTTAGTTTTTACAAATTCAAACTCTTGGGTTAATTTTATTGAGTAGAATTTAAAATTAATTCAATTCCTTGCGGATTGATCCGTACTCGCCACGTACAAAAATTGTACATCATGCACTTGCGGTTATTTTTATTACATTTTTCGGCAATTTTCTAATCGATAGAAAATTCATCGTTGAAAAAGTTTTGGTGCCGTTTTCGGGGATTTGTAATTTGATTTTAATTTTACTCTTCGAATTATTATTTTTGATTTTATTGTGTGTTGAATTGCATTTTTTTTAAAAAGAAAAAATATTTTGCTTGGTGTGTTCGCTTTTATTTGATTTGTGTGCTTGTTGGTTTCTATTTGCATTTGCATTTCTATTCAAAAAAATATATACACAATTTCATTTCAAAACAAAAAAAGGAAAAGAAAAAATATATATTCCATTTCATTGTCTTTACATTACAATTTACATCCTCTATGCACATTACAGTTTACATTTCTGTTTTTTTTTACAATTTACCGTTTCTGTTTTACAACTTCATTTCTCACATAACCACTATTCTCAAAACTGCTCTTCCTTCCAAGTCTTCAACCATCTTCCCTCCACTACTATAACTGCTGCCTTCCACTTTCCCTAGCCTTGTCTTCCCGAACAACCAACTACAAGCAACACTGCACCATCCAACCTTCACCGTTACACGTGCCAGTCTTCACCATACATTTCCTTTACTTTCTTGCCATCACTGCCTGAAACATCTTCACCACCCACAACAACATAAGCAAACATCCTCACCATTTCCATTCATATCATCACCATCAAACCATGATCCTTTAACATCCTCTGCAATCTGCCTACAACCTGTACATCATCACATTCACCAGTAACTCCCTACCTACAATCACCACTGCAATTCATCACCAGCCACTACCTTCACCACCAATCTCACTCCTGTCATCACACCATACAACTGCCACCATACGGCCTTGCCGAAGCCACTTCCAAGTATACATCACTCCATACTTCACTCATTATTCCATACTATCATCATTCCATACTTCTCCACATTGCCTTCAAACCACCCACACTTCCCTGTTACCCACCTTACTAACCAAACTCCATATCACTGCACACATACCACAACAACATTCCATTTCCACCAAAACCTCCCTGCCATCACCTGTTACTAGCATCATTACAAACTACCTACCACATATACCATCTACTCCAGCACTTCACCACCATAACAATGTCTACTCAGCAACACTGCAATCCTCCACCATCTTCCTTCTACTCAACCACCCTTCCAACTGCTGCCTTGCTTCAACTACCCTCAAACCACCTAATACAACAACCACTACAACTTTCCATAACTTGCATTCTCATAAAATTACATACATACTCCATTCAAACAACCCACTGCCTAATCTCCGTTAGCTTTTACATTTCCCTTCCTCTCTGCAAACTTGCATTCTCATATAACTTACATACATACTCCATTCAAACAACCCACTGCCTTGCCACTGCCCTCAACTTCATCACAAACATCATTGCCTGCCTCCACTCCTTCTAACACACCTCCACATCAACAATTTCAACCTGCTCCTCTTATCTCTTCAACATACGCTGCACCTCCCATGGTCAAACCATCATCTTACAACAACCTGCTACTGTCAACAACTGCTAACCCGAAAACCCTCACCATAGCATACAACCACTTTCCTCAACCAACCTCAAATCACCCAGTTTCGCCTCCAGCAATCCACAAACTTCCTCATAGGCTGCCACTATATCACTGCACTAACACCTTAACTCCACCAATTCCAAATCCCTAAACTCACTTCAATCGCAACAACCTATCGCTTGCATCTCCTCACCAATCGAAATTGCGACCCTCAAATCGACTAACCGAAACCACTCACTCCAATCCATGAAACCCCAAAGTCCCATCTTCCTCAACCCGCAACCATAAAATCACCAATTCACGACCATCCCTATCCCCAATTTACCTGAAACCGCCGCGACATCAACCATATCCTCCAGCCTTACAACCAACCCGTGATTCTATGCCTCGAATCAATTCCTCAATCGCTACCATTTTTCCTTTCTTCTTTCTCTCCTTTTCCCCTCTATTGTTGATTTCATTTTTTACTTGCATTTTCTTTTGTTCATAAGAGAAGAAGCGGGATAAAAAGGATTGCCTATTGGGCGCTTGCTTGTGGGCTTCTTTTGGGCTATTTTGAATTTATGTATAGATAAAGATAGAAAAAAACTAAATAAACTCAAAACTTTCTTTATCTATAAATAATAAAGGTTTAATTTGGGTTTTTCTTTCATTCGATCCTTATAAACAAATTATTTTCAATAATTTTTCAGGTTGCGAATTACAGGTTGCAAAAGGAAGAAGTGCTTACTAAAAAAATAATTGCTCTACTTGCTTGCTAAAAAAAATTGCTGCTTAAAATAAATTGCTAATAATTCTGCACGCTCTGGTATCGTACTCTCATCTCTTATTTTTATTTGCTTTTCATTGTTGGTTTCTTGCATTTAAAAACAATTTCAAAAACAAAAACAAATTTCATTTGTAGTTGTATTGTTAATTCACGTTTAATTTCAGTTTTGCATTCAACTCATCTTATTTTCTTTTTTAAGGGCAACACCCAAAACCACATAAGGTGGGGGATTTCATCACCCCTTCCTTGGCCCACAAATTGCATTTTATCCTAGAATGTACTAATAATAATGGTTAGACATCGGACGTTAGGGTGTCATGAGCTCACCTAGGGATCAATTATATTTTGACAAGTTGTCTTCTTTCGACAATTTACATTCTTGGTGTCGAGGCTACGACAGAGCAATAATCAGTCTTAAATATTACAATGATTCATAAATATTATAGTGATTGTTTCTCTGAAGGTACTTAAACCTTCGATTGCATTGCTACGGTGATTCGTGGTGCACCGATAACTCCTGTCTGTTACCTTGCTAAGAACTATCTTGTTGGATTAAGATAAAGGGTGATTATACAATTTTGGGTTAGGAGTTACTAAGCATAGAAAATTTATAATTAAGTCCTTGCATTCATTTAGTTGCATTATTTCATGCATATAAAAAAACAAAAAAATCCAAAACAAAAAAAGCTGTACATTTTCCTTAAATTAGTTCTTGTTTAATCCAAAATCCAAAAAAAATCTTTTCAAATCTTTTCCTTTGAAATTTTTCAATCAAAATCTTTTCAAAAACAAAAAAATTATAAAAAATAAACCAAAACATATTAAAAAAAGAGAAAAAAATTTTGAAAATAAAAAAAACAAAAATCAATCTTCCTTTTGAAAAATAAATCCTTTTTGGTAAATATTTTTTCTTTTTTAAAGAAAATATATAAAAAAACAAATTTTCACTTCGTTTCACCTTCTAAACCTTGCTTCTTTCTTTTAAATTCAATTCTCATTTCTTTCTCTTCTCGACTTTTTCTTGTGCATGAGCACTTGGACTCGTGACACAACAACAAATTCTTGGACTCGTGATACAACAATGAATCATTTAACTCGAACAAATGATCCTCCTGCAATGGCAAATGAAAATGACCCTCGAACCCTCATGGATAGAATCTTTCCCGATAGAGTTTCTATTCCTTCTTATACACTTTACCCGCCCCAACAGGTAACTATTTCGAATTCATTCAGACCATATTGCCACACTTCCGAAATTTGGCAACTTTGAACATGAAAACCCATACATTTTCTTAACGAAATTCGAACAAGTTTGCGCAACCATTAAACTCCAACTACTTTGTGATGACAGAATCAAACTTCAGTTAATTCCATTTGCTCTTACCGATTACGCTGAAAAATGGTTGTACTGCTTACCATCAAACTCGATTAAAACATGGGAAGAATTTGTTAAAGTTACCTTAAAAAAATTCTACCCCATGGAAAAAACAACTAAAATCCAAAACAAAATTGTCAATTTTCATCAATTCAGGGGTGAACCATTCGAAAAATATTTTGAAAGATTTAAAGAACTTTTGATAAAATGTCCACATCATAATTTCGAAAATTGGACCCTTTGCCAAATCTTATACAATGGACTTGAAACAGCCCACGAACCATGCTTGAATGATGTGCCAAGGAAATTTTCTTGCTAAACATCACGATGATGCTTGGCAATTTCTTGAAAACCTAGCCGAAAAAGTCATCCCAATGGGAATATTCTAACGAAAAATCCATTTACTCACGATCGAGCGCACACTCGATAGGATCATCTTTGGCTTTGGATGCTAAAGTCGACGCAATGATAAATAAATTCGACAATGTTTTCTCATCCAACCAAATGAACCAAGCTTCCCAACCCATGTGTTATAAATATAACAATCTGAATCACATAGCTGATCGGTGCGTTAACTCAATTGAACAACTTAATGCTTTCAATAAGGTAATAGTGACCTGTTTTCTCCTACGTACAATCCTGGTTGGAGAACTCATCTGAATTTTGCTTGGAACCAAACTAATCCCAACACCAATTTGGTTCGTCCTAATTTTTCAAGCATTTCAGAATAATGCTTCGAATCCTCCCTTTCAACCCAATCATTTTCAACAAAATTTTGCGGGTCCATCCCAACATCAACCTCAACAATCGTTCCGCAAGACGATAGATGATTAAGTTCACTTGAGAAAAGTCTTGAAACTTCGACGAAAGCAACCACTCAAAGTCTCCAATCAAGCAGTAATTTGCAAATTTTGTTAACCTCGTATATGCAGAATACGATTCAATCTATTGTTAAACTTGAAATGCAAATGAGTCAATTAGCCACGTCTGTGAGTGAACATGAACGAGGCACATTCCCATGTTAGCCAGTTCCGAATCCTAGAAATCAAAACACGAATTCGAATCAAGTTCATGTTGTTCTAGATAGCAACACAACCCAAATGAATGCTATCATGACTTTGCGTTTCGGTAAATAAATCGATAATCAAGTTGTTAATCCAAATGATACTGGACACCTCTCTCGATACTTCTAAAACAACAAAGGCATCTAAACATAACATTGAGCTAAACATTAAATCAAATTCCAATCCAAGTTCTTCTCCTACTCAAGTAGACCCACCTACTAAGTATTGTGTTCCATTTCCCCATCGTCTTCGACCCAAGAAACACTCTGACCAAATGGAAAAGGTGTTAGAAATTTTCAAACAAGTCAATGTTGACATCCTGCTTCTTGATATCCTTCAACAAGTCCCAACTTACACTAAGTTTCTTAAGGACTTGTGTACCTAAAAACGACACACTCATGTACCCAAGAAAGTTTTCTTAGACACCGGACTTAGTGAAGTCTTGTCTCAATCAATTCACATCAAATACAAAGATCCTGGATGTCCGACGATCTCGTGCACAATAGGAGACAAAACAATTACCAAATGCTTACTCGACTTAGGTGTGAGTGTTAATTTGATTCCTTATTCCGTTTACCAGCAACTTGGCTTAGGTGAACTAAAACTGATGAAAGTAACTCTTCAATTTTTCGATCGTTGGATAAAGAAACCTGTAGGAGAAATGGAGGGCGTATTCATCAAAATCGGTCAATTTATATTCCCCGTCGATTTTATCGTTTTGGAGACTCAACCTGTGAATAATCCAATGAGTCAAATTTCATTAACTTTAGTCTGACCCTTCTTAGCTACTTCAAATGCTTTAATAAATTTTTGAAACGGTTCGATGAAAATTTCTTTTGGAAACATGACTTTGGATCTTAACATTTTCAATCTTGAAAATCAACCGAATGAACCACATGACCAAAAGTTGGAAGTTAGCTTCATTTAAGAAAACTTTGATAACGAAACAGTTGACCTTAACAACAAACACGAGACCGAATGTGAACAACTATTTTAAGATGCTCCTAACAAAATTGAAATTGCGCTTTCATTTGAACCCTTACCATTGAATCAGAACTTCAATTGAATTCGTTGATTGAGCAACCCTCGAGGTTGGACCATAAACCATTTCCCGATCACCTTAAGTACGCATACTTAAGTGACAACGAAACGTTTCTTGTCATAATCTCTTCATCTCTCTCTCTTGATCAAGAAGTTTCCCTACTTTCAATTCTGTCGAAAAATAAAAAAGCAATTGGATGGTCGATCACCGATATAAAGGGAATTAGTCCCTCTCTTGTTCAACATCACATCCATTTAGTTGACGGTGCCAAGCCTGTTCGTGATGCGCAACAAAGGCTCAACCCAAAAATGAAGGATGTGGTGCAAGACAAAAATTTTAAACTCCTCGATAACGGAATCATATACCTAACCTCTGATAGTTCGTGAGTTAGCCTAATTCATGTCGTGCCTAAAAAGTCTGGACTTACTGTTATCAAGAACAAATCTAACGAACTCATTTCAACTTGTACTCAAATGGGTTGGCATGTTTGCATTGATCAACGAAAACTAAATGCCGCAACACATAAGGATCACTTCCCTCAACCAAATGCTTGAACGTTTAGCCTGCCACGAATTCTATTGCTTTCTTGATGGTTATTCCGGTTATAACTAAATTCAAATTGCTCCCGAAGATCAAGAGAAAACGACTTTCACGCGTCCCTTTGGTACTTTTGCATATCGACGTATGCCATTTGGCCTTTGCAATGCTCCTACTACTTTTCAATGATGCATGGTCAGCATCTTTTCTGACATGATTGAATGCTTTTTGAAAGTATTTATGGACGATTTTTCCATCTTTGGAAACTCTTTTTCTGAGTGCTTACACCATCTTGAATTGGTTCTTAAACGATGCAAGGACAAACACTTAACATTAAATTAGGAAAAATGCCATATTATGGCCAAACATGGCATTGCCCTTGGGCATGTCATTTCAAAACAAAAGCATTGAGGTAGATAAAGCGAAAGTTGATGTAATTGTGAATCTAGCCATTCCCAAATCTATTAAGGACATTCGTTCATTTCTTGCATACGCTAGCTTCTATTGACGCTTTGTAAAAGACTTCAGTAAAATTGCTCGACCTCTTACAATGCTTCATGGAAAATACATTCCGTTTGTTCTTACCGTGTTTCTACTTTTGAACGTCTCAAAAACAAACTCATTTCCGCTTCCATCATTTGCTTACCCAATTGGGTTCTTCCTTTCAAAATAATGTGTGACGCTTCTAACTTCGTAGTTAGTGCTGTCTAAGGACAACGCACCAACAAAATCCTTCATGTAATCTACTATGCTAGTATGACTCTTAACGATGCTCAACTCAATTACACGACCACTGAAAAAGAGCTTATAGCGGTAGTCTTTGCGCTCGAAAAATTTCGACCTTATTTGATTGATCACACATTACGGTTTACACTGACAATTCTGCTCTTAAGTACCTTTCACTAAAAAGGATGCTAAGTATCGTTTGATCCGTTGGATCCTTTTACTCCAAGAATTTGATCTTACGATCAAAGACAAAAAAGGATTCGACAATGTCATTGTCGATCATCTGTTGCGTCTTCCAAACACACCATCTTCTTTACCGATCAACAAAAACTTTCCCGATGAACAACTCCTTTCTGTTTTTGTCGATCCATGGTATGCTGAAATAGTGAACTATCTAGTCACTAAGGAAACTCCTTCATTTTGGTTGAAACAAGATAAATATAATTTTCTTTCCCAAGTCAAATTCTTCTATTGGGATGATCCATCTTGTTCAAATACTGTTCCGACCAAATCGTTCGACGTTGCATCCCGGATTGTGAAATCAAAAGTGTTCCTTCGTTTTGTCACGACCAAGCTTATGGAAGTCACTTCGGTCCTAAGAAAACTACAGAAATGGTGCTTCAATGTTGTTTTTACTGGCCTACACTTTTGAAAGATGCATTCAAGTTATGTAAAACTTGCGATCGTTGCCAAATGTTAGGAAGAATCTCTCGACGAAATATGATGCCTTTGAACCCCATTCCCAATTCTTTCAGATACATTCTTCTTATTGTTGATTATGTCTCCAAATGGGTTGAAGCCATTCCTTGTAAAACAAATGACCATAAAGTTGTTGTGAAATTCATAAAAGAAAACATATTTTCGAGGTTCAGAACACCTCGGACAATAATAAGTGATAATGTAAACCATTTTTGTAATCGTTCATTTGAAACTCTAATGAGGAAATATTCGATAACCCATAAGTTATCCACTCGGTATCATCCTCAAACTTGTGGCCAAGTTGAAGTTTCAAATCGTCGAATTAATCAAATCTTGGAAAAAATCGTTAATAAAAATCGTAAATATTGGTCTAAAAAATTAACGGATGCGCTTTGGGCTTACCGTACCGCTTTTAAAACTAACCTTAGGATGTCCCCATTTCGTTTAGTTTACGGGAAAGCGTGCCATTTACCAGTTGAAATCAAACACAAAGAGTTGTGAGCAGCGAAGAACTTAAACTTTGATCTTGAAAAAGCCGCCGAAAAAAGAAAGTTGTAAATCAACGAATTAGAAGAGATTAGGAAAGACGCGTATGAAAATAAAAAAATTTACAAAGAAAGAACAAAAGTTTTTCATGACAAGTCTATCCTAAGAAAAACGTTTTTGCCAAACCAAAAGGTTCTTTTGTATGACTCTAGACTTCATTTATTCCCTGGAAAATCAAAATCAAGATTGATCGGACCATTTGTGGTACGAACTATTTTTCCAAACGATGCCATGGATGGAACAATTTTCAAAGGCAATGATCATAGTTTAAAGTCTTACTTGGAATTGCCGTGTGATCGACAGGAGGAGCTCATGATTCTTCATGAGTCATACTACGTCTAGTAAGAAATATTAACCCTCTCTTGTAAATATGTACATATTTTTCCCCATTACACTTGTTATATCATGCATTAGCTGTGGGGATACAATCAAAATCAAGTGTGGGGGAAGGGAGTCTTATGTTCATTTTTGATTTTTCATGGTTTATTTTTTGCATTTTCTTTCCAAAACTCAAAACTTAAAAAAACAAAAAAATCCTAATTTTTTTTCTTTTTAGCATTTTGATTTATTTTTGAAGAAACACTATATGATAAGTATAGGTTTTTGGTTATTAAATTGTAATTTTTGAAAATTTATTTGTCTCAACAAAAATAAAATAAAGTTTGATTACAAGTAACGATCGTTTAACTAGCATATAGGAAGGTTCATGGGTGTTAATTATGAAGTATATCCTAATTGTAAATCTTTGTTTAAAACCGTGGTTGGTTTAAAGTAAAGGCGATAACGTATTTGATCTTCTAAGTTAAGTGGTGCTAAGATGATTTTGCAAAACTCTCTCTTCATAAAAACAGAAACATAAAAAAATGGTTTTTGTGAAAATAAGAAACACCTAGAGTCATGTGTTCACTCGCAAGTGTGTACACTCGTCATGCTCTGTATCCTTCCCACGTAAGCGCGAAAGGCAGTGCATGATCGGTATGTCTGGCCTTAGTTCACCTAAGTTAGGTGTATGTAAATAGATTTAATAAAAATAACCATCTAGAGTCACGTGTTCATACGCAAGTATGTACACTCACTACACTCCGTACTCTTCTCATGTAAGTCCAAAAGGCAATGCATGATCGGTATATCCGGCCTCAATTTATCTGAGTTAGGTGTGTAAATAATAATAAAGTTAATACTTTTCAAAAATAGAGGGAGCAAGCAATTGAAATCCAAGTACTATTTTCACTTAGTTGATTCGACTTGTTATTCAAAAGAAATAAAAATACCACTTTGAAAAACTTTGATAATCAACTAAGGATCCATTTCATAGTTGCACTATGTTATCAACCGAAACAACTAGCCAAACTAGAGTCTAATTGTGATGATAACTTAATTTTTGTTGAAAGTTTTGACGAGTAAAAGGACTTAAATTTCTTGATAATGACCAGAACTTATATTTAACTTATTCGTGTCAATTTAAAAGTAAAATCTTCATTTGTAAATATTTTCAAAAACTCACATTCATATCTTTGTAAATAAATCTTGCATTTAGGAATTTTTCATGTTACATTTGGATTTTGTGGGTAGTATCCACTGAAAACCCTCACGAGACAACACTCATCCTACTAGGGACACCTAGAGGTTTAACGACTTGTTGCATACACTCAATACAATTGTGCTCCTACAAAAGTGGATTTATCTTAGTTATTCTTTATTTGAGGACAAATGAAAAGAAAAGTGTGGGGGTATTTGATATGCACGTAAATGTGCATATTTTTACTTCCATATTTAAGCTACTTTTATTTTAAATAAATTTCATAATTGGGTGTTTTTACATGTTTAAAATCAAATTTCAAAAATGCTTTCAAGTCATCATTCATACATCTACATGGGGGTAAAATGCTAATTTTGTGTATGATTTAATTTGAGAAAATTCACTTGCACATTTTAGTGTTGTTTTGTAGGAATTTGAAATGAATTGGAAGTGGTTTCATGTATGTTGCATGCACAAGAGAAGGAAGCCAAAGAGATGAAGAAATAAAAGAATTCATGTAATCAAGGAGTAGCCCACCTATCCACTAACCCATGGACCACAATTAAAAGCTATTGGAGATTAAAATGTACATGCGCATGTTAATGGAGGCTAAAAAGCATGTTAGCGGGGATTAATTAATTCCCTAATGGTAACTTGGAGGCTACACTTTCTAAAGGGCATTTTGGGTATCCCTAAAATATGAATTAGGGTTTTAAGCATGTATAAATACCCCTTATGTTTCATGTAGAGAGCTCTTACCTTCTCTTTAGTTAGTTTAATTATCGCTACAAAATGTATAAATAAGTTCTCTTTCTCTTTAATGGCTTCTTAGCCTTTTCTTTATGCAATTTATTTATATGCAATTTAATTCATGCACTTTTAATTCATGTTCCTTTCTGTTATGTTTTTTTATGTTAGTAGTTTAGATCTCTTTCTTTTATGCAAGTAGATTATTTCTTAGTTTATTTTAATTAGCTCACTTTCATGTTGAAATCACTTAAGTTTTAATGAATTCAAATATGAGAAGCTAAGCCCCTTCAATTTAGGGGTGATGATGCTCTCATGAATCACATAAAATTGACATAGTGATTTCATTTGATCTCTTTTTATGCTTAATGGAAATTTTTGATGTGGTAAAATTTTGTTGTTTAATATTGAATTTGATAGCCTATGTTGTTGGCACCAAATATGCTATGCTTAAACAACATAAACACAAATTACCTCTTCATCTACATATGATTTTGGTAATGAAGTGAATTTAGAACCAAAATTTGATGGTCTATTTTACTAATCAATAGTAAATAGATCATGCTTAGAATAGATTTTATTTTTAATTTCATTATCATTTTCATGAGAGTTGACAAGTGGTTTGGATAGTGTGTTAAAGTTTGATGGTTTATGTTGGGCTAATTAATAGCACAAATAGGTCATACTTAGGATATGCACATCAACTAAATACACAATTGACCAAAAAGAGAGATCATAATTTCATTGCGTTGATTTGTGTGATCGTGAGAAAGGATTTGTCTCTAAATTTCCTTCTACTCTCATATTTTTATTCACTTTGTTTTAGTTAGTTTTTAGATTTTTTAGCCTAAAACAATTTCAAACTCTTGAGTTAATTTGATCGAGTAGAATTTAAAATTAATTCAATTCACTACGTATCGACCCATACTCGCCACATACTAAAATTGTATGTCGTACTCTTGCGGTTATTTTTATTATATTTTTCGGTGATTTTGTAACCGATAGAAAATTTGTCGTCGAACAACTCTGCTCCAACTCAATTTCTAGCCCAACACGACTGTTTTTCCTATAATTATAAACTATAGAGCTGCCAAAATAGGATCTGACTTTTGATATCACTATGTGAAAGTTCTATCTCTTCTTCATCTTCTATCTCCACGCAATAGTCACTGAGTCAGCTAGTTTAGGAAATTCTAGACTTGGAATCTGTCTAACCCCTTTACTTATGACTTATTCTCTATCAAATCTCTTGTAATTTCAAACAAACTACATCAGATCTATAAGCAACAAAGCTATAAAGTGGACGTAGGCCATAGATTGCCGAACCACTATAAATTCTTGTGTCTCTCTACTTTATTTTGTTATTTTTCTTATTTGCTAGATCTAGGTCTCATAGGTTCCTTACAATCTATTCTTGGGTGTTGATCCATTTTTGGCATCAACAGGTACTAGTGGGGATAATATCTTAATCCAAAAGGGGACTGTGGTACTTATATTATATATATGTATGGATGTATGTACGTATGCAGTTATGGTCTACTTCGGGTAGATGGGGCATACCATATGTGTACATAGAGTCGAGACAACTAAGTGAAATAAAAAGAACATAACATGTGATGGAAGGCAATTGACATAAACTAGTGTTATGTATAAAGTGTTTAATTTACTAGTCACCAGAACATTGTCTTGATCCCCTTCACATTACAACTCATAAGATAGCTTTTGAGGGACAATTACTGTTGCAAGGCGGGAACAGTGGAAGGGCATGTTTCATTATGCATGCTCGGCACTGACAAGAACACTAAATATTGGAAGTATCAATCTTGGTCAGTAGCTACATGATTTATTATACTTTACTATTCCGCTATGAGTTATATTGATAGTGCTTTGCATTTAATTATTTATTTCTAGGATACGAAACCAACGATCCGTACTTTGGTGGACTTGGGTTTTCGATTTAGCGAAAATTCAGGCCCACTAAGATGCGGGTTGTCATATTACTATTTGAAAAGAATGAAATAAGGCATTGTTGTAAAGAAAGGGTCTTTTGAAATTGCTAACAGTGACTTTTGAATTTAATACAAAGTTTCTAAGTCTATATTTTCAAAGATAATTTTTTTTGGGTTAATTACTTCATGACTCTTATGTTTTAATTTTATAGTGACTAACGAAATCCAAACAAAATTTTGATATGCAGTAGATAGGGATGACTGCCTAGGTGGGATAGGGTGAAAGTTAAGATATGAATAAAACAGCTATGTATGCTCCTAGAGTTGCAACAAGAAATTCTTGTAGAACATAAGGAATATTGGTATGATCCTAGGAATGTTTTATCACGCATGTGTGAATTCCATAAGAAGAACCCGCAAAGGAATGGAAACGGTATCAAAGTACGCTTTTGCGAGTTCTAGAGTATACTCACATGAAAGATTAAATATAAAGAAAATAAATACTGAAATGTGAATACTACTAAGGGATTTGGATTTAAAAATATAGTAGTATAATTGGAGAAGAGGTAATGAAATGACAAACACACATAAGGGAAGTCGGTTGACTCAGGATTTAGGAAGGCATGATAGGCGGTAGGAAAGTTATTCCTCCAAGCCAATTTATCGATAATTTATTCTAAATGTGCATAGATTATACTTCTTACCTACCATTGTGTGGAAATGCACAGTTTATCCTATAATTGGTTGTAATAATTAAAGTAATGGATGGACCTTGTTTATTGGGAGCCAAAAGGATAAGTCAAAACTTGTGGGTTATAGTAGAATGACATACTAATGATGTCCATTTTATTTAAGTAAGAAGTGATAGAGCCACAACATCATCAATATTAGTTGATGTTGGAGGCAGTTTCCAATAATCGTCTCCTTTTGAGTATTGAAAAGCGTACGATATGATACGAGATATATTCCTAGTTTATTACCGTGTTGATTTTCTATACGATCTTTACAGCTGTATATATTGGAAAACAATACAAATAAGGGAATCACATGATGACACTTAACTAGTGATGAAATGTAAGGTAAGGATGGAAGTTTATAAAATAAATTAGGAAATTTATTTAAATTATTAACCAAAAATAAAGAATGCTTAAATCATAAAAACTTAGAATTTTGGAAAAAATGAATTTTAACAAATGAAGGATAAGAAAGGGTTATTGCGAAACCATGGGTCAGTACCCCTATGCCTTAAAAGCTAAAATTATTAAATATGCTTGTGTGTTGTTTGTTGTTTTGAAATACAAGGAAAGGTTTTCAAAATGTAAGATTAACTACATAATGCTAAGTTCATTCATATGCATTAACTCAGTGATTGAATCCTAATTACATTAAGTTGTGGCTTGATTTGTTTTAAAGATGCAGAATCAAATGCTTTTGAAAATAAATTATGTTTAAATGCATTTGAAAATTTTAATTTTCAAACTATTTACAGGTTTGATTGAAAGTGACAATAAAGATTTTTAACAAAAAATGAGAAAATTCCCAATTTTTTTTGCTACATGCATAGGGTAGGGATGGTCGATCTGTTAGTAAATATGAATTTTACTATTCAACAAGGATGATAGTAAACAAAAAATAGATAATAAAAAGGAAAAAAGGTGTTTTATCTTTGAAGTTTTTATTTCCATACCTTATTGATAGTACAAAACTTGTTTTTAAAATAATTCTATTTAAAAATATAACAATAAACCTCCTTATGCGAATTGTATTGGGAAAAGTCGGAAAAGATTTGGAGGCAAACGAGAAAGTTCGAAGATATAATGAAATCGGTATCCAAAAGAAGGGTGGAAATATAAAATTTTCGATCAAAATTTCATTTCCGACATAAGGATATAGATTTAGGGAAATTGGGTTTTCAAATTTTTTGGATATTAGAGATTATGTTATAGGTATTGGATGGTAGGGATTGAATGCAAAATTGGTTGGACTATACTTCTATTCGTAGGAGTGTGCAAATTGTTGTATGAAAACAAAGGTTTTTTATTATTGAAAACTCGCATACATATAGAACTGCTAGTACGTATAGGTTGTTTGCATCATATTTTCAAAAGTTATTTTAAAGAATGCATATATATAGGAGATGCTGATTTAGTATTATTCAGCATACATATCATATGTGTTGTGATACACTATGCACTTTTACATGATTGGCTACAAAATTGATTGTACGTTAATTAGTTAGATAGTTTAGAATAGTTGCACGCTATATTACATGACCTAGCCCTTGATGAATTTTGGGGGCGAAATTCTTTAAAGGGGGAGAGTGTAACACCCCCTAATATAAACAGTAAAT
Organism: Allium fistulosum; assembly: GCA_030737815.1. NCBI lineage: Eukaryota > Viridiplantae > Streptophyta > Magnoliopsida > Asparagales > Amaryllidaceae > Allium > Allium fistulosum. Next base: position 839,793,103 of record CM060905.1, read on the forward strand.
AGATTAAAAGGAATAAATAAATAAATATGGCTCAAAAATGGAATTAAGCAAACATCGAAGTTTGGCCATGAAATTTAAACCATTGTGTTGGTGGCGATTTTCTGAGTAACTTTCATAAATAAAGTTCATGATTGGCGTTCAAACGAAGAAGTTATCAGCATTTTTCGATATAAAAAATAATTAAAGAATAAATAAGGAAATAAATAATAATGAATGTGGGACCACTACTAGTGGATAGCCTCATAGGGTCGGTCGCCTACTTGTTAGGTGTAGTTGATCGGTGAAGTCGTGGCGACTGGGGATGAACTTTGACCTAATGGCGAGGATTTAATAAATATCAATCTAACGGAGATATTATATTGATTCCAGCGCCTATAAATACAGACCCAACCCCTCACTTTTCTTCTCATATTTTCTAAACAGAGCTGTGGAGCTCTGCCATTTTTCCTTCTCTACTATTTCTAGAATTATTAAACTACTATATTATATATATATATATATATATATAGGAGAAGAACAGAAATAAAAGAGAAGAATAGAAAGAATAATTCAATTATGTGAAAAAGATAAAATCTATTATTATAAATCTAAATTTCCACTTAACTGAAGTCTCCTTTCATATTTGTAATTCTAATGGGTATTTATATTCCTTTTGAACATATTTTTAGGTTGGAAAGGAAAAAGGAGTCAATTAAAGGAATGAATTCAGATTTAGAGATTTGGGAAGCTAGAAAGGTGAGTAGAAAAATTATATGATTTATATATAACACTGAAATTTGTATCGTTGAATTTTATTTGATTATTATGACTATGCAAGATTTGTTGAATTATACATTTAAAATGAACATATTTAATTGAAATCTCGCCCGCATATTAAATAAGCTACGTAATTATGATGGAATGGCATATCCATACTAATTTGGAAATTTTAGGAAATTAGTCCCTAAAATTGTAATGGATGATGTTGATAAGATTGTGAGGTTTATTCCAAATTTATGTTATTTGGGTTGTAAATTGTCTAGCATTCATTAGTAATGCCCTAGTTTGACTTGGAATGTAAATTTCAATCTTTTAATTTATAGGAAGCATTGAATGTACAATTTAGTTGTACTTATTTCCCTGTAAATTTCCATAGACTAACTAACTTTACAACTATGTATAAGAAGTGCATCATTTGGAATAATAAGAAATATGCCTAAATGAAAGAGATGTGTAAAGTACAGATGTCTTGTAGCTAGCATAGTATATTTCAATAAAAATGAAAGGAGATAATTCCTTGTAATTTCAAATGGAGCAAAAGTCTCACTTTTAGTTAGTTTACGGATAGTTACAACGGTAATCTTTTTTAGGATATGATAGCTTTAATATATCAAAATGTGGAAACAAACATTCTTTGTACAACTTACATATAAGTATATATTATGATATTCCTTATCGTAGAAATTAAAGCATTAGAAGTAAAAGTATATATATACATATAGGCTTTGACTACCATTGATCCCAAGCGGTCACTAGCAAAGACTTAGGTTATACCCTAACGAATTTTTCTTTTTATCTGTATAAAATCCATATGGGATACTCAAGGACCTCAAAGTTTAATTAATTGTTTGTTTGTTGAAGGTGGGCTAATTAACCCTTAAATAAGTCTTTGAGATGCATTAGCAATATGGCTAATTAAACTATAAAGTCATATCATCGGCGTTCGTATTTTGGGCCTGTAGACTATCGATTATGTTAAGAAGGACCCGCTTTAGGGTTGAGGTATTAAATGCCCGTTGGGTCTGCCTCTTTCCTATTTAAGAAGACATAAATGGCAAGGGGTTTCTTTTGGGTAGTTCGTGCATATATATTGTAACACCACTAATTTTTAATAATATTATTTAAGAGATTTAATTAGATAAATTAAATAGTGTAACGACCCGCTACTTTGGACTATTCGCATCCGCACATGTCGGACTTGAATAATTCAAAATATCGAATTGTTAATTTAAATTTGGCAAAACTGAACATATATAGTAAATAAAATAATCACAGATCACAGACACAGAGTAATAAATGCAGCAGAAACAAAAGATAGTAGTTCATGAAGCTACTATATACATACCAGAGTTAAATAAGGTACAACAGATGTTACGAATACAATAGTCAAATACAAGAAACAGAATACAATCACTGGAATCAACTGGATATCTGAAAGCTGGATAGATAGCTGGATCTCCAAGCGAAGCTCAAGGTGAGTCTCGAATACTGGTACAATCAGTCTGACCCGAGCGTAAAGAAAAACACAAAACACTCGAATCAGGATTAACATTCTTATATCAATAAATCCAACTCAAGTGAAATAACAACCGAAATACAAGTAACTCAAAGGATGTTTGGAATAACCATCCTTTAAGGATCCGTTAAACTATCTACTATGTAGTAGTGTACGGTAAATAGATAATGCCTATCAGTAATATAAGGTATCAAAATAGTGTTAAGGCATTAAAATTATTCCCCTTAACACATTTTTATAAAAGCGTCATAGACTATACAGCACTATAAACTCCACCGTAAACTAGTGGGATATCAGGGAGTACTCCATAGGTATAACGCAAAACAAATCGTAGTGGTCATGTATATAGGGATACAAGTATGACAAGGCACATGAGGCAATACCCAAGGTAGTGAAACTACCGTTTGCCTGATCCGGACTGGTGAGAATGCATCGCCGCAGCGATCGCAACACCGCGAAACAACACTCCCAAAATCAAGGGTGCACCAATCGACAACAAGTAATGAGTAGTTTCGAAGAAGTGTGTTCGCTCGAGGTAGCTAACCCCATTTGGCCCGGCACGGCTCCTGTTTTAGTCATTTACAATTTGACACAAGTGTCAAGGCTATCCATTATCGTTCTCTTTCTTCAGTCATCACGTACATCATTCCAACCACTTCATTCTGGATCACAACTTCGCGTGTAGTTATTAAAGTGGTTTTCGGTTTAGACAGTGAGTATGTCCCTAACCGATTCCAGTCTCTTTAATAACATTCAAAATTATTTCACCAATTGGTCGCTTATTTATTTCAAAACAGAATCAATTTCAATTTCAATTAGAATTTATAAATCAACATTTCATTTGTCTTTCTAAATCAATCTCCATAATTTACGTTTCAAAATTCCCTAATTACCATTTCAAAATCTCATAATACAATTTCAATTTTTTTTAAGCCATTGCAATATTCATTTAAATTCGTATATAAGTTTCATTCCGAAATCACTTAAAATGATTTAATCTACATTCAAATCAATTTAAGTTCATTGATCGATATTATTCAATATTCATTAAGTAAATTTTTCATTCAAACAATTTTTTATTAAATTTCCAATTCATTAAATCAATTGCTTAAGTTCAACTTCATTATATCAAACTTCAAATTTAATTGAATTAGATTCGTCAAATCAATTCTTTAAATTACAAGTCTTTCATTAATTTCAATAAATCACATTTTATTTCTTGTTAAAGAAATTCAATTTACTTATTTATTTACTTAGTTACAATTTCAAAACTCAATTAATAAAGAAACTTAATTTCACTTATTCAAGAAGTTCAATTTCACTTAATAAAGAATTCAATTTTATTTAGTTATTAAATAATTCAATCTTATTTAATTATTAAATAATTTCAAAACTTAATTATTAAATAATTTCAAACTTAATTATTAATAATTCCAAATTTTAAAACAACGTTCTTTCATCAACTACTATGTTAATATTTTGATTCAGATTATTAAATATTAACATTTTCCTTTATTAAATTCCAACTTTATTTCAGAAACCATATTATTTATTCAAATAAAATCTTTATTTTTATTTTTAAATCAAATTATTGACCAATCGGGTTTTTATTTAATTCTCTATCCTAGGTCAAAGTTCAATTTGAGTATTTATCATTTCAACCCGATTCCAATTCAATTAAAAAAAATCAAAGCATAACAAAAGGGAACTTGCAGTGTGATAACTGGGATGGTGTCAAAGTAAATAAACAAGCAATAACAACAATCAATAACAATCCAATAATCAATTCAAATAATCCTGAAATAACTGTATTAATTCACATTGTTGTTTATGCGAATTAATATAATTATTTCTAGAATCTACACTATCATTTCATGTAGATTAAAGATTATTACACTAATTATTCTATGCAATTCTACACTTGACATCAATTATTCAATTTCATACTTCATAAAATAATACAACATAAATTCAAATGGTTCAAGGGTAATTAACTATTTTTCTATGTGTCAAATAACTAAACATTTAAGGGGTCATATTATACAAATTTAACTAATCAAATTCAACACATATGTCAATTCAAATTTTTAACTATCCTACGTCAAATTCAATTGCATAATACACTTTATACATTACAATTTAACATCCAATATAAACAACAATCAATCAATCAATTATCAATCAAACTGTATTATCATCGCATAAATAATTACAGATAATGGTGTCAGATGTCATGGGTGAACAGATACAGGTAATAGCAGATATAACAGTGTAAATAACCAACAACAGCATATTTCAATTGTCGTTTCAATTGAAATCAAATTTAATAAATAAAAGAATATTAATCGTGAGTGATTGCTCACCTTTCGAGGCTATAGAGTTTTTTTGACAAAGAAATGGGCTACGGATCCAAGCACAAGTTCTAAAGCAAACAAGATTGGCACGAATTCGACAGATAAGCTGATAATAGAAATTTATGAGAACAGATTAAAATCAGCTAGATATATGCAGAATATATATATATATATATGTATATTGTAAATATTTCCATGAAATCAATACTTAATTTAAAACAAATATTAAAATAATATACATAAAATTAAAATCACTGTTTAATTAAACACATATAAACCAATAAGTACCATATTTTGAAATAACTACTTATATAGAAATCAACAATATAACTATCACTAATATATAAGATGGATATATATATCATGCAACATACTTTCTAAAATTTGTAACAGAAGTCTGCATATAAACCCATGGGTTCAAACAAAAATAACAAAACATTATATACCCTCTTTATAAAACCAATATATATTTTACTTATCAACAATTATATATACTGCAATATACAACTAACCACTATATAGCTTATTTATATATATAACTGACACAAGTGTCATACTCAAAACAGTGTATATATACGGTATGAATGCAGACCCTTATATCAGAAATGTACAAAATATAAAACAGAGGATCAAAGTAGCCTCTATATTGGAGAACATATACACATACGGCTTCAAAGCCTATATATCGACTAAAGGATGCGTATGAACTAACATAGAGTAAAGCCTTAAGATATATATATACACAACGACTTATAAATAAGCTTTTAAAAAAAATTATACTAAGATGTGAAACAGAAGAACCGAAATAGCCATGTTAAAATATAACAATTATAACACAATATTCGGCAACAGATATATACTAATATGTAGTATATAATATAAACGTATAACTTATATAATACATATCCATTCAAAATTTGCAGTGTATATATGGTGTAAAAACGAAACATATACAACCACCAAACTCGGTAATATAACAAAATATTGGAGCAGACTTAATAATAGCACTGGCATACAAACTTATGCCAATATATATTTAAATCTATGTAAACAAATATGCAGACTTAGAAAAGTATATGTACTTTTTTTTCTTTTTCCTACACTTGCAAATGTCTCTCTACATATCATCTACACTATATAGATGTAAATGATGTAACAGACAATGCCATATTTTATATACTGTTACTTCTTATAAACCAAAATATATAAACCTATATGTTGATATTTACATACAACAAATGAGATGCAACATATAAACTGATGCAAACAAGTCTTACATATAGGATATATAACTGAATATATTAATATATACTGTATACATACGACAAGCTTACATTTATAGGGAAAAGCAAACGCAGCAGAGGTGAAGTCGGGCCGAGAGGTCGGGGAGGAAGGGCATATCGGTTGCTGCCAATTGGTGTGGTGGTGGCTCCGGCTTGAGGCTGGTCAGGGAGACAGGAAGAATAGGTGGAGGCGGATAGAGCTTAGGTGGAGATGAGAGAGAGGGAAGAAGGAGCACGACCGAAGTTGATGGTGGGAAGTGGCGAGCTCGGCTGTCAACGTGGATGAGGTTGGAAGAGGCTGTTGTATTTGCAGAGCGTTGGTGGAAAGGTGGGCTACTGGTGACAAGAACAAGTGGGTGGATCATTTTTTCCTTTGTAAACAATGAGTACTGAACAACAGAGAGAGGGAGGGAAGAAGAAATGTGAAGGGACGAAACCAAAATTTTCTTTTATGAAACAACAAATAGTAGACGCTAGCTGAATTGGAATGAATGAAAACAAAAAGTCGTGCACCAAATGCGAGAATCATTAATGGATATTTGCTGTATGGTTGGACAGTAGATAGTAAAAGGACATAAGGAGATATAATGACTCCAAACGAATATCAATACGACTCCCGTTTTGAAGAGTCAACCACGTATCGGATTTAAAAATACAGAATTGAATATACCGTAGAGATCAGCACGACAAGACGATCAAAACGATATAAAAATATCAGTGTTAGGATCATCCGATCAAAAGTCGATATCGGTGCGAAAATGCAGCTATTTCGTCGAAAATAAGATCGACGGAACAGTAGAAGTCAAAATTTTGAAAAACGAAAAATGTCGTCTTGCTCAAAAGATGGTTTACAATTTTTCTATATAAAAATATTTTGGTTTCGAAAACATTTTATTTTCATCAATTACTAACTGACTAAATTGAAATAAAATTACACACGAAATAAACTTCCATATTTTTGGATGAAAATTTACAGTTTGCTATGTTTAATTAGACGCATTCCAAATATTAAATTTTTATTTTAATTTTTTTTTTTAAATTTCAAAAAAATTCAATTAATTAAATAAATAAAACGAAAAAATTTACGGGTCGTTACACTCTCCCCCACTCAAAACTTTTCGTCCCCGAAAAAGAAGGAGGTAGGAGAATAGAAACAACCAGAAGAAAATAAACTCGAATTACAAAATAAACAATTAGTTCAAACCATATAATTTAATTTAAATTAATATATATTGAACACTTGACCTTAAATTCAAGATAATTCATTTAGTTGATTTTATTTAATTTATTAACTTCCAAAACAAATTTTCTTCTATTAATCATACCTATTGTTTATTTAACTTATTATTCCATTCATCTCTATAAACATTTTGTAATTTAAATTTAAGTGAATAACATTTATTATACGCACTCACATTTATTTATAAAGACAATTTATATCATATATTATCCAATTTTCTTAAATTAACAATTTCACAGATCATAAATCTAAATAGTCATTTATTATAATCATATTTTATTCGACAAATTTAATTCTTCTTTATTCCGAATTATTATTAAATTTATTCTACTTAATATATCTTATCACATATATATTAAGTATATTTACATTTATTATAACTACCCAAATTTATTTAAAATTTCTTTGATATTATTTTATATTGTATAATATCCAATTACATATTTAACTTTTGAAAATTAGGTAAATTATATATAATGTAATAGAGTATTATTCAAGTAAATTTCTAATTCAACTCTCTCAAGTTTAAATATTAATTTAAAATTTTGGTTTTATTTATAATTGAAATCATCTTTTACCCAAATTTTAAGAATTAAATTTTCGATAAACTTCAACAATTTAGAGATAATTATGTATATACTATATATATATATCAAATCAAATTAAATTTAAATAATATACCCATATATATATAAATCAAACCATACTTAAGAAATTCAAATCAAAATATTTTTCCAAAACAAAACCGTAGCAAAGCTACAGAATGGTTTCTCCACTTCGAAACTCGAAAATGAATGTCGATGATGCGGCCGCAATCACCGAAATTATTTTCCAGCGACAAAGAGAAGAGCACTGATTTTCAATATTTTAAAATTCTTTGAAAACGGTTCCTATTTGTAACTACTTTAAATAATATACATTAAAATTCTTTGGAAACAAATTATAGTCAAAATACCCTTAAATAATGTGCATTTTAAACCTTTAAAACCATGGTTTGAAATCATTGGAAATTAAATTCTCAAATTCTTAATTTAAATTCATTTCAAATTCTAAACCAAATTATATCCAAGTTTTATAAATTCATTTATTCATATTATGCAATAGTCAATGGTTTATAAAACAATAAATGAAAAACAAATATTATCATTTCTGACAACAAACTTCATTAACAATTTAATTTCAGATAACTTATATTTATATATAATATAATCATACAAAACTATTTTGTTACCAAATTTGAAAACAATATTGTGTCAGTTTGCTCTGCTCAAGTGTTTTGGAAATCCTATCGATAACGTTGATCAGACGAATCGATCGGAAACCCAAATCAACATCAACAACTCAAATAACTCAACATATATTAAAACATTTATATATTAGTTTAAAATACATTTCTTTGCTCGACGATACAAGAATGAATTTTCAAAATAAGGATAGGGTTTCAAATTTGACGGACTCAAATCAAAGAGAAATTTGATTCGAAGATAAGTTCGAAACAAAGATATGATGATTAAATAACAAAGTATGAAGATTGATAAGTTTATATAAATCGTGGGCAACCTTAACCAGGTCGACCGTGACTTCAAGAATAAGATCAATGTAGAATTTCGAGGTAAATCGACATTTGATCTCAAGAGATAGAATTTGGCATAACCAAAGATGTCAACATCTAAACCGAGGATATATAAATCTTCGGTGAATCGATTCTATCGTAAAAGAGTTTCACCCCTTTACAAATCCATTTGAGATTGGCGGGACCGCCAACTCATTATAAAGATCATTCAAGGTAGAGTTATGGGATACTCCGGAATTAGAAGGTGAATAGTAAGGGACACGAATGGATTTTGGAACCGCAAGGAACGTTCCAAAATTCAAAGGAATCGAGTCAAAAGGAAGAGATTCAACTCGAATGAAAGTGATTCTATAAATACATTTACCCTATATGTTGAGTTTTGCCTAGAGCTACCAAAGCTCTGATACCAACTGTAACAGACCGCGTCAGTGGGGTTTTTTAACGCCCACCATAGCATACAGCAGTACCTGTGTTCTGCCTTTATGGCCAGCCGCTCGATTGTACCAACCCCGCAGGGACATGTAGGAGTAAGAGTCATCCGCTCGCTACCAAACCAAATGCGAGAACCCCCTATCATGCTGCACCCGCCAAGTGCATAAGCAGACACACATGTCGGACTTGAATAATTCAAAATACCGAATTGTTAATTTAAATTTGGCAAAACTGAACATATACAGTAAATAAAATAATCACAGATCACAGACACAGAGTAATAAATGCAGCGGAAACAAAAGATAGTAGTTCATGAAGCTACTATATACATATCAGAGTTAAATAAGGTACAACAGATGTCACGAATACAATAGTCAAATACAAGAATCAGAATACAATCACTGGAATCAACTAGATATCTGAAAGCTGGATAGATAGCTGGATCTCTAAGCGAAGCTCCAAATCCAAAGGTGAGTCTCGAATACTTTACACTCAGTCTGACCCGAGCGTAAAGCAAAACACAAAACACTCGAGTCAGGATTAACATTCTTATATCAATAAATCCAACTCAAGTGAAATAACAACCGAAATACAAGTAACTCAAAGGATGTTTGGAATAACCATCCTTTAAGGATCCGTTAAACTATCTACTATGTAGTAGTGTACAGTAAATAGATAATGCCTATCAGTAATATAAGGATCAAAATAGTGTTAAGGCGTTACCATTATTCCCCTTAACACATTTTTATAAAAGCGTCATAGACTATACAGCACTGTAAACTCCACCGTAAACTAGTGGGATATCAGGGAGTACTCCATAGGTATAACGCAAAACAAATCGTAGTGGTCATGTATATAGGGATACAAGTATGACAAGGCACATGAGGCAATACCCAAGGAAGTGAAACTAACGTTTGCCTGATCCGGACTGGTGAGAACGCATCGCCGCAGCGATCGCAACACCGCGAAACAACACTCCCAAAATCAAGGGTGCACCAATCGACAACAAGTAATGAGTAGTTTCGAAGAAGTGTGTTCGCTCGAGGTAGCTAACCCCATTTGGCCCGGCACGGCTCCTGTTTTAGTCATTTCCAATTTGACACAAGTGTCAAGGCTATCCATTATGTTCTCTTTCTTCAGTCATCACGTACATCATTCCAACCACTTCATTCTGGATCACAACTCCGCGTGTAGTTATTAAAGTGGTTTTCGGTTTAGACAGTGAGTATGTCCCTAACCGATTCTGGTCTCTTTAATAACATTCGAAATTATTTCACCAATTGGTCGCTTATTTATTTCAAAACAGAATCAATTTCAATTTCAATTAGAATTTATAAATCAACATTTCATTTGTCTTTCTAAATCAATCTCCATAATTTACGTTTCAAAAATCCCAAATTACCATTTCCAAATCTTATAATACAATTTCAATTTTTTTAAAGCCATTGCAATATTCATTTAAATTCATATATAAGTTTCATTCCGAAATCACTTAAAATGATTTAATCTACATTCAAATCAATTTAAGTTCATTGATCGATATTATTCAATATTCATTAAGTAAATTTGTCATTCAAACAATTTTTTATTAAATTTCCAATTCATTAAATCAATTGCTTAAGTTCAACTTCATTATATCAAACTTCAAATTTAATTGAATTAGATTCGTCAAATCAATTCTTTAAATTACAAGTCTTTCATTAATTTCAATAAATCACATTTTATTTCTTGTTAAAGAAATTCAATTTACTTATTTATTTACTTAGTTACAATTTCAAAACTCAATTAATAAAGAAACTTAATTTCACTTATTCAAGAAGTTCAATTTCACTTAATAAAGAATTCAATTTTATTTAGTTATTAAATAATTCAATCTTATTTAATTATTAAATAATTTCAAAACTTAATTATTAAATAATTTCAAACTTAATTATTAATAATTCCAAATTTTAAAACAACGTTCTTTCATCAACTACTATGTTAATATTTTGATTCAGATTATTAAATATTAACATTTTCCTTTATTAAATTCCAAATTCCAACTTTATTTCAGAAACCATATTATTTATTCAAATAAAATCTTTATTTTTATTTTTAAATCAAATTATTGACCAATCGGGTTTTTATTTAATTCTCTATCCTAGGTCAAAGTTCAATTTGGGTATTTATCATTTCAACCCGATTCCAATTCAATTAAAAAAAATCAAAGCATAACAAAAAGGAACTTGCAGTGTGATAACTGGGATGGTGTCAAAGTAAATAAAAAAGCAATAACAACAATCAATAACAATCCAATAATCAATTCAAATAATCCCGAAATAACCGTATTAATTCACATTGTTGTTTGTGCGAATTAATATAATTATTTCTAGAATCTACACTATCATTTCATGTAGATTAAAGATTATTACACTAATTATTCTATGCAATTCTACACTTGACATCAATTATTCAATTTCATACTTCATAAAATAATACAACATAAATTCAAAAGGTTCAAGGGTAATTAACTATTTTTCTATGTGTCAAATAACTAAACATTTAAGGGGTCATATTATACAAATTTAACTAATCAAATTCAACACATATGTCGATTCAAATTTTTAACTGTCCTACGTCAAATTCAATTGCATAATATTTATCACTTTATACATTACAATTTAACATCCAATATAAACAACAATCAATCAATCAATTATCAATCAAACTGTATTATCATCGCATAAATAATTACAGATAATGGTGTCAGATGTCATGGGTGAACAGATACAGGTAATAGCAGATATAACAGTGTAAATAACCAACAGCAGCATATTTCAATTATCGTTTCAATTGAAATCAAATTTAATAAATAAAAGAATATTAATCGTGAGTGATTGCTCACCTTTCGAGGCTATAGAATTTTTTTGACAAAGAAATGGGCTACGGATCCAAGCACAAGTTCCAAAGCAAACAAGATTGGCACGAATTCGACAGATAAGCTGATAATAGAAATTTATGAGAACAGATTAAAATCAGCTAGATATATGCAGAATATATATATATATATATATATATTGTAAATATTTCCATGAAATCAATACTTAATTTAAAACAAATATTAAAATAATATACATAAAATTAAAATCATTGTTTAATTAAACACATATAAACCTATAAGCACCATATTTTGAAATAACTACTTATATAGAAATCAACAATATAACTATCACTAATATATAAGATGGATATATATATCATGCAACATACTTTCTAAAATTTGTAAACAGAAGTCTGCATATAAACCCATGGGTTCAAACAAAAATAACAAAACATTATATACCCTCTTTATAAAACCAATATATATTTTACTTATCAACAATTATATATACTGCAGTATACAACTAACCACTATATAACTTATTTATATATATAAATGACATAAGTGTCATACTCAAAACAGTGTATATATACGGTATGTATGCAGACCCTTATATCAGAAATGTATAAAATATAAAACAGAGGATCAAAGTAGCCTCTATATTGGAGAACATATACACATACGGCTTCAAAGCCTATATATCGACTAAAGGATGCGTATGAACTAACATAGAGTAAAGCCTTAAGATATATATACACAACGGCTTATAAATAAGCTTTTAAAAAAATTATACTAAGATGTGAAACAGAAGAACCGAAATAGCCATGTTAAAATATAACAATTATAACACAATATTCGGCAACAGATATATACTAATATGTAGTATATAATATAAATGTATAACTTATATAATACATATCCATTCAAAATTTGCAGTGTATATATGGTGTAAAAACGGAACATATACGAACACCAAACTCGGTAATATAACAAAATATTGGAGCAGACTTAATAAACGCACTGGCATACAAACTTATGCCAATATATATTTAAATATATGTAAACAAATATGCAGACTTAGAAAAGTATATGTACTTTTTTTCTTTTTCCTACACTTGCAAATGTCTCTCTACATATCATCTACACTATATAGATGTAAATGATGTAACAGACAATGCCATATTTTATATACTGTTACTTCTTATAAACCAAAATATATAAACCTATATGTTGATATTTACATACAACAAATGAGATGCAACATATAAACTGATGCAAACAAGTCTTATATATAGGATATATAACTGAATATATTAATATATACTGTATACATACGACAAGCTTACATTTACAGGGAAAAGCAAATGCATCAGAGGTGAAGTCGGGCCGAGAGGAAGGGGAGGAAGGGCATATCGGTTGCTGCCAATTGGTGTGGTGGTGGCTCCGGCTTGAGGCTGGTCAGGGAGATAGGAAGAATAGGTGGAGGCGGATAGAGCTTAGGTGGATATGAGAGAGAGGGAAGAGGGAGCACGGCCGAAGTTGATGGTGGGAAGTGGCGAGCTCGGCTGTCGACGTGGATGAGGTTGGAAGAGGCTGTTGTACGTGCAGAGCGTTGGTGGAAAGGTGGGCTACTGGTGACAAGAACAAGTGGGTGGATCATTTTTTCCTTTGTAAACAATTAGTACTGAACTACAGAGAGAGGGAGGGAAGAAGAAATGTGAAGGGATGAAACCAAAATTTTCTTTTATGAAACAGCAAATAGTGGACGCCAGCTGAATTGGAATGAATGACAACAAAAAGTCGTGCACCAAATTCGAGAATCATTAATGGATATTTGCTGTATGGTTGGACAGTAGATAGCAAAAGGACATAAGGAGATATAATGACTCCAAACGAATATCAATACGGTTCCCGTTTTGAAGAGTCAACCACGTATCGGATTTAAAAATACAGAATTGAACATACCATAGAGATCAGCATGACAAGACAATCAAAACGATATAAAAATATCAGTGTTAGGATCATCCGATCAAAAGTCGATATCGGTGCGAAAATGCAGCTATTTCGTCGAAAATAAGATCGACGGAACAGTAGAAGTCAAAATTTTGAAAAACAAAAAATGACGTCTTACTCAAAAGATGGTTTACAATTTTTCTATATAAAAATATTTTAGTTTCGAAAACATTTTATTTTCATCAATTACTAACTGACTAAATTGAAATAAAATTACACACGAAATAAACTTCCATATTTTTGGATGAAAATTTCCATATTAATTTTTTTTTAAATTTCACAAAAATTTAATTAATTAAATAAATAAAACAACAAAAATTTACGGGTCGTTACAAATAGAGTAATGTAAATGTTAAGTAACAAAAGGATTAAGATATGAAAATTAATTAAGGTCAGGCTTAATAAATTAAATGGGCTTAAGAATGGCTTTAAAGTTAATAAATTTACATAAGGGCTCACTTTTCAAGAGATATTTTTGATCCTTATACCATTCACGCTCACTTTTCTCATTTTCCCAAAAATAATCAAAATGCAAGCTAATAGAGAAGCCGACCATTAACAAAGAAAGAAAAGAGGAATTCAATCAAAAGCTAGGGATTCAAGCTTAGGGGAAATTAATCTCAATCAATCTTCTTATCTTAATCAAGGTGGATAATAATTTATACCATCTCTATTTTGTATTATGATCGTATGTTTTTGGATTTAAGATTAAATTCATTATTATGATGATTTGGATGATGATATGCTTGAAATATAATTTGTTTGATTTAAACAAGTTGTTTAAATGGGAATTTATGCGGTTTTAAGGCAAAACCGATAGAAATTGATTTTTGAAAGCCATGGAAAAATTATATGTTATGTAAAACATGATTTTGGAGTTAGGTTTTAGATTTGATTTATTTTCAAGCTATGGAAAGGTTATTATGAAGTTTCAAAGGAAAATATGGTTAATTAGGTTTAGGAATTCATTTCAGAAATTCTATTGAGAATTTGGGTCTGAAATTTGGATATGTTAGATAACATGATGAAAGTGAATTTATGTAATTTTTGGGGACTTTTCCTAAGTGATTTGCTATGGAAATTAAATTATTTTAGAAGAAGGACTTATTTGCAATATTGTTTTTTTAATGGAAGGGCTTATTTGTTAAATTAATCTTGATTTAGATCTGGAATTAAGCGGCAGTTATTTTCATAAAGAATTTGAAAAGTTGAGGCAGCCAATCACATGCTTACACGTAGGCAGGTTAGTTAGAAAGTGTTTGCTTTAATTGGTATTAAATTAGGTTTACCCAGAAAAGTGGGTTCTGCCTCTATTTAGAAGTACCTTTCGACTCTAATGCTTCCACTTCAACTCAGTCGAAACCCACCCGTGCCGAAACCGATACACAAGGTATCACTTAGATGGTACGTAGTGGATTGGAGAAAGGCGGAAGGCATGGTGTTGAAAGCATTGCTTCTGATGTGGTCGATACCCTTGTTTGTTTTAAAAAGTTAAGCGTCTGCCTTTTGTTAAAGCTTTCAAAGGATTCGAAACATATGCTTTAGAAAGGGTTTTTTTAATAGCTTTCGAAGGGGTTGCCATCTTATGTTTTAAAGTATAAGCTTTCGAATGGGTTTCTTTACTTATAAAAAAAATGATGTTTTCGAAAGTAGTGGTTCCGACTAAGTCGAAACTCAGCCGCTGTTCTTTGCCTTTCGAGTGTATTGAGGTCATCAATGCTTTCGAAGGGCTGTCTTTGTTTTAAACTTATGATAAGCCACTTCCTAAATGCTTTCGAAAGGGTTCAAGGGTTTCGAAGGCAATGTCTTCGAAAGGGGGTTTCGATGCTAAGCTTCAATTTTTTACTTAAATGTTTTGAAGCTTTCGAAAGGGATAGTTTCGACGCCATCAAGTTTTCCCCTATACTTTTATACGATAAAGAATGGTTTCGAAAGAGATAATTTCGTTTATATTCACTTCGACCCAAATGATATCTTTAAATATAAACTCAATGGTTTCGGAAGGGATACTTCCAAAGGTTTCGAAAGGGGTACTTTCAATGGTTTCGACGCTATGCTTCTAAGAGTTAATAAGTAATACTTTATTACATTCGAAAGGTTTTGAAAGAGTGGTTTTAAAGTGTTTTGAAAGGCAGTGGCCTGATGTTTTCAAAAGGGATTTATATGCTTTCGAGGGAGGTTATCCAGTGAGGTCGAAAGCAAACTTTTGAAGGTTTCGAAAGCTTTAGTTTTTCAAAACAAATAACCTAATCACATTTAAAGGAAAACCCCATGGCTAAGTAAAGAAATTTTGAAATGGTTTTAAGAAGAAGCTTTCCTTGATAAAATATTAGGTTAAAGGGATTAACAATGTTTCATATGAAAATATTTTCAAGGTTATAAAACCCACAGGAGTGGTATTGTTATGTTATTATGTTTGCTTCTTCATATATATATATATATATATTCACATTGTAATGACCCATAACGGTAATTTGGGGGAGGGTAGAATAACCATCTAGGTTGATCCAGTAGTGAATATAAATAAAATAAAATAAAGATATTGGCAGGGGCCAATAGGTTCATAATAAGCCCATGAAAACTGTGTATAGGAAGTTCATGGTAAGCCCATGAAATCTATGTATAAATGAAGATGTCAGGAAGATAGGTTCATAGTTATCCCATGAAAACTATGATTTGATATTGGCAGGGACCAATAGGTTTGTAGTTAGCCCATGAAAATAATATCCGGATTGAGATATTTACAGAAATCAATAGGTTCCAAGTCAACCCATGAAAACTAGGATAAGAGGAAAGATATTAGATGTAACGACCCAATTTTTCGATGCCCGAAAATCTACATCAATATGTTCACTATATCAAATACCGAACAATCGGATGCCGAAAAACCGAATCATTAGGATTAAAGAAGAAGGAGGTAGAAGAAGAATAGAAAACAATATCAGAATCTCACAATCGCAGCGGAATAAATATAATATGTAACAACAACTTTAAAACAAAGAACTATATATGTTTATACATTACATCATAAGTGTACAACAAAATTCATAGCACACAACTGGACAGTTATCATAACCTGTCCTCACAACACCGACTATGCAGCTAATTATACACAGCGGAATATTCATCAAATACGTGTAATACGTCTCGCCATCCAGCACGTCTCCTAAGCTCCAAAGCATCCTTTCCTGTATTCTATAATACTCGGTCTGACCCGAGCATTATAATAAAACAATACCTGAGTCAGTCTGGAAAACCAGCGTGAGAAAACACACTCAATTGGATTATTAAAGTTTTCAAAATCATTTGAAATCAAAGGTATCTCGTAAGACCACGCCACAAATAAACATGCCGGGTTTTTACCTTACGATAACCAAAGCATTTTTATCAAATTCGTCTGATATTATAATAGTGTCTATAGAAAGTAAAATAGTATCTAGCTGAAATGCTTGCATCTCACGTTTTAGCAATAGTTGGGCACAACCAAAACCGTACAGGCGCTTATTGGAGATTGGATTCCATACAATGGCAGGGCTACTGGGGTACCGCCCGTCACAGTACGTGGTCTAGATCACCGTACCGAGGATCCACCCTGATCCCCTGCTACACAAGACCGGAGCTACCCCTTACTGGATAGTCCAAATAAGATCACCCCACGGTTGGGAACAGCAACCGCCCACTAAGTCGAATAAAATGGACCTCTAGACAGGGGAAATCTTACCCTAATTGGTTGCTAGCCAATTAGCCTTGCGTGCACCTCCCCTGTTTTAGCCATTTTCGGTTGATGAGGCTCGAGGCTATGCGTTACCTTTTTAGCACACATTCACTTAGAATACTCACCGTCCTCCTAACGATGTTCTGATAGCATTCATCCATACAAGTCCGTTCCGGGTTCGAACGGAACCGAAGGCACTACTCCTACTACATCCATTTTGGAATCACCCTCAGGATTTGTAGCGATTAGCCCTTGCACTTCACTGCTCCATCTTCGACTCCAAGCTCTTGTCTTCCTCACGGAAACGTTCAAACCAGATCGAAGTGGTTTTCGAGAAATAAATCCCGATCCCAGTCTCTTCGAAACGATCAGCGCATTGGCCAATATTGATAATCGGTTATTTAACTATCAAATAACATCCACAAAAACCATCAGATTTAAATAATTTTCCAAACTATTTATTTATTTCAAAATATCTTCGCAAAATGTTAATTTTTCTACACTTCAACCCTTTTGAAAACGGTTTTCAAATCACTTTCCTCTCGCGGAATAAATTCCAAATATTGTTTATTTCCACTGAAAATCACCAAGACTAAATGCTTTAGATTTTAAAATAATTTAAATCACTTTATCTAAAAATATATATGCTTTAAAATACTTTGAATAAAAACTACTTAAAACACTTTATTTAAAATACCAGTTATGAAATTTAATAATAATTTTTCATGTAAAACTTAAGCCAAAACAGATTTAAAAATAAAGGTTATTGAATTCTATACAAGTTTTCCAAATAAAACTTTAGCCAAACTATATTTAAAATAATACTACTTTATAAACATAAATATTAATAATTATCTTTTTAAATCATAATACCAATTAACCTTTCAAAATAATTACTATTATAACTAATTTAATAAATATTTACCTTTAAAATTTTAAACAACTTAAATAATAATTTCTCAAAAACATTCTTTTAAAACAACTTTAAAACTTTTAACTTATACTTAAAAAATCTGCTTTGAAAACGTACTTGGCTTTTCAGAGAAATACACTTTTCTTTCACACCTTTAAAAATAAACCACTATTTATTTTTAAAACAAATTACCCATTCCTTTATAAATTCCCACCATGAATTTATACTTCAAAATATCCACTGATATCTTATTTCACTTTATAAACCCAGTTTATTAATTCCATAATCTCATTCTCCCTTTAAAAACACAGTTTCAAACACTAAATCAATTTTCAAATCGATTTCCAAAATCAACTCCATTTAAAGTAAATTCCTTTACTTACTCAAATTTATTTTAAAATCCATTAATTCCAGATTTAACTTCTTTACTATGATTTAAAATCTTATTTAAACTGAAAATACCAATTTCATAAAAAATCTTTTATTTCTTCCTTAACCATTTAAATTCTGAATTTAAAAATAAATCTTTTATTCCTTTAATTAATATCACTGAAGTTTTAAAATTCATTTATTCCCATTTATTCAAAAATCTCCTTTCCCATACTTGGAATTTATTTATTAGAATTTAAAAATCAACTTTTATCCTTTTTCAATTCATTCTTTAATTTATCCAATTTCTCTAAAATTATCTTACTCACGAATTCTCTCTTTTATTTCCCTTTAAAAATCCAATCTATATATTTTTGATAACTCAGTATACCCAATATATTCAATCAAACCATAGCATTAAATATTTACAATTACCAATATAATTTATCACAGATTATCAAATAATCATATCATAGAATATTAGAAAAATCTAAATAATTTTGAGGAATCTAGTTGGACCCCTCCAACCTGTTTCCCTGCATCCACAGATGTTAGCACAACAATTTAAAATACCAATTCCACTTCAAGGTGGAATATCGCGGTATATGGGGTCATATCATCTCATCCGCTATTATGCAGCGCATAGGGTCTCATCTGCTATATAATGCGGGAAATCAATCACTTCAATATATATATATATATATATATACTATCATATATAATATCACATCCAGTCAATTCAATCATTCAACCAATAATTTAAATTTAACATTTTAAATTTAAATGGAAATCCAAATGAGTGAGATTAACTCACCTTTGGTTTTTGTTTGCAAATCCAATCCATCTCAACTTGTTTCTCCATGATTTTAGACCTCTCTGACATTCAAAACCAGGCCACACGAACCCAGCAACCTTGAGAACCTGCAACCTCAACGCCACAAAACCTCACGTAAACCCAGTCGCGACTCCATCTATCTACTCGTCCACATTCGAGCTCGCGAGAACTCCGCACTTCGAACGAAACCCCACTCCTCCTTTTGGCGACGCCGCAATCGAAATCGATCCTGACTTGCCCTAACGTGCTTGCCCAGCGCTCTCGTCCTCTAGGCTTCGCTTCGATCGCCCGCTACCTTAGACTTGAATTTGAGGTCCGACGCGATATTGGGTTCGCGATTTCGATACGAAATCAAATTCGATTTCTTCTGGAGAAGATGATTTTGATTTCGAATTGGAATCTAAAGGAATGAGCGGCCATTGTTATATTATTATTTTTCTTCTGGTTTTGATTTAGAAGGAGGAGGAGTATTTAGTTTTGATTCGAATTTTATTTTGAAGGCATGATTTATGTTAAGCAGATTAGGGACGAACGAAGGCAGAGATAAAACGAGTTAAATTTCTTTTAAGACGCGTGTTAACAGAGAGGATAAGTGTTTAAATTTTGCCTTGCGTGTCTACAAGCTGCTACAGTATTTCAATAACATTATATTATTTATTTTTTATTTAAATTCAAATTTAAATCGTCTTGAATTCGAAACTCAAAATCTCAACCTCCTATCGAGGCGTGCCGCTAGGCGTTTATAACGTTATATCCCTATTCCGAACGTGATGGAAAAGGTTTCGAGCCCTAATTCGATCGTATGGAGAAGATAGCTTTTTGGACCCGGTTACTATATTAATTTTCGATATTAATTTCAGCGCGTTTATATCTCGTACGGCCACCCGACAACTCCAAATACTACGAAAATTGGAATCCAATAATCATACATTATTACGGATCCAATGGAACTAGTTTCGTCGAATTCCAAGACTGTGCCCCGGAAGGCTATTTTTAAATGTCGATTTAAACGATAAAATTTCAAAACTGAACAAATTACCTTTAAATTAAATTTTAACACTTCTATTATCTTCAGTATTATCAATATAGATTTTATAATCCTTTGAAATGTTTTTAACAAGCTTGAAACTCCCGATTTCATATCTTACCCAATTTCCAAATATTTAAATTCAAAAATTTAAATTATCCAATAACAGTGATATTTGAAATTCAAGTTAGAATTTGACATTTAAATATTTAAAATCAATTAAATATAAAATTTCAAATATCCAAAAATTCTGGATCGTTACATTAGAGTTACCAATAAGTGCAAGGAGAACCGATGAAATAGTAAAGATATTGGCAGGGACCGATTGGTTCTTAGTGATCCCATGAAACTATGCAACTAGACAGAGAGTCCTTAAACATTAAACAGGTTATGAGTAAGCCCATAAAAACTAATAGGTTAATAATGACCCTAGAAACTATAACTAAGACTGATAGTCAAAGTGAATGGGGATGGTTAATCCAGAATTGATTTACTAGTTTGGCATATCATCATATTATTTTGAATTGTTTTAACCATTATGGATGCAGGAGCACAGTATATGGTTTTATAAAGGTTTAGGATACAAGTGAGGGGAAAACCCGTTTCGTTAAGCGGCGTGGTCTCACTAGATATCTAAATGGTTTGAGATGGTAGATTATTAGTCATACAAGGCTTTATGTCTGACTCGAAGTTTATGTTTTCCCCTTAAACTCACAGGTACTCAATTGATTTTGAGTGGTTTGATAGTTGAGGTTTTTAGGTACCTCTTTAGACGAATAAGCTTCCGGAGACGTGTAGGAGGCAGGATAGGTATCTAGAGTTCTCTTTTATTTTGATTCCGTAGTGTTGTTGTAAAGGCAAAGTTGTTGAATTGCATATATATACTCTAATCATCCAAGGGGGCATCTTTATATGTCACTCTTCGCGTATGTTGTAATAAATATATTTTCTCTGAACATGGTTAACGATTGTGGGATTATGTAATGAATTTGAAATGGAATGTGGAACTTGTTTGATGTTTTAAATTTTTCCATATTCATGTGTCTCTGTGTATCAATGTATCTAACATTACCGTATTTGGCCGTCGAGGATTAATAACTATGGATGACTGCAGCATCCATAGCCGTTAGTTTTGGGCCTCCAAGTAGAGGATTTACAAGTTGGTATCAGAGCGTAGGTTTTTGAAAACTTAAAATAAAAATTAAACCTAAAAGATTTTCAAACATAATCCAATGAATCTAAAATTAAGATCGGGGTTTGGGTTAATGCTATAGTAATATAGTTGTATTTGATATATATATATATATATATTGAAAATGGGATATATATATTTATTTATTTAAGTCGTAATCCCCTCTCTCTTAGACCGTTCTTCTGTATCTTACTAAGGCTCGTATGCAGATTTACGGGAAAGAAGATATGGAAGCAAGAAACGGAAGAGGAAATCTTGGTGGAGGAAGCACCACAACCAACATAAATGTTCGACCTAATACCAGGAGGAACCAAGGTCGGCAAACTAATGCTGATGCCAATGTGGGTGTTGGAAATCCACCAGTGGATATAGGGCGATGTATCGGTTCTTCACTAATATGATGCAAGCAAGAATTGCTGCTGGAAATATTGGAGAAGTAAATCCTGTGGCTCCAGTTGGGAATAATTATGCTAAGCTGAGAAGAGATTACACCGGTCTAGGTGGGATGCCATTTATGGGGATGGAGGATGCCATAGAAGTTGAGGATTTGCCGTTACATTATGAGAGAATATTTGCTGATTTGGATTTGGACGATGTGCAGAAGAGGAAGTTAGCCTCTAGACAGTTGGAAGGGGCAGCATTTCATTGGTGAAATAGTGTTACTACCGAGGTTCCGGAGGAGGAGTTGACTTGGGCAGATTTTAGAGCGAGATTTGAATAGAGGTGTTTATCTGAAGTTCCCAAGTCAGCGTTGTTGAGAAAGTTTATGGATTTAGTGTATGGAGAAATGTCAGTAATTGAGTATGCTACTAAGTTTTATGAGCTGTCCTGATATGGACATGCTACTATTGACACTGACATCAGGAGAAATAAGAGGTTCATTCAGGGATTGAGACCCGAGCTTGCTAGGGCAACCCAGACACATATCCGTGATCCTTATAATGTGGTTGTGGAGAAGGCAATCTGCCATAAGGAGATGCTTGCTATTTGTACTAGAGAGAAGCAAGTTGAAACCCAGTGTTCTCAGGGAAAGAAAATAAAGTTCTTTAAGAAGAAGGGAGCATAGAAGGGAGATGCTGCCAAGAAGGCAAAGGCTGATTTAGTTTGCTACAAGTGTGTCAAGAAGTGTCATCAAGGTTTTAAATATCGGATTTCGGTCACGTTTCGTCTCAGAATTATTGCACAAGTTATCTTGTATCGGAGGAGATCTCAGACGAGATGAGTACATATCGGGTATACATCTCAGATTGACATCTCGAGTCTTATAATGCATCTCGGGAATATCTCAGATGTACTTATGTGTCTAAAATTGATGTGTCAAAAAATTATTTAACGGTTATACCTTTCTTAGTAGAAATAAAAATGGAAACATACTTGATTTACATGGAAAAAGGAATATTTTTAGAAGAGTAGTAGCTTGATTAGCTTAATTGATTGGGTAATGATTGAATAATATCCTTTTATTTGAACATAATAAAGAAGTGAAACATTTCGTTATGGTTCATTAAGATAAAAAGTAAATAATATGTTTAAGAAGTTGGTAATTTATAATTGGATTGAGTAGTTTCTTTTGAATCAATATGAAAATAAAAAATATTATGGAAAATAAGAAAAATGTATAATTTCGGGTGAGATCTCGGAATGAGATTTTGATCCATATTTCGGGTGAGATTTGAATATCTCGGATGAGATGAGTGTCGAGGGAGATATGGAGGAGATTTGATGTCTCGACTCGTTTAAGTGTAAAAAGGAGATCACAGAGGAGATCTCGGATGATATATAGGAGATTTGAAACCATGAGTGTCATTATGCAAATGAGTACCAGTCAAGCAAAGGGAAGAAGGCTGCAGATAAAAAGAATGTGAAGTGCTTCAACTGTGACCAAGTTGGGCATTATAATAATCAGTGTCCAGAACTAGTTAGGGCAAACAAAGGAAAGATTTTTTTGTTGGACCATCTTCTGCTAAGCCAACTGCAGCTGAAAAAGAGAAGACTGTGACGAAAGGTATGTTTTTGATTCAGAGTATACCAGTTAGGATACTATTTGATACCGGTGCATCATATTCATTTATATCTCAGTGTTTAGTTAATAGGTTATGCTTAGAATCCACACACCTTGTTACTTCCTTAAGGGTTGCGAATCCAATAGGAGGGTATATAACTCTGGGGATGAGATATGACCAGTTAGAACTTGATTTGTTAGGTCATAAATTTGCATGCAGTCTGTATGTTTATGATTTCGTAGATTTTGGAATCATTTTGGGTATGGATTGGTTGAGAAGGTATGAGGCTAGGATATTTTGCCAGGGTGGGGAGATATCACTAAGATACCCCGATAGTCATAACCAAATTATATTCTCAATGTAGAATTCTGACTGGAGTAGTTGTGCTTTGTTAAGTGCAATGGAAGTGGGAAAAGAGTTATGTCAGGTTCGAGTAGAAAGAGAGATTTCCAATGTCTTTAAGTCGGTCACAGGACTACCACCAAAACGAGCTGTTGAGTTTCGGATATATCTTGTGCTATTAGCTAAACCAGTAAGTAGACCATCTAATAGGATGACACCGACCGAGATGAAGAAATTGAACGTGCGGCTAGTGGATCTAGAAGGAAGGAATTTTATTAGACCAAGCAGTTCGCCTTGGGGAACGACCGCGGTGTTTGTAAAGAAACCAGATGGGTCGTTAAGGATGTGTATCGACTATCATAAGTTGAACGAGAGGATGATCAAGGAAAAGCATCCTTTGCCGAGAATTGATGATCTATTTGATCAGTTGTGTGGAGCCAGAGTGTTTTCCCAGTTGGATTTGGCGACAGTTTTCCATCAGTTAAGAGTGGCAGAGGACAGTATTCCTTTGACATCATTTCAAACTAGGTATGGTTTGTACGAGTGATTAGTAATGCCATTCGGATTAACGAATGCACTTGCTTTCTTCGTGGATTTGATGAACCGAGTCTTCCGAGAGTACTTGGATAGATTCGTATTGGTGTTTATAGATGACATTTTGGTATACACTAAGGATGAAAAGGAGCATGAAGATCATCTTAGAGTTGTGCTTGAGACGCTGAGGCACCATCAGCTAAAGGCAAAGTTTTCCAAGTGTCAATTTTGAATGAAAGAGGTTAAATTTCTTGGTCATGTGGTTTTAAAGAAAGGATTGTCAGTCGATCCAAATAAGATCGAAGATGTTAATAATTGGAAGAGACCAGAGACGGTGACTGAGATTAGAAGTTTTCTTGGACTTGCTAACTAATACCGGAGATTCATTAAGGATTTCTCGCAGGTAGCAGCGCCTTTGACTAAGCTTACCAGGAAGGAGGTGAAGTTTTTCTGGTCTGACAAATGTGAGGAAGCATTCCTTAAGTTAAAGCTTTTGTTGACCAATGCACTAGTGTTAGTAGTTCTAGACAGAAAACAGGGGTTGGTGGTGTATACCGATGCATGTGGAACTAGATTGGGAGCTTTGTTGATGCAGAAGGGTAAAGTGATTGCCTACGCTTCACGACAACTTAGACCATATGAAGTAAGATATCCTACTCATGATTTGGAGTTGGCTGCTGTGATCTTCGCATCGAACATTTGGAGGCATTATCTCTTAAGGGAGAGGTTTGAGATATACACAGACCATAAGTCTTTAAGATATTTATTCTCTCTAAAGGAGTTGAATATGAGACAGTAGATGTGGCTAGAGTTTTTAGCTGCTTATGATTTTGGCATAGAGTATACATCGGGGAAAGGTAATAAAGTAGTGGATGCTCTTAGCAGAAAACATCATAATGTGGTGTTAGCTATGTTGGCAGAGTGGAAGGATTTAGAAGCTTTGACTACTTGTAGTGCGCGGTTAAGATTGACTACTAGTTCTAGTCAGAGTACCACCATGTTTTCCTGTTTAGAAGTTCGACCAGTGTTGATCGAAAGGATGCTTCTAAGCAGAAGGAAGATCCATTATTGGCCGAAAAGATCAGAAGGATCGAGGTTGGAACTGAGATCGATGGTCTAAAGGATTTTAGTCTTGACCAGAGAGGATGGTTGAGAAAGAAGAGACGATTTTGTGTTCCAAATGTCAAGGACTTGAGGAATGAAGTTTTTGGAGAATGTCATCGATCCAAGTTTTTCATCTTAGAGGGAGCAAGATGTATCAAGATATGAAGAGAAGCTTCTATTAGGAAGATATGAAGAGGGATGTTGCCTTGTGAGTTAGGCAGTGTGCAAACTGTCAACAAGTGAAAGCCTAACATCAGAAGCCAAGTGAATTTATTCAACCTCTAAAGATTCCAGTTTGGAAATGGCATTCGATATCCATGGATTTTATAGACAGGTTGCCAAGGTCAAATAGGGGAAATGAAAGTATATGGGTTATAGTGGACAGGTTGACCAAGAGTGCCCATTTCATTCCAGTTAAGTCAACCTAGGCGGCACCTATTTTAGCTAAGTTGTTCATGAAGAACATACTTAGACTATATGGAATTCCTAGTAGCATAGTCAACGATAGAGATTCTTTGTTCACCAGTGAATTCTGGAAGAGTCTACAGGATGTGTTAGGCATTACGCCCAAGATGAGTACTGCATATCACCCTCAGACGGATGGGTAGACGGAGAGAGTCAATAAGGTATTCGAGGATTTAGTAAGAGCTTGTGTATTGGACTTTGGTGGATCTTGGAAAGATCACCTACATTTGGTTGATTTTTCCTATAATAATAGTTACCAAACTAGTATAGGAATGGCGTCTTTTGAAGCTTTGTATGGAAGGCCATGCAGATCACCAGCATGTTGGTTGGAGACTATAGATAGATTGGTCTTACATCCAGATTTGGTTAGGGAGGCGTCAGAGAAGATTAAATTGATCTGAGAGAGGATGAAGGAAGCTCAGTCTAGATAGAAAAGTTACGCAGATAAAAGGCATAAAGTCCTTGAGTTCTTAGTTGGAGATAGGTTTTCATTAAA
The DNA here is from genome assembly GCA_030737815.1 of Allium fistulosum. Lineage (NCBI taxonomy): Eukaryota > Viridiplantae > Streptophyta > Magnoliopsida > Asparagales > Amaryllidaceae > Allium > Allium fistulosum. The sequence continues at coordinate 839,820,128 of CM060905.1, forward strand.
GTATCACGATGAAGGGTGTGGTACGGTTTGAGAAGTTAGGAAAACTGGCATCGAGATATGTTGGTCCATTCCAGATTATAAAGAGAATTGGAAAGATCGTATATGGAGTAGAGTTGTCGAGCAGTATGGCAGATGTCCATAATGTATTTCATGTGTCTCATCATCGCAAGTATGTACATGATACAGAGACTACTATTCCTTCAACAGGGTTGGAAGATTTGGTAGTAGAACCTAATTTGACTTTTTTAGACAACCGGATTGGGTTATAGCGAGAGATGAGAAAAGATTGAGGAACAAGACAGTCAAGTTGGTGAAAGTTCAATGGAGCGACAACGAGAAGGACTGTACTTGGGTTACAGAAGACAGGATTCGAGATACTTATCATGATCTGCTTTGAGGGTATGTCTATATTAGATTTATATAGACAATTTCTAGTCAGGTAGACTAGTATGGTTGTTAGGAGTTGTTACAGATGATTGCTATGTTTAGTATTTAGTCCTTTACTGAATTTCGAGGACGAAATTCTTTAAGGAGGGGAGCTTGTAACCCCCCTAATTTTTAATAACATTATTCAGCGGGTTTAATCAGATAAATTAAATAGAATAATGTAAATGTTAAGTAATAAGGGGATTGATATATGAAAATAAATTAAGGTCATGCTTAATAAATTAAATGGGCTTAAGAATGGTTTTTAAGTTAATTAATTTATATAAGGGCATAATGGGAATTAGCCGCACATAACCCCTCACCCTTATATATTTCCAATCCTTATACCATTCACGTTCACTTTTCTCATTTTCACAAAAACAATCAAAACGCAAGCTAATAGAGGAGCTGGCCATTAGCAAAGAAAGAAAAGAGGAATTCAATCAAAAGCTAGGGATTCAAGCTTAAGGAAAATTGATCTTAATCCAATCTCCTTATCTTAATCAAGGTGAATAATAATTTATACCATCTCTATTTTGTTTTATGATTATTTGTTTTTGGATTTAAAATTAAATTCGTTTTTATGATGATTTGGATGATGATATGCTTGAAATATAATTTGTTCGATTTAAACAAGACTGTTTAAATGGGGATTTATTCGGTTTTAGGGCTAAACCGATAGAAATTTATTTTTGAGTGCTATGAAAATATTATATGTTATGTAAAACATGATTTTGGAGTTGGGTTTTAAATTTGATAATTTTCCAAGCTATAGAAAGATTATTATGAATTTTCAAAGAAAAATATGGTTAATTGGGTTTAGAAATTTATTTCGGAAATTCTATTGAGAATTTGATTATGAAATTATGATATGTTAGATAACATGATTAAAGTGAATTTCTATAACTTTGGAGATTTTTCCTAAGTGATTTACTATGGAAATTAAATTATTTTAGAAGAAAGACTTATTTGCAATATTGGTTTTGCTTGATGGAAGGGCTTATTTATTAAATTAATCTTGATTTAGATCTTAAATTAAGCGCAGTTATTTTTGTAAAGAATTTGAAAAGTTGAGGCAACCAATCTCATGCTTACACGTAGGCAGGTTAGTTAGAAAGTGTTTTCTTTAATTGGTATTAAATCAGGTTTACCCAGAAAAGTGGGCTCTACCACTATTTAGAAGCACCTTTCGACTCCAATGCTTCCGCTTCAACTCAGTCGAAACCTACCTAGGCCGAAACCGATACATAAGGTATCACTTAGATGGTACATGGTGGATTGGAGAAAGGAGGAAGGCATGGTGTCGAAAGCATTGCTTCCGATGGGGTCGATACCTTTGTTTGTTTTAAAAAGTTAAGCGCCTGCCTTTGTTTTATTAAAGCTTTCGAAGGAGCCTAAACATATGCTTTCGAAAGGGGTTTTCTAATAGCTTTCGAAGGGGTTTCCATCTTATGTTTTAAAGTATAAGCTTTCGAACGGGTTTCTTTACTTGTAAAAAATGATACTTTCGAAAGTAGTGGTTCCAGCAAAGTCGAAACCCAGCTGCTGTTCTTTGCCTTTCGAGCGTATTGAGGTCATCAATGCTTTCAAAAAGTTGTCTTTATTTTAAACTTATGATAAGCCACTTCCTAAATGCTTTCGAAAGGGTCCAAGGGTTTTGAAGGTAATGTCTTTGGAAGGGGGTTTCGATGATAACCTTCGATGTTTTACTTAAATGTTTTGAAGCTTTCGAATGGGATGGTGCCGACGCCATCAAGTTTTCCCTAATAATTTATATGATAAAGAATGGTTTCGAAAGAGATACTTTCATTTATATTCACTTCGATCCAAATGATATCTTTAAATATAAACCCATTGGTTTTGGAAGGGACACTTACAAAGGTTTCGAAAGGGGTACTTTCAATGTTTCGAAGCTATGCTTCTAAGAGTTAATAAGTAATACTTTATTACATTCGAAAGGTTTTGAAAGAGAGGTTTTAAAGTGTTTCGAAAGGCAGGGGCCTAATGTTTTGAAAAGGTATTTATATGCTTTCGAAGGAGGTTATCCAGTGAGGTCGAAAGCAAAGTTTTGAAGATTTCGAAAGCCTTAGTTTTTCAAAACAAATAACCCAATATCATTTTAAAGGAAAAACCCATGGCTAAGTAAAGGAGTTTTGAAATCGTATTAAGAAGAAGCTTTCCTTGATAAAATGTTAGGTTAAAAGGATTAACCATGTTTCATATGAAAATAATTTCAAGGATATAAAACCCACATGAGTGGTAATGTTAAGTTATTATGTTTCCTTCTTCAAATATATATATATATATATATATATTCACATTGTAATGAACCCATAACGGTAATTTGGGGAAGGGCAGAATAACCAGCTAGGTTGACCAAGTAGTGAATATAAATTAAATTAATTAAAGATATTGGCAGGGGCCAATAGGTTCATAGTATGCCCATGAAAACTATGTATAAATGAAGTTGTCAAGAAGACAGGTTCATAGTTAGCCCATGAAAACTATGATTTGATATTGGTAGAAGCCAATAGGTTTGTAGTTAGCCCATGAAAACTATATCCAGACTAAGATATTGATAGAAGTCAATAGGTTCCAAGTCAACCCATGAAAACTAGGGTAAGAGAAAAGATATTGGAGTTACCAATTGGTTCAGGGAGAACCCTTGAAACGTTAAAGATATTGGCAGGGGCCAATAGGTTCTTAGTGATCCCATAAAAACTATGTAACTGGACAGGGAGTCCTTAAACATTAAATAGGTTATCAATAAGCCCATGAAAACTAATAGGTTAATAGTGACCCTAAAAACTATAACTGAGATAGATAGTCAAAATGAATGGGGATGGTAATCCAGAATTTATTTACTGGTTTGGCATATCATCATATTGTTTGAATTGTTTTAATCATTGTGGATGCAGGAGCACAATATATGGTTTTATAAAGGTTTTAGGATACAAGTGAGAGGAATACCCATTCTGCTAAGCGGCATGGTCTCACTAGATATCTAAATGGTTTGAGATGGTAGATTATTATTCATACCGGGCTTTATGTCTGACTCGAAGTTTATGTTTTCCCCTTAAACTCTCGGGTACTTAATTAATTTTGGGTAGTTTGAGAGTTGAGGTTTTCAGGTACCCCTTTAGACGAATAAGATTGCAGAGACATGCAGGAGGCATGAAAGCTATCTAGAGTTCTCTTTTATTTTGATTCTGTTGTGTTGTTGTTGTAAAGGCAAAGTTATTAAATTGCCTATATATACTTTGATCATCCAAGGGGGAATCTTCATATGTCGCTCTTGGCGTATGCTGTAATAAATATATTTTCTCTAAACGTGGATAATAATTATGGGATTATGTAATGTATTTGAAATGTTTTGAAATGGAATGTGGAACTTGTTTGATGTTTAAATTATTTTTCTCCATATTCATGTGTTTCTGTGTATCAATGTATCTAACATTACCATATTTGGTCACCGAGGATTAATAACTATGGATGGCATTACAGTCTGGTGTGAGCGATAAGAAATCTCAAAATAATATATAAGTCAATATAATAAGGAATAAGGGTATACGAAACATACGTGGCATGTTACTACAGCCAAATATTTAGCACATAACAAACATAATATGCTACTCTACTATCATCATCAAGTGTACTGCATCCAAAGTACAATATCAAGTGTCTAGGTATCCACATGCATATACCTACATCATGCGACATCCATAGAGTGACATTCTACTAGTAAAGCAGTTAACAAACATAGCATCTATCAAATGATCCTCACTGCTAATCAATATGTGCCGAATAATGATAGCTCGTACGACGATTTGTCTACCGGAGATTAATGGAAAAATCCCAGTTTTTAGTATACTCACCCATAGACCGAAGCTAACACTAGACTCATTCCACTAATCCAGGGTATACATCGATACGATGTAGCCATTCCAAGTACCCAATAAGTGTCCTCATAATACCCCTACTTTTGAATACATTAGAAAATACTACTAGTAACAATGATCCTTAACACCATATCCAAGCCCTTTCCACGTTCCTTTCTTTCCATGATAGAACCATTCAACATTCTACCCACGGATCACCCTTCCTAAAACCCATCCTTTGTGTATAACCATCACCATGACTCCAGTCAACATCGATTCATCATCCTCGAAACATAACTCCATTCACCGTCGAGTTACCATCATCGAAGTCCTAAAGCTATCATCCTTCATTGTGCTACTACATCACCTTCGAATACCAAATGAATAAATAAACACCTTCAGTGTGACCTCTAGAATATCCTCTTCCACTCCTAGAAGTTTGGTCCTCATATGCCTCATGTTGGTATCGACCAAAAGAAGTAGGCACCAATATGAATTTCTCAACATATACTTAGCCAGAATTTAGCTAAGTACTTCCTCCCCGATCTCTTCTCCATTTTTCTGCTTAGGACCGCTTTCCTTCATGCCTTGAGCTATTAAGTCTCTAGCACCAACCTGCTATCCAGAAAAGAGGTCGGTATCGATCTGAAGTGATTAATACCGAGTTCTATACTTAGACAATTTTTGGCTCTTTTCCTCTAGTGTTCCTTCCTTGCCCGGTCCTGAAGCTTACCTCAAAGTTTCATCAGCTTCTCCTGGAAGCAACTCCTTCTACCAATCTAAGCTGAGCTTCCACGGACCAGAGAACATTTTGGCACCGATCATTGGTTAGACCCCCAAACGAACTCCAAATAACCCGCAACTTGAATTACAACCTCCTCAAAGTTTCATCCCATTTTAAAGCAAATTTGCCTTCAGTTTTCCTAAATGGACAACCAAATCCTATTTGTCCTAAAAGCACTTGCAAACTATATCAAAACAGTTCATCCAAATATATATATATATATATATATATCATCCATAAGCATTCATTTAGCATAAACAATCAATTAAAACATGATTAGCATACAAATTTTAGCCTAGATTTAGTTTGCACTAAAATGACAATATGATCTAAAAGGGATAGCAAAAATATATATCCATTTTAGTCTTTTTAAATTTGTTCATAAATATTTTCAAAGGTTCAGTTAAAGTTTAAAATCATTTTAACATGAAAATCACTTCAAAAACATCAATTTTTACTATATGGAAAAGCAAAGGATGGTAAGAGATCAATAACTACTCATTTAATACCCAAATTACTAATTAGATGCCTAAATCTGAGATGAGTAGCCAAGAACATGAATTTTCAAACGCCAAGGTAAAAGATCTACACTCATTTTCTCTAATTACCTTTCCAATGATGGATTTGGGTAAGATTGGTAAGAAAAAAAGAGGGTTTGTGATGAACTAAGGATTAATGGAGGTTTGGAATTGTTTTGGGAAAGTGGAAAATAAATCATATCGGTCTCATCACACTTAACTAGGCACAATTCTAGAAATTCATTAGTGTGTCAAAGTATAGGCTTAGTGTAATTGCCCACTAAAATATCCAGTAGCAAACAGAACTTATAACAGCCATATCTTCTAAATGGTAAGTCATTTTTCCTATTATGACCACTCTAAGGAAAGAGAAACCATCAACTCGATATAATAGACGTGGCTTTAGACTTTAATTCAATCCCTATCAAAATTTATAGGCCATACAAGAATTTTTAGGTCTAAACCATCCAATAAAAATTCAAAAGATGGAAAATGTCCCTTGTATTCATTTTCCAAAATTTTAGAGTCACACGACCTCATAAGAAATAAATATAATATTATAAGTTCTTCCAATATGCAAAAACATGGGTCGTTACAAACTGTTAGTCCATGCTTGGAGACAACATATCCTAGAAAATGAACCTCCTTGTGCAAAAAGTGACATTTTTAAAATTTTGCCTTTAACTTATAACTAATGAGAGGGTTGAGCACCTCTCATAAATGCAGCACATGGTCTTCCATGCTTTTCAAATAGACAAGGGTGTCATCAAAAAATACTACCATGAACAAATATGGAAATCCTCTAAAGATTCGACTCATGAGATTGACAAAATATGTTGGTGCATTGGTCAGTCCAAATGACGTGACTAACTACTCATAAATTTTATCGGGTGTACGAAAAGTAGTTTTATGAATATTACGCTCGGCTACACACAACTGATGAAATCTAGTAGCCAAGTAAGGCTGAGAGAATATCTTCGCTCCAACTAACTGACCAAAGTGTTCATCTACACGGGGTAGCGGATAATGATTCTTCTTTTTAATTTATTTAACCGATGATAATCCATGCAAAGCCTTAAAGAGGCATCTTCTTTAGTAGTAAAAAAAATTGGAGCTCCCCACTTCGAGTAAAGCCTTTCTCCAAAAAAATCATTTACTTGCTTATTTAGCTCGTGATGCCTTAGAGGTAAGGTAACAAGTCTAACATTTTCTTTAAGATAGATTCAAAATTTTATCTCTCTATAGGGAAAAGACCAAAAAATTTGAAAAAGACATCTGCGTAGCCACAAACTACTGGTGCTGAATCCAGCTCATTATGTGACGGGTCTAAAGAATATAGGTAATTAACATAACTGAACTCCTAGGGTTGCAGTAAACCTCTAGGCTATGCCCACTAAAAGTACCTAGCCAAACCGCCTTCCTATCATAATATAGTACTACTCCATACATAGTTATCTGACCCATTCCAAAAATTTAAAAAAAACCCAAAGAACCCAATACAAAAGTATCGCAATCGAATTCGACACCCAAAATATAAAACTTAAAACCCTAGCAAACTATGGATACATGAGTTGATCCTCCAACAAGGTTTGAAGCTATATAGCATACGTCTATACATGTTTTTAAGTGCAATTCATCTACTAGTCTACTTGAAATAAATGAGTGTGATGCTCTGATGTAAAATAAAGTACAAATAGATAACTAGAAAGAGTTAGTACAACTTCAATGACGACCTTTTTTCCTTTATCCACGGCTAAAGCGGCGCTCAAGGTAGGAATATCATTTAATGCATATGCTGGAACTACCTGGGTAGAATTCTTAGGCGCACTCGGAAACTCTCTCTTTATGTGCCCAAATTGGTTGCAGTTGTAGCTTTTAATCTTCGCAATGCCTGCCTAGTAATCTCTTCCCAGATGCCCCTTGCCTTAGCATTTCTTACACTTAAATTTTGGCTTCTTTATCTTGTTTAAAGCTCCCATTCAGCTTCTGTGGTGGTCTTTCTGAACTGGCATCATATTTGCTTTCTTAGGTTCTTTCTTACCAATTGAATTCGGCAATGTCATCTCAACCAAGCTCTCAAAAGTAGCCCCAGTAAATACAAGGCTCAAAATAATACCTCTCAAAGATGGATTCAAACCCTTAGCAAACTTCATCACCTTCTTCGCTAGTGTATTGATAAGGTCTAAACCATATTTTACCAGTTGATTAAACCCGTTCACATACTTTTTGACACCGTGGTCAACTTGCTCCAAATGGATGAACTACTCTAGCTCCACTCCATATTCTGCCTCAGAAATGAACTTACTCTCAAAGCGCCTTTTGAAATTGGTCCAAGCAATACCAGTATAATCTTCCTTGGTAATAACAGTCTCCAACTAGTTTAAGCCTCTCTATGCAAATTCCATGATGCTCACTGTCTCTTCATTGCATCCTCCATACCCATCATAGAAAAAATCCTATCATAATTCCTTAACCATGCCCGCGTCTCCACAAATGATCCAGTCCCATAATTATTCTTTCAACCTAGACTCTAGAAATCCCGCACAACTTAGGGAAATCCAAAGCGGGCAGAGGAGTTGGGGCTGGAATTTTTGCTTACACCTCGGGTCCTCTATTAGGACCGAGTTCAGCTCGGCTACTTGCTTAAAGATACGGGGGAACCATATAGGAATGTTCATGCCCGGTTAGTTGCCTCGTCAGAACTATTTCCAGTCCATTAGCTCATTCTCACTTATCCGTAATTAGAAATTTAGTAGTAATTTTCCTAAGACAGTGTTAAAACTTACTGGAATTATAAGGGTGTGTTTGCTTTATACTTATACATACATACATACATACATACATACATACATACATATATACATACATACATATAATAACTTTTGAAAATATACAAGTCGCTTTCTTAATATGCACCTAATCCCTAAAAAACCATGAACCTCACTTTGATAATAGCTATGATAGCCAGCACCTCTGGACACCTGTGTAGTTAAAGCACTCAGTGGTTCTATAATGGTGAAGGTGCAAAATGTTATAGCGGAGATAAAGCATAGATTAGCGGAAAATAGGGAAGGTGCAAAAAGCTTCATTATATATAAAACTAAATATTTAATGTTAATTTATTATCGTTCTGACATCATTCATGTAGGAAAAAGAAATATTTTTAAATCTTGTATAATAAAACTAAAGAACATCATGATTTATGCAGACTAGATTTGATGATTACAATAGATTTATAACTTATATTTAGCATTTATGCCTTAAAATTAGGTCTTTAACCTAACTTTGTAGATTTAATTTAAAAGGAATCCACTTTAATCAACCTTTGTATATTAATGTTGCTAAAGCAGGTGCTAAAAAGCATTGATTTAGCTGATGTAGCGGAAAGTAGCAGGGCTTAAAGCGGATCTACTATTTAATAGCGCTAAATTGAAATACCGTAGTGGTTGGAGAGTGCTATGCGCTATAGCAAGGATTTTACGGGGTTTTAACTGCACACCTGGACACATTGATTCAAAGTCTAAAATGACTTTCGAACTCGAATCGTACCAAGAAGTATAAGTCATTGGGGTTTTTGAACATTACATGGTACATGGACTAATATAAAATTTTAAGCATTCTACACTATCAGATCTCACAGCAGAAGGAAATAAAATATAAGTAATGAAAATAAGCAAATTAGATAATAGTCTCCATATAATGTAGTTCGTACAATAGCCAGCGTAATAAAGTTCCAAAATAACCACATGATGTCCAAACGAAACTTCGGGACTAATGGGCAGTCAAGTGGCATTGGGAATTGATGTTGTGACTTGATTGCCAAGTGATAGAGTGGAGAGATGCTATCTGCAAGGCTTAAAGCTCTTCATTGATCACAGGAACATAGCAAGCAAGGTCCTGGATATGTTTAGTGGGGCGATTAGGTCTTTGCACTACCAGATAATGAGCTATATACCGACAGATGTTACTAATGAAGTAAAGTGCTATCGTTGGTATGTCGTCGATAAGCTCGCAAAAGAAAAGTGTTGTTGGTATGTCATTGAAATTTTCGACGACTTTCTGATGACTGTTCAATAAAATAAAAATACATTCCCATGCCAGATAAGCCGTCGGTATATCATCAAAATTTTCAACAACATACTGATGACATGTTTCCACTATCACCCAACCCAGACCCAACTTTCCCACTTCGCTTTCCCCAGATCACAAATTAAAGCTCCCCTCCACTTCAGCTTTAGCTCAAGCTGCCAATGCCCCTACCCTAAGTTGCCTAACTCCTTCACTTTCCCATCGATGCCCACTACCTCAAGGCGTCAACCACTCCACCAACGATGGCACCATCGATGCCTCCACTTCCAAGCTACTAGCAAATCCACCTCCTAGACACCAGTGAATCCACCCCTATGCCTCCATCGACACCGCCAGACCATCGTTGATGCTCCCCAAGCCTCCATCGATGGCACTGTCATCCAAAGCCACCGCCGTCCCACTTCTTTCAGCCTCTAAAGCTTCGTCGGTATGGTTCTTTCATGTTCATAATATTATATTTCTTTAATTTAGTTGCTTATAATGAGGATGGTTTGGTTGATATGGAATGGTTAAGATCAAAATATGTGTTATCATAAATGGTTGATTAAAAATGTATATGTGTGAAGGAATCATGAATAACGTTGTACTTTGATTTTGTAGTTTTGATTCAATTGATGGGAATCCATTGATTTGGAATTTTTTTGACAACCCTTCCTATTTTTTCCTCCATGTATATTTTTTGCATATGATACAGAGAATAAGGGAAAGTGTTGCCAAAATTTTGTGAATCGTTCGTGATAAAATATTGATTTAAGAATTACGTATATATTATTATGTTTGTAATGGGAGGTAGTATAGTCGGCTAGTTAAATCATAGTTTACTCTTATCATCAAAAGAATATAATATTGTATAATATTAATAATAAATTACTGATTAATAAATAATAGTATAAGATATTAGTAAAAGAAAATTTTATTGTATAGTATTAATAACAAAAATGAAAATTAACCGTATTTGATATTAATAATAAAAATTATTAAAAGAAAATAATATTGTATTATATTAATATTATAAAATAAAATTTAATAGTGTATGTTATTGTTTTTTTACTTTTCATAAAGTACAGAATGGATTATTTAAAAGCTTGAAGTCAAATGTATAAGAAGCTCAAAAAAAGTACCATTGCAATTTAGTCCCCACTCCACCATTATGACTCTAAGCTTAAGATCTAATTGTGACTCTAAGCCTCAGATCTGCGCAAACATCTCCAATCTGACTAGCTTCATTTTCGACCTAGCATCAAATCCTTAGGTATATATTATCTCCACCTTATTTTATAAAATGAGATCATTTTGAAGTTTTTAAAAGTATGTTATTTAAATATAACCAAAAAAATTGTTTATGGAGTTTATTAACCAGGAAAATGATGGTTATAAATAGAATTCATCTACCATATATTCAAACTCCTTACCTTAAGCCTAACACTTATAGCATTGTTGAACACATACGCTTTCAGAACATAGAAAATAATTAATTATTAATTAATACATGAATTTGTGAATAAACCATGTGAATATGAATTGTAGTTTATTTGTAGTTACAAGATGTGGATTAAGTTTTGGTGTTTATCTCTAAAATAATTAATACATTTATTAACATGTATATTCTAAGTTTAAATTTCTTACTAGTTTTAGATGAATGGACGTACATGATTTGTTTAGATAATACTATCGTTTGAAAGATAATATAAATTTTGTCTATGTGTAGGAAGGATTCTATTGCACTTGAAGGGTTTAGATGGTTCTTCACCATATAATATAATTATAGTTTTTTCTGATGATGGGTATTTCGCTCCTTTCTTGTAGGTTCTACCAATATTTCGATCATATCCATCTAATTATGGTATGGATATGATTGAAAGATTGAAAAAATCTACAAAAAAGGAGCAACATCCATCGTCGGAAAAACATATCATTGTATTAGATGGTGAAAAAACAAAGGCGGACTAAAGCTATAGCGGGTGATTGGGCATGCGTAATAGTGCTGTTATAGCTGGTGATGATGGACTGGAGAAGTGTTGGGGGATGTTGTTAACACTAAAGTTGTTGACCGTCAATGATGGTGGTTGTCACTATCAGTGGTAGCAGTATCGCCATCAGCACCTCCCCATCCACCATCACCAGTTATAACTGCCTAACCATGCATGTCTCCAGTCACTGCCTTGGTTACACAAAATTGAAGCATGGTAATATCAATAGAGGAGGATCCTGGGCTTGCGTAGTAGTGCTATTTTAATTGGTGGTACTTGTTAGGGATAGTACTCGAGGGGATGCTATTAACACTGGAGTCGTTGATTATCAATGATGGCGGTTGTTGCCACTAATGGTAATAGTACTGCCACCAGCACTACTCCAACTACTAGTACATGTTATAACAACACTACCACGCAAATTGTCAAGAGCCTCATTCTATCAATATTATCATATTGTCATGCTATGCAACCAGCTTTAGACTAGGATGAGGAGGCAGAGGAAGAGAGGACTGAGTAGAGAAAGCTAGTCGAAGCCTTGTACCAAATGTTCAGCCAGTGATTTGAAATGTGCCATTGTAACAACCCTACTTTGTACGTTGGGACAACAACTAAATTTAATAAAAATAAAAATATTCAAAATCGAACTTTGATAATTATTATTTCGAAAAATTAAATTTCAAATCTATTAAGTAAAGGATTTGTATTAATAAATTGAATTAGTTAATAAATCCCTTTTGGATTATATTGAAATTCAAATAAAATATTTTAATGAGTATAATATATGTTTCAAAATATAAATAATTTTTAAATAGTAAAACAATACATTTATTTTATGTTAGTAAACTGAATAATTAAACAAAAATAAACAAGTATTTAATTGAAAAATTGTATAATCTATCAAAATATATTTTGTAAATGGTAATATAGTTCAGTTTAATTTAGATGCGAAAACATAAATGGATAATAAATTTAATTAAAATATAAAAGGGTGGGTGATGTTTAAACTAATAGATGCAAGGTTAGTATAACTATCAAATATAATAAAAGCAAGGTCTGAAAGCAAACCCATTTCCATTCTCCCACTTTTATTTAGCCTAAAGCCCAAATCATTCCCCAATTATTCCTCCCCAATTCTCCTTTCCCTTAATCTTAAAACTGAAATCGAGAGTAGAGAAAAAGTAATAATAATAACGCACACGAAATGAAAGCAAGCTGAAAAAACGATCGTAGGTAGGCAGGCATCGAAAGTTAGGCCACGTCGAGGACTGCGATGGCAGCTGGTGGTGCTAGGGGGCTAACAGCGACAAAAATCTATGACAATGGTTGGGGAACGTGATTAGGTTATGTGGCTGAGGAAAAAAGTTGATGTGAATGAGCCTGGCGATGGCGACGGTGAAGTAGTGTTCGCGTGGTCATAGCAGAGCGATGTCGAAGTTGGTTGAAAGCATCATTTTTGGTGTGTATGTGATTTTACGGCTGCGACGCCAGTGGTAGCGGCTAAAGGTGCAGGAGCTTGGAGGTATGCTTTAGTTTATGGTGGTAGAAGTAAAGCAAAGCTAGGGGTGCATGCTGAAGTGCAAATGTTGGGGAGTAGGTTAGTCTGGGCTTAAAGTGAGTTTCTACGTTCATATCTATGTATATATCTCTTTGCTTCTTATATATTTATCCCATATATTACTTGAATTGCATGGTTGAATAGATTGTTTGGAATATTGGGTTGATTTTGAGTTTGATGGTGAAATTTTTATATATTTTGAATCATCAAAACACAAAGGAGACATTTTCCAAATGCATTTTGATTTGTGCAATATAGTTGTATGTTGTGTGTGCATAGTATGGATGGTAGGAGTTCGATGGAACTCGACTTGGGCTAAGCAATAAATTTATATCGATGATTGGTTGAAATTTTTGGAGTAATTTTGCTCCGTGAGTTAAATTTGGATATCCTATTTATTTTCTTGTTTTAAAAGATTTTGATAAACTTGGAAAAACTATTTTAAGGTTTTTAAAATCTCATAAAAGTATTTTATAGATAATATATTAAATTTATTTAGTTTTCCATATTTCTATTTTTTAAAAAACTATTACTAATTATAAAAGCATTAGAAAAGGAATTTCATTTGTAAACAAAGTTTTATCCAACTATTATTGAGAAGAATCATCGTTTTATAAAAGTGTTTGGAAAATAAAATTATTGTTTGGAGATCTGTTTGGATATAATAGTTCTTTTAAACATGAAAATAGAGAATTTTAAATACTATTGGAATGTGTGAAATTTTACAGTAAATGAGGGGTTTTAATAATATTTCTCAAAAGGAATTTCTTTTGTAAAATGCATGTTTAATAAAAATAATTCAAGTGTATTTTAAAATGGGAGATATTTATTATAAAAGAATGTATTCAGAAGATAAGCCAAATTGTGATAATTCAAATGAGCTTCAAGAGTTTAAATTATAATTTAAACCTCTTATGCATATAGTTTGATTTGAAAATGATTTATATGGAAAATTAAGTGAAATTTTATATAATGAAAATATAATAAATTTATGTCATGATATAATTGAAGCATGCATGGATATGTGGTGCTTGTTTTGATTATGGATATGGTTGAATATTTTATGTGCTTGGATTATCGCTGAATCACCTTCAAACTACTTATGTATGTTTTGTTTTATGCCATATGAGATATATTATATCATGTAATAAGGCTATACGGATTATTGGCTTGACATTCTTTGTGTTTCATGTTCATTTAAATATAAAGATGTTAAGAAATCCATTAGTGACACTAGGTTAAATGACGGTGAGGTGGGTTATCGTTGTAAATATGAACATGTAGAAGGAATAAATAAAATTTGGTCGAAGAGATGTGAGACACCAGATTAGCTAGATATCCATCCTTGTTGGATCGACTATGGGGTAGAGTCCGAGTCGTGCTAATTTGGCCCATTATCACAGGTCCAACAATCTGCTGCATGGGCACAACAAGTGAGGATAAACAAATATAATGTGATTGATGGATAGTGAGGATTGCCAGTGAGGACAGGAGAGGTATATAGCATAGAAAATAGATCGTATGAGGTACCTTCAATTTCGTAGTCAAGGAGGATGCCATACCCAGGCGGCATCACTTGGTGTCAACTCAGCTTTTTGTAACAATGTTGCTTTCTACGCTGTATATAATTAAAATAAAAATTATTTGAATTTGATATCTAATAATTTATAATTTTAAAATAAATTATTTAATTGAATATAAAATATTTTTATAAGTGTAAATAATTGTTTGTGATTAAAATGGTGGGGAATTAATAAGCGGACATCAAATTGATTAAAAACATTATCCAGTTATCGAATATAATTTATAAAATGGAATGTAAATTAATATAAACTAAATAAAATTTAGTTATAAATAAATTAAAATTTATTTAAATTGAAAGAACCCAATATGAAGCCCAAGCCTACCTTACTTTCTTGAATTCTCCCTTACTTTCGAATATAATCCGCACTCCACTACAGCCGACGGGTGCCCTAATTTCAAAATCAATTCGCGACTAAGTGAAAAAAGGAGAAACGTTCGATCGAGCATGGACTAGAGGTAGGCATGAGGAGGGATGTTCAATGTAATCTAATGGCGTAGAAGATGAGGCATGTGAACCTGACCTGAAGCCATGACTGTCGCTTGCACGTGCATAAGAGTGACGTGACTTGGTGTCACTACTGGGAAGATGGGTAACATTGTGCATGGATGGTGATGGCTGGCATGACAGCGAACGTCGGTAGCGGTTGAAGGTAAAGCATGAGATGTTGGGTATGTTGGTTTGAAGTTGCAATTGTAGTGCGACGATGGTTTGTGTGTAGGCCTGGGTCGAGCAGCAATTGTAGGAGGTTGAGCATGACTTTGGTGATGTCCCGGGTTGTTACAGTGGTAATAGTGATGGACTCAACCATTGATTTGGTCATTCTACCTTCATTCGACGAGTTTTCCTCACTCACATCTATATCTATTTTACTATTTGTTATTTATATAAATGCATATCTTGATTAGATTATGTTACTTGAATGAATTGATTGCAAATATTGAATGAAATGCTTGATATAGATGCTTGTTCGAGATATTGGATTGATTATGCGATATTGGGTATGAAATTAGGTTTGATGTTGAGATTATGTGTTAGTTGGATATTCAAAATGCAAAGGAGATGATGTCTGATTGCATTTCATTGTATGTGTGTGTGTATTTATGGATGATCGGAATTCGATGTAATTCGATTTGGGTTGAACAATAAAATTTATATTAATCATGGGTTGTTGATTTTAGAGTATTATACTCTTGATTTATTGATTTTCTTATTTTTAAAATATTTTTGACAGAAAATTAATTTTGGTGTTTTAAAATTAAATCGAAGGATATTTATAAATAAATAAAAGTGGTTGGAAAATAAAATGATTTATTGGAAATTGTTTGGATATAAAAGTTTATTTGAAAATAAAAATAGAGAATTTTCAATATATTGGAATATATGTAATTTTACAAGTATAAATAAAGGATTTTAATAATATTTTTGAAAGAGAAATATTTTGAAAATTGAATATTTAGTAAAAAGGATTAAAAGTGGATTTTTGATTATAGAAATCTATTTTTAAGATTTTTAAAATATATTCCCATTTTTATATGTTTATTGGTTTCGAATTGGTTTATTTGATTTGATTCGATAAAAAGGATTCAAGAAATATATTCGATAAGGGATTTTTAAAATATACAACCAATTTTGAAGATTGTGAAATATTTGATTGAATTTGAGAGTTTTAAGTTATAATCTGCTTTCTTATATGGTTTGATTTGAAATGAATTTTTATTAATGTATATTGTATATAATTCTATATAATGAGGAGGTTGAATAAATAGATTAGTAGTACCGGGTGATATGGAATGCTCGGTAACATTTTCTCGGTTGTTCTATTGACTCATATTATTGAATATTTGTTGTTTGATGAGTTTAGTTTACTAGCTTCTAGTGAACGTTCCAGTAAGACTAAGTGGTGGGGGATGCTTATGTAATACTTGTTCGATTACTACCGGCGAGTAGATGTCACTTATATTCTGAGATGGGTTAGGAACTTGTGATATCGTCAAGAGGTGACTTCATAGAGCTTACTTAGTTGAGAGTTATTTTACTCTCCAAGGGCTGTAAGCTGAAGATATGTTGGTTTAAAGATTTATCATGTAATACTCCCATACTTGGAGGCCCAAAACTAACGGCTATAGATGATGCATTCATCCATAGTTATTAATTCTTGGCGACCAAGTACGGCGATATTAGATACATTGATAGACAGAAACCCAAGAATATGGAAGAATTTTAAACAGTAAATAAAATCCACATTCCATTTCAAGATATTTCAAATTGATTACATAATCCGAGTTCGCAGACCACGTTCAGATAACATATGATAACAAAATACGCTAAGAGCGACATATGAAGATGCTGCCTTGCTTGATCAGAGTACATAGTAAGGCATAAAAATAGTTTGCCTTTACAATCAAACATACAACGGAAATAAAATAACTTTAAATAACTATCTGCCTCCTGCATGCCTCTAGAAGATTTATTCGTCTAAGAAAACCTAAAAACCTTTAACTCTCAACCTACTTAAAATCAATTGAGTACCCGAGAGTTTAAGGGGAAAATAAAAACTTCGAGTCAGACAAAAAGCTTGGTATGAATAATAATATACCATCTCAAATCATTTAGATATCTAGTGAGACCACGCCAGTTAGCGGAACGGGTTTCCCCTCACTAGTATCATAAAAATTAATAAAACCATATACTGTGCTCATGCATCCACAATAGTTAAAACATAGTATTTCAAAATATTATGATGATATGCATAACAAACAAATCAATTCCAGATTACACATCCCCATTCATTCTGAATATCTGTCTCAATTATAATTTCTATGGTAACCATTAACGTGTTAAATGTTAAGGACTATCTATCCAATTACTTAGTTTCCATGGGATTACCAAGAACCAATTGGTAGCTCCAATATCATATTTCTTATCCTAGTTTTCATGGGCTAACTAGGAACTTATTGGCTGACTGCCAATATCTTAATCCGGATATAGTTTTCATGGGCTAACTACAAACCTATTGGCCCCTGCCAGTATCAAATCATAGTTTTCATGGGCTGACTATGAACCTATTGGCCCCTGCCAATATAATACAGTTTTCATGGGCTTACTGTAAACCTATTGGCCCCTGCCAATATCTTAAAAATTAAAAAAATTAACATCTGTTAAGTTATATTCACTACTGGTCAACCTAACTTCTTATTCTACCCTTTCCCCCAAAATACAGTTATGGATTAATAACAAAGTGAATAACATTTCAAAATCTTTATTTATTTATGTCATTGTTTTTTCTTAAAAATGAGAATGAGCTATTATTTTTGAAACCTTAAAGCATCACTTTCGAAATCCCTGGATGACCTCCTTCGAAAGCATAGAAACCCCTTTCCAAAACTCTAAGTATATATATACCTTTCGAAACCAATAAGACCTTTCGATTATATCAAGAAAACGTTCTTTAAATATAGGTTTCAAAACAAATGAAATACCTTTTCGAAAGCATTGGGTTTTATTCTTAAAACATCATTTGGGTCAACATGGTTGTATACGAAAGTATCCCTTTCAAAACCAACATAAACTAATTTGGGGAAAGATTGACGGTGTCGGAGCCCTCTGGTTTGAAAGCTAATGATTTAAAAATCAAAACAGCAAAGGTCTGGGTCAAAACCCCTTCCGACTTCATCTCCTTCGGAACCCCAACCCCTTTTTGAAAGCAATTAAGAAAAAGCTTGGTCAAGGTAAAAACAAGGGCAATCCTTCGAAAGCATTCCTGAACATCAAGGTCGAAAGGTAGAGTAACAGCTAGGCTTCGACTGGGTCAAAACCAACCCCTTTCGAAAGCTGTTATTTGAAGAAAAGTGGATCTCCTTCGAAAGCTAATACCTTTAGTAAAACATGGCAACCTTCTTTGAAAGTTAAACATACACCCTTTCAAAAACAACGCTTCGACTAAGTCAAAGATTTTAAATAAAACAAGGCAAGGATTTAACTTATGAAAACAAAACAGGGTTTCAACCCCATTAGAAGCTTACCCTTTGACACCAAGGCTTCCGCCCATCTTCCAAACCGTTACATATCTTCCAGGATATACTCTGTGGATTGGTTCTGACTATGAAGGTTTCGACTATGATGGTTTCGACCATGATAGGGCGGAATCAAAGGGGTCGGAAGGTACCTTCTATTAAAGGCGAAACACTTTTTTCTAATTTAAAGACCGAATCATTGCAACTTTAAGTAATTTCTTTTTAACAACTTGCCTAGTTGTAATACACTAATTGGCTGCCATAAAACTTTTTAATTTCTATACTTCCGAAACGGTCGCATTTATTTAGATCCTAAATTAAAGGTTTAAATGTTAAAAACCTTTCCGTATAAACTAAAACCTACATTTTCAGAAAAGTCCTTCCTTTGAAATAATTTATTTCCCCAAATAAATCAACTGGGAAAAATCCCCAAAAATCATATTTTTCACAAAATTAATATTTAACCCAATTTTATCATATTTTCCATCAATATTTCATAATAAAATTTCCATAGCTTGGAAAATTCTGAAAATTAAAAATCGTCTCCAAAATTATGTTGTACTTAACATAAAAAATTTCCATGGCATTTTAAATCAATAAAACACGGTTTGGACCCTAAAACTGTACGAATTTCATATAATTTAAAAGTTTAAATCAAACAATCCATAAATTCAAGCATACCATCATCCAATATATCATGGGAACAAAATAATTATTCAAATATGAAATCACATGATTATAAAATCCAAAAAGAGATGGTAAGAATTACTATTCACCTTAGATTTGATAAGGAACTTGAGATTTATTGTTGATTAATCCTTCCTAGCTTGATCTTTGGCTTTAGATAAAAATTTCTTCTTTTCCACTTTGGTAATGGCCGGCTTGGATTTAGGTTTTTTTTAGATTTTGTGACCGTGAGAAAAATGAAACGTGAATGGACATAGAGGAGAAGTAATAGCCGTGTAAAATAATAAGGAGGCTATTTTACTAATATGCCTATGTGTAACTAAATTAGCCCTTAAACCAAGTTAAAGCCCATTTATTCAATTAGTAAGCATGGCCATATATTAATTTAATCAAATCTCAATCTCCTTATCATTATTATTCTATTTAATTTATCTAGTTAAATCTTCTAAATAATGTTATCAAAATTTAGGGATGTTACATATCCTCTTAGGACTAACTAGTCGAGTGATATTATTATTTACTCTTAGGATTAGTAGTGAAGGAATTAGTATGATGTGACATTCTCATTAGGACATGGGGAGTCGAGAGTACTTATTATTACGCTTATTAGGACTCATCTCATCGAGAGTATATTTTATTACATCCTATAAGGATTAACTAGTCGAGTATCATTATCTACTCTTAGGGCTAGTAGTCGAGGATTTGTTATATAAAGATGCTCTAATAAAGAAAACTTGTAGTCGAAAGCCATCATTCTCATTAGGAATCATCGGTTCAAGAGTATCGTTTATCACTCTCAATAGGATTTATCGAGTCGAGAGTAGTTGTTGTCACTATCATCAGGACTCTTAGAGTCGTGAGTAATAGTTATCACTCTCCTTAGGATTTATATAGTCAAAAGTATTTATTGGGAATCTACGTCATAGGGTTCATGCCACTATGGAGAGCGTATGAATTAGACCCACCACATAGGCTAGTTATTCATCCTAGCGTTCCTGATTGCGGGGTCACACCCGAGATCTGTGATGTTACCTTATTGAGATATAGGTTGAGAGTTATTTCTCACATTAAATCCATTGCCCCAACATCACTTGAGGACCAACAATCCGCTACCAAGGGCAAGTAGGAATCTTGGTCAATGCTCGGCGTAGTCCAACAGTGTGTTTATAACATGCGATGGATATGAGTGTCACGATTCTAGGCTAACGGATTGTAGGAAATGAGCAACGGTCATTCGCATTTCCTGGAGCAGTGCTGCAGTGTCTCCCATCTGGATGACTTAGGGAGATCCATTATATTTGATAAATTTAATATTAGCACCTCATTAGAGACGATGACTATATGACATTAGAGGTTGGCTGCGTGTTAGTCCGTCATTTGAGTTAGTTTGACCGAGATAGCTGCATGTTGTCTATCAATGACATTAAAGACATGTTGTGATCCACTACAACAAACAGGCCTTTTTATAGCGTTTAAAAACCGCTACTAAAACTTTCTACAACGTTTCTATAAACGCCATATATCAACATGTTGTAGTAAGTCTGGGAGATACAATAGCATTTCAAAATTGCCATGGAAAATGGAATTTTAACAGCGTTTTTGTTGCCATCTTAAGCAGGTCGTATTGGTACAACTACATTTCTATAGCGTTTGAATCTTTCTGTAGAAAATCTTTTATGACGCATTTGAAACGCTGTAAAAAATTATAAAATTTTTCTTTTCACAGCCTAGTTAAAACGCTATAAAAAGTATAAAAGCTTTAAAAAAATTTATTTACATAGCCCAATTAAAATGCTATAAAAAGTTTTCATAGCCTACTTAAAACGCCATAAAAAGTTTAAAAGTGTTAAAAAAAATTCTTTCCGTGGCGTAACTGAAACGCTATAAAAAAAATTCCATGCCATTTTTTTATTACCATATAAATTCAAGCTTACAATTTTCAGTTACCAAGCTTATTTCAACTAATATATTATAATAATTCAAAAAACCGCACTTATCACATTGTAATGTACGTAATCAAATGGAGTCATGAGCCAAACCACAATATATATATATATATATATCCATAATATTTCATACAAAGAGTATTAAACATAAAAATATTTATGACAAAAAGTAACAATACATACAACTGTAGTTAATCAAAATGATACATATTAAAAACAAGAGTGCGACATCATGTAGCTAACCAAAATGATACATACACAAAATGACCGACTTGAAGGAGAAAGAGTGCGACATCATGTAGCAACCTCAAAAGCATCATACAACACCTATCAAAAAAGCACATACATGTGTATGTTAGTCACAAATGATAAGAAACTTTATGAATCAATGTTAAGGGGTAGCTGGTTGTTTCTCTGTAATGCAATGCACGGGAAAAAAGAAAACCCAACTGCACTTGTTTTGATTTGCTTGCTTAATTTTTTTCTTCATAGATTAAGTTCAACCAGAACCGTACTTGACAGACCCAATCCCATGTAATACCCCATTACTGTTTTGTGTTTTCATATGGTTTGTTAGTAATATTGTCATGTAATATTATCAAAGGTAGGTAATCCCTGACTTTCATATTGCACATGTAGATACATATGTAGATACTGTACTGGGAATGTTGATCTCATAATTTTTAGTATGAATGTTTTTTCTCTTAGTTTGCATGTTTCAGGGTTGGACACAGTCCTGTTGCATATTTGTTTAGATATTTGTAGGTTGCAACTATTTTATTTCCCTTAAACAAAAGGACAGTAACTTACATCCTAATAAATTGCTCGGAAAATGCCTTGAACTCTAGTAGACATAAACTTCTTGTACTTACTGTTGAGATTTCTAACTTTCTTACTGGATATTTTTTGTCTAAATTTTTGAAGTCCATACATATACAAATATACGAATTGGATTTCATTTTTTCATGATTCCGTGTGCAAAGCATAACCCATAAATTTTCGATCCTTCCCAAACATAGCATGCATTCAAGACATGCAATACTGCGTTTATGTTTCTCTGTACTCTAGATGTTCTCAAGGAATCTGCTGTATACTATTATATCCATACGGATTCAATAATTATCGAGATATTCTTACTAATTTACGTTAATTATTAATATTGTAGATGTAAGAGATCTACTGATTAGACATCTATGTACTAAAAAAGGCTATGTTTTATAACTAATTCAAAGACCGTGCATGCTAAAATAATTAGAGTATTATGTTTGGAAAAGTTCTAAATAAGTAGTGGCACACTGTTGCTTAGTTGACACTGGTTTCTAAAGCTGGAGCTAATGACATTTCCAAACGAAACATGATTCTTAGCAATGAGTACATTGCCCCTTAACAACTTCAGTTAGAGGCAACAAACCATGTGATTTCACGTGACTAGTTTCCTAAATCGGACCTAATTTAGCTCAAAATAACGCATGATGTCCGTAGTCATTTATTGGGTACTAACGTTTCCATTTTTGGTTAAAAATGTATGTTGCGACCATAAAATTATTAATATGGTATCAATCTGTATCGAAATTTGGGGTAGAGTTGAACAACTTGGCGATTGTATTTGTCCAAATTTAGCAAAGATATGAGGCTATGAGTTGCACAATTGGTAAAGATATATAATTATTAGGTAAATGATGGTTTTAGGAAAATAGGGAGAGAAAAAATCCAATCACGTTTTCAAATAAAAAACACAATTTTCAAAATTTAGTCTTAAAAAATGGTAAACACTAAAACAAATGTTATATCAACTGTGGACATGAATGTCAAATGAACTCTAGTAGACACAAATTCAACTCTGCTGCATAGGTTAACATCAAGTGTACCTTTAAATTCAGGGACGTGTGTTTTCATCACTGGTAAGATATGCCACTCATGCTTACTTCACAATTCCAGCATCTCTTTGCCTACGTTAATGAACTAATCAGTATTAACATCTGCGTAAGCATTTTATGTTGAAGTATTTTACAGTTTTTTATAACATTTCACACCAAATATGTGCCTCCCACCATCATTTACACTGACTATCAACTTCCTTTACCTGAAGAAAAATCAGACATATATATTACTTTAAACATAAAACAGTTTATTCAAAGAAAACTGAAATGACAAGTTATATATACATTATAGTAGAAAACCAGTGCAAGTGAATATATACTGAACTAAAAGTTTGTTATTATATAATTTCATGTAAAATGTTTATTCTCTTTAATTGTTATCATTTACTGTAACATGCAGCGATTTATAGCTGAAATGGAATTACTGCAAGAAAAGAATTGTTGTCTGAAGCTAAAGCTCAAATTTATAGTTTAAAAGAAGCTAAAACTTCATGCTGTAATTTTTCAATTTTGTGATATTTCCATTTCAGTTCTGAAACTAATTTAACTACGGTGATGAATATATTCAAATTTAAGACGGTATTCAACTAAATAGAAAAAGTCTCATATCTATACAAAGTTTGAATTATACTTACTAGAAGTTGATTCCATTATAACGTTCGCAGCAGGCCAAGCTATCGTAGTACTAAGAGCATCTTCAATGACTTCTAAATCGGACGTTGTTCTCCATAGACGTGCTTTTGGAATTTTTACGATATCTACCCAAACCTTGATTGCATTTTTCCCCAAAGGAACACAATGAACCATTGAAGTTGGATCGGTTGAAGACACACGGCCTAACGCAACTATTTCTCTCTTTCTCGACCAATCGATCAACTTGCATTTACTGTTTTCCATAGAATTTGTACTCTATCAATTAAACAAAGATTTTATTTTATTATGTGCTTCAATAATTTATATGATGAAGAATATGATTGAATCAAATATAAATAAGTTTGATACCTACCTTCTCGACAACTCCGACATTACTCGTATGATTATTTGATGATGCGGCGTTAACTGTTTCGATAACTACTTTTGATTATGGCCATGCAACTTTGATACCAATGGCTTCTCCAACTCGTTTCAATCCTTTAGTGGGCCTCCATAGAAAAGCATATTCAATTTTTGGATTATCTATCCAAACTGCAATGGCAGTCGGACCAAGAAGGACATCATTCACAAGTTCTTTTGGATCACTCGAATGTAGTCGTCCTTCGGCGACTAATTCTTCACTCCCACTCTAAGCGATTAATTTGCATTTACGATCTACGCTGTTACTTTTACTCTAATAAAAAGGTACTTATTATTATATTTGTACATTGAAATTAAAAAATTAATTAGTATAAGATGAAAGATTACCCCATTTTCTTCTTTATCAAAGTTATTGAAATTGCGCAAAACAACTCTAGTAGCTGGCCACGCTACTATCTCACCTTCAACATCTCCAATGCGTGTCGAATAAAGTGAAGGTCTCCATAAGAAAGCATCCGGTTTCCTCACGGTGCTTATTATGATTTTCCTAGCATCAGACCCAAAAGGAATTTGTTGGACAAGCTCCTTTGGGTCACTTGGCACAACTCTTCCTTCCGCAACAATTTCGTCCGTCTCACTCCAATCCAATAAATCACATTTGTCATATTGTTTACCATCTTTGTTCTATAATTAATCAAAAGCAAATTACATTAACAATGAAATTAAATGTTAAATATAATGATATCAGACTAGTACTATAAATAAATTTTACCACTTGATGCACATTAGCTTCATTCCAGCTTTCTTTTCTCTGTCAAACGAAAAATCAAAAACAACTTTAGTGATGAATTGCAAATCATTGTATTTTCACAATCCCTGGCAATTTCTTCAAGAAAATAGTGTCTGAATTCATGCAAAAAAGGGACCAACTACTGTTTATAGTGATAACCAGTAATCCCCTACATTAAATTAAATTTAATTGAATACCATATATATTCTAAAGAATTTATGATAAGATGCGGACACATTTATGGTCAACTATGGAGAATATTAAAACTCAACTACTGCACATATAAACTCAGCCATGATAAACATATAACTTGCTAAATCATCTCATGAAATCTTGGATGTCGTAATGCCATTCATCTTATCTCATAAAAACACATATCAACCCTTACACTTGTCATCAACTTAGGAAAAATATCATAATTCTTTTCAATAGCGAATTTACCCTAAACAGAAATAAATAATCTCACATATAAGTTGCATTTTCACTGCAGTGATCTGATATGATAAAATTCACTCACTTATTGCTGCAGTAGGTATGAAAATATAATGGTACTTCAGAAAAAGTATCATTATTGATGATCAACATGATCTACCAATTCCAGTGACCCAGTTATCTTAGGGATGAGAAATTTTCCAATTACAACTCTAATAGGAATTTTTGCATACAACCCCTACTTCTTCAAACCCAAATATACCATGTACATAATTTTCATCATTTTCCTGATAAAGCAGTAAATCTATAATTATGTAAAAATATGTATAAAGGAGTCATAATAAAGGAAATTAAGTATATTTTGTTCGGACATACAAAATGTATCCATAATGTAAAGGAAAAAGACAATTATTTGTTGTCATCTTGTTTTTGTTTTGAAATTAGTTACTTTTGGCAGCACAATATGATATCAGCCATATTAGGTTCACAATATTTTTAACCATTAGCTAGCTAATTAGAGCAGGGACATATTTTCTTTTTTCTACATAAGTGACAATGTGAATGTAAACAAATGAACTAATGAATATTTAGAAAATAGTAATTTGAAGAGCAACTCATTATAGTCACTGAATACTGTATACTTGTAATAATGAAAAATATGAATCTATGTATTACTCATTTATGTCTTCATTTATGTACTATAGTTATGGTCCAAATAAATTGAGAACGCCCATCATCTATCCATGTACTATAACAAAATAGTAAATGATAAAACTGTATATTTAGAAAAGCCAACGATTATCAATGTAGGGGATTACTGTTATGTTCCAAATCTTAAATTTAATCGTAAGTGATGCAACTATATTCAGAAACTCTAAAATGTGCTTAGTCAAAGTGGTGTGTACATTAAATACTCAGTTTCTAGAAATAAATAATTTATACATCCAGATTATTTCTCTTTGGAAACTGCCGCTTGGCTAGGAGGGCCTGCGTATTATCTTTATTTATGAAGTGGTTATAAACTTATATGTGATATTGTGTAGTTGTTTGAGTTAAGTGTAGGTACTGAAAATGCTGCTTTGTTACAAACAACAGTGGTTAGTTCATACCTGATTTTTCACCAGCATGCGAACCATCGCGTCTAATTCTGAAATTTTATTTTGCATGTCGACCGTTTGTTTATCCCTTATGTGTGACCATATTGCCTTGGTGTAGGTCATACCCCTTCCCATTGCTCTCAATCATCCCGGTCTATCCTGTCCCAATACTTTTGCAAGCACATCATCTTTGTAATTAGTTGTTGAGCTAGAATTTGATTCATTCTGTATTTTTTAATTTTTTCCTACACAATTGATCATACAAGCAAATTATACACAAACAAACATCACAATAGCAAACAAATTGTTATGTATTAAAATTTTAAAGTACTTACAATAGCATCTGCGGTAGTCGAATTTACCAGTTCACCATTTTTTCGTGTGTGGGATTTGATCCAAACTTGAGCTCGACAGACCGAAGATGGTTGATGACTCGTCTTTTCTATTTTTAAAGAATATTTTTTACAACATGTTAGAATGACTAACTAGTTGATAAATATTATGATATATAAAATAGTAATTCTTACCAAGTCATCGGCCACCCGAGCCATCCCTTTACGACTACATGTGTGTGGTATCTGATTGTCTCTAATAGCTTGATATTTCTGACTCAATTCCTAAGAATAAAATGAAATCATGCATTAAAAAAATTAAGCTTGGTTGTCGCATCTCATCCACATTAAATGTGTAACTATTACCTTAAACTCTATAGTCGTTTTGGACTTGACAAACTTCTTCCACTCATTCATACTCAGGTTGTCAGGTTTCAACCGATTTCTTTCTTCTTCGTTCCTTGCATTTGCTATTTTGCGAACTAATCGAGATTTTGAACTTCTAAAAATGCACCCCATTTGTTGAAATATGCACGCTTTTTGCCATTCCTCATCCAATTTAAATCTAACCTGCAATATTTAAACATTCAGATTTATACAACATGTTTTGTGGTTTAGAAAAGAGTTGCTGCGTACCATTGAAATATATTGGACTTGCAAAAAACAAAATTTATGAGTGCAATGAAAAGAAATGCAATACACATAGATAACAAGTTCAGGGTTAAACTGAAAGACTGCAGAGATTTTGCGAACTACTGAATGACAAGAAATACAATATGTCTCTACATTTGAGTGCTATGTACCTAGCTTTATAGAAGGAATTTAACAAATCATCAGTTCAGGGCTAAACTGAAAGACTACAGAGATGAAATAACATCTACTTGTTTTTCTCATGTGCATAAATCAATGCGCATGGATAACATGTTACAGAATAAACAAATACAGGTTATAGAGATGCGTGTCTTTTTTATTATCATTTTGAGTTTATAAAATAATAAAAATTACTATTAGGATGAATTAAAGATACACTCCGTGCATTTGAATGAGTATATCGTGCACTTAGTTTATGATTTGAGTTTATAAAATAGTAAAACTTGCTATAAGGATGAAACAAAGATACACTTTTCTTTGTGGATATTTTTATGGGTTGTAGGTCGATTGTGAGTGGACCCTCAGCACCCATATTAATAAGAGGTTGAATAAAAGTTTATCAATTAACAAACTCAATCATGAGGCTCCCAAATTAGTATAGTTCAAATGGCATATTTAGGCAATTTTGAATCAAAAAATAACAGCAATACTTAATAGAAGAAAGCAGAACCTTAGCGTGACAGTATAATAGCCCACATGTGTAATATACTCACTTAAATTTTTATATTTTTAAACTACACACACGATTAAAATACTGTAATCAAGAGTAGTGCCTATTTATTAAATTTCATGTGTCGGATACTTGTAAGTTGTACTGCAGCTGTTTTCTCACAAAAGCCTAGAGTCAAAAATGCCTAGAGTCAGAAATGATATATGGTATAAAAATACAGTATATACTTGAATGCATTCCCACAAAGCAACTTGTATTTCGTCACTTAGATTCTTCCACTTATCAAGTGTAACCAGAACATGTTCCCTTACTAGCGGACCTAGATATGAAGATAGCATGACAGAACCATCTCCTATTGGTTTGCCACCTGCATCGAATTCAACTTCAATACGACTAAAAGGATTCGATGGAAGTCTTTTCACTTTGGTTGGACCTCTGCCTTTGCGCTTCACAACTGAATTTTCAGTGGCAGCTCGAGTAGTTCCCTCATTCACATCAACTTCAAAATTTTCTGAAAGTTGTATTGTATCTTCGTCAACTGCTTCAGCGTTGTCTTGAATTCGAGCATCATTATTCTCAACGTTTACTTCGAATTGGTTGACTTGGTTTCCCGTTTCTTGCAAGTTGTCTTCAATACGAATGTTGCTATCCACCATGTTGTCCTTATCTTTTGCATTATCATTGGATGTGGTGGATTCTTCGATTGCTTTTAACCATTTTTGAGCAGCCCTCTTTCTTTTAGTCATTTTCTGCAAATAAAAAAAAGATTTGAACTATATGAGACCGCATAATAATGTATATCAGGTAGGAAATAATATCAAAAGCATAACAATGTAATACTATATGACGATATCAGGTAGTATCACTGACCTCTAAATTTACACAGCCTATAGAAAATCAACCTTTTTCCACTAAGATCAATGCTGCTTTATGAATGATGACGTTAATAAGAAAATAAATCTAATGCAAACTCCATTAATATTCTTACAACTGATAGCTTATCATGAATATTTATTCACATTTTTGATCTTGACTCATCTTCCATATTGTATTAGTTTTTCTATTCCATCTTGACTCATTCTAACAGCCTACTCATATGTGCATCAGAATTAAATATGCTATATTTAATGTAGTTTCATGGATTGATCAGGATGCTAATTTAGCATTCAGTACATTTTCTTTATATCTTTATCAACTAAATCTTTATAATTCAACTGAGAAGGTGTATTTCAACGTTTTTTTAATATGAGACGGTTTATAATTCAACTTCCAAGAAAGGAGGCTTGCAACATCATCAACTAAATGCAAAAGGTAACCAATTTTTTTTAAACTATACACGCCATATGGTTCAACATATCTGAGACAAAAGCAATATGATCAATTCTTACTGTTTTATTATTTGATGTTGCAAAATATTATATACAGTTACTTAAATGACCTTCATGAGCTTAGTGATTCTCTTTCTGTGACCATTTTGTTGATTCAAGAAAAAAATGGTTTTCTTGGCTAAAATTTAAATCAACAAAGTTAAATTATTAACAGTAGAAATGATAGGTATCAAAGTTTCCCTTACTAAAATTAATAAATTAATTAAAAAAATTAAGCAAAATATTCAAGTCATAGCATTGCAAATGCTTCTTTGAATTAGTATCATACTAATCCTAATATTTCCACTATGGTCCTAACTAATTAGTCATTAATCTATGTTAGGTTGTCTCAAAATTAACACGTAAGCATATGGTACATTGTTTATTTTCTCTTAGGTTCATAAAGAGTCTAGGGAACTAAGGAAGGGTAGACTTACCTTTGTCTTCTAATTTACCTTTATCTTCTTATTGTACTGTATTGAAATCATGGTACTGAAAGCATATATGACACTACTGAAAGCTCTTTATTTAGGAAACATAGAGAATTTTTATCTACTCCCATCTTTATCCAAGAATTTTTTCATAATTCATTGATCAAATGTTTGAAAGAGCAGAGGTAGCTGTAGTCTTTCTTAGTAGATCAATTGATTACTAGGCTTAATTGCATTGTAGAAGAACACTGACTGTGTTTGAAAGAGGTTGCTATGTTTATGAAGAGAGAGAACTGGGGAAAAAGGTTTAAAACTGATACCAGAGGTGATATTATATTCTTAGCCCGAGTAAGAGGAAAAAATAATATACAAGAAAAAAGTGATATTTATCATACAAAACTGAAATTCTAAAGATTTCTACAGATATTTTAACTGCTGGTCGAATACAAAGCAAATGTACATTTACCTCATAGCCAATTTTTAACAGTAGCTTAGTTTAACATGCTCATCGTATATGCTTTGATTTTTGTTCGATGTTCCATATTTTGGCACTCAACATTAGAGATAGTTATGGCCCCAATGTCTAATCATTGACATTCAGAAAAACATTATGATGGTTTACCAAAAGAAGTTAAAAATTAAGCTTCAATATATACCTAAAGCAGCAAGACTTTACTGCTTCTTTCTGAATCTTTCCTCTTTGCTTAATTTCTTTTTCAACCCGAGTTATGCAGTCTCCCTTTCTCTCTCTTTTCTTTGTGCAACAAGACATTCTTTAAAGTAGTAATTTAATCACTAATAATGTAATATATAACCTTAATATATGAAACTATTTTCAATATTATAAACTGCTAGCTCCTTAATGCAAGTTAGTAAATCATAACAACTCCTTTTACATGATGTGTTTAGAATATATGGTGGCTGCAAATCTTAGCTGTAAAAAACATACACTTTGTATTTCAGTTCAGCAAATAATTGGAGCATTTTACATCACTGCTGCTCAATGTTGCAATTTTATGGCAATAGAGAATCTTGCCCATGAATAGTCTTTCCAATTCTATATATGTTATCTCACACATTATTGATGAACTGGGTAGTTGATCCACATGTTAACGATATTATTTGCAACATCTAAAATGTGAGCAGTATGTTATGTCAACCTCTTCTAGTAAAAATGTAAATAATTTCGTGTTTTGGTATGATATTGTATGAAAGAAAGTGATGATAAATATAGAGTGTAAACTACAGGAACATGCGTTTAAGTGATACAACTTATTACTCCTATGACGTCAGTATCTGGGTTCTTAGTTTAATTTATGTTGCACTTGTTAAGTTAAGTTAAAAGATAACATTTCAGATTTCAGATGTTTTTAAATATCACTATAATAGCCTTTTCTAGTAAAAATGTATTTTCATGAAAAACATTGGTCAATGTAGTGAAGGGCAAGGGTTTCCATAGTTAATAACTAGTGTTGAGTCTTGATTGTTACGCTTATACGCATTATTAGCCAAAACTTAGTTTGTCTGCATTTGAATTTAGAATTTTAGGCTTGAGAAAAGTTCTGATAACTACATTTGCATTAGCATTTAGCCTGAAAGTGGGAATATTATAGATACTGAGCTAACTATTTCACTGGACTTTCCACCATATTATTGTTAATATGGATTGTTAGCCATTGCTAATATGAAGTATATTTTTACGACTTCGTAAGAGAAACTTGTAAAACAATCTGAAATTCTAAATGATCAACTTGTAAAACAGATAAGTAAGAGCAAAGTAGGATGGTACAGTAAATCTAAAATTCAAGTAAGAGCAAAGTAAGCTGCCTTAAGATTTGTTACTACCAAGTACTTTGCTAACATAAGTAAGAGCAAAGTAGGGTCTACTTTTTCTTTCAGCTAACATATAAGAACTACCAAGTACTTTGCATGTGCTTTTAACTAAAACTTATATGATAGGGTCTGCTTTTTCTTCTCATGCATTTTCAAGCGTAATCAATGATGGTTTTTAAAACTTTTCTCAAATATGCCTTCACAATCCTCCCTAACATAAGTAGCATCATCCAAAAAATTAGCATCCGTCTCATTTTCTTGACAATCTTGAATAACACCGTTTGTGCTTTCAATAGAATCGATTGTCTCTAATTCATGATAACCTCTTGGTGGTGCCTTCATTACAACATACCGATTAGAAGAGTCATTCTCTCTTGAATAAAAAATTTGTTTCGCTTGAGATGTAAGGATATGTGGATCCCTCGAAAATGAAGCTCGATTTTGATGTAAATTAACAATAGTAAATCCATCTTCAACCTTCATTCCATTTCCAATGTTTGCCCAATGACACTTAAAAATTGGAATATAAAATTTATGATAGTCTAACATGATTATGTCAATCAAAATCCCATAATAGGTGACCACATCTACTACTTGAGAGACATCTTTTGCACTTGCTCTACACATTGTAGTAGCATCATAAGTCACTCCAGAATTTTGGGTTTCTCTCTCAACATCTTTTGTGTGAAAATG
The DNA here is from genome assembly GCA_030737815.1 of Allium fistulosum. NCBI lineage: Eukaryota > Viridiplantae > Streptophyta > Magnoliopsida > Asparagales > Amaryllidaceae > Allium > Allium fistulosum. The sequence goes on from CM060905.1 coordinate 839,852,772, forward strand.
TAACCCATTAATTATATATTCTTTGCAGGATAAAGTAGTGCTACTTGGACCATAGGCAATCCATTTTAATAATTCATCATGTTCATTTGAGTTAATAGATATCTGGAAAAAACTCAATTCGTTCAATGTAGTCAAAAATAATATTTTCAGACCAAATAATGAAATTTAAAACATATAATTAACCTTCTTTTTAATCCAATCGGCGAAGTTTTTTGTGTAGATTTTCCATAGCAATGTAGCATTTCTTTCCATTCGCTTGTCCGAACTTTGTAGCTCTTCCAAGTGCATACTAGCATAATATAAAAGATGCTAAGTTACATTTATAATTACACATATGTTAAGATAATAAAAATAAAATAAATATGTGCTTACTCTAAATATGGCTCCGTTATAGCCATATTCATTAGCACGGCCAAATGAGCAACTTCCTTCTCATTAGCCGTTAACGTAATTGTCTTGCATGTTGATATTGGACGTCCTTCGAGTATTGCATCGTCATTCTCATAATCTTCGTTTCTACCTTCTTTCTCCCCTAATTTTGATGATTTATGTAGAAAATCACTAAAGAATCTTATAGATTCCTCTACGAGATAGTTTTCTACAATGCATCCTTCGGGTCGTGCATAGTTCCTTACATAGTCTTTAAGTGTTTTCATATACCTTTCGAAGGGGTACATCCAGCGAAAATGAACTGGTCCACATAATCGAGCTTCTTTACTAAGATGAATTGTTAGATGTATCATTATGTCGAAAAATGAAGGTGAAAAATATCTTTCAAGATCGCATAAAATTATAACAATCTCATCATCCATTTGTTGCAACTTCTCTCTATCAAGAACACGCTTACATATTTTATTAAAAAATATACACAAACAAGTTAATGATTTCCTTGGTTTTTTTGGAAGCAATCCTCTCATTGCAACCGATAGCATTTGTTGCATTAAAACATGATAATCATGCGACTTCAATCCACTAACTTTGCAATCCTGTAACGACACACATCTTTTGAAATTTGAACAGTAACCATCAGGTCCCTTAAAGTCATACAATCTTTTGCAAAAAGTTTTTTTCCAGATCTAGACAATGTATACGGAGCCGGTGGAAGATATGTTTTCTTCCCATGAGATTGTGCATAAAAAGCATGTCGAATTCCCCAATCTTCTAAATCCTTTCTAGAATTAATACCATCTATTGATTTGCTATCATGCAACATTGTGCTGAGTAAACTTTCGCCAATGTTTTTCTCAACATGCATCACATCTAAATTGTGGCGGAGCGGAAGTTCCTATAAACATCATTAATACGACAGTTTAACGTATATAATTTTATAGTTAGATTATTATAAATAAAATAAATTTTGAACACTAACCTCCCAATAAGGTAATTCAAAGAAAATTGATCTTTTTTTCCACCTTGATAGTTCTATTTTTGTAGGATTGTTTTTATCATCTTTGTAGGCAGTACACTTTCTTTTCTTTGTTTTCTTCTCCTTTTGTATTTCTTCATTTTCAATTTTTCCAAAATCATTTGGAAAATCTTTCAAAATAATAGAAATATCTCTCCCTGTAAGAATTCTAGGTTTGCTACCTTTCTCCCCTGTGTTTTCAAACCAAGCCTTTTGTTTTCTTAATGGATCTGATCGAGGTAAGAATATTCTATGTCTTATATAGACATTTTTCTGACTATAATTTAGCCACCGATGATGAGTATTAACACCGCACAATGGGCAACCTTTTTTTTCCTTTTACACAACATCCAGCCAGATTTCCGTAGGTTGGAAAGTCGTTTATAGTCCATAACAAATTGCTTTTAAGTTAAAAAGTGTCTTGCTAAATGCATCATAAATCTCCACCCCGTTACTCCATAAATGCTGCAAATCTTCTACCAAAAAAGCTAAATATATATCAATATCATTCCCAGGTTGCTTTGGACCAGGGATCAATAATGTTAACATAATATTCTCCTTTTTCATACACAATATAGGCGAGAGATTGTATGTCACAAGCATCACTGGCCAGCAACTATACTTGGAACTCTTAATGTTAAATGGGTTGAAACCATCGGTAGCAAAACCAAGTCGATGGTTACGCAGATCACTTGAAAATGATTTCCATTTATCATCCACCATGCTCCATGTCAAGGAATCCATAGGATGACGCATTTTATCATCATTGCTTTTATTACTAAAATGCCACCTTAGATCTTCTGCCATCCGTTGAGATCTAAACATTCTTCTGAATCTTGGAATAATTGGAAAATAGCTCAAAACTTTGGCCGGAATACCTTGCATTATCTCTTTCATCTGCTCGTTTATCTTCCATCTCTAAGAACCACATTTCAGACATCTATTCAAATCTTTATACTCCTTCCTGAAATGACAACAATCATTCTTGCAGGCGTGAATCTTCTCAAATCCCATGTCAAATACTTTGAGAAACTCTTTCAGTTCATATAATGTCTTTGGAAGGACATTATTTTTGGGTAATAATATTTGTTGCACACTTAGAAGCTTATCAAAACCAATATCAGATAATCTAGTTTCACATTTAAGAATATACAATGCAGTGATAGTAGATAATTTTGTTTGATCTACGCAGTCGGGGTACAGTGGAGTTTCGGCATCTTCCAAATTTTTATGAAAATCATTCGTTCGCTTTTGAGCATCATCACTTTTTTTATCATCGGAGAAAAAAGTATGGTTGATAAACTCTTCGTCTTCAAAGTGAATGGCTTAAAGTAATTCGTATGTGTCATCCAACTTCACTTTTTTAGCTGCATTTACTTGCTCACCGTAACTATACCACTTACTGCACTTGTATAAAGGATCCATTCCACTTATAATCAGATGATCAACAATAATGTCATCATAGTGGCGAGTAAGATTTCGACAATCTAAGCAAGGGCACAAATTTTTTCCATATTCCCTAAATTTCTCTTTGCTGCATGCACAAAATTATTTGCTCCTTGCTCGTACTCCCTACTGGTTCTACGGTATAAAAATAAATGACAAAAAAATCATTATTTTAGTTTCCAAGTTAAATTTTAAGCTAAAATTGTACTCTTACCTACGTAAATGCACCCAGTCTTTTTCCATCGCCATAAATACAATATTGTGATAAGCAAATTTCTAAAAAAACATGATAATTTAATACTCATCGAAAATAACAGTGGAAATAAAATCACAAAATAAGATGAAAGTATTTCATTCATTCCCTACCGATATTACACATCTCAAACAAAATGAACAAAAGAGTACTAATTATTGTTGTATTCCAATATTTATGTATAACTAAATTGCAGATTCTTATTAGAGCAGAATGCTTAAAGTAATAGATACATTTTCTGTATAGAATACAACTAATTGCGAATATGATTTTGTTGTGGATGATATTGAGCTTTTAAAATTCCTAATAATCACCATCGGGTTCAAATGAAGTGATATAAAGGAGTAGATGAAAGTATACTATCAAGTTCAAATTCGTAATAATTACCATCGAAAATAGTTGCAATGTTCACTAAAGGTAAGGGTGTGGAGCTCGCTCACGACGAGACAACAATAATAAGCGGGGAACTAGATTTGACTGAAAATGTATGGTTTAAAATGAAATCAAGGTTTTTTCATCTTTGTAACATTAATCCAATACTTTGAAATGTGCATCAGTACAACGACACCAATATCTGCTTCACGAAATCATAGAATTGCAGTGCAGCAAGACTTGTATAAGCTAGTATATCATGGTTACCCATGCAGACACATTTGACATTCTTATATTTGATAGAAGCAATGCTTGAACATTATGCATATTAATCTCATATTCATATATAAAGCGTATATGAAGTGGGTGTCTTATAGATATTAGCTTATTAGGATGGGAAGAGCTAATGTATAAATATACTTACTAAGAGGACTTGATGTTGCTGTTGGGAAGAGTAATTCAGGCAGTATTCAAAGACTGCATTTTACTCATCATAATAGTTTAGTGTTTATACTTTATACCAATCTTCTCACCAACCATTAACCACATGTATAAATAATTTTCCTTATATAGCCATCCGAAATATGCATTTGTTTATAAATAATGAGGTTTGATAAAGTAAATGATAATAAAATATACAAAAACTAAGAGGATTTTTGATTGACTATTCAACATAGAGATTTAGGTAATAACCTGAAAGTGTTCCAAGTGCACTTTGCCAATCTTTAAAATCCACTACTGAATTTTCTTGTGCTGCCTGTTATAATAGAATACAGGCTGAAGCAAATTTACAGAGGGACAACAATTAAAACAATACCGATCACTCTGAAATCATGCAGTGAAATAATGCAAATATATAAAATTGCCATCAAAACAATTATGATACTAATAAGCTTTTTTCTTAGGCCTGTACATAAAATTTGTTATTCAATTTATAATGGATATTCAACCCGCTTATAATTCAACAAGATAGTTATTTTGACTCAGGTTAATGACCATACACCCAATTTTTAAGGATTCTATTACAAATAATGCTAGTTTACTTTTAGTTTTACTACAATTGCACACAGCCCCATCATTCAAAATAGCAAAAAGATGAAAGCTTTAGAATGCAGGTGTATGAAAGCAGAATAATCGTTATATAATAAAAAGCATAGCACTATACATTAATAATCTCTATCAATAATACATATGAATTAAAGTTCATATGAATGTGCAACTATCTGCATCTATCTAGTTCATATGAAAGTGCAAATATCCGATTACAGGGCCGCATATTTTTAGTTTTATTTATGTTCCACATTTAAGTGGAGAAAAAGCAAGTTGCCAAGGTTTAACCTCTTTTGCAAGGTGACCACTAGTTCCACATTCAAATTCATCGTATGCAGACTTAAATCCATGAAAATGGAATATATAAAGATCAATATTACTTAAGATATTTGCTCTTGTTTATTTCTATACTCCCATATTAATCAATTATATATGTAAAATTATGCAAGTAGGATAACATTTCATATTGTACTCGAACTTCTATTGGAGCAAAAGAAGAAGAAGCCTTTGCTTAAGAAATTTGGAAACCTATTGAAGAAAAGAAGTCCGCAAAATTAACTGTGAAAATATCTAGGTATTTGTTATTGTTATTTTCCTTATACTCTACAAATTTGAATTCTATTTACAAACAAAAATGCTCTAAAGAGAAATAGTGGAACACCTATAAATCCTTCTATTCTCTTGTCTTTGGCCTGACCTTTCTAAACTGTTTATATTCATTGATTACTTCTTTCTGTGTTGCACGCTTTATGATGCTTGTTCTTTGATAAATTTCGAAGTTCATCTTGGGAACAGTTGTTTATGTTTCCTTTTAATTGTTATGTAACTAATAGCTGTAATCTATTTTGTGATGTTTGAGTTCAATCTTAGTTGATTATTCTTTAAGTTAAGATACAATGGGAAACTCTCATACTTGATCATCTTCTGTGTAATTCTATGTAACATATAATAATGAGTTTATAATTTTAAACACTGTATTTCAGGTACTTTTAATACAGAACTGTTTACAAGTTTACAAAATCATAACCGAGGTTTGTAGTCTGCTGTTTTACCCATTATCACCTAATTTTGTTTCATGCCTTGGTTGCTAGTTTCATTTATCTGACATAACATTATAGAGGCAACACATAAGAGACCGGATATATTGAACAGTGCTTTCAAACTGAATACTCTGGCTACAAAATTAAAAACAGTAACAGATAAGTCCAATGAACTTCAGATATATAGAAACAAAACCAACAAAACTACATAGAGCGGCATATACAGTCAGTACTCGAACTTCTATTGACAGTCGATATCAAACTATCCATGCTCAGAACTCTTGAACAAACAATTATATACTCACGCAACACTGATAATTTGATAACATAAAACCATAATTTGCATAAATAGTTGTTAACTAAGCACATAAAGTCAGTACTCGAACATTTTTTGTCAACGAAAATAGCTATTTCCAATATATTTGACTATATAAAAGATTGACATGATAAATAGCTCACCTTTTTCCTTCGTCTATAATTTGAATGCTTCGTTTGTTGATTTAGGTTTATTTTGGAGATTATGGGATTTGAGGATGAAGAAACAGGCTGCTGTGTCACGGGAGAGAGTAAAGGGGGAAGAAATGAAATTAAGAAACAAAAGCAGGAGCGTGAAAATTAACCGCCAAACTTTTGATGGTTAAAATGCAATCGCTGTAGCTTGTGATAGTAATACGCGGCTGAATAAAATTACAGCAAGTACTAGTAAGCGGCTGTCTTTTGCTGCAATAAATAATAGATTTTGTTGTAGTGTGAGCTTGTCTTTCATTCTCTCATAAGAGTCTATGGCTGAGATATCTCCTTTTTTTAATATGATTTGTTGTTTCTATCTTCTAAGACCATTCAGTTGAGAGTTTTGTCTCTCCAAGGACTGGGATCCAGATATATATGATTTTGTACATTAAGTTTTTGATTGGCTTTTATATTGATATGAGTTTACATTCCTTGATATCTTCGAAGGCCGAACGGTTGGAAGTTATCTCCTCCATTAGGACTGCAGATCGAGATTATTATATGGATATTTTTTTTCGATATTTTGCATGGATTGTATTTTATTTGGGATTTTTATTTCTTGCTATCTCCTAGGACTAACGGTCGAAAGATTTTACTTCCACCAGGATTGTAAGTCGAGATAGAATTCTTGGATATTGATCTCTGCATTTGGTTTGGATTTCATTCTATTTGGGTTCATATTTCCTAATTTATATTTTATGACTTAGCAGTCAGGAGTTATTTCTTCCATTAGGGCTGTAAGCCAAGTTTTGATCCTTTGACTATTTGTTTGGGATTGTGCCATTACTGATTTATATTTTTAGGGCTTGACGGTTGGAAGTCTACACTTCTATTAGGACTATAAGCGAAGATTGATATTTTGGGTTGTTAACCCTTCGATTTGGTTTAATTCAAGATTTATTCTTTTATTGTGGATCTACGGATACGCCGCATGCTTATTCATTGTATTTTGAGGATTCAATGTGTTTGATTGTTATCATCCAATTTATAGTTATCGTGATTCTTACTTATACGTATTTCATGGGTGATATTGTGATGTGTGGTATGGTATATTATTATGGGGGAATTAGTTTAAAGGACAAAATTTTGTATTTTTTTACCCTCAAGGACATAACCTTCATATTTTAGCCACAATGACAAACATTCTCGCCAAATTAGTCATAAGGACAAACCATCAAAGTTACTAACCACCACTCCTCGCACCACCAACCGCCACCATCACCTGCACCACCAGCCTCGTCGCCACTCCCAACACCACCACAATCGCCAATCTGAAATTTTAGTAGCAGATTCAACACTGTTACTATGTAGTATTAGTTTTCTTTTATTAAATAAAATGATACTAGACAGTATCATTAATGTTACTATAATCTAATATATATATATATATATATATATACACTTCTACTTTTCCAATTTAAATTTACTCGTTCATAATCACCATCAATACATATCCTACTATACATAAAGAAAGGCGCATCATTAATTTTTTTTATTAAAAAAAATAGAAAAACTGATACTGCACATTATCATTTATATCTACTATCAAAAAACTGCTACTATCAAATGTGTATAAAACTGCTATTATCAAACGTATATCTACTATCAAAAGACTACTACTATCAAATGTGTATAAAACTACTACCATCAAATTTGTATAAAACTGCTACTATCAAATGTGTATAAAACTGCTACCATCAAATTTGTATAAAACTGCTACTATCAAATTTGTATAAAACAACTATTATCAGATATATATATATACTATCAAAAAACTGCTACTATCAAATGTGTATAAAACTACTACAATAAAACTGCTACTGTCAAAATGTGTATAAAACTCCTACTATCAAAATGTGTATACATTATCACTTTCTGCTACTATAAAAAATATAAAATATTTGTAAAACTGATACTATAATTCATAAATACTATTAAATATGTATAAACTGCTACTATAGTTCATAAATACTATTAAATGTGTATAAATTGCTACTACAATTCAAAAAACCTAAAATTCATAAACTGCTACTATAAACATAATAAAGGCACACTTCATCTGTAAAATGATACATTTGTTCAAAAATGCTACTAAATCCATAAACTACAACTATAATTCATAAAACTGCTACTATAATTCATAAATACTATTAATTGTGTATAAACTGCTATTACAGTTCAAAAAAACCAACTACAATTCAGAAACTGCTATCAAGCATAATAAGTATTAAAAATAAAATAAAACGATACTACAATTGTAATTTTTGTTACAAGTAAAATACAACAAAAAACATTAAACAAAAGTGATACTATATAGTATTATTTTATTCTTATTTAATTCAATTAAAAATATTATTACAACTCGTAAAATGCTACTTCAAAATAACATTGTAGTCTAAGATTACACACTCCACCTACAAAATGATACTATAAATCATAAAAATACTATTACAAATAAGAAAAAGTTAAATACTTCAATACTGCTACTGTTGTTTATAAAAATGATACTACATAGTAGCACTATCCTTGAAGCAAAAAAATTATCCTTCTGCTATATTATATTAAAAAGTTTGTCGTTATAACTAAAAAATTGGGAGCATATACTTGAAGCTAAAAAATTGATGAATTTTGTCCTTCATACTATTTTCCTGTATTATTATGATGTTGTGATGGATGTTATGTTGAGTCATGTTCGTACTTTGCTATTGATTATCATGCCTATTGTTCTTTCCTCACCTTGGATTTAGATACAGTCTGACTCGTTTATTATTTATATAATACCCGAGTCAGTCCGAGACTTTTCAAGTTCAAGGACATTAGCCATTGGATGGTTGGGCTTTAGAGGAGACATGATATATATATATATATATATATATTCTATCATGTTTGAGTTGTCTATGTATGTTTTCTTTGGATGTTTCCTTGTATTTGTTGTATTGCGTTATACTGTTGTAGTGAGACAGACGTCATAGTTCGTATCAGTACAATATGTATTATATTTTTCTGTTGCGATCTGTGACTCTATGTTCATTTGTATATGTTATATATTGTTCTGTCCTGGTAAACCCATGTGTTTATTGCTTTGTGCCGATACCGGATACGTATATGGTTGATTTATTTAGAGATGAGATACTTACCAGTACTAGCCTAAGGGAATATTCGTATGTGGTCGCTCTTAACAAGCCTCGTTCTTCGTGTTACTTGACAGTATTACTCGGTAATACTCTTGGATAATTTGGATATAGAGGTGGGGCATTACACTTTTGATAGAGAGAAAATGATTAGGGTGTACTAGTTAATTTTATATAGATACCTATCAATCAAAATTAAAACGATGTGCACTTAATAATAAATGTGACAATAAATAATTATAACTAGGAGTGAATCACAGTTGAGTAGATTTGCGATTATGAGTCATATTATTATAAAGACACAACATGAGGTTATGACGTTGTGTGCTTGACATATGAGATGGGTAGTTATCGAATGTGCTACATTTACCTGTATTTATTTACATATGTTATTATCATGTTCTTGCATTGCACACAAATACACTCACTACTAGTTCTAGCCTGACCCTAGATGTGTTATTTGTTTAACAACCTCCGATTAGACTGGGGTTGTTTTTGACAGGATGAGTTATCGAGATTGTATATTCATCTTGGGATTCGAGTTGATGGTGGAGCAGGGAACGATATTGATGCTAGTTATTTTGTACCTAGTTATAGTTATATATGGCGATATCATATATATCGGGTAATGTATTTATATGGATGATGTTGTATATTGTTAGGGGAAGACACACTTTTATTAATTAATGTAAATATATGTTATTACATTATTCTTTTTGCTGCATTCTGATGCTCTTTATTATCTGTTTATATTATATATTGTTCTGTTCTAGAAACTCACATGTCTATTGCTTTGTATCGATACCGAGTGCATATATTTGATGTATTTTACGAGGTAAGAATACGTAACGGTATTAGCCTAGGAGAATATTCACGTGTGGTTGCCACTAACAAGCCTTATTTTCCGTATTAATATACAATATTAATTACTATGTAATATTCTTTGGTAATGTGAATATAGAGATGGGGTGTTACAGCCATCGTCAGCACCACCATCACTGCCAAAATCGTGAGCTTTTTGTATGGACATGATGTATGATGTATGTATTTATGATATTGTTCACTACATGGACATGTTGAGGTATGAGACGTTTGTATGAACATGATGTGGTATGAACATGATGTTGTGTATGAACATGTGTATACCATTTTTATGGTTTTGTTTTACTTTTTTCTATGATTTTTTGTTGTTTTTTTGGATTTACATATATTTGGATATGATATTGTGTTAGTTTGGTGTTATATTTGACTATGTGGCATTGCCGGAATGATTTATTTTGCATAGATCTTTGAGGGAAAGAGAAGTAGCAGAAATGCTAAATATTTGATTTCGGCAAGTCGTCGAAAAATCAGATTTTACATTTTGGGTTAGGCGTCTACAAGTTGTCTGCAAGGCGTTGGCGATATTGACGTCGGTAAGTCGTCGAATATGATTTTGCCACGAGGTTTTTACCGACGGTCATTTTGTCATCGGTAAGTCGACGGTAAACCTTTTACCGACGACTTAATGGTGTCAGTAAGACCCTGCATTTCTAATAGTGTTGCGTGTTGTGGAGTAGCAGACGGATATCTTTTCGAATGGAACGAGATATTTATCGACAAATGCTACACGGACCTTTGTTTATTGGCTTCAAACATGTTGGGCTTTGGACGGCCTGTTTATAGTTTTATTAGAAAAACGAGCAACCCCTCAGTGATACCATGTTTAAAATTCTTACTTATATCATGTTCATAATTATTCATTCGTGGACAACCAAACCAAGTGTGAAACTACAAGCATTGATTCAACTTATTGGCAATATATTGCCCAAAAAATTATCCTCGGTTAGCACTAACTATCGTTTGGAAATTCCAATTCTCCATTCCCAGAAACAAACTCGCATCTCATTGGAAATTCAAACAAAAAAAATTATGAAACCTACTCTTAATAATTTTTGCATTTGCCTAAAAGTCCGATCGTAATACAAATTTTGTCATAAAATATATTAGTGTTTGAAAAGAGAGCATTCTTAGAAGCACCATTCTTCACAGTGTTTATTTACTCGAGTTGATTTCCTACTGATTTTTGGTTAATTCGATGGGCAATTGATATTAGAATGAATCTGATAATTTTCTGTGAAATTAATTGTTTGTGGTAAAAAGACTGATAAACTTTTGTATATATACAAGAGGAGGCACTAGAATTGAAGCTGACTTTATTAACTGAAAACAGTACAACTTAAGCACACATGTTTAAAAAAATCACCATCCTACTACTAATCGTAGCTCAACAATTGACATTATCCTACTACTACCATATTTCTTAAACTTTGGACAGAAAAAACCACTTAACACTTCCCCTTACATTGATTGGATGTCAACTTTTAGAAATAAATGAACGGTAGAAAGTGCTACAAACAAAAGATATTATTTACTACACTATAAACTTACTTTCATAGCGAAAAAAGGAGAAGGAAAGATCCTACTGATGCCTAAAATGAACCACTTGCAACACATAAATAAATCACATTATTCACTTATATTACACATTAACTTTATAAGCTTCTAAACACCCTCAGTAAATATTATTTGAGTCTTGAATTTGGTTGTCAATCTGGGCGTGCTCAACAGCAGCTTTTTTTTTTCTTTTCCTAAAGAAGGTCAGTTTGATCTTTACTTGTCAACCAAAAATGTATACCAACGGCTCCATTGATGGATCCTTAAACTCCATAGAGGCCCTTGCATTTGGCCATTCCATGATACTTTAGTATCTTCATCGACAGCTCTTCCTTGCTTATTGAATACCATACAATGCTACTTTTACCACCTCACTATCAGGCAATCAAACAGTTTACACGCATCGTGCAAGTCAGCAAACTTCATTTTCATCAAAATCACAACCTTACCTAACGTCTCATTCAACAGTTACATCTCCACTAAGATGTGATCTGTAGGAGATAATACATGTAAATAGTCTGTCCACACAATAACTTCATGATCATTCGTTCTTTTTTATTTCCTCCTGTGTCGGCATACAGTGTTGCATTCACGTAGAATCACTTCTAAATTCAATAAAGCATTTGATAATATTTGAAAATATTCTTAATTCATAGGTTGCATTTCATCTCCCATTATTTAAAATAACATCATCTATAATTCTCAGCACACCTCTGCTGCATGTGTGGTGCATACATGGTCATGGACATTTATATTGGATGCGCAGTCATTGAAATTGTCTAGCTCTAATACTATATTTTGAACAATTATGACAGTTTCGCCTGTGTGTATACAAGTCCCAAAAAAATCGGGTATTTTGTCAGGCATAGACAGAAATAATGTTAAAGTACAACCAATAATGACTTATTCAGTTACAAAACAAGTCATGTAGCAATCAAATATGACTTATTCAATTTGCTGGGATTGGTTCAAATCAATTTCGTGGCTAGTTGGATGAACAAGGACTGGTTTTTATAACGGCGAAGTCTTTGCCGTTATAAATTTATAACGGCTTGAGCACCAACAACTAGCTCAACGGCTGGTATTTCGCCACTTCTATAAACTTCCCCCTATTCCTCCTTCCACACCACCTCTTCCTTGTTTCTTTTTCCTCCAACACTAATTTTATACATGTCTTCCTCATCCAAGCGCGCCAGAAAAAAGTGTTGAGCAAAAAACCGATGTCCATATATCCTTCCGCCGGCTATTCTGACCAACGTCCACCTAACCAACTTCAATCCCTTCGTCCATCGCACGAATATAGCTATACACCATATTCAAACTTTCCCTATAGCCAACCATACTAACCGCATGCTCCTCCTAACTTTCCTACCGAACAACCGCCTTACTTCCATGCTACCGCTCCACAACCATATTACCAACAATGTCCTACTTTTGGCACGTATGAAGACCACTCGTCATATATATCGTTGATGATGCAGAACGACCAAATTCAACAACAGCATCTTAGCGCAAAGCAGATATAGATTTTGTGATCTAGAAGCCATACAGAATTTATCTAGGCAATATTCGTATGCACACAACGATCCTACAACAGAAGAAATAAGTAGCGGTTCAGATGAGTAAGAAGGCGAAGATCAAGAAGGCGACACCGAAGACACGGAAGACGACAACGAAGAAACCGTTGCAGAGATGTCTGCGCCTCAAAGCCCAGAATATAACAAGAAGAAGAAGAACTGAAAATCATTAAGTGACATTTTTAGAAATCGGCTTAGGGAACCAGCTGCAGCCGATGTAGACGTTGGCATAGAAGACATCGACACGGAAAATGCTGAAGAGGAAGCTGTAGTAGCCGACGGCAGAAAAAAGCAAGTTAAGTTCACTTCTATAAACTCTTGTTAAATCATGGATACGTATTTCACAAGACAGTATTACTGTAAATAACATTAAAGGGAAAAAAAATTGGGAAAAAGTGACGGATTATTATAACACCATAGAGCCGTTGAAGAGAACCCGAGCTTCGCTTAGAGATGGATATCGAGTAATGAATCTTGCATGCCAAAACTATCTAACTATACTATCAAGGTTGGAGAGTAGACAGCGAAGTGGTGCTGCTCCGTATGACATTGTAAGTTTTGTTTATGTTTTATTACATACTTTTTAAAAGATCATACTTTTTGAATATTATCATTTATATAATACGTTTTTTACTTCATTCTATAGATAGAAGAAGCATGCAAGGCATATCAACAGAAATACAATCATCCATTCAAGTTTCAGGAATGCTTTGAGCTTCTTTCCGATCTACCGAAATGGAAGAATCCCACAACTTCATGTTCGAGCAGCAAGATAAGGCAAGAAGAATGAACTACTTGGATTCAAGTCCAGGCAGCGAACCTAGTTCTCAGGAAAGATCGCCATTGTTTGGGAACATGGACGCACGTCATCTTGGTTGAAACAAATTAATTCAGTTGGAGCAGCGGAATGCCGAATTTTCAAGATTCATAGGTACTTTAGAGACATTCACTAAGGAAACAAGAGAGCATAGAGGAAAATTTTCAACACAAAGAAATCGCAAAGAAATGGAGTTTTAAAACGCTATCATGGAAGATCGAGAGTTAAGGAGACATGCCCAAGAGCGAAAGGAGGCTTCGATGAGAGAGAAGAACTATATTAGACTGATGACCTATGATTTTAGTAAGCTCTCTCCTCTGCACCAAAAACTTATAACAGAGCAGTTGAGAATCTATAAAAATGCACGAGACAGTAGAAGTGGAGTGGCGCGTCTAGAGATGGATTTTAAATTGGTATTTGTATCGTACTTGTTTAGTGTTGCTTTGTATGTTATGTTTGGAAGTGTATTAGATGTGTATTTGGTATTTGTTGTTTGGGTTATAATATTATCGAATTAGCATGTAGTTCAGACAAAGGTCTTTCAACATCTAAGTAAACAAGTTTCACAATAATATTACTAAACGTTGAAGCTTAAAACTTTAAAACATGGTACAACATTCGCAATAATAAACTTATTACACCGAAACAAAGTACAACATACATCGTAAAGCAAACATAGTACGGTAAACTAACAATATCATCAATAACTTCATAACAAACATCATTAATAACTTCATCAACAACTCCATCAACAACTGCATAAACAAACACCTACGAATTCCTACTATTCCTTCCTCTGTGTCCCCACAAATGATCCACCAATTGGTCACGCAATTGAGAGTGTGCAGCTTGATCTTCAATATGCTGAACCATAGAAACATATTCCTCCATCGAATTAATGTTTCGCTTTGGTTTTCTGTTAGAACTCTTAAAATGTCCGGGTAATTATTTTCTTGAATTTTATACCCACCTCTTTCATTCTCCACAATCATGTTATGAATTATTATACATGTATACATAATTTCAGATAGAACTCTCGCGTCATGAAAACGGACCGGGTTTCGTAAAATTCGAAACCTTGCTTGTAAGACACTGAACGTATGTTCGATGTCCTTTCTATAACTCGCCACTTTTTCAGTGAAGTAGCTCTCTTTGTCGTTTCTTAGTATCCTATAACCTTGCATTAAAGTTTGCCACTTTGAATAAATGCCATCCACTAGGTAATATCTAGTTTTATGCTCAACGTTACAAATTTTGAATAAAACTTCCATTGACAGTCCGTTAAATAGTTCGAAGAACAGGTATGACTGTTTTAAAACATTTATATCGTTTAACGAACCTGGAACTCCAAAGAAAGCATGCCAAATCCATAAATCATTGGAAGCTACTTCTTTAAGAATCATTGTTGGCACTTTTTGTGTTCGGTAAACATTCCTTTCAAACCCGTCGGACAGTTCTTCCAAGCTCAATGCATGCAGTCCAAACTTCCAAGCAAACATGGAAAACCTCTAGCTTCTCCTCTAGATAATATTATAGCTACATCATTTGGTCCCGGCGTTTGTAAGTATTCCTCGCCAAACTGTTCGATCACTATCTTGCATAATTCCTTTAAGCACTCTATTGTTGTCGATGATGGGATTCTTAAATATTCGTCCAATTAATCACCAGATGTTCCATAGCTTGACATACGTAAAGCAACCGAGGTTTTGATGTGGGACGAATGCCCAGGTTCTAGTGCTCCATTAAGCCTGTAAGTGAAATATGGGTTATTTTCATGAAGTTTAAGATAAATTTTAGAGAAAACATCTAGACCCATGCAAAATCGACGACGAAACAAAGTTATGTCGTAGGTTGGATTCTCAGTGAAATAGTCCTTCATCAGCCTTTCATGTCCTTCAATATAGTCCCTCTTATATTGACGGTCAATCTGTCTAGGCATACTACCACGGCGATTGCTTGTAGATCCTTCTCCAAAAAAGTAAGAATATCCCGCTACAGCTTGTTGCATTTGCAAATCTACGGTTTCATCATCACCTTCCTGTTCATCATCGAAGCTTTGGTCTATTAATGGTTATACCGGTAGTAATGGTGATGATCCATTACTGTAGAGAGACAAAAGTAATTTGGTTTCTATACTTGCAATAGTTTTCATTGTTATTTTATTACTCCATGTAGCTAGGAATGGACACACCATTCATCGGTCACAGCTTGCTCCACGTAGCTAGGAAAGGAAACACCATTCATCGGTCACAGCTTGCTCCACGTAGCTAGTAAAGGACACACCATTCATCGGTTAAAGGTTGCATCACATATCTAGGAAAGGACACAACATTCATTGGTATTTGCTTGCTCCACATAGCTAGGAAAGGACACACCATTCATCGATCACAGCTTGCCCTACATAGCTAGGAAAGGACACACCATTCATCGGTCACAGCTTGCTCCACGTGGCTAGGAAAGGATACACCATTCATCGGTCACAGGTTCCTCCATGTAGCTAGGAAAGGACACAACATTCATTGGTATTTCCTTGCTCCACGTAGCTAGCAAAGGACACGACAGTATTGGCTACAGTCCATCCAATTAATATTTATAATGTTAGTGATTCCATGAGAAGTTCATAGGATTCCAAATAGCTAATCCAGCATGGACTCACCACGATTACTTGGTGTTGATTAAAGCTTACATTCATGCTAATCAGAGACACATGGAAGACGAGGTCGATGAGGTTTTTTAGGTAACCGTCAATGAAGCTTACAACAACCATCCAGAATGTATGGTAAGAATATGGAATTTGGATACTAAAAATACATTTGTGACATTTACTAGAGCTTTCCAAAGGTATCGGAAAATTATAAATGAGGTAGAACAAGAAAATGTTTTCCAACTTACTCGGTCTACTTTTGACTCCTTGTATTTTATGGCATCAAACACACTTTGTCGGTCATGCTACGTACGATTTATGGGTGAGCTATATTAGACAGTTTGAGTGAGTTCTATGGTTTGTGGTTGACAATCTCTATATTCTATGCGTCTATGTTAGGTATTTCTACTAGTTATGCTTCTTCCCATGTTTCTATAACTATGTAATTTAGGGTTGTCTACGTGTATTAGTATAACTTGTGTTTGTCTGCGTGTACGCCCATGTGTAATTTAGGTATTTGCAAATGGCTCGATCAACTTTCTTTGAGTTATATTAGATAAAAATCAAAACACTTAAACAAACTACATATTTAAACAAACGGCATAGATATACATCCAAATACTTAAACATCTGAAAGACTTGAATATACCACGTACTTAAATAACATAGATAAAAACAGCTTAGTTATGGCCACCACGTTGAAATTCCAATGAACTTAGCCTGTTGCGAAGTGCAGTTAGTTCCTGTTCCAGTTTGGTTGCATATTCCACTGCTCGACGAGGAAATGGATCATCAATCCATTTACATAACCCATAATTGTTTGGAAACTTTTTGCATAATGGCGCCGCCCAATGTCGTTTCCGCTTCGCACAACGAAATGTGTAACCGACAGTCTGCAAAAACAAACTATTGGACTAGAGTCAACCCCTTGTTCCATCTGTATCCGTTGATTATAGACTTGTCGGCGTTCTTGTGTGTTTCTCTGGTGAAGTCTTCGTACAACATTAAGTCTTCGTCACTCCTCTCTTTACCGACGCTCTTGCTCCTTCTTTTATGTTCCCTCGGATCTTCGTAGTGTCTTTCCTGCATTTCCAAATACCATGCCTTCGGTGGTTCCGGGGAAGAAGGATTTGGTGGGAGTTTGTGATTCAATAGACCTTCGTACGAGTATGAAGAAGGATATGAAACGTGGCTATAGTCCACCATTATGATATACAATATGGGAAGTTGGTAGAGTGAGTGTATATCTCAATGGTAGAAGGAACTTATTTATATTAAAAGAGGAGCGTTTTTAGTGATCAAATATTACCGTTGGACAGATAAATTCACATTGTACCTATAGCTACAGTGTAGGAGAGGACGTCGCACTAAGTGGTTATGGATTGCTCTACATGGCTAGGAGGAGACAACGCATTGAATGGTTACAGTGTACGTATAGCTACAATGTATGAGAGGACGCTGCATTGAATGGTTATGGATTGCTCTACATGGCTAGGAGGGGACAAGGCATTGAATGGCTACAGTGTACGTATAGCTACAGCGTGAGCAGGATGAGAGTGGTTGGCACCTAAGTACTTATAAATAACACCTAGCTTGAGAGTGGTTACTCCTCATCTTCTACCATTCATATTTCACACTTCATTTTCTCTTTAATGTCGAACCTATACTAGTCACCAACTGAGCTATTGATACTCACAAAAGCTTATGTTCAATGTTACGACCTGGAACCCATTGAAATGTGCTTGATGTTGAACCAAAAGTTTAATACTCATCCAGAATGTATTTATCAATGTACGTATGATAGTGCGTTAATTCATTGGGAGCAACTACGGGTTGAAATTGAAAGATACCATGCAGTCGTAGAAGAGTTGGAATATGAAGAACCAACAACTTGCAACCGTGATAGGTGTGAGTCGTATTGTCAAGATTTATATGACGTTTTTTTCACTGCCCATGAGGCTTACAATTACTACATGTACTGGATTCACTAGAGAGTAGCACCATGGCCTTAATAAGACGATACTTATGTATTCACTGATTGTATCCTAGAAATGTATTTTGCTACATATCCTATATATACATTTAACTTTGTATCACGTTTATGCCTTAAACTTTTAGGTGTGGACAATGATATGATTATTCTTTAACCGCATTGTACCAAAAAATAAATAGTAATGTACCAATAAAGGAGTACATAATGCTACACTGTCAGACATGATACATCATTTAATGGTTGTTGGCAAATCAACATGGCTACACTACCCTTTATCGAGTACTGTTAAATGAGAAGATACATAATGAATACATGGATAATAACATCAAAGACAGTATAGACATGGAGAATAATGAGATCGATGTATAAAATAAGTATAGTAGATATATCATCAGCCACAGTACGTGAATAATAATATGAACAGTAAATATACTGTAGATATACAGTAGAAAAACATGAAATATAGAAACATCGATGTATAAAATGAGTACCACAGATATATCATTTACCAGAATACGTTAATAAAAACATCAACCACAAAATAAACATGAAACATAATAGTCGATGTTGTAGTACATGAATAATAACATCTGCCACAATACGTGAATAATAACACCAACAACAGCACAAACAAGGGACAATACATAAGATTAATCATCTGTATGTGGATGGCGTAGACGATGGGGACGTGTCCCGTCATCAGCGTCTCTGCTACCACTCGGGCCAGCTAACTGGTCGTAGTACATACCAAAGTCAGCAAATCTCTGACGCTTTGACTCTAGCAATGCCTGCAGTCATTATGTCTCGGTTGCCTGTCACTGCATCTAAGCATTATAATAGTCAATGCTATGCTTATGCTCTACGTATCCTATGTGTTGGATACCCATCTGCATGTCGTATAGATCGGCGTACGATATCTATGGGGTATCCGGATACTGGTCGCGTGCTGCAGGATTATAAATGTCAACGTAGTGGTCTGCTCCTGAAGTAGTAGGCACTACCATGGTCCAACCAAAGTGAGAAACAGCGGTCAAGTGATCTGGTGCACGGTAGCCCTGACTAGGCTGGGTAAGATCCTCGGCAATACCGTGTCGTAAGCAGATGGACCGAAAAAATCTATCGTCGTTGCATGGGTAATGGTATCACCAGATGCATCGTGTAATCTACACCAGAAATCAATGTATTGTGAACCAATAATAAAAAAGCTCACTACCGGCCACCAACCAACTGCTCTCGCCATGTCCAACTGATCTATAAGGTAAATCATACATCGATAGGTATACGGATGTGGATCATCGGGAATGGAATCTTAATCATAAAACTGTCTCCAACACCTCTCACCAAGATACCAATATGCACCAAACTCTAAGGGATACGATAATAGGGGAAATCTCCGTCCGCCAAGCATCCTAGCAATCTGTATGAACTCGAGATCAATCGATATACTGGAATGAAATGGATGCCAAATAATCTATCCTTTGTACATCCTCAAATTAATCTGGTTGTGGGTAACCGAATAAACATGGCGGGATTCATTATCCTTAGGCCCCTTGTTGGTCGCACACCAAAATGTCAAATGAGGGAAGAAAGTAGATGCGTCTGTGATCAGTGTAACGAAATTAAAGTTATGACTGTACTCAAAGTACTAGTAGTGCAATAACTCCCAAAATCCATACATGGAAACCTATGACTCAGAGATGGTGCACTGCGCATCTAGACATCTGTAGAGGTACGCAAGAATAGGCGTACCCCAATCATACTGAACAGCACCATCGAAATCCAAATGACAAACCGCCTCAATAAAGTTGACCGATAAGCTACTGCTATCGGTGCTAAAAAACAAGTTCCTCATGCAGTATAAAACAAAAAATCTAGTGAGCTCCAAATCGTGCTCTGGAGAATAGTCTCTCAAGATGCTTCCAATGGTAGCAGTAATCACAC
Organism: Allium fistulosum; assembly: GCA_030737815.1. Taxonomy (NCBI): domain Eukaryota; kingdom Viridiplantae; phylum Streptophyta; class Magnoliopsida; order Asparagales; family Amaryllidaceae; genus Allium; species Allium fistulosum. The sequence continues at coordinate 839,873,387 of CM060905.1, forward strand.
TAACTCGAATAACATCGGCAGCCTGATACAATGCCAGCGAAGTGTCAAAGTGTGGCAAAAGATCCTGAACAAGGGAGGCATCATGCCATCGAGGGTCTTATGGGATCGGTGGAAAAGTGATTACTCCTATGCTTATGCCAGTAAGCATACAAAAGTCAAAAGGTGTAATTTCTAGCTCACCGTAGGGAAAGTGAAATGTATGAGTGGTTTTATACCACCGTAAAGCAATAGCGGCACACTATTGCACATCACCTTTGATTACATTACTGATGCCTAGAATTATAAATTACATAACAAGTTAAAGTAAGTTAAAGCAAACTAAGAGATTTTTTTTAACATAAAGGGGTCATTTGGATTACCTAAAAAATGATGAAATCCAAGCTCATGCAAAAGTGCTACGACTCTATCAATGCTTGCCAAATTGCTAGGGAAATATCTTAGGGTGTTGGCTAATGAACCACGTGAATGGATATTCCACGACTGTTTATATTAAATTAATTTTTCAATATAAATTTAAAGCGATAAATTATTTAATAGTTTTAAATTTTGAAAAATACTTACAGCCAAGCTCGTCTGCGTGTTGATGTGCACTTCCCCTTCTGGAAGCGCCAGAAATTTAGTGAGTGCCACTAACTTCATCGTGCTAAAGTTCGAATCCTGAAAACCATTAAGCTCGGCAACTCTAGCGGAAGTCCGTCCCACTCCCCTGTGCATTCTGCCTGAACGAGCACTCCTACGGCCTCCGCGACCTCGACAACCGCCGTCTTCTTCGACTCCACCCTGATTATCGAGATTTTCGACGGCTTCTAGCAGATCTTCTATTCCTTGCTCGTGCCCATACGGTACAATAATCTAATCTTCACCGCCTCTGCCGACGCCTCCGGTGCCGCTACTAGTTCCTTCTCCGTGCATGAACTTTTTAATGAAATTTTTTAGCATTCTAGACATTTCTTCGAGCGTGGTCTTAAAAACGAGCTTTAATTTGGGTATAGAGGGATGAATTTGGACCGTTGGGAGTGGAAATTGGTGATTTTGAAGGTTGATAGTTATGGAGTCGGCTGCAAAATAAATTAGAGGAAGACGATGAATGAAAATGACGATGGGTTGGGGCTTAGGGTTATATATTTATAATGGCTTAGCTTTTGCCGTTCGCCGTTATAAATATATAACGGTGAAATGTTCACCGTTATAAATATATTATGGCGATAGCTTCGCCGTTATAAATATATAACGGCCAAGACTTCATCATTATATATTTATAACGGCGAAGACTTCGCCGTTATAATTGTAGCAAACCGGTCTTGTGGCTATAACCATCCTTACCCGGGCACGCATCTCGTTCGCTCAGTTGAAAAACAAGAGAGAAAGCGAGGTGAACAAGTTGGATTGTTGGTAATGGTCTTAGAGCACAACCAACAATGGCTTGTTCAGTTGCAAAACTAGCCACAGAGCAACCAGGTATGGTTTGTTTGGTTTGTTGTGGCTGGTTCAAACCAGTTTCTCGGCTAGTTGGGTGAACAGGGACTGGTAGTTATAACAGCGAAGTGTTCGCCGTTATAAATTTATAAAGGCGAAGTCTTCGCCGTTATAAATTTATAATGGCGGACACTTCGCCGTTATAAGTACTAGCCATTGAATACCAATGCCTAGCCCAATGGCTAGTATTCCGCCCCTTCTATAAACTCACCCTATTCCTCCTCCTTCCACACCACCTCTTCCTCATTTCTTTCTCTTCCAACACCAATTTTATACATGTCTTCTTCATCCAAGCGCATCGGAAAATAGTGTTGAGCAAAAAACCGATGTCCACGTATCCTTCCGCCAGCCATTCCGACCAACGTCCACCTAACCAACTTCAGTCCCTTCGTTCGTCGCACAAGTATGGCTATACACCATATTCAAACCTTTGCTATAGCCAACCATACCAACCGCATGCTCCTCCTAGCTTTCTTCCCAAACAACCGGCTTACTTCCATGCTACCACTCCACAACCGTATTACCAAAACATCCTACTTTTGGCACGTACGAAGACCACCGTCGTATATGTCATTAATGATGCAGAATGACCAACTTCAACAATAGCATCATAGCGCAAAGCAGATAGAGATTCGTGATCGAGAAGCCATGCAGAATTTGTCTAGACAATATTCGTATGCATAAATTGATCCTACAACCAAAGATTAAGTAGCGGTTCAGACGAGGAAGAAGGCGAAGATCAAGAAGGAGACGCCAAAGACACGAAAGACGGCAATGAAGAAACCGTTGCAGAGATATCTGCGCCTCAAAGCGCAAAATATAACAAGAAGAAGAAACTGAAATCATTAAGTGGTATTTTTAGAAATCAACTTTGGGAACCAGGTGCAGCTGATGTAGACGTTGGCATAGAAGACATCGACATGGAAAATGTTGAAGAGGAAGCTGCAGCAGCCGACGGCAGAAAAAAGCAAGTTAAGTTCACTTCTCAATAGTATGTTTCTCTTGCTAAATCATGGATACGTATTTCATAAGACAATATTATTAGAAATAACATAAAAGGGAAAAAATTTTAGGAAAAAGTGGCAGAATATTATAACACCATAGAGCCATTAAAGAGACCCTAGGATTGCTTAGAGGTGGATATTGAGTAATGAATCCTGCATGCCAAAACTATCTGGCTATACTATCAAGGTTGGAGAGTAGACAGCGAAGCGGTGCTGCTCCATATGACATTGTAAGTTTTGTTTATGTTTTATTACATACTTTTTAAAAGATCATACTTTTTAATATTATAATTTATTCATATGTTTTTTACTTTGTTCTATAGATAGAAGAAGCACGCAAGGCATATCATCAAAAATACGGTCATCCATTTAAGTTTCAAGAATGCTTTGAGCTTCTTCCCGATCTACCGAAATGGAAGAATCCCAACAAATACATGTTCGAGCAGCAAAATAAGGCAAGAAGAATGAACTATTTTGATTCAAGTTCAGGCAGCAAACCTAGTTCCCAGGAAAGATCTCCATTGTTTGGAAACACGGACGCATGTCATCATGGTCGAAACAAATCAATTCAATTGGAGTAGCGGAGTGCCGAATTTTAAAGATTCATATGTACTTTAGAGATGCCCACAAAGTAAACAAGAGAGCGTATAGCCAATTTTTCAGCACAAAGAAATCACAGCAAAATGAAGTTTCAAAAGGCTATCATAGAAGATCGAGAGTTAAGGAGACAAGCCCTAGAGTGAAAGGAGGCTTTGATGAGAGAGAAGAACTACATCAGACTGATGACCTATGATTTTAGTAAGCTCTCTCCTCTGCAGCAAAAACTTGTAATAGAGTAGTTGGAAAACTATAAGAATGCGCGAGACAGTGGAAGTGGAAGTGGAAGTGGCGCGTCTAGAGATGGGTTTTAGATGGGTATTTGTGCCATACTGGTTTAATGTTGCTTTGTATGTTATGTTTGGAAGTGTATTAGATGTGTATTTGGTAATTGTTGTTTGGGTTATAATATTATCGAATTAGTATGTAGTTCAGACTAAGGTCTTTCAACATCTAAGTAAACAAGTATCACAATAATATAACTAAACATTGAACCTTAAAACTTTAAAACATGGTACAATATTCGCAATAATAAACTTATTACACTGAAACAAAGTACAACATACATCGTAAAGCAAACATAGTACAGTAAACAAACAATTTTATCAATAACTTCATAACAAACATCGTCAACAACTTCATCAACAACTCCATCAACAACTCCGTAAACAAACACCTATGAATTCCTGTTATTCCTAGCTTTGTGTCCCCACAAATGATCCACCAATTGGTCATGCAATTGAAAGTGTGTAGCTTGATCTTCAATATGATGAACCATAGAAACATATTCCACCGTCGAATTAATGTTTCGCTCCGGTTTTTTGTTAGAACCCTTAAACATATTCAGGTAATTAATTTTTTGATTTTTATACCCACCTCTTTCGCTCTCCACAATCATGTTATGAATTATTATACAAGTATACATAATTTTAGATAGAACTCTTGCGTCATGAAATCAGGCTGGGTTTCGTAAAATCTGAAACCTTGCTTGTAAGACACCGAACGTACGTTCGATGTCCTTTCTATAACTCGCCACTTTTTCAGTGAAGTAGCTCTCTTTGTTGTTTCTTGGTACCCTATAACCTTGCATTAAAGTTCACCACTTTGGATAAATGCCATCCACTAGGTAATTTCCAGTTTTATGCTCAACTTTACCAATTTTGAATAAAACTTCCGTCGACGGTCCGTTAGATAGTTCGGAGAATAGGTATGATTGTTTTAAAACATTTATATCGTTTAACGAACCTGGCACTCCAAAGAAAGCAAGCTAAATCCATAAATCATCAGAAGCTACTGCTTCAAGAATATTGTTGGCACTTTTTTGTGTCCGGTAAACATTCCTTTCCAACCGGTCGGACAGTTCTTCCAAGCCCAATGAATGCAGTCCAAACTTCCAAGCATACTTGGAAAACCTCTAGCTTCTCCTCTAGATAGTATTATAGCTACATCGTTTGGTCTCAGCGTTCATAAGTATTCTTTGCCAAACTGTTTGATCACTGTCTTGCAGAATTCCTTTAAGCACTATATTGTCGTCGATGATGCGATTCTGAAATAGTCATTCAATTGATCACCAGATGTTCTGTAGCTTAACATACGTAAAGCAGCCGATATTTTAATATAGGGAGAATGCCCGGGTTCTAGTGCTCCATAAAGCTTGTAAGTGAAATATGGGTTACTTTCATGAAATTTAAGATAAATTTTAGAGAAAACATCTGGGTCGATGCGAAATCCACGACGAAACAAAGTTATGTATTAGGTTGGATTCTCGATGAAATAGTCCTTCATCAGCCTTTCATGTCCTCCAACATAGTCCCTCTTATATCGATGGTCAATCCATCCAGGCATACTACCACGGCGATTGCTCGTAGATCCTTCTCCAAAAAATTAAGAATATCCTGCTGCAGCTTGTTGCATTTGCAACTATACGGCTTCATCATCCACTTCCTATTCATCGTCGAAGCTTTGGTCTATTTCATGGTTATACTGATAGTAATGGTAAGGATCCATTATTGTAGAGAGGCAGAAGTAATTTGATTTCTATACTTGCAATAGTTTTCGTTGTTATTTTATTACTCCACGTAGCTAGAAAAGGACACACCATTCATCGGTCATAGCTTGCTCCATGTAACTAGGAAAGGACACACCATTTTACAGGTTGCTCCATGTATATAGGAAAGGACAAAACATTCATTGGTATTTGCTTGCTCCATGTAGCTAGGAAAGGACACAACATTCATCGATCATAGCTTGCTCCACGTAGCTAGGAAAGGATACACCATTTATCGATCACAGCTTGCTTTATGTAGCTAGGATCGGTTATAGGTTCCTCCATGTAGCTAGAAAAGGACACATCATTCATTGGTATTTCCTTGCTCCACGTAGCTAGGAAAGGACATGGCAATAATGGCTACAATCCATCCAATTAATATTTATACTCTTAGTGATGCCATGAGAAGTTCATAGGATTCTAAATGGGTAATCCAGCATAGACTCACCATGATTACTTGGTGTTGGTTAAAGCTTACATTCAGGTTGATCAGAGACACATGGAAGACGAGGTCGATGAGGATTTTTGGGTAACCATCAATGAAGCTTATAACAACCATCCAGAATGTATGGTAAGAAGACGAAATTTGGATACTAGAAGTACATTTGTGACATTTTCTAGAGCTTGCTGAAGGTACCAGAAAATTATAATTAAGTGGAACGAGAAAATGTTTTCCAACTGACTCGATCAACTTTTGACTCCCTGTATTTTATGGATCATCAAACACACTTTGTATGTCATGCTGCGTATGATTTGCGGGTGAGCTATATTAGACACTTTGAGTGAAGTCTATGGTTTGTGGTTGATAGTCTCTATATGCTATGTGTCTATGTCACGTATTTCTACTAGTTTTGCTTCTTCCCATGTTTCTGTAACTATGTAATTTAGGGTTGTCTACATGTATTAATATAACTTGTGTTTGTGTACGTGTACGCCAGCGTGTAATTTAGGTATTTCCAAATGTCTCGATCAACTTTCTATGAGTTATATTAGATAAAAATCCAAACACTTAAAAAACCACATATTTAAACAAATATATATACATCCAAATACTTAAACATCTAAAAGACTTCAATGTACCACGTACTTAAATAGCATAGATAAAAGTGGCTTAGTTATGGCCACCACGTTGAAATTCCAATGAACTTAGCATGTTGCGAAGTGTAGTTAGTTCCTGTTACAGTACGGTTACGTATTCCCCTGCTCGACGAGGGAATGGATCATCAATCCATTCACATAACCCATAACCGTTTGGAAAATTTTGGCATCTATAATGGTGCCACCCAATGTCGTTTCCGCTTCGCACGATGAAATATGTAATCGACGATCTACAAAAACAAACAATTGGACTAGAGTCAACCTCTTGTTCCATCTGTATCTGTTGATTATAGACTTGTCGGCATTATTGTGTGTTTCTACGGTGAAGTCTTCGTACTGCAGTAAGTCTTCGTTGCTCCTCTCTCAACCGATGCTCTTGCTCCTCTCTTTCATGTTCCCTCAAATCTTCGTATTGTCTTTCCTGCATTTCCACATACCATTCCTTCGGTGGTTCCAGGGATGAAGGATTTGGTGGGAGTTCGTGATTCAATCTACAATGCACTAGAATGCCCTTGTTGATGATCCTTTACTCCGACAGCATCTAGGGTTCCTCGAAGAATGTGATATCTTACACCGGGTAAATCCTTAACCCTAACTTCTGTATTTATTATCGCCTTCATTGCTGCTCCTCTAGTAGATATTGATGGTAATCATGAACCTGTTTCTGGGTCTTTACTTTATGGAAACAATATTATCTCTGGTGCCATTATTCCAGGTTCGGGTCCATAAGTAGTGACAATCGCCCTATGAAGACTCGCTTTCGCTACGGCTCTGGTGGGTTCCCTTAACCAATCCACTGCCTATGAGTCGCCGACTCATTCTTCAACAGGCACACGGTCAGAGATCACATTCTCCTCCCACTGCTTGGGAGCTCACAGTTTCATGTTCTGTTTCACTCCTCGATGGGGATTGACTTTTATAAAATATCAATTTTGTAGTATACAAATGCATGGAACTATTACTAATTCATCTAAGTTAGATAACCAAGGACTTTATTTTACTATGGATTCTTATAACTCGAATCTAATAACTCAATAAATTTAGATTTGATTATGACCCAAAAAGGAAAAGGATGACTAATGATTATACAATTGAATGAAATGTTATAGAAAAATTCATGGTATGATTCATAAATTTATAATAGGGTAGATGGATGATAAGAGAGGTTGTCTATAAATATGGAATTGGAAAAGTTAAATTAGACTAGGTTGTAAAAAAATAGTTTTTCATTACGTCGAGAAAAGATTTTCCGCCAAAAGAGTCTGTTAGGCACCTAATCGTTATGTCATAATAGATCCGAACACTTGCCCCGGATCGACTTCAATATCATAATTGCTCTAGTGGATAACTAAAATAAATAGCTGAATGGGAGATAGGGAAAGAAGGAAACTAATTATTATTATTATAAAAAAAATATTTATCTTTCGGCTCCGGTGGGTTCCCTTAACCAAGCCACTGCCTATGAGTCGCCGGCTCATTCTTCAACAGGCACGCAGTCAGAGATCACATTCTCATCCCACTGCTTGGGAGCTCACGGTTTCATGTTCTATTTCACTCCCCGATTGAAAAATTCCACGAATTGACTTTCCATTTCCATAAACGATATAATTGACAATTCTAAGTTGGACATTATCTTTTTCCTGCAAGAGATCTTGAGTGAAAAGTTTTGCTAAATTATCCCATCAGCTATTTCATATGTGATTACGGGCCGAACCAAAACAAAATACTTTTTTAATGGGTGTGATTCGTTGGACATAAATCCAATTTTTCAAATTTTTTGATTCCTTAGAATTTTTTTTTTCATTCCCGGTGGTATTAAAATGCCGTTGTGTCTAGATATCTTATCTATCTTCCAAGAAAATGAATATCCCCACAAAATTTTAAGCTTACTTGGATATTGAGCATATCTGTAAGAACTAAATTATTTGCACTGAATATGAATAGGTGCAACTTCAAAAATGGGACCTAGTAAATCCTTTATCACTTACATAGAATCATTCTATTTTATATGTGTGGATATCTATAAAATATAGGTTTTCTATCAATCTATTTATGTAATTCTTTTGAATCTTGCTCGAGCCGGATGATGAAAAGTTATCATGTCCGGTTCTTTCGAGGGATGGATCCATAATAATTCACCTATCCCAATAACAAAGAAACCTGACTTGAACGATCTTGTATTAACAGCTAAATTGGCCAAAGGGATGGTCCATAATTACGGAACCAAGGTCGAAAGATGGAAAAAGTCAGTCATTAACAACCACTGATGAAGGATTCCTTGAAAAGTTAAGGCTTAGTTTAATTTCATCCTAGAATGAAAATGTAAAAAAGTGCATTACACACTTTTTCTTATTTTATTAATTCGTTGCAGTTTGCTTCTGTGAATTATATCACTACTTTACTCCCACAATTATGTATTTGAGCAAGAGCCAAAGTAGCTCCTAATAATATTGTTATTACACCTATTAAGGAAATAAAATTCATTATGTAAGGTATGACTACGAAAAGAGGAAGAAGACGAGCTACAAGAAAAATTCCTGCTGCTACGATATGAACAGTAATGTTATTATCGACTATGATTATCCAACAGTTCAAGTACAGTTGATATAGTTGAGTCACAGTCAAATTATGGTTTTTGGGGGTGGAATTTGTGGCGTCAGCCTATAGGGTTTGTTGTTTTTATAATTTCTTCCCTAGCAGAATGTGAGAGATTACCTTTTGATTTACCAGAAGCAGAGAAGGAATTAGTAGCAGGTTATCAAACAGAATATTCGGGTATTAAATATGCTCTATTTTACCTAAGAATTCGGGTTTCAAAAAAGGAGTACGCTTGCGTGATCAGTCATCCGAAAATTATGATTCATTTTTGGTCTCAAATATTCACTTGTAGTGTGGAAGAACAAATAGCTACAATTTATATTGGAGCAAATGGATATCCAACAAAACAAAGAGTATACTAATAAAATAACATAAAAAAAGACCAACAAAACCAAGTAGGGCTCCTTTATTTTCTTATTCTTAGTAAAGGTAAAACTTGAATAGTCGATTTTATAGACCTCCTAAAAAAAGACGTGTGTAAAAAAGAGAATTAAATGGATTTCAATGGATCTTTGTATGAGTATGAAGAAGGATATGAAACGTGGCTGTAGTCCACCATTATGATATACAATATGGAAAGTTGGTAGAGTGAGTGTATATCTCAATGGTAGAAGGAACTTATTTATATCAAAAGAGGAGAGTGTTTAGTAATCAAGTATTACCATTGGACAGATAAATTCACATTGTAAATATAGCTACAGTAGGAGAGGACGCTGCGCTGAGTGGTTATGGATTGCTCTACATGGCTAGAAGGGGACAAGGCATTGAATAGCTACAGTGTACGTATAACTACAGTGTAGGAGAGGATCGGATGTTGCACTGAATGGTTATGGATTACTCTACGTGGCTAGGAGGAGACAAGGCATCGAATGGCTACAGTGTATGTATAACTACAGTGTAGGAGAGGACGCTGTACTGAATAGTTATGGTTTGCTCTGCGTGCCTAGGAGGGGACAAGGCACTGAATGGCTGCAGTGTACGTATAGCTACACTGTACGTATAGCTATAACGTGAGTAGGATGAGAGTGGTTGGCACCTAAGTACTTATAAATAACACCTAGCTTGAGAGTGGTTACTCCTCATCTTCTTCCATTTATATTTCACACTTCATATTCTCTTTAATGTCGAACTCATACATGTCACCAACTGAGCTATTGATACTCACAAAAGCATAGTTCAATGTTACGACCTGGAACCCATTGAAATGTGGTTGATGTTGATCCAAAAGTTTAATACTCATCCAGAATGTATTTATCAACGCACGTACGATAGTACGTTAATTCATTGGGAGCAACTATGGGTTGAAATTGAAAGATACCATGCAATCGTAGAAGAGTTGGATATGAAGAACCAACAACTTGCAACCGTGATAGGTTTGATTCGTATTATCAATACTTGTATGATGGTTGTTTCACTACCCACAAAGCCTACAATGACTACCTGTACTGGATTCACTAGGGAGTAGCACCATGGCCTTAATAAGTCGATACTTACGATTCGCTGATTGTATCCTAGAAATTTATTATGATATGTATCCTATATATGTATTTAACTTTATATCACATTTATGCCTTAAAATTTTAGGTGTGGATAGTGGTATGATTTTTCTCTGACTGCATTGTACCAAAAAAATAAATAGTAATGTACCAATAAAGGAGTACGTAATGCTACAATGTCAGACAGGATACATCATTGAATGGTTGTTGGCAAATCAATATGGCTACACTACCCTTTATTGAGTACTGTTAAATGAGCAGATACATAATGAATACATGGATAATAACATCAAAGACAGTATAGACATGGGAAATAATGAGATCGATGTATAAAATAAGTACAATAGATATATCATCAGCCACGGTACGTGAATAATAACATGAACAGTAGATATACAATAGATATTCAGTAGAAAAACATGAAATATGAATCATATCGATGTATAAAATGAGTACAAGAGATATATCATATACTAGAATACGTGAATAAAAACATCAACCACAAAATAAACATGAAACATAATAGTCAATCTCGTAGTACATGAATAATAACATCTGCTACAGTACCTGAATAATAACACCAACAATAGCATAAACAAGGGACAATACATAAGATCAATCATCTTTATATGAACGGGGTCGATGACGGAGACGTGTCCCGTCATCAGCATCTCTGCCACCACTCGGGCCAGCTAACTGGTCATAGTACATACCAAAGTCAGCAAATATCTGATGCTCCGACTATAGTAATGCCTGCAGTCATGCTGTCTCGGCTGCCTGTTTCTGCATCTCAGCATTATAATAGTCAATGCTACGCATGTGCTTTACGTATCCTATGTGTCGAATACCTATCTGCATGTCGTATAGATCGGCGTACGATATTTGTGAGGAATCCGGACACTGGTCGTGTGCTGGAGGATGATAAATGTCAATGTAGCGATCTGTCCTGAAGTAGTAGGCACTACCATGGTCCAACCAAAGTGAGAAGCAACGGCCACGTGATCTGGTGCACGGTAGCCCTGATTACGCCGGGTAAGATCCTCGATAACCGGAGGTGCAATACCGTGTCATATAGCAGACGGACCGACCATATCTATCGTCGTTGCATGGGTAATGGTATCACCAGATGCATCGTAAAATCTATGCCAGAAATCAACGTATGATGGACCAACAATAACAAAGCTCTCTGTCGGCCACCAACCAGCTTCTCTCGCCATGTCCAACCGATCTGTAGGGTAAATCATACATTGATAGGTATGAGGATGTGGATCATCGAGAATGGCATCGTAATCATAAAACTATCTCCAACACCTCTCACCAAGATACCAATATGCACCAAACTCCAAGGGAGACAATAGTAGGGGGAATCTTCGCCCGCCAGGCATCCTAGCATTTTGTATGAACTCAAGATCGATCGATATACTGGAATGAAGTGGATGCCAAATAATCCGTCTTCTATACATCCTCAAATCAATCTGGTAGTGGGCAACCGAATAAACATGGCGGGATTCATTATCCCTAGGCTCCCTGTTGGTCGTGCACCAAAATGTCAAATGAGGGAAGAAAGTAGATGCGTCCGTGGTCAGTGTAACAAAATTAAAGTTATAACTTTACTCAAAGTACCAGTACTGCAATAACTCCCAAAATCCATACAAGGAAACCTATGAATCAAAGATGGTGCATTGTGCATCTAGACATCTGTAAAGGTACGCAAGAATAGACGTACCCCAACAATTCCGAATAGCACTATCGAAATCAAAAAGACAAACTGCCTCAATAAAGTCAACCGATAAGCTACTGCTACTGGTGCTAAAAAAACTAGTTCCCCATGTGGTATAAAACAAACAATCTAGCAAGCTCCAAATCGTGCTCTGGAGAATAGTCGCTCAAGATGCTGCCCATGGCAGTAGTAATCGCACTAACTCAAATAGCACCGACAACCTTAAACAGTGCCGACGAAGTGTCAAAGTATGGCAGAAGATCCTGAACAAGGGCGGCATCACGCCATCAAGAGTCGTATGGGATCGGTGGAAAAGTGGTTACTCTTATGCTTATGCCAGTAAGCGTAGAAAAGTCGAAAGGTGTAATTCCTAGCTCACCACAGGGAAAGTGAAATGTATGAGTGGTTTTATACCACCGTAAAGCAATAGCAACACACAATTGCACATCACCTTTGATTACGTTACTGATGCCTAGAATTATAAATTACATAACAAGTTAAAGTAAACTAAGGGATTTTTTTAACATAAAGGGGTCATTTGGATTACCTAAAAAATGATGTAATCCAAGCTCATGTAAAAGTGCTACGACTCTATCAATGCTTGCCAAATTGCTAGGGAAATATCTTAGGGTGGTGGCTAATGAACCACGTGAACGGATATTCCACGACTGTTTATGTTAAATGAATTTTTCAACATAAATTTAAAGCGATAAATTATTTAACTATTTTAAATTTCAAAAAATACTTACAGCCAAGATCATCTATGTGCTGACGTGCACTTCCCCTTCTAAAAGCGCACGAAAGTTAGTAAGTGTCGCCAACTTCGCCGCGCTAAGGTTCGGATCCTGAAAACCGTTAAGCTCGGCAACTCTATCAGAAGTCTGTCCCACTCCCCTGTGCGTTCTGCCCAAATGAGCACCCCCGCGCCCTCCGCGACCTCGACGACCGCCATCTTCTTTGACTCCGCCCTAATTATTGAGATTTTCGGTGGCTTCTAGAAGATCTTATATTCCTTGCTCGTGCCCGTATGATACAATAATCTATTCTTCACCGCCTCTGTCGGCGCCTCCGGCGCCGATACTAGTTCCTTCTCATTGCATGAACTTTTTGGCAAAAATTTTTAGCATTCTAGACATTTCTTCGAGCGTGGATCTAAAAAACGAGCTTTAATTTGGGTATAGAGGGATGGATTTGGAATGTTGGGGGTGGAAATTGGTGATTTTGAAGGTTGATAGTGATGGAGTCGACTGCAAAATAAATTAGAGGAAGATGATGAATGAAAACGGCGGCGGGTTGGGGCTTAGGGTTATATATTTATAACGGCAAAAACTCCACCGCTATATTTGTATCAAACCAGTCTTGTGGATGGTTCCACCCTTACCTGAGCGAACAGCTCGTTCGCTCAGTTAAAAAACAGGAGAGAGAGCGAAGTGGACAAGCCAGATTGTTTGTAATGATTTTGGGATCCCTTGAATTCTTTCTTTTTAACCTAGTTTTTTGTATCTGGTTGTCATTTCTGACCTTTTCTTCCTTTCAGACTTGGTATCAAAGTTCACACACAGTTCTACACACACAAATATATATATACACACACACATACATATATATGTGTATATATATATATATACATGTACATATATATACATATACATATATTTCCAACAACTGTTTTATTCACTTTATCATTTTCATACCGTAAAACTGAACAAAACAACCCTACACCAAGAAGCACTTGAATAAGTCATGGAACCATTTGTCTAAATAATTCGGGGGTAAAATAAAACGACAAGCAGATTGACATTTTTTTCATTTAAATAAAACAACCTTATGTTTGCTGTTTTAATTACATCAACAATCAAGTTGCCATTGTAATTCCTTCCTCTTTCTTGGCCAGAAGTCACTAGCAAAACCCTCCTTCATCATTTTTTCAGCTACTGAAACAGAAAATACCTCATTTGTCACACCTGCAATCCAATTTTTCAATCGTTTTTACACTCAAAAATTTCACACAAAAAAATGAATTCTATAGGTTTTAAAGTGGGTAGTACATTCAAAATTTTTGTAAAAAGTTCTATGTAAGGAGGAGTAGTGGTGGTGGTTCAAGTAGAGATGGAGGCGGAGAAAGCAGAAATGTTGAGTTCGACATCGTGCCACATGAAGGAGAAGTCGGAGTTGAAGAAATTTTAGAGAATTTAGACCGTGTGGGGAAGGAAGAATGCGATGTCGATGGTCGTAAAGGACAGATGTGTATAAGTGGTCGTGAAGGACCCATGAGCAGTCGTCGAGGTGCGCATGTTCAAAGTGGTAGAGTTGCAGAGTTGAATGGCTGTGAAGACATTGGCTTGAATGTACAAAAGTAGCTTTCTAAATTTCATCCTCTTCCACATGAAAAAGCTCGTATTAGCACACCGTCGAGCGACACTGTAAGTACATAATTTTATTTTCATACATATAAAAACTGGTTATATAGTAATTAGATTATATAATATGTTAATTTATACAGCCTCGTAGTATTAGAGAACGTGGTTTGTTTTAATCCAGTATTAAATTCTATCACGATCACTCATGAACATATCATGGATGTTTAGATCAAATTGGATTTGGCCATCTCTTAGCTAGGTAAAATATTTATTTTTTAAATTTTAAAACATTTCATATAACTCTTTTTTAGTATAAATTTTAATATACTATTTAAATTAACCTTTTAGGTATTTGTAGATTTATTAGTGCTGATATTCAGTTAGATTCGGACATTATCTACTGCTGGTACAAAATTGCACATACATTTCATTTCCTATTAGAAGCGTTAAGGATCTTACCGCTTGATTTTTCTATGTTTACCGGTATTAGCATATAACATGTTGATGTTCATTGTCTAACCTTTAATGAAAGGTAGCATGATATAGATATGGTATTTGAGTTATTTCCTCATTTGTCTGATGAGCCTGAGACATTTTAGTCTGCTACATCTATTCAAGTTAGTGTAATTTTCGTTGTTATGCAGGATATATTGACCCATTATACACCTGACATGATTTGAGCCAGCTCGACTTTTTCGCTTTTATCTTGTGGGACACGTATTTTTTACTACCGCTAGTTTGTCTATAAATATATTGGGTATTTAGAGATAGTAGCCTCGTTGGACTTTGATACTCCTACTTTATGATTAGGGTACTTCTATTTTGGCCTATTTGTGTTGATCATTAGATAGGTAGTGTGTTTCAAGTGGATCTTGGGTTTCTATTTTAGGATTTTGGGAGTTATTAGAATACTGGTACTTTGAGTATTTCTATAACTTCAACTATGTGACAATTAGGCTGACCCTACTTTATTTTTTCCTCAGATCATGTTTTGGCCATGATGACCCATTATTTTTAACATCTATAAGCAATTATAAACGACGTTAAAATACACTTATAACTAATTTAAAATATTAAAGATTGTGTATGGTGGGTAAATAAAATTAAAAGTCCAAACAATAAACATAAAAAGGGAAATCCCATAGCAAAATTTAAATATAAATAGCATTTGAACACAAATTTGATACGTCGGATAATTTACATGTTATCCGCATATTTTCCAAAGGGAATGAATGTAGAAGCAACACAAGGATGTCAAAATCAAAAGGATGTCGTGACCAAAGGCACGTTGAACCCAAAGGTAATATAAGTTATCGTGCCCATGAACATAAAATAATTGCAAATAGTCGATATTGAACCTTAACAAGCAATGCGGAACGTATAAATAGCCTCAAAGAATTGATATCAAACTTTTTTACAAGATGGAATGTCGAAGTTAAGGATGTTGAACAATATCAAGCATTATAGGATGCCGCGTATGATCAGGACAATAAGAATATCGACCGGTTGCATCAATGTTGCATCTCATTAGTGCCACATTTCGTCAATACTACATCTCATCGATACCGCATTTCGTCTATGATGGATGGAGAATGTTAAAAAATATGAAGGATATCGAATAAACGCAATACTAAGAGGATATCACAAATCATCAATAAACAAGAGGTGTCGCATGTCACCTGTTAATCCGCCTTTTTGGCAGGGTAATATACAGGCGGATTTAACCTAATAGACTTCATAATTATCGAGTGCAAAGTGATGATTGTGGGATCCGAAAGTCAGCTATAGATAATAACATGAAGCCAGGATTAAATGTAGTTGGTAGAAAAATGATGCAGGGTGCTTGAAATATGAATATTGGCTTGGAGAAGGAAGGATCGACATAATATGGATCGGCATGATATGGATCGGCATGATATGGATCGGCATAGGAAGGATCGGCTCGGATCGGCTTGGTTGGACAAAGCTTGGTTTGGCATAATATGGATCGGCGTTGTATGGATTGGCATAGCTTGGTTCGGCAAAGCATGGATCAGCGTTGTTCACGATGGGTGGATTGGCCCTAATTGAAATCTAAGGGGTCGGAATATTAGGGTTTCATGATATGGATCGGTATGGCATAAAGTGGAAGGAGTTGGATCGTCACAATGCCCTAAAGCATTAGGGATCGACGTAGCAACCTAAGTGCCATGGATCGGCATGCCTTAGAGGGATTGGCATACTTTCCAGGCTACATTGGGAAGGATCGGCATATCTTCATGGATCAAGAAAGTTCGACGTACCTTCATGTGGAAGGATGGATCAACATATCTTCATGGAGGAGATGGATTGACATGATTCGTGGAGGATGGATCGGTATAGGATATTAGAAGGAGATGGATCGGCGTAGCAATATGGAAAGGGAAGGATCGGCATGAAGGACTCTCCAAAGACGATCGACCTTGAATTGGATGAAGGAAAAAGGATCGAAGTTAGCTTGGCTTGGCTTTAGAAATACAGCAGGCTTGGCTTTAGAAAGGGGACCTTCATTCTGTTTCTCTTCATCTTCTACCTAGGGGATACTCTGGCATTTTTATTCTGGAATTTTGGATTGTAACTGTAATCAAACTTCAGTATAATAAAAAAGATTTTTTTGGAGTGTACTTCGACCGAAGTTAGCCGAATCACTATAAAACTTGCGTGTTCCTTTACTTTTTCTGCTATTGGTTCTGTGATCTGCGTGCTTTTTTTTCTATTTGGATATTGTTTTGGGAATCTGGTGCTTTCACGTACAACTAGGTGTTGGTGGTCAATTTTGACGCCAACATTTTGGTGCTTTCACTGAGAAGGACTTGCATTCGTGGATTTGGAAGCTAAGATCTTTGATTTAGAGGCTTGGATACTTGGATCTAGGAAGCAATGACTAGGCAATCAACAAGGAGACAAAGGACATATGGGAGCCATCATGAAGGGAGTTAGGAGGCTTCCTCGGGTGCTAATCAAACCTCAATCTTCATTTCCAGAGACGAGATGGAAACAATGATGGGTGCTATGCAGGAAAGGATGCTGAAGTGACAAGAGGAAATGATGCAAAACCTATTCAGATGGATTGGACAAGTTGGAGTGCAAAACCGAGGAAATGAAGTAGCAGAGAATACTGGAAATATGGATCATGGAGTTGGAGCAGCAGGAGCTGAGGAAATCCAAAATCAAACCCAAAGAAACGAAGCAAACAGGATGCAGGATGGAGTGGAACCGCCGGGAGCAACCCCTGACCAACCAGGAACGATCGGCAAAACTATAGTCGATCGTTATAGAACGATCGATGCTGATTGTTCCACACTTGGGGGCATGCCCCCGAGTCATGTTGGCTCAATTCTGGGCAGGATACCATGCAATGCTATGTAGCTTGGCACTGATCAGAATATGGATTTTCGTCTAGAAGAGCAGATTTTAGGATTCCCTCATGGATTCGGGGGGTAGGTCGGAGACAATAATCGAAGACAACCACTTGATGACAATGATAGGCTGGTGGAAGTGATCAGACGGTCTATGAGAGGGGGATTGGTTAATAGGGATCTGGAAGATGTGATAGGAGCCTCTTTGCTTCTAGGATCAAGCAAGCTAGGAATCCACCAGAATTTGAACTGAGACGTATGATGGAAAAATAGATCCCGCCGTTCATTTGGCAAGATACATGAGACACATGGAAGTACTGGGGGCATCGAAGGAAGTCATGGTGTTTCCCTTTATACTTGACGAATATAGTTGCGCTATGGTTCAGACAGTTGGAAAGCAGCTCTATTGGCACATGGATGGAACTGATTGAAAGGTTTAGGAGGCAGTTTAGGGTCCACATCTCGAGATCCAAAAATGTGATGAGTTTGGCAACACTGAAGTAGAGGACCAGAGAGTCCTTAAAGAGTTTTCTAACATGGTCTAATGTTGCGGCGGGATCAGTAGATCGTCTAGATCCATCCATGGTTTTGATGGGGGCTGTATCTGGAATTGCTGATGGCATGGAGTTCAAGGATTCACTAGCACGAGATCCACCTATGGATCTAGGGGAGTTTTACCATGAAGCGGAAAGGTTCCTACGACAGGAAGACGCACGAGCAAACAAACCGGAAGTGAATGCTGTGCAAAGTGGAGGATCGTCAGGGGATGTAAACAAGAATGATAAAGGAAACTGAAAAATGAATGATGGCAGTTATATGTCGAGAAGGCAATGGAGAGAACCGAAATTCTCTTCTTACATAGATTTAACCGAACCTTTAGAAAGGATTTATTTGGATACTCGAGGATGCTTTCAGTATCAAAGGCCGACAAAAAGGGAACCCTCCGAATACGAGCGAGCATCAGGAAAGCATTGTCTGTTCCATGAGCTGGATGGGCACAATACAAATTACCGCAGGCATTTGAAGGATATCATCGAGAACATGTAAGGAATGGTCAGTTACAACAATATATAAGGACTCAGGCTGCGGTGGTGGAACAAGAGCAGCCTCCATCCACCTCGAATGAAGATGGCACTGGATCAAGGTATCATTGCCAACTTATCATTAATCCACTGGATTTATGGCATGGAATAAGTAATAAACCCAGCAGTAAAATGGATAAATCACTTACACATGTACGGGATCGAGGAAGGTCCCTAGGCATGCTTTGAGATGACGATGAACCATAGTGCTCGTGTTTGTGAAATTTTGTTTTTCCCGTTTGCTACAAACTCTGGTTTTTCTGATACTATGGCTATTTATTTTTTTGGTTGTACGGACTTTTATTTTATATTTTACCGATTGGACTTTGGAATGATTAAATCTGGATTAATGCAATAAATAACTCAGGTTACGATTATGGCCCCGACCGTAGAGATAGGGCAATAACCGCGAGTTACGAGTCCCTTCATCGAAGAGCGATAGGATGGACTCGAACTTGGATAAGTCCTCGTCTGGAGAGTCGAGGCCTGAGTAGGATCTGATTATTAAGCTCTCGATCGGAGAGTCGAGGCCGGAGAATAGAACACAACAGATCGTCGGGTATGGACTATCCCTAGCAAGGAGTAGGCCGCTTCGTCAGAGAGCGATAGGATCGGCCTACTCAGATCATCGAGTATGAATTGTGCTCGACAAGGACATGGAGAGGTCTAAGGATTTGGATATGGACCCGGAGTGGTCCCGGATTTGGATAAAACGACCCGAAGTGGTCCAACGATTTGGATATGGATCCAGAGCGGTCCTGGATTTGGATAAACCGACCCGAAGAGGTCTAAGGATTTGGATATGGATCCGGAGGCGGTCCCGGATTTGGGTAAAACGACCCAGAGAGGTCTATTGATTTGGATATGGACCCGGAGCGGTCTCGGATTTGGATAAAACGACTTGGAGAGGTCTAAGGATTTGGATATGGACCCAGAGCAGTCTCAGATTTGGATAAAAAGACCCGGATGGGTCTGAGGATTCTGATTTGGACCCAGAGCGGTTCCGGATTTGGATAAAACGATCTGGAGAGATCGTGGATTTGGTTAATGGATTTGGGATGGATTCAGAATTAGATATCGACTTAGATCAGTCATGGATTCCGCTAATGATCCAGAGAGATCAAGGAATTAGATCGGCAATGGATTGGATTCAGGATTGGAAAATATGGCAATCAATGGATTATGGACTTCGTATTTTGGATTTAAGAAAATTCAAAACACGCCTTCCTATCGCAAGGTATGTTTTGGGGAGAAAAGTGTTAACCCGCCTTTTTGGCAAGGCAGTATACAGGCGGATTTATACCAACAGACTTCACAATTATCAAGTGCAGAGTGATGATTATGGGGCCTGGAAGTCAGCTATAGATAATAACATGAAGCCGGGATTAAACGTAGTTGGTAGAAAAACGATGCAGGGTGCTTGAAATATGAATATTGGCTTGGAGAAGGAAGGATCTGCATAATATGGATCGTCATGATATGGATCGGCATAGGGAGGATCGGCTTGGCTCGGATCGGCCTAGATGGACAAAGCTTGGTTTGGCATAACATGGATCGGTGTAGTATGGATTGGCATACCTTGGTTCGGCTAAGCATGGATCGATGTTGTTCATGATGGATGCATCTATCCTGATAGTAATCTAAGGGGTCGGCATATTGGGGTTTCATGATATGGATCGGTATGGCATACACTGGAAGGAGTTGGATCGTCACAATGCCCTAAAGTATTAGGGATCGGCGTAGCAACTTAAGTGCCATGGATCGGCATGCCTTAGAGGGATCAGCATAGTTTCCAGGCTACATCGAGAAGGATCGGCATATCTTCATGGATCAAGAAGGTTCGATGTACCTTCATGTGGAAGGATGGATCGGCATATCTTCATGGAGGAGATGGATCGGCGCGCTTCGTGGAGGATGGATCGGTATAGGATATTGGAAGGAGATGGATCGGCGTAGCAATATGGAAAGGGAAGGATCAACATGAACTCTCTAAAGATGCTCGGCCTTGAATTGGATGAAGGAAAAAGGATCGGTAGTATGTTAGCCGATCGATACTTATGGACGAATCATGCATGTCGATCGTTATGGTGGGCCCATATAGGTGAGAAGGCCTTGTAGCCGGAGTTTCACCTATAAATACAGCAGGCTTGGCTTTAGAAAGGGGACCTTCATTCTATTTCTCTTCATCTTCTACCTAGAGGATATTTTTCCATTTTTATTCTGGAATTTTGGATTGTAACTGTAATAAAACTTCAGTATAATAAAAAGGATTGTTTTGGAGTGGACGTAGGCCGGAGTTAACCGAACCACTATAAAACTTGCATGTTCCTTTACTTTTGCTGCTATTGATTCTGTGATATGCGTGTTTGTTTTTCTATTTAGATATTGTTTTGGGAATCTGGTGCTTTCACGTACAACTGGGTGTTGGTGGTTAATTTTGACTCCAACATCACCAAATCAATTAAGATATCAAACTTCAATAAATAACATAGATGTTGTGAATCACCAGCATTCAAAGGATGTCATAAATTGTTAATTTACATAAGGATGCCAAAATCCACGTAAGGAGAAAGAAAATACAAGGAGAGCAAGATCAAAAGGGTTTAGTGCCTTAATTAAGCTTCAAAGGCATTTATATTCCACCACATATACCTTGTTGAGGCCACCATCAAGATAGTGATCCATATGATGTGTTCAACTTTAAAGAGATCATAACAAGTGGCACTATCAAGTCCTTTCATTATGTCAAGTCATAAATCTATGCCACCTCACATCAACCAATGGAAACAAGCCTTACCCTCTTTCAACCGCTTTAAATAGAGATGCACCACCTCATGAAAATGGGCCCCTAACTTCTTTCCCTCTCTTAGCATAAATCACTTTTTGGACTAGAACTTTTCTATGCTGTTTAAGGAGCTTGAGAGCCACCTTAATGACAAATAGCCAATGACGAAGAAGATAATATGGACATCTTTACTACTAATAATGAGAATTCTATGAATTAAGTTCAACCGTGTCTTTTGGAAATGCCAAAAATGCCCTTACGTTTTTATGTCCGCACTCAATTGGTCATACTCCCAACGCATTCGTTCCTTCTGTTCCCATTCTCCCTTCCTAAAACCTATTTGTGTTCCTCCCTAAATTCATCCTCAAAATATCAAATTCCATTATCTCCCGATTCCTTTCATCCTCAAATTTGATCTCATCGACGAGATAGCATCCACGCCAGCCTTCCTCAACATCGATCTTCCTTATCTGCGAATTACCAGGTTCGATCCCCACTTCTTCAACGCCCTCCCTGTTCATTCCCAATTCCATTCATTCCCAAAATCGATCGTACCAACAATGTACCATCCATGGCAGGCGACTAGATGAGTCGGAAGAGGTAGCTCACTGCTCACCTATCTGACATCTCAGGTGGCAGGCGATTTCTCTTCCGTTCTGCTTTCTATCCTTAGTATACTTCTGTACAATTTATATATTTTGACTAAAACGTTTATACACTTTGATCACTTTTTTAGGCTATCATTGACTGTTCTTTATTCTTACTGGCGTGATTTCTCCAAGCTAAATCCATACGACTTTGACATTGTTACTCATTATTCAAGTATTGTTTGATCTGATTTGTGAATCTACAATGTAGAGGATAAATTTTCCACCTGGTTTGCGATTTGCGAAGTGAAATTTGTTACAAACAAACATATTTTCATTGTTGTATTTACTAATTATATGAATATTTATAGTATACTCTTCAATTGTTTTCCGTATACTCTTCGTTTACTGTCAGTATCTCCACTGATTGATGTTACAAATTCAAGTTTTGTAAGAACAGGTAGCCTGTTTCTTGCTAATTTTGAGCTATGTCAACTTAAATTAAGTACTAGATCATCTAAGCTGCTTGGTTCTCAAAATGATGATAATTTGGAAATTATCTGCTGCAATCTAATGAAACTACACTTTGTAAAACATCCTATTTCTAGACTTTCATTGCAAACCGAAGAATTTCCATTTGTTAAATCGGGATTGTTTTGTTTATGCCTATAAAATATCAGCTAGAAGATTGCAATTTATCGGCTTAATTGCACAAAAGTTAATTGGTTTCTTTATGCTCATAATTTCAAAAAATATAATCGTTGGAAAAAGCTTAAGGTTGCACTTTTATACCTTTAGTATTTGAACTCTAACTTGAATTTGGTAGC
This sequence comes from Allium fistulosum, assembly GCA_030737815.1. NCBI lineage: Eukaryota > Viridiplantae > Streptophyta > Magnoliopsida > Asparagales > Amaryllidaceae > Allium > Allium fistulosum. Next base: position 839,896,441 of record CM060905.1, read on the forward strand.
ATTTGTTTTGAAACTCTTTGCACTTTTATACCTTTATCATGATTATTTTTTTACTCCCAAATAGTTGATTCGTAGTATTTTTCTTTTCCTTATCTGAAGTTTAACATATAAACATGCAAATGACATAATGTATATATGTAACATGCAGCACGGCGAAATTTTTATTGCGTGATAAAAGTACAAATGAAGTAAGTTATGCATGGACTCATTTGGATCTCATATTGTTACTATTAAAAGTTCGCATGATTAAGGAATGTTTATATTCATGTGTATTTTTTATGATCATCCTTTACAATGATCCTACAGACTTATCTATTTTGCAATTAGCTTAATACTGCATTATATTCTTCTGATTAGTCTCAACCAAAAAAAGCAGCAAAAGAAAGCAACAGCTCTGAAGATGAATCATCAGAGGATGTATCTGAAGATGAAAAGCCTAAGAAAACTCCAAAGAAGGCGATACACTAATTTTATGTCATCAATATTGCCTTTAATAGTATGATAACTAATATGTCACTTAATTTTGATTGTGCTCTGAAGTTACGTACTGTTGTATACTTTTTGGTGAGCAAGTCATGTTGATATCTAAGAAATGAAATTGTTCTTTAAAAGATAGATCATAAGGTTACTGTTGATTTCCTTGGTCATGATCTTTTTTGAAATTAATACAGTTGCCACAATTAGTCCAATATTATTTTACCATACGGTTAATGCATCAATTCAAAATTTCAGTCTTCTATGATTATGGTTTTTGAGTGAATTGCGTTGCTAATACATGACGGGAGTTCCTTCAAAAAGTTCTTATCAAATAAATCATTATATTCGAACTTTATATAAGGTAAAATAATTATAGTGTTTAACTGTTTATGCAGTCTTGAAGTTTGAGATACACATCCTCTATAGTTGCATTCATTAGTTGGGTTTAAATTTCTTACCTCCAACTGAATAATATTTCTAACTATGCAGGATACTGATGTTGTGATGAAGGATGCACCATCAGCAGCTCCAACAAAATTTGAGAAAAAGAGGTAGAGTAAATCAAAGAGCAAATATGTTATGTAATTTCTTTTTTTGCTAATACCGTGTAATTTTCTATTTTTTTGTTTTTTCCCTTCGCGTATGCATAGCCTAAAACACCATCCCAGAACCAAACTCCCATAGCCGACACCCTCTTTGTTAGGAATTTGTCATTTGAAGCTGGAGAAGAGGACATGTATGCAGTTTTTCTCTTTTTTGAATCGTATCAATGCTAATGTTTTTTTAAAATTCAATGTCCTAATATTGTCTTTCAGATCGGAGTTTTTTGGCCAGGTTGGGGAAGTTGTTGGTGTTCAACTGGCTACAAACCAAGATGGCAGTCTTCGGGGATTTGGCCATGTCACTTTTTCCAGTGTAGAAGAAGCCAAGAAGGTAATTTATTTTGACATTTCTTGACTCTACTATTATTAACTACTTTTTTATATGGGTTGATTGCCTATTGTTATTATGTATCTTCCAGTAAATTTACATAATTGCTTTTGTTTTTATAGGCACATGATAAGTTGAATGGTAAAGAGCCCAAGGGACGCACACTTAGACTTGATTATGCTCTTCCGAAGGAAACTTACACTCCACAATCTGGGTATGTGTGGTGTCTATTAGTTCTAGATATCTGAATTTGTTAATTTTATTCTGACCATTACTCATTTCTATCAATTATATGCTTTTAGGAGGGATAACAATTCATTTCAAAAGGGAGGAGGAGGATGACAATAGAGTCAGGGTCTTACGCTCTTGGTGAAAGGTTTTGATAGCTCTCAAGATCCATTCACGGTGATATATTTTACTTCAATGCAATCCCTTTTTTTTGGTTTCCTACTTCATAAAATATAAATTTATTGTACTATTAAAAGTAAAATCTGAAATGAGTTATGTAAATTTGGCGCTGATGTGGCCAAAGTGGTTTATTTTTGTAATAATTTATTAAACTGTTCTAAATTTGTAATTAGTTCTTAAAATTGGCCTAAATTTAAAAATTATCCTCCAATTTAACATTCATTTCCAACTTTGTACACATTTTTCTTTACGCATACCATTATGTTTACGAGGTGCTTTTGGCAATTTAATTAGATGGGCCCCATAAATAATTTTAGTTACTATGCTTATATATTTGTTATAATTCTAAATTTATATTTTAAGTGCATTCTAATAGTTTTTCCTATTCATGTGTATTTTTTATGCTCATCCTTTTATATGCACGTGCTAACTCCAGCCTACGTCCACTCCAGCCTACTGTTAAAACTAAAATATTGCTTCAAGAGTTGGGTTCGACAATCGTTATGGTGGGCCCATGTAGGTGAGAAGGCCCTGTAGTCGGGGTTTCACATATAAATACAGCAGGCTTGCTTCAGAAGAAGGACCTTCATTCTGTTTCTCTTCATCTTCTATCTAGAGGCTACTCTGCTATTTTTATTCTAGAATTTTGGATTGTAACTGTAATCAAATTCCAGTTAATAAAAAGGATTGTTCTGGAGTGGACGTAGGCCGGAGTTAGCCGAACTTAATTCAAATATCTATGAAAACTACTAATTTCAGTATACACAGATATTTTACTTTTATGTGAAATAGGAGTACTACATACTGTCTATGGCATCTGTTGCGTTGGCTGGAGTGGTGAATGAAGTTCATTCTATAGTAGCATCGGTAAGCATGATCCCCCTATGGTTTTTTGTAGTGGTGACCCCTCTGCGAAGCACAAGTTTCAGTTAAGGCAATATATAGCACAAGCAATTCTTTTAGTCGCTTTTCCATTTACTTATTCCACTCATGTTTCTATCACATCAAAAATATAGAATATATGTTGTGGTAATATTAATTACTAGATTAGTTATTAGACTATCAACTCTTAAAAATGTTGAAATTAAGAGAGAACCCTGTATTAGTGAATTCAAGTTTATATTTATTTATTTTGATTAATAAGTAAATTGTATGTACGACATCAAACAATTCTTGAAATTAAATGTCTGAATGACATATTCATAACTTTTGATTAATTTTTGAAGAAAAAATCACTCATTTATGTGGTATGCTAATTGTTACACATTACGCAAACTGGATTTACTGTATGATGTAAATTAAGTTGAGAACTTATAGCATGTTTAATGCATGCATTACCTTAGTGCAAAAGGTTTTTGATAATGTTTGCCATAATCTTTTGTATAATGCATATGTTTGTATAACTATACATTATTATAATGAAAATATTCATGCAATACCTTATGGAAAAAATCTACATTTTTAGAATGCAACATTAGTGCTTTAATACACCGAGCACAACTGTAGATTCATTATATGTATTCTTAATTTTGTTTACCCAGACATTTTGGAACTCCTTCATTTAGCCAATAAATATTATAATTGGATTTGGATGAGTCCTTATTTATAGTTTATAATAAATAAGACTGCCATGAAACATAAGACTGTAACATCTCATTCATTATGTGATTAATACTCAGGGAGGAATTTGTTATCCTTACTTATTAAAAGTCGTTATTGTTGTATAGAAAATTGCAACCAAAAATCTAGAAAACTACATACTTGCCTATGGTGATTTTTGCATAACATCTGTTTTCGTTTTGAATGTTCATTATAGTCATTTGTATTTAAATGTCAGAATATGTAAATTAAGATTGATATTTAATTTTTGCTCTACAAACTTTTGTAGCTACTTAATTTTATTTTATATTTAATAAAGGCAACTTATTATGTTGTTATTCATATACTGTGTTTGAAGTCTGTAATGTTTTGTGTGTGTTGTTAAATATGTTCAATACTACTATTTATTTGGTGATGCTATTGATATTTTGATGTTGTTTTTGAAGTTATTTGTCTTGCAGCCCACTAAAAAAGTTTAATTCTTTCAGTTAATTTCTATATAGATTCTCTCTATCCAATTGGGTGGGTCAGACAAACACAGACAACACATGAGCACATTACCTAATTCAATTTCTACACTTTTCTCGGATCTAAATCAAATTTATTTATGGTATTTTACCTCTTCTTTGGTTAGTCTAATGAGAAAATTGATGCAGGTTGATGTTCTTTTTTAATACGAGTAATAGATTGTTGTAAATTGTAATCCATTTTTGTGGCAGCCTTGAATTTGATCTTGTGGACCTCTATAATGACCATGCTCAAATATACTTTCATCCTGCAATGCAACTTACCTTTATTTTTTATATCCCTGTACGTTATTAATCAAATTTGCTTCTCTTCCCTTTTTAAGCTTATCGGCCCTCTTTGCATTAATGTGTTATAACTTATGCTTCCATAATCGGATGATGTCAAGAAAGTTACTCGTGCATGCACATTGTTATTAGAGCAGGCCCACTTGGACGTGCATATACACTCGTATGCATAAAAGAACTTGAACAATTAGATATTTGTATATTTGACTTGTTTGTAACATGCCTTATTATTGAACAAGAGATATGACTTATTTACATTGTCTATTGTATCCAATGACAATAATTCAAGACTATGGCATATTTTGACTTGCCAATTTTGCTCTTGAACGCATGATTTAAATTTTAATGATTTTGTAATAAATCCGGAACCAAGAGATATTATTGGAATTTCTTCGAATATGCCTCCTTGTACAACATCTTGGGTGTTGAACCAATATTCCATTTAACATTTTGGGTATTATTATAAAAGCTTCATTTATTTATCATATCTCAAAACAATAATACTTCTTTTACAGACGATGATATATTTCAAAATCTTTTATCGTGCTTCTTTTTCTTCAAGTGCCTCAAAACATCGTATTTTAAATCAAAATTACTTTTCAAAACAATAATATTATTATTTCATGTCAAAATAATAATATACATAAAAACCACTAGAATAGTTTTCAAAACAATTTATTATTACTTATCTCAATAATAATAATAATTTATAATCAATCCCCAAAACTCTTTTTTATTTCCTTTCATTTCAAACTAGTAAATTTTAAACCCAAAACACTTTTGGAAACATATCCTATTATTATTACTATTATTATTCAGAAGACACTTCCTTACTTTATTACTCAAACAAGAATAATTATAATGATTTTTTACAATAACTACTGTAAAATCAGTTATTTTTTCATCAACACAAAATAATATTATTTTTACTAAAATTCATATTATTTTTTAAAATTTCATTTTATGATAAATAATAATAAACTTTCTAAATCTTAATTCAGAATATAATTTTTGTTATTATTTATGAATTTTTTTGGGAATTCATAAATAATAACCTTATTAAATTTCATACTTTAATTTCAGTAAGATTCGCTAAATCATTGTTATTTACAGATACCAATCAAAAAAATCTATAAATAATCCTATTTTCATTTATTTATCCATATGCTCTAAAGTTACACTATTTCAACCAATTTCTATTGAGTAATTGTTTTTCATTCAAATTCATTATTAATTAAACATCCAATAATACTTTATTTTCCTGTGCAAACAATCTATTACTTTATTTACAATATCCATTTCGCTTGTCAACTTGCTTCTCACGCGTTTGACATCCAGCTAGCATTGTAGAATAATAATAATAATAATAATAATCTATCGACATGAATCATCAGGTGATTTCATATTATTTTATTCTGCCACTTCCCTGTACAAGCAAACTATCGTTTTCTCTCCATTTTTCTACTCTCCTCCCTCAAGAGCTCATTCAACTGTTCGGTATCCATTCAATTCATTTCAATTTCATATCCTTCTAGCTCCTAAACCATTCGACATTTACTCTATTTATTAGCTATTTGATATCCCTTGATTTACAACATCCTGCCCCCATCAATTCATACTTGTCAAAAAAGAAAATAAGGTTATTTAACGGTCATAAAAATGGCCGCCTAGACCTCTTTTCCCTGCGATTCTCTATTCTTCTTTGCCAGTTCTCTTCCACTGGTTCTTCCCTGGCTTTCTTGTGTGGTTCTCTCTCCTCTGCGATTTGTCTCTGTGGTTTGCTCTGGTTCTCGTGTGCTGTTTCTAGGGTTTGGTATGGATTTGGGGCTTTATGCCTTCCGTGGTGATTTCGTCAGAGATTGCCCGGCCATCGCTAGTATTGCTGGTGCTTTGTTGGAATTGTTACCGCCGCCGTTGTCAGTTTGCTTTTCTAGTTGTTCGTCCGTCCAGATCTGTGTTTTCTCCACTGAGGCGTTCGCTGTTCTTGCTCGTTTCAAATTTGTTGATGTCGATGGGCACTTCATGGAGTTGTCCCCCGATTATTGCGCTTGCTCATCGAACCTCGGTCGCCTGTATTCTGCTGGTTCGTTGGCTGCGTCGAGATGTTCTGGGAGCTCAGCTCTGATTGCCTTTTCGGCTGGCGTGCCCTGCTTGCCTGAGACGACTGGTAATTGGGATCTCACCACCCGGTTTGAACCACGTCTGGTCTTTGGGAATGCGGTGGGCGATCTGTCCTTGGCGCACGCTGCTCCCGTTTTTGGTTCTTTAGGGATGGTCTCTGATTGCGCATTATCCTGTCCTATGGCGGGTAAGGACCCCCTTCCGAGTGGCAAACGAGATTTCACCACTCGTTTTGCTCCCCGCCTTTCGGTTCTTGGTGGTGTTTCTGTTGGCTGTCCGTTTGGGGATTCTGTGGAATTTGGTTCGCTCGGCGCTATTGTTGCCGCCTGGGATTGTTCGAAGCAGGATTTGATCACCTCGCTTCCTAATCCAGGTGATCTGCAAGTGGAAGTGCCTGGCTTCCTTTATAAGCCTCCTGGCAGTCCTCGGCTGCCTTTGGCAGTTCGGTCCGCCGTTTCCTGTTTGGAAGGCGCTGATTTGCCTTCTGCTGTTGTCCCCGGTGATTTGTTAGCTTCGGCTTTGCCTTGGCCTGCGCCTTTGTCAGCCCCTCTGACTGTCCAGCAGGTTGGTTGTTCCTCAAGCAGGCAGGTGAGCCTCTCTCCCTCTCCTCCTCTCCCCCTCTTCTGTTTCGTTATTTCTTCTGTTGGTGATTGGCCAGTGTTTGTCGGATTTGTATCCGACATGGTCCTTCTTGTTTGCTTGAGCCTTGACACACAGCTGTGTGTGCTCCCTGACATTACCGGGTTTCCATGTTCGACCTGTGTGGTGTCAGGTCATGTTTTTGTTGTTTTTGGTAATTTCGAGTCCTTCTCCTATTTTTGGTTTCCTTGCGGCTGTATTGAGTTTTTGTCTATTGGGTTTTTGCTCTTTAGCCGTAAGGATTGTGTCCAAACCAGTCTTCTGGTTTGGATCGACCTCTGGGATTCTTCCGTTAGGGTTCTTGTGTGGAGTCATTGCGAGGCCTCTTATGTGTCGTCAGTGACTTTTTCCTTGTGTTGGTTGGCTCCTTTGTCGGATTTCCGATGGTCTCTACGGAGGTTACATCAGGCTAGGAGCAGGAGGTTCGGGCGATCTCTCAGTCATGGTCGTATAGTGGTTACCTCTAACCACTATACGGACAGACTCGGTTTTTGCCAGCTTTCTTTGTTCCGCTCTGCTGTTGCCTCGGTCGAGTCCGTTATGCGATTCTTACCCGTAGTGCGGGGCTGTCTTATTAGTGACAGTCCGGCGTTGGTAAGACTCCTACAGCAATATGGGGAGCAATTTGGTTGCTCCCTGACACCTCTCTGTTTTCTTTCTGGTCCCCTCTCTGGCTCTTCCCTAGTTCAGTCGGCGAGCTCGTTTTTCCCTGTGGCGGTTTCTGATATGCTGTCTGCATCGGATTGCTCTTTCCTTCCTTTCTCTCCCCTTGCCTCGATTCTGCCTTATCCGGCTTGGATTGCTAGGAGTTGTGGTATGCGACTGTCTCGCCTTCCTTCTTTCCTTCGCTTTTCTGGCGAGCTTTCGGAGCAGTCGGTTTCTTCTTCATCTCTCTCACCCTGCTGTTCCTCGGCTTGCTCTCTTCCTGACTCTTCCTGTTCGTTTTCCATCTCCATTCCTCTTATGAGTAAGGCAGAAATTGCGCTTCTCAATGAGCGCCTCAATTGCTTATCTAGGAACTCATTCCCGTCGTCTACTGCAGGTGTTTCCTCTCGATCCCCTTTGATTGGAACTGACGATACGGTGCTTTTTGAGCCTGACACCCGACCACTCGCTTCTCCTCGGCGACCGCGTCGCCGTGGATCTCGTAGAGTCCCGTCTACTCCTCGCACCATTCGCACACGCTCTATGGCGGCGTCAGAGCAGATCGACCGATCTGCTCGGTTTTCTCTGTATCTTGTCTGATTGTGCCTTCTTCCCTTGCTTAGGTCTTTCGTTTTTTCTATCTCGCTGTCTGTTGGTTTTCCATGGCTAATTTTCTCTTCTGGAATATCCGTGGTATAGGCAACGATGCGTCTTTGGCTAGGCTAAAACGCATTATCGTGAAGCATTCGGTTGGTCTGGTTGCTATTCTGGAACCTCTTATTGCTCCGGAAGGCATCCCCAACATTGTCTTATCTTTAGGTTTTGGTGGGGGATTCAGCAACATATCGGGTAAGATTTGGATCTTATGGTCCAAATCCGTAGCAGCTCGTCTCGTTTTTGACTCTTCTCAGCTCCTGTCCGTGGCTTGTTCGTCTCCTCTAGTTTCCTCCCCGTTCTTATTTTCTGGGGTTTACGCCAAGTGTGACCGGTCGGAGAGGTTAATTCTTTGGTCCGACATCCTCGCCCTCGGTTCCGTGGGGATGGACACTTCTGTGATAGGCGGCGATTTTAACATTGTCGCCTGCCATGCGGAAAAACGGGGTGGAGCCTCCGTCAACCGTGCAGCGATGGAGGATTTCAACTCTTTCATTGTTAACTCTGGCCTTTCTGAGATTCCTTTTTCGGGTTCTGCTTTTACTTGGTCCAACAACCAAGAGGGACCAAACCGTATCCTTTCTAGACTCGACCGTGTTTTCGGGTCGGAAGATTGGTTCCGCCTCCCCTTTACTTTCTCGCTATCTCATCTTCACCGCACCTTCTCTGACCATGCCCCATTGCTTGTTCATTGCTGTCCCTTCTCTCTTTCGGGTCCTTCTTCATTTCGGTTCCAGAGTATGTGGACTTCTCATCATTCTTTTCTTCAAGAGGTTTCCAACTCCTGGAGTGTCCCTATTGGTGCCTCTCCCTGTGCTATTTTCGGTCGTAAACTCAAGCGATTAAAGGAAAGCCTTAAGGTCTGGAATCGTCAGGTTTTCAAGAACATTTTTGATCGCGTCCGCTTGGCTGAAGAATCTCTTATCTTAGCTGAATCCTTGCTAGACGAGGTTCCGACCTCGGAAAACAAGGAGGCTTGGGATATCGCTCAGACCATTTTTTCATCGGAACTGCGTATCGAGAATGACTTCCTCCGTCAAAAGGCCAGGATCAAGTGGGTGGTCGACGGTGATTTCAACTCCAAATTTTTCCATTCTTCTATTCGCAAGAAAAATAACTTGCTTATGATTCGCGAGATTTTACGCCCTGATCTATCTACGGCTTCCTCGCCTGAGGAAGTTAAAGAAACCATTCTGAACCATTTTCAATCCTTTCTTGGATCTCCGTCTGCTTCGGTATCTGATCCGGCTCTTCTTGCCTTTATTCCTCGTGTGGTTGCTACTGAGGAGGGTACCCATCTCACGAACATCCCTTCTGCTGAGGAGATTCGCTCGTGTGTTTTTGCCCTTAGCAAGGATAGTGCCAGTGGCCCGGACGGTTTCAACGGAGTTTTTTATAGGTCCTCCTGGTCTATTATTCAAGAGGATTTTTGCCTTGCTATTCAGTCCTTTTTCTCCGGAGAATCTCTCCCCTCGGGTTGGACGTCCACCAACCTTATTCTCATCCCCAAATGCGAGAATCCAAATTCGTGTTCGGATTTTCGGCCAATCAGCCTGTGTAACTTTTCGAATAAAGTTATCTCTAAGATCCTTGTCTCTCGACTGGCCCCTTATCTAGACCGTATTATTTCCCCTTCGCAAGCGGGCTTTGTTAAAGGCCATTTGATCACTGATAACGTCCTTCTCGCTCAAGAACTGATCTCCCAAATTGATCGGAAAGTTAGGGGGTCTAATGTTGTCTTCAAATTAGACATGGCTAAGGCATACGATCGCATGTCCTGGTTTTTCGTCATCAAGGTTTTACGGGCCTTCGGGTTTCCGGAATCCCTAATTGACTCGGTTTGGAGGCTCATATCCAACTGTTGGTTCTCTGTGCTCATTAATGGATCGGCTAATGGTTATTTCAGGGCGGGGAGGGGTCTGCGTCAAGGAGACCCACTATCGCCAACTCTCTTTGTGATAGCGGTGGAGGCTCTCATCCGCGGTATCCATACTCTAACTATTTACGGTCAGGTCCAACGATTCGGGATTCCAAGGGGTTGCCCCCTTATTTCTTCTCTGTCCTTTGCTGATGACATTGTCATTTTTTCTAATGGGATTCGTTCTTCCGTTCGGAGACTTCTGAGCTTTCTCCATCAATACGAGAGGTCCTCGGGCCAACTCGTTAACCCTTCCAAGAGTAGCTTCGTCCACGCGAAAGACTTGTCTGGCCCTCGCGCTTCCTGGATTGAGGCTGTCTCGGGGTTCAAGGAAACTGCTCTCCCTCTTCCTTATTTGGGCATTGTTCTCTACAGAGGTAGAAAGCTCAATGCTTTTTTCGACTCGTTGGCAGACAAAGTACGGGGCAAGATCTTACGCTGGAACGCAGCTCTGCTTTCCCAAGCTGGCAGACTGGTCCTTATCAAGTCGGTTTTAGACTCGATGGGGACTCATGTTTTCGCGTCTATGTCCCCTACGTCTTCGTTTTTTCGGTCATATCGTGCTTTGGCTTCTTCTTTTTTCTGGGGCAATAAGGCCAACGCCCGACGTCACCACTGGGTGTCGTGGGAAGCGCTTTGCCGTCCCAAAATCGAAGGTGGTTTGGGTCTTCGTAATCCAAAGGACCTTTGTGCTGCATTTGCCTGTAAATTGTGGTACCGATTTGGTACTAACGACTCGTTATGGGCTTCTTTTCTCCATGCTAAATACCGAAGGCTTGCGCACTCTAATTTCTCAGGTTCTCCATCCTATGCTAGCGAGACCTGGAAGCATATGCAGTCGGTGAAGCCATTATCTGACGCTCATGGTGGGTCTATTGGCTGGGACGGCGCTTCCTTTTCCGTCCTTAAAGCTTGGAATTCTATTAGAACTCCCGCACCCGTTCGCCCGGTGTTCTCGTTCATTTGGGATTCTCGTATTCCTCCCAAGGCTTCTGTTTTGATGTGGCGAATCCTTCACGATGGGCTACCATTGGATGTGAATCTTCAAAACATCGGCATCCCCTTTGTTTCCCGTTGCCGTTGTTGTGGCAACGGGGAAGTGGAATCTTTAAACCACTTGTTCTTTGGTAGTTTTTCTGCCAGATCGTGCTGGAATTACTTCGGCAATCTTGTTGGTGTTCGCCACTTTGCCAGCTCTGCTCCAGAACTCCAAACTTCCTGGTGGGCTAGAAGTACTGGTAAATCTCTTCGTTCTATCGTGTTCCGTTTGATTCCTTGCCTTATTTGCTGGCATCTGTGGTGCACGCGGAATAAGGCTATATTCGACGATACTCCGATGGATCCTCCGTCCGTTATTCGGCGTGTGAGGAATGACGTCTTCCTGGCTTTTCGTGGTAGACCTTTCAGGGGAACCATAAGCCCCCGATCCAGTAGGCTGGTGGGTCTTCTGTCTATTTCTTGTGCTCTGTCGTCTGCTAGACAGGGAGTCGGTTGAATTCAATCTCTCGAGCGCTGACCCTCACCCATCGCTCGTTCTCCCCCACCCCCCGCTTTTTTGTTTTTAACGCGTTCGCTAGTGTTTTTTTCCAGGTTTCCCTGTTCGCCTCCTTTTCGGAAGGGAGCTTAGGTAGGCTGTTTGGGTTAGCTTTTGGTAGCTCAGTATTGGTTCTGCGCAGCATCTTTTTGCACTATCCCGGTTTGGCAATGCGGTCTTTGGTTGTTATGTGGCATTTGCCTCCTTCGCCGACCTTGGATCGGGACTTCCGGGTTTTCTGCTTGTTGTTGATCTTTGGCGGTTTGTTCGTGGTGCTTTTGTTTCTATGTGGGACTACCATAGCTCTGGTATCTGCTTTCTTTTTCTTCTCCAGTTCGATTAGCTCTCTTTGTTGGCTGAGATTGGAGGTCTGGCCTTTACCTACGGGTTAAGGCGGGTTGGTGGTTGTCGGTGGGCTTTTCCCTGGGCTTGTTTTGTTGTAGCCTAGCAGGCCTGTTGCTTTATGCTATGGCTTTAGGTTCTTGTATTTCAGCTTTTATTTTATCTTTTTGTGGGTTGGGGAGTATATGATCTTCATATGCTCCGCATTTTGTGTTAGCCACCGGAGAAAGGCGCTTTTTCTCCTCCTATTTATATATATTTCCTTTTGATTAAAAAAAAAAAAAATCCTGCCCCCATTCACTCACTTATGACATCACTTTATTTATGTCATTCCCTGCTTCAAACAATTCATTCCAACAGCTCAGTTACCTTCGACCACTCATTTCGCGTCTCGTTCCCTTTTTTTCCATTTCAACAGGTCACTCAATAATTAAGGATTAAAAGGTTTCGGGCTTGAAGTGATTTCATAAACATCAGATGATGTCGTAAATGTCAAGTGGTTGCGTCCATGTCAACATCAAGTGATGTCGTATGGCCCAAGGGATGTCGTATGGGTCAAGTAATATTGTGTGGATCAAATGATAATGTAAGTATCAAAGATGTCGACTACCAGGGATTTTGTATGCATATCAGTGGATTTGTGTATCAGGATATCATATACCTTCGGGTTTCAACTATATCCAGTTTTTCAATATATATATATATATATATATATATATATATGAAAGGTTCATATATAGTAATTTCAAATATGCAAGATTTTGGATATAACAATTTTAAGTATATATGAGTTTTCCAATATATAAATTTCCTTATATATATGAGTTTCAAATGAATATATATAGTTTTGAATATATAAGTTTCATATATTGTTCAAATACATATAGATTCCAAAAATAGAGGCTTTAAATATATAGATCTCAAATATATATAATGTCCAGGCACGGCCCTAGGGCAAGACGAACAAGACGGTCGCCTAGGACAACCAATCCGACAGGGGCAACGCTTGGTTGTGGTAGTGACAGTGGTGATGGTTTAGTATTTTGTTAAGATATAAATATTTTATATATTGCCGATTTTAATTAGGTTTTGTAGTGTATTGGTATTGTGTTGTTGTTTCAATAGAGCAACCCGAGTTCGAATCTTACCAAATACTATAATTTTGTTCAGCTGCTTGAAATTTGGGCTGGGGCAACCCAATTGCTTGGGCCGGCTCTGATAATGTCCAGTTTCGAATATATATATATAAAGCTTCAAATATATATGGTTTCCAATATGTGTATGATTCCAACTTTATATGGATTTCAAATATATATAGGTTTCGAATAATAAAGATTTCGAATGCATGAAGACTTAGGATATATCAGATTTTGGTATATAAAGTTTCGTACATATAAGTTTTTGAAAACAAGGAAATAGCGTCAATGACAAAATTTCTTAGCATTTTAGACTCAAGGACTAGCCCTCAGTATTTTAAGGTGGACGACAACTTTTGAATTTCAGTCCAGATGCAGGACAAGAAATTAACGACTAGGACTAACATGCAAATGAGTCTGGAGCGGCGTCAAGCTTAGATGGTGTTGTCGGCGAGGGTGGTTGTTGCGATGGCGTTGGCTGCGAGGGTGGTTGGTTCGACGGTGGATGGCAACGACTAGGGTTTTGAAGTAGCTCGATTTGATGGTATATGATGATGGAAAATTGATGGCAGGGACGCCGTGGTGAAGTGGTGTTTTAGTAGAAACAACAATTCGAGGAAGAAGAAGAGCAAGCCATGGAAGAATTAGGGGAGAAGAAGTGGTATCGGCTGTTAGGTATCTGTTTTCCAGTTTCAGGTATCATTTCAAAAATATTTGTTATTTTTGAGTTTGTGATTTTTGTTGTATAACAAAATTATTATACTGTAATAAATTCACATTTTGAAGCGAACATTTTTTAATTATTATTTTGTTTTTTTGTATTCATATTGGTTTGATTGATAATGTATTGTAATAAATTCACATAATGTATTATATTGTTTTGTTTGTTTGATTATGTAAAAAAAATGAAGTTGTTACATAGTAAATATGATGATCATTGAGTTGAATTAGTGTTTCGCTAGTATCAAATATTTACTGAATTTTGTTTGAGTATTAGTTTTACTATTAATTTGAGGATCAGTTTTTAGGTATTAGTTTTAGTGATAGTAGATATCATTTTTGTAAAAACTGTTTTATTTTTTTCCTAGAGATGAACCAGTGGCGTGCTCGCCATTGTGCATACTACCTTAGTTGAATGGAATCCATGTTTATGCTAGAGTGAAGCCACTCGACCTGGCTTGCATCGGAAAATGGAGATACTTGAGTCAAAGCATCGTTATATGAGATAACGATGTAATTTCATGAGCTTGATAGACGTTGTTTATGGGTGGTCTATTTGTGCTTTAAATATGACGATGAACTGATTTTCTACAAAGATGATTGTTATGATTGAAATGTTTGTTCAAGAATGAACTGTAAACTTAGATGATGGTGATCGAATTTGATACATTTGAGAACCTAGGAGATTATGGATGGTTTATTTGAGTATCAGCTGTTAGGAATCAGTTTTAGTTGTTGGTAGCAGTTTTTAGGTATCAGTTTTTAGGTAACAGTTTTTAGGTAGTAGTTTTTAGGTATTAATTATTTTTAGGTAGTAGTTTTTAGGTAGCAGCTTTAAGTTAAGAGTTATCAGTAGAATGTGATGAGGCCAGCGATGAGGTTGGTGGTGCAGGTGATGGCAGTGGGTGGTGGTGCGACGAGTGGTGGTTGATAATTTTGACGGTTTGTCCTCATGACTAATTTTGAATGAATGTTTGTTTTTATCACTAATTTTGGAAGAATGTTTGCCCTTGCTAAAATATTGAGATTGTGTCATCGAGGTTAAGAAAATACAAATTTTTTCTTCTTTTATAAAAAAAAACCCCTTTTGAAAAGAGCTCCATACATATTTTGTTTTAAATATTTAAGTTTCAGATATGTATGATGTTATAATACATAATTTCGAATATATATATCTATATATATATATATATCTATATATATATATATATATATATATATATATATATATATATATATATATATAGTTTCAAATATACAAGATTCTGAAAGATAAAGGTTTCAAAAAGTACCAGTTTCGTAAATATATAGTCTTAACAATTTCAAACATGCACAGCTTTGTATATACATGAGTCTCGAATCTTCAAATATATACCAGTTTTTGAATATAAACTTTTTTATGTATGATTTTATAATACATAATTTCGAATATGTGTGTGTGTATATATATATGTATATATATATGTATGTATATATATATATATATATATTAGTTTCAAATATACAAGATTCTGAAAGATAAAGGTTTCAAAAAGTATCAGTTTCGTAAATATATAGTCTTAACAATTTCAAACATGCACAGCTTTGTATATACATGAGTCTCGAATCTTCAAATATATACCAGTTTTTGAATATAAACTTTTTTATATATACGAGCTTCCAAGAAGTAAGTTTTGAATGAATATATAGCGTTGAATAATAGGTTTTGAAAGTTGAAGGCTTCGAAATAAGGTTTCAGATATGTGAGATTTGTACATATATGATTTCGAAA
Organism: Allium fistulosum; assembly: GCA_030737815.1. Classification (NCBI taxonomy): domain Eukaryota; kingdom Viridiplantae; phylum Streptophyta; class Magnoliopsida; order Asparagales; family Amaryllidaceae; genus Allium; species Allium fistulosum. The sequence goes on from CM060905.1 coordinate 839,912,147, forward strand.
GTGTAAAGCTTTGAATATATATAGTTTTGAGTATGTATATGGTTTCATACAAATATGATTTCGAATATATATGGGAAATTCATATATGAGTTTCAAATATACGGTGGTTTTGAATATATGCCAGTTTCGTATATGTTAAGTTTCGTATATATTAAAGCTTCAAACAAAAATATAAAGGTTTTGAAAGTGAAGGGTTTCGAATATATGTGTCAAATTTCATAAAGTATCAAGTTTCAAATATATATAGCTTCAAATGCATACAACTTCAAGTATATATAGTTTCGTAAATGTAGGTTTTGAAAATAAATGTATCAGGTTTTGTATATCATTAATGTATTGAATATACATGTTGATTTCGAAAATAAAAAGAGTTGTATATAACAGCATTTTTAAAATGGAGAACTTGAACACGCCGGAAGGATGTGTACAACGACTCCCTGTACACATAGTCCATGCTTTCACATGCGTATTGTCAGATATAGCTATTAAAATAAAAGAATAGACTACTGAGAAAGTACTATATGGTACAAACTAAGCTAACTTGTAGCACATGAATAAGTTGAGCATGTAAATTTTAAATGAATAGCTAATGTGCACGTAGCATCAGCATTTTAAGAATAGTAGTGGTCTAAGGTAGAAATTTATTCCAAAGATGTGGACATTTTAGTGCATAAGTATTTACTCTAGTTACAAATTTATTTCTATTTACATCACCATCGTACAAATTTTTGTGAATTGTTGAATATTTGATTTTTTTTACTACACTTGGTTTTAAAGAGTTAGAGGTACATGTAATATTAGTGAGTATTGTACCGAAGCCAACTATGAATAAAATAACATTTAAATAGTCTTACTTTTATTTTACGTTGGGTTATGAGAAATAAAGTTCTTATATCATGTACTAATACATTATTTAGATATGTGCTTGATGGCAGGTGATATGGATACATTCAAGTAGAAATGAAATGATTGATTTTCATATACATAGCTCCATGGCCCTTACTATTGGACGAGACAAACACAAAATTAGATATAGCTATTGAGATAGATAAATGAATGTGTGCTCGGGAGTTTATTCCCCTACATCGTTTAATAGAGTTTCTTGAAGTTCAAAATAGAACACTTGGCGAACATGACCATATTATATTACTATTGTTGCTTTTAAGTTGTAAAAGCAAACATTTTGCAAGTATGCTGCATATAAGTTTGCAGCGCATAGGAATTAGCACCCCTATGTATCAAAATAGAAAGAAGTTTGCAATTAAGCAAGTTCGACCGTGAAGTTTTGTGGCTGTTGTCCATCGTGGATTAACTATATTTATTGAAATGTCTAATTCGTTTTGTTTATACATGAAATTCATCATATATACTAACAAAGAATTTAAGTTTCTTACAGAATGAAACAAAGACTAATCTGCTATGAGTAGACATCCGGAAGGTTCTGGATTTTCTTGTCAAATTGTTACAGGAATCTCCATTATCAGATGGATTTTCGGATTTCTTATCAGATGATATTCTGGTCTTCTTATTACCAGATGAGATTCTGTTCTTTTTATTACCAGATGAGATTCTGGTCTTCTTATTACCGGATGAGATTCTGGTCTTCTTATTACCGGATGAGATTCTGATCTTCTTATTATTAGATGGTACTTTGGACTTCGTATGATCGACGGATTGTCGGTTTTTTATTACTAGATGGTTTTCTGTATCAAATGGATTTTCTAGTCTTTTTACATTAAGCAGATTTTTGGTTTTCTATGAAAGAGGGTGATTTAGATATCCAAGATAAAATGATTCTCTATTCGAGGCTTGGACTTATATATATATATATATATATATATATATATATATATATATTGGGTTTCTTTATGGGTTCCTGAATCATTATCAATCACAAGCTAAATTCAGGAAAATGGTAGGTATTCAAAGTCCTCTAAAATGGGATTCTTAAAGAAAATGTGTTCTTGTACGTAAAGTCTATCAATTCGTGAATCATGACTTTTCAAATTTACAAACAAGACATTTTTTTTCACTAAGCAAAACCCGAAGTGGTACAGTTATACATATCATACAAAGGTGGAGTAATATACACCAACATTTATTTTAACAAGTAGTTTTATTCAAAAAGTTTTACCAAACACATCTTTGAGAAAATATTAAAACTATATATATATATATATATATATATATATATATATATTTCAAATAGTTCAAAGATGGTTTATAAAATCTTCAAAAGTATGTTGCTTATCATTGGAAATTACCTATAAAGGGTCTTGATCTAGAATGTGTTGACAAGAGCATTCTCAAAGTTTTATGAAATTATTGAAAAAGAGAAATCTATGCATATTTTCTAAAGAAAGTTTTTGGAACTACTAAGGCTCATTAGTGCCGCTAAAACCCTAAATAAAAGAATATATTCTCGATTAAAGAACTATTGGTTCATGAATCAAGATCACTCAGTCTCTTATTTGAGATTTGCATTTCTGTTATGAGATTGGCTAAAAAAAACCCTTCTTAGTAGTAACACTGAGAAGGGGCTTCTCTACTAAATGATTCAAGTATCCAAAATCTTTTCAATTCATTGACTCAAAACCCAAACCAATAAAAAAACATTTTATAAAAGAAAGACCGATCTTAAGGAAATATTTCTTGGTTTACTAAAGAAGTTCTGTTTCGAAAAAAAATTCTTCCAAAGAGAAATTTCATAAAATTTAAAGTTTTAGTTTTCAAAAAGGGTTTCCACAAATATGTCAGTTTGCTAAGAGGCTATGAGATTATTTTAACAAACAAGTTTTATAAAGACTTCCTTTGAACGAATGGGTAAGAGTCATGATGAGAAAAGCCTCCTTAATATAATAATAATAACTCGCTACCCCATCGAGTATAAACAATAGGCGATCCTTGGTTCAAGGCACACTGTTCTTACCGAAACTTTTGACCGGACGAGGTCGGTAAAAATTCCTTGAGCAAAGGTATACCTTGCACCCGAATGGCGTGCACCTTGGATAAAATGTTCAAGGGAATGTCAAACTACAGACATTGTAAGAAGTCGTTCTAACACTACTAGCGCAAGAAGTCAATGTAGTGACCTAAATCACTAGTAAGGGGATTAAATCACTTGTTAGGGGCAAAACGTTAAGAGCCTAATCACTAGTTAGGGGCCTAAATCACTAGTAAGGGGTCTAGAATCCTAGTAAGGGGTCTAAACCACTAGTAAGGGGTGAAAAGTTAAAATCCTAAATCACTAGTAAGGGACCTAAATCACTATAAAGGGATGAAAAAGTCCAAACTCAAAGACTGACAAAACCTAAATCATTGCCTAAGATGGCAATAAGGGGCCCAATCAAAGCCTAAATCATCACCAAAGAGAGTGATAAGGGGCGAAAGATAATCAAAGCCCAAATCATCACCAAAGAGAGTGATAAAGGCTGAAAAAGAATCAAAGCTTAAATCATTACCAAAGAGAATGATAAGAGGCAAAACCAAAATCATTGCCAAAAGATGGTAAAAGGAGGTCCAAATCAAATTCTGAATCCTTACCAAGGGAGTAAGAAAGGACGAAGAAGTCCAAATCCCCAAAGGGAGGCAAACCCAAAGAGAGGTAAAAAGAAAAAGAACAAAGACGTCCAAAGCTCGAAGAAGAGGCAAACTGAATCAATCAAAGTTTAAATCCTTACCAAGAGGGTAAGAAGAAGCAAAAGAAATCAATCAAAGCATAAACCTTTGCCTATTGTGGTTCAATCAAGGTAATAATTCATTACCTAAGATGGCAATACGAAACAAAGCCTAAAGAGGCAAAAGAAATCAAACTTTATCCTAAAGAATGGATCAAAGCAATCTTTTAGAGGAAGAAAATCAACTTTGAGTTATTTCGCTCCAAGGTAAAACTAAAGTATAATTAAAAATAAACACTTTAAAGATCATGCATCCCTTGGTTAGAAACATTCAATTAAGCAATGGGAATTTCCATTGCTATTCAAAGTATCAGTCTCCAGTAAGTTGAGATTTGCCAGAAAATTTCTTGTCTCTTATTTCAAGTAATACTACTGCCAGATAGAATTTCTATCTAGCATTTCAAATAAGGTTATAATATTATTGCCAGATAGAATTTTTGGTCTTTTATTTTAGATACAGTCATAATATTGTTGCCAGATGTTTTTCTGGTCTTTTATTCAGATTATTGCCAGAATGGTTTTCAGGTCTTCTACTCGAATTATTTCTAGAACGGTTTCTGGTCTTCTATTCAAATTATTGCCAGAATGGTTTTCTGGTCTATTGTTCAGATTATTATTGCTAGAATGATTTTCTAGTCTTCTACTCAAGTGACATTATTACCAAATGGTATTCTGGTCCTCTATTCAAGAAATATTATTACTAGATAATTTCCTGGTCTTCAATTCGAAATATTACCAGATTGAATTTATGATCTTCCTATTTAACATATTTTTGATCTTCTTAATCAAATTTGACGTTACCTTCAAGTATGAAAGCCTCTTTTATAGGGAAAAGATGATAAGCTAATTCATGACTTTATCAAAATCCATGGGGGTTTGCCCAAAATCAAATTTAAAATTTAATAATAAGGATCATCATTTACTTTGTATTTTATAGGAAAACAGGATAGAGAGAAAACCATGCCGAAATTGGAAGAAATAAGAAAATTCGTGGCTTTACACTAAAGTGCAAAGAGCTACTTTTATACATGGAGGAGGGCAAATGTTATCTATATATTTTCCAAAGGGAATGAAAGTAGAAGCAACATAAGGATGTTGAAACTAAAAGGATATCGTGACCAAAGGCAGAAGGTACGTCGAACCCAAAGGCGATATAGGTTATCGTGCCTATGAACATAAAATAATTGCAAATAGTCGATATCGAACCTTAGCAAGCAATGCGGAACTTATAAACAGCCTTAAAGAAATGATATCAAACTTCATTACAAGAAGGAGTGCCAAAGTTAAGGATGTTGAACAATATCAAGCATTACAGGATGTCGTACATAATTAGGACAATAAGGATATTGAACGGTCGCATCAATGTCGCATCTCATCAATACCACATTTCGTCAATGATGGATGCCGAATGTTAACAAATATGAAGGATATAGAATAAACACAATAATAAAAGGATATCGTAAATCATCGATAAATAGGAGGATGTCACATGTCATCAAATCAGTAAAGATATCAAACTTTAATAAATAACAAATATCTCGTGAATCATCAGCATTCAAAGAATGTCAAAAATCGTTAATTTACGTGAGGATGCCGAAAGCCATGTAAGGAGAAAAGAACTAAAACCATTAATACAAGGTGAGCAAGATCAAGAAGGTTTATTGTATTTTTCTTAATTGAGCTTCAAAGGCATTCATATTCCACCACATACCCCTTATTGAGGCCACCACCAAGATAGTGATCCATGTGATGTGTTCAACTTTAAAGAGATCATGACAAGTGGCATCATCAAGTCCGTTCATTATGCAAAGTCATCAACCCATGTCACCTCACATCAACCAATGGAAACAAGCTTTACCTCATTCCAACCGCTATAAACAGAGATGCACCCCTCATGGAAAGGGGCCCCTAACTTCTTTTCCTCTCTTAGCATAAATCACTTTTGGACTAGAATTTTTCTAAGCTCTCTAAGGAGCTTGAAAGCCACTTTAATGGCATATGGCTAATGACGAAGAAGATGATATGGAGATATGCATAAAAGGAGTTGAACAATTAGATATTTGCGTATATGTATTATTTTGTAACATGCCTTATTATTGAACAAGAGATATGACTTGTTCACATTGCCTAATATGTCCAATGACAATAATTCAAGATCTATAGCATATTTTGACTTTCCTATTTTACTCTTGAACACATGATTTAAATTTCAATTGATTTCGTAATAAATCCAAAACCAAGGGGTATTATAGGAATTTCTTCGATATGTATCCTTACACAACATCTTAGGTGTTGAACCAATATTCGATTTAACAATACATATTTCAATACTTTAATTGTTTCATTTACAACATCAACTATATAACTATGATCAGGTATACTGATTCATCCTACGGATATGCCCTATTCCAGATTCTTTATTTCCTATTTTACTTCCACTTGGAAACTTACAAATACACAAAGATACATATAATAAAGGGAAAATGCGTCTACTATGTTTGGATTGCGCTTTATCCTATACACTAAGGCCATAGGCCCAATAGCTATTGCATTGGAAAAAGCTGCATATGTATCCTTTTAGAGAATCAGGCCCATGCAGTTCTATTTGTAGCTCTTCTATTGCATTCAAATATTTATTAGTACATAATAAAAATAACATTCATGCAACCATTACAAATAGAATAAGTAGAAAATATAATTCCTACTCATCCATCACAAGAAGTCATCTTATGGGGCAACAACAATAATAGTACATAGCAATGAAACTCTAACAATATTCAATGACAACCCCAATTTATCCAAAAAACAAATATACTTACATACATACTAATCATCGGCTATAGTAACACATCATCAATGTAAGTATAAGTCATCAAATGCATATTAATCACCCCACAATAGTGACACAACATCAATCATTAGTAACACAATATCAATCATCGAATAAAAAGTGACTACCCAATATCTCGTAGTAATAATGGTAGAATATCGCATACTCATCAAAATACGATACCGTCATCAAACATCAAATACATGTGATGGTTACGATCAACAATCACATATTCTATAACCACTCGAATTATATATTTAAGGCCATTATTCCCTTGATTATAAAATCATTCTATTATCGTTTATTATAAAAGTTTCATTTATTTATCATACCTCGAAACAATAATACTTCTTTTACAAACGATGATATACTTTAAAATCTTTTATCGTACTTCCATTTCTTCAAGTGCCTTAAAACATCATATTTTAAATCGAAACTACTTTTCAAAACAATAATATTTTTATTTCATGTCAAAATAATAATATACATAAAAATCACCGTAATAGTTTTCGAAACCAATTTATTACTACTTTTCTCAAAAATTATACTATTATATTATAAATACCCAAAACTCTTTTTTATTTCCATTCATCTCAAAATAGTAATTATTTAATCCCAAAACACTTTTGGAAACATATCCCTATTATTATATTCAGAAGACACTTCCTTATTTTATTACTCAAATAATAATAATAACAATGATTTTCTACTATAATATCGTAAAATCAATTATTTTTTCATTTACACAAAATAATATTATTTTTACTAAAATTCATATTATATTATTTAAAATTTTGTTTTATTATAAATAATAATAAACTTTATAAATCTTAATTCAGAATATACTTTTTGATATTATTTAAGAGTTTTCCCAGGAATTTATAAATAATAACCTTATTAAATTCCATACTTTAATTTCAGTAAGATTCACTAAATCATTGTTATTTATAGATACCAATAAAGAAAATATATAAATAATCCTATTTTCATTTATTTATCCATATGCTCTAAAGTTACACAATTTCAACCAATTTCTATTAAGTAATTATTTTCCATTCAAATTCATAATTAATTATAATTAAACATCTAATAATACAAAATGAAAACCAATCATCCAAACCAAGGCACAACACATCCAAAACATCATACTAACTCGACAATCATCATTATCACATATCAATAAATATTAATTTTCACCGACATATATATGTATTTTATATTTTAAAAATTAATTAATTAAATAAACCATATCAATGCACTTTTACAAACACCCTCAAACTTAGCAAACCCAATGATATATCGTCCATAATTCTAGCATGAGTCCAATGGAAGAAACCGCATATGAAACAGAGTTTGTATGTGAAAGATGTATGAAGGTTAGAAGATCTATGGTTCTATTTGAATATAATAAAAATATGGGGCTAAGATGTAAATTTTCTAACCATGTTCAAACCCTAACACATGAAACACATCACTAGCCACGACTTCTGTCCCTTGCCATGGCCTCACATCGCCACTACCGCCAAATTAAACCTTACTACCAGGCTTTTGACATCCTTTACATGATTATACCCACTGGTCATTCAGTTATTGCCACTTCGCTGATGAATCAAAAACCCTAAAACATATGGTTGAAACTTCTTCTCCAATTTTTGATCAAATTGAAGCATCCGATGAAAGAATGAACCTCAAATGAATCGTCGAGAACTTTGAATCCATATATGATATTCTTGGGTTCGATCACTTAGAATTTTGAATGAATTTATTTAGTTTGTTAGTCCACCATTAAAATGTAATTAGTGGAAATACGGGATTATGTAAGAGAGACTGATGTAACAGCTACTCTCTAAGGTTTATAAGCATCAAATATATAGGCAATGAAGGAGGGTTCAGTTATGTGTAACCGTTTGGCCCAAAACTAGCTGTGTACCGTATTTAAACAGTATAATGCCTCTATTTCACAATCTGTAATTCCAAATCCTACAAATTATAAACCAAACTGTTCACCTCGGAACGACCTATGCAATAGTTATAAATATGACACCCAGTTCATCTTTCTATTAAAAATTCATTTTTAGTAATTATTATTAACAATGTCAAATTTGCGGGTTGTTATATTCTTTTCCCTTTAAAAATATTGCACCCTCGCAATTCTCCAAATACAACCAAACCAGCCAAGAATCATCATGGGTATAAATACAGAATATAGGAAAGTATAACAACAATAAACTAACTATTTATAAAATGGTATATGGTAACGCACAAAACAATGCAATTCATTCTCAATAGTGAACTCAACACACATACTATAGTAATGTGAGAAATGCGGATTACAGATCTTAAGGCTAGAATTAACACTAGAGGGGGGTGAATAGTGTTTTAAGGAATTACTAATTCTTTTTGAGTTTATATTAATTTGAACACAAATGTATGCAATATTCAGACACAGATATGATCACGGAATCAAACACAGATGCAGATATAAAGTAAAAGCAATAAAGGAAAGAACACACCGGATTTTATACTGGTTCGTAGTTACCCTACATCCAGTCCCGCAACACAAGTACGGATTTCCTTTCAAAATCAATTCTTACAATTACACCCTCGATTTCAAGGCCACGAGGTACACCGCTCCAGATTCATAATCCTCTGGGTAGAGATACTTGATTTTACGGGCAACAAGTTCACCCGATTGATTTTCCAGGCTACAATCACACCTTTTCTCGCTCGATTGAATACAAAGAAGTCTATAACTCTGAATAGCACTGGGATCTTGTTGAGATAGTGATATAGAATCAAACCAGAGATGATCTAGTTAGATTCAATGGTGATTCGGCAGAGTAATGGTAAAAATGTATATAAAGAAATGTAGAAGAAGAAGAGGAGTGAAATCAGAGAAAATATGATTGTAAATTCGTTTAAAACAACCCCTATTTATAGTAGAACAACGACCATGTCCATTCATGAAAGGATATGACGAATGGACACTTCCTTTGAAACTCAAATTTTTGAAATAAACTGTCACCTTGTCGACAAGGGGTCCTTGGGGTTGTCGACAAGCCTTAGTTATTTTTGGTAATTTGTTTTTTCTTTGAAAATAACTTCTATCTTGTATTAAAACTATTTTAAACTTTATAAATATACTTAACTATAGTTAAAATACATAAATAAGTATAGAGAATAATATTTTGGTATATATAAAATTTTACTATAATTTTGTATTTGGATCTAAGTATAAATATTAAAAGTTAAATATATTATAACTAAAAGATAATTTAAAACCAAGGATAATTTGATATTGAATATAAAGATTATTTTGAGGCTAAAAGTATTTTAAAACCAGGATAGATGTTTTTGATTTAAAAAGGAAGATTTTGAAATCATTTTGAAAACAAGATATAATTTTGTAAAACATTTGAATAAAAGTTAGTGGATACGAAACGATGTTCCACTAGATTTTTCGTAGGTTCCATCATACTTAGGGTTCCATCCCTTTAACGGGCTTGAAGTGGATTCCATTCCACGAATAAAATGGATTTTAAGATGTTAGTGCTTTTCTAGGAGTTTTAACAAAATTCCTAACTAAATTACTTATCTTGAAATCTTGAACTCTTGATAATCTTGATACTCATGAGTCTTGAATCTTGATATCTTCGATCTTGAGTTCATCAGTTCTTGAATCTCTATACTGTACAGTCTTCATTCTTTGGTACCTGTATATATATCCTGCATATACATATATATCTAAACAATAATGTTAGTATTTATATTTTATAATCTTATTCTAAGGTTGTTGTCATCAAAACCAACTTCTCAGGGACTAATAAGTAACACATACATATAATCAAAACTATAGCGTGTAAAATAACAACTCATCATCAAAGAGTGAAATAATCTCAATCATAAATTAATTCATATCATGTACCCAAACAATTCAACCATAATGACCATAACAAAAGTCCATGACAAAACTTAAGGTTGATCTAAATAGCATGTACAAATGAATGAAAAGAATTCAACAATCAGCATAGCTCATCAAAATAAGCACACATACTTAGAATAACATGATATCATTACCATACTAACCTATCAACCAATAACATGTGTGTATTAATTCCTATATTGACTGCACATCCATCATAATATGTGTATCCTCAAAACTATCAATGAACTTACTCATAGTCTCATCTTCAAAATAATCGACGTACCATCTCATTTTCACATCTTCCAAAATCATACATGTACCCACTCATGACTATGTCCTCAAAATAATATGGTCATTTACTCATGCAGTAGCTGCATCAGTCCTTAATCCTTAGACCCACATCGTAAGGTCTCTTCTAAACGACCACCATCATAATAGAATTGTACTTTGGGATATATGATAACTCGTATGAACGAGTCTTAGGTAAGAGGCTACTCAAGCCTCAGTTTCTCAGTGCATGAATCCATGCCACTCAGAGGGCCAGGAACTAAACCACATGTCCTAGTAGTCCAGGGTAAGACAGATCCTAACATCAAGAGATCTGGGGCAAGTCCTAGCCTAGGTGATCTTCCTCATATACCCTTTCTTTACGAGCATACGTTGAAATTTTCGAGTACCAGCAATCCCTTAGCACATTTCATATCCATAGTAGAGCGCGTCCTAGCCCCACTTCACAAGTCTGCATCCTAGAACTTGTTCTTATGAATCACCATCACAAACTCTCATCATTGAGTTGTTAGGCTCGGAACATCTACAATGGATCCCATCTCTTCCATTCTTCAGATCACATCGAAAAAAATATGATTCAAAATCCTCTTATAGTAATTTCTTCATTTGATGACAAGGATAATATACCCAAAATACCATAGAGGGATCCACAGTGAGAAGTGTTCTAATATGCCTTCAAAGCAAATATTTTTATTTTCAAGTCAAAGCTTCCATCTACGTTTAAAAGCAAAATCTTTTTCCTCCTAAAATATCACCACTATTTTGTAAAAAAAATTCCCAAAATATTTTCACTATTTTAAATCAATTTCAAAATAAATTTTGAGGAAACATTGTTTTTTAAAAATTTATAAAATGGAAACTCTTTATTCAAAATATTTATGGTACCCGATAATTATTTGAAAATAGATTTTCGTATGTATATTTTGATAAATATATAATGACCTCCTCGTTTGTCCTCTTAATTCCTCAGTAGCACTCATCAAGTCTTTAGTCATCAAAATTCTCTAATTACTATTCTCATCTTCAAGGAACATCTTCAATTCTCTTAGTCATTCTGAATATCCAACCTTCCTCAACTTAGAAAACCATGTTATCCCACTATGAATAAACCAAATATGTTCCTTACCAATCCACAAGTTTCTTCAATGTACATCCCACCAAAAGTTAACATTGGATAACTATCTCATCCTACATTTATCATACATAGCAAGCAACACAACCTAACATATAATAATCACGACATGGCAGAAGGAAAAAAGTCAAACAAACAAGCAAGTAGACAAGCAAATAAGTATACAAGTTAACAAACAAGTAAGTAAACAAATAATTAAAACCAATTACAACAAATCAAGCAATTAACACAATACAAACAAAAGGAAAACAATTAAAATAAGCACTACATGAATTAACTAACTAAACAGTCAAATGGTATAATACAAATAAGGAATCAAACGTAACTTAACTAGAAATAAATCAGTGCAAAAAATTCAACCAAAAGGAATAAATATAGTAAAAAGGTAATATCCCAAGCATCGAAATGGGTAATCCCTACGCTATATCCTGACCCCTATATGGAGAGAAATAACTAGAAATATCTATAACTCCTTAGAGAAAGTCAGACATAACAATCATAAAGGTAACACCGTCATAATGAGTGTTAGGTAGACTAAAAACTCATTTTATCTTATCATCTTACACCCTATGTTACAAAGTCTAGTTTTACATCCCTCAAATAAATTTATTGTATAAGACATCTTTTTAATAAAATGCTTTTTAACAAACACCTCCAAAGTTTGTTATTCAATCACATATTTTATTTTTAACCATTTACCACCAAATCAAATCATTCTCATCTTAGTAAAATATTTTCTCAAAGTATTATAAAACTGGATACTTTGTAATGTAACTTTTCTGCATAATATATTTTCAAATATATTCTCATTTAAACAAATTTTTTATTAGGTCTATTTAAACAAAACTATTTACCTAAAAATACTTTTCTTTTCAAAACATCATTTTTCAAAGCGTACCTTTTAATTGAAAATCCTTACAACCAAAAATTAATTTGAAAATAAAAAGTTTCCTGAAATCAAAGTTACTTTTCGGATAAAATATTTCACTCAAACAAATATTTTCTCGCATTCTTTACTCTAAAGAGATACTCCTCAAATAAAAATACTTTTATAAAACTCTTTTCAAATATTTTCACTAATAAAATAATTTCTCAAATAAAAATATTTCCACCATTTTATTTCCAATTGCTTCTTCAAGAAAATAATTCCTTTAGAATAAATTATCTTTTTATAGAAATAACCTTTCTGCAAGGTATCTTTAAAATAAATCTTCTCCAAATCATAGTATATTTAATATATAGAATGCTCCATCAAAATAACTTTTAAAGTCAATATTCCAAAAATCATACAGTATATATTTCCAAATATTCTTCATGAAAATATCCCTTTCACAAAGGATGTTCTCAAATTAAAAATAATTTTTAACTTAGATGTCCTTATTAAAATAATTTTGCCAAAATAAAATACTTTAAACTAAATGTCATTTCATAAAATATTTTCAAATAGAATATTTATCAACAAAACATTTCTTAATCATAATACTATTATAAAAATACATTCCAAAGGATGTTTTTAAAATAATTAAAAATTTTCATACTAAAATGTTTCTCCAAAGATTGATTCAACCTCCAATTTTGTGACGACCGCCCATGACCCCTGCACCGAATCTAGAGATAGTGCGCTGTAAAGTGTGCCAGGCGACCATGGACGATTGTCAGGGTAGATTAAAACAACAGAATCTATCGTATTACTCACAGCGCATGGACAAAATACAATAGAACATATATATAGTGAAGCTTTACAGAATAAAATGCCATCATATAAAACTTCATAATAGTTGAATACAAGCATCCAAATAGCCAATACATCAAGCCTCACTACATAACACTCAAAGAATACAAAACAGCGGAACATCCAGTACATATAATAAGAAGATAATATGCAACCCTCCAGCTCGTCTTCGATATCAGCATCGTGAGAAGAGAACAACACCTGTCACCTGCTACCTAGTCTGCACGTCCCAAAAATGGACGAACAGCCCAAGGCAATAAGAATTAAAACATAAAGCCTTGAGTCAGACAACAGTCTTAGTGAGCAGTAAACTAACTAACAACATACCAAAAGAGTACAAAGGAAAAAGGAATAGGAATACAACCCTCCCACTCCAACCTCTTTCTACAGTGATATCCCCCAGACACACACTAAATAGAAGCAAACATAGCAGAGCATACAATTTAAAGTAGAGTAATAATCATTCGAGTCAAGGGCGATGTTTTCCAAGTACCAAGGCCTAAATCAGATAAGCACCCAGAAAATACCGCTCTTGAGTCCGAATGACGATACAACCATACATCCATGACTCTGGCTATCACTGTTATCGTTGCCTTGATATCACCATTAATTGAATGACCGGCACATTCTTTCAGCCGTCCGTCAAGGGCTAATGGAAACCCCGGTTCTAGACATAACTCCCGCACGTCATCATGACCCGTGCCTAGGACTATCTAATCTGCCCAGAGTACTTGACTATCAAACATTAGCCTTCAGGGACTATCTAATCTGCCCAACGTACTCTTGCTTTGAGCATGCTAGAACCTTCAACAACGATGAGATCTCAGCCTCCTAGTCATCCTCCTCGACGACTATTTCCATACTAGCTCAAGCGCCTCTCGAGCAACCATTACCCTTAACTCGAATCATATCACCGAGTTACCAACGTGCTTGGAATGATCCCGTCTGGATTAGACCAAGTCTTCATCACATGATGCCTCGCTTCATTACATCCTCGCAAAGCCTCATCTCAACATCACATCATCAAATCTATGCATAAGAGCTTCATCATCCCGCTACATATGCCACGAGCAGCTTTCCCAATTCAAGAGCCTTTCCCTTAGCTTTTGAATCATCTTCAACCACCTTGTCTAAAACCAATCAACAATCATCTAATTCACAGCAATCAATCATGTCAAACATCAATCCAAGTAACCAAGCATTCAAATATAAGCAAAATGGACAATTATAACAATAATGGCAATTTCGTAATTAAGGAGTTGAAAGTCTAACAAGCATGAAAACATGAGAATTATCTCTACAACTTGATGAATGAACTTGCATAGGTTAATCATATACAAAAATGGTTGTCAAATCATTATGAACAATGGATCTACATGGATCTACACTTAGGTTTACAAAAATGCATAGAAATCACTATTTTAACACCAAATCAAGCCAACAATCCGATCTACTCCTTTGGATCCGTGTGAGAGATAATCACCACTCACCAAATCACCAAAACAAACCCAAATCAACACGCTTCAGATCTGGACAGCAAGGGATCAAGCTTGATCTATCACGAATCCGCTTCAAACGAAGAAATCTCTCTTGAAAAGATGAAGATCTTCAATCTATGCTCTTGAATCTTCAATTTGATCTTCAACTTGGATGGATGGAAGCACTAGATTAGAGTGGAGAAAAGAAGTGAAGAAGTGTAGAAGTCGAGCTCTCAAAATGGCAGCACTTCGTCGCTTCGAAATCCGGATCCCAAAAAGTGAGAAAAACCCTTCCTATTTATAGTAGAAAATTCCCTTAAGTCGTAACTCGTCCGCCTCTATAAGTCGTCTCCGACTTATAACCTAAGACACTTCCGACTTAACAAAGCCTCCAACCTAACAGATATGCACGCGCGCCCCAACTCCTAGGTCGCTTACGACCTAACGGCTTAGTAGTCCTACGACTTACGACTCAACTGGGTCTCCGACTCAACATAGCGCGCGACATAACAGTTCGACTTAACAACTTAGCCTATGCGCGACTTAGCGACTTACGACTTAACAGACCAATTCTCTACGACTTAAGACTTAACTTCCCTAAGTCGTCTACGACTTAACACATAGGCTAAAACCCAGCGACTTAACACCTTAAGTCTTCACGCGACCTAAAACCTCACGACTTAGTAGTCCTGCGACCTACGACTTAATCCAAAACCATGCTACAGTCACCCAACGACTTAACAGGTACACTACCTCGCGACCTAACAAACTTACGACTTAACATACCCACGCGACCTAACACTTAGACTGTATACGACCTAATACAACCTTACGACTTAACTCGTACGACTTAACTCCCATAGGTCGTATACTCCTTAAGTCGCTAACCTATAGGTCATACCAAGATACTAGGTCGCTACACAGCTATCTCCAAACTCCTTAGATCGTTGCCGACCTAACAATGCTAACTCGGAACGACTAGGTCGCCCATCCCTAGGTCGCGAACAGCTATAGGTCGCTCCAATACTTCCTTAGGTCGCCTAACCCACTTGAGTCGGTCACGACATAACTCTTAACTCGCTGCTTCTTAACTCGGTAACAATTAACTCGCCACTATCCTTAAGTCGCGCCTATCCCCTAAGTCGTATACGACTTACGATCTATACTAAGTCGTGAACGACTTAGGACTTAGCCATATTTTGCCTAAAATCTGAAATGGCTCAACAACACTAAAATTCCAGATTTTGACAAACTTTTCGATCCGTAAAAATACGGGTCGTTACATTCTCTCCCCCTTAGGAATTTCGCCCCCGAAATTCCAAACAATCATAGCAATCAAAAACTATTCTGTACGCCTACCATCCATAGCAATCAACAAACCATGCATCCAATTCTAGCTTAGCGTACAGAATTCTAAAACTAGAACAAGTTACAATATCGCGAGATGACACGACACCTTAGGGCCATACCTTGAAAAGTTCAGGATGAGCTGCCTTCATCCTCTCTTCCACCTCCCACGTGCAGTCGTTATCATCATCACTCCATTGTATCTTGAGCAACTTAACTACCTTCCTCCTAAGCTGTTTCGTGTCGGTTTCAACAACACGAAGCGGCTTACGAGGTCTTTTATCGACTGGATTAACTTCGAAATCTTCATAGCTATCGACAGAAACCACTGTATTCGAGTCGTGCACATACTTCCGTAGATACGATACATGAAAAACATTGTGCACACTCGACATCTTCTCCGGTAATTCCAATCTATAAGTGAGCTTTCCAATTCGCTCGGTAATCGGGAATGGTCCAACAAATCTCAGAGTCAATTTTCCTTTCTTCCCGAATCGAATAACATTCTTTAGTGGAGAAATCTTCACAAAAACCATATCTCCTACGTCGAATTCCAAATCCTTTCGACGCTTATCGGCATAACTCTTCTGACGGTCTTGGGCTGCCTTCATTCGTTGCCGAATGATCTCTATACACTCCGTAGTCTGTCGAATCATCTCTGGCCCAAGCATCCGCTTTGCTCCTGCTTCCATCCAACATGTCGGAGAATTACACGGTCTTCCGTACAATGCCTCATACGGTGCCATACCAATACTTGACTGGTAACTGTTGTTGTATGCAAACTCCACCAAATGAAGGTGATCTTCCCATGATCCTCCGAAGTCCAAAACACATGCTCTAAGAAGATCTTCCAAAACTCGGTTGACTCTCTCGGTCTGACCATCTGTTTGAGGGTGATAAGCTGTACTCAAACACAACTCGGTTCCCAAAACTTCCTAGAAGCTCTTCCAAAATCCACTAGTGAACAATGGGTCTCGATCGCTCACTATACTCTTCGGAATACCATGGAATCGAACTATCCACTTAACATACAACTCAGCCAACTTTGATGCAATCCTAGTCGATCGAACAGGAATGAATCTAGCACTCTTAGTCAAATGATCTACGATAACCCAAATCCCTTCATTTCCCGTTCTGGTTCTAGGTAGCCCATCAATAAAATCCATCGACACTTGCTCCCACTTCCATGTAGGAACTTCTAATGGCTGAAGCAATCCACTTGGCTTCTTCTACTCGGCTTTTACCAACTGGCAGTTCATACATTTGGAAATAAAATTTCCAACATCTCTCTTCATACCTTCCCAGTAGTAGGTTCTCTTCATATCCCGATACATCTTATTTCCACCTGGATGAATTGTCAACTTTGAGTGGTGACTTTCCTTTAGAACTTCACTCCTTAATTCATCTATATCTGGAACAACTAGTCGTCCTTGCTTCCGAAGCCAACCCTCTCGATCGACCTCGAATCCTTTATCCTTTTCTGGATCCAATCCAGATTCCAATTCACGGATAATCTTGACAAGCTTATCATCTTGCTTTTGGCTCTCGCTAATCCTTTCCACAAGAGTCGGTCTTATCGATAAGTTTGCCAACATCTCAGGTTCCAATTCATATCTAGGCCTGAAGTCAAATCCGGCTAAATACTCGAGACTCTTTCATTCTGAAAACATGGCTCCCAATCCTGCATGTCTTCGACTTAACGCATCTGCCACTGCGTTACCTTTTCCCAGAGTATAAGCTATACCAAAATCATATGATGCTAAAAACTCTAGCCAACGTTGCTGCCGAAGATTCAAATCCTTTTGGGAGAAAAGATACTTCAACGACTTATGATCCGTAAACAACTCGAATCGAACTCCCAACAGATAATGTCTCCACATCTTCAGAGCAAATACAATCGCCGCTAATTCCAAATCATGAGTCGGGTAATTCCTTTCATGCGGCTTCAGTTGTCGACTTGCATACGCAACAACTTTATCCCTCTGCATCAGCACTGCTCCAAGTCCAGTACCACATGCGTCGGTGTAAACCACCATCTCATCATTCCCACTTGGAATAGTCAAAACAGGAGCACTTGTCAATCTCTCTTTCAGGATTTCTAAAGCTTGCTCACACTTAGCATCCCAACTGAACACTTAGTTCTTCTTCGTCAATCTTGTTAACGGTGCAGCTATCTTGGAGAAGTCTTTGATAAACCGTCGATAATATCCTGCTAATCCAAGAAAACTTCTCACATCAGATGCATTCTTAGGTCTAACCCAATCCTGGATTGCTGCCACCTTAGCGGGATCAACCGCTATCCCATTTCCAGAAATCACATGGCCTAAGAACCTCACTTCACTCTTCCAGAAGTGACACTTCGAAAACTTAGCCCTCAGCTGATGTTTCCGCAAGATTTCCAAAACAATACGCAAGTGCGTCTTGTGCTCCTCTTCCGTTCTGGAATAAATCAGAATATCATCCACGAACACAAGTACGAACTTGTTCAACTGATCTCTGAACACTCTATTCATAAGATCCACAAAATATGCTGGCGCGTTAGTCAATCCAAACGGCATTACCAGCCACTCAAAGAAACCGGATGGTGTCCTAAAAGCAGTCTTCGGCACACTATCCTTAGCCACTCTCAACTGGTGAAATCCCGTTGCCAAATCCATCTGAGAAAACACCTTAGCTTCGTGAAGCTGATCAAACAAGTCATCTATTCTCGGCAATGGATACTTGTTCTTCTTAGTCACCTTATTCAGCTCACGATAATCCACACACAACCTTAGCGATCCATCCGCTTTGGTTACAAACACAACTGGTGCACCCCATTCGGACACGCTACGCCGAATGAATCCTTTCTGTAAAAGGTCATCAACTTGCACCCTCAACTCTTGTTGTTCCCTAGGCGCCATCCGCCTAAGAGGCATCACAACAGGTTTGGCTCCTTCAACTAGATCTATACGAAACTCGATCTCTCTATGCGGCGGCAACCCTTTGACTTCGTCAAAGACATCCTCGAATCCATTCGCGATTGGCACTAATGACAGTCCATCCTGTGGAACAACTAGCGAATACACTCATGAAGATGCCTTCTTCATGCTTACATCGTATCACAATCTTTCGCCCCTCCACATTCTCGACTGTCACTTCCAACCTTTCGCAATCAACCTTAGCCGCATACTTCCTAAGCCAGTCCATACCCAAAATAATTCCGAACCCCGCAAAGTTCAGAACAAAACAATCACAAACAAAAGAGCAACCATGACTCGACACAATCAGACCACGGCATAACATACACAAACAAGACGAACCCCCAACTGGATTAGTCACAACCAATGGCCTATCAACAATATCTGGTTCCAAACCTAACCGGCCTACAAGTTCACTACAAACAAACGAATGCGACGCTCCAGTATCAAACAGAACTCTAACTGGAACACCACATTAGAAAAGAGTACCTTGAACCACCACACTCTTTCACTTCTCTTCAGCGGTAGGAGCTTTTGAAGACGAAGGAACAACTCCCAAAGCATAAGCTTGCACAATCTGCTTGTCCTTCCTCGGTTTTGGATAATTCTTCTTGATGTGCCCTGGCTTGTCACAGTTTTGACACTTCATCGGTGCCTTCAGATCCTTACAATCCTTAAAGAAATGGCCCTTCTGCTGACAGTTGTAGCAAATCACCTCGCCTTTCGGCTTCTTCTGGCCATCCCTTCCCTTCTGCTGCTGCTGCTTCCTCTTCTTGTTTCCACCCTGCTGGGGTTTAGACTCTTCCCTGGTAACAGCAACAACAGATCCTTCCTTAGGAAACAGACTCTCATGCCTAAGAGCTTTCTCCACAAGCTTCTCAAACGAATCATCCAAATGATCCACCAACTGCCTCCCAAGATAACTGTCCAAGCCTGTCACAAACTTCTCATTCTTCTGATATGCAGATTCAATATATGACCGGGCATACTTGGACAAAGCTTCGAACTCAGAAACATACTCAAGAACTGGTCTCCCACCTTGCTTGAGCTCCACAAACATCTTGAACAGAATTGACTTCTGAGCTGTAGAAATGAACTTAGCTTCAAATCTGACTTGGAATTGCTCCCAAGTAATCTCTTCTTCCGGAGTATTGATGGTAATAGAGTTCCACCAATCAGAAGCTCTCCCTTGAAGCTGTCTTGATGCCAACTTCCTCTTAGTTGCATTTTCAATTCCCAAATCATCAAAGATCCTTCTACAAGCATCTATCCATCTCTGGACCTCAATGGTAGATTCTGTTCCCAAGAAAACCTTCCCTCCAAGAGCAGTATAGTCCTTGCACAACTTAGCAAAATCCACTGGTTTCGGAGTTTGGACTTGAACTCCAACATCAACTGCTGCCCCCGGAATTGGTATCCATCTCATGATCGAAGTCATCATAGCTTCAAACATAGCTGCATAATCAGCAGTCCCCACAGTAGCACGGCCTTCCCTAGCAGCTGGTCTCCCTCTTCGACTCATTCTCAATATCTATAAAAAGGAATGATTAGAACTTCTAGAGAAACAACTGCATAAAGGACTCAAACTCTACTAAGCTACTATATTATATATAGTAGTCATCCATCAAAATTACAATTACGTCTCTCATACGTAGTTATGTCAGCGAGCGTTGGGTAAAATCGATTAACCAAGCTCTGATACCAAATGTGACGACCGCCCATGACCCCTGCACCGAATCTAGAGATAGTGCGCTGTAAAGTGTGCCAGGCGACCATGGACGATTGTCAGGGTAGATTAAAACAACACAATCTATCGTATTACTCACAGCGCATGGACAAAATACAATAGAACATATATATAGTGAAGCTTTACAGAATAAAATGCCATCATATAAACTTCATAATAGTTGAATACAAGCATCCAAATAGCCAATACATCAAGCCTCACTACATAACACTCAGAGAATACAAAACAGCGGAACATCCAGTACATATAATAAGAAGATAATATGCAACCCTCCAGCTCGTCTTCTATATCAGCATCGTGAGAAGAGAACAGCACATGTCACCTGCTACCTAGTCTGCCCGTCCCAAAAATGGACGAACAGCCCAAGGCAATAAGAATTAAAACATAAAGCCTTGAGTCAGACAACAGTCTTAGTGAGCAGTAAACTAACTAACAACATACCAAAAGAGTACAAAGGAAAAAGGAATAGGAATACAACCCTCCCACTCCAACCTCTTTCTACAGTGATATCCCCCAGACACACACTAAATAGAAGCAAACATAGCAGAGCATACAATTTAAAGTAGAGTAATAATCATTCGAGTCAAGGGTGATGTTTTCCAAGTACCAAGGCCTAAATCAGATAAGCACCCAGAAAATACCGCTCTTGAGTCCGAATGACGATACAACCATACATCCATGACTCTGGCTATCACTGTTATCGTTGCCTTGATATCACCGTTAATTGAATGACCGGCACATTCTTTCAGCCGTCCGTCAAGGGCTAATGGAAACCCCGGTTCTAGACATAACTCCCGCACGTCATCATGACCCGTGCCTAGGACTATCTAATCTGCCCAGAGTACTTGACTATCAAACATTAGCCTTCAGGGACTATCTAATCTGCCCAACGTACTCTTGCTTTGAGCATGCTAGAACCTTCAACAATGATGAGATCTCAGCCTCCTAGTCATCCTCCTCGACGACTATTTCCATACTAGCTCAAGCGCCTCTCGAGCAACCATTACCCTTAACTCGAATCATATCAACGAGTTACCAACGTGCTTGGAATGATCCCGTCTGGATTAGACCAAGTCTTCATCACATGATGCCTCGCTTCATTACATCCTCGCAAAGCCTCATCTCAACATCACATCATCAAATCTATGCATAAGAGCTTCATCATCCCGCTACATATGCCACGAGCAGCTTTCCCAATTCAAGAGCCTTTCCCTTAGCTTTTGAATCATCTTCAACCACCTTGTCTAAAACCAATCAACAATCATCTAATTCACAGCAATCAATCATGTCAAACATCAATCCAAGTAACCAAGCATTCAAATATAAGCAAAATGGACAATTATAACAATAATGGCAATTTCGTAATTAAGGAGTTGAAAGTCTAACAAGCATGAAAACATGAGAATTATCTCTACAACTTGATGAATGAACTTGCATAGGTTAATCATATACAAAAATGGTTGTCAAATCATTATGAACAATGGATCTACATGGATCTACACTTAGGTTTACAAAAATGCATAGAAATCACTATTTTAACACCAAATCAAGCCAGCAATCCGATCTACTCCTTTGGATCCGTGTGAGAGATAATCACCACTCACCAAATCACCAAAACAAACCCAAATCAACACGCTTCAGATCTGGACAGCAAGGGATCAAGCTTGATCTATCACGAATCCGCTTCAAACGAAGAAATCTCTCTTGAAAAGATGAAGATCTTCAATCTATGCTCTTGAATCTTCAATTTGATCTTCAACTTGGATGGATGGAAGCACTAGATTAGAGTCGAGAAAAGAAGTGAAGAAGTGTAGAAGTCGAGCTCTCAAAATGGCAGCACTTCGTCGCTTCGAAATCCGGATCCTAAAAAGTGAGAAAAACCCTTCCTATTTATAGTAGAAAATTCCCTTAAGTCGTAACTCGTCCGCCTCTATAAGTCGTCTCCGACTTATAACCTAAGACACTTCCGACTTAACAAAGCCTCCAACCTAACAGATATGCACGCGCGCCCCAACTCCTAGGTCGCTTACGACCTAACGGCTTAGTAGTCCTACGACTTACGACTCAATTGGGTCTCCGACTCAACATAGCGCGCGACATAACAGTTCGACTTAACAACTTAGCCTATGCGCGACTTAGCGACTTACGACTTAACAGACCAATTCTCTACGACTTAAGACTTAACTTCCCTAAGTCGTCTACGACTTAACACATAGGCTAAAACCCAGCGACTTAACACCTTAAGTCTTCACGCGACCTAAAACCTCACGACTTAGTAGTCCTGCGACCTACGACTTAATCCAAAACCATGCTACAGTCACCCAACGACTTAACAGGTACACTACCTCGCGACCTAACAAACTTACGACTTAACATACCCACGCGACCTAACACTTAGACTGTATACGACCTAATACAACCTTACGACTTAACTCCCATAGGTCGTATACTCCTTAAGTCGCTAACCTATAGATCATACCAAGATACTAGGTCGCTACACAGCTATCTCCAAACTCCTTAGATCGTTGTCGACCTAACAATGCTAACTCGGAACCACTAGGTCGCTCATCCCTAGGTCGCGAACAGCTATAGGTCGCTCCAATACTTCCTTAGGTCGCCTAACCCACTTGAGTCGGTCACGACTTAACTCTTAACTTGCTGCTTCTTAACTCGGTAACAATTAACTCGCCACTATCCTTAAGTCGCGCCTATCACCTAAGTCGTATACGACTTACGATCTATACTAAGTCGTGAACGACTTAGGACTTAGCCATATTTTGCCTAAAATCTGAAATGGCTCAACAACACTAAAATTCCAGATTTTGACAAACTTTTCGATCCGTAAAAATACGGGTCGTTACAAATTTCTAATTAAAACACCTTTTTACTAAAAAATACTTCCAAATAAAATATTTTACAATATTCACTTTTCCTTACAAAAATATCTTTATAAGAATATTATATTTTTCAATTTAAATACTTTATTCTCTCCAAATATTTCAATAAATTACATTATGCCGAAAATAAACAATTTTCCCTATATAATAAAATATCTTTAAAATAAAAAATGTAGATTATTAATTTTTTGAACAAAATATTATTCACTTAAAAATAAAAAGTGATTTCATCTTATTAAGGTCGGGTTTTAGTTATAATTTAACATCGTATATGTGTGTTAATTGGGTTATAACCAACCTGTGCAGTTAAAGCGCTCGGTGGATTGAATGCGGTAGAGGTGCAAAAAGTCATAGCGGGGATGTAGCGAAGATATAGCGGGATATATCGGATTACTCTAAAATAGCATATAAATCCCATACTTGTTGTTTTTACAAATATATAGATAGTAATTATGTGAAAAATTAACATTCAATTGAATTATAATTAATACAAAAATAATTTTAAATAAAAATATGTGCAAATGTATTGTAAATGAACGTAAAAATGTTATATAACTTAAATTAATTTAGTAGAATATTAGAGTATTATCATTTCTAAACATATATAAAAAATTCAATGAAATTAATTAATTTCATAATTTTTATAGCGTATAAATATCATTTTTCAATCCAATTTTTTATAGAAGATATAGCGGAAATAGCGGAATATAGCGGAAATAACGGGATATAGCGGAAATAGCGGGGATTAAAGCGGAAAGGCTATATGTTGGGGATATATGGAAAAATCGTAGCGGTAGGAATCCGCTATAAGATATACCGGAGTTATAGCGGGGATATAGCGGGGCATTAACTGCACAGTAACCAACACTTAACCCCTCTTATAAGTATTTATCCTACCCCACTCCTAATTTGTTTGCCTTCCATTCAAATTCCATTTTAAATAAACATCATTTTAGGGTCAGATAATGGTGGTTAAACAAAAAACCCATACACACAAAACATACAATTATCAATAAAAACACTCTCCCGTTCTATATTTTTACCCAACCTAAGGTATGAATTAAACTACCCTAATTGGTTTAAACCTAACCAAGACTCGGGGAATCTCTAAACCTAGGCTTTGATATCAAGTGTGACGATCCATTATTTTTAATGTCTAAAATCAATTAAAAATGATGTAAAAATACGCTTATAACTAATTTCATATATTAAATACAATGAGCCATGGGTATATAAAAATAAAGTTTAAAACAATGAACATAAAAAGGAAACCTCATAGCGAAATTTAAACATGAATAGCATTTCAATGCAAATTTGATACATTTAATAATATACATATTTCAATACATTAACCATTTAATTTACAATAACAACTATATAACTACAGTGCAAGAGGTATTTAGAATCATCATGTGGATACAACCTATTTCGGATTCTTTGTTTTCCCTTTTGTTTCCACCCGTAAACCTTAAAACACAAAGATATATATAATAAAGGGAAAATGTGTCAACTATATTTGGACTACGCCTTATCCCATACACTACGGCCATAGATTCATGGCCAGTCCTAGCCACCTATTGGTGGAAGATGGAATGCGTAGGCGAAGAAATTTGTCATAGTAGGATCTGTTAATCCTACATAGGAGATGGATATGTTGATCCACCATTGATTGCTACTTATGTAATGGTATAAAGTGTAGAATATTGACACTAACGAAAAAGTTATTCGACGTTCAATAACTTGTCATTATTGGGATTGTTAACCCAAAAGATTATGTTGGAATTGCTAACTCAAAAGATTTAATCAAGGTTGTTAACCCAAATATATAGGCAAGCATGATGAGCTACACTCGGTTAGACGTAACTCAAACGATTACTATTGAAAATGTAAACTCAAATTATAGATAGGTAGTCGTACACTAGAGATGTCTTTAGGAATTATTCAGTTGGTATGTTCCACTCGTGAGTGGAAACCTTCATAATCAAGATTCGATTTAGTCACATTAGGAATAGTCAAGCTATAATATGAAAGTAATTAATCTCTTATGTATATAGAATACACACACTAAAGAATAACCTTAGGTATAGCTTGTAGATTATAACTAATCTTTAATTACTTGTCCACACCATATCACTAGTGATATTATTCACTCATTAGACTTTGTTTGACCTCCTCCAATTTTTCCTCTTTAAATCTATTATAGGTAGTAGAGTAGTAAGCGATGCTGGCAAGGCAAGGTGCATGGAGAAGGCAAACAGATGCTGTAAAGGTATATTTATTTATAGCTGCTCCCCATGTACTTCATATTGTATTATTTCTATTGATCAGACTTTTCTATATTGTCATTTAGAGACATTTTTGTACGGGCCATGTTTATGTTGAGGCTACTATCTGATTTGGTTATTTTCAATACCTATTTTTTATTTCCTTCCGTTGTGATATTTGAAAGTGCAGAATGTTCTAAATTGATAATAGTCTCTATATCATGTAAACTATAAAAACCCAACGACTCATACTTCTTGGCACAACGCGAGTTCAAACGCCATTTTGGGATTTGGATCGGTGTGTCCGAAGATGCGGGTTGTTAAATAATTTATCACAATAAACAGCACAAATATACATACATACATACTAATCATCAGCTATAGTAATACATCATCAATATAAATATAAGTAATCAAATGTGTACTAATCACCATTATGACACAACATCAACCATTAGTAAGACAACATTAATAATTAAATAATCACAATTAACTATCCATCATCTAGTAGCAGTAATGGTAGAATATCACATACTTATCAAACTATGATACCATCATCAAACATCAAATATATGTGATGATTACAATCAACAATTAATCATGCATTCTACAACCATCTAAATAAAATATTTACGACCATTATTCTCTGGACTATAAAATAGTTTTATTATTGTTTATTATAAAAGCTCCATTTATTTATTACATCTCAAAACAAAAGTACTTCTTTCACAAACGATAATATACTTTGAAATCTTTTATCATACTTTATTTCTTCAAATGCCTCAAAACATCGTATTTTAAATTAAAATTTCTTTTCAAAACAATAATATTATTATTTCATGTCAAAATAATAGTATATTCAAAAATCACTGTAATAGTTTCCAAAACCAATTTGTTACTATTTATCTCAGTAATAATAATATTCTGTTATAAATCCCCTAAACTCCGTTTTATATCCATTTACCTCAAAATGGTAATTATTTAGCCTCAAAACACTTTTAAAAACATATCCCTATTATTACTGTTTTTAATAAAAAAAACTTAAATTTATTACTCAAACGATAATAATAATTTTCTACTATAAATACCGTAAAATAAATTATTTTATCATTTACACAAAACAATACTATTTTCACTGAAATTCATAATATTATTTAAAATCTTGTTTTATTTTATTAATAATAATAAACTTTGTAAATCTTAATTTAGAATATAATTTTTGTTATTATTTATGAATTTTCCCAGTAATTCAAAAATAATAACCTTATTAAGTTCTATACTTTAATTTCATTAAGATTCGTTCAGTCATTGTTATTTACAGATACCAATCAAACAATATGTAAATAATCCCATTTTTATTTATTTATCCATATGCTCTAAGGTTACATAATTTCATCTAATTTTTGTTAATTAATTATTTTCCATTCAAATTCAAAATCAAACATCTAATAATACAAAATCAGAACCAAACATCCAAACCAAGGCACAACAAATCCAAAATATCATACTAACCAGACAATCATCATCACATATCAATAAATATTAATTTTCATCGGTATATGTGTATGTTATATTTTAAAATTCAATTAATTAAATTAAATTAAATGTAGCGACATGCTTTTGCAAAAGCTACAAAATTCAACAAACCAAGCGCCAAATCGTCCAAAATTCCATCATGAGTCTACTAAAGAAACCGTGCATGAATCAAAGTATGCATGTGAAAGATATGAAGGTTAGAAGGTCTAACCTTCTATTTGAAATCAATAAAAGTATGGGGCTAAAATGTAAATTTCCCGACCTTGTTCAAAGCCGAACATGCGTAACCCATCACTAGTCGCAGACTTCTATCGCCTTCCACTGCTACATCGTTCCACTATCACCGAATAAAACCTCTCCACCAGATTCCCCAGCCAAAACTGCCCCCCTCGCCCATCGTTCCGTCGCCTCCGGTCACCGATGGTGGCTCCGCTACCACACTCAAAATTGATCAGAAATTTACAAATTGTAGTCGATTCAATCACTGTTTAAGTAATCCAACGGTATGGATCTACCCCCCTTAACATCCTCTACATGATCATGCCCTTCGATGGTTCAATTGTCGCCATTTCGCCGTTGAAGCAAAAACCATAAAATGTCCAACTAAAAGTTCTTCTCCAATTTTTGGTCAACTAAAGCATTAAATGGAAAAATGGATCTCAAACACCTTTTCATCTCGTTGAGAGTTTGTATACATTTATGATATGCTAGGGTTCGAGCACTTTGAATTTTGATGAATTTAATTAGTTTGTTGAACCACCGTTAAATTGTAATTAGTGGAAATTTGGAGCTAGGGAAGAGAGATTGATGTGTTAGCTACCCTCCAGGGTTTCTAAGCATCAAATATATATGCAATAAGGCGGGTTCAGTTATGTCTAACCATTTGGCTCAAAAGTGCCTGCGTACCCTATTTAAGCACTATAACTCCTCGATTTCACAAACCGTAACTCCAAATCCAACAAATTATATACCAAACTAATCAGCTCGAAAAGACTTATGTAATGGTTATTGATACGACACCTAATTCATCCTTTTACTTAAAATTAATTTTTAATTAATTTTTTATCAACAGTGTCAAATTTGCGGGTCGTTACATTGGACATCTAAAACAGAAAGTAGAAAAAAACAAAGCATGAAATATATGTCCCATGGTGAATAATCATCTTGATTTGAGATTGGACAGAGACCATCTTGTTTGTCATCCATTTCACAGCAGCGAGTACATTGACCTTGATTTTATCCAAACAGCTAGCAGTCCTAATACTTTTCAATTTCCATTTGTTTCTTTACTCATCGATTTAGGTTCCTATTGGTATCTAGGAGAGCAGTGCTTCCAATAGCTTTATGACTGATGCTATTCCTGGTGATCCTCATCTGCATACATATCTTGATATGATTTATATTTCAGATGAGTTATGTGCAGTATGTGATATGGGTTGTTGGGTTGTTGATAGAATTATCATCTCCGATGTCCGTTAAATGGAATTTTCAACGTAGATATAATGGTAGTTACTATGATACCATATTACACTCAGCTTCTACAGATTTGCTTGGACCATATGCCCTTCGTCGTGGGATAGTATCACTACTTGTTCAGTATATTACATAGCCGAGTCAGGTTACACTGCATTTGATCATGTTGCCACCATTAGTCATGTTGGTTGGACTATGGCAGTTACAAAGTCCAATGGTATTGACAGATATTGTGATGTTTTTCATTGTCCTCCACATGATATACCGGATCTTACATAGATTTCCTGTCATGGCTTGCAAATGGGGTTACTTCATGCTGGATATGTTGAGCAAAGCCGTAGCATTGATCATCATAGGGACAAGTTGAGGCGGTAGTGCAAGGTTCAAAGCGGCAAGCAACGGAAGCACTAATAGTAGTGGCATATATAGGGTACATGCACAGGCTGTAGAAGCATAGTTTAGAGTAAAGTTAGAGGAAGAGGTTTACCGATTATAGGATTTACTATGAACACCTTGCTATCACCTCTGATGATGCCGAGCTTCGACATCGTAGTTCCCGCTCGAGAAAAGATTAATATTGACTGTGTATTTTTGAGATATTTATCGATTGTATATTGTCGGACATGTTCGGTGATTATGTATTTTTTTAATGTTGTTGGACTGTTGGTGTTTTACTTATTTAGTGATTCTGTATTTTTTCAATGGATTGATGATATTTTCATATCATCAATTATGTATTTTCTTCATGTTGTTTGCGGATTGGTGTACATTACATAACCAAACACTAGTATAATCATTAAACTACTCAAATGAATTAAGATACATGATACAGCTACACGATACATGATACTGTTAGAACTGGACCAGCCCATAGCCGAAGTAATGGATGAATTTTAATTTCTATATACCATTTGGGATCTTTATTAGGCTTATGAAGTCTAATTTATTTAGAATATTTTTAAATTTCTTTTAAGTAAAATCATTATTTTAGTTAAATTTATAATATAATTTTATATCATGTTATTAATATTATATTATATATATATGTGTGTGTGTGTATCATATGCACATATATTTGTATGTGTGCATGCGTAACATAACAATCTGTGAAAGGTATAAAATGCCCTTATATAAGTGTTGAGATTTACACTACAACGGACATGTTAGCTCATCTAGTATACAAATATATTATCCAAAGGGGCATTTCACAAGAAGGACAAACTTTGTAGTTCAATTAATTTCTAGGACACACATCTGAAATAATTACTTTCAAGGCCAAAGTCAGTAGAATAATTATTTTGCGTATTGTCCTTAAAAGTAATTATTTTGCGTATTGTCCTTAAAAGTAATTATTTTAGTTGTGTGTCCTAGAATTAATTTCACTTGCTAAAGAGGCCCTTTGTGGCTAATTCCCACTTATCCAAATGTATGTTTATATACTTAAATTTATATGAAAAATATTACAAATGTATATATTATGTATGTATGTATGTGAAAACTATATTTTATTTTAGATAATTTTACAAATTTTTATATATGTATATACTAGAATTTTAACATTATATATATATATATATCTATATATAAGTATGTTCAAAATACTTAAAATATCATATTAATTTTTTAATATTTTTATAAAACCGAAAGAATTTTAAAAACATATATATATTAAATATACATATATATGTATGTATATACATATATGTATATGTAAATATAATAATAATAAATTTATAAATGTTAATACCTTTAAAATATATAAGATATATACAATACACACACACACACACACACATATATATATATATATATGCACATGGAAAAGAAGAATTTTATGTATTTATTTATTTACATATAATAAGCATCCGCACGAGTAATTCGTAAAAATAATAAAAGTTATATTTTGAAACAAAATTTTGAATTTTTAGTAAAAAACCCGAGTGATATTTTGTTGTTTAGATATTTAATATAATTTATAATTTAAAAACAATTTTAAAATCAATTTTAATTTTTGGCTGATTTTTAAATATTTAAATTATAAAAAAATATTTTTAAAATTTTTATGCCGAAAACAAATTAGGTGTTAATTTAATTTTATAAAATATTAAAATATTTTATAATACATATATATGTTAATATGATTAATTTACATAATTAATTAGTTTAAATAATATTTAATAATAATATATAATAATTTTATTTCTTTCAAAAATATTTTATATATGAAACTATTCATATAAAATTATAGGACCATATTTTGTATATAATAGAATATAGAATTTTAATTAAAAAGCTTTTATATATATAAGTAATGTATATTAAATTGATTAATATAGAATATAAACCATATTTTTGCCCTAGTGATGGATGAGGTTACGAAGGGTATACAAGGTAAGATTCCTTGGTGTATGCTCTTTGCCGATGATGTTGTGTTAATTGACGTAAGTAGGATTGAGGTAGATAGACCCGTGTAGTCAATTCCCCGATATTGCCCCGATATATCCCCGATATATCCCGTAGCGGACTTTTGGCGCAACGATATTTCTATAAAGCGGCCCAATATAGCGGATCCGCTATTATCCCCGATATTGTGGCAATATTCCGCTATATCCCCAATTTTGTTACCCCGCTATATCCCCTTTTCCTATAAATAAGCATTTTGCTTGATGTCTTGCTTTTGAGTTTTATGGTAACTTTAAAGTTGATGTAACAATGATATACACTGTTTTATTATAACTAGTTCTAACTTTTTAAGTGTCAACTTTTTTTTATCTTTACTTTATTATAACTTGTTTCGCTTGGTGGGAAATAATAAGTTATACTTGTTCCTCTTTTTAATGTAGAATGTTCATCATTCCTCTTTTAAAGTCGTCCACTATATCCTCGATATATCTCCACTACAACTTTTCGCACCTCAAACGCTATGGAGCGGTGGAGCGCTTTAACTGCACAGAGATAGACAACTGGAGTTGTGGAGACAGACTTTAGAATTAAAGGGTTTTAGGCTTAGCAGAACTAAAATAGAGTATACAAAGTACGAGTTCGGCGGTGTCAGGTCAGAGGATGGAGATGTCACTCTGGCCGGACAAGTAGTGCCCAAGAAGGAATCCTTTCGATATTTAGGATCAATGTTGCAGTATGATGGTGAGATTGATGAAGATGTTGGTTTTAGAATTCAAGCGGGATGGATGAAATGACGACAAGCGTCTGGCATTCTTTTTGATAGGAAAGTTTCACAGAAGCTTAAAGGAAAGTTCTACAGAACAGCAATCAGACCTGCGATGTTGTATGGTGCAGAATGTTGGCCTACTAAAAGCCAACACGTCTAGAAGATAAGTGTAGTAGAGATGTATATGCTGCGATGGAGTTGCGGTCATACAAGAAGAGACTGAATTAGAAATGATGATATACATGATAAACTTGGAGTAGCACCAATTGAGGAGAAGCTAGTCCAACACCGCTTAAAATGGTTTGGACAACTCTAACGGAGGCCTCCTGAGGCACCTGTGCGTTGGAATTATAGGCCGCGTCGAATGCCCAAAGACAGGTAGAGGTCAACCAAGATTGACATGGGAGAAAGTAGTAAAAAGGGACTTAAAGGATTGGAATATACCCGAAGAGCTTGTGTCTGACACGAGTGCGTGGAAGTTAGCGATCTACGTACCAGAACCATGAGCTAGGAGTTTTTTTTGCTTAGAGTTGGTTTAAAGGTAGTGTTATAAGTTTTAGATTTTAGGACTAGTGAATAGAAACATAAGACGTAGTGTTTGGTCTTCGACCAATATTACTATTAGTACCATTATTTCTATTAGTATTATTATTATCATCATGGTTTTTTTCTTTATATATATTTATTTTTACCTTTTTTTTATTTTACTTAGTTATTGTTGTTGTTGTTATTATTATTATTATTAGTTTACTTATTTGACTTTATTTTATTATTATTATCATGGTTGTTGTTGTTGTGACTTTTTAATTGACTTTTTCATTTAATTTTAGGTTCTATCTCTAGCCGACCCCAACTTGTTTGGGAATAATGGCTTAGTTGGTGTTATTGTTGTTGTATATTAAATTGATTAAACAATAAAAAGAATTTTTAAGCCATGATATTATAGATAAATGTGTGATAAATTTTAATTTAATAAATATATAAGAATATAAACATACAAACAATCCGATTGTGATAATATATTGATATAATATAATCGTCATTTAACTAATATAACAGAATATGATATATAAATAATAATTCAATAGAGTATAATTGTAACACTACACCAAAACAGGTGATTCCCAACGAGTATAACTGTCGCAAACAGTTTCAGCAACGCTTATTAGCGTCGCTGTAGGGGCGTCGCAATTTATTGCCAACGCTTATAAGCATTGGGGAGTTTAGTTTCCCAACGCTAATAAGCGTTGGAAGGTTGTATTCGCCAATGCTTATAAATGTTGGTGTATATTATTTAGCAACGCTTATAAACGTTGGCAAATTAACCATCCAACATTGTTTAATTTTCTATGCTGACGCTTATAAGCGTTGGTAAATTTTAATTGGCAACGCTTATAACGCTGAAATATTTTCATTCTCAATATAGTCAATTATTTTAACATTAATAAACAATTAATAACTAACATTTATTATACTACATTCAATAGGAACCCAAAATTTACAATATTCATGATCAAATAACAACATAAATTTCATAGTCAACTACTTCATAACAATGTCAACTACTTCATAACAAGTACAATACATAATTAAGTTGGTTAATTCAATACATAATCAACTACTTCATAACAATGTCAAATTGGAATACAAAAGACAACGTAAATTTCATAGTGAAATTCTACAAATACCGAATACGAAACTCCGGCCATATAACGAAACCTCCATCTGAAAAATCACATAACTAGTGCATTCCATTTTGAGGACCATCATAAATCGACAATAATTTTTCTTCGTGTTGGAACCAAAAACTTCCGCAATTGGGTCATCTTCAAGATCTTCGACTCCACCCTTAGAACTATCATCCAACTTCCTCTTTTTTTCCGCTTCCTCTAGAAGTGCCTGCATTTAATATTACAGAAAGTGGCTCACTGTCCCGACACTAACTTTTCCAGATCAACAGTCCAACATTAGTGACTCGTACATTCAACTTCCTGTAGATTATCAAACTAGTGGGCTAATATTACAATTAAAAATCCACAAACCAAAATGTTGTTGGATGGGGATATTTAGCTATTATTTGACCAAATTCATGTGGAAAATTATAAAATGACAACATAAAGACCCTACCAAACATGGACTGGTTATATGTTGAAGGAAGTTGATGCTTCTCCTCTGGGGATGTACAAGATGGTAAGAACCGCTGCCCCTTCGTAAACTCATTGCACTGACCCTATATATCACACAAATAATGAACTGCATTTTGGTTAGTATTGATATGAAAGTTTTTCAGACTGGTTCTGTAAATCTTCTAAATAAGAACCACAAATAATCATATCCCAATAAAAAGGAGAAACCGGCTCAGTTATTTTTGCTAACCAAGTAGAAGAAAAAACATGAAAACATATAATGCAGTGAGCCAAAATAAAAGGTAAAGAGTGACAAAAAATGAAGACTAAATCTGGTAACTTCGTATGAGTATATCATTCCTAAAGAAAATCATGGGTATATCAATTTAAACCAACGAGATACCCAAATAGTCGATTTTAGAAAAAGAACAAATATCATAGTATAAATAATATAGGCTATCATCTACAAATCATGTGCGCCTCTGTTAAGTGTACATTTGAAATGCTTTTCCAGATATCTGCGCCAAATTAGAATGAAAAAAATACAAAAATATAAACCAAAAAAAACATCTGTACTGAAATACTAAAGAACCATGTGTGCCTCTATTAAGTACCAACAGTACATGGCATGTCCAATTGGACATGTACATAGCAAGTAGTGACATTCTTCCTTTTTTCTATAGTTATATCCATGAATTTCAAAAATTCTTACATGTACATTTTCTGGATTTAAACCTTACAATCTCAGCAAACAGTCTCGCGTAGAACATTTTCCAAACAATATAAACAACATTTACTGTCTGAATTAATTAATCATGGCTGATAAATGCTCAAATAGAGAGTAATTTTCCCCCTTTCTACTATAAATTCTCGCACATATACTCTAACCAATAAATTAGTTTTCCCTGAATGTCATCAGTTTTCTTTAATTTTCTGTGGTTTTGGGTTCCTTTCCCTATCTACCAATACATTTTGTATGCATGGTTAATAGCTTGATGTGTATCTCTATTTTTTTTCATGACAAATCAACCTCCAGGATCATAAGCAACAATCAGATAAAAAGAAGGGTTTAGTTTTAGGGGGTTTGCTCACCAGTCAATATGAGGAACAGGGTCTCTAATTTTGAAAAGCTTTTTAAATCTTTAAAACTGGAAATGTTTTGCTTTTAAACTTTTAAACTTTTAAACTTTGAGTTGCTTGCTGAAAACTTGAGTTGCAAATACTTCTTTGTTTCTGATTTAAAAACTGCATGCATGTTGATGATTGCTCTTTGATTTCCAGATTTGAAGAAAATGCAGACTGGTTTTCTTCTTGAAATGATTTGCAGTCTTGCTAAAAAAATGAGTTATAGGCTTTTATATTTATTTATTCCTTTTCTTTTTATTGAACCTCTTGAGTCTGTGATTTTAACAGTGGCCAGGTATGCATGTATACATACAGTCATATATTTACAGAGGCATGAATTCAACCCACATATAAAAAAAATCAGATTTCACAAGCTTCAACATAGAAATAAATCAAAGGGCGAAAGATTTGTTCACAGTGTATTGAGATTGTTGAGTTTTTTTCTTCTCACTTAATAAAAATCATCTCTGCAATTAACTATTTTTAAAGTGAATTACTTAACTTTAAATACTTGAATTTAATGATGTCATATACATACAAACATTTTTCATTAAAAGGTTATAGCCTAAAGATCGGTTTGTTGTATGACTTGGATTTTAAAAAAAAAATTTAAGAACCTGTAGCTTATAACAGGATTTAGATATCCATACCGACCTAAATATCAACTTGTGTATTCAGTCATGTAGGCAAAACAAACACATCATTCATCAATAATCATCACATGCAACACAAAGAAAAATGGGATTTAGAGTTGCTCACAGGCATGAAAACAGAGAAGCAGTTAACAAGCAGACTTCTATATATGTATCAGATAAAAGAGGATGAAGGATTGCTCACCTATAGGTGTTGAAACAGAGAATTGTTTACACTCCTGACTGTTTTAAAATTTGAGTTGAAAGCCTGGATAATTTTTCTACTTTGATCTTGAAGTTAAATCTGCAACTTGTTAATACAAATCTTTTCTTAAATCTTTGTTGTATTTGTTTATTTAATTTATCAATAACAAACAAAGACCCAAGCTTTACTTACAGTTTGAATTTTCTTATACAACAGAGAAAGATTTGTCTGCTACTTGAAATGTTTGAACCTGATCTTGATTTTAGTTTTGAATCTTTATTTCAAAAGAAGATGCATTTTAAACCTTTTTATCAAATCTAATAAATAAGTATGTAATATGTATATATTTTCTTTAAATAGCTTTTGTAAATTTTTATTTATATCAATTTTATAATATTACTTTTAAACCAATATTATTTTAAGCCTAGTTTATCTTACTCTTTGAATTAAAGATAGTATATCTTTTTAAATAAATAATTATATTTATATATTACTATTATTATTTTTTTACTTTTATTTCTTATTTTATATCCATTTTGTTTATTATTCCTACTTATATTAATTTAAAGAAAGAAATGATTTTAACTAATTATGTTTTAATTAAATAAACACATATAAAATAGTGTTTAGTATTGAACAATTGTTTTTCATAATAAAATCATTATATATATATTATAAATACAAAACAAATTTTCCTATTGGTATTAAATTTGTAGAGTTTCCAAATCCAAGATATTTATAAATTTTTACATTTTGAATTTTCCCAAATCAAAATTTCATTTACAATTTTAACTTTTAATCTATATATATTTATTCAAAATTTTCAAATAAATTCACAAGATCGAATTTTATGGTTGATAAAATTTTTCAAAATATTTATTTTTAATTTCCAATTAGAGATTCTATTTAAAATCATATCTATATTCATTTACATTAATAAATAAACAAATATCTATTTAAATTTGGAAAATACCAAATAAATTCACAATTCAGTTTCTAAAATTAGATAAATTTCCAATTTAAATTTGATTTAAAAACGGGAATGTTACAACGACCATCTCTTGATTAAAAATTACGAGATGTCCACCAATTCAACTCACATAAACATAAAATCATTTGGTATATGTGTATTGCTAGAAAATTACCTCTGACTCCTTAGGCATATATGTCCAAGTAAATTGGCACTATTCCAATGAGTACAAATGGGTATATATCATTTAGAGTGCTTAGTTAAATCAAAATGTAGTCCAGTTGAAAGTTCAAAGTAATCTAACAATAAAAAACATGCAACTTTTGTTTCTTTCAACATGAAGGAATTGCAACTTTTGTAAGGGAAGAAATAAGTGGATCAAGTAAATATGACACGATGAAAAATAGGAAGTGAAGGATGGTTGAGATGTTGTGAGGCTACACAGACACTTGAACGTGATGTCAGGAAAACAAAACATTGGCATTTGGAAACAATCATTCAAAGAGTAACAAACGGTTGCACACTGTATGATACTAGAATAAACTTTTATAGACTCAATACTTTGTATAGACAGTAAATCTTCATACCTTCCTATTACTACGCTATGTCCAAATTTTGAATTATCAGTTTAGGGTATGTACGGTATATTAGTTACGAATCTTACAATTTGAACTGGTAACATTCAATGCAAGTAATATGTGTACATCATATGGTGTCATCTTTTTGAAATTTTAAGTATTAACTATTCTAATGCAACGAAAATCTATGTTTATTGTTATAATAATTTTCCTCGTCAAATTTCACTTTTAAAGTATCTAAGTGCATTTATTCGCATTTTCTGGAATTTGTTATGAATACATGCAATTCACTGAAAACTTGAACATGTGTAATTTATCTGGAAATCATGGATGATGTTCAGATCTGAAAACTTGAACATATATTCTCCTCAACTTCTTAAATGAAGCAACCAATGTAGAATCTTGTAAATAAAACATATATTTAGCATCAAATAACTTAATTTGTAGTTTGAATAAATTTGAGTAAAGTAATATTTAAACCAAAACGAAGTACTGAAGAACCTTTCAGCTAATGACGTCCTCAAAGTAACAAGCCGTACTGAAGTGCAAGGTGTACGGGTCTCTAACATTTTAAACTGGAATAAGGTTGATATGGTTAGAAGAACCTAAGACCTCCTGATATAATTGTGTATAATTTGTTACGTATCCATCACTAATTCATGGTTGAATTTATTAATGTATTTTTAATGCAAGGAAAAATATCAAAGAACCATTAATATTTTATCGCTGTATGCAGTAAAATAAATAAATCAATAAGACGTAATGGATCCCGTGATTCAAGTAGCTGCTGCACTTTATTTGGTTAGAACCACTTTATGAAAAGAAAAGAATAAAAATGATTGTCTTTAAACTTAATTCAGCGGTGTTATAAAACCCTTATGATGCCTCCACTACAATCAAAGTCGAAATTAAAGGAAGTTATCAGTTAAATTATCAAAATTCTTGCTTTACTTTCCGCGTCGAACAAATAATTAAATTTTTAATCCACATGTCAATAATTTGAAATAGAAGTGAAAAAGTTAGGTAGTCTTGTTCAGTAGTTAGACATGCTCAGATTCTTTCACATATATTTGTATATATTCAAAAACACATTTACAAACATTCAAACATAAATCATCACATCTAGGCAAAGATTTGATCAAAGATAAGTTTGCTCACCTGGTTGCTGTTGAGACAGAGAACCAGAACCTGGAAACCTTTTTTTCTTTTACTTCCTTTTCCTACTTTAAATTTTTTTTTCTTTGAAGTTTAGATCTGCAAGTTGTAAATGAAAATTCTTGCTTACTCTTTGTTATATTCATTGACTTAATTCCTCAATAACAGCAATTTTAGATTACTTACAGTTTTGAAATCTTTTTATGCAAAAGAGAGCAGATCTGCAGCTTTAACCCAGAAATTAATTTTAATCTTTGAACTTGATTTGTATCCTGCAACTGATTAATACCATTGCTTAAATTCTTTGCTTTATTACTGATTAACAACATCAAATTCAAATTTATAAAAGAAATTCACTTGCCTTAATTTATTTCAGAAACCCTGCGCTTGCTTTCCAGGTTGAAGGCTGAAACTTGATTTCAAGGTTTAGATTTTTATTTGCTTCAGGCTTTGAGTTGAAGGCAGATTCGAAATGCACGGTGGTGCTTTTAAGGTTTCTGGCGGTATTCTTCTGCGAGTGCGTGGCGGTATATTGCTTGTCGCAGGTGGAACTTTTGATTAACATCGTTGGGGTTGATGTTGAAGGAGGGGCGGTTGGAGAATGAACGTAGGGAAACGATTTGGGGAAAATGCGGCCAGGGATAAGCGTGGTTAGGGTTAAGCGTGATATGTTATTCAATTACAATTTTGCCCTAGTATATTTCAATTAACTCCAATTAAACCAAGGCTTACAACGAAAATAAGTGTCGCCGTATTTAAAAGTGTAAATTTTTATTTTCAGTAACACTTATATTGGATAGCGACACTTATTAGCGAGACTAAAATGCAACCCATATAAGTGTCGCCAATTGGAAAAAAAAGTGTTGCCAAATGACTGTTTTGGTGTAGTGTAAATCGGATCATTACCTTATAACAATAATAGAAACTCACACCTTGAACCGTTGAAATGAACTCCTGAATCAAATTCTAATTCTGAAAGTGCTATATCCCGAACTGCGAACCACTAGCATCGAATAGTGTTTAATTTTATTTGATTTGAGCTTGTAAGAATGGAGAGAGTGGACTATGTGTTCAAAAATGATGTGTTTGAAGGCTTCCAAAAGTTCTCCAATAGGTATGGCTTGAAATGCTTATATATAGGAGTGATTAGAGACAAGTTAGGATCTAGATCCTCCTTTATCTCTTACCAATTCTCTTTTTCTTATCCATCCAAATGAATCCCTTTTATTTCCATCATATGGCTGCACCTTTCATAGCCTTACCATGGCCGAACCAACACCCCCTTTTTGGGCTACAAACCCATTTAAAGTCGGAACAAAATATTTTGCATTTAAATCCAATTTAAATGCATATCAATATCGTTTATCAATTAATATACTTATAACTATTATAAATACATTTAATAATATTTGTTCATCAAATCAAAATAAATTCTTATAACTAATATTTCATTAATATTAATTAGTTTAATTAATTTATAACAATTATAAACTAATTAAATCATGTGGTCAAGGATTGAATGATTCGGTTGTGCGACTCTAGATATAAATTTGATCAGCGATTAGTATCAAACTATTTGAATATTAACATTCATACGTCACTTAGTAGGTGGTGTGATATATTGGCTGAATTTATCGCTTACTAGGTTTCAGTAAAATTAAATTTTACTTTGCCAAGCCTTACCCAATTGTAACTAAAATTACATCAATTCTCTTCATCAAAACTATATCACTTTGGACTTATGGAATTTAACAATGGTCAAAATTTCAACACCATTTATATTCAACTCTATAGTCCAAACAAAAAGTCCTTAGTTCAATAATAATTATTATTATTAACCGAAATGCTCTAGCCAGAAACTTTGACTTTAAGTTGACTTAAGTTGGTCGTGATACTAATCTCATATAACCGAGGAGACGAATCCTCCCTTGAATAGTGTTTTACTTCCAATGCTTCCACTCGATTCAACTCTAGTCATTCAATCGATGTCATGCCATAATTCAACTATAATCAAAGCGAAGTTTCAACGTTGAAGCTTGACAGTATTCTCAAGTCGAGAGAATTATGTAATATTGTCATATCGATATTTTCTATTTGACCTTAGTTATATTAACCAACAGAAAACTATCGAGTGAGTCATTCCATAGATATCTAATAACTATCAGTATGTAAACCCTTGATATCCCCAGTAGTCATAAGTAATTCGCTGTCCAACATTTGGAGAGCGTTACGTATTCTAGCATCAACGAATGCATGTATCGATATCCAGTCTCAACACATCTTCACTAGGGATATTTAAAATGATATATTTATTTTCATTGTGATAATTACTCATGGTTACAACACTTTATAACTAATATCACAAAACATACCATTTATGGATTTTCTAAATATATTTTCAATTAAATTAATTAATATAACACATTATGTCAAGTA
This sequence comes from Allium fistulosum, assembly GCA_030737815.1. Lineage (NCBI taxonomy): Eukaryota > Viridiplantae > Streptophyta > Magnoliopsida > Asparagales > Amaryllidaceae > Allium > Allium fistulosum. The sequence goes on from CM060905.1 coordinate 839,953,826, forward strand.
TATAATAGAAATAAAACACCTTTTATTTCAAACAAGATTAGTTATCGAGTTAGATATATATAACAAATTACATAATTGCCGAAGGCATACTCCTAACTCTATCGGATACAACATATACGCTGCATGAAACATACTATCCTTAGAGTTCCTAAAAACCTCCACTTGAACTACCATTATCCCTCCTAAACTTCTTCAACTCTTGTTCCACCATCTTACACTGTAATGGTGACAACTTTTTCATATCACATGATATCAACTTCAGCCGTAGCTTAGAATCCTTTCTATCTTCCTTTTCACATTACATAATTTCCCTCCTCTCTTCTTCAGCATGATGCATATTGCACTTTTTCAAACACCTTTTTGCATTTATTCTCTTGCTTGATTCGTACTCTGCTCTAAGATCTTTTCTATTTCAGCATCTTGCAAAAAAAACTTCTTCCAAACCCCCGAGTATCTAGCATGTACAATAGCATGTTGCACCTTTTTCTTGCCCATTGTACGACCGTTTGCTCTTCCAAACAAAGGAGGGTTGTCCACTGAATTACGTTCACTCTATAACATGAATCAAGGTTCATTTTTCTTATCTTGCACTGTTGTTTGTACATAAAATTGTTGGGTTCTTTCACTTTGGATCACCGGTAAAAACATTGAAATGCTCTAGAAAATGAAAGTGCTTTTTTGTCCAATCGAAATACATTCTATATGCTTGGGCCAAATATAAATATGAATTTAAAATTATTATACTTTTTTATATTTAAACAATAAAAGAGAGTAAACAATAAGCTTACATAGCCATTAGTGTTTTCCCCACTTATGCTCAGTCGACTTAAAGCTGAATTGATTGCAATCCCTCTTTGATAAGCGATATTCATGACCTGATAGCCTCCTTTGCACAAACCCCATGTTGTATGCTTGTCTTCAAAATTGTTATAAAAAAAACGAGTGCGAACCCGTGCTACGCATATGGGGTTCAATATATAATTCGTTTAGCAGTGTATTTTTTAACTTTTAAAGTATATGAATATGAAATCACATATTTATGGTATGTAAAATTTTAGATTATCTTTTTCATGAATAATGCTAACAAAATGGTGTTGATAAATCCAATTAAATAGTCTCGAAGCATATATAGTATAATTAATATTTTAGAGCAAAATGACTTTATACAACAAATGTTACATCAACTATCAATTGTTCCTAACTTGGTAAGCACAACATTACTAAGCATGTAATTTAATCAATTTTCAAATGTAATTCACATTAGTTCAACATAGTTTTATCCTATATTTAACATATAAATTTAAATATGTGCACAATTTTGTTTGATAACAGTGTTCTAAACCTAGAGTACATAAATTATGCTCAAAGTGACATAGTATTTAAATTTGGCTTAATGAAACAACATTTTCATTATTACACATTTTGACATTATACTATACTAATTAAATAAGAGAAAATATTATAATAGTATTTAAACATCGTGTACGTTAATACATATAACATAATATGACATGAGAGTTATACGTAATATATAAAATGAGCAGTCAAATTTGTACCTTTTTTATCAGAGTATTATTTAGATTTATAGATCATGCAATAATTTTTTTAAATAATAATTATGTATATAACACCCATTATATTATTGTTACTATATTAAGCTTCTTAAAAAACTTTACTTGATTCCAACTAATTAAACATTATCCTTGTTTGTTTCAAATAACAGGAATAAGAGCTATACAACATGATTTAATAAAGTTATATTTTGGAAACATACAATGAAGTAAAATTAAAAATTAGTTTAATCCATAAAAAAATAAAATGTTATATTGAACTAAAATTGGACAATTAACATTAATGAGAATTAGGATGTGCTAGCGAACAATTACGATTTGAGGTTAGAGGTTGGAGGTTGTGGCATTTTTGGACAAATTGGAATAGAGGTCGGAGAATAGAGGCTGGATATGAAGTATTTATGCAATGTATAGTTTTTTTTTATATCTGTAATAATTATTAGTTAATTCTTATCAATTAACGTATAGTATTGAATAGAAAGTATTATTAATTATTTAAATAAAATTTCAAAAAATTCAAATAAAAATAGGAATTACGTTCGGCTTATCTCAGAAAAGTCGGACATGATTAATACATCTTGTAAAAATGCTACATTTTGTAGAGTCTAAACGCAAATCCTTAAACCACTGACGTACCAATTATGTTCGACTTATCTAAGATAAGTCTGACATAATTCTCACTAACCGCTTTTTGATTAACGTTTGCGGTGTCCATGAATGTGGACTTAGCATGTAACTATTCCCTAATTAGATTAAATATTAATAAAAAAGAATTAATTGTAATAATTCTCAATTAGTTTGAATTGGAATTAAATGAAATTAGCAACAATTTATTCTTTTTCAATACAATTCTTTTCGTTTGAAGTTAACTACTCAGTAAACATTATTATTAACCCATCTTCGATTCATAATGATTTATAAACATCTCCACACTATAAAAAAATCAAAACAATATAACATAAACAATCTTCATAGAAAATAAAAAAACTAATTGCTAAGATGTTCCATAAGATCTTCAAGTATTTAGTTTTAATCATGCATTAAATAGGAAAAAACACGCTATTTATTAACATTTCATGGTCAATGAAGCATTACTATAGAAAAATATATTATCGTAAGTCGATTAAGATGGAATATCTAATATTACAAAAAATAGATCTAGGTTGCATATAACAAAATAAAATATTTAAATAAAAATTAAGTTTATAGAACACTTATTTAGAACTAAACTTTCAACATACTTTTCTCAAAATGTAACATAGAAATTTATTGCTTGACTATTCTTTTACTTCATAGATGATATTTTCTTGACTTGATTTTCTTAAATACTATAGTTCAAAACGGAAATAAAATCATTTTATCTCAGATTATACTCGATTAAAGATTCTTTGATATAAATGTGTTAGTAAACCAATTATGCCTTGTAAATTTATGAAGGAAATGGAATTCATGATCGTACTATACAAACACAAAACAGATTAGAGAATTTATTATGTATTAATTCTCTTTAATGCTAACTTAAGAAAGTAACTTGCCATAAATATGATCATATTAATTTTTAGAAAATTTGATTGGACTTGATTATAACATCAAACGACTCAGTTATAAAATAAAAATATTACCAAATTATCAAATTAACTAAATTACACATACTTTATATTGAGTTTTTTTTAAATAAAGCGTTTAAGTTGAAAGCTAAAAATATTAAAGGAACTAAATCTACCATTATTTTCGAAACTAAAAGCATACATGAGAATTAGTAGTTTAACCATTTGATCTTCTATCTTTAGTATCTAGAGTACCATTTAGGTTTATGGATCATGCAATAATTTTTTAACTCATAATTATGTATACGATATCCATTGTATTATTGTTACTATATTAGGTCTTTTCAAAAAACTTGACTTGATACCTATGCATATTCTAACTTTGATGATTTCAACTACTTGAACATGATTCTAGTTTGTTTGAACAATATGAATAAGAGCTGCACAACATTTTTAATAAAAGTATACTTTGGAGATATACAATTAAGTAAAATTAAAAATTAGTCTTAATCCATCATGAAAATAAAATGTTATATTGACTAAAAGTGGACACGAACTGATTAGGATTAATGGAGATTAGTACGTAACTGTTCTCTAATAATAAATTTTAATAAAAGAGAATTAGTTGTAATAATTCTCAAATTAGTCTAAATTTGTATTAAATAAATGTTATCAATTTATTCCTCTTAAATATAATTCTTTCTATTTGAGGTTAGTTTGCATGTAAACATTATTAATAACACATCTTCAATTCATAATGATTTATAAACATCTCCAAACTGCAAAATAAAATCAAAACAATATAACATCAAATAATCTTTGTAGAAAATAAAAGATAATTACTACTATGTTCCATAAGATCTTCAAGAATTTAGTGTTAACCATGCATTAAATAGGAAAATGTGCGCTATTTATGTACATTACACGGTCAATGAAGCATCACTATAGGAAAACATATTAAACCGTATGATAATTAAGATGGATAATATCTCATATTACATAAATAAGTCTAAGTTGAGTATAAAGAAATAAAATATTTAATTAAAAATTAAGTTCATATAACACCTTTTTCAAACTAAACTTTCAACATAAAGTTACATACGGTAGACATAACAAAAGTAATATTTATACATTTATATTTCTTTTCTCAAATATGATGTAGAATTTATTATTTGACAATTCTTTTACTTCATAGATGATATTTTCCCCAACTTAATTTTCTTATTTAAAAATGGAAAACGTCAACTTTATCTCAGATTATACATAATTTAAGATTGTTTGATATATACATGTGTTAGTAAACCAATTATGCTATACAAAATATACAAAGGAAATAAAATTCATAATTGTACTAACCAAACACAAATCAGATGAACGTCGATGTAAATATAAAACTTGAGCACTAAAAAATAGTTCAGCATTACATATCAAGGATTTTATAAAAATGATCAAAGACAATATGATATCGATGTATTAATAAATCCAATATAAACTCTTGCGGAATACGAAGGAAACTAAGTTGATAATGATACCGATTGAAACTAAAATAATAAGAAAGTACGAGATATTTTCCAACCTGACTGTATATACTTGTACTTCAAAATAAAAAAGATCAACTTTACCTCTTGTGTATAAAAAAAAGTTTAAGATTATTTTATATCTATATGTTAGTAAGCCAATTATAAGGAAATGAAAATGATAATCGCACTGAACGAATACAAATAAGATGAATGTCGATATAAATAGAGAACCTAAGAATAAAAAATAGTCAAGCTTTATGTATTATAGATTTTACAAAATAACCGAAGATTATGTGATATATATATATTAATAAATCCAATAACCTTCTAAAAGTATAAAAGAAACATAATTCATATCCATATAAATTGTAACAAAAATAGAAAGAAAATAATTTTTAGGACATAAAATTTGAAGTAAAGATCTGAAATCATATATTTAGAGTTGAAAAAAAAATTCAACCTTAAATTAAATGAAAATAAAAATAATAAAATAAAAATCAAACCATTAAATCCAACTTGATAAATCAGTAAGCCAAGTTTTTCTGGAGGCTTTTAGACAATTTTTTCATGAAAATTATAACACTAAAAGGCACAGATAGAAACATAATCTTTGCAAAATATAAATAAAATGATAGTTTTTTATATGAATAGAAATTGAAAAAGTAATGATGAATTCAATCAAATTATAGTTAGATAAGAAAATTAAAGAGATTGACTAAAAAACTATTTGGATAGATCTTTAAGTTGATTTAGATTGGAAATAGTTTTTTATTGAATTATAGTATACATATGAAACTAAAAAGGGGGAAGAGATAACATGATGAAAAAAATTTAAATGGAAGGGATGTAAAAAAAAGGAAACAAACGGAGAATGAAAATATTGTAGTGATAACATGGAGAAATGAAAGAGATCTCTGTTAGATTACAACAAATAATTTTTATGAGTTTATCAAAAGAAACAAATGTACATAAGAGTATTTTATCAAAAAGAATAATGATAACATTAATTGCTATGGTTAATGATGGTAGTTTTGTGTGATACTGAAAATTTTTAGAGGACCTAAAATAAAAATTGTATCAAAAATTAAGGAGAATGCATTATTCAGAGTGAATGAGCGATAAGAATACTAAGAGTTCTACGTTCTTTTTCTTATATAATAGAATAGATTTTATTGCCAAAATTTTGAACCTTTCTTGTTTGTATCAATTACATTATCATTTGAAACTCGATCTCACGCACAAACAAGAAATAAATATTGAGCTAAGGTAAACCTTTATTGCATTTTTCCGCCATCTGGGCCTGATACAACTGTCCGGACATTATATCTTAGTCATGTAGTTGTTGTCTCATGATCATCGTTTTCATCAATAGTAGAGTCTGGCCTATGCGACCAGTCCAATATAGTCGGGTTATGGCACCGGGTAACGGCCGAAAAATAATTGCATTATTAAATACTACAAGAGAAACCGGCTATTCCAACGGCTCCAAGCCGTTGGCGGCTGTTGGAAGCCGTTGGAAAAGCCGTTGGAATAGCATTCACACTTTCCAACGGCTTCCAACGGAAGCAACGGGGCTATTCCAACGGCTTTTCCAATGGCTTCAAACGGTGTCTAGCCGATGGAGGCCGTTGGTTTAAAATAACCAAAGAGCCGTTGGTAGCTGTTGGTAGCCGTTGCCATTCTGGGTGAAATTTTTTTTATAACAGCAAGCCATTCACCTTCCAGCCACACACAATCAATATATCAATTTCCATTCCATTTCCACTCCATTTCACATATATATCACATGTCCAACACATTATACCACAAACAATATAAACAACCAAAAATCAACATCAAACATTACATTTTCAAACCAAACTCCAAGTCAATATGTACATAAACAACAAAACCCACACCAACACCAACTCCAACTCCATATTCAAGTCAATATATACAATGCAAACACTTAAACCTCACCATCTCAAAGTCAATATATACACAATAACCATCAAACACAATCCTCACCACCTCAAAGTCAATTTATACAATAACCAACCACAAAGACAATAATCATCATACCTCTCAAGCATCATCATCACCTCAGGAAGCACCAGACGACGAAGGGAAGGAACCATGCCTCTGCGCATACTCTGCTAAACGTTGATTCAGCTGCTCCATTTGTATAGCGCGAAGACGGTCCTGCTCTTGCAGCTGCTCAACCATGGCTCTAAGCTCTTTTATTTCAGCTTTGTCACACGCCTTTTGAGCTGCCCGAACCTGCAAATAGAATGTGAGATGTTCACATTTGTATTATAATAATTTTCTTAAGCAATGCATATTTTAAAATATAGAAACGTAAATGATGTGATCTTAAGCAATGCATATACCACAAGGAAATGCATATTTTTAATACAATATATAGGTGTTAAAAGTATTCTTATATTTTTTTTGGTTCATCCATTTTCATCACATATCTTTGTATATTTCCTTTTTTACTTATCTAATATTTATAAATCACGTATATGTTAGATTTAACTCAGGTAGAAATCATCATATGTATAGTGTATCTATAGGTTAATTTATTAAATATAATATTGCAATGTTTATAAGATTACCGCTTGATTTCCATAGCCATAGCGCCTATTCCGCTGCGTCAGATCCATAATAACGTCGAAAATATTATCCTGCTCCTCTACCGTCAACTCATCGCGATCCAATTCTGAAAGCAGCCCTGCCCGTGCCTCCTGAAGCTTTGCCTAAAATAAAAAACAATTACAGGTTAAAATTAGTAGAATATGATTTAAACATATCGATATTAATAAAATAAGATTTAAAATATGCATACATATGCAGCCGTCGCCTTATCATCATCCCATTGATATGTAATATTGCCAGCATTGTCTGCTTGTCTTGATGCGTGGGTGCGGGTAAATACCTCCATCATAGACACGGGACGTCCAAGCGATCTTTCCTGCAATAAATAATTTATATATTTTAATTTTTCATAGCTAATTACTGAACTGATTAATATACAAAATGTAATAACGGTTTAGATTCGTAATTGATAAATTTACCAAGTCCTCACGGTGATGCTGAAAAGACTTGGATCCGCCACGATGCGTTACAGGATTCCTACTTCTATTGGCAGAGTTCCTCTCCGACTCCACCTGCAATTTAAATTGAATATTATATTTACTAATTGCGAAATAATTAACTATATATTTGGTAGATTTACCTTGAACTCGTCGGTCTCCCAACAACTCATCCAAGAATCTCATACGGAAGCGCCCATCCAGTTCGGTTTCTTCCCCGATTTTTTAAGAGCTGACATTACCTCCCGGTAATTTTTGGCGACCTTCGAATTCCAGTGACGCTGAACCATGGCGACATCGGGCTCCGCCAAGTCCACTTTCCCCTGTACAAGGAGAAAATATTACTAACTGTTCATTTATACTTATTCATATAGTAAAGTGGTATAAACTCACCAGAAAATCCTGCCAGATGGCCTCCCTGACTTGGTCAGGGATCTTACTCCACTTAGGCCAGCAATCTTTCATCCTGCTCACATATGATTGCTTGGAAATGCCAAGCACAACTCCTGAGGGCTCCAAATCAAATCCCCTGTGTTAAATATAAAACAAAGCTTTAGACAAGTATATATATGTATGAACAAATTTATATTGTTATCATTTTAATTTTGATACTTACGCTCCATCAGCCTTCGGCTGCAAATATACAAGTGGTCGAGCCGGAGGCTCACCACTACTCTCGCCGGCCGAGCTTCTATGAGGTTGTACTTTGATTTCATTGAAATGTACTCTGCAGTTGTCGATAATTGAGTGTCGTTAGTACATCCATTCCAAAGAGGTTTCTTAGCAGCATCCAATAAATCATATATTTTTTCGCTTCAACATTTGGTTCCTCTTCGACGTTAACATCGTCGTTATTAATTTCAACAGTAGGGAACATTGATCGTGCTGCATCTTCAACCATATGTTCTATGAGATTCGTCATACTAACTTCATCACTAATGACCTCTATTGACTGTTCTTCGTTACGTGTTATAATTTCTCCATGACGATCCCACACCAAATAATTGGTTACGAAACCATATTGGCGCAAATGAATCCTAACCATATTCGATACTAAATGCTTCAACAATTTGCACCTACTACATGGACAACGAATTTCTACGTCGTTTCCAATATTACTTAAAGCAAATTCGACAAACACATTTACCCCGTTAAGAAAATGTTTACTTATTGAGCCTCCCATTTCTTTTCTTTGATACATCCAGCTCCGATCAATAAAAAAATTGATCATTTTTCCTACTGTAAAACCTATGATCAGTAGTAAAAAAATTATTAATCAAATTCGATAAACACATTTAGATTTTACTGTTTTTTATAATCCATTTTCGTTTATATACAAAGTTATATTTCTTGCTATTTTGTTTACATTTTTGTACCCTTTGTGATGGTCGGTTATCCTACTTCCCATTACAAACACAATAGTAATTACATTTCTTAAATCATATCATTATAAACGTTTCTCAAAATTTCGGCAGCACTTCCCCCGTGTTCCTTGTATCGTACACATATGCATGTACACAAGGAACGAAAAGGAAATGCCGTCGAAATTTTGTGAACCGTTTATAACGATATGATTTACGAAACGTAATTACTTTATAGTGTTTGTAACTTGTCCAATACATGGACAAATCCAACAAATATTGTAGCAGATGAATATGAATATCTGTTTTGCAATAAAAACGAATATTCATACAACGATCATATACAACACTTGTCAGACGGGACCAAAAATTCACTAAGAGATTTAAATTTTGTTTATATGTTACCATTTTATTAAATATATAAAATAAAGCATATTATGCATTATTTTATTTATATTCTACTATTTTATTAAATATATAGTAAATTATATGATTTTTACTATTTCGCAAAATATATAATTCATGTGTATATATATACTAAATTATATACTTATCTAATGCTAATATATTTTGTAAAAGATATAATTCATGTTCGTAAAATATTCGACTAATTCATGTTTGCCTAATATTTTACAAAACATACACAAAATAATTTAAATCAATCCTAACTAATCTACCGCTAACTCAAATGCACATTTACACTAAATTATCAACATATGTATATATGTGCATAATATATATACACAAACAATTTGGACATTTGGATGGTAATAATTGTAATTAGCACTTAGTTTGGTATAATAAACAATCAATAGGCCATTAGATACAACTATAACAACAAATTAAACACAAAATTAACAAAATTTAAATTTTTATGATTTTAGGCAAAACCTGATTTTGGAGTGGAATTGAATGAAGAGAGACCGCTGGTGATGACGTCGGAGTGGCTGCCGGTTGCGTGGGGAGGCTGGGAGCAAGAAAAGAGGAGGAGTGGAGGAAGAGGTGGAGGATTTGGGGTTTTTTGTTGGAGGAGAGGAGAATGATTGTTGCTCTCGGCTTCCTGCAGGTTTACACGAATATTTCCAACGGCCGCAAACGGCAATTTTACAACGGTTACCAACGGCTTGTTAAAAAATAACGAGCCGTTGAAAATTACCGTTGAAACCCTGTCGTGGCTATATACTGTAGTTCTAGTAGTGAAATTTAATGAGATGGCAAAGAAATATATGCATGCGCACGTTATGGAATAATATATATACAAAAAGATATGCATATTATTTCTTTCTTCGTAATCGTATTGCTTTGGGATTGTTTTCTTCCATTTTTGGAATGAGTGAATTAGTTGCTATTTTTGGGCGATTTGTTACCATTGTAATTTGTCTGGCATTCAGCCAGCGATCTCCAGATAGAGTGTCTCTTTTTGTTATCTCTAATTTAGGGTTTTGCTATGTAAACTCTTTTCTTGTAATATCTTGTAACTCTCTCATGTGGAATAAAATCTCTCTCCTTTGAACTGGTCGTACGTTACCTTGATGATAGTGGAACCAGTATAAATATTGTGCGTCCCTATTCTTTTTTTATAGTTATTTGCTATTTATTTGGGGTAATAGAATAATTGCTGCTAGATTAAGTGATGTTCAAATTGGCAAATCTAGATCATGTTTATTGTTTTTCCGCATTTGTGCAATTTTTGAACAACAGTATTAATAACATCTTAATCTCGTGCAGCTATTTCTTGAGCATTAAGTGTTGTTGCGTAAGGAATGCCGTGTTGACTCAGTAGCTTACCGAATGAAGCTTGACTATGGTATTGGGAATAATATGGTTGATGATGCAAGGATGATTGGATGTAATATTATCATGCCTTATTGTAGTATTCATGTTGCGAGTAAGCATTTTTGAAAATTTGATTTTGTGGATGTGGATTTCAAAGAGATGGATATGGTTGGGTTGGATTAGGCAGAACGTATCCATACAAGTGATGATGTAGTAAAGTTTGTTGTTATTGTGGAGGGTGTACATGTGCATACTGCTTAGTAGCGCAAGAGCTAAGCTTTGTCGTGGAATTGGCAGGAGGGGAAGGGATTGTATTATTTATTTTGGTTTCTTTCCAATATTATTTTCCTTGATCTTTTATCTGCATCCATTTTTTCACTTCCGATTTTTGTTTCTGAATGTGGAATGAAGTAGAAATTGAGGAAAAAGAAGAAGTGAGTTTGGTGTTCTAGAATTGTGATGGGTAAGGTGTAAATATAGAGAGAATAGTAGCAGTTGGAGGTGACTGTTGGCCGAAATAGCCGTTGTAATTAGAACGGTAATATATTTGCCGCTGTAATTACAATGGCAATATTTTTACCGTGGTTCAGTTTTGTAGGCAGTTCTTGCCTGCATGGAGACTACTTATATCTATTTTATTTTTATTTTTTTTAAGTGACCAAGCTATACTAGCTGCATGGTATCATTTTCAGTGGTTTTTCTGAATTGAATAAGCAACTATTTGTATGCTCATAATTAGAATCGAAATTGATTTTATTAACTGTTGACTGGGGATGTGCAGTATACACCCACTAGCTACTAATAGTAACTGAACCCATAGCATTATCCTAAGGAATAGATCATACACAGTATCACATTAACGATCAAGCATTGGTAATATGAAGTATGTTATTTGGTAATTTAAGTGATATTCTGTAGGAAAGGAACTAGTAAGAGTTTTTCTATATACCTACAGTGTACCACGTATGTTATTTTGTGATCTTACCACTACATTAACAACATTCAAAACAATTTGAATACTGAATTTTAAACAAAATTTTAAAAATACACGATTAAAAGATATTTTGATACATTAAATCATTAGTACGAACAATGAAATATTGGACCTGTCTAACGGAGAGGTTCAGAATCTATGGTTTGTCCTTTCATCCATGTTGAGGACAGGTCTTGCATATATACATATTACATACACACATAATGAAGCAAAACCCCAAAAACAAAATATGAAGAAGTCGCATTAGAATTCAAGCATCGAAGTATAAAATCTCTATCCTACTCGGATTAGAAACTTTTCAAAGATTAACCACCAAACATAGACTATATCCTCTTAGCTTTCAAAAAATGAATAAACATACATATACATAAAGAAACAGTACAAGAAAACATTGTTAAAGAAACACAAGAATTAACAATACACAACCCCGCGTACATTTACATATTTGAACAACAGAAAGAGGAAAAGAAAAGAACCACACCCCAAATAAGAGAACACAATAATACAGAACAGAGAGAGATTAGACGACAAACTATTCAAAGATGAAGAGAAGTGTCCACATCCACAACTTCCTTCCCAGTTGTTGATCTGTTATGCCACAAACCGGCTGAAATCGAGGACTCGAAAACCTTAAATTCGGGTCTATCGGGTGTGCCTGAAAGAGGCCTAGATGGCCTAACCAAATCAGGATGAGTGAACCACTTAGGCTGCAGTTGTTTCTCCGCAGTTTCATTGCTATTGCTGGAACGGGAGAACCCTCTTAAGAGTTGTTTCTCTTCTCTTAACTCCTTGATTCTTTCAAGCTGCCTGAACCTTTCCTGAAGCAAGGTGATTGATGAGTGGTGTGTTGGTGATTCATTGTTTTTTCTTCCCATTTAGTTTGTGGGAGTTGGTATTGCAAATAGTAGTTTTTAGTTGGTTGTTATGATGCTAGTAGTGTAGAATGCAAGGCAAGCTAGGCAACTTGTGGTGCTATATATAGAGGTACCGAAGTGTATATTATTTTTCTTTCTACATGTACCGTGGTACAAAACTAAATAAAATATGGGAATGGTGAGCTTTCACTAAACCCAAGGTTTGTTAAAGAAATAGTCACTCTAAGGTTTGTAAGCTTTATATTTCAAATGATATTAACCTTTGTAGCAACATTTGGATGATCAATGTTACATCACCTAGCATACAATGAAGTTTCTAAAATATATGCGTCGACCCCACAGAGTATGCTGAAGTTTTTCACATTGCAAAACGCAAGGAAGATAGAGAGACGTACATATTGTTTTGATACAATAACGTAATGTCCAAATTCTCAAATGTAGTAATTGATACAGTGATTTTCTTATAAATCTAACATCCAATTGTAGACTTCATGCAATTATCAAAAGAAACAACTTTCATTGTCATATCAATGTTTTGCAAGCTACTTTTTATTTTATTTTTTTGCTAAACTATTAGTATCTTAATTGTCACGCATTCACCAAAATGTAGCTCTATGCATGCTAGTGGATATAATAATCTGAAAAATGCAAAGTGAATAGTAGTATGTGCACAGCAACTAAACAGATAGTGTCGTGTAACAAATGAAGTTACTTGGATTGCGTGCAAAAACAATAGATTCTAAGTGATGTAAGAACATAGGAAGAGTGTGAAGAATCAGGGGATAAATGCAAAGTCCAAGAAGGAAATGGTTCGCACTACCAATATATCGGAGGAGTTGGGGTTTTGTTGTGTGCACAAAAGCGGATTAAAAGTAGCTTTTAAAAGAAATATATATATATATATATATATATATATATATATATATATATATATATATATATAAACACACATCTATTGAAAGTCCAAAAGCGAAATTGGATGGTAGCTTTTGGATTGTGTTGCAAAGAGGAGAATAAATATTGTGGGGTGGCTATTTTGTCGACTATACGATTGATTTTTTAGCCCCCTTTAGATGAGTACTTTTTTGCCTCTTTTCCAATGATATAAACATGATTCAGATTTACGTTGAAATTGGATTTTACGTATCAGGTTTTCTTCTTAGGTCGTATCTAAACATCCGAGTCAAAACTTTGAGTGGGCTGGAAGTCACGTCAGTCCTCTACAAATTGATTTTCAAATGAAAACAGTTGCGTCTGTTTGAGGAAAAAGTAGGACCGCACAAAGCATGAATGGAATCGGATTGAACCAAATACTTCACCAAACCCGTATATGTATGGGTTAAAGATAGTTTAATCCGTATCCGACCCCATATGAGGTTGGATATGAGTTGAGTTAAATAATGGATTGGGTCGGAGTCAGTAGAATTGGGTTGAGTCACATAAATCTAATACAAAAATAAGAATTTGAAGAAGAAAAAATCAAAATAAAACATTATAATATCCACCACAAAATAGCGAATTTTAGCCAAGATAATGCATTAAATATAACTAATTCGCTACAACACATATTTTATTAGAATTTCATTATAAAAGGTATCACATAGAATTGACACAACATGTTAGAGTAAGAGTTTCATTTCAAAATACGTTAAGATGGTCCTAGAATACTCCTCAAAATCTCTTAGTCGATCTAATGTGTTTTGATCGCTCTAATTTTATTTGGATTAACATTGAATATGATTTTTTTAGTATATTCATTCTAGAATACAAATATTTTATTTTAGATTTTAATTGTTCTAATCTTATATGGACTGATATTAAATGAGTTTTTTTTATAGGGTCAGGTTGAGTTGAATAAAATATCAAACTGTAACTCATACCCGGTCCGAACAATGTTGAGTTGGGTCGGGTTGGTGGGTCAAGTCGGGTCAAGTATGGATTGTGTGCACCCCTAGAAAAAAGTATAAGAAAATTCTTATTCTTGTTGTTTTTTTAAAAAACTCAAGGCATGTTTGTCTTGAAATTCAAGCTTTGTGTTTTGCTTTTTCAATATGTGTTTCAAAAGCATGGATGAAGAGATGAAAATTTTTAATCGTTTCAACAACAAAGAAAAGAATAAAAAACACAAAGAAGATGGTTTTTATTAATTCCCAAAAGAAAAAAAACACAAAAAAAATCATTCTAACTTTTATATGTTAAAACCAATTTTCAAATTAACTGTGCCTATTCCTATTTCTCTTCTATAATCTTTTGAAATACATTATTGAAATGCAAAATGTAAAATACAATACACAAATTAAATAGATTCCGTTTGAGTTAAATTTTGTATTTTGTGTTTTCAAAATATACTTCGAAAAGCGCGGAAGAGTAGGAGAGGTGGACAATCCTAACTATTATAACAATGAGAGAAGGAAAATGAAGGAAATAGTTATAATATTTTTCAAAAAAAATGAAAACAAGAGAAAATTGTTTTCTATTTTATACGTTAAAACTATTTTCCAAATTAATTATTTTCCATCACTACTTTTCTTCTATAACTTATAAAGTATATATTGATAAAACAAAACACAAAACAAAAATTTAAAGTCAAGCAACCCTTAAATTATTAATTTTCGAAATTTCTAAAAGAAATTTTTTTATTTACTTAAATATTTGAATTTTATCTCTACTTTTTACTTAAAAAATTGTGAATAAATTGACTTTATTGACTTGAAATTCAAGTAGGGTTCAGTTAAAATATTTTTGTTGGATTTGGTTCTTTTTCAAAATCTTTTGCATTTTCCTAAAAAATGTACACTTTTGGAAAATATTCAAAATTTATTTTGAACATTTGATTTTCAAAGAAATTTGAAAAAAATGTCAATAACAATTTTGAATTTTTTGAAAAAGAAATTTCTTTAGAAAATCTAACTTTTGTTGAAAATTTCAAATTCTAGCCGAAAACGATTTTCTCTAAAAAAAAGTCAACTATTGAAAATTAAAATAGCTTTTAATTTGTAATTTTTTCTTGAGGAAAATGAGTGATCTTCTATAAGTGTAGAACACTCATATAATTTTATCTTATACTTAGAAAAATGAGCTGTCAAAAATTTGACAAATAGCAAAACCCCCTACAAAGAAGGACAGCAAAAAACCTCTTCCAAACCAAAAATCTAGAGTCTATAATAAGAAGTAAGATCCATAACAAAGCCCTAAATATATAGGAATCATGAAAAAATGATGAAATAAAATACCGAAAATTCCAAGTAAGCTAGAAAAGATATAAGTCAAAAGGCTATATCATCTATTGAATGACAAAAAGCATTGCAACAGATATATTTGTACAAAAGGGACAATTGTAGCAGATCAATGGAAGCCAGAGCAGCATAGAACCCGAAACTCGAAGGGCCCCTATCAAGCCCAAAGAGAAAAATCCATGGTTAGTCATCAAAAGGAAGCCGATAACAACAATCCAACATCGATAATCCATCCACTATAGCACCATAGCTTAAGCTATCCAATCCACGACAACCACTGAAACTAAAAAACTCAGCAAAAGCCGTGAGACCAACACATATATATGTACATAAAAAGTTTATATACATATACATACATATATGTATGTATGTATGTACGTACATATATGTATATGTAAGTAAAGTAAAATGAAAATGAAAAGAAAAATAAAATTAGTTTTTAGTCCAAGGTATAACGTTCAAAGAGTTATCATTAAAATTACCTACTAAGTCGGTGCCTTGAGGCCATATTGTGTCTCTTACCGTTGTAAACAATTTTTAATTTCAAGATATCAATACGACGTTTTACTATAATAAGAAATTCATTGAATGAGGCATTTCTAACCAATTTATAAATAGGAGTTGTAACCCAATTATAATAGAAAAGCGTTATAGCGTAAGCCAGATTGTCTACAGGGATATTTACATTATTAAACACTCTTTGATTCTTTCAAAGCATAAATACCAACAAGCAATAGTGAATATAGCATCAAATAGAATTCTATAACCTTTAGCATATCGAAGTCTAAAATTTCTCCTATAGCATTCACAATTGAAATCGATATCGGTGTCGGTCTTGTTAAAGTCAAATATATTGAGACCATATATGAGACTAGAATTATTTAAGGAACAATTGTAATATAGATGCGTTACATTTTCTAAGCCTAAATTGTAAAAAACACATTTTTTATCTGTGCAAATTCTTTTCATTTGAATATTCAATTGTGTTTAGTTTCTTATGTAAGATCAACCATATGTGCAGTTTTGTTTTGGATGGAGCATTAACTTTCGAATAAATTAGAAAATATTTGGTTTAGTCCTAAAGAAATTTAAAAACCTCTAAATCGAGTTTGATGAGTATATCTTACTATTAGAGGATTAGTTTAAGGAAGAAACCTAAGATCAATTTTAGTATGAAAGACACAAGTTTTAAATTTTAGTTTGAAGGACAATATAACATTATATTCATATAGCATTATACATATATAACTATTTATTCATATAGCATTACACATATAGAAATGATATTCATATAACATTACACATATAAAATGCTATATTCATGATGTATTATATATATAATGCTGTATTCATGCAGCATTACGCATATATAATGCTAAGTACATATAGCATTACACATATAGAATGCTAAGTTCATATAGCATTTTTTTCCAATTCATTTCAACACCGTTGGCCGTCATCGCCACCTTCACCACAACCAGCTTTCTTCAGATCACTCCACCATCGCTTACCTATACTCCAACATCGCCTAAGTCACAGTTGTCGTCGAAGGCGTTGTCAAAGTCAGCGAACGCCTTCCAATCTTTGCAACCCCTACACTCGACCGCCTTCATCTACATGAGCCCGCCTTCACCTACACTGCCACTGCATATGTTTGTGCTACCGCCGCCTATTCTTGAGGTGTCACCCCCGCCTATGCATCGCAAGCTTTTCCTTCAGTCAAATATTTTAGACCGCATCCTTCATTCGAAAAAGTAGCTAAACTCTTTCCTTCTTCCTATTTTCCTATTACTATTATCTCAGCATCAAATGTAGTATAGTTTTCATTTTCTAAATTATAATATTCTAACTTAGTACAATGTAAAACAAATTGTCCAAGGTTATATCCTAGTTGAATGACCCTTAGTACTTGGTTCTGAGATTGCAAGTTCGAATCCTATATTGCGCGATTTGAAGCTTAGATATTTAGACATGTAGTATGTATATGCTACCTTTGACTAGTAGTAGTATCATTATAAGTACCAATTCAAAAAAAGTAAAATAAACTGAGTTAAGGTAATACATTTAAGAGAATGATTAAGAGTAAGTTTTATGGTAATTCATTATAAGGTCTAAAAACTCTAAAATTTGGATATTTTTGACAAGCACCATTGTCCCAGTGGTTAAGTGATTCGACTTTGGTGCGAGAGGTCTCAAGTTCAAAACTTGCGTAGCGTGGTTCGAACATTTATCCATACATGATTTGTGGTTGTTGTCCTAGTGACATGTTGTATCTAAGTACCATTTCAAAAAAAAGCTTTTTATAATCCACCCTAAGAGGTATAGTAGAAATCAAACTATGATGTCAAAAAATATGTTACTGGAAAAATGAACTATATTATTAATCCCAAAGTTAAAAATACTAAGATAAAATAGTATGGTTCCAAAAGTGAGACATATTGATAGAATTAGGAGTGATATAATTAAGGTTATAAGTTCTACCATTAAATTAATTCAAAATGATTTTTTTTCAAATAAGATTTTCGTTATTATTAATAAATTTTCAAATCCATTTTGCTAATAAAGACACATTAAGATTATATAAATTTATAATTCCTAAGCCTCGTCCCTTTTTAGATTTACAAACCATTTACCGATTAATAGGACAATCAATATTACAATAGAAATTCTCCCCATGCCAAAGGAAATTCCTTCTAATTTTGTTCATTTTGTCAATTACCCATCTTGGAAAAAGGTAAAAGACATCCAATAAATCCGTAGGATGGATAAAATAAAGTTAATTAGAATGATTTTACCTGCCCTAAATAAGAATCTATCGTTCCAATTAGATAACTTTTTATTACGTACTTCTATCAATAATTATTTTCAATCTTCATTTTTAGCTTAGTTGGTCTAATCAAAAACCCTAGTAGTCTATAAGAAAATTCATGACTTTGCAATTAGGAGTATCAATAACACGATATAACACGATTTTGAATATTATCAAAATTAATCAGGAATTAAAAAAACTACTGTCGAAATTAATCTTAAGTCCTGATAGCAGTTCAAAACTATGTAAAATAAACTTAAGAGTTATTATGAGGCACGGCAAATGTAAGGTAAAAAGCATGGTATCATCAGCATATTATAGCACCAAAGGACCATTGTGAATGATATCATTATTAAAGATCCTCATTTCTGATAGATAACTTTATAATCCAAGTAAATACACCCACTACTGGGTTGAACAGTGAAGGCGACAAAGGATCACATTATCTAAGTCCAAGTTTAGATTGAATTTTATTTCCTGGAATCCCTTAGCCATTATACTCAAGTTTCTAGTTTTGAGCAAGGTCATGATTCAACCTACCCGCTAAACCCTCTAGCCAGTAATAATTTTTTATGAAAAAACCAATCAATAGAATCGAAAATATTAGCAAAGTTGAGTTTTAAAATAGTACAAGTCATATTATTTTTATAACAATAATTTATAAATTCTTGGACTAGAACAGCCTTATCCGTTATATTTTTATCCTTAATAAAAGAAGATTGCATAATGTCGATTAAACTATTCATTTTAATGCTTAATCTATTAGCCAAAACCTTTCAAATAATTTAAGAAGAACGATCTAATAACGAAATAGGCCTAAAATCCTTAAGTTTTATCACATCCACTTCTTTATGAAGAAGAATTATTATAGCAAAATTAAATCTGCAGTTGTAAATTATCATTATAAAGGTCGTTAACCATTTGATTAAGTCATATTTTAAAACATATCAGAATTTCTTATAAAACACATAGGAAATCCATCCAGTATGGGCCATTTATCATTATGCGTGTCATTGATAGTCCTGAAGGTCTCCTCTTTCAAGAATGGGCTATCCAGATCGTCTAAACGATCCTTGTATTTTTAGGGTATAAATCATTCAACATTGCTTTAATTCTATGACCTTTATAGTTTCAATATTATCTTTGTAGCAATTAGTAAAGACATTATTAAGCTCATTTTGATTTGAAAAAAAATTCTACGCTTACATCTATTAGTTGCTCTATGTAAAAACTTGGTATCCATCTCACACGTCCATCCGTTGGACCCTAGACCTTTGCTTCCACATTATTTCCTCTTGCATAATAACTTTGATTAGTTCTTTTTTAAGATTTAAATATATATTTTGTTTCGAAATGTTTAAGATTCCGAATTCTTCTAATTTATTTAATTTTAAACTTTCAGAAAGTAATTTACCTCATTATTCCTAATGTTGTCAACAAATCTTTATTTCATTTTTTAAGAAATAATCTTAGGCCCTTAAGCTTACCAACAAAAACATTAGCTATATTTCCAGAATATTTAATATTATTGTTACTCATTGAAAGCTATCTATTATTAACTAAATTGGTAAAGTTACTTTCTAAAAGCCACATCTTCGCAAATCAAATGTTTTATGAATAAAGTGATTGTACTCGCAGATGAGAATAGTAGGACAGTGATCGAAATGCATAGTTGGAAACTTGGTAACATGCAGAAAAAGGAACCTATCTTCCATTTCTATACTAATGAAAAAGCGATCAAGGAGCGACATCAAAGGGGCTTCTCTGGAGTTTAACCAAATAAATCGTCTATTATTAAGTGGTATTTCTATCAAGTTACTATTAATAATAAACCGATTTACAACAACCCGCCCCGAAATAGGCTTAAATTTTGACCATTCAAAGCCCATCGAACCTTAGGTCCATTTCGAAACTGGCTTTTGGTTGGTATAAATAAACAACTCACAGATCTAGCTATCTATCTATACTTTCAGAATCTCGTAGCGAAAGGGATAAAATATAATAATCAAATAAGTGTCCATTGCATAATAACCATGTCTCAGAAATACAAGGTATCAAATCACATAAACCAAGTTAAATATATTGTTTTTAGGGTATATCAAAATACAAATAGATAAATAATACCATCACTAGAACTTCATTGTCTTCTCCTCCACCCACATCATTAAATCTAACATATATGTTGTATTGAGGAAAGGGTTAGAATAACAATATTTAGTGAATGGAAATCTCAAGTTTTATAATAACAGTATATGTGCAGTAAGTATTCAGATAAGTATCATGTCTAAAGTATTTCTTATATTTCTCCATGTATACCTCTAATTATGGGAATTTCCCCACGTATATCTCCAACTATGGGCATTTCCCTTATGCATTTTTAAAACCATTCTGAAAATATGGTGCAAACAACCTATATATGCTGGCAGTTCAAATTATCGTTGTTCTTACGCGATCGAACTTGTCCATAGCAGAAAGGTTGACTTCTCTATGCGAGCGTTCCCCTAAGAAACTAGTCTTATTGATATCCCCTTCTAGTACCTAAGGACCAATGGTTCATGATCTAAACTCGAGAAACTCACTCTAAAGAACTCTCTAATAATCTTATTATGCAGCCCATATACCTTAGTGACATTTAATAAAGAGTCACCTTTTAAATCCAAGATAATTAGATAGATCGGTTAAATGTTTACCAATAAGTGTAAAAGCTTAACCCAATTATGTTTCTAACCCATCATTAAATAACCTGAGCTCCCTTTAGTAGGGAGACAAACCCAGTTATTAAGATAAAACCCCCTAAAGATCTATCAAAGTGGTAATTAGGAAGCTCTATTTTAGTTTTTGCAAAAATGTAATGTCAACGTTATCATTTATTAAAAAAGACCCGATTTTATTGCATCTATCTAGGATGTGCAAATCCTTAGCATTTCAACCGATGTATCTCATGATATAAGCTATTAGACCCCCTCAATTTCCTTGTTCCTAATAAACTCAATATTAAACCATTCTATGTCAAAAAGAAAACCTATCCTTCTAACTAAATCATGCATAATACTAGTAGCTAAATCATTCAACACAATAGAACAATAAGTACTGCCTAAAAGGTCAACTGAACCTGATCTAGAGCTAGATGCTCTAGTTGCCTCACCATTAGATGCACCATGAAGCCTCACACTTCCCTGCACCAGCTCTAGACCCAAGTCTGATTTCGCCAATCGACCCACCTAATATCCATAAGCGAATCCACACTCAGGGCATCCTGGGCAGCCACTTTCAAATAGATTTTTCACCTAACACAAGTAACCACTTCCGCATTCACCCATCCCACCCAAATATTATAAATTGCTAATTCTCCCATGCTTGAATGTAACCCACGAGCCTCAGATTAACAATTCCACATACCCAACTTCAACCCATCAGCTTTTCCATCTCCCATTCGAATCGAACCTCCAATTCTTGCCATCTTCTAACATATCCACCATAGTGGCCCTTTATCCAATCCAGCAACAACGGACCCAATAACATCCACCCCAACTTCACACGCTTTTAGTTTTTGGGTTTTATTTCTAGAAATAATATTTAGCTTTATTGAAAAAAAATTATTAGTTTATATTTTTTTTGAAACTATATGAATTTTTCTTTTGAAAAATGAAGATTATCATATGTAAACTTTTAAACTTACTCAATTTGTTTATTTATTAAAAAATATTCTTATAGATATATTTATTAATAGTTGGAATATAAAACAACCTTTTGGTCCAACGACGATCCAAAAATGTTCTTGATATAAACATAAGATTTCACAAGTTCGAATCTCGATCATGACAAAAACTTATCTTTGGTTTAATTTGGAAATTTTGAAATAATATTAAGTCACGGGTTTGAATCCACTTAACAATTTTTATCTTTTTTTCTTTTATTTCACTTTTATTCTCAGATGTTAATGACCGTGATACATTGTTCATTTATTTTAGAGTTACGTCGAGTGAAAAGATGACGATGATGTCTATTATCCCCAATGCACTCTTTATTTTGAGTTTATATAATTTTAGGAAAAACGATGAAAAATAATTTTTTTTAAATATTAACGATAAAATATAGCTTAATTTAGTCGTACTTAAAGTGTACTTTTCAAATATAATTTTTCTAACATGCAATTTTTTTCTTACATTTAACTAAAAGCTATTTTTAAAGAAACAATACAATAGAAAACAAAGGTCATATATTTCTAGTCTTACATTTTTTAATTAAGAATTCAATATTGTGAAATCATTTTTAACTATATGTATTCTATTTTTTCATAAATTGGAAATATATCGGTATGAAATGAAATTATGTGATTATTTTGATCAAATATGAATTTGGTTTAGAGAAATATTTTTATATGCACGTATATCTCCTCATAGGTGCCAAAATACTCATAAATTAATATAAAAAATACTTACACAATTTCCAATATTATTCACAAACCTATTAGTATTAAATTAGTTATTTTTATCAATTAATAAACAATGACATACTGTGAAGCTATCTACTAAAATGTATAACAGTCACTGACTTTAACAATCACACTAACATTGTGAATTATGTCAAAATATTCACCAATAATATTTTCAAGTCCGCCATACTAAATCTTTTGTTATGATGTCAGTGTCAAGATTGAGAATAGAATGAGAGAATTGTTTCAACGATAACATTTAATATGTGTTGAACCACTATAAAAGATTTAGATACAACGAACTGATGTTATGATGTCAACAATCAACATTTCAGCTTTTGGATTTCGACTTTTAACTTTTTTCTCTTTACTTTCAGATTTTGTACCATTTTTTGTAATAATTTATTATCTCATACATAGTTCACATGGTATTTGCACTATTTATTTTATATTTATGTACGGAGTACCTACCATTTGTATTAATCAAATCATGTCGCACATACAAAACTCGTGCTCTATGCTAATTATTTTTCCTTGAACGTGCAGAGCATATGTCTTTAGATCTTGTACAGACATAATGATACTATTAAGGAAATTATAGGAGAAATTTTGTAAATGACCAGGGAGAGTATTTAATGAATTTTAACATGTTATCGTTTCCCAGTATTTTCTTCATTTTTACAGTCAAATGCACAATGCTTTTTTTCATTTCATTGCATTAGTGTCATAATGTTCGGTTTTGAATGGGAAAATCTATCTATTTTCTTATCCAAATTAATTTCTTACTCTTTTTAGTTTTAAATAAGTATAATAAAACAAACATTAAAGTATTCAGTGAGGGTATGCATTAACAATATTGTTCTTCCTCAGGGTTTTCAAAAAGTGAATCTTAGGTATTTGTTAGAGTAGCAATTTGGGTTGCTCATGAGTGTATTAATTTTAGAAAAATTACTATTGTTTTATGACATATAAAAATACGCTTAGAAGTTCAATTTTGAATTATTTTCAAAATATCAAAATTATATACATATATACAAACACACGTAGTTTCCTATGTAATAATAACATAAAGAAACTAAATGAAATACACTTGTTCAAGGAACAAAAAGATTTAACTTTCTTAAATTTAGATAAAATGAAGAAAATTGAAATTTTGATATTGGACAGTTAAGAAGTTAGATACAGCTTTTGGTATAACTAATAAAAATACCTAGAAATGGAATTTAAATAACGATAATACTTAGTAGGATAATAAAGCATAAAATTGAAACATTGTTATAATTAATGTTTAACTTGAATACAATACAATTTTCATGTTGTTATTCTGAAATATGCCGTCTTTGTAAAAGTAAAATTATGTTCTTTCTAAAGTATAAAATATGATTTGAAATTTTAATGCTTGGTTATAGTATTTGAATAATAATTTTAGTTAGGGTAAAGTTGGTAGAAAATTTAGAAAATGGCTAAGAATCAGTAATTTGATTTGAAAGTGAAGTTTTGTCATTTTATGCATAACCCATGTGCACCCAACATGCACCTCTTTGAGTGTAGAAACAAATAAGCGGCCCAACGAGTCATTTGGCTTTCCCATCACTCACATATTTACTTCACTCCTTCTAATATGCAAATCAATCTAGTATTGACTTTGCAATTGGACATCATGATCTCCTACAAGAACATATTGTAACACTACATAAATTGAATAACACTACATAAATTGAACGATAATTAATTAAAAAGAAATTAATTAATAATTGATAATGCCAAAAATAGAATTTTCACAAATATCATAATTTGGCTACAAAACTTGCATCGTTGCGTTTATGGTGATTTTTTAATCAATTCTCATATATAAAGTTCTAAAATCGAAGTTCAAACAGAAAAGTTATTAACGTTTGAATATTTCGAGTCGAAAATAATTATACATGTAATTAAGGAAACAAAAATAATTAACTAACATTAACTATTACCAGTTAGAGTTAACTGATAGTTGACATTACTTAATCTATAAGGAAATTAAAGTTAGGGTAAATTGGGTAAGAACGTAGAGAATAACGATAAAAAGGAAATTAATTCATGTAATTAAATGGTGACAAAAATACACCAACTGGTCGACCCCTTAAATGGAACGTCGACCGATAGCACCATAGCTGTCAACCGGTGGGTGATGGGGACTGCAAATTGAACCTCGGACAAACGATTTAGATTTAAAATAATTTAATATAATAGCTTTTATTGATTCAAACCCCTATAAATACGGGCCTAACCTCTCACTTTTCTTCTCATATTTTCTGACGTGACGGTGAAGCTCTACCATTTTCTCTTCTCTACAAATTCTTAATTCTAAATAAAATTATAGTTATATACATATATACAAGTGGAGAATAGCAAAGGATAATGAAGAAGAATAGGTTTGAATCAAATCATCAAAGCTAAGGTAAATTATAGATCCAAATTTAAATTAATCCAAATCTTTTCCCATATCAGCTTTCTGATAGATAAATGTATGCTTGCAGTATATGTATTCAAATAGGAAGAATAAGGGGATTCAAACTAGAATAAAAGGGATTAGATCTAGAGATTTGAAAATCTAAAAAGGTGAGTAAGAAATTATATATTTTTATATAATATTATATTTATATCGTTGTAAATCTATTCTTGTATGCCTAAACGTAATTTTGGAGTTGTAGGCCTAATTGTATACATATAATTAATTTATAACACTGCTTACATATTTTATGACTACGGATTGGTATATCGTTGTAAATCTGTTCCTGTATGCCTAGCTAATCTGGCTACCATCAGTGTGACTGGGGCTGATGTGGGATATCACCTATAATAAGTAACTATGGATGATGCGAGGTTAGTCCCAAATTATATAGGATAAATCTGCCCAGCTAATCTGGCACCAATTCCTATGAAGTCGGACTAATGTGAGAGGTCTTTGTGGTACGGACATAATAAGGACCTACTTCGGGGGTTGAAGGTATTAAGTAGTTGTTTGAGGGCCCTCCTCTTCCCTATGTAAGAAGTATTAAATGGTCAGGGTTAGTGGTTAGGCAAGAGAGAAGGTATCTCGAGGTGAGTCCGCTTCGGATTAGGTATTAAGTGACAGTTGAAAGGTCCGCCTCTCCCATAAAAAGAATATTAAATGTCTTAAAGAAATTACATGCAATGTCAGCTAGATAGTACTTGAGAGGAGTCTACCTTGGGGATATGTATTAAATGATGGAGGCCTACCTCAAATGAGGTCTTACATGGCCAGAGTCTGCCTAATTTCCATTAAAAATGTATTAAGTGGCTTGGGTATTATCTCTCGCATTGGTAGGACATTAATAATGATGGTTATGGGTTATTGGGTTGAAATGGTTATGGAATTGGATATGCCTTAAGGCTTATAATTGGAAAGATTTTGAATATAACTAAAATGCATAAGACATATCCTTATTTAAATTATACTGCCCAATTACTAATATAGAAAGACTTGAGATTTTCATTCACCGGACATTGTTGTTCTGACCCCCCCCCCTCATTACAACATAGGTTAAGAAAGAATACAATGACCTAAATGGAGATGATAATGAGAGGAGCTTGTGGTAGTAGTCTATTTATCTATTTAGGTTATTTCCAATATACCTATTTAAAGATGACAACGTATTTTGAACATATTGTATCTCGGTTATGTAACGGTTATTATTAACATTGTGTTATGGTTTTATGACATTTGGAATTTTAAGTAAAATGATTATTGTTTATGGTAATGTATTTTATCATTCTGCTGTGATTTTTGAATGAGTAGATAAATAGCTATATATTGTTCTTTTTACCAACCAACAACTAGTTTTGGAATGGGTATAAGTTTCGATAGGCCTTTTCTGGGTCGGAATTTAGGCCAGTTTCGGGGTGGGTTGTTACATAGACTCTACCATATAACATGATGTTTAAATCCAAAACCAATTAGGCAATCTAAATGGGACGATGAGCAAGGACCGATGCAATGTCAGTGTATTTGGTACCATACTAGGGAGTATGAGCTGTACATAGGTCGAGAACGTCATCGGTCTTGAGTAGTCAACGAAAAGATGAGGGTTATACTTAAATGGGCAACACCTCCTACAAGTTTAGATCACATTTAGGTCATGCACCACCATATTTGTTTGTTAGTTTGTTTGCTATGAGGTAAGGCTAGATAACCCATCTAAGAGAGGTTTTTCAAACAATTGGGGTAGTCCGAGGAGCCGAGTCCTCAATAATCCGTAGAGCCGAGTCCATAATATTAAGCGGTTAGGTAAATCCCCAAGATGAGATAAAATATGACTAAACTATTATGACGCTGTTATTAGGCACTATGGGAGTTCCTTGGTATGCATGATGACGAGGACATGATACTGCATTGATGATGGATCCTGATAAGGTGCAGGGTTATGGATACTAGCGATGATCGTATCTTGGTCCAAAGAGGGACTTTGGTACTTATATATTTATATATACATATGTAGTTATGGTCTACTTCGGATAGATGGGGCATATTGTATGTGTATGTGGAGTAGAGACAACTATGTAAAATAAAAGACATAATATGTGATGGAAGGCAATCGGCAAAAACTAGTGTTATGTATAAAGTGTGTAATTTACCAGTCATCAGAACGTTGTTCTGACCCCCTCCTCATTACAACCCACGTGATAGCTTACAGGGACGGTACTGTGCAAGGCGGAAATGGTGGAAAAACATATTTCCTTATGCATGCGCGATGCTAATAAGGACCCTTGAACTCCGATGTGTCAACCTTAGTCAGTAACTATATGTTCTATTATACTTTACTATTCATCTATGAGTTTATATTGATAGTGCTCTGATATGCATTTATTTATTTGCAGGATTCTAAAAACCAATGATCCGTACTTTACTGGACTTAGTTTTTCTAATTTTGCAAAAATTCGAACCCATTGGGGTACTTGCTACCATATGTACCATTAGATTTTGCACATTATTATAACATAATTAAAACCCTACTATTATATAATATCGGTACTATATATGTATGTATGTATGTATTATTTGTGTGATTTCTCATCACTCTCAATACCTTAATGTCCGACGACAAACTGTGGAGTTTAAGTGAAATAAAATGGTTTAACCAAAGACAAGTATCGAGGCTAAAGGTAGACATAAAAGAGAAGTGATAAAATAGTAAAGACATGGGAATTTATAGTACTTTGGGAGCTTTGTCCCTATGCCCACTATTAAGAAGTTTCTTTGGTGCTTTGGTCAATAGCTGAAGGGTTTACAATGCCAATATAGGTATATATGCCATTAATAAGTTCTAATAAAAGCTTGAGTCCCAAAATTAAATTGAGATTACAAATGATTTCAAATTACTACTTCTCTTGTTGTTGCCTTAAATCAATTAGGTTCCATTTATATACCGGGCCCCTCTATTTGTGGCAGACTGGTAGCTCGGCCATTGGAGGAGATTAGTTGTCTTAGATTGTTGACATAGCACACCTGTGTGGCTATGATTTGGACACATGTCGTTATTTGGTTGCTCTTAGAATGACCTTAATTGATAAAGTGTCACTTTTATATATATATATATATATATATATAGGCACCTTGACCTTTTTACTTTGTATTATCTTTAGGCTATCTAAGCCATTGAAGTCTATAGGCTATCTAAGCCATTGATTTGGTTGTACATAGAGGCAATTTTGGCATTAGGTGGCGACAGCTTTGGTCTTACATACTTTATGAGGATTTATGGGCCCTTGCTTTGGGTTATGGCTGCTTAGAGCTATTGCTTTAGGCAGAGACACTCGTGGGGGTATCGGTATATTATCTAGTGGCTTTACATAGCCTCCGTATTTGATTAGAAGCATTATGCTTGTATACTTTGTCTTTCGGTTGAGAGCCAGCCTGGTGGTTTTTGAGAGAGTTAAGGGAATGCCTAGGGGAGATTCTATAATTTATTTTAAATTATTAACTCTATAATAAAATCTCACTCGAAATAAAAGGTGTTTGTTTTCTATTGTATACTTTGTTGTTTTTTGATATATTAATAAAGTAGTTAATTTAAGTATATAAAATAGAAAATCCTTAAATGATATGATATGTGATAATAATTAAAATGAGTTCTAATCATGAGAAAATTAATACAATATAAAAGAACATGTTATAATAAACATTCCAAGTTAAGATGTTCCGGTAATGGTAATCGATACATCTGTTGAGACCAGAGTACATAACACTCTCTAAATGTTGGGTAGTGTATTCCCGATGGCTATTGGGGCACCAAGGAGTTACGTACTGATAGTTATTGGATAACAATGGAACGACTCACCCAAGAGTTTCCAGTCGATAAATAACTACTAGGTCAAACAGGAAATCTCTGAGTGACAATATTACATAGTTCTCCCGACTTGAGAATGTCATTGAGCTTCAATGTGGATACTCCACTTTGATTATAGTTAAACCATGTCGTAAGGACCATTGAGCGACTATGATTGGTTTTAGTTGAAGAATTAGAAATGAAACACTATTAATAGAGAAATCGTCTCCTTAGCTATATGAGGTTAGTATTATGGTCAACTACAGTCAGATCAGAGTCAAAATCTCTGGCTAGAGTAGCATGCTTAATAATAAATATTATTATTGAACCAAGTACAATTTTTATGGACTAACTACATTGAATAAGGATGATACTGAAATATTGACCAAAACCAGATTCCATAATCCAAAAGTAATATAGTGTCGACAAAGAGAATGTGTGTAAATTATCGTTACTAAAAGGTATTGATTAAGAAAACATAAGATTGGGTTTTACCCAAAAGATTTATAAGCGATGAATTGGCCAAGCTGTCAAACCACTAGTTAAGATGGCATATGAACGTTATTGTTTGAATTATTCAAAATTCATTGTTAATTGAATTCAAACCTTAGAGTCCCACAACCATATTTGTGAATTCTTCATAAGACCACACAAATTAATTAGTTTATAAAATGTTGTAAACTAATTAACTTAATTAATCTTTGAGAAATATTAATTATTATTAATTTATATGATGTTTTCAGGTTGTTGCAATTATTTAAACGCATATATAAAAATTATATTTGCACGTATCGATATACGATATCAGTATATTTTTAAACTGGGTTTAAATGAGAGATTATTGTTTAAAGGGTTTTTGGAAATTTTGCATCATATGGATGACAACATAGGGAGGCCATACATGGAAAGATAAAGGGGTAGATGAATAATTGAAAGTGGGTGGGATTAATTAGGGAAATTTTAATTAAAAGAAATGAAAAGGTTCCATTCTCTCAATTAAAACAAATCCACTATTTTTCTCAATTATTTTTCTTTCTCCTCTCTTCTCCTTCCCATGGCTGAAAATCTCTTACTCCCCTTCTACATAAAAAATCCTCCAAAATAAATCAAAACATCAAATAAATATAAAGGCTACAGGAGTCATCTTTCTCCTACAAAGTTGGGTGTAGATTCAAGAATCTACACAGGGATTTCCAAAGCAAAGTGTCACTTATTGGCTAGATTTGAAAGGTATAACTAAATTTTATTTGTTTTCTTAGATTTAATATACTTATCACAATTTTAAATGCATATCTTATTGCCTCACCTTAATTTAGATTTGTAATGTTGTTTAAGTAACTTGTTAAATCTATTATTAAATTTCTCCCATGAGAAAAATCCTTCTAGCGTTTTCCTCAATCACCAAGTTCCACTTATCTAAAGCTTCTCCTTTGAGGTGCCAGGCTGCCATCCTCCTCTTTTGCTGATCTTCCCACCCAAGCTCTCTAAATAACCTCTCACAGTCATTAACCCATGCTTTAGCTTCCAGATATCCTTCGGGATCCAGTGTTTATCTTCCCTCGTATATTAAGAAATTCCTTACACAACTTAGGAAAATCAATAGGATGGAGTGTTGCATCGACAAGTGGGGCAGTCGGTGCCGCCAGTGTAGTTGGAGGAATATAAAATTGCTCAACAATCCTAAGATATTGCCTAAACCATTCGACAATTCCATAAATAGGAGGTCTTCCATAGGCAGGGATCCCATATTCGGAAGAAGATTGATTGTCATCCATATCAACAATCTGTAGGTTAAATCATTAGTGATGATTTCCTTAAAAAGTATATATGCTGAAAGAAAAGGGTTGCCTAGTGTGTGCATGTATGTACAAAGAAATAGGGATATGTGCGTGTGTATAGTAAAAATTTTAAAATCCTTTTTGGAAAGCCTTTTTAAAATAATAAGTATGCCACTCATACGTATAGTTTCCCTATTGATTGGATAACCTAAGCTTTGATACCAAATGTAACAATCCACCTCGGAATAGGCCTAAATTTCGGTCCAGAAAAGACAAATTGAAACTCAGATCCATCCTAAGGCTGACTGTTGGTTGGAAAACGAAGTAGCAGTACAAAGCAATAACTATTCTTTCAGACTCAAAACGGATGGAATAAAATATAATATCAAATTGTATCTATTTATATCAAAACCATTTGAAATGTCATAATAGAAAACATCATAAAACTGTCACATAAGGTCTGTTACATCATTTATCCAAATACATGGGTACGACATAAAAATATCATAAAAGATAATAATAACTGCCACAAGCTTAAGCTAATCCACCTTCAAGCATCTTATCGTCATCACTCCGTCCTTAACCTGTGCTGTAATGAGAGGGAGTTAGAAAAAAAATGCCTGGTGGATAAAAACCTCGATAGAAAAACAAATGTCTGGTGGATAAAAACCTCGAGTCATACCGTTTCAGTGCTTGGGCAGTATATTTCAAAATAAGAACATGTCTACGTACATAAAACCATTTAATACTTCTTATAAGGAAATGAGGCGGGTCCACAATCAACCACTTAATACCTTTCATTCCCAAAGCAAGTTTCTAAATCCCATATCCCAAATCCCACGCCATAGATATCTAACGATGCGAGAGATAGTACCCAAGCCACTTAATACCTTTTATTGGAAAATAGGAAAACTGTGACCATTTAAGGCCATAATTAAGGTAGACCCCATCATTTAATACCTATTCCTAAGGCGGACTCTCAATGGTAGCTATCTAGCGAATATCATATGGAATCTTTTGAGCCACTTAATACTTCTTTATAGAAAGACGAACTCTTAATCGGTCATTTGATACCTTATCCTGAAGCAGACCCCTATCAAGATACCACCAAACATGCCTAATAACTAGCCCCTTGGCCATTTAATACTTCATTTGGGGAAAGGAGGAGGGCCCTCAAAACACCACTTAATATCTCAAGACCTCGAAGTGGGCCTTTTACCTTAAGACCTATACTCACAATGACATTGCTCATTAGTCCGACTATCCGTAGAAACTAGTAGCCAAATTAACTGGGCAGGTTCACCCTACAGAATTTGGAACTAACCTGCGTCATTACAAATATTTATCATATGTGATGTCTCACATCAATAGGAAGTGTACACAACTACTAGTAGCCTCAAAGTGAAGGGTAGACTTCTACCGTGCAACTCTACCGACCTTGCATCCCTATGACTTAGCCATAATTTAAATATTATCTATATACATATATATATATATACATACATAATACTCATCAAACCATTTCATAAATAAGGCCTTATAAGGAATCTTCCTTATTATGCCTCAAAATATCAATCACCTTCTTAAAGGGGGAAATTAATGACAATTACTACCTAATTAACTACGCAATTATGCACCATAATTATACAATTATTACGTTAATAGAAATAATATATATTCACTCCTAATAAATTCTAAGTGTATGGTTTATATGCCCCCAAACAAGCATTAAATGTAAATTCTTTTAATCATAATACTAATATAAGTCCTTTTCCTTCAAATTCCCAAGATTTCAATATTCATAACAATGGATTCTAATATTCATAAAAAGGATCAAATATCCATAACCAAAACTGCAATAAATAGACTTGTAAATAAAAATATAAACCTAATTTATTACATCAATCAAATGGAATATCCTAAACAATAGGAATTGCAATTCTAATTTTATATTCTATTCAACTCCTCTTTTCAAAGAGATAAATGAAGGAATTTGTGTGGAATAATTGGTGTAAACTACGAATAGAATTCGTACTCTAAACCTTTATTTCATTATTGAAAACTCACAATTTGAATCAAAGAAGGAGGAGAAGTGGAATAGACTATGAAACTATCAAAAATTGCAAAATAGTATAAATTCCATCAAATTAACATAAATAATTAAGAACCTTCATTAGAATTGACGTTTCAAAATAAAAAGGAATTTTAGGGAATTTTACCTATTTTGTTTTCGCAATCCCAAAATCCTAAGGCATATTCAAATCCATAGAGATATATACTAAACAATTAGTGAAATAAAAATAATAAGGTTTCCACTCACAGATTATCCTTAGCTTCTCTTGTATGGATTTGCAACGCCAAAGCAACTCTTTTCCAAATCTTCTTTTTTGACATATATACATAGCAACAAAATTGTGTTTTGGTTATAATTGAAGAGTAAAATGTTTTAGATAATCTAAAACTTATAATGTGCACTTCGGTCTAGTGCTAGTCCAACACAAACTTTTAGGACATTGCCATGCTTGGGATTCACCCAACTCCTATTGAGAAGGTTATCAAAAGACAGAAGGAAGATCCGCTATCTGTCGAAAGTATCCATGGTTTGAAGAGTGATGCCAAGACCAAAGTGAGCAATAGGTATTAAACTTATCATTTGTCAATATTCTATAATTATTCATTAGTTTTAGTGAATAAGTTTGCCATTTTAGTTAAAGGAAAGAAATAAGTATCATTTCGAGATTTAGTATGAGAAGAGTGAGAAGAAAGTCTAATACTTAAACAAAGAAATCAAGAAACTGGTTGAAGAGAATAATAGTTTATCTGACAAGTACAGGCACCTTCATATTAAAGTTAATCGATTGAAAATGTTTAAAGAAAAATGGGCAGCTAAGCTTTTGAAAATTTCTCTCCTTCATCGAGAAAGAGTTATTATAAAGACTAAGGAACTGAATATAATCTTTTGAATGCTTAGTGAAGACAGGGACACCTCAGTGGAGTTCCTCTATAAAGTCTATTCTAGGAATGTTTTGATCGATTTTTCCTTCTAGGGAAGAAGAGTTGGGACTTACTTAGGCATCTTCACAATACATATTTGAATGACCATAGGACTGAACCTTATCCTAGGGAAATTGGAATCTTCCTAGGATCGCGACCGTTCCACTTTCTCCTAACATTCTTCCTCCTAATAAGGTCAAGTTCAATAAGGAAAATTTTTATTTCCGAGTTTTACAAAGGGTCCATATCGTATGAACCTAAGTAACTTTATTGTTGTATTATGTAATTCAAACATTCTTTAGAAGCGTTGAAATTATCATTTCTTTGCAGCTTATTTTTTTTCTTGAAGTACATAGGTTAAGTAATTATTGGGCACTCCCATTACAAAAGAACACTTAAGTAAATTTGTCAAACTAAAAGGGATTGTAAGGAGAAATTATTGGTTCTTAAAACCTCTCGTCTAGCAAAATACTTCTTTCTTAGGAACCTTGAACAAGTTTACATGCACCTCCCCTTTATATTTTGATTTCTTCAGTGATGAAAAAGGTAGTTTACTTAAGAAAATCCAGTCTAATTGCACCAAATTATTATGTGGAGATCCTAGTCCCCTTACTGAGAGATGGGATTATCATTAGTTTCCCCAGTTGTTACTCCTTTTGGGCTTGATGTATTCTTTCTTTGTTTTCCTTATGCCCGCGGGTATACTCAAAAGAGTTCAAATTGCTGCTTCTAAACTTAGGAAATGAATGTATAAAATTGGAGTCGTTGATGTAGTTTGAATTTACTCATGCTTGTTGTTGTTCATAAGAGCACATTTTTCATATATTGACTTCATTTTATTCTATTTATTTTTAATAAAAAGGTCAATTAATGCTTACATCTAGCGGTTCAGATTTTCTTTCCCATTTAGACAATATCAGAGCTAAATTAATGTCTGACATTGAGAAGAAACGCTCTTCTCAAGATGCTTTAGTCCGGTCATTTCCGGATAACCCAGAAACCCAGAATTAGTACACCAAGTATTATAAACTGAGATTGACATTAAGTGGCGTGAAAGAGATGACCTTGGGTTTAGAGGAGAAAATTAAAAAGACAGATAAAGGGATTCAGGAGATAAAGGAGTGCACAGATGCAATTAGCTAATCTGAAATTTCGGACCAGAGAACGGAGGCTGATGTAGAAATAGCTCGACTATATCAAAGGATAGAGGATCTTGAATTGCATTTGTTGAAAACTCAATTATTTTATTAATCTTTAGAATTTATCGCAAGTATAGGTGAATCCAGCCTTCCCACTCTCACTCTTGCGCGAATGAATAAGTCCCAATCTTTAGCTGCCAAAGAGAAATTCCCCTCCTTGTTAAACCCACCTCCGAGTTTGGATCATGGAGAAATCTCTAGATGGTGCCAAAAAGTTAAATATGAATTCTTTTAATACTTGAATGGTAAATAGGCTAACCAGGTCTCGAAATATCTTAATAATTACTAGAGTCAAGTTAAGGAGTTGGGCCGTTAGATTGGACCTTGACCAGACAATCAAGAAGTTTGAAAGCAAAGTCAAACCCTTTTGGGAGCTAACCAGGCATGTGCTGGAGATTCAAGTCGACTCTATGGATAATGTAAATATTATTTGAAAGAAAGAAAGGAGGCTTAAAGAACTCTTGGATATGACAATTTTCCATGTTACCGAACCTTCCGTTGCTATTGAAATTTTGATAGAAAAATTACAAGACCTTAAATCTCAACTAAAGATAACCAAGGTGATATCACTTGAGAATTCTCGACCGGATTCTCCTGTAGGTTATTTACTTGAAGTAATAGTTGCTTTCGGCTTAGAAATTGACTGTTCCTTCCTAGGTCCGGATATGGATTGAGGTTGATTAGAGAAGCTGAAGTAGAGTATAAATGCTATCATCATTTCTTTCTATATGGATGTTCCGATCAACTCAAAGATATTGGAGGCACTCCCCTTTGCTTAGGGATAAATCTTCTTCAAGTGGAAGCCACCTTTGTCTTCTTAAGGTTGAGGGAAAGAGGAAAGAGAAATTGTATCAACATCATCCACTCTCTCAACCTCCCTCACCTTCTCAGGAAGATTTAGCTTTCTTTAATATCTGTAAGTTTTGCATGTAATGAATAAATTGTACCTGAGTGATTGATACCTTGAATGAATCTTGTATGTTCTCTTTTGTTTTTGTCTAAGATCTGCAACTTGCTTCAACGTTCATAATTGATTTAGTTTGATTCATGATCTTTGATTGAACGTAGACCTTTTTTCTTGACACAAGATTTGATAAAGAGACCCAAAACCCACTTGATAAGAAGACCAGAAATCAAACTGCTTAAAGGCTTAGAAACCCATTCGGTAAGGAGATCATAAACTCCTATGTTAATGGAAGAACTCTCCTTCGCTTAATAGGAAACCAAAAATCCATCTAATAACGAAGATTCTCATTATTTGATAGAAACTTAGAATTCTAATTCCAAGTATAAAAGATTGAGAGCTAATTGATCATTTCGAAGAATGAAGCCCTAGACAAAAAAATTAATTTTAATGAGAAGATTCAGAATTTCCTAGATGTCTATATTTGAATTAAAACCCATGGTTCTGGATAATCAAAAGTTTTTGATCCTTCCTTTGAAGGTTACTTTAACTTTGCCTTGGTACAAAACTAAATGTGTTTGATTGTTCTTCCTTTAGAATATTGCTTTGACCCATATTTAGGGTAGATTTAAACTTGCTTGATTGATTTCTACCCCTTATCAACTTTTGGGTGATGATTTAGGATTTGAACCTTTTTGACCTTTATCACCTTATAGGCGGTGATTTAGGCTTAAGCCCCTTATTAGCTTATAGGTAATGATGTAGGCTGGTCAGTGCATTTGTTTAGCCATCTTAGGCAAAACCAAAGTCTAACCACTTCTCTCTCTAGGAGGCGCTCTGATCAGGCCTTTCGGCGGAACCAAAGGCTGGTCGATGCTTTGACCATGTCATCTTAGGTGGGTCCAAAGACTTACTCCGTCCTCCCTCTAGGAGGCTCTTCGGTCAGGCCATGTAGGCGGGACCGAATGCTTGCAGTACTCTGGCCAGGCTTTATAGCCAAACCAGTGGCTTACTCTGTCCTCCCTCTAGAAGGTGATTTGACCAAGCCTTCTTGGTAGGATCAAAGGCTTTTTCCTTTATTTTATAAATCCTTTTTATGAAGCATTTCTCTTTAATCTTTGTAGACACATTTGCCTTTTGTTTAAATCTTGTTAATAAATTCTTGAAGTTCTCATTTCCCTAAGAAATTCTCAATCATTTCTTTAAGGACTCGACATAGATTGGTTTCATATCCATTCCTTTGGTGATACTAGCAATAAGTGACCTCCGAGATTTCTTTCATTTTCGGGTTGTTTCTTCTTTGAAGGACAATAATTCAACATCTCTTTAGTTAGGATATAGATGTTTTCATAGGAAGTGGTAAGGGAACGGGCTTTTATATATCGGAAATTCTTAAGGGATTGTGTCTTTGGTCCCCATTTGGTTTTCTTATAACTTTGGATAGGCTCTTTAGTTCTAATGACTGGTTTTCTCTTTGCAAATTCTTGAATTCTGATTGGAGTAGGAGAGCGTTCAATTACTACCTTCCACTTTTGGGCAAACTTATTAAAATCTTTTGTTATTCCATCTTCGAAGATAGTTCCTATAGCTTGTAGTTGTATAGTTTTTCTCATTTTCGAGAACATGTCGTTCCTTTTCTTGTTTTCTATTCTTGGAGTAGGGCAATATGCAAAGATCAAAGTAGATCCTATATTGAATGGATTTATACTGCAGTTATCTAGGTCATAAGGAATTACTCGTCTTTTTTCAACTAAAGTCATCGTTGCCAATTCTCTTAACACTTGTTCCTCATGGAGCTAAAGTTTATAGGTCACTTGATAAATTGACTTGGGAATGTAAGGCTTGGAAGATCCTTGTTTAGAGATGGTCAGTATGTAGTTCAACGGGTTATGCAGGATTCGAAAAGCCCTCAACGATAATATGATGGATATGGAGAGTCCCTAATGTTCTCTGTAGGGATGTGGAAAATAGAAAGTTCCTAAATTACTCTGTAGGGATATGCAGAGAGGTAGGAAAATCCCTTATTGGAATATGTAGGAGATCGAAGGTTCAATCCCTCCTTCTAGCATTAATATGTTAACCAATTTCTTTGTTATGCCAAATATGCAAGGTAGGGCAAGTCAAGTTCAGATAAGGGCTTAGGTAGCCTTGTTCAAAGCTCAAGTGAAGTATGCAAGTCAAAGTTCAAGTCTAAGTCCAAAAGAATGAAATATGCATATCCATAGTCCGAGTTAAGTAAAAGAAGTCATATGCATGTCATAAGTTCAATAATTGGCCAAGTATCTTTATTTAATTGAAGTGTGCTATACATAGTTCATTGTCTAAGTCCTTATGTGCAAAAAGTCAAAGATGTACAATCGACTCTAAAATCCCTGATTTAATTTAGGGTTACCACTTTGAAAATGTTATAAATGAGGAAAGAAGAATTCACTCCTTCTAACTAGCAGCAGGGTCCTTATTTATTAGGGTAATTACAGGCGGGTTGGCTGTCATGTGTCCATTTGACATGGGGTGTATTTTCCATTCAAATTGATGATATTCGACATTCCTGCATTCATTGATGAAACTCGTCATCATTTGCTGCTTGTAGAAGTTTGAAACCCACTTTCCGCTTCTATATGTTTTGCAATAG
This sequence comes from Allium fistulosum, assembly GCA_030737815.1. Lineage (NCBI taxonomy): Eukaryota > Viridiplantae > Streptophyta > Magnoliopsida > Asparagales > Amaryllidaceae > Allium > Allium fistulosum. The sequence continues at coordinate 839,992,857 of CM060905.1, forward strand.
CTATAGTTGTAAAGACTCGACACTGTTTAAAGACTCGATATCTTTTCAACATTGATGAAGCTCGACATTGCTTACTTTTAAAGTTCGACAACATAATCTTCCTCTTTGTATTCACTCGATAGCATTCATTATGGTAGGTACTTGACAATAGTATTGGGGTAGTGGCTCGATAGCGGTTGATATATCGTAGGCTTGACATCTCTTAGAAGCTTGATACCCCGTTCCAGGTGCGGTATCCTCCTATTCCATAACACTTTAGGTTGTAGCAACTCATTGCTTAGTAGTACTTGTTAACTTGACATCTTGGCATGGAATCCTTCCTTTGTTACATGCTTCATATCAATTTGTATTATAGGGCTTCAGAATTCTTTGTGTTGTTGAAGTTTGGTATCCATTAACATTTAGTGATTCTCGATACCTCCATCATCTCCCAAAAACCCAACAGCTTCTCTCTCTTTATTGTTAATCATTCGATACTAACTACTGCTCTTGATGCTCGACAACTTTTATAGTTGTTGAGGCTCGGTACCATCTTCTTATGTCTTTGTCATCCTAGGTATTTTGGGTCCAATACCTAGGTATTTATTGGTTTGGCACCTCTATTGCCTTTCAAAAATTCAATATCCCCTTGTTGTTAGGCCTTCGATATTTCCCTTTATTATTGTTGTTCGACATTGTCTATTTTTTGTTAAATACTCTATAAGGCTTGCTGTATTTGAGACTCTCTACCCTTAGAGACTTGACACCTCTTTGCTTGGTAAATTTACCTTCTTTAAGCTCGATATCTTTTTGTTAAATGTTGAATGCTTGATAGCTTGGCTTTCTTCTGGCTTGACGTCCCATATTGTCTTCAAACTTGACATGCTTTTTTTTAGAAGCTCGATATGAATATTTGTAGTAAGAGGCATCAATAGCCCTTTCATATCTTACCTTACTTCTGCCCACAATACTTCGATGCAGTACACCCTGCCCAGACCCATGTATGCAATACACTCTTTACTTATTAAGCGTGTTCTCTCCCAATTGCGGTGCAGTATGATAACGGAATTTGCCTTATTCTCATCACTTGTTTGCGGAACTATTTACCTTGTGCAAATTTGCGGTGCAGGACTACTTTCTCCTAAAAAGTTCCTAGATTCCTTTGGCAAATCACTACCCCACTACCTAGTGTAGTTTTACTAAGCGTATTTCTCCTTGGAGACGTTTGGCCATTTTAGCTCCATATCTGAAAATATCCGACTTCTTTGATAAGGCACGTGACCACCTTTACACATGTCGCCATGAGATACATTACTTCAACTTTTTATGACATTTACAATGTTCTTTATTTATCTTTTGGCTATTTTTATGGATCTTGTCCCCTTTCATTATTATATCAATATATATGTCATTTCCATCAACTCTCAATGCGGATCCCCTTTTTACCAACGCATTACTCCATACGTTCTAGCTTGTTTTACGTATAGAAAGTCTTATTAAAATTTCAGAAAATTTGTGAATAATTCTTTTTATCCCTACCTTGCCTTGCATTTGAATTACAAGTTATTTTCCTTGTATATTTCTAAGTGTTTACTTTTGAAATTCATAACAATTTATTCCTAAGTCATAAGCTTCTCAAGTTACTAATCTATCTTTAGAACAATTGTTAGGATATCATGACAATTTTTCATTTTTTCCAAAACTCTATATGCGTACAAAATTAACACGATCTGAATCAACCAAAGCGAAATGAATAAAAGGGTAAAGATTACTCAAACTAAATCTTTTTAGGAAATCTTGTTTAGATCTTCTTATCTTTTCCTTAGCCTGTATTTGGTTAATCTTCTCTTTATTCTCGTTTCTCTAAGCCACCGCCACCATTAATGTATCTTTTGATCTTTTATTTTAATTTAGTAGAATGGAATGAATGAAAGAAAGAAAGAAAGAAAGGAGTCATGTTTATTGTCCCACAATTATTTGGGCCTTGGCCCATATACTCATTTTCATTAATTCATTTTCCCCTTTATTTTCTTATTTAGCCCCTCTTGGCACTTTAATTTATTAAATTAATTGTAAATCTCGGGTTGTTACAGCTTTGCTCGGTAGCTGACTAGCGGGTTAGGGTTGAGTTTGCCTAGTTTCGATTGCACTTAGCAATTGTCTAAAATGCACTTGTACCTAAATAAAGATATTCACATATGCATACATATAATAGTTCATTATATACACACACATAACTACATAGGACAATCCTAGTTAAAATACTCGGATTGTCTTAATTGACATTAACTCCAAATACACATATACGCATACACGCTCGTGCATGCATGCCCAAACATATATTTATGTAAGTAATTCAATTATTGCTAAATCAAATCTTACTTTTATTTACTAAACTTTCAATAAAAATATAATATCTTTTTATATTATTTTATACAATCTCATAATATTTTATAAAACCTTATATAATTCGTTAGGATCAGAAATTGACTAGTACTCACATATTTGTAAAAAGTTTGGTAATACACTTCTTATCTTCGATTTTAGCATTATAATTTTAACTAATTCATCAATTTTGCTGCATGTTTGAATTGTTTTATTTACTATCTGCTTGAAGATTCTATTATTCCTTTCTAACCAACAAAACTATATACATGTAAACACCACCCTTGCAAGGTCTTTTAACCTATCTTTATCATGAAATCTATTGGCTATGAACTCTATTTGCTGATTCAATTCTGTTGTATTAGAAAATGGGATTGCTTATCTAGTTCTGCACCATTGCCACACATATGATGTATAGTTACACTGAAAAAATAGATGTTTAACCGTTTCTTCTTCTTAACTGCATAGTACACACATATTATCTACAATTATATGCCTCAACCTTAAATTATCTATAGTAGATAACTTATTAGTTAATGTTCTATAAGTGTAAACTAACATCTTAAGATTGTTTATCTTGTCCCGCACAACACTAGCCCAAATGACTAAAGGGTATGTCACTCTGAGATTTTCCCATGCTTGTTTAAACTAAAATACACCATTGTTTGTGTTTTTGCAATACCTGTAATCTTCATTTCTATCATTATAAATTTTGACATAATTGATATATGTGTATAGATTTATGGTATGAGGCAAATGGTATCATTCCCACCTTCCATTACATATAATTCTATAAACTTTAAAGTTTTCACCCCTAAATTTCCAGAGATTACATGCCTAATTTAATTAGCATGTTATTCCTATTAAATCATGGATCAAACCATATTTTAGTAGTCTTCGCATCATTAATTCTTCTTTCTATAATATGTAATGCCTTGTGTCTTAGCAATAACATGTACTTAAAAGTACCTGAAAAATTATTGTTGATGTCTATTTCTCACAAAGATTTATCTCTACCATATCTATTATGCAACCACTCACCATATAGTTCTCGTTTGTTTCGCACTTTCCATATAAGTTTAATTCTTACTACTTCATTCACATTTGAAATGTTATTTTGGACTCATTCCACCTTCTCCTTAAGGGGAGCATACTATAGTCCATGGATTTTTTGCAATTTACCCTTCCATGGGATGTTATAGCATATATGTATTATTTAGTTGATAGTTACCTTTGGTAATTTAAAGCTTTGTGTCCAAAATTGTATCATTGGATATATGATTGCTCTTATTTTCTCTATTCTCCCTACAAGTGTTATGAGATTGCATTTTCATCCATTAACTTTCTTTTTGATTTTATCTAATAACCTACTTTACATTTCATCCTTGATATACTACATAGATAATGACACACCTAAGTATTTAATTGACATTTCACCTTCTTAACGGGATAGAATGCTAAGAATTCCCACTTTTGAGGTACACTCTTTACTGAACATAACTCTAGTCTTTTCTATGTAATTTGCAAGCCAGCATAATTTTTTCAGTTTTTTAAAAACTTTCTTAATTGCCTTAGCTCCATTGGTATATGCTTTCATAAATATTAGTATGTCATCAGCATATATTATATATGTTAATCCTGGCAATACATCATGAGTAGCTTTAATTTACCTACTAGCTGTTTGAATCCAATTTGATACTTAAATACTCCATTACAATAGAGAATAGGTAGGGTGAGATAAGGTCACCTTGCCTTATTCATATATTACTTAGGAAGTATCCCTGTGGAATGCCTTGATACAAAATCCTAATAGTTGGGGTATTAATTAATTCCTTTATTATGTTCAACCATTCTTCTAGAAAATCTAACATTCTAAGCATATGGAAAATAAAATTTCTGTTTAACTTGTCATATGCTTTTTCTAGATCTATTTTGATACACATATTTCCTACTCCAATTAACCCCCTCATATATTCATGATCCAATATTATACCATCAGTAACATTTCAATTAGGAATAAATGCACATTGATTTTGAGATATCAGATGTTCCATTAATGATTTCAACCTATTATGTATAACCTTAGCAAGAACTTTGTATAGAAAATTGCAACAAGGTATGGATGTAAAACTACTTAAATTAGTTGTAGGATACTTTTTAGGTATTAATGCCCAAAAGGTACGATTCAATTCACTTACTATTTTCTCACTATTAAAAGCACTTTGTATTGCTTTCAGTAATAGTTTATTCTAACTATTCTAGTGCAATTTATAGGATTTAGCATTATATCCATCAGGCCATGTTGCCTTATCATCTTGTGCAGAAAAAACTGGTGTTTTGCTCTCAAAAAAATCAATAAGCCTGTTTAGAGAACACTTGCCATTGCTGCTTACTACCTTCTTACAAACAATATATGGAAATTCAGTGCACAACAAATCACCATTCTGCCTCCTCCTGTCTTCGTTAGCCTACACTTCACCATATTTGCCTTCCATAACAGCTCCAAAATGGAATTTGAAAGATTGTAAAACGAAATTAGAAAGAGTTTGAGATGTAAATATATGTAAATAAAGGGAGATGTATGGATAGAGACTGAGATATGAAGAATAGAATTGTATTCAGAATTATTGATGAAAGATGAAAAGAAAGTTAGATCTCATAATAGAATTTGAAAACCGTATATCTCATTTTGGCCACCATTATTTTTACATGTTCTAGTTTATGAATTAATTGTTTATAGGAAACTAGTCCTAATTTTTATAATCATTTTTTGGAGATAACAAAATTAAAACATTACACATAGCAAACCTAGGATGAATATTAAAAATAAGGGAAGTGAGAATTATACAAATCCGGCCAAAGCTATAAAAAAAAGGGAGAAAGCTTTCCGCCAAACATTATTGACAAAAAAAATTTAGAAGATAACAATATATGAGGATTTAAGATCTTTTTAAATGGAGAAAACAAAAAAATGAAAGTAAAAAAGTTACTTGAAAGTGGAAGATGTACAGATCCGAATAAATGAAAGCGAGGTGAAATGCTATAAAATTATAATTAACATTATAATAAAATAAAGTGAAAATTAGGCCCATGTCCCTAAAATCAAATTTAATAGCCCAAAACTCCTTCCATATTAAACTTGTAAATCTGGTCCCTATTTTTTTTTTACAATATTTTGTTTCCCTAATTACTCTCGTTTATTTCATGTCGACTATTCTCATGTGATTGTATTGGCGATCAAGGTTTGAAATATTCGTAGAGAAATTAGATTTAATTCGATCTACTGTTCGATTTTTTTTCCATTCATTATGGCTTCATCATCTTGCAGGTAAACGCCTGATTTAATTTTCAATCAACTTTGTATTATTGTTTTTAAATAATTGCATACAAAGCTGAAAAAACTTAAGTATATGCATACAAATATGCAATTATTTGAAACTAATACCGTTGTAATTAAAAACTGTATTTTAGTATAGATTTTAGCTACATTTTCCATTAATTTTTAACTATGTAATATCACTACAAGAAACACAATGGATTCCAACGGCGGCCAGCCGTTGGCGGCCGTTGGAAAGCCGTTGGTAGACGTTGGAAAAGTCGTTGGTATACATTTCAACGGCGGCCAACGTCCACCAACGGAGCCAACGCGCTTATACCAACGTCTTCCAACGTTCAATTTGTCCACGTGGTAGAAGATGTTGACCAAATTGGACGTTGGAGAGACGTTGGAAGACGTTGGAAATTCCGATGGAGAACGTTGAAAGACGTTGGAATAAATGTGCCAATAAGCTGTTGGTGGACGTTGGAAATCTGGGTGTTTTTTTTAAACAGAACCAACAATGCATGCTTCCAGCCACCTCTAACATCGTATATCTCATAAAAGCTCAATTTTGAGCACATATACAACAGCATATCTCACATATAATCAATCATAATAGTAAATCCAAGTAATAAGCATATATACTAATCAATATACACAACACAAATCAATAAAAACAACAAGAACCATCCAACATCAACATCCAACAAAACGTCCAATCCAACATCAACATCCAACAAAACATCAACATCCAACCATAACCAAATTACTACATCAACATCTCAAAAATCACATCCAAACCAACATCCAAAACATCAGAATGTATCAAATCCTCACACTCTCCAAATATACATCTCCATAGCAAAACAAATCAAATCATATCTGAAATCACTCTCCTCGAGAACCACCAGAAGACGGAAACCGACCGTATTGCTCCATAAACTCCGTAAGACGCCTGTTCAGCTCCTCCGTCTTGGCTTCGGTGCGGATATTGCGTTCCTCGAGCGCGGCGACCTGGGCTCTGAGCTGTGCAATCTCCTCCTTATCTTGAGCCCTCTGATACTCAATCTGAGTCGTCTTAGCCTGTAAATAAAATTTAAATTATCAGTGTTTAATAACTGTAATTCTTGTTTACTATAATCCATCACAATGTGCAACAGTTGGTTCGGAATAATTATTTTAAAATTTAAGTTAAAGTTATTACCGATTGATTCCCAAAACCATAGCGTCTGCCATGTGCCGCTGGATCCATGACAGACTCAAAAATAACGTCCTCTGCATCGGCGGTCAACTCGTCGCGCCTAGAGCCCTCGAGAATGGAAGTTCGTGCTTGCTGAAACTTTTGCTGTTATGCAAAATAAGTTGAATTTAGATAACATTATTTTAATTAACTTATATAAGTGTTAAGTCATTATGTTACTTACATATGCGGACTGCGCTTTAGCATCGTGATCCACCAGTACGTCTACGTGACGACATTGAAAAAACTGGAGGAAATACTTTTTCCATTTTGCAGAGCAATATCAGGATTTCTTCCTCAAGTTTACGTAGACGATCAACTTTTAATGTAGTAGAACAAATCTCTTTATAAAAAAGAGTAAGTTATATTACAACATTCCAAACTTTTACGGGCAACAGTTCTTTAAAAGCGACGGGTAATAAATTTTCCATCATAACATGACAATCATGACTTTTTATCCCGCTAAGTTTATTGTTCTTATAGTCGACACATCTACGAATATTAGAAGATATACCATCCGGGAATCTTAGTCCTTCCACCCATTTTAAAAGTACTTTAACTTGATTATTGTCTAGCTCATAGCAAGTTTTTGGCTTTTTTGTGTCATTTGGCTTTATATGAAGCTCAGGACGATTACATATTACTTCGATATCACGTCTTGATTTCAAATCATCTTTCGTCTTCCTCTTGACATTCAAAATTGTATTAAAAACATTATCAAACACATTTTTCTCATTATGCATCACGTCAATATTATGACGAATCAGGAGATTTTTCCAATAAGGCAACTCCCAAAATATGCTTTGTTTGCACCAGTTATGAATCGATGATTTACCTTGAATTTTAATTTGTTCTCCGGTTTCATGTATCTTTGGATAATCCTTTACAAGTTCGTAAATATCTTCGCTTGACCAAACTGTAGGTAGTCTCAAAGTTTCATGTCTATTAGCTGTAAAGTTTTTCTTATCTCTTCTAAAAGGATGATTAATATGAAGAAAACATCGATGACAGTCAAACTATGAAATTTTCTTTCCATGAGGTAAAGAAAATGCTCGTGTATCTTCCATGCAGTACAGACAAGCTAGACGACCAGTCGTACTCCAACCTGAAAGCATTGCATAAGCAGGAAAATGCTGATAGTCCACATCAAAGAAGCATACATGCAAAAGTTTTTTTTTTGGAAATATCGTATGTTTCTACTCCTTCGTACCACAGTGTTTTTAATTCTTCAATCAAAGGTTGTAAATAAACATTGATTCCTTGTGTCGGATCATTAGGACCAGGGACGACAACTGTGAGAAACATATATGGAGTTTTTATACACATCCATGGAGGTAAATTATAAGGTGTGACAATTATAGGCCATGACGAATATTTAGAACCAAACTGAGAAAATGGTGAAAATCCATCCGTACATAAACCAAGTCGAACATTACGACTCTCGGATGCAAAATCAGGATATTTGTGGTCAAAATGCTTCCATGCTTCCCATCAGCTGGGTGTGTTAACATACCTTCTTCCCGTGTTCTAACACTATGTCATCTCATATGTTGCGCGGTTACAAAAGATGCATATAACCTTTGAAGTCTAGGAGTAATTGGTAAATAATGCATACGTTTATACGGGACTTCCTTTCCTTTTTTCTTTCTTGATTTGTACCTTTCTTGATTACATATTTTACAATTTCTAAGGTTGATATCTTCTTTCCAAAACAACATGCAACCGTTTAGACATGTATCTATTTTATGATACGGTAAACCAAAAGCTGACATCATTTTTTTTTACTTCATAATGATTTTCGCACATTAAATTATTGGGAGGCACATGCCGTTTCGCAGCTTGTACAACAGCTGTAAATCTAGCTTCTGTGAAGTTGTATTTAGATTTCATCGCAATATATTCAGCAGTTACTGATAATTGGGTTCCGCTTGTGCAGCCTTCCCAAAGGGGTTTCTTTGCGGCATCTAACAAATCATTTTTTTTGTTCCAATATTTGGTTCTTCTTCAGCATTACCATCGTCATCAATTAATTGAGGAACAGGAAACATTGACCGTGCAGCATCTTCAACCATATGTTCTACGAGATTCGTCGTATCAATTTTAGTACACACTGCCTCCTCAGCTTGTGCATGAGTAGATGCTAACGGTTCTCCATGACGATCCCAAACCAAATAGTTCGGCACGAAACCGTATTGACGCAAATGAACTCTAACCATTTCTGGTATCAAATGCTTTAACATTTTGCATTTAGTACATGGACAATGGATTTCTTCGTCGTTTCTGTTATTACTGAAAGCGAAATCAATAAATACGCGAACACCGTTATTAAACTGTTCACTTATTGAGCCTCAATTTTCGATCTTTTTTTTGTACATCCAGCTTCGATCAGTAAAATAATTGTCCATTTGCCTACGTATATAATTAAAAAGTACGATATAAATTTAAAAAATTGACATTTTATTAAAACAATATTATTGGTGAATTGACACTTTGTCGATGGGTCATCCTACCTCCCATTACAAATACAATAACGTAATTAAATCGCGTAAATTATTTCAATTTAAACGATTCAACAAAATTTCGGCAGCACTTCGCTTTAGTTCCCTGAACATTACACATTTGCGTGTACACAGGGAACATAAAGGAAGCGCTGTCAAAATTCTATGAACCATTTAAAATGAAATGTTTTACGAGATTTAATTACGTTATTGTGTTCGTAACTTGTCCAATACAGGGACAAATCCAACAAATATTGTATACGGTGAATATAGATGTCTGTTCTGTTAAAAAACAAATATCCACATAACGATTATATACAATACTTATCAGACGGGGCCAAAAGACACTCTAAGGGTTTCATGAATATAAAATATCGTTTTTTAAATTTTCTAAAATACATAAACTAATTGTATGCTCACTAACAACTAACGTTTCCAAACAAACCTAAAACTAATTGTATGCACATTATTCTATTATTAACACAAACTTAAATATATATAATCTTGCAAAACATAAGTTAATAACATAAATTATGCCTCAATAAACTAGATTATACATACAATAAGGCAATACAAACATTTAATACACTAATTTAACAAATTTAATTAAATATAGGGATTAGGGTTTATACCTTTTCTTGAGAGATTAGGGAGTTAGAGAGGACGAGAGGGAGGCTTGGAGTCATCGGAGGGGCCGTTGATCGTCGGAGCAGCTTGGGGGCAGAATTGGAGGAAAATTGGGAATTTTGGGGGAAAATAGAGGTTCGGCCGAATGGGGGAAGAAGAAGCAGGTTTTGTGTTTTGCTCGCGGTTTTGCAACGGCCGTCAACGGCTGCTTCCAACGTCTACCAACGTACTGCAGTTTTTAACTAATAAATTATACGAGAAAACACTGGACGTTGGAAGACGTTGGAAGCCGTTGGTCAAGGACGTTGGAGGCCGTTGGAATACACTGTGTGTCTTGTAGTGTATATATGTAGTCTTAAAATGCAGTAGTTCAGTACTAAGATTTTTTAAGGATCTTTTTAGTTTTTAAGTGCATATGTAAAATGCAGTTAAAATTTTCATTTAACAGCTGTATTTATTAACTGCATATCAAGTATGCAGTTAAAAAACACATTTAACAGCTGCAATTTTTAACTGCATACAATACATGCAGTTAAAAATAATACAATTCATAATTTTATATTAGATATGTATGCAAGTATAATAAGAATCTTATGAATTTTTAACCGCATAAGCGAAATGCACTTCAAAATTTGCATGATTCACATATATGTTTTAACTGCATATGTTATATACAGTTAAATTGCATTTAACAAGTGCCATTTTTCACTGCATAACAGATATGCAGTTAAAAATGGTGTAATTTATAACTGCATAAGTGAAATGCAATTAAAAATGCAGTTGTTCACAAATAATTGCAAACATGTATGCAACTATTCATAATAATTGCATATATGTCTGCAAGTATAATAAAAATCTTATGACTTTTTAACTGCGTAAGTGAAATGCACTTAAATTTTGCATCATTTAATTGTATGTTTTAACTGCATATTTCATATGCAGTTAAAATTTGCATATAACAGCTGTAATTTTAAGATGCATATCAGACATGCATTTAAAAATGATGCAATTCATAACTTGATAAGTGAAATGCATTTAAAAATGCAATTGTTAATAGTAATTGCAAAGATAAATGTAACTATTCATAATAATTGCATATATGTCTACAACTTTTCAATAAAATTGCATATAGAAATTTCTTAATAGATAACCTTTGATTTTCTGATTTGTGTTGATTTCATCTTCTGAATCTCAACTTTCTTCAGTTTTGGACTCGATTTGGACATCGATTTTTGAAGTAGCAATTAATTCTGATTTATAATTCAAACGATTAGGATTTTTTTTAAGATGTTAATCGATGAAAAGAAGTTGAAGGATATATGGGTTTTGTTCGGAGAAGACGTAAGGGTATTTAGTAAAATCTTTTGCTAAAATTAATTTGGGTTTGAAACAACACATAATTATTAAAGAAGTAGGTGAATTTTTCCTCCTAAATTATGGGAAGAACAAATTTTGAGTTTGAATGAGTGAGTGTAAAGGGGAAAAAAATATTAAGAGTTTGATACTCTCTACTTTGTATAGTAGAATAGCTAAAATAAATAGATAGATGTATCAATTTACAGAATAAGTAATAAAAAAATAAGATGGGATGCTTTTTTATGAGTTGTAACGTTAATTTGTAATATAAATAATTGTTATATAACCTATTTTCCGAAATACAATTTTGAAGTCCCATCTTCATTTGCCCTTCTCAATGGCCTGTATAAAGGATTGGCATAAGAATTTGAGTTTTTCAAAACATCGTAACACGGTATCGTCTATGAAAATAACTTGACGGATAGTACTAGATATAGTCGCTCTTACATGGGATATACCTATCTTGGTTGATTGATTTTAATGCTCAGATAAAGCATAAAGGGCCCATAGAAATAATAACAACAAAGAAAGTTTGAATTATATTTTGTTGCTTTGTTTGAATTATTGTCATGTGTTTTACCAAAACTACAAGCACATCGAGAATCCTAGAGAGGAGCATCTCAGTACAATCCATACAGATGAATGCCAAAAGAAAGAAAAGATCGTGAAGAAACATCATACAAAATTACACTCTCTGTTCAAAAACATCATCAAACCCATGAAATTATTCTCCTTCCAATTTGTTGTCCACTTCGCAACAACTCCACGAGAAAAGAACAAAACGAACACATCAAAACACAGGTTTAATTACAAATACATGGAAATAAGTGCCTAAAATAAATCCAAGAAACTATTGTAGGGCTGCTATACATGCATATATTGTTCTTCTTGGGATCATTGAACCAAAAATATTGCGTAGTGCATGTTCCCTTTATTTTCCACTCAGCTGTTTAGATTAATGTTGATGTCTTTGTGTCTGCCTACTGTGTCTTTTTCTTCTCTTTTTTTTTACATGTTCAAATGCATCATGCACAGCAATGCAGTGTTACCCAATTATACATGTGCACTTTCTTCTGTTTCCTGGGATTAGAAACTGATTGTGATTCGTTTTAATATGATGGAAACTATCTATTGCATGTCTTTTTATTCTTGGACTCGATCAAAATGCTTTTGAATTCTATTTATGGAGACGGCTGGTGATCAGTGCTTAAAGCACATGAGATGGTGTATGAAAACACAGAATTACACCAATAAGCACATGTGATAGTGTTAGATATGTAGCTGTATTCTCCGTCAAGGCACGTTTGTTGTTTTCTATTAAGATATTGTTGTTAATTTTCAATTAGCGTCCCACTTTGTCAAATTAGTTTTCTAGAGTTTCATTAACAGCCAGTTGCCATCAAATCTGCACGCATATGAATATTCTTAACCAGACAGTGAAACCTAAAAGTTACATTTTTGAACCTTGCTTTTTAAAACTTAACCCCTTGGAGAAACCTTAGTTCGATTTTACAATCATAGGGTAAATATTTGACATATTGATTAAAACATTTGATAGATAATTCCATTTTCTTTTTTACTCCCTACTCTATTTATCCAAGTACCTACCAAAGATTAGCATTAGAGTAAACTTTCCATCATGAGCCAAACTTTTACATTAACTGGGGTTGATTGACAGATATCGTTTTGATACATACGGGTTTAAACAGTTGATTTTTTATACCTTTATGCCACTTGTTTCAACTTGGTAATCATTTAGGTTTGAGGTGTTCTTTCTTTGGCAAATGAAAGAAGAATTGGAAACGTATTTGAAATGAAAATGGGATTTTGTGTCATGATATAAGCTTTTTGAAAGGAGTATGAAATTTAAATAAATATTTGTTATTACTGACTAACATATTTTAATTAGTATTTCTTGAAATAAACTTAAATGCAAAATTTTATCAGATGATACTAAGTATTCGAAATTATGCAAGGACAAGTTTTTCTGAATAAAGTCGGTATGTTTTGATTACTTAGCTTTGTAAAAAAAATATGTATAATAAAAATCCAAAGCAACAATTATAAAAACATATACAAAACGGGCCTAAGTCCAATAACTGCAGTTATTGTTAACGACATGAGATCAGTTGGTTTAAACAATTAAGTCGTCCACTTTTCTTTTTTGAATTTAGGGTTTCCTTTGTGAATCTCGTGGCAACTTCTTGCACAAAATCAGCGATGCCCTCTGATTTTCTTTCTTTTCATCATTGATGTTGCAGGTATCTTTAAAGCTAAGTATTGGTTCTTTATCTTCTTTTGCTTCTATTTTGTACGAGTTCATTTTTAATTTTGTACAAGAACTACATGATTGATAAAACATGGAGAAATTGACAAATAAAAAACGAATGACAACTTAGAAGGGGGTCCACCATCGATAGATCAAAAGTGGTCCGTGATTTCATTTAAATCCAACGAGGCAAGTATGACTTTTTAGTGTAGAGACGTTGGTGAGGTTCAACTGAACATATATTCCATTTGTTTAAGATATCAATGTTAGTTTGCTATGATGTTGGGGATTTCTTGGATTTCGACATTATGATTATTACATAGCTTAAAATTTCATCTATTGTTTGCCTTGTTGTTTTGCACTTGCTATCGAAAATCCAAGCATTTTGTTCTTTCCACAATGCTCACACACTAGTAGATAAAACTACTTTTAATAGGTCTTTGAGTTTGTTTCTGGCTTTAAAAGTAGTTAATATGGCATTAATTTCATTATGCAAACTTAAATCGGTTGTAGCTGGTATATTCAGATTTTCTCTACACCATCTCCATACATGTGTAGTGAATGAACACTCCAAAAATAAGTGTGTATTAGTCTCTTCATGACTGTTACAGAAATTGCAACAATTATGAATAGTCATGCCTCTTTGCTATAATTTTCCACTGTTGATAGTTGTTTGGTTATTTGCTTTATATAAACAAAGTGTCATTTTGGGACAGTTGCATATGTCTCAAACAATTTTGTGCCAATTAATACGCATTTATTTCTTTCTAATTTCATTCCAAGCAGTTTTGAAAGAATATTGCCCTGATTTTGTATGCAACCAATGTCAATAGTCTTCAGTTCTATCATTGAAAAAAGAAGTGTTTTCAGTTTCTTGTTTAAAGTGTCTCAAATAGCTAAGTCTGTCTACTTTCCCGCCATCAGTTTCAATGATAGAACTGACAGGAAGATGTTCACCATTTAATATATCTAAACTCCACGTACCTAATCTGTTAATAAGTCTGCCCCCTTGTAGCCACAGGTCAAACAATAGTTTCATTGTTTTTCCATCTAAATTTTGTTAGAAATTGATACCGAGATCCCCAAATTGAGAAGCCCTAACCCTCGGTGATGAAGAAGAAGAAGCCCTAATTTTGCACCATAGAAGAGGCACGTGAAGAAGGAGTTGTCGCTCCAAATCCCAAGCGGTAGAAGCTTGTTCGGTGATGAAGGAGATGCTTGGAAGCGGATTTGGATATAGGGAGTTCGTTCGATAAAATGGAGAAGCGGAAGAGAGAAGAAGTTTTGGAGCAGTTGCACTCTAAATTGCCGAGCGATGGAGGAAGACCGAACGAGATTTCTCGTTCGGTGTTGAGTTCGTTTGGGAGAAGTACTTCAATTTGGAGCGGTGAATAAGACCGAACGAAAGTATGGCGTTGGAGCGGTGAAGAAGACCGAACGAAAGTATGGCGTTGGAGCGGTGAAGAAGACCGAACGAAATATTTCGTTCGGTAATTTGGTAATGCCGAACAAAATATTTCATTCGGTATTTGCCGAACCAATAAGGAAGTTACCGGCCCAAATTCTTCGATCGGCATTTTGTCGAACCAAATGTGTGCCGAACCAAATGATGCCGAACCAAACCCCAGGACTGCTATATAGCAGCTACGCCTCCTCATTTCTTCACTCTATAAATAGAGGAGCTTCTGGACAACAATGGCAGCTGAAATGGAGAGCTAATTTCAACCAATTTTATAGCCATCCTAGAGAGCTGAAACTCTGTAGAATTTTGCTTGTATTGTTAATTCTTCTTATGTATAGCCTCCAAAAGTGAATCAATCTTGTAGCTCTAATCTTTCAGTGATTAATAAAATCCCATCTCCCCAAGTGGACGTACACTGCCTCGCGGTAGAGGAACCACTATAAATACTGGTGTTATTTATTTTTCTGCATTGCATTGATATGTGAATGTATGTTCTGGTGTTTATCTTTGTTTGTTCCGTCTCACTACAATCACGATCCGATTCGTTGTTTTTCCGCTGCGTTGGGTTTTTTATTCCCTTGGACTGATCATCTGAAGGGATTTTCTCCAACAGTTTGGTATCGGAGCTGCAAGGTTGATTGAGGAGTGTTAGACGTTATGGCAGGAGATGAAGCGACTCCAGTTGTTACAAGATCCAATACTAGAGGGATGTATATCGTGTCAGGATCACGGTTGGCAATTGAGAAATGGAATGGGGATAAAGACTTCGAGTAGTGGCAATGAGGGTGTTCTAATGAGGAATGAAGTCCATCCAGTAGTGTTTGCCTCTGAGGAGTTGACGGCCGACATCTCAGTCGTGGAAAGGAAAGAGATGGAGAAATAAGCGTTTACTACTTTATAGCTAGCTATGGGAGAGAATGTTATCTCAAAAATTAGCAGTGAGACCACTGCTAGGGGCATTTGGACCAAGCTAGAAAATCTCTACTTGAAGAAATCTCTGACTAACCGTTTGATATTATTGAAGATATTTTTCACCATTAGGATGAGAGAGGGTGCTTCAGTAAAGGAACATCTTAATTTCTTTGATGATCTCGTAATGAAGATGAAGACTATTGACTTGAAGATGGATGAGGAGCAAATGGCAATGATTCTTTTGTGTTCTCTTCCGGAGCGATACACAGGTTTCACTAGCAGCCTTATCTTTGCTAGAGACACATTGACGGTGGAAGATGTGAAGTCACGCCTTCTATCCGAGGGCTTAAGAGATCAGATGAAGGAGATAAGTGAAGGAAGTAGAGGTGGAAGTAGTAGTCACGGCCTGTTTGTTGAAAGAGGTAGAGAAGATAAGAAGAATTGGCACTCTAGAGGGCGTTCCAAGTCCAGGAAGTCCGGTAATGGCAGGAGAGGAAAGTTTAAGGACGGGAAGTGCTTTATCTGCAAGAAACCTGGTCATTGGAAAAAGGATTGTCCAGAATTGAAGAAGAAGGAAGAAGATGGATTTTCATTATTTGCGGTGGAGAAGTCTGTATCCGACGATGTGTTGTCTGCAGCAGTATCGGATGTATCAGATCATTGGGTGCTGGACTCGAGGGTGTCTTTCCATATAACGCCTAACAAGGATTACTTCAGTTCTTTCGTTGGACAAGAGAAAAGTTCTATTCTTATGGGTAATGATGCTAGCCATAGAGCAATGAGTGAAGGTATAGTGAGGATCAAGATGTTTGACGGAGTGATACGCATTTTGACAGGTGTCCGGTATATTTCAGGTCTTCAGAAGTCCTTAATTTCTTTAGGACAATTGGCATCTTTGGGATGCAAGGTGACTATCGAGAAGGATAGTCTGAAGGTTTTGAGAGGTGCACTAGTTCTTATGAAAGGAGATGCGTTCTGAAATATGTATTTGCTGAAAGGAACCACGGTTCTTGGAGAGTCGTGTGTTGGAGTACATAGTTCTCATGCTTTGGATGCCACAAGGTTTTGGCATCTCAGATTGGGTCATATTTCAGAGAAGAGCTTAGAGTTGCTTCGGAGATGGAAGATGATCAAAGGAGAAAGCTTCGACAAGATGGACTTTTGCCAGGAGTGTGTGTTACGCAAGCAAACTAAAGTATCTTTTGGAGTTGGACTTTATAGATCGAGGCGAGTACTTGAGTATGTGCATACAGATGTTTGGGGACCGGTTGCTACTCCTTCTCTTGGAGGAGCAAAGTATTTTATCTCTTTCATTAAAGACTTTTCTCAGAAAGTATGTGTGTATGTAATGAAGGCCAAATTAGAGAGTTTTGAGAAGTTTAAAGACTGGAAAGCGCTTGTTGAGAACCAATTTGGTTCTAGGTTGAAGGTGCTGAGATCTGATAATGGCGGTGAATTTGCCTCTAGGGAGTTCCTCGATTTCTGTAGACAGCATGGTATTCAGAGACATTTCACTACACCCGGAGATCCGCAATCCAATGGGGTTGCAGAAAGGATGAACAGGACTCTACTGGAGAAGGCTCGTTGCTTGAGATTGACGGCGGGCTTGTCTAGAGGCTTTTGGGCTGAGGCATTATCAACTACGGCGCATATCATAAACCGAAGTCCGTGCTCAGCCATAGATGGGAAGATTCCAAAGGAGAAGTGGAGAGGTAAAGTAGTGTATCTTGGTTACTTCCGAATTTTTGGTTGTCCTGTGTAAGCTCACCATACAGGTGATGACAAGTTGGAGCCTAGAGCATACAAGGGCATACAAATGGGATACACTGATGGTATCAAAAGGTATCGAATTTGGAACCCTGTAGATCAGAAGATTATTCATTCTAGACATGTTACTTTTGATGAGTCTGCTATGTTCAATCCGAAGGAGAATTTACCTACCACATCAGAAGATTCTGATAGGCCTAAGGAGATGGAAGAAGTTATCGTGTTCCAGCAAAATAGTAGAGTTGTTGTTGATGATGTCGAGGAAAACACAGTTGATGAAACATCATAGGATAGTCCACAGGTACCTTCTAGTAGTGCTAGTGATGTGCATGAATCTATAGGAAGTTCAATTCAAGGTGGAACTGAAAGGAGTTTAGGCAAAGCAGTACCTATCCGGGTCAGTCGTAGGACTATTAGGTCGTCCGAAAGGTATGGTGATTGGCAGTTTGCCTTAGCCTTGGTGATCAGTTTGACTATGCCCTACATGTGGTTCATGAAGAGCCGCTTGACCTTGATGAAGCTTTGAAGTCATGTGACAGTTCGAAGTGGATGTACGCTATGGAAGAGGAGTTAGAGTCGTTGAAGAAGAACAAGACTTGGGATTTTGTACCACCTCCTCAAGGAAGCTGAGCCATAGGTTGCAAGTGGGTGTTCAAGGTGAAGGATGATGGGAGATACAAGGCTAGACTAGTTGCTAAAGGGTTTTCACAAAGAAAGGGATTGGAGTATGATGAGATATTCTCTCCAGTAGTGAGGCATACGTCCATCCGCATTTTGCTCACTATCGTCACAGCTCATGACTTGGAGCTGGAGCAACTGGACGTGAAAACTGCTTTCTTGCATGGAAACTTGGATGAGACCATCTACATAAAGTAGCTAGAAGGATTTGTTGTAGATGGGAAAGAAAATTGGGTTTGCAAATTGAAGAAGTCATTGTATGGACTTAAGCAGTCACCTAGACAATGATACAAGAGGTTTGACTCTTTTATGCTTTCACTTGGTTTTGATCATAGCATCAAAGACACTTGTGTGTACTTCAAGCATTTAAAGAATGGTAGATGGGTGTACCTACTCTTGTACGTGGATGATATGTTGATTGCTTCCAAGGATAAGGCTGAAATCGATAGTTTGAAGCGAAAGCTAAAAGCGGAATTCGAAATGAAGGACCTTGGAGAAGCAAAGAATATTTTGGGTATGGAAATACAAAGAGATAGAAAGCTAGGACTTTTGAGCCTCACTCAAAAGGAGTACATTCGAAAGGTGCTTGCTCGGTTTAGCATGGAAGGGGCAAAGGCAATCAGCACACCCATGCCTTTGCACATACAACTTTCTAGTAAAGGCTCTCTGATCTCGGAAAAGGACAAGGCTTATATGATGAAGGTCCCATATGCAAGTGCAGTTGGCAGCTTGATGTATGTCATGGTCTGCACTAGACCTGACATTGCACATGCGGTTGGATTGGTGAGTAGGTTCATGGCAAATCCAGGAAAGACGCATCGGGAAGCAGTGAAGTTTATCTTCAGATACCTTAGAGGAACTCCAAACCATGGACTTGTCTTTGGCGGTAGAGGAAGAGATTTTAGCTTGGTTGGATTTTGTGATTCCGACTATACCGGTGATAGAGATCGAAGGAAGTCAACCTCCGGATATGTGTTCACCATTGGTGGGACAGCATCAGTTGGCGAGCGAGGTTATAGACGATTGTGGCTTTGTCCACTACAGAGGCAGAGCTCCTAGCTGCAGTTGAAGCAGCTAAGGAGGCGCTTTATTTGAGGCGACTATTGTGTGATTTGAGCTTCGTATATGAAGGCGTGGATGTGTACTATGACAATCAGAGTGCAATCCACTTAGATGAAAATCTGGCATTTAGCTCGAGGATGAAGCACATTGAGGTGAGAGAGTCGTTCCTTGTCTCGATGAGTGAAGAGAAGCTAGTTCGTCTTCAGAAAGTTCACACAAAGGAGAATGCAGCAGACATGTTTACCAATCTGTTGCCTGTTGCTAAGTTCGAGCATTGCTCGGACTTGATTCGCTTAATGAAGTGGAAGGTGCCACGGGGTGGCACACGGGGGGAGAGTTGAGATGGTTCATGGAGACGTTTGTTTTCATGGTGGAGATTGATAGATTCTACATGAAATGGGTACTCTGAACACTTTATTAATGGGCGGTGGCCTTGCCGAATTTCGTTGACAGAGTGTAATGGGTGATGACATTGCCGAAGCTCATTGGATAAGTATCAAGTGCTTGGAGCATGAAGGTGTAGATGGAGTTGGAAGGCTTGTATGGAATTTGGTATCAAGGTGGAGATTGTTAGAAATTGATACCGAGATCCTCAAATTGAGAAGCCCTAACCCTCGGTGATGAAGAAGAAGAAGTCCCAATTTTGCACCATAGAAGAGGCACGGGAAGAAGGAGTTGTCGCTCAAAATCCCGAGCGATGGGAGCTCATTCGGTGATGAAGGATATGCTTGGAAGCAAATTTGGAGATAGGGAGTTCGTTCGGTAAAATGGAGAAGCGAAAGAGAGAAGAAATTTTGGAGCAGCTGCCGCTCTAAATTGTCGAGCGATGGAAGAAGACTGAACGAGATTTCTCGTTCGGTGGTGAGTTCGTTCAGAGGAAGTACTTCAATTTGGAGCGGTGAAGAAGGCTGAACAAAAGTATGGCGTTGGAGCGGTGAAGAAGACTGAACGAAATATTTCATTCGGTAATTTGGTAATGCCGAACGAAATATTTCGTTCGGTATTTGCCGAACCAATAAGGAAGATACCGGTCCAGATTCTTCGCTCGGCGTTTTGCCGAACCAAATGATGCCGAACCAAACCCAGGACTACTATATAGCAGCCACCCCTCCTCATTTCTTCACTCTATAAATAGAGGAGCTTCTGGACAACAATGGCAGCTGAAATGGAGAGCTAATTTCAACCAATTTTATAGTCATCCTAGAGAGCTGAAACTCTGTAGAATTTTGCTTGTATTGTTAATTCTTCTTATGTATAGCCTCCAAAAGTGAATCAATCTTGTAGCTCTAATCTTTCAGTGATTAATAAAATCCCATCTCCCCAAGTGGACGTACACTGCCTCGCGGTAGAGGAACCACTATAAATACTGGTGTTATTTATTTTTCTGCATTGCATTGATATGTGAATGTATGTTCTGGTGTTTATCTTTGTTTGTTCCGTCTCACTACAATCACGATCCGATTCGTTGTTTTTCCGCTGCGTTGGGTTTTTTATTCCCTTGGACTGATCATCTGAAGGGATTTTCTCCAACAGTTTGGTATCGGAGCTGCAAGGTTGATTGAGGAGTGTTAGACGTTATGGCAGGAGATGAAGCGACTCCAGTTGTTACAAGATCCAATACTAGAGGGATGTATATCGTGTCAGGATCACGGTTGGCAATTGAGAAATGGAATGGGGATAAAGACTTCGAGTAGTGGCAATGAGGGTGTTCTAATGAGGAATGAAGTCCATCCAGTAGTGTTTGCCTCTGAGGAGTTGACGGCCGACATCTCAGTCGTGGAAAGGAAAGAGATGGAGAAATAAGCGTTTACTACTTTATAGCTAGCTATGGGAGAGAATGTTATCTCAAAAATTAGCAGTGAGACCACTGCTAGGGGCATTTGGACCAAGCTAGAAAATCTCTACTTGAAGAAATCTCTGACTAACCGTTTGATATTATTGAAGATATTTTTCACCATGCGGATGAGAGAGGGTGCTTCAGTAAAGGAACATCTTAATTTCTTTGATGATCTCGTAATGAAGATGAAGACTATTGACTTGAAGATGGATGAGGAGCAAATGGCAATGATTCTTTTGTGTTCTCTTCCGGAGCGATACACAGGTTTCACTAGCAGCCTTATCTTTGCTAGAGACACATTGACGGTGGAAGATGTGAAGTCACGCCTTCTATCCGAGGGCTTAAGAGATCAGATGAAGGAGATAAGTGAAGGAAGTAGAGGTGGAAGTAGTAGTCACGGCCTGTTTGTTGAAAGAGGTAGAGAAGATAAGAAGAATTGGCACTCTAGAGGGCGTTCCAAGTCCAGGAAGTCCGGTAATGGCAGGAGAGGAAAGTTTAAGGACGGGAAGTGCTTTATCTGCAAGAAACCTGGTCATTGGAAAAAGGATTGTCCAGAATTGAAGAAGAAGGAAGAAGATGGATTTTCATCATTTGCGGTGGAGAAGTCTGTATCCGACGATGTGTTGTCTGCAGCAGTATCGGATGTATCAGATCATTGGGTGCTGGACTCGAGGGTGTCTTTCCATATAACGCCTAACAAGGATTACTTCAGTTCTTTCGTTGGACAAGAGAAAAGTTCTATTCTTATGGGTAATGATGCTAGCCATAGAGCAATGAGTGAAGGTATAGTGAGGATCAAGATGTTTGACGGAGTGATACGCATTTTGACAGGTGTCCGGTATATTTCAGGTCTTCAGAAGTCCTTAATTTCTTTAGGACAATTGGCATCTTTGGGATGCAAGGTGACTATCGAGAAGGATAGTCTGAAGGTTTCGAGAGGTGCACTAGTTCTTATGAAAGGAGATGCGTTCTGAAATATGTATTTGCTGAAAGGAACCACGGTTCTTGGAGAGTCGTGTGTTGGAGTACATAGTTCTCATGCTTTGGATGCCACAAGGTTTTGGCATCTCAGATTGGGTCATATTTCAGAGAAGAGCTTAGAGTTGCTTCGGAGATGGAAGATGATCAAAGGAGAAAGCTTCGACAAGATGGACTTTTGCCAGGAGTGTGTGTTACGCAAGCAAACTAAAGTATCTTTTGGAGTTGGACTTTATAGATCGAGGCGAGTACTTGAGTATGTGCATACAGATGTTTGGGGACCGGTTGCTACTCCTTCTCTTGGAGGAGCAAAGTATTTTATCTCTTTCATTAAAGACTTTTCTCAGAAAGTATGTGTGTATGTAATGAAGGCCAAATTAGAGAGTTTTGAGAAGTTTAAAGACTGGAAAGCGCTTGTTGAGAACCAACAATAATTTTTTTTACATGCATTGCAATGCCTTATTTCTTAAAAGTAGCAAGTGTTTTCATGTACCTGTTTGTTAAGTTCTAATTTCCATGTCCCAAAATGAGGGGTTTTTAATGTATTTCTGCTGCATCCATTTTGCCCACAAACTTTTCCCATCAATCAATTTCCATATAAGTTTTATGTCAATTGCATCATTACTTTTAGCATGGTCTTTTAGTCCTAAACCACCTCTTCTTTGGTTGAACACACTATTTGCCAATGAATTTTACTGAATTTTCCTTTCCATAGAAAATTGGAATAAACTTGAGTTATTTTACTAATGGCATTAGCTGACAGTTTAAAACTGTTCATCCAAAATAAGATTAAGGAATAAATTGTAGATTTTATTAGTTCAATCCTTCCAACTAGACTTAACAATCTTATTTCCCAACCTTTAATTTTATGTTCTATTTCGTTAATCAGGGCTTCACAATGGACCGTGTTGATATATATTCAGGGAAAAGTTACATGCCAAAAAAAATACAACATAATAATCTTATATTTGTTAGCCCTAACCCATATATCAAATCTTACTATGATTTCTTATACCGTTTGACTCCTACTTTCGATTCCAACCAACATTTTTGCTACTTCACCTCTTAGCCATAGTCCAAGTGTTATGTTTGGTTATTTACTAAAATCCCCTTTGAGAATAATGGATTGTTAGCGTAGACGATTTAAAAGATATAATTAGAAGACATGTATGGTTAGGTTCCATTTGTATACTTGGTGGAATTTGACATATCTTAACCAAACCCATTATGTGGGCTCACCATGCACTTGTATGGTTTAGAGAGGCTTACTTCTCTTATAGTTTAACTGCTTTATTTGTCTTTGGTTTCATCCCTTATTGTTTTGGTTGGTTCAATCATTGAAAACATTGAACAACTCTTTATGGGTTCCAAATAAATGACGAAAGTTTATCAATGTTATATTCCTTTTTTCACAATTCTCAAAAGACTAGTATTAATGATAAGATATTTAACCATATACGATAAATTTACTACAAGAAGATATCCTAGATTATACTAGAGATCGGAAGAAGATAGAATAAAATAATGCTAAAAAACCAAGTGGAATAATTCATGAATATACAAATATTTTTTTGGACACTACGTACTTGAAGAGTCATTCCAAAAAAATATGAAAATTTTTGACAAAAAGAAACAAAGAATTAACTCGATGTTTGCCCCCAAACTAAGTAGTTAATATCGGTATCGGGTACGTATCGGTCAAGTACCGATATGAGATATTTTAAAATATCGTGATAATATCTGTGATATATTGGACATGTACATGTACATGTTATAAACCATATTGTACAATTTTATAATGTTATAATGATGCTAGGTTTTAAATATTTGGATCAACATTGCCAAATTACTATTAAAGAGTGATTGCATATAGTTTACATATTACAATATATTTACCAGATATTCTATTAAATACAAGTCATAGAATAAGCTTATAAAAATTGAGAAATTCGTATAATGTGCACTTTTATTATTTTATTCATTTTTATACTATATTCATTTTTTTAAGTCATTTAATCATCTATATTAATTTGCAATTTTTCCATATTTGTAGTTTTTTCATTTTCGTTTTCACTTAATTTATCAAATAAGTAATATTGATTTGACATCAATTACAACTTCTACTCAGTTATTTATCAAATTAATAAAATCAACTTTCATAACCTAACTTACCAATTAGAACCGGTGAGCCAAAATACAATTAAAAGGAGAAGTAGCTCTGAAACGATTTACTTTTTAGTGGTAAAGTCTTCACACAAAATTAAACAAATAAAATAATGGAATAAATAGAGTTTTCTTTATTAAAAGAAGAATCAAATAGGCTGAAAAAATTACGGTTAAGACTAAATATATTTATGCATTGGGATTTCTACGTATTGTCATTCGCCATATACTAAAAACAAATATTAACATATGAAGATATTTATTTGTAAATTTATTTTCTCTAAGACATACAATAACAAACGTTATTCGTAAAAAATATCGGGAATTTTACAATAAATATCGAAGCAATATATTGGCAAATAACAAGCGATATATCGGTAATGACATTTTAAGCGATATTTTGAAAAAATATCGATTAAGGAGCGATATGAGATATATTGATGGTATATCAGCGATATTATCCAACATTAACTATATAGGCCCTGACTTAAGAACCAAGTTGATCAAAATATGACCTGAAGCTAGCTTCAGAGTTCGACCCCAGGATTTTAGCCAAATGAACCGAAGTAACTTCAAAGTAGGACCTAATGTACATGCGCTCGAGCTCGAGATTGGCATGTAGCATTTTCGAGCAATAAATAATGGGATTTGAAAACAAGATAGGCTTAAGAAGGCAATACTATAAAATAAACAATATACCTACGAAGAGTTACCGACGACATGAGGCAACATTGTAAATATGTCTTCGGTAACTAGTTAAAGTATATAAGTCGTTAGTATGTCGTCGAAATTTCGATGACATACCAAAAACTTATTCCCACTACCAGACCCTAATCCCTTCCCATTTCACTTTCCCAAAATAAAAATATCAAAACTGTCCTTCTTCCTTCACCACTTCCTTTATCCACTAATGCCCCTTCATCGTCGTACTCCACTTCATTCGACCACAAACCCACCTTCGACGTTACTCAAAAGCCTCGTCAACGCTTGCTCCTTTGGCCACTACAACCCCCAATGGACCCATCTTCACTATCGATGTCTCTGTATTTGGACAACTCATCAAACTTAGCAAAGTATTCCAACACTGACATTTCCCCCTGCTCCAACTCCATAAACTTCCTAAGCAAGGCTGATTGGCTACTTCAGACAAATACCTTTCCTCGAATCTCCTTTAAAATTCTACCTAAGTCAATTACTTTTCTGGTACCCCTATGGTCACCCCAATCCACCAGAACAAAGTAGCTCCTTGCAACTGTCTCGAAACTAACCTCCTTTTCTGCTGATCATTCAGATCCAAATCAAAAAAAAATCCTTTCACAATGTAACGGACGTTTCTCCACTTCTATTGCATCCTCAATCCCCATAAAAGGCTTCCCACCCAGACTGGTGTGATCTCGACTCAGCTTAGCATAGTTATTACCAACTGGCGCTACAGGATTGACTCCTCCCGCATTACTAGCATTTCCTCCTGCTACTCCTGCAGCTGCTCCAGCTTGCATCAGATTGACGGAGAACTGATACATAGCCCCCATATCTACTAGTGGGGTCGTAGAACCTACATTGGCATTTGCATTTTGATTAGCATTTTCCTGTCGATCCTGATTCCTCCTGGTGTTGGGGCCGAGCATTTCCATTGGTTATGGTGCTTCTGCCACCTAGATTCACTCTTCTATTTCTTACTTCTATATTTTTCTTTCTCGTAAATCTATATATGAGCCTTATTAAGATACGAAAGAACAGTCTAAAAGAGAGAGGAGGATACACACTTATATATAGCAAATACAAGTACGTTACTATAGCATTAACCCAAGCCCCAATCTTATTCTCTGATTCATTTGAATTATGTTTTCAAAAACTCTTTAATCTTTTTAATTTTTATCATAGTCCTATGTTCTAATACTAACTTGTAACATCCCCCATTCTGAGGCACAAAACTAACCACTACGGATGCTACAGTCATCCATGGTTATTAATTCCCGACGACAAAATGAGGCTATGCTAATCATACCAATAATCTGAAACACATAAATATGAAAAAAATTCAAACACTTCAGAAATAACTTTTACATTCCATTTAAAAATATGATTCGTATTTATTACATAATCCCATTTGCGATTCCACGTTCATA
Source organism: Allium fistulosum (assembly GCA_030737815.1). NCBI lineage: Eukaryota > Viridiplantae > Streptophyta > Magnoliopsida > Asparagales > Amaryllidaceae > Allium > Allium fistulosum. The sequence goes on from CM060905.1 coordinate 840,019,518, forward strand.
CAAAATATAACTACTACCAGATACTCCAAGAACGATATATGAAGATGCCCCCTTGGTTGATCTTGAGACAACTACTTGACAATTATATAACTTTGCCATTACATCTAAATAGACAAAACCAAATTACATAGCGGAAATAGATAAAGCTCCTTATATCTAGATTGCCTCCTACATGTCTCCGGAAGCTTATTCATCTAACTGGAACCTAAAAACCCTTACTTCCGACCTACTCAAATGAGTACCCGAGAGTTTAAGGGGAAAAACAAAAGATTCAAGTCAAACAACAGTCTGGTGTGAATAATAACCTACCATCTTGAATCAATTAGATATCTAGTGAGACCACGCCGCTGTGCGGAACAGGTTTTTCCATCACTAGTATCTGACTAATATATCTCAACCATATACTGTTCTCCTGCATCCACAATGGTTAGAACATAGAAAATAGCATTTATAGTTATGCAATATATATTGGATTACCCATCCTATTTTATTAGATTATCCATCTTAATTTCAAACGACTACCCATCACAATTTAAACTGATTATCCATCTTATTTAATCTGACTATTCATCTTATAATTATATGGACTACCCATCTCACATGTATACATATTCAAAATTATATGGACCATCCATCTCACATGTAATTATCACTTGGATTACCCATCCTCTACCATACTGACTACCCATCACATATGGTTCAATTGTTTAAATTATGTAGACAACTCATCACATATATTCCATTTAATTTAAAATGATATGGACTATCCATCATACATCCCATAGTTTTCCTAGAATGACTATAAACCCTTCATTAACCTCATAGAGGCTATCCATCTCCGGCATGATGTCGACTATCCATCTCACATCTTATGGTTTTCCTAGGATGATTATAAACTCATAACTTAACAATTTAATTTAGGTTACCCACATGTTTAGCCTACACCTATTGGTGTCCCCAATTAGCGCAGGTTATCTTCCTTTTAAAGTTATAACATCCCAAGGTGACGTACATTGGTATCCCTAAATGATCTATGTCGAACTCACTAAAAACATCCATAGGTATCCCCCTAAGGTTTTAAAGTCACAATCAAAGATATATGGCTCATCGCCATTAAATAGTTTAATTTAAATCAATGTTGAAGTAAAAAGATTAGCATGTCAAAGCTTATCAACATTGATCAACGACAGTGTCGAAATTCTCATTTAAAATGATATTGGTATCCTCAATGTTTTAAGTCAAATTTACTTTGCTTTAGTTCCCCAATAACCACATCGAAAAGAACTTAGGGCTCTCCGCCCTTAAAAAAGATAAGCGACATTCAAGCCATGTTATGCCTCTTCGAACCTCTATCCAAGGTAAACCAAGCTTACATTCTTTTATCTATAAAATTTCCATGTCAAAAATAATGTCATCGACATAGAGAACATATGAGTTACCCACCCTCTTTAACAAAGCTTTAGGATATTATAAAACAATTGGCTAAATGTCGAAAACCAAACATATAGGTCGCTGATCCTGATAAATAGCGGTAACAAGACTAGCGAAGTCATTAAAAGTTTTATACTTAACTTACTTCGACTATTTTGCTGCAAATTTTTACAAAGTTAAAGTCAATACAGGCGGTAACACTGCCCCTTATATGATTAGTGTCGAAAAGTTTCAAATTAGTAATATGCGACGTCGATGTAAACAGTGGGGAAAACATGCGGCAATGAAACACGACGATAGTATGCGACAATAAGTTGGGTTGGCAAGTCTTTTAATGCTAAGTCTTTTACACATCATCAATCTTATATTACATTCAAAAATTAGTCTCTAGTTTTAGACATTGTACTTCACAGTGTGAAATAAACAGATATATATGTTGTTAGTTATTTTAATATAATACTTTTATTTATTTATAATTTGATTGGGTAACATAAGCTAATTATTTTCTATGTCAGCATTGGAGTTGTTTTTTCACTTTCGATGTAATTTCCAAATATTTTATATCACAATGAGTTCACATTGTGATGTGTTCTTTGACACATAAGATTAAATGGACATTACATTCAACTTGCATTGAAGATGCTCCTAAAGCGGTTGATGTGTGATTTGAAATTTGTATATGATGAAGTAGAAGTAAGTTGTGATCGTCAAAGAGCAATGCACTTAGTTGAAAATCTGCTTTCAGCTCGAGAATGAAGCATATAGAGGTGAGAGAATCCTTTTTTGTCTCGATGAATGAAGAGAAGCTATTTCGTCTTCAAAATGTTAGCATAGAGGAGAACGCGGCAGATATGTTCACCAAGTATTTACTTGTTGCAAAATTCGAGCATTACTCGAAGTTGTTCCGCTTATTGAAGTGCTAGATGACATAGATATCACAACGGGAGAGTGAGTTGGTAGATGAAGACGTTTGTTTTCATTGTGAAGATTGATAGTTCCTACATGAAGAGGGTACTTTCAAGATTTCGTTCGTGGATTGTGGCTTTACCGGAGTTCATCAACAAAGTGTAATGGGTGATGACAACGTCGAAGCTCATTGGGAAATTTCCATAGTATCATGTACGAGATTGTTCGGAGTATAAAGATACATGTGAAGTTGGATGGATAATGGAAAATATAGTATCAATGTGGAAATTGTTAGATATGACGCTATATTCAACGCTGAAGGAAGAAGAAGTCATGCGGAGAAGTAGATGTGTAGAGAGAAAAGATGAAGGAAAAGGAGTGGACTAGAAATATGTAGCATTGTTGCTATAGATTTCCAGTCGATTGGTAGAATTACCAGTCGACTGGTGGAAGTTCTAATCGATGTCGATTTCGACCTGAACACTTAGGTGTTCACAATAGACTGGGAATATCTACCAGTTGACTAATAGGTATTTCCAATCGACTAGTGGCAGCAAATCTGGAGTGATTCGTGCTTGAACTTTAAAGGGTAATTTCACCATTTTTCGGCTTTTGTGGAGTTTCCACGGTAGATTTCTATAGAGAATTGATCCATTGACGGAGAGAAGAAAGTAAACTTAAGGTTTATTATTGTATGTATACAACTGAACATGATGATTTTGTTAATTCTTCTTCTAGGTTTAGCCTTGAAATCAATCTTGTATATCTTTTCTCTAATAAAGCAGTAAAGATCTCTTTACACTAAAGTAGACATACACTATCTCACTAAAGTAGACGTACACTATCTCGTGTGTGATTTATAAGTTCTTTTCTCTACATTTGTAATTTATGTTTGATGTGTGAGATATTTGTCTTTTGCTTGTTTTACATCACAGTTTCTATTATTATTTCTGCTGCGTTGGGGTTGATTTGATTATCAGAATTTTTCCCAACGGAATGAAACAAGTTGTATGTCTTCAGTATTAATACCACATGAATTTTTAGACCAAACTAAATCTTAAAAGCACTTAATTGAAGATTTGAAGAAACCACCAAGCTGTCGTGTATTTTTTTTCTACCACTGAGAAATTTTGGTGTCAGTGGATTAATTTTTTTTATGGATAATGGACTCCCTACAACTAGTAAAACCTTTAATAGTTTCACGAAGGGTGCTTCTAATGCTTGTAATCGGTACAAGCAAGATCCACACCAGTTTTATTACATTGATATATTATATTTACAAGCGATAGTGATACTATATAAAGTGGAAATAATTTTCACTAAGAGCATCTCCAACGGTCTAATTGAGTAATATTCGGTCTTCGAATATCACCACATTATGATTAAAGGATTGGCCCAATAACAGGGCGTTGATTAAATCAGCACCCTGTTGTGAACGCTGATTAAATCTTCGTCCAGTATCGAACGTTGATTTAATCAGCGTCAGGATCAAAGATTCTGAATTATTTCCTGAATATAAACCTTAATATAAAGGTTAACCTGCTTCGTTGGAATTGCTTGAGTTGCATTGTCTTAGTATTATGCCTTAATAACTCACCGCTGGACTAATTGCATATGTACGATTTTGCATTGTTGGGTTTCACTGGACTTTCCTGTGGATGTTTTCGAATTATGAAGTCTGGATTTAGGAGTAAACATATTGTCAGTGGTTCATTAATTTTGGGGGATGCATTGGGGGCTGAGATGATCAATAAATTTGGCCCGTCGTCCTCGTCCAGATTTTCCTATTTTCGTACATATGTAGATAGAGGCAAACACCAACACTATTATAGTTGACTGCAAATAAATATAAGTTGTGTATTTTACCAGTCCTTGTTGCCATTACATGTCCCGAAGCACTTTTTTTACTGCCCTCATCAATGCGAGGAGGACAAAGGGGCGAAGACACGTCTGAAGAGCAAATTAACCCACCATTTTAAAGATAATAATAATACAAAACGGGATCAAGGCGAAATTCTACCCCGAAGTAGGAGTGGCAATTAGACCCATCCCATGGACTCGGGTCCGATCCGATGGATCTCTGTTCTAGACGGATCGGGTTTTGTCGGGTACAAACTATACATTTCAAAAACCTAGACCCGATTCGACCCAAGATTCGATCCGGCTCGGTTTGGATCCAGTTGGATAATAATATTAGAAATCCATATATTTCAATATTTTCTGATCGAATGGAGTTGGATCGGATTTGATCGGATCTTTATTATATTTTTCATCATTTAGACTCAACCAGAGATCCATCGAATTCGAATCGAGTTCGGTCTTTTCGGATCGGTTTGATTCGGTTTTACGGTTCTCACACTACAAGGATATTTCTGTTTAGCGTCGGCCTATAGCCAACTAAGGCCGACTCCGGCCGACTCGAGCCGTCGCTAAAGGTCGACGCTAAACAGGTCGTCGCCAAGTGAAATGGCAATGGCAAAAGAGACGGCTACGTCACCTAATTTAGCGTCGGCTAGAGTCGGCTAGCCGACTCCGGCCGATGCTAAATATAGTCCACATGTAAAAAATCTAGGTGACAAATAGGCCGACCCTAGCCGACTCTAATCTGGGTGAAATTTTTCTGTATTTCCAGCACCCCTTTCTCCCATCCATCCACACAATCATATATATTCCACAAATATACTACACCAAACAACAATATACATCAAAAATATATCCAACTAAGAACCACAAAACATCAATATACACCTCCAAACGTCCATACATCTCCAAACGTTCATCATCACAAATATCCATAATATTTACAAAATTCAACCAAATGTTCATCAAAAAACATATATAAAAACATGCTACCACTCACCCCAACCATCATCAACGCCAGATCCCTGTGATGGCGGCATATTCGTCCCGTGCTCTGCCAAGTAAGTAGCAATCGCCTCGTCTAATTGCTGCTTCAATCCAGTCTTCCTCCAATCGTTCAACTCGGCGACTTGTGCTTGCGGTAAATTAAATACTTACCCTCCATCGATCTTCGGAACTAGGTATGCTCTCTGGCGATGATCGGCCATACCACTACTACCCTCGCCATGATCATGGCCTCGTGAACCTTGGGACCGCCTGCTGTGTGACATAATATCTGCTAGAAACATGCATATATATATATATATATATCATTTCATATAATGAAAAAACATATATCATTTCATAATTAGAAAACATGCCTGATTAATAATCACATACACATAGCTCATAGCAGAATAATAAAAGAATAATACAACAAATGATACGAATTTTCATTACATTAATATAGGTTCTAGAATTGACATAATACAACAAACGATACAAATTTCCATCTTATATACATTACATCATCACTAATTAATAATCAATTTTCGTCGTTTTCTGATTCTGACCCGGTCTCGCACTCTATATCGTCATTTCCCTCTAAAGTCTCAAATGCTTCTATTAGAATATTTGATTCATCGTTCAAAGGCCCTATATCAGCATGATCAACAGTTATTATTAATTCATTATTTGGCTCAAGATCTGCTTGATAAGCTGCTACGTCTGGAATATTATTTCCATCAAGTGTAAATCTTGCCTTTGTTTTAAAAACAGCTGACCAGTCTGCTTTATCTCGTTTTAGTGATGGATATGGAGCAAAATAAACTTGTAATGCTTGTTTGGCTAACACGAAAGGATCATACTTTGAGTAACGTGAGTTATGGTTTATTTCAATAGGTTTATAGTCTTTGTGCACGTTGATACCAGAGCCCGAAACATTGCTAAACCAACTTCATCTAAATAAAAATACTTTTTCTGCAAATTGGACAGAATATGTCAATTCCAAAACCTGTGTTAAGACGGCGTAAAAATCTTTTATATGTTCATCTGGATCATCAGTCCCTTTGACAAATACACCGCTGTTATAAGTCATTTTTTCAACACCGTATTCCTTGGTGTTGAATTTAAATCCATTCACGAAGAATATTGGATAAGTGTTGACATTTCTTTTTGGTCCTATCGCAATACGTTTCAATCCTTCATCACCGACATAATTTCTTTGATCATAAACGTATTTCGTAAACCAGTTAGAAAATTCTTTGCTGAGATCACCAAGTGGATGTTCTGATTCGTAAATACTGCAAATAAATGTATACGTATATTAAGTGCAAATTCAATTTAAATTGGGTAACTCGTAAATAATGCAAATATGTACTATTATAGAGAATTATCATTCAACATTTACCTAATAAATGGTGCAACTTCAGCACAATTAAGAAGAACGTATGTGTGTGCTATATGGTAATCTCTGTCGTCTAACCATATTTCCACACATTTTCCAACAGCTCGACCATTCTGTCTAAAAATAGAAAACATTGATTCAGAACAATCTTGTTCAACGGCTTCATCATTACGCGAAACACTTGCAAATGATAAGTTCACATGGTCACTGAAATAGTGAGAGAAAAAGAATGAAGCTTCTTCTTCGATATATGATTTGCAAATCGAACCTTCAACTCGTGCTTTTTGTCTAACTTTTTTTTGGAGATGATTCAAGTACCTATTACAAAATTTATTCGATTAAAATTTACTTACATCAAATTCAAATTTTAATTATTATTTCAAATATTCATAATTACCTCTCGAATGGATACATCCATCCATATTGTACAGGACCTCGAAGAAGTGCTTCATATGGAAGATGAATAGGTAAATGCTCCATTACATTAAATAATCATGGAGGAAATATTTTCTCAAGTTTGCAGAGCAGTATAGGGATGTCATTTTCAAGTTTACGAATACGCTCAACTTTTAACGTGGTCGAGCAAAGCTCTTTATAAAACAGACTTAATTCTGTTATAGCACTCCACACTTTTACGGGCAATAGTTCATTGAAAACAACGGGTAAGAAATTTTCCATCATGACATGGCAATCGTGACTTTTCATCCCACTCAATTTATTATTTTTTAAGTCAACACATCTACGGAGATTTGAAGAAATCCCATTAGGACATCTCAGCCCTTCAATCCACTTCAACACAAGTTTTACTTGATTGATTTCTAGCTCATAGCATGCTTTGGGTTTTTTACTGTCATTAGGGTTTATATGAAGTTCGAGACGTTTACAATATTGTTCTATATCACGTCTTGAATTGAGATCGTCCTTAGTTTTACCCTTGATATTCAAAACTGTATTAAACACATTATCAAACACGTTTTTCTCATTGTGCATCACATCAATATTATGTCGTAGTAAGAGATGCTTCCAATAAGGTAACTCCCAAAATATACTTTGTTTGCACCAATTATGCCAGTTCGATTTACCTGGAATTTCAGTCTGCACTCCAGTTTCATGTATCTTCGGATATTCTATAACTAGTTCATATAATTCTTCACCTGATAAAGTCGTTGGTTGTTGTCTGTTCTCTGCTCTATTTACTACAAAGTTTTTCTTATCACTTCTAAAAGTATGATTAACATGGAGAAAACATCGATGACAATCAAACCATGAAATTTTCCTTCCATGTGGTAATGAAAATGCCCGTGTATCTTCCATGCAGTAAGGACAAGCCATACGATCGGCCGTACTCCAGCCTGAAAGCATTGCGTAAGCTGGAAAATCACCAATAGTCCATAACAAAGATGCAAACATACGAAAATTCTTTTTTTTCGACACGTCGTATGTATCCACCTCTTCATACCATAATGTTTTCAACTCTTCGATCAATAGCTGTAGATAAACATCGATTCCTTGTGTCGGATCATCAGGACCAGGGACGACAATCGTAAGAAACATATATGGAGTTTTCATATACATCCACGAAGGTAAATTATAAGGTGTAACGATAATAGGCCAAGACGAATATTTACTACCAAATTGAGAGAATGGTGAAAATCCATCTGTACATAAACCAAGTCTCACATTACGACTCTCTACGGCGAACGCAGGATAAGTCTTATCGAAATGTTTCCATGCTTCTCCGTCCGATGGATGTATCAAAGTCCCATCTTCCTACGTTCTCACACTATGTCATCTCATATGTGATGCTGTCGCAGACGACGCATATAACCTTTGAAGTCCGGGAGTGATGGGCAAATAATGCATTCTCTTGTATGGAACTTCCTTTCCTTTTTTTTCTTGGTTTTTATCTTTCCTCATTACATATTCTGCATTTCTTAAGATTAATGTCATCTTTCCAATACAACATACAACCTTTTATACATGTATCTATCTTCTGGTAGGGCAAACCGAAAGCAGACATTAGTTTTTTCACTTTATAATGACTATCGCACATCAGATTATTGGGTGGCATATGTCGTTTTGCAGCTTGTACAACTGCTGTAAATCCAGCTTCTGTAAAATTGAATTTTGATTTCATAGTAATGTATTCGGCGGTAACTGACAATTCTGTTCCGCTACTACAACCTTCCCACAACGGTCTTTTCGCAGAATCCAGTAAATCATAAATTCTTTTCACCCCCTCGATCGGTTCTTCTTCGACATTTACATCATTAACTTGAACAGTAGGGAACATTGACCGTGATGCATCTTCCACCATATCTACTATTGGATTCGTCGTAACATTATTGTTATTCACCTCAACCTCGAGCGCTATAGAATTAGATGCACCAATTTTTTCTCCATGACGATCCCAGAAAAAATAGTTTGGCACAAAACCGGATTTACACAAATGTACAATAATTAAATCTGGTTCCCGATAATGCAAATGTCGACATTTACGACATGGACAACGAATTTGTGTGCCGCCTTCTTCATTATTAGCTTTAGCGAATTTAACAAATTCATGTACACCATCCTTAAAATGTTTTTTTGTAGAACCTTTCGTTCCTGTTCGACTTTCATACATCTAGGAACGATCGAGAAGATAGTTGAACATTTTTCCTAATTTAAAAACATATATATATTAGAAATTTCGACAACATTTCTTTTCTATTCCTATACGCATATATACTTTGCATCTGAAGTTTTATGTGATTATTATCGTATTTTCTAATCTACCAAAGCCTTTTGGGACTAAAGGCTTTGTGGTTGTCTTACTTTCGTTTAAATTATTTATATTAACTAGAGATAGACTAAAATACCTACATCAAATTATTCCCAATTCACACTTTCATATTTTCAAATTCACACTTTCACACTTTCAAATTTCCAATTCTCAATTCACACTTTTAAATTCTAAATACCTACACCCCAATTATTCCCAATTCACACTTTCAAATTCAACGATTTCATACTAATTAAAAATAACCTAATACACTAAATTAGCAATGCCTACACCCAATTATCATCACAATAATGTACATTTAAACCTAATTAAACAATTTAATTCGAAATTAGGGTTTAGAAAATTACCAAATTCAAGAAGAAGAGGAGATTCCGGTGAATTCTAGGCGTCTACGACGACAACGACGGAGGGTGACGGTTGGAGAGGGTCGGAATCGGTGATGGGGAGGAGTAAATATCTGTTTTTTGGGTGAGCAAAGAAAGTGAGGAAGAAGGGTTCGGCTGAGACCTGTATTCGCGAGATGGCGTCGGCTGGGGTCGGCCTGCATCGGCCCGTAGGGCGTCGGCTTGCATCGGCCATACATTTTTTTTATTCTTTTTTTTACAACTATTTCATTTAAAAAAATAAAAAACACCACTACATTATAAAATAAAATAAAATTGACATTTATGATTATTAATATTCACCCAATGATGGGTCGTGATAGGTTAGATTGGTATTTTCGATGATATATGTTCGTGTAATTCGAAAAGTTATCATTGTTGAAAATCTAACTCGCACGACCAATCGATTCAACTTTTAGTCGATCCGCTATACAAATTCAATAAAGGTGGTTATATGTAACATTTTAAAGAATAAAATAATTTTTTAAACCGTTGGGTAATCAATTATGAATTTTTAAATGTATTTGGTATAATAAAATTATATAAAATAAATTATGCGGCGTAAAAATAAATTCTTTGTATCTTATGTCGATCTAAGGTATTTTTGAGATGTTTCCAGAATATGGTTAAAAAATAAACGAATCTGGGGTGTCGATCTTGAATTTCAAATTTATGGCCGTTCGTGGACTTTCGGACAAAAAACCCTTCGTTCGAAGGCCGAACGACCTTCAAACAAGACCAAATTTGAACCAGCGATGCTTTGTAGTGTTTTAATCGAATCTGTACGGTTGGATTCGCAAAAAATCATCGAAAATAAAATTATCCTAGAAATATGTCATTTTGTAAGTGTTATAGCTAACTCCTACAAAATGACATATTTCTGGGATAATTTTATTTTCGATGATTTTTTTGTGAATCCAACCATATGGATTCGATTAAAACACTACAAAGCATCGCTGGTTCAAATTTGGTCTCGTTAGAAGGTCGCTCGGCCTTCGAACGAAGGGTTTTTTGTCCGAAAGTCCACGAACGGCCATAAATTTGAAATTCAAGATCGACACACCAGATTCGTTTATTTTTTAACCATATTCTGGAAACATCTCCAAAATACCTTAGATCGACATAAGATACAAAGAATTTATTTTTACGCCGCATAATTTATTTTATATAATTTTATTATACCAAATACATTTAAAAATTCATAATTGATTACCCAACGGTTTAAAAAATTATTTTATTCTTTAAAATGTTACATATAACCACCTTTATTGAATTTGTATAGCGGATCGACTAAAAGTTGAATCGATTGGTCGTGCGAGTTAGATTTTCAACAATGATAACTTTTCGAATTACACGAACATATATCATCGAAAATACCAATCTAACCTATCACGACCCATCATTGGGTGAATATTAATAATCATAAATGTCAATTTTATTTTTTTGGCCATTTTAGTACTGTTTTTCATTTTTTTTCAAATGAAATAGGTGTATATAAGAAGTAGATTGAGAAAATAATTAAATAGCCGACGCTAGCCGTCTCTAGCCGTTATAGGCCGACTCCAGCCGACGCGAAGTTACCTAAAATATTTTGCCGTCCCCAGCCGACTCCATGCTCCGTTCCCATTTTAAAGTATTCTAGTTGTGTCGATTCTACTTGTCAGCCCTATTTATAATTAAATTCTCATGGTTCTTCATTAACTTTACATTTGATGAAAACACACGTACATATATATATAGTTGGGATAAATAGCATCATTTTGTAGTTTTATTATATCAGTCACAAATTTCTATTCAAATTTTTTTTCTCTCTCCTGTCACATGAGTCAAATATTTAAGTATAAGCTTGTTGTTGATATCACGAAGCTACAAATGGTGCTAAATAAATAATTATACACACATACACACAAGTAAGTGACACAATTGATGACGTGATTTATCCCAACAATTGGATTACCCCCTCATTTCAAACCTAAATGTAAACATAGTAAGATCTAACTATTAAAATATATAATGTAATCCATTGTGTTTATATATATTCTTTTTAGGGGTTTTGGATCAAATGTCCCTATTTTCAAAGCTCATACACAAAAAGTCCCTACTCATAAATTCATGTAAATTAAGTCCCTATTTTGTTATTTTTTACCAAACTGTCCCTTCCCAGAAAATCGCCCCAGCATTGAAATCAAAGGCAAAAGTAGAATAAATTAACCAAAAATTAAAATTAGTACCTAAATTTCACAACTTTTTTGAAAGGGGCTTTTCTTCCATCATCTTTCAATTATGGGGACTTGACAGTCATTCCTTGTTCTTTTTACCGGACAATGACCGAACTTGCTTGGAACATAGGCTTTATGAACTTTTCCGAATATTGCGGACGTGTAATAATAATGTAAGAACATGTGCCGATAGGTTTGATCATTCTCGAAGGATGTTCATACTTGAAACATGCTGCAAATCTTTGGAGAAAGATCAATCGAAAATTATGAATTGGACAAGCTTGTTATTTGGGTTTTCAGTATAAAATGATGATATGATAAAGCATATGTTGTTGTACGTTTCGTTATACATGTGAAAACAAAAGGAATTATCTTCCGTGGTCAAAGAAAGTACAGATAATAAACATAAAAAGTTGGATGTGTATAGTAACAATTGAAAACATAATACAGGTTCACCGGTACTGTTTTAAAGCCGACTCAACCTCGGTTTCACGATTAACTTTCAACTTTAAAGTGCTATGAATCTGAAAGTGAAATAACCTTACGCGTGCACAAGCCCAGCCTTAGGGTAGGCTGCCAAGGCAGCCATCTAGGACAACGGACATGGAGGGGCCAACCGAGAAGGTGGTGGCAGTGTTGATTCTCTGAGATGATTAAAAATAAATAATATGAAAACATAATTATTTAATAATTATGTTATGTATCAAGTGGTTTGTTCATTGCTCAATATGTCACGCAACCAAAGTTCAATTGCCATCACACTGACTACCATTTTAGAGGCATTTTCCTCGAACTCGGCTGGGGCAACAATTTAGCTTAGACCGGCCCTGCGTGTGCATGAACCCGCTGTCTAACCTTAAACTCTAAAAATTCTCTCTACATCGACCTCTTTTAACCACACGGTTCTTCAAATTTGAGGAAAAACTATCGTTTTACCTTTTTTATAATCAATTTAACAAATAATTTCATTACATTAACCATCAAATTATTTGATTATCTTATTAATTTTAGACGATATGACACATTATTAATGTATATTTTATAAACCGTTGTTCGGCCGAACCTCTTTTATCTTAAAATATTAAAAAAATTATAATTTCGCGCTTAAAAAATTATTATAAAATTATTCCATTTAATATTTATTATGAAATGTTCAAAAATAATTTTTTTAAAATTTATTATATTAATTATAATTGGTTAAAATTTGACATTAATTGAAATAATTTTACATTTAAATTAAAAAAATCTTTACTACTAATAAAGAGAATTCATTGAATAAATTTACTTAGTGTCTTTTTGAAATTCCAAATATACCATTTTACATCTTATCTTATAGAGAAATAGTATTCAAATATGGAAATATAGCATGTTATTTTCTAAGTACAACTGTCAGTCCCCATGGAGAACTACAATGTACGTTCACAAGATGAAGTATCCGAGTGTTTCATATTGTCCGTAATTTAGGTGGGAGTTAATCGATCGAAGTCTCGCCAGATTCCGAGTTAGTATGAAGAAAATATTGCAGTCTGAACAAAAAAAATAGCGGCTTCTGCATTAGGCAGAGTTCAAATATGGGGATGTGGTAGCCTCTTATTTTCTAAGTACAACTGTCAGTCCCCATGGAGAACTACAGTGTGCGTTCACAAGATGAAGTATCCGAGTATTCCATATTGTCCGTAATTTTGGTGGGAGTTAATCGGTCGAAGTCTCGCCGGATTCCGAGTTAGTATGAAGAAAATATTGCAGTCTGAACAAAAAAAATAGCGGCTTCTGCACTAGGCGGAGTTCAAATATGGGGATGTGGTATCCTGTTATTTTCTAAGTACAACTGTCAGTGCCCATGGAGAACTACAGTGTGCGTTCACAAGATGAAGTATCCGAGTGTTCCATATTGTCCGTAATTTAGATGGGAGTTAATCGGTCGAAGTCTCGCCGGATTCCGAGTTAGTATGAAGAAAATATTGCAGTCTGAACAAAAAAAATAGCGGCTTCTACACTAGGCGGAGTTCAAATATGGGGATGTGGTATCCTGTTATTTTCTAAGTACAACTGTCAGTGCCCATGGAGAACTACTGTGTACGTTCACAAGATGAAGTATCTGAGTGTTTCATATTGTCCGTAATTCAGGTGGGAGTTAATCGGTCAAAGTCTCGCCGGATTCCGAGTTAGTATGAAGAAAATATTGCAGTCCGAATAAAAAAAATAGTGGCTTCTACACTGGGCAGAGTTCAAATATGGGGATGTGGTAGCCTCTTATTTTCTAAGTACAACTGTCAGTCCCCATAGAGAACTACAGTGTGCATTCACAAGATGAAGTATACGAGTGTTCCATACTGTCCGTAATTTAGGTGGGAGTTAATCGGTCGAAGTCTTGCCGGGTTCTGAATTAGTATGAAGAAGTTATTACAAGCTGATCAAAAAGTATAGCGGCTTCTGCACTAGGCGGAGTTCAAATATGGGGATGTGGTAGCATGTTATTTTCTAAGTAAACTGTTAGTCCCCATGAAGAACTACAGTGTGCGTTCACAAGATGAAGTATCTGAGTGTATTATATTGTTCGTAATTTAGGTGGGAGTTCATCGGTCGAAGTTTTGTTTGATTCCGAGTTAGTATGATGAAGTTATTGCAGCCTGAACAAAAAAATAGCGGTTTTTTCCTAGGCAAAGTTCAAATATGAGGATGTAATCTGTTATTTTCTAAGTACAACTATTAGTCACCATGGAGAACTACAGTGAGCGTTGAAGTGAGGATATAGCATGTTATTTTCTAAGTACAACTGTCAGCCACCATAGAGTACTACAGTTTGCGTTCACAAGATGAAGTATCCAACTATACCGTATTGTCCGTAATTTATGTGGGAGTTCATCGGTCAAGTATCGCCTAATTCCGAGTTAGTAAAGAAGTTATTGCAGTCTGAACAAAAAAAATAGCGGCTTCTGCACTACAGTGTGCGTTCATAAGATGAAGTATCCGAGTGTTCCATATTGTCCGTAATTTAGATGGGAGTAATCTGTCGAAGTCTCGTCGGATTCCAAGTTAGTATGAAGATAATATAGCAGTCTGAATAAAAAAAATAGCGGCTTCTGCACTAGGCGGAGTTCAAATATGAGGATGTTGTGCCATGTTATTTTCTAAGTAAACTGTCAGTTCTCTTGGAGAACTACAGTGTGCGTTCACAAGATGAAGTATCTGAGTGTACCATATTGTCTGTAATTTAGGTAGGAATTCATCGGTCGAAGTTTTGCCTGGTTTCGAGTTAGTATGAAGAAGTTATTGCAGTCAGAACAAAAAAATAGCGGTTTCTGCCTAGGTGGCGTTCAAATGTGGGGATGCTACTATCAAATCTACTTTCACAGGTACAAATAAAAATGCATGCACATTATAGTTAAATGCAGGCCCACCTGGACGTGCATACGTACTCGTAGAAAATAATGACATCTAATTGGTTAAACCACTAGAACATTTGATCTTGGACGAACAGTTTGGTCTTCGAAACTATGGATGAACCTGATATATATTATATCATAAGATTGCATAAACACTACAATCGTTGAACATTAATACTCTTACTATGTTATACGAGTGTTACGGCACGTGCTTCGCGCGTAAATTATTTTCATTATAAATTGTATATGCTTAAATCGGTCAGAAAAAAAAGATTTTTTATTTTCAAGTGATATTAAGATTTGTATATTTGTAAAAAGTATTTTGAATTTGTAAAGCTAGTTTAATATTATATCCTATTTTTAGAAGCGTTATGAATATGTAAAGCACGTTTAATTGTTAGAACCTACTTTTAGGGGCGTTTGAATTTGTAAAAAAAAGTTTAATATTAGATTTTATTTTTAAATGATTAAGATTTGATAATATATAGATGGTCGTTTTTGATAGTTCACGTTTTTTTTAGTTCTCTGTGGTTATGCGTTGATAATATATATTTCTGACGGCTCGTGCAAGATCAGCTGCAGCTTATATAGATTTGTAAATTAAAGATATATATTTTAGAAGAAAATAGTACTATACTGTTCAGAAAGGAATTAAAGAAATGGAAGGGCCTTAAGCATGCATGCACGAGAAATAGTCATCAACAATTTTGACAAAGTGAGACCTTATTGATAGTCTCTCTTACCTCACAGAAGCTTCAGACAGCCTCGTACGTTTGACAAAGCAATTGGTCATAAACTCCACTCCACTGTTACACGTGTGCATCTGGATTGAGAAATAGTCAGCCTGTCAACAACTGGGCTTTGGGCCTTCCTAGTAAATCAGCGGTGCGAGGAAGAAAACTAACATGTCTGCTTATGCTTTATAACAACATAACCATGAGTAGGAAACCATTGACCAAGGGTAAAGATCATTCATAGAAAAAGGTACAGTTTAGTTAATAAATTTAAGTTCAACGTGTGTTATCAATCCGAAACAATTTTGCACCTACAGTACTGTAAACTGTAAATCACCAAACAACACCTAAATAAAAGCTAGTAGTTCAACCAGCAACTTAATGCACAATATGCAACAATGAAACTCCTCTACTGTGGTGCTAACTACTCATGGAACATAAGTTTTATAACTTATAAGAACCACTAATATAACGGTATCATACATAAATATATCAAAAAACAGACGAGTGTTGATTCACACCATAGTTGTTTTATCATAAATTACTTCATCAACTTTTTGTGGTGGTTCCATGAGAAGAACTAGTATTAACCGTACGTACGTGCATCGAATAGCTAGAGAAATTTACTTTTTATTTAATAAATTTACTCTTTATTTAATAAAAAAATAATGAATGGATGTATGTTATAAGTACAAAAGCTCTAGTGATTACAAAACATTTATTTCAAACAGTTTTGTTGGTGGTATCGAATGCAAATTAATAGTAAAATTTCATTGATGGATGGTCGGAAAAAGTATGGTGGTAGAGGTTGCACGTCGTTAGTGAGATTCGATGGTAGGATATTTTCAAATTTTCAAAAAGATGCATTAGAAATCTCATTAGTTGAATTTTCATTACTAATAGTAGAGATGCATCGATACATTTTAATATATTTAAGTATATGATCACGGTAGAAAATGCATCGGTCAAGTAACATTCCCTCTATTCTATTATTACTGGTACAACGCATAACAATAGAGAACCTATTATGCGTAGTTTTGCAAAAAGACATCATTGCAATTTGTCGTTAACTTCAATTAAATTCATAATGATAATTTCTGAAAAACAAATTATTTACTTATTAAAAAAAAAATAGAACTGCTAAAGGGAATACAATATAGAACAATTAACAATAGTGCAAATTATTTGTATAGTATGTGTGTACATGTACATATATTATTTTGAAAAGAAGAGGAACCGTTGACTATATGAAAGAGAACATATTGGCGCTATAAAGAGATGAAAAAATATATATATTATTTTAGCTTCACGATATTTGATTATTGTGAAAGGCAAACTCTTTAACGATCTATTCTATCATTAGAATGATTTTAATGCTTAAACAACAACAGTGAATCTTTCAGTTTTCCTATCTCGTTATAAAAATTCTCCATTACAAATAGTAACAAAATACATATATCAACACAGTTTTCTGCCACACTACTAAAAAAGATTTTCTAAAAAGCGATACAAATAGGTAGTAAACTAGTACTTATCAGCAAATTAGATTCACATGGGTGACTCTTTCTAGATGTTGCTGTCAGCAAGTGTCCTTCCATCTTCGAGTTGCTTCCCTGCAAATATCAACCTCTACTGATATGGCTGAATCTTCGCATTCACATTGCCTATGATATGGCTGAATCTTCGCAATTAGAATCAAGTAGCGTTGTCTTCCATCTCATTCTGATGGATATATATGATGTGACGAAGAAAGCTGTATGTAGATATATGAACAGTTAGGACTATTAGCAGAAAACTTGTTCAATTTGACTTGAGAAGAAAAAGTGAATATGTTCACACAGACAGAACTTGATTTTTCTTGGATTATGATACGTAGTTAATTAACTACTGTTATAAAAATAGGAAAATTTTAAAAATTGGGTGATTGATCATGAAGAACTATCAGAATAAAACTACAAATGCAAACTACCCATTGTTTTTAAGGACGGAAGCGTACGCGAGGCATTTTTCGAATCCGTGAGATGAGGCTTAAGCCTCGAAACGTTGAGGCGTAAGCTTTTCGGGTAAAAAAACGCAAAACATATAATTGAAATTTGGTATAAAATAACATTAAATGTCAAATATCAAACAAGAAACATAAAGCGTTCAAACTAATTCAAACACAATAGAATCATCTATAAGCATTTAAATTAAATCAATATAAATTGCAAAAGATCAAATGATATCTTCATCCTTATCCATATAAGCATGTTGTCATCCATGCTATCATCATCTCTAGCATGAAAAAGATCTTGCGTGTGCAGTTCGAAAAAAATGATCATAATTACCAACATCATCGTTCTTAATTCTTACACTCTTTCCTTTTGGATCATTGGCTATAAAAAATTTGAAATAACTATATAAATTTAATTCTATGCTTTAAATGAATAATTTATTTAATACTAATATTAATCTTTTGTTATACTTGTACCACAAGTATAGCACCTTCTTTTGTATGGAATAATAAGAGGAAGAAAAAGAACAAGCTCTCTTGGAGGAGGAGGAATGAGATCTCTGGAAGGTGTAGGTTCTCAGTTTTGAATTGTTGGTTCATTAATGCGTAAAGTATCCTCACATATTAGAACAGACACATTCTTTATGGCATCAACGTCAAGAAATTGATCATCTTTTTCAAGCCAACTTGGATCGGATGAATGGAAGAACTGGATTTTCTAACTCGACAATCCACTCGTCATTAGAATCAATTTCTTCCATAACGATTGGACCCATCTTTCTTCTTCTTATAATTTTTTTTTGCCTTAAAGCGACGTTATGAAAGTCTATAGTATGGTGGATCGATTATATAAATGACAAGTATATAACTAAATTAAACTATAGTATAACGATAGTAAAGAATGTAAATAAGAATAATCACACCAGGGTTTTTATACTGGTTCGGACCTCCCGTCCTACGTCCAGTCCCGAAGCTCCTCTTCGGAATTTCCTTTCACCAAATAACTCTCACTTCATCCGGAGGAACAGGTTTACAATAGCAGAGTTTCTTTGTCAACTGTGTGTTCTCTATTACAAATGCTTCCAATATATATCTAGAGAGTATTGTCTATGAGGAACTGTATATTTGAAAGAGTAGAATACAAGTATAGATTGCTAGAGATCGAGAGTATATGATAGAGTGTATAATCAGAGAGCATAAGTAAGGTTAATGTTCTCTTTGATTCTTGATGATATATATAGTTGTAGAGAGATTCCTTGAGTAGTTGCATCCATTAACAAGTGCTCTACAGTTGCTTCTGATGATGATGAAGAGTTGCAGCGAAGAGAAGCGAAGATGTCTTTTCAAATGCGGCAGTTGTAATTTGAATTTTAAATTCCGAGTTCAGCATCAGACGTCTGGTATTTGTTTCAGACGTCTGGCTATATATTTTTTTGTATACAGTAGCCTTTCAGACGTCTGAGTGCATCAACCAGACGTTTGATCCTGTCTGTTTTGTACTCTAGAGGATTTCTTCAGACGTCTGGCTAGTGCACCCAGACGTCTGAAAACTGTGCATGTTTACTCTGTGCATCTATCTTGTTGCTTCATCGATCCTATTGACTTGTAGTCTCTTGTAATGTTCTTTGAGCCTTGTTCTTGTCTTTCTAGTGATGTTATTCTAGCAAGTACCTGTAAATATAAATATATACACATATTCGATTTCCATTGTATAGTTGTAGTCATCGAAACCGTAGATATGATTTCCTAACAATCTCCCCATTTTTGATGAATGACAACTATACAATGTACTTATATATAGTTTATAAATATCCCCCTGAATATGTGCTTATTATTTATTTATATATTTTTTATTATTTCTCCTCCTTTGGCATTATCAAAAAGGATATCTAACTTTTTAAATGTTAAACTATTAACCAATCGTTAAGATACATACAGGAGATAACACACCAAAAGAGAATTCCATTAATAATTGTAAGTGAGTACATTCATATATTTTTCAATTGTACATAAGATGAAATCCTAAAAACTACGAGTCTTTCGGGCAAGCTTTTTCTTGATCATCTCCTTTATCTTCTTTTTGGGAAGAGCTAGGTTGGTTTGTAGGAGATGTCAGAGCTTGTTTTAAAGGTTTGTTGTCCTCAAAAAGTTTAGATAGTTTTGAAGGAGGAGAAGGCACCGGGGTTGGCCAATCTTCGAAAGGGGGTGTAGGACCACAAACCCTTTGAAGAACCTCTTTGAGAACCGATAATACAGTTGAAAGTGATGTTTCAACTATGGCTAGGCGTGTGGCAAAAGATGTTTCAAAGTTGTCAAAACGTTTAGCCAAAACTTTTTGATTTCGAGACAAGATATGTTGATTTTGAAGAGTGAGATCTCGAATGCTTTCATTTGGATTTGTCTCTGTTCGAGTTTCCAAAATCTCATACTGGATTGTATAGTCAAATGGTGCAGGAGGATAAGGAGTTGTCTCACGATGCTGTTCCTCCTCTTGTGTTGCTTCATGGTGTGGTTGAGGTGGAGGCCCAGCTTGTCTTGCTTGACGATTGTGTGTCCAATCTTCAAAAGATATAAATTTCGGAGGAATTTTTGGTAAGTGCATTAGTGAGAAAAACTTTGTGGAAGCATATTTTGATGAAATTTCTTCAAAAGTGGATAAGTAGGAGGGGATGTTGTGAGCACGTAGAAGTCTCATGATGTATGTAGGGTAGATAATTGATGGCCGTGATCGAGTCCAAAAATGTTTGAGCTCGTCAAATATAAATTTGGCCCAATTCACCCTTGTTCCGCTGAATATAGCATATAAAGCTTTGTGTTCTAATTCGGTTATCTGCTCATGACTTCCTAGACGAGGAATTATTGTGTTGATGATCATTCGAGTAAGAAGTCTCGCTTTAGGTCGTAAATATTTGAAAGCAAATTTAGGCATTTCATCCTCCCATATTTGATGTGTTATATTGTTCCTTGGTTTGAAACGCATATCGGGAATATTATATAGATCTTCGCCCGTGTCGGAACATCGAGAGTTCTACCTATTATTTCCGGAGTGAGCCTAATCGTGTTGCCATAAACGCTAGACCATAACCAATTATCTTCATTTTCAGTGTTCCAAACAACCGTGCTATCCAAATTAGTGTAGAAGAGAAATATAGCCAACTGATCAATTTGAATGTTATTGGGATTGAAAGATATCAAAGTTGCTAAACCGGCATTCTCACACATTTTATCTAAATCGTACATTGGGAACTTGAGTAAGTTATAAAATGGACATGTGTGAAGTTTCTTCTTCTGAATATCCTCATACCTCTTGAGTGAATATGGTGCTCTATTCATCCATTGTTCGATTTGATCATCCGAGCAAATTTGAGGGTTTGAGGAAGTCGGTTGGTCTTGTTTTCTTTTGGATATCTTAGGGTTTTTAGTTCTAGGAGGTATTGAATTCGAGGTAGGGTGGAAAAAGATGTTTTTGAGAAAAGAAAAATTGTCCTCGATGTAGAAATGATTTAAATCGAAGTGAGATTAGGTAAAAAAATAGACGTTATCTGGTTGTTTTAAAGTGTCGATTGAATGTCAGACGTCTGGAATGTAATTCAGACGTCTGATTTAACCTAATTTGAACACAGTAAATAAATTTAAACGTCTGGTTTGATGTGGTAGACGTCTGGGTTTGGTCGAGTTATAAAAATTTGATAGGCAGAGAGATTTTACAGACGTCTGGTTTAACTATCAGACGTCTGAAATAGATCAAATTTTTATAATATGGTGGCAGTGACTTTATTCAGACATCGGGTTCATAGTTCAGACGTCTGAAATAGTCTGTTATCTATTTTAAGTAACCAGAGACAATTTTCAGTCGTCTAGAAAGTTATATCAGACGTCTGACATATGCACAATGATGTAGATTTTGTGGGATATCAGTGTGTCAGACGTCTAAGGTCCATATCCAGACGTCTGAAATAACCAATCTTTCTAAAAATAGCCTAAATCTAAAGGGTGTTGCTTATTTCTCGACCTTCTATTGTTTGAAAAAAATGTGGTATTATTTTTGTGAATCAGAATTACACACATACGTAGTTACAAATTGAAAGGATAATTTTAATCTATTTAGATGGCGATGGAGTTTTGCGATCATCTGACTTGTCATCCCTCCATAGTTTGAGTGGAGACCATATATTTCCACGTTCGTGGGTTTTAAGAGAACCAGAGAATCTCCTTGGTGAAGGGTGGGTCCAAAGGTGTACGATACGAGGATGGGGGATCCAAAGAACTGCAAGGAATCGGAAGTGGTTCGTGTACATCCTTCTTCCGTGAATTACAAAACTTCATTGCTACTTGCTCCAAGAAACTTAGTCGTCGTGTCGTGACTTTTTGTTCAAAATATAATTCTCGTTGTAGATCTATTTGTTGTTTTTGATAGTGATGTATCTCATCAATCTTCTCCTTGGTGTTAGGAGAGACAAATAGAGATCGCTTGGATTTCTTGTTGTCGGGAGTGAATCCCGTATGATAGGAGGATCACCTATATGTTGGTTCCTGATTTGGTGTAGGGGTAGGAAGACGTTGAGGTGTATCTGCTGAGCTATCCGTTGTAGGTGTCGAGAAGGATATATGAGAATTTTCAGAAGACATGATTATATTGGAAAAATATGAAATCTATATATTCTTTACTTTTAAAGATTTATATATAGTTGAAAGAAAAATTATTTATAGACAATTTCAGAAAACAACCACCTAAAAAATTTAAGGTAAAGGAGTTATCACTTTTAGTTTGTGGATAAAAACACTTTTGGCTAAAAATATAAAATGAATGATGATGTGGTGTTAAGTTAGAAGATCATTAAGGGAGCATATTCCTAAGTCGCGTCGCAATTTAACAAATGTTTGTTCATTTAGTGGTTTTGTGAAAATATCTGCTATTTGATTTTCCGTATTTACGTATTCTAATGTAATAATCACTTTTTCGACATTGTCACGTAAGAAATGATGTCGTATATCTATATGTTTAGTACGCGAGTGATTTACATGGTTTTTTCATAGATTTATTGCACTTGTATTATCGTAATATATTTGTGACTTATCAATAATTTTTACGAAATCCTTAAGCGTTTGTTACATATATATTACTTGTGCACCTGCTAATGCCGCTGAAATATATTCGGCCTCGCAAGTGGATAAGGATACACAATTTTGTTTTTTGCTAAATCATGAAACTAATGATTGTCCGATAAAGTGACATGTTCCACTAGTACTTTTACGATCCGTTTTACAACCATCGAAATCCACATCGCTATATGAAACAAGTTCAAATGATGATCCATTAGGATAAAACAAACCGTAATTTCTTGTACTAGATAGATATCGTAAGATACGTTTAACGCTTCTTTGGTGAGATTCTTTTGGTTTTGCTTGAAATCGGGCACAAAGACACACACTCATCATAATGTTGGGTCGACTAGCTGTTAAATAAAGTAAGGAGCCAATCATACTACGATATAATTTTTCATCAAAATCTTTTCCATTATCATCTTTTTCTAAGTGAACACTAGTACTCATCGGTGTTGGTTTGCTTGAAATTTTATCCATTCCAAAGCGTCGTAATAGATCGTTACAATATTTTCTTGATGAATAAAAATACCATTTTCAAGTTGTTTTATTTGTAAACCCAAGAAGAAATTTAATTCTTCCATGTGAGACATTTCAAATTCATTTTTCATAATATTTGAGAATTGATTACACAGATTTTCATTAGTTGAACCAAAAATAATATCGTCTACGTAAATTTGCACTACTAACATATCGTTATTTTCTCGTTTAATAAATAAAGTTGTATCGATTTTACCTATTTGAAAACCAGATGTAATTAAGTGATTTTTAAGATGTTCGTACCAAGCTCGGGGAGCTTGTTTTAAACCATATAAAGCTTTTTGTAATTTAAAAACATGATCGGGATATTTTTCGTGAATAAATAATGGAGGTTGTTCAACATATACGTTTTCTTTGATAAAACCATTTAAGAAAGCACTTTTGACATCCATTTGAAATAGTTTAAAATTGTGATGATTTGCAAAAACGAGTAATGTTCGTATGGCCTCGAGTCTTGCTACTGGAGCAAAAGTTTCGTCGTAGTCGATACCTTCTTCTTGATTATAACTTTGAGCAACTAAGCGAGCTTTATTTCTAATTATATTTCCACTTTCATCTGCTTTATTTTTAAATACCCATTTTGTTCCTATAACCGATTGATTTTCTGGTCTTGAGACTAATTCCCAAACATTATTACGTTCAAATTGATTTAACTCTTCTTGCATAGCTATTATCCAAAAGTTATCATTTGAAGCTTCTTTATAATTTTTTGGTTCGAAAGTTGACACAAATGCTATATGGCTTATTTGGTTAAGTTGATTTCTAGTTACTCTCGAGTTAAGATCTCCAATGATATTATCTTTTGGATGATCTTTAAGAATTCTAGGAGATGACAGTAAAGTATTATTTTGCGTATTTATCTCATTATTAGACGGGTTTGTTATATTTGATATAGAAATAATTTCATCATCATCATTAGTATGATTATTAAGGAAATTTTCATCAAATGAAACAGGTAAACTTTCTTCAATTTTGTTAGTATATTTATTAAAAATTCTATATGTCTTGCTACGATCCGAACATCCAACAAAGATCCCTTCATCGGCCTTTGGATCAAATTTTTCTAAATTGTCTTTTGTATTTAATATAAAACATTTTGATCCAAAAGTTTTAAAGTATGATACTTTAGGTTTTCTTTCAAAAAACATTTCGAAACAAGTGTGTTTAGTCATCGATCGTATGGTTACTCGGTTTAAAACATAACAAGCCGTAGCAATAGCTTCAGCCCAAAAATGTTTTGGTAAACCACTACTATTTAATAGCGTTCGTGCACATTCTTGTAATGTTCGATTCTTTCTTTCTACTACACCATTTTGTTATGGTGTGCGAGAAAAGAGAAGTTATGACTAATTCCCTTTTTATTACAAAAATTAGTAAAAATATCATTTTCAAATTCACCTCCGTGGTCACTTCGAATATTTTAATTTTTAAACCTAATTGCGTTTTTATTCTTTTAGCGAAAAATTTAAATATTCCAAAAGTGTCGCTTTTATGTTTTAAAAATAAGGTCCGCGTATATCTTGAAAAATCATCTACTATTACGAAAACATATTTGTTGTGATTTATAGATCGTACTTGAGTTGGACCAAATAAATCTAAATGTAATAATTCTAATGGTTGTTTTGTAGAAATATCATTTTTAGATTTAAATGAACTTTTCTCTAGCTTACCAAATTGAAAAGCGTCACATAGATTTTTTACTTTATAATTCATTTTTGGTAAACCTCTAACTAGCTCATATTTTGCTAATTTATTAATATTTTTAAAATTAATATGACAAAAACGTCTATGCCACAACCATGGATCGTTATGTTTGGCGGTTAAACATAAGTTTGAATTTTGATTTATATTCATATTTAAGACATAAATATTTTTGTTTCTAAAACCTTTAAATATAAGTTGATTGTTATTGAAAATATTACATTTATCATTTTCGAAATTAATTTGAAATTCTTTATCGCATAATTGACTAATGCCAAGTAGGTTGTGTTTTAAATTTTCTACTAACAAAACATTTGTAATAATAGGAGAGTTAGAAATACCAGAGTTGATGACTTCTCCGATGCCTACGACGTATCCTTTTGAGTTATCTCCAAAGGTTACTGTTCCACCATCGATATATGTTATATTTGATAACATTTTTGCATTTCCGGTCATATGTTTGGAGCATTCACTATCAAGTATCCATTTCTCCTTATTTTTTATTTTGGGTACCTTTAAAATCAAAAGCAATTTAATTGGTATCCATATACTTTGTTAGGGTCCTAAATGTTAGGAGGGATAAGTAGCCATACCCAAGAAGGTTTAGTACCTTTGTGAATATAATTTTTATTATAGACTACATTTTCTAAAAAATTACCGATATGTTTTTGTCTAATCAATTTATTATTTGTCTTTGAAATCCAAATTTTTATATTTTTGGTATTCGTAATGGGCTTAGGTGATCCTTTAGTCTTTTGATAAATAAAACTATATTTCTTAATATTATTCCCTTTTTGTTTAGAAATATTTTTAAAACCTATTCCATTTCGGTTTTGAAGTTTTAATAAGATTTTCCAAATCTTATTTTCCTTTATTAAATTTTGAAACATTATTTGTAATTTTGTCTAATATTTCTTTTAATTCTAAATTTTCAATTTTCAATGTTTCAATATTACATTTCAAGTTGCTATTTTCTTTTAACAAGTCATCCTTTTCTAGTCTAGTTTCAATAACTATAGTTTCATTTTCAATTAAACTATTTTTAATTTTTTCTTGAGATAATTCTAGTTCCTCTTCTAAAATAATTTTTTTCATCTTTTAACATTCCTACTTTAAGTTCTAACCTATTTATTTTGGCTATATGTTCTTTGTTTAATTTTTTAATTTGTCTAAATTTATCATCTAATTCTATGCTAAGTTCTAATAGTTCATTGTAGCTAAGTTCAGGACATACCTCATCAGTGTTAGCCATAAAACATACATTAGCTTGTTCTCCATCGCTATCACTATCACTATCAGAAGATGATGATGAATCGGAATCGTCCCAAGTAACTTTAAAAGCTCTTTTCTTCTTAAATTTCTCAAATTTGTTCTTTTTCTCATTGTTGCGTTTAGGACAATCCTTCTTCATGTGTCTGTATTGATCACATTCATAGCACTTGATTTGAGATAGATTTGTTGTATTGGACTTCCCTTCTTTTGGAATTTGGTCATCTTTCTAAATTTCTTGAATTTGTTGTAATTCTTAGCAATGAAAACTATTTCTTCTTCATCCAAATCCAAGTCATCATTCTTTGCTTGAAATGCTATGTTCTTCTTTTCAATATTTTGTTCTTTTCTAGCCTGCAAGTTAGCTTCATAGGACATTAAATTTCCTATCAACTCTTCAACCTTGAGAGTAGAAAGATCATTAGCTTCTTCAATAGCTAATACCTTTCTTTCACAATCCGATGTTAAAGAGTTGAGTATTCGAGAAACTAAATCAAAATCAGTAAACTTAACTCCTAATGCCATAAGATCATGTTGAATAGTTTGAAATCTAGAATACATGTCAACAATAGTTTCATTTTGTTTCATTTTAAATGAAGAAAATTGGTTTTGCAAAATTGAAATCTTAGTTTGTTTGACCTTTGGTGTACCTTCGTGTGTGATTTGTAAGGTACGCCAAATGTCAAACGCAGTGGTACATAACATGACACGTGAAAATTCATTTTTATCTAAAGAGCAAAATAAAACATTCATAGCTTTAGCATTGTTTGAGGCTAAGGTCTTTTGTGCATCGATCCAAGTGTTCATAGCAGTGTCAGGTGCTTCATATTTATTTTGTGTGGTAGACCATATTTCTAGACCATTGGCTTCCATAAAAATACGCATACGAGTTGACCAATATGCATAGTTGGAGCCATTAAACAGTGGGGGACGTGTGGTAGATTGACCTTCTTGAAAGATAATTGCCATATTAGTGATTCAAAAACTTGTTACAGTACTTTTGATCAAGCCTTGCTCTGATACCAATTGAAAGTCTATAGTATGGTGGATCGATTATATAAATGACAAGTATATAACTAAATTAAACTATAGTATCACGATAGTAAAGAATGTAAATAAGAATAATCACACCAGGGTTTTTATACTGGTTCGAACCTCCCGTCCTACGTCCAGTCCCGAAGCTCCTCCTCGAAATTTACTTTCACCAAATAACCCTCACTTCACCCGGAGGAACATGTTTACAATAGCAGAGTTTCTTTGTCAACTGTGTGTTCTTTATTACACGGATTTTGACTATATAGTACAAATGCTTCCAATATATATCTAGAGAGTATTGTCTATGAGGAACTGAATATTTGGAAGAGTAGAATACAAGTATAGATTGCTAGAGATCAAGAGTATATGATAGAGTGTATAATCAGAGAGCATAAGTAAGGTTAATGTTCTCTTTGATTCTTGATGATATATATAGTTGTAGAGAGATTCTTTGAGTAGTTGCATCCATTAATAATAAGTGCTCTACAGTTGCTTCTGATGATGATGAAGAGTTGCAGCGAAGAGAAGCGAAGATGTTTTTTCAAATGCGGCAGTTGTAATTTGAATTTTAAATTCCGAGTTCAGCATCAGACGTCCGATATTTGTTTCAGACGTCTGGCTATATTTTTTTTGTATACAGTAGCCTTTCAGACGTCTGAGTGCATCAAGCAGACGTCTGATCCTGTCTGTTTTGTATTTCATAGGATTTCTTCAGACGTCTGGCTAATATACCCAGACGTCTGAAAACTATGCATGTTTACTCTGTGCATCTATCTTGTTGCTACATCGATCCTATTGACTTGTAGTCTCTTGTAATGTTCTTTGAGCCTTGTTCTTGTCTTTCTAGTGATGTTATTCTAGCAAGTACCTGTAAATATAAATATATATACATATTCGATTTCCATTGTATAGTTGTAGTCATCGAAACCGTAGATTTGATTTCCTAACACGTTATAGTTAACATACACCAAAAAATGCAATCTTTTATGTTCAAGTCTATTTCTTTTCTTTGAATGCACCTAAAGTAGACAAGATAAATTAAACATTTCAATATGAAATCAAAATTACAATGATTTACTTGTGAAGCAAAACATTCTTAAAATAACTTATCCATTTAAATGTACTTCAATCTCTCACATCCGAATGCACTACAAGTTAGACCAAGCGTTCGAATAGCGAAATTCATCAACTCGGATGTATCAATCCCAAAGCGTTTCCACTAATACACTAATCAATTATTAATACATGAAAGATTATACATTTCATACTTTATAAATTATTATAAAATGAAATACTAATAAATGAATTACTAACCTGGACTTCTCATCTTTCTACTTTTAATTGCCATAGAATGTCCAAATATACCATTTTGGCAAACGTACACGTCCAATTGACAATCCATTTTGAGACATTCTTCACTATCGCCAAGCATTCTATCCGTACAAGCATACAAACTTTTTCTTACTTCATCCGAAGAAAACATATTTTCATAACGAAATTGTGGATTCAAGTAGTAACCTACCACATATAATGGTTGGTGCAACTGTGATTCTCATTGTCTATCTGTACAACTATAAATTAGTTTGTATTTCCTCTCATTATTCCCAACATTTCTAGCAATCTTTTCCTTCACTGCATCCATCGATTCTTATATATCCCATGACGGGTCCATCTTCTCCATCAATCTCTCCCAACAAAAACAAGAGGAAGAACATTTTTCATACAATAAGCAATATATTGTCAAAAAAACTCATCAAATAACACATACATTATAGCTTGAATACCATAATTTTTTTAGCAAACAGACCTTCAATCCATTCTTTAAAAGAAAATAAAGCACTAATGCCTTCTTTTTGCATGTATAAACATCGAAGAGTAAGAAAAAAAGGTGGCAAATCTAGTAACCGTGGTATAAGAAAAGAGATGGCAAATCTAGTGGTCATACATGAATTTCACCACAAATTTGCTTTTTAAATGGCTTGCCTAAACACATCAATTTGCAAATATCTTCAAGCATCAAATCAATGCAATGGACCGTGCATGGAGCCCACCATAATTTCTTCATTTTCTCCATTAGAAGGTCGCCTACTCTTTTGTAGTAGAAAGCATTATCGGTAACAAGTTGAATTACATTATCCTCTCCAATTTCATCTATAACACTGTTGAAATATGTAACTAGGAAATCCGTATTTTGTATCGTACCCAATGCATCAATCGATTTTAAAAACCATGTACATCTGGGGCTATTAATTAGAAAGTTAATAATAACCCTACCCTTTCCATCTGTCTAACCATCAGACATAATAGTGCATTCATATTTCTCTCAATCATTTTTGTAAGCTCTAATAATGCTTTCATCGCCTTCAACACTTTCTTTAAAGATCCAAGTCCTTAACTCATGACTAGAAGGTGGTTTAAATCCAGGATAAAATTTTGTAATATTTCTCATTGCCACTTGATAGCATAGAGTGTTTTTCGCGTTGAAAGGAATTGCACTAGCATAAAACCACAATTCTATTTATTTTTTTGCAAACTTCTTTTCTCTCATCTTTCTTATAATGATTATTCAAAGTACTTTGCTTTGTCTCTAAATTGACAAACTTATCAGTTGCTCCTCTATGCCTAGGAACATAACCACTTTCAATTCCACTCTCAAGTTCAAAAGTATGATCATCATCTCCAATGCTTTCTCTCCAACCAATCTCGCGAAACATATTAATGTTTGATTGCTTATCACCTTTAATTTTCTCTAGAGTTGTGATACATTCATTCTTCACATTTTATGAAACTTAGACAAGGAATAATTTCAAGAAGAGTATATGCTAAATGTTGTTTAAAACAAGCAATTCCTCCGATGCATCTATGATCACAAAATCTACAAAGTATTTTGAATTGATGGAAACCGTTAAATTTTTAACCCACTCTCATGCAATATCTTTCTTACTCATTTCAAATTAACCTAACGCACAAAAACAAAAAGAAATCGGCTTTCCCATAGGTATGCTCTATTTTTTTATATAAAAAAATAGCTTAATGGATTCCTGGAATCGAAGTCGATTCCAGTTACTAGAATAATTTCATTAGTAAAAAAACCCGTGTTTTAGCTCTCGTATTCACTAAAGATGGAATGAGGAATGAGACAGTGAATGTAGGATTTGTGAAATACACAACACAGCCGTTAAATTTTTTTACCTTAAAAGCTTAAGCCTCGCTAGATTAGGCTCTGGGGCGTACGTTTTTGCGCTTTTTGAACCTTGCCCTTTGCATGTATTTGCTTGTGCCTCGCCTTGTGGGGCGCCTTGCGCGCGTTTTTTAAAACACTGAAACTACCACATCACATTTAGCTCCAGAATTATACAATGTATGGAGAGAATATAAGAGCAGGTAAGGACTGCTAAGAAAAATATAGGTTCAATGTGAACTGAGAGTAAGAACAGAAGAATATGTTAACCAAAATAAAGCTTCATTTTACACGATTTACATCACATAGTTAGACAACTACTATAATAAAATATCAATACTTGGACATGGATCAATAGACTGTGAAGACATATAAGAACGAAACTATAGTCTACGGATCCAAAATACAAAATTGCTTTAATTCCAATTGTACATCATAATCCTGTATGAGTGACTAATCCTATATCATAGATTCATTAGAACTGATCAAACAACATATGGAAATTCATAGTTGGAGAATTAGGTTATGTAACAGAATCGGTAATTGACGACTAATTTTAGGAAAAAAATCAGCATAAACCTACATTAAAAGTAATTCATTTGTTGTTCCAGTATTAACCGTCCAACTAAATTTCCATATTTAGTCTCAAACTAAAAAACAGTGGCATGCATGATTATGAACAATCGACAATATAAACAGATGCAAAGTATGTTTTACTTGTTTCAGGTTGGAAAAATAAACTTTTGGTTAAGTATGCTTGGATGTTGATAGCAATTTTCCTGATAAAAAGTATGCGTAACAATTTTCGATAAACTATTTTCTCAAAAAAAGAAATTGATAAACTAATTATGTTAGGTTTCATGCACATTGTTCAAAGTTAAATGACTCTGTGGTTATAAAACTAACGCAGGGAATTAGCAAACATATAAAACCACAAAGTGTATCCCAAAAGAATAAAACCAAAAGTGAAACATGCTTTGAACAACAAATTATTACCGTTAATTTGCAGATCTCTAAGCGCTTAACTAAACTTGTTGCACTATCAAAGGAAAAAATACATACATTTTATCCTCGATCACTCAATGAAAATTATGAAAATTATGAAAATTGTTAAAAGAAATTCCACATTCACATCACTTTTTCAATTATCATACAAAAAAGCAGTGATAAAATTGCTTTCATAAGTCAGATGAATACCTTAGTTGCAACAAAAAGTTGAAATACCCCAACCGTGACCAGTCTCGGCCAACTAAAGGCATAAACTGGCCCAAAACATCCACCCTGAAGTGCACATATATGGTTAAAATTAAAAGAAGCATTAGAATAATGGTTTGGCTATCGATGTGAGCTATGAATCAGCTAAAGCGTGCTAACCTTAGAACATAAGGCGAAAATCAAAGTGTATTATCTTCTCTAATAACTTGCATCACAATCCATATTTCTGTCTTCCTGTCATACAAATATACAATAAGCAACATTCATGTAATTTTTGTTACGAATCCCCATCACATCACAAATTTTGACCAAGCACAAAGTAAACATGGAATTTTAATTTCATTCATGTAAAAAATAGAATTTCAAATGTTGAAATATTAAAACTACAACACCAATTACCCTTGCTAATAAAAGCAGCAAACGTGCTAATATATTAACACAAACTAATATAGTGTATGGTACCTGATTGCAATGGAAGCGGTGAAGCTTGTCGTAGACGTGAGAAACTAAGGAGGCGGGGTGTGGCGATGGTGGAAAGAAGCGTGGTGTTGATTTGGGTAGGTACGGTCTTTGACATCTTGATTTGGGCATTGGTTGCATCTACCTGGAGGTTTTGAGGCTGGACGCAGGCGTGAGGAATAAAGGAAGGGGCCTGTTGCGGTGGTACGTAGAAGCGTGGAGTTGATTTGGGACAAGTAGGGTTTTTGACGTTTGATTTGGGAATTTTGTATATCTGGAATCTGAAGGGAGTTTGCGAGGAAACAAAGCATTTCTGCAGAAATCAGCATCCCTTATTTTCTGTAACAACCAAACGTTGGCAATGTATTGAAGAAGCAGGGCCGGCCCTGATAAACTTGAGGCCCAAGGAAAAAAAACATCAAAGCCTAATCACTTTTGCCCTAGGGGCCTCAGAAATACAAATGAAAGTATGCAAGGAAAACAATACTGAGCAGAGAGGAATTGAACTCTGGTTGCTGGTGAATGGATGACATGTCTTTACCACTAACCAATATTAAATTTTGTTTATTTATGAATAGGTTATATTTGTATAACTGTCTTTATATATATTATTATAAAATTTTGAGGTCCCAAAAAATCGGAGGCCCTGGGCCACCGCCTCGGTGGCCTTGGGCCAGGGCCGGCCCTGTGAAGAAGAAGCGCTGTTGTTCAAAGGCAGACAGGGTGGAAGAAACCAAATTCAGGCGAAGTCTACCGGAGTTGGCCTTGCAGTTGTCGAAGACAGCGGAGGATGTAAGGCAGTTGTTACATGGTCCAAGGAGAGAGTAATAGTATGTGCATGTGTGTGCCTATGTGCATGTGTATTAGTGTGTATTTGCAGATATTTGTAGAGTGAAGCGGGTTTGTTTTTGTGCGTGAACTGGTTTGTAATTGAGTTGAATGGGTTTGGATTGAATCAGTCTTGTATGTGTGGGTTGTACAAGTATGGGAGAACATGCACCGGTCATAAGGGTAAGAAATTTGAACACAAACTTTACTTTCATTTCCATTTCCAGTTCTAGTGCAAATCTTTGGTAGTTAGCTCTTTCTTCTTCAATCTAGTTACTTAGTTTTATCAGTTACTAGTTGTAGTTTCAATTTGATTCCAATTCTTCTTTTTGTTCATTTTATTTGCAAGAACCGGTTTTCTGTTACAATTTTCTGCCTTTACATATAGTTTAGCTCTTGCTTTAATTCCAGCAATTTTAATGTTCCATGTTCGTTTAATTCTTGCAATTCGATCTTGTACCTAGTTAGTTCCTTGTTAGTTTGATCTTATATCCAGTTTTTGTTCAATTCTTGTTATTTTCTGTGCTTCTTGTTAATTCTTTCTACTGCAATTCATAATTACCATTACTTGTTCTTCTATGCAACTTGTATCTGTTCTTGTTCATGCAAATTAAGTATCATTGCAATATCAATCTCATTGTTCGGATCCTCATTTCCTTTCATCATTTCCATTTCTTGCTTCTTTTCTTGCATTAGCACTTTTAAAATGATACAATTCCAACACCAGTTCATCACTTCATCACTGTTCTTGCTCTAACTCATTTGCCTTCACATCAAACTGCCACCATATCAACACCACGTCTCACACAACACCAAAAAGGCCATTTTATCACACTTATAACCGTGATAAATTAAATTCCCCACGGTTATAAGCGTTGTCCCAAGTGGCGTGGGCAAATATTATCACAGAAAAAATAACGCTTATAACCGTGATAATTTTGGGTATTGCTCACGGTTATAAGCGTGAGAGTTATGGTGTTTACTCACGGTTATAAGCGTGAGAATGATGAATCACGGTTATAAACGTGGGAAATTTCATATCTATCACGTTTATAAGTGTGTTAAATCTGTATTTAATCGTAATTTGAAGTATAACGGTTATAAGCGTGAGTTTTCTGGGGTTTCACCACGGTTATAAGCGTGAGTATTCAAAACATTCACAAATCATTACCTACCATCCATATCGTTGATAATACGTATCAGCACACTATGTTTTATAATATGCATATATACCTACCAACACATGCATTAATATGGACGTCAATATTGCACATGCAAACAAATAAACTTCATATAGCAATTGACATGTGCATTACTATGGATAGTTTTTGTAAATACATAAATCTCGTACAAAACAGCTAAAAAGAACTAATTAAAACATGACCATAAATATTTTCAGTTCTCCTAGACATAATGGTAGGAGTTACAAACTACTATTTTAGCATCTATAGGACAATGCCATTTTCCAAACTATTAAGAGCTGCATATTGAACTGGAACCTGAAAGTTGTTGTGGGATAGTCGAAATCTTGAAAGTATCTCTGTAAATACAAACAGATATTTAGTGTACAGACAAGAACACAAATATGTTACATGGATGGAAATGAGGACAAATATGTTACAAGAACATCATCAACAGCAGGTGGAAACATCTGGTGTTTTAGATTTAAACGTAAGAATTCAAGATCTACATGGGCAAGCTGTTAGAGAAAAATGGGTACAACAGCATGACATGATCTTTTTTAAGGATTGTCTAATAGCATTTTTGTCTAGAGAACATGAAATAACTCAAAGCATACAGCGTTTAACATTTAAAAAGTTGACAACCTTAGCAACTTAATGGTTATATAAAATATTGTTAAATGGAATTTAATTAAAACAAAAACATGCCTCCTGCATAGTTGCAGTTTGCAATTTCCTTATGAGACTTTAAAATTATGTCAAATAGTAGACTAAGTAAAATTAAAAATTATCGACGGCATTTGAGCCATCCAGATTACAACACCGACATCTATTTAAGGGCCCCATATGCATGGCCACAAAGATGAAACTTTTATTTTTCTTCATCCAGAAAAGAGCAGTAAACTCCAACTAAGAATTGTTATAGCAAAAAAAAATATTTATTCCAAATTTGTAAATCTGAATAATCTATATCTTAAATATTCAGATATTTATGCATAACAATGAATTTTGACAAAATCATAAAGAGTTAAAAAAATTCAGAGGTTTTGCATACTTCTGCAATTGTTCAGTAACATGACCTTGCAAATTGCAATGGAAGTAGACAAGGTAGGCATATGCAATTATTATATCATACGGTTACCGTTTCTTAATGAATGTATAAATTAGAAATTATATACACCTGGGCCATAAAAACAGTGGCTTGGTGTAAAAAAATCTAATGTTGTTACATATAGTTCAACTATAAACATTCATGTTACACAGGGACTGGACTCAACCTAATGTTGTGTGTGTACATATATTAAATGATAGTATGATACACATGCCATAAATAAATCAGATCAGTCAACCAAACAAAGTCTTGGAACTCATATCATGCAAATAAACATAAATTACCATGTAGATGTAGTAATTCTGGAAATTTGTGCAACAGAAAATGCAAGGTCTTCAACAGATCTATATGGAACTGCACCGCCAAATGATTGAAACCTAACATAGAAAGCTAAAATAAGAGATTAAATATTAATGAATTTATACAATCACAATTAAAGAATAGGAAAAGGTAGGAAATTAAATCAAAATTATGCTAATCACAAAAGAATTAACAATAAAGGACAGATGCACAATTTGTTGAACATAAATAATGAATCACTAATGATGAAAATCACTTAATATGAATAACTTTTCAAGATTAAAAGCATCAGTTCGACAACACATTCAATTAAGAGCATATGAAGCACAGACACAAGGAAAAGGTACAAGTATATGGAACAGACTCTAATATTGTCGAATTATATTATATATAATTAATCCCTACGTAAGAGAGACATCCATGTTACAACATTTAGTCATTTATAGAAGTATTAACTCACATTTAAGAATAATGAATTTAATTTTATAAATGAGTGATGATTCTTATTGGGCACAGGTTATGTACTAGCGTACTAAAATCTAATGCATGTTGGTCACACTCAAATGTACATTAAATCAAGCCATCTATGATTTGAATAGACACGTAAAATTGGCATAACTCAAATATAACCGTGACACTCAAATGTACACATAAATCAAGCCATGTAGTTTTTTTTTGCTTTAATGCAAACTTTGCTGGGAACAGTTTTGGATTGGAAGCGATATTTAGTCAATGAATTATGAATTCACGGATGATGACACATAAATCGACATTTTACAATGAATTCATAAAGTGACATTTTAAGGATGTCAATGGTGTCACATAATGACAAATAAAGTGAGTTTTTTGCATATCATTGTTAATGGTTGAAGGGATGACAATAGACTTTGTCATCTATATATAATATATGGAGAGGACAATCACGATTACATTAAAGAAAAGTGTCTTCAAGAAACACTGATTTACCTTTCTCTAACTGTTCAATAATCGAATGTCGTCTGATTGTTTGCTCTTCCCTAGACTAAATTATAGTTATATGTCTAATAAATCAACCTTGAAGCATGTGTCTGTGAGCAGATGTACAAAACAGCCTATGTGTTATACATATTCTCAAATACTGTTTTGAGAGGCAATTCTAGATTCAAAGAAAAGATGCTAGACTTGGCATCAGTTTTATTTTTCTTTTCTTATAGTTCTTTAAGTATATAAACATTCAACCTTTACAAATCTAATTAAAGGATTGGGAATAGTAACAAACAAGAATTTAGTGCTTTTACACTCACAGAATTATAACATATATAGTCACATATGAATGGTTACCAACAAAAAAAAGAAGAAGAGAACATAAGCAAATGTTTCACTGGTATTTATTCATGTTTATTATTCACCTTAAATGATATAAAATTTGTTATGAACAATGTATGGCCTACTTATCTCATATACCAAAATACTATTCTTTATCACAGGTTCACTTGTCCATAGGCCATAGCCTAGTGTCTGTTTGCATTAGAAACTTTAGCATAGGCCATAGGCCACATCTCAGACGTAAGCTTACGTTCGATGTATGTCCATAATATGCAAATTACAATTAAATTTTTGTCTTGTATAATTATTATTTTTACAATTTAAAAAGTACAAAAAAATTATTCTTTTTTTAAAGTAGAAAAAACTGCTGACATTTTCACTTGTCCAAAATCAGTTTACAAAGAATATTATGGTCTTCTTTTTTGATGATGAATTTTAGTTAAATGATCATACTAGTTAAAAATGATGATTGTTTGATCATTATTATCTTAAGTAATACATAACATATATCATAGTTAAATAATTTCTAATAAATAAGCACAAATTTAATTTTCAAACTCAATTTTCAACTCCTTTTCTCTTTTCAAGCACACAACACTTTATGCCCCTAGCCTTGCCTTTGCAAATTTGTCCTTAACTGCATTCCAAAATTTTACAAGGTAAGTATTCCTAGGGCATAGTGGCCTGTCAAATTATGCATCCATCTTTGGTTAGTGTTTTATATAAATCGAATCTGAAACCAAGTTCAAACTTTTTGATGGGTTTCAAATTTATTTCAAAATCTTTTGGGTTTTGGATGTTTGTAGATAGATAACAGATGTAGATATAAAACTGATAACTACTACATAACTCTTTAGTATTATTTAGTTAATCCATAACATGAAAAACCTGAAATGCAAGAAAGTGTAACTATATAACACTAAACCACAATTGTATATTTCTATTGAGATGCATAGAAGATGTTTTTACATATGTGTGTGCCTATGCATGTGCATGCATTTCTGTTTGTTTTATAAATTTGGATCGGACTGTACTTTCAAATACCGGATTCAATCAGTTTTTCATAAACATAAAGTTAACCTATGGTGACACACATCCAAGGAAGTTTCTCCCTGTTGCGCTTAAGATCAATACGGAATAAATTTTTATAATCAAGTTCTAACATTTAGTAAAACAACAACATATTAGAAAATTCAATAAAGTAAGCTTGCATTATATTCACAGTTCACTTGCATATTTGCATCATATTAAGTAATAAGTTTGACCAATTAATCACAATCTTCTCTACATAGATATATTCATTTCTGCAAATTTTAGGGATATCTAACTGTTCCTTTCAAGATTAAAATGATGCGAAAAATTGATGAGATTACCTTGAAATAAATAAACAAAAAAACTATTCCAACTTTATTAAACTGCACAGACCAATTTTCATTTCTTTAAAAATACCTGTTGACTCTTTATATCAGTAAATCTAACCTTTCTTTGTTAAACTTCCTGTAAAGTACTCAAAACGGGCGTATAAAGTGATAAGAGAGGTACATATTTTACTTTTGTGCATATTAAAGATCGTATACAATGTGACATGCGAATACAAATTAAAGAGCAGTTCATCATATTGTATATATTTTAGAATGCAAATAAGCTAACAATGGTTTGAATTACACTGTTGTACCGGTTAGCATATAAATTATGTTTTTATTGTCTAGTTACATGCTCAATCGTGCTGAGGATCTCATAAAAATATATATATAAAATGCCACAGATATTGTTTTTAGGCTCGCACTCAAGCAAGCTACAGATCAAAACCACTGGAATGCGATCTAGTACATGTAATATTAGCAACCATAATGTGTCTTGAAAAACATAAAAGAGAATTCTAATAGTATAATGCACAACATCCAGAAAACAACATATGATGGACATACCGTTACAAATTACAGCGGATTTGGCGAAAGAGAAAGGCGGATTAGGAGAAACAAATGGAAGGAGGCTTTGAAAATACGGCGATAGGCGGGCGACTCACAACAAAGGAAGACTGGAGCGTCGGCGATAGGCGGCAACTCGCAATGAAGGGAGGCTGGAGTGGCGGCTTTAACCTAATTAGATTCAAGGGAGAAAGATAGAAGCCAGGAGCTGAAGCGTGACAAACAACCGAAGTAAGGATTGAAAGATAAATGACGATTCTATCCAATGTCTTTTAGCTATTTACGAAAAGCCCAAATTTTGTCACGGAAATAACCGTGGTAATACAATGTAACAATAATAACCGTTACAAATTTCCAACATAAATAACCGTGACAAACTGAAACGAAAAAAGTGTGACAAAATGGACTGTTTGGTGTAGTGTCACCAAATCTCCAAACATCAACACTCCACCATGAAACCAAGATCAGATCCACCTTACCCTTACATATTGGTATCAAAGTCACTGACTGGGGCAACCTCTGACAACCAGTCAGGTCCTAATCTTACCACCACCTCTTTTCAAATCCTTCCTCAAAGTCAAGGTTTTCGGGCAAGGCAAGAGGAAATCAATAATAGGAGATTGGAGCAATCTACTCAAGCTTTAAACACAAAATTAGAAGGAATATGCAATATACTCGCTACGTTGGTTCAAGAATTCCATCAGTTCAAGAACCAAACCACAGTGATTCCTCAACCACCACCTATACACCATCAAGATCCTCTTCTACATAATTTATACCCTATGCAAGCACCAATATATCCACAACCAGTACCTCCACCACCAAGAATTCCTGCAACTGCTCCGAACTTTCATCAAGAACCACCACCTTCTTATCAACCCAGGCCTCCTTACCAAAACAAGTGCTATCCCGATAATTATGCACGATATTCCCTTCTACCATCCTTGAAACTTGACTTCCCCACTTTCTCTGGTAAAGAAAGAGTAACAGATTGGTTGAAACAAGTGGAACGGTTTTTCAGATTTCATCACATAGAGGAGAAATATTGGGTGGATATTTGTTGATTTTCCCTCAAGAAAGAGGCACTGCAGTGGTATCACTGGTATACTAACAATGTCCCAAATCATCAAGCTTGGTAAGTATTCAAAGAGGAGAGTATGGTTAGCTTTAATCCAAAAGAGATGGAGAGGCCATGTGAAGCATTAGCAGGTCTGAAGCAAACCACCACGGTAAAAGCATATGTTAGCAAACCACTAATGCATTATCAAGATCCTAAGGTCCCGAACCCAAACCCATACACTCCTCAGCCTATTCCTGCATTTCCTCAACCTGCTCCACCAAGAATTTCTACAAATGGCGCAAGAAATCATCAAAACCTCCTAATCTTCATTAAGAATCTCTCCTACCTAACCCGTATGCCACTAACAATTCAATTCATATGCCAACGGTTCATTATTCAGAGCCAAGAATTCCTAATACTTCAGCTGTTGAATTTGATGAAGGGAGTGGTAAGCCAGATTTTGAGACTGAACATGATACATGCAGTGGAAATTCTTTAGTTAAGTACAGGCAATGATGAGAGCAGGTTTAATGTTGAAGATAAGCATGATGTTCCAGAAATTGATGAATCAAATGAGAACCGATTTAGTTATGATGAATTGGAAGGAACTGGCAAAGTTGATGAAAATAGATCAAAAGAAGAGATAAAGGACGAAAAGAATGCAACTAATGATTTTGACAGGCCAATTCCAATCATTGAATGTGTTTTTGGTTTAAATTCAACCATAAATGGGATGATCTATACTAGTTGTCCTTGATGTGTGTTGTAGAAAGCCTTATAATGAAGAAACTATTTTCATATTCAATGCGAGCGGTGGTCCATTGGTAGGTGTAAGAGAGTTAGAGTATTGGATTGTAAATCGACCTCGAGGACAAGGTCATTTTTAAGGCGAAAGGGGATGTAACAACCAAACATAGATTGCCATGATCTTGAAGAGGAAGAGTTGTTGCTCATAGGCAAAAAGGGGGGAAGAAACCAGATTCAGGCCAATTTCACCAGAGTTGGCCTTGCAGTCATTGGAATCAGTGCTGGAGGATGTCAGGCTGCTTTCAGAGGCTTAAGTAGATGAATATATGGTCCGAGGAGAGAGTAATATGTGTATGCCTGTGTGCATGTGTGTCCGAGGATGTCAGGTAACTCGACTCTATTTGCGAGTGTACCAATCCTCTCTAGAATCGGAAATGGTCTTATATAATTAGGAGCCAACTTCCCAGCCCTTCCTAATCGAATAACACTTCTCATAGGAGAAGCCTTTACAAATACAATGTCTCCAACCGAGAACTCCAAGTCTCCACGCCTCTCATCTGCATAGCTCTTCCAACGATTCTGCGCTTCCTTGATTCGCTTCCGAATCTCTATAACCTTATTAGATGTCTCTCGAATCATATCCGGCCATGACACAAGACGATTTCTCGGTTCTACCCAACACGATGGAGATTTGCAAGGCCTTCCATACAATGCTTCAAATGGCACCATTCCGATACTGGCCTGATAATTGTTGTTGTATGAAAATTCAACAAGTGGTAAGTGCTCTTCCCATGAACCTCCAAAATCTAAAATGCATGTTCGAAGCAAGTCCTCCAACACTCGGTTCACCTTATTCGTTTGCCCATCCATCTGCGGATGGTAAGTGGTACTTAAACTAAGCTCAGTCCCTAATGCTTCATGCAAATCCTTCCAGAACTGGCTTGTGAATATCAGATCTCTACCACTCACGATATCACAAGGAACACCGTGCAACTTGACTATCTCCTTAACATATAACTTAGTCAAACTAGAAGCTGTCATTGTAGTCTTAACAGGTAGAAGTGCGCGCTTTTGGTCAATCGATCCATGAAAACCATACACATTCATTACCCCTCCTCGACCTAAGCAATTCGTCGATGAAATCCATGGAAATATGCTTCCACTTTCACTTCGGAATCTCAAGTGGTTGAAGCAGTCTGGCCGTTTTTTGATGACTACCATTTATCTGTTGGCAGTTATCACATCTGCTCATAAAGATAGAAACATCTCTCTTTATGCCCTCCCACCAGAATGTCATGTTCGTATCTTGATATATCTAGTGACCACAGGATGTATCATCAACTTAGAATGGTGACTCTTTACCAGAACTTGCTGCTTAATCCCATCGACATTTGAGACACATAACCTACCATTCATTCTCAAAATGCCACGGCTATCCACCTCGAATTCCGGCCACCACCCCGGTGCCTCATTCTCGCTTACATTATTAACTATCCTAGTAAAATGAAGATCTCTATGTTGATTCCCCTCGATACGACTAATCAAAGTCGGACGAACCTCAACATTCGCCATAACTTTATACCTCCTACTGAGCGCATCAGCAATGACATTAGCTTTCCCCGGAGTATACAAAATATCCATATCATAGGCCGTAAGAAACTCCAACCACCTTTGTTGCCTCATGTTCAAGTCCTTTTACATAAAAAGATAGTTCAAAGACTTACGGTCCGTGTATAACTCAAACCTTTCACCTAGCAAATGATGCATCC
Source organism: Allium fistulosum (assembly GCA_030737815.1). Lineage (NCBI taxonomy): Eukaryota > Viridiplantae > Streptophyta > Magnoliopsida > Asparagales > Amaryllidaceae > Allium > Allium fistulosum. The sequence goes on from CM060905.1 coordinate 840,062,333, forward strand.
ACATCTTTAATGCAAATACCACCACTAAAAACTCTAAGTCATAAGTTGCGTACATTGCTTCATGTGGTTTGAGCTGCCAACTCGCATAAGCGATAACCCTCCCATGCTGCATCAAGACAGCACCTAGACTTGTTCCACACGCATCAGTGTAAACAGTCAAATCCTCACCTTCATCTAGCACAGTAAGAAAAGAAGCACTAATCAACTTTTCCTTTAGCTTTAGGTATGTTTGCTCTTATTTATCTGTCCATACAAATTTGACATATTTCTTCGTCAAATTCGTTAAGCGAGAGGCAGTCTTTGAGAAATCTTGTATGAATCTCCTGTAATAACCTGCTAGACCTAGAAAGCTTCTAATATCCATTGCGCTTTCCAGCCTCTTTCAGTCCTGAACGGCCACAACCATCGCGGGATCAACGGAAATACCCTCTGCTGAAACAACACGACCCAAGAACCTAACTTCTGAATGCTAAAAAATGACACTTCGAGAAATTAGCCTTCAACACTTGCTCTCTTAATGTTCCTTGAACAATCCCTAGATGGTATAAATGTTCCTCCACGGCCTTAAAATAGACCGGTATATCGTCAATAAAAACAATGAAAAACTTATTCAACACATCTTGGAAAACCCGATTCATTAAGTCTATGAAATATGTTGGAGCATTAGTTAGGCCAAACGGCATAACTAACCACTCATTAAACTAGTCGTGTCTAAAAGTGGTTAAGGGTACACTCTCCTCTTCCACCCTTAACTGATGAAACCCTATAACAAGGTTAAGTTGAGAAAATACTCGAGCTTCATGGAGTAAATCGAACATGTCTCTATCCTAGGCAAAGGATATTTGTACCTAACAGTCTATTTATTGAGCTCGCGATAATCTACAAACAATCTTAAGGAACCGTCCGCCTTCGTGGCAAAGATGACAGGCACTCCACAACTCGAACGGCTTAGTTGGATCAAGCCATTTTACAACAAATCGCTAACTTGGATAGATGGCTCCAACTTCTCCTTCGGTGCAAGTCTACAAATATGTAATACAACTGTAACACCCTATATTTTTTATAACATTATTTAGGAGATTTAGTTAGGTAAACTAAATAAAATAATGTGTTGATAAGGGAATTGAGATTTGATTTAATTAAGGTAGCCATGCCTTTTTAACTAATAAATTAAAAGAAGGGTTTTAAATGAATTAGAGGAGGGGTATTATGGGAAAGAGGTCATTCCTATATCATCTTCCTTAGGCCGTGTATCTTAATACACGTTCATTCTCATTTCTAAAATTTAAAAAGCAAGGTCGGCCACCATTAACAAGGAAAGAAGAAGAAGAAACAAAAGAAAAGCTTAAGGAAAGCAAATTCACATCAAACTCATTCAAATCTCAAGCTCCTTAATCACTAAAGCAAAGGTGAATAATGTTTACATCTCTAAATTTTATGGTTTCGGTTTTAGGATTAAATCTGAATGATTTTACAAAGGTTTGTCATGTTTTTGAATGATAAAATGATTATATATACATGTTGATGATTTATGTATGTTCATATAGATTTTATGATATGTTTTAAGATGAAAACCCTATTAAATGACATCTGTTAGCCTTGCGAATTTTTATGATGATCTAAAAAGTTATTTTAGAGATGGGTATCTATTTTCAGATTTTTCTGAATTTTTGTGGAATTATTATGAATTTTCTAGGAAAGAAAATGGTATTTTGGATTATAAAATTATTCATGGGGAAAATAATAATTATTTGGATCTGAAAATTTTATATGTTGAAGAGAACATATTAATTGATTTTCTGGAATTTTTGTAGAATTTTTCAAGATGTTTTAATAGTTATATAAAATTAATTAAGGTATGAGACTTAAATGTTTTATATAATTATAAAGGAGAAAAGGGTTTTTTTCAAAATTTGTTTAAATTTAAAAATAAGGAAAGTCAGCAGCATTTTTAATATAGAATTCTGGAAACCAATCAGATTTAGACAAACAAGGCAGGTGGGGTACAAAAGAACTGTTTTAAAGTATAAATAAATAGCTTTTCTTCTATTTCAACCCTTTCGGCAAGAGCTTTAGCCTCCATTTCAAACCTTCCGACAAGGTCGAAAGATATCAAACCTTTCGATTAGGTCAAATACCAATGTACATGGTATCAGGTAACCGGTACGTAGTGAATTGGATGAAGTCGAAAGGTTTAGGGACGAAAGGTTAGAGCTATCGAAGGAGATGAAACTTTGTTTTGGTTTAAAAAAAATACGCCTACTAGCTTTCGACAAAAAGCTTTCGACATTGTCAAAAGGTTTAAAAGAAAAAGGTTTTGATTGGTTTGCTTTCTTGTTTTAATTGAAACCTTTCGACAAAGTCGAAAGGTATAGCTTTCGATAAGGTTGAAAGTATAGTTGTCGCTTCCAAACCTTTCGACACAGATGGAGTCTAAGGTTATCTTTTTTTTCTAAAACTTGCCGCCTCTCTCCATTGATTTTGAAGGGTTGGTTCCAACTCCAACACTTCACTGTTTTCGAATGGTTTCGAAAGATTTTAGGTTTCGAAGTAGTTGCTTTCGACTCCAATGTTTTTCTAATCCTTTTGCTCAACTTGAAGGCATAACCCAAATGTGTTAAGTCGTAACATTTTAAAGGTTCCAAAGTAGTTAACTTTAAATGGTTTCAAAAGGTTTCCCCTTGTTTTAAATTGAACCCAATGTCTTCTAAAGATTTAAGTTTCAATGCTTTCGAAAGGTTTATAAATGGTTTTATAGGGGAGGTATCCCAGGCTTTCAACAAAGTCGAAAAGTAAAACCTTTCGATTAGATCGAAAAGAAACCTTCCGATAATGTCGAAAGGTAGGACCTTTCGACAAGGTCGAAAGGTATAGTTTTGTAATGTTTTCGAAAGGCTATGGTTTAAAGGATTTAAAAGGCGGATGTCGTATGTTTTAAAGCTTATAAAGGAAAGGTTTTTTAATGATTTTGAAGAAGATACCTTCAATGATTTCGAAGGGTTTTATTAATGGTTTTGAAGGAGTTACCTTCATTGTTTTTGAAAGGTTGTTTAAAGGTTTAAATAAAGGATTCGAATGATATGACTAGGCAAATAGCCTAAGTGTTTTAAGTTATAAAGGACTTTAACTTATTTTAAAAAGGATAGATAATCCTTATTGAACATCGTCAACATTATTTTGTGTAAAGTATGTATAACATGGCAAAAAATAGCTTAGAGTAAAGCTAATGATATATTTTCCTTGTATATATATGATTTGACGGACTAAATCATTTTGAAAAGGTTTTCAAGGAAAATTTGAAGGGCAGTTAGCCTAGATATTTTGAAGGGTAGTTAACCCAGATAATTTAAAGGGTAGTTATCCCAAAGAAAATTCGAGCAGTCAGCTCATTTTAAATTCGGACAGTTAGTCCATTTTGAGGGCTGTCAACCCAAAGGACAGTTAGTCTAGACGATAGTTAGTCCAGAAAGAGCAGTCAGCTCTGATATGAACGGTTAGTTCATTTATTAGCATAACGGACCTTGCTATTTTTTAAGGACAGTTAGTCCACCTTTTTTTACCTGTTTTGGGCAGATAGCCCATTATCTAGCATAAAAGATATTGCTTTTTGGTATAATATCAGTTTTAGGATAGATAGTCCGGAAGAGAGGAGTTAGCTTAGAATTTAGGACAGATAGTCCATTATAGAGCAGATAGCTCAGATTTTAGACAGGCGGTCTATTTCATTCCCTGTTTTTAGCATAATGAATATTGCTATATTATTATTATAATCAGTTGATTGATAAGTTTGGTTGCAGGAAAGGATTTGCAAAATATATGTTTTGAAAAGAGATATTACTGAGGGGAAACCCGTTCCGCTAAGCGGCGTGGTCTCACTATTTATCAGTAAACTGAGATGTAACAAAAATTATTCATACCCGGCTTTATGTCTGACTTGAAGTTTTTGTTTCCCCTTAAACTCTTGGGTGCTCAAATTTTGATTTGAGTAGGCTGAGGGTTTAGGTTTTCAGGTTTTAGCAGATTTTGGCGAATAAGCTTCCGAAGACGAGCAGGTGGCTGACGGATAGCTAATTTAGGAATTCTATTTTAAAATTGTTTCCACTATGTATTAAGATAGTTATGTCTATATTGCTTTGATCATCCAAGGGGGCATCTTCATATGTCGCTCTTGGCGTATTGTTGTAAATTATATTTGATCAATGCTTGGGATACGTTTGGGGATTTTTGTAACTTGGATATGATATTATTTGAAATGTAATCACTGAAAATTATTGTTTTGGAAATCTGTGATTTTGTTCATTTTCAAGTGCTTCTGATATTATAACATTACCATATTTCATCACCAAAAGTTAATACTGTGGATGACTGCAGCATCCATAGCGCTTAGCGTTTGGCCTCTAGATACGGGATGTTACTACTTGGTATCAGAGCATAGGTTTATGAAAAATTTAACTAAAATATTGTTTTGAAATAAAAAATCCAAAGGAATTAGAGTAGGATTTGGGGTTGGGTTAACGCTATAGTAACGTACTTGTATTTGCTATATATAAATATGCGCTTTATCTCCATTCATCTATTAGGTTATCTTTCTGTATCTCATGAGGTTTGAATACATATATGGATGGTAGAATAAGCAGAGTTAACAAAGGAGAGGGAAGCACCGAAAGGAATGTCGGACCTAGTGCAGGGAGAGACCAAGGTCAGGCGGAGTATGCTGATGCAGAAGTCCCGCAGGTCGGAATGGAAGCCATGTATCAGTTTTTCAGGAATATGATGCAGGCAGAAGTTGCAAATGGAGTGTTAGGAGGAAATGTTATTGGAGCAGGGGTTCTAGAAGTTTCGGTAGTTAATCATTTCACTAAGATGAGCGGTGATTATGTGAAGCTAGGAGGAAAGCCGTTTATGGAAATGGAGGATGCCATAGGAGTTGAGAATTGGTTGTTGCACTGCGAAAGGATTTTTGCAGATCTAGAGCTCAATGATGACCAGAAGAGGAGGTTGGCGTCCAGGCAGCTTCAGGGAGCCGCATTGTTCTAATGGAACAGTGTAACGGTGACAGTTGATGAGGAGACAGTAATCTGGGAGGATTTCAAGAGGAGATTCCAGAAGAGGTTTATGTCTGTGATGGCACAGTCAGCTTTGATTAGGCAGTTTGCTGAGCTGGTGCAGGGTGAAATGTAGGGATGGCAATGGGGCGGGTCTAGGGTCCAAACTCGGTTGACCCGCCCCTGTTTTGGCCCGTCCAGACCCGCCCCATTGGGTCATCGGGGCGGGTAGACCCGTGATCCGTTCTTGAGAGCTCCGGGTCTAGGGTCGGGTCGGGGCTTGGCTGACCCACCCCAACCCGACCTGCACTTCTAAGATCTCATGAAATTGCTTTAGTATTATAACGATGATTTGTTAATCTTTATATATATATATCTGTGTATGTTTGATTATGACATGGATATTATAATGTTCCAATCAATAAGCTATAAAAAGTTTATAGTATTAAGCTGCATCATTGATATTTATAAAATAACATATGCATATTTTTTTGAATTATTTTGTACACCACATTTTTATTATCTTCGTTTATAATTGTAAAAACATTGTTATTTGTATTTAATGTATCATTTAGTGACAACAAATATAAATACATGTACATTAGTATACAATTTTGAATCAATACAAAAACCTTCACCGGGTCTCGGGGCAGGGCGGGTCTACCCTGACCCGTACGGGTCTCGGGTTGGGGCAAAATTCTGGACCCGCACCGGGTCTACGGGGCGGGTCTGGGGCGAGGTCTAAAAACCCCGGGGCGGGCCTGGGGCACAAGAAACCCGCCCCAACCCGCCCCATTGCCATTCCTAGTGAAATGTCTGTTGCCGAGTATGCCAGGAAGTTTGAAGAGCTAGCCCGATATGGGTATGCTTCTGTAGATACCGTGTTGAAGCTGAATGAGAAGTTAATTAGAGGATTGAAGCCAGAGTTGGCTAGTGCTACTTTGTCTCATCTTAGAGATCCTTCTGATATTGTTGAAGAGATGGCTTTGAGCCAGGAAGATGTACTTGAATCTTTGGAGAAGTGCAAGGCAAAAGGGGCCCAGGTTGGGCAGATCCAGAAGAGGAAGTTCTTTCCCAAGAAAGGTGCTCAGAATGGTGGAGCAGCCAAGAAAGCGAAGTCTGAAGTTGTCTGCTATAAATGTGACAAGAAAGGGCACTTTGATAATGAGTGTCACTCAGGGAAGGCGAAGGATGTGGCTAAGGGGAAGAATGTCAGGTGCTTCAATTGTGACCATATAGGCCATTATAAGAACCAGTGCAAGGAGCCCATTAGAGATGGTAAGGGCAAGGTGTATGCATTGGAGCCTGCTGCTTCTAAGCCTACAGCCTAGGAGAAGGGGAAGTCAGTTCTTGGAGGAACGCTTCAAATTCATGGTATGTCTGTTAGCGTTTTATTTGATACTGGTGCATCACATTCTTTTATATCTAGATGTTTGATAGATAAGCTTAACCTTAAACCAACATATTTATTTACTTCCTTACGGGTTGTGAATCCAATAGGAGGGTATGCAACTCTAGGGTTGAGGTGTGACCAGTTTGAGTTTGACCTGTTAGGTCATACTTCTATGTGCAGTTTGCATGTGTTTGATTTTGTGAGGTTCGGGGTCATCCCAAGTATGGATTGGTTAAGTGAGTACAACGCTAAGATATTTTGCCAGGGTAGGAAGATATCTCTTAGACATCCGGATTGTAGCGATCGGATTGTTTTCACCATAGGAGGCTCTAGTGGTGCAGTGTTTGCTTTGTTGGGTGCTTTGGATTCAGATGATGAGTTGAGCCGAGTTTTCATGGTTAGAGAATTCGTAGATGTGTTTGAGCCTGTAGTTGGATTGTCGCTGAAACAAGCCATTGAGTTTCGTATAGATTTGGTTCCGGGAGCAGAACCAATTAGTAGGCCGCCGAGTAGGATGACCCCTTTAGAGATGAGGGAGTTAAAGGTGCAGTTGGTGGATTTAGAGGGCAAGAGTTTTGTCAGGCCGAGCAGTTCGCCGTGGGGTGAAGCCGTAGTGTTTGCTAAGAAGCCGGACGGATCATTGAGGCTATGTATCGATTATCGTAAGTTGAATGAGAGGACGATAAAGAATCGGTATTCATTGCTCAGAATTGATGATTTGTTCGACTAGTTAAGTGGAGCAAAGGTATTTTCTTAGTTGGATTTGGCAATAGGTTTCCATCAGCTCAGGGTATCAGAGGATAGTATACCTTTGACAGCATTCAGGACTAGATATGGATCGTACGAATGATTAGTTATGCCGTTCGAACTAACGAATGCTCCAGCTTTCTTTGTGGATTTGATGAACCGGATTTTCCGAGAGCACTTGGATAGGTTCGTGCTGGTTTTCAAAGATGATATCTTGATTTACTCTAAGGATGAAAGAGAGCATGAATTTCATCTTAGAGTGGTGCTTGAGACGCTGAGACGGCATCAGTTGAAAGCAAAGTTTTCGAAGTGTCACTTCTGGAAGAAGGAGGTTAAATTTCTTGGTCATGTAGTCTCAAAGGAAGGGTTATCAGTAGATCCGACTAAGATTGACGCAGTGAATAGTTGGAAGAGATCCGAGACAGTAACTGAGATTAAAAGTTTCCTTGGGTTGGCTGGTTATTATCGGAGATTCATTAAGGATTTTTCGCGGATAGCAGCACCGATGACTAGGCTGACAAGGAAAAAGGTGAAGTTTGTGTGGACCGATAAGTGTGAGGAAGCATTCCAGAGTTTGAAACACTTATTGACCCATGCACCTGTATTGGTTGTTCTAGAGGGGAATCAGGATTTGTTAGTCTATACCGATGCGTGTGGAACATGATTAGGAGCTGTGCTGATGTAGAGAGGTAAAGTGATTACCTATGCTTCTAGACAGTTTAGACCGCATGATGTCAGATATTCGACGCATGATTTAGAGTTGGTTTTAGTGATTTTTGCTTTGAAGGTGTGGAGATATTACCTTTTGGGAGAAAGGTTTGAGTTGTATACAGATCATAAGTCACTAAAGTATTTGTTCTCTCATAAGGAGCTGAACATGAGATAGCAGAGATGATTAGATTTCATAATCGCTTATGATTTTGGGATTGAGTACACACCAGGGAAAGGCAACAGGGTTGCATATGCACTTAGCAAGAAGCATCAGAATGTAGTGTTAGAAATGATGGCTGAGTGGAAAGATTTAGAAGCATTGGCATATTGCAGAGTGTAGTGGAGATCCAAGGCATGGTCTAGTGGTAATGCAGTTGTATTGTCTTGTTTGGAAGTTCGACCAATGTTGATCGAACGGATTTCTTCTAAGCAAATTGAGGATCCAGTGTTAGCTGAGCAGATCAGAAAGCTAAAACAAGGAACCAAGAGCGATGACTTGAAAGATTTCAGTCTTGACCAGAATGGGTGGTTGAGAAAGAAAGGAAGATTATGTGTTCCGAGTGTAGGAAACATAAGAAAGGAAGTCTTGGATGAGTGCCATCATTCGAAGTTCACTATACATCCCGGAGGTACCAAGATGTATCAGGATATGAAGAGAAGTTTCTTCTGAGAAGGAATGAAGCAGGATATTGGTTTGTGTGTAAGGTAGTGCTTGAATTGCCAACGGGCAAAGGCCGAACATCAGAAGCCAAGTGGTTTGCTTCAGTCATTGGATATTCTAGTATGGAAGTAGGATTTTATTTCTATGGACTTCATAGACGGGTTGCCTATGTCGAACATGGGTAATGAAAGTATATGGGTTATAGTGGACAGATTGACCAAGAGTGCCCATTTCATTTCAGTTAGGTCAACTAGGACGACACCTGTTTTAGCAAGGTTGTTCATGAAGAAGGTGGTTAGACTGCATGGAGTTCCTAGCAGTATTGTTAGTGATAGAGATTCCTTATTCACTAGCGAGTTTTGGAAGAGTCTGCAGGAAGTTTTGCGAACCACGCTTATGATGAGTACCTTTTACCATCCACGGACAGATGAGTAAACGGAAAGAGTTAACAAAATCTTGGAAGATATGTTAAGATCTTGTGTTCTGGGTTTGGGGGATCATGGGAAGACCATCTGCATCTAGTCGAGTTTTCGTATAACAACAGTTATCAGACTAGTATTGGGATGGCACCGTTTGAAGCTTTGTATGGAAGACCATGCAAATCTCCTGTTTGTTGGTTGGAGACCAGGGATATGTTGATTTTTGGTCCAGATTTGGTTAGAGAAGTTGCAGAAAAGATTGAGGTCATTCGGGCTAGAAGGAAGGAGGCTCAGTCTAGGCAGAAGAGTTATGCAGATAAGAGACGAAAAGATTTGGAGTTCCCAGTTGGTGATCAGGTTTTCGTCAAAGTATCACCGATGAAGGGTGTGCTTAGATTTGGGAAGTCGGGGAAGTTATCTCCTAGGTTCATTGGACCTTTCCTATTCTTAAGAGGATCGGGAAGCTCGCGTATAGACTTGAGTTACCGAACAGTTTGGCAGGTGTCCGTGATCTTTTTCATGTTTCTCATCTCAGAAAGTGTGTTAGAGACTTGGAAACTGCTATTGCACCGACCGCGCAAGATGATTTAGTGGTAGAATCGGACTTGACCATAGTATGGAAGCCAGTTCGCACTGTTGCGAGAGATGAGAAGAGGCTTAGAACCAAGACGGTCGGATTAGTCAAAGTCCAGTGGAGCGACGATGACAGAGACTGTAATTGGGAGGTTGAGAGCAGGATTAGAGATAGTTATCCTGACTTGTATGATGGTATGTTTTACCTTCTTGTCTGTTTTGAGCCTTATTGTAATTTCGAGGACGAAATTCTTTAAGGAGGAGAGTTTGTAACACCCTAGATTTTTGATAACATTATTTAGGAGATTTAGTTAGGTAAACTAAATAAAATAATATGTTGATAAGGGAATTGAGATTTGATTTAATTAAGATAGTCGTGCCTTTTTAACTAATAAATTAAAAGAAGGGTTTAAAATGAATTAGAGAAGGGGTATTATGGGAAAGAGGCCATTCCTATATCACCTTTCTTAGGCCGTGTATCTTAATACACATTCATTCTCATTTCTAAAATTTAAAAAGCAAGGTCGGCTACCATTAACAAGGAAAGAAGAAGAGGAAACAAAAGAAAAGCTTAAGGAAAGCAAATTCAAATCAAACTCATTCAAATCTCAAGCTCCTTAATTAATCACTAAAGCAAAGGTGAATAAATTATATCTCTAAATTTTATGATTTCAAATTTAGGAATAAATCAAAATGATTTTGCAAAGGTTTGCCATGTTTTTTAATGATAAAATGATTATATATACATGTTGATGATTTATATTATGTTCATATAGATTTTATGACATGTTTTAAGATGAAAACCTTATTAAATGACATCCGTTAGCCTTATAAATTTTTAAGATGATCTAAAAAGTTATTTTAGAGATGGGTTTCAATTTTCAGATTTTTCTAAATTTTTGTGGAATTATTATGAATTTTCTAGGGAAGAAAATGGTATTTTGGATTATAAAATTATTTACGGGAGAAATAATTATTATTTGGATCCAAAAATTTTATATGTTAAAGAGAACATATTAATTGATTTTTTGGAATTTTTCCTGAATTTTTCAAGATGTTTTAATAGTTATATAAAATTATTTAAGGTATGGAACTTAAATGTTTTATTTAATTATAAAGGAGAAAGGGGCTTTTTCAAAATTTGTTTAAATTTAAAAATAAGGAAAGTTGGCAGCATTTTGAATATAAAATTCTGGCAACCAATCAGATTTTGACAAACAAGGCAGGTGGGGTACAAAAGAACTGTTTTAAAGTACAAATAAATAGCTTTTCTTCTATTTCAACCCTTTCGGCAAGAGCTTCCGCCTCCATTCCAAACCTTCCGACAAGGTTGAAAGGTATCAAACCATTCAATTAGGTCAAATACTAATGCACATGGTATCAGGTAACTGGTACGTAGTGAACTGGATGAAGTCGAAAGGTTTAAGGACAGAAGGTTAGAGCTTTCGAAGGAGATGAAACTTTGTTTTGGTTTAAAAGAAAATACGCCTGCTAGATTTCGACAAAGAGCTTTCGACATTGTCAAATGATTTAAAAGAAAAAGGTTTTGATTGGTTTGCTTTCTAGTTTTAATTGAAACATTTCGACAAAGTCGAAAGGTATAGCTTTCGACAAGGTTGAAAGTATAGTTGTCGCTTCCTAACCTTTCGACACAGATGGAGTTGAAGGTTATTTTTGTTTTCTAAAACTTGTCGCCTCTCTCCATTGATTTCGAAGGTTGGTTCCAACACCAACACTTCACTGTTTTTAAATGGTTTCAAAAGGTTTTAGATTTCGAAGCAGTTGCTTTCGACTCCATTGTTTTTCTGATCCTTTTGCTCAACTTGAAGGCATGATCCAAATGTGTTAAGTCAAAATGTTTTAAAGGTTCCAAAGTAGCTAACTTTGAACGGTTTTGAAAGGTTTCCACTTGTTTTAAATTGAACCTAATGTCTTCGAAAGGTTTAAGTTCCAATGCTTTCGAAAAGTTTATAAATGGTTTTATAAGGGAGGTACCACGGGCCTTCGACAAAGTCGAAAGGTAAAATGTTTCGACTAGATCGAAAAGAAACCTTCCGACAAGGTCGAAAGGTATAGTTTTGCAATGTTTTCGAAAGGCTAAGGTTTAAAGGATTTAAAAGGCAGTTGTGATATGTTTTAAAGTTTATCAAGGAAAGGCTTTTTAATGATTTTGAAGGAGATACCTTCAGTGATTTCGAAGGGGTTTATTAATGGTTTTGAAGGAGTTACCTTCATTGTTTTCGAAAGGTTGTTTAAAGGTTTTAAATATAGGATTCGAATGATATGACTAGGCAGATAGCATAAGTGTTTTAAGTTATAAAGGACTTTAACTTATTTTAAAAAAGTTAGATAATCCTTATTGAACATCATCAACATTATTTTGAGTAAAGTATATATAAAATGACAAAAAATAGCTTAGGGTAAAGCTAATGATATATTTTCCTTGTATATATATGATTTGACAGACTAAATCATTTTGAAAAGGTTTTTAAGAAAAATTTGAAGGGCGGGTAGACCAGATATTTTGAAGGGCAGTTAGCCCAAATAATTTAAAGGGTAGTTAACCCAGAAGAAAATTCGGGCAGTCAGCTCATTTCAAACTCGGACAATCAGTCCATTTTGAGGGCAGTCAGCCCAGATGACAGTTAGTCCAGAGGACAGTTAGTCCACAAAGAGCAGTCAGCTCTGATATGAATAGTTAGTTCATTTATTAGCATAACAGACCTTGCTATTTTTTAAGAACAGTTAGTCCACCATTTTTACCTGTTTTGGGCAGATAGCCCATTATCTAGCATAAAAGATATTGCTTTTTTGGTATAATATTAGTTCTAGGATAGATAGTCTGGAAGAGAGCAGTTAGCTCAGAATTTAGGACAGATAGTCCAGTATAGAGCATATAGCTCAGATTTTAGACAGACGGTCTATTTCATTCCCTGTTTTAGCATAATGAATATTGTTATATTATTATTATAATCGGTTGATTAACCAGTTTGGTTGCAGGAAAAGATTTGCAAAATATATGTTTTGAAAAGAGATATTAGTGAGGGGAAACCCGTTCCTCTAAGCGGCGTTGTCTCACTATTTATCAGTAAATTGAGATGTAACAGAATTATTCATACCAGGCTTTATGTCTGACTTGAAGTTTTTGTTTTCCCTTAAACTCTCGGGTGCTCAAAATTTGATTTGAGTAGGCTGAGGGTTTAGGTTTTCAGGTTTTAGCAGATTTTGGCGAATAAGCTTTCGAAGATGAGCGGGTGGCTGACGGATAGCTAATTTAGGAATTCTGTTTTAAAATTGTTTCTGCTATGTATTAAGACAGTTATGTCTATATTGCTTCGATCATCCAAGGAGGCATCTTCATATGTCACTCTTGGTGTATTGTTGTAAATTATATTTGATCAATGCTTGGGATACGTTTGGGGATTTTTGTAACTTAGATATGATATTATTTGAAATGTAATTACTGAAAATTATTATTTTGGAAATATGTGATTTTGTTCATATTCAAGTGCTTCTGATACTATGGATACCACTAACATTACCGTATTTCGTCACCAGAAGTTAATATTGTGGATGACTGCATCATCCATAGCGCTTAGCTTTTGGCCTCCAGATACGAGATGTTACAACAACAGGCCTTGCATCTTTAACTAAATCTAAGCGAAATTCAATCTCTCGATGAGGTGGTAAACCTGACACCTCTTCGAAGACATCCTCAAACTTTCGAACAACCAAGGTTGAACCCAACTCTTCCTCTGCCACATCAAGAGAATAAAGGAAACCACACATAAGCAAACTGGGCTCTCCACTATTAATTATTAGTGTTTCCCTTCTCCAGTTTTGAACAACACGGTTCTCTTCACACAATCCAGAACTACACGATATCAAGATAACCAATCCATCCCAAGCAAAATATCAATGCCCATAAATCCTAGAACATAAAGATCGCAAGGAAAGAGTTGGTCAAAAAAAGAAATTGGAATTTCTAAACAAATCATGCTAAGGTTACCCGAGCACCCAACAGGGTTCGACATACAAATAGAGTCTAAAGCCACAACGTGCTCAAGTTCCAATCTATCATCAAGAGTACGAGAAATGAAACTAATAGAAGCACCAGTATCAAATAAGATATGAACGAGAATGCCAAAATTGGATAGAACACCTTCCAAAACTTGCTTCCCCTTTGCAACTGTGGAAATGGAAGGTGTTGAAGCTAGTGCGAAAGCTCAGGGCTGTTCTCCCTTCTGGAGCAATGGACACTCTCTAGCAAAATGGCTTAGTTGATTGCAGTTATAACAACCCTGTCTTGGAATGAAATGAGTCTTAGCTGTTGGTGGCTCTATCTTTAGAACCTTAGCAATAAGTGCCTTCACCAATGGTGCTTTTGCCACTTTTCTTCCCCCAACCGATGCACAGTTCCTGGCGAAATGCCCCTTTTTCCCACACTTGTGACAATCTAAACCCGAAATATCTCTAGGCGACTGGAACTTCCGCTTGTTGTCCCCAACTGGTGCAGCAATAGATGGCTTCCGAGCCAAACTCTCAAACCTCAACTCCATGTTCATCAGATTCACATAAGACCCCAAGATGTGATTATTCATATTACCCTTGAACTCCAAACACATCCCTGCAATGAACATCTCATTCCTCTTCAAGGGCATATCTACGAAACCAGGCCCGAACCGAGATAAGTCAGTGAATCAGTTATTATATGCCGCTACCATCATGGTGCCCCATTTCAAGTTGAGAAAGCTTCTAAACAACAAAGTCATCCCGGCTTCCGGGACAAACTTCATCTCAAAAACCTCTTTAAATTGGGGACATCAGTAGTGATAGAACCCCACTAATCCATGGCCGCATTCGTCATATGTCGTGATGCCAACTGACGCTTCATCGTGTCATCTAACTCTATGTCCCCAAATATACGATCACATAACTTAATCCAAGTTTGGACTTCTATGATCGTCTCCGTACCACTAAACCTCTTTCCTCCTAACGTCTCATAATCGTGGTAGAGCAAAGCGAAGTTCACCTAAGGCCTGACCTGCACGACCTCCCTACAATATCCACCCATGGTTCTTCGACAGGAGCAACATTCCATAGTGCTTGATCTCCACCATTAGTGACGGTACTACCTCGACCACCGCTTCCTCTACCTCTACATCCTTGAGCATTGAAATCCCTAGTGCTCATGATGTACAACCTAAAAATAGCTATAGGATCGATTTCATCCTAGAGGGGGGGGGTGAATATGGTGATACTTATAATAATAAAAATTAATGCGGAAATATATAAAATAATTGTAGCACAGATAATAGCACAATAATAAAAGCAGAAATAGAACACACAGATTTACCCAGCTTCGGCAAAACACTGCCTACGTGATGTCCCCAAGGTTTCTACCAGAAATTAAGTAGTCAGACGCTTACACACGTAAACTTGCGACACCCGCTATCGACTAACCTAACTCTACGCTCAAAACCCTACCACAACTCAGCCACTGAGTTGCGAATTCTCGAACTACACCACCGCGGTTCGTCCCTTAGTCACACGACTAGAATTTTACAAAAGTTTAAAAGGGTAATACAAAATAAAAAAACAATATACAAAACCCTATTTAATAAATTAAGTCCAATATATATTATAAGGAAATCGGCTCATTCGATCATAAACAATGTCTCCCTTTTCTTTTGTTCGGCCCGCATCCTTTACTTCGTGAAATTAATGTCTGCCTCTTATTCCTTTGCTCGAGAATGTTCATTCCTTTTTCAAAAAATTAGGGCTTTGAGAAGAATTGGAGACGTCGCCTGTATTTGATCAATTGCAGTGATTATTTGCTTTATTTGGCTTGGACAATCGATCCTTTGGCTGTGATATGATTTCGGTCGCTCCAATTTTATCGAGTTCGAATAACACGAAATTGGTATGTGATTTATGCCTTTTGCTTTAACTTGATTCGATAATCTCTGCCGATGATGTTAAGGGGATTTATATAGGGATCGATCCCCTTAATTTTCGTTCAAATATTTCATTTGAATTCGTCTGCTAATTTTGCTTGGCCGTTCAATTTTACTTGAATACATGTGATTTCTTTAGACTGTTTCAATTCGAATATTTTCTGATGTGCTATGCTTGATTACCACGGCTTTGATTCTGACTTGTTCGATTCTACCTTGGTCACCACGGCTTTGACTTTGGTATTTAAAGTTGTGATAATCTGGACCTGTTTGATTCTTGTCATCACATGGCTTTGACTCTGACTTGTTCGAACTCTACCTTGGTCACCACGGTTTTGATTCTTTGGCATTTTGAATTTTTTGTTGACTGCTGCCTCATTCTCTTTCGCACCTTGACTTTGTTACTGCAACTGTGTATACTTCGTGTTACATCGCATTTATCTGGGTTGGTAGCCTTGGACTTGCTGTTTTGATGTTGAATATGGATTGATACACTTGGTACACTTGAGTCTGCATTTTGATGTACACTTGATATTCCTTGTTTAAGTTGATGCTTCATGTGTACTCAAGTTAACCTGATCTGTATTCATATTGACTTTGTTCTTTGAACTGATTATGTGCATACATATATAAGTATATATGTATACATGTATGTTTGTAAGTAAAAAAATGATTGCTGCATTCTCATGTTGCCATGTTACATTAAGATTTTGTTTCTTGATTGTTCATGTGTAAGTTTATAAAAACTATATACATGTATACATGCATATATGTATACATGTGTATATGGCACTGATCTCTATTGCAATTGAGTCTGCTACTCTTTGAATGTTGGTCATCTCCATTTTTATACATACATACATTTATGTATGTATATATGTGTGTGTTCATGTACTCTGGTTTCATGTGGAGCTGTGCAGTTTGATTGTAGTTTGATTTTCTAATCATTCATGCTGGTACTTTTGTATTCTTTGAACTCACTTGAGTCTGCACTTGGTTTTGTTCCACATACTTGAATTGATGTTGTATTTGGTCTTTTTGTAGCTTGCTTATGCACACTTGAGTTTGTATTGCCTCGTATGTTTTCATTTTGAAGTCATTTACCTTCATATGTATTCATGTGGCCCAATCCAAGTCTTGACACTTTTGAGTCTGATACTCTCCACTGGTTTTATATGTAGTTTGTATATTTCTGGTTTTACTTGAATTTTCATATTGCTTTGAGTCGAAATCCAGTTGCTTGCCTCTAAACTGTTGTGTTTCTACCTTGACTTGTGACTGCACTTGACCATGCCTTTGTTAACAGTTTCTTTTTTTTAAAGTTTGGTTTCCATTGCATATATATGTGTGTGTGTTCATGCATGTATATATGTATGTTGTGATGCCTTCACTTGTTCCCCTTGGAGTCTTCACCTGGTTGTTGTATACCTGCACATGTTTGCTTGAGTTATATTGATGTTGTGTTCATTTGTTTTTTGGTCTTCATGTATATGATGCACTTGAAACTGAAATTGTTATGCTTGGATATTCTGCTGGGTCTTGTGAAAATAGTTGAGCTGGTGTGGTCAGTTCCAAGTTGCATTTGAAGTGTGCATTCAGTTGTGGTCGTGATGGTCTGTTGGTTCATGTGTACATGTGTTGTTTACAGCCTGAAGTTTTGTGTACACTTTCATCTGGATTTGTTTTTCGTATTGCACCTGAGTTGA
The DNA here is from genome assembly GCA_030737815.1 of Allium fistulosum. Taxonomy (NCBI): domain Eukaryota; kingdom Viridiplantae; phylum Streptophyta; class Magnoliopsida; order Asparagales; family Amaryllidaceae; genus Allium; species Allium fistulosum. The sequence goes on from CM060905.1 coordinate 840,079,545, forward strand.
ATCCATCTTATAGCTCGGGTTTGACCTTGTGCTCACCTGTCCCTGCAATTTTATCAAGTGTATATCGGTGTGCACGGCCTTGTGGCATGTACAGTGATACACTGTGCATGTCACAGGTTGTTCGTGTTTGATGAATTCAAAACAAAAATGATGACGAACAACCCAAATAACTGAGGCATATAACATTTTTCAAACACACATTTTATTTTACACTGCAAAAATATTTCTTTTTCAATTTTACTATGTCAGTGTTTATTTTGCAGATAGCTCAGATGCTGGATACAAATTGGAATAGAGTTGAAGAACAAATACGAGTGAATGAGTGATATGTAGTGAGGTGAACATTGTACATTGAACTTTGTGATGTAATCGAAATTGTATTGTAATTGAAAATGTATATATGTAGTGAAAGCTCAAATTTGTACTATTCAAAATTGTAATAAAATATTTGTTTGAATAAAATATTTGTTTGAATTTAAATTCCGTGTTATTTATTCTATTCAACAAATATTTATTTAATTATATGAAAAATAAAATAGTACAATAACAAATACATTTAAATGAATATATATATATATGTTTATTATCATCAAACAAAAATCATATACTTGCATATTCAACAATCTCCCCCTTTTGATGATACATATATTTAAGATTTTGAATTTATTAAATGTATTTGATCATTCTATTTGCTCCCCCTATTTGAATGCTCCCCTACACCAAAGCTCCCCCTTCTTATATGCATGAAAATAAATAAAAATATGCAAATAAACCTAGATGGGAATATGCAAATAAAAAAATAAAATATTTGAACTTTATTTGCCAAAATCTTAACTTTTCTCTCCCCCTTTTGTTATCAACAAAAGAGTAATAGTGTTAGAAAAGATAAAGTGATAGACATTAATACACTATTAATACCCAATCGAGTATAAATATTAAATTTCAATAAAAATAAAACAAAAATCATAAATACTCTATTAGGCGCATATTCCACTTTAGAATGATAATGGTGATGTTGGTATATAAAACCATATAGTTGTGTCTATTTATGGTATATTTATATCAGGAATTTGAATATCTACTAACCATGCATAACCGTTAGGACTTTTAAATGAGATTAGTAGTATTCCTAATTTTTATATAAAAAATGAATTTCAAGCATCTTCTAACCACGCATAACCGTGAGGTCTTTTAAATGGGATTAGATTCAACTCGTCTATTTAATAACCAATTTTGATATGTGTTCCATACATGCATAACCGTGAGGACTTTTAAATGAGCATGAAAGCACATATACAAATATTCCAAGTAATTCACTCATGCATAACCGTGAGGACTTTTAAATGAGAGTGAATACTTTGGATGTTTTTTTAAAAAAAAATAAAAGAAAATAAAAACGAATAATTTCCTGTTTAAAATACCACATTTTGACATACTATATTGGATTTTGATAAGTGATGATCGTTAGAAGTACGATAGAAATAAAGATGGTCATGGAATTTTTACCAACAAAAGTTATTATAAATCTTGTTTAAATTTTTAAAGAAATTCACTAAATACACTATCTCAAGTCTTAATATATGATTAATATCAACACTCATCATTTTTTCAATCACTATTTATCTTTTCGATAATTAGTAGGGAGTCGGATTAGTTAATGTAGTTATTTAAGATCAAATCCAAAATTAAATATAAAATTAAATTTATAAAATGTCTAATCTGAAACGAAGTCAACAAAAAACTCTTTTCTGGAAGGGGTTATGAAAAAAATGTTTGCCAATTGAAAATCAGTTGAAATGAAAAATATGCAGATATTTTCTTTGAAAATATGATGCAACTAATGAATGTCTCTACATAAAACACGTTCCACTAGTAATTTTTTATCAACTAGATTACCAGTGTACTCTGCATCCGAACTTCCCTTTGACTCAAGATTATCATTAGATAGATATCATAGACCATACCCAAAGTGTGCAACAAATATATCCATGTGTATCTAGAGTATTCATCAACCAATTCAAAAACAACATCTCTTATCACCTAAACTTGCAATATAGTCATCAAGCAAATCTATATGAAATAGTTTAAAGATGAAAAGATGATTAGTCAACATTTTTGCATAAATCAAAATCAAAATCAACATTTATTTCCATATCAGATAGCTGGCTGAATTAAATCAGATTATGGTGCAGATTTTCACATTTAATATATCGTTCAAGATAAATGTACCATTACCTATTTTACCTTCATGATAATTTTTCGTTGTTACTCATGTGATTCTGCCACCTTTGTACTGGGCTAAGGAACTTTGTTTTGTTGCCCGTCGTGTGCTTGGAACAGCCAGAATCTAGGTAACACTATTGTTGTTCCTTAGCCTGCCACCACACCTACACGAGAGAAGATTTTTGTGATCTATTTATTTTTATAGGTCCATGGTTGTTAGTGGCAAAAGATTTTGAAAAATAAGTTTGAGTAGACCCAAGACAATTTATATTTGTTCCTTTCGGAACCCACATTTGTTTGAGTTTAAGGGATTTTATATTCGTGCCTTTTGGTACCCAAATGGTATGGTTTTCATGTGTTTGGGTCTATACCAACAATTATTGTAATTGTGTCCATTTTTTCCACAAATTGTGCACTTGGAATTTACTTGATTAATTTCACTTCTAACACGTTCAGATTGATTATACCCAAGTCCTTGTCTAACAGTATTAACAGTTTGTTTCCCTAATAGCATATTTAGCGATCTTTCTCCTTTGGAAAATTTTCCTAAAGTTGCAGACAATTGTTGGACTTGTGTTTTGAGAGATTCATTTTCATTCAATAATTGTGTGCACTTTTTAATAGAATTTTCACTCTCTTTCAAAATCAGAATTTCATTTTCAAGTGATTTTATTTTAATTTCTGATTTTTTAATTTCTTCTTCAAATGATGGACACTTACACTACAACAAAAAGGACCTTTCACAGTGTTTTAAAAGTGCTGTCATAATCATTAGCAGCATTTCGAAGAACGCTGCCTAATATCATGCTGCAATAGAGTAAGGAAATTCTGCAGCGTTTTTGAAATGTTGCTAAATAAATGGCTATCGACGCATTCAAAAAACGCTGCAGTAAATTAATTTTGCAATGTTAATTAAATGCTGGAAACTCATTTAGCAACGTTTTAGCAACGCACTCTAACATCATTACTTCAAGAAAATCAGTAATATAGCAGCAGTTTTGAAACGGTGCAGATGTACATTATGTAGCTTTTCTGAAACGCTGCGGTACATCAACTACTACAACAGTTTTGAAATAGTTATATAAACCATGAATAATATATTCAAACCAGCTCAATTTATAAAACACTAATATATATAATCCGATATTATAAGTAATTATACCGATTAAACATAATCAAAGTTACATCAATTTCATACACCATAAAATTTAGTCATATACAACGTTTCGTGAACAATGTTTTAAGCACAAATGTTAACGACATAAAATCTTACAAAAAGAGCTGGCTAAAAAAGAAAATATAAACCATGAAAAGTCCAAGCCCGTCTCCTTCGAAAGTCCAATATGCCTATGAAAAAAAAAACAATAGAGGTCAGTGGTAGAAGAGAACAAATATGAATTTATTATATAAAAACCAAAAAGGAAATGAGATACAGACAGTGACCCATTATCATGTCGATTTCACATATTCCGTTATCATTTCTCTTTCTACTTTTCATTTACTACTAACTCGAAAAACCCAAGCATTTGATCCGATTATTTGTCATAAACTAATTCTTATATCAAGAAAAAACGTATAAATGTTGAAATTGTTTGTTATAAACTTGTAATTGTTGTTGTTCTTGTTATAAACTTAGATAATTTTTATAAAAATTAGTTAATTTATTATTATTATTTATAAAACTTAATTAACTTAGTTAAATTGTTATTCTTATAATTATAAATTTAGTTAATTTTTATAAAACATAGTAAACTTGGCTAATATTTTATAATTTATTATTATTATAAACTTAGTTAATTTTTATAAAACTTAGTTAACTTATTATTATTATTATGTATAGAACTTAGTTAACTTAGTTTAATTATTATTATTATTATAAATTTAGTTAATTTTTATCAAACTTAGTTAACCCTGTTAATATTTTTAATTTGTTGTTGTTGTTATTATTATTAATTTAGCTAATTTATTATTATTATTTATAAAACTTAATTGACTTAGTTAAATTATTATTATTATTATTATAAATTTAGTTAATTTTTATAAAACTTAGTTAACATGGTTAATATTTTATAATTTTTATTATTATTATTATCAACTTAGTTAATTTATTATTATTATTATTTATAAAACTTAATTAACTTAGTTAAATTATTATTATCACTATTATTAGTTTAGTTAATTTTTATAAAACTTAATTAATATTATTAATATTTTATAATTTATTATTATTATTATTAACAACTTGGTCAATTTTTTATTATTATAATTTATAAAACTTGATTGACTTAGTTAAATTATTATTATCATTATTATAAATTTAGTTAAATTTTATAAAATTTAGTTAACTTGGTTAATGTTCTATAATTTACTACTACTACTACTAGTATTATTATTATTATTATTATTATTAACTTAGTTAATTTATTATTACTATTTATAAAACTTAGTTAACTAGACAAAACATTTTTTATAGCAATTGTACTAAAAAAATTCTTTGACTATTTAACCATATATAATTAATTCTATATTACCCACAATTCATCAATCTCTCATGTTATTATATGCATGTGCCCATCTATATAACAAAATAGGTCGGATTTAACGGAAAGACAAAGTTAAGACAAAGGACGGTTCTGATCAAAAAAATGAAAGACATCCGATGGATATTATCATACTAAGAAGACGGCGTTTAAAACTTTTACTCCCGCAGTTAGATAACCATCCAATCCATAGCTCCCACTCCCTCAAAGCAGTTCACTCCCATTATCGTTTCCACGATCGCTATTCATATTACTACTACGCAATTCCCATTCTTCCCCTTTTCTTCTTCTACAATCTATTCAACTCAAACCATGTTGATTCCTCACAAGCTCCCTCTTTGAATGAATCATATTTAGTTTCCGGATCTGGTGGCTCTCGAGATGTGATTCATCCAAGGTAATTAAATTTTAACTTTAAAATTTACCTAAAGTGAGTTAGAATTTTCTATAAAAACCGCATCTTTTCATTTATATCCATAACTTTATTTTGTACTGATTTGTGAATGTTCAATTTCAGATCTGTGAAAGAATCACATTTAGTTCTTTCATTGACCGTTGATTTTTTGGTTGCTCTTTCATCTACCAGTGAATTGTATGATGATTTGCAGAAGAAAACCCATTAAATGAAGTATAATTTGAAAAAAGGCACCACAGTTCAATGATATACTATGATATCAATCTTTCGGGCATTTTCAGTGACTAATTAGATTTTAAAAACTGGATAATGCAAAGCATATACTGAGTAAGTTGAACAATTCATTTTGTTTCATGATGATTTGGGTTCATAATTAACAATGCTGCATTTATTGTTCTAACTTTCTGATATAAGTTATATTCATTAACTGAATTGTGTTTGGTTGTACTGGTATTATTTCTGTTCCAATAAATGGATTGCTGCAGCTTTTGCCAAAAAAAGTTCTTGGTTTGGAGGGGACGTTACTCTCAATGATTTGAACTACCTCAATTGAATCATGCTATTTTGGCCACAATACATCCCATTGATTTTGAGTTTATTCCTACTTATCAGCAGGTAATGGTATGGCAGTGAATTGCTTGGTTTTATACCTTACCAAGTAAGTGCAATTATTTCTCATTTAATTGTTATGTTATTTAATTTTCAACCTTTACCATTTATGACCCAAAAGCGGTTTTTACCAACTACAGTTTTTTTTCCTTTTTTGGCCATGTTCTTATTTTTAAACTAATTTATATTTATGACCCAAAAGTAAGTGATGGTTTACAGGCTTTCTCTTCTTTTCAGATTTTATTATGTGCGGTTCTCTTTTTCTGTCTCATGTCTGATGGCTATGTTTATGTCGCACAATAAAATTATTTGCAAATTTTCGGATTCATGCTAAAAAGTAATGAATATTAAGATGTTAGCATGTTTGTTAAATAACGACTTTAAATTTTTATTTTCCGTCATGCTATAATGCATTGAATGTTGTTTTGATATTTAATGTGGTTGCATTAGGTTGTCAGATTTGAATTTTACTTTATATGGTAATGCCCACTCAATGGCTCATTCAACTGGAAAGTGAAATCCTGACATGCGAAACTTATTTACTCAACTACATATAATGTTATGACTATGCAACTTCTGATATTCAGTAATAAGAATATTTGGAAAGGATATTAATTCTATTCTTCTTTTAGCTGTATAAATGTTGTTTATTTTTTGTGGATATGTATATATATTGGTATTATAATAGAAAAATAGATTCTCATCACTTGCAAATATCCAATATGGCTAACATCAAGTTCTATACATGCTATGATGCAGTACATTCACATTTTATACATGATTTACTCTCTGTAGTATTATCTATACATTAGGAGGTATGAGGATATTGTCTTTGTAAGGTGGATTTAAAAGATATTCAGTGTTATCTGTAGATTCACATGAAATATTATGTTTATCACTACAAGTAGCTGATGTAAAGCTTATATTGTCATCAATATTTTTTTGGAATTTTTCACTATGTGTTAAAATATACATAAAAGGTAAAAAGCTAAGGCACATCAAGGGCTGTCAACGGATGCTTTCGGATACGGATAGTGCCATATCCGTATCCGTATCCGAAATCATTTTCGGATATCGGATATCCGTATCCGTTTAATTTTCGGATATCGGATATCCGTATCCGCTTAATTTTCGGATACGGACGGATATCGGATATTTATCCGCTCCGCCAATAATTGATAAATTTAAAGGTATAAACGAAAAAGTTTAGATCAACATAAAACATTTTTTGTACTACTGTTTATAAAAAAACAAAGAAATAAAAAATATGGTGATAAAACATTGTTTTATACTAATATATGTATGTGTATCCAAAAATATTCAAAAGTTAAACACTCATAGCCCTATTTTCCTATTTTAAATTATATAAATATGCATCAATTAATCGGACGGATATTTTTCGGATACGGATACCACTATAACCATATCCGTATCCGAAAAGCTTTTCGGATATCGGATATCCGCATCCGCTTTTCGAATAACGGATATTTTTCATATTTTCGGATACGGATTCGGACGGATATCGGATTTTTCGGGTACCCATTGACAGCCCTAGGCACATGCATAGAGAGCAAAATAGTTGGGAATTTTGAATTAGAATTTATCCACAATTATTTCATATTTAGAACAAGTTGGTTTTTTGTTATATTATAATCGTTAACATTGGACAACTATAAATTTGGATTTGTCATTTGAAAAATAATGAAAGCTTGATTCATATGTTTATGTATACAGAAGTAAAGACAATTTGTTAAAATATAAATTAACCTGAATTTTGAAATAATTATTTGTTGCTCTTTACAAATCTAATAGTAAAGATATTGATTAGAATAATTTGAAATACTTTGCCTTTCTATAGTGGGATAATTATTTCAGATAATTACATTAATTTGGTGCCTTAATTTCTGCGTTTACTGTAATTTTATTGAAAGCCCTCTTTGTCTACGATGTAATATTTGATAGTGGAAAATTCTGCTATATAAATGTAAATTTCTGATACAATTTTTTGTCCTTTAAATTAATTCCCCCTATTTTTTATTTGTAATTTTATGGTATACGTATCAATGATATTATGGAAGAAAACTTAATTATCTTTAAAGACAATGCTTGCAATTTTGGTAGTTATTAATTTTTTTAATATAACACGAAATTTTGCTACCAGAAACTTAATCCTTACAGCAAGATATATATTGTTTATACATAAAATCAAAAAATCTTATGACATATAAGTATTTAAACTTAGATGCTCTCATAATTTTGTAATGTATTTCTTTTTTGGTTTTATAAACATTATACATGGTATTGCACGATTTATTTTGTTTAAAAGATATAGCACCAAGCAGGTTTGAGGAAAGTAGATATAAAACATATCTCCATTCCTAAACCATTCAAAGTGACATCATCATCATCATTAAGTTTCGATATCTATCATTTTCAAATTTCATTTTGAATGACATATTTGGCGTATCTTGGATTAGTTTGCTTTAGTTATAAATATTTAGACCTTATTGTGTTATTTATGTGTATGATTTAATGGAAATCGCATAGTCGAAAAGCATTACAAAACATATAACTACTCCATACATATATGCATACACACACAAAACTTTTGATCCATAAAACAAATAACATCCAAGTTTATATACAAAAAAAATTCGCATCCGTACCATCGGCACGGGCTCCATACTAGTATATAACAAAATCAGTTTAAGTGTTTCATAGACATCAATAGAATGATTAAAGTATAGAAGAAAACCTCGCAAATCCCATATGGCTCCAACAATCTCTGTAGCGCTACCATCTTGTCAAAATCTCTAGTAAGCTAAATTCAGATAATGAACCAATGTTATAAACATAGTTGCATAACAAACAAAGGAGGAGGAAAAATAATTTGTGAACTAGACGTTATGTCATATCTCATCTCCTAATCCTATGAACATGTCATACCTAGCATACGCATGCAGCTACTTCCAGATTTTACCATGGAAAAACTAGCAGTGAACTAGACAATTGTTATGTTTCTTAACTCCATAATTGTGCATCATATATATGATATGTATAATGTATTTTCAACTCGAAACATAATCAAGATGACTACTACAATAACAGGAAAAATGTCACAACCTGAAGTGTGATGGTATGATCAGACACATCCACAGCTTTTGCTCGGAAAATATCGGCAATGTCTAAAATGTCTCTTCTGGCAGTGGTATTTACAGCAACTTTAATCAGCATAAGTTCTCCTTCCGCAAATGGCATGTGGGTCAAATCTTTGACCTAGATTAAAAAAAGCCATACTCTAATCAAAAGGAATGCTTTTACTGTTATTACATATATATCAGGGACAGTATAAAGTGTAATTAGCTCACATTATGAACATCAATAAGCTTGTATAGCTGTTGTACTAACTTGGATATAGATTCTTCAATTCCTGGGACAAAAGTTGTGATTTGGGAAATTCCTTCTGTCTCTGCTGAACCCACAACAAGACTTTGAAAATAAGAGACACAGTATCACTTAAGACTTTAATTAGTTTTAAACCAAATTTTAATATATTTAAAAAAAACAAGAACTAAGTAAATAATGTTAACCTGAATGTTATAGCCCCTACGGGAAAATACACTAGAAACAATGTTGAGAACTCTAGGAGTGTCATTTACAAGGATAGACAGAGTGTGCGAACAAAGACCAGTTAACTATAATCATAAAATACAAAAACTAGATTAGCCATATCCATCGTCATCCTATCTATTGTATACATATACAAGGGTCGTGGAAGTTTCTTTACAGCAACATATAATAAGGAAAAACTAAAATTGGCTTACATCTTCATCGTAAAGCGCGCCCCAATTTGCATCGAGAATTTGATTCATTGAGAAGCTTTCATAAGGTTCAACAGGATATACGTCACCCTAGAATAAAAAAGTACAGCTAAAGTAATGCGTATAATGGGAAAAAAAATCAAGTGCGGCATATATCGCATGCAATTTAGGAGACATATCTTCTCGCAGGTTAACATAGCAAGTTATTGACAGCGATGAACATGCAAAAACCAACGGGAGGAGGAAAGGAAACGTGGCATATTACATATAATAAAGAAAATGTCGTTGTTAAAACGATAGGTATTGCATGATCCATATGATGTGATGTAACTTTTGATGACAATATTTAATAGCGAGGAATGGTTCAACATTTTTATATTATCGCCATATGAACAAGGCATCATACAAACATTAACCTTTAAAATAGAGATCGTTTATTACATATCATTCATTCAATAAACTCTATAGTTATCTTGCATTACCACAAATAGTATGTGCAAATAGTAAAAATAATGGAGCTTGCACAGTTATTAATGAATCAATTACCTACTTACATAAAGATCCCTCAATGTACTACATCACGTGGAACAAAAATAAAGACTAGAGTGGGAGCAGTGTCATATTTAAAGAAATTAACATATGTTAATGAGATCACATCCTAGTAATCAATTACATAAATGGTGTAAAATGACCGGCCATCCAAAAAAAAACAGTCAACTCAAGGATCTTTGTAAAATTCCAAATTAGTTCAACTCCGCCTCCTTGTCGTAAGTCGCAATTTTTATGGCTGCGATCCTATAACGGACAGTCAACAGCAGTTTCAACCTGATAGTGGCAGTACTGTTGTTAGTAGGTGGGTTAACGGTAAATGAAGGGTGGGATGAGAGATAAATTTCTTTTGATGGATAGTATATCACGTCAAATATTGGGTTGAATATCTTACAGCTAATGAAATCTAAAACCAAGGTGATAAAAATCAAATCTAAATTAACAGTTACCGTAGCCTATTTTTTCTTAACCGTAGTATATGTTTTACCGGTGCCTGTTTTCCCATATGCGAATATACAAATATTATATCCGTCCACAGCAGAATTGATAACTGGCTCTATCTCAGTAAATACTTCCTCTATAAATCATTCTTAATTAATAATTATAATGTGTTCTAGCGCTGAAATTTAATGACTATAACAGACAAAAACATAATTTTTGCTACCTTGTGTGGAGCTTGGATGAAAAACCTTGTCAAAGCAATACTGTTTACTCTTAGATTTGGCAATCTTCAATATCACTTTGCTGGAATTAGAAGTTTAGTATAATGGTGCATTTCATCAAGTTAGCATTGCTTAATACCAGTGGAGAAACATTCATATAATAGTGCATTTTAGCAGTACAAAGTATATATTCACTGAACCAAACGTATGCAAACATTGATATTATTTAACAGCAAAAGTAATACTTACAGCCTTTAAGAAGTAGTAACTCGTATGTTTTCTAAGCTCCGCTAGAACTGGATCCCAAACCCTTTCCAGCATGGATTGGACTGCATGAATTGTGAATTGTGAATTTTCCCACTTGGGCACCGGTTCATCTAGAGCGGTTTTAATTTTGTTGCTGTAACAGCTTTTTAATGTCCTTGTAGCCATATGTTTGCAACCTTTGAATATATTATTTTTGTGATTATTTTTACTAAACTTGTAAATATGCTTCTACGCTACTGCATTTTTAAGAAATACTAATTTAAATTTAACTCCCATTGTTCCTTTAGGAACAGTAGTTGTGTCACTTGTGTGTGAGTGTAGTCGGGTTTATTCGTAGGAGAGCACAAGCTGCACAATGATCATTTTCTAAGTTGTACTCCACTGAACTCTGCTTTCTGATTCAAATGTTATCACTGACACTGTAAAATAATGGATTCACGTAATCTCACAATGTGCTATTGACAAAGCTATATGTATTTTCACTTCAGAGATACAGATAGATATCTACGTGCATTTATATTCATCCAATTAAAGCTCATTTTAGCTAATAATTAAAGCACTCTTAAATCAAGCACATGGCTTGATGTCTACATGCACTCTCAACTTTCTGTGGCAGATATATTACACTGCCACTGTCTTCAGATTCATATGCGCATTTTATACCACTTTATTTGTACTGTTTGACCATAGAAAGTTTTATGATATGCATCAGGGGGTACCTTCAGTACTGTATTTATTTATACATGTATATGCATATATATATAATAATGGAAATGTCAGTAAACATTTATCTCAGGAAATATAAACACGCAAGCACGGTGAAGTCATTATGTGAAGTTAATGGGATTGAACATTGACTGTATACTAATGAAGCTAACGTGAATGCATCTATAAATTATTTGTTGAGCTAGCAACATATGAAGGCAAATGAGCCGTAGTTGCCCAAAAATAAGGTGGTTCCTATTTTCAAAATCATACTACAATCATTGCCAGAATTGTCTATGCACCGACTATGTAATCTTTATGATGACAAAGATGAATGATATTACAAGTAAATAGTTCATCCAAAATTTTTGTCAATATAGTTAATATATAGTTCAAGTAAACTTAGACATAGAAAACATGATATCTTCATCTGCAAGAAGAGGACTTATCGTCGTATAATAAGGCCAGTAGTAAACACAGTCAGTAATGGTTAAAGCTCCTCTGATTGTTGGATATTTTATCATTCCATCAGGATTATTAGGTGAAGTCACTGGTCCTATGAAATTTTTAGGATGTTTGGTATCTCTGTAATGTGAAGCATTTCCAGCCCATTGGTACCCCTTATAACGAAAAAATGTTGTTGGTTTTCTGAACACCTGTAAACGTAACCAAAGTCAATAGTTTCGCTTAAAAATGCATAAAAGAATAAGTGCTACACACTATGTATGTTTAGTTGTTTTACTTCACAAAATATACATATATTTGTATTTAGTCTGAAAAGGAACTTACAAGATAGTAAGGAACATCTGCAACAGCGCTTGCCACCTAAATTAGGTAGTAAAACTCTGTGTTGTGAAAGTGTGATATCCAATCTAGTGAGAAATTGGGTTACCCCATTATCAAATACAGTGTTCTTATCATCAGCTTTTGCATTACCGACGGCTTTATTAATGAGTTCTTGAAGCTTAGAAATGAACAGGATATAGAGGGAATCATAATTAACAAATGACTGGATATAGAGGGGATCATAGTTAACAAATGAAGAAGGCAAGAAAAAACATTAATGAATAAAATACATACCACAATACTTAAATAATGTTCAAAGTTTGGTTATTAAAAGTCAAAAGCACAACAATGCAATTGAGATGTAAGCAAACAAATAATCTCATCAAGGATTAGTTTAATCAATTATTATCACTAAAGGAACATCAAGTCCAAAATTAGAACCAATATTGATCTTTTTGACATAAAAAATAGTATGCATTTGTTAAAATCAGACCTGGAAGAAACTAGAATCAATGAACTTTTATAGTTAGTTCAGTACTCTCATGTTGGGAGGAATAAAAATAAATAAAACTCCAAGTTAAGTACCTACTTGTGTCATCTATGTGACTCCCTAGGTTAAAGAGATGAATCCAAGTTATATAGACACAAAATTTAACAATATGCGAATATTTTCTTATGGGGAAAATGAAGGACAAAGCTCCATAAATAATGACCTTGATTAACTAACTACCCTTCCATCGGCATAAAGAGTCGGACAATTACCCAGTGTTTTAAAAAAATAAGAATAAAAAAAATCCTTGAATGAGAACAAGTGAACAACAATTCACTGAATATCCACGTTATTTCCATAGTAAACTAATTAAATTTTCCCCCTTCAGGAAGTAAAATGTGAGAAAAAATGATAAAAAACTAAAACTTAAAAAACATATTTTGCTAGTTTGTAAAATGTGAACAAAAAATGATAAAAAACTGAAACTTAAAAACATATTTTGCTAGTTTGTGACTTGTCAACTACTTTCAGAATTGAATTACTGATTTAATGACAAATGAAATTATCAACAAAACTATTTTCAGAAACAAATGATTATATATTTTGATTTAACCCAAATCCATGGATCCAAAATCAAGTTGTGAAACTTACAGTGATTTATAGTGGAGTAGCAGTTTCAATTTTTGAATGGACAATACTTGTATACTTTAACTTTTCATGATATCTAAGATTGATGAATAATACACTCACTCAATAAGAAGTAGCCAGTGATAGAATGTTAAACCTATCTCTTTTATGAATTAATCCTACTAAACAACCGAAATACAATGTGTTCCAGTTTAAGTACTAGTTTTAAGTAATAAAGTGCGCACAACCAGCAACAAAAATCAAACAGAAATAAAAAGAGTAAGCAGACAAAAAAAGAATTATAACAAACAACTTACGTGCAAGAATCACCTACATTACCACCACACTGATGAAACAACATAACAGTCTGCACCTTCAAACTAATTCCAGCGCACATATTCATCAAATCTTCATAGCTGGCCCAATTGTACTCTAATACAGTATGTCTACTTCTTTGATATTTGTCAACCCATGGGCAAATGAAATTATACAACTTATACAACTTATTGGCAAATGAAAGTTAAGGAATCATTCTGCCTTAATATGATGTAATAAATGAAATATAAATGTAATTCAGAGTGTGTTGTTTTTATTGCTTTACACCGATAAGTCTATTTTCCTACTACTAATTTTATCTGTTGCATTACGTACTGTTGACATTGTTTGCTACCATTATGTGTATTACAGAGATATGTCTAAGATCCGCAAATTATGTACATTCTGATTAAAAAAAATTGATAGCTAATTGTGTATTACAGATATATGTCTAAGGACAGATATAACTTTGGTAGTATGAGTTCATCAATTTGAAAAGCTGGACAAACATGAGAAAACTTTTATGGTGGTCAACATCCTTAGTTTGTGATGAAAACTGAACGTACAAAGTACTAAGGCTAGGCCAATCACATTGTATACTGGGCACGTAAATTAAAAACCTGCTCCTAGTACAAACAAAACTGACTTCATCATTAAATTAACATAAGTCAAACCAAATGACCTGTTTTCATCTTTATCGTAATATTATTATAATGAAAGAGGCATGAGATTGCCAGGTAACATACAATCAGAAGAGCAAATAATAATACATAATTTAAACATATATTGATGGGTTTCGAATTTTATTAGATTCAACATCAGATAAATTTTGAAACAAACAAAAAGAATATAGTTAAAAAAATGTTTGTCCTTTCTCAATCAACTATCATGTTGGAGCTATAATCTAAAAGCCTCGGTTTGGTCACTGTCGAGAACATAAAAAGTGCACAAACACTAACAAAGCTTAAATTCAAGAAGTGGTATATATCTGGGTATGCAATACTTCACTTCGAGAACGATGAAGATGAATCAAAATGACTTTTTTATTATTTCAGTTCATGCTATAGTTCTAGATAAAAAATCGAGAAAGAAAACACAGAGAGAGAAACGAACATGCATACCTTCTTTTGGGTCTGTTCTCAATTGAGCAGAACTCTGAATTGGGTCTTGTTTGGATTGAGCAGAACCCTGAATTGGGTCTTCTTTTGGGAGAGACTCCATCAAAAAACCGCTTCCACAACAAAAAGCTGGAGGGTTGCTGAAGCTCGTGAGTGGTTGAATCGACGGCGGAGCTGTGGCTTAAGGTTTCAGTTTGCGTATTCTTGAGATCGACGGTGGATTTGTGCGAGAGGAAGAAGAGTTTGATTATTAATTTAATTTGGGATAAAGTATGAGGGAGAGAGTGTTGAGCCATTTAACAGAGAGGCGGCATAATTTTTATTTTGCCGCTTCTTGTTTGCCGCTTCAGGTAGATAGTTTCGCATACATAGATATATAGCAGCGTTTTAGAAATTGTTTTTTCTTTAATTTTAATTATCCATCCAAATAATTGCAGCTTTTTTATTAAAATGCCGTGCCTTATTGCCGCGAATAATATATTTTCTTGTAGTGTTATCACACTTAGAGCTCTTATTTCGATAGTTTTTAACTAATTGATCAAGCTGTTTATTAAATTCTATCAAACTATATCTTTGTGATTCAATTTTAGCATATTTCTCCCTAATTCTTTCAAAATAGCCATTTACTTCATGAAAATATATAAGTAATTCTGAGTGAGTAAGTTTTGATACCTCGTTTGGCTCGTTATCATCACTGTCGGTTGTTTCTCCTTGAAGGCACGGATTTCTTTTTTCACTCTCACTGCCAGTGCTTTTATTATCTTCATCAGTTTCATCCCAAGTGGCTGCAAAACTTCTCCTTTTATGTTTCTTTCCTTGGCTGAGTCGATTTTGAGGACAATTGGGCTTGATATAACCGGGTTTATTGCACTTGTGACAAATGATCTCCTGCTCTTCTGGGTTGTCTAGAACTTTGACTATTCTGCTTTTCAGTTGTTGATTTAGAGCTGGATTTTCATACTTGTGAATCCACCTTTTGAATTTCTTTATTATCAGTGCCAGTTCTACTGCACCATCATCATTATCATCTTCAATTTCTGTTGTTCCTTTGAGAGCTATTGATTTCTTTCGAGTATCACCTCCTTCACGTTCTTCCTTGAATTTCATTTCTAGCTCATAAGTGGTGAGATTTCCGATGAGTTCTTCGACTTTAATCTGTTTCAAATCCTTCGATTCTTGAATAGCAGTGACTTTGGCTTCAAAATTTCATGGAAGGACTCTGAGGATTTTTTGGACTATTTCCAATTACGTGTATGGTTTTCCGAGAGCTTTTGATATGTATACGAGATTAGAAAGTCGTCCATACATCTCTTTGACATTCTCATCCTTAGTCATTGTGAAGTTTTCATATTCGCTACTAAGAATGGCAAGGCGAGATTCTTGAACTTGAGGTGTTCCTTCGTGAGTCACTTCAAGTGTCTGTCCTGCGCAGTTAGACAATGTGAGACATGATTAAATTCAATTTGATCCAATGAACAAATAATAGAATTCATAGCTTTAGCATTAGCATTCTGCAGTTTATTTTCCAGATCTGTCCATTGATCCATCGGCTTTTCAATTTCTTGATTATCTACCACTATAGTTGTCCTATATCCTGTCTCAACAATATTCCAAGCACCAATGGTTTTCAGAAAAAATTTCATTCTATTTTTTCAGTAAGCATATTCACCATTGAGCATAGGTGGTCTAACTAAGGACTGTCCTTCAGCAAAAGCATTATTAAAAGAAGCCATTTAAAAAATCAAATTTTTAAAACAAAAATTGGTTTTTGTTCCTAGCTCTGATACCACTTGTAGGATCGATTTCACTTTAGAGGGGGGTGAATAGGGTGATACTTATAATAATAAAAATTAATGCATAAATATATAAAATAATTGCAGCACGGATAATAGCAGAATAATAAAAGCAGAAATAGAACACACAGATTTACCCAGCTTCGGCAAAACCCTGCCTACGTGCTGCCCCCAAGGTTTCTACTAGAAATTAAGTAGTCAGACGCTTACACACGTAAACTTGCGACACCCGCTATCGACTAACCTAACTCTACGCTCAAAAACCCTACCACAACTCATCCACCAAGTTGCGAATTCTCGAACTACACCACCGCAGTTCGTTCCCTAGTCACACGACTAGAATTTTACAAAAGTTTAAAAGTGAAATACAAAATAAAAAACAATATACAAAACCCTATTTAATAAATTAAGTCGAATATATATTATAAGGAAATCGGCTATTCAGTCGTAAACAATGTCTCCCTTTTCTTTTGTTCGACCCGTATCCTTTACTTCGTGAAATTAACGTCTACCTCGTTTTCCTTTGCTCGAGAATGTTCGTTCCTTTTTCAAAAAATTAGGGCTTTGAGATGAATTGGAGACGTCGCCTGTATTTGATCAATTGCAGTGATTATTTGCTTTGTTTGGCTTGGATAATCGATCCTTTGGCTGTGATATGATTTCGGTCGCTCCAATTTTATCGAGTTCGAATAACACGAAATTGGTATGTGATTTATGCTTTTTGCTTTACTGGTTAATTTGCTTTAACTCGATTTGATAATCTCTACCGATGACGTTAAGGGGATTTATATAGGGATCGATCCCCTTAATTTTCGTTCAAATATTTCGTTTGAATTCGTCTGCTAATTTTGCTTGGCCGTTCGATTTTACTTGAATGCATGTGATTTCTTTAGACTGGTTCAATTCGAATATTTTCTGATGTGCTATGCTTGATTACCACAGCTTTGATTCTGACTTGTTCGATTCTACCTTGGTCACCACGGCTTTGACTTTGGTATTTAAAACTGTGATAATCTGGACTTGTTCGATTCTTGTCATCACCTGGCTTTGACTCTGACTTGTTTGAACTCTACCTTGGTCACCATGGTTTTGATTCTTTGGCATTTTGAATTTTTTGTTGACTGCTGTCTCATTCTCTTTCACACCCTGACTTTGTTACTGCAACTATGTATACTTCATGTTACATCGCATTTATCTGGGTTGGTAGCCTTGGACTTGCTGTTTTGATGTTGAATATGGATTGATACACTTGGTACACTTGAGTCTGCATTTTGATGTACACTTGATATTTCTGGTTTGAGTTGATGCTTCATGTGTACTCGAGTTAACCTGATCTGTATTCATATTGACTTTGTTCTTTGAACTGATTATGTGTATACATATATAAGTATATATGTATACATGTATACATGTGTGTTTGTAAGTAAAAAAAATGATTGCTGCATTCTCATGTTGCCATGTTACATTGAGATTTGGTTTCTTGATTGTTCATGTGTAAGTTTCTAAAAACTATATACATGTATACATGCATATATGTATACATGTGTATATGACACTGATCTCTGTTGCAATTGAGTCTGCTGCTCTTTGAATGTTGTCATCTCCATTTGTATACATACATACATTTATGTATGTATATATGTGTGTGTTCATGTAGTCTGGTTTCATGTGGAGCTGTGCACTTTGATTGCACTTTGATTTTCTGATCATTCATGCTGGTACTTTTGTATTCTTTGAACTCACTTGAGTTTGCACTTGGTTTTGTTCCACATACTTGAATTGATGTTGTATTTGGTCTTTTTGTAGCTTGCTTGTGCACACTTGAGTTTGTATTGCCTCATCTGTTTTCATTTTGAAGTCATTTACCTTCATATGTATTCATGTGGCCTAATCCAAGTCTTGACACTTTTGAGTCTGATACACTCCACTAGTTTCATGTGCAGTTTGTATATTTCTGGTTTCACTTGAATTTTAATATTGCTTTGAGTCGAAATCCAGTTGCTTGCTTCTAAACTGTTGTGTTTCTGCCTTGACTTGTGACTGCACCTGACCATGCCTTTGTTAACAGTTTCTTGTTTTGAAGTTTGGTTTCCACTGCATATATATATATATATATATATATCTTTGTATGTGTTCACGCATGTATATAAGTATGTTGTGATGCCTTCACTTATTCCTCTTGGAGTCTTCACTTGGTTGTTGTATACCTGCACCTGTTTGCTTGAGTTATATTGATGTTGTGTTCATTTGTTTTCTGGTCTTCATGTATATGATGCACTTGAAACTGAAATTGTTATGCTTGGACATTCTGCTAGGTCTTGTGAAAATAGTTGAGCTGGTGTGGTCAGTTGTGGTTAGTTCTAAGTTGCATTTGAAGTGTGCATTTAGTTGTGGTCGTGATGGTATGTTGGTTTATGTGTACATGTGTTGTTTACAGTCTGAAGTTTTGTGTACGCTTTCATTTGGATTTGTTTTTCGTATTGCACCTGAGTTGAATCCAGCTTATAGCTCGGGTTTGACCTTGTGCTCACCTGTCCTTGCAATTTTATCAAGTGTATATCGGTGTGCACGGCCTTATGGCATGTACAGTGATACACTGTGCATGTCACAGGTTGTTCGTGTTTGATGAATTCAAAACGAAAATGATGACGAACAACCCAAATAACTGAGGCACATAACATTTTTCAAACACACATTTTATTTTACATTGCAAAAATATTTCTTTTTCAATTTTACTGCGTCGGTGTTTATTTTGCAGATAGCTCAGATGCTGGATACAAATTGGAATAGAGTTGAAGAACAAATACGAGTGAATGAGTGACATGTAGTGAGGTGAACATTGTATATTGAACTTTGTGATGTAATCGAAATTGTATTGTAATTGTAAATGTATATATGTAGTGAGAGCTCAAATTTGTACTATTCAAAATTGTAATCAAATATTTGTTTGAATAAAATATTTGTTTGAATTTAAATTCTGTGTTATTTATTTTATTCAACAAATATTTATTTAATTATGTGAAAAATAAAATAGTATGATAACAAATACATTTAAATGTATATATATGTTTATTATCATCAAACAAAAATTATATACTTGCATATTTAACAATAGTAGAATATATTTAGAATATGAAAGGCTAGAGTTATTTCAAATAAATAGAGTATTCCTATGAAAAGCTTAAAAGGGGGTTTAGATTTATAGAAATTACAAATACGCTCTCTCGTATACACTCGACTCATTATAGGGTGTCACTTACCTTATCTCTAATGAGCCATACCCAACCAAAGCTAAGGTGTTCGCTCAACCTTAGACTATGATACCAACTGTAACGACCCGACTTTTCGACCCTCGAACGTCGATACTAATACATCAATGGTATTCATGTGCCGAGCACCCAAGTGTTGGAAAGACAGAAGGTTAGGGTAAAATAAAAGAAAAGAATAGAGTAAGATAAGAAGAACACAATATCAGAATCTCACAACAGAACGATAATCTAGAATATCAAAAGAACAATACAAAGTGTTACTCTTAATACAGGATTTTCAGAGTTACAAAACCTAAGTACTATCATCAGCCTAGACAGCTATAACTACCTATCCTTACAATGTTGATATATGTACATAGATAATACGAAACAATGGAAATAGAAATAGATGGATAATGGAACCCTCCAGCTCGTCTTTTGAACTCTGAAGCGTCCAAAATAAAACCTGATACTCAGCCTACTTGAAAGAGTACACGAGGATTTTAGGAAAACAAAAAATCAAGTGTCAGACATAAGTCTGGTATGATAAAACTCGAGATACGTGCAACATGTAACGGTAACTATTGAGACCGTACAGATTTCCGTAACAGTTTTCCCCTTAAAAGAAACAACCATTTATTAAGTTTTAATATATTGCTATGATAGATAATGTCTAGGTGTGGATAAATCATATCAAATCGCTATGATACTTACATTGGTCACACCACAACATAATTAGGTTACATTTAAAACCGCCAAGATTCATTCGCATATTGGATTTCCATTGAAGACATCCCCAGATAAACCGAGGCCAGCCTTCAGACAAGGGTCAGAAAGTATCTTCTGAGCGTCGTATATCTCTAGATAAAATATACAATTAAGGTAAACACAACTAGCTCACGCACGAACCTATAGAACCACGTGGAGCTAAGTACCATCAACTCCCGCCCACAAGAACGATGAGCATACTCTAGATAACAGAGTTGATATACCCTATCGTGAGTCAGCAAAACCTCGGGTTGTGCGTCCTACTCTGTTTTCTATCATTTCCGATGTTGAGGTTATGTTCGGCATCTTTCACTCGAGTCTTCATTACTCAAATAGAACATGAATCCTCAATTGGATTCCTTCATCTCGAACAGATCACAAATCACTATATGGATTCGAGCATCTTGAACAGATCTCGAATCTCCACATAGATTCCCCTTCTTCAACCGCTTCCAAAACATAGAACTTGTAAACTAGTTTTAAAGTGGTATTTGGTAAGTAAAACACTTACAGACCCCGGACTCTTCAAAACTAATTGATGAATTTCTGGTTAACTCAATTCTGGTTCTCTTAGAAGTAAGTGGAAGCTAGAGATCTTTTGTACAAATACTCCTCCCTGGGGGTTCTCATTGGTATAAAATTGTGAAGTCTTTCGATTACTTCCTAAGTTAATATTAGGTCAAGTTTGATAATCGACTAATCGATTATCCAGTCAAAATAATTGCTTACACAAATCACGATTTGTATGCTTAACTTGTTGCTGACATTCCAACTTAACTATTCCTCGCCCAAGAGTGAAGCCAGGTAAGTTTGGTCACTGGTTGCTCCAAGCCTTGCCTAGAACTTCATTGTTGCATCTCACAAATAGATAAGTCTACCTCGTTAGTTTTTAGCGTTAAGTATAGTATTAATGATTTCCATAAATAATAAGGAATCAACTCGATTAACACATTTCCAACAGTTTTCACTTACCTATTCATCGGTTAAGAGGGAAACCTGATAGGTTAGAGCTCTGTTGCTTCATCCCTACTCGACATCAATCTAACTCTCACAAATAGATAAGAATGCTTCATCGGCTTATTATTGTTAAGCATAGTTAATTACTTTTCTAATAAGTAATTAAAAAATTAACCATTTGGCCATTTAACAGTTCTAACCCATTTTGAAACATTTAAAATACTTATAATATGTTTTAAAACATTTATCCAAAATATTACTTAGAAATAACAAGTTTGAAAAATCAACAAAACTTGGAAAAAGAACATGTTTTATTCTAAAATTTCTTTCTTTAAAAATTCATAACTAATTCTTAAAAATTCATAAATATCTCAAACTACTTTTAAAATACTCTAAAAATAGTGAGGTAAAACTTTTAAAAAGAATGAAACAAATCTCTTGAACTTAACACTACAACAAAATGTACTATCTATAGCATTTATAGTTAGCGTTTCCACTTTGTATTCTATTAAAAGCATATGAAATAAATAAATAAATATACAATTTTCAACACTACATCAGGAAAAGCAAAAGCGGGAACTAATTGTTTTAGGCGGTGATATCACGAACTTTTGGACCCCCTCTCTCGCTATTTTCACTCCCTCTTCTTAAAACAAAATACGCAGCTTCAAAATAGAAAACGCAGCTTCTCTTAGAAAAGCCTAAATCACGCAGCCTCATCTCCCTATTTTAAAACCCTAAATCACTTTGTCTTCCTAAATCATGCACAATATATATAATGGTCCTCCAATCTGAACTGCTGGTTAAAGGTACTGCGGTTTTTTTCCTTCGTTTTAAATTTTAAGCGTTGTAGTTTGTCTTCGGTGATTGTATTACTTTATTTATAGTAGATTACGATTTACCTATATTCTTATGGATATAAATATTTAATTTCTCTGATGATATTTGGGCTAGACTATAGCGATTTAATTTTATTTAATTTTTGGTTAATGAGTTTATTTGATGAACAATAAAAGTGGAAGGTGAAAGCAGTATATTTAGATTGCATATTCTCTTCCTTAGTGATAACTACACATGTTTCTTCTTGTTGTTTAAAAATAATTTAAAATAGTATCCTGGGATGATATTTTGATAGTTACATAGCCAGGTAATGTATTAGTTATGTCTCACATCTCAGGACTAATGAAAGATCTATAAGTAGGGTGGAGTTAGACAATCATGTGAGGACTGAGGGTAAGTTTGAAGGAGGTATGGTTTCAATGCACGCTCTTTATAAAATAGATTTACTCAAGCATAATATAATTAAAATTGTAAGATATCATCAGTATAATAAAACTAAGGAAGGATAATTAATACTTTGACGTTAGAAAGCGAAATTCAGTATTGTTAAAACCCATTGACTTTTTCTTTCTCAGACTGTGTTAAGATATGGGTGGATTTGCTTGGTTTTCTTCTAATGAAGGCATGTGGACTATATATATTTACTCTAATATCTCTCATCGGTGTTAAAACCAGAGTCTAGAAAGGTTTTGTCAAATATCTCTTACTATTTAATTTTTTATTTATTAAAAATATTTTTTCCAAAATTCTAACTAGTTAATTTTTGTTTAATTAAAAATATTTTGTCAAAAGTTTCAAATTGTGCACGTATTATGATGAATTTGGTTGCTTCTCTTGTTTCCGGGCTTTACCCATAATTCTCCCCTTTAAAATTATACATAAGAACATAGTACGAAGACATCAAATAATGCAAATGTTAGTTGCTTGTGTAGCTTATTGGTAGTTTGCTCTGGTTTTCTAAAATAGTAGACTAAATTATAAAGACTTTTAAGTCTAATTCATATGTTTATTATTAATTTTGGTCGCACAAAGGCTCTATAATTTAGGTGCACATAGAGTTATAGTCACCAGAACATACTGGATTAAGATTTTCTTTGCACTTTATATTTGTTCATTGTGTTCAAGGGCATGTCTGGTATTCCGTCTTCGCTACAAGCTTTTTCTTTGGGTTAGTTTCGTCAAACCATGGAAAAGTTGATGTGTGGAAGGCATAACTTGTGTAATAAAAAGTTTGGACGATTTTATGTTCTATTGTCTTCATTTGTACATAAAAAGAATAAATCGGTAATTGAATTTAAACTCAAAAACGACTAACTTCAAATTATTTGTAGATATAGAAAGACAACTTCCTATTTTGCTAGAAGAGAGATCAAACTTGAATGTGCAACATTTTCTGGAAAAAATTCCAACGGCATATTGTGAGAAATCAACAAAGGATACCCTAAACATTTGAATATCCTTATGTTTGAAGTTGCACCCTAGGCCTAAAGGCCATAACTATGAACCAAACGGTCGCCCTAGACCTATGTTCGAATAAGTTTCAAAAGGTAAGTGTGTTAGTACTTATTGTTGTATGTATATGCCATGCTTAATGCTGTCTAATTACTACTGTTAGTACTGATAATCAGTACTGCAATGAATATATTTTTCTTAGTATCGAACTATGAACCAAGTATTCATATAGTTACTCATCACAGTAATATATGTTAACAATTGTTGAAACCTGTAAATAACAGGCTTAAATTAGAGATGTTCCAATTTCGCTCTTCCATAAATAAATTATAGATAATATCATAAAGAATATGTCACATGTGTTGAAAATCTTATTTCGAAGCTTTTGGTATATAAATAGGAGTAGTACTTGAATGTTTTGGACATTAATGTGATGATTAATGAGTAAATATAAGCAGTATAAGTATTGATGACATTATTGATATTTCATTATGTACTAATCACCAATGTGTAACCAGAGTAACATAAATTTTGTTGCCAACGTAGAGTGAAGTTAGTAAGATATTCGAGACATTCTTCTTTATTTTTCACTATTTCAAGAAATTAACACATATAATTCGTATGACCTAAAACAATTAAATTTCCACTAATTACTGTCAAATACTAAATAAATTCTTAACTGTCGTACTATATCAATGTATAGAGCCATAAAAGATAATTTCTATTCGATGCATTTTTAGATAAGTGTGAAATATCAATATATTATGTCTAGTGTGGAAAAATTCGTCTGTACTTAGCTCATTCGTATAAATATAAATATAATCTGCTTTATGCTGGTAGCAAGGACATGCACGCAATCAAAACTTGTTGAGACAGAACAACATTTTACAAGAACATATACGCAATCAAAAAGTAGTAAAATAGCCACTCGTTGACTGTGCTATGTGCAACAATAAGATTTTCGTATAGGCATGTATTTGACGAGGTATGTACTATATTCTCTATGACTGTTTCATATCAATTCAAAGTGTTTGAAAACTGTTTATGTTTGACAAATATTTTTTCATGGTAGTACTACAAACTAATTCAAATAGTTAAGTACATTGTGCTTGCATTTAAAAAGGTGGCAACAAACCACTGTAGTTTTTTGTATGACTAATTCACATGAATTAGCCACCTCATGGGTATTTCGCTTCATTTGAGTTAACATACAACATTAGTTCATTCAATGAAACTTTCCTATACATCAGTCAACAAAAAATTCAATCAATTACACAATTTAGACAAAGCGTACAATTTAAATTTAATCAATTACCGAGAAATACCGATTACAGGCACATCATCGTTGTTGTAATTATCTCAGTTTCCAAATGTTGGAATTTGAACTTTCTTTATATCCTCCAATTGTCTTTTGCAGTTCGGATAATAGTGACTTGTGCAAATGTAAACAACAAAAGGAGAAGAAGAATAGTAGAGGTAGCAAAAGAGAGTGAAGAGAAGGTAATGCTCTGTAAAACACACCAGGTATCATCAACTGGAACATGCATGGGATGCTTATTGATAGCCATATTGTTCACCTCGAATGTTATTTCACAGATGCATCTAAAGCCTATGTTGGCTTTGGCAGGACTGCTGGTAAATATAAATTATTTCTTTATTATGTTACACTTATCTCACAACTTTCATGTTGAGTAAGCATTTTAGGACCATAAGCCTATGTTGGGCTTTCGCTGTGATTTTATTTTTGTAAATAATTTTGTTTTCATCTTATTCAAAAATGTCAATTTTAATATTTTACTATTACCATTACACAATGTAGTTTGTTTATGATTTATTAATCTGATTTTACCTAAAGAAATTGAAGTAATCAAAGACATAAAAGCCTTAGTCTCCTTTTCTTATTCAAGGACAGAGGTAAAGATCTCTAGGTATTCATTCAGTATATATATCATGTAAGCATGTTTTCAACTCTTCACTCAAGTCCTTTACCTAATTCAAAAATGTTACATGCGTTTCCTGGTAGTTGATATCTATGACATTCATTTACACATTTATCACACTGTCACTTGTGAGCTTCAACTGCACCCACACAATGTTTTATCACCTTACTCATACTGTTTGTGACAAGATTGCTACCATATTATGCTTTATAACTCTATATTGTTCGTATATCAGAGCAGATGAACTCAACGCTAACTTTAAATCCCTAGGCTGCTCGGATACCGAGCCTGTGTTGATTAAACAAATCTGAATTTAGCCCTAATCAATTCATGAGTAAATAAACAATAAATAAGCAAAGATTAGAGGAAGCATACCGTAATCCATGGAATCGATTTTACAGAGGCTATGATCTTCCAAGAAAATAGTTTTCCCTTTTATTTTAATTTCTCTCTGATGGGATGAAGGGAAATAAGAGACGTAATATTTCTTGGAGACCACAACCATTTTTATTAACTGATAATAATCAGTTGTTGGATATTTGCAATTTGACCCCTCATCAAACTGTAAATATGACTTATGGTTTCTGCACATTTATTTCATGATATTAATACCCTATATCAATTATAATAGCATCATACAATAATACATATGTGCCCATAATAGGATTTTAATCCAACAATCTCCAACTTGGGCAACATATGTTTCCTTATAAATGTACAACTTTATGAGCTCAAAATTTGCTATTAAATAAAAGCATTCTTTAACAATCTTGTCCATCGACCATATTTATATAGGATCAAAGTGGTCTTCACCATATTAATCATGACTAAACCCATCAATGGTCACATACATATATACAGTCAAATGACATAGATCAATCATGGATGCGCAGCATGAAAATTACATGCAATGTGAACAAAACATGTCTATTTTCAACTGGTCCTCTTTAAACTTAATTGAGGTCAGAATAAAAATAATAGAACAGAGTGAATGAACTGAGAACTTCACTTCTGATCAGAAAACAACCAAATACATAAATGTCTTAAAACAAACATGAAGCAAATAAAATACAAACTCCCACTAAACCATAATATTCTCAAATAATTTAACTCTCATACGAGTAGTGTGCTCATGAAAGACCATGGGTGGTAAACCTTTTGTGAGCAGATCATCTATCATGAAGTTTGTCCCAATGTGCTCTATGGATATTTGTCCACTCCGCACTCTCTCTTTCACAATCAGGAATTTTATGTCAATATGCTTTGACTTAGTTGAGCTCCTGTTGTTGCTGGAATACAGCACTGCTGACTTATTATCATAATATAACTTCAGTGGTCTTTTTACATTTTCCAAAATGCGCAGCCCAAATACAAAGTTTCGTAGCCATATTCCTTGGTTTGATGCCTCATAACATGCTACAAATTCTGCTTCCATAGAGGAAGAAGTTACAAGCGTCTGTTTAACACTTTTCCAGGATATAGCTCCACCAGCTAACAGATAAATATAGCCTGATGTAGACTTTCTGCTATCTTGGCACCCAGTGAAATCAGAATCAGAATACCCTATGACCTCCAAATGATCTGATCTTCTATAAGTGCACATGTAATCTTTTGTTCTCTGAAGATACCTCATAACCCTCTTGGCTGCTTTTCAATGGTCTATACCAGGGTTTCTTAAGTATCTGCCTATCATCCCAACAATGTATGCAATATCCGGACGCGTACATACTTGAGCATACATTAAACTCCCAACAGCTGAAGCATAGAGAATCTTTTGCATTTCCTGAATTTCAAGGTTACTTTTAGGGAACTGACTAAGACTGAATTTATCTCCTTTAGCAATAGGGGTATCTCTTGGTCTACAATCTTGCATGTCAAACCTTTTGAGTACTTTATCAATATAGCTCTTTTGTGATAATCCAAGAATACCTTAAGAACAATCTTGAAGTATCTGAATACCTAATACAAAAGAGGCATCCCTAAGATCTTTCATTTCAAAATGTTTAGATAGAAATCCCTTGGTTTCGTGCAATAAGCCTATATCGTTAGTGGTAAGCAGTATCTCATCAACATACAGAACCAGAAATATATGTTTACTCCCACTGAACTTGTGATACACCCAATCATCAACAACATTTATCTCAAAACCAAATGAAATGATTACTTGATGAAACTTGTAGTACCATCGACGAGAAGTTTGCTTAAGTCCATAGATGGATTTCATCAATTTGCAAATCTTATTCTTGGGATCTCCCAATATAAAGTTTTCTGGTTGTACCATATAAATTGTTTCATCAATGTTGCCATTAAGAAACCCTGTCTTAACATCCATCTGATGTAACTCAAGATCAAGATGAGCAACAAGTGTCATAATTGTCCTAAAAGAGTCTTTTGATGAAACTAGAGAGAAAGTTTCTATAAAATCGATGCCTTCTTCCTGAGTATAGCCTTTTGCTACAAGGC
Source organism: Allium fistulosum (assembly GCA_030737815.1). Lineage (NCBI taxonomy): Eukaryota > Viridiplantae > Streptophyta > Magnoliopsida > Asparagales > Amaryllidaceae > Allium > Allium fistulosum. The sequence goes on from CM060905.1 coordinate 840,108,133, forward strand.
ATGTCTTATACCTTTCCACATTACCATTTGCATCCCTCTTGGTTTTGCAGCTGCTTTAGTTGGTATTCTATTGAGAATGTAAGCTGCTGTTTTTAATGCTTCTCCCCAGTGTGTCTCCGGTAAGGTGGAATGAGCAATCATACTCCTTACCATATCCTTAAGAGTCCTATTTCGCCTTTCAGCAACACCATTCATGCCAGGTGATCCTAGCATGGTGTACTGTGGGATAATACCGCATTCCTCTAGGAATTTAGTGAACGGTCCTGGACATTGTTCACCTGAGCCATCATATCGACCGTAGTACTCACCACCACAATCAGATCTGACATTTTTAATTCTTTTGTTGAGTTGATTCTCAACTTCAACTTTATAAGTTTTGAACATATCCAGCGATTGTGACTTTTCATAAATGAGATATAGGTATCCATAACGTGAGTAATCATATATGAATGATATGAAATATTTTTAACCATTCCAAGATGTCGTAGGAAATGGCCCACAAATATCTGTATGAATTAATTCTAAGACGTCTGAAGACCTATTGGCACCTAATCTTTTAGTTTTGGTCTGTTTTCCCTTGATGCAATCTGCACAAACATCAAAGTTTGTGAAGTCAAGAGATTCTAAAATGCTATCAGACACTAAGCGCTCAACTCTACCTTTTGAGATATGACCTAAGCACTTATGCCATATGGATGCTGAATTTTCCTTATTTAATTTACGTTAAGTGCCGCGTGATTCGACATGCAAGGTTTCATTATAGGATGCAACTGTTTCCAGCAAATAAAGATTGTCATAAGCATTTAAATAACCAGTTCCAACAACATTCGAATTCAAGGACAAAGAAACTGATTGTTTCCAAATGAACAACAATATCCAAATTTGTCCAACATAGAAACAGAAACTAAATTCCATCTAAATGACAGTACAACAAAAGTGTCATTCAAATCCAAATAAAAAACAGTTTCTAATAACAACCTAAAATTCCCAATTGCTTCCACTTTTACCGATTGTCCATCACCCACAAAGATGTGTCTTTCACCATCACTTGGCTTTCGGTAGCACAGGCAACCATGC